>CM044324.1:49562500-52462500 GCA_024291935.2 Okapia johnstoni | reverse complement strand
CACATGCAAGTTTGTCCAATTCATCCCCAGCTTCATCTCTGAAAACCAAGGGTCTACTTGGAGGGGCATGTTGACGAAGCCACCTAACGTACCCTGTGACACTTTTCCCAGGAGCAATAGGTATCAATTCACCATATTATTGCACATTTCAGAGGGAGGTTTCTGAAAGAGTTCAAGAAAATCTGCTGCATCTGGATAGGGAAGTGGCTAAATCATTTTGTGTTCCAGAACACCCAACATCCTAATTTACAAGGACAGTGAGGAGATCAAACCAGTCAAATCTAAAGGAAATCAACCCTGAATATTCATTGGAAGGACTGATGCTGAAGCTGAAGCTCCAATACTTTGACCACTTGGTGTGAAGAGGAAAAAACCCTGATGCTGGGAAAGATTGAGGGCAAGAGGAGAAGGGGGTGACAAGAGGATGATGTGGTTAGAAGACATCACCGACTCAATGGACATGAGTTTGAGCAGACTCTGGGAGACAGTGAAGGACAGGGAAGCCTGGTGTGCTGCAGTTTATGGGGCACAAAGTGTTTGACATGACTTAGCGAATGAACAACAGCAACTTGGAGAGCTATGGGTGAGAAATGCAGGGCAGCACTCCCAGGGATGGAACTAGAGCCTATAAAACACAGGAACCCTTTGGATCTTAGGATCCAATCTTTCTCTCTCCCCAGCTTCCTCTGCTTCTTTTCCCACATTAAGTCTGCATGCCACCTAACTTTGTTTGGGTTCCCTCAGAAGCAGACCTGTAGACACAGATTCAGATGCAAATAGTTTATTTAGAAGTTGATCCCTGAAAATACTGATCAGTGAGTGGGACAGGCCAAGGAAAGGAATGGTGCCAGTTACCACTGATCCTTCGCAAGAGCTCCAGAGACAGTGTAGAACATGGGTCAGAGTTATCCCAGGACAGGGGCTTCTCAGATGGTGCTAGTGGTAAAGAATCCATCTGCCAACACAAAAGACTCAAGACACATGGGTTTGATCTCTGGGTCAGGAAGATGTCCTGGAGAAGGAAATGTCAACCCACTCCAGCATTCTTGCCTAGAAAATTCTATGGACAGAGGAGCCTGGCAGGCTACAGCCTATGGGGTTGCAAAGGGTTGGACATGACTGAGTGTGTACACACACACACACAGTTATCCCACCCGAGGGGTTAGAGAGCTGGGATGCTCATTCCCCCTCCCTGTGACTTCCATCAGTCACCGGTGGAAGGAGGGCTGCCCCCCGGGTATTAACCCTCTATGTTGTTTAGTCACAGAGTTGTGTCTGACTCTTTTGTGACCCCAGGGGCTGTAGCCCGCCAGGCTCTGTCCATGGGATTTTCCAGGCAAGAATACTGGAGTGGGTTGCCATTTCCTACTCCAGGGGACCTTACCAACCCAGGGATTGAACCCACATCTCTTGTGTATCCTGCAGTGCAGGCAGATTCTTTAAAACTGTGCCACCATTAACCCTCTAACACTCTAGCTTTGCTTGTGTGTAGGTGGCTGTGCCCCCAGCAGAAGAAAGAAAGTGAAAGAAAGTGAAGATGCTCAGTCGTATCTGACTCTGCGACCCCATGGACTATAGCCTACCAGGCTCCTCTGTCCGTGGGATTTTCCAGGCAAGAGTACTGGAGTGGGTTGCCATTTCCTTCTCCAGGGGATCTTTTTGACCCAGGGATTGAACCCGGGTCTCCCGCATTGTATGCAGACACTTAACCATCTGAGCCACCAGGAAGTCCTAATAAGAAAGTAAAAAATAATATGCAAACAAAACTAGCCAACCTGAAATCATTTATCCCCTTTATCTAGATGACAGGTTAAGTAACAGGAGAGCCACAGAAGAATAAGTTGGTGATTCTTCTTTAACCATTTACCTAACTCTGGGTCAAAGATAATAAATAACAGCAGTGTACAATCCATAAGCATACATAAATTCTGTATCACATTTTCCCTATTTTATAAGAAAAGAAAACAGGTTTGATGTGTAAGAGGAAGAACAGTGAAAAACACTGCTAAAAGGCAGTTTTACTGTCATCACTGCTTACTCAAGAAGTACCCACATTAACCTTCTAGCAAAATAGATACTGCCTATGCCCCAAAATGTGATATTAGGTGATTCTCAGTAAATATGTTATAAAAAAAATTGTAACATTTTTTGTCCTCATTCATGTTGGTCTCTCAGACCTAGAAATTCAAATTAAATGGATTCTGAAGAGTACTTCTATCTATGCTAATAACATAACGTAAATGAAAAGCAACATTCATTTTTAAGTAAAAATTGCCACACTGTTTCTGAAACTGAAAATATAAGAGGAAGATAAAACAGCAAATTCGTGTATTGAGACAATTATTTACCATAATCAATTCAAGTGTAACTTGAAGTTCTCAAATTATTTATTTTCAACTCAAGCAAAGACACTTAAGCCACCATAATCATTTCCTCGTCTGTGTCACTTAGCAGAAAGTGGACAGATTAAAGTCCTCAGGTGGAAGGTGGCAGGTCCCAGGTGTTTTCAGTAAACAGTGTTCAGAGTGTCCAGCAGAGGGCCTCACAGTTATGGGTGGTGCACTGGCCATGGCTGCCCCCTTGCCCCAGCCCAGATGCTATATGAGTTTTCATCACTAGTTCTTGCCCTTTGCTTTTTTTTTGGCCACAGCACACAGGATCTTCCCCGACGAGGGATCGAACCTGTGTCCCCTGAAGTGGAAGCAGAAGTCTTAACCACTGGGCTGCCAGGAAAGTCTGTTCTTCCCCTTTTGTTATGGGCTGAATGATGTCTTCCCCCAAATGGTATGTTGCAGCCTAACTGCCAGTACCTCCAAAAGACACTATTTGAAGAAATGGTCTTTAAAGAGGTGATTAAGTTAAAATGAGGCTTTTAGGGTGAGCCCTAATCCAATCTGATTATCATCCTTTCTAGAAGAGGAAATTGGACACGCAGAGAGACTCCAGGGATGCTCACACACAGAGAAAAGACCATGTGAGGATGCAGTGAGGAAGCAACTATCTACAAACCAGCTATCTGCAAATCTCAGGAGGAACCAACCCTGCCAGCACCTTGATCTTAGACTTTTAGCCACCAGAATCTTGAGAAGTAAATTTCTGTTGGTTAAATCACCCAGTCTGTGGTACATTGTTATGGCAGCTGTAGGAAAGTAAACCCTTCCCTGGATCTGTTTCTCCATCCCCAGTTGGCCTAGTCAAGTTGCCTCTGGTTGACCCAGCTCATCTTTTTGAGCCAGGCCATGTCCATGGCATCACTGACTCGATGGACGTGAGTTTGAACAAGCTCTGGGAATTGGTGAAGGACAGGGAAGCCTGGTGTGCTGCAGTCCATGGGGTTGCAGAAAGTCAGACATGACTGAGCTACTGAACTGACTAAAGGGTCAGAAGTGACTGAACCATCCTTGGGTCAGGTGTCCATCTCAGTCCATCTAGCCGTTAGGGGGAGCAGGATTGCAGGGTAAGGACTGTGAATGAGAAAGGGAGCATCATTGGAGAAGGCACCAAATGTGCCTTGGCCTTCCAGAATGGCGCTAGGCTCATATGGCCAGTCATCCGCATACTTGCTTTAATCTGGGTCATCTTCAAACTACTGTGTCTTTGTCCTAGAAACAGATCATTAGGGAAAATAAATCAACACAAGGCTGAGCATCTCGACATGCCTCGGAAAACCCAAACCTCAGATCACAGGTTGGCTAGTTTCCTGGCATGGAGATTGTGACTGAAAACCTGTAGCCCTGTCCACCAGGGCCAAATCAGAAGCTAAAAGGCGCAGCTTGCCTTGTCTGGAAACCAGCAGGATGCGAGGCTGACAGTTAATTAGATTAATTAGGAAACCATGCCTTAAAATGTAATGTTGTTTTCATGAGCTCTTAAAGCCGATCAAAATGTTTGCTGAGCTTTATGGCTGGTAATTAACAACCTTGTAAAAATACACAAGGAAACAAGGAGATGTCAGGGAGCTAATGAATGTGACAGCTGCCAGACACACAGACCGAGCCTGGTTCCAGCCTTAACATCAGCTGGCTTTGAATCCCAACGCCGCTTCAGTTTGCTGTGGCCTCAGATAAGTTCCTCACCCTCTCTGGTCTTCCACTGTCATCTGCCTAGATGATGACTTCTAAGGCTAGATAACCTCTAAGCCCTGGACCAGCTGCATTTCTCAGATGCTCCCTTTCTGCTCCCTCTCAAAAGCTCCATCCTCCTGCAGCTCCACTGCTCTGAGGGCTATTCAACCCTCAAGAATTCTTCGGTCAAGGCCTAACTCTTCCACCATAGGGAGACCCTTAGCATACCACTCCTTGGAAGTGAACGTACAAAGCTTTTGTGGCTAAAGATCCATTCAGCCTTCTTTGGCAACAAGTTTTTCCTTTAGGAGAGCTCTCCCTCCTGGTTCTCAGTCTCTGTGCTATAGGCAGAATTGATTCCTTGGCACTAGGGTGGGCTTGTGTCTCAGCTATAGCAATCAGAGCATCTCAGTCTCCTGACCACAGTGATTTGTTCAGGGATGGTCACCTGACACAATCAGAGCCAATGAGACACAACAGAGAGAGAGACTCTCCATTCAGTTCCACTGGGATGACAGCCCCAGGATTGCAGGCAGCTCTTTTGGCACCATGTTCAGTGTGAATGCTCTAGCATGGAGTGAGGCTGAGCTAGATGATGGAGAGAGACCAAGCATGAGTACCAGTTGTTTGGGCCCCTGAGTTCAGTGACATCTTAAATTTATCCTTGGAGTTTTCAATCACATGAACCAAAAAGTTTCCTTTGTTAGTTTAAGCCATTTTGAGGTGAGTTTACTGTCATTTGCAAACAAAACTACTACTTGACCTTCCTCTGTTTAAAGCTTGAGGAGATGAGAAGGAATCAGTGAAAGAAGACTGAGCAGTGGACAGTGATATAGGAGAAAAATCAAGAAAATAAAATGTTCTGGAAGTCAAATGAGGAAAGGATTTTAAGGAGATGAGAGCGGTCATCTATGTGCAGTTACATGTTTCGTTTGTGAATACAGGGGTGTGAGAAAGAGAGGGAGAGAAACAAAATCATAAAGGCAGAGAAAAAAGAGAAATCATTTTATAGTGAAAGTACATGCTAGAATTAGTACATGCTGTTTCCTATGCATAAAAAGTCATTTGTCCTCTTTTCCCCTTTGAGAATTTTTGTTTATCTTCTCAAAGCCCACCTCAAGGGCATCTCCTCTTTCCCAAGTCCCAAGGCAGAGTTTGTCACTCCTTTCCCAACGCCACCTTGGCATGTTGACCTGTGAAGTTTCTCTATACACATTTCACTCTGAGCCCCTTCATAATTGGACTGGAATGGATACATAAGGTTGCCACTTGTTCATGGATTAAACTGTCAGAAGGAAAAGAAGAAAATACCTTCAATTGCTGTTGACAAGATTCATTGTTTACCCAATGCCTTCTTTGTAAGAACTCACATTAAGAATTCCTAGGAAAAAAAGATGGAGTATCTTAAACAATTGGTAGATTTCTTCCTAGAAGATAATGAGAATTATTGAGTATATTGAGCCTCCTTTTTGTTTTCACCCCCAAGGCTCTCAAAGCTAATCAAATGCTTTTGTCAACATCACCAGTAACCTCCATGTTGCTAGATCAAGTGATCAGTCCTCAGTTCTCACCTTATTTATCCCATTAGCAGCACTCCACACAGATGACCACTCTCTTCTCCTTAACCTCCTGTCTTCATTTGGCTTCCAGGACATTTTATTTTCTTGATTTTTTCTTCTATATCACTGGCCACTGCTCAGTCTTCTTCCACTGATTCCTTCTCATCTTCTCAACCTTTAAACAGAGGAAGGTCATAGGGTCCGGATCCTTGTCATGTTCATTCATCTCTATCACATTACCTCCACCAGCAATCTCATATCACCTCATGACTTTAAATACCATCTCTCTGATGATGATGCCCAAATTTTTATCTGTAGCCCAGACAGATTTGTGTCTGTAGCCTCCCTGAACTTGGGCTCATATGTCCAACGCCAATTTCGTATCTCTCTCTTTTTTGACTGCACGGTGCAGCGTGTGGGATCTTCCCTGACCAGGGATCAAACCCATGTTCTCTGCACTGGCAGGCAGATTCTTAACTACTGAACTACCAGGGAAGTCCCCCCACGTCTCTTTTTAGACATCCATATCAGTCAGCTCAGGCTGCCGTAACAAGATGCCACAGAGTGGGTGGCTAAAACAACAGACATTTATTTTCTTACAGTTCTGGAGGCTGAAAGTCCAAGATCATGGGGCCTGCAGGGTTGGTTTCTGGTGAGGCCTCTCTTCCCAGTTGTTGATAGTCACTCACTATGTCCCCACATGTCCGTTCATCTGTGTGTACCTGGAGAGAGAGATCTCTGGGTGTTTCTTTCTATAACAACAGCAGACTATCAGATTAGAGTCCCATCTTTTCTATCTCATTTAACCTTAATTACCTCCTTAGCAGTCCTAACTCCAATACTGTCACACTGGGGGTTAAGGCCTCAACATATGGATTTTAAGGGGACACAGTTCAATCCATAACATTATATCCAACAGGCCTCTCAAACTAAACACATTTGAGATTAAATCTGCTCTCCCCAAGCTTGCTCCACCCACAATCTTGCTTGTCTTAGGAAATCAAAGCTCATACCTTTTAGTTGCTCAAGACAAAAACCTTGGCGACATCCTTGATTCCTTTCTCTTTTTTCATATCCCCCTCCAATCCATAAGCAAATCCTACCATCTTCACCTTTAAAATATATCCTGGGGAACTGCCTGGTGGTCCAGTGGTTGGGACTCAGCACTTCCACTGCTGAAGGCCCAGGTTCAATCCCTGGTCAGGGAACTAGGATCCCACAAGCTGTGCAATGTGGCCAAAAAAAGAAGAAAAATAAAATAAAATAAAATATATCTTGTGCCCAATCACTTCTCACATCCTCTCTGCTTCTACTCTATCCCAAACTGTCATCATCTCTTGCCTGGATTATGACAATAGTCTTCTAATGGTTTTCCTGCTTCTCCCCTATCACCCTCCAGTCTATTTCAATCACAACCTCTACAGATATTTCCTTCAAGCCATAGATCCTATCGCACCTTTGCTCCTGCAATGGCACCATTATGCTTAGCGTAAAAGCCAAAGTACACACATGGTCTCCACAGTCTTTACAAAGGTCCATCATGGTCAGTCCCTTTGTTTCTTCTTTGACTTTCTCTCCTATTGAGTGACTTCTCTTGGTGTGAAGGTGATGACTAGTTATCACAGGAGCAGGTGAGGTCACTCAGGGTAAAGGTGTTCAGAGAGAAGAGGGGAAAGGGTGCTTCCCTGGTGGTCCAGTGGTTGATCCACCTGTCAGTGCAGGGTACATGGGTTTGACCCCTGGGCCAGAAAGATCTCACGTGCCGAGGAGCAACTAAACCCACATGCTGCAACCACTGAGCCCAAGTGCTGCAGCTACTGAACTCACACACCTTGAGCCTGTGCTCCAAAATAAGAGAAGCCATTGCAATGAGAAGCCTGTGCACCGCAATGAAGGGTGGCCCACACTCACTGCAACTAGAGAAAGCCTGAGCATAAGAGTGGAGACCCAGCGCAACTAAAAACAATAAATGAAGAGGGGAAGGGAGGGGAGAGGAAGAGGAAGAATGGAGGAGGAAAGGAAGGGACTCAGGGAAGAGGTTGGAGGAAAACAGTGAGCCTGAGAAGCCGCAGCCAGAGGACTAAGCTAGGAGCCAGCAGAGATGGGTCCACCACAGCCCACGAGAAAGATGTCTCCAAGAGGAGTGATCTCTCACGAAGGGTCCACAGGGCTGAGCATCCCATCTTCAATTTCCCTTTCGTGCTGTTAAAAATTTTAAACCTTTTTAAATGATGAGCAATTTGTCAGGGAAGCACTTGGCAGCCAAGCTGGGTAAGGAGAAAAAATATTAGCATCTTTCGACTGGTCATTTTTTTCCCCTTTTCAGCATAAGCAGGCCAGAATCAGTATCCATTATTAATAGATGCATGTTTTATTACAGGTATAAAGACCAAAGATTTGTAACTTTAATAATCCAGATTCTTATTTTAAATTCTCCAACATTATTATTTATTGATCGGTGGGGATGTTTCTTTTGCCATCACCGATCTGCCAATTCCTGGAGGGGAAATAGAAGTGATGGAATTGGGGGAACTAGCATTGACACTGACTTACTGGAGGATGTACGAAAAAACTCCCATGAAATGAACTCCCACTCTGTGCCAGGCCCTGGGCCACACATGGTGCAGCAGAGGCAGGATGACAAAGGCACAACCCTCCCCTAACAGGGGAAGCAGAAAAATAAATGATATATTGACAATGCAGTAATTTGGTTGTATAAGGGGAGATGATTTGAGTGGTTAAAAGCTTTCCTTTGGAATTAGGAAGGTATAAGTCTCAGTGCCAGAGCTTAACGAACTTGGGCATGATACTTTCCTTCTCTGAGCCTCAGTTTCCTTGTCAGTAAGATGGGGATGATGGAGGGTTATCAAAAGTTTAACTGAGACACTGATGCATAGAGCTTTTTTGGCCCAGTGCTCAGCACACATGTTTAATAGTAGCTCGGGGGGTGCTGGTGGTGATGTTAAAAGTGTCTGGGGCACACACTCTGAGCATCATTCTTTTGGAGAGGGAATGAGAGAAGCTTTCACAGAAGGGGATATATTTGAGCTTGAAGGATGATTAGAATCTCAAAAGCCTAATAAGCTGAAAGGAAGGACAGTCCAGGCAGAGAAAACAGCCAGGGAGAAACAGGTTGGTGAGCAAGCATGAGCTTTGGGGAAAGCTAGAGAGCTTGTTGGGGGCAGAGAATATGGTGGGGACAGGTGGGAGGTGGCTATGAAGGAGGGTCGGATGATGGTGCAGGGGTCCAGGAGGCCAGGCAAAAGGGTCTGCTTTGCCTGAAATGCTATGGGGAGCCTTGAAAGTTGTTGTTGTTTCACTTGTGGCAGGAAAAAACCCATGAAGCATAAAATTTACCATCTTAACCACTTTTAACCGTATAGTTTAGTGGTGTTAAATATATTCACGTTGTTGTGCAAAAAAAAAAAACACCTCTAAAAAATTTTCATCTTGCAAAACTGAAACTTTATATCCATCAAACAACACATCCCCATTGTCCTCTCACCAGAGCACCAGGCAACCCTCATTCGACTCTGTTTCTATGAGTCTGACTACTTGAGAGGCCTCGTATAAGTGGAATCACACAGCATCGGTCCTTTTGAAACCGTTGGTGTCATTTCCGCGGGGGCTCCAAAGAGCTCTCATACCATACTTCTTTATGTCTCAGTGCAGAGATAAACTTAGTGAGAGCAAAGTGGTAAATAAGAAGTGATTTATTAGAATAGGATGCTTGTGAGACTTACAAGTGGGTGGGTGAGAAATACCACACTCCGAGAAGTTTAACAATCAAAGGAAAAGAGGGGAGGGGGAGAAGCCCTTCCTTGTCTTTCCTGAGCAGACGTCAAGTTTTTGTTGTAGCCACGCGTTCCAGGAAACATACTCAGGAGGACTATGCCGATAGTGGAGTGCAGTTTATTACACCAGTGGGCCCAAGGCAGAGTCTCTTCTTAGCCAAGGACCCCGACCAGTTTTTGTGAAAACCTTATACATCCTAAGTGTATACGGTTTCCTGAAACTAGTCTGAACAAAGGAAAAACAAAGATACAAAGTTAACCCGCGATCATATGCCTTAAGCCTAGGTAGTTAACAGTGGACAATTACTAATAGGCCTGTGGTCTTACCCCAATAAGCATAATAGAATGTATGACTCGATTCGGTTACACAGATAATTAGGGTATTCCTTTAGGCAACGGAGAGCCCCGGGGCTCTTCCTTCCGGGGGCCTGGTTTTCCAGTTGGTGTGTTGTTTCCATAGATACTGGGCATATAGCTGAAAGTCCACAGTCCGGCCCAAGACGGAGTCCTGCTCTCAAGATAGAGCCTGTTTTGTTTCCTCCTTCATTTTCATCATGAGTTTCTCCTCCAGGTTGAGCAGGGGAGTTTTCTTGTCCCTGCGTGGTCAAGCTACGTCCACAAAATATTGTTTTCTATGTGTGCAGGGAGCACGTCTTAGGGATCATTGATTTACTGAGTGCACTGGGCAGGGTGTGGGGCTCATGCCACCATTGTTTTCTTGTTGTGGGTCATGTCCTGTGCTTTTGTTGCATTGTTTTGTTGCTAAACAAACCTGCTTGGGTTTTGTGGTTAAGAAAATCTGCTTTCTTGAGTAATCATTAACTTACAGGGGTCTCCTATATATATACATATATGTATGTATTTTTTTTTTACTTACAATCCCCTAGTCGGATTAACTATTTAATCACCTATTTTGTCCCTTCATTCTGTCCCTGTTGCTTTTGTGACTGGCTTATTTCACTCAAGCTTCATCTGTATTCTCTCAGGTGACAGGTATTTCTCACTTTTGAAGGCTGAACAATATCCCGTTGTATGTATATACTGCATTTTCTTTACTGAGGCATACCATGGAGGGTTTTAAGGATGGTGACCCAACTTGGTCTGTGATTCAGAGCAAACGATGGGTGTGGGGTGATTCTAGAATGGTATGGAGAGCAGCAAGTGGTGTCAGGGAGACCAGGGCAGCAGTGGTACAGATGTCCAGGCATAAGATGAGAGTAGCCTAGTCTCAGGTGTGGCCCAGGGCTTGGATTCCAGAGACGTTCTAGAGGAAGAATTGGAGGGATCTAGTAATGGTGACAAGATATGGGTCATAATTTTAGAAATCCAGAGATGGCTCAGATCTTACCAGCCCTCCCACCACAAAAAGAGTAGGAAAACCTGGTCCCCTTCAAGGGTGAGAAGGAGGATAGGGGAATGCTGTGGTGGGTTCAAGACAAATGCCCACTCTCAGCTCTGTAAATTTTCAGAAAACTCCTTCCCTGAAGGCTATAGCCACCACCTCCACCCACAGTGTGTGACCGGGTTCTTACAGGATGTAAGGGAATACAACTAATCCTAAGAAAAAGATACTCAACCTCTCTAGTAACCCAGGAAATGAGAATTAAAGCAACAAGGGGATGCCTTGGAAGGTTCTCAAGAAGGGACCAATGTGGTCAGACACCTCCAACTAAACTCGCCCCTCTTCCATTTGGAACTCGAATGTACTCGAACACTGCAGGCATGCTCGGTCGCTAAGTCCTGTCCGACTCTTTGCGACCCCATGGAGCAGGCTCCTTTATCCATGGGATTTTCCAGGCAAGAATACTAGAGAGTTGTCATTTCCTCCTCCAGGGGATCTTTCCAACCCAAGGATCAAACCTACAACTCCTGCATTTCCAGGTTGATTCTTTACTACTTGAGCCACCTGGAAAGTCCACTTATACACTCTTAAGAATTAAATTATCCCACTTTTTTTTAAGGGACTGGGAGTGCACACTATCATATTAGTATTAGATCCCCAAATATCTTGGCATTTGGTTATATTTTGAAAAGACAGCATACTATTGAACTAAATACCAACAACCAGTAATCACTAACCACTTTTCACCATTTTTAATCTAAAGAAGAGTTTAGGAACACTACTATACGTATACAGGATAAATCTCATAGACAAAGCAGATGAGTGAAAGAGGCCAGACAGAAAAAAGCTAGATACCAGGTGACTGCATTTATATGAATTTCAAGAACAAAATTAACCTGTGGTGACAAAAGTCAGGATAATGGTTATCTTTGAAGGGTATTGACTAAGAAGGAAACTTCTGAGTGGCTGGAAATGTCCTGTGTCTTGACCTAGATGGGGATTAAGGGGATGGACACAGAGTAGAGATTCATTAGGTTATACATTTATAATGTATGCCCTTTACTGTGTATAACTCAAACCTTAATACAAATGTTTTGAAGAGTTAGATTGTTGTTTCTTCCTGGTGATCCATGTCTTTCACTCAAGTTCAGATGGTGAATCAGTACTGATTGAGGGCCTACAGTGAACACAGCCACACATATGAGAAAAGTAGCAGAAGTAAAGGAAGGTTAGGGCTTGGCTTTCTATCCACAAGGAGTTGGCACGTGGCTCTGCAATTAGAGCAAGGCTCATTGCTAACACGGACCAGTTGTATCTGATGCCATTGAGAACTTCACTCCCACACACACATGCCTAAGAAGACACAACCAGGCCTGGGCAGCCTACTCCATCAGGCGACAGGACCAATCAGAAGGTAGCCAGATACTGGAGGCCAGGATGACTCAGGGTCACTTT
The DNA here is from genome assembly GCA_024291935.2 of Okapia johnstoni. Taxonomy (NCBI): domain Eukaryota; kingdom Metazoa; phylum Chordata; class Mammalia; order Artiodactyla; family Giraffidae; genus Okapia; species Okapia johnstoni. The sequence continues at coordinate 52,450,286 of CM044324.1, read as the reverse complement.
TTTTTTTATGGTCACACCACACAGTGTGTGGGATCCCAGTTCCCCAGCTACAGACCAAATCCACGCCCCCTGCAGTTGAAGCATGGAGTCCCAGCCACTGGACCACCAGAGAAGTCCAAAGGCCACTCAGGATAGGAATAGGTGAAGCATTAGTCAACAGATGCTCTGGCCACGGGGACCTTTCTGGATCAAAGACAACAATGGGTCAGTCCCAGTTGGCAATGGTGAGGCCAGAGCAGGCAGGAGAGTTAGAAAGGACATCAGGTCAAGTTGCACAACAGCTCAGAGATAATAGAATTCTCCTGTCCTATTGGGATCATATGCCAGGAGGCAAGGGAGGCAGGTGACTGGATGGAAGATGCTCAGCTAGCCCAGATGGAGACTAGAAACATCCCGTCCTGCTCAAGCTTACACAGCAAGTGAGGGACTGACCCAGGCTAAGACTCCACACATTCTGTACCCTATGGGCTTCTCCGAATCACCCCAGCAATAACCCAAGATCATTTCTATTTGAATATTTGGGTGTTCTACGTTCTACATACGCTGTGTTTTCAGCTTAAAAAAACCCAAAAAGGCTTACTTTCTGATTCATATGACAACTTACATCATCGAAAGTGGCAGGGAAAACTATCCCACACCACCCACTTTTAATACAGACCTTTACCATATTGAGAAGTATAAGCAAACCTAAAGGGTGATAATTAGCTCTAAACTCAGGCAAGGTTTATGGAACATGAGCTGTTAGGGTAATCGGTTGGGGTGGTGCCATGAAGTGGTAATTAATTTGTTTTTTCCTTAAAATGTTTTACTTAATTAAGGGAGGAGCTGATTTATATACACCCATCCCCTGGGGATGGTTTGTAAGGCAAGAGAAAATTCCAACTGTCTCCTTGCTGTGTTTCTCATCGAATTATTTCATTACATTCAGAAACATTTTTGCAACACTGATTGTGACATATCCTGGAGTTATGAGCTCATAAATACTGGGGTGGGGGGAGCTGGAGAGGCACATTTAATGGAAAATGTTCTCATAATCAAAAGAATATTTCATGCTGTGACTATGCAGGCCAAGAGGGGGAGAGGGAGCCACTTTTTCTTCAAAGAATAACGGGATGCTGATATCAACCCAACACCTGCAGCTCTGTCTCTTTCCAAGTTAGCTGGGCTTCCGAATCTCAGCTTGCAGATGGTGGAAGTAAGGAGCATTTGGATCTAGTTCTAGCTCCGCCGTAACTTACTTTAAATTTTTTTTTAATTTATTATTTACTTATTTTTGGCTATTCTGTGTCTTCGTTGCAGTGCGCGGGCTTTCTCTAATTGCAGCGAGTGGGGGCTTCTCTCTAGTTGCAGTGCACATGCTTCTCATTGCCGTGTCTTCTCTCATTGCAGAACACAGGCTCTAGAGCCCACAGGCTTCAGTGGTTGTGATACTCGGGCTTATTTGTCCCTTGGCATGTGGAATCTGCCTGGACCAGGGATCAAACCCACATCCCCTGCATTGGCAGGTGAACTCCCAACCACTGGACCACCAGGGAAGTCCAGCCATTACTTACTGTGAGCTGATAGCTTATGTTCTTTCATTTATTCAACAGATTTGTATCGAGCGCCTACAATGTGCCAAGCACTGTGCTACATGCTGGGAATACAACGGTGAATAAGACAGGCTGTTTCCTACCTTCATAGAACTTAGAGTCTAATGGGAGGAAAATAATACAAACAAGTAAAAGGGTAAATAGCTGATAAGCATATTCTTAGTTTATGATCTAGCAATTCCACTCCCAGTCATAACCCAAGAGACACGACTGCATATCTCCCAAAAGATATACATAAAAATGTTCATAGCAGCGCTTGTTACTCAGTAGTTCCAAAGCAGGAACAACCGTCAGATCTGCCACCAGCAGAATGAGTAAATAAAATGTGGTCTACTTACATAACGGAATAGAAAAAGAAAAGTGAAAGTGAATGTCGCTCAGTTGTGTCTGACTCTCTGTTACCCCATGGACTATACAGTCCATTGCATTCTCCAGGCCAGAATACTGGAATGGGTAGCCTTTCCCTTCTCCAGGAGATCTTCTCGACCCAGGGATTGAACCAGGTCTCCCACATTGCAGGCGGATTCTTTACCAGCTGAGCCACAAGGGAAGCCCGTAATGGAATACTTCATAGCAATAAAAAAGAGCAAACTGCCATTGTGTGCATCCATGTACAAAAACATGGATGAATCTCACAGAGATGAATGAAAGAATTTGGACACAAAGAGTACAAACCATCTGATTCCATTAATATGAAGTTCAAAAACAGGCAAAACTTATCTATGATAAACCAGATAGAAATTAGAATAGTGGTTACCTTTAGGGAGAAGAGGCAGAAGGAACTATCTAGAGTGTTGGAAACAAGCTGTGTCCTGATACGGGAAGGGGTTATTTGTATAACATTTGTAAAAATTCATTGAGCTATACACTTGAGATGTGTATGCTTTACCATGTGCATATCATGCATCAATTAAGACAAACTTCTAAAAGAGAGAATGAGAGAAGAGAAAGAATTTAAATGATAGTTTCAATTAATTTCACATAACAACGAGAGCCATGAAGAAAATAAAACCAGATAACATGGAGAGTTACTTGAAGGTGGGAGTAAGGTGTGAGCAGCAATGGGTGCAGAGGCCAGAGGGGGCTTAAATCTGACACCAGAATGTCAGGAAAGAGGCTGCCCATGAAAATCTGCGGAAAGAACATTTCAGAAGAGCATTCCAGCAAGAGTGAAGGCCCTGAGGTGGGGGCGTCATGGGAAGTCTCAGGAAAAGCGTGGAGGGGCCTGGAATGGCTGGAGAGAGAGGGCAATGGAAGAAGGGGCCAGAGGGGCTGTAAGGAGCTGATCGAGAAGCGCCCTGGAGGCCAGGGAAGGGTTTGGGTTTTATTCTAGGTGTGATATGAGCCACTGGAGGGTTTAAGTAGAGGAATGACATGACCTTATTTTAAAAATTGAGGCCACACACCTCGCAGAACTGGAAAACAAAAAACAAACCCTGATATTACCAAGTTGGTGAGGATGTCGAGCAATAGGAGCTCACACACGTTGGTGACGGCAATGTAAAATGGTTCAGCCTCTCTGGAAAACACTTGGACCATTTCTGACAAAAATATACACTTATCAGGCTACCCAGAAATCCCACTCTTCGGTATTTACCCAAATGAAATGAAAGCCTACATTAAAACAAAGACCCGTATGCAAATGTTTCTATTAGCTTTATTTATAATCATGAAAAAACTAGAGACAACCTAAATACCTAAATGTCCTCAGCTGAGGAATGGAAAAACAAACTGTAGTATATAGCCACACAATAGACTCAACACTAAGAAGCAACAAGCAATTCATACCTGCAACAACTTGGATGAATCTCAAATGCACTGTGTTAAGTGAAAGAAAAGACTCGAATAACCTATTGTGTGATCCCATTTATAAGACGTTCTGGAAAAGGCAAATTGACTCTGGTGATGAAAAACAGTGGTTGTCAGGGGTTTCACGGGGAGGGGAGGATTTGACTACAAGGAGGCAGCTGAGGGAATTGAGGGAGCATAATGGAACTGTTCTGTATCTTGACTGTGGTAGTAGTTGCCAATTATATATATTTTTAAAACTTCTAAGAGGGACTTCCCTGGTGGTCCAGTGGTTAAGACTGTACTTCCAATGCAGAGGGTACAGGTTCAAACCCTGGTCAGGGAACTAAGATCCCACATGTCACGTAGTGCAGCCAAAAAATTAAAAAATAGATAAAATAAAACTTAAAAATAAATTTAAAAAGTCTGTGTAAAGTTTTAAAACACGAACAAGCAAGTAAATCAATTCTAAGAATTATATACCAAAAAAAGAGTGAGTCTAACTTCATGTAAGTTTTAACATAATTTTTAGTTTTATTCACTTATTATTTTTGGCTGTGTTGGGTCTTTGTTGCTGCAAGGGCTTTTCTCTAGTTGCAGTGAGCAGGCGCTGCTCTCTAGGTGTGGTGCACAGCTTCTCACTGCAGTGGTTTCTCTTGTTGGCGAGCACAGGCTCTAGTAGTTGTGGCACATGGGTTCAGCTGTTCCCCAGCTCTAGAGTACAGGCTCAATAGTTGCGGCACACAAGTTCATTTGCTCCACAGCATCTTGGATCAGGGATTGAACCCGTGTCTCCTGCACTGGCAGGGAGATTCTTTACCACTAAGCCACCAGGGAAGCCCTAACATAATTGTTAAATGTAAAAAGTAAATACTCAATACATTGGGTTATACTTTCCTATTGAACATAAAGACTATCTGAAAAGTTGAAGCCATATTGATTTAGGGCATCCATCCAAGAGTAGGGGGCGGGGAATCTAGCCCCAAAGCATGAGCTGAAGAAAGTATCAGACACTCACATCCTACTTTGCTTCTGGATATTAAATGTTGCTAGAGCCACTGACCTCTTCGTAGAGGACTGTCTTAGAAACAGCTCCAAAGACAAGGATTCCCTGCAAGTAGCTTGTTAAGGAAGTGCTGCTATAGGAGCTGGATAGGTGATGTGGAAGGAAAGAAGGGAGGAGAAAACGGCAAGCAAGAGTGGGATTTCAGGGGAGTCTCAGCATCAGCTTAATCCCATAGGAGCCGAGGAATGTGAGTTACACCTCAGGGTTTGCACATGGAGGCACGAGAGCTGGGCTTTCACACTCCTGCACCAGGTGGTCTAAGGCCAAAGGCCACCCAGAGGAAAAACCCCCAGACACTTCTAGATCCCTGCAGGTGAATGGCTCTAGTAGCCCAAGGGCAATCAGCTGATGAAAGTCTTGACTTCCCTGGCAGTCTAGAGGTTAAGACTCCATGCTTCCATTGTAGAGGGCACGGGTTCTATCCCTGATTGGGGAACTAAGATCCCACATGTCTTGCAGTGGCACAGCCAAAAAAGAAAGAAAGAAAAGAAAGTCTCACAGGACTCTTGTCAAAAGAAAACCCCCAGAAGTTAGGGATGAGTGTGCAGAAATGGGCAAGTCAGACTTGAGGGCATTTGGTGGGACACCAACAGTGTCCACTCTGCTAACTTTGCAGCACCTACAAGATATTGCTCCCAGTAATTGCTTGCTAGGAAATATCAAGCCTGAGAGGATAGCTCTGGAATAGTAGCCAAACAATCTGGGTTGGAATCCTGGATCAGATTAGCTGTGTCACCTTAGGCAAGTCACTTTACCTCTCTGAGCCTCAGCTTTTCATTTGTAACATGGAGAAGACAATAAATCTCCTTCTCTGGGTTCCTAGAAGAAGGCTTGAAAAGTATCTGGCTTGGGCTTTCCTTCTGTTTTTCAGAAATTATTTGTCCCTGTACTGGTCCCCACACCTTCAGAGACACAAGAAATTACTGGAACTTGTCGCATGGGTAATGAAGCACAAGTACTCCAAACCATCTGTGTGTAATTAATTGGCTTACCATTTGGAAAAAAATTTTAATGATCCACTTAGATCCTCTCCTCAAAAAGTATACAAAAATAATTTTCAGGTAGGATACAATTAATCCACAATCAAACATGTAAAACCTAGGAGAAAATAGAAATGGATATTCATCAAATGGGGAAAGACATCCTAAATTCGAAAGCAGTGGTGGGGGCGGGGGGAATCACAAAGGTAAAGACTGATAGATTTGATTCATGAAAAACCACCTTCACAGAAACAACTCTCAAGTGAAACAGATTGGGATGGCAGAAGCATCCTTGGTAATCAGAGTTCTTACAAATCACAAGTAAAACACCAAGACTCCAACAGATACATGGACAAAGAGCATTCACAGTGGATACAAGAAAAAATATAAATGCCCAATAAATAGTATGTGTGGCTCCATCACGTTTGACTCTTTGTAACCCCATGGACTGTAGCCTGCCAGGCCCCTCTGTCCATAGTCTTCTCCAGGCAAGAATACTAGAGTGGGTTGTCATTTCCTCCTCCAGAGGATCTTCCCAACCCAGGGATTGAACCCGCCTCTCCTGTGTCTCTTGCACTGCATTGCAGACAGATTCTTTACCAATAAGCCATGGAGAAAGCACGACCAGTAAATATTAGATTTAAAATGTCCAGTCCTACTCAAACATAAGAAATTTGAAGAAAATAAAAAATGTAATAATTGTTTTTACCCATCAAGTTAGCTAATATTTTAAATAAATAACACAATATTGGAAAGGGTACATATAATGGACATTCTCATACAGTGTTAGCATGAGTAAAAATTGATTTAAAAAAAGGGGATTTCTCGTACAGATTTTTTGACCTTCCCCTCTGTTCTTCATGGGGCACCTCAGTTCTAGATGCTACCCTTGAGATCTCTATGGCTGTTAGGTGACTAGTAGGATACAAGTGATGTTGTGGTATGGGCTCTTTGTAAAAAAATTGAAAACAGATGCAAACATTTACAAAAGGAGTAAATTCACTGGCAGTCCAGTGGTTAGCACTCCATGCTTTCACTGTCAAAGACTGGGAGTTTGATACCTGGTTGGGCAACTAAGATCCCAAAAATGGTGCAGCCAAAAGAAAAAAAATTATAAATGGACACTGCATACATTATTATAGCCTGGCTATCAGTCTGACATGTTGAGGTCAATATGTTAATCAATCTGCATTTATCATTTCATCAAAAAATTTAATGTCTTCAAAAATGGGAGCTATAATCTCTAAAATGTTTACAACCCTTGAACCCAGTAGTTACACTTCTAGGATGTGAGTCTAAGGAAATCATTTGAAATACAGCACAAACACTTTACACACAAGGTTTGTTTTAGTCACAGCATTGTGATGCAATGGTAAAAACTGTAAAACAACCCAAATGTCACACTGGGAATGATCAATACATTTCTTAGACAATGGTGTATTACACAATCATTACAAAGTAAAAATCATGTTTGCAAGGAGCTTTTTTAATAGTGTGGGAATATTATATATTCACTCTGCACTCAATTATGGGAAAAAAATGAATAGGAAAGACAGAAGTAAAAGTTAATAGTGGTTGTTTCTAGGAAGAGGAATTATAGGCAATTCTTATCTTCTTTCTAATTTGCTATACATTTCTAAAACCTTCCATAATGTATATGGATTACTTTTCTACTTTAAAAAAAGACATATTTTTTAAAGGGAATTTTAAAAAAGAAATGACAGATACCTTGTCCTACATAAGGAACAAATTTATCCTTGTGGGAGGAGCAGATCACTTCTGGATGATTTCTGGGGGCAGAACAAGGACTGATGTGGTGGGTGGGGGAGAAGCCGGGAGGGGACCTCAGAGAGACAGATGATGGCTGATTGTTAGGAGGAACCCCAGAGGGACAGAGTTGTCCTCTGGTGGAGCAAGCTGTCCCAGGAGCAAGGGAGCACCTTGTGGCTGGGGCATTCAAGCAGAGACTGGAAGATTCCTTGTTGGTGGTGTCATAGAAGAGATTCAAGTATCTGAAAGAGGATTAGAACAGATGAGGAACGTCTCCAACCTGAGAAGGTGGACAAATGTGAGTGACAGTGGTAGAATCTCAGTCAGCAGGGCAAGGTGGCCAAGGAGATGTTTTTGCTCAGATGGGGAAACTTGGAGGGTCAGGGTCCTTCCAGGCTAGGAGCAGGAATGACCTGGGATGCCCAGGTGCTTTAGGCTTTCCATCCTGGAGTCTCCGCTGGTGAGGGGAGGGACCCTGAGTGTTGGCTCTTAAATTAACTGAGCAGGTTTCGGCAACAGGTATTTTTTAGGGTAAGCGGCATGACTCTGTCCTGCCTCAACTTCCTCATGTGCAGAGGGTCTGTTCATCTGAAGCCCAGGCCTCAGGGAAAGGGTGAGTATGGCTATGTCTCTGGGCTCCGTAAGAAGTGTGTGTGTTAAGCCGTTCGGTCATGTAAGACTCTTGGTTACCCTGTGGACTGTAGCCCACCAGGCTCCTCTGTCCATGGGACTTCCCAGACAAGAATACTGGAGTGGGTTACCATTTCTTCCTCCAAGGGATCTTCCTGACCCAAGGATTGAACCCAGGTCTCCTGTATTGCAGGCAGACTCTACCATCTGAGCCACCAGGGAAGCCCATAAGAAGGAGAAGGTCCCAGCAAATAGGCACAGCACACTACAGTTTAGCTACCACTACACCCTTCCTTAGGACCTCACATTTCCCCTCAGCCATAGCCAGTAATGTAAGCAGATAGGGTAGGGGGTTCCCAGAGAAAGAGAAATAAGCATGGCTTTTTTTTTTTTTTTTTTTTACTTTGGTTGTGCTGGGTCTTCTTTGTGACACACAGGGACTTCTCTAGTTGGGTTGCACAGGCTTAGTTGCTCCTTGGCCTGTGGGATAAGTTCCCCAATCAGGGATTGAACCCGCACCTCCTGCATTGGAAGGTGGATTCTTAACCACTGGACCATTAAGGAAATTCCAGGCATGGCTTTCTTGGCATAACAGAAGGCTTTTTTTTTGGCCATTTAAACCATTTTGTAATCTACTCCTTGGTCCACCTTCCAATTCTTCCCCAATTTTGCTGTTCAGGGAGACACAGCTTTGGGAAAGATCCCCTGTGCTCCCCTCACTTGCTGCAAGTAATAAGTCCTTCCTTCCTTCTTCCACTCTTTGCCTTGGTTGTATCTTTTGGCTCAGCAGCCACCAAGAGGCAAACCAGTTTTTCCGGTAACTGTACGTTTATCACGCAGAAAAATCAACAGAAGCCCAGTCAAGACTGGCTATGACAGTGAGTTTTATGTGTCAGCTTTATTGGCCTGGGGCTTCCCTGATAGCTCAGTTGGTAAAGAATCCACCTGCAATGCAGGAGACCCCGGTTAGATTCCTGGGTCAGGAAGATCCCCTGGAGAAGGGATAGGCTACCCACTCCAGTATTCTTGGACTTCCCTTGTGGCTCAGCTGGTAAAGAATCTACCTGCAACGCGGGAGACCTGGGTTTGATCCCTGGGTTGGGAAGATCCCCTGGAGAAGGGAAAGGCTACCCACTCCAGTATTCTGGCCTGGAGAATTCTACGGATTGCATAGTCCATGGGGTCACAAAGAGTCGAACATGACCGAGTGACTTTCACTTTATTGGACTAGGGGATGCCCAGATAGCTGATAAAACAGCTTCTGGGGAATTCCCTGGAGGTTCAGTGACTAGGGCTCCACATTTCCATTGCAGAGGACATGGGTTAGATCCCTGGTCAGGAAACTAAGATCCCAAAAGGCACATGAAGTGGCCAAAAAAAAAAAGAAAGAAAAAAAATATTGTTGGGGATTCTCTGGTGGTCTAGGGGTTAGGACTCTGCTTTTACTGATGAGGGAGAGGGTTCAAACCCTGAACCAGAGTTCAATCCCTGGTTGGGTCCCACAAGCCACCTGGTACAGCCAAAATAAAGAAATTAATTAAAATAAAATAAAACCACTGTTTCTGGGTGTGTCTATCAGAGTGTTTCTGGGAGTGATTAGCATTTGAATTGGTAAACTGAGTAGAGCAGACAGCCCTTCCCAAAGTGGGGGGGCCTCAACCAATCTGTGGAGGGCCTGGATAAAACAAAAAGGGGGAGGAAGGGTAAATTTACCCTTTCTCTGCTGGAACTGAGACCTGCCCTCACACATCACCACCCTTGGTTCTTAGGCATTCAGACATGTTGGGACTCAGATCATCAGCCACCCCCTCAGTTCTCAGGCCTTGAAATTTCACACGGAATTACACCACCAGCTCTCCTCATTTCTGGGACTTCTTAGCTACCACACTGTGGGAATCAGGATTGGTTCTGAAACAGGAGGGAAGGGGACAGGAGGGTCCCATGACTCCCTCCTCAGGTTCCATTAATCTGCTAGAGAAACTGGCTCAGAGAAACATTTACTTGTATTTGCCAGCTTATTATGAAAGATACTAGAAGGGATGCAGATGAAGAGTCAAAATGAAGAAGTACACAGAGTGAGGTCCAGAAGGGTGCTGAGCATAGGAGCTTCTGTCCCCATGGAACTGACCTTCCTCCAGGTATATGAATGTACTCACCAACCCGGAAGATCATCAACTCTTGTTCAAGAGTGTTCAGAGAGCTTAACTTCTGGCTCTATCCCCTTCCAAGAGGTCGGTGGGGTGGAGCTGAAAGTTCCAACCCTCTAATCATTTGGTCTTTCTGTGACCAGCCCATCCTATGGGACTTTTCCAAGTCACCTCATTAATGTAATAAACTCAGGTGTGGTTGAAAGGCGCTTGTTAAAAACAGTAAAGGACACTTTCATTGAGCTTATCACTTAGAAAATTTCAAGAGTTTTAGGAGCTCTGTGCCAGGAACAGGATAAAGACCAAAGATGTATTTCATAACATCACAATAACCCTTTCCAAAAAGTTGAATAGCAAACAGAGCAAGAGTACAGAGGATGAGGAATAAGAGCTGAGGTCAGCAGGGCTGAGTTTACTGGTTTTTATGCAGGCAGTAGGGAGCCATCAGTTCAGTTCAGTTCATTCGCTCAGTTGTGTCTGACTCTGTGAGCCCATGGACTGCAGCATGCCAGGCCTCCCTGTCCATACCAACTCCCGGAGTTTACTCAAACTCATGCCCATTGAGTCGGTGATGCCATCCAACCATCTCATCCTCTGTTTTCCCCTTCTCCTCCTGCCTTCAATCTTTCCCAGCATCAGGGTCTTTTCAAATGAGGCAGCTCTTCGCATTAGGTGGCCAAAGTACTGGAGTTTCAGCTTCAACATCAGTCCTTCCAGTGAATATTCAGGACTGATTTCCTTTAGGATGGACTGGTTGGATCTCCTTGCAGTCCAAAGGACTTTCAAGAGTCTTCTCTGACACCACAGTTCAAAAGCATCAATTCTTCAGCTCTCAGCTTTCTTTATAGTCCAACTCTCACATCCATACATGACTACTGGAAAAACCATAGCCTTGACTAGATGGACCTTTGTTGGCAAAGTAATGTCTCTGCTTTTTAATATGCTGTCTAGGTTGGTCATAACTTTTCTGGGAGCCATAGAAGGATGTAAAAAAGGAGGAGGAAATGAGTGTGATCCGACCAGACTTGGAAGGGTCAGCGCAGATGGTGGTTGACAGAGAGCTGGGGGCTTCCCTGGTGGTCCAGTGGTTGAGAATCCACCTTGCAAAGCAGGGGACATGGATTCAATCCCTAGTCTGGGAACTAAGATCCTACATGCTGTGGGGCAACGGGGCCTGTGCCAAACAATGACTGAGCCCTTGCTCTAGAGCCTGCGAGCCACAACTGCTGAAGCCCTCACACCCTAGAGCCTATGCTCCACAATGAGAAGCCACCACAGTGAGAAGCCCGTGCACCACAACTAGAGAATAACCCCTGCTCGCTGCAGCTAGAGAAAGCCTGCAAGCAGCAAGGAAGAGCCTGCACATCACAGCGATGACTCAGCACAGCCGAAAAAAAAAAAAAAAAAAAGACCAGAGCTGGAAGATCGGTGCATGGCCACTGATCCAGGGCAGAGATCCAGGGCAGGCAAGGGAGTCCAAGCAGGGAGGGACAATCAGAGAGGAATGGGTTGGGTGGGGAGGACCACGTGGTAGAAAAATCAAAAGACGAAATTAAGGTGGCCTCCCCCGTGGGGCAGAGAGGTGTCAGCCAGCTCCTTCCCTCTCAGAGTAGATATGAATGTCAAACCCTGAGTTCCCCACAACTGTGCTGGCCCCTCTCCAATGGCCAGCATTACTCATCCCCTGTGCGACCCTCTCATTGCTGAGAGATGAAGTGACTGAAGCTGCCCTCTTGCCGTGTGACAGATGCCTGTCTGAGCAAGAGCTGGGGGAGTGAGGGAACAGGACAGATGGGGTCCGGTTCAGCTCCCCTGCACCCAGATCCCTGGGCCCTGCTGCTCCTGTGGGCTTTGGGAACCAAAAAAAAAAAAAAAAATCAAACCTGTGTTTAATGAGGCTGCCTGGCCATCCATCATGCACAGTCAGTGCACTGTGACCAGGGAAAACCCCACACGCAGCCAAGATCCAGGCCAGGATCCCTGAGTCAGAGAAGGGTGAGAGCGGGGAGGACTCAGCAGAAAGAGCACAGGCCCAGAACAGTTAAATCTGGACTGCAGACATCACCACACCCCTCTCACCTAAATGAGGATAACATTCTGTATGGCAGACATTACAAGTTAGCCACTCCATACCCACTAGCTCTACCAACTTCCTAAGAGAACCGCAATTGTTGCATGGTGGGAAGGAACGGTACTTACTCCTTCAGCTCCCCTGGCAGGTAGAGGTCACCATGTGACCCAGTTGTGGACAGTGAGGTGAGAATCCACAGAGGCATTTCAAAGATGCCTGGAAGACAACAAGAGGCGTAAACACCATCCTCTAAGGTGATGGAGTGGTGAACGAGGGGCTTCCCTGGTGGTCCAATGGTTGAGAATCTACCTGCCCATCAGGGGACATGAGTTTGATCCCTGGTCTGGGAAGATCCCAGAGCAACTAAAGCCATGAGCCGCAACTACTGGAGCTTGAGTGCCCAGAGCCTGTGCTCCACCAGAGAAGCCACCACAATGAGAAACCCCTCGCACCGCAATGATCAGTAGCCCCAGTTCACTGCAACTAGAGAAAGCCCGAGCACAGCAACACAGACTCAGAGCAGTCAGAAATAAATATGTAAAGTTAATTATTTTTAAAAAAAGGTGAATGAGTTCCAGCAGCTTCATGGAACTGAGGACCACACAAGACCAGGGCTGCCATATCTGGACTTCTAGTTAGAAAGTGTTAGGGTTTTAGGGTTTTAAGTTTTCCACCTCTGTAAGGGTGGAAGATGAAGCTCTGGACTCTGTGAAAGTCTAGGAGCTGGAACTAGGCTTCCCATATAAAGTAGAAGTTGGAAATTAAATTTCTTCCTTGAATGATGACTGGATAAAAACTGCCTAATAGCCCTGCACGAACTGTGGTGTTAGAGAAGACTCTTGAGAGTCCCTCAGACTGCAAGGAGATCCAACCAGTCCATCCTAGAGGAAATCAGTCCTGAATATTCATTGGAAGGACTGAGGCTGAAGCTGAAGCTCCAATACTTTGGACACCTGATGCGAAGAACTGACTCATTTGCAAAGACCCTGATGCTGGGAAAGACTGAAGGTGGGAGGAGAAGGGGACGACAGAGGATGATGGTTGGATGGCATCACTGATTCAATGCACATGAGTTTGAGTAAGCTCCGGGAGTTGGTGATGGACAGGGAAGCCTGGCATACTGCAGTCCACAGGGTTGCAAAGAGTCGGACATGACTGAGCGACTAAACTGAACAGCCTAGAAACAAATTTCCTACCCTGAACCATGGAAGGAAAAAAGTCATTTAAGATAAATTGAAATTAAAATAAACTTCATAGATGAGTTTGACAGTAGCCTGGGCACAGCTGTTATCTAGAAGATCTAGGTACTCTGAGGCCACTGCCCAGAATAAAACACATAGAAGAATAAAGAGATATGGAAAATAAAAGATAAGTTAAGGGAATTCCCAGATGGTCCAGTGGTTAGGACTTGGCACTTTCACTTCTGTGGGCCCAGGTTTGATCCCTGACCGGGGAACTAAGATCCCACAAGTTGTGAGGAAGTTCAGTGTGAAAAAGACCAGCAAAGAAGAAGCAAGTCCCTCACCCAACAGCTTCAAATCAAACTCCCAGCCAGCAGTGAACACAATCGCCAGTCATGTTAGGGTTAGAGAGGCTTTTTTGGACCCTTTAGCTGTCTCACTACCTCATTCACCTGCAGCAGAAGAATTGATAATAAATTGCTGTTTTAAGCCACTCATGTGGGATGACTTATGCTGCAAAGGGTACCTGAAACAATAAAAATAATACATATGCATATATACAACTTCCAAACAAATAGACGAAAACAGCTAAATAAGGAAAACTTGATCAATCCAAAAGGAAGCTCTGAAGAAGAAAATTTAAAGAAGCAGAGAACAGGGACTTCCCTGCTGGTCCAGTGGTTAAGGCTTAGCCTTCCATCACAGGGGGTACAGGTTTGCTCCCTGGTCAGGAAGCTAAGATCCCACATGCCTCTTGGTCAAAAAAACAAAACATAAAACAAACGCAATAGTGTAACAAATTCAATAAAGACTAAACATGGTCCACATTCAAAAAAAAGAAGTTGAGGCTTTTTAAAAAAAAGAAGCAGAGAACAGAAACTTTTTACTGCTCCATGTTACCTCTCACAAACACCCTTTTTGAAAAACAGTAAAGACTGGGGATTTACTCTAATTGGGGTTTTCAAGGAGGCAGGGCCTGGCTGCAAGGATGACGTTGGAAGAGTGAGGATTTGTGTCCTTTCTTTGCGACTTCCTAGGCTCCCAGCTGCTGGCCACAGCTCTGCCAGCAGAGCCACGAAAACCCTCCAGCCTAATTAAAAAATAAAATCAAAGAGAGAAAGAAAACTTTTTATTACACTTCCCTAATGGTGGAAAATAGTCTCAGGCATAAAAAAAGCATTCAGCTGGCATCAAAAATTAACAGCCACTACATTTCATTCTGAGGAATTAATGGAAAATTTTACATGGTGGTGTAAAATGTAGGGGACAAGATGAAGGACATGATTCTTCATTGAAGAGCTCACTCCCTCACTTGCAGCAAAGCATGGGTTTGGCCATCAGCTCCCAGCAGGAGCTGTAGGTTCACAGAGGACCAAGTGGGTTATGTGGGGCCTTGCTGCTGCGGAGGGGTGGGTGTAGGGGGCGGGGGGGGGCAGGGGAGGGGGCAGTGACAGGACCAATGGGAATGTTCTGAAACCCTCATCACACAACATTCGAACCCTGGCCCTGTCAAACTGGCATCTTTCCTGCCTTCCAGCCACTTCCTCTGTGCCACTCAGTCCATCTTCCGCCAAGTGATGGCTGGTGGTGAGAACATCAGACTTGGGGGCAACAGACCTGACTTCTACTCTCCTTTCTGCTGTGGACTTGCTGGGTGACTGCTCTCAGGGCCTCAGTCTCTCCACCTGTGAAATGCACACAAGAGCTCTGGGATCCCTCTGGATTCACCCAATGTAAAACAAACTTGGTGTTTGTCTTCACCTACAAATATGGGTGAGAACCTGGGCTCTGGAGCTGGGCAGTGTCGGCTTTGAATCCCAGTTTAGACACTTTTTTAGCTTCACAGCCTTAGGCAACTCACCGATCTGAGCCTCAGTCTCCACCTCCGTACAATGGGAACAACAGTACATGGCCTCCAGGGTGACTGTGTAATCTAGATGTCAGGCTGCTTCAGCTTCTCTGGCTCTGGGATCCACCCCCCTCCCCCCGCCCCCGCAGGTGAACTCCCAGTGACACAGACCTAGGCTCCTCTTCTTTTCCCACAAATGTGTTTTTCGTTTGTTTTTTTGGCCACGCCAGGCAGCATGAGAGATTGAACCCCATGCCCTGCAGTGGGAGTGCAGAGTCCCAGGGACGTCCTCCACAAAAGCGTTTACTCTAAAACATCACTGTGAGCAGTGAGACCTCCACAAGTTGGGGAAGGGAGGGTTTATATCACCCACACCACAGCAAACAACTGAAAATCCCCTTTGGAGCAAATGCTGGGTACTCTCTGGGGAGTGGGATGGAGGTGGTAGGAGAAGCACAGAGAAGGTTTTTTGTTTGTTTTCATTTAAATATATTTGGGAACAAACAACGCATAATTGACTGCTATATCGTGTCCTTTCTCTTTATTTGAAATGTTTCTTAATCCAAATTTTAAAATTTCAAATATGTTTATCTTAAAAATAAATATTTCTATTTTCAGTAATGTTGATGATTAATTTATCAGAGGAGCAGTAACCCTGGGGTGAAGCCACACTCCTCCTGGGGGGGTCTGTCTGCCTCCCACACAGGGGGCCGCATCTGCTCCCGTTGTCCATCCCCAACCCCAGCTGCAAGAGCCTGGGTCCTGGGGGCTGTCCTGACTTCCCCTTCTACTCCGACATCCAACCCCATCGATTCTACCTCTGGAACCTCACTGGAGTCTGTCCCCTGCTCTCTAGGTCTGCTGCCCCCACCCGACTTCAGGCTCCGTCATGGCTCATCCCCTCCCTGGTTGTTGCCCAGCTGGAGTGAGCTTTCTAGACACAACATCTGATCCGCCCTCCCTCCTGCTGGTGACACACTTTCACTGGCTCCGAGGACCCCAGGATAATATCCACACATCAACACTCTCAGACCCCCAGATCCTGGGTCTCTCCAGACCCCTCACTCATGACGCCAAGTCTGGACATAACATAGTGTTTCCCTGGTAGCTCAGAGGTAAAGAATCCGCCTGCTAGTGCAGGAGACACAGGTGCGTTTCCTGATCAGGGAAGATCCCACAGGCCCTGGAGCAACTAAGCCCATGTGCCACAACTACTGAACCCTGGGCTCTAGAGCCTGGGAACCACAACTACTGAGCCCATGTGCCTTAACTACTGAAGGCCACATGCCTAGAGCCTGTGCTCCAAAAGAGAAGCCACAACGGCGAGAAGCCTACACACTGCAACTGGAGAGTAGCCCCTGCTTGCCACAGCTAAAGTCCAAACAGCAACAAAGACCAAGCACAGTCAAAAATAAATAAATAAAATTATTAAAAAACAAAAAAACAAAACAAAAAAACCCACCTAACATAGCCAAAGAAATCAAGGAAGGCTTCCTGGGAGAGGCGAGCTTTGAGTCAGGCCAAGAAGAGGAGGAGGTGTTCAGCCAGCAGAGAAGGAAGGGACAGCACGACAGGCAGAGAGCATAGCCTCCAAAAAGTCCTGGGGGCCTTAAGAGGTCCTCTCCCGTGGCTCCTTTGCTGTAACTTGGGCTGGGAGTGTTTCCAGTTCTTCAGAGCACTGCCCAGAGGAAAGCATTCTCTGGGTATGAAGATTTATTTATTTGGTTGTAAAGTAAAAGCCAGGTTGGGTTTGGGCATAAACAGGAGAGAAGGGATAATAAAGAGGCAGGCAGAGGACGGGCATCCTCCAGCCCCAGGGACCTGAGCCAGCAGCTCCCCTGACTCGATGCTCCTCCAACAAGGTGCCGCCCACAAGCACACAGTAAGCGCTTACTGTTTACCAGCCCTGTGCCCAGCGCTGGGCTGTGGCTGAGTGGGAGGGGTAAACAAGTCAACAAAGGCCTCGCTGTCAGCCAGAGACGGACACATCCCAGGCAGGGACAGGCCAGAGGGGCTGGTGCTGAGACCCCTCGGGGGTCCCAGCCTGGTGGGTATCCGGAAGGGGAGAGAGCAAGCAGAGACAGCTTCCGGGGGCAGAGCTCCAGGAAGAGGAAGAGTGAGTGCAAAGAAGCTCCCCAGCTAGGTGCTGATCCCCTGGCTGGGGGCAGGCCTGCAGGCCTCAGGGGTACTGACATGGGACGTGGCTTTGGCCCCGTCTGCCTCCCAGTTCCCTGGCAGCCCCTCCTAGACATCCCGATGCCCCTTGAGTCCTTGTTCCAGCAGACAGCTCCAGCCACCCTCTCAGGGTCTGCAGTCTGGCCACAGCCTCCTCTGTACAGCCCTTCCCTACCTGCCTGTATCTTGTCCAGAGTGGAGAAGCCATGTGAATGTCTAGGCAGAAGCCAGCCACACCCCCTAATGTGGCACAGGATGCCTGCCTGCCCTTCTGATGGGCCCCCTCTCTGCAAGTGCTCCCTTAGAGATCCCCTCCACCCTCCCACAGAGAGAACCTGTGAATACCCCACCCCTAGGGCTGACAATTTCAGTTCAGTTCAGACGCTCAGTCGTGTCCGACTCTTTGCGACCCCATGAATTGCAGCACGCCAGGCCTCTCTGTCCATCACCAACTCCCGGAGTCTATCCAAACCCATGTCCATCGAGTTGGTGATGCCATCCAACCATCTCATCCTCTGCCCTTCTCCTGCCCCCAATCCTACCCAGCGTTAGGGTCTTTTCCAATGAGTCAACTCTTCGCATGAGGTGGCCAAAGTATTGGAGTTTCAGCTTCAACATCAGTCCTTCCAATGAACACCCAGGATTGATCTCCTTTAGGATGGATTGATTGGATCTCCTTGCAGTCCAAGGGACTCTCAAGAGTCTTCTCCAACACCACAGTTCAAAAGCATCAATTCTATGGCGCTTAGCTTTCTTCACCGTCCAACTCTCACATCCATACATGACCACTGGAAAAACCATAGCCTTGACTAGATGGACTTTTGTTGGCAAAGTAATATCTCTGCTTTTAAATATGCTATCTAGGTTGGCCATAACCTTCCTTCCAAGGAGTAAGCGTCTTTTAAGTTCATGGCTGCAATAACCATCAGCAGTGATTTTGGAAAAATAAAAGTCTGACACTGTTTCCACTGTTTCCCCATCTATTTCCCATGAAGTGATGGGACCAGATGCCGTGATCTTAGTTTTCTGAACGTTGAGCTTTAAGCCAATTTTTTCACTCTCCTCTTTCACTTTCATCAAGAGGCTCTTTAGTTCTTCTTCACTTTCTGCCATAAGGGTGGTGTCATCTGCATATCTGAGGTTATTGATATTTCTCCCGGCAATCTTGATTCCAGCTTGTGTTTCTTCCAGCCCAGCGTTTCTCATGATGTACTCTGCATATAAGTTAAATAAGCAGGGTGACAATATACAGCCTTGACATACTCCTTTTCCTATTTGGAACCAGTCTGTTGTTCCATGTCCAGTTCTAACTGTTGCTTCCCGACAATTTACAATCCAATAATTGTCTTCTCTGTCTCTCACTGATTTTGTGCTTATAGAGACGGGACAAGGTGGTAGGGGCTGGCGGGGTAGAGAGTCAGGATAACAGAACTTGCTGGACTATCTTTTATAAGCCCTGAAGTCTATATCTGGCCCCAATTTTAACTGCACTCTTTTTGTTGTTGTTGTTGCTATTCTTTTTTCTTTTTTATTTATTTTAAATTGCACTCTTTATTTATTATTATTATTATTGGCCATGCCATGCGGCATGCGGGATCTTAGTTTCCCGAACAGGGATCAAACCTGCATCCCTTAGTGGAAGCTCAGAGTCTTAACCACTGCACCACCAGGGAAGTTCCTAAGTGCACTCTTTCTTAAAATGTATTTATTTGGTTGCACCAGGTCTTAGTTGCAGCACGTGGGGTCTTTAGTTGTGGCACGTGAACTCTTAGTTGCAGTATGTGGGACCTAGTTACCTGACCAGGGATCGAACCCAGGCCCCCTACATTGGGACCGTGGAGGCAACCACTAGACCACCAGGGAAGTCCCTTAACTGCACTCTTGAGGATGTGTGAGACTTGCTACCTTTGTCTGTAGCTATAGTCTCAGTTGGGCTTTCCTAGTGGCTCAGATGGGAAAGAATCTGCCTGCAATGCAGGAGACCCAGGTTCAGTCCCTGAGTCAGGAAGATCCCTGGAGGACGGCACGGCAACCCACTCCAGTATTCTTGCCTGGAGAATCCCATGGACAGAGGAGCCTAGAGGGCTATCATCCTTAGGGTTTCAAAGAGTTGACACGACTGAAACAACTTAGCATGCGTGTTGGTCTCAGTCATCATTGTTGGGCCAACAGGAAACCCTGTTCCATGCTTCAAACTGGCAGTGTGCAAAAGCATTCACTGCCCCATTGTTGGCAATTATAAAAAACTGGGAATAACCCCAGCGACTATCAGTAGGGGGGGTCATAAACACAAGAGCAGGGACAACACCTGCCTAACCCTCAGTTTTATACCTTCAGTGCCTAATGTGGTGCCTGCCACATAGTAGGTGCTCAGGAAACATTTGTGAAAGGAGGAAAGGAAGAAGAGAGTGAGGGGAACAAAGCATTCAAAGGGTCTTGCAGGATCCCAGAAAGCAAACCCTTCTCCCCTTCAGCCAGGTGAGAAAGACACACTTTGGGGGCTGCTATTGTTCATTTTAAAAACTTCCATCAAATGACTTCAGAATTCAATTCCCTCTTGAATGTTTCTCTTTTCTCATTTCCATCATCTCCCATCTTTTTAATACTTGTTGTTGAGTTCCCATTTGCAGCGGTTGATTGAATTGAGGCTCTAGGGACTTGCGACAGTCACTTTAGACACTTAGAGTTCCAATCACGCTGTTCCATGCTCCCCCCGCCTTTAGCACCCAAGAAACCATCTCTTATGACAGCCGAGAATATCTTTACAGCCCAGAACGCCACACTCTAAAACACAGAAGGTAAAAGTCAGAATTCCCCATGACTAATATGTGTCCAAGGAAAGTATTAAAATGCCGATTTAATGGGAGAAGGCTGATTGAAAAAATCCATGTGCTGGTGAAGTTCTGTGACTGATGTCATATGGGGTCCAAGCCTGGAAAAGACACGGAGCTCATTAGTCCAGGGGCCAAGCTGTCCAATGTCTCCAGTCCCGGGAGGTACCCATAGTCCCCCTCCCACAGGGGGTAGCAGCCCATGGAGGCAGACAGAGGGAGGCACTCAAGTCAGCTGGCCACCTCCTGGGACTTCCCTGGTGGTCCCGTGGTTAAGAATCCACCTTCAAAGGCAGGGGACTCAGGTTTGATCCCTGGTTGGGGAGGTAAGATCCTACATGCCTTGGGGTAACTAAGCCCATGTGCCGCAACTACCGAGCCTGAGTACTCGAGAGCCTGTGCTCCACAACGAGAGAAGCCCCTTTTTGCCACAGTTAGAAAAAGCCTGTAGGCCACAACAAAGACCCAACATGAAGCCAAAAAGACCCACAAAACACAAACAAAACAAACCACAAAAAACAAACAGGCAAACAAAACTGGGGCGTTTCCTGTGTGCCAGGTCTTGTGCAAGGCACGACCTCATGGACTCCTGAGAACAACTCTGTGAGGTGAGATTTATTATCACACTCCTGCAAAGGGCACTTCTTGTGGAGTCTCAAAGGTGGAAGAGGAGTTAGCTAGGAGAAGAGGAGGGCCCTGGGAAGGAATTACCCAAAGAGCAAATAGTAAGTGCAAAGGCAAGAGGCAGTATATAAAAAGAAAAGCAGTTTGGTATTGCTGATGCTTAAAGTGCCAACAGTGAGAGGAAAAGGATGAGGCTGGAGTTGCGGGTGGGAACAGATGACAGAGTTTCATGGACATTGCTGGATGGGGCAGGGACTGGGAGGCAGGAGCCAGAAGCTGGGAGACTCTGGAGTGGCTGTCAGAGTCATCAAGGCAAGAGATGAGGGAGTTAGAGAAACTCACAGAGGCATAGATAGCAGGACTGCGTGGCTGATTGGACTGAATACCCAAGGAGGCTGAGGGGAGGAGAGGACCCAAGGATGATGTCCAGATTTCTGTCTGTCAGATTTCTGTCCAGATTTCTTTCTGACTCAGGGACCCAAGATAGACATGGGGAATAATGCAGCAATGCACTGTGGACATGCTGAGCTCTTGGCAATCAAAAGACAAGAGTCCAGGAGGAGAGGGTCTGGCCTACGTGTGGCCTGGGCCCAATTTAGAGGCATAGCTGTTGATTGTCAGCTTGGCAATGATCCCTGAAGCCACAGAGCAGCAGGGCTCACCTAGTTCAGTTGGACCTGCACTGTGTTTAAAATATGAGTCCACGTTTAAAAATCAAGCCATGCTCAGTTAAAACACAAACATTTGTCTTCTCTTGGAAAATCAGATTTGGCCACATGGGCTAGAACCCCCTGAGGGCAACCATTGCTGAGAAGTAGCTAAGAACAAAGGCTTCCCTGGTCACATCACCCGTCACATCCACAACTGGGTGTTGTTTCCTCTTTGGCTCCATCTCTTCATTCTTTCTGGAGTTATTTCTCCACTGATCTCCAGTAGCATGTTGGACACCTACCAACCTGGCGAGTTCATCTTTCAGTGTCCTATCTTTTTGCCTTTTCATACTTTCATGGGATTCTCAAGGCAAGAATACTGAAGTGGTTTGCCATTCCCTTCTCCAGTGGACCACATTTTGTCAGAACTCTCCACCATGACCCTTGGGTGGCCCTACACGGCATGGCTCATAGTTTCATTGAGTTAGACAAGGCTGTGGTCCATGTGATCAGATTGGTTAGTTTTCTGTGATTGTGGTTTTCATTCTGTCTGCCCTCTGATGGAGAAGAAGGATAAGAGGCTTATGGAAGCTTCCTGGTGGGACAGACTGACTGATGGGGAAAATGGGTCTTGTTCTGAAGGGTGGGGCTATGCTCAGTAATCTTTAATCCAATTTTCTGTTGATGGGAGGAGCTGTGTTCCCTCCCTGCTGTTTGACCTGAGGCCAAACTATGGTGGAGGTAGTGAAGATAATGGCGACCTCCTTCAAAAGGTCCCATGCATGCACCACTACACTCAGTGCCTCCAACAGAACAGCAGGCCACTGCCGACCCATGCCTCTGCCAGAAACTCCTGGACACTCATGGGCAAGTCTGGGTCAGTCTCTTGTGGGGTCACTGCTCCTTTCTCCTGGGTCCTGGTGCGTACAAGTTTCTGTTTGTGCCTTCCAAGAGTCTGTATCCCCAGTCTTGTGTAAGTTCTGGTGGCTCTATGATGGGGTTAATGGCCACCTCCTCCAAGAGGGCTTATGCCATACCCAGGTCTACTGTACCCAGAGCCCCTGCCCCTGCAGCAGGCCACTGCAGACCCGTACCTCCACAGGAGACAAACACAGTTCTGGGTCAGTCTCTGTGGGGTCTCTGGGTCCTGTTGCACATAAGGTTTGTTTGAGCCTTCTGAGCATCTCTGACGGGTATGGGGTTTGATTCTAAATACGATTTCACCCCTCCTACCATCTTGCTGGGGCTTCTCCTTTGCCCTTGGACCTCCAAGATGGTGGAGTAGAAGAACATGCGCTCATCTTCTCCTGCGAGAACTCGAAAATTACAACTCGCTGCTGAACAACCGTCAACAGTGGAATGTTGGATCCCACCAAAAAAAGATACCCCACGTCCAAGGGGAAAGAGACATATATGCACACACACAAAGAAGAATGTGATGAAGAGGTGTGCACACACAAGTAGGCATGCGAACACACACATGTAGGCATGTGGACACACCTACTCAGGCACAAAAACATAGTGTCTGCACAGACACAGGCCCATGTACATTCCCAGAGCCGCCCGACTCTGGGCACCCTCCCGGGGATCCATGCTCACACCTAATGAAGCCCTGCCAGTTCCAAACCAGCAACTCGTAACTAAATAAATATGATAAACAACTCCCCTCCAGATGGCTCCGCACTCACACCCACTCCTCCCGCTCGGAGGGATGGCACATTCTATGCCAATAAATCCTCCTGTTTGAAAACATTTGCCTTCTTAATTGGCCCGTTTACGGGTAAAATATGTTTCTGGGTAGTGCTCTGCCAGAATGGGATGCAGAGATGCTCCCCCTGCCCGGGGCTCAGCCAGGAGACAGGCCTTGAGCTGTGGGTGCGCCTCTGCCCCAGCCCAGGAGAACAAGCTTGACCCCTGCCGAGACAAGGCTGAAGGGAAAGGCTCTCCCCGTGGGTTTTTTCCTCCCTGTGTCTTGAGTTTTCTTTGGGTTCACATTTATTGAGCTTGCTGCACACAGCACTGCCATCAGAAACACCCTCTTCTCTCCATGTTTGTGTCTCTGGCCAGGTGCCTGTGAGGTGTGCTGACTGTGACGATCCCCATAGTGAGGTGAAGGGTGATTCCCCCAAAGATATACCCACATCCAAATCCCCAGAACCTGTGAATGTGACCTTCTTTGGGAAAAAGGTCTTTGCTGATGTAATTAAATGAAGGACCTTAAGATGATATCCTAGATTACCCAAGTGGGCCCTAAATCCAATGACAGGTATCTTGTAAGAGACCACAGATGACACATGCGGAGGGGAAGGTGATAAAGGGCTGGTCTGTGGCTCAGCAGCCTGGGTCAGAGTGGGTAGATTGTTTGATTCACCCACCGTGTGACCTTGGGAAGTCACTCCCCACCTCTGAGACTCCATCTTCTCATCTGTGAAATGGGGGATATAATAACGGCCACTCCTAGGGTTATTGAGAGGACTGATGGAAATAAAACCCCCAAGACCACTCCAATAAATAATATAAAACAAAATTAATAATGGTTGGAAAAAAAAACTCACAAAGCCCTAAACAGCACACTGAGTACTCAAAATTGCTGGTTGGTGTTAGGGTGAGCTTAGAGGCCAGTGAGAGGGAGCACATAGCCTCTGGCAACAGAAGGTCACTTTATGGCCAATGTGTGGCCAGAAAGACAGCATAGTGGGCCAAGGCAGGCTGGTCCCCTGACAGATGGGGCTGTGGGCTGTGAGCCTGTGCTCACCATGAGCATCCTCCCCAGAGGACACCCAATCCTCTGCTCATGACAGCCCAGCTGCTGTGCTGAGAGCTGAGAGGTGGCCAAGGAGGGTCTGCATGGCCAGGGACAGGGAGAAGGCAGGCGCCCCCCACTGACACCAGCCCATCTTTCCTGGCAGTGTGCAGTAGGCGCTCAGAAGAGGTAGCCTCAGTGACTTCCTTTCCCTCTTCATGGGAATATCACCTAGATTTATAACCAATGCTAAGAGTTCAGAGTGTGGCCAATATAAACAAACCTTAACGTTAACCATGAGGGGTTGGCTAAGGTTACATGTAGGAAGAAAAGGGAAATGACAACGTTGTCACCAAGCCAGATCCATTGAATTGTCATTGTTCTGCAGAGACTTGATCATGAAGGGTCCAAGGTCAGGGCTCTGGTCCTCCCTGCAGGCAAAATAGCCAATTATCCTTTTCATCAAATAATTCATTTATTCAACTAGCAAGTACTGAGCACCTACTAAATGCAGGCACACAGGGGTGCTGAGCACCGGAATACAACAGCTTCTGCTATCATGGAATTTAAGGCCGGGAGAGAGAAACAGACATACGACAAGGAAACGTAATGCCTCTAAGGTGATGAGAATGAGGCAGGGCTGTGCGTGGAGCTATGAGAACATGAAGTTGGGGAGTCAGGGATGGGAGAGCAAGCCAGGCAGAAGGGCTTCTCCGCTCTTAAGGATAAGAGGCAGGCAGGGGAGCTACAACACCTGGCCTAGATATTAAGAGGTACCCCTGGCAGCTGAGTGGAGAATGGTTTATAGGGGATCAGGGAGACAGGGAAACCAGTGAGGAAGCCATGACAAGCAAAGCGATGAGGGTGGCCTGAATCAGAGCCAAGGCAAGTTCATGGGTATGCAACCTGTGCAACCACACAGGGCCTTCACCCAGAAGGGCCCCTGCGCTTTGTTTAATACTTGTCACTGTCTTGAAATTGCTAATACTTTTTGAAGAAGGGGCCCTATGTTTTCATGTTGCCCTGGCCCCTGCAAATTACAGAGGGCCGACCAAAGCAGAGAAAGGATCTTGCTTAAACAATGTCATAAACCTTTTTGCACCAGTGTGTTGGAATAGGGCTTGTACAATCTCTGAGAGCCAACTTTGAGGAATTTTGTTGTCTTGTTGGTAGCTTGAAATTGGCCTTGGTGGGAGTACTTACACCATGGAAATCAGCAAACATTACAAGTCAGTCTTATTTTTTCAAAGACATTTATTCATCAGCATTTCCCGGAGTGTGTCCAAGGCCACACTTGGTCAGTGTGCTAAAAATATAGTTTCTGGGCGATGCCAGAGCCCCCTGAGGCTGGAGGGCCAGCGCAAGACTGGGACCAACCACAGCGAGTCCACAAGCTTCATAGGAGGGAGGGGCAGAGAAAGCCGGATTTGTGGAGTGGGAGTGTGGGGGCGTCCTGCTTGGGGTCAAAAACTGAAGTTCTGAGCCTGGGACCCAACCCCACCCTCCCACGTGGAGGCTGAGCCCATAGGGGAGACGTCACCCACAAGGTTGCCCACTTTGCGGGATTCCTGGGGCAAAGACGGGACCAGTACAGAGCCCTCCTAGACCACGAGAGAGCAGCGCACACCAGCCCCCCTCTCCTCACCCGCCCGGCCCCTGGCGCTCAGTAGATAATGACTATTATATTACGAATGTTGTGGCTATAATGGCCCCACCTCCTGGCTGGCTTCCCTCCCTTCCGTTACAGCCTCACCTCTCATCCCCACTCTGGCAGGAGCCAGCCTCCACACATACATCAATCTCATCCCGCCCCAACCCCCCTGTCCCCGCCCCCGCGTCTGTCTCATCAGACCCCAGAAAGCAGGCAAGTGGGGATAGCTGGGGGTAGGGGTGGTAGCCCATTCCTGTCCCGTCTTCGCCTCCCCGCCTCCTCCCGCCCTTCCCTCCTGGAGCGCAGACCCTCCTGAAGAGCGCCCCCCCCCCGCCCCCCCCCGCCCCGAGGTTCCAGCGCAGCGCGGGGCCTCACTTTCGGGTAAATGGCGCCGCCTGCAGGCACCCGGGCGCGCTGCGGCGTCGGCTCCTCACACCCGGTGCCTGGGCTCCCGCCCTGGTCCACAGCGTCACCTCGCCTGCTGGATGGAGTGGTGGACCGCGTTTCCCATCAAGTGCCGGTTGGAACCTACACACCCTGATGAGAAGCTTGGAAAACGCCCCCTGGAGATTCTCCGTGGACATTTGCCCTGAAGTCCGACTTGAGTTAACCGTTCAGTTCCCGAACATGAATGCTGAGGCCGTGGGAAAGTTCTTTCTAGGCCTCAGTTTCCTCATCTGCAGCATGGGGGTGAGTATTAGAAGAGATTATCTCAAAGGCTTGGTGGAATTCTCAAACTTTTCATGAAGAGAGAATCATTTGGAGGCATGTTTAAAATGCAAAATCCAGAACTCCAGGAAATTCTGATCCACGCAGGAGCCTGCATGTTCAGTCAGAATCAGAGATTCTGATGCAGATGTTCTGGCTACCCCAGCATGGGAAACACTGCCGAAGAAATGAGCCTCCAGGAAGCTGGAAAAGCCGTCGGGGGCCTGCCAGAGCACACCTTGGATGTGGACACTATGACTGTACAGAAGGTAGTGCAAGCCATGTGTGCGTGCTCAGTTGCTTCAGTGGGGTCCGACTCTTTGCGACCCCATGGACTGTATGTAGACAGCCAGGTTCCTCTGTCCATGGAATTTTCTGGGCAAGAATACTGGAGTGGGTTGCCATTTCCCCCTCTAGGGTATCATCCCAACCCAGGGATCGAACCCATGTCTTCTGCATCTCCTGCCTCGAAGGCAAATTCTTTACCGCTGAGTCACCCGGGAAGCCAAATGGAAGCCATGGGAGCTATTCATGGAAGAGCGACAGCTTTTTAGAATGATCACACTGGCTCTGGCTACTATGAAGAGAGGGTTGGTAAGGGTCCATCATGGTGGTGGCAACGACCTCAGAGAAGTAACTGCTGAAGTTGCCCAGATGAGATTCAGTGGTGTCCTGGACCAAGTGGAGGGGAGGAAAGGGGGACAGATTTCAGAGGTAAATCTTTTGCCTCCTTTCGAATACAAGAAGAATAGATTAGAATTGCTGATTATATTCTTATCCCAGCGTTTTAAAACTTCAAGGGGTTGTGTATGTATTATGTACACAATATATCACTCTGTGTGAGTGTGTATATATAGATATACAGATGGTCGAGATACAGATTCAGATATAGATGTGGCATGGATTCAAAAAAATTTCTCTGGATGGTGTATCAGAGACCGGATGAGTTAATTCAATACCTGGCACATACTAAGCATTCTGTGTCAGCTCTCACAGCAGATTGTGCCTCCCAAATATGGCCCAAATGATATCTCCTGTCCCCCATGCTCTTTTTTCTTTTCTTTTTAAAAATTTTTTATTGGAGTACAGTTGATTTGCAATGTTATGTTAGTTTCAGGTGTATGACAAAGTGAATCAGTTATACATACACATATAGCCACTCTTTTTTAGATTCTTTTCCCATGTAGGTCATTACGGAGTATTGAGCAGAGTTCCCTGTGCTATACAGTAGGTCCTTATTTGTTATCTATTTTATATAGTAATGTGCATAAGTCTATGAGTGAGTGAGTGTTAGTCACTCATTCATATCCAACTCTTTGAGACCCCATGGACTGTAGCCCACCAAGCTCCTCTGTCCATAGGATTTTCCAAGCAAGATTACTGGAGTGGATTGCCATGTCCTCCTCCAGGGGATATTCCCGACCCAAGGATCAAACCCGCATCTCCTGTCTCCTGCCTTGCGGGTGGATTCTTTACCTGCTTAGCCAATAATGAAGCCCACTATATGTCCATAGTAGTGTGTATATGTCAGTCCCAATCTCCCAATTTATCCTTCCCCACATCCCATGCTCTTTTAGAACTAACCCTGCCCTCATCAGGAGGTGGAGTCTAATTCCCCTCCCCTTGAACCTGGATGAATCTGCAACTCATATAACCAGTAGAACATAGCAGTGTGACTTCACATGACTTCCAAGGCTAGGTCATAAAGGTGATAGATACACCATCAAAAATACTGGCTGGGACCATAAATTTTAGAGCCCTGACCTTGGACAACACCAAGGCCCGCACGCTGTGAGGAGGCTCAAGCCACATGGAGAAGCCATGTGTTCCTGCTGAGCCCCCAGGGGAGGTCCCAGCCCACAACCAGCACCCACAGCCACACATACCACGCAACTGAAGAGGTCTCCATATGTTCCAACCAATGACATCACCAGCCTTCCGGGGCTTGGCAGGGGAGGCCCTAATTACCATGGAACAGAGATAAGTCATACCCTCTGGGTCCTTTCTGAGTTTCTGAACACAGAATCTGTGAACATAAGGAAATAGTTGCGTTTCACAACTAAGTTTCAGGGTGGTTTATTGTGAAGCAATAGGTAAGCAGAACTGCCATAGTGTATACCACAGTGTCTTTGTCCACACTTTCTGCGAGGGAACCAAGCGCCCCCATGTAGCTGCCCAGGCCGAAGAGGGAGAGAAGGAAACAGAGGTAGTACCAGTGAGATGGTTTGGGGGGGAAAAGGTCGGGCCTTCAGGTGGGAAGGGGAAACCAACCCCAAAGGAGTCCCATCTTCAAAGCCCCTCTGGGCACCTACTTTGTAGCTCAGGGAAGTCTACTCAGTGCTCTGTGGTGACCTACGTGGGAAGGAAATCCATCCAAAAAAGAGGGGATATGTGTATTCGTACAGCTGATTCACGTTGCTGTACAGTAGAAACTAATACAACATTGTAAAGCAACTATACTCCAATAAAAATTAATTTTTAAAAAGCCCCTTGGGGAAGGAGTGAGGAGCCCAGCTCCACTGTATGACTCTGACCCACAGCTCCATTCCAGGTCAGCTGGATGATTCCAGATCCTGTTGCCTGTGGCCTTTCTACTCTCAGCAGGAAGTTTTCCAAGAGAGATGGCCTCCTCTTTGGGCCTCAGCACTTGGTCACATTCAGAGTTGGCACCTTCCAAGGGAGACAGGAGTCTTTGTGAACCTAGCCCTCCCCCACCACCACAGCAGGGAAGGGCTTGGGGCTGGATTCTTGTGGCTCTGCTGCTCACCAGCTCAGTGACCTGGGCCCCCAGTCACTGTATCCCTCTGAGCCTGTTTTCTCAGCTGTAAAATAGGGCAGTGAGTGGTCCATCCCTGAAACAGTTCTTGTGTGGATTAAATGAGATGAGATGAAGCAGATTAAGTGCCTGGTCTTAGTAAATGCTCCCTTAACGTTTGCCATTCTTTTTTTGGTAAACTCCGGGAGTTGGTGATGGACAGGGAGGCCTGGCGTGCTGCGGTTCATGGGGTCGCAAAGAGTCGGACTTGGCTGAGCGACGGAACTGAAATGAACTGTTTGTTGAAAACCAACAAGTCCAGGCAAGTAACATCACTGTGAGCAAGAGTACACACCTCTGCTTTCTCCTGCTGTGGCCTACATTGCCCTGTGGGAATTTGGGCCTGGGTTAGCCAGAGACTAACAGAAATCTAGCCTGGGATTGGTGCAGAGCCTGGGCTGCAGGACCCAAAGGTTTATGCATCTCTCCCAGTTCCACCTGCTTCCTCTGTTTACTGGGTAAGGTCAGAATGCAGCTTAGCAGGAAGTAAGGAAGCTCTTTCTGCAAGGTGGGTACCCAGGGCAGACAGGAAGAGATCTGGTTGGGGAGACAGGGACTCAAGCTCGGCCTATACTTACTGTGGGACTTGACGTACCTGGGCACCTCAGTTTCCTCACCTGTCATTCATTGAATAAATACTCATCAAAGGTCTATTGATTCTGTGTCATTGTCCCGCTCAGATCCACAAGCAAGCCCAAGATGGCCTCCAGGCCTTTGCACATGCTGTTGAAAACTACCCTCCTAGTTCCCTGTCTTTCACAACTTTTCCCCTGCTGAGTCCTTAGCACCCCTAAATCTTGGTTGAGAGAGTACCTCTTCCCAAAAGCCCTCCTCGGTCAGGTGCCTCCTTTTTTTAAAAAAATTCTGACCACACCCCAAGGCACACGGGACCTTAGTTCTCTGATCAGGGATTGAACCCTTGCCCCCTGCAGTGGCAAGTGGTGTCTTAACCACTGGACCGCCAAAGAAGTCCTGTCTCCTTCTTCACTGGTTTAACTGGTTTCACTACATTGATTACCCAGCCTGTGGTGGCAATGATGATGAGGAGGATGGCAATGGCCTAATTTTCTCACCAAGAGCTTTGTGAAAGCTGGCACAAAGCTGCCCAAAATACAGATGTTGGATAAATGGCCTTCATAGGACAAGAAACTCATTAGCTGCTTCTGTCGCTTATTAGCGTGGAACTAGAAGCTTCTCTAAGCCATAGTTTTCACCTCTAGCAAATGGGGCTCATAATAACCTGTTCTTCCCACCTCTACCCACCTCACAGAGCTGCCAGAGCCCTGATGGGTGCTTTGCAGGCCTTGACCTCACAGCTGTGTGAGGCATCATCGTGCACTGAATAGTGACCCCCAAACTAATGTCCACCTGGAACCCTACAATGTCACTTTGCTTGGAAATGGGGGTCGTTGCAGATGTAATTAAGGATCAAGACGAGATCACATTGAATTAGGGGCCTAACACATAATGACAGGTGTCTTTATAAGTGACAGAAAAAGGACACATAGAGACAGGGAAGAAGGTCATGTGAAGATAGAGGCAGAGACTGAAGTGATGGAGCTACAAGCCAAGGAATGCTAGGAGCTCCCTGAAGATAGAAGAGGCAAGGAAGGATCCTCCCTACTAGGCTTCTGGAGTGTGGCCCTGCTGATACCTCGATTTTGTACTTATGACCTCTTGAACCATAA
Organism: Okapia johnstoni; assembly: GCA_024291935.2. Lineage (NCBI taxonomy): Eukaryota > Metazoa > Chordata > Mammalia > Artiodactyla > Giraffidae > Okapia > Okapia johnstoni. The sequence goes on along the minus strand of CM044324.1, from coordinate 52,419,327 downwards.
GAGAATAAATTTCTATAGTTTTAAGGCATCTGTGCACTCAAAAATATTTGTTGAGTAAGTTTTGAATGGTTAAGTCAATGTCTTTACTGTTTGTACCAGCTGAAATCTTCTGTAGCTTATAGCCAAGGAATCCTGACACGGTCACTTCTCTCTCCATCCTGAGAACCTCCAGAGAGCAGGAAGGGGACTCGGCGTTACTGAACACGGCATCCCACAGGCCTAGCACAAAATCCACATCAAGTAGAAATAAGCAGCTGTTTCTCACAGGGGCCCCAGACACTGCCCAGGGATTAGCTTCAGGCCTGCCAGAGCTGGATGCTTGGGTCCGCCAGCTCCCCTCTCCTACTCCCAGGGTGAGACGCCCCTGAAGCAGCTGATGAGTGTAATGTCCACTGTGCATTTCCCACACCAAATGATGCATGCAGAACACCAACTGCAGGCTGAGAAGGGGGAATCTGGCAGCAAACACTACCATTAGATTCTTCTTAAGGTGGAAAGAACTTCTTAGAACACTGCAGGCAACATCCACTCGAGCCATAAATCTTCAAGCCACTGTGGTGAAGTCCCGATTCTAAGTGTGGCAGCTTGGGTGGAGGAGCAGTGAAGGGTGAGGAGCAGGGCAGGAATAGCTTCGCAGACGGGATATCTGAAATGATCTGGTCCCACCCAGCTGTTTCACAGGCGGGAAAATGATATTCAGGGCAGGTGGGAAGCTTGCTGCAGGGCACCCAGTGAGTGATGGTGTGTTTAATTGTGAACTCAGGTTGGGTTTTTTATGACTTTTTTCTTATTAATTTTTTAATTGAAGTATAGTTGATTTACAATGTGTAAATTTCTGCTGTAAAGTGATTCATTCATACACATATACACATTCTTTTTCATATTCTTTTCCTTTATGGTTTACCCCAGGATACTGTGCTATCCAGTATATCCTATACATATATATACTGCATGTGCTATACAGTATATGCTATGCAGATATCCCTGTGCTATACAGTAGGACCTTGTTTATCAGGTTGGTTTTAATCTCAAAAGGTGTAGGGATGGGCACTGGAAGGGGATACTTTTGATTCTGCCAATTTGCATGCAGAATTAAGGATGAATGTGCATAGATCAACTTTTTTGAAAGAAAGGGTGGGTCCACAGTGTTTATCAGATTCTTTTTTTTTTAATTTATTTTTGGCTAGGCTGGGTCTTCATTGCTGCATAGGCTTTTCTCTAGTTGCGGCGAGCGGGGGGCTACTCTCTAGCTGCGGTGTGCAGACTTCTCACTGCAGTGGCTTCCCTCATTGCGGAGCACGGGCTCTAGAGCACAGACTCAATAGTTGTGGCGCATGGGCTTAGTTGCTCCGCAGCATGTGGGATTTTCCTGGACCAAGGATTGAACCCGTGTTTCCTGCATTGGCAGGTGGATTCTTTACCACTAAGCCATCAGGGAAGCCCTTCATCAGATTCTTAAAGACAGTGTAAGACTAAAGAAAACCAGAAACAGTGGAAGAGGCCAGGTCAAAATCACAGGGCAAGTCACAGCAGACCTGAGACTAGCATTTGTGTCCTCAATTCTTGGTCACTGCCCTACACTTTCCACCCCACAGGAAAGGCTATTTTCTTCAATACACAGATGGGCCTCGTCAGTGGGCACACCAATGCTTCCAACAGGTGGAAGGTCTGCGGTCCTGCGGGCACTGCCCACGGACGCTGACAGAGAAGAACTAGAGAAGATCCTGGAGCCCCACAAGCACCAACTCACTCCTGAACTGTGCCCAGGGGGTCCCCAAACAAGGTGAGGGCTTCTAGAACCTAAGCATGTTTCCAGTAAGACACACTCTGCTCTCAGTTCAAATTGTTGATACACATCATGCTTGGGTCTTCCATGTTTCCAGACTCCCCTGGACACCACACTGGCTGGGAAAGGGTCACCTCCCAAAGCCAATGATTGATTGATTAAACACAACGGCAAAGTATGAAAATTAATCGAGATATTTAATAGACAGTGCAAACCATAATTTCATCTGAATATAAATGTATGCACATGTTTCCAATGGGTTATCTATCAGTTATCACAAACAGCAACAAGGACCTTAGAGCTATGTTAGAAAAATGTATAGCTGGAATTTAACTCAAACAATCTCACACACTCTCAAGAGAACACCATCCATTTCAAATCAGTGTCACAAACTCCAGAAAGACCAGGGGAATGGGAGTGAGGAGTGGGCCAGAGTGGGAAACATAGGGGCCAGTACACAGGTAATGGACAGAAATACAGCTCTCAAGGAAACCAAAATAGATGCATTATTACAGCTAAGGACAAGGAAAAGCCTATGGCTTTTAAAAAAATGACTCTTCTGCCAGTACCATACATGTCTTACAAAGAGATGTGCGACAAGTCAGCTGACTTAAAAGGACAGAGGCTACATTTTCAGGTCATTTTGACTGCAAACGGTCGACCCTTGCCATTGAGGTTCAGCAGTGGAGTTAGCGTAGTCCAGAAGCTCAATGTTGGATTTGCAAATACAGTTTATTTTACAGAAATTCAACATTATAAACAGCAGGCACCTCCCACCCCACCCCACCCCACCCCCTCCCCCCCACCTGTCCCGCCGGGTGCAGACCATGCTGTGTGGAGTGAGCAGTGATGCGGCCCTACTGCTTTGGAGGGAGATTCGAGAGCGATGGAACCTGCCTGCACCACGTCTGGCCTGCCCCGCACACGCACGCGCCTGCCCGCCAGGCAGGCCACCAGAGTCTCTCTGGGCCCAGCCCGCACTGGACCGGTTAAATGGTTCCAGCCCAGGTCTCCAATTCCTTCATGTCGTCATCTTCCTCTTCCTTCTTCTTGGCTGTGTGAACAGAAAAGGCTGTTTAGGAAGACTGGTGGCTGTGTTCTCCATGTGCTCTGGCTGGATGCCAGCGCTGCGCTACACAGGGTCTACCAAACAGCCCTGCTCGTGCAGCCCGATGCGTCTCCAGGCGATCAGCAGACTGCCTCTTTGTGCCTAAAAGCTGCAACGCAGAACTCCAGATAACCAGGCACAGCTTCCCCAGCACCTCCCCTCCCCAGCACCAGAGTGAGACAAAACGGGGAGGATTCAATACTGAGAGTCCATTAGGATCCACACGTGGCCTCCGGCCAGAGCATCCAACGTGGGGAAGAGTGGGAAGAACGCAGAAGAGCTCTAATCTAAGCCACTCCCCTCCACCTCAAGGGCCTAAGCCACCTCTGTATACCATAGGCAGTTGGCCAGACAGCTTTCAGACGCCCTTCAGCTTTCAGGACTGCACCCCACCCCGGGCAGCCAACTCAACCAGAGGAGCCACTTCCCCTTGATCTGTGGGAGGATGAGAGGACACAGCCTGGTCACACCCTGCTCCCTGGGTTCTCTCACCATGCCAAATCAAGCTGCTTCACCTTTTCTAGAAGTTCTGGGTGGATACTTCTACCCAAAGGTGAAATAATGGGGGAGGAGAGGCTCAAAGAAAGAAATGAAGGTTTTATATAACAAGGTCTCTAAAAATCCCAAAGCTGTTTCCTTCCTGTGGGGCTACCTATGAGCCCCAGCTGTGCACCGCACAAGACACCAGACGGGGAGCAAGAGCTGTCCTGGACATAAACTCTCACGTTGTTTGGTGACACAGGGAAAGCAATTCTAGAATAGTGGTTCTCAACTGGATAAGATTTCTCCCCTCTCCCACCCACACAGTCCCTGGACATCTTGCAAAATCTGGTGACATGTTTGGTTGTCAAAACTTGGGGAGGGAGATGCCACTGGCATCTGGAGGGCAGAGACCACAGGTGCTGCTCACCATCCACAGGGGACAGCACAGGCCCCCTCCCAGTCCCCACTAAAAGAACGGTAAGGCTATGTCAACAGTGCCAAGGTTAAGAGACGAGGAAAGAATGGGTGACACTGTCTTCAGGGCTGTCACAATAGATGCTACCTGGTCCTCAACTCTGGGCAACTCAGGACCCAAAGTGAAGCCAACAGACCACAAGATTACCTACCCCATGGGTCATAGGTGTGTCATGACTGTGGATAAAAAGTACTCACCAGGTTTTGATGGTAGGGATATAGAGGGAACATTCGGTAGAGGGACTGTTTCCGGTCCACTGATTTCCAGCAAGTTCTTGTCTAGTTCCTCCTGTTCTAGTTCTTCTAATTCTGCCATGAGCTCATCCTGGGAAAAGCAAACACAAAAATGAGAGCGACACCCTGGGGAACCCCAGCCCCCCCTGTGGTGCCTCTTACCCGACGGCTCAGGGGACACACGTCCCTTCTGAGAAGGTCAGGGCAGATGGACTCCAAGTGCACACTCTGTGACTCATCCTAAACACACTTCTCCTGGTGAACGGAGCACACTATCGAGCAATTACTGATGTCTACGTGGGGTCCCTGCACCAGGCTGGGAGCATCTTGAGAAAAGGGATCGTATGTTTTCATTTCTATCTCTGTCTCAGAACTGGGTGCACCGAGTGAATGTTCAGGAATGTCTCAATTGAAATGAACTTGACTAATCCATCGAACTCGAGTCTGAAAACATGAAAACTCTGGTGCTGGGAGCCAAGGGTAAGAGCTACAGGCTGCTTTCTCAGCTATACGGCGGCAATCAGCACAAAGAATTAGGTTTGGTGGAGAGGCCCTGACCTTCAGTGGACTCAAATCTAAGGCAGAAAGAGGTACGGAGCATGTAACTGTATTTTAAAAGCCTAAGAGCTTCAAGGCTCCAATTGCTACGGCAGAAATTGGTAGGTGGCCAAGTTCCAGATGAATCCTTCAGGGATCAGATGCAAACGTTCCTTTCTTGGCTTCACCTTTATCTCCCAGCAGAGCTGTCTGAGGGCGGACCCTGTAAATTCCTCAGGGTATGGTGACCTCAGTTGCCCCTGCTCTGAGCCCAGGGGCCCACCATGGAAGGGTGCAGGGTCACTGCTTGCTGAAACTAGTATTGACCTGAAGTCTGCTGAGAGGTCCCGACACAGGTCCCTTTACTCCACCTTAGCTCCCCTAAACACTGAAAGCATCCCTCAAAACTCGGAATTCGGGAGGGTTCATGCCACACCTTGTGTCTACGTTCAGGTCTCTGGAGGGAGGAGACCTGGTGATTTCCAGACCACATACTCCCTGCTGGAGAGGCCTCAACTGCACATCAGAGGCAGCCCGGGCATCAGCTGAGAAGCTGGTGTGATTGGCACAAAACCACTTACCTCGTCAAACTCTTCTCCAAACCCTACGGGTTTTGAAATAGCTGTTGAAATCTCTTCTGCAAGTTCCTGCTGGTCAGCAATGTCCTGCATTAACTCATCAACTTTATCGATGTCCCTTTAAATGAAATGAGTATTGTGTTAGTCTATGTACAGAGGGTCTGTGAGGCAGAAACAAGGATCTGCTGCCCAGCCCAGCCTCACAATCACTCCCTCTGAGGAATTCCTTTTTTTTTAGGCTGTGCTGAGTGGCATGTGGAATCTTAGTTCCCCAGCTAGATATCGAACTGAAGCCCCCTGCAGTGGAAGTACGGAGTCTTAACCATTGGACCACCAGGGAAGTCTCGTGGAATTCCTTTTTTTTGTCTTTGTCTTCTTCCCTCTTTTAAACTAGAGGATCACAGAATCAAGAGGACAAAAGCATCCTTAGACATCACCCAGTCTAACACCCTGAGGAAATGAAGCTGGCAAAGTTATATGCCATTGTGAGAGTCGCTCATGCAAGCTGATAAACACATTAGATGAGACCCTGGGACTTGGGAACTCCTGGATCAATAGCTCTTCAAGTTCAAGGGCAACTCTGCACAGCAACAGGTAAAATCACAAAACCTACAATAGAACCACGCAACGTGACTAGCCCTTCCCATCTACACAAATCCACTGTGGCTCCTCTACAAGGCCCCAGAGGAAAAGCAAACAATGCAGATTAATTCCTATGCACTGTCACTAATATCAATAAACTTACAATCAATCAATATAATATACATATGTGTATTTCCAAGCACAGTATTCACTAAGAGGTGCTGTGCTGTGGAGAACATGGACATGAAGGGGACACACACCTCACTCAGGAAGCTCAGTCTGACAAACATACCCTCAGTAGCTCAGTTATCTGAAGGCTACTTTTCCTGCAATCTCACACTTCTAGGGCAGGGATCAGCAAGCTTTTCCCGTAAAGGGCCAAATGGTAATAAATGTTTTAGAATATGTGGGCCACATGATCCTGTTGCAAAAATTCAAGCCTGCTGTGTGCCACAAAAGCAGCCACAGACGGTGTGTATTAAGGGACACAACTGTGTTTCAGTAAAATTTTATTTACAGAAATTGGCAGCAGAGGACTTGCCTGGGGCCCACAGGCCACATTCTGCCAACCTCTGTTTTAAAGCACAGCTGAGGACCCAAAAGGAAGCAAAAAGGGGCTCCCAGCACCCCCAAATATATGATGCCAAGTTCAAGCACTAAAACAATTGCAGAATTCTGTTCTATTTGGGAGAAGTCCTCATTTGGGGCTTAATGTTAACCTGGCCTTTAATTACAAATGTAACAGCTCAGTTATCTGGTTTCTTAGGCCACAGAATATGAGAAGTAGCCACATAAAGGAAGGAATGCAGAGGTCAAGAACACTTGTCAATATGAGAGCCAAAGCCCAAGAGTGACAGGGAGGGAAAATTCCATCAAAAACAGACCCAGGAAGAGAATGAGCTAAAGCCCTCAAATGTACCACACCTTTCAGGGCCCCTGACAGCTCCAGGAGAAAGTCACGGGAACTGATTCTAATCCCAGTTCTATCTAAGTTCCCCCATTACCCAGGGCAAGTCACCTTCCCTCCCTGGGACAAACTTCCCCACCTAGATGATCAGAGGCCTGGGTAAGAGAACCTTCTAAGAAGACAAAGCTTTCCAGCTTAAAACTCTACATTCATTCCAATAACCCTGAATTATTCAGAAAACAGTTTCATTCCATGAGATCTGCTTCTGGGGGTAGCAGGGCACACAATCCATTTCAGAAGAGTTCCAAAAAAGATGAAAATGAGAACAAACTTGGGTGCTTGAATGGATAAGTCAAGGGGCCTGGGACTGAGGCCTGGCACGGCCAGCACTACCCTTCCGTGTGTGTGCCCCCCTCCATCAGCGGGCGCCACGTACATGTTGTCGTGTGCAGCCTTCATGGCTTTGGCGGCATAGCCCATGTTCTTGAGCACCTCGGTGTTGGTGTTGGCATTCTCCAGGGCCTCTCGCTGGAACTCGATTGTTGACAGCGTGCCGTCAATCTGCGCCAGCTGCTTTTCATACCTCTTCTTGCGCTTCAGGGCCTGGAGTGCCGCTGCAGGAGGGGGGAAGAAAACAGGGTTTCAGAGAGCCTGGACACAGGGCAGCGTCCTAGAGTTCACTGAGTCGTCTTCCTAATTGGGATGGATGCACTTCAGTTTCTGCTTTCACTACAACAGAGGGCTAATACTCTCTTCTCCACAAACAGCATATTCAATATTCTGAGAAAACTATACAAAATTCACATTCTTCAAAATGCAGCCAGGCACTAAGCCAAAGTTAATACTCTCTGGTAACCATAAGCATAAATCAAAGAATGGAAGGCACCCCAAACAAGAGAGTGCTTTGAAGTCAAACTGCCTTAGGTTGAAACGCCAGCTGTCAGCTTCAGTGAGCTGCTGAGCCTCCCTGGTAGGTTCATGTGAATGAGATAACATATATGGAAACACTTAGCACAACATTTAACATAGTGGACACCCCCAAAACCCAGCAGCTCTAATTATTATAAAGCAGCTTTAAAGTATCACTTTATGTCAACTAAATTACAAAATAATAAATAATGACTACAGCAAATACTGGATCATTTGGGGTTAAAATGCTATCTCACACACAGCCTATAACTGTAAATTGTTACAGTGCTTCTGAAAAGTAACATGGCAACACATAGCAACAGCCATAATGTTGTTCCTGCCCTCTGACCCAGTAATTTCCTTCTGGAAATGTATTCAACAAGAGCAAGGCCCCATGCCTGAAGATGGTAACTACAGCATTCTCTATCATAGAAAGGACTGAGCAACTGAAATAAAGACAGAATTCCTGTCAGGGCCTCATCTAGAGTCTGACCACTGGGTCAAATCAATGCCATCACCTCTCTTGGCCTCCCAGCAGGTTAAGGCTGTGGCGATCACCTTGTTTTAAGATTCAGTAGGGCAAGCACTTTGATCAAGGTGAACTGGTAGCAGAACAAGGGCCAAACCACATCTCCCTACTCAAAATCCAGGTTTCCCTCTCCTTACTATTTTAGTTCCCCTCTTTACACTGAAAAGTATCTTAGCTGAGCATAAACCTCAGGAAGGAGGCTCTGCACAGACTCAAGCAGAAGGAATGGTGGGATGAGGGAAGCTGCCTGGCACCTGCCTTGGCCTGGACATCACTAGCCTCACATATATGTGTAGACACATACACACCCATGCACTTGTGCCCACTGTGTCCCCGAGCTCTGCACCAGAACCATCCCCTGCAGGCTGCTGGCCACAGCCAATCACCTCCCCAACAGGGCTGTGGTTTCTCCACATGTCACCTGAATTGGTCCCGTACTCCTTCCACGAGAGTGCCCTGTGAGCCTAGGACTGCCCTCTGAAAACCATCTGCCAAGGGAAAAGGGCTTGGCTTGCACGTAAGCAATCCTTAAGTCCACAGTTCTTCCAAAAGCAGCAGACAAAACCGCCAGGAAAATTCCTCCAGCCAAAGGATAAAGCAGGCTAAAGAAACACTGCAAAAAATTCGAAGAACAATGAAATGTGCCTCATTAAAAGCTGAAAAGCCATTCCACTTGTTACTTCTCTGATCCTGGTGAAAATGGTCACAACGGCCTATGACGTCAAGAAATTCAACCTGCAGTCACATCTAGGCATCCCCAAGACCCTTTACTGAACATCTGCACCTTCTGCTGGTACTAAGCCATGCCTGCCAAGTAATTACCTCACAACAGCAACCCTGTAAAGTAGAAACGACCACTCCTTATCAGAGGAGGAAACAGGTTCAGAGAGGTAATGCAGGTTACCGGGTGGTAGACGGCAGAGAGTAGATTAAGCCAGGTGTGGAACTCCACAGTCATGGGCTGCCATGCTAACTGCTATGCCCCCCACTGAACAAACCAGGCGGGACCTTGCCACGGAGGTGCAGTCCAGTCTAGTAGGGAGTGTCAAGGGAACTGCAGGATCACAGAAGAGGGAACACAAATCCAATCATGTCATTCCTTTGCTTAAGAACCCTCAACCGCTCCCTCTGTCTGCAGGACAAAGCCTCTGAGTGGTTTATCAGGCCGGCAGTGAACTTGGATTCTCGTCTTGAACCAGGTTCTGGAAGCCCAAGTTTGGAACCCTTTGCCACTGACCATAGAAGCACAGGGACGATATCCTGGGAGAGTCCTGTTGTACAAGTGGTCAGGGCCTGGTGTTGCTTCCTCCTGACTCCCTGGTGCTGAAACTGATTCAGACACACTCCAATCAACAAGTGATTCTCCAGCCTTCTCAAGCCAACACCCCACACGTGACCCCTTCCCAGGTCCTCCTCAGCCGCCCTCATCACCCAGGCATAGCCCAGCCTAGAACTTGTTCATCAGTTGAGATTCAACAGGTGTTCTGCGTGCCATCCGCCTCCTCATTTAATCCTCCCGCAAAGTCCAAGGGCACAGATCAGACAGATGAGCCACTCGGTGGAGTGGCTCAACAGTCAGCCGGCTGGTATGAGAGGAGCAGAGGGCTCAACCACTGGCCTGTGTGAACCCCAAGGCCCCTGCTTCCCACATAGGCTCCGGACGATGGTAAGTGACATGGGGACAGTTCTTAAGAACAGTGAGATGACATCTGCCCTGCTTCTCAGTGTCTGAGTACAGTAGGAGCCGTGATTTTACACAGTCAGCTGTGTTCTGACTTTCAAAACTGAATTTATTCTTTTCCTGTTAACATCAAAGCATATTTAGAACTGCTTTAACTTTTTCTCTAATACATTTTCAATTGGCAGGGACTCTTGTAAGCCAGTCTCCCATTTCTCTGATTTGCACCCCACTGCTAAAATCCCCCAGGCAATAAATTATCTGGAAGCAAATACCCAAACATATCAGGGGGGTAAGCCAGAGACCCCCATGAATTTAATGTTTGTATTATGCATCTTTACAAGCCATCACCCAGCACAATGGCTGGTACACAGTATGCTTAATTATATTAAACTGAATCTCCAATTTCATCTATTTTAAGTTTTTCATATATTCTCCGCAGGGTTCCTCATGTAGGGTACACCCATATTTTATCTCCTGTGTATCTCTGATTCAACAGAGAAAAGATAATGTCTCATTGAAACAGTGGCTAAACAGTCATCTGGCTGGATTCTTTCCCTGCATTTGTCCTGACCCATGAAATAGGAACTTTGGCAAGTGCTTGCCCTTCCCCTCTGTTCTTGCCAAGAGGTGTGCCCTGAAAGGAGGAAAAGGTTCTGAGCTAGAAGCCTGGCCCTCTAGGGCTGCCCCTCCAACCTGCAGGGTTTGCTTGGTCTCTTCGTCTCTTTGCACAGAAATCTCCAGAGTGGTTTCTGGCAGAGATAGTCCAGATTACTCCAATCTAACTCCTGTTCTATTTCTCAACTAGTTGAGAAGCCTAAAAAGAAAGGGTATGTGATTAATTTCCCCCTCCATACATGGTTCACCAGTAGAGTAACCTTGAAATGAGACATGGGGCCAGCCGTTTTGGGCTGCACTTCAATCTTAATGATGTGTAAACTATAAAGCCTATTCACAGCACTGGAGACCCAGCCCTACCCTTCAGTATTCTGCCCCATGGACTGTAAAGTCCATGGAGTCGCAAAGAGTCGGACACGACTGTGGCCACTTTCACTTTGACTTTCATGAATGATTAAGAGAAACACACAAAACAGGCTGTCAAGGTTGAAATCTTAGTTCGGCTTCTCTAGTTATATATTAATAAACACATGTATGTATGTTTGGAGAAGGAAATGGCATTTAAAAACTCACCTCCAGTATGTTCTTGACTAGAGAAGAACCTGGTGGGCATGTCCATGCACAGAGTCAGACACATGACAGCATGCATGCATGCATGCCTTACTTATACTTCTCCAAATTCCTGAGTTAAAAAAACAAGAACTGAGTTCTCATTATGAGGTTTTAAAAAATGTAATCATGTGAGGTGATGCATGTTAACTAAGTGTATTTGATAATTATTTCACAATATACGTATATATTAAATCATTAGGTTGTGTACCTAATAATAACATAATTCTATATGTCAATTATATCTCAATAAAACTGGGATAAAATGGGAAAAAAAGATAAAAACAAGTACAGGGAGTTAACAAGGTTAACATCCAAACCAAATATTCAAAGAAGAGATGTCCAAATAAACCCCTTTTCTGCCAAAGAGCCCCCACCCCATGTCATTCATAAACACGATGCTTTAACGACTGAAATCTAACCCAGGCCAACAGAAGTTTAAAAGGCTGCTTTTAGCTGGAAAAAAATAGTCCTTGGAATCTCCATATTTAATTATGCCTTTGCTGGTTCCAAGAGAGTAATTACAGCAGCAATTACAGAATCTAATAACCAGCTTTATTGGCTCTGAAAGCTGAAGCAAAAACAACTCCAACCATGTTGAAATAAACATTGGTCTCCAGACAGTTGCTTCATTAGACACTCTAAAGACAGCTATTTGAAGAAAAAATACAGAAGAGATACCCAAAGAAGCAGAGATCAGTGGAAAAGACATTCACCCAGGACAAGAAACTCCTTCTGCAAGGTATCTGTTAGTGACCGGACAGAAACCATTTTCAAAGAACACATCAGTTCAATACAACTACCAGGTGGAATGCTCCTTTCTCCTCAGCAAAGGCAGACACGACTTCTCTTTGAAGAGTTGCCGAGGAGGGAAAGTTTGCCTGCCCTGATCTGGGGGCATTCAGAATAGGGGACATTAGCTCAGGGTATCTCAACAGATGCTAAGATGTCATAACTGTATACTAATGACTGAGATTAGTACACTGAGATTCAGGCATTGGGGAGAAGGAAGGTGCGGTGATATCCTCTCACTGAATGAATGATGATGTTTAGAGTCCTTTCAAAGACTCAAGATTCTACAACTGAATTCATGCAGCAGAAGGTCCAAGAGCTGGGAGAGGAGGAGAGGGCTGGTCCTTTCCCACTCTCAGCATGAACTACATAGAAAACACAGAGAACACGTAGCCACACGGGTAATGCTAAGTGAGAATCCTGAAGAACCCTCAGCAGCTCGGTCATGGCAGGGCTACTGGTGGGCAGGGAGCTGGTGAAGCTGCAGAAGCCCTGCTTTGCCCACCTCCAGCAATTAGTCAGATGCTTGCTCCCTGCTCTTTTTGCCCATGAGTAAACCTCGTATGTTCAAGGTACCCTCAGCCAAGAGAAGCACACCCGGCCCTCAAGCCACTAGTTGCTTTGCTGGGGTTGCCTGTCATCTGCCCTGTGTATGTGGGCAAGAAAAGACCCAAGTCAAAACCACAAAGTTCACCAATGTCAAAGAAACCATCCTCCTGGAGGGATGGTTATTTGTACGCATCCTTGTACCACATGGCACTGGATGTCCCACCAAATCCTGACCAAAGAAGAGTTACAATCTTGGCATCAAAGTCTGAGGGGGCCTGAAGGACTCTCAGAGACCTTAAAGTCCAACCTATTTCATTAGAAACTGAGAAAAAATGATGCCCAGAAAAGGTGACACAGTCTACCAGGATGCCACAGTGAGTTAGAGGAAGAATCAGGACTAGAACCCAGGTCTGCAGCCCAGGGCTCTTTCCACCACCTCAACTCTGTTCTCTCCAAAGTAAGTCATTATAAATAAACCAGCAGTTCACTTTTCTTTAGAAAAAGTCTCCTAATGCTCTTTTAGCCAATCTCAAACTCTGCCTTTTGCAAACTCCATTAAAAGCTCACGCTAATGCATAAAAGAACCAGGAAGCTACCCAATATGCTTTCCTAAGTCCCCAGATGGAAGAAAAAGAAAAACGAATGGAAAAGAGGTGCTGGTCTGCCTTGTTCCAGAGGACATTCCCTAGAACAGGTGCCCGCAGCTTCAGAAGGCAGGGGTGGGCTGGGCTCTCGGTTCTCTACTCTGTATAAAGGTGGCAGGAACCTACAGAAACGGCTTCCAAACCAAAATGCACCTTTAAGCCCAGACAGTTGGTCTTGTGCTCACCTTTACCCAGCGTCCCAGGCTCACCTGCAGAAGAGAGGGCCTCATCCTACCACAGCCTTGGAACATGGTCCCTGATGTGCTGTGTTTATCCCCCGCAGCTGGAGCGTTCAGGCTGGAGGTGCAGACGGCACTTTTCAGAGCAGCCTCCTTCTCTGTGATCTATCTCCCAGTTCCCCTAATTTGCTCTCCGTGGCCTGGAGCTAATGCACTCCATTTAGCGATGGTAAAATAAGTACTTGTGTATGACCAGGAAAGCAGAGTCTGAAACCCTGCTGACTTCATCAGCAAACACACAGGGAGTACAGCACTCCTTGTGAGGGAAAATGCTAGAGAGAAAGAAAAAAAAGCCCCTTATCTGTTAACACTGGACAAAGCTGAAAGAAATAAGCCCCCAGTTAACAATCGAACAGAATGACAAACTGCTCCAAAATCATTTAAACAACACACAGGATGTACGTTCTGTAAAAGGAAGGCAAAGGCAAAATAAGACAAGTTCATATAAGCCCAGGAAATGCAAGGTCACATCAAATTACAGTGGTCACTAAGGGAGTCCCAGTTGTCCAGCTGTGAGTTTCAGCTCCACTATCAGGTAAACCCTAAGCAAATCACTTAATCTCATCAATCCTCAGATAATAATAAACTCACCTCACAGTTACTATGAGGATGAAAATGAGACACATATGTGGAGCTCCTGGCAGTGGGCCAGACATGTGTACCTGTTTAGTCCATGTTGGTCACTGGCATTACTAACTGCAGGACTTCTCACAGCCTATTTTAGTATAAAAAGAACCAATACCATTATGATTCCCTGCCCTCTGCCCCAAAAACAGCTTGGGAAAAAAACAGTTTCAAGCCACCTTGATGATGTAGCCAACACAAGCATCAACAACCTTGGTTGACTTGTACCAGCACTGAGGCACAGAGGAAAGAGCACGGGGCTTGGTGTTAGAATCCTGGCTGTGGGTAAGTTATTTCACCTCTTTATCAAACATTAATAAACAGGAGCAATATGGCTACCCCAAGGACAGGTTCGAAAGATAAATCCCTTTGAAACTACTTGAGGGACTTCCCTGGTGGTCCAGTGGCTAAGACTCCTCGCTCCCCACACAGGGGTCTGGATTCAATCCCTGGTCAGGGAACTAGACCCCACATGTGACAACTAAGAGTTTGTGTGGTGTAACAAAGATTGAAGATTCCCCGTGCTGCAACTAAGACCTGGTGCAAATAAATAAACATTTTTTTAAAAAAGAAAAGAAAATGCTTGACAAACGTGAGCATTCTCTCCATCTTGCCCATTTTTTCCTCACCAGCCCCCCTCTCTCCTTGCCTGTGTCCTAAATTCTCTCTGAGGAGCTCTGTATCTTCTTGTTCTTCCCCCAGCCCAGCATGTCTCTTCAAGAAAGAGTATACAGCTGTGGCCCAGTGGAGAGAGATACATAACAGCAGCTAACACTTATGAGAGGTTTCTTGGCTGCCACGCACCATGGCTTGTGCTTTATGTGTTCACTGGCCTCCCCCACAAAAACCCTATGCTATGTGGTACGTACAGTAGTGTCCCATCTCAAGATCAGGAAATTGAGGCTCAAGGAGTTTATCTCCTGCTGGAGTCATAGTTAAGCAGTGGCAAGCATGAGATCAGTGCCAGGCAGCCTATCTGCAGAGGGCATGTTTTTACTCCACGGAGGAAAAGTCTACCCTGCTCCAGCTGGCCTGCTCCTGCCTGAGTCTGGGGATCTGAGCATCTCTGTGCCTTCCCACCCAACTGAGGCTCCAAGCCAGCAGTCTGGCACCAAGGGGCAGCTCAGTCTGCCCAGAAACTCTTGACTAATTGGTAATCCATCCAAGCAGGCAGTAAAAGCCTCTAACTAAAAAAAAAAAAAATTTCCAGTGGATTTTAAATTGGCTAGACATACACGTGATAAAACCCAACCATTTAATTGGCCCCTCTGCGTTTAGGATGACAGTTCTACATAGTTAGGGAGTTTGTAGTGAGGGCTTTTTTCTGTTTGAAAGAATAAACGCCTTCTTTCCTTGTGCCTGCCCTATCTCTTCGCTAGACCACAAGGTTCTCAAGGGTGGAATCTGCGTCTCTGAGGCCCTAACAGCACTGAGATAAGAGGAGTAGGGGGCACTCCAAAATGCCCAGTCATTTCTTCTGAGGCCAGTGGGCTGAGCCCTCTGTCTTCTCACTCTGTAATGTAATGTAATGTAATGGCTTCCAAATCTTTTCCAAGACCTAAAATGACCTTCCCTCTTTTTCTAGAAGACCCAGAGGCCACAGCTACAAGAACTTGGTAAGGCTTCTCAAATTCCTGTCACTTGCCCACTTTTTTTGTCCCTGTGTTAACTAATCCCTGTTGGAATGCCTAGAACGTTAAAATCAAAGGGTCCAGGACTTGTCTGGCAGTCATTAAGACTCTGTGCTTCCACTGTAATCCCTGGTTGAGGTCAATCCCTGGTTGGGGAACTAAGATCCCACATGCCATGTGGCATGGCTGAAAACACACACACACACACACACACACACACACAACCCAAAGGGTCTGGGGCTTGTTTAAGGGAGAGTGAGCCTAGGACCTCCCTGTGACTATATAAGGATGTGACAGAGAACCAGAGTGAACAGCAGATTATTCCAGAGTGGGCCAGTCTGAGTGGCCAGGGCCACAGGAGGAAAAGGAAATGGCCAAAGGGACTCTCGGGCTCACCCAGGGGAATAGTGCAAAGGCCTGTGTGGGTGTGTCCTCTTGTTTCCGAAAGGATAGATGATGGCTTCCCTTGGCTCTGCTGAAGCTGGGTTCAACTCGGGAAGGAAGAAGAGATGTTTCACTTCCCACAAACAGCAGGCATCCAGGAATTACCTCCTTGTGATAAGGGAACTCAAGGCCAGGCTGGGGCACTAGGATCCCAGGAAGGAAAGTGATCTGCCCTTGGTTACTGAGGGCCACAGTCAGATAACCTATGTTCTGGGATTTAAGGCAAGACTCTTTCCTATATGGCACCAGGTCACAGAACTTCCTTTAAACAACTATCAGAGGCTAAAATTGCACACACAGATAGCCCACAGATTTGTCTTAGTTGTACCACATCTTAATGTGTAAATCTGACTTGAATGCATATTTCACATAAAAATCCCGATTTCTGGCTTCCTTTTGAAAATGTAGATTATCTGGCAACACTGAGCCCACACTGCTGTCTGGCAACAATCGAGCAGAGCCAAGCAGCGGCGGTCCTTTTAGAAGGGGCTCATACTGACTGACCTCAGAACCCACCATGGCCCACCACCTTACACCTGACCACCCCATAACATCTTAGTTCTGGAGGACACTCCGTTGCCTTCAGCCAGGTGGCACTAGCGGTAAAGAATCCACTTGCCAATGCAGGAGATACAGGAGATGTGCATTTGATCCCTGAGTCAGGAAGATCCCCTGGAGGAGGGCAACCCACTCCAGTATTCTTGCCTGGATAATCCCATGGACAGAGGAGGCTGGAGGGCTTCAGTTCATGGGATCACAAAGAGTCGGACACAACTGAGTGACTGACCATGCACAATTTGAAGACAGGCAACGGAAGTCGCAAAGGTTCAAAATTGCTCAAGGTCACATGGTAAGAGGTAACAGGAAAGGAAGAACCCAACCCAGGTGCCCTACCCCTAGATCATGCCCCTTCGACTTCTCCTAGGGAGACTCCTAACTAGGTAGAACTGCAACATGGGTCCTGTGATCTAACTCTGCCAAGACCAAGTTATGTCACTTAGCAAGGACCTTCCTTTTTTAGGGCCTCAGACTCCTCATCAAGGATATGAGAAGAATGGATCAGTTCCCTCCTAAAGTCTTCCTTCAGCTCTAACAATATATGAGCCTATATAGTCCTAAGATTTCTGATAACTGTTAGAAACAAATTCAGGTTTTTTTCTGATTGACCCTGTGGGATCTTGAAAATGTCAGTCAGTTCAGTCGCTCAGTCGTGTCTGACTCTATGCAATCCTTTTGACTGCAGCATGTCAGGCTTCCCTGTCCATCACCAACTCATGGAGCTTGCTCAAACTCATGTCTATCAAGTCGGTGATGCCATCTAACCATCTCATCCTCTGTCATTCCCTTCTCCTCCTGCCTTCAATCTTTCCCAGCATCAGGGTCTTTGCAAATTGAGTCAGTTCTTTGCATCAGGTGGCCAAAGTACTGGAGTTTCAGCTTCAACATCAGTCCTTCCAATGAATATTCAGGACTAATTTCCTTTAGGATGGACTGGTTGGATCTCCTTGCAGTCTAAGGGACTCTCAAGAGTCTTCTCCGACACCACAGTTCAAAAGCGTCATTTCTTCGGTGCTCAGCTTTCTCTATAGTCTAACTCTCACATCCATACATGACTGCTGGAAAAACCAGAGCTTTGACTAGATGGACTTTTGTCGGCAAAGTAATGTCTATGCTTTTTAATATGCTGTCTATGTGGGTCATAGCTTTTCTTCCAAGGAGTTAAGTGTCTTTTAATTTCATGGCTGCAGTCACCATCTGCAGTGATTCTGGAGCCCAAGAAAATAAAGTCTGTCACTGTTTCCATGTTTTCCCATTTATTTGCCATGAAGTGATGGGACCGGTTGCCATGATCTTAGTTTTTCAAATGTTGAGTTTTAAGCTAGCCTTTTCACTTTCCTTTTTCAATTTCATCAAGAGGCTCTAGTTCCTCTTCACTTTCTGCCATAAGGGTGGTGTTATCTGCATATCTGAGGTTGTAGATATTTCTCCCAGCAATCTGTTTTTTAATTAAATCTATTTATTTTTTAATTGAAGGATAAATGCTTTACAGAATTTTGTTGTTTTCTGTCAAATGTCAACATGAATCAGCCATAGTTGTACATGTGTCCCCTCCTTCTTGAACCTCCCTCCCCATCACCCCACAATCTTGATTCCAGCTTGGGATTCATCCAGCTCGTTGCATGATGTACTCTGCATATAAGTTAAATAAGCAGGGTGACAATATACAGTCTTGATGTACTTCCTTTCCCAATTTTGAACCAGTCTGTTGTTCCATGTCCAGTTCTAACTGTTGCTTCTTGACCTGCATACCTATTTCTCAGGAGGCAGGTCAGGTGGTCTGGTATTCCCATCTCTTTAAGAATTTTCCACAGTTTGTTGTGATCCTCACAGTCTAAGGCTTTAGTGTAGTCAAAGCAGAAGTAGATGCTTTTCTGGAATTCTCTTGCTTTTTCTATGATCAAAGGGATGTTGGCAATTTGATCTCTGGCTCCTCTGCCTTTTCTAAATCCACCCTGTACATCTGGAATTTCTCAGTTCATGTACTGTTGAAGCCTAGTTTGAAGAATTTTGAGCATAACCTTGCTAGCTTATGAAATGAGTGCAGTTGTATGGTGGTTTGAAGTCTTTTGGCACTGCCTTTCTTTGGGACTGGAGACTAAATAACTATTGCTAAATAACCCATGGGTCAAAAAATAAATAAAACAAGAAATTACAAAGTATTCTGAACTGAATGAAAATGAAAACACAATATATCAAGATTCACGGGATGCCATGAAAGCAGTTCTTAGGGGAAATTTTATAGCACTAAATGCCTATGTTAGAAAAGAAGAAAGACCTCAAATCAATGACTTCAGCTTCAACCTTAAGAAATCAGAAACAGAAGAACAAGTGAAAATCCAAAAAAAGTAGAAAAAAAGAGAATGAGAATCAAAGTGAAAATCACTAAAATAGAAAATAGATGTTAACTAGACTAGTATTTGCTGCATACTGTGCTAAGTTGCTCAATCATGTCGGGCTCTTTGTGACCCTGTGGACGGTAGCCCGCCAGGCTTCCCTGTGCACAGGATTCTCCAGGCAAGAATGCTGGAGTGAGTTATCATGACCTCCTCCAGGGGATCTTCCTGACTCAGGGATCAAACTCGCTTCTCTTAGGTCTCCTGAGTTGGCAGGCAGGTTCATTACCACTAGCACCACCTGGGATGACTTGGCATAGTGATTGTTCATTGGGTCACCACTTACTATGGTGATTATAGATACACATCAATCAGTATGCTGTACACCTAAAACTAATGCAATGCTATATGCCAATTACATCTCAATTAAAAATTAAATAAATAAAACAAAACCACTAGATTTCAATGGAAAAAAACTTGGCTCTTTGAGATGAATAAAACTGAACTTCTAGCCAGACTGACTAGGGAAAAAAAAGTAACCAACATCAGGAGTGACAGTTGTAACATCATTATAGATTCCACAGATATTAAAAGGAAAAGAGGGGAATGTGAACAAATTCATGCCAATAATTTTGACAGCTCAGAATGACAAATACCTTGTACAACCCAAATCTACGCTCTTTGTACTATGCCAGGAATTACACTTTGTAAGTGACACTTTGCTCTGAAAGCAGGGACAAAAATGATACAGCCCCAAGGCTTAGGGCACTCACAAACCAACAGACAGATGGACAATGTGATAAGATAAGAAATAAGCCCGTGGCACTGTGGGAGCCCCAGGGAGGAGAACCCAACCTTTGGAGTTATTGCATTTTAAAGAATGATAAGAGATAGCCAAGAGGGACATATCCCAGCCAGGCAAGAGGAAGGGAGGGCCGGAGAGAATGAGGGAGGGAGGAAGAGAAACACCCATGAGAGAAACTCAAGAACAGGCTTTATGTCTTATTAAGGAATTGCTGGACTTGATCCCAGAGTTAGAGGAAAGCCATTGAAAGATTCAAAGCAGACCAGGAACGTGATCAGATTTACATTTCAGAGAGACCAGTCCTTGCTGCTGGGGGAAAAAGGACTAGCAACCCACTACAATAATGTAGAGGGTTTGGATTTCAGGGACTGAACTAAGGCTACAGCTGAGGGACTGACTAGGAGAGGATGAACTTGAGAGATGCCAGGAGGGAAGACTCCATGGGCCTATATCACTTGTTTGAATGTACAGGGAAGGACTTGGAGAAGAAATCAGGAACGACTTTCACGCTCCTGGCAGGGGCAATCAGGTGACTCAGATACCATTTCTCAGGGAATCTAGTGACTCAAGGAAGAGAAGATGAGACAGGAAGGGAAAGATCATTCTCAGTATGTCTTTCTGCGGAGAGATGAACTTAGATTCAAATTAATGCCTGAAATTTGAATAACATTCTCTAAATCTACATGATGGAGAGAAAAAAGTTCAGGGACTTCTGGGTGGGTCAAATCTAAGTCATTTCTGACAAAATTGTAAAGAGCACAGGATTCCAAGGTAACCTGAATTGCTACCATTTGTGCATATGTGTCAGGAAAATTATAAATACAGGTATATGCTTGTAATTTGCCCGGACTATTTCTGGGCTTTTTTTTTAATAGGCTGCCTCATGGAGGGGCACTGCATGGCTGAGGCAGAGGATGCACTTTAAGAACTATGTACCATTTACATGACTATCTAATCAAAATAAACAAAAAGAAGTAACTTAAATAAAATGGCCAGTTTCCTCCTCACCCACAGATGTGGAAAGGCAGTTATATTTAAAATAGTAGACACTTACTAAGAACAACTTGATGATGCCCCGCACTGCCACTGTGGTCTGGTCCAGTCAGTGGAGTGAAGGCAC
Organism: Okapia johnstoni; assembly: GCA_024291935.2. Classification (NCBI taxonomy): domain Eukaryota; kingdom Metazoa; phylum Chordata; class Mammalia; order Artiodactyla; family Giraffidae; genus Okapia; species Okapia johnstoni. The sequence continues at coordinate 52,398,553 of CM044324.1, read as the reverse complement.
CCACCGTGGAGCTCCTCCCAGTATCTACCAGGTCCAGGTGGGCTTACTCAGGTGGACCAGGTTCTTGGCTCGGACAGAAGGGAAGCAGAGCCTGCCCTTGGTTTCCTTTCCCAGGCTGGAATGAAATGTTTGTTTTCCAGCTGGCTTTTCTTCCTCTGCTTCCAGCTGAACCCATGCCAACAAGAGCCCCTTCTGCTGGAGCAAGCATGATGGCACCCTGGCAACTGAGATGACTACAGAAGGCTGGGGGCTGGGGGCTTTAGTGGGGAAGTGAGCGGGCTGTGTACAAAGGGAGCGAATACCAACAGAATAACACTTTTCAGGGTTTCTCCCAAGTAAGAGAGAACACCAAACCAGCTTTTTCTCCTTTTAGAATCAGAGGCACATGAGAGGGTCATAAAGACAAACCACCTTTCTTACCCAAATGGCAGCAAGGGATGGAGGGCAAGGGGAGCCACAGGAAGCTGATGCCTTTCTGGAAAAAGACAATATCAGGGGCACAGAACCTCAGAGTCCTGGAACCCTATGAAAATATCTCCATTTTTATGCTGCCTGTAATTTTTTTTGGGGGGGGGGCGGGGGCTGCATTGGATCTTCATTGTGGCACGCAGGCTCTTCCTCGTGACATGCGGGCCTTCTCTAGTTGCGGCACACAGGCTTAGGTGCCCTGCGGCCTGTGGGATCTCAGTTCTCCAAGCAGGGATTGAATCCAAGCCCCCTGCACTGGAGGGCGGATTCTCAACCACTGAACCACCAAGAAAGTCCCTCACACTGCCTGTTATTCAACTAGAATGTGAACTCCCGGGAGGAGGGACTATCTCTCTCCACCTCAGTATTCTTGGTACATAGTAGGTGCTCAGTGAGGGATTGATGGCTGGACAAACACACTCTTGGGGAATAAATCCAACCTTGTTTGCACAGAAGTGGAAACTAAGGCCAAGGGAGATTTAGGCACAGAGTAAGTGCTTAGTAAACCCCTACTGAACCCAAGCCTGGTGCAGGGGTGGGCCTAGGACCAGAACCCAGGCCTTCAGTCCACCACAAGCCCTACTGGGGCTGGGGTGAGCACCAGCAGTGAGCTCTACCAGGGACAGTGAGAAAAGTGCAGGCCCGCTTATTTTCCTAAGGATCAACCCCCTCAAACTCCAAGCCTTTGCAAACAGATCCTGCATCCCTGGCCATAGGCATGGAGTAGGTTTGTGATGCAAGCTGGGCTGCAGAACAGCCCCTGCCTCCAAAACAGAGATTGATCTAGTCATAAGCACATGACCCAAACAGCCAATCAGATTCCTTCTCCAAAATCTGCTAAGAGATTCCAAAGGAGAGAAACAAGGGTAGAATGCGGTAGAGATTCTTTTACAGCCAGGATCCAAAGAGATAAGCCAGAGCAACCTTCAGCCATGGCCCAGATTCACGGAAAATCAGTCAGTAAATCAATAATCAGCAGAAAGAGACCAGCTCCACCCTGCCCTTCCCCACAGTCATGACTCAACAAGTTCCCCCTCACCAGCAACTAAAAACAGACTGGCCCATTCAAGAAATGAAGTAGAACAGAAAAAAAGCAGGGGAGAGAAGCTGGAGCAGGGATTCTCAACCTGGATTCCAGAATCCCTAACACAACATGCAAAATTTCCCATGCATATTGTATGCACAGTCTTCTGAGGCACTTACTAGATTTTTTAAAGAACCCATGACTCCCAAAGAGTTAAATATGAAGGAGCTAGAGCAAAAAGAGACAGATATTCCCAAAGCAGAACCCCTGGTCCACCAAGTTCTGTAGGTCAACTTCCTTACTATTTCATCTCCCAGCCCTGCTGCCCCGAATTTCCTCCATGCCTTTACCACTGCAATAGCCTCTGCACAGATCTTATTGCCTCCACAAAGATAACAACAGAACTGACATTTTCTTCTAGCTCTCCTCTGCCCTCAGTGTGTGTGTGTGTGTGTGTGTGAGAGAGAGAGAGAGAGAGAACTAGGTTATCATAAGTTTCAGTAGTGTGACTATATATACATCCTGGCTTTCTTGGGACAGTCCCAGTTTATATTTGTTGTACCAGAGTAAATATTAATGGCATCCCCTTCCACTCTTGTAAGTGTTCTGTTTGGACGATAGAAGGTCACCCTACTTTCCAGGATGAGAACCTCCCTCTTCTCTTTTCTTTCAGTCACAGATCCTGTCCTACGGTGGAGAGATGCATACAGTGAAGGTTCTGAGGATCTCAGGACAAAAGGGAAGTGGAGGTGAAGTGCATCTCAAGAAGACAGGGCCATTTCTTCCCCTACATGCACCCTGCCAGCCACCTGGGTCACAGGGATATGGTTGGAGTTTGATTAAAGACCTGTCTCCTGCTTCTTATTTCTACACTCACTCTCCCTAACTAAGAAGCTAGTTGGTCAGCAATCCCCACCTCCTCTCCCAGTCACTTGCCACCTCTCCCAATTCTGGCCAACCTGAACCAAAGCCAGAACACAGAAGGCAACTTCAGCTTCTCCCTCCTTAGGGGCTCAGAAAGCCCCTCTGCCCACACACAGATCATTGGCCTAAGCCGCAGCTCCTAGCTCCTCAGCACACCGAGGCAAGGCCCTCACCCCGACCCCTGTCCCCAGCAGCTGGAGCAATGAAGACCCAAGAGCAAGAGTACTGTGTCCAGGGCAGGACCCTGTGGGATTAGGGGTTGCCAGGCTGCTGCCCCCTGCACGGGTCCCTTCATCACTTGTTACCAGTGGTCTTTCCAAACACAGACTTTAACATTTCACTCCCCCGCCAAGGAAACATACTGACTTTCATTCTCTGCAGCCTCCTTAGGCTTCCAGTTCTCCCCAGATGCTCTTCTCATGCATCATCTGGCTATCCTCCACTAGTCTTACAGGACTGTCCAGGCAGCAGCTTCTTCTTTTTTTTTAATTAATTAATTTATTTATTTATTTTTGGCTGTGCTGGGTCTTCATTGCTCTGTGGGCTTTCCTTTGGTTGCAGTGAGCAGGAGCTACTCTCTATTTGCGGCATGCAGGCTTCTCATTGCGGTGGCTTCTCTTGTTGTAGAGTATGGGCTTTAGGGCGCATGGGCTCCAGGAGTTGTGGCTCCCAGGCTCTAGAGCACAGGCTCAGTAGTTGTGGCACATGGGCTTAGTTGCTCTGTGGCATGTGGGATCTTCCCAGACCAGGGATCAAACCCATGTCTACTGCATTGGCAGGCAGATTCTTTACCACTGAGTCACCAGGGAAGCCTCCAGGCAGCAGTTTCTTGATCACCCAACCACCATTGCCCCCGTGCCCTCACCCCGGCCAGGCTAGGACCCTTCCCCTGCATGCTCCTGCACAGACTCTTGCTGAAGGCTGCTCAAAAGCCCTAACACTGTGCAATAGCTGACATCCCCCTAGACAGCCCAGTGAACCTCCTGGGCACAGTCCCTGGGCATAGGTGAGGTATTCAAGCCCATGTGTCATTTGAATGAATGACGAGGAAGCAATGCCTACAATCTGGGCAGTCACTGTGCCTCCGTCAGTAGTTTTCTAGGACCCCTGGGCTTAAGGAAAATGTTTTAGAAGCTTGTCAAACAACCAAACATTTTCTACCAAGCCAGGATTTAAACTGCCCAAGGACCTGCCATCATTGCTTCTCCATAAGAGTTTATTTGAATGATGTCCAGTTGCTAAAAATATTTCAGAACTACCTCAAAGGACTAAGTGAAGTGAAGTGAAAGTCGCTCAGTTGTGTCCGACTCATTGTGACCCCATGGACTATAGAGTCCATGGAATTCTCCAGCCCAGAATACTGGAGTGGGTAGCCTTTCCCTTCTCCAGGGGATCTGCCTAACCCAGGGATTGAACCCAGGTCGCCCACACTGCAGGCAGATTCTTTACCAACTGAGTCACAAGGGAAGCCCTAAAACCCCCAACAACAGCCTGAGATCTTGAAAATTTTGGGAGCAAGCTCTAATAAGAATTTTATCCTTGCCAGACCCCCACAGGTTTACCTCCCAAGGTCAGTGAGAGAGGAAAGAAGGAATCTGTCTCTAGTTTCAACCTCCTGGGAATATAAGACAAAGAATGATAGCGTCTCTACTTCTGTTCTTTGCAAAGCTTCTAAACAGACATGCTAATAATGGCTGAGAAGGCCTCTTCCTTATCCCCAGCTCCACTCCAATACCTTTTATTATTTTGTGACTCAAGTCAAATTTCATTGCAATTAACTTCTTGGGACTAGCCAATTTCTAACACTGGAATGAAATTCACTTTTATCAACAACTGCTTGAAACAACTGGGCCACAATCAGGCCATCCTGAGGTACAGGCTTCATTACTTTCTCTCTCGCTCTCTTTTTTTAAGACGTATTTATTTATTATTTATTTTTGGCTGTGCCTGGTCTTCATTGCTGTGTGGGCTTTTCAGAGAGTTGGGGCTACTCTCTACTTGCAGTACTCGAACTTTTCATTGCAGTGGCTTCTCTTGTAAAGCACAGGCTCTAGGGTGCACAGAGTTCAGTAGATGCGGCCCGTGGGCTCGTAGTAGGAGTAACGCATGGCTCTATCATTTACAGTCTGGGTCACCCTGGGTGAGCCTTAATTTCCTCATTTATAAAATGGTAATAAGACAATAAAATAATCCTGGTATGAACCAACCATGCCTATCACCTGAGAGAGACTCAGCAAACATGAACTGAATCAGAATCTGTATGAGGAAAACAAAACCCCATTTCAGAACGTACCATGACAGTCACTTCTAAAAGGCTCTTCCTAAGACTGATTAAGCGGGTGACCTTGGGCAAGTCACTTAACCTCTCTGAGGTTCACAGTCCGTATGTGTCAAATGAGAACAATAACATCTGCATCTAACTGGGCACCAAGGCAGCACATATAAGATACTTGTGTAGCATGATACTTTATAGTGGATGTTCAGTAAACCTTCCTTCCTTTCCCCTTCAAAATGGACAGAGTGGAAACAAGAGACTCAGAAAGCTAAGTAACTTCCCCAAGATTGCAATTAGAAAGTAACGGAACCTGAGGGCTTCCTTGGTGGTCCAAGGGTTGAGAGTCCACCTGCCAACGCAGGGGACACAGACTCAATCTCTGGTCCAGGAGGATCCCATATGCCACGGAGCAACTGGACCCCTGCGTCACAACTACAAGCCCATGGGCTGCACCTACTGAAGTCCATGCGCCCTAGAGCCCATGCTCTGCAACAAAAAAAGCCACTGCAGTGAAAAGTAGAGAGTAGCCCCCACTCTCTGAAAATAGAGAAAAGTCCGCACAGCAGTGAAGACCCAGCACAGCCAAAAATAAACAAATAAACATCTTTTTAAAAAAGAGAGAAAGAAAGTAATGAAGCCTGAATTGAAACCCAGTTTGTCTGACTCCAAAGTCCTTATTACTATTATTATTCCTCCCATTTTATAGATAAGGACACAGACATTCAGAGAGCTTCTCTTAATGGCAGACATCAAATTTAAGCACCTTTCTGCTGAATGGTTAATCCTGGCCCACCAAAATTCGAAAAGTAAAAACAGACCAGCCGCAAAAAAGTGAATGTACTTAATGCCACAAATCAGTACACTTGAAAATGGTCTACATGTGGAGAAGGAAATGGCAACCCACTCCAGTATTCTTGCCTGGAAAAGTCCACGGACAGAGGAGCCTGGTGGGCTGCAGTCCATGGGGTCACATGACTGAGGATGCGTGCATGAGGGTGGAGGGAGATGGGTTGGTAGCAATAAACTGGTAGAACTAAAAAAAAAAAAGAAAACGGCCTACACGGCAAATTTTATGTTATGTATAATTTACCACCAAAAAAAAAATCCCAGATAGGTTCATGGGTCTGCTATCTGGTCTTCTCTCTCGAACACTGTAGCTTAACCATACATGCAAGTGAGAACAATAAAACTGGAGGATTGTCTCTAAAGTCCACAGAATTAGCAGAACCCTAAAGATCATCTCTATTTCCTGAAAAATATACAACAGTTCTAGATTATAGTCTGATTATTTGGAAAAGAATGTAAAGAGAGGAATGTCAAAAAGCAAGCTCCCTGACAAGGAAAGCAATATGTACCTCAAGTGTCCCAAAGTAGTCAATCAGAAAACAAAAAGATGAGGATAAACACTAAAGATTCTCCAGCCAATTAATATCCTTAATCATGACCACCATAGCCCCAAGCCCCCTTGCTGTGGGGCTCCTGGGCCCTCCCCACAGATGACTGGCTGCCTCCTCTGCCTCTCCACTCTCACCTCCCATCTGCCTCGGCACTTTGGTTCTCCGACTCCAAATGTGGGGAACCATCCAACACTCCTGCCACTCTGTCCACTGCATCACAGTCACCCTCTTTCAGCCAAGCTTTCTTTCACTCACTCCTCGAGAACATCTTCATATGCCACCAGATATGAAACCCGGCTCTGGTTCCAGCTCTGGTCAAATCAGTCTTATTTCTCCATCTTTAAAATGAGGGTGCAGAAAAGACACAGATGATCTAAGTCAAAGGTTCCTAACCTTTTTGGCACCAGGAACCGGTTTCATGGACGGCAATTTTTCCATGGACAGTAGGGTGGGGTGGTTTTGGGATGATTCAAGTGCAGTAGAGTTTGTGCTCCAATGAGAATCCAATGCCCATAACACTGACCTGATCAAAGGCAGAGCTTAGGCGGTAATGCAAGCAATAGGGAGTGGCTGTATACACAGATGGAGCTTCGTTTGTTTGCTCTCCTCCTGCTGTGTGGCCTGGTTCTTAACAGACCTCGGACTGGTACCAGGTCCATGGCCTGGGGGCTGGGGACCCCTGATCCAAGTCTCTTATATTTCCAAGACACAGTAATTCATCAGAACCTGAACAAGTTTCAGTCAGACTAACGCTTCTGCCCCTCCTTCTTCCCTAGCTACTGTTCACACATGGACCAAGATACAGCCCCACCACATTCAGATGTCCTAGTGTGTTATCTCGTCATGATGACTGTGTCTCAGGTGTTGGTCTTCACTGCTTCAGGAACTCTTTAAAGAAAAGAATCACCTTGTGTCTACTTTGGAATGACCTTCTGCCCTCCTGTCAACCAGAGCCATACGCCTTTATTAATAATTAAAACAGAACAAAATCTTGTTGCTCACACATGAAAAAAGATTAGAAAAGTCTGTTTAAGAGACAGAAAATTTCTATGTTTTAACTATTCAACCAAAGAGGGCAGAGAAATTCAGGTCAAAATTAACATTAACTCACGGAAGACTTGTGGCCTTATGAGTCTTAAAACCGAAGACAGAAGAGAAATCAGCTCCTCAAGAGCCTAGGGCCAAAGAAGGGGGGGGGGGGCGGGCAGAGGTGGGGAGGGGTCCCTCTTGGTTTTGGTTTCTTCCACACTGCTGAACTCTCCCCTGCTTCTCAGCAGAGAAGGTAAAGCTGAGCAAACCCCACAGACAGGGATTTTCAGCTGAGCCTGCACCTCTCCAAGTTCCCAGCATGGCCTGAGAATGTAAACAACTGGCTGAGAAGAGACTGAAAGTCTATAACCTGGCCCCTTTCCTGTATTTCTAGATAGTAAGGGAAGTGGGTAAAAATCTGCATCTACAGAATACACACACCCTCTCCCCTCCCAGCAGGCGTCAGCCTCCCTCCTCCATGCCTTTCTCTTTGTCCCTTGGATTCTATAATCCCTGATGGGTTGTGAGCCAAGACAGGACAACACTTACTTGCTTTCTATAGTCCCGGCACAGAACCCTGCACTACTGGGTGTTTAGGAAAACAGACACTGAGTGAGCAACAGAAGGAAAATAAAATGGCCTCTGAGATTCCTGAAAGTAAACAAACACCACTCTCTTCTCAGGTCCTGAGATCCTATGAAAGCAAGACTGCTGGAGTGCTGAAGTATTCAATATCTTGATCTGGGTGGTGGTTACACGGGTACATACATTTGTAAAAATTCACTAAGCAGTCCACTTTAGACCTGTCGCTTCACCATAAATAAATTACACCTCAATAAAAAGAAAAAAAAATCAAGAAGCACCAAAAATTGCTATTTATGCCAACTCTTTCCTAGGTCTCTTTATAGACTTTCTAGTCCTCCGGAGTCCTGTAAAATGGGCCAGAGGTAGGGACTATTCAGACCCCTTGAACAGGAGGATCCTGAGAGGCAGGGAAAGACAGCTGGGTTACACACAGTGTCAGGAATGTAGCAACAAGACCCTGAAGTCTGGATCCTCCAGGCAGCCCACAAAACCACCAACAGCTAGTTATAACTCAAAAGAAAACAACCCTTCAAAATAGCAGCTGTCTGCTCCACCTCGCCTGTTGGCTGGCTTTCTTGCATGGCAACCTTATTTTCAAAATCATTCTGGCAGGGCTGGGAACATGCTACTACAGCATGTGTGGAGAAGCAGTGAGGCACAGCTCACTGAAACGAGGACACAGGAGCTGTGGGTTCCACTCCCAGGTTGGTTTTCATGAGCGATGTCACTTTCAATTGGTCACCAAACTCTCTGGGCCTGGGACACCCCTCTGTATACAGTACAGAAGAGCTCTAAAGTTGTGTGATCCTCCAGAGCTGTTTAGGAGATGGGAATGTAGTGTGGAAGTTAATAAAAGGGAGAGAACTGTTTTAATGGGCACTAGTAGAGACTTGAGGTTTTAAAGGCCTTAACTTAGAACCAGGTAAGTAAATGGCTTCCATATTCCTAAGAGGCATAGCTGCTTGTGGTGGTAGCATATTTACACTAAGCACAGAACGCCTCTGCGGAGAAGGCCATGGCTCTTCCCAAGACCCCCAGCATCATCTACAACTGCAATCCTCAATAGCAGATTTATTTTAAGTGAGTCAAGTCGGGCCAGTCTTGGTCAGCTAGCTGGTTCTTTTCTCCACTCCCCTCACATAGGAAACAAGCCCCCTACATTCCATGGCCCCAGAGCTGGGTCAATGAGCAAGTCAAGTCCTACTATAAGGGAGCACTCTCAATATGCTTAACTGGTTAGCGCTGAGTTTTTGTCCAGCCGAGCTTGAGCCTGCTCAAGCCCTAGCAGAAACCTGTGGCTCTGATTTGCCAAAAAGCTGGCAGTCTAGTCAGAGGCAGGCTACTGATCCAGACGAGGAGAGATGCCCACCGGCATCTGTGCTGTTGCCTGGACGGAGCCTCAGGGGAGCAGCTAAATGCCATTATGCAGCTCTGGCCTCTGAACCAGAGAACTGAAATGGAAAATGACCTTTTACAAAATAATCTATAGTTTCCCCAAGTTTTACAATGAGCAGGGATGAACGCACGCTGTTAACACATGAAACAAATGCTGAGCTACTCCATCTTTTTACACAGCAAAACTGCTTGGAGCAACACCTGGTTCTCTGGAGGATTGCTGTAATATGGCACTTGTTGACTCAGAGAATGTTAGAGCAGGAAGGAACCTTAGTATTCATTTAATCTGTCCTTCTCATTTTATTGTTGAGAAAACAAAGCCTCAGAGTTGGGCAGGCACTTGCCCAAAGACACCAGCTGACAGAGTCAAAACTAGAAGGAGGCTGCTGTAAGTCCTAGGGCTCGGTTCGACCATCCTGCATGGAGGCAGCACCCAGGGAACAGGAAAACTAACAGGAGTCCAGGAGCTCAGCAAACAAAAGGGGGAAAAAAAGAGTTAGTTCTCCGATTTTTGTGACTAGGAGAGAAGAGTCCAGGCCGAACCTGAAACATATGGCCTCATAAACAGAGGCCCTTGTCATCAGCCAAGGGAGTCACCAGCTCTCTTTTGGCTCAAAGATAAACATAAAGAGAAGATTAAATAATAGCAAAGATCACAACTAACTGAGTGAGCCAGCCAGGCAGCTGGGGTGAAATATACTATATGAAGCAGCAAACAACCTGATTAATAAAGGAGGCTGGGTTGAGCTAGTTTAGGCAGGAAATATTTATGTGCCTGCTTACCTTCGGCATGTAACCTGAGATTCGCTTAGAGTCGAAAAAAAAGTTGCTATTCTGCCTCTATCCAGCTGCCTAGGGTGTGCTGGGCTTCGGAAAAAGCAGAAGAGGAACCAGGAAGAAGTAACGGAGAAAAAGGGTGGTGAGCCGTATGTCTTCCGTTTTAAGGCAACAGCCCCTCTACCCGCCTCATTCTCTCAAGTAATAATGCATAGAAAGTCTACCAGTGGGAAACCTCACCAGGTGCTGGAGAAACATGGCCACTCAGTTCTCAGTTCAGTTGCTCAGTCGTGCCCGACTCTTTGCGACCCCATGGACTGCTAGGCCCCACCAAACTGCTCTCCAGATAGAATGTGTGTCTCCGGTATGTGTCCCACTAAATTCAACGTAACACAGATTCCTCAGCTTGGCATCCAGGGCCTCCTCGGGGAAGCCACAGCTCACCTTTCCAACTCTCACTCCACCTGGGGGCCGCCCCCACCCCCCACCCATATCCCATAATCCTCCCACCCCTCCCATGTACACATGGCACAGGCCGATCTCAGGACCTTGGCTCCCACAATCCCCTCTGCCTGGAATGACCTAACCCCCTCCCTGTCCCAAATCCCTTCATCTGTGCCCCATTCAGCTGGGTCCTGTACAGTCCCTTCACATGGAGTCTTTCACAGAACACTCAAAATGTTGGCCAAATTGGGTAGAACTTAATCTAACCACCCTTTTCCATCATCATCTGACAGAAACAAACAGCTCCATCCTGGGATGCCAACTAGAGTGCCAGCTCCTAAACCTGGGACCATTTGTGTGGCCTGGCCTCTCTGCCTCTTATCTCTGAAATAAGAGCAATAGTTCTTGTCAGAGAAGCTGAGTGCCTGAGATGAGAGGCTTTGGAAACACACATTCTCAAGTACAAGGCCATTATTTTAAACTCCCCTTAGGGCCACGCCCCACTGACCAACAAATGCTAAGAACTTAAAGCTTGTTTCCAGCCAAATGCCTCTTCTTGTATCACAAATGCCCCAGTGTAGAGCTGCTGAGAGGGCTGAACTGAGGACACTGGGTAGCCTGCTCACTTTTTATTTCCACAGTGTAGAGATTTCTATCTCGAGTGTGGCTATCAGTTCATGGTTTCAAGAAGAGCCTGGAGTTTGAGGCCTGCTGTTATCTCAAATCTCATAGTATAATGAGTCAACTGGTTCCCAGCCTAAGGTGTAGGCCCATGGGGTTCACAGTTATCACTCCACTGCTCTGTGAATGCACCGACCTAGCACTCTCTGCACACTAAATGATGGATATATTGCACAATAACTAAAACAACCACCACTTGACCACCTACTACCATTCATCTCAGACACAGTCCTAGGATAGAGACACAAAATAGTGGGTATTCAATAAATACTGGTTGAAGGGAATAATGTACCTTCTCAATTAATGGGTACTAAAAGCACAACTATTATCACATGACCGTACCAAATATTTTTTGGAACTAGATAAGGGTCCTCCAATCTGAAAAGACTGAGGTTCTCTGGGGTGATGAAAGAGCCCTGGTGGGGAAGGATTCAGGTCCAGATCCTGATACCGACTACACTCCCAGAAAGCAAAGCCAGGAGGCCCTGAGCTATCTCCAAACCTTGGTTTCCTCAGCAGAACAACAAAAAAGATAGTCTAACAGGAAAGGCAAATGAAAACTACAATGACATACTACCTCACACTGGTCAGAATGACCATTATTAAAAAATCTACACACACACACACACACACAAATCTACAAATAAATGCTGGAGAGAACGTGAAGAAAAGGAAACCCTCCTACACTGTTGGTGGGAATGTAAATTGGTGCAGCCACTAATGCAAACAGTTCGGTTGTTTCTTGAAAAACTAAAAATAGAGGGGCCATATGACCCAGGAATCCCACTTCTGGGTATATATCCAGACCAAACTATAATCCAAAAAGATGCATGCACCTCTGTGTTCACAGCAGCAGTATTTACAATAGCGAAGAGGAGGATGCAACCTGAAGGTCTGTCAACAGATGAGTGGATAAAGCAGGTGTGGTATTCATACATACAACAACACGGATGGACCTAGAGATTATCATACTAAATGAGGCAGGGCAAAGACGAATACCATACAATATCATTTATATGTGGAATCTCAAATATGACACAAATGAACTTATCTATGAAACAAACAAACAAAAAAAGACTCACAGACCTAGGGAACAGACAGGGTTGCCAAAACAGTGGGGGGTAGGAGAGGAAAGGGAAGGATGGGGAGTTTGGAATTAGTGGATGCAAACTATTGTATATAGGATGCATAAACAAGATCCTACTTACAGCACAGGAAACTATATTCAATACCCTGTGATAAAACATAATGGAAAAGAATATGAAAAAGAATGTATGTATAAATGTATCAATCACTTTTCCGTATACCAGAAACTAATAAACACTGTAAATCAACTATCATAAACCAACTCTTTGTGACCCCATGGACTGTAGCCCACCAGGCTCCTCTATACATGGGATGTTTTGGGCAAGAATCCTAGAGTGGGTTGGCATTTCCTTCTCCAGGGGATGTTTCTGACCAGGGATTGAACCCATGTCTCCTGTGGCTCCTGCATTGATGGCAGATTCTTTACCCACTGAGACACCTGGGGAGCCCTCCCTTCATTCAATACCCTGTGATAAAGCAAAAAAGAATATGAAAAAGAATGTATATAGGTATCAATCACTTTGCTGTATGGCAGAAACTAATAAACACTGTAAATCAACTATACTTCAATAAAATAAATTTAAAAATTAAAAAAACACTCTAACAGGTGTTCCCAGCTCTGCTCTTTAAGATCCCTCCCCCTTAGGCCAACCTCTGAAGCTTTAGAGCTGTACCTGTGTGGCTTCATCAGTTCTAGAATAGTGGTCCTCAACTCTAGGAGCTTTTGTCCCCTGGACATTCAGCAGTGTTTGCAGACATTTCTGTTGGCCACAATTTGGGGTGGGGGTGTGCTATGGACATCTAGTGAGCAGAAGCCAAGGGTGTTGCTAACCAGCCTGCAATGCACAGGACGGCTCCCCATCCAGCCCAAAATGTCCACAGTGCTGAGGCAGAGAAACACTGCTCTAGAGACCACTGAGAGAAGGAGCTTACTGCTGTAGAAGAAATGGAAACCAGGCTGGGAAGTGCACAATGCTGATGTTGTAGCAGACTGGGAATGAATGAATACAGTGAATAAAAAAAGCTCTCAAACCACTCCAGACACGTAAGAGCAATCTCCTGTCCATCTTCTCTCTGGCATTAGTCCCACTATGTTAAGATGATTCAGTCACTCTAAGAACCCACAACCTTGTTCTCCTCAACCTGACCCATGCCCACTACTGACACACAGCCTTTCGAGATTGAGCATAAATGAGAGGGAGTCAGGATGGCGCAGGATGTGGCAGGAAGGCACGAGACTTGGGGCCTCATGAAGGTTAGCCTTGGCTCAAGCCCTAGGGAAACCACTTAATTGCTTTGAGCTTTTAGTTTCTCTCTCTGCAAAATGGGTTAAAATCACTTTGTCCCATCTGTCTCATAGAACTTCTCTGGGTTTCAAAATAAGATCACGGATGTGGAAAGGATTTTGGAAGCCACAGACCCAGCACAAATGCAGAGTAACCCAGCAGAGTAACAGGTGCTCATACTCTGGAGGGAATATTGTAAAAATTAATTTCCAGTGACAAGACTTTGTCCACTGGTAACTTATAAGCACTCAAGGTTATAGAGTCCTGGTCCTATGGAACACCAAAGATACTGGAGCCCACCATGATGCAGCCCATCTCAGGATGCCCAAGGTTCCTGGGTCAGTCCAGTGATTCAAGTAACCTGAACCTTGGCTTTCTCATCTCTAAAAGTGGGAAGGTAATACCACTTCATATACAAGGTTGTTGAAAAGGTCAAATGTGATCAAGTTTGTAGAGTCCATGCCATTTCCCAAAGATGGGGGGAATATTTTCATTTTCTGAAGATTTTTCCCCTGAAAAAATAATTTTTTGCTTAAAAAATTTTTTTTTAGAATGATGAAAATAACTTAAGGTGTTTTTATAGTGTTATTTATCCTTTACACCTCTGAAATTACCTCTAAAATCTAAGCATAAGGAGAGTGGTCAGGGACTTCCCTGGTGGTCCAGTGATTAAAACGCCATGCTTCCACTTCAGTGGGCATGGGCTGGATCCCTGGTTGAGAACTAAGATCCCACATGCCGATGATGTGGCCAAAAGAAAGGGGTGGGGTGGGGGGGTTGTCGCAGTCACCAGCCCTGAAGCCCTGACTCCTAAGAGCAACAAGCTGAATGCCAGGTTGATACCAACTCCCTCCTGGGATATGGCCACACAGGGCTATCAGCACCCACTACAACTCAACATTTAAATCTTTTAACTCCAGACCTCCCAAGCAATCTACAACCACTGACTGCCCTTGTGCAAGATTCTAAAAGGAGAAAATGCTCTGGAGAGGTGAAAGCAACTGATCCAGCTGACGGAAAATTAAGAAACTAGTCTCATGAACTCTGGGGACACTGAGCTAATCAAACTCCTCACCCAAATGGGGAGCCTTTCATCTGAGTGGCAACTCCTCTGCAAGCCTCTGCAGAGAACAGCAGCCAGGCTACTCATGTGTACAAGTCTTACGTTTGCTTTTACAACTATCAAATCTACACATATTACAAGTTTTACACAGATTACAAAGAACTTACAGTTACAGCTTTCAGACTGCATTCCTCAGCAGACAGAAGTAAAGAAGCCATTCAATCAGGTTTATTTTTATTACTATTTATCCTTTTATAGGAAATAAGGTACTTTTTCAAAGTACTACATATATTACCATAGGGCTTCCCATGGCTCATTCCGCCTGCAATGCAGAAGCATGGGAGATTATTTCACCTTATCACCCAACTAAGTTAAACATTTATCTATTCTTACAGTCCGGGTCACAAAGAGCCTGGCTTCTGATATCAAATAATGTTCCTGGGTTTTCCTTTTTCAAAAGTTTTACATATATTACCATAGGGCTTCATATGTTTTGAGCCTTTTGACTATAACAGATTCTGGATCCTCCACTCCCTCCACTGTGAACCTGGAAAGATCCTGGAATTGGCAAACCCACTCCCGTGTTCTTGCCTGGAAAATCCCATGGACAGAGGATTCATGTTCCTGGTTTTCCTTTCTACTCAAAGTTTGAAATCTGCTTTAAAATATGCTTCTAGGACAGATCACACTGTACCTTGATTACATCTGTTTACTTGTCTGTCACTCTGGCTAGATTGTGAGCACCTCATTGGCAATGATCTGACTCCATCTGCACTTACCCAGTAAACTAGGACAGTATCTGGCACACAGCTCAAGTTCATATATATTTATCAAATGGGTACACGAATGAAACAAAAGTTTCTAGCAACCTTCTTTCATAATGGACTATCTCAGGACTTCCCTGGCAGTCCAGTTAAGACTCCATGCTGCCAATGCAAGGGATACAGGTTTGATCCCTGGTCAGGGAACTAAGATCCACATGCCTGCCATGTGGTGCGATCAGTAAATAAACAAAAATAAATCTAAAAAAATAAAATGGTCTACCTGAAATGAAAAATAAAATGCAAATGTCTTATCTAGGCAGAACGAAGACCGAAAAGATTTAGGATCTCAACAGCAGAGTCCCAAAACAGTGCACAATCTCTAAATTCATTTCAAAACCCCTTCCCTCAAATACATTCTCCTCAAATAGCCAGATGAGAGCAAAAGTTCTTCCCGTTGTAACTGGAGCTGAGGTGGTGTCATATACCAAACATGAAAGGCTTACACCCAACCCCTACCTCACCCTGTCCCACCCTGCAGCTACCAACTCCTTTAGAGTGGAAGTGTTCTATCCCATGGACTATACAGTAAATAGAATTCTCCAGCCCAGAATACTGTAGTGGGTAGCCGTTCCCTTCTCCAGGGGATCTTCCCAACCCAGGGATCGAACCCAGGTCTCCCGCATTGCAGGTAGATTCTTTACCGTCTGAGCCACCAGCCTAATGCAAAAAGATCACATTGCCATCCCCAATCCTAAACTGGGACCAATCACCCAAACTCAAATCTCCACCAAGCTACATTTAGGGTGTTCTCGTGGGTGGCACCCTTGGCCAATTTTGGACTTTAATTACCGCTGTCTGGGGTTTATCCCTTCATCAGGAGTTGGGCCTCCTCAGAGCAGGACTATAAGGCAGGGTCTCACATTTCAGGAAGAAACCCTGATTAGGTGAAGGCCTGAACTCCTGCTTTGGGACCATAGAGCCTCCTGGCTCTGAGCAAACTCAACCGCCCTGAATGTTCAATGGAAGAAAACTTACCTCAGCAGGTTGTGCCAAGCTCCAGGCCAAGACTCCTAAGCAACCTGATGCTCGACGCTGGGGCTTTTTGTTGTGTTGTGTTGTGTTTTTTAGTATGTTGTTGCTGCTGTTTTATTCTGAGGGTGAAAAAGAGATGACAAAGCTTTCTGCTGGATTTTAAACCCAATCAGGAATCCCTGCTCAAAAACTATCACCTTAAAATCCAGAAAAGATGTCATTTTACAGAATCAAAGAGGGCAAGTTTGATGCTAGAACTCCCTGTTTCATCATTCCACCTCACTCCCTCTCGCCCAGCTGAGAAACTCTTTGCATTTTTCTAGCTTTACTTTATCCAAAAACTCCTGAAAGAGACACTTTACCTAGGATGGTCCTAAGACTCCAGTCAGAAAACATATGCGTTATTTAGTTGTGATAACTTCTTTCTCTGAGAAAGCCACAGATCTGTCCAACGGTAGGATACACTGGGCCAGGCTGTGTCTTTTTCACTGCCTGGAAACCCACATGGCATCTCAGACGGCTCCCAACACAGAACAGGCACTCGGAGAACATCTCTTCCTCCTGATGCATAAAACTGGTGGATCAGAACAGTATCAGTGCCAGATGAAGAGAATAGGAAACAGTCACAAAGCCACTGAACCAAGAAATCAGAACTCACTGAAAAAAATTTCTGGTGGAAAAAATATGACTTTAAAAAACTCACTTCCTAGCCCACTCCAGGTGGGGTTATCTCTGCACCTGGGGTCCTTTTGGTGCTCTACACAAGCTCACCGGGTGAAAGAAAGTTCTTTCTTTACCTGTTGGTCCTCCCACCAGGTAGTGATGCTCACTGAGGAAGGGAACTACCTCTAACGTATCAGCAACTACCTCTAACTTATAAGCAACACCAGCCAGGGTTGCTGGTGCCTGCCAATCAGCGTGTCCTCATGACTGACAGCTTTACTGAATGCACATCAGTTATCTAGATGGATGGCTTCTTTTGTGAAGAAGGCTGCTACCCCATCAGCAGGACATGTGTTCAAGTTCTTTTTCAAGGAAAGGAAGGCAGACTTCCACTGAAATCTCCAACCATTCTGCGGCCTCATCAGATGACTGAAGGTAACTGGGAACAGGCTGAGCTGAATAAGAGTTCAATCATTGAGCCACAGAAAGAGTGAGCAAATTAGCCAGGTACACAGAATTCCTGAGTGTCCAGGAAAAGAAAGAATACTGTCATGGACATGTGAAAAATGCCCAAAATTCTCATGTAATCCCTACAACGTAAGGAAGAGGGAGGAGGGAAAGCTATATAACTATAGAGAGGCGTCTCTTTTACATGCATACAAACCACCTGAAGATCTTATAAAAGTGCAGGTTCAGCTTCACTGGGCGGGGCTTTAGCGGCTGCATGTCCAACAGTTTCACAACGTTCTCACAGACCACACTTTGAGTAGCAAAGTTCTGTTGTTATTGCTGTTGTTTTCAACTTTTTAAAAACTTAAGTATTAGTCAATTTACAACACTGGTGTTTTTTGTTTTAACTGAAGTATAATTGACCTACAATGCTATGTTAGTTCCAGGTGCCCACATAGTGATTCAACAATTCTATACAAAACAAGCACCATAATAAGCCGAGCTATCATCCGTCAACTATACAAACTATTACAATATTACTGACTATATTCCCCATGCTGTGCACATTTCCTCTGACTTATTTATTTTTTTAATATTATTTTATTTTTGGCTGCCCTGGGTCTTTGTTGCTGTGCTTGGGCTTTCTCTAGCTGTGGCGAGCAATGGCTTTTCTCTAGTTGTGGTGTGCAGGCTTCTCATGCGGTGGCTTCTCTTGTTGTGGAGCACGGGCTCTAGGAGCACAGGCTTCAGTACTTGTGGAGTGTGGGCTCAGTAGTGGTGGCACAGGCTTGGCTGTCCTGTGGCACATGGAACCTTCCCAGGCCAGGGATCAAACCCGTGTCCCCTGCATTGGCAGGCGGGTTCCTAACTCTGGACCACCAGGGAAGTCTAACTCATTTATTTTTATAACTAAAAGTCTGTACCTCTTAATCTCCCTCACCTATGTCATTCACATCCCCACACTCCTGCCTTCCTCCAGCAACTACCTGTTTATTCTCTGCATGAGAAGCAAAGTTGTACAGCAAATATTGTATCCTGTGTTTGCAGCTGAAGAAGCTGATGGTCAGGGACAGGAGGAGACTTTTAGCAGCAAGCAGAGGTGGGATGTGAACTCAGGTCACCTGATTCCAAACTTAAGAGCTTTTTTTACTAGACCATATCACTATCCTCCTGAGCTAAAAACATCCCTCACCACAAATACATAAAAATAATAAATATTAAAAAAAAAAAGAATACTACAGTGGGTTCTTGGGATTCTTTACCACTGTGCCACCTGGAACAAATTTTAGGGGCTCCTAGATGCTTGCTCCTTCACTAATGAAAGGCCACAGGAAAGTGTAATCATTTAAAAAAAACAAACAAACAAGAAAAATTCTCATTGATATGGAAATTATCAGGGCCATACAGCACACAGAACTAAATTAATTCCTAACAAACAGCCAGTCCTGCGTGTTCTGGGCTGCAGTGCTCAGACCTCAGCTGGCATATTTATAGAGTGGTCAGCTCTGCCCACTTCACACCTTAAGAGCAACACTGATGAACAGGAGGCCACCTAGAGGAGGTGTAACAAGGAAAGAACAAAAACACCAGGCCAGGAACAGTCAATGGAACACAGAAGACCTGTCCAAGAGAGATGCAGGTTGAGATGTAAGCCTCATTTGCCTTGATCTATCTTCCCAAAGAGGGATTAGACCTGTTTTCTGAGGCAGAATTCACCACCTATTTTTCCAGCTGAAGCAAACAGTTCACCATGTCTAGTGTCAGAGGTGGCATTTGCCCCTAAACCTTCTAACTCCAGATCCCACATTCTTTCCACCAACCCAAGCTGCTTCCCTGCAGAGCCACCACCCCAGCCTGTACCGGAGGTCAGCACTACAGGAAGTTACAAATAAGTAAGGTGGTTTTATAGTCAGAGCCGTCCAAAGGCAGACTATGCAATAGCGTGAGAGGATAGGGCACCTAATACAAATCCTGTCGGCAGAGAGGTTCAATCAGAGGTTAATCGCTCAGTAGGAACACTGCAAAGGGATTCTGGTTACTGGATGGGTGGCTGCATGAGATGAACATGCCAACCCTCAGAAATGAATTCATCTCTTCCTGCTGGATTTTTCTCTAACACTTCATTTGTACATGGTTTGCCTTTTATCAGCTACTTGTATGTTTGTGTGTCACCTTCACTGAACTGTGTGCCCTTTTAGCATCTCATCCATCTTTCTACCTCTTAGTGTGCCTGAGACTATACCTGGGAAACCAAGGAAATGTATGCGCCTCCTCTGTGCTGGGCGCTCTACTAGGCATTTTACACGTGTCACTTTATTCTACAGCTTCACAAGAACCCTAAGAAGTATTGTTCTTACTCTGTGTTTATAGATGGGGAAACAGACTCAGAGAGGATAATTGCCAAGGTATTGCTGGTGAGTGGTGAACTGGCACTCAGTTTGGAAATCTTCTACCTACACCATCATGCTTCCTTCCTCCTAAAAGGAACTCAACAAATGTCTGCTGACTTGAGCCAGACACCTTAAAAACAGGCCAGTACTATATCCAGCTAGGTCTCTTGTTGTTTCCTGTTGCTATGCTCAAATTTTCCTTCTAATTATAACCATCCATCCTCAAAGGAGGAAAGGAAATGGAAACCCACTCCAGTATTCTTGCCTGGAAAGTCTCAATCCATGGGGTCGCAGAAGAGTCAGACACGACTTGGGTGACTAAGCAACAAATCCTCAAAGTGACCAATATAAAGTTTTCAATTTTTGGACATCCTCTTTCTCACTTTTTTAAAAGACAGTGGCAGAGCACGAAACAACTGGGTAAGAGGATCAAGTTTTCACAAACCTTTCCTATGCAAAGGAATCTCTCAAGGCCCCAAGAAGCCCACTGTCTCCTCCCAGCAGGCCCGAGCTCCATCTCCGGGCTCTGGACCACTGTATACATCAGGCTCTGGCTTTCTGCCCCAGGAGTATACGGCTCACACACATCTTCAGAGGCTCTTCTCCAGAACCCAGCTCTCTACACTGAAACCCAACTCAGAACAACTCAGAACTTCCCCGAGCAAAACACTCCAGCTCAAAGGTCCTCAAGTTTAGCTAAACTTACAAACAAAATCTATCTTGAATTTCAAATCACACTAGAAACCCACTGGGAGGCACTTTAGAAATATTTAATCTTCCTGCCCAATAGGAAAAAAAAATTTTTTTTTTGTAATTTGAATCAAAGGCACCAGCATGTTTGGAGAGCCAACGCATAAGGCCTCTCTGACACTCCATCTGTCTTAAGAAATAAACCAAAGCCAATCTGGCCAACCATCCCTTTAAACAAGAAACTTAAGCAGCACCAAGGGAAATCCCCACTGCTCAGTTCCCTGGGTGGGTTTCAGGTTTTCCATCCCTGGGCCTCTGGGATAGGCGCTCCTGCTGGCACATGTACCATTAAGACGCTGTACTTTTCAACCTGACATCTTGATTACAGAGGACCAAAAAGCCACGATCACTATAAATTTAACTTATGAAGATGTCTTCCCACATGCTAACATTTTAGAGCAACTTTATTAAACATGAGAGAGCCACCCTGGCTCTAGCAACGAACAGGACTTACTGAAGATCTGTTTCCCATAAGCGTCTGGCCTATCTGCCTCCATCAGACATTTTCAACTGAACCTAAATGAACCTATAAATGAACTGATTTGCATCCATAAATCCAAGAGAAATATACCAGTGTAGGGGGAGCTATCCAACCTCCATTTCCCAGTCTCATGTCTCTTGTTAAACTAAAAATATGATCCTTTCAACAATCAGGTTTCATCTTTATTAAAATGGGAAAATAGAGAAATCTGAGTCACCTAGGGTAGATTCTTTTATAACTAGTTACAATGCCTTAAGAAGAAAACAATGTTTGCTATATGATCATCTTTCTTCAGGAGAAAACCAACCAGGCACTGTATAGAAAGATACCAAAAAAGACCTAAACTGGAGAGATTTTTATCAGTTCACCTACACTGCAATTCTGGTTCCCATCCAGTTCTCAGTGAAAGAACTTTTCCACTTGACAACTGAACCCAAGAAGTTTGATCAAGGGGTTGGATGGGGTGGGAGATGGGAGGGAGGTTCAAGAAGGAGAGGACATATGTATACCTATGGCTGATTCATGTTGATGTATGGCAGAAACCAACACAACATTGTAAAGCAATTATCCTCCAATTAAAAACAAATTTTTAAAAAAGCTGGATCAATAACAACTTTATCAGAAAAGGATAAAGTTTACTTACTCAATATTTACAATGTGCCACACTCCTTCTTATACTATCTTAGCTAATCCACACCATAGCCATGTAAGATGAATACTATTTCCACTTGATAGAAAAGGAAAAATGACAATATTTAAGTGCCTTGGATGTTATCTGTTTTCTCTATATTCCTAGTACTAAGCTCCTCGTGTTGAGCATGGGACATAGGACACAGTTTAAGAGCCTGCCACATGCCTAAGAATGAATATATAACTAAAGAAAATGAAAAGAAATTTGGAAAAAAATATGTAATCCAAACTTTGCTCTAGGCCCCTAACTAAAACCACTTATTGGAACATACTTGCCTGATGCAAATAATTGACTTGAACTGCAGAGGTTTGTTTCAAAGAATCATTTGTCATCTTTCCAATATGTACATCACAAAAATAACATCCACGTTTGGTTACATACTTCACAGGGCAGGGCCTAGTCCTGTCTCACTTCTTTTTCCCGATTCAGCACCACACCTTGCACAGGTGAGTGTTTAATGAGCTAAGCGATGACAAAGGTCATGATGAGGCCTGCGGCCAGCATGGGAGTAAACAGGACACAAGATGCCCCTGGCCACCGGAAGACCTGGTCTCTGAATCGAGTTACATCCTCTCTCCAGCCTCAGTTTCCTTTCCAGACAACAGGAATAACAGAACATACCCCCAAGACTGTTTGCATTCATTTAACAAATACTTACTGAGCATAAATACTACACACAACCACCGTGCAAAGTCCAGTGGACACAGTAATGAACATGACTATCACATTCTGTCTCATGGAGCTCAGTCTCAAGGAAATATCATGAGACTCATGAGAAAAAAGGAGCTTTAAAAATGTCAAAGCACTCACAGTTATGAAGTACTGCCCCTCCTCTGTGTTTCCAAACTTGATTAATGGCATCACTATCCACCCACTGAGCTATAAACTTAGGAATCACCTTCAACCCTTCCCTCTCCTTCATCGTGCCCACAGTTGTGATCAACCACCAGCCTTCTGATTCTCCTTCAGAAAAGGCTCTGGTGTTTATTACTTCCTATCAGGTCTTCCATGCTTCTCTAGGCCCTTTGTTCCTACCTGGAGTCTCCTTGTAATAATGATAATGGCCACCATTTATTGGTCACTGTATGGCAGGCATTCTGCTAAGAGCTTTACATGCATATCATAAGTTAATCCGATAAGGTAGATACTAGTACCCCTACCGATAGAGGAGGAATCTGAGGTACAGAGTGACCTGCCCAAGACACGGTTCACAACGAGGTTAGCTCAAATACGCTGTCCATGAGATTCCATCCTGACCCTTTACTGGATTCCTGCTCCCGGTCCCTTCCTGGTCAGCAGATACTCCTTCCTTTATTGATACTGATGCAGTGCTCTTTCAGAAATCCAACCTGACCGATCTCTTCTGCTTTAAGACGGCCAATGCTCCTCACCATCTCCGGGTCAAAGTCTCAAGGCTACAGGTCACTCCCTAGGGTTACCCATCTGCTCTCCTGCCCCACAGACTCCCACCACGGGATGCTCTCACTCGGGACTCCCCAGTTCCCTTGCTGACCATTTCACATCTCCCTCCTCAGCCAAGCTGCTTTTGCCCTTTGCCCTCCAGACAAGAGTCTTCTCCTTGGCAGCCTGAGCCCCATGTACACACACACTTACATCTCAACACTGACCAGTGTTCTTTCCTCCTTCCTTTCCCACTCTTCCTCCTCTCTCCTCCTCATCCTCTCTCTCACACACAAACTAAAAAAAAAAGCAACACACACACACCACCACACACACACTTCCAAAAGGAGGGCAAGCACAGTGTATTTTCATCTCTTCCAAGTCCCAGCACAGTTCGAGTCAATCAGTGACTAAACGAATGATAGGTTATGGTGTTAATACCTCATAGCACTGTCCCTATAAGCAAATACAACCTTCCCCCCGGAGGACACTAAAAAGAAGGGGCGGTAGCTCCTGTCCTCTCAGGTAAACTCAAGAAAACAGACTGCTTCCCAAAATGTTCTCACAGCTAGCTGAGACTGGTAGTCCCATAGCTGGCTGGCAGTCTCTGTCCAAGCCTCCTGCAAGCCCATTCAATCACCTCTAAAACTGCAGAAACAAAACTAGCTCCAGACCGAAAGACCACAGGAGACCTGCCCTCTCAGATGGGCGATGATGTAAACTGATGCCCTCCCCTGCCCAGCAATGGGCAAAGCCCTCCCCAAATGCAGACTGGTCAAAACACTGACTCTCACTACCTCTGTGAAAAACAGAGGATCCTGATTGAGAGAGTCATGAAAGAAAAATGCTAAAGACAGCAAAATCTAACCCTGCTTTCCATCTCCGGAACTACAACTGGAGTCCAAGCCGCAAATGCCCAGCTGCCTCTGTCCTCACCCGTCTCCCCTCTCCCATTCTCATCCCCCATTCCCATTCTCACCCCCACAGGTCTGTTTTCCAAAGAGAGGCCCGACGGTGTTTTTAAAACGATGTGAATGATTAGGACAGCCATAATCACCCTCCAACAGTTTTCCATCCACTTGGAATAAAATCTAAACTCTTCACCAGGAAGTTCAAAGTCCACTCCACACCCACTTACATTACACCACTCTCCTCTTCAGTCACTATATTCCATTAAACAAAGGTCTTCTGTTTCTTAAAAGAGGCCAATCTCTGGGCCTTTTCCACTGCTGTCTGCTTGCCTGGAAGGCTTCTCCCCTAGACTTCTACAGAACTAGTACCTTCTCAAGGTTCAGTTCAAACTTGACCTTTTCCAAGAGGACTTCCCTGACCAGCTTATCTAAACTGGCACCCCTTCCCACCCCATCACTCCCAGTCTTTTTTTTTTTTTTAGCACTTTCCACCACTAGACAATATTTTCTTCATCTATATTCCTGTCTTCTCCCTCATGAGGGTGGAAGCTGTGTTCTGCTCACCCTCTGAATATCCTGCACGTAGTAAGCCCCCCAAAAGAATTTCCAGAGTATCTGTTGACTATCATCAGCAAAGGAGCATCCTCAGGATGGGTTATTCGGCTCCTGTTAGAATGATGAAAACATCTAATTAACCCCTACTATATGCTGTAAATCCACGATCTTCCTTTCAGAGGTAAATTCACTAGCTCAAGGTCACACAGCTAGTGACTTGCAGATTTCTCAGTTAAATACTTGTTTGTAAAGCTCCTAAACCCCTCTCACCTTTCCCGCTTCTCAGGGGAAGGGTTGTCATGCTATGGTTCACCCTCCTATTGCGACGAGAAAAATCAAATATTTCTAAATTGCTTAAGAGTTATTAAAGCATTTTTATATTCACCTGACTTAAGAGAAATACAAACCACTTGCCCAGAAAGCCATAGAACAGTAAGTAAAGTGCCTCAGAGTTCAACAGCCCGCCCAGAACCACAGTAGTGGGGACTGGGGGAGGAGTCAGGGCCAACGGAGGAAAGTAATCCTTATTTCTGGTACACAGGGATCGAGAAGCGGTGAGTCACCGGGTGAAGGCTTGGGCTACGTGAAACTCTGATAAAACAACAAGAAGTGAATCACAAGAGCTGGAAGGCACTTTAGGCCTACAGAGCACAAACCCTGGCTGATGGATGGGGGAAATGAGGCTCAAAAAGAAAAGCAACTTGCTCAAGTTCACTCAGCAAGTGAACAGAGCCGGAACCAGGGAGTCTCCTCTCCCCCAGTTCCCTTTCCTCTCCATCTAGGCTTCTCAAGGAGAATTCTGAGTCAGGAGATGGGGAGAGGCCAGGGACAGCTCATGGACTCCACAGAGGAATCGGGAGAGGGCAGGGGTGGGACCAGGAAGGACACAAGTGTTGGGATGGAGGGCTGAAATGAGCCAAGGAGGCGACGGCAGTATCTGCGAAGAGGGGCTGGGGGGTGAGGGCAGGCAAGGGGGAGGAGGAAAAGGCGGAAGAGAAAGAAACAGAGTGAAGGCAGAAGAAGAGGAACAAGTGCTGTGAAATTAGGGTCTGAAGGGGCCAGGCAGAGTGGGGAGAGCCTGAGACGAGAAGGCTGGAATGACAGTGTGATGACGGAGGAGTCCAAGGCTCCGGGAGACACTGAAGGGAAGGGGGAAGGGACCCAGAAAGGCAAGGAAGGGAGTCTGACAAGGCTCCGGGACTGGAACAACTGAAGGGAGTCCGGGGGAAGGGGGACCCAGACTCAAGCGTGAAGTGGGGAGTCTGACTGCTCAAGATACGATTCCTGGTTCTTACTTAGATCAACTCCAGGAAGCCTCTGAAGGGACCTACAACTCCCGTTGGGCAACGCTCCGGACGTGCTTCAAAGCTAATGGAGGGAGGCGCGCTGCATGCCGGGAGGCTATAGTCTTCCGGCTGAAGGCACTCGGCGGCGCGTCTTTTTGGTCTAGCTAGGATCAAAGGGCGAGGTGGCATGCTGGGAAATGTAGTCTTCTTGGAACTAGTTCTGTCGGTGGGGGAGGTAGAAAAACAAGAAGAGAAGAATATTTTATAAAACAGTAATTAATGTTATGCACTTTCTATGATCCAAGCATTGTGAAAAGTGCTTTACTTGCATTATCACATTTAATTATCACAAGCTTGTGAGAGATAATGCTCTTACTATTTTGTAGGTGAGTAACCAAGACTCAGGTTTCCCTGGTGGCTCAGTAGTAGAGAATCCACCTGCTAAACAAGAGACACAGGCCGATCACTGGTTGGAGAAGATCCCCTGGAGGAGGAAATGGCAACCCACTCCAGCATTCATGCCTGGAGAATCCCATGGACAAAAGATCCTGGTGGGCTACGGTCCAAGGGGTTCGCAAAAATTTGAGTACAACTTAGCAACTGAACAACAACCAAGACTCAGAAATTGAGAGACTGACTAGCTTAACTTACAAGCCATGTCTTCATATATGCTGTTCCTCTACCTGCAATGCCTTTCTATGCTTTATTCACCTAACTGATTCTTTGAAACCTAGTAGAGGCTAACAGCAAAGCTAGACTGCAAAGGTTCAGAACCCTCCTTGAATACTTACTTGGACACTACTTCCCTTCCTCTGTGTGCGTCCCTTTCCAAAACTGTAAACTGGAGATCACAACAGGGCCACCTCTGAGCTTGTGTGAGATAGGGAGTGTTAGATGCTTATTTAGCATAGGCCTAGCACAGTAGGTGCTCAGAAATGTGTATTTTATTCTAGGTCATCATTATGCACAATAGCAATTAAACCAGGAGAAGACTCAAAACTTGCAAAAGTAGAAGTATTGAGGGTTGTTTTTATTTTATTTTATTTTATTTTTTTGCCCATTCACTACAAAGGCCAACTGGTTATGGGTTCACATATCATTGTTTCCCTTTGTCTTTGGCTGTCAAGAATCACCTCTCTGTCTATTAGCAGTGAGTATAGTAGCCAATATTTCCCTCAAGCCCACCAATCTAATTTGCTGCTTCCAGTATTTTTTGCATTAGTAAACCAGTTCTGAGTAAACCTGTTCTGAATGAGGAACTGAAGTGCTTGCCCATGAAGAAAAACTTAACTTCTTTTTTTTTTTTTAATCACTTCCTGGACTCTTTTGCTTAGGAACAGAGTTTCAGATAAATGAGAACTTAGTGGAACTTCTCCTCTATTATTTCACATATATGAGTCTTGTCTCCTCCCCACACTATTATCTACATATAGACAAAAACAAGCTTTGAATGTAGGCCTTGATGTTTTGTTGCTGTAATCTGCCACAACCCCAGTCTGCACCTACAGGTAACTATTCCCAGAGGATGAGAGAGTCCATCTCACCCAACTTTCCAGGTTGGAAACACTTTTTCAAACGTAAGAGACGTGCTAGAATTGTTAAGAATTCTCAGCAACATAAATTGTGAAACATAAGCCAGACTTGAGTTTGTTTTGTAATCGAGACATTGCAGTATTTTAACAAGCTTTGTCAGTGGCTCAGCGGTAAAGAATCCACCAGCAATGCAGGAGACCTGGGTTTGATCCTTGGGTCGGGAAGATCCTCTGGAGAAGGAAATAGCAACGCACTCGAGGATTGTTGCCTGGGAAACCCCAGGGACAGAGGAGTCTAGTGGGCTACAGTCCATCAGATCACAAGAGTCAGACACTATTGAGCAACTAAACAACAATTACAGTATTTTTATCAAAATAAAAAACATAAACATGGAGGTTTCCATCAAGTCATCTAATGGGTAGAGCAGCCGCTCCATATCCAAGCAATCAGCCTCTCCCCTCTTATCTAAGTCATGCTGCAACCAGGCACACAGGTAGCAAACACTTGCTGGGTTTGAGCCATGACCCAAAGAATATATGAATGAGCAGATTCTGTAGACCTCACCACCACCAGTCTCATATTGCTGTGGGGAAAACCATGGATGCTGTCAGAGCCCCTCATGTCATAACTCTGGGAGCCCAGAAAAACATCTTGGGGATATGATAGCAGAACACTTAGATTTAATCTTTAATACCAACCACAATCAATTGGTGTGGGACACTCAGGTTACTGGGTTGAGAAGAAGTCTGAGTCTGAATCAGGACATTTTGTAAAAATGTGCTGAGATCAATTCATGATGTCTGCCTAGTGTGTGAGATGGGAGGTGGTGACATATGGGCAAGGTAGCTGCCATCATGGCTGAGGATTCAGCTGCCTTGGTAGAGGTTCTCAGGGCAATACTGGACTTCCCTAGTCTTCATTTTTTTCTGGTCTCTGGTCTCTTGGGTAAATGCGTAGCCTTTTCAAACTGAGGCCGACTGTTATTAATCTCAGAGGGAGAGCAGTGAGCAGTCCTGAAGAGAGATCTTAGTTCCCTGCCCAGAAATTGAACTGGGTAACCTGGATGAAAACCCAGGAATCCTATCCGTTAGACCACCAGGAGCTAGAGGCTAGAAGCAAAGGGCCCTGACTCTATACCAAGCTTGAAAGCAAGAATATTTCAAGGAGGCAAAAAACTGTGAAAATAGGAAGGATTCCTTTCCTCCATTGGCCCTGAACTCCTCCCCCAGTCCCCATGTGGGAGAAGGCACAGAGGAATAGTTTGTTTAAGACAGAAGCAAGGCAGAAACATGTATCCAGAGAGAAGGGGTATGGGCCTCCTCTCCAAAGAGGAGGAGCGCAGTAAGTCAGAAGCTAGGCAGGTACACACACCCAGTGAGGAGTACGGGTGTCTGGAATGAGGAGCGCAGTAAAAAGGTGATTTAAATCACTCATATAGGGAAGGTCTCAGGTGGTCCAGTGGCTAACACTCCATGCTCCCAATGCACGGACCTTAGGTTGGAAACCTGATCAAGGAACTAGATCCCACATTGCCACAACTAATAGTACGCATGCTGCAACTAAAGATCACAGCATGCCACAATGAAGACCCAGCACAGCCAAATAAATAAATATTCAAGTCACTTATATAAGACAGTGCTTCCAGGTCTTTGTTTACATTTGGCTAATTATCTTGTTTCTTTCTTCACACACCTAACTGGTCGATGCACCCTCCCCGAGATGCACACACAAATTTTCTCTAAGATGGATCCTACCTCAAAACACTTTGGGCACATGCCACATTTATTATGGGTGGGATTGCCTCCCTTTTCAACCCCCAAAAAGCCTTCCTGAGCATGTGCAGATAGGGAAGTCTTCTTTAACCTCAAGAGTGGGCACTCTCTCTCTCTACTTTAGCAAAGCTCAGCTTCTGACACTAGCTTTGTCCTTGGAGTGTCTGGGTGAGAACAAACTTTGAATTTAACTCTGCTAAACAAACACCAACTGTCCAGCCCAGGGGCCCATCTACCTCCTACCTCAGTATTAGCTCATTAAGAACTATGAAAAGAATGGGCTACCATGACTTACAATAACTTGAATAACTTGCATATATTATGCTAACTGAAAGAAATTAGACACAAAAGCCTGTGTGATTCCATTTACACAAAGTAGAAAAACAGGCAAAGCATGCACAATCCATGGTGACAGAAATCAGAATAGTAGTTACTTCCTGGGATAGTATATACCAGGCAAAATTACCATTGTGGGCGTGCTGACAGGTTCTATATCAAGATCCAGTGGTGTTCACATGGGTGTATACAAATATATATTTTTATACTTAAGATCAGTGTCCTTTACATACTTTATACACTTAACTAAACATGCTACATTGCAGTTTAAAAAATGTCCCTGGTAAAAGCAACAATAGAAGCATACAAAGTTTTGATTTGTTTACCGAATATCTTGCACTCAAAAATCTCATCTTATCTCTATCCACCAAAACCCGATGAAAGAAGCATTACTATACCATCTCCATGTTACAGTTGAGGAAACTGAGAACCACAAAAGTAGAAACCACCCAAGGTCATGTGGTTAAAGACACCCTGCCATATATTTGGTACCTTGTAGGCATCATTCTGATGGGGGACACAGACCTTCGGTTTTGCTTCAAAACCTACACTTGGCCTTTTCAGGATGACCACCAGAGATAGGGCCATCCTCCTTCCATGCCCCTCTCTGGGCTCCTTTGTTGGAACCTCTGACCTACTGTGACATTGTGTGTCTGATGCATAACCCCCTGGATCTCACAGACCAGAGGGACACACATTCCCATGCCTTGTGCTGGTGGCACTGTCTCCCTGAGGGTCTCTGCGTTCAGCCTGGGAGCCCACCTTTTAGTCCCATGTTCTGGATGCCTGTTCGCAATGGAGACCTGTGCTTGGCCCTCAATCCTCTGGCCTCCTCCCGAAGCTCCTAAACATCCCATGACCAGTGGCAGCTCTCAGGTCATTAATATTCACCCCGAACGACACCCTGGCAGCCACTCTGCCAAGCAGGTTGCCCTGTGGCTCTCCTTCCCAGAGAGAATCTGTTTTAAAGTTCAAGTGTCGATTGCTAAATTCAGAGTGGGAGTCAAGCGACCTCTACAGTGAGCCACCAGCATGGTTTCAGGTGGTTCAGGGGGACTAGGCGCTCATGAATAACAATGTGAGGGAGTCAGATTTAGGTCAGGGTTTTTTGGGGGGGGGGGGGATCTGGGTTTGCTCTTTAAAAATATCTTCAGCACAAGAAAAAAAACAGTTTGCAACTACATATGGTAACACATACTGCGGATGGTGACTGCAGCCATGAAATTAAAAGATTATTGTTCCTTAGAAGAAAAGCTATGACAAACCTAGACAGTGTATTAATAAGAAAGACATCACTTTGCCGACAAAGATCCATCTACTCAAAGTTATGATTCTTCCAGTAGCCATGTATGGATGTGAGAGTTGGACCATAAAGAAGATGGAGCACCGAAGACTTGATGCCTTTGAATTGTGGTGCTGAAGAAGACTCTTGAGAGTCCCTTGGAATGCAAGGAGATCAAACCAGTCAATCCTAAAGGAAATCAATCCTGAATATTCATTGGAAGGACTCTTGCTGAAGCTGAAGCTTCAATACTTTGGCTACCTGCTGCAAAGAGCCGACTCATTAGAAAAGACCCTGATGCTGGGAAAGACTGAAAGCAGGATGAGAAGGAGGCGACAGAGGATGAGATAGTTGGATGGCATCACCTACCATGAAAGTCAGGGAAGTCGACCCCCAAACTTCTCCTTCCCCAGTGAATATTCTACCCCTTCACTTGTATGCCCCTCATAACCAGATTGCCAAAGAGGCCTGGGGCAGCAGTTCTTCACCTGTCTGCCCCCTCTGCCTCTGAGAGTATATCTTTGCTTAAATAAACTTTCACTTTACTTTCTTAACTTCTCTGCTTGTCTCCGAATTCTTTCCCAACAAAGAACCTCAGGCTTGCTGGAGTCACTATGATTCTTCAGGTCAGGAGAGCTGGATCTGAACTCAGTGAGCCTGATAAGACCCTTCCCCTTTCTGGGCTTCGACACAGTGAAGTTGAGCCTTGACCTCCTGCCTCAGCTTCTGTAACGAACCATACGCCAGACACCCTTGGCCAGTAGAGGGGGTCACCCCCAACCCTGATGTAGAATTGCTAAACTGCCTGACACCAACCCCCTCCAGGTCCTGAGAACCCGCAGGGCACTTGCTGGCAACCCTGGGGGTTGGGAGCATCTGCAAACGCTAACCATCACTCCCTCCTCCCCAGGGGTGATAAAATTGATCCAACCGGTTCTCCTGGGCCAGGCAGCATACCTGCTCTGTCAACTGAGACTTCCAAGCCACCGCCTTTTCATTTGTCCCAGATATTCTCAGCTCCCTTTTAAGGCAAAGGAAAGGGGGTCCTTCATATCAGACATTACCTCCCAGCTCCATCTCAGCCTACATGGAGGATTCTTACTGGGGGAAACTTGGCCTCTGTGAGGTGGGAGGAGGGGATTGTGGAGGGGACCTTGTTTTCTCAGAGGATCTCAACAAATATTGATCCAGCAATTCCGGGGAAGTTCTGGGCACTATAGATATACCAGTGAACAAAACAGACAAAAGTCCTGGAACTTGTGGGCTTCTAGTGAGGGGAACAGACAATAAAGAAATGTCTAATATAATGTCAAAAATGATGAATAAAAATGAAGCAGGGTAAGGGACTAGAGAACAATGGGAGTGGGTGGGGTTTATTTTAAACAGATTGGCCAGGGAAGACCTCTCTGCAGAAATGACTTTTGGACAACAGTGAATAGAGGGAAGGAGCCAGCTATACAAAAATCTGGGGAAAGAGCTTTCTAGACAGACAGAGGGGACCATAAGTGCAAAGGCCCCGAGGCAGAAACTGTTAGGGGAAGCATACTGACTGAAACTGCCCACTCTGGCCAGACACCACAGTAACCATTTGCACGAGTTGTTTTATGACAGGAGGTCCTGGTAAGGAACACGGAACTAATAAGCCACCACCAACTGGAGAGTTCAGGAAAGATCAAAAGGAGACACTACATGTCCGACCACCTCCAAGAATCCTTCTCTCTGGCATCCATCTAGGCTGAACAAGGCAGCACCACCAAGAAGGACTCTGAGTCAGAATGATTGGCTAAAGACAACCCGGAAACTAATCCCATCACCATAAAACCCGAGACTGCAAAGCTGTCTCCTGGGTTCCCTTACCCTACTGCTCTCCACCCAGGTGTCCTTTCCCAATAAAATCTCTTGCTTTGTCAGCACATGTGTCTCCTCAGACAATTCATTTCCGAGTGTTAGACAAGAGCCCAGTTTTGGGCCCTGGAAGGGGTGCCCCTTCCTGCAACAAAACTAGTTTATATGAGAGAGGAACAGCTAGAGGGCAGGTGTGGCTGGGGTGGAGTGAAATAAGAGTGGTAGGAGACAAGGTCTGCATCATGTAGAACCTGGAAATCTATAGGGAAAAACTTAAGAGTTCATTCTGGGTGGGATTGGAAGCCATTGGAGGGTTTTCAACAGGAAAGCGCCATAATCGGATCAGGCTCTAGAAAGATCACTTGGGCTCTTGTGGTCCAAGTGGTGGGGATCATGGTGGGGAAAGAGAGAAAGCAGATGATGCCAGAGAGAAGGCTGATGATACAGTCATCCATGCAGGAGAGCCTGGTGGCCTAGAGAGGATAGTGTGGTCGAGTTCTGATTGGAGCCTCAGAGAAGTGGTTCTAAAAATAATCATCTCGTCAGAGCTGGCAAGACCTTTAGACATCCTCAGACTAGGCAGGAGCTCTGGAGTCTATCAGTCCTAGACTGGAGGCCCAGCTCTACACATACCAGCAGTGAGTCCTTGGGCAAGCTACTATACCTCTCTAAGCCTTGGTTTCCCCACCTGTAAAATGGATATGATAGGAGAGCTTGTTTCCAAGGGGTGTCTTAAGGACTCCAGTAACATGTAAATAAGGTACAGAGCACAAGGTGTGGCACTTAGTAAACAGTCAGTAAAGCCATGACTGAACTCCCACATTTATTGATAGAGAAACTGATGGTAGCTCTGGCTTACAGGCAGAAAACTGGAAGAGGAGGAAAGATTTACAGAGTTCCTCAAAGTCATATGTGTGTGTGCTTAGTCGCTTAGTTGTGTCTGACTCTTTGCGACCCCATGGACTGTAGCCCGCCAGGCTCCTCTGTCCATGGAATTCTCCAGGCAAGAATACTGGAGTCGGTTGCCATTCTCTTCTCCAGGGGATCTTTCCAACCCAGGGATCAAACCTAGGTCTCCTGCATTGCAGGCAGATTCTTTACATCTGAGCCACCAGGGAAGTTCAAAGTCATATACCTAGAGTCTATAAATACGATGAATGAGTAAAGTGGGCCAGGAACATGAAAAATCATGTGGCCCTGCCTGGCTATCTTGCTTTTCCACTTTTGAGATACATGTAACCCAAGTGCTCACCTGAAAGGGCTGGCTAGCCCAGCTCCACCTGACTGCTGCCCCCTAGTGCCAGACACCCCATTTTCCTTTTCTTTTCTTTTTTTAGCTGTGCTGTGCAGCTTGAGGGTTCTTAGTTCCCCAACCAGGGATTGAACCCACACCCTCAGCAGTGAAAGTGTAGAGTCCTAACCAGTGGGTTTCAGGGGTATTCCCTCCCATTTTTCAAAAGAAGTCAGAAACTCGGATTTTTATGTGAAATCTCCCAACTTTAAATTACATTTTCTAATCACTTCTGGAGTATAGGAATGCAGTAAATTTTTATATATTTGTCTTGCTGTTATTTAAGCATCCTTACTATTATTTCCTCCTTTCTAACCTGTCACCATTTATTTTCCTTGCCTTGTTTCTTTGGCTAGGCCTCCTACATAATGTTGAAGTCATGACATCAGGCACCATGGTCTCGTTCCTGACACAGAGGGAATGCCTCTTAATTTTCATGATTGTAGATCTCGAATTCCATAACTTTTAAAGGCTGGCTCATTTTTTCCAAACACTGTGAAAGTCAAAGTCTATCAACCTGTAGGCTGCCAATTTGTGATCTCTGTTTTACCTCAACTCTCTGAGTTGCAACAACAATCTCATTGGGTAGGTGCTATTATCATTCTTCCCATTTGACATATGAGGACCCCAAGGTTCAGGGAGGTGAAGTAACTTGCCATTTACACAGCTGGGAAGAGGCAGAGCCAGGATTCAAACCCAGATCTGCCTGATGCCACAATCTGGATTTGACGACCCTGGATACCCAGGTTAGTTCCTCTTTCTACTACACCCTGCACTACAGAAGCTCTGTCATCAACTTTGAGTGACCCTTGACCGTGGGCCTTCCCCTCTCTGGGCCCCAGTCTCCCATATGCCAACCTAGGACAGATTTAGCTACGAGAACCCCAATACTGCCCCAGCCTCCTTACCCACAGCCCAACTCCACATCTTTTAAGTATTAGACCTGATCTTGATATGGCCCTTGTTTGGGGGCCTGGCTCTGCCACTTACTGCTGTGTGACTTGGGGCTGCTTAACCTTGCCTCATCCTAGCTGTAAAATGTGATTAAAAGTAGCACTCACCTTAAAGTGCTTAGGACACACCAGGCATGACCTAAGTGCCTAGTTAACCTTAGTCCTCATGATTATTGATAAGTGCATGCATGTGTACACTGACAGGAAAAAAAGAGAAGTATAATTTGAATAGTTGTATTAAGATGGAGATGTTGTTCACTTTTTTTACTGTCACTGTTACAATTTCTTTAAAAAATGTTTAATGCCACCCATGATGCTTTCATTATAAAGAATAGAGAATATATTCATTGTAGAGAATAAAATTCCTTAACCCAACATACAAGGCTCTTTCTGATTTGATATTGACCCATATTTCAGTAGAGCAGAGTGGCTAAGCGTACATGGAAGCAGGCCCCCCAGCTTGAATCCCAACTCTCTGACTTACTGTGTGTGTTTGGGCAAGAAACTCTGCCTCTCTGGGCCTCTGTTTCCTCACCTGTGAAATAAAGAAAGTGACGATTCTCACCTGATGGGGCTGAACTGATGTGACACAGAAGGGTTACAACACAGCTTCCATCACATGGAGGTCTGAAGCAATTAGAGACTATCGTGATTGGCCCACTTCCCCCAAATCCGTCACCCTGGACCACACACCAGCCCCAGGCCTCCATCACTGTCACACCTCAAGGTCTTTGCTCATGCCCTGCTCTGCCTGACATGCCTTCTTCTATCTACCCATACATTAAACACTTTGTGTCAAAGGCTACTTCCCCCTCTGAGACTTCCTGTCCTCACCAGTCCCTCCCCTGGCCCTTGTGATGGCTGGGCCAGGTACACCTACTGCCCTCACCCCCTCTCCTGTGCAAGGCTGCCTCACTCATCCCTCCCACTACATCACACCCTTTCCTGAGGATGTGGGGAAGTCAGCCTTGCTCTGAGCTCCAGCCACAGGCCCACACACAGATGTCTGAGGGATGTCTTCTTCAGGGAAACTCCATGATCAGATTGTGCCCGACAGTCCTCTCGAATCCCGTCCTGTCCCATCTTGAGCCTCAGAGGCTTCTCCTGCAGCTGAGGCAAGGTGGCCCAGCAAGGTGGTGGTGAAGATAAATAAGAAAGCACTGGTCAAGGCCCCTTTTCTCCTCCCTGCCTCCCAGGGAGCCTGGTGTGCTTTCCCCTTGGCCTAGCTGGAGACGGGGAAGGGAATGCTGGATGCAGGGGTATTTATGGCCATTTAGAGATGGTCCTCTGGCTCTGGTTAGAGTTTCTGATCACAGAGGGTTTTAGGCTAAGAACCAGGGTTCTGGATTTTCAAAAGTGAGTTATAAACCCCTTCCTCTGGGAGTTTCCATGGGTCATGATCTAAAATAACTGTTCTGGATGCATAAAACCTCTCTGTGGCTATTGGGGCAGGGTAATTGAGAGTGAGGAGCCAAGGGACCCTTCAGACCCCACGTGGTTTGGAGGGGGGACTGCTGCCACCCAGGGGCTAAGAAAGAAACTGCCAAAGGTCGGGCCTGAGCCATTTTTGATAAAAAAAAAAACATTTATTAAGCACTTGTTCAGTGCTGGGCACTATGCCAAATTCTTTGCACACTTCATCATACTGGATCCTGATGACAGCCCTATGAGGTAGTACTGTCATAAGCCCCATTGTACAGATACGGAATGCAGGGCTCAGAGAGGTGAAGTGACTTATCCAAGGTCACAGAAAGTTAAGTGTCAGTGCTTGGATCTGAAGCCAGATCTGGCTGATAGCTGCACTTTAACCATGACATTCAAGGGCCTCCTACATGCCTACATTACAGAGTCATCTGGGGATGCTGGGAGGAACTGCATGTGAAAAGGTTCAACAGATAAGGACTCCAACCATCTCAGGCCTCAGCAGCTTAGTTAGAGGCTGCCCCTTGGCAGCCTAGAGGAGGGGTGGATGGGATGGCCCTGTCTTCCCTCTTAGGCAGCCCGAGCACCAGCCTGGACCAGCCAGACCCTGAGCCGCTCAGGCTCAGCTGCCTTGGATCCCAGAATGGTGCAGGGCTTCCCAGCAGGACAGGGGACATAGCAAGGCGGCCTTGGGCCAGGGTTTACAGATGACGTTCCAAAAGGATTTTGACCAGTGGCTCACTTCCACTGGGAAGGCTCTCTGGTCTGCTCCCAGGGGCTCTGGACCTAAAGGTAAGCATCAGACAGGACGCAGGAGCAAACACCATGGGCCCATCACTCTGAGGCCTGGATGTAGACGGGTACAGCGAGCATGGCACACGAGCCCTCAGCCCCTGCCTGCAGCTCTGCCAGCGCCAGGTTGGAGCCCAGGCCCTCGGCATGCCCAGGCACTACCAGCTCAGGTTCGCCCCCCACCGTGCCCCCCACTACGATGGAGAGCACAGCATCTGGCTCCGAGAAGGGCGGCTTGCCTGGGGCAGCCTCGGGCACAGGCCCGGCCCCTGTGTCCTTTAGCTCCTCCAGCCCAAGTGGGTCGGGCAAGGGGGTCACCACCTTGTGCCCACTGCCGCTGCTGCTGCGGGGGGCTGCCCGCCTCCGGGGGGGCCGCCGGGCTTGCAGGTCCTTGTCCTTTTGGGGGCCGAGGCGGCAGCGGTGGTCCTTGAGGTATTTGTGGCGGGAAAAGCCCTTGGCACAGCCAGCGCAGCGGAACTTGTAGTTGCCCGTGTGGGCACGCTGGTGCTCGGCAAGGTGGGCGCGGCGGCTGAAGGACTTGCTGCACAGGGCGCACTTGTGGAGCTTCATGCCTGAGGAGAGAGGGGAAGGCCTTGAGAGGCGCCCAGACCCTTCACCCTACACGGCTGCCTCGGCACTTGGAGTAAAACCTGGTTTCTCAGCTTGCCCTGTGAACAGGGGTGTGACCTGGGCCCTGGTCCCACCAGTCTTACCTCCCCCTTTCCCGCAACCACCTCTCCTGTGCTAGCCTCCTGCCTCTGGGCCTCTCCATGTGCTATTTCCCTCTGCCTGGAACAGCAAGCTCAGCCGCCACACCGTGGCTAACTTTGCCAGGTCACCATCATCTCTGCCTTCTCTGGTTGGCCTGCCTCATCCTGGCCCCCTCACACCACTCCCCACAGGGCACCTAGAGAGGTCTTGGTAAAACTTCTCCATGATACTCCCTGCTCCAGACCCTCCAGTGATTCGCCAAGTTTCCCACAGAGCTGCATGTAGCTGACCACCACCTTCTCCTCTCAGCCTCTTCTCCTCCTCTCACTTGCTCTCTGAACTCTAGGCCTCCTGCCCACCGTTCCTCATCTCAAACACTCCCCAGTCTCTTCCCTTTCCTGGCTCTTTTCATCTCACTGTCCTTTTCATCTCTCAGACTCAGCTTTTCTGTCACCTCCTGAAAGAAGTCCTCCCTGACACCCACTTCTCTTTTATTCTCTGCCCTCTCACTCTGCTTATTTCCATCTTTGAACTCAGCATATTTTAGTGTAATATACTTATTTGTTTGCTGTTCATTTTTTATTTCTTCCACTAAATGCTAAGATTCCCAGGAGAGTGGGGTGGGGCTCTGTCTGACTCCCTCATGGCACTCCCAGTGCCTGACACATGGTAGATTCTCAATTATCACTCACTGGGTGAATCACTGGTGCCTCCATGTCCACTGTGACGTCAACTCCATCCCACACACAGCTTGTGCCATGGCCCCGTCTGTTTCCCCGGAATGCCGGCTCAGAGAGGGGGCAGAAACTTGCCTGAGGTCACTCAGCAGCATTCTTGGTAATGCCAAGAATCCAACCTAGGCTCTTTGTCTCCAAGTCCTCAATCTACTATGCTGCTAAACAACCTACAGTGCCCAGGGCAGATATCCACGACAAAGAATTATCCAAAATATCAATAATGCTGACACTGAGAAATCATGTTCCAGACCAAATGGTACATGGATGTGGGAAGCCAGCCAAGCTGCTCCAGGGAAGCAGCAATCTTGGGGGGAGCTCCGTGGAGCCTCTTGGAAACTGAGGAGTGAGGTGAAGACCCCTACTCCACATCCCAGCTGTTCTGCTCTGCCGAGGGGACCAAGGAACCCCTCTGGCCTTATCTTGGACCCACTCAGAATCGGATCTCCCTCCCACATGACCCCATCTCTATCACAGTGGGTGCTTCTCTGATACAGTCACTTCATGAGTCAGCCTCTTTCTCCACCTGGAGGCTGTGGCTGACTCACCTCTGTGCACCCTGAGGACCCAAACATAGGCGGGGCTCATGGGAGCAAGAGTCTGCTGGCTAGAAGGTGTCAGGCAGGTATACTAAGTCTCATGAGACATGCCTGCTCTTTCCGGGGTCCTGCCCAGGGGGCTTGAGCTGAAACAGACCTTCCCGGCAGGTGCAGGAGCAACTTACCGGAGTGAGAGAGGATATGAGCCTTCAGCTTGTCTGGCCGATTGAACTCCTTACTGCAGCCCGTGTGTGTCCTAGAACCCAAAACACTGGTCAGGGGAGTGCAGTAAGCCCAGGACTCTCTTGTTGGCCACTCTGCTAGCCCTCATCTACCCCGGGGGCTGGGCAGGGAAGCAGGGTGGGGAGTAAGGCAGCCAGGCAGGACCCGGGACAGGACAAAAGGTGAGTGAGTGGGCCTTAGGCCCTCAGCCCTGGCCCCCTTCCACCCCACAGCTGGTAAACCTACCCCTCCTACCCAGGGTCGTCTCTACTCACGAGAAGGGGCATTTGTATTTCTTGAATGGCTCATGGATCAACATGTGTCTCTTCAGTTTGTCCTTGCGGTTGAATGCGGACTCGCACACTGAGCATTTGTAGGGCTTCTCACCTGCAGAAGGAAACCCCGTTGGGGGGACCCAGGGTGCTCTAAGAGGGAGTCTGAATTTGGGGCACAGGGGTCCCCACCAGATGGCAGCAACTCCTTTAGAGAGGTCCTGAGGAAGACCTCGCTCTCCTTCCTCAGGACTTTGCTTTGCCAAGGAGATGAGGGGGTTGCTTCAGTTAGGAGGGGCAGGAAAGGCCTCTCTGATGAGGCAACACCTGAGGTGAGCCCCGAGGTGATGAGGGAGTGAGCCTGGAAGACATTCGGGAGTGAGTCCAGGCAGGAGGAGAGGCGGGGTGCTGGGTGTGTCTGAGGAACAAACTAGAGGCCCATGTGGCCAGAAAAAGCAGGGAAGGGAGCACGAGTCAGAAAAGGAAGTGGGCAGGGAGGGCCTGGAAAGCCAAGGTTTCTACTCTGA
Source organism: Okapia johnstoni (assembly GCA_024291935.2). NCBI lineage: Eukaryota > Metazoa > Chordata > Mammalia > Artiodactyla > Giraffidae > Okapia > Okapia johnstoni. The sequence continues at coordinate 52,358,514 of CM044324.1, read as the reverse complement.
GCCGAATGAGAAGCCACAGCAGGGCTGAGCGGAGGAGAGCCAGGATCTGACTGTGTAAGGAGAGCAGACAGGGCGGTGAGGGCTCAGGCAGGAAGGAGGCTGGTACAAGAAATGGGAAGTGGCCAAGCACTGGTGATGCTGAGAAAGCAGAACCAGCAGCCCTTGCCAATGCACTGGCTGTGGGGCGGGAGAGGAAGAGAGTCAAGGATGAGCCTGAGGCATGGGTGACATGTGAGTGACAGGGTGGACGGTCATGACGTATGCTGAAATGGGGTCCACCATACGGGAGGGGGGAAAGTGAAAGTCACTCAGTCGTGTCCAACTCTTTGCGACCCCATGGACTATACAGTCCATGGAATTCCTAGGCTAGAATACTGGAGTGGGTAGCCTTTTCCCTTCTCCAGGGGATCTTCCCAACCCAGAGATTGAACCCAGGTCTCCCGCAGGCGGATTCTTTACCAGCTGAGTCACAAGGGAAGCTCACAGGAGAGGGAGATTACATCTTATCTGAATGAATCCTTACCACAAACCATAAGGTAAGTCCTCAACGAGAAAACTGAGGTTCATGGTGTACACTTAGTGTTTGGGGGAACTAAGATTCCATAGCTCAGCAGTACGGCCCGGAGCCCACTTGAGTCGCCCCAAATCGTCTGCTACAGATTCCATGGGTGGGGCTGGTGGGGGTGGGGCATGGAGAGCAGCTCTCACCTGACAGGGGTCGGGGATCACAACCTGCCCTTTGGAAAAGGTCTATGACTGGCCTGTTTTATTTCCTGCCATTATTTCCTCTCTGTCCTCTTCTCTAAGATAAATAAGTACTTTTGAAAAATGCCAATCCAATGACTGAGGTAATTCTGATCATTACAATGGAACGGTCTGTAGTCATTAAAAAGGTTAAGATGTGGGTTGATTGTGTATTCAGAACAGTGGGCCCAGTCCTAGGGGCTCAGAGTGGTCTCAAGAGGATGATTCCTAGAGGCAGAGCCAGGATTCCCTCCACCAGCCTCCAGAGGCTCATCTCTAATCCAGTGTTGGTGGGAACCTTTTGTTCCCTTGAGATGGCAGGTGGGTAGGGGGCCAGGAAGGAGACGGGTGGGGGATGAAGAGAAGGGAGGGGATGGGCAGGAGGGTGCTGAGGAAGAAGGCTGAAGGAGCTGAGAAGGAAGGCCAGAGGGGGATGGAAAGGGGAACTGAGAGGGTGTCTGGGGGAGGGGAGTGGGGATTGAGCAGAAGTTTCTGGGGGGCAGGTACCCACCTGAGTGGATATGAGCATGCAGTTTGAGGTAGTGCTCCCGCCGGAAGAACTTCTTACACACTTGGCACTTAAACCTGCCCCCGCTGCCATGTGTGGGCAGATGACGCCGCAGGTACCGTTCACAAGGAAATACCTGGCAGGAGAGAGGAGTCGGCGTCAGGTCTGACTCACCACCCTCACCACATTATGAGCTCATGGGGTCCCTCATTACCAGCTCTTATGGAAACACCATTCTTTCTGCCCACTAGGGGTCAAGGCTCACACTGTCCAGCTCAGTCATTAGAACCTCGTGGCTCCCACAACTCACCCATAAGACCAGTCAAGACAGGCTGGCTCTGAACTTCTGCCCAGGCTGTTATTTCTACCCAGAGAGACTTTTTCTCTTAGCAGGGCAAACTCCTACTCATCCGTTAAGACCCAACTCAGGTCACTGCTTCCGTGAAGCCCTCCATGACTTCTCAATGCCACATTCAATGCCTCGAAAGTACATCCACACTTTTAAAGTTAGCATCTAACCTATTTGAATAACAGCCCTTTGCTCACATGAGATCTCCCAGAGGGCAGAGAGGAGCTCTCATTTCCCAGCACAGGGCCTGAGTTAAATGACTGACAAGCAGGGGAATGAATGAAGAAATGAACACATAACTGAAGAAATAAATGGAAAGGTAACAAAAAGCCAGAAAACACGGAAGCCAAAATCTCCTTCCTTCCCAGGCACAGGAAGGGCACTCATTCATTTTTTCATTCATCTGATACAGATACGTGGTCAAGGACACAAACCTAACTACTTACTCACTCCATTATCTCCTAGCTGGATGATCTTTCAGTGCCTTAGTTTCCCTGTCTGTAAAATAGTATGCCAGCCTCCTAGGGTTAAATGAGTCAGTTTCAGATAGAATGCTCAGAACCACATCTGGCACAGGGTTCTTGCTAATTCATGATACCTTTTATTCGGACCACAAATTCCAACCCCCAAATTAGGCTGTAAAATTAGAAACATCTACAATGAGGCCAAAGTGAAATCAGGACTGTCTGTCCTAGGAAATCTGCCATGTAAGGTGGTAAGAAAATGAGGAGAACAAAGAAACCAGTTAGACACACCAGGGGGTGCAATCAGCAAAATCCAGACTTCAGGAAACTCCACAGGACCAGAGGCCCAGCTTCTTCAACCAGCACATTAAAAGAAAAAAAAAAAGAGCATTGATGGGGGAATCTGTAGATTAATAGAAACTTTGGTCTGATCAGTCAGTCACAATATATGGACCTGATTCAAACAAACTTTACAAAAATTATGTTTTGGGGAAAACCTGACTGGATTTTTGATGGGTGTGAAGGGCCAGGCTTTCGTGAGAGAACCACTGAAAAAAAGAACTGGTAATAACCAGGATAATAAGATGCCAGGAAGTTAGAGGCTGCTGTTTGCATGCTGGGCCTGGGCCCAGGAGAGTCCTCACTCCACAGCCTGGCCAGCCCACCTGGCCCCAGTAGCAACCCCAGGCCAGCCAGGATGGGTGACCAACTGGTAAGACGGGCCAGGTAGAGCTCTCACTCCTCAAGAAGTGCTGTCTGCAGAGACAACCCCAAGCTTGGCCTGCATGTGCTGAAGCAGGAGAGGAGGAGACAGTGGGGTCTTGCTCTACCACCTCTCGCCCTCTACTTTCGTCTTGCCAGAAAGGGCAGGGGTCCCCACCTTTTGGCAGTGCGGGCAGGGGAAGTTGTGAGTGGCGGTCTGCAGGTGATGCTCCAGCGCCTCAGGTGTGGAGTACTTGTTGACGCATTTGACACACCTAAATGGGGAGGAGCAGAGAGGTGAGAGAACATGTATGGGGCTGGAGGCAACCAGCCACACCCCTCCTCCACGATCACTGGTTAACATACCCGCAAAACTGCAGTTTCAGGCCACAAGCCACTCTAAAGAAAAGACCCCACTGTCTTCCCACCACGAAAACACTAGCCAGCAAATGGGCCCATTTACAATGCAGTACCAATGAGGAAAGCTAGAGGCAGGTGGGCAATTCATGCTAAAAACAGAACTGTGGGCCCTGCCATCTGTACACCAGAGCCTCGGTGGGAAACCCACAGGAAGGCTGCACCTGTGGTGGGCCCAGGAGACTCCCCCTCAGGCCACACCCTGAAAACCACAAGCTAAATGCCTACAGATGGCAAGAAAGAAGGAGGGGGTGGGGTGGGAGGAGGGCTACCAGGAGGGCAGAGACTTTGTGAGCTGGTTGGGAGGAAGATGGGAATGGGTCAGGCTCCAGTGGCAGGAGGCACGGGTTTGCAGGGGAGGCAGTTTCGCAAGACCATTAAAATGAAAACTCCCTGCCAGAAATGCCACCCTAACTAAGTCATGCAAGGTAACATGCCCAGCAATAGGGCAAACCCATGTCATGTGTCTCTTGATACAATGCACTGAGAAAGACACAGCATCACTTCGTGATGGTCCTGCCAAAATTGTCGATCCTGGACCAACCCTGAGGTCAAATCAGACAAATCCAAACTGAGCGCACTCTACAAAATACCTGGCTTCTACTCTCCCAAAATACTAAGCTCATGAAAGTCAAAGACAGAAAGAACTGTTTCAGGAAAAAGGGGACTGAAGAGGCAAGGACAACCAAATGCAACGTGTGATCCTGGATTGGACCCTGGGACCAGAAAAAAGTTTTTTCTTCATCTATAAAAGATGTTATTGGAACAATTGGAAATTTTTGCATAAGGTCTATAGATGAGATAACAGAATTGTATTGATTTAACTTCCTGATTTTTATAATTCCACGATGCTTTTATGGAAGAGGTTATCCTTGTTTTTAGAAAATACACATGCAAGAGAAAATGTAAAGGAGCATCGTGTCTGCAAAGTATTCTCAAAAAGCTCAGAATGTGATACAGCCAGTGTGGTTAGTATTGTAATACCTGGGAAATGTGGGTGAAGTACAGAATGTATGGGAATTCTTTGTAGTATTCGTATAACTTTTTTAGAAGTCTGAGATTATGTCGAAGTAAGTTTTTTTAAAAATATTTATTTATTCATTTGGCTGCAATGGGTCTTAGTTGCAGCATGTGGGATCTCTATGCTAAGTCACTTTAGTCGTGTCCGACTCTGTGCGACCCCATAGACGGCAGCCTACCAGGCTCCCACATCCCTGGGATTCTCCAGGCAAGAGTACTGGAGTGGGTTGCCATTTCCTTCTCCAATGCATGAAAGTGAAAAGTGAAAGTGAAATCGCTCAGCTGTGTCTGACTCTTAGCGACCCCATGGACTGCAGCCTACCCACCTCCTCCATCCATGGGATTTTCCAGGCAAGAGTACTGGAGTGGGGTGTCATTGCCTTCTCTGTGGGATCTCTAGTTATGGCATATAGGATCTAGTTCCCTGACCAAGGATTGAAACCCCTGCATTGGGAGCTCGGACTTTTAGCCACTGGAACACCAGGGAAGTCCCTCAAAGTAGGTTTAAAAGAAACACTTCTTGAACACGATTGTCTGTGGGATGCGGAAGTGGGTCAGGATGGATAGGGAATTCCTTTTCATTCTATGCGCTTCTGTAGTTTTAAAATACTGCATTGTATGCACATAAACTTATTTTTTCAGGTAGTAATTAATCTTTTGCAAACCTCTCTTTGATCTTTGACCTGCAAAATTACTTCTAGGAATTCATTTACAAATGAGCAAAGATACATGTCCAAAGTTGTTCCCTGTAATGTTGTTAATAATAATGGCAAACTGGAAATAACCCAATTAACTACTAGTAAGGGACAGGTTAAATAAATTACAGCCTATCCATGTATAATGGAATGCTCACTTCTCCTCTCTGAGCCTCAGTGTCCTCATCTTCACAATTGGGAGAACACCACAGCTATGGGCTGAACTAGGTTACTCCAAAATCCATATGATGAAGTCCTGACCCCCAGTGTAATGGTATTTGCAGATGGAGCCTCTGGGAGGTGCTTAGGTCTAGGTGAGATCATGAGTGTGGTAGCCTCCAGATGAGATTAGTGCTGTTATATGAAAAGAGCAGGGACTTCCTTGGTAGTCCAGTGGTTAAGAATCTGCCTTCCAAGACGGGGGATGTGGGTTCAATCCCTGGTCAGGGAACTAACATCCCACATGCTGAGGGGCAACTAAGCCCAGGCACTGCAACTACTGAGCCCGCGTGCTTTGGAGCCTGCATGCCACAACTAGAGAGAAGCCCACACCACTACTAGAGAGAAGCCCACATGGCACAATGAAGAACCCTCAAGCTGCAAGAAAAGATTCTGAGTGCCACAACTAGGACCCAATGCAGCTAAAGAAAGAAAGAAAGAAAACAAAAGACCAGAGAGAAAGGGCACTCTCTCTCTCTCCCGTGTGTCTATAATATTTTGTTATAGCCATCTGAACTGACTGATACAACCTACCTCCCAGGAAGGCAGGGCTCAATGTCCCTAAGTCAGGTAAAGGCACCTTGCAGGTACTCCCTTTCTTTCACTTGGCATCTCACTCCAGAGAGCCACACAGCTACAGGGACTCCTAGAAATTCCACAGATTGGAAGGGCAAAAGCAAATGCTCTCTACAAATGGGAATTACTCATCGTTAACCAGAAATCACCCCTTAGCTCGTCAGAGTTCACATGGCTTTCCTGCCTCTGGGGTCCCGTTTCCCAATCTCCCCCAGGGTCAGATGCCCTCTACCCCATTTCTTGAGTTCCAGTCCCCCTGCCAGCTTCACAAAGCCCCTGTGATTTCTACAAGATCCTCAGGCCCTGGCCCCTACTTTCTCTCCCAGGCCCCATCTAAACATCTCCTCCTACTTCCATTCTACAGAACAGTCATTCTAAACCACTTGCTATTTTATTTCCTATCTTTACACTTGCTGTTTCTCCTGCTAGGAAGGTACTCCTGGCCATCCACTGTCTACCTGGCAAGCTCCTACTCATCCTTCAAAACCCAGTTCAGATATCATTGCTCCTGGGATACCTTCCCTTGCCCTACCTCTCACCATGGGTATATATGTCTATGACAGCATTTTATCACAGCATATAGTAAGAATATATACACTCCTGTCTCCTTAAGCGGTCCATGCATTCTAAACTCAAAGTCTGTATTTACTTATTTCTGAACCCCAGAAGCCTCACCCAGGAGCTAGAGGAGGGCCAGGGCGGGGGGGTGCATTAACAGAGGTCATCAGCCAACTCCATGCAGACACAAGTCTGCACAGAGAAGCAAAACCATTCTAAAATGACAATATTCACTAACAAACTGGAAGTCCCTGGACAAAAACAATTTTTTTTTTCCCCACTAATACCTATCCCCATGCACTATGGGCTGGGTTTTGTGAGGCAGCTGCTCCCAAACGACATAAGGCTAATGCACAGCAAAATGAATGGAGAGCAACAGTAAGGGGTTCTTCCAAGTCATGGAGGTGATGCTGGATAACATCATTGGCAAATGGGATTCTGGAGGATAAGCCAGCAAGCTCTCAAGGAAGGGAAACTCTACACGGATGAACATAGGCTCAGTAACTCCAACGAGAATGACAAGGACGATTACAAGATCAATGGATCCAAAGAGAATGATTAGAAGTTCTAAGGACTAAAAGCATATGGCAAAACGGAGGGAGCCCTTCATCATTTCCACTAAAGGGACCTTCTTTATGACTGAAACAGAAGACTACAGCCACATAAAGGGTTGCCAGAAAAATTACCCCCAATAAAATATACATTTAATTCATTCCTTGTCCCATTCTAAGAACCAGCATATAGCTCCAACTTTAACCTAAATTTTATAGATTATAAAACACACCAATCTTATTTTTATGATTTTTGCTTTCAAATACACGCTTGTGCATTTTTTCATTTAAGAATCGATGTAGGATTTCCCTGACGGTCTTGTGGTTAAGAATCCATCTGCTGATGAATGCAGGGACTCAGGTTCAATTCCTGGTCCAGGAAGATCCCACATGTTGTGGGACAACTAAGCCCATGAGCCACAGCTATTGAAGCCCACACCCCCGAGCCCATGCTCTACAACAAGAAAAACCACCACAATGAGAAGCTTGAACACTGCAACTAGAGAGTAGCCCCTGCTTGCCACAACTAGAGAAAGCCTGTGCTCAGCAACCAAGACCCGGTGCAGCCAAAAAAAAGTTAAAAAAAATCAGAGTAACATTCTAAGTGTAATCTAAATTGTGTAGATTATCAGACAAAATACTATTTTCATAATATTTTACTTTAGGGAAAAACAAATCTTTTTTCCACTGTGAACAAGGAAAAATCAGCTTCCCTTTTTTAAGATTTTTTTTTTTTAGGTTGCACGTCTGCCAAGTTGAAGAATGATACAAGGAGGGCCCACATTTTCTCCCCCCTCAGTGCCAAGGCACACAACCCATTCCCCCAGGCTGGACCCTGGAGCCTGATTCCCCTTTGAGATGTCCCACTGGACCTGAGCAGCTGGAACCACCAAGGGAATGGACCCCTGGGCTTCCTGCGGGGAGAGGGAAAGGGGATCACATACTTGTAGACGGCGCTGTCCTTCTTGGGGCTGTGCTGTGGTAGGAGGCTGTGCGAGTACTGATGCACGCCCAGGTCGTACAGCGAGGGGAAGTCCTTGCCACAGAGGTGGCAGCGGTAGCTCAGCTCCTCTTGGTGGCTCTTGATGTGCTCCAGGAACGTGTCCAGCTTCGGGAAGGTCTGCGCACAGCTCTTGACCACACATTTGTATACCTTGGGGGAAGAGGCAGGGCACGTGAGGGCAGGCTAGAGAGCCGCCTCCACTATGGTCCCCTGCCCTGCAGTGTCCACCTCCAACACTGCTCATAGAAGACCCAACTGCTTGTTCCCCTGCTCCCCTGTTGCGGGAGCCCTGGATTTATTATTATTTTTTCTTCATTCATTTATTTTTAATTGAAGGATAATTACAATATTGTGTTGGCTTCTGCCATATATATATATTTTTTTGATTTATTTATTGTTTAACTGGTGCATAATTGCTACAATGCTGTGTTCATTTCTGCTGTACAAAAATGTGAATCGGCTATATGTATGTCAACCACAAATCGGCACTTGCTACGGGCACTTGCCATCTACTTCTACAAGGATTAAATCATGTGCTGCTACAGCTGACCCACCTGCTGAAAGGAGTTTAGGGTGGACAGCAGAAATGAGGCACTCTGTGCTCGAGGAAAAACTAGTAGGACAGGCCTTCAGGTATTTTTAGGAGCTGATTTTATGAGCCTAATTCTTTGTATCTCCCTATATCTAGAAAAGCACTAAAATCCTTCACGGTGACAACTGTTCCTTGTGACTAGCAAAAGCTTCACAAGCCTAGTGGAAATCTTCTGGAAAAAATATGTGCTTGATTGCATGTACTCTCTGTTCACCAAAATCTCATATATACTGACCTTTCCCTCCCTGCCTCTTCGGAGCAGTTTCTCAGAGCTACCTGAGGTGCTGCCGCCTGGGCTGCCCTCATTTTGCCCCTAATAAAACTTAACTCTCACGTTGCGCATTGCTTTTTAAGTCAACATGTATACATCCAGGTATTCCTTCCCTCTTAAGCCTCCCTCCCATGCCACCCCCATACCATACCCTGAGTCATCACAGAGCACCGAGCTAACTCCCTGTGCTATACAGCAGCTTCCCACTATTTTACACATGGCTGTGTTTACATGTCAGTGCTGCCCTCTCAATTTGTCCTACCCTCCTCTTCCCCTGCTGTGTCCACAAGCCCGTTCTCTACGTTTGCGTCTATCTTCTGCCCTGCAAATAAGTTCATTTGCACCATTTTTCTAGATTCCGAGAAATATAAATTAAAACCACAATGAGGTACCACTTCACATTGGTCAGAATGGCCATCATCAAAAAAATATACAAACAATAAATTCTGGAAAAGGTGTGGAGAAAAGGGAACCCTCTTGTACTGTATGCACTGGGTATACTTAAGAAAAATTACCCAAAAACCTGGAATGATAACATCTTGAAAAGATGTGAAAAGATGGCATCCCATCCTTTCAATGTTATGTGAGAATAGTGGCTCTCCAACTCGAGCCTGCATCACAGTAACAGGCTGGCCACTTCCAGGGAGTCTGACGCAGCAGGTCTGGGTGGCCTGAACATGTGCATTCCTGCCAAGCACCCAGGTGATGCTGAAGCTACTGGGCTGGGGACCTCACTTTGAGAAGTGCTGTCTGGCAGGCAGTTAGGTGAAGACAGTCAAGCTGCTGAAGGTCACCTCACTCTCTGGGTGATGTCACTTATTTTGACTGTTTGTTACTGATCAGAACCTAGACTCTCAAGCTAAATGTTAACTTGTAGAAAACTGATCCACCCTAAATGACTTTTGTCACGTAGAAAAGATGACTCCAGAGGGTTTTTCTTTTTTTTTTTTAACTCCAGAGGTTTTATTGCCCTGAAGGACATAAACCAGATTTGTATCTGACTTAGTAATCTTATTTCAGGATTCTTTTTTTTCACTGACACAGCTACACAGAGATATAGGTATTAGTGTTCCATATCATCTTTTGACCAGCTTTGTCATTTTTCCAGTTCCCCCATTAATGAATTAAGCAAAATTCTGATTCAAGTTCACTATGTTATTTATATGAAAGATATACTTTTAACATTTTAAAAGGTATACATTAATAAGTAGTACACACTCCTCATGGGGCTTCCCAGGTGGTACTAGTGGTAAAGCACCCGTCTGCCAATGCAGGAGATATAAGAGATGCGGGTTTGATCCCTGGGTCGGGAAGATCCCCTTGGAGGAGGGCATTGCAACCCACTCCAGTATGGAGGGCATTGCAACCCACTCCACTCCATGGAGAATCCCATGGACAGAGGAGCCTCGCAGGGTCACAAAGAGCTGGACATGACTGAAGTGACTTAGCACATATATGCACGCACACACTCTTCCTCATAGGGATGTAAGACAGTCACAGTTGCATGACACACTCGGGGTTGCCTATACAATTCCAATCCTTCTTCCTAACAAAGAAGGAAGAAGGCTTCTTCTTCCTAGCAAAGTTAACCCTGATTTGCTCAGAGTGGCAAGATGCCCAGTTAAAACACTTGCTCCCCTGGCTCCCTTATATCGAATGTCAGTCATGCGACCCTTTCTTGCCAATGGTATGTAGGCAGTAATCTTTGGGGAAGGCATCACTCCCTGGACACAAAGGCAAAAGCTTCCTGGGAGAAGTTCCCTCTGTTTTCTGCATTTTTCCTAACTGGAATACAGATGTGATGACTGAAGGTGTGACAGTCATTCTGCAACCTTGAGGATGAAAGCCACATGCTAAAGATAGCAGAGCAGAAAGCCAGAAGAATCCCGCTAGACAAGCCCAATACTACCTACGTATGGACCTCTTATGATATGAGAGAGGAAAACAATCCTAACCAGTAAGTCAGTTATCTATTATTTGCAGCCTAACAATGCATTTCTAAATGACAGAGCATGTGCACAGGCTCTGACCAATGAGAGGGCTACAGAAGGCTTCTGGGCAAGGTTTCCTTGCTCCTAAAGAAGATACAGAAGATATGATTAATATAACCCCTTTATGTTCATGGATAATACTGTGTCTGGTCTTCTGCCTAGAAAAAGTGACCACCATCACAGGACCACAGGTGAACCACCAGCAGAGGACAGGGCCGCGCGCTAAGACAGTGGAGACAAGAGTTAGAAAGACACAGGGCCCTTGATGCGGGGATGAGTCAACTGACTGTCTCAGGCCCGAGCTGCCCCATCTTGGATTTTCTTATTATGTGAGATAACAAACTTCTTAATTGTTTAAGCGAGTTTGCGTAAAAGTTTTTGGTGATTTTCCCCCAAGGATAGCCTAACTTAACTCCATCAATCTCTCTGTCTGAGAATCTATAATAAGGAAAAACTCAGAGATGTGGACAAAGATTTGATTACAACAATATTCATCATGGTTTTATTTATAATAGCCAAACTCAGGAAATAACCTAAATGTCCAATAATAAGGGATTTAAAGAATGCAGCCATTGGGACTTCTCTGGTGGTTCAGTGATGGGACTCTACGCTTCCACTGCAAGGGGCACGAGTTTGATCCCTGGTCAGAGAACTAACATCACGCAAGCCATGTGGCATAGTCAAAAAAATGAAGGAAGGAAAGGAAATCTATAAAACGTATAGAATTGCATTGAGTGCTGGATTCCTGGGAGGACATATTGTAAGCTGGTTATTCCATGGGGTTTGGAGTCAAATGAACTGGCTTTGAATCCTGCCTCAGTTACTTATTGGCTGTGTGACTCTGGATGGATCACTCATCTCTCTGAGCCTCAGTTTCTTCATCTGGATACACTGAAAATGCCTATCTCTAAGGTTGCCATGAGAAGTAAGTAAAGTACTGAATGTAAAGGACTTTAGCAGAGTTATTATTCAGTCCTAAGTTGTGTCTGACTCTTTGCCACCCCATAGACTGTAGCCCACCAGGCCCCTCTGTCCATGGGACTTCCCAGGCAAGAAGATTTCAGCGGGTTGCCATTTCCTTTTCCAGGGATCATCCTGACCCAAGAATCCAACCTGTGTCTCCTACATTGCAGGCAGATTCTGTACTATTGAGCCACCAGGGAAGCCCTCTAGCAGAGTACTTAGCATATAATAAATAGTAAATGTGAATCTATATATTCTTCAGACTTCTCTGAATTTCCCAATTCTATATCAGGTATATGATACTTTAATAGGGAGAAAAAAGAACTAACAAAGATTATTTTTAAAAAATAAACACTGGAATAGAGTTACCATATAACCTAGCAATCCCACTCCTACGTTTATACCCAAGAGAACTGAAAACACATATTCATACAAAAACTTGTACACAATGGTCATAAAAGTATTATTCATAATAGCTAAAAAGTAGAAAGAACCTAAATGTCTATCAACCGATAAAAGGATATTCAAACTGTGCTATATTCATACAATGAAATACTATTTAGAAATAAAAGGGAAAAAAGTACTGACACATGTTACAACATGAAAGCAAATATTATCTCAAAGGGCCACATACTACATGATTCCAATATTAAATGTCCAGAATAGGCAAATGATAGAGACAGAAAATGGGTTAGTGGCTGCCTGAGTCTGGGAGTAGGGGCGAGTGAACACCAATGGGTGTAAAGTTTCTGGGGTGATAAAAATGTTCTGGAAAAAAAGTATTATAGAAATAGAGGGGTGATGGCTGTATAACATTATGAATAGATTAAAAACCACTGAAGTGTACACTTTAAAACGGGTGAATTTTATGGTATGTAAATCACTCCTCAATTGAAAAAAAAAATGGGCTGTAGTCTCAAATCCCCATAGGCGGGTTTTTACATACTAGATCTTCTCAAAGTGGTAAGAATTCTTCCTGTGTCTGATTCCTTCATTATATGACCCTTGACAGGCAGACTTCCTGCCTCAGGCAAGCACCATAATGGCCCAAAAAGCTGGCACCACCCAGGGAGGATAGAGGGGGAAGCTTAGCCCATCATGGTCAACACGGCAGCTCAGAGCAACCGAGGCCCACTCGTGGCCCTCTCCAGGCCATGTTCAAGACCCCAGCACCAGCCAAGGCTCATGACTCGGGTGGTCGTGTCCCTACCCCTGCTCCCGCCCCCTCACCTACCTGCTCGTTCTTATGCTGGGTCATGTGGGACTTGAGCTGGAAGTAGGTACTGAACTTGCTGGGGCAGAACTGGCATAGGTAGGAGCTATCGATGAGGACCACCTGCTTGGCCTCCAGCTTGTCCCCCTCCCCCTCGCCGGCTGCAGGCAAGGTCTGGGGCTGCGGGGCGCTCGCCAGGGTCTGGCCCAACCCTGCGGAGGAAGCCAGGGAGGGAAGTCACTGAGAAAGGCAGAGGAAGAGCCAGGGCCGAGGACCACGCCACCCGAGAAGGACTCCCAGGACACCTTCCCTGTGCTCCACTGCATTCTCCTCCCACCAACCGTGGGCTCAGTGCCCACGTGGTCCCAAGGCCCTGCACCCATGCTCAGCTGGTACGCAGGGACACAGCCATTCCAGGGGCCAAACTACTAAACACTTACATTCTGATGGATGAAGAGCCACTGCCTCAAGTCTCCCCTTGCAGGCCTTCCCCTCAGACACTCTAGACCTCTCCGTGGTTGTTAACAACCCTGACTGCCACCCCCAGCTGAACTCATCATGCCTCCCAGCTCCTTGTACAATCATGTGTTTAGCTGTTCCTCCCTCACTCTCCCTGAGGACAGGGACCTCTGGCCTCAAGTTTGTAGGCCCACACAGTGGTGGTGGTGGTTTAGTCACTAACAAGTATCCAACTCTGCGATCCCACATACTGTAGCCCACCAGGCTCCTCTGTTCATGGGATTTCTCAGGCAAGAATACTGGAGTGGGTTGCCATTTCCTTCTCCAGGGGATCTTCCTGACCCAGGGATTGAACCCGAGTCTCCTGCTTGGCAGGCAGATTCTCTACCATTGAGCCACCTGGGAAGACCCCTGGCACACAGTAAGCCTCCATAAACTTTTGCTCAATGGTTGAACCCTAGGTGCTAGGCACTACAAGAGTTTTGAAAGAAATGGGTTCTTCTCTAGAGCTCACATGAATTTAGAAGGCACACACAGAAGGGCTCAACACAGTAGGGCCAGTTCCCACGGGCAGGCCAGAGAAAAGTGGGCGTATGTTGCTTGCACAGAACACCTCCTCCGTGAGCTGCCCGTGGCCAGCTCTGCTCATCCCCAGGGCTGCACAAGGAGGCTCCAGCCAGATGCTGCCCAGTACAGTGGTCACTTCTACCCACCTGTGTTATCCTCATCCTCCTGCCTGCTGGGGTTCAGAGCCATGACCTGTACCGTCACAGAGTTGCGAGAGACGGTGCCACCACTGCGTCCTGGAGGCCACACCTTGTGGGTCTGCATGTGTTTCTTGACGTTAGACTTCTGGGCAAAGGCACGGCCACATGCAATGCATTGGAAGGGCTTCTCACCAGTGTGGCTGCGGAAAACAAGCCTTGTCAGCACCTGCATGTAGGGACGGGACTGTGACCTCAGTCCAGGAGTTCAGAACCACTAGGAAGGCCCGGGCAGAGCATCTGCAGGCTGTGGGCCACCATCCTGAGACTGTGAGGACAAGCCCTCTTACTGAGGCAGGCAAGCACAGACACACCCCAGGCTTCTGGTGACAAGACTGAGCAGCTGAATCAACCAGCCCCGGAGCAGACCTTCTCTGTGGCCATCTCACACTGTGAGATAAAACAGTTTCAAAGAATTGATGCTTTCGAACTGTGGTGCTAGAGAAGACTCCTGAGAGTCCCTTGGACAGCAAGGAGACCAAACCAGTCAATCCTAAAGGAAATCAATTCTGAATATTCATTGGAAGGACTGATGCTGAAGCTGAATCTCCAATACTTTGGCCACCTGATGCAAAAAGACCTTGATGCTGGGAAAGACTGAAGGCAGGAGCAGAAGAGGACGGTAGAAGATGAGATGGTGGATGGCATCACTGACTCAGTGGACATGAGTTTGAGCAAACTCTGGGAGATGGTGAAGGACAGGGAAGCCTGGGGTTCTGCAGTCCATGTGGTTGCAGAGAGTTGGACACAACTGAGTGACTGAACAACAATTGTTTAAATGGAGAATTTTCTGTTATTTGAAGGAGAAAACATCCTAGCCATCACAGCACAGCACTTGTACAACTATTTAAAACTTTCCTTCAAATCAATGCACTTTTTAAGAACTTAAAATAATTAAAAATGAAGCTTCCTGTTGTTATTATATACGCAAAACCGCTTGTCATAAACATAAGTAACAAAAAACACACTTATTCATAAAACAATCTTATTAAGATCTCTAGATGCATCATCCTTACGGCAGACATAAACCACATGGGACTATTTAAATTTAAATTCATTAAAATAAAATCAAGTTAAAAACTCAGTTTCTCAGGCTTCCCTGGTGGCTTGGTAGTAAAGAATCGCCTGCCAGTGCAAGACACGGGTTTGATCCCCAATCTAGGAGGATCCCATATGCTGCAGAACAACTAAGCCCGGGTACCACAGCTATTGAGCCCATGCTCTAGGGCCCGGGAGCTGCAGCTACTGAAGCCTGAGTGCCCTAGAGAGCCAGTGCTCTGCAACAAGAGAAATCACTGCAAGGAGAAGCCAGTGCACCACAACTAGAGAAAAGCCTGCACAGCAACAAAAACACAGCACGGCCTAAAATAAATAAATAAAGTTACAAAAACTCAGTTTCTCAGTCATACCAGTCACATTTCAAGTACTCAACAGCCATATGTCCACTGCCCTGTGGACAGCGCCTACTGGGGCCTCTCCATCTTTGCAGAAAGTTCTCCTGACAAGCACTGGTTGTAGACCAGTGGTTTTCAGCAGAGATCGATTGTCCCTCTTGGGACATCTGGAAATGTTTGGAGACATTTTGGGATGTCACAGCTGAGGAGTGAGGGGGGGCTATTGGCATCTAGTGGTTAGAGGTCAGGGATACTGCTAAACATTCTTCTAGGCACAGGGTAGCTCCCACAGAAGGAATGATGTGATCTAAGACATCTCAATAGGCTGGTAGACCCTGGTCTACAGAGAAGCTATTGCTCACCATGGCTGGAATCTTGGGTACTCTCTCTCCCTCCCTTCCCCCATCTCTCTGTTATAAAAGATGAGCAAAACTGTACGAGGTGTTAAAAACAGACCACACCTAACTGAGGCTTTCTCCTCTGACTGAAAGAAATGGAAAAAGTTTTTCTCACTATACCTTTCATAAATTTTCAATACCCATATCCACAAACCACCTAACGTCATCTCATGTCCCAGTGTTCCACTCTATGAGAAACATCGAACAAGACCACCCCTCCACTTCACAGTGGAAAACCTGAGGCCCAGAGGGGCTCCTTGCATGTTCTTGGGACAAGGGGTGTCATGGTTAGTCCTGAGTGAGCAGAGAGCTTGCAGAGGCATGTTCACAGAGCATTGCTAACCCCGAGGTCAGGCCTTTCTACAGAAGTGAGGGCTGAGGCACGCCTCCCACCGACAAAGCCCCTAGTCATTCAAGTCAATTCCGCCTCCTCCACTCCCAACTTGGACCTTCCTCATCACGGCAGGCAGGCCCCACAGATCCTTCCCATTGAGGAAGAAAGGGGCAAAATCATCCTGAGCTGGAGGGAAGGCCTGAGAACCACGACAGACCAGTTGGGGCCTTAGTCACCACCAGGCGAAAGGGGCAGGGATAGGAGCACTGCTTCCACTGTGGATTCCCCATCCCACCTCCCCGCCAGGGCTGCCCAGGGGCTACCTGCCCCACCACGCCCGGTTACCTTCGTATGTGCTGCTGCAGGTCAAAGTTTTTGGTGAATGACTTGTCACAATATGAGCACTTGAGTTTCTGAGCCTTTGGCTTCCCTGCAGCTGATGAAAAATGAAGGAAGACATACACACAGAAAAAGACAAAGAAGGGGATGGTAAGGCTGGCAACACAACTGAAGGGTAGCTTCTAGCCACTCTACCTCTAGACGCAGGGCCAGACAGCCCAGATCCTAGGAGGTCTACATCCATGGACAGGTTGGGGAAGAAGCACAGGTTAAGTCTCTCACAAGGCCTGGGAGAAGAAATCCCAGGACATGCTCTGACTGGCAAAGTAGAGCAAACCCCTCAAAGACTCCTTTCTGCCGGAGGATAAAATCCACCCTCTTTGCTGTGGCCTATGGGGCTCTACCTCCTCTACTTCCTACCAACCTGATTATTCTTACAATCTAGTTGCAGTGGACTCCTAGATAATCTCGAAAGACCTCAAACATGGTCCCACCTCAGGGCCTTTGCACCTGCTATTCCCCCTTGCCTAAAATGCCTGTCCTTCAGACAGTCACAAGACTGTTTCCTTCTCACCTCTAGACAGATAGGCAGCAGAATTTTCCAGTCTCTCTCCAGTATTCTCAATCACAGTACTCTGTTAATCTCCTTTCTAGAGTGACCCATAAATATTTATTTATTCCCTGTCTGTCTCTCCCATTAAACTGTGACTAATTAAGGGTAAGGAAATCATGACCCAAGATGCTAGATTTCCAGTTCTGACACCAAGCTTGGCACATAGATGCTCAACACATTTGTGAAAGGAAGGAAGGGGCTGGAAGCCCCCCAAAATTCTCAATTCTTCTGCCTTTCCCTACTACCACTACTTTCTGACATTGTCCCCAACTACATACTTAGCATCTCTAACAGGGTGGCAGACATCGCCGCTTGCCTGCCTAATATCCACTTTTCCCTTCTTCTTTCTTCATAAATCCCCTACATAATGAGAGCATCAATGTTCCTGGCTAAAAGAGACATTTCCCAGCTTCCTTTGTAGATAGATATGGTCATGTGACTCAGTAACCAATGAAATGTAAGCAAAAGCATCATGTTTAGAACTTCTGGGAGCTGGGAGATGCTTCTTTTATCCTTCTTCCAGATGCTTGGAATATGAAATTTGATGACTGGAGCTTCAGCAGCCATCTTATACAATGAGGCACCTAAGAAAAAAAGTCATGTTCTAGGAATGATGGAGCAGAAAGATAGAAGAAATGTGGGTGTCTGTTGATTATATAGGCATACAAACTCCAGATTGCCTGTCTCTGGACTTGTTTTGCACAGAACAACAAAATTCTACCATTTTGGAGTCACTCTTATTTTGGATTTTCCACTACATGCAACCAAACTTAATCCTAACTATCACAAAAGGGAAGACTGGAACTAAGCAGCCTGTGGACAGGTACCTCCATGCTGAAGAGAGATGCCATGACAGGCTGTGTGCCCACCTTCTGGGAGTCCACTGGAACCTTTGGTCCGTCGGGTCTTCAGTGATGGTGGGGAGTCAAAGGTGGCCACTGTGCCCCCGGTGGCACTGGTCATAGGGGCAGCAGGGTTTGGTCCTTTTGGTTTGAATCCTTGTTTGCCGGGACTGTACACCTGGGGTGTGGGGTATACTGAAGCCTCCACACACTGGTTTGGCACCTACAAGGACAGCAGAGTCAGGGAGAGTGCCCTGGGAAGGGAGGGGAAGAGCTGCCCCAGGTAGTGGGACCTTCACTGTGGCCCTGGCTGATCTCAGCCACCCACAGCTACATCACCACCCTAACTCCTCCACCTCACTCAGTCCCCCCAGTCACTCCTAAGACCCTTTTGACTAGAACTCCATGAAGCCAGCACCGTTAGAAGCAGTTTTGGAACCAGGCTGCTTGGGTTCAAATCCTGATTCTGCCACTTATCATTTAAGTGACCTTGGGCAAGTCTTTCAACTTCTGTTTCAGTTTCTACATCTGTAAAATGGGGCTGATTATAGCAACCCCGTATGAGGATAGAGCTTAGAAGAGGGCCTGGCAAGTAGTAAGTACCCAATCAACATCAGCTCTTGTAATGGCCATTATTATTGTTGTTAGTAGTAGACTTCTTGCACAGGAGAACTAGGAAGTCAGAAGGGTCTATGCCCTCGCCAGCAACTCCACTTCTTAACCAACTCTGCCTGATGCCACATCAGCAGGCATCCCTTGACTAGGAATTGATGCTGAAGCCACGAGAAATTACCAAACAAATTCTGAGCCACCCAAACTCAGTGACCACTAAGCTCACATCATGACACTGGGGTATTGTAAAGAATTCATTTATTCCTTCATCTACTTCTCATTCGTTGGTCTTCCTGGGCTGCCCTAACCAAAATTCCACTTCCTCTCCTCTGCTTCATTTTCCTCCTTAGATGCATCATTATCTAATAAATTATGCATTTTACTTACTTACCTTGTCTATTATCTGCCTAGTTTCATGCAGGCAGGGACTTCTGCTCTGCTTTTGTTTCTTCCTCTATTTCCAGGCCTAGAGCAATGCCTGGCACAGAGTGGGCACTCAATAAACATTTGCTGAATGAATGAATCCATTTATGGAGGTCTCAGGCATCTAATATAGCACCACTAGGTGCTTCTGCCAGGTCTTGCCCGTCAGCCCTTGGCACCTTCCTATATCCACCCATGCTCTCCCCTGAAATGCAGAGGTGGCAAGCTTGAAACCACATCCTCAAGTACCCCTGCCAGCACAGTTCTGAACACAAATTAAGTTCTGCTCATGAGAAGCATCTGCATGAGACTTGAAGGCAGAAGGGAGGTAGAAACTGTTCTCCTTGGCACCCACGCTGGGAGTCAGGTAGGTTAGCAGTCATGAGTTTTGGAGTGGCAGGCTGAACCCTATATTCCCCTCCTGATTACCAGTCCCGAGGATGGCAGGGCAGCTGAAACCTCAGCAACAGAATCCTACAGTTTTTTCACCAAGTACAGTGTCCTGGTTACAAGGGCCAAGCCACAACAGTGACCCTGAAAACCAGTGGTTCTTGCCAACCCTGACTTTTACTCCTCCAGCCCTTCCATCAGCCCTACAGATTTAACTTCCTGTATTAAATCCCTCTGTTAGAAATACCTAGAGTGGTTTCAATACTCGATATTTGTCACAGTGAATGGATTCACCCATCATTCAGGTCATTCCTGAGCAATGAGCCACTGGGTTAGTTCTCATTATCCTCACAGCTCTACAAGGGAAGTTCCCATTCTAGAGTCTCTTCTCTGAAACTGAGGTCAGAGCACCCTATTTCAGATACCAACTGTGGGTGTCCCACAGGCCAGGTCTCTGTTAGGTGCCAAGGATGCAAAATCAAAGACGACTCAGGCTCTGTTTTCAAAGAGCACTCTCATCTACGTGGAAAATAAATAACAGCAGCTCTCCCTATGCTGGCCCCTCTGTCTATGAGGCCACCATCATCCTCTCAGCATCTCACTAGCTTAATTATTTTTTAAATTTTAAATAATATTTATTTATTTAAAGATTTAAATACAAAATTTACAAGTCATTTTTACTGATCAATTGGTGACTCAATTAGATTCTTAACTTTTTATTTTGTATTGGGGTATAGCTGATTAACAATGTTTTGAGAGTTTCAGGTGAACAGCAAAGGGACTCAGCCATACATATTCATGTATTAATTTTTTAAAAATTCAGCCAAGTCCTTGCTTTATCTCCCAGGCTTAGGAAAATCCCCCTGCAGGGCCTTGTAACAGTATATGGCTGGTGGTGGAATTTTCCTCCAGTCTAATTCTTTCCAGAGAGACTACCTGACTTAGAATGTCTGTATGGCTAGACTCTAGAGTGAGTCTGAGATAATGTGACCTCAAGTGCAGGCAGGCTCCTTCTGTTATAACCATGCTCCCTAGCACTTTTGCTTGGCATGGTTCTGAAGCCTTAGTGCCTTGAGTATACATTGCTTGTAGTTCAAAACTCTTCAGATAGGAATTAATATAGTACATATGACACAGGCACACCTTTGTGGGTTCAGTTATGGACCACTGCAATAAAGCAAATATCACAATAAAGCAAGTCACACAAGTTTTTTTTTTTATTTTCCAGTGCATATAAAAGTTATGTTTATGAAAAAAAGTTATGTTTACTCTATCTGGTAATCTGTTAAGTATGCAATAGCATTACATCTTAGAAAATGTATGTATCTTAATTAAAGAAAACTTTTTTGACTTTATTACTAAAAAAAATGTCAACCATCACCTGAGCCTTCAGCAAGTAATAGTAATAACATCAAAGATCACAGATCATCATGACAAATACAGTAACAATGAAAACGGTTGAAATGTTGTAAGGATTACCAAAATTTTGACATAGAGACACAAAGGGAGCAAATGCTGTTGGAAAAATGTCATTGATAGACTCGCTCGACAAAAAACACAATATCTGCAAAGTGTAATGAAGCAAGGTATGCCTG
The DNA here is from genome assembly GCA_024291935.2 of Okapia johnstoni. Taxonomy (NCBI): domain Eukaryota; kingdom Metazoa; phylum Chordata; class Mammalia; order Artiodactyla; family Giraffidae; genus Okapia; species Okapia johnstoni. The sequence continues at coordinate 52,337,515 of CM044324.1, read as the reverse complement.
TACACTGACTGAATGGCCTCGATTCTTTATGTCTTCTGGTACCCAGGCCCTTTCCAGTGTGACTTACAGTTTTTCCCACCGAAAGGTGGCATCTATTTCCGTACTCCTTCAACCTAAGCTGGCCTTGTGACCTGCTTTCACCAGCAGAAGTGACACTGTGTCACTTACATGCCTAAGCCTCAAGAAGTCTTGAGCATTTCTGCTTGCATTACTGCACATCCACCACTGTGGTGAGACCATGCCTTGGGAGCCTGCTTGAGAAGGAAAGATGCGTGGAGCAGAGCTGGGTCACCCCACCTGATTATTCCACCCTAGGCCACTCTAGAGCAGCAGCCAGTCAGCCAGCCTCCAGACAGTGGGAGCACCCGGCCATGATCAGCAGTTGCCATGCTGACCACCACAGATGTGAGAACAATAAACATCTTTCCCCATATACTGTGTTTCTTACACAGCCATAGCTAACTGATACACCTGTGTATCATATGAGACACTCACATATATAATTTTTGGAATCCTTTCCCCAAAGGCAGGTATTCTCTTGACTCTCCTGTGTACTCCCTGAGGGCAGCTTGTATTTCTGCTACAACCCCTGCTTCATTCCACCTTCTCATGGTGTGCGTTTTACCTTTACACGTATGATAGCTTGAGCTGGTTTTGCCCCCACAGTATCTCTGGCATCAGAAAAGGCTCAGGTTACCCATGACAACCATGACCAGCTTTTCCCCCTTCATCCAAAGCCCCAGCATCTGCTCACCTCCAGGGGTGGGTAAGGCTGCATTCCCAGTGCTTGGATCTCTACCGTTCCACTCCCAGCGAGGGGTGTCGTGGCGCTGTACACCTCCACCACGCCATTCCCGCCAGGGTTGGGACGCCCAGGGGGGCCCAGGCTCTGGGGTGGGGGTGGTGGGGGTTGGGGGGGTGGGGGTGGAGGCAGCGGTGGAGGGGGTGGAGGAGGAGGTGGAGGCTGGGCCAGGTAGTTTGGTGCAGGATGCATATTCAGGTTACTCTGAAATCACAAGAGAAAATTAAATTGTCATAGCCTCTTGAGACCAGCTGTCTGATTTATCAGCAGGGAAGGACACTTGCCTTAGCCAGCCATGTGGGAAGAAGAGAGGACAAGGTAGAGAGCAGGCGTGGAAACCAAATCATGGGAGAATTCCAAGGAGCCATCAGTCTGGTATTGCTGTCCTTTTCCTCTATGAAAGTCAGCAAAAATGGCCCAGCCTGTGCAGAAATAAGCTCACAGAGCGGGCCTAATGTTGCTGTCTTTAGAAGGGCTTGCTTGTAGGACTGGCTCTGAACTGGCATCTGAGAACCTGCCTTGTAGAAGGTTCCCTGGTTTTTTGTTTGTTTGTTTTGGCTGCACTGTGCGTCATGTGGACCAAGGATTAAACCCATGCCCCCTGTCTTGAAAGCTCGGAGTCTTAATCACTGGACCATCAGGGAAGTCCTGCAGGTTCCCTATGCTGGTAAGGTTATTTTGCCCACCTGGGGCACTGGCCCTGGTGTACCAACTACCCAGACAGTTTGCACAACAATGTGATTTATCGTGAACACCTCCTTCCCACTGGGGTATATAGAATTGTGCTGTCTGGCTGGAAGCCTATGTGACCAATCCTCAACAGAAGCCCTGGCCTTAGAATCAAAGGTGTTCTTTCCTGGCAGAAACTCTGGGCACTCTTGACTTCTGGAGGACGCTGTGTGCACTGAGCAGCCTCTCCCCACTTTCCCAAGGCAAAGAACGCTGGAGACTTGGAAGAACACTTATTTCCTGCAGACTCCAGTTGCTGGGTCTTTCTTCCTTTCTGGTCCTGCTGTGTATCCTTCTACTTTAAACCAGCCAAGAGCACAAGCATCCTGAGTCCTGGGAGTCTTTTTAGAGAGTCACGAAATGTGTGGGTGGCTGTGAATCCTTGAAACACAGCCACTGACTTCTAGCAATTGATTCTACAAAAAAAATCAACCAGGTAGGCAAAGATATCCGTACATATATGTTACTCGTTATTTTTATAATAGCAAAAACTGGCAACCACTACATGTCCTCCCACTGGAAGTTTGGCTAAACAGAGGATGGTCCATCCACCTGGAATGGAACAGAATCCTTTGTGGCTGTTACAGTGATGGTGCTGATCAGTATTCAATAAAGGGTGCTTCTCTTAATTGCTCTTCCTTGGGTTCCATGGTCAAATATGTCTGGGGAAAAATCTGGGTTGACAAAATCAAAAGTATTTCTGAAGTATTTACTGCAGGAAAAACCCAGGGACAGAGCAAGGGAAGAACTACAATGTTGCCACCTCAGGCTGGTTTGACCAATGATCCTTTTTCTACTGGAAAATCCCAAGGAGCCACTGTTCCGAGGAACACTTCAGTAAATACTGATGTAGGGTTGTAGGCATAGATAGCAAATGATGTTAAGCAAAAGGCAAAGTAAGAAAGGGCTTCCCAGGTGGTGCAGTGGTAAAGAATCTGCCTGCTATCGCAGGAGACAGAAGAGACTCAGGTTCAATCACTGGGCCAGGAAGACCTCCTGGAGTAGAAAATGGCAACCGGCTCCAGTATTCTTGCCTGGAAAAATTCCATGGACAGAGGTGCCTGGTGGGCTATAGTCCATGGGATCACCAAGAGTTGGATACGACTGAGTGCACAAACAAAGTAAGAAAAGCAAGTTCTAGAACAGTGCATATAACAACATCCATTTATACAGATGTGTATATTTTAAACATATTTATATAAAAAGCTATTTCTATCTCTATTTGCATTCGAAGGTCAGGAAATCCAGACACCAAAATTTTGGTAGTGTTTTCTCTCGGTGGAGGGAGTAAGAATGCTTGTTTGACTTTCCAATTTTTATTCTGTAAAATTTCAAACCTATAGAAAGGTTGCAAACAGAATACAATGAATGCTCTTTCTACCTCATTTAATTCATCAGTTGTTACCATCTTGCCGCATCTGCAGTGCACGTGTGTGTGTACATATACACCCATACATACCTGCGTTTTGTCAAGCCCCTTGAAAGTTAGCTACAAACATTATGACACTTGATTCCTTAAAACTACTCAGATGCATCTCCTAAGAACAAGGACATCCTCCTATGTGACAATTTGATGAACACACACAGGAAATTGAACAGATATAATACTATTATCTAAAATATTCAAATTCCTCCATATTCTAATCTCCCTAAGTGTCCCAATAAGGCCTTTAAGGCTTCCCTCACCCCAAACCCCCACACCCTATCTAGAATCCAACCAAGAATTGCAAATTCGGTCGGTTTCCCTGTCTCTTTCGATATTAAGAATAATTAAACTTCAAAAAAAAAAAAACTTTTCTTTTGTGTACTTTCTAGTGTTTTTCTAATGGACATAGAACTCTTTTGCAAAGAACAAAAATAGAAGGGCTTCCCTAGTAGCTCAGTGGTAAAGAATCCACCTGCCAACGCAGGGGACATGGGTTTGATCCCTTATCCAGGGAGATCTCACATACCGCTTAGCAACTAAACCCATGTACCACAATCATTGAGCCTGTGCTCCAGAGCCCAGGAACCTTGACTGAGTCCTCGAGCCGCACCTACTGAAACCCGCTCACCCTAGAGCCTGTGCTCTGCAGCAAGAGAAGACATTGCAATGAGAAGCCTGTACACCACAACTAAAGAGCAGCCCCCAATCTACAAAACCGGAGAAAAGCCTGTACGCACAGCAATGAAGACCCAACACAGGCAAAATTTTTAAAAAATAGTAATTTTTAAAAAAAGAATAAAAGTATGAGTCAAAAAAAAAAAAAAAAGTATGAGTCAAAACAACTGGACTATGGCTATGAAACCCCAAAGTCATGCTGTGGGTCCCAGCTGAACACATCAGCTTCCCCATCCACAGCAGGGCTGGCCAAGGGGGAGCTGACAGCCCTCCTTAGCTTGAAGAAGAGCTGGGGTCAAGCCCCTTTCTTTCTACAAGATTCTGAATCTGCAAGAATCAACTTGCAGACCAAAAATCAAGATCCTGTGAGAAACTGGCCACCTCCTTACCTGCACAGGTGGAGGGCCTTGGGGCATGGGCTGGTCCAGGGACGTGAAGGCTGACATGGCGGACATGAGCACGTCATCGCTTACCAAGATGTTCCCCTGCACCAGGGTCTGGATCAGCGGGGATGGGGGCACTGTGATGTACGTGGAGATCTGGACAGTGAGAGAGAGAGAGACGGAAAGAACATGTCTGACATTCTGGAAGGAAGCAGATGGCATGGTAGGAAAGATCTGGGTTCTGGAGTCCCACAGACCTAGATTCCATCTCTACCTCTGCTACTGCTCCCTGTCACATGACCCTGGGAAAGTCACTCCAGCTCTCTCCACCTGCATTTCCTCCTCTATCAAATGAGGAGAACAAGTCACACCTACCCGCAAGGCCTATAACCTCTGATCTAGCAACAATCTTTCCTGACCTCTGTCCTAGAGAAACATTCACACCTGCCCACAAGGAGTCCACAGAAAAAGAGTCCTCTGCACAGCCTTGCTTCTAATAGTGAAAAACTGGAAATAAGCTCGATGTCCATCAATAGGAGGCTAGATTTAAAACCATGTAATACAGTCACGGATAGAATACTATAAACGGCAAGTAAAAGGTACTGCATGGAAAATTAAATTTTACAACAATATGTACATTACATATTCTCATCTTTAAAAATCCAAAACAATACTACTATGTAATTCCTGTGGGTACTTCAGTAAGTATGTGAACATATAATAATATGCTCTCAGGTTAACAGCAAGGATGAATGGCAGACCTTACAAGAGGGTGTCAGACATGCAGTGACTTTCCTGTTGTAAATGCAAAGGGTGTTTTGTTTATTTGTTGCCTTTCTTTTCTGGCATCTTCTTAAGTCACCTGTCTATAGGACCCCTGAGGAGAGCAGCAAATGAGCCCCCGATTCCAACAGAAGTCCTTGCCCACAACCAAGCAAGGACAGCCTGGGCAAGGTAGGGATGCATCCCAGGTCACTGCCAGGAAAGGCAGTGACACATATTTTTACAATGTCACATGCATTAGCCTGAGACAAAAAAAAATGGGAAATCACTTCCATGTCTACCCAGCTCACTTAGGCAGAGGGATTCGGGTTTGCCCCTAACCAACTGATTGTGTGCTAAGGTTTTCTCCTTGCCCAGAACTGGAAGAATTTCCTTCTCTCCTATTGAAAATAAAAAGGGAGTCAAGAGGGAAGGAACATCTTCTACTAAATGAAACTCATAATCAAGGAGTGAGAAAAACGACTATGTTCTGTGTTAGAAGACATCTGTGCTAACTTGAAAAGTTTCAGTGCACACTGTCCTAGGGATCTGGGGGTGGACGCGTTTATCTTGATAGCAGGAATTATGTGTATACAATGGGGAAGATTAATGTTTTAGAGGAGCAGTCCCCAACCTTTTTGGCACTAGGGACCAGTTTCATGGAAGACAATTTGTCCACAGACTCAGTACGGAGCAGGGGGATGGTTTCGGATGATTCAAGAGCCTTAAATTTATTGTGCACTTTTATTTCTATTATTATTACATCAGATCATCAGGCATTAGATCCCAGAGGTTGGAGACTCCTTGTTTTAGAGGAAGAAAGAGACACAAGGAAGTCAAAGGGAAATCTAACCTCATGACCTGGCATCCTGGGACAAGCCCAGCCCCTTTATGGGGATTCTTTAATTCCTCTGAGCTCCCATCCATGGTGTCTTTTGCTCCAAAACTGTGTTCCTGACTGAGGGCTCTGGAAGCTTCTCCAGATACCCCCAGCATGGGGCATCCCCTGACCTCCAGACTTGTCTATCTGTCTGCATTTTCATCGCCTCCACTTAAAGGTCCAGGGGGCACCTCAAATTCAACATGAGCAGCTGAACTCCCAATCTCCTCAGTGTTCTCCCCACTTCAGTTAATGGCAACTCCAACTCTGGGCACGCTTGCCTCCTCTTAATCTTACACCCTACATCCAGCCCAGCCACCACCTCGGCCAGTTCCACTTTCAAAATATTTCCAAAGTCTCATCTCTTCTCTCCACTCCACTGCCACTATCCTGGTCAAGCCACCACCGCCCACTGCTGCCTTTGTACAGTAGTCTCCTAATGGGTCTCTGGACTTTTCTCTCGACTCCCATCAAAATCTGTTGGGGTCAGGGTCGAGGAAAGGACAGTTAAGGAGTTTGGGATTGACATGTACACAGTGCTATATTTAAAATGGATAAGCAACAAGGACCTATCCTATAGCAAAGGGAACTCTGCTCAGTATTATGTAACAACCTAAAGGGGGAAAGAATTTGAAAAAGAATAGATAAATGTATACGTAAAACTGAATTATTTTGCTATATTGAAAGGAACACAATGTTGTTAATCAACTGTTCTCCAATATAAAATAAAAAGTTATTTCCTGAACAACAACAACAAAAAAATGTTCTCTATAGCAGCTGTAGTGATCTAATTAAAGTACTTATTGGTGTTGTCGTTAGTCATTCAGTCATGTCTGACTCTTTGTGACCCCATGGACTGTAGCCTGCCAGGCTCCTCTATCCATGGGATTCTCCAGGCGAGAATACTGGAGTGGGTTGCCACTTCCTTCTCCATAAATCAGACTATATCCCTCTCCTGTTCAAAACCCTCCCATGGCTCCCATCTCATGCAGAGTAAAAGCCATACAATTTGCCAGGGTCTCCCTGTTGCCTCTCTGACCTTATCACTTCTCACTCTCCTCCTCACTCACTCAGCTCCAGCCACTCTCACCTCCTTGCTGTTCCTGGAATAAACCCAGCACACTCCTGCCTCAGGGCCTTTGCACTTGCTGATCCTCCCCTAGAATACTCTTTCCCCAAGTAGCTGCATGACTATTTCTCACCTCCCAAGGTCTCTGCACAAATGTCACCTCTTCTCAGAGCTCATCCCACTGAGCATCACATACAAAAGGGCAAAACCTCCCAGCCCTATCCTGCTATTTATTCCCTCTCTGCACTTGTCCTGGGAAAAGTCCATCTCAACACGTTTTTTGGGTGGTGGCTATCTCACCTTATGCCATGACGGCAGTGACCTGGTCTGTTTGTCCACTCCTGTTCCTCTGGTGCCCACACAGAGCATGACACACAGTGGGTGCTCAAAAAAGACTTGAATAGATGAATGAACAAAATGAATGAATGAATACCTGGCGATTGGGAGGAGGCGGGGCCTGCTGGACGGCTGAGGGTGCTGCCGAAGGTGTGTAGATGCTGTTGGTGGCCAGTGAGACTGTGGCCAGGGGCGGGGCGCTCCCTTGGCACTGCTCCCGCTTGTGGGTCATAAACGCTGGAAGCGAGTTGAACTGCTTCTTACACTTCCCGCAGAGAAAGACATCCTCATCATCTAAGGGTCACACCCGCAGAGTAGCAGGAGAGAAATAATGAAAAAAAGCAAGAAAAAAGCAGAGGGCATCACCATGAGAAATGGGAGGCCCATGGCTGGACCATGAGAAAGGCAAACTAATGGCATTCCATCACTCAGCGCTTGAGCGTCAAGCATCAACTCTGTGCTTCCCACGAGCTTTCAAATCACATCAGCACCTTCGGGAATATCCAGCCAGGTTCACACAGGTACCAAAAAAATCAGATATCAGGAAATAGTAAGGTGGCTTCGCTTCAAGGTTGAGACAGTCAGAATCTTTATCCTGCCTCAATTTATTTATTCACCAGTCCCCAAATGGGCTGCATGATCACACTTCTGGGTGCCTCTGCATCCCCTGCTCCCCCTGCCAAGCTGCCTCTTCAAGAATGACTCATTCTGCAAGACTCAGCCTAGATGTCATCTCCTCCAGGAAGCCCTCCTAAACCAATGCTCACAATTCCTTCTTCTGAACAAGCCTTTCATCACATTTTCCCCATCACCACCATATTTTCTAAGGGAAGGAAATATGTCTTGTTTATCACCATAGCTACAATATTTCCTGGGCACACAGGAGGCCTTCAGTGGATGTCTGTTGAATGCATGCAAAAACTAAATGAAAGATTAGCTACAGTTAACACCACCCATAACTGCAGGCCCACTACAGACTATGTACTGTGTCAAAGTTTTCAATATTCACTCTTCCTTCTTAAACAATGCAAATTTTAGTGAGAAACATGGCCATCTAGTTAAAGAACATATTTCCTAGACTTCTTTGCAGCTAGACATGTCATGGGACTAAATTCCAACCAATAGGATAAGAGAAGAACTATTCTGTCTATACAATTTTCTCTTAAAAGGAAGGGGCATGACTTCTACTTCCTTCTTTCTTCCCTTCCTATTGGCTGGAGTGTGGAAATGAAAGTAGGAGGTTGGAGCAGCCATCTTGGATCCCATGCTGAGAGCAGCAGAAGCCATACAAAAGAAGGGGTCTGAGTCACTGGGACTTCGTACTTAATCTTGTACAAATTACAAGAAACTTGCATTTCTTATTTACAACAGCTAAAACCGAGTCCCAAGTACCCTCACAATATTACTATGAGGTGGACTATTGTCCTCACTGTACATATGTGGAAACTGAGGCACAGAGAGGTTAACTCATTTGCCCAAGGTCACAGAGCCAAACTTCAGGAGCAAGGATTCAAACTAGGTACATATCTCTCTGTCCCCAGCATGGTTCCCAAGTACTCAAAAATCTTTGTAGCATGAATAGATGAACACACAGACTCATACAGGGCTCTAAAGAAAGCCCTCTTCTTGTCTCAAGAGCCTGCGTTGTAAATTGGAGAGACTCATGTTTAGTCTCATAGAGAGGAGGCTGAGGAACTACTTTGGGTCAAAGGCACAAATATCAGGGCTCCTAGTCATTCTCTGTCATGATCCCCACACTTACTAAGGGATTGAGGACCACTGGCCTCAGAGCTAAGCAGAGAAAGGTCTGAGCTTGAAGATCCAGGCTGGAAGGAAGGGGAGAGGGTTCAGACACCGGAGGACAACCTGGGGACCACAGTGGGCAGTTCACTCCCACACCCCTTCATCAGCTCCACCTGTTTTTCACAGGAAGCCCCTTACCCTTCCTGCTGATGAACCTGAGCAGATACTCACCCAGTGGCTGGATAGCAGGGGGTGCATTGACACCCTGGCCTGTTGGATCAGGAACTGCTCCTTGGCCATCCAACAATGACTGGACGGCCAAGACAGTCTGATTGTCCATTCCTGAAGAAAGAAAAGCAGTCTTTTTTGGAAGGTGAACCCAGTATCCTGCTGTGACTTCATCCTTAAAAGCCAGACCTGCTGCAAGGCCCCAATGGCAAAAGTAGTTGGCCATGCCCTGATATACATTGTCTCCTGCTTCTACTATAACAGAACCCAAGATTTGGGGCTAGTAACATGGCTCCAGAAGAAAGATTACATTTCCCAGCTACTCTTGCAGCTAGAGAATGTGTAAGTTCTGGCCAATAGAAGTTTTGGAGAAGTTGTCTTAAAAGCTGCCCAGTATGACACCTCCTTCTTGGTCCGATCCTCCATCCTGCTTCCTAGAACAAGAAGATGATGGTGGGAAGTCCAGCCGCCATCCCAGATCATGAGGACAAGGGCCAGGCCCTAGGCACTGCAGGGCAAAAAACTGGCTAGATCCTGGGCCTCTGGGGACCTGGTAGAACACGGCCACTGTCACAGCTGTAGAGTGCCTTCTTCTGGACTCCCACAAGAGAGAAATAAACTTCTAGCTCATTTAAGCCACTGCTTGGGCTTCTCTCTTACTCGTGGATGAATCTAATCCAAAGTGCGATAACCCCTCTGGAAATCATGTTACTGAGTCTTCCCCAACCACACCCCACAAATGCCACAAATCTGTTTGTACTTGGGCTTCTCCTGTTTTCTAATGTATGCTAATTTTTTCAGATCCTCAATAAACAGCACAATCTGGATTTGAGTCAGGGGTTGGGGCCAGTTCTTGAGAACTTGACTACATTTACGTTTTCCAATCTGCTGTCACTGTTGAGGTTCTCAGTAGTCCACTGTCCAGCCGTCTCACCAGCTGGAGGACAGGCCCCCTCACATCTAAGTGGCCCCCAAGGCACACTACCTCCTTCCCAAATAACCCAGAGGGCTGCCTCTTTCTCTCTGTCCTCACAGTCAGCCTCTCAGCTCTGACCTGGACACCTACCCCAGCCCCTAACTGAAAACCATTAGATCCTGAGGTCAGACTGAATCCATACTTTTCCCTGTGATGGTCCGGGCTGTGCACCTCCTGAGGCCAGCCTTCTCTGCATCTTCTCTGGCTCCTTCAGAAGCCACTCTCCACCAACTGGCCCCTCTCACACTGTGCCCACAACCTCTCCTTCTCATCAGCAGCTACACACGTTCAGGTCTCTCTAGATAGCCTCCTTCGAACCCATGTTCTCATGTCTCTTCCCTTCAACATCAAGCATCCAGTGAGAGTTGTCTACACCCTCCATCCTCTCTGCCCACTTTGCAATCCTCCTCCACCCACTCCACTGTGGCTTAAGCCCCCATCATTCCACCAGAATCACCAGAGAGCACCTCGCAGCACTGGACATTCCTTCTTGAAACACCCTCTTCTAAGGCTCCAGGGCGCCAGCTTCCTGGGTCTTCTCCCATCTTTCCGCTCGCTACTTCCCCGCCTCCTTCACTTTCTTCTCCTGTCCATCCCCTACATATTTCTATTTTGAAGGGTTCCTTCTGTCTGGCTCTCTCTCGCCTCTCACTCTTCCAATCTCCTGAGAATCCTCACTCACCCTCACCTAGTTCTCCCTATTATCTGGAGTGTCAAACCATTCTGGGGTCCATCCTCCCCAGAATGAGCTTCAGTAAATCTATCATGATGCAAAATTGCACGCCAGCATTTGTGTGCAAATCTATACTTGAACGTTTATAGCGGTTTTATTCATAACAGTAAAAAACTGGAAACAAGTCAGATGTCCTTCAGTGGGTGAACAGTTAAACAAACTGTAGTTCATCCACACCACGGAGCACCGCTCAGTAATAAAAAGGGGCAAACTATTGATATAAGCAACAACTTGGATAAATCCCAGGGAATTGCAATGTGTGAAAAAAGCCATTCTCAGAGGTTATATACTTATGTGATTTTAATTACATGACATTCTTAAAATGATAGTGTTTTAGAAACGGAGATATATGTATAATCATGGCTGATTTGTGTTGTCACACGGCAGAAATGAACACAACACTATAAAGCAATTTTCCCCCAATTTAAAAAAGAAAGAAATGGAGAACAGAGAACAACAGATCAGAGTGCCAGACATGGGGGATGGGGAGCAAGGGAAAAGGTGGATGTGGCTATAAAAAGAGCAACATCTTGCAGTGAAAGGATGGTTCTGTAAAGCCACTGGTTGCAATATTATAGGATAGTTTACAGGATGTTACATTGGGGGAAACTAGGTAAAGGATAAACAGAATCTCCCAGTATTATTTCTACATCTGCACGTGAAGCTACAGAAACAAAAGGATTTCAAAATAAAAAGTTTAATTTAAAAAAATACTGCCTGGGACTTCTCTGGTGGACCGGAGGTTAAGAATCTGCCTTCCAATGCAGGGGATGTGGGTTCAATCCCTGGTTGGGGAACTAAGATCCCACAGGCTGCAATTAGAGAAACCCACACATTGCAATGAAGATCTGTGTAGCCAAAATTAAATAAATGAAATGAAAAATACTGCCTGTCAAAATTGTGGAGACAATAAAAAGATCAGTGGTTGCCAGGGGGTGGGGGATGAACAGGCAGAACACAGAATTTTTAGCGCAGTGAAAATATTCTATATGCTAATAATGGTGGATATATGTCATTATACAGTTGTGTAGTAGAATGTACAACGCAAGAGTGAAACTTAAGTTAAATGATGGGGACTTCCCTGGTGGTCCAGTGGATAAGAATCTGCTTGCCAATGTAGGGGACATGGGTTCAATCCCTGGTCTGGGAAGATTCCACACGCCAAGGGGAAACTAAGCCTGTGGGCTACAACTACTGAGTCCGAGCTCTAGAGGCCACAAGCCACAGCTACTGAAGCCTGAGCGCCTAGAGCCTGTGCTGGCAACAAGAGAAGCCAACACGATAAGAAGCCTGTGCACCACAACAAAGAGTAGCCCCACTCGCTGCAACTAGAGAGAGCCCACGCGCAGCAGTGAAGACCCAGCAGAACCAAAAATAAATGAATAATTAAAAAAAAAAAGATAAATGATGGACTTTGAGTGCTTATGATGCATCAGTGCAGGTTCACTCTTGGTAACAACTGTACCACTCTGTTGAGTTATGTTGATTAAAGGGGAGGTTATGAATGTGTAAGATCAAAGGAAGTCTCTGCATCTTCCTCTCAACTGTGTAAACCTAAAAGTGCCCTAAAAAAAATTAAGTGCTTGAAAAAAAATGCTGCCTATCTATGCCTCTATAACTCATGCTTTCGAACTGTGGCTGGAGAAGACTCTTGAGAGTCCCTTGGACAGCAAGGAGATCAAATGAGTCAATCCTAAAGGAAATCAACCCTGAATATTCATTGGAAGGACTGATGCTGAAGCTGAAGCTCCAATACTATGGCCATTTGATGCGAAGAGCCATTTGATTAGAAAAGACCCTGATGCTGGGAAAGACTGAGGGCAGGAGAGGAAGAGGGCAACAGAGGACGAGCTAGTTGGATGGAATTACCGACTTAATGGACCTGAGTTTGAGCAAACTTCAGAAGATGCTGAAGGAAACGGAAGCCTGGCGTGCTGCAGTCCATGGGGTTGCAAAGAGGCGGACACAACTTAGCAACTGAAGACCAATAAATCTAAAACTCAAACTAAATGTGTGGTTCCTCACCCCTAAGTCTGTTCCTCTCCTAGTAATCCCCATCAGTAAGAATAGGGTACCACTGTCCACCCTGTCAAAGCCCCTGGGACAACCCCTGATTCTTTCCTTAACCTATCTCCCTTCCCACCTTGATTTCTAGCCCTTCAGGAAGTCTAGCCTATTCTGTCTCCCAAAGATCTCTCAGATTCACTTTCTCTCCATCCCCACTGCTGTCCCCGGGGCCCAGGCCACCATTAGTTCTCAGCAGGACAGCCGCAGTGGTCTCAGCTCTCTGCTGCCACTCTGGCCCCTCCTGTCTGTTCTCAGCACAGCCAGGGTGAACTTCATAAAACATACATTAGCTTGTGCAGCCCCCCTCCTGAAAACCCCTTCTTAGCTCCACACTGATGCCAAGATAAAGTTCAGAAGCATCATCTCTAGCTGCTCACATGAACTTCTGTGAACCCCAGACCTCTCCTACCCCAAGGCTTTTTGGAAATGCAGTTCCCATTGCCTGGGTCACCTCTGGATCCCCACAGTTCTCCTACCCTTCTCCAACCCCAGCACAATCACACAGTCCGAGGAACTGATATTTCCTTTACTTTCTTCATTACTCAGTACACAGGCACAAACAGGACTTCCCTGGTGGTCCAGTGGTTAAGAATCCACCTGCCAACGCAGGGGACACAGGTTCAACCCCTGGTCTGTGAAGATTCCATATGCTCTGGAGCAGCTAAGTTGGTAAGCCACAGCTACTGAGCCCTAGAGCTGCAACTACTGAAGCCTGAACACCCTAGAGCCTGTGCTCTGCAACAAGAGAAGCCACAGCAATGAGAAGCATGGGCACCACAACTAGAGTAGCCCCTGCTTGCTGCAACGGGAGAAAGCCCGTGTAGCAACAAAGACCCAGCACAAGAATAAAGTAATAAATAACAAAGGCAAAAGCAAAATTATTTAAAACACACACACACACACAAATACACACATTCTTGTAGTGAAAATTCAAACACTGAGGGAGTCCATGAATCCAGAGAGGAAGTAGACTTCACCTCATCCTATTGGCCTCTCATCCACTGACTTGGCCCTCCCATCACAGCACTGAAGGCCAGCTGGGTTCCTCTTTTACTGCTTACCTTTTCTATAAATTATATAATTTCTGGGTCCCTCACCAATGAGTATTCCTAAAACTTAACCTTTAGGGAGGTTTCTGGGAAAGAATTCTGATCCTCCAAAAGTTAAAAGACACGTGACTGAGACTTTCTGAGGAGTTGTAGGGCTCAAAGCCTCAGCCACATACCACGAGTCCAGCCTACTTTCAGTTTGCACTCTGATTATGTGTGTGTTCATCTCATTGCTCTAAGAGCATTCTTGGGTCTATATCGCCTCTGCATCAACTCTGTGCCCGGACTCTGAGTTCTCGAAGACTCCCTTTCCAGCTCCCAGCAAGTGCACATGGAGGCCCTCTACCTTTGTGCTATGTGGAGTGGCTCAGTCGTGTCTGACTCTTTGAGACCCCATGATTGTAGCCCTCCAGGCTCCTCTGTCTATGGGGAGTCTCCAGGCAAGAATACCGGAGTGCGTTGCCATGGCCTCCTCCAGGGGATCTTCCGAGTCTAGGGGTTGAACCCAGGTCTCCCGCATTGCAAGTGGATTCTTTACAGCCTGAGACCTCTGCCTTTGCCTGGCTCCGAAGCTCACAATTCCCAGAGCCTGTGGGCCATTCACGTACTAGGATCTGACAGAGCACAGGATAACCAGCAGGTGCCCAGTGTTTGCTGGTTTGGGTCTGGGAACTCGGTAGCCCGGCCAACCACACCGCTGGCACCCATCCTTTCTTGATCTGGGTTTTTAAGATCCTGCACCCCAGAAGGGTACACAAAGTAGGCACTTAGTGTTAGCTGGTTTTGGGTGGCATCAATCCTTCCCTGGTCTGAATTAGAGACACTATGCCAAAGCACAAAGCACAGTTGGTGCTCAACGCAAGTTCTTCCGGGGCTTCCCTAACGGCTCAGTCGGTAAAGAATCTGCCCACAATGTGGACGACCCAGATTAGATCCCTAGGTGGGGAAGATTCCCCGGAGAAGGGTATTAGCAACGCACTCCAGTATTCTTGCCTGGAGAATCCCCACCATGTCCCCACTGGGTGCAGCCCTTCCCAGGCCTCGCATCCGCGGGGCAGCCTAGCTCACCCCGCAGTTCCAGGCCTGGTTGCAACCCAACCCCGGCTGTTCCCTCCAGGACACTGCTCCCCGCGCCCGGCGCGCACCCCGGCCCAGGGCCCTGGCGGCTGCAGCTGTTCCGGTCCGGGACGCCCCTCCCCGCGGCGCCAGCCCTCCCCGGCTGTTCCGGCCTCGGTGCTCCCCCCCCCCGGGGGGGGCCTTCCCTCTCCCGCTGTTCTTGCCCGTGGCCCCCCACCCCGCCGGGCCTCGGCTCCCGCGGCTGTTCCATTCCCGAGACGCCCCCCCCACCACCACCACTGAGCCTCAGCTCCGCGGCTGTTCAGGCCCCTCGGTCCCCCACCCACGCCGGGCCTCGGCTCCCGCGGCTGTTCCCCTCCGTGCCCCTCCCGCTCCGCGGCTGTTCCGGTCCCGGTGCCCTCCGCCCCGCGGCCGCCACGCGCCCTGGGCCCGGCGCGGCGGGTTCGCGGCGGGAGGGGGCACAATGCGGAACAGCCGCCTCCCCCGGCCCCACCGCCGCTCACCCTCCAGGGCCTCGAAGATAGTCTGCGCCATTTTGGAGCCGCCGCCGCCGCTGAAGCCCGAAGCCGGGCTACGCAAGCATTGTGGGAGCGGCGGCGGCGGGATCGGATCCGCCAGGGGGCGCCCGGGAGCCGCAGCCGAGCCCCCTCACCATCCCGGAAAGCCGGGAATGACTCGTGGGACCCCCAGGATACCAGGACTCTCCCAGCCCCGCCTTGATGACCCTGCCAGCGGCTCACATGAACTCCTATCCCGGCCTCACTTGATCCCCCCCATCCCATCGCTGCCGCAGAGAGGCACCACCAAACCTTGTTTTCTGGACCCCTGCCCCCCCCCCACCGGACTAACCCCCAGCTCTCGTGACACAGACCTCTGTCCCACTGCGTGACACCTCACAACTCTGCAACATGGACCGAACACTTCCATAGTACACGGTATCCCCACCTTTGCAACACCAACCCCTATTCCTATCCCAACTGGACCACCCAACTTGGTTGCAAGGACCCACCTCCACCTAATACAGGACTACTGCCCAACTGTGCAACATGGAGTCCCGTCCCTTGTCAGAGGCTTCTCATTCCCCCTCCCACACTAACCACCATCTCTACGTATTGGGAGCCACTGGCCTCTCCCCACATAAATCTCCTCTCTGCCTAGTCTTAATCCCCCATCATCTCAGAGATTCCCCTTGGCTGAGACATACCCCCCCTTCCACTTTTTGAGAACCTCCATTTCTTCACATGGGCCTCCATCCCTGCCTCTGGAGGACCCCATTTCTGTAATATAAACCCCCAGTACCCACCTCAACAACCCTTCCAGCCCAACCTCACAGGAAACCCATCCTGGTCTCCCAGGGATCCTCCTGCCTCCTTTGGTTCCCCCATCACACACAGACCTCTCTCTCATCTTCCTTTATGTTCCATCAGCCCCTCCTTGGGGACTTAATATGTACCAAGTTCTCCAATATTTTGGCCACCTGATGCGAAAAACTGACTCATTGGAAAAGACCCTGATGCTGGGAAAGATTGAAGGCGCGAGGAGAAGGGGACGACAGAGGATGAGATGGTTGGATGCCGTCACTGATTCAATGGACATGAGTTTGAGTAAACTCCCGGAGTTGGTGATGGACAGGGAGGCCTGGCCTGCTGTTCATGGGGTCGCAAAGAGTCAGACACGACTGAGCAACTGAACTGAATTGAACTGAAGTTCTATGATAGCTCTGGGAATAGAGTGGTCCTTTCCCTTGAAGTTGGTGGAGGGGGTGCAAACAGACATTAAATCTTTTAAAAGATTATTTAAATTACAAGGTGCGATATAGTTTCAAAGAAATATACTTGGGTCACAAGGAAGAGCTGGGGTGTGCTTGGGAGAGAGAGGGGAACCATGGAGGGGCCAAGAATCATGATCTCTCTCCTGTGGGATTTTCCTGGTGGTCTAGAGGTTAAGAATCCACCTGCCAATGAGGGGAACACAGGTTCAATCCCTGGTTTAGGAAGGTTCTACATACCAAGGAGCAACTGAGACCCTGCGCCACAACTGCTGAGCCTGTGCTCTGGAGCCTGTGTGACACAGCTACTGAGCCCCCTCACCCTAGAGCCTGTGCTGCGCAACAAGACACCACAATGAGAAGCCCTTGCGGGACAAGTAGAGAGTAATCCCCGCTCACCGCAACTGAAGAAAGCCCACACACAGCAACGAAGCCCCAGAGCAGCCAAAAATTAATTTAAAAAACAGTCTCTCCCATGAACATAGTCATATGTTCCTACAAGTGGACTACCATAGATTTGACTCTAAACAGTCTCCTTGTTTTTTCTTAAATACCTATGTTAGCCTCATCCAAAGCAATGATCACAAAAATCAGTTTTCATTTTCTTATATTCACTAAATATTGTTGTTGTTCAGTCGCTAAGTCATGTCTGATTCTTTGCGACTCCATGGACTGCAGCATGCCAGACTTCCCTGTCCTTCACTATCGCCTGGAGTTTGCTCAACTCATGAACATTAAGTCAGTGATGCCATCCAACCATCTCATCCTCTGCCACCCCCTTATTCTTCTGCCCTCAGTCTTGCCCAGGTTCAGGGTCTTTTCCAATGTGTCAGCCATTTGCGTTGGATGGCCAAAGTATAGAAGCTTCAGCTTCAGTATCAATCCTTCCAATGAATATTCAGGGTTGATTTCCTTTAGGATTGGTTTGATCTCCTTGCATTTCAACAGACTATCAACAGTCTTCTCCAGCACCACAGTTTGATAGCATTAGTTCTTCGGCGTTCAGCCATCTTTATGGTCCAACGCTCACATCTATACATGACTACTGGAAAAACCATAGCTTTGACTAGATGGACCTTTGTCAGCAAAGTAGTCTTTGCTTTTTAATACGCTGTCTAGGCTTGTCATAGCTTTCCTTCCAAGGAGCAAGCGTCTTTTAATTTCATGGCTGCAATCACCATGCACAGTGATGGGACTGGATGCCGTGATCTTAGTTTTATGAATGTTGAGTTTTAAGCCAGTTTTTCACTCTTCTCTTTCACCTTCATCACTAAATATATAACTCCTAAAATTAAAAATATACAATCTGTTCGAAGCTCCACTGTCATAGGACATTGTTTCACTGTTCCTGATAAATTACCTCAAAGACCCTCTGTCTAAAGGCCCATGTCTACCATGCACTTCCCATCCCGTTCTGAACGCTGCTTGCCACCCACCACCACCAGCACCCTTCCCCATCCTATTTCCTCCTTGCCCAGCTGGCTCTGAGCAACTGTCCCTACATAGACTCCTTATCCCTCCTCTTTTCCTGGGAACCTTAGAGACCCAGGGCCCACCTTAAGCCCTAAACCCCCGTTCTCATTGCCTCTCTGGCAAAAGTAAGGCCAGGCTTCCTTCCTCCCTGTCTTCTTTTAACATCCCTCTTGATCCAATGGCCACAGATCCTCATCATCTCTCCTCAACGAGTTTCTCAATATAACTTTTTTCTTTTTAAATTATTCAAGTAATGAATTAATACATTCACATTCATGTAATTAGCTTAAAAATATGTATTGAGGGACTTTCCTGGTGGTCCAGTGGTTGAAACGCCATGCTTCCAACGCCGGGGGCTTGGGTTTGATCCCTGGTCTAGGAACTAAGATCCCACATGCTGCAAGGCCAAAAAAAAAAAAAATAGCATTGAGGACCTATTGTAGACTAGACACTGTTCTAGATGCTAAGGACGCAACCATAAATGAAAAGACCAAAACCCTTGCCTTCATGGAGTCATAGTCCAGTCCAGCAGGTGAGATGGGCTATAAGCAAGGAAGAAAAAGAGAGACAGAGACATGTCTCTCTGTCTCCCAGAAAAAAAATATTTTTTTTTTCTAGGATGAAGGGAAGCAACTTTAGAGAGAGTGGTCAGGGGAGGCCTCCCTGGGGAGATGAACCTGAGAAATGAGACGGAGTCAGATGGAGAAAAGGGAACAAAAAGGCAGAGCTTATTAACTTTAGCATCCTGGGCAAGTGCAAAGGCACTGAGGCCAAAACGAAAGGAAGGCAAGGACTATAAAGGGGGAATTGAAGGTGATAAATGATACATGGATACAGGAGGATGAGGTTGACGAGATGGACAGGGTCATTGTGAGGTTGTGGGGTGTTTTTTAAGGGCTAAACTATAATTTATTTCTCTGGCTATAATGCTCTCAATAATTCAATTATAAGTTAAAATGATGTGTTTTAGAATTACATTAGACTACTTGTGAAAACTTTGCAACCGCTAAAGGCCTAATATATTCACATTAAGTACAGAGATGTGGGCTTTGATTAAAGTTTCTTGAGTAGAAAGAGAAAATAATTTATGATACGTTTTTTACATTGGTTACTGCTTTTACTTTACATAGTACATCATTGGTCTTGCAGAAATATAACCATGAAAAGCTCTGGTCTTCATGTAGGATACTGAGCTGTTCTGCATCAAATGTCCTCCAGGAAATTCTCTAAGTATTTCCCCCCTCCTTTTCAATAATGATGTCTATTATTACGTATTTATTCATTCCTTACTCTGGATCAGACACTGTTTCAGAGGGTTTGGGTTTTATTCAGAGGGTGTGGTGATGGATTAAATGATTCCCCCAATATAGACCTTGAATATGTCTCATGTACAGACAATCCCTGACCTTCAGTGGTTTAACTTACGATTTTTCAACTTTATAATGGTGTGAAAGTGATATGCATTCAGTAGAAAAACTTTGAATTTTTATCTTTCCCCAGGCTAGCGATCTGTTATGATGCTGGGTAGCAGTAGCAAGCCACAGGTCCCAGTCAACTGTGCAGTCAAAAGGCTGAACAGTCAATACACTTACAAACATTCCATATAAGTGTTCTGAGAACGTTTAAGGTAGGCTATGCTTACCTATTCATTAGGTTAGGTGTATTTTCAACTTAATGATATTTTCAACCATCAGTGGGTTTATCTGGACATAACCCCATTGTAGAGCTGACCCACTGGAAAAGATCCCGATGCTGCAAAACACTGAAGGCAGGAGGAGAAGGGATGACAGGATGAAATGGTTGGATGGCATCACCAACACAACAGACATGAGTTTGAGCAAACTCTGGGAGATGGTGAAGGACAGGAAAACCTGGTGTGCTGTAGTCCTTGGGGTTGCAAAGAGTTGGACACAACAGAGTGACTGAACAACAGCAACCCCATTGCAAGTCAAGGAAGGACTGTATTTCGATACATCTAGGTGCATATACACATTTTTATCTGCTCTTCAGGCCTTTGCACATGCAGTTCTCTCTTACTAAAATGCTGTTCTCTACCCCTACCCCATCATGTGATATTCTTCAGCCATTGGAAGTTCCCCTTTTCTTTATCTCCTCAATAGGGAGCCCTCTGAGCAGGAGAATGCTTCATCCTTCCGGGTGGATGGAGGCAAACATCAAAGCTTGGGACAGAGGCAACCTGGGAAATGCTTGTTGACTGACTACTTGACTGATGGAACAACTGAATGAGCTTTCGGGGATATACCTGAAAGCTACCTCCAGCAGGCTCTCCAGTCAGGCTTCCCCCTGCTTCAAACTTCTCACTCACCTCCATCTCTTCCTCCACCAAAATCTGTCAATCCTATGTCACCTTCCCTTAGAGCCAGCAGGTTACCATTGAACTGAATCTTGAATCTGGTCACAGTTCAGAGACTCCTGAGCTAAGTAACATAGATATTCCAGGGATGGAGCCAAGCAGGGAGGAGGAAAAGTCTGGGAAACACCCAGTATTCCCTTCCACACTAAGTGCACCAGCCACCCCAGAAAAGATAACTTCTCCACAGTGAGGGGAGAAATCACGAGCAGCTTAAACCAGACTCCCAGACTTAAGGGGAAGAAACTAAGGGCACACAAAGCAAAGCTTGATGCTGACATCATGTTAGGTTCCCTGGTATAGGTAAGAGGCAGCCAAGCATGGTCGTTGTTATGGCATGAACTGTGCTTCCCCACCCCAATTCAAATGTTGATATCTTAATCCCTACTACACAGTCTGTTTGAAAATAGGGCCTTTGAAGAGGTATTCAAGGTTAAGTGAGAACATGACTTAGTGTCTGAGCATGCACAGGTCATATAGGTGAACCCTAATCCAATATGACTGATGCCCTTAAAAGAAGAGGAGATTTGTGTGTCTCAGCATACAAAGACTGAGAAGTGACAACAGTAAGAAAGCAACCATCTGTAGGCCAAGGAGTTCAGTTCAGTTCAGTTCAGTCACTCAGTCCGACTCTTTGCAACCCCATGGACTGCAGCACGCCAGGCTTCCCTGTGCATCACCAACTCCTGAAGCTTGCTTGAACTCATGTCCATCAAGTTGGTGATGTCATCCAACCATCTCATCCTCTGTTGTTGCCTTCTCCTCCTGCCTTCAATCTTTCCCAGCATCAGGGTCTTTTCCAACAAGTCGGTTCTTTACATCAGATGGCCAAAGTATTGGAGTTTCAGCTTCAGCATCAGTCCTTCCAATGAATATTCAGGACTGATTTCCTTTAGGATTGACTGGTTGGATCTCTTTGAAGCCCCAGGGACTCTCAAGAGTCTTCTCCAACACCACAGTTCAAAAGCATCAATTCTTTGGTGCTCAGCTCTCTTTATAGTCCAACTCTCACATCCATACATGACTACTGGAAAAACCATAGCTTTGACTAGACGGACCTTTGTTGGCAATGTAATGTCTACGCTTTTTAATATGCTGTCTAGGTTGTCATAGCTTTTCTTCCAGGGAGCAAGTATCTTTTAATTTTATGGCTGCAGTCACCATCTGCAGTGATTTTGGAGCCCCCCAAAATAAAGTCTCTCACTGTTCCCATTGTTTCCCCATCTATTTGCCATGAAGTGATGGGAGCAGATGCCATGATCTTAGTTTTTTGAATGTTGCATTTTAAGCTAGCTTTTTCACTCTCCTCTTGCACTTTCATCAAGAGGCTCTTTAGTTCTTCTTTGCTTTCTGCCATAAGGATGGTGTCATCTGCATATCTGAAGTTATTGATATTTCTCCTGACAATCTTGATTCCAGCTTGTGCTTCATCCAGCCCAGCATTTTGCATGATGTACTCTGCATAGAAGTTAAATAAGCAGGGTGACAATATACAGCTCTGATGTACTCCTTTCCCAATTTGGAACCAGTCTGTTGTTCTATGTCCGGTTCTAACTGTTGCTTCCTGACCTGCATACAGGTTTCTCAAGAGACAGGTCAGGTGGTCTGGTATTTCCATCTCTTGAAGAATTTTCCACAATTTGTTGTGATCTACAGAGTTAAAGGCTTTGGCATAATCAATAAAGCAGAAGTAGATGTTTTTCTGGAATTCTCTTGCTTTTTTGATGATCCAGTGGATGTTGACAATTTGATCTCTGGTTCCTCTGCCTTTTCTAAATCCAGCTTGAACATCTGGAAGTGCATGGTTCACGTGCTGTTGAAGCCTGACTTCAACAAGAATTTTGAGCATTACTTTGCAATCGTGTGAGATGAGTGCAATTGTGCAGTAGTTTGAACATTCTTTGGCGTTGCCTTTCTTTGTGATTGGAATGAAAATTGACCTTTTCCAGTCTTGTGGCCACTGCTGAGTTTTCCAGATTTGCTGGCATACTGAATTCAGTCAAGGAAAGAGACCTCAAAAGAAAGAAAATCTACAGACACCTTGATCTTGGACTTGTAGCCTCCAAATTTGTGAGAAAATAAATGTCTCTTGTTGAAGTCACCCAGTTCGGGTATTTTGTTATGGAAGCCCTAGCAAACCAATACAGCAGGTAAGATCAAAAAATGGAGTAAAGGGCTGGATTTCAATCATTTATTAGCTAAATCATTTTAAGCAAGTTACTTTGTTTCTCTGTTTCAGTTCCCATAATTAGACGAGAATGAATTGGTTAATAAAGCCCTTAGGAAACAACTCCTGACATACAGCAAACAGTCTGTAGGTGCTCATTAAATAAATAAGTTCAATTTCACAGGGCAAAGGTGAAGAAATAGGCCAAATCCTGAGGAACTCAGAGTTACTTACCAAAAAAGTATCATTAGACAATATGTGTCCCCATGTGGCAACTCTTTATCCCAGGCTCCCTGATGGCAGAAACTTACTAATCTCTGTGAGAAAGGGTGTAGCAAAAGATAGCACTCAGGAAGAACTTGCTGGAGCAAATAGTTTGCCAACCAAATAGCATCTCATGTTGCTGGGCCATGGGTCAGAGATCAGTGGCTGATTCTTCATGGGAGTAGCAGGTGATATTTCTAAAAGTCCTGCTCGGTTCCTTTCCAAATTTTCTGTTTTTAAAAAACTTAATTTTCTGCTTCCTGTAGCTATTATCTAACTTTTTTTTTTTCTCATGTTTTTTAAAATTTTTAAATTAGTTTATTTATCTATTTTTTAACTTTACAATATTGTATTTGTTTTGCCATACATTGACATGACTCCACCATGGGTGTACATGTTTTCCCCTTCCAGAACCCTCCTCCCGCCTCCCTCCCCATCCCATCCCTCCGGGTCATCCCGGTGCACCAGCCCCGAATGTGCTGTATCATGCATCGAACTATTATCTAACTTTAAATCTTGTGTGCAAAAGTTTTTAAAACCTGTCTGTGAATTATAATACCTGAAGTCTGTGTTGATCTATTTCTCCCGTATGTTGTATTTGTTTTTTCTTCATGAAGTCTTAGGTTCCTGGTTATCTCTGACTGTGTGCTGGTGTCACCTTGAAAAATTATTTGTGGTGGTTCCCTGAAGACAAAGATAAATGTGCCCTCTTCAGAAAGACTTCCCATTTGCTTTCATCCAAGGTTTGGGGGCGTTACCAATCACTTCCAGTGATAATTAGAGGCAATCCAGTTATCACTTCAAACTGGGTTCCCGGTTCATGGCTTGAGAATTATTGGGCTACCAGACTCTATTCCCTGGGACACAAAAGTACTTGTCAATGTTTTCAACTCCCTAAAGAAGGGTTTTTAAAATATTTGCTGCTCCGTTTCCTTCAACTGGTCTGCTCAGGGACTTCCCTGGTGGTTTGGTGGCTAAGACTCTGCACTCCTATTGTAGGGCGCCCAGTCTTTGGGGAACTAGTTCCCCCATGCCACAACTAGAGTTTGCATGCTGCAATTGCTAAAGATCCTGCAAGTCACAACTAAAAGATTCCACATGCTGCAATGAAGACTGACGATCCTGCAAGTAAGCCTGGCACAGCTAAAATAAATGAAAATAATTAATATTAAAAATTAAACCTGTTTTTCTCAGTATCAAGGGAATCTTTTCTTAACTCCCTTCGGGTTGGTGGTGTAGGATGTGCAGCAGGTTCATATCACATTAAATACAAGGGTGAAACACTTCAGCCTAATGTGAGGAGATTCTTCTGTTAGGCTCCCCACCTCAGATAGGCCCTGGATTTTTATTTTTGTCCCTCTTGCCCTATGTGGCTAATGAACTGAAATCCACAGGTTCAATATTGGCAAAAACCCTCAAGTCATAATAGCTTTGGTGCTCTAATATTCCAATCTTCCCGTTAAAAATCTGGTTACCAGCTTTCACCTAATAATTGGCCTAGGAGTTCCTCTAGGTTTTTAAGATTTGGTATTTCTCAGAGCATATTTTTTATATTTTATCCAATGTTGCTATTTTCAGAGGGAAAATTAATTGAATAAATTAGTCCACCATTACCCCCCCAATCCAAAAAGAAACTCCAGTGGTAATGATAAAATATGCATGCATGCATGCTCAGTCATGTCTGACTCTTTGCATCCCTATGTACTGTAGCCTGCCAGGCTCCTCTGTCCATGGGATTTTTCCAGCAAGAATACTGGAGTGGGTTGCCATTCCCTGATCGAACCTGCATCGCCTGTGTCTCTTGCTTTACAGGCAGATTCTTTACTGTTGAGCCACAGGCAAAACCCCAATGGTAAAATAGGGCCAGCGTAGTTCCTTCTCACTGACCTCTGACATCATCCTCTGACGTTGACCTAGGCAATAATGTCACAGATGGCCCATGTACCAGGGGACACCCTCACAAGTCACAGTTACCACTCCATGTGTAACTGCTATCCAATGACATCTCCACACAGTGACATCATACATAAATGTCACCCCTCAATGTTCTGAGATATCTAGGAAGACCTCTCTGAGGAGATGGCATTTGAGCTGAAGCCTGAAGGTTGAGGAGGAGTTAGCTATGGGAAGAACTTGGGGTGATGCATAGGAAACAGGGAGATAAAGAAAGGCAAAGGCACTCAGGCAGGAGCGTCAAGTTCAAGGAACAGCAAGGAGGCTAGTTTCGCTGAAGAGAAGTGACTGAGGGGGACAAAGGGAGAGTGGAGGTGTAAGATTAGAGAGGTAAACAGGGGCCAGATCATACAGTCTTCTGCGGACCATGAGAAAAAGTTTGGTTTTTAAGAACATATGGAAACCAAAAAGGTAAAGGTGCCAAGTCATTGATGGTCTGAGAAGATCGGTATGGTCCGTGTTAACCAATCAGAACTGTCCTGTGTAGAGTTAAGGCCTGTCTCCTCCCAGTGTCACCACCCCTACTCTCCCGAGAGCAGCCCTCTTTCAAAAAACTTCCAAGCTTTCAGGTGACACACCTCTTCTAAGTCCCAGAGAAACTGCTTTCTGATTGGACAAATCCAGGAATACGTTTCTAACCTTTTTGCGGTCGAATTGGACGGAGCCCATTGTAATTGGCTACGAGCTTTCCCTCTCTTCCAATCAGACAGCCCTGTCCCATTCCCCTGGTGAGGTGAGTGAGCTCTGTGATCCGCCCTCATCGTATGAGTGACAGCAGACACACCCTATGGGCTCAAAGACGCGGCTGCAATGTCCGGCACCGTCCGGCACCTCTATCCCTACTGAGGGTTGTGCAGTAGCAACCCCGGCTGTCAGGGCGTGAGTCTTGCTTGGTGCCCACCGCCGCCAGCGACGCCTGCATTATGGCCGGCCCACCGCAGCTGCGGACTCTGCTCTTTGCGGTCAACGCACTGTTGCGCAAGCGCCGCTACCACGCAGCACTGGCCATGCTTAAGGGCTTCCGGAACGGGGCAGTGTGAGTGGGGTCATCGGGCTGGGCAGGGGCTGAACGATCGGTCTGGTGGGATTGGAGAAGCGGGTTCTGGGATCGGCGCCGCTGCACTGTGCGCCCTTGAGCAGCCCTAGTGTGTTTCTAGGTCTTGGTGTCTACTGTCGGCGCAGTGGGCGCTGGATTTTGGGTTCCGTGCGCCTTCTGAGCCGGGGCTCTAACTACGCTGTTTCTAGGTACTCCGTGCTTTGCAGCCTGGCGCTATTGCCTTGACTATTTACCATGCCAGCCCCTGTATCCCTTCATTTGGGCCCAGTTTTTCCCCTCCCGCTGCTGTGTGCCCTTGGGCCTATCTGGCTTCCGCGGCCCCATCTGCAGAGTGGGAAGCTGGACTTTTCCTTCTAGCAAGCCTGCGGCCCTGCCTCTCTATGCTCCTCACATTAAGCTGCCCCCGGACTTTCATCCCGCTTATCATTCTTTTGTAAGATTCTACTGCTAAATCCTCTTCTGATAAGCCGCAGGCGTGACCAGTGTAACTGAAGCTGCAAATACTTGCCAAGAAAATTGATTTACAGTTTGGCCATCAGACCTGCAGAAGAGGAGGTCATTTCCTCTGGCTGGCGCCAGGACGGGAACTCAGTTTGCTTTAAACTTTATGCATAAGCGCTATCATTTATTGAGAGCCTACAGTGCCAGAAGGCAATGGCAGCCTACTCCAGTACTCTTGCCTGGAAAATCCCATGGACGGAGGAGCCTAGTGGGCTACAGTCCATGGGGTCGCTAAGAGTCGGACACGACTGAAGCGACTTAGCAGCAGCAGCAGCAGCAGCAGTGCCAGAACTGGGGAAGCATCAAAGAACAAACGGAACAAAGATCTGCATGTTCTTTGAGTTGGCATTTTAGTGGCAGCATGGCATGGTTGTGTGGATGTGATCACCTCAGTTTGAGTACTGGTGCCCCTTACCCGCATGATCTTGTGCAACTCACTTAGGCTCTCTAAGCCTCAATTTTTATAAAATGGAGCTGATAATAGTACTTATATTGAAAAATTGTTGCTGAGCCCTGAAAGACGCCAGGATTCTTGGCCTCTGGAGAGGAATTCAACTTGGGCCAGTAAAGAGGCTTGATCACTCAGAGCTTTTGTGTAATAAAGTTTGATTAAAGTATAAAAGAATTAGAGAAATCTTCTATTAGCAGCAGCTGACATAGACATCAGCAAAAAGAGTGCCCCCCTGTTAGTCTTTAGCTGGATGTTATGTAGCTACTAGCAATCTGCTAATTAGAGAAAGGAAATGTCTCAAAACTCAGAGACTGGCGCCTCTGAGCCAGTTGTTTCCTCCTGCTGCTTAAGAGAGAGAAAAAATGTCTTACACTTGCAGTCTATTTCCTCCGTTTGGAGACCCCTGACCTTCCTGCCTGTTACCCTCTCAATATCATGCTGTCGGGCTTTCCTGGTGGCTCAGAAGGTAAAGAATCTGCCTGCAATGCAGGAGACCCATGTGCAATCCCTGGGTTGGGAATAGCCCCTGGAGAAGGAAATGGCAACCCACTTCATTATTGTTTCCAGGATAATACCATGGACAGGGGAGCCTGGAGGGCTACAGTCTATGGGGTCACAGAACTGGACAGACTGAACTTTGACTTTCATCATAGTGTCGAGAGAATTGAGTCAATATGTGTGAAATGCTCAGCACAGTGCCTGATATGTATATAACTGTTGGCCGCTGTGATCATTGTTGTAGTTGCATGAATGTCTGCCTGGCTCACTCCTTCACCTACCTCAGGCTTCTGGTTGTCAGCTCCTCAATGAAGGTATCTCTGAACTTCCGCCTCCTTCCCTACTGACTTTTCCTCCATAGTCCTTATCACCACCTGACACTTAAGTATTCACTTACGCATCCCGTTTTTGTACGCTGTCTCTCACTAGAAAATGAGCTTCATGGGGACAGAAATTTTTATCTGTTTTGTTCCTTAGTATATTCCTAGTACCTGATACATAGTAGGCTCTTAAATATTAACTGAATGAATAAGTGTATAAGGTAGGAATTGCCACTGTACCCATTTTCTGGATGAGAAGACTATAGCTCAGAGAGGAAAATTCATAGCTCAGTGATAACGAATCCACCTGCCAATGCAGCAGACACAGGTTCGATTCCTGGTCTGGGAAGGTCCCACATGTTGTGGAGTAACTAAGCCCATGAGCCACAACCATTGAGCCTGTGCTCTAGAGCCAAGAAATGCAACTACTGAGCCCATGTGCCACAACCGCTGAAGCCCACATGCCCAGAAGCCTGTATTCTGCAACAGGAGAAGCCACTGCAATGAGAAGCCCATGCAGCAACAAAGACCCAGCACAGCCAAAAATAAATTAAAAAAAAAATTTTTTTAAAAGAACAAATATTTGGGTGCATAAAATTTTTTTAATTAAAAAAGAAATTAATCATAATCCTATAACGTTGACTGCTGTCTAGTCAATAGACAGATTGTCCCAGTTGTCCCCTAAATGTCCTCTATATCAAGATAGTCTAGGATAAGGATCTTCCAGGATATCATACTGCATCTGTCATGTCCTTTATTTATTTAAATTTTATTTTTCTCTTATATGGAAGAGGACTGAAGGTCTGTATTCAGAGCCACTCTGAAGGTTCCTTGGTCTTGACGGTGTTGTTCTGTTTTGTTTTTGCCACACCATGTGGCACATGTGATCTTAGTTCTCCAACCAGGGGTCTAACGCTCACCTCCTGCAGTGGAAGCACAGAGTCTTAACCACTGGACCGCTGGGAAAGTCCCTGTCATGTCCTTTCAGTCCTTTTTAATCCAGAGCATTCCATGTTTCAGGACACAGAGACATCCTGTGAGTGGCAGTAACTGGCTCCCACCAGAGTCTGAGTAATTTGGGAAGGGGGCCAGGCACATGTAGGCAGCTGGGGGCATTGTTCCATTTGTGTCTGAGGTATAAGGCAGGGTCCTGTTCACGTTGGCCAGCTGGAGGAGGCCAATGGCCTCTTTATGGGTAAGAAGACATGCCTTTGGAGGAGGCGGGGCAGAGAACTTGCTGGGGGCCAGATGAGGGTCCTGCCTACCCACTGCTAGGCAGCGAGAAAATAAGCCATTCAGCCTGGCCACCACATACAGTAACACTGCTGTCAGTTGATCACACTTTTTATTTGATTTTTTAAAAAATTAGGTAGCATATTCACAAAAGGCATAAAAAGTTAGAGCTTTTTAGAAGTTTACACACCTTGCTCTAACCAAGCCTACAGCATATCTAGAGCTGCCTGGTTCATGTACAGTTCTGTGTATTCCACTGGTTGCCATGGGTCCACTATGTGTTTACCTAGTAGCCCCCTGTGGATGGACATAGGTTTGCTCCCAGTCTTTTGCTGCTTCGAACAAGCCTCACAAGGACCTGCCTAGCAGTCCAGTGGCTAAGACTGCATGCTTCCAATGCAGGGGGCCTGCGTTTGACCCCTGGTCTGGGAACTAGACTCCACATGCCACAACTACAACCCAGCGCAGCCAAAATGAATACATACATAAATAAATATTTTGGAAAAAAAAACAACATGCCTCACAGATACTCATATGACAACAATATGGGGTTCATGACCATTGCCTGAGGGAGACTGTCAAAGATTGTTAGACCTTGTAGCCTGGAAAGGTCAGGGCCAGACAGCTGGAGAACTTGGTGGAGTGAGGGCAAGTCCAATAAAGAAGAAAAAGAAAGGTAGCGATATTAGTACTGGTTGAATGAGGAGCTTTTACATGTGCTAGGTCCCTAACTGCCAGAAACAACTCTGAAACAGGCAATACTTTTTACTGAAGGGAGATAGGAGACTCAGAGACATTCAGCGATTTACCCAAGTTTATAGAGCAAAACAGGGCAAGGCTTTGGCACCAAATACTGTTTACTTTGTATGACCCACTTGGAACCCAGATTTAACTTGAAAGCCAGCATTATTTTCCCTCCCAAAATGATATTAGGATTAGGGAGGGGGAGGAGGGGGCACAGGGAGTCAAAGAGAGAGCTCAGAAACTGTGGTGCAGTGGTGCCTTAATAACCATTTTCTTTTGTTTCTACAGCTATGGAGCCAAAATCCGGGCCCCTCATGCGCTGGTCATGACCTTTCTCTTCCGGAGTGGCAGGTACCTGTCCCCTCTGCACACCCCTCAAACTGGGCAAGATCGTGCCAGGACTACTGGTGCAGTAGCCTCCAGGTTGGGTCCAACCTGTCTGCACCACCATCCCCTAGAGCACAAGTCTGATTCTATTATCCCATCTTGAAAATTCACCAGCTCCTGGCTCCTTGCTGTCCTCCAGAGAAGCAAGCTTCCAGGTGTGGCATTCAATGCCCCCTGCAGTCTGACCTCGAGGACATTCTCCCTTCTCTCCAACACCCACCGTGGGGAGCCCTTGGCACCAAGACTCACTGCCATTCATTCACATGCAACAGGTGGTTCCACTTCTTTACATTTCTCATGCAGTACCCACCACACACACCAGGAATCCCCTTTCCTCTTCTCAGTTCAGTTCAGTTCAGTCGCTCAGTTGTGTCCGACTCTTTGTGACCCCATGAATCGCAGCACGCCAGGCCTCCCTGTCCATCACCAACTCCCAGAGTTTACCCAAACTCATGTCCATCGAGTCGGTGATGCCATCCAGCCATCTCATCCTCTGTCGTCCCCTTCTCCTCCTGCTCCCAATCCTTCCCAGCATCAGGGTCTTTTCCAACGAGTCAACTCTTTGCATGAGGTGGCCAAAGTATTGGAGTTTCAGCTTCAACATCAGTCCTTCCATTGAACACTCCGGACTGATCTCCTTTAGGATGGACTGGTTAGATCTCCTTGCAGTCCAAGGGACTCTCAAGAGTCTTCTCCAACACCACAGTTCAAAAGCATCAATTCTTTTGCGTTCAGCTTTCTTCACCGTCCAACTCTCACATCCATACATGACTACTGGAAAAACCATAGCCTTGACTATACGGACCTTTGTTGGCAAAGTAATATCTCTGCTTTTTAATATACTATCTAGGTTGGCCATAACCTTCCTTCCAAGGAGTAAGCGTCTTTTAATTTCATGGCTGCAATCACCATCAGCAGTGATTCTGGAGCCCCAAAAAATAAAGTCTGACACTGTTTCCACTGTTTCCCCATCTATTTCCCATGAAGTGATGGGACCAGATGCCATGATCTTAGTTTTCTGAACGTTGAGCTTTAAGCCAACTTTTTCACTCTCCTCTTTCACCTTCATCAAGAGGCTCTTTAGTTCTTCTTCACTTTCTGCCAGAAGAGTGGTGTTATCTGCATGTCTGAGGTTATTGATATTTCTCCCGGCAATCTTGATTCCAGCTTGTGCTTCTTCCAGCCCAGTGTTTCTCATGATGTATTCTGCATATAAGTTAATTAAGCAGGGTGACAAAATACAGCCTTGACGTACTCGTTTTCCTATTTGGAACCAGTCTGTTGTTCCATGTCCAGTTCTAATTGTTGCTTCCTGACCTGCATACAGGTTTCTCAAGAGACAGGTCAGGTGGTCTGGTATTCCCCAGAATTTTCCACAGTTTATTGTGACCCACACAGTCAAAGGATTTGGCATAGTCAATAAAGCAGAAATAGATGTTTTTCTGGAACTCTCTTGCTTTTTCTATGATCCTGCGGATATTGGCAATTTGATCTCTGGTTCCTCTGCCTTTTCTAAAACCAGCTTGAACATCTGGAAGTTCACGGTTCATATATTGCTGAAGCCTGGCTTGGAGAATTTTGAGCATCACTTTACTGGCGTGTGAGATGAGTCCAATTGTGCGATAGTTTGAGCATTTTTTGGCATTGCCTTTCTTTGGGATTGGAGTGAAAACTGACCTTTTCCAGTCCTGTGGCCACTGCTGAGTTTTCCAGATTTACTGGCATATTGAGTGCAGCACTTTCACAGCATCATCTTTGAGGATTTGAAATAGCTCAACTGGAATTCCATCACCTCCACTAGCTTTGTTTGTAGTGATGCTTTCTAAGGCCCACTTGACTTCACATTCCAAGATGTCTGGGTCTAGGTGAGTGATCACACCATCGTGATTATCTGGGTCGTGAAGATCTTTTTTGTACAGTTCTTCTGTGTATTCTTGCCACCTCTTCTTAATATCTTCTACTTCTGTTATGTCATACCATTTCTGTCCTTAATCGAGCCCATCTATGCATGAAATGTTCCCTTGGTATCTCTAATTTTCTTGAAGAGACCTCTAGTCTTTCCCATTCTGTTGTTTTCCTCTATTTCTTTGCATTGATCACTGAGGAAGGCTTTCTTATCTCTCCTTGCTATTCTTTGGAACTCTGCATTCAGATGGGAATATCTTTCCTTTTCTCCTTTGCTTTTCCCTTCTCTTCTTTTCACAGCTATTTGTAAGGCCTCCTCAGACAGCCATTTTGCTTTTTTGCATTTCTTTTCCATGGGGATGGTCTTGATTCCTGTCTCCTGTACAATGTCACGAACCTCTTCTACTCCACCTTTATTCCTTCCTAGCAACCCATACCAGTTCTCTGAGGATCACTTTCTCAGGAAAACTCTCCATGATCTACTTTCTTTTCTTGTTCAAACTTCTTGGCCTTTCTCTGATCTTCTATAACTTCCCTCAAGGCGCTTCTCAGAAATCACCTTGTGTTTTAGTTTTTAATGTATCTAGCTTCACCTGGAGTTTATAAGAATCATACATGGACTGCCTACTGCTCAAATCCAGGTCGTGAAGATTTCTTTCTTTATGTATTTTTCTTTTTTTAACTTATTTTTGTTTTAGTTTTTGCCCTCCAAATTATTTTTTTTAATTAAACTCATTCATTCCTTCAGTAAATATTTATTGAGCATCTAATATGTGCCAGACACTGTCTTTAGGTGCTGGGGATACAGCAGTGAATAAAACAGAGAATGATCCCTTCCCTCGTAGAGCTGACATTCTAGCAAGGTGTAGCAGAAAATAAACATAATAAATTAAAAAAGTATGTGGTATGTTAGAATATTGTATGGGCTGTAGGAAAGAAAATGTAGAGCAGGGAAAGGGGATCCAGAGTGCTGGGGGAAGGGCAGGCTGCAGAGCTAAATAGGGAAGGACTCATTGAGAAAGTGACATTTTAAGTAGAGACCTGAAGGAGATGGAAGAGTTGGCCACGTGGATAACAAGGGAAAGAGTGTTTCATACCAAGGGAACAGCCCATGCAAAGGCCCTGAGAGGGATCATACCTGGGGAGTTTGAGGAGGCTGGAACAGAGGGATTGCAGGGGAGAGAGCAAAGAGAGGAATATTATGGGGGTAACTGGGGCCCATCCTGTTTAGCATTAGGTCAAAGAGAAGAGTTTGGCTTTTCCTCTTCTTTCTGTTTAATTTTCTAAATTTTTAATTGGAAGATAATTGCTTTAGAATGTTGTGTTGGTTTCTGCCACACAACAATGCTAATTGGCCATAAGTATATATATATGTATATATACTTAGATTTATTGAGCATCTGCTATATGTGTGTGTGTGTGTGTGTGTGTGTGTGTGTGTGTGTGTGTGTGTGTGTGTGTGTGTGTATCTCTCCTCCCTCTTGAACCTTCCTCCCACCCCACTGGCTTTTCCTCTAAATGGAACAGGAAATTGTAGGAATATATATAGGGACATGCCACTATTTGGCTTAGATTTAATAGTGAGAAAGTGAAATGTTTGCTGCTGGGGGTCAAGGGCAGAAATAGGTGTAAAGTAGGAGGCAGTGGCAATAATTCAGCTGAGCAACTCTGGTGGTCCAGACCTTGATGGTGCTGTAGAGGTGAGAAGTGTTCAGATTCTAGAAGCATTTTCAAGGCAGTGTTAGTGCCTATGCTTGGAAAGTGGGAAATGCAGCTTGCTTTAGAACTGGTAGTGGTAGGCCCGTGTTCCTGTGGGGTGAGAGCTCGCTGACTCCTAGCTGTCCCCCCTCACCTGGCATTCTTCACAGGTCCCAGCTGACACACTTCAAGGCCTTCCTCCAGCCTCAAGGGCCCTTGCGGTTGCTGGGCCTGAATTGATCTCCCAGAGCACATGCCTTTCCTCTCCTTGGTTCTCCTCACTGCCCCCTAGCGATTGTGAAAAGATAAGTCCAACCACGTGCCTTACTTAAAGGTTCACTTCTCTCAAGATAAAGGCAAAGCTTAGGACTTCCATGGCAGCCCAGTGTTTAAGAATCTGCCTGCCAATGCGGGGGACATGGGTTCAGTCCCTGCTCTGGAAGATTCCACATGCCTTGGCGCAACTAAGCCCATATGCAGCAACTACTGAGCCCACACACCTAGAGCGCATGCTCCCCAACAAGAGAAGCCACTGCATCTAGAGAGCAGCCCCGGCTCTCTGCAACGAGAGAAAGCCCTCGAGCAACAGCGAAGACGCAGCCTGGCCAAAAATAAATAAATAAATTTTTTTTTTTTAAAGATGCATCTTACCATGGTGCCACCTCTCCCCCACTGCCTTTGCCTCACACATTTTCTGCTCAGGCCTTAATGGCCTCTCTTTTTTCCTTTACTCCCCACTCTCTGTCCCTCCTCAGGACCTCTGCTCGTGTTGATCCCAGTACAATTCCTCTCCCCTCTTGACCTCATGGACTCCTCATCCTTCACGTCCTGGCATCGTTGCTTGTCAGGGTCAAAGTTTGACCTTTGTTTTGTGATTATTTATTTCATAATTCCCTCTCCCACTAGATCATAAACCTCATGAGGACAGCAAGCAAGTCTATTTTTTCTCAGAATCATATCCTTAGATTCAGCATATAGTATGTACTCACTCATTCACTCATTCATTTCTTCACATGTTCATTCCAGAAACAAATATATTGAGCATCTGCTATGTGCCAGGCCTTGCTCTGGGCACTGAGGATGAATGAGTGAGGTGTAGATACCACTCTCTGGTAGCTTCCACTGGGATGGGGTGGGAGTCAGGGGAGATAATAAACAAGTATGTAAATATCAGGTGGTGACACGAGCTCTGAAGGAAAAGAAAAATTGGATAAGAGAACAGAATACAATGGCATTCTTATACGTGGGGTAGTCAGGGAAGACCTCTTAGAGGAAGTGGCGGGGTAGTCAGGGAAGACATCTTGGAGGAGATGGCGTGAGGTCAAAGCCCGTGTCCAGGGAGGGAGCAGCCCTAAGGGCATGGAGGGCAGAGGCTCAGGGTTGAATGAGCGCTGGCCCGTGGGCTCCTTGCCTGGGCCGGTTTTTCATGCCAAGTGGGTGGATGCCCTCGGAGCAGCTGGGCCTGCACTCACGGTGGCTCTCTGTGTCTGCAGCCTCCGGGAGAAGCTGCGTGCTATCCTGCAGGCCACGTACACCCACTCCTGGAACCTGGCCAGGTTTGTGTTCCTCTACAAGGGGCTCTGCGCCCTGCAGTCCCACATCCAGGGCAAGACCTACCAGGCCCACTCATTCGTGTCTGCCTTCATCGGGAGCTTTCTGGTGTTTGGAAGCAACAGTAACATCAACAGCCAGGTAAAGGTCCTCCCAGATTGGGGGCCGGGGAGAGGGCTGGGGAGTGGGGCAAGATTCAGGTATAGAGTTGGGGGTGGGAATCAAAGAAGATGAGCTCTTGGCTCCCTGCCATGTCTGAGGGTCTGTAGTTCACCAATGGGAAGGTCACTTCCCCCTCAGGTACCTTGTTGGAGTTCCATGCAGCTCTCTGGGGCAAAGATTTAAAAACAATAAAACAAAACACACCCCCAAACACTACTCTGCAGTGAAGTGAGAAAAAAAAAAATGAGTAAGATTTTCATAAAACGAAGCTTTAATTCGAAGAATTATCTCTTATTCTGCAACTTGCCCTTTTTGTTGGTTAAAATTCCATTTTTTAATGAGATAATGATAAAACAAAATGCTAACTGTTGCTCCTGCTGTTGGTGTTTTAGCATTCTTCTTGGGCTATATGAAAAGTTGGCAGTCTTTCTAATTTGCCTCCCTCAAATTTCTTAAATATTCTTAAATTATAAAAATAATTGTTTTATTTTCACTTTTTAAGTAATGCAAACTAAGCACCCACTATGTGCCTGGCACACTTCTGGATGCTTAGGATACATCGTGATGAAATTAGAAAATAAATTGAAAAGAAAGTCTCTGTCTCCCTCTAACTGTCCAGCCACTGTCCAGCAACACTTTTTTTTTTTTTTTTTTTAATAATTTTTATTGGAGTACTGGGCTTCCCAGGTGGCTCAGTGGTAAAGAATCTGCCTGCCAATTCAGGAAGATGCAGGAGATGTGGGTTTGATCCCTGGGTCAGGAAGATTCCCTGGAGGAGGATGGCATGGCAACCCACTCCAGTATTCTTGCCTGAAGATCCCATGGACAGAGGAGCCTGGAGGGCTACAGTCCATAGGGTCGAAAAGAGTTAGACATGACTGAGCACACACACACACATACACACAATTGGTTATAATGTTGTGTTAGTTTCTGCTATGCAGCAAAGTGAATCAGTTATACATGTATATAGACAGTCATTTTAAATGGGCCTTGTGTAGCCTTTCAGAACTTGTCTGTGCTTGTATCAGTGTTCATAGCAGGCGTTTTCCACCAACGAGATCATAGTACTTTTTTTTTTCATGTAACAGTGTATCTTGGAGGCCTCTCTTGTCAGTCCTTCATCCTTTATAACATTAGCAGAGCTCTCTGCTGATGGGATGGACCAGCCTTGATTTCACAGTCTCCTCTGGATGGACATTTAGGGGCTCTTTAGCATTTGACCTCACACATACACTGTAGTCTACACCTTTGTTCAGGCATCTTCCTGCACTTGTGTCAGTCTGTCTGTAAGTCCCTAGACATGGAGTTGTAGAGTCTATGGATATGAGCATTTTGTATTTTGGGAAAGTTTCCCCAGTTTTTTTTTTTATGATAAAAATTTCACTTGTCTATGAACTTCCAAATTCTAGGAATCCTGGATCCACCCATTTCCTTCCCCCTTCCCTCCTTTCCCTGAGCCCTGGCAACAGCTGCTGTGACCTCCATTCAAAAATGTTACATGATGGACATACAGATGGCCAACAGGCACAGGAAAAGGAACGTGAAAAGATGCTCAACTTCACTAATTATTAGAGAAATGCAAATCAAAACTATAGTGAAATATCACCTCACACAAGTCAGAATGGCCATCATCAAAAAATCTGCAAATAATAAATGCTGGAGAGGGTGTGGAGAAAACGGAACACTCATGTACTGTTATTGGGAATGTAAATTGGTGCAGTCACTGTGGAGAATAGTATCGAGATTCTTTAAAAAACTAAAACTAGAGTCATCATATGATCCAGCAATCCCAGTCCTGGGCATATATATGAAAAAGATGAAAACTCTTAATTCAAAAAGATACATATACCCGCCCCAGTGTTCATAGCAGCACTATGTACAAGCATGGAAGCAAATGATGTGGTGTATATACACACACACACACACACACACACACACACACACACACACACACACACACACACACACACACACACACAGAGGAATATTATTCAACCATAAAAAAAGAATGAAATAATGCCATTTGCAGCAACATGGATGAACCTAGAAATTATCATACTAAGTAAAATCAGACAGAAAAAGGCAAATATATCACTTACATGTGGAATCTAAAAAAGATGATACAAATGAACTTATTTATGAAACAGAAACAGGCTCACAGACATAGAAACAAACTTATGGTTACCAAAGGTGGGGGGGCACAAATTAGGGGTTTGGAATTAACACATACTACTATATATAAAATAGATAAACAACAATTAGTACAGTGAAATATATTCAACATTTTATAATAACCTTTAATGGAAAAGAATCTGAAAAAGAATATACATACATATAAGTGTATGTATAGCTTAATCACTTTGCTATCCACCTGAAACACAACATTGTAAATCAACTACACTTCAATTTTTAAAAATATTGTATAAATGGAGTCATTATAGTATGTAATCTTTGAGGGTTGGCTTTTTTCACTCGGCATAATTTCCTGGCAATTCTTCCAAGTTATTGTATCCAGCAATCCCAGTCCTGGGCATATATATGAAAAAGATGAAAACTC
Organism: Okapia johnstoni; assembly: GCA_024291935.2. Lineage (NCBI taxonomy): Eukaryota > Metazoa > Chordata > Mammalia > Artiodactyla > Giraffidae > Okapia > Okapia johnstoni. The sequence continues at coordinate 52,299,520 of CM044324.1, read as the reverse complement.
TTAATTTTTCCAAGTTCATTCCTTTCACTGTTCATTCCTTTTCACTGCTGAGTAGTGTTCCATGGTGTGGATGTACCTATTGAATTACATCTGGGTTGTTTCTAGCTTTTGGCTATTAGGCATGCAACTGCTCAGAATATTCTTGTACATGTATTTGGTGAACATAAGTTTTCACTTCTGTGATGAATACCTGGAGTGCAATTCCTGGGGCATATGGTACACAAAGGGTTTTCCCCGTGTCTCAGTGATAAAGAATCTGCCTGCAATGCAGGAGACATGGGTTTGATCCCTGGGTTGGGAAGATCCCCTGGAGGAGGAAATGGCTACCTACGCCAGTATTCTTGCCTGGAGAATCTCGTGGACAGAGGAGCCTGGCGGGCTACAGTCCAAAGGGTTGTAAAGGGTCAGACACAACTCAGGGTCTGAGCACATACACACAGTACATGTATACTTAGTTTTAGAGGAGACTGACAAAGTATTTTCCAGAGTGATTGTCCTATTTTACATTCCTATCAGAAATATACTTGTGATCCAGTTTCTTTACCACCAAGCTGGCATGTGGTTTGTTACTTTTCATATTTTTGACATTTTGATAGGTGTGTAGTGCTTGTTGTGGTTTTTAAAAAGTTATTTATTTGCTTGACTGTACCAGGTCTCAGCTGTGCCATGCAGGATCTAGTTTCCCAACCAGGGATAGAACCTGGGCCTCCTGCATTGGGAGGTTAGAGTCTTAACCACTGGCTGCCAGGGAAGTCCCTCTCATTGTGGTTTTAATTTGCATTTCCCTAATGGCTAATGAAGCTGAACCTTTTTACATGTATCTATTTTCTTTCTGTGTAACCTCTTCAGTGAAATATCTGTTTGTGTCTTTCACTTATTTTCTAACTGGATTGCCTCTTTTTTTCACTGTTGTGTTTTGAGAGTTTCTAAAAATATTTTCCAGACACAAGTCTTTGTCAGATATGTGTTTTAAATATTTTCTCTCAGCCTGTAGCTTTTCTTTTCAACCTCTTCACATGGACTTTCACAACTGAAGAATTTTGCATTTTGATGAAATCCAGTTTATTAATTTTTTTTTCTTTTATGGACTGTGTTTTTTGTTGTCAAGCTACCTTTTAGTTTTGAGCCATGTAAATATATTCATTTTTCAAAATTTTTAATAAAAAAGAATAATAAATTAAAAGACATAAATAGTGGGAGTTCCCTGGCGGTCCAGAGGTTTAAACTGGGTGCTTTCATTGCAGGGGATTTGGGTTGAATCCCTGGTTGAAGAACTAAGATCCCATTTGCCATGCAGTGCTGCTAACAAAAAAAGACATAAACAGTAATATTCAAATGCCTGCTGCAAACCACTTCAAATCACCTTGCTCACACTCTGTGAAACCCTGATCCAGTGCACAGGCAGCGCTCCAGGGTGGGGTGGGGTCGGGGAGGGGAATGGGGGGAAATGGGGGAGGGATGGGATGGGGTGGGGTGGGTAGAAGGTTCCCAGTGGCTGGGCCCACTTGTAACCCCGTCCTTCCCTCCCACAGATAAACATGTACCTGCTATCCCGCGTCCTGTTTGCCCTGTGCCGCCTGGGTGTGGAGAAGGGCTTCATCCCCGAACCCAGGTCGGACCTGTTTCCGTGGTTCACGGGGCTGGTGTGGGGACTGGTGCTGTGGCTCTTCGAGTACCACCGGCCCACCCTGCAGCCCTCGCTGCAGTCGTCCATGACCTACCTGTACGAGGACAGCAACGTGTGGCATGACCTCTCGGACTTCCTTATTTACAACAAGAGCCAACCCTCCAAGTAACAGGGCCCCCAGGTGCTCAGGAAGGCTCCTGCACCCCAGTCGGGTGACGGAGGTGTCCAGCCGCGGTTCGAGATTGGCTCCATCTGCTAACCATCCCAGAGGATCCTACATCTTCAAGATCTGGGGTCTCAGACTCTAACTTTTATTAGCCCAGGGTTCCATTTGGCGAAATGGAAGCACTGATTATCAGTTTTCATTAGGTACTCTTGAATAGTGGAACGAGCCACTGAATCAGGCCGAAGAGCCTTGGGCACGGTGACAGCTGCTGACTCTTGAGAGACCAGGGAAGGTCACACCCAACCCTGGGCCTCAGGGATCATCGAGCCCAGACGAGGGCACTGAAGTCTCTTTCTGGTGGGTATGTTCTCTGACCATTCTTCTGTATCAGAGGGCTTCTGGCTGGTGGGCAGTGGGTTGCAAAAATGCATTTTTAGACAAGACTCAATTCCTTGTCTTGAGTGTTTTATTGGAGAAGCTCCAGCATTTCCACTGTCCAATAGAAACACAGTGTGAGACATACGTGACTGAGATTTTTTTAGTAGCCACAGTTTTTAAAAAGTGGAGGGAATTCCTGGTGGTCCAGTGGTTAGGACTCTGCTGTCACTGCCAAGGGCATGGGTTCTATCCCTGGTTGGGGAGCTAAGATCCCACAAGCCATGAGGTATGGCCCCCAAAAAAAAAATGTGGGGAGAGAAAGAAGCAGAGGAGATTAACCTTATTATATCTTTGAACCCAATATTTCTCAAATGTTATCATTTTAATGTGTGTTAAATATAAAAATAAGATATTTTACATTCTTTTTTTCTTGTACTAAGTCATCAGAATCAGGTGTATGTTTTACACTTTTGGCATTTTTCAGTTTGGACCAGTCACATTTCAAGTGCTCAGCCGCCGCATGTGGCTAGCGGCTGCTGTATTGGACAGCACAGATTAGAACATTCTATCCTCGCAGAAAATTCTAGTGGACAGTGCAGATACAGAGCTGGAGGACCTGAGTTTGAGTCCCCACTGGACCGCTGTGTAACCTTGGGGAAGGTTCTTCTCAGAGGCTCAGTTTCTACTAAAGTGAGGATAATCACAGTAATACCTGGTGTCTACACTGGACTTGTGTAACTACGACGGCTGCTTCAACTGCTAATGACATCATCCTACTTCCTCCTTCCTGGGTGCTTTGCACATATTATTTTTAACTCATACAATGACCTTGAAGGTACATATTTTGATCTCCATTTCACAGATGTGGAAACTGAGGGTTGGAGAAGTAACTTGCCAAAGGCAGTACAACTAGTGTGACAGTCAAACCAGGGTTTAAACCCAGATCTATGCGATTTCAAAGCTCTTTTTTTTTCAGTGCCTTAAATTTAGAAACCTAAACTATGCTATGCAAAGTTAGCTAGTTATTGAGGTGCACACTCAAATGCCTATAGGGGCCTGGGAAGTGGCATGAATGATGATGTTCTGGGTGCTATACAGTCAGGAGGGACGGGGACCTGGTGAACTGGAGACTTGTGTGTGTGCCAGACTAATTTTTTTTTTTAAACCACCAAGCTGAACAAATCAAACACATCTCCAGGAGATTTGGTCCATGGGCCATCAATTGGAGTAGGCATACTTCAATCTCTTTTTATATTTTGAAAATTACTAGTAGAAATATCCACATGAGTCACTGGAGGTCTTATTAAAATGCAGATTCTGATTCAGTGGGTTTGGGGTGGGGCCTGAGAATCTGGGTTTCTCATGGCTCCTGGGTGATGGCTGCTGCTGTTCTGAGCTTGAGTAACAAGGTGGTAGGGAATAATAGGGGGCCAGCCAGTAGCCCATGTGACAAATGAGGAAGTTATGTCACAGAGCTGTTAGGTCATGAAGGTGGGACTGGGTCTGAGTCTAAACAGTGTGTTCTCAGGCATGATGTTGTACTGCCAGCTTAGAAAACGTGGTCTTGAAGGTCCCTTAGTTCACTCTGCGGAGGCTGAATGAGGTCCTGAGGTTATGGGAAGGGGAGAGGGTAGCCACCAGCAAGTGGGTTTTAAAGCAGATGCTGGAGTGCCCCACCCATATCCTGTCTAACTTACACTTCAGTGCACACCAGCCACCCCACTGCCACCCTGAGTCTTTCTGCCTGAAGGCTCCTCCCTTGCTCTCAGCACCTGCTCTGTCAGCCTGCGGCAGACCTGCGGTGCTGGAGATTAATACATCCTGGGAACAGCTATCAACTAGGGACTGGTGACGACCCCCACTCCTGCACTCTGATTGCCTCTGGGTGGGATAACTCCCAGGTGCCTGCTCCATACTGGCTCCCAGAGCACCCCAGCAGGACTGAGCTCCGGCCACCCACAGCAGTCACTCGTGTGATAACACCTCCTCCCTTGTCTCCCTTCCTCGTGCCCCTACCACTGCTTCCCGGGACCACTTCCCACAGAAGCTGCTTGCACTCAACATCCTCATCGGGGTCTGCTCTTGGGGGAACCCAAACTAAAACTGGCCCCTCGTGCAGCGAGTTGAGGGGCAGCATAGCATGGTGGTTAAGGCTATCAGCTTTGGAACCCAAAGTGTCTGGGCTCAGTTCTGGCCCTCTGGTTCCTTGTAAGTGACTTAACCATTCAGGGCCTCCGTCTTGTCATCTGTTAAACAGCCATTCTCATGGCACAGGCCTCGGAGGGTGGTCTGGAGGATTAAATGATATGATAGCATATAAATAAGCCACTCGATAAATGCCTGCTGCTGTTTCAATGTATCATCCAAATGTAAAAGGAACCTTGGCCCCTCCGACTACAGACATTCTGCTTTCAACCTGGCCCGCCCCGCCCCTCAGCTGAAGGTAAAAGCCTTGGCTGCCTGCCCCCCATTCCTCCCGACGTCCCCCCACTGCCGCTGGGGGTTGGCCGGCTCCCCCACCCACCGTCTCTGCTCTCTAAGAATAGGTTCCCCTCACAGATGGCATCTCTCTGGATCCTGCCAAAGCATCTGGTGCCTCCAACTGCTCACTCCAGGGAGGGAGGTGGTGTGGTCTTCATGCAGGACTAGAGCCCCGGCTCCTGGGAGGAGTTCCCACTCAGCTCCCTCCTGGCCCAGCCTCCGTGTCTGTAAGAACTGGAAAACCGGGATTGCCAGAGGGCCCTTGGCCCACAGTAGGTGCTCCATAAATGCTAGTTCCTGAAATAGCAGTGTTTTAACATGTGTCAATTAAGCACCTGCTACTTTTCTACGAGGTCTCTGACTTGCAAAGCTGTAAACAAAAATTTTTAAGCAATAATGCATACACAATAGCGCAAAACGTAAAGGGGTACAAAGTGTATGATAAGGAAGAGTCAAGTTCCCCCTGAACCTCAGCTCCACCTACCCACCACCACCCCAGCCAGGGCACCCTCGTCCATACATTCTAGTGCACCCTTCCTGAGAAATTCTCTGCACAACCACCCATCTCTGTCCTCTAAGAAGCTTTTACATTGCACTGTCATCTCAAGAACTCTTGGACACTCCTTTCTTGTTCTCTGCATGTTTGGTTTCTCTTTGATCAATAATCTGATATAAAAGTGAGTCCTGGAATTCCCTGGCAGTCTAGTAGTTAGGGCTTGGTGCTTTCATTGCCAAGGGCACAGGTTCAATCCCTAGTCAGAAACCTAAGATCCTGCAAGCCGTGGGGTGTGACCAAAAAAAAAAAGTCAGTGTTAGTATTTTTTTTTTTTTAAAAGGGAGTCCTTTCTTTGAGCCAGTTCCTGTCCCCCTCAACCCCACCCCTAAGTCCCCAAATATCTCAGGCAGATCAACCTGAAGATGAATCATCCTAGATGTCTTGAGTCTTGTCGTAGATGACACCCAACATGAAGGCCCACGGAACTCCAACTGAAAGGGGAAGGACAAAGTTGAAGTGAATTTGGGGCCCTCCTGCTGCTCCTCTCCCAAATTAGAGGTTGTTCGGGGAATCCACGTGAGAGTGATGATTCACAAACCCAGGCTCCAAGAAGCTGCCTCCTCGGCTTCTCACGACTGCCGCCTTCCTCACAGCAGGCTCCAGAAAGGATCCTGGAGATGGTGTTTCTGTCCACACTGTTCGCTTCTCCCACTCCCATGAGTGTGTGTTGGGTTTGTGAGAATCAGGCTTTAAACCGGACCCCCTCCTAAACCAGCACATCGTGCTGTGTCCACCTCTTGGAACCAATAGTCTGTGACTACAGGTGGGTTGCTTTCTATGAGGGTATTTATAAAAAGAATACTATGTTTTTTTCCTTCCCTTATCTTGTTGCAGATTCATAGGGATAGAGAGGGTCTTCTTTCAGTCTTGAAAAGCATTTTGGGTGTGTGCGTGCTGAGTCATGTACAACTCTGTGTGACCCTATGGGCTGCAGCCCGCCAGGCTTCTCTCTCCATGGGGTTCTCTAGGCAAGAATACTGGAGTGGTTTGCCATGCCCTTCTCCAGGGAATCTTCCTGACCCAGGGATTGAACCCACGGTTCCTGTGGCTCCTGTGTTGCAGGTGGATTTTTTACCACTGAGCCATGGGGAAAGCCCACATTTTGGATGAGAGTGTGTTAAGTTTAACCAGAGGCCTCCTGCAGGACTCACTCTTGGGACTGGAGGCCACAGGGGCCCAGCTAGAGGACAGAGGGAAAGCTGGGCTCCCCTCTGAGTACTGATTTTCGAGAGGGCTCCCTGCTTTCTGTTACAGGCCTGTGTGCTCACGATTTCATAAACAAGACAGGACCAGGCAGCAGTGAAATGCAGGTCATGAGGTTCCTGTTGGAAGCCTTGCTCTCCTGCTTTTCTGAGCTCTCCCTTCATCCTCTCATGGGCTGGATGTTAGCGGAGAGAGATCAAAGTCTTACCGCATCAGCTCTTTATTTTTTGCCCATGCACCCCAGCTTGTGGGATCTTAGTTGCCCAACAAGGAGTTGAACCTGGGCCCCCTGCAGCGGAAGCTTAGAGTCCTAACCATGGACTGCCAGGGAACTCCCTACATCAGCTCTTTCAGGACACTCCTTTTTAGGGTGTCTTTTTTATGTGTGTCATGAACCCTTTTGGCATCTGGTGAAGCTTATAGACCCTTCTCAAGAATTTTGCTTTTTTTTTTTTAAAGAATGTTGTTTTTTAAACCATAAATAAAATAGAATTACAAAAGACAACAATTATATTGAATATTGAAATAATAATCAATATTTTTAATATTTGTCACTTAGTAATATTTTTTATGGCTGTGCTGGGTCTTCATTGCCGGTCGGGCTTTTCTCTAGTTGTGGCAAGCGGGGGCTATTCTCTAGTTGTGGTGTGCAGGCTTCTCATTGCGGTGGCTTCTCTTGTTGCAGAGCATGGGCTCTAGGGTGGGTGGGCTTCAGTAGTTGCTGCACATGGGCTCAGTAGTTGCGGCTCCCAGACTCTAGAGCACAGGCTCAATAATTGTGGCACACGAGCTTAGTTGCTCTGAGGCATGTGGGATCTTCCCAGGTCAGGGATCCAACTTGTGTCTCCTGCATTGGCAGGTGGACTCTTTACTACTGAAACAGTATAGGGCACCAGGGAAGCCCTGTGTGTTCTTTTTTAAACACATCAGATAAAAAGATCTAGTGGCAAGTCCAAAACTACCAGGATGTCACAGGTGTCATAAGCGTGAAAGTATCTTAGGATCCCTGGGGCAGCTGTGATAAGGAAGTAGCTGTGATTTCTCTTGGTGATAAAGTCCCAAGTTGCTGCTAATTGGCCTCTGGATTCAGTTCAGTTCAGTTCAGTCGCTCAGTCGTGTCCGACTCTTTGCGACCCCATGAACTGCAGCACGCCAGGCCTCCCTGTCCATCACCAACTCCCGGAGTCTTGTTGCCTACATTTAAAATGGAAGGAAATGTTACATTTCAGTTAGAGACGAGTGAAAATATAGATGTAATTTTTTTTCCTGTCCAAGTTCATGGAACTTGGGTTCATGGGTCACAGTTTCAGAACTGCTTGAGGGTGGCTGAAAAGCTATGACAAACCTAGACAACGTATAAAAAGCAGAGTCATCACTTTGCCGACAAAGGTCCGTATAGACAAAGCTATGATTTTTCTAGTAGTCATGTACGGGTGTGCATGGGGTCACAAAGACTTGGATACAACTTAGCAACTGAACAGTAACAATCAATATTGGCTGAGTTCTTGCTAGGTACTAGGTACCTGGTGATATGGGAGGCTAGGGTTTAGCAATGAAAAAGCCAGTTCCTACTCACCTGGGGTTTATCATCCAGGGAGGGAAGACTAATGAATATACAGTTCAGAGTGGTAGGTACCAGGAAGGCAGTGCAGTAGAGAACAGCAAGGTCTGTTTTCCAGGGAAGGCCTCTCTGAGGAGGTGGTGTTCACTCTGAGACCCAAATGATGAGGAGCGAGCCATGCTGAGAGGTAGAGGAAGGGTGTTCCCGGCATAGGAGCTGCAAAGTGCACAGGCCCTAAGAGGGGAACAGCTGACAGCATTCCAGGGCCTGCAGGAGGTCAGTTAGACTGGGACAGAGTGGCAGGTGGGGACTTATCAGAGTGTTGGAGATGGAGTCCCAGAAGCTGGCTGGGCCCATCAGGCAGGCTTTGTGGGCCAGAGTGAGGGGTTTGGGTTTTCGTCTCAGTTTGACAGACAGCCTTTGGCAGGTTTAAGCAGGACAGTAATGTGGCTGTGATGTGATTTACATTTTGGAAAGATCCTTCTAGCTGTGTGGGGGGAACAGAACGTAGAAAGCCAGGCTGGCAGTGAGATCCAGTGAGGGAGCTAGGCACGGGTCCCAGTGAGACCATGGCAGCCTGGACCAGGGTGGGGCCTCAGGGTGGAGAGAAGCGGGCAGATCTGGGGTATCATTTGCAAAGTGGCTCGGTGGCCCAGGACTTTTTGGAGGTGGGGATGAGAGAGATGGGTATAGCAAATGACCTCCCCCCCCCTCCCCCCCATCCAGCTGAGAAACAGACCTGGACCTTGCCCCTCCCCTCGCCTCTTCAGCCCCCTTGCAGCCCTCCACGGCCCCTCTGGGGCCAGCCACCCGCACACGGGCCCCTGGCATGCGAGCTTCCCAGCTGGCCTTGATTGTTGTCACTCCCCAGGGAGTCATGGGAACACACTCCCCCTGCCCCCTGCGCCCCCCTCTTCTCAGACAGGGCCGGGCCCTAACAATGCCCCTCAGCCAGCCAGTGGCCTGGACACAATGCCCCTGTTTCGGTTCATTGCCAGCTCTGGGAGGCCTGCTGGGTTTCCTGGCCTGTTTGGCATATATATAACTCTGGCTTCCAGCAGGGATTTTTTTGTTGTTGTTCAAAAAAAAAAAGGGAGAGAGGGAGGGAGAATATCTCAGGCTCCTCCTCTCTGAATATCTTAATATATTTTGAAAAGCCTTTCTCTTCTTTGTGAGCTCTCGCTACTCCCCTCCCTGACCGCATTTGCCATGTGCCTGTCAACCCCGGGACCAAATGCAGGTCAGCAGGTGTCAGAAAGAAGACGAGAAAAATGAAAGAAAAGTGACTCGCTCCACCGTGGCCAGCCTCAAACGTGCTGGTGTGGCTGGAGGTGATGAGAGCAACGAGGCCTCTGAGGGGGCAGGCCCTGGGGCCCCATGCTTTTCGGCCACCTTATCTCCGACTTCCAAGACACCCTCCAAAATGAGGCACAACATTTTATCTTGAGCCCCTAGGAAAGAGAAGAGCTGCTGACTAAAAATGAGCATGCCATTGATTGTATGATGCACTTCACTTTCAGAGCTGTTAAATATGAAAAAAAGAAAGTTTGAGAGAGGACTTCCCTGGCAGTCCAGTTGTTAAGACTCTGTGCTTCCACTGCAGGAGACATGGGCTCAATCCCTGGTCAGGGAACTAAGATTCCCACCTACCCCCTAGCGTAGCTAAAAAAAATTAATCAATTTTTAGAAAATGGTCTGAGAATCAGTGGAATATAGGATTGTCTCACCTACACACTTCATTGCTGTCCAAATGTGTTTTTCTCCTTATCTCTAGGCCTAATAAAGTTTGGGAAGTGGTGCACGGATTGCTGCTTGAAAACTCCTGTTCTGCAGCCTAACAAGAAGTTTTTTTTCTTTTCTCATTTGGAAAAATTGGGAGGAGATGTAGGCAAGCTGCTCCAGTGATTCAGCCTTCATTCTTAGTAACCGCTGACATTTACTGAGGGCTCTCTACGTGCCAACTACTGCCCTAAGCACTTTCATAACTCAGTTAATGTCCCAACAGGCCTATAAGGTGAACACTGTGATCATTATTATTACCATCCCCATTTTACAGGTGAGAAAACAGAGCCCTTCTGCTTTAAGGGCTCCCCACCCCCTCACTGCAGCCCTAGTCAGGGCAGGCATGGCCACTGTGTCAGATTATCTGCCCTCTGCTTGGAAACGCATAATCCCATTGAAGAGGCTGGAGTGATACAGAGAAAGGAAGAGTCACTGGGTGAGCCTTGGAGAGGAGAGGGGGTCCCCAGAGCTTGAGCTCATGGAATAATAGGGGCGCAAGGGAAGGGAGGCTCGCTTATGGACCAGAGGCCTATCCACTTCCACTGGCCTTGGACCCTCCGGCTGGACATTTGGACTGGCTGATGACCAAAGACTTAGCCAAGGCCACACAGCCAGGCAACTGCTGGCTGGCACTAAGCCCCATGAACACCCACTTCCCTTCCCTTCCACATCCATGTCGTCCGCAAAGAGGAGCCGTGTTGGTGCTCTAGTAATGTCACTAAGAGTAGCTAACATTTATTGGATGCTTACTCAGTGCCAGGTGCAGGCATTAGGGATTGCAAACTCAGAGTGGCAGGGCAATTAAGGTCATCACGTGAGGCAAGCCAGGCAGGGACACTGGTTGCCTGGAGGTTCAAGGCTCTGACTAAATGGGGGAGAGCACTTGCTCAGTACCCTGATGGCCTACCTAGCATTGCCAGATGTTACTTTTTTTTAAAGCCAAACATTTGGGCGTTCCCTTGTAATCGAATGGTTAGGATTCCACGTGTCAGGGAATTAAGATCCTGCAAGCCATGCAACATGGCCAAAAATTTTTCAAAATCCAGATATTTAAATTTTTCTATAGCATGTCCCAATTTAAAATTTGTTTTAAAAACTAATTCATAATTCAAGGGAAGAATACTTTGAGCAAATTAAATCTGGCCTGCAGGCCAGTTTGCAAACTCTGCTTGTCTTGTTTTCTCATTGAACCCTGACACCCATTCTGTTGAGAAGCCCCCTGCCCCTTGTTCTACGAAGGAGGCAAGCAGAGCTCTTCAGGGGAGTAAATCACTTACCCATCTGGCCAAGCCACACAGTGGGGGTCTGCCCACTCCCAACGCTTGCTCCTATGTGAGACAGCCTCCCGAATGGGTGAGAGGCCTGTGTTCAGACACAGCCAGGACTGGCACCGTGACAGAACGTCTCCAGAGACAGTAAACCGTCAGTCAAACCATTCAGTGTAGTGACAAGGGATCATTCGAGATGAATGTAATGTTGCAGACGTAAAACTCCCCACCTCCTTCTGCCAGAACTCAACAATGGATGTCTCTGTGCCTCTTAATAAAATGAAGTCCCCACAGAATCATTTCTTCTAATTATGTATTCCTTATAATAATGGGATGTTCATGTTTGGAGATTTTTTTTTTTTAAGCTATGAATGTACGTTTAGGGGAGTTGGTGTATGCGGAATAAATAGCTTTGAACTATTTGTGTCGCTTGTCAAACTTCTTAATGAGCATATTGTGCAGATACATAGAAATAATTCTGACTCTCCCATTGGAGGGTGAGCTCCAGGAGTCAGAGATGAGTGTTTTGCTTTCAGCTGTCCCCCAGACACCTGGCACAATGTCGGATACATAGCAGGGACTCAGTAAATATCTGTGGATTGACTGAGTGAGGCTCAGAGGAAGTGAATTGACTTGTCCAAGGTCACAGACTCGGATTCTCGTTTACATCCACCTGATTTAGAAGCCCAGGCTATCACTCCTCCACCAGCCTGCCTCTTGGAAAGAGGTCTTCAGGCAAAGGATTGTGGGTCCAGGAGCTTCCACCTCTTTGGACTCCTCTTGAGTTAGGACTTGAGGAAGGTGGAGATGGACAGTGAGCCCCTGTTAATTAAGCCACTATCCACATAATACCTTTTGGAAACCACACATTGTACTCTTAACAGCCCTGAGGCTGACCCTGGGGTATTTACAGAGGGGGTTGTACATGAAGGGCAGGCCCTGGGTTTTACAGTGGAAGACTTCTATTCTGCTGTGTGACCTTGAGTAGCAAGTGGCACCTCTCTGAGCCTCCTTCCTGTGCCATGTAGATAAATGAGCTTCACTTATTTATCAGGTCGAAAGGAGATCATCAGTGGAAATGGCTGCCCAGTAATTGTGGATTTTTTTTTGAAGCCTGAGAACTGTTGAGAACAGGCTTATCAGGATATGTTGGGCTTGGGGTTAAGAGGTTCTATCTTAGAAAGCCTTTGCTGCTTTCAAGTGGGTATTAATAGATGCAGGAGGCCCTTATCTCTGAGTTCACACTGGAAATTCTGCTCTTCACTCCTTTTTTGCTACAGGACAGGAGAGCTTGTGGGAAGGAGGGCACCTGCTTTGACATAGAAGGTTGTATACTGGAATACTTTAGGGAGGGCAGAGCGTTGAAAATCCCCAGGATTTGGTCTTATCAAGTCTGAATAATAAGCTTTTTCATCGGCTAGGTAAGCTCATGTCCTTTAGGTCTCAGTTTCTTCATTCTAAAACGGGGCAATAATAATGGTATCTGTCTTCCTTCACCAGCAACCAGTACAGTGCTTGGTATATAATAGGTGCCTGATAAATGTTGGTTGAATGACTCATGGGCATGAGAGGGCTTCACAGAATGAATGCTACTGTTGTTGAGCCCCTTTGGGAATGTGTGAAGGAAGGAAATTCCCTCTGCAGTGGGAATGTTGCTGGCTTCTCTCACCCTCTTGTCAGGATCTGGCTTGGCTGTTTAGAATGAGACCTACCATTCTAGTGGGAGCTTCTCCAACTGGGGAGGGAGGAGGGGGACAGGCCAACCCCGGGGCTGGGAATCCACTGCCTGCCAGATTGTGTCACTGGCTGGCTTCACTCCTGAATGGGCTTCAGTTTTCCCTTCTGTACTGTAAGAAGCTTGTTTAGTCTCTCTGGTCCCTTCTAGTGCTCATATAGTCTGGGATTTGCAATGAGTAATTTCACAGACTGGTTAGGAAACTCCTGGTGTGTTCCTAAACCACCTCATCTTAATAGTTTTCGAAACACTTTCAGGTCCCTTATACTTTTCATCCACATGGCAACCCTGGAAGGTGAGGTGGGGGAATGGTAGTAAGCCCATTTTACAGATGAGGAAACTGAGGCTATGAAGTGTCTGCAAGGTGCTGTAATTTGAGGCTGCCCCACACATTTTGGTTATACAAGTACACCGATTTGTTCTCCAATGTGAACATACATAAAAATCACCTGGCATGAGGGTAGGGGTTTGCTTGTGAAAATGATTCCTGGGCATTTAGATTCTAAATTGGCAGGGATGGGGTGGGCCCATAGTTAACAAGCACCCAGGTGATTCTGAAACCTGGGACTTTCCAGGTAGCCTCCAGTGTGAGCCTATTTCTTTTTACAGCCCATCTCAGCACCTACTGTGGACCAGGCCAGTGTTGGGAAGAGGCCCTATTGGAGCTCCCAGTCTGATAAGGAAGGTAGATAAAGTAATCCAGTGTGCGCTCAGTGCTGGAACAGAGGTGGGGGTGGACTATGGAGGAAGCTTCAATACCTGAGTGCTCCCTGGAAGAAGTGATATTTATACTGGGCCTAGGGATCTCATTCTTGATTACTTCTTAGGTTTTGGTTTTTTTTTTTTTCCTGATGGGTCAATCCCCACCAGATGGCAGGCAAGTTCACGGAAATCATCAAGCCTTTTACATCTCTGCCCTCAGTGCTGGCACAGAGCCTGGCATAGAGGAGAGGACAGTATTGCTCAAATCAGCTGATCTGAGCAATGAGAAATGGCTGATGGAGAGGTCCCAGGGCCTCCGGATTAAACGCATTTTCATGCTCAGCACACTCACCTCCTCCCTTTGTGAGATCTAACATGGAATTAATAGTGAAAATTCCACATCGTGTTGTAAATGCTTGTTACCTGTTTCCCTCTTCCCTTTTTCACTAAACTGTGAGTTCCTTAGCGCCAGGAGTCAAGAATGGGGCATAGAGCCGGCTCTCAAAACGTTTGTTGAATGAGTGAATCAGTTCAAGCAGAAGTTTGTGCATAGGGTACTGAAGAGTTTCCAGCTATAGGAGGGCTTGTAGAAAAGCCCAGAGCTGTATTGGGCCTGACATCCCTCCCCATCTTCTGACGGCTCCCTTCTGCTTGGGCTCTGGCTGAGAGGAATAGGGTGGGCACAGGATTTGAAAGTGAAATGCTTCGGTGAGGGAAGTTGAGGGAGATGTGGCCGGAGCTTGGAGGTGGGCCTGAGAACCCAGAAGAGAGGAGGGGCAGTTTCTAGAGCTCTGGCCTAGGGCCACAGGTGAGAGTACTCGGGGTCACGTGGGGTCTGCTGACGTTGAGATATGCTTAATGGACATTATGTCATCAATGTCTCCACTTAGAGGAATCGGCCAGATGGGGGTGCGCCGGGGAGGGGGTGGGGCCACCACTCCTCGGACAGGGGCCGTCCCCTCTGAGGGCGGGGAGTGAGAACGCGCCTGGCACCGCCCCGACAAAGCCTGCGCGCGCCCCGACCCCCGATTGGCCGTACCGCCTCGCGCCGCCGCCCCGTCCCGCCCTCCGCCGCCGGCCCGGCGCGCTGTAGCCAATGGGCGACGTCGCCGTCGCCTCCGTCACAGTACGGGCAGCCAATGGTGGCAGCGCTCGGCGGCTCGTGGCTCTTTCGCGGCAAAAAGGATTTGGCGCGTAAAAGTGGCCGGGACTTTGCAGGCAGCGGCGGCCGGGGGCGGAGCGGGATCCGGAGCGGGATCTAGCCCTCGCCTCGGCCTGCCGCCATGGGCCCGCGCCGCCGCCGCCGACTGCCACCCGGGCCGCGCGGGCCGTGAGCGCCATGGCCGTGGCCGGGGCCCCCTCGGGCGGCCCTTGCGCGCCGGCGCTGGAGGCCCTGCTCGGGGCCGGCGCGCTGCGGCTGCTCGACTCCTCGCAGATCGTCATCATCTCCACCGCGCAGGACGCCAGCGCCCCGCCGGCCCCCGCCGGCCCCGCCGCACCCGCCGCCGGCCCCCGGGACCCTGACCTGCTGCTCTTCGCCACGCCGCAGGCGCCCCGGCCCACACCCAGCGCGCCGCGCCCCGCGCTCGGCCGCCCGCCGGTACGGACACCAGGGACACTGGGCCGAGTGCGCTGCCTGGACCCCCGCGCAGACCCGGGCGGGGCGCGATGTTTGGCCCGGCTGCAGCGGGGGCGGGGGAGGGTGGGCTGAGGCGCCCAGGCTGGGCGGTGCCGAGCCTGGGTTGGGCCTCGGGGCTCCGCCCTGGGGTGCGGGGTGACCTCGGGCCAGTCCTTGTTTGCAGCTCTGTGTTCTGGGCCTCAGCTTCCTCGCCGGATCAGACTCAATGATAATAATAGTCCACGTGTATTCAGCTGTCGCTGACTGCATGCCAGGCTTCTGGCTGACTTCAAGGCAGCTAAAACTCACATCCATGCTGTGAGCTTGGTGTTGTCACTGTGCCCATCTGAACTGTGCCCAGAGAGGGGAAGTGGCTTGCCCCCTGGTCACAAGGCTGCAAGTGGGATTTAAACTGAGGCCTGCTGGCTTCAGACCAGAACTTGTGGCTGAGTGGTGGGCATGGCTGCTTGGGGAGGTCAAAGTGGGGTGTTCTGGGACCTGACCGTAGAAGAGCCATTGAGGAGACCCTCCTTCCTGCCTCTGGGACTGCCAGGTGCAGGCCTGGCCCTCCGGGCCTCTGGGGACAGGCTGCCTGGCTGGGAGGCCTTCTCTGCAGGGGCGGGGGTGACTGGGCCAGCTGCTGATCCCCTCCTTCTGCCTGTCCTTCCATCTGCCACCCTCCACCCTCCCAGGCCCTGGTTGCCATGGAACCTCATTAATCAGGCAGGCGGACCCCCGGGCCCCAGTGGAAGTCCTGGGTGGGCTAGGCCTCTGGGAGCTGGAGAGGAGGCCCCCAGTGCCAGGAGAGAGTAAATGCCCCAGGGAGATCCCTTGATAAAGTGCTCCCTGCACAGCAAAAGGCTAAAGACAGTTGAGACTAGGGGGCCCAGAGAGGTGTCTGAATTAGGGGGTGGGGGAAAGGAGGGGGTGGAGGCCTAGAGCTTGGTCCTGTGGGCTGCAGGACAGGGTGTGGAGACCAGTTTGACTGGTGCAGCCTGTGGGTAAAGTTAGGGCATGGATAGGCAGGCAGGATGGGGTCTCAGCACAATTGGCTGAGCAAGTTGAGGCGAGGAGGCAGGGCCCAGGGCAAGGAGGTGGAAGCCCAACTGCTGACGGAGGCCTGGGTGGCAGCTGGTCCCTGAGGCATCCCAACAAGGTTCCCCCGACCCCTTTGGCCCCCTGCCCAGTGCGTCCTTCCTTCCGGAATCACTGAGATGCTAATAATAACAATAGGAGGCACCATTGTTTTGAGACTGTTTTGTGAGTTAGGCCATGTGCCAAGCACTTTACCCAATTAACTCGTTTAACCCTGTCAACAACTTGCCCGTTTTACAGATAGGGAAGTTGAGGCTTAGATATGTTAGAACCTTCCCTGGTGAGTCAGCTCGTGAGTGGTGGGACCAGTCCAGATTTCCTGAGTGGTTAACTGTTGGCATGCCTTACTTCCTGGAGATGCTAATAGAGATTGAAGGAAGCCCAGGGTCCCTTCCTCCTAATGAGTGAGAGGGAGGGAAGTTGCACAGTGTGGGTTCCCTGATTGGTCTCCTATACCCCAGCAACCTGTCCCTGCAGCTACCAGCTTGGAGCCTGAATGAGTAGCCTCCATTTAGCTGATTGACAGGTGCTTAGGCCTAGGGCTGTCCTGCCCTTGGGCAGTGGAGCTTCAGGCTCAGAGGGACAGCCAGGGACTGGGATCAGGAGGTTTGCCTTCTGTTCCATGCCCGGGGTGTCAGGGGCAGCCTCACTGGGTCTGAGCATTCCATTCATTCAGTAGTTGTTAGTGAGTGCCTCTGAGGTTCTAGGCACAGAGGCAAGTAAAGAGCCTCTGCTGTCACAGTACTTAAGGGCTAGTAGGTGTTTTCTGCCGTGAGCAGGGGTAGGGCCTGGTACCACAGGTCTCACTATCTGTTTCTGCTGAAGTACAGAAACATGGGCCCAGCTTTTGCCGTCCAGCACCCCCTAACATTGTACCTGTGAGTAGCCACTGGCTATCTGAGCTGTGGCCTCCACTCACCCTCTGCACTAGCATTTGTTTGGGGGCAGTCCTTGAAACAAGCTACAGGCTCAGCTTCTGCACAAGTGAGCATTCATTGAGTACCTCCTGCCTACAAGGCTCTGCGATTCAGCCATTCCTCCTGGCTCTTCTGTCCACATCTCCCCTGTTGTCATGGCTCTTAAAAAACAAACTGAATATGATATGTATTTACTGTAGAAGAAGAGATGAGAAAGTTGAGGGGGACAAGATCCCCAGCCCCATCCATTTTTCCTTTTTTCTCTTCCAGAGTCTGCTTTTTTAAGGTGGTTATGACATCTTTCTAAAGTTTTAGAAATTGAAGTTTTTCCTTTACTTCTGTGTTCCAATAGCACATCATCCCCACTTTAGAGACAAGGCAGCAATTCCTTATGGTCCTTGCCCTGATACCAAGGTTACTCTTGAAATGGATTCTATAATAATACAAACTGAATCAGAGAAAATGGTTTCATGAGCTTTTTAATCCCCAAAAGGGATCACATAAATGCATTGCTTCGTAACCGTGTTTTTCTTGTCAATATGTCTTTGGGAGAGTTTTGTATCAACCTGCCCCCGTCCTTCTTGACAGCAGTGTGGTATTCCAAGGGCTGGATGAACCAGTTTTTGTGGCCTCTCCCATGGATAGGTATTTGAGTCATCCGGATTTCTTTCATCCCTGCTTTTTGGGTCCCTGTATCTGCATCTCTGGAGAACAGTGGCAGAGATGGGCATCCGTCTGCCTAAGTGTGGCGTGGATCCACCTTCAGCATGGGCACCCTTTTGAGGGGGCAGGAAGGAGGCAAAGGGTGCAGTTGGCTGGAGCATGCTAGGGTTCAGGGCTTTGGGGCAAGGCTGGAGAGCTGGGTACATTGTGGTTTGGCTTGCGGGAGCCTGGCTTCCGGATGAGCTTCTGCCCGGCTCACTAAGGTTCAAATTCTGACTCCACCTCTCACTGTGTGACCTCTGCGAGGTGCAGACTCCTCAGGAAGTGGAAGTCATCAGAACCCCTGCTGCAAGGTGGCTGAAGGTTGTGGGTGATCACACGCAGGTGGAGCAGTTACCTAGCGGTGCTCAGGACACAGGAAGCGCTCAGCATGTGTTAACTCTGATATTGACAGACGCCTGAGGAAATCTAGGAGTGCCTGCGTGAGAGGGAGTGTCTGAGTCGGGCAGCATGTAGGGTGGTTCATTCAGCAAACATATGCTGATGCCCAGATCCTGCATGCAGAGATTATTCAGACCCAGTGCCTGCCTCTGAGGGGCTCCCTGGCCTCTGGGTGAGACAAACACACCTGCAGAAATTTGTGGCAAGAGACCATGTGGGGAAAGGTTGGGTTTGCAGCGCTCCTGAGGGAGAAAAGGCTCAGTTTCTATGGTGCTATTGATTGGAAAGACTGAGGTGATGGGTAAGGTGCCTCTCTATGGAGGGGGAAGCGTTGGTGTGAACTGGGAGGGAGGGAGGCGAGGGCCAGCCAGGGAGGGACCAGCACGGGCTAAGGCTTGGAGGCGCAGGTCTATGAAGAAACTCAGAAGCTCAGCAGAAGTTCCTGTGGATAAGTGGTGGCAGGTGAGGATACTAAGGTGGAGGGGACAGACGGAGGCAGGGAGACCAATGGGAAGACAGCTGGATGGTCCAGATAGGAGGTGCCCATGGCTGTGGTGACGGGATTTTTGGCAGCTAGGTGCGATGAGGGCAGTGGGTGGGCCCGAACCAGGAAACCTAGCTGGTTCTAGCTCAGGAAACCCTGTGGGTGGTGGAGGGGCAGGTACAGCTGGTTTGGGTCAGGATATGAGGGAGATGCCTGTGAAATCCCTGGAGCAGTCTCCATCCTCGTGCGGGAATCCTGGCTCTGGCACTTCCTGCCTGTATCACCTTGAGTCTTTCTGGGCTTCAGTTGTCCTATCTGTAAAATGGGGCCATGATTGTGCTGCCGTACTCATGGACGAATCAGAAACCAGAGAGAGGTAGTGACTCATTCAGGGGGTCTGTATCCCAACGGCTTAAAACATCAGACATCTGTTATCTTATGGTTTCTGAGGGTGAGAAATTCAGGGGTAACTTGGCTGGGTGCTTCTGGTTGAGGACCTCTTCTGAGGTTAATGCCAAAATGTTGGCCTGGCTACAGTCATCAGAAGGCATGACCAGGGTTGGAGGATGTGCTTCTAAGCCTGCCCGTGTTGCTGTTGGAGGTGGGGCTTTAGTTTCTCGCCACTTGGGCCTCCTTAGGGCTACCTGGGTGCCTACGTGACATGGCCGCTAGCTCCAACCACGGGAGGAATCCAATAAAGGGCAAGGAGGACGCTTTAGTGCCTGTGTGACCCTGTCTCAGAAGTGACACACCGTCACTTCCACCACATTCTGTTCATTAGAAGCGAGTTACCAGATCGGGCCCGTACTTAAGGGAACATTAGGCTCCACCTGTTGAAAAGAGGAGAAGCAAAAAAAACTTGCAAAACTACTACAGGTCCCCCAGGGAGGTAGTGGCGGAACTGGGGCTTGAACTTCTGCCTTCCAGTTGAGTGTTCTGTCCTGTGGGGTAGGATCGTGCTGCCTGGGACCTCCCCCTCACTCACACTCTTGGGCATCCTGGTAGAGTGACTGGGGCAAGGGTTGGCCCAGGAGCACCCAGTCCTCAGCCAGGTCTCTTGTGGCCCCACTCTCCTGGTTACTGGGCATCCTTCCATTGTTTTTGCCATAGGTGAAGCGGAGGCTGGACCTGGAAACCGACCATCAATACCTGGCCGAGAGCAGCGGGCCAGCTCGGGGCAGAGGCCGCCACCCAGGAAAAGGTACCCCCAGGGCTTGGGCTCAGGCAGACCCCCTGGCCAGACCCACATTGAGGGGGTGTGGGCAGACAGGAGTGCTTGCAGACTAAGCTCTGGTCTGTCAGGCCTGGGTCTGATCCAGGCCTTGGGGGGCCCCAAGGGGCAGCTGGAGTGGCCGCCTGGCATGGCTTCCCAAGCCCTAGGGGGTGGGAAGTTCCCTAGCCGGAAGAGGAATGCTGTGGTTGGCAGGCAGCAGCCATGGGGCCTCCCTGCTTGGCCTTACCAAGGGGAAGGAACCATCTGCCCCCTCCCACCCCCACCCTGCCATCCTCCTGCCCTGCCGTTGCCAGGGAGCCCAGTGTGGCTGGGGGTGGTGCTGAGGGACCTTGTCCTGCCTGGCCCCCAGGTGTGAAGTCCCCAGGGGAGAAGTCACGCTACGAAACATCGTTGAACCTGACCACCAAACGCTTCTTGGAGTTACTGAGCCGCTCGGCCGACGGTGTGGTCGACCTGAACTGGGCGGCTGAGGTGCTGAAGGTGCAGAAACGGCGCATCTATGACATCACCAACGTCCTGGAGGGCATCCAGCTCATCGCCAAGAAGTCCAAGAACCACATCCAGTGGCTGTAGGTACCAGCCGAACAAGGGGGTGGGCGGAGGCCCAGGGTGGACTAGGCGAGAGGAGCTGAGAGGCATACCTGCTGTGGCTGCCCGCGTCCCCATCTTACAGCTGGGCAAACCAAGGTTTAGAGAGGAGAGCTGGCTTCCCTGAGGTGATGGATGCGGGAAGCAACACAAATCCTACATATCTAGCTCAGCGCAGCTTTCCATTTCTTCACCTGGGTGACTACCATCTGGATAAGGATAAGGAACCTTTCCAGCACCCCAGAAACTTCCCTGTGCCCCTTCCCAGACACTGTCCCTTCCTCATACCACCCAGATGACCACTGTTCTGGCTTCTGTTGCCATCGATGAGCTTGGCTAACACAGCTGTTTTATTCTGGTTAATTCTTAGTTTTTTCCCCCTGTTTTCACCTCTTTCCCCGGCACATTCGTGTTTTCAGTTTGGGGTAGATACTCCATTCTACATTTATTTATTTATTTATCTTCTTTTCACTTGATATGTCTTACAAATGCTTCCATTTTTGCATCTAATTCATTCATGTCTTTTTACACAACTACAGAGTGTTCCATGGCATGTCTGCCCTCGTGTACTTATCCAGCCCCCTACAAGGGCCATGTGGGTGTTCACAGACATCCAGGCCCTAGTCTGAACCCAGCCAGTCTGCTTTGGAAGCCCGGCTGAGGAGCCAAGCCGTGAGGGGCAGGGGGCAGCAACAGACTGGTTGCTGAGGGTCACAGCTCCAGGGAAGAGGGGCTGGGAGCTGCTGACCCCTCCCGTTGCCTCCCGGCAGAGGCAGCCATGCAACGGTGGGGATCGGCGGGCGGCTTGAAGAATTGACCCAGGACCTTCAGCAACTGCAGGAGAGCGAGCGGCAGCTGGATCACCTTATCCACGTCTGCACCACACAGCTGCGTCTGCTCTCCGAGGATGCTGACAGCCAGCGATATCCTTGAACTGCCTGGAGGGTGACAAGGGCCCCATCCAAGCGGGAGTAGAGGGACTACCCTGGGCCCTGGATTCAGGAGAGGGTTCTGGCTTTGGATACTGGTCCTGGCTCAGCATTCACTCATGGTGTGACACTGGACAAGTTACTTAACCTCTGAGTCTCAGCTTCCTCTGGAAAAGGGGAGAAACAATCCTATTTCAAAGCTGTACAGATTAAAACCAGAAAAGCTAGTATCAGTAATAACAAACATTTATTTAATACAGGGATTCAATACCTGGTTGAAGCTTCAAGGTTAGAGTTGCCTTTATTTACAAAAATAGAAACTTTATTTTGAAAGAAGTTATGTTTATACATTTTGGAGATAACAGCTCAGATGGTAAAGAATCTGCCTGCAGTGTGGGAGACCTGGGTTCGATCCCTGGGTCAGGAGGATCCCCTGGAGCAGAGAATGGCAACCTATTCCAGTATTCTTGCCTGGAGAATTCCATGGAGAGGAGCCTGGTGGGCTATAGTCCATAGGGTCACAGAGTCAGACACGACTGAGCAACTTAACACACACACACACACACACACACACTCTAATTGACATCAAGGTCATGGGTCAGATTAAATTCTTAGAACCATGCCTGGATTTAAGTAATTTTTATGAAATGATTATAGGCAGCCATCACTACCTTGAGATTCAATAGGCAGAGTGATCTCATTGTATGGATGTAGAAGCAGGCTCAAGGGCATGAGATCTGCTTGAGCACCAACTATGTGCCAGGCCCTGGAGTGGGCGATGCAGAGGACAGGAGTGATGAGGCAGGGATGGGCTCTGCCTTCTGAGCTTTCTGGGTGGGTGGCCCCAAAGGCCAAAGATCATGTGGTCCTTGACTCCACTAACCCTGGCCTACGTGACCTGCCAGGACCTTCGTAGCATCGCGGACCCCGCAGAGCAGATGGTCATGGTGATCAAGGCCCCCCCCCGAGACCCAGCTCCAAGCCGTGGACTCCTCAGAGGTGAGACCTGGGAGTCTAAACCAGACCAGGACGGGCTGGGCTGGGCTGGTAGTCCAGCTGAGCCTCAGTTTACCCTGCCTGCTACCTCCACCCAGACCTTTCAGATCTCCCTTAAGAGCAAACAAGGCCCCATCGATGTTTTCCTGTGCCCTGAGGAGAGTGTGGGCGGAACCAGCCCTGGAAAGACCCCATCCCAGGGGGCAGCTTCGGGGGAGGAGGACAGGGCAGCTGACCTTGCCCCCGCAGTGCCGCCGCCACCATCATCACCCCCCTCAGCCTCTGCCACGGATCCCAGTCAGTCCCTGCTCAGCCTGGAGCAAGGTTGGTGACGGCCGGGTGGGTAGGGTGGGGCGGGCCCCTCTCCCAGGTGGGTGGGCAGGCGTGGCAGCCCCTCCCCTCCGGGGTGTCCCCGGCCTGTGATGCTCCCCCGTCTCCCCAGAACCTGTGCTTTCCCGGACGGGCGGCCTGCGGGCCCCTGTGGACGAGGACCGCCTGTCCCCGCTCGTGGCGGCCGACTCACTCCTGGAGCACGTGAGGGAGGACTTCTCCGGCCTCCTCCCCGAGGAGTTCATCAGCCTGTCCCCCCCCCACGAGGCCCTCGACTACCACTTTGGCCTTGAGGAGGGTGAGGGCATAAGAGACCTCTTCGACTGTGACTTCGGGGACCTCACTCCCCTGGATTTCTGACGGGGCTCAGGGGGTCCAGGGCCTCCTGAGATGCCCACCCCATCTCTGCAGCCCTGGAGCCCCCCGCCCCTGGCCATCCTAGCCTAATTGGAAACGTTTAATTTATGCCCCTCTCTCCTACCTCCAGAGGCTTCTAGCTCTGGAGTCTGGCTCCTGCCAGGAGGCTGAGCAAGCCAGGAAGGGAAGAATTCTGTTTGTGGTGTGTTTGTGCATGCACCCAACCCCCGATGTGTGTCCACGGGGTGAGGGGTATGTGAGCATGTGTGTGTGCATGTCCCGGGGAATGAAGGTGAACACATCTGTGCGTGCACTGAAAACACGCCCCAGTGTGTCCACGTGTGTGTGCATGAGTCCATGTGTGCGCGTGGTGGGGGCTCTAACTGCACTTTTGGTCTTCTTGCTCCAGGGGCCCCACAAGGCCCAGGGTGGCCACCTGCCCCCAGAATCCTGTGTGCTGACCAGGCCAGGTGGCGAGGCCTTGGCCTGCTTGTTGGCAGGACAGCGAGAGCACTTCTATCGTCTTAAAGGTTTTTCTGATTGAAGCTTTAATGGAGCGTTATTTATTTATCAAGGCCTTTTTGGCAAGCTTGGGGCATCGGCAAAGGGTAGGAGGGATGTGGGACTGGTGCCGCAACTCCCTTACCCCTTGAGCGAGGGCAGGGGTCCCTGAGCTGTTCTTTGCCCCACTCCGAAGGAGCTGAGGCCTGAGTGGTTTATTTATTCGGAAAGCGAGGGAGGGAGACACAGACTGACTGACAGCCATGGGTGGATCGAGGGGGTGGCCCCTCCCCACGGGGTCACTGCAGGGCCCCAGCTGCCCCCAGGATGGATGTGAGATGGGAGAGGTGAGTGGGGGACCTTCACTGACAGGGTGGGCGGGAGGGGTGGGGTGAAGGGCCTCCCCCCCAGCCCAGACCACAGGGGCCCTTCCTGTGGCGTTTGAAGTGCCCCCTCCACCCCACTTCTTGCTCTGCCCCACCCTCCAATCTGCACTTTGATTTGCCTTCCCAACAGCTCTGTTCCCTCTGCTTTGGTTTTAATAAATATATTGATGGTGTTTGGGCCCGGTTTGGGGACTGTGTACTGGGAGCAGGTCTGTGGGTGGGAGAGGTCATGGTTGATGGCGTGATGACCGTTCCCTACTTTCCGTTTCCCTGTCCCTGCCTGGTTTCATTTTATTTGAGCCTCACAGCCCCAAGAATGATCGGCTTCATCACCTTTTTTTATCCTAATTAAACTGAAATGAATTCCCTTTTTTCCAGCCACAGAGAGGCCACTCTGATCAGTTGGCTATGCTCCTTCCAGATGTTTCTGGACATTTGTAAACAGGCAGCAGATAATTACAACCGGCTGATTCTGTATCAGGTTTTGGGGACATGTGTTCCCTTCCTTTGTGGAGCTCTCAGAATCTGCTGGAGGAAACTCAAATGAGAAAGTCAGGGAGGGCCTCCTGGAAAAGGTGGTGCCTGACCTGAAGCTGTAGGATAGTAGAAATTAACTGAGGAGGAGGAGGAAGAATACACCAAGCAGGAGAAGGCAATATGGGCCCAGGACCTGAGAGAAACCAGGGTGGCTGGAGCCCTGAGGTGAGGGCTAGAGTGGAGAGACATTCAGTCTTGGGCTTTATTCATGGGGAAAGAACTGGTGAGTCAGAGAGGAGCGATGCTCCCTTTTTATATTTTAAAAGCTTCCTCTGGCTGTGGGGGAGGCTACATTCAAAAGGGGGACCCATGGTGGGGGAGGGAAGTCCGAGTTGAGCTTGAGAGTGGAGGGTGACTGACACGGATCTATTTAGCATACCCTTAGGTGGGCTTTCTCTGAGCCAACCCCTATTTTAAGCCCTCACTGTCAGTCCCCACAACAATCGTGTCTTCCCTTACTCCCATTTTGCAGAAGGTACACTCAGGTGAAGGTGCTTGCGGGTTTTGCCACCAGGTGGCGCGCCTGTGCTCCCGCAGTTCACTTGATCCTGTAGAGATATGGGGACCCGCCCTCAAAGGGCACGCGCAGCCCCTCCCGTCCTGTTCCTGGCTGTGTAATATTTCACACCGGCGTCATTCACTCAGCGCGTCCCCAGGAGGGAGTGACCCCTTGGGTGACTTCTCCCCAGTGGCTGCCACCCCCAGAGAATGGGGAGTCGCAGAGGTGCATTGTGTTGGGGTTCTGCATCGTGTGGCTCTTGCCGCCCTAAAGGCTGGAGTTTACTCCCCTTTTCCAGACGGGGAAGCTGAGGCTCTGGAGGCGGGCGGGCGGAGGGCCGAGCTCTGGCGCTGGCCGGCGCTGGGCTGGGAGGGGGGCCTCGGCGGCCCGCCCGGCGGGGGCGGAGCTGCGGGGGGCGGGGCCCTCAGCCTCCGCGCCGGCGCCGATGGGCGGGCGCCCCCCTGCGCGTCCCCCCAAGTCCGCGGCGGCGGCGGCGGCGGCGGCGTCCAGAGCCCGGAGCCGCAGCCGAGCCGGAGCCAAGCGGGTGGCGGCGCCATGGCGTGCGCGGGGCTGCTCACCGTGTGCCTGATCCGGCCGCCCGCGCCCGAGCCCCCTCGATCCCCCGCGCCCGCGCCCGCCGCCGGGCCCGCCGGACACGCGCTCTTCCAGGACGTGAGTGGGGAGCGGGCCGGGGGTGCCGGCGCTGTGGCCCTGGGGGTGGTCAGTCTCTCGCGGGGTCGCTCCCAGTCTCTGTGGACAGCCTCTCACTGTCTCTCCTTGCCCTCGCTCATTCTGATTTTCCTCGTTCCTGTGTCCGTGTGTCTCCCTCCAGGTTTGTTGGGGGCTCTGCCTCGGCCCCTGGGTCTCTCACGATTTCTCTCTCTCGCTCTCTGTTTCCGTGTGTCTCCCTTATCTTTATCTCGCTGCCTTTGTGTCCCGTGTTCTGCCTCTCACTCTTTCTCTGCTTATCTCTCCTTGCCTCTGGTTCAGTGTCACTGCCCCCGCGGCCCCCCCCCAACCCCAAACCACCCCCTGTATGTGTCTGGCCGGGTGGGGGCTGTCAACTCTTGGTCATGGGAGCAGCCACGGTGCCCGTCTCTGGCAGCCCCAGGCTGGGCTGACCCAGGCAAGGGGGCCTGGGAGAGGAAGCAGCCTCCCGTGATTCCTGACCTAGCGCTGACCCCAGAGCCCCTCAGATCCCACCTAAGGGCTGTGGGATCCCAGAGTTGGCTGGCGCTACCTACACTCACCCTCTGTGGTTTGTACACCCTCCCCTTGCCTGGCAGATGGCCCTGCAGCCCCTATGAGCACCTACCTGGAGCTCCCTGGCCCAGCCTGGGTCACTCACCTGCACCCCTTCCCCACCTTTCACCCCTGTGCGCAGCCTATCCTGTTCCTGTTGCGTCTCCACTCCCAGAGGTCCCTTTCGGGTGGAAAGGGCTGTTCTGCCCCCTCTCCACTGTCCCTAGTGACTCAGCACCTTGGCCAGAGCCCTCTCAGCTGGAAAGGCCCTGACCCTTCCATTTCCCAGATGGAAAAACCAAGGCCTGGAGAGTTAGGGATTTGTTCCAGCTCAAACACGGAGGCAGGGGCGCACTAGGGTGTGGCCCTCCATGTCCTCAATGTTCACAGCTTAGAACTCCTCCCCCCCCCCCCCCCCCGTATGTCTGTCTATCCTGGCCAGGCCACCCGGGGTGGCTGTGTGACCCCGAGTGAGCTGGTGGCAGCCTTCTGTGAGTCAGGCTTCAGGCCAGGGAGTACATTCATCCCCAAGAAAGCAGCCCGAGGGGAGGGGCACTCAGAATCTGGAGCTGACCCGGGCTCTGTCCAGGCTTTGGCCTGCCCCTCCTTGCCAGACCTGCTGGTGCCCTCTTTGCTGGGTTGTTTTGGGTGACCAGGGAGTCTCTGGTCCCTAGGGGAGACAGGGACCATGTCTGGACTTTACTTTTGCTACCTCTGTTGTCCTTCCTCTCTGTTTCTCCATAAATACCATCTGTCCACCCTTGCTTTCTGTGCCTCTTACTCTCCCTGCACGTACAATACACACATACGGACACGGGCCTGCCCAAGACCCTCGTGCTGAGTCGGCCTCATAGGAAGACCCAGCCCTGGAAGGGTTAACCCCAGGCTGTTCCTTGGTGTGCTACTGAGTAAACAGGCACCCACAAAGGAAGGGCTAGCCACCGCCTGCATGGCAGGGTCTCAAGAAGCTGACAGAGAAACAGCCTGGAGTGGGCAGAGTCTGGGACGAACCATAGCCACACAGCAGAGTTGGGGTTCAGGTCTGGGATGGGTGCCCGGGATCTTCCGGCCGCATCTTGGCCCGTCTCCCCACCTGCCTCAAGCTGGGACCGTTCCAAGGGCTGATGCATCAGAGAGAACTTGGGATCGACCCAGGGGTATGGGAGGTGAAGGTGCGGAGAGTCAGCTTGGAGCACCCCCCACAAGGCCAGGCCCTGCGGGAGAAGGGAGCAAGCCCTGGGGCCCGCTGTGCGCTCTTCCCGTGCTCTCATTGTTGGAAAAACCCCTGGAGGGCCGAGCTGGGCAGGGGGCTGGGACCAAGCTGGGCAGGAGGAAGGGAGATGCAGGGGGCAGGCCAGTCAGTTGGGGCTCTGTGGAATTTCGCGGGGGTTGGCTTTGGCCTCCCAGCTCCCACCCCTGCCATTTTGTCCTCTAGGTTTTCCGCCGAGCAGACAAGAATGGTGAGTGTGGCTTCCCCTGAGTCCCATGGTGGGGGTTGAGGAGCATCAGAGAGGCTCGGGGGAGGGTTTGGGGAATAGTTGAGAATGGAGAGAAATCTTGAAAGGACCCAAATCAGAAGAATCAACCCAGGTGTCCTTCTCGGAGGAAGTTTTTGTTTTGAATCCAGTTTGGCAGGAGGGAGAGTAGAGGAAATGTGGTTTAGCCAGAGGCTGGAGGTAGGGGCTGACTTTCTCGCAGTGTCCTGGCCTGGTGGGGGCTACTTCCTGTAGATGACCTCCTGTTTTCCTCACCACTGCCGAAGTCTTCACCCCATTTCACAGACAAAGGAGCCGAGGCCCAGAGAGGTACAGCAGGCTGCCGGAGGTGCTGGGCCTTGAACCTGGGTCTATGCGATGCCTGGTTCCAGGCTCCCTCTGTGAGGGGCTTGGAAGGGTGTGGTCACGGAGCCGGGGCCGTGGGGGATTTTATCGTAGATTCTTAGAGAGCTCAGTAACTTTCCATATTATCAACCACCTGGATGCAGGGAGGGCGTGGGCAGGACAGAGCTAGGTCCAGGGAGTCAGCTCCCCTGATGCCCTGAGTCCTGGGCAGTCTCCGATGCTGGCCTGGCAAAATCTGGAAAGCTAAAGCAGGAGCCATCAGGGGACGTTGCAGGCAGGTTGCTGCCCACAGATGATTCAGAGCAGCCCACAGTGCCCTGATGGGCCAGTGGAGGGTCTGAACTGAGACCACCCGTCAGCTTTGACCTCACCTTCATCTGGCCTCCTTGAGAGAGGACTGGGTCCCCACCCCTTGCCCCTTCTCCCTGGGCCTCCTCAAATTCGTTTCAGCCAGTTGATCAGGGCACGTGGTCTCATTTGGATCACAGCATTCTGTCTGGGGAGGGAGGCTCAGGCCCTCCCCAGCTCCACTCTCTCACCCCATCTGCTTAGACACCTCACAGGCCAAATCCCCGGTGCCTCTGGCCAGCACTCTTATGCTCTCAGCCTCTGTGATGGGCAGGTCTTTCCCTCCCGAGCCAGCCTGCTGCTTCTTACTGTGGCCCTGCTCTTAGGAAGATCTCATCTGACTCCCTGCGGCTTCTCTGTGAAGGGCCTGGGTCCAGAGCATGGAGGTCCCCTCCACCCGGGAGCCACGTGGGCAGAGACCCAGCCCCTTTTCCTCCAAGTGACACCTAGGCCCTGCCATGATCTGACTGTGCCCCAGGCTGTTGTTCATTTATTTCTCCATTTGGCAAACACTGAGTCCCTGCCGAGTGCCACGTATGCACTGCCTTGTCCCTTGGGTGCCTGCAGAGTGGGCCCTGTTGCTTGAAGTGGGGGCCCCAACCCGTTGGTCCCCAACGGCCAGGCCTCTCTTCCAGCCCAGAATCCCATTTCACTTGGCTGGGTGGTTATGAGATGCTGCAAAGCCTTCAGGGGGCCTCCATCGGGTGGCAGGGGTGCAGCCAGGGCTCAGAGATACTGACTCTGCTCCCTGTGCCCCCCCAACCTCCCAGATGACGGGAAGCTCTCATTTGAAGAATTCCAGAATTACTTTGCTGATGGGGTTCTCAGTCCCAGGGAGCTGCGAGAGCTGTTCAGTGGTGTTGATGGGCATCCTGCTGAGTGAGTATGGGGGTTGGGGTGCACACGCCGTGTGTAGATGTGAGCCCAGGTTGTCCCTACCCCACTCTGTCCTCTGCTTGCTTGGGTTCCTTATGGAGGATGGGGGGGCACGGGGAAAGGGGTGCCAGGGCTAAGTGCCAGCTTTACCCGCCTACCTACCCCTTCCCTGGCTCCAGCCCTGCCCATCACACTGCTTCCAGCTGGGACCCCAAAATAGCCAGGCCTGAGTCACCACCTATGGTTCAGCCCACAGGTGCCCCCCCCCAACACTCCCGCTTCTTGCTGATCGACCAACGGATGCCTGGGGGCAGCTGGGCCCTGCCTGTTCCCACCCATGGATGCAGGTGCTCCCACATCTCTAGGCCTTCATGAAAATTTGCTTGCCTTCTCCTGCTTCCTCACATGGGTGCACACGTGTGCACAGCTATCCCTCCCTCTCACTTCCCCCTACTCCCCTCTCCTCAGAAGAAATTCTAGGCTCCCATGCCCTCCCATTTTCTGAGGCTTGGGCCAGACCAGACCTTTGTCTGCACTGCTGCTACCTTGCCACCACCAGATACACCAGTCAAATTCCTCATCCTTCAAAGCCTAGCTTAAGGAGCCTCTCTTCCAGGAAGCCCTCCCTGACCTACAGATACTCCATGCCTTTTCTGCACTTCCACAGACCTGACTTCTTCCCAGCTCTAACCACTCCTCTCTGGCTTGTGTTTGCATCTGTCTCCCCCAGTCTGAAATCTCCTTGGAGGTTGAGAGTGGGACTGAATTTTTCCCCTTGGACATTGTTTGATGGGCTGGTAGTACGCCATCTCTGTCCACTGAGCAGCTTAATGTGGGGTGGAGTCAGAAGTTGCCTCTGTGTCAGGCTGAGCTGGGCAGGGAGAGGAAAGGACCGCTGGCTTCAAAGTCAGTCCTAGTTTCCCAGGAGGGTCTGAAGGACACCGTCTCTTTTCCCTGCAGCAATTTGGAGACGGAGAAACTGTGCGGTAAGTAGGCCCATGGGGGTGTTTGTCTCCCGGGCAGGTGGGTGTTGCTGGTGTTCTGATGGAGCAGGCTGGCCTGGGCTCAGGGTATAAGGCCTGGTTGGCTGCTGGGGAATTCTAGGTTGTAAATGGGGGGATGTACCCTAGGAACCTTTGAGTATCTCCTCTGCCCTCAGACTATTTCTCTGAACACCTGGGGGTCTACCGGCCTGTGCTGGCGGCTCTGGAGTCGCTCAACTGTGCTGTGCTCACTGCCATGGACACCACCAAGCTGGTGAGTGGAGGGGCTGATGGTTGCAGGGGGGTGGCAGGATGAGGGCTGGGGGTGTCTGCTGTGCTGTGGGAGCCTGCATCATCAAACTCAGGGCTGTGGGGCTAGAGACCTGGCTTCCGCTTTCTGGCTGTGCATCTTTACCTCTCTGGGTCTCAGTTTCCTCATCTGTAAACTGGGCGTATTAATAGAACTTGCCTTCAGACATTCATCATGACAATTAAAGGAGAATGAAGGCAGGGAGTTTTGTCTGTCTTGCTCTCTCTCTGCCTGGCTCACAATAGCCACTTCATACCTGGAGCTGCTGCTGCTTTTATTACTGACCAGACCTGATTGTTGTGGAGTATCAAGTCCAGCTCCCAGCAGGGATGGGTTGGGGGTAGGGCATGCTCACACACATCCACAGGCCCATGCTGGTGTGTAGAGCTTGGTGGCGGGGGGTGGGGGTCAGCCTGAGGACATGTGTGAGTAGACAGGCATGTGTGCACCCATGTGTTTGTGTATAGTATGGACACATGCGCACAGCATAAACAGTGCTCACAGCCAGGCCCTTGGGTGGTATTTTTAAAAACACTGAAAGCTACCCTTCCCTTTCTGTGTTCCTTGTAAGAGATGTCTCCACCTCTCTGTGTCCCATAGCTCTGAATGAGGGGTCGAGGAGGGAGCAGTGAGCAGGCTTGGGATTGTGCCTGACCTCATTTTTACAGAAGGAGAAACTGAGGCTCTCTGTGAGTTAACGATCAGCTAAGGACAGGGCTTCCCCTTCTGGTTGCTTTTCCATAGGGTCTGGTAGCTTTTCCAAGGGTCACCCTTTGGGGCCTGGCATGGGATGGGGATCCGAATGCTACATGATGAGGGGTTGGTGTGCTATGATGACTTCCATATCTGTGGCCTGGACACCAGTAGGGGCAGCACTTTCCTTATTGCCATGGAAACGGGGCCTGGGGGTGGGCAGCTCTACTGGCATTCTCTGAACTGGCACTGGTTAGCGAGGATTCACACTGCAGCTCAAAGTAACAGCCCCAGGGTTCGTGACCACCCCCTCCTGGCCCAGAAAGGGGTAGAAGGTGACCCATCACCACACGACTCTGCCAGCTGTAATCACTGAGATTTTATCTGGCACTCAGTGCCTCTGACAGCTGCAGCTCAGCCTGCCGAGCATCTGTCTCTGCAGCGCCCCCTTGTGGCACCATCCCTTCCAGTACAGCAGGACTCAGTGGAACACTTCGTGCACCAGCCTGGAGCCACATTCCTGGTACATGGCCCGGGTCATCCAGCGGCACTGGAAGGAGCGCAGCGAGGCTACCATGGAGCCGCCCGTCCACACCGCTGTCCCGCGCCCAGGCTTGGCCACCAGGCGCGGCTGCAGTGTCTCACAGCCGTGCCGCCGGCATTGGGCCTCCAGCTCCAGCTCCAGGCGCTCATGGAAGCCAGGGAAAAGCGTGGAGCCACCGGCCAGCACCACGGTGTCGGCCAGCCGTGTCCGTAGTGCCGCGGGCACCCTCTGCAGTGCCCGGAAGGCCAGCATGGGCAGTCCTGGCTCAGCCTGGCCTAGCAGATCCGGCTGGAAGAGGGGTTCCGGGCAGCAGAAGCGCTCGCTGCCAAGGCAAACAGAGCACCCACTGCCTAAATAGAAACTGACCGGGTGGTGGCGGGCAGGATTGCAGAGGTCACCCTCGAAGTCTAGCGACACGTAGCAGCAGCGCTTCTTGAACTGTGTGATGACCTTGTGGGGCAGGGCCTGCAGTCGGTAATCAGGGCCTGCTGCCACCAGCAGGTCCCGCAGGTAGCGCGACAGGGTGCTGCCAGCCACATCCAGCCGGAAGGTGGCCTTGTGCCACGAGTGGCCCGCATAGACAGGCGTGGCATGGCACACGCCCGCGCCCGCCTCCAAGGCCAGCCCACTGAATGCGCCGACGGAGCAGAGCGCCAACAAGGCGGTGCTGGCCAGGTGGCACGCGGGCACTGCCAGGGCCTCGAACAGCAGCTCGGCCACCCTCTCGCGGCCCACAGGCGGCGCCGACGGGGAGTCGCTCACGAGCACCGGCCACTCCTCCGGGCACACCTGCAGGCCGCCCACCAGCAGGCGCTCCCACAGCCCCTCCAGCGCCTCCCAGTCCACCACCACGCCGTGCTTGATGGGGTGTGCCCGCGCCACGCCGCCCGCCAGCTCGCAGCCAGGCGCCCCGGGCAGCACGGGCCGGTCCCAGCTGGGCACCAGGCTGGAGCTCTTGAGTACCAGGCGTGGCTGCTCCTCTCCCGCGAAGCCCGCCTTGGTGAAGCCGGAACCCTGGTCCACAACCACCGCGACATGGCCCAACGAGGATAGCCGGGGGGCCCGGCGACTATTGGAAAGCGAAGCCACCTCCGGGCCGGCAAGCCCTGCAGTCAAAACCTCGGCCCCAGAAGGCTCGGACCCGCCCTTGGCCTGAGAACTGAGTCTCAGCTGGCCTCGATGGAGGCCCTCCTTTCAGCTCTCAGCTCTACCTCCTGGGCCCACGTCCCCGCTTTTCTGGGCTCAGTTCTTGGGCCGCGCCCTCTGGTCCCAAGGTCCCCCTCTTCTGGCCTGAGTAGAGAGGTCTCTTCAGCCCTTGACTTGGCTCTGCCCCTGGGTCTGAGGCCCGGCCTCTGATTCAAGAGTCAGGTTCCGCCCTCGCTGGGCCCTAGCCACCTCGGACGGTCTTTCCCCTCTTCCTTCTCAAGGCCCCACCCTCTCTCTGAGGACTCTCCTCAGCAGTGCAGCTCCGCCCCGCTAAGCTCTCGCTTAGGATGGATGATGAGAGGCGTGGGCCAAATCCTTGAAGAGATTGAGAAGCCTGCAGGAGCAGCTCAAGGCCTTTGTGGCAATGTTATCCAGACATCTGTTCCCCTTGGGGACCCAGGAGTCTAGCTCGACCCTTGAGCCTCTAGTGGTCTCCTGGCACTTCTCAACTGGGCATGACCGAAGTATTGTGGTTCCTGGTGGAGGTGGGAGGGGGTGGTCAAAGAAGCAAGGAAAAGAACTTGGATTGGATTCATTGTGACCTCAGTTCTAAGCATCTGCTATGCTTCCATAGCCTCTACCCAGATGAAAACGCCCAGACCCAGCCTGTCTCCTGGGACAGGGCCAATGGCAATGATTTTGACATCCAGGGATGTGGCTTCAGCCACCCAGCTGTGCTCAGTGTTTATGCTCAGGGCTCAGTTGTGTCCAGCTCTTTGCGACCTCATGGACTGTAGCCTGCCAAGCCCTTGTGTCCATGGAATTTTCCATGGAAGAATACTGGTGTGGGTTGCCATTTCCTACTCCAGGGGATCTTCCTAACCCAGGGATCGAACCTGCATCTCTTGCGTCTCCAGCGTTCTCAGGCGGATACTTTACCACTGAGCCACCTGGGGCCAGCACAGCCAATTTAATTGCTTCCCCAAACCACTTTGATGAGCTCTGGATAAATGTACAGCCCCTCTCCTCTCAACGCTGAAGAGAAAGCCCTTAATCACGGATCTCCAGCCACCCTGAAGATCTCTATGAGCTTAGCTTTCAAGGGCCCAGGTAGCCCACAAAGGGATTCCACCTTCAGGGGTTTACAAACGTGGGTCTGAGTTTGTGACTCAATTCTGAGGCTGCCTTCACTGTGTACTGAGTGAGTCCAAATCTCACCCTGGGCTCAGTTACTTCCTCCAAAAGGCAGTCATCCCCCCCCCAACAGGAAACAGGCCACGTCATGTCTCTGCAGAGTCTTTTTTCTCTCTTTAGGACCATTATGGTTGCAAGTTGAAGACCTATTCAGGTGAGCTTAAGCTAAAATACGGATTTTATCATAAGAACCTTGTATGTTTCATATATACTAAGGGCAAGAGTGAAAACAGGTTTTAGGAAAAGACTGGAAGCAGGGTCTGGTTGCCGGGCTGTGGGGGACCCAAGAGGTGCATTGGGCTCTGCATTGTGTTTATATTCTTCTCAAGACTGGCTTCAGCCTGTGCATGTTCCCATAGAAAACATTGTCTCCTACAGTTCCTGAGGAGGAGAAGGGGACAACAGAGGGTGAGATGGTTGCATGGCATCCTTGGCTCAATGGACGTGAGTTTGAGCAAACTCCAGGAGGTAGTGAAGGACAGGGAAGCCTGGCATGCTGCAGTCCATGGGGTTGCAAAGAGTTGGGCATGACTGAGCGACTGAACAACAGTTCCTGAATTATACACCCAGGGAAGGAACGGATAGGACTGGGCTTGGGCCAATTGCTTATGCCAGATGTGGCCACATTGAAGAAGGTGGTTACCCTGATTGCAACCATGTGGATGGCAGGAAAGGGTCAGTTCTCACAAAGCAGCGGGGGAGATGTGACAGGTAGTACGATCTCCAGCTTGATGCAGGCAATGTGGTACTGACACTGACAAAAGTGTACCTTCAAGAAGTTGCACCTGTGGTTTTAGTGAGCTGGGACCTTCACCCCTCTGCATCGTACTCCCCCCCAAAGGGGCATTTTGAGATTGATTGCCAGCAGAAAGCAGGCTGCAGGTTCGGCAGGGCTGGAAGGGACAAGAATGGCTAGGGTCTGGCACTGTGTTTGGGACCCAGGCGCATGCGGAGGAGCCGGGTCCTGCCCACAGAAAGTGTGCCGGGCCTCTTGTGGATGAACTAGGGAGGTGAACCTTGAATCGAAGACCACAAGTGGCAGTATGGCCAGAGCAGGAGTGAGAGTGGAAGTCACTAAGAAGCCCCAGAGGGGAAGACTGAGGCTGGGGATCTGGGCCTGTACATTCCAATAATAAGTTTGGGTGTTTCCCTGTGGGCAGTGGAGAGCCAGTGTGAGCTTATGAGCAGGAGCGAGAACTGCCCTACAGATAAGTGGTTTGGAAGAAGCCTTTGGCTGCAGTGTGGGGAAGAGGAGTGGGGTGGGCTAGGTGGGGAGACGGTGACTGAGGTGCCTTGGGGGTCATCAAGCACAGTGGGGTAGGATTGAGGGGTCAGAGGACCAGGGACCCCAGTCTCTCCTTCTGGGTGCTTTCACAGGCAAGATCTGAGTCTAAGGCTCAAACTATGCTGACTGTGGACCTTCTCAGTTCTTCCCCAAGGTGGTGGCTTTTTGCCTGGGACTTTCCCTCAGCTAGGAAAGACTTGTTGAGTGCTGGAGACTCTTGGACTTGCCTGGCCTCTGCTGGAAGCAGGCCCCTCCTTCTCCTAGTGTGGCCAAAGCCTGGCTTTGGCCAAGCTCTCGTCCGTCGATCTGCAGGCCTGGTGGTGGGATCTGACCCTGGCCAGGAGTCGCAGGGAGAGGAGAACCCTCCCTCCACTGTGGTAGGGTGCCCCCTCTCCAGTGCGGCACAGGGGTTCTGACACTTGGGTCAGAAGAAAGGAGAAAGCAAAATCAGCCTTGGCCCCAGGCCATGGCCATGGCTCTGACCCCCCGATTCGCCTGTTCCCTATCTCGCTCTGGGCCTCAGTTTCCCCCACCTCGTCTCCACGCCCTGACGCCTCAGACCGGGCTACAGACGCCAGGGTTGCTATGCGCTCTTTATTGGGCCGGACCAGGGTCCGGGGGTCCGGGCCAGGCACTCAGGGCCGCGGGCGGGGACAGCGGAGCCGCTTGCGCGGCTGCTCCTCGGCGGCCTCGGCCTCGCACTCGGCCTCGCCCTCGGTCAGCAGGCGCGCGTAGAGCCGCTGCCAGCCCTGCGCTGCCTTGGCCCCGCCCCCCGCGCCGGCCCCGCTCCCGGGGCCCGCCCGCCGCGCGGCGTCCCTCCTCCTGCAGCCGCGCGCGTCCAGCAGCAGCAGCAGGACGAGGATCTTCTTCATCTCGCGCGCGCGCGCGCGCGCTCTCGCGCCGCTCAGTGCCGTCGCCAGCTCCTCGCAACATGGGTGCCGCCGCCGGGGCCCCCGCGGGGGTGTCCGCCAGAGCCTCGCTCGGCCGCTCGCGCCGCGCTCCGGGACCCGCCGTTGCCTCGGCCAGTTGCTGCCGCTTGTCCAGGGGGGAAGAGCAGCACGATCTTGGGCTGGGGGTGGGGCAGGGGCGTGAGGGGAAGGAGCTCCGCCCGCCTGCCTCCCGAGGACCCTCACCCACCCGGGTCCTGTCTCCCAGAAGTCCGCCCTCTCTTGTTTCCGGGGCGCCCGCTATCCTCCCAGCCTGGGTGGGGGGAGGTGGCGGAGGCAGGCACCCTGCTCCATCTCCCAAGACCCCTGCCTCCCCCTCTGGAAACCCTCACCCAGCCCAGGCTGACTTCCTGAGACCTGACTCCGATCAAGTTTATGAGATTTCCCTGTCTGCCCTTCCAGCCTTGATGCTGGGACCCTTCACCCACCCCGGTCGCGGCACAGGGCCTCATGCCTAGTTGAAGAGTGGGGAAAGGAACACGTTTTGAAGCTGGGGAATGGAAAGGGGAGATAAGAGAGCTCCCTGTGCCCATAGCCCCAGTGGCAGCCACTAGGGCTTATTCACCATGCCGGGACTTCCACCCATCTGTCCCGGGTTGGGAGAACCGCCTCCCGCACACCCTCCTAGCTCCCAAGTCTCATTCACCTCCTGGTTTCTGGGATACCTGCTCTCCCTTCTGGGTTATTAGGACCCCATCCACACCCACGTGGGTTCCTGAGACCCTCAGCCTCAACAGGGGTTCTCTAATGCTTTCCTTAGGGGCTTCCCAGGTGGTGCTAGTGGTAAAGAACCCGCCTGCCAATGCAGGAGACAGAAGAGATGTGGGTTCCATCCCTGGGTTGGGAAGAAATCCCATGGTCAGAGGAGCCTAGTGGGCTACAGTCCATGGAGTTGCAACCAGTCGGACACAACTGAACCTGCTTAGCACGCACATGCAACCCCTTCCATGCCCTACGTGGCCTAGACCCCCAGCATCTGCTCCTGCCCACCTGTCCAGGTCCGGCAAACCCCACCTGCCCCTTGTTCCCTGGACTCACGCTGGGCTTCTTCCACTTGAGGTGGTTGAAGAGCTGCCGTTTGCGCCGCGCCTTGTCCATGTCAGGTGGCTTCTCCATGCAGGCCTGGTTGGGCACTTTGGTTCTCTTGTGGGAACTGTTGTTTCCCATGGCAGGGCTGGTCACCACTGGGGACCCCAGCCCATGCTGCCTCTGCCCTGCCCTCTGGCTGGGGGCCCCCTGCCCTGGCTCTGTCCCAGGGACCACATTGTGACCTCATGGGTTGACCTCATCAGCTCCAGGCTCCCAGGTGCTCCTGCCAGAACCCACAGATGAATCTTGACTCCATTTACTCTGTCTGTGACTTTCGGTCTTGGTTTCTCAGTGTAAACCTGGGCTAAAGATTAGTGAGGCGAGGGCTTGTAAGGTGCTTAGTGGTGGTGGTGGTTAGTCTCTCAGTCATGTCTGGCTCTTTGTGCCTCCGTGGACTGCAGCACACCAGGCTTGCTCAAACTCACATCCATCGAGGTGGTGATGCCATCCAACCATCTCATCCTCTGTCGCCCCCTTCTTCTCCTGCCTTCAATCCTTCCCAGCATCAGGGTCTTTTCCAATGAGTAAGTTCTTCGCATCAGGTGGCCAAAGTATTGGAGCTTCAGCATCTGTTGTTCCGATGAATATTCAGGGTTGATTTCCTTTAGGATTGACTGGTTTGATCTCCTTGCTGTCCAAGGGACTCTCAAGAGTCTCCTCCAGCACCACAATTCTAAGCATCAGTTCTTTGGTGCTCAGCCTTCTTTATGGTCCAACTCTCCTATCTATATATGACTACTGGAAAAAACCATAGCTTTGACTATACAGACCTTTGTCAGCAAAGTGATGTCTCTCATTTTTAATGTGCTATGTTGGTCATAGCTTTTCTTCCAAGGGGCAAGCATCTTTTAATTTCATGGCTGCAGTCACTGTCCACAGTGATTTTGGACCCCAAGAAAATAAAATCTGTCACTGTCTCCACTGTTTCCCCATCTATTTGCCACAAAGTGATGGGACTGGATCCCATGATCTTAGTTTTTTGAATGTTGAATTTTAATCCAGCTTTTCCACACTCCTCTTTCACCCTCATCAAGAGGCTCTTTAGTTCTTCTTCACTTTCTGCCATTAGATTGGCATCGTCTATATATCTGAGGTTATTGATATTTCTCCCGGGAATCTTGCTTCCAGCTTGTGAGTCATCCAGTCCAGCATTTCACGTGATGTATTCTGTATATAAGTTAAATAAGCAGGATGATAATATACAGCCTTGTCATACTCCTTTTCCAGTTTTGAACCAGTCTGTTGTTCCATGTCTGGTTCTAACTGTTGCTTCTTGACCTGCATACAGGTTGCTCAAGAGACAGGTAAGGTGGTCTGGATTCCTGTCTCTTTAAGAATTTTCCACAGTTTGTTTGATCCACACAGTCAAAGGCTTTAGCATAGTCAATGAAGCAGGAGGTTTTCTGGAATTCTCTTGGTTTTTCTATGACCCAACGGATGTTGGCAATTTGATCTCTGGTTCCTCTGCCTTTTCTAAATCCAGCATCTGGAAGTTCTCAGCTCATGTACTGTTGAAGCCTAGCTTGAAGGATTTTGAGCATTACCTTGCTAGCATGTGAGATGAGTACAATTGTACGGTAGTTTGAACATTCTTTGGCATTGCCTTTCTTTGGGATTGGAATGAAAACTGGACCTCTTCCAGTCCTGTGGCCACTGCTGAGTTTTACAAATTTGCTGGCATGTTGAGTGCAGCAGCTCTTTAACAGTATCATCTTTTAGGATTTGAAATAGCTCAGCTGGAATTCCATCACCTCCACTAGCTTCCTAAGGCCCACTTGACTTCACACTCCAGGATGTCTGGCTCTAGGTGAGTGACCACACCATCGTGGCTACCCAGGTCATTAAGACCCTTTTTGGATAGTTCTGTGTATTCTTGCCACTTCTTCTTAATATCTTGTTAGGTCTTTGCCATTTCTGTCCTTTATTGTGCCCATCTTTGCATGAAATGTTCCCTTGGTATCTCCAGTTTTCTTGAAGAGATTTCTAGTCTTTACTACTCTATTGTTTCCCTCTATTTCTTTGCATTGTTCATTTAAGAAGGCTTTCTTATCTCTCCTTGATATTCTCTGGAACTCTGCATTCAGTTGGGTTTATCTTTCCCTTTTTCCTTTGTCTTTCACTTCTGCCGGTTGCAGAGTGAAGGGCCTGGGGAGTCTGTGGCTGCAGGCACTCGGGAGGTGGTGGTGCCATGGTGAAGATGCTACTCGAGGCCCCCACATTCTCCCTGGCTGCCGGCGGGGGCTCTGTTGTGGCTAGGGCCCTGTAGGCGCCCCCCTGGTGAAGTCACTCTCCCCTCGCCACACCTGGCAGGCTGGCAGGTGGGCGGTGTCGCGTGTGCCGGGGAGTGTCCACGGGTGTGTGCTGGACCCAACCTGCCACCCTATTTGTACCTCCATCGCGGCGCCAGGGAACATGTGGGTGAACCCAGAAGAGGTGCTGCTGGCCAGCGTGCTGCGGATCACTGAGAGAGCCATCCCCTACTTCATCCTGCAGCTGAGGAAGGGGCACAAGGGCGCTGAAGGCAGATGTGGCGGGAGACTGGTGGTATGACAGTCTCTAGGTGAGGGGACTGTGGGCTTAAAAAAAATCCACAACCCAAAAGTTGGGCAAAAAACAAGATGGTGGAATAGAAAGACATGTGCTCATTTTCTCCTGTGAAAATAGCAAAATCGCAACTAGCTGTTGAACCGCCATCGACAGGAAGATTCTGGAACCCACCAAGAAAAGGATACCCCACATCTAGGGACAAAGAAGAACACAAAACAAGATAGTAGGAGGGGCACAATCATGTGAAAATCAAATCCCATACTACCTGGTGGGTGACCCACAAATTGGAGAACAATAATACCAAGAAGTTCTTACACTGCTGCAAAGGTTCTAGGTCCCACATCAGACTTCCCAACCTGGGGATCTGGGAAAGGGATTGAGAATCTCTAGGGAATCTGACTTTGAAGGCCAGCGGGATTTGATTATATAATTTCCAGAGGCCTGGGGTAAACAAAGACGCTTGGAGGGTACCAACAATACCGTGTACACCAGGACCCAGAGGAAACGAGCAGTGACCCCACCGGAGACTGAGCCAGACTTGCTTGCAAATGTTTGAGGGTCTCCTTCGGAGACGTGGGTTGACAGTAGCCTGCCACATGGACAGGGGCACTGGCAGCAACAGTCCTGGGAGGCGTGTGTTGGCATAATTCATCTTGGAGTTTTCCAATAGCTCTACCATAGAGCCCACAGACTCCAGGACTGGGTCGCTTCAGGACAAACAACTAACAGGGAGGGAGCAGAGCCCCGCATCAGCAGACAATCGGATTCAAGATATACTGAGCTTGGCTCTGCCCAGCCGAACAAGACCCAGTTTTCCCCACAGCCAGTCCCTCCCAGCAGGAAGCTTGCACAAGCCTCTTATCCTCATCCATCAGAGGGCAGACAGAAGAAGCAAGAGCTACAGTCCCACAGCCTCCAGGATGAAAACCACAATCACAGGAAGCTAACTAAAATTCACATGGATCACAGCCTTGCTGCGGCAAAGGGGCTTGTGCAACTCAGTAAAACTATGACAAACCATAGTCCACTGGAGAAGAGAAGGGCAAACTGCTCTAGTATTCTCACTTTGAGAACCCTGTGAACAGTATGAAAAGGCTTCATGGTGGGGAGAGAGGAATTTCTGTGACCTGGGTTTGCATTCTGACTCTGACACTCGTTGGGTGACCTTGGCCAAGGTAATCCAATTCTGTAGGCCTCAGTCTTCTCATATGCAAAATGGGGTCAGTGATGGTGCCTATAAATTACTATGAGGATTAAATGAAACTGCTTGGAAACAGGGCCTGGCACACAATGGGTGCTAGCGTCCGCCAGGTTCTTTGTAAGCAACAGAAACCGATCAGTCACCTTAAGCCCTAGAAAGGGAATTTATTGGATGGATTTCAGGAAGCTCAAAAAATGGCCAAGAAGTCCAGTGGCTTGGAGAAACCACTAGCCTGTGTGAGAATGAGAGGTCCCAGCCAC
Source organism: Okapia johnstoni (assembly GCA_024291935.2). Classification (NCBI taxonomy): domain Eukaryota; kingdom Metazoa; phylum Chordata; class Mammalia; order Artiodactyla; family Giraffidae; genus Okapia; species Okapia johnstoni. Next base: position 52,257,980 of record CM044324.1, on the reverse strand, counting down.
CACTCTGTCTCAGTCCGTCTGATGGCTGAACTGAGGCAGGTCATGGGCGGGAGACGAAGCCCTCGATGTGTGGTGCCTCTGAGGTCCCTTGGGGAGGGATCGCCTCAGCTCCCTAGGACTCCCACCCTGGACCGAGTGTGTGTATGGGGTTGAGGGAGGTGTTAGTGAGGAGACCCTCAGGAAATCTGACTGTTAGATGTACGAGTGGGCAGGTTTCTTTGTTAGTATTATGTTTGACCAGAAACAATGGCAGTGTGGCATGTGGGATCTTAGTTCCCCAACTGACCAGGGGTTGAACCCAGGACCCCTGCATTGGGAGCATGGAGTCTTAATCACTGGACCACCAGGGAAGCCCCGTGACAGCAGTTCTTTATTGAGAACGTATGTACCAGATAGTAGGCTAAACCCTATATAGGAAATAACTCATTGGAGCCTCTCAGCAGCTCAGTGAGTCGGCTGTTACCACCCCTGTTTTATAGGCGAGGAAACTGAGGCACAAGGAGATGAAGGCGGTTGGGGAGTCTGGGCATTCCGAGTGGGCAGCACAGGGCCTGGCAACGGTCAGCCTCCTTGTCTCTGCCTACCTTGGCAAAGGCTAGGGGGAAATGGCAGTGTAGACGGGGATCAGCGCTGGGGTATGTGACCCGCTGTCTTGCATCTACAGCTTCTAGTAAGAAGTGCTCAGTAAATGTGGGGTGCGTGGATGAGTGACTGAATGAATGGATGAATGCCAAGATTGTGAGTTTGGGGCCAGCTGGTTGAGTATGGGGCCATATCACACCATCATTTTGCCTCATGTGTCAAAATTGCCCTGCCTCAGTCCCCACCCACACCCAGTCTAGCTATGCCTGGGGCCTTACTGGCTGAAAGTGGTGGCCCCAACAGGAAAGGGGCCTTGAGGCACAGAGAATGGGACACGCTTCTCTGGGTGTTGGATTCATCCCTCCCAATGAGAGGCCGGGCCCAGACAAGGACAGAGTCTGGGGTTTGCTGCCCACCCCCACCACCGGAGTCTCGGTGTCCTCCCGTTTATGCCAAGTCTGCAGGCCCTCTGCTCTTTATGCTGCCACTGGTGCTCTGATGGGCAGGGGGCGGGGCGCAGAGGGGGCAGCTCCCTATTCAGAAATACTACTTGGAGCCGGGAAATGCCAACCATGCCCCCCTCTTCCCCAGGAGTATGAGCGGGCCTCCAAGGTGGACCAGTTTGTGACACGCTTCCTACTACGGGAGACGGTGAGCCAGCTCCAGGCCCTGCAGAGCTCGCTGGAGGGGGCGTCAGATACTTTGGAGGCCCAGGCCCATGGCCCGCGGTACGTGAGGCGCTTGGCCACCTGCGGGTCCAGTTCATGAATGTCCGTTATCTCCGTGTGTCAGGTCCCTCAGCTTCCATTACATTCCACAGTTCTGGCATCCCGGAGCCCAAATTCTTGTTCTTAGGCAGGGAGGTCAGGAGGGGGTGAAAAGGTGTGGCTGGCTTTGCCACTGGGCCTCAATGTCCTGAAGCTTGTCTTACCCACCCAGGCCTGTTATGGGGGCCCCATGGGTCTGGGAGCAGTGGACTGACCCTCCACTCCCCTCAGGTCAGATGAAGAGAGGGTGGAGGTGCCGAGCCGGCCCCGAGGCAGCCGGCGGGCAGGGCGCAGGGCCCTGCGGAGCGTCAGTCGGTCATCCACCTGGTCTCCTGGCTCCTCCAACACAGGTGTGTCTGCGGTGGGGTGGGAGGGCACGGCATCCCCCGGGGCCCCAGTGTTTGCTCCTCCACTCGCCCTCAATGCACCCCCAGAAGCCCCCAGCCTGAGGGGCCCGTGCCCGACCCCCAGGGCAGAGCTCCGAGGCTGAGATGCAGTGGCGGCTCCAGATCAACCGCCTCCAGGAGCTCATTGACCAGCTGGAGTGCAAGGTGAGCGCCGTGCGGCCACCGCCCTGTGCCGGGGGAACTGTCTGGGACTCACTCAAGCCAGGCCCACACTGGGGACCCGGCCCACCCTCTGCATCCTTCACAGGCCCCCCGGCTGGAACCCCTGCATGAAGAGGAGCTGACCAAGGGGCCCAGCTCGGTGAGTCTGGGAGAGGGGCAGGCAGCTGGCGTGGGGCCGGGAGGAGGCTGTGAAGTGAGGAGGTTCACGGGGCTAGCCGCCCCTGGCCTCTGTCTTATACATACACCCCCTTCTCTAGGCTTGGCCCAGCCTTTGTTCCCCGGGCCTGGCAGGCAGGTGCGGGGTTCTGGTCATTGCTTCGTGACTCTGCAGAACTCTGTCCCTCCATGGGCATCAGCATCCCCTGCCTACAGTTCTGAAAGCTGGGCGTGTGGAGCAGTGTGGACAGAAATTGAAGGGGGCGGTGCTGGAGGAGAGCCGGCCAGTGGCTGGAGCGAGGCAGTAACCTTGGCAACAGGAGGAGGAGGATGGAGCTAGGAATGCTGGGGACCACATGGGGTCAGGAGCCTGACCTCAGGGTTGGCTGGGTCTGGTGCAAGCCAAGAAGGGCCGGGCCCTCCTGAAGGCCACAGCAGGCCCTCACCCGCTGCCCTGCCCTACCCCAGCTGACCAGGCTGCTTCTCTTGCCAGCACATCCTCGTGGCCCAGAGGCAGGTGCAGGTGGCAGAGGAAGCCCTGCAGGACTTCCACCATGCCCTGTGCTGCTACGTCGACTTCACGGGGTCCCAGAGCCACTGCCTGCAGTGAGTCCTCAGCTGGGTGGTGGCTGGCCAAGGTGGGCGGTGGACGGCTAGGGAGGAATGCTGGGCTGGGCATCCTGGGCCAGGGCTCTCGTTAGACACCCCCGGTGAGGTGGGCAGGGGTGGTGGCAGCCCAGGCCTGGCCTGGCCTGGCCGTCTCTTTGGCCCTGCAGTGTGTCTGCCCAGAAGATGCTGGACAAAGCTTCCTTCACCCTGTACGAGTTCTGGCAGGACGAGGCCTCCTGGAGAAGGTAGGAGCGGTGGTCTGACATTTATTGTGGGACCTCGAGTGAACCAAACCTGGGTTCAAATCGTCTGCTAGTCACTGGCTCTGTGACGTCAGGAGAATTACCTAACCCCTCTGAGCCCCAGTGGCCTCCTTTTCAAAATGGGAGTGATGCTAAGTCCATCCTCTTGTCACCCTTACGAGATGACATGTAGAGAACTGAACACAGTGCCAGGTACCAGGTAGGTGCTCGGTGAATACACACAGCTGCCACCGCGCCACACCCCATGCCACATGCCTTGTGTGTGACTGCATGTAATTCTCACGGGATCAGTGAAGTGGACACTGCATCCCCATTTCACGGAGGAGAAAACTGAGGCTCAGAGCCACTATGAGGAAGGACTGAGATCTGAAACCAGGCGGCAGGACGGGGCGGGAGTGGGGAGCTTTTAACCATGTGGTCCTGGTCATTGGGGACCAGCTCCGGCCTCGGTCCACTCTGCGGCCCTCCCCAGGCACCAGCAGTCCGCCTGCAGTAAGGCCTTCCAGCGCATCCTCATTGACCATCTTCGGGCTCCAGACACCCTCACCACTGTGTTCTTCCCAGGTGGGCGGTGGTCACCAACCCTCTGGGGAAGGGCAGTGGGCACCTGATGACCTCTGACTCCCAACCTCTGACCCGCAGCCTCCTGGTGGATTATGAATAATAACTGAGCCTGATCTGCACAAGCCAAGGACCCCAGAGCCCTGCCTGCCTCCTCCTGGAGCTTCGGGACTGGTCAGCTCCACTCAGCTCAAGACCAGGACGCTGCCACCTCCATAATTGGGGCCCGGCTCTCAGAGCCTCCCAGAGCCAGCTGGTGGAGAGTCTCACAGCCCAGGGATCAGAGACTGGGCTGCTTGCTTCCTCTTTAACAGTGTGTTTTATTGCTTATAGCTTCGGCCTCTGAGATACTCTGGTATTTGTCTGGCCTCAGGAGGCCTGGATTCTGGTCCCCTCTGCCCCTGCCTTGCTGTGTGACCAGGGCAGGTCCCTTCCCTCTCTGAGTTGGCCTTGGGCTGTCTGGCTACCTAGTGGGTGCCTGCTTTCTTCTTGCTGTCTTGGGACCAGGCTTCTGCTCTTCCCCAGCCAGCAGCAGAGCCAGGGCTGATGCTCAGGAACTGTCCTCCACCCTGCCCGCGACCTCGATCCCCAAGACTGGGCTGGATCAGTCTGCCGTGTGGGCAAAGGACCTGGGGGTCCCCACCCTTTTCCTGGGTCAGCAGGCTCCTAATACTTTCAGCACCCGTGGCTGCACCAGAGCCCTCCGGAGGATCCTGGATTGGTTTGCATGTTATTTGCATATTATTTGCATGCTCATTCCCACCCATACTCAGGGCACTACGGGAAGCCCCAGGGTGACCTTGCTAAGTAGCAATAATTTGGGCCCAGAGTCACCTGCTGCCCCCAGATACCTCTGAACCCCAGCCCAGAGGCAATAAAGGCAGTGGTCACCTCAGGCATTGCTTCCATTCTCTCTCACAGCAAGAAGGCCTGGTCCCTGGGCCTGTGGATAGTGGGAACTTAATCATGGCCAATCCAGGTTCCCTCAATTCCAGACCTTCTCACTCCACAAAGCCTGATTCTGAAGGCTTTCCTGGGAAAGGAGAGTGGACATGGGCTCTGCCATAACCCCCCTAAAATCCTGGGGGTTCTAGCTTCACCCCCCTCCTTTACCAGCAAGGTGTGGTATGAAGGTGGGGGCAGACCACAGAGCCCTCTCAAGGCCCAAAGAGCATGGCTGACCCCTGTGAGAAGACCTGTCCCCAGAGAGAATCTCCCCGGCCCTTCCCAGCTGGACTTGTCACCAGCCCTGCTGCCTGACAGCACCAGAGGGCAGTTCTGGGAGAATGTTGGATGAGTCAGTCCTCCCAGCTACGTGGACCTCCTTCCAGCTGTCTGAGGGGAGGGACGTGGGCATGGAGGGAGGTGACTGATATGAAGGTGGGTGGGAGAGGGCTACCCAGGTCATGGGCTGTAGTGGGGAGGCACATGGCAGCACAAGGGCACAGGCTGGCCTCTGACCTGGTCTGGAGGGCGTTGGGTCAGGAGCATTTAGGCAGAAGAAATGTACAAGATGAGGCTCTGAGAGCAGGAGAGCTTGCCTCACTGAACGGAAGGGAGCCCAGAGGTGGGCTGAGGTCAAGGCCAAGGCAGGGAGGCAGCCAGGCCTCGGAAGCATTGCATCTTGCGGAAGCTGCGGTAGGCTTTACGGGTGGCTGGCCAGTGGGCTGAGTGCCATTTCACCAAGGCACCTGGCTGCCCCACTGGTGCCAGTCATGGCTGGGCCCTGGGGCATGGCCAGGAAGGCAGCTCAGACGGTGCCAGCTCAGGATAGATGCCCTAAGGTGGGAGGTTTCTCCCCAGGGATCCCTGTAGGCGTTCAGACTTGCAGGGACAGACAGCTGCTCCCACTGGCCTGGCTGCCCAGGCCAGGAACCAGCACAGGGGTCTCTGGGGGCCCCTGGCCAGCAGGCTACCACACTTCCTGGGCTCCTGGCAGTTCCTAGAAAGTGCTGCCAGCACCTGAGTCACTCAGGTCTGGGTGGCTGGAGGAGGGTCAGGGTCTATCTTGTTAGAGAAGCCCATCTAGGAAGAAGTAATCCGGCTGTATGCCCTGTTCTGATTCCTTCCATTTCTTCCACGAAAACACCACCAACAGCAAACCCTCAACACTAAAAAACTTCCCGTTGCCTTTGAACAAAGATGCTGAAATTCTTCAGCTCAGGCTGACCTCTCTCAAGTGGGTGCCTGCTTCACCCTGTGATGGAGTTCTGAAGTTAACACCTTTTTTATTTAAAAAAAAAAAAAAAAAAGATGGGTTGCATCCTTCCTCCCTGGCTGAACGTTTGGAGCGGGGAGGGTCAGTCCTGCAAGGTCTGAGAAGGCTGCTTGGAAATGGTGATGTTGGGTTAGAGCTGTGAAAGGTGAGTGAGGGTCTCCAGACAGAGGTGAGGGGTAGACAGGGAGAATGTTCCAGACAAAGGGAGCAGGAGGAGGAACAGTGGAGTGCAAGGATGGGAGCGGGGCAGGGAGACCAGGTTGGGGGGATTCCGAATGATCAGTCTCTCAGGGAACTGGGAGCTGGGCGTCACCAGACAGGGGAGTGCTGTGGGTAGGTGTGGAGCTGGACAGGAGAAGCCTGGAATTCCAGCTACAGGGAGAACGAAGTTCTGAGCTGGGGCCGTCAGGGCACGGAGAGCCCCAGGCCTTCTCACATGTCTACTGAACTCGCAAAAGGCCACATTCATTTCCATCCTGCCATCCCTCTAGGCCCCCAGGTCTCTGCCGCCTTCATCTCTGCTTGAGATGACTGTGGCAGGTTTTTCGCTGGGTTTCCCTTCTACAGTCCGTTCCCCAGAAAGGAACAGACGAGGGGGTGAGGTGGGGGGGTTTCAGACATTGCCATGGTGACCACACCCTTCTGGCTAAGACCTTTCAATGCTTTTAGATCAAGTCTGGTATCTTGACTTGGCATTCAAGGCGCTTAGCAATCAATACCCACTCCTATTATGTGCAGCCTCCTCTCCCTAAAGCACTCCAGCTGAGCTGGGTTATCTGCAACCTCGGTCACTCCCCTCGAGGCCTTTGTTCCCTCCCACTCCCCTACCCCATCCACTGGAGAAATGCCTCCTTGGCCTTCAAGCAGCAGGTCAAAGCCGTCAGGTCTGACCTGCTTTCCCACTCCTGGCCCTCAGTGCCCCTCTCTCGTTGGCTCTTCAGCTCATTTCAACAACCGCTCGGCCCCGGCTTTGTGGCCGGTGCTGGGGACGGTGAAATGTCCAAGGCTGGTGACAGCGCCTGGGTCAAGAGCGGGCAGAGTAGTGAAGCTGGGAGATCCCAGCTCCTCCTGCCAACTGCCGCACCCACCCTTTCACCTGCCTCCTCACCTTCCTCCCACCTGTGCTGGTGACTCACCTGCACACATCAAAACCTGGGGCCTGGCTCGGGGCCAGGCCGGGTGCTGGCGAGACAGCAGCAGTCTAGGTGGCTCCCATTACTCTCCAGCTCTCAGAGAGAAACAGCCACAGCAAGTCCCCTTAACACAGACTCGGATGGCTCACGACAAAAGGCCTTCAAGAAGGAATTCCCTGGCTGTGCAGTGGTTAGGACTCTGCTTCCACTGCAGGGGGCATGGGTTCTACCCCTGGTCAAGGAACTAAGATTTCTTCGAATGCCTCGAGGCATGGCCAAAAAATGTTACCCTCAAAACGAATACTACCTGAGGAAGACATCACGCTTCAAGAGGGATGCTGGGACAAAGGTGAATCCTCAAGGATGTCACATATTGGCAGAGAGAGAAGCAGGTTGTGATGGCAGCCAGCATTTACAGGGGCTTCCTGGGTGGTAGGCCTTGTGCTGGGTGGTGGTGGTGGTGGTTTAGTCACTAAATTGTGTCTGACTTGTGTGACTCCATGGACTGTAGCCTGGTGGACTCCTCTGTCCATGGAATTCTCCAGGCAAGAATGCTGGGATGGGTTGCCATTTCCTTCTCCAAGGGATCTTCCCAACCCAGGAATCGAACTCGGGTCTTCTGCACTGCAGATTCTTTACTGACTTGTGCTTCGAAGGCTGGGGGTGACTCCCATTTGATCACATTTCACCTCACAATAGCCTGGTGGCGAAGGCACCATTAGCTTCCCCGATTTACAAGGAAGCAGCAGCTCAGCAAGCAAGTGCCTGCTGTGAGTCACACAGCTGGGTCTGCTCCCTGGCACTGAGAGCTGCTTGCTGTCAAACGTGAACATCGCTGATCTCCCACACTCTCTGGTAACGGAAACCAGCTGGAGGACAGTGTCAGCTTTGACGAGGAAGTGAGGCGAAGTCCTGGGGCTGTGGGATAGCAAAGGAGACAGCAAGAAGATCCATGGAATCATATCGCGAGTGGAGGGGTGATCTGATGTGGGTTTTTCAGAGCTCAGCCCTTGGAAGGTGGGGGTGCCGAGTCCTGATCATTTCCGGAACTCTCTAGGCAGCGCCCAGAGAAAGTCAGCTGAATTCATGGGGCCAGATAGGCAGCCTCAGAAAAGGCTGGTGCGAACGGGAAGGAGAAGGGTGCAGGGGTCCGCTCCCTGGACTGGAAGCTGGCTTGTGGAGGGAGGCAGCCGGTCTGAATCTGGCCACAAGGGGGCGCCTGGCACCAGGCAATGAAGCCACTCCGGAGGTGGGGGTGGTTTGTGGCTGGTTCCCCAAAGGTCTTGGGAGAGAGGATGTGGAGGAGGGGATACACTCAACTAGCTACCATGAAATTCCAGCATCAGGAACAAGCACAGACGGGCAGGATGGTTTAGATCAATGCATGTCTGCTCATTCTGAGACTGCATTATCTCAGTCCAGTTATTTCCCTTTATAGTGAGTCAGTAGGGCTCTTGACTGAATTCTTGGTAAAATTTGGAAGAGCTCTTTCCTTGAAACCTACCTCCCAAAAGGGAACAACTCTTTTTTCCATCTCCTTGTCTATGTCAAGGACCCGTACAGCAATGCTTCACTCATTTTGATTCATTTAATCTGCTGTTCAATAGTGCACAGACTATTTATTTCAATGATTGTATTCCCCTATCTTCAAATCTATCTAGTCAGTCTCTTACTTTCTGCTATTTTTTTCCAGCACTATCTTAAGAGATTCCATAGTTATTTTATATTCTGTATCTGATAGTAACAGTATCTGAAGTCCCAGGGGTCTTAAATAGAAAGATTTTTTTTTTTCCCCTGTTCAGGAAGCACTTTATTGTTTCTCCAAGATTAAGAATTAAAAAAAAAAAAAAATTTTCCACTGACAGAAAATCGACACTTTGAAAATCTGCATTGCTTTGCTCAACTTCTGAATGTTGACTTCTGCAGACATATTTCTCTCCAATCATTCCACCCATGACTGATGGATCAGTCGTAACTTCCAGTTTCAATATTTGGTCTTTACTTAGAAAGCTCTTCAGGACCTTTCCTTCTTATGTTTTTTTTCAAATTTAGGCTGTGTTGGGTCTTTACTGCTGTACGTGGGCTTTTCTCTAGTTGCAGCAAGCAGGGGCTACTCTCTAGTTGTGGTGTGCAGGCTTCTCACTGCGGTGGCTTCTCTCGTTGCAGAGGGTGGTGTGCAGGCTTCAGGGGTTGCAGCACTCAGGCTCAGTAGTTGTGGTTCACGGGCCTAGTTGCACCGAGGTGTGAGGGATCGTCCCGAACCAGGGATGGAACCCATGTCCCCTGCGTTGGCAGGTGGATTCCTAGACACTGGACCACTAGGGAAGTCCCTAGGACAGGTTTTAATTCAGTAAGAGTAGCTTCATCTAAAGGAGGTGCAGTGGAAACTGTACAAGGTCCTTCTCCACGGTGGACACTCATCATAGTAGCAATGGCTCCAGGGAAGGTTGTTCAAGCCATTCTTTACTGCAAGCAAGTTGATCCAACTGGTTGAGAGGGGAGAAAACCTTTTTTTCTGTAGTGTCACTTAGGCTTTTCACCTTAATGTAACGCTTTACATAAGGATTCATAATAGAAGCAGCCTTTTCAGGTCCCCTCAAGATTTGTGACAATCTCAACAGTTCTTTTGCTACTCACTCCAGTTTATTCTGTTTAGATGCAGCAGAATACAGAGCAGTGGCATAGTGACCTTCAATACCATGTATCTGAACAGGTGGCCTCACAAGCTTGATGAATGGCCTCAGCACAGATGTCCTGAAGCATCACACCTGCCAGGACAGTCCAGACACTGCTGGGGTGGCTGTCCTCTCCTGGGCACCTCTGGGTCAAACCCAAGTTGTGTGCATGCGTGCTAAGTCACTTTAGTCATGTCCGACTCTTTGCGACCCCATGGGCTGTAGCCCACCAGGCTCCTCTGTCCATGAGATTCTCCAGGCAGGAATACTGGAGTGGGTTGCCATGCCCTCCTCCAGGGGATCTTCCCAGCCCAGAGATTGAACCCACGTCTCCATCTCCTACGTTGGCAGGTGGGTTCTTTACCACTAGCACCACCTGGGGTGAGCGCTAAGTCAGTTTATTGTTTGTGCTGCTGTTGCTCATAACGGCTCATCTGCTTGGATATGGACTTTAGTTCACAGACAACTGATACTTGGTTGACATGTAATAATATGATTGCTGTTTTAATATTTTTCTCTAGAGGATTTGCATTTTTGCTTCTGCCAGATCCCAGGAAACACAAACCTGGAATCATCTTAATTCCTCAGTCCAGGTATTCTTTGACCTCTGGATTAAGGAGAGAGCAGACATTAGAGGCTCTGGTCAGTCTCCCCTGCTTGCCTTCTCACTGAGGCCAAAGCCAGTGCCCTGGCTTCATGGAGAGGTCCTGGTGGTTTTGTTTCATTTCGTACAGACTCAAAGCCGAGTGCCACGGTTCCTTAAACTTTTGACTTCTTGGAATTTCTTTTGCCCTCAAGGAGCAGTTTTCCTCTACTATACTGAATTACTACTGTGGTTTTAACTTACAGTCACAGGCTTGAGATCCCCTGGGTGGTGGAGTGTAGCGCTGGGCAGCTGTTGAGAGAGACTGGCACTTGGCACCATCTGCATGAAAGATCATACAGTTAAGCCCCCATCTTGCCTTTTAGGGCCAAGGCCATCCTTTTCCCAACCCTGAGATCTAGTAACCAACTCTTCCTTTGTATTTCGGGGGCCCGTGAAGCTGATGGTGCCAACAAGCCTCTAGGGCAAGGCTGCTCAGTAGTAGTTCTAGGGCTACTTATTTTCCAGAAATGGCTATCTGGGTGACAGGAGTGAGGCTGGGGCCATTCGGGTCCATGAGAAATGGTCTCTGGCCAGGAAACCGGACAGCCCAAGACCTCACATGTACAGGTGTGCCTGCAGCAACCTGTCATGGCTCAGCTGGTCAGGCCACCTCAGAGCCATGGGAAGTACTACGTGGGTCCTGTTGGAGGGACAGCAAGCTGGTAGGCTTTCAGGGGAAGCAGTCTGGACGCAGGGTCAAGACTCAAGAAATGTCCAGTTCCAGAAATCCCACTGGAAAATTACCTCAAAGAAAGAAATCATGTTTAGGAAGATGTTCACTTTAGTACGTGAGGGAAAACCTGAAAGCAATCCAACTGCCCAACAGGAGGTGAGGAGTTAAGGAAAATCATGGCCTTGAGGGAACTCTCTGGCAGTCTAGGGATCAGGACTCCATGCTTTCACTGATGAGCGCCGAGGTTCAATCCCGGGTAGAACTCGGATCCTCCGCGAGCCACGTGGTGTGGCCAAATCAGACAAACAAAAACACGGCCTTGATTAGATCATAAAACTAGTAAGCAAATAAACATGAAGGCAACAGTGAACTTATTTATGATTTAACATCAGTGTAAAAAGGAAATGAATGAATATTCCCAAATCCAGGTATGTTAAAAAAAATGTTTACAGAAATAAGTCATTGGGAAAAAAAGGACCTACAGAGCCACTACCCTGTCCTTCAAACTTTCTGTGGTTGTTATTTTCCTCGTTAAAAGATCACTTAATGATGAAGAGCTAACACGGAGCTGGGAGCATCTGTAAGCTGTTGGTGGCACTTGGCTTCCCAGAGGTCCAGCAGCCGGAACCACCTCCTAGCAGAGGTTCCTTCCTGCCGGCAGGAAGTCTTACACAAGTCTACACACCACCTTCCCTCCGATCCCATTCCAGCTTGAGTCAGAAAAGGAATATAGCCTTTTTATTGACTACTTGAAGTAGAACAAACTAAATACATATTTAACAGTTTTGGTTCATTTATACAGTACATTAAATAAGTTATGCACGGAGTTAAGTAACAAAATTTCCTATCAGAGTAAAATGACAAAGCACAGAAAAAAATCAACTCTACCGCATCCTGTGGGTGGTTTCACATTCATCATCCCCCTTAAAAAAAAACCACGCTTGGAAGCTCAGTTTTGGATTTATTTACATTATTGGCTTTCTCTGTGGATGGAGCTTTTGTAGCCTCATCAGGAACTTGGAAAGCTGCGAAAGTGGACTGAAGGCCTCTGAGCCAAACAGCACTTTCAGCCATCCGCCTAATGCTTATTGCCGCTTCTCTCTGCCAACTCCAACGCAGGCACGGGGCTGTCCCTGCCAGCCGCCAGCCGCACATGCCCTATTTGGTATAAGCATCAATGAGTGTACATTGGGCAGTTGCGGGTCTGAACAAATGGGGTAGCAGGGGAAGTGCCATCTCTGGGGCTGTGGAGGCAAACGGGGGAGGCAAAGGCCACCCTCAGGCCTCAACCTTCTCCTGGCTCATGATGGAAAAGGTTGCCTGCACCATCATCTTTGGAATTGAGCATGTCAATGCACGTGGGCAAAGAGGCAGATAGTCAACATTTTGGTTTCACAAGAACTACAGACACTCAGAGTTAGAAAGGGCCCTATTCAACAGCTTGTCCAGTACCCCCCCCACCCCCACCCCAGGACGGAGTCCCAACAGCTGGCTGGCTGGCCCATGCTGGAACAGTCCATTTCTCTCTGGTTCTCTCTTACATTTGGTTCAAACCTGCTACCACCCAGTTCTCTGTAAATAGCTTAAGAAAAAAAAAAAAAAAATCTAAGAAAGCTGGCTTGGTCTATTGTCCTGGGAGCCTGGAAACCAGTTCTGAAGAAAGCCTCGAAGATGAGTTCTATTTTAAATGATTTACTCAATCCATAATCTCATATACAGTTTCCAGAACAAACAACCATGTGGTCATTATTCATGCTTTCATCCTGAAGAACTCTTGACCATACAATTTTAATTGTGTTGTTGAAACTTCAAGCCCACTTGCTATCTCTTCTGAAACTGCCCACAAGGTTTGCCCTTTGCAAGCAGGTGACAGCACTGGGGAATCCATCTGACTTTGGGACAAGGCTGTACAAAGGGAAGTGTAGATTTTCTGTCTAGAAGCTGAAGATGCGCACGTTGACACCAAGAAGTGAGGAGCTCCAGGTGGAGCAGCTGGCCCGGATGTGCAAAAGTCATCCACACAGCAGAAGGCCCGCAGCAGCCAGCTCCAGGCATGGACCTTTGCCAGGGTGATGGGTCTTGTTTGCGGACTTAAATCCACTGAGACACACACAGGACTCAGCACTGTCCAAGAGAAGGTGCAATTGCTCTGTGACCTCAGGGTCGCATGACTGAGCCCCATCCTGAGAGCTGCAAGGACGCCCCCAGGTGAAGCTCTCACCCTCAGGAGGAGGACTGCTCATTTCCAAGCAGGTGGAACGAACCTGAGTCTGTTTTCACCACTGGGTGGAGCAGGCAGTGGGGCCCCAGAGGATGACTGAAGCTGAGGATCCGGCCCTAAAACTTCCCTCAGAGCATTTTAAAACAGCTCCCATGCAGCTACTTCCCATCTTCTCTGGCTCCTGCAACCATTGCTCACTGAGCAGAGGACAATGACGTGCCACTGCTTGTCACACTTGCTTTTGGTTCCTAGGATTAATACCAAAGAGCCCAGGACTGCTCTGACAACACCTTCAGTACCACCACTATGTCTTTCCTTTGTCCCCTTAAACTATAAAGGTTGGTCCTCTAAGCAGTCTGATTATATTAAGATACTTTAAATCTAACTAGATGAAAGGGGGGAGCCTGAATTCGCACCATCAAATTGGTTATCAGCAGACACGGGAAACCAAGTGAGGAACCTGGATTCAACCCTGCCCCTCCAGTCTCCTCACCCCATTCCAAGACAGTGTCCCTTCTCCTCCCAACTCCAACCAGAGAGCTGAGACTTTCGGAAGAGAGGGAGCTGGAAAAAGGGATTCTTTACATATAAATAGGAGGTCATGGACAGATGCCCTAGCAACCAACATGTGAAACTGACCAAAATTAATATAGCAACAGGCCTGAGATCTGAACCGCAGTGTGGAACACTGCTGAAATCTTTAGCTTGGCCTCTGGGTGGCACGTGAGCAAAGCAGTTTAGAACAGCATTACAGAAATTCTGAAAATTAAGCTGTCATTGGATCCACAGTCCACAAAAGTCAGCTAGGACCTACCTGCACACTAAATCTAAACCTTAGCTGTAGAGACTGACATTGAGTCTGATGAACAGTATTCGGTTGGCTTTGACTCTATTCCAACCCGAAAAAAACCTGAGCTACCCTGGCTCGGCCACTGAAGACTTACAGGACACACCTAGGTGTTCATCCAACTTGCTGACGAAAAAGGGAGCTGAGGTCAGCCCCAGTGGACACCATGAGACACCCTCTTGCTGCCAACAGATTTACAGGCTCAGTGACCGCCTCTCATGGGACATCTCTTCTCAGGGAAATGCAGGCAACTCCTGTCTGGGGTTCTGATTTCATCTCTGTTAGGCAGGATACCTCAACTGCTGCAACTAAAGGAAAGCGGCACAATAAAGCAACTATTCTTTTATTCTTTCTCTGGGGGATACTGTACTTTACACAGCAGAAGTCTGAGTATTTTAATGGTGACTCGTACTGAGTTTAAGACAGAAAATCCTTGAGTAAGGTAAATTAGGGACTTACAGTTTTTATTTACTTATTTACTTGGCTGCTCCGGGTCTTAGCTGTAGCTTGTGGGGTCTAGTTGCCTGACCAGGGATCAAACCCTGGCCCTTTGCATTGGAAGCACAGAATCATAGCCACTGGACCACTAGGAAGGTCCTGGGACTTAGTTTCTAAAGTAAGATATACCTATATGTAGGGATAACGCTACCTTATGCTGATACCTTACTGAGAGCTTTCAATTCACTCTGGTCAATGTGCAGAAAATGGCTGTCTAAAGCTGAGCTTTCAAGGGTCAGCAGGAGCAGGGCTAACCAACTCATTCCTTGGTGCAAGAGGATGCTAGAGGCTTAAAGATGGAGACGGGGAGGGTCAGGGTCCTTAGGCTCCCAATAAAACTTGAATGGCAAGGAAGAACGTGTGTGGCAATTCCTAACATTTTAAAAGGAGTATAGGTGATGTCATGTTTGAAGAATCAGGTAAGCAGCTGGAAAAACTCCCTGAAGACAGGAAGAAAAATTGGTCAGGCTCTCACAAATGGTTGTCACATTTCAGGGAACTTTTCTTAGCTCAAAGAGGGTAGGTATCAACAAAATTAGAGAAGGGAAACAGGATTGTATGCTCAATAACAAATTGACATAGGACACATAACGACAAAGTCTGAACAATTCTTTCAGGTCCAAAAGCGTCGCTCAGAAGTGACCAGGCCTTGACTGGTGAGGCAAGTCATAGCCACACCACATCACATCCTATGGGTCAACTATGGCTTCAGAGGCGCCAAACAGAGACCATGGGAAGAAGATCCACCCAGTGATCTGGACATGCGTGGTCTGAGATAAAAGGACACAGAGCAAGACGACTGTGCAAAGAGCCAAGTGGTGACAAAAGTTTCTGCATTTCCAACAGATGATCCATTCAATAATGTGATGACACTGGTTTGGCCAACATGCTCAGAGAGAACAGACAATCCATAATTGAGTCTCATTCTCCCTCAGACCAATCCATGCGCTGAAAACTATTTTCTGCATAAGCAAAATCAAAAAAGAGAGAGAGAAAAAATATGGGTCCCAAACTAAAATAGCCAGCCAGGCTGGAAAATCTTGTCCAACATGATCTGTGATGTTTGGTGGAAGTTTTATTTTTTATTACGGTGCTTTTACTGAAATGGTGACTTCTTCCTGTGGTTTCTGAAAATCTTACATCTGAATGGCAGGGCCAACGAGGGTGTCCTGAGTACTGCTTTTTGCCTGCCCAAGTCCCCAGGGACTAATCAGTGGCACCTGCTGAGGATGTAAATGGGCTCAGGGAACTGTTCAGGGGCAAGAGGAGCCACTCCCTGTGAGAGAGAGAGGCCTCCTTCCCGGCTTGCTACCAGTCTCCAAGCCTCTGTCTTGGGAGGATGTTGGAGCAGGAGACAGTGAAGAGGTGAGCTGCTTCCAGCCTGGCTGGGCACATTTGACAATTGGCTCTCCACAAGGCAGGGAGGAGCTGGTGGTCTACATGGAAAAGTGGCTGGCCATGCCAGCTTTAGCTGGGAGAAGAACAAACTTGGAAGCCATAGAGGAGTCAGCTCCAGCCAGCGGCCATGTGCACACAGGTGGGAAATGGACAAGTGTGTGGACAGGCTGGGGCTTGAAGTCTTCCTGCCTCCATTTCTCTTCTGGATGATGACCCAACAGCTACTTGCACTGCTTCACATAGCCAGCCTCCCGTGCAGAATTCTGTTGTGCTGTGAGGTTGCTGGGGGAAGTGAGTCTGGGGCTCAGAGTCCGTTGTTGTCAATGGCTGTCACAGAGGCCGGTGTGGAGGAGCGTGAGGTGGTTGCCGAGGTCTTGTCCAGGGCTGGGCTGGGGACGCTGCAGTCAGTGGACCGGGCTGAGGAGCCCCTCCCTCCAGGAAGCAGGGGCCGGCTCTGACTGTGGGGACTCTGGCCATGCAGGTTCTGGCCACAGAGGCGGTGGTGCCGTTCCCAATCCTTATGCTGGCAGAAAGAGCCGCAGTATCGTGCGATGTTGCAGCCACTGCAGGTTTCACTGGCTTTGCGGCCACAGTTCCAGCAGTTCTGCAAGACACAGGCATCGGTCAGCTGCTGGGATCCGAGGCGAGCATGCTTGTCATCATGTGCCAGCTGCTCTGCAGAAGAGGTGGCGGGGCCGTGTGGGGAGAGTGTGGGCTCTGGAGCTGCACATACCTGTGCCTGTACTGCCTGCCCTGCTGTTGCTTTCTGTTTACTTCTTCTGAGTTACAGGAAAACTACCTACCCCGGGGTGCGGGGACAGCGACATGAGGGAATGTGAAGACATATGCACACATCACTGTAGGGCAGGAGCAAGTCCTGCTGAAGGTAGCAACTCCTTGTTTTGATTCATATTTTAATCCTCAATGACCAAACCAAATTCTGTCCCAAGGCTCCTGTATCATAGCTATCTATTCCAAGACCACAAATGTGCTTAGACAGTTTTCTTTCTTACTCGTCTCGATGGAGAAATGATCCTGATTATGTTCACTGACAACACCTGAAATCTTTAAAAAGAGTCACCTGTGAGGTACTGGGCTGGGTGACCACGAGTGTGGGAAGCTGTGCCACCCGCTCTGTGCCCATCCTCCTTTCAGTGATGCATCCCATCAGAGGTGGGCTGGGGATCATGGGACTACTTCCTGTCTGTTTATAGCAGCCCCTGTAATACCTCAGAACCTAAGGCCCCAAGGTCTATGTCAGGGAGTTTTCTTCCTATTCTTTGCTCCCACACTCGCCCCTTGGTACTCTCCTCCCTGACACATGAGTGTTTTACACCTAAGGTCTCCACGACCCACTTATGGATTTGATCAGCCAGCTGCACCCTCCCCTGCAGGCTTTGCAGAATGGCAGAAGCCAATTATGAGGCTTGCCTGATGATCAGAGAAGAAAGATACTGTCTATTGCTCAAGTGTAAAACTAACTAACAAAACAACAACAAACAACCGATAAGAGCAAAAAAAGGACGTTGAGGCCCCCTCACCCACCTCTTGCACTGTATAGATAGGTAGGACACTGAGGGCCAGTAGGCAGGACTTGTCGGAGCTTATAAGATGATCACATGGCTATGCAAAGCCTGGAACCTGGACCTCCTGTCTCTACTATTCTCAAGAGACCCATCTAGTTTCAAAGAGCATCAGAAAGGACTGAAGATCCCTTCCAACACTAGAGGCTTCTCAGGAAATACACTCCAGGGACTGTCCCAACCTTGCCAACACCAACACTGGAGAACCAGAATCAGGGACAGAAGTCATTCTTAGGATCTTCACAGATCCTCAAGCAAGCTGTATTCCAGAATATTTCACACTCTGGTAGGTTGACTCCAGACAATGCTTTGGTGAAACAGTATTGCTTGTGGGGAATGTGCTTCATGGAGCTGCTGTGGAAACATAGGTCTCTACTTTCTCTGTCCAAGTCTTGCAAGAACATCTCAAACTGGGCCAGAGGATTAAAGCAACGGTGCTTTCACCTTGACCACCGTTGAGAAGCCAGGGTGAAAAAGGACAATTTGGATTCCCTGTCTCTGTGGCTTTGCCCTGACTTTACCAAAAGGCTTTTTGCCAAGAAATATGATGAAAGGTTTACTGTGATCATCACCCTTCAAATCAGCATTCCTCAAAGATGGAGCAAAGCACATGGCCAAACAGGCCTTGTAATTTATGGGGGAAGGTTATAAACCTTCTGAGTTATTGGCCAGGGAAGTCACAGATGGTATTCCAGAATATCCTTTGACAAGCAGGGGCCATCAGTTTATGTCAGTTACTACTCCAGGTGTGGCCTGGGGAACACCCGTATCAGAATGACCCAGAGTCCATTCCAAAGTTTCCTGACCTTATTTCAAACCTGGCTCAAAGTAGAAATGATTCCTATCTTATACTCAACTGCTAGCCCATCACATTTCCCAGGAAATCTAGGCTGGGGACAGGAGGGGACCTCTACCTGAGGCATAATTCCAAGGGAGTTGCTTGGGTCTGGCCTCAGAGGAGGCAGCTGCTCTGCATGAGTAGGAGCTGCCACACCTATGTTGTTAACAGTGTTAACAAAATCCTTTCTGTCTGAACAGTGCACTGCAGTTTAAAAACACTTCCACAACTGTGACCTAATTGTACCTTCCTTAAAAAGTATGAGACCGGCAGGACAGGAGCTGCTACTCACCCACGATACAGAGAAGGAGCTGACCCCTGAAGGGGACGCTGCCAGTGTGAGGGGAACTGGGACGAGTGCTCAGGGCTCCTGGGCTCCTTCCGCTCTACTGAACTACCTCTCGCAGGATGAATGAAAAACTCGAGGGGTACCGCTAGATATCAAGCAGAAGTTTCTGAGTGAACTGGAGGAAACCAGCCGTCTTGGTCCAACACAAACTCACTCAGAGCATAGGCCCTGCTATCCTGCCTTGTTTTGGAAGCAAAGTTTGCAGGGATGGATGTTAGTGTGTGCCTCACCTGCAAGTCACTTTGTGCCTTGAATATAGATATTGATATGGGTGGCTATAATGAATCCAATACACGACAGAAACAAATAGGAGAGGAGAAGGAAAAGGGGAGAGTCAGAGAACTATTTTCTTCCAATTCAGCTGGAAAGGCTACAACAGGACTTGCCCACATCCTTTTTCAATGGCCACATGATAGTTAGGCATTTTCATCTTCACATTGTCATGCTTAACACTGTTCTTGGAAAAAGATTTAAGGAGGATGAGAAAATAAAATTTCTGTCCTTTAAAAAACAAACCAACAACAAAAAAAAACTCAGTTCTTTATGACCTTAAGAAAATCCCAGAGAGTACATGGGATTTGCCTACTTATAGAAACAGGCTTGTTTCAGGACTTAAAAGTTTGGTCTTAAACCTGAAAAGTAACTGAAATCGAAGTTACAGAAAAATTTCACTACATTTGAAAGGGCTGTTAGGATGTTTCTGTCATGTGCCTTTTCTTTTCCATTTATTTTTGTCCTCATGGTGGTACAGAACCACCACCATGTCCCAGGGCAGTCAGGCAGGCCTGCCCGATCTATCCCCTCAATCCATGAAATAACTAGCCTCTTTGTAAACAGACTGGATGCTGCAGGACCCTGCACGGCCTTTCTCCTACTCTCTGGCTTCAGTGATGTGGGATTAGGTCACCGTTAAATTCCTGAAATCACAGTTTCCTCATTGGTAAAGTTGGATTCCAACAACACCCACACCCCACTGTGAGGATCACAAAGACCACAAACACACTGAGCTCTGTATGTGGCACCCAGTAAGCCCACTCAGGCAGTGGTGGTCATTGTCATGTAGTTCCACAAACTTTAGCGAGACTTTTCATAACTTAAACCAATATAATGAGCCAATATGTAAGAATATAATAATTGAGAAACAAACTTCTCTGGAACTCAATAAAAATTATAATTACCTAGTTCAAGAGAAGACTGTTGGCTCTTACTGCCCAGCAACTGAGAGGAAAGCAGTGGGCTTGGTCCCCCCAGCCCCAGCCCCAGCCCCCAGGGCTCTGACCTCCGTTGACTCTTCCTGCTCGTTTATGACGAGAAAGGCGTCCTCTGCAGCCTGCCGTTTGACGTCCGCTATTGTCTGCTCCATTCGAGCTCTCTCGGTTGCAATCACTTCAAAGGCTTTTTGCTCTGCCTCAGCAACAGCTTTCTGTACTTCTGACATGGCCTGAATTTTCACCTTATTCACAGCTTCTTCTGGAAGGAAGTGACAGTAAAATCAACTGGCCGAGAAATCTCTCCCCTCCTACTCCACCTTGTTTCAAAGAAGGGACAGAGGTGAAACATAATTTTTCTTCTAAAAGTACTTATGACAGTGGCATTCACTTTTATTCTTATCTTCACTTGTCTATTCACGCGATCATTTGTTGGGTCTGCAGACCCAATCACTTGTCAGCACTGTGCAAGGTGCTGAGGAGACCTCGGTGACAAGATGTAACATATTTTCACAACTGTGATCAAGTATAAGCGTGGCTGAGGGGACATGATACCTGTCATTATCAGGGACAAGAATTCCAAGGGGAAAGGTGGTCAGGTCTGTAAGTGGCAGAGGAGGATCAGGAAAATGTGTCTTGGTTGAGATGGAAGGTGGAAAGGAATCTTCTAGTCTTGCATTCCACACTAAGGAATCTGGCCCTTCTTCTAAAGAAAATGTAAACCCTAAAAGGGTCTACACACAATGTAAAGAGTGAGGGCAGAGACACCAACCGAGAGGCTGGTCAATAATCTGGCTGATAAATTGAGATTCTGAATGAAGGCAGGAGCAAGTAGCACAGAGGAAGGGATCAGACAGAATGAGGCTGGTGCAGCTAAGGGTCTGGAGGTGGAGGTAAAGGTGAAGAATGGAAGTGCTATGCAATGAAGCAGATAATGAGCAAAATGCTGGTGTGGAGGTAAGCAAGAAGGCTGAGGTGCATCCAGGTACAAATCACCAGGAGGCAGTTAGGTACAGAAGACTGAACTCAGTGGAGAAATGCTGCCTGAAGATACAGTTCTGGGCAGCTTGCTAGGTGCTCTGGGCTCCAAAAACCTCAGCTGCCATCACCCTACTTGCATCCTGATGAGTTCTTCCCATCACCACTACCCTGCTTGGGTTCCACAGGATGTGTACTCCAGGTGACATACGCTATGCACCTGAGCCTCAGTCCTAGGTCCCAGCGTGAATGATGTTTCTTCTGAGTCCACAAGACTGGACAACCCTGAAGCCTAAGGAAACTCCCTCACCGCTTGGTTCTTGCACATAGCTGAGGCTCAAAGGGGGTTCACACACAGTGTTCTAGGCTGCCAACCTAAAACTTTCCATCACATTGCTCCAGCCAAGAAAAGCTTTCACCCCAAAGGTCAAGGGTGATGCTGTTAACTATTTTCATTTCCCATAATTCTACTTTACCTTTTTGTAATATACACCTCCTCATTGCCAACTGCAAAGATTTTTCTGAAGTGCTATGTAGTTTTCCAAATTCGTTTTAATGTTAACATAATATTCTGTTGCGGTGCCACATTGTAAATTCACGTAACCATTCACTGATATGTGGGCATTTCCTGGGTTGCCTTTCCCTTGCTCCAGTTCAGTTCAGTTGCTGAGTTGTGTCCAACTCTGTGACCCCATGGACTGTAGCATGCCAGGCTTCCCTGTCCATCACCAACTCCTGGAATTTACTCAAACTCATGTCCATCGCATTGTTGATGCCATCCAACCATCACATCCTCAGTTGTCCCCTTCTCCTCTTACCTTCAATCTTTCCCAACATCAGGGTCTTTTTCAATGAGTCGGTTCTTCGCATCAGGTGACCAAAGTGTTGGAGTTTCAGCTTCAGCATCAGTCCTTCCAATGAATATTCAGGACTGATTTCCTTTAGGATGGACTGGTTGGATCTCCTTGCAGTTGAAGGGACTCTCAAGAGTCTTCTCCAACACCACAGTTCAAAAGCATCAATCCTTTAGTGCTCAACCTTCTTTATAGTCCAACTCTCACATCCATACATGACTACTGGAAAAACCATAGATTTGAATAGACGGACCTTTGTTGGAAAAGTAATGTCTCTGCTATTTAATATGCTGTCTAGGTTGGTCATAGCTTTTCTTCCAAGGAGCAAGCGTCTTTTAATTTCATGGCTGCAGTCACCATCTGCAGTTATTTTGGAGCCCAAAAAAGTCTCTCACTGAATGTTGAGTTTTAAGCCAACTTTTTCACTCTCCTCTTTCACTTTCATCAAGAGGCTCTTTAGTTCTCCTTCACTTTCTGCCATAAGGATGGTGTCATCTGCATATCTGAGGTTACTGATATTTCTCCCAGCAATCTTGATTTCAGCTTGTTCTTCATTCAGCCCGGCATTTCGCATGATGTACTCTGCATAGAAGTTAAATAAGCAGGGCGACCATATATAGCCTTGACGTACTCCTTTCCCTATTTGGAACCAGTCTGTTGTTCCATGCTGCTGCTGCTGCTGCTGCTAAGTCTCTTCAGTCGTGTCCGACTCTGTGCGACCCCATAGACGGCAGCCCACCAGGCTCTGCCGTTTCTGGGATTCTCCAGGCAAGAATACTGGAGTGGGTTGCCATTTCCTTCTCCAGTGCATGAAAGGGAAAAGTGAAAGTGAAGTCGCTCAGTCGTGTCCGACTCTTAGCGACCCCGTGGACTGTAGCCTACCAGGCTCCTCTGTCCATGGGATTTTCCAAGCAAGAGTACTGGAGTGGGGTGCCATTGCCTTCTCCGCTGTTGTTACATATCCAGTTCTAAATGTTGCTTCTTGACCTGCATACAGATTTCACAGGAGGCAGGTCAGGTGGTCTGATATTCCCATCTCTTTAAGAACTTCCCACAGTTTGCTGTGATCCACACAGTCAAAGGCTTTGACGTAGTCCTTTTTTTATATCACTGCTGCTTTAATAACTAGTGAGTCTAAATCTGGATCATTCCTTACAATCATGGATTGTAGGGGGTCATTCCAGATCGCTACTGTTATTTAAAAATTTATTTATTTATCTCTGGCTGCACTAGGTCTTTGCTGCTGTGCATGGGCTTTCTCCAGTTGTGGTGGGTGGGCTTCTGACTGTAGTGACATCTCGTTTGGAGCATGGGCTCAGGGGTGCGTGGGCTCAGTAGTTGCCGTCTGCGGACTTAGCTGCCCCCACCGCATGTGGAACCTTCCTAGACCAAGGGTCAAACCCATGTCTCTTGCATTGGTAGGCAGATTCTCGACCGCTAAACCACCAAGTAAGTCTACTTTTCACTATAATTTTTAAATTCGTTTTAATTCTTTTGGCTGTGCCATGTGGCATGTGCAATCTTAGTTCCCCAACCAGGGATCAAACCTGTTCTCCCTGCACTGGAAGCTCGGAGTCTTAACCACTGGACCACCAGAGAAGTCCCTGGATCATTCCCTTCTAAAAGGAAAGATTCAAAAGCATGCAAGTGAGAAATGATTTCAAAATACCCATGTGTTCACAGGTGGTAATACTTAATAATTCATTAAGTATTATTATTCATTATTCATCTCATTAATCCATTAAGAATTATTTAGTGAAATTAACAGAGTCCTCTAAAATTTTGTCAATAATTAGGTGTTAAAGACTTTGTGGGCTAATTGGTCAGGGTTGCATTATCTTGTACTTTGCTGAATGTCAGTGAAAATAAACATTTTGCAATAGGGTTATCTGTATTTCTCATAACATGATTTGTCTGTCCATTTGTTTATACTATGGTCTTGAAATTAAGTGAGTATTAATCTTTTTGTAGAAATAAATTTTTTCTTAGGAAGAAACCCCAAAACTATTAATTCCACTGAGAAAGAGAGGCAAGAAGGAAAAAAAGGATAGTATTGGGAGAAGGTATATGAGGTTAGCATAATCCCTGTCTTACCACAACAAGCAGTTCCTACCCTCCCTTATTCTTGTAGAAAATGACACCTAGCAAGAATAGTCCTGATGAAGCTGGAGATAGTGAAGGTGAAAGGAAGAGCATACTGAACCAAATGTGGGAGTGTGAGAATACAGTGGCGAGGGCAGGTGGGAATGAAGTAAGCTATACTCCCAGAAACGGGGCATATAAATAGAGAAGAGTCAGTTCCTTAATGCCTCCCAGTAGAAGCAGATGAAAAGGACTTGGATGGACTGTATAGAGTCACTCCAAATTCTCACCAGCAAGGAAGACAACAGGCAGTCCAGAAGTGGGGACAGCTAAAGGGGGAGAAGCAGGGGCCTAGAGCTTTTTGAAGTAGAAGTTATGAGAAAATCACCTTTTCACAAATATGTACTCTACACTCAAATCAGTGAGTACATGTGACCCCTAAGCAGACAGACATACCAGTCTTTTTCCAAAACTCCACAGGTACATATCCTGTTCCCGGCCTACTGTTAAATTCCCGCTGAGAATCTACAGAGAGAGAGACAAACAGCATAGCGTCAGAACCGTCTATAATTGGCATGTTTTACTTTTGTGAAAAACTTAGAAAGATTCAAACATATACATTCATTTATATGAATTATAAATTTATTATAATAGTACACTTAATTTTTAGATGCGCACTTGCTAATCACTGGAGAAAAGCAAATCAAAACCATGAGATGTCGCCTCACACCTATCAGAATGGCTATCATCAAAAAGACCACAAATAACAAATGTTGGTGAAGGTGTGAGGGAAAGGGGATCCTTGTACACTGTTGGGGGGAATGTAAATTGGTACAGACATTATAGGAAACAGTATGGCAATTCCTCAAAAAACGAAAAAACTACTATATGATCCAGCTACTCCATACCTGGGTATGTATTTGAAGAAAATGAATATAGTAATTCAAAAAGATATAAGCATCCCAACGTTCACAGCAGCATTATTTACAATCGCCAAGATATGGAAGCAACCTAAGTGTCCATCAACATATGAATGGATAAAGATGTGGTATCTTCATGGTATTTCCAGAAGTCAAAATTTTCAGTTCATTTACTAAGAAAACTAGAGTTTCAGAGGCTATTAATCAAAGGTCAGACAGAGAATGCAAGCATTTGGATCAGAAGTGGGGACAGAAAGAAAGCTAGAGGATGCTCTAGCTCTTAGGAGAAACAGAATGAAGCACTTGAGAAAGCCAATGTGGCAAACGTGAAAAAAAGGGTGAATGGAAGCACAGGCACATGACTGGTCACTGTGCTGCTGCTGCTCTTTTAGTACTTCTATGTGTTTAAACAACTTCAAAAAACTGAGAAAAAAATTATCTTTAACTATAGGCATACAAAATTTCTTAGGAACACTAATCTGCTAACAAGTGAGCCCAGGAGCGGAGGAGGTAAAAAGTGGGATAGGGAAGATTTTCACAATCTATATGTTTCTGTACTGCTTGACATTTTTGCAAGGCAGTTCATTTTAAAAAATTCCATTAAAAAAAAATACCCAAGAAAACGAAGGGGATCTAATATTACCAGATATTAAAACACATTCTGAAGCTCTAAGAATTAAGTTTGATATTACATTGGGAAGCTATCCTAATTGCTAAGCATGTATGCTGGTTCTGGAATAAACTTAATAAGCTGTAGGACTACTTATGCCAAGTTTCTAACTTATTTAAGCCTCAGTTTTGCCATCTGTAGATGAATCGAAAGGTAGTTCCTATTATCTCCATAGGCAGGCTTGAAAACACATGTAAAAGGCTTACTAGCACTGGCAGGAACACAGTAAGAGCCCATACAGCTATTATTACCGAAAGTGATAACTAATATAGTCAGAAAGACTATAATACTTAAGACTATAATATTTAAGTGTTAACAAAATTAGCGTATGATAATGATTTCATTTTAACAGGTAAAGGATGGGTATCAGTTGATGGTAGGAAAATTTAAGCTATTTGGAGAATTTATAGTTGGATAGCTAATATGCAAACACATACAACTTGAATATGGATGAAATTTATTGTGCCCTGGGAAGGGATCAAGGTCAAGGAAAAACTACAAATAAAATGTTAGATTTGACCCCATATTAACTATCTCATCCATTAAAACAAAACAAGATCAAGTGAACAAAAATGCCTGTATCCATAAATCATTAATTTACTGCTAAGGGTATCCTAAAGGAAAAATCCCCACCTGTAAAGATTTTATATATTATATCACTTACCATAAAACAAAAAATAAGCAAAAAACCTTTAGTTCAACAATAAGAATGGCTTAAAAAAATAATAGTATATTTACATGGTGGAATACTGTAGTAGGCATTAAAATCATGTTTATAAAATCTTCAATAATGTGAGAAACATGTTCAATATACAGTTATGTTTTCAAAGAAATCAACATAAAGTTGTAATACAGAATTCTCAGATACATTCCAAAGCTCTTCAGTGTGGGATGATGAACTAGTAAATTCTTTATATGTTTCTGTATTTTCTACAATGAGCCATACAGTTTGACTGTTAAAAAAAGAAAGAAAGAAAAAGATACCTACACTTCATGAAGTTGCTCCAAACAAAAAGAAATGATTCTCTACTGTGGGAGACCAGGTCCCATCTCAGACAAATTAAATCAGAACCTCTGGAGCTGGGGCCGTGGCCCAGGATCTTCCCAAAGGTCCTTAGATGGCTTCTGAGGGGCATCCAGGGTTAATGACTGAAGAAAAGCGCCTGGCTTAGAACCCACTGTTCACGGTTAAGGTCTCCCAAACCACACTAGGAGCATCACCTCTCTGTAGGTCATATATGTACACATATATATACTTTCTGCTGTAACAATGGTAAAGTCCTTTTCAGCTGATTCTTTCAATATTGGTACACCTTGATCTTTCAGTTGCAGGCATTATTAATTGATTAGGCTCTTCAGTGGGAAAGAATTTTATTCTTTTTTCAGCCCACCAGACAATAAAAATTTCCTTCTTCCTCTCCCCCAAATAAATATACTCAAATTCTGTTACATCAATAATTACAACTGAATTTGTAATTATTTCAAATTCAATCTCAAACTCTCTTCCTGTGGTGTCAATATATTATAAATTCCCTTTTCTTGAGGAAATCTCCAGCCAGCTTCTAGGGTATTCTAGTCTGAACTGGCTACTTTCCAGACTATTTCAGCCTGGAAAGTCCCACTGTTGTTTGGGATCCTCCCAAGTATCCCAGGGATTCCCTTCCTTCATGTTTTTCCACTTTATGGTTTATTTCCTGTGTTAGGGCACATCCTACCCAAATGTGGTAGATACCACAATGAAGGCGGATGGGAGGTGATTTTTTTCCCCCTAAATTGTGGGTTATTAATCTAACAATTGTTTTGTTAGAATTCTAGGCGACACAGTCTGATCACAGGTGGCCCCTCATTTAGCCATGCCTTTGGACAGGGCACTTTTTCAGCCACTAGGTGAATGCAAGGGAACATTTTTGGAGAAATAGTTTCAGGTGGTGTCCTGGATATATCCTGGATTGAGAGCTCAACAATTTTCATCTCTACTGCTTCAGGATGGGAAAAGGCAGGAAGGGACGACCTAGCTTAGTATATAGTAAAACTATTTGTTTTTTTGTCCAGGCAGAGGTTGATAAATGGTATTTTTCTAGACAGGGAGTGGGAAAAAGCGGAGGGAAGCTGAGGTAAATATTTTGAGGGCTACTATAAGGAATGAATGAATGTAATGTACATGAGATGTCCCAAGTACATTCAGCCAGGCTCAATTTAACATTCAAACACTCTTTGAACATCAACCCATACTTATATACAGTATAGAGTTGAAAACCGAACAAAATGACAAACATTCTCATTCTATGTGGGGAAGGCAACATTTTTTGAACATACCAGATACTGACCAAGTTCTTGACATATTTTGTGATTTAGTGTTCATAATTCCCAAGGTCTTTATAATTCCACAATCAAGTACCATTTTCCTTTTAAAGGAAAATATAAAAAGCCTCAAACATAAAAAATAACAAGAAGAACAAAAGATATATAAAAAGGCTCCCTTGCCAACTAAAGAGACTCTCCCCTTACCATTGCTGAGAGAATCTGCGCTCCCAGGACTGTGCTGCCTGGAGACCAACTCACTCCCTGTTTTCCTCATCTCTGTGTTTTCGTTGAATCGTCTTTTCCAGTAGTTGAGCTCTTCACGGTCTGATTCTTGACAGCGCCTCAGGACTGCCATGGAGCGCCTTGTTTTCTCTACCATTTCCATAATGCAGTTGAGGGCCTGAGCCGGGCAGAAGGTCAGGCAAAGCCACAGGATAAGGACATTCAGACAATCAACATTGAACATCGAGGAAAGGTAAACAAAATACACAGAATAAAGGCTTAAGAATCTTACGGATTTAGCAATAGAGTTTACATTTGAAAGCCTATCTTATTGTTTCTCTTTAAATATATACACATACTTTTCTTTTTTTTTAAGATTTCAAACTAATATTTTTTGGATTCTTCAAGGTTGAAGCAGCCAGTCTCATTATAATATGATTCTTCAGAGTATGGTGAAAGCACAGTATAATCTCTGCCCAGAGCAGGTTTATGTAAGAATGCAATCAGAGAAATTATGTTCAGAGACAACATCACCCAGAAAGGAAAAGCTACTGTATGTATATTTTAAGGAGGTATTACATCTCCTCTTCACTTTTAAGTGAGAGGGGAAATTCTCTTTTCCAGTGGGGCAGAGAACTTAAGTTTACATTCTGTGCCAGTGTACTAATTCTCATCTGTATTTAGAGAAGCTCCATTTATTATACCAGGCCCTGTGATAAGCACCTTGTATATCATTCTAACTCCCCCTCTAAATTCAAATATAGCATTAGTTTTTTTTAATATATAAAAATTAAGCCTAAAAATGGTAATGGGCAAGTTCCTTCACCATTTTTAGACTTAACTTTTCTATCTTCCTACCAATGCAAAGATAGGATGTGGCAAAGTTGGGACCTAAAACTCATAAACTTATGTTTTTAACCATTATACTACAGAGTTTCACTTGGTTATGACCTAAAATGAAAACCCCACCACAAAGATTTGGGACTTACTCTTCACACTCTAGCTTGGGGAGTAGGAGATAATCAGCTATTATTGCAAAGACATTGCAGCTCTGGTTAAGTTCACTTCAAGCATACACACTTTTACTCTCAGTAATATTTAGGATGAAAAGTAATAAGTAGTTACGAAAATTATACACAGTAAAATTCTTACATGATCAAGATGTTTCCATTCATCAGCCCATTCCCTTTCTGTCAAACGGTGGTCTACCAACTCATCCTGATAGCCTCCATTTAGACCTATTAGAAAAAAATTAAATTTGAAGATAAAGAGAAGAATACAGTAAACAGAATTCTACCAAGTAAATACACATTCATCCATACCAGCTATGAGCACATTATTAAGGCTAATGATTCACAATGACTTAAAACCACAAAATGACATAAACCCAACAAGAAATCACTACACAGAATGTATTAAAAACTCCTACAAATCAATTATGAAGGACAAATAGGCCAAAAGAAAAGTAGGTAAAAGAAATAAATGGTTACACCCCAGACAAAAAAAGCAGAGATGATTTATAAACATATGAAAAGATATTCAAACTTATAAGTAGTCACACAGTGTAAATAAAATGTTCATGAAAATAATTTGACATCTATATATTGGAAAAAATTAAATTGTCAATCATACTAAGTGTTGGCAAGGTTGCAGCACAATACAAAGACTTAATCACCATAAACAGAGTTGGTGCTATACAAGCACTTGTAAACAATTCAGCACTCCCAAAGTATTATTTGTTGCATGGTTTTGACACATATTATTGAAATCTGCAAGAATGCAATGACTGTGTGAATCAAGGGTATACTGAATTATCCACTATTTTGAAAAATCATGTCATATATGTCACCACTACTCCTGGTATCTGAATCATCAACGTAACACAATTGTGTGCATGCTAAGTCACTTCAGCTGTGCCCAACTCTTTGTGACCTCTCATCAGTCTGAATTTATAGGCGTTGTGTTCATAGTGAATCTGTATTTGTGCAACCATCTGCTTATTTCATCATATCTTTTTGTGTAGTCACGCCTGAGCACTAATATATTATAAAATACTTTCTTACATATTAATATCCTACTTTAGAATATTGATCCTAAAATTATGGCACTAAGGCAGGCTATGCAGTAGTAGTGGTGCAGTTGTGTCTGACTCTTGCTACCCGATGGACTGTAGCCTGCTAGGCTCCTCTGTCCATATGATAGTATCCATAAATTTCATTTTAGGAGAATAAATTAGGGGAGTGTTACAGTTTATTTGTTTAAATATGAGAGGTGGGAACTGATTAGGTAGGAACTATTTTATTAAGGCATATGTTTTCAAAGGAGGACTGGAGAAAATTACAGAACATATATCCAGATTGGAAGACAAATGGTTGACTGTAAAATAGAAACATCAAGGTAGAGAATTAAAGATCTTTTGAGCAGAATACTTCAAGATGAAAGAAAAACCTCTTTCTAAAATTGGTAGAAATACAAGGAAAATCTGACCAAAATGCACTTATAGCTAGTTTGTGGCATGCTTCTCTCTAACGTATTCAACTGGCAAAAAACTTGTATGAATATAGAAGAGATCAATAGGAAGTCTCATTTTTAACATAAAATGAAACATACAGAACAGCTGCTAAGGGAGGCATCATAGCATACTGGGAATATAGCCAAGCTCTCAGCATCAGACAACTGGGGTCAGAATCTTGTTTTTGCCACCTTCTAGCTATGTGATTCTGGCCACAGTTCTGTCTATTTTCATGTATAAAAAGATGTAAACTCCATGCAGCCCCATGTGTGAGGATTAAATGAGACAACCGACATATTCCACAATCTAAGTACTTAAGACTCAGTAAATGCTGGTGGCTGAGAACATCACTGCTGTCATGGCCCTCACCATTCAGCTACCACTGCATGAAGCCAGAGCCCTACTGTGGTTCAAGTCTGAAAGATGACAGTGAGTCTAAGTCAGAAGGGAGACAGGCAAATGTTTTGCAACTTTTTACTCCACAGGGCAACCCACAAATGGAAATGTATGAACAATCCTGGAAGCTAGTAGCCCTCTGGTTCTCTGCTCTGACACATCTCAGCAGAACAACTGCAAAAAACCTTCTGCAGTAAAGTTATATGAGTACATGACAAAGAGCTTTGTTCAAAACTGATCTCACTCTGCATTTTCCGAGTCTCTTGTAAATGTGTTATCATACTTTCATAATTGAAAAAAAAAAATTTTAATTAAAAAACAACTGATCTCAGGTGAGGTTTGCTAGGGGACTTTTTGTTTTTTCTTAAATTTAATGGTTGCTGAGGACACATATGCCAGGCATTCCTGGCACATGACAATGACCCAGCACAGGGGGCGGTTTTCTCTCCATTTTAGAAATGAGTAAGCTGAGGCACAGAAAGCCTATGCAACTTGCATCAGATCACACAGCTAGTTATAATGCAGAATCAAGATTTAACTTCAGGTATGCCTCACCTCTGACCTAAATGTCTCTGCACCTTTCACCACATGTTTTACATCTTTGTTGCTTAACTTCTAAAACATTTCATTCTGAAATAAACTCAGACTTACAGAAATGTTGCAAGAATAAAGAATTCTCATATACACTTCACCCAGATTTCCTAAATGTGAGTAATTTTATCTCACTTTGCCATTCTCCATTTCTCTTCTGAACCATATCAGAATAAGTAATATCCCTTTATTTTTAAATGCTTTTCACTGTGTATTTCCTAAAATATGTTTAGCCCACTTCCACCCTATAATGATAATAGAAACTAAGTATGAATTGAGATCAATTTCAAATGAGAATACTATAATTCTAACATTCTTTTCATGTATAATATTGTTTTATCAGTGGGAAAAAAGCAATGATGATACTATTTTGCTTTATCACTGAGAAGGAAAGAAAACCACGAATTCAATCTGAATTTAAATCATTACTGTGCTGTTTATGCCACTTACTAAGATTGTGGTGTCTATCACGAACTTCTCGATGTTCTATCATCTTGCTGGGCTCACGATACAGGTGGGAAGTTGCGATATCTTCTAAGGTGTAGTGCTGAAGAGGCGGAGGAGTAGGATGGAACTGGCCCCCAGGATTCATGAGGGGCACAGTGAGGGCAGGACTGTGCCGGGGAGCAGGGCTAATGGTACACACTCTCTTGGCAGGAGGCTCAGGAGCAATTGCATCTCTTTCAAAACTGCTCTCTTCCCGCCTGTAGAAGAATGGGCAAGTACATGTCTGAACCTGTCAGCAAGTGTTGCTGCAAACATTTCCCGGGCACCTACTGTGTGCTATTGTGCGTTTTCATAAACAGGAAGATGTTAAGAAACGGTTTGAGATGAGGCATGAAATGAAATGTCTTCAGGGGCCAGGCAGAGGGCCAGGCAGGTTAAAAGAAACCACTGATTTATCCCAGCACAAGAGGAGAGGTCAAATCCATCCACAACAAACAGAAACATCTCAACCTCATGAAGCAATGGAGAAATTAAGGAGATGACACATTTTCTTACTTGACAGGACTATGGAAGATTATGGATTCAACTATGTTTAGAAATGCTGTTCAAGGTTAAATTTGCTACTGTGGAGGTGAGTACTGGAAAGAGACAATTCTCCACACAGGAGGAAAAAGGCTCACATAATTAATATACTTGTGATCTGGTAGGATTTTTAGTCATTTGCTTCAATTGTAGCAAATTTTCCACTGTTATTAAAATGTTGCTTCCTCAACAAACCATAGAAAATAGTGTTAGATACTCATACACAAATTTCCAGGATAAATTAAAATCAATATAATTTCAATTTTCAAAGTAAAGTAATGATACGTTTATAAGACTTCACATCAGAAAAAAATGCCTTAAACAGATTATATTTTCTATGGTTTTGGAGCAGTGGACCCACAGAATACTCAAGAGGAGAACTGATCAGCAGGGGTGTACAGAGTCATTTGAAGAGTTGAAAAGCATTCTGCTGCCTGATGCTGTGACAAAGCAAAACTAGCCTTAGAAATTCTGAGTCCATACCTATATATAACCACAGTCATCCAGTTCTTTTTCTTTCACAAGAAAAGGAAAGCCCAGAGCAGTTCCAGAAAATCAAGGACAAAGAAGCTCTTCTCGGCTCACCTCTCTGGACTGGGCCTCTTTCCATTTCCATGCACTTCCATGAGCAGCTCAGAGGAGTCAGCAGGGGACGCAATACTTGTGTTGAGCAGAAGGTGTTCGTGCTGAGCCAGGTACTGGGATGGGGTCTGCTTGGCAGCCCGTGCGCAGTGCAGCAGTTCTCGCTGCAGCAGAGGCAGGTTGGCCTTGAAAAGAAGAGGCAGGGGCTGGAAGGCAGTTTTCCCAGTGTTGGGCCTTACACACAGGGCTCAGCACCTCCAAAGGCTTTCACAAACAGGGTGACACAAAACAAAAGCCCTTCTCTCCTTGTCAGTCCAGTTTTCATATGACATCCATTATAATGAGCTTAAATTATTGTTAACTTGTCTATTGTCCCCACAAGATCTAAATCCCTTTAAGCAAGAAACTGTGCTTTCTTTATCTTTGTGGCCCTAGTACAGAGTCAAAGCTCAATCAAGTTTTGTGGAACATAATAGTTTTAAAACTTAAACATTTTTGAAGACTTTGATCAGTTAGAGAATTAGTAATGCCTACATGGGAGTAGAAGGCATTCCCTCTTTCCTTTCTTACTTTAAATCCTGGTTCTCTCTTCTGAATCCTAGGACATTCTGATAGTACAAAAACCTTGCCTTCCTGTTCTCTCTTAGAGCTGCCATGGAATTCTGGAAACAGCAACTATTCCGGCTTAGTTGGAACATGGGGTCTTAAAAAAAGTAACAGGAGTGATAGGAATGGGGCAACAAGCCTTAGACTAGTTTAGTATCTGAGTATACACAGGTATCCCATGGGCAGAATCTGTTTCTTACTGTGGTGCTCCATTAAGCACATTCCCTTATTTTATAAAAGGATAATTATTTATGTACTGATTATTTTTACTTCTCCTCAAACTTAAACCTCTAATGAGACAAATCATACAAAAAACCCTGTGCACCTTTAAATTTAACTGTTAAGTCCTTCATATTTAAAATATACTTTCCCCACATTTATTTTATTGAAAGAATAATTATATTTTCCCTCAAATTTGAAAACAACTCAGACTGAGCTCATAATAAGTCTTTATCCTGAGGGAAACAGACGAGCAAGTGAAAGGAGAGTTTAATATATGCAAGTACTCATCCCTTTACCAGCAGTTAATTTAGCAAGCACCATAATTAGTGACTGTTTTAAAGCAGAAATAAATTGACAAAAACCCAAATGCTAGCCAAAAAGCTGCCAGAACAACCTACCTCATGCTGTTTTCCAAAATAACAAGAGTTAAGAATAGAGAATTTGATGATATAAAACACTTTTAAAGTTTTCTATTTTATAACCTCAATCTTATAGCAACTGTAAAAACTTAATTGGAAAAAATACAATGTTAGATCTCTATGCTTGTGACATGTGCCCTTTGATGAATTTTTAAAAATGCTAATTGTTTCTTATTAACACAAATTTCCAAAATCTCTCTGATTCTGGAGTCTTGGGGGAAATAATTATCTACTGGCTCTGATATACAGAAAAGAGACCAAGATAGAACTCACACAGCTGTTTCAAGGCTGAAAAAGGCACCCCAGACAGCTCTGGGAGGCCAAGGTGTCAATGCCATCAGAACAGAGCCCAACACAGGCTGTGCATGGAGACCTATGCATTTCCTTGCATGTCTTTAATGCTCTCATTTTAAAAAAAACCCAAATACCATAATCAGTACTTCAGTAAGTTGACTCAACCTTTTGATGCTATTACATTTTCTTAGGAAATACAGAAGGTACCAGGCCATATTTATTTTGTCAAGACAAAAACTGTTGATATTATGTGAGTACTCACATTGTGATAAAGGAGAGAAAATAAATTTCCACAAATATTGTATTGACAAAAGTCAAAATATAAAAAATTTGAGTTCAGTTTTTTTTTGGTAATAGTTTACTACTAATGAAAAGAATGAAATTCATTTGCTAGGGATGGACTGAGGATAACATCTTTAGCTTATTTGGGGTTGAAAATAAGTATTTCCTATCACCAAATCGATCCCAACGTTCATCTGCAAAAATCATTCTTCTCTCTAGTGCTTGGTAAAACCATGTAGTGGGCTGGATACGGGTCGTAAGTTTCCAAACTGTGCTTGGTCTAGAATACAATGGTGTCCGACCCTAGCCTTTCACTGCCTTTGACCTATTTTGTAACACTGCACCCTAACCTTTCGATGGCAATGCAAAAACTTGCTGTCTGTGAACATGCATAAAATTACATGCAGCAAAGGTTCTAGACACTTTTCCATTGCCCCACTGTAGAAGCAGCCAATTTTACTTTTGTTTGCATATTTTCATTCTGGCCACACCTTGTGGCACGCGGAATCATAATTTCTGGACCAGGGATTGAACCTGTGCCCCTGCAGTGTGGAAGCTCAGAGCTCTAACCACTGGAACGCCAGGGAATTCCCTGTTCGCATATTCTTAGCAACAATCCTGATCTATAATGTATTTTCTTTGGCTTCTCTCCTGAACAGGTTATAACACCTTATAGATTCCCTCATTAATAATGAATTGAATTAAATACAATTCAAATTGTGTCACATACACAGGTTCAGTTTTAAAAAATCTTTATAAGTTATAATATCACTTTTTAAAAAAATTTATTATTTAACTGGAAGAAAACTGCTTTACCATGTTGTGCTGGTTTCTGCTATATAACCACTCAAATCAGCTGTAATTCTAGGTCATCACAGAGCATCAGGCTTGGCACCCTGTGTTATATAGCAACTCCTCACCATCTATCTACTTTGAACATGATAGTGTATATATGTCAACACTGCTGCTGCTGCTGCGAAGTCGCTTCAGTCATGTCCGACTCTGTGCAACCCCATAGATGGCAGCCCACCAGGCTCCCCTGTCCCCGGGATTCTCCAGGCAAGAACATTGGAGTGGGTTGCCATTTCCTTCTCCAATGCATGAAAGTGAAAAGTGAAAGTGAAGTCGCTCAGTCGTGTCTGACTCTTTGCGACCCCATGGACTGCAGCCTACCAGGTTCCTCCGTCCATGGGATTGTCCAGGCAAGAGTACTGGAGTGGGGTGCCATTGCCTTCTCCGATGTCAACACTACTCTTTCCATTTGTCCCACTCTCTCCCTCTCCAACTGTGTCCACAAGTCTGTTCTGTATGTGTGCACCTCCACTGCTTCCCTACAAACAGGTTCATCAATACATATCTATGCATTAATGTGCCTCTTGTTTTTATAAATTACTGTTTAATAGGGAAAAATAGCACCAGTGGCAAAGCATGGTAGATACCACCTTTACTAACTAATCAAAGTCAACATTATCAATTATGAGACAAATTAACATCTGTATCTCCTGACAGCATGCAGTGATAAATGTATAACCTCACTGTAATCATAAAGCAGAATCAGAAAAATCCAAATTGAAGTATATGCTATAAAATAACTATCATGCACTCTTTAAAATCCAGATCATAAGAGACTGAGAAGCTGTTCCTGATTAAAATGAACTGAAGGGAGACATGACAGTGTAATCCAACATGTGATCCTGAATTAGATGCAGGACCAAAAATCAAGACATTTTGTTAAAAAGGACATTTGTGGGATATCTGGTGAATATGAATAAGATCTATAGATAATACTGTATCAAAGTTAATTTCTAGATTTGATAATTATACTAAAGTATTCATATGTATCATGCCTGTAGCTTATTCTAAAACATTTCTGTGGAAAAGATAATAGGAAGAGAATAATAATGCAGATGTGATAAAATATTAACATTCAGAGAATCTCAATTTTACTATACCATCTTAAAACTTTTTTGTGAGCATGAAATTAATTCAAAATAAAATTGTCTTTTTTTAATATGTAAATTTAACCCTGACTTGAATAACAGGGACACACAATAATTTTAAACAATGTCCCCAAAAGTTATGTTCCAGAGGACAATTAATTCCAGAGGACGTAAGTAGAAACTAGACTAAATAAGGGGAGGAGAGAAGCAAACAATGACTTCCCACATGCTCTTCTACCCTGAGGGTTAGTCCCAACTGCAAAGGCCTCTGTTTTGACAGCCTCCACTGATAACACACACTCTTCACCTGCTGGCCACAACCAAAAGAGTGTCCAGTTATTTCTGCTAAGCCCAACCATCATGTCATGCGCACACCTCTAGGTTGCCCCCACTCCTGTTCCCCACCTCCCGCCTGCTCCGTGTGTTATCAGCAGCGTCTGCAAATAGACCACAACTCAAGGCTTTTGCAACTGTCATCTCACCAAACATAAACCTTATCTGAAAACTACACTCACATTTTCTCTAGCAGCCTCAAAAAAAATAAAGATATGAAAATGTGGCAAGCTGCCCTGATGTAGATCATAGAAGAGGGATCAGTAGCAGTTTTGAAGAAATGCTGAAGATAATTTACAATCAGTAGTTATAAAAATTACCTTGAGGAATGGAATAACAAAAGGACGAAGAGGAAAGTTTGTAGCCTCCTGGAGCTTGCAATGGAATTCTTCAATTGTTACTGTTGAGTTCTGAAAAGATAAAATAACACTGTTCAACTTCAAAAACTGAGCAGTGTTCTCCTAACATAAATCTGACAGTGCTGAGCCCTTTGAAATAATGAAGATAATTCCAAGAGCACTATTGTGAACCCAGATCCCTCTCAAAAGTTAACCAGATTCTGTTTCCTTTATGAAAGAAATCCAGCCTCTTTGATTTTCTTCTCAACTGTCCCAAATCTAGTAAGTTCCCCACTATGCTCAGCAGCATGGGCAGAACAGGGCATTGCATTCCTCCCATGAAGAGTGGCACTGAGGTACCCTGTCTTGAGGGGTCCATCACAAGTCACCTTAGGTACAAGTAGCCAAGAGTACAGTGTTTCCAGTTGAACAGTTCCCAAATTAGTCCAGGATGCCAACTAAACGACATGAAGCCTCATTTCTTCAGTTTTCCTCACTGGTTCTGCCTAACTCCTGGCATCAGTTTCCTAAATCTTCTAAGCTGGAAGTTAGTAACAAAAATAGGTGCTATTTAATAAGTGGTCTGTTTACAAATCAGAGCATCTCCAAGTGAGCGGACTTCCGCTAGTTAGATTTTAGTATTCCAGGAAAGTTTTCAGCATTTCCCCAGTATTTTTTCAAGTCTTTCTTTCAACTAGGATTCTCAGCTTGTCTAAGAGGAATAGAACAATACAAATATTTTCTTCAAAGTTCACAAACTATTTTTATTTTTACTTCAATTCCTTAAAATACAGCATACTAGGTTAAAAACAAAACATTAATCTGAATTCTTGCTTGCCGAAAAGAACAATGACGACTTCTAGAATTTATTTTTATAAAATTATCAAGTGTTCAAAGATGTAACATGTACCACACAAATTATTCATCAGCAAAGTATTACTTCTTAATAAGAAGAAATGGAAAATATATAGGTCCAAAACTGCATTAAAAATTATAATGCAGTCATACATTAGAACACTTAGGGTGGTATATTTGTATGCATAAATGAAGAAAGATACATATAATATACTAAGTGAAAAATCAGAATCATAGAAGTATATTCCAATAATACATTTTTTAAAATAACACACATACATTTATATAATATTTTAAGTATCTGGAAGGAAAGTTACAACAGTAGTTATTTCTATATGTGAAATTATGTTTGATTTTCCAAATACAGCATACAATATTGAGTAAAAACTAAAATATTTCTTTAGGAAAAAAGAATGTATCAAATTTAACCATGTTAAATGAAAATGTTTGAACAGCTTATCCCATTTCATATCAAAAAATTCCTTTTAAACCTGAGTGCCCGATTTAGTAAATGATAGGTATATAATGCAACCAAATCTACTGACAATCAGGGAATAAAAATTACGAGAAGGGGCTTCCCCGGTGGCTCAGACAGTAAAGAATCTGCTTGCAATATGTGAGACCCATGTTCAACCCCTGGGTCAGGAAAATCCCCTGGAGAAGGAAATGACAACCCACTCCAGTATTCTTGCCTGGAGAATTCCATCGACAGAGCGGCCTACAGTCCATGGGGCACAAAGAATAGGACACGCAGCTTGTGGGATATTCCAGTTCCCCAACCAGGAACTGAACCAGGGTGCTCAGCAGTGACAGCATGGAGTCCTAACCACTGGACCACCTGGGAATTCCTCAGATGTGATGTCTTGTTTGAGGTCTGCTCAGCTGTTGAATCTACAGATACAGGTCTTTTGTTGTATTTTCAGCCATTATTTTAGCCCCGCATTCTTTCTTTCCTACTATGACTCAGATCTCTTTGAAATCCCCAAGGTTCTGTTCATGTTTTTTTTTTAACTTCTCTATGTTGTATAGAGTGGGTAGTTTTTTTCAAGTGCTCTAGCTTCTAGTTTACTGATTATTTCCTCTGTTCTTTCCAGTCTATTGTTGAGTCCATCACTGAGTTTTTATAATTTCGTTATTGTATTTGTCAGTTCTCCAATTTGCATTTAGTTCTACTTTATACCTTCTATATCCTTGCTGAGACCTTTGTATTTCCTCATTTGTGTAATCACTCACTGAAGCATTTTTATGATGGCTGATTCAAAATCCCTGTCACATATTTCAAATATCTGGGTCATTTTGACTGATGTCTCTTGGTTACATTTTCTCTTTACACTCAAGATGGTCACGTCTTAGTATAAGTGACTTTCGGCAGTATACTGGATGTTTTGGGTTCTAAGACTCCAGATGTTATCTACATATTCTGTTTTTGAGGCATCCTCCATCAGTGTGCCACTGAGAACACTGAGGAGACTCTTTGAAGCTGTCAGCTACGGTATAATCCCAAGCTTCCCACTCAACCTCTGTTGATCTGAAGAGGAAGGAGGGGTTCCTTACTGATGGGCAGTGGTGGGAGCTCAGACTCGCCACTAGGTCTCTTATGGGAGAGGGAAGGTTGTACATTATTGTTTTTTTCCTGAGCTGGTCGACTACAATAGAGTGATTTTAGTCTAAAAGTTTTCTACTTCGGAAGCTCCTTTCCTAGTCCTTTGGCTAGAAAGGGGTGGGTTTGTTGTGGTGGTTTTCGGTTTGCTTTTGTCTGTGCTCATTAGCATTTCCTTGTTACTGATTTCTCCAGACCACAGTCCAGGATATATGATGAAAGCATAAAATGAAGGGAACTTACTGCTATGTACTTCCTTGGGTCTCAAGGTCACTAGTCAATCTGCTTTCTTCAACCTTTCAAGAGTCATCTTAATTTTGCTTTATGTAACTGTTCTTTTTTTTTTTTTGCTGTATTTGTCAGGCGAAATAGGAAGAAGTGTACCTTTCTGTTGGAGCTTCCCTGGTGGCTCAGATGGTAAAGAATTTGCCTGCAATGTGGGAGACCTGGGTTCAATCCCTGGGTTGGAAAGATCCCTTGGAGAAGGGAATGACAACCCACTCCAGTGTTCTTGCCTGGAGAATTCCATGGACAAAGCAGCCAGGTCTGACTAGCAAAGAGTCGGACTCAACTAGAGTGACTTACATACACACACACACACATACCTTTCTGTTACATCTCTGAATCACACTGGACATGACCATATCATATTCCATTAAACTGAGGTACTGTCATTTACTCAGGCGTTTATAGAACATTTAGCTGGTTCAAATTTTTTTTGGCATTATAAATACTGTTAGTGCACATTGGTTATCATTTTCTTAGGATGAATGTCAAGGAGAAATACTGGAAAGTCAAAGGAACTGTCTAGTTTAAGGTATAAACTACCTTCCAGAATGTGTATTTTCCAGATGAGTAGCCAGAGTAGAAAACATTTATCTTTACCTTGCAGTGGAAATTGCCACCCTTGCTTCCTGGTATAGTTAAGGACAACCAGGACCTTACTTACCTCTTACACAACAGAAACACCAAATGCACATAGGTGAACTAAACTCTGGCTATGCTACCTATGTGACCTTTTCTGACTTTGCTAAGCAAGCTTTCTCCACATGGAATGACCGTGCATTTATATATGCTTGCCAAAATCTTAACCATTCCTTATGTAAACAGAAGATCAAATAAGGCGTTCATGGATTGGGGAAATATAATAATCTAAAGGTGTTAATTTCTTCCAAATTAGACAAAGTTTTCAACAAGAGGGTAGAAAAAAAGAAAAAGAAAAGGGAAAAAGGAAAAAAAGAAAGGAAAAAGAACAGACTGGTAAGCTCAAATGCAATACGCATAAGACAATCATTTCGTCTACAAATAATGACAACTTTATTTATATTTTTCCAATCCTTATGCTTTATTTGCTGCTAAGTCGCTTCAGTCGTGTCCGACTCTGTGCGACCCCATAGACGGCAGCCCACCAGGCTCTCCCGTCCATGGGATTTTCCAGGCAAGAGTATTGGAGTGGGGTGCCATTGCCTTCTCCAATGCATGAAAGTGAAAAGTGAAAGTGAAGTATGCCTTATTTACTAGGCTATAATGTTAAGGTTTACAGAGAATAGACTTTCTACCCAGTTCCTATTATCTGAGGGAAAGCTTTTGAACTTTCACCATTAAGCAGAGGTCTGCTGAAGGTTTTCTGTTTATACATACTACTGTCATCAGATTAAGGAAATTCCTGCTAAGTGTGCATTTTTTAACAACAAATAGATATTAAATTTAACAAACACTTGTCTCCAAATATAGTTTCAATACCAATTACTATAGATTACATGTTTCTGTAAGCCCTCAAAATTTCTACACTGAAACTTCATTTCCATTATTTGGAAGCACAGCCTTTGAGAGATGACTAGGTCATGAGGACAGAACCCTAATGAATGGCATTAGAGCTCTTACAGAAAAGATCCCAGAAAGCCCTCTTGTCCTTTCTGCCCTGTGAGAAAACAGTGAGAAGACCATCTATGAAACAGGACCTAATATGCTGAACTTTGATCTTGAACTTACCAACCTTGAGAGCTGTGAGAAATGAGTATTTGTTGTTTATAACCCTACTCTTTAATATTCTATTATAAGAGCCTAAAAGGACTAAGACACTGATCTTTTTTAAGATCTATTTTAATTAGAGGATAACTGCATTACAACGTTGTGTTGGTTTCTAATGCACAACAATGTGAATCAGCCATAAGTAGATATATATCCTCTACCCCTTGAGGCTCTCTCCCCACCCCTGCCATCCTATCCCTCTAGGTTTTCACAGAGCACGAGGCTGAGCACCCTGTGTTATACAGCAATTTCCCACCATCTATTTTACACATGGTAATGTATGTATTTTGATGCTACTAAATTTGTCCCACCCTCTTCTTCCCCCACTGTGTCCACAAATCCATTTGTCTATGTCTGCATAAAATGCTGATTTTAAAATAAGCTTATTTATTTTTATTTATCTATTTAGTTTTGGCTATTCTGGGTCTTTGTTGCTGTGTGGGCTTTTCTCTGGTTGCAGCAAGTGGGGGCTGTTCTCTAGTTGCAGTACACAGGCTTCTCATTGCAGTGGCTTCTCTTGTGGAGCACAGGCTCTAGGATGCACCAGCTTCAGCTGCTGTGGCACGTGCGCTCAGTCGTTGTGGCTCCCAGGCTCCAATGTATATGCTCAATAGTTGTGACACACGGGCTTAGTTACTCCATAGTATGTGGGATCTTCCCAGATCAGGGATTGAACCCGACTCTCCTGCACTGGGCAGGCGGATTCTTTACCACTGAGCCACCAGGGAAGCCCCAAGATGTTGATCTCAATGAAAACCTCAATATGTGAGAATATAAATTGGCATCAACTTGGAAAAACAATTTGGCCTTACATACTAAATGTATACACATGTGTACCCTATGAAATCACAATTCCATTGTTCAGTGCAATGCTTGCATACATGTACTATACATAAAAATGCTCATTATTTACAATGGCCTTTGTACAGAATAGACTTAATATAGTTGGTCAACAACCACTAACCTTAGGAAAGCCTGCTTGCAAGGCTGGGGCACTGACTGGTGTCTAGGAACTTATAATTTCCTACACTGATACAAAACTAATCATAACTGAAAAAGTGAAAGTATCTCAAGTATTCATCAATGGATGAATGCATAAGCAAAACATAGTGTGTATGTGTGTGAGAGTGTGTATAATGAAGTATTAACTCATCATTAAAAAGGGAGAAAATTGTAAGACATGCTACAACATGCTGCTGCTGCTGCAAAGTCGCTTCAGTCGTGTCTGACTCTGTGCGACCCCATAGACGGCAGCCCACCAGGCTCTGCCATCCCTGGGGTTCTCCAGGCAAGAATATTGGAGTGGGTTGCCATTTCCTTCTCCAGTGCATGAATGGGAAAAGTGAAAGTGAAGTTGCTCAGTCGTGTCCGACTTAGCGACTCCATGGACTGTAGCCTACCAGGCTCCTCCGTCCATGGGATTTTCCAGGCAAAAGTACTGGAGTGGGGTGCCATTGCCTTCTCCGACATGACTCTAGACTAATAGGGTGAACCTTGACAATATTATATAAGTGAGATAAACCAGCCACAGAAAGATAAATACTGTGATTTCACTAATATGAGGTACCTAGAGTAGTCAAGTAGAATGATGGCTGACAGGGCTGAGGAAAGAAGGAAATGGGGAATCATTGCTTAAGGGTACAAGTTACAGTTCCAAAAGATAAAAAAAATTCTGAAGGTAGATGGTGATTGATAGCTGCACAACAATGAGTATATTTAT
The DNA here is from genome assembly GCA_024291935.2 of Okapia johnstoni. Lineage (NCBI taxonomy): Eukaryota > Metazoa > Chordata > Mammalia > Artiodactyla > Giraffidae > Okapia > Okapia johnstoni. Next base: position 52,214,406 of record CM044324.1, on the reverse strand, counting down.
TTATTTATTTTGGCTGTACCAGGTCTTAGTTGCAGCATGAAAACTCTTAGTTTCAGCACGTGGGATCTAGTTCCCTGACCAGGGATCGAACCTGGGTCCCCAGCGTTGGAAGCACAGAGTCTTAGCTGCTGGACCACCAGGGAAGTCCCAACAATGAGTATATTTAATACCAGTGAACTGTGCACTTAAACATTGTTAAGATGAAAAAAACAGTTAAGGTGATAAACTTTGTGCTATGTATATCTTACCACCTTCTCACGATCAAACAATTAAAAAATTTGAAAGAGAAAAAAAAAAGAAACCTTAACCACAGCCATTTAAAAGAGACAATTGGCTATATCTATGTTTGGCTCAGATGGTAAAGAATCTACCCGCAGTTCAGGAGACCTAGTTTCGATTCCTGGGTCAGGAAGATCCCCTAGGGCAGGGAATGGCACCCCACTCCAGTATTCTTGCCTGGAGAATCCCATGGACAGAGGAGCTTGGAAGGCTACAGTTCATGGATTCACAAATTCAGACATGACTGAGCAACTAACATTTTCACTGTCAAGGACTAGCAAACCACTCCAATGTATCCTCAAGATGTTTTCTCTTGAAGTCTTGTCTGCTCTCCTTGAGATAGAGACTCCAAACAAAACAAAAGTATATTTTCATAGCTGGAAAAAAATTCATTTTGTGTGTGCATGCACGTGCAAATGAGCTGTCATTTTCCCCTTTTACTCTTGAAATTAAGCAGATCCTACTTAAAGTAATTTGCTGCTGGAAATGGCATCTAATTTTGATGTCTACTTTGCTTCCAATTACGTTCAAACTCGTTTTGACATTTAAGGTAAATTTTATTAGTCTAGAGTCAGAAAGACTTTTTCATGGTACTCTAAAATCTGACCAATAAACAGAACCCCCCTGGAGAATCCCAGGGATGGCAGAGCCTGGTGGGCTGCCGTCTATGGGGTCGCACAGAGTCGGACATGACTGAAGTGACTGAGCAGCAGCAGCAGCAGCCTCACCCCAAACAAAGAAACAAAAACACCTTCCCTCAATGGATTAGGGCATTATATTTACAAGCTCTGATTTATGCTAAACACTAATTTTCCTTCTAGGAGTCTGCAGTTTCATACATGCTACATAGAGGGCCTATCTGCCCAGGCATTGAGTGTTTAATGGTGTTCCTTGGGTAGAAACATCACACATATGCTGCTGTATCTTCACAGATGGGGGAAGAGTGAACTCTCTCTGACCATTCATACAGGGGGAAAAGGAAGCCTACACATGGATTTTTCCAGATCCTGTCTGTGTCTCACCTTTCTGATCCAGCTATGTATCCTTATTATACTTCTGTATTAAATCTCAGCTCTGGGCACAACAATAAGCCAAGTCCTGAGAATTCTAGCAAATCTCAAGACATGGGAGTAGTGTTGGGGGACCTATGATGCTGCCTCAAAATGTAAGAAACTCAAATGTCCACTGAAAAGTATAAACTGTGGTTAAGAATTCACCTGCCAATGCAGGGGACAAGGGTGCAATTCATGGTCCAGGAAGATTCTACATGTTGCAGAGCAACTAAGCCTGGCCACCAAAACTACTGAAACCTTTGCTCTAGACCCCATGCTCTGCAACAAGAGAAGTCACAGCAATGAGAAGCCCACAGATCGCAGCTAGAGAGTAGTCTCCACCTGCTGAAACTAAAGCAAGTCCTTGTGCAGTAAGGACAACCTGACACAGCCAAAAATAAATATTTTTAAACAGTTATAGATTGTGGTATATTTCTACAATGAAACATTATACAGCAATGATAATGAAGCACCTACAGTTATACAAAAACAACGGATACAATCTTGCATGATAAAGAAGACATTTATTTCATTTTGCCTTGTATGAAAATGATTTCTTCTGCACAATACTGAGTAATCTTTTAAAGCAGCAGTTCATAAACTTTTTAGTCTCGTAATCCCTCTAATTATTGTGGGTTACATCTATTGATAATCACTATATCTGAAAATAAAACTGAGAATTAAAAACACTTGTGATGGATACAAACTTTTGTTAAGGAAATAAAAACCAAGTCTGCAAATGCATGCCAGACACTACCATAGGAACAGCTGGCCCGTGTTCCCTGGATGACGAGAGGGGAGTGCATTCCTGGGATGCGTGGGATATCTCCCAGAGAGCTGCTTCTCCAGAATCAGGAAACGTAACTAACCTACTACACACATAAAAATACAAGCAGAAATGTAGACAAAATGAGGCAACAAAGGAACGTTTCAGACAAAGGAACAAAATAAAACCCCAGAAGAACAGGTGATGTAGAGATAGGCAATCCACCCAAGAAAGAGTTCAGAGTAATGCTTGTAAAGATGATCAAAGAACTTGGGAGGAAAACAGATACACAGAGCAATAAACCAGAACTTTTCAAGAAACAACTAGAAAATAATAAAAAGTACCCAAAAAGAGGTGAAGAATACAATAACTGAAATGAAAAATTCACTAAAAGGAATCAATAGTAGACTAAATGAGGCAGAATTATCAATAAATGAGCTGAATGACAAAGTATGGCAATCACTGCCACCAAGCAGAAAAAAGAATGAACAGAAATGAAGACAGTATAAGAGACCTCTAGAACAACATCAAGTGCACTGATGTTTACATTATAGGGGATGCAGAAGGAGAAGAAAGAAAGAGAAAGGGTCTGAGAAAATTTATTTACAGATAATAGCTGAAAACTTCCTTAACCAGGGAAAGGAAACAGTCACCCAAGCCCAGGAAGCACAGTCCTACACAGGATTAACCCACAGAAAAACACACCAAGACACATTTGTAAACAAAATGACACAAATTAGAGATAAACAGAGAATATTAAAAGCAATAAGGGAAAAGTAACAAATAACATACAAAGATACTCCTATAAGGCAATCAGCTGATTTTTTTAGCAAAAATTCTGCAGATTAGAAAGGAGTGGCGCAATACATTTAAAGTGATGAAAAAATTAGGAAATGGAAAAGCTTACTGGTAAAGGCAAATATAAAATAAAGGCAGGAAATCATCCATACACCAAGCTACTGGAGGGTGGGGTAGACAAAAGTAGCAACATTTCTGTATCCACAATAAGCAGTTAAGGGACACACAAAACAATTAGATGTAAAATATAAAACCAAAAACAGTAATCATGAGGGGAGCTGAGTACAAAATGCAGAGTATCTAAAACTTTTCTGAAAGAAATCAGCAAATTAAAACAAGCACGTGTGTGTGTGTGTGTGTGTGTGTGTGTGTATACTGCTATACAAAAACCTAATGTTAACTGCAAAACAAAAATCTGTAATATATCCAAACACAAAAAAGGAATTCAAACACAACACCAAAGATAGTCATCAAATCACAGAAGAGAACAAAAGAAGAAAAGCAAAAAAGGACCTAAAAAACAAATCCAAAAAACAATGAACAAAATGGCAATATGAGCATATATACTGATAATTACCTTAAATGTAAATGAACTAAATGCTCCAACCAAAAGACAGACTGGCTGAGTGGATACAAAAACAGGACCCATATATGTACTGCCTAAGCCTGGCGGGCTATAGTCCAAAGGGTTGCACAGAGTCAGATAGGACTAAGTGACTGAGCACGAGGTATGTGTCAGATCTCGAGACACATACAGACTGAAAGAGAGGAGATGGGAAAAGGGATTCTAAGCAAATAGAAATCAAAAGAAAGTCAGAGTGGTGATACTTGTATCAGACAAAATAGACTTTAAAGATTGTGACTGGGAATTCCCTAGTGGTCCAGTGGTTAGGAAGGACACCATGCTCTCACTGTCAAGGGCCCAGGTTCAATTTCTGGTCGGGGAACTAAGATCTCACAAGCTGAGTGGTGTGGCCAAACCTCCCCACACCACCCCCCAAAATATAATGATCAAAGGATCAACCCAAGAAGAAGATAGAACAATTGTAAATATATATATGCACCCAACACAGGAGCAATATAGGAGCAATATACAAGGCAAGTGTTAACAGACACAAAAAACCTTAGTACTCCACTTAATCAATGAACACATCACCCAGACAGAAAATCAATAAGGAAATACAGGTCTTAAGTGACACATTATACCAGATGGACTTAACTGATATTTATAGGGCATTCCATCTGAAAGCAGCAGGATACTCACTCTTTTCAAGTGCTAATGGAACATTCTTCAGGACAGATCACATGCTGGGCAATAAAGCAAGCCTTGGTAAATTTAAGAAAACTGAAATCATTATCAAGCATCTTTTAAAACACAAACACATAGAGGTTAAACAATATGCTACTAAACAACCAATGGATCACTGAAGAAATCAAAGAGAAAATTAAAAAAAAAATACCTAGAGACAAATAAAAATATGATACTCCAAAACCTACGGGTTGCAGCAAAAGCAGTTCTAAGAGGGAAGTTTACAGTGATACTACTTTACCTCAGGTAATATGAAAAATCTCAAATAAACAACCTAAGCTTACACCTAAAGCAGCTACAGAATGAAGAAAAAACAAATCCCAAAGTTAGCAGAAGGGAAAAAAGCATAAAGATCAGGGCAGAAATAAATGAAGTGGAAATTTAAAAAAATGATCAATGAAGCTAAAAACTGGTTCTTTGAAAAGATAAGCAAAACTAATAAACCTTTAGTCAGACTAATAAAAAAAGAGATGGCACAAATCAATAAAATAAGAATGAAAAAGCAGAAGTTACAACCAATACCACAGAAAAACAAAAGACTATAAGAGACTATTAGGAGCAACTATATGCCAACAAAAGGGACAACCTAGAAGAAATGGACAAACTCTTAGAAACATACAATTTGCCAAGACTGAACTATTAAGAAATAGAAAATATGAGTGGGCCAATTACCAGTAATGAAATTAAATAGTAATTAAAAAACTCCCAACAAACAAAAGTTCAGGACCAGGTGGCTTTGCAGGTGAATTATACCAAACATTTAGAGAAGAGTTAAAACATATCCTCCTGAAACTATTCCAAAAACTTGCAGAGGGGCGAACACTTCCAAACTCACTCTATTAGGTGACAATTACCCTGATAAAGATATATTACAAAAAAAGAAAACCACAGGTTAATATCACTGATGAACACAAATGGAAAAATCCTCAGCAATACTACTAGCAAACCAACTCCAGCAATACTTTAAAAGGATTATACACCATGAATATCATAAATCAATGTAATACATGACATTAACAAACTGAATAAAAACCATATTATCATCTCAATAGACACAGAAAAAGCTTCTGATAAAATTCAATATCTATTTATGATAAAAACTCTTTAGAAAGTGGGCACAGAGGGAGTATACCTCAACATAATACAGGCCATATATGACAAACCCACAGCTATCATTATACTCAACAGTGAAGTTGAAAGCATATCCTCTAAGGTTAGGAACCAGACAAGTGTGGCCACTCTTGACATTTTTGGTTAACAGTTTTGGAAGTCCTAGCCACAGCAATCAGAAAAGAAAAAAAATAACAAAAAAATATTTTAAAATTTATGTATGGAAACACTAAAGACCCCAAGAAGCCAAAACAATCTTGAGAAAAAAGTGCTGAATGAATCACATCCCCTGACTTCAGACTACACCACAAAGCTGCAGCAATGAAAAAGTATGGCAGTGGCACAACTAGAGGCATACAGATCAACGGAGCAGGACAGAAGGCGACATACAGATCAACGGAGCAGACAGAAGGCGACATACAGATCAACGGAGCAGACAGAAGGCGACATACAGATCAACGGAGCAGGACAGAAGGCCCAGACAGAAGGCCCAGAAATAAACCTACACACTTACGGTCAATTTTGACAAAAGGAGGCAAGAATATACAATGGAAAAGACAGTCTCTTCAATGAGTGGTGCTGGGAAAACTGGGCAGTAACCTGTAAAAGATGGAAATTACAAAATGCTCTAACACAATATACAAAAATAAGCCCCAAATGGATTAAAGGCCTAAATGTAAGACTGAATAAAACTATAGAACTCCTAGAGGAAAACACAGACAGAACACTCTTTGACATAAATCACAGCAATATTTTTTTGAATCAATCTCCTACAGTAAGATAAAAACAAAAATCAACAAATGGGATCTAACTAAACTTAAAAGCTTTTGCACAGCAAAGGAATCCATAACAAAATGAAATGACGACCCACAGGCTGGGAGAAAATATTTGCAAATCATGCAACCAACAGGGGATTAATCTCCAAGATATACACAAACAGCTCATATAGCTTAACAACAACAACAACAACAAAATAATAAAAAAATAGGAATAAGACAAAATTAGACATTTCTCCAAAGAAGACATACAGATGGCCAATTGGCACATGAAAGATGCTCTACACTGCTAATTATTAGAGAAATGCAAATCAAAACTACAATGAGGTACCATCTCATGCTGGTCAGAATGATCATCATTAAAAAGTCACATATAATAAATGCTGGAGAGGATATAGAGAAAAAGGAAGCCTCCTATACTGTTGGTGGGAGTGTAAGTTGGTGCAGCCATTATGGAGAACAGTATGGAGTTTTCTCAAAAAGCTAAAAATAGAGTTGCCATATGCTCCTGGGTATATATCAGACAGAAATATAACCTGAAAAGTTACATGCACCCCCTATGTATACAGCAGCACTATTTATAATAGCCAAGACATTGTAGTAAGGTTGGAAACAACCTAACTATTCAATGACAGATGAATGGATAAAGAAGATGTGATATATACATACAAAAGAATATAACTGAGCCATAAGAAAAATGAAATAATGCCATTTGCAGCAACAGGGATGACCTAGAGATAAGATTATCATATTAAGTGAAGTAAGTAAGACAGAGAAAGACAAATAGCATATGATATCACTTAAATGGTTTTTTTTTTTTTGGCTGTAAGGCACAAGATCTTAGTTCCCCAACCAGGGATCGAACTCAGGCCCAAAGCAGTGAAAACATGGAGTCCTAACCACTGGACTGACAGGGAATTCCAATATCACTTAAATGTTGAATCTAAAAAAGTGCAACAAAATTGTTTACAAAACAGAAACAGACTCACAGGCACAGAAAACAATCTATGTCTACCAAAGGGGAAAGTGGGAGAGGGACAGATTAAGAATTGGGGGTTTACAGATACACACTACTATGTATAATACAGATATACAAAAAGGACCTGCTGTATAGCACAGGGAACTATATTCAATACTTTGTAATAACCTATAAAGGAAAAGAGTCTGAAAAAGAATATAACTGCAGCACTTGGCTGTACACCGGAAACTAATACAAAATTGTAACTTAAAGTGAAAGTGTTAGTCCTTCAGTCCTGTCTGACTCTTTGCGACCCCATAGACTGTAGCCTGCCAGGCTCCTCTGTCCATGGGATTCTCCAGGTAAGAATGCTGGAGTGGGTTGCCATTCCCTTCTCCAGGGGATTTTCCCAACCCAGGGATCGAACCCAGGTCTCCCACATTGCAGGCAGATTCTTTACCGTCTGAGCCACCAGGGAAGCCCCTCTTTTGCAAGTCTCTCTGCTATATAACTTAATAAAAGAGAGCTGGATTCTTCTGCATTTAATGTGTTGCAATATCCTATGTCATATAATCTCTAGAAAATTTCATTGAACAGTCATGAGAGAATTAAGAGTCAAAACATAAGTAATACTTTAGTATTATTACGAAAATGTTTTTGACCTCCTGGGCTTCCTGAAAGGGTCTTAAGAAATCCAAGGGGTCACTAATTACACTTTGACAACTGCCAAGTTCTGTGAATCATCTTTATCACATAAGAGGCTAATATGCAGGAGCATAGTGTGCTTTTAGTTGAGGTAAATCTTGAGGAATTCAATTTACAAACATTAAGAACTGGTAGCTCTTCTCTTTCATGTACGGAGAGTTGAACCCTCCCAGGTGTCAATGTAAGAAAATCTCTAACTTATAGCATGGATTTGCCCCTCAGTATAGAAAAAAAAAATTATGTGTACCTTGAAATTCCTAAAGAAATTGTATTTGTATGAGGAAACAATGCACCAGGCACTGAATATATTATTAAGTAACAAAACTTAGTGGAACCTCAGTGGATCTGTTGAAACTCAGTTTTAAGACAAATTCAAAGTTGCTTAAAGGCATTAAATTGATAAACATTATCCACAACGGAAATCCATGATTCAACAATATTCTACAAATTAAAACTAATCTAGACTGTAGAATTTACCACACTGCTACAAGTTTGGGAATGAGGAGAAGTATGTACAATTTCTCTGCTGGCTTCAGTTCTGAGCCACATACTCAAAGCAGCCGTTGACAATGATGCCGTACTTACCACCAGGGCTAGAACAAGAGTCCGCACCTTCTCCCCAATCTCAGGTGAGATGTCATTGCCAAACTGCTGCAGAGTGGTGAGGAAGCGTTTCAACTTGCTGAGCTGCCGAGCACCACAAGTGGCTGGCAACTGTTGGTTAGTTAGCGCAGATGATGTGGAAGAGGCAGGACCGTTGCTGAATCTTTGTGGTGGTGATGGGGCGCCGTTAAGGGTAGGAGGAGAATGGTTGATGCCATTGCTCACTAAAAGAAAAACTTGGTTTAAGTGCAAATCACAATGATCTCTGTTAATTTCTTCTTTTTTGCATCCTCTTTCATTTATTGATTTGAATTTTGTAAATCACATGATAAAAGCATATACAAGGCACTGATTCAGCCCTCAACAACACTGCTTTACAGTGAGACAGACTGCCACATAAAAAACGGTAACAAGAGTAACATAGATGCGTTAATAAATCATAGAAGAGTATGAGAGCCACAAGAGCAAAGAGAAGGGACATCTAACCTCTGCAGGTGTGGGGGGTGGGGAGGAAGGGTAGCTTTTAAGACTTCTTGCAATGGGTTGCATGAGCGGAATCTGGTAGAATATGTATTTCCAACAGGACACTGACCTCAACTTCAGACTCCCAAAGAAGTAAAGCAGTCAATTAAATATATAGCATTTGAACAAGATTATCAAAGTACAGAGTTGTGTTCATATGAGAATTTTTTTTTCTACTCCATAGGTTTATTGACTTCTTCCTGCAATGAGATATGTATTTCTTTGACCAGTCAAAATATTCACGTTCATTAAAATCGGTTTTTCTCTGCCTTGATAGTGCCAAGTGTTTTCTAGATACCATATGGGACACTTCCATTCTATATTTCCACTCTAATGATAATATATGTGATTAATTACAGTTTTCCTATTTGTCCATTGTTCTGAACACTGATTTCTTGTAGTTTTAATCTGGAACACAACTCGAGCTATGGTCTTTCAGAGGCAAAGTCCCTTCTTCCCTGATGAATGAAATAAATATGCCTAAGTGTCAACAGATTTTTATTTAATCATTTCCAGGCCTGAAAATTTAGCAAAATAAAACAAGGTCTAAAAACATATCACCTGTATTAAGAAGCATTATTTGACAGACTGTGTGACAGAGCCTGGCAGGCTATTGTCCATGAGGTCACAAAGAGTTGGACACAACAGAAGCAACTCAGCATGCATGCATGTTGCTCCTACTAGATTTCATAACTTTTCTCTGTGCTATGTACATGTGCCCCTTATTTTACTTACCAAATTATACTTAGTTCTTTCTATATTTGCACTGCCTTGAAAGACTGTCCACTTCTTGACAAATATACATCTGTGTACATCATAATTAGCTATCAAAGCATTCATTAAAATGTTGCTAAAAGGCTCACTGCATAAAAGGTTAACAGGCTGAGAAAGAAGATGGTGATCTTCCTACTGTCTTCCAGGAAAGGACATTAGAGCTACTACTGGAAAGGAAGGTTCAACACTCAATCTCAGCAATTCAGAAAATTAGCTACAAAGGTATACCATTTCTCTGTGTTCACAGAAAGGACCATTGCCACTGGAGACTGCCCTCTTTTGAAGCAACCCATAAATAAAATACATTACCATGCTTTTGGCCACTCTGATACTCACTCGGGCTGTTTTACAGTTTCTTCAAAGAAAGTATGTGATCACATTTTCTGAAACAACACATATTCACCCCTAAACAGTCAAGTATGGAGGTCAAAAGGGCTCAATTTAGTTATACATACAGATACACATATAATTCTACAGTATGTATCTTGAAATCTGAATGATAGCCTAGATTCAAATCTGTTTCACTTCAAAGACAGCACCTTTATCTAAGGCTATTTAACTGTGAGATAAAATTACAGAAATTAAGGGAAAAAGACACCAAACTTCATATCATAAATTCTGGCTCAAATTGTTCCAGTTGCCAGTTACTTCACTTCAAATATTTTGGGACCATAAATAATTAAACCTTTTTAAAATAGAGGTTTTAGGGCTAAATTTGATGATAAGTTACAGGGTTTGGGGAAATTCAGCTTTAGTAAATAGTACCAAAAAACGTTCTTATAAACAATGTATTGTTCAAGTTGCTCCACACATACTCTCACCAAGACTTGATGTTCTATTTCATTCTGAACATTCTTGTGGGTGTACACAGTACTACATTGGTTTTAGTTCCTTTTTGACTAATAAGGCTGAGCAACTTATTATATATTTATTATCTAATAGGATTGCTATGGACTAAATTATATCCCCCCTCTCAAATTCCTATGTTGAAGTTCTGACCCCCAAAGTACCTTAGAACGTGATTGTATTTGGAGACAGGGGCTTTAAAGGTTAAATGAGGTCACGAACCCAGGTCATAATACAATATGACTATTGCACTTATAAGAGGAGGAAGAAGCATCAAGGATGCACATGCAGAAGGAAAGGCTGTGAGAGGACAGAGCAAGCAGACAGCTCTCCTCAAGACAGAGAGTGAGTGCCTCGGAAGAAACCACTCTGCTGACATCCTCATCTCAGACTCCTAACCTCCTGACCTGGGAAAAAATAAGTTTCTGTCATTTAAATCACCTAGTCTTGGGAATTTTGTTATAGCTGCCCTACTAAACTAATAAAACAATCATTTTCTTTTGTAAAAAAACCTTACCATGACACTCGTGGAGTAGTTCAATAATTTTATAAAATTTACTTTGAATCCTATGAGTCAGTATAATAATTGAAAATTCATCCTTTTAGAGTCAAAGAAATTAAAATAGATACTTTTAAGTCAAAAATATGAAAACAAAATATTTATACTACTAAATTTCCAAGTACCTGAAAGAGTTACGTACTATTCTCTGAGGGAAAAAGAAACAACCAAATACACGTGTGTATGTTAATAGCCATTAAGAAAATGTTGAGTAGTATATCTAGAAGACTTAATGACATTCATTTAGATTCAAACGTCACCATGAACTACAAACCCAAGTAACTAAGAGGTCTCACATGCTGTAGGAGTGAATGACACAGGCCTGGGTCCTCCGGGATTTATTGGTGGAAGGGGTGGCATGGTGGGAGGTGAGGATCTTGACTGTATCTTCACTTCCACAGGAGATCCAGGCATCGCTGGCACCCTTTTGTCAGCACCAACTGTAAAGAATACATGGAATGGAAGTCAGAATTTTCTGTAAGATAACAAAAATAGTGACAACAATCTGAAATATTACATTGGTGCAAATGTAATTGCCATTTTTGCATTGTTGAAATTTGCTGTTTGATAGTGGAATACATTCTTAAATAAATGTGGTTATGTTATACATCATTTTAATGCACATTTCTCGTTTTTTTTTTTGCTAATGACATCACTTGCTATTTATTTTATACTTACTTTAGAATAGGAAAATGATGTTAGACAAAAACTAAATTCAAGTGATTTTCTTATTTGAGTTCAAAATGGGTCATAAAGCAGCAGAGACAACTCACAACATCAACAATGCATTTGACCCAGGAACTACTAATGAACAGTGCAGTGGTGGATCAAGTTTTGCAAAGGAGACGAGAGCCTTGAAGATGAGGAGCACAGTGGCCAGCCATAGAAAGCTGACAACGACAACTGAGAGCAATCAGCGAAGCTGATCCTCTTACAACTACATGATAAGTTGCCCAAGAACTCAACGTCGACCATTCTATGGTCATTTGGCATTTGAAGCAAACTGGAAAGGTGAAAAAGCTTGATAAGCAGATTCTTCATGAGCTGACTGCAAGTCCAAAAACATCGTCATTTTTTAAAGTGTTGTCTTGCCTTATTCCACACAATAACAATGAACCATTTCTCGAATGGATTACAACATGAGACGAAAAGTGGATTTTATATGACAGCTGGGTGATGAGCAGCTCAGTGGTTGGACCGAGAAGCTCCAAAGCACTTCTCAAAGCCAAACTTGCATCAAAAATGGTCATGGTCACTGTTTGGTGGTCTGCTGCCCGTCTGATCCACTACAGCTTTCTGAATCCCAGCCAAACCATTACACCTAAGAAGTATGCTTAGCAAATCGATGAGATGCATCGAAAACTGCAATGCCTACAGCTGGCACTGGTCAACAGAAAGGGCCCAATTCTTCTCCACAACTTCCGACTGCACGTTGCACAACCAATGCTTCAAAAGTTGAATGAATTGGGATATAAAGTTTTGCCTCATCCTCCACTGACCTCTTACCAACCAATTACCACTTCAAGCATCGACAACTTTTTGCAGGGAAAATGCTTTCACAATCAGCAAGAGGTAGAAAACACTTTCCAAGAGTTGTTCAAATCCCAAAGCACAGATTTTTATGCTACAGGAGTAAACAATCTTATTTCTCTTTGGTAAATATGTATTGATTGTAATGGTTCCTATTTTGATTAATAAAGATGTGTTTGAGCCTGGTTATAATAATTTAAAATTTACGTTCTGAATCTATAATTACTTTTGTGACAACCTAATACCAACATATCTACCTAGAGGACTGAGAAGTTATGGAAATGATTACTTAGTATAATAGGCTGAATGGTGGTTGCCCAAAGTATGTCCACCTCTTAATTCCTTGAACTGTGAATGTTTCCTTATTTGGAAAAGAAGGTCCTTGAAGATGTAATTAAGGATCTTGAGGGAAGGAGATTATCCTGGATTATTTGTAGTTTCTAAATCCAATATGATGTCCTTATAAAAGAGGATGATGTCCTTATAAGAGGGAAAAGACAGACAGAGGGAAGTCTACGTGAAGACAGACCTAGGCCCACAGAAAGAACACCATGTGACAACAGAGGTAGAGATTGGAATAGTGCCATCTGCAAGCTAAGGAATGCCAAGAATTATCAGTAACTACCTGAAATCAGAAGACAAGGATAAAAAAGATTCTTTCTCTGAGGCCAAGAACAAATCAACTCTGCTGATACCTTGATTTTGGACATCTGGCCTCTTGAACTGTGAGAAAATAGTGTTGTTTTAAGTCACTCAGTTTGTGGTACTTTGTTATGGCAATTCGAGGAATCTAAGACAAGGCAGCAAGGTCAAGGGATTATGTGACACAAGGGTTAACAGTGAGAACAGTGGCTGGGAAAGAAAGAAACCATGTTATGAATTCAGCTTATCTCAACTGCATTCTTGGAGAAGGCAATGGCACCCCACTCCAGTACTCTTGCCTGGAAAATCCCACGGACGGAGAAGCCTGGTAGGCTGCAGTCCATGGGGTCGCTAAGAGTTGGACACGACTGAGCGACTTCACTTTTCCCTTTCATGCACTGGAGAAGGAAATGGCAACCCACTCCAGTATTCTTGCCTGGAGAGTCCCAGGGACGGCGGAGCCTGGTGGGCTGCCGTCTGTGGGGTCGCACAGAGTCGGACACGACTGAAGTGACTTGGCAGCAACTGCATTCTTTCTTGACTTCTTATAAATTAATCAAAGTAGTGGGGCTGTTGCTGCTACTGCTAAGTCGCTTCAGTCGTGTCCAACTCTATGCAACCCCATAGACGGCAGCCCACCAGGCTCCCCCGTCCATGGGATTCTCCAAGCAAGAACACTGGAGTGGGTTGCCATTTCCTTCTCCAAGTAGTGGGGGGTGGGTAGCTAATGTGGGACTATCCAGACAACTGAACATCAACTGCATGGCATGGAAACAGCATCATAGTTTCCTGTATATAAATTACTATGGATGATGAAATACATGTTTATATATATCAACTATTCTAAGTAAGAAAAAAGAGTGGCGACAACATTTCTGATACCAGGCATGTCGTTTATGATGAGTGCCCAAAAAGTAAAATAAAAGTAGAGGTGACCCTAAACACAGGCTGCTTCATCCACAAGGGCACTTTATAGCTGTTTGACAGTACTCGATGGCAACAAATCCCAGAAAATCAGATTGGGTAGATTAAACTTGACATTAGAATTAGGTCTCAGCTAATATGAATAGGACTTGAAGAGTAATGTTCTAACACCTTCAGAGAGTTATTTTTCCCATTAAAGGAAACTTGTTACCTATTTGGTTAAAAATAGGGTCAGGGCTACCATAATAACCTTTTAGTTGAGCTATGTTCCTCTCAGCTATTCCAAGCTTTTCACCTAAGTACCATGCACTTATTCTCCAACAACTGCTAAATTCAAAGTACAAGAAATGAGAATGTTACATCAAAGTTTTCCTTCACTGAGATCACAGTTATAAACACAATACATCTAAAAGGATTCATGACACTGGCAAAAAGGCAAATCTTTGTACACTGAAGGGCACTTTCTCCTGAGGAAAATATCCCCCAAAAGAATTTTTTTACTTTAGTTTGCCACATTTTGGGGAGAAAGAAAATGAATACATAAAGTCAATCAGGGTAGCAATCCCAAGTTACAAATCCCCTGACAAAAATGTGCAGCTCTTTGAAAGCCATGTGGGCAACACTCTGCCAGCCCTTCCATCTCTCTGTCCAGGACATTTTCACTATAAAATTGATGGTCGTCCTGTCTGATTAGTGGACTAATTAGCTATCACGTTTGCCTTTTTCTTCTTGACAGTGTTTCCTCAATGCCCTTCAGAGCACAGCTGACATGCTTCCAGCTCTTCCATCTGGGCCCAACTTTCTGGAGGGTGAGGGGAGAAAAGAAGGAAGGAGATGACAGTTGTCTCGCACTGTTATGTGTTGTGTACAATGTGCAACAACCTAGAGGGAGCCTTTCTTCAGACCACCTGCCTTTACAGCAAGGGCGCCAAAGGCCCGAGGAGGGCTTAGCAGTGAGATGTGTTTTAGCACTAAGCACTTGGCAGAATGAAAAACTCAGAGCAGCCCAACTGCAGAACACTGAATTATATATATACCAAGTGAAAGCTTAGAAAATGGGAAAAACCCAAACTTCAGAGTACCGTTTATAGGTTAAAACTACCTATCCTTTATTCACATCACTACTCACAAACCTGCAACACTAGTGATATGCCTCAGGTTTCAAGCAACAACACTGTCTAGTAGGAAGAGTATGGGTACAGAGATGGAAAGGTTTGCTGTGAACCGTCATTCTAACAGCCTGCGTGAATTTTATTAAATCACTTCACTTTTCTGGGCCTCATTCTGTTGTTAAGGATTAGAGATAATGCTAGTGCTGGATATAAAGAAGGTATTTTAAGAAAGAATACTAATGATGATTAGAAAACATGACGACTAGTGCCTGATTTTATCACTTAACTTGCCTTGTTACCATGTCCAAGTTAACACTGACATTTGTTCCCCACAGAAAATGAGCGTACGATCAACAGTCCATGCAACCTCAGTGATATTGTATGGAAAAAAATCTAAGAATTAACAGTTGCAAAAGCACCAAGTATAATGTAAGATGATATTGTATTGGAAGCTGGGCAGCAAAACTGCACTTGATAACATGAGAGCTCTATCCTTGTTCATAATCTGATAAATCCAGCAGTTGTTCAGATGGTGGATAAGGAGTATATTCCGAAGTAGTCATTTTAACCCTCTGCTTGGTGGTCAATCACTTTCAGAGTGACATCATTTCTGGATTTTTTTTAAACTGATGTTTTATAAAACATCTAGATGGATCCCTTCAAAGAATCAACCATATTTTGAGCTCTTTTCAATTCCAGAGAACCTTAAAGTTCAAACAGAAGAAATTTTCTTTTCTTCAGTGTGACTTGAGCCCAGAAACACCACTAAAGAGACAAAGTACTCAGTCCTAGAAAATTAATTAACCCTTAGTTTTATCAGAAAGGTTCAACTAGGTCTTAAACACAGATTCTAAAGTTCAACGTAATTATTCAGTCACTCTGAGTTTGTGCTTTGATTATTTAAAATATCTGGATATACTGGAGATGTGAACACATGAATTTGCAATATCACTGATGCTTCACCACCTAACAACATAAAGCCAAACAACTTGAGCTAAAGAAGAAGGACAAACATGGGAAAATATGTCTGGGTGATGATTTTACCCCTCCATTGTGAAAGATGCTAAGGAAGTCACGAAAACAGAAAACTGACAAAAGAGAACAAATAATAAACAGCTCTCTGTGTGAGGGTATTGTGATATGTTTCCTCCCACATAACAAGGTGAAGAATCAAACATGAAACTAAAGGGCAGAATCATTCTGTAGCTTTAAGAGAAAGTAATGCTAAACACAAACATAAACATCCTGTGTAACCAAGTTCTACTCGAGAAGAATTTTGTATGATAAACTGCCCACAAATGAGGGCATTTACAAGTCATTATAAACTGCTTTTCCACTAGCTTTTTTTTTTTATTACAGTCTTTAAAAAATTACTTTGAGGTTGATGAAGGAGCAATAAATACAAGAAGTATAAATAAGAGAGAAGACAAATGCAACTATGTGAGGGGAAGGAGTGCCCACAAACAACTGCAGAGGTGGAAATCCCAGAGCTACAAAGGGGAACGAAATTTAGGTGAAAGAAGGTGAGTTTGATGTGAAGGATGCTCTATCACTTACTTGCTGTGTGACTATGGTTTCTGTGACATGACCCCTCCCAATAACCCTGTTAATGATTTTACTTGGCCATTGAGATGTTTACCTATGCTAAGTTCTAGAGAGAAGAAGATATGGTCAAGTGCTCCTGATTATCATCTCTGAGAAAAATAAGCTGAATACAGATCTTACTATACTATAGTTATACTTTCTTACTATAAAGAAAGCTGAGCACCGAAGAATTGATGCTTTTGAACTGTGGTGTTGGAGAAGACTCTTGAGAGTCCCTTGGACTGCAAGGAGATCCAACCAGTCCATCCTAAAGGAGATCAGCCCTGAATATTCATTGGAAGGACTGATGCTGAAGCTGAAACTCCAATACTTTGGCCACCTGATGCGAAGAGCTGACTCATTTGAAAAGACCCTGATGCTGGGAAAGATTGAGGGCAGGAGGAAAAGGGGACGACAGAGGATGAGATGGCTGGATGGCATCACCAACTCGATGGACATGGGTTTGGGTGGACTCCGGGAGTTGGTGATGGACAGGGAAGTCTGGCGTGCTGCGGTTCATGGGGTTGCAAAGAGTTGGACACGACTGAGCGACTGAACTGAACTGAACTGATAGATCTTTCATATGAATACCACAGGAATACTGATCATTCCAAACAGGGTGAACCAAGGAAGTCATTACCAGTTCTTTAAAACAAATCATATTCCTGACTAAGAAACAACTGTCATAGTTTAAACAGAACTATTTTTGGGGGGGGGGTGCAGAGGTTAGGTAGATAATTTTCTTTTTTGTATGTATAAGCATATATTTATATGGTTCAAAAATTAATATATGATATAAAAAGAAATACTCCCTGCTCCTGTCCCTATATACCCTACACCTCACCCAAAACCACTTGTATTTGTATATTCACCCATTCTTGTATATTCACCCATTCTTTCTCTCTACAAATGAGCTGATCCCCAAACATGTAAGAGCCTAACCTAATGAGTATGATCTGTAGCTAACTGCTTGCAGACATGATAAATGAGCACAAGCAAGAACAGAACCTCCTGTCTCATAGATTTATAAGCCACTAAGTTTTAGCATGGTTTGTTGTAGCAATAAACCAATAGGCAACTGATCTATACCACAAACAAACTGTATTGCTCCTTGTTTTTTTGTTTCATTTTATAATTTAACAGTATGTCCTGAAAGTCCTAATTCCACAACTTTTTTTAAAAAATAAACAAATGAATGATGGATGGGGGAGGGATAAACTAGGAAATTGGGATTGACATATACACATTACTATATAAAATATATATAGTATAAATATTTATAGTATATAGTAAACATATATAGCATAGTATAAATATATACTGTATAACTAATAAGAACCTACTATATGTAGCACAAGGAACTCTACCTAATACTCTGTAATGACCTATATGGGAACAGAATCTCAAAAAGACTGTATGTAAGTATAGGTATAACTGATTCACTTTGCTGTACAACAGAAACACAACACTGTAAGTCTACTGTACTGTAATAAAAATTTTTTAAAAAAATCAATTCCTGACAGTTCATTGTGGGAGCGTACCACAGTTTATTCAAACAATTCTCTACTGATATATAACTGAACCACTTGCAATCATTTGTAGCTGAATTTCGAGGTGCTCTAGTTTCCATAATACCAACTGCCCTGTATTTGCAAGACTCTGGGAAAGAGAGAAAGAAGACAGGACCCTGAGTTACAAGAAAGACAGATATATTTAAATGTGTACAAAATACTAAGAAAATAAAGAAGTAGAAGCATTACTTAATTCATTAAGGCCAGGGAAGTCTTTATAGACCATTAAGTAGTTTATTGGGAAGGCTACACGGGCTGTCCAGGCAGCACATCTGGACAAAAATCATGAAGTGTACGGTTTGAATGCTGCACCAAAAGTTGGTATCAGACCAAGGAAAAAATCAGGAAAAAGATTTTCTTGACCACAATTTCTCTTTAACAATTGTCAAGCACAGGTAAATGTTCTAAATGTGTAACTATCAGGTAAGAAGCATTTTCAAAACTGATTATTTTAATCTTTTAAAGATCATGGAAAGAACATCAAAATTACTGTTGCACTTATAGGCTTATAAGGCTTAAGGATAAGCACTTCCCGTTCTTGCAGCTCTGCCACAAACCTGACAACGCATTCAACTTTCTAACAACATGCAGGCTTCATATGCAGCGATAGTCAGGAATAATGGTTTACAATGAGAGAGAATTTATTATTCAACAAAAACAGAGGCATAAGTATTCAGGTAAAGACTATCAGAAAGCATTTCACAAGGGACTTTGAAAACAGAACCCAACTGAAACAAAATAAATGCTTTACCATATACTAATGATAAGGATTGAAAAAAACAGATGTTTCCATTCCACATTCATAAATACATTGAAAAATTAATTTAATACATTTCTACAGTCAGGGATCAGCAAACTTTTTCTTTTTTTTGACAGTAAATATTTTTGGCATTTTGGGCCATATGGCCTCTGTCACAACTATTCAACTCTGCTGTGGTGGCACAGTAGACAATATACAAAGAACTGGGCTGTGTTCCAATAAAACTTTATTTGCAAAACCAGGCAGTGGGCCACAGTTTACTGATCTCTACTATGGTTGATTAAAAGACTGGAAAAATTCAAATGCCTAATTCTTAGTTTGTGTTTTATTTCTATGCCTATAAACCTTTCTGTAAAAAAATCACATCCACCAAAGTGGCCCATCTGAATAATGTTTTATTTTCTAAAGCCTGGATGTAAAGAGATTCTACTATTGACAGTGAAAGAAAATAACATATAAAAATTACTTTAAAACAGAAAAAAAAATTATTTAAAGACAGAACACTAACAACATGAAGCTGAAGAGCTGCTAAAAGGAGGCTAGTTATCTAATGTTCTTCCAAAACTCAGACAGACCTAAATGGAGAACCTCAAAGATGACCAGCATACCTGTGAAGGACCACTTGCTTCATGACTATGTTTATTTCCTTCTTAATCATCTCTCCTTTCTCTGTCTTCAACTAGTGCCATCTGACACCAGAAACAAAGATAACCCAGAACATATAAATATCTCTAACAACTTGATGATAACAAACAACCCAATTTTAAGAATGCACAAAAAGATTTGAAGGAACAGTTCTCAAAGAAGATATATAAATGGCTGGTGAGGACATAAAAAGGTGTAAGACATACTAGCCATCAAAGAAACACAAATTGTAACATATCAATGAAAAGGGACATACTACCATCCAACAACAAGGATGAATACCAGAAGCATTAGGCTAAGTGAAAGATGGCCAGACACACAATAAAACTATATACTGTAGTATCCTATTTATATGAAACTTTAGACAAGACAGAATTAGTGACAAAAAACAGATCAGTGCCTGGTACTGATGGGAAGAAACTGACCACAAAGGGGCACATTAGGAGGCATGATAAATCTTTTTATGGTGATGGAAATATTCCATATCTTGATTGTAACGATGTTAAAATAACTACATACAATAGCTAAAACTCAAATTTTTTACATTAAATGGGTGTATTTTATTATATATAAATTATCTCACAATAAAGCTAAGAAAATCAGCAAACCAAATCCAGTAACGTATTTTTTTAAAAATTACAATCAAGCTGAGTTTATCTAAGGATGTAAGGATAATTTAATATTAGAAATCCAATAATTTACCACATTAACAGATTTTTGAAAAACACCTTAGAAAGAATGAAATAATGCACTTTGCAGTGACATGGATAGACCTAGAGATTGTCATAGTACTGAAGTCAAAGACAAATATCACGATACCACTTACATGTGGAATCTAAAAAATGACACAAATGGTCTTATTTACAAAACAGAAATAGTCACTGATGTAGAAAACAAACTTATGGTATCCAAGGGGGAATGGGATAAATTGGGATATTGGAATTGACATATATACACTACTAAACATAAAACAGATGACTAATAAGAACCTACAGTATAGCACAGTGAACTCTACTCAATACTCTGTAATAACCAAGATGGGAAAAGAATCTGAAAAAGAGTAGATGTATAAATGTAACTGATTCACTCTGCTGTATAGCAGAAACTAACGCAACTATGTACATCAACTATACTCCAATAAAAATTAATTTTAAAAAATCCCCCTAAACCCACCTTAAGATCACTCTATAATTACAGAAAAGCACTCAATAAAACCCAATTCCATTTATAAATATGAATAAAACTAGAAATAGAAGATCAATTCCTTAACTTGATAAAGGGTCTCCTCTAAAAACCCATATACTTATTGTTGAAATATAAGCATCGCTTTTCAACTCTGAAAGAAAAAGATGTCCATTATCAATGCTTCTTTTCAGTATTTACTCAAGAGTTAAGCCATAGTAGGAATCCCTGGTGGCTCAGCAGTAAAGAATCCACTTGCAATGCAGGAGGCCACCTGCCATGCAAAAGTGCGTTCGATTCCTGGGTCAGGAAGATCCCTTGGAAAAGGAAATGGTAACCCAGTCTAGTATTCTTGCCTGGGAAATCCCGTGGATAGAGGAGCCTGGCAGCCTACAGTCCATGGGGTCACAAGAGTCATACATGACTTAGTGACACCACCATCACAAGTCATGGCAGCAGGACTGTTATGCAACCGTAACAGGTATACGGATTGGAAAGAAAGAAATAAAATGATCCTTTTGCACACACAAGATAATTTTCTATGTTGACCCAAGAGACTCTACCACCCAGTATTGAAAAAAACATGTAGCTTTAGCAAGGGTGCTAGATAAAAGCCTAGTATTTTAAAAATTAATGCATTCCTGGGCTTCCCTGTTGGCTCAGTGGTAAAGAATCCGCCTGTCAATGCAAGAGACACAGGTTTGATCCCTAGTCCAGGAAGATCTCACATGCAACAGCGCAACCAAGCCCGTATGCCACAACGGTTGAGCCTGTGCTCTGGAGCATGGGAATCGCAACTACCGCATCCACATGCTGCAACTACCAAAAGCCAGTGTGCCCTACAACCTATAGTCTGCAACAAGAGAAGCCTTTGCACTGTAACTAAGAGTAGCCCCTGCTCACTCCAACTAGAGAAAACTCTGTGCAGCAAAGATGACCCAGAATAGCCAAAAATAAATAAACAGCTTTAAAAATTACATTCCTATATACCAGCAAATAAACAGTAATTTCAAAAAGATATGAATACACAACAAAAATTATAAACCACCTAGAAATAAACATAACTCAAGATACATAAAATCTTTATAAAGAATATAAGTAGACTGAAAGACATGAAAGAAGACAAATAATTGGAAAGATCTGTCATGCTTATGGATGGAAAACTCACTATCACTAATATTTTCTCTTCATTTTAATGAATAAATTCAACGTAAATCTTATTACATGCCAGTAAGACTTTTGGTGTAACTTGATGAGCAATTACTAAAATTTACAAAATTTACATACATAAATGTCCAGCAACAGAGAATAGACAATTGTGGCTTATTCATAAAAAACAGTGAAGACTGTTAAAATAACTGAACTAATTAAAGTTCTGTGTATTGAAAAGCTAAATCCCCAAACAGTGTAACCATACTTGCTAAAGAGTATGTTGTACGAAAAATAGGGACAGTAGGATACTTTTATAAAAACCATTTAAAATTTATGTGTGATAAGGGATTGACTTACATTTACATATGTATATGTAGTAAAGTACTTTTTTAAGCAAGGGAATAATAAACATCAAATTCAAGATAATGACTACTGCAAAGGGAGGAAAGGAATGGAATCAGGTACAGTCACAAACTGTAGTTCTAACACTGCACTTCTTTAAAAGATCTGAAGCAAATTATAAGACAAAACATTAAAATCTGACAAACAGTGGGTACCGGGGTGTTTGTTTTTTTCCTATTTTGTAAACTTGAAATACGTCCTAAGAAAAGAAAGATCACTAGCTACAGTTGGGGAAATGGTAAGATCATAATACAGGAAGAGACTAACTTACAAGGTTATTATAGTGGGAGACGACTGTGGCCTTGGATAGGAGTAGCAGTAGGAATGGAAAAATGGGGATAGATTTCAAAAATATTTAGTTACAATAAATAAGATTTGTTGATTGTTTAGACAAATATCATATGATAGCACTTATATGTGGAATCTAAAACATGACACAAATGAACTTATTTGTGAAAGAGAAACAGACTCACAGACATAGACAACAGACTTGTGGTGGCTAAGAGGGAGGAAATATGGGGGAGGGATGGATTGGGAGTTTGGCAAACTATTGTACAAGGAATGGATAAACAACAAGGTCCTACTGTATAGCACAGGTAACTATATTCAATATCCTGTCATAAGGCATAATGGAAAAGAATATGAAAAAATACGTATGTGTAAAACTGAATCATTCTGCTTTATACCAGAAACTAACACAACACTATAAATCACCTATACTTCAATGAAAAATAAATTTAAACACAGGATAGTGACTATTTATACACTAAATACTTGTTCATACTTTAATTGTTTACTCACATCCTCTTCTTCAAGTTACTAATCAGTTTCTTCGGATTAGTCATAAAGTCAAAGATTTATAGCATGTTTACAAGCTCCTCACTCTCACCATTTCCCACGTTCTGCAATTTGTCCATACTGTTTCACAGAACATTCTACCTTGCATTTCTCTGGTGATATTTTCAGCTCCCATTTCTGGACAGCCAGGATCAGTCACCCATGTCCATCTTCTGTTTACCAAAGCCTTTTTAGGGCAAATCCGTTCTCAGGGAAATATGAATAAGGAGGGCAGAAAAATGGACATGGTAAGAAAGGTGTTACTTCCCTACATTGGAATATTAAAAAAAAGTGTATGCATGCCTCTTAAGCCACTTCAGTTGTGTCTGGCTCTGCAACCCTAAAAAAAGTGTATAGCTGATTTTTATGGAACTGTTCTTTTTGGCATGTTAGTTTGGCTGTCATAACAAAGTATCACAGACTGGGTAGCTTTAACAACAGAGATTTTTCTTTTCTCACAATTCAGGGAGCCAGAAGTTTGAGGTTTTGTCAGGGTTGTTTTTTTTCTGAAGCTTCCCTCCTTTGTATCTTTCTTCTCCATGTGTCTTCACATGGTCTTTCTGAAGACATTTGTGTTTCCGAATTCCCTTCTTATAAGGAGAGTGCCATATTGGATTAGGGCCAACCTTAATAGTCTCATTTTAACTCAATTACCTCCTTAAAGACCCTACCTCCAAATTCTGTCACATTCTGAAGTACTCTGGGTCTGGACTCCAACAAATACATCTTTACAGTTCAGCCCTTTAATAGTGGAGGAGGTTGAGCAACTTTTCCTGAACTTAATTTTAGTGTTCTCTCATTCATCCATTTGAAAATAGGTGAGTACCTATCCACGAAGTATCCTACGGTTGAGGACAGAGCTCAAGGAACAACTTGGAGATTTTTAGCCTGTGCAACTGGAAGAATGGAGTTGCTATTTTCTGAGAAGGGGGAGAATGTGAAAAGAAGATGGGGTGGGAGGTATAGTTTGAGATTGTAACTAACTTAGACGAGGCTAGCAGATATTTAAATGGGGATGCTGGATAGGCAGGTGGATATAAAAGTCTGAAGATGAGGTGGGCTCGTGATTAAATGTTGTCAACTGACAATGCACAGATGCTATTTAAAGCTTGAGATGATATATTAGAGTGAGTGAGTAAAGAACAGAGGTTCAAGGACTGAGTTTTAGGTATTCTAATTTGGGGGATCAATCAAGATGAGAAGAAACTGAAAAAGGAGATAGAAAATGAGCAGCACTGTGTTGTCATTTTGCAGAACATCTTAAACTTATATAGAGCTGCATGTTGATTATATTTCAATAAAAATGAAAAGAAAATTAAGAGAAAAAAAAAGAAAATGGGCAGCCAGGGAAATGGAAAACAGAAGCCAAGTAAAGACTATAACCTTCCAAACTGTAGACACTGTGAGTTTCAAAATTAAATATACAGATACTTACGTAGGAATACATTCTTTTAATAAACAAAAGGGACCTAATCAAACTTAAAAACTCTTGCATAGCAAAGGAAAACTTAAGCAAACTGAAAAGACAACCAAAGAATGGGAGAAAATATTTGCAAACAATGCAACTGAATAAGGGATTAATTTCAAAAATATACAGACAGTTCATACAATCTGACAACAGAACAACCACCTAATTGAAAAATGGGCAGAAGACCTACAGAGACATTTCTCCAAAGAAGAAATACAGATGGCCAATAGGCACATGAAAAGATGCTCAACTAATTATTAGAGAAATGCAAGTCACAACTACAATGAGGCACCACCTCACTCCAGTCAGAGAGCCCTCATTAAAAAGTCTACAAGTAACAAATGCTGGAGAGGGTGTAGAGAAAAGGGAATCCTACATTGTTAGTGGGAATGTAAGTTCAAATGTAAGCTGCTGTGGAAAAACAGGATGGAGCTTCCTCAGAAAACTAAAAGCAGAATTACCATATGATATAGCAATCCCATTCCTGGGCATATATCCAAACGAAACTATAATTCAAAAAGACACATGCACCTCTATGTCCACTGAAGCACTTTTCACAACAGCCAAGACAAGGAAACAACCTAAATGTTCACTGATAGATGAGTGGATAAAGAAGATGTGGTGTATATATACAATGGGATACTACTCAGCCATAAAAAAAGAACCAAATAATGCCATTTGCAGCAACATGGATGCAACTAGAGACTACCATACTAAAGTGAAGTCAGTCAGAAAGAGAAAGACAAGTACCATACATTATCACTTAGATGTAGAATCTAAGAAACAGAAATGGGGACATAAAGAATAGACTGGTGGCTGCCAAGAGGGAGTGGTGTGGGAGAGGTTTGGATCGGGAGTTTGCGATTAGCAGATGCAAACTGGTATAGAATAAACAATCAGGTCCTACTATATAGCACAGGGAACTATAGTCACTATCCTGTGATAAACCATAATGGGAAAGAATATGAAAAAGAATGTATATATCAACATGTCACTTGGCTGTACAGCAGTAATTAATACATTATAATTCAAATATACTTAAATAAAAAATAAATTAAAAAAAGAAAATACCTTTCAAAACCAAGTATTTTAAAACTTCGCCTTTTGTCAAACCATCAACAAACAAGAAAAAATTACAAAGAAGCCTAGAACAAATATATTATTTGTAGCAAAGGATATAAAGGCATTTAAGAGACTACACAAATCTCATTCCAAAACTTAACTGGAACAAGTCAAACACAATGGCTGGTGCTTTAGGGCACATCAAACAGTTAACATATAATCTTCCTTCCTCTCCCAAATTAAGACTCTTAGTTGAATCAGAATATATAACAAAGACAAAAAGGCTAGTTTGCAGCAAAGGTAAGAAGAAAAGGACAGTCTGACAAATGGACCAAATTCCAAACCAGCTGGAGATTTAAGTCCTTGTAGAGTCAAAAGCAGGCTATTATAGCAGAAAGAAGACGGGGCATGAAACTACAAGATGTGCCTTTGAATCCTAATTGTTCTGCCAATTTATCAGCTGTGGGACCTTGTACAGTTCACTCCAGAGTCCAGTTTTCCTCATCTGTAACATGGGAGGGAGGTGTTGAAAAGCCAAAGTAACAACTAAGAAAGTGCTCTGTTACACGACTCATGTATAAGATATCATTAGACAGCTATCTATCAGGAATGTATTAACAATCATTATACCACTACATGTTGAAAATAACTGAAGGGTCTGTTCCAATGCTAATGATTTAAAAAATTTAAGGATATGTTGTAATTGCCTGCCAACATCAAAACTGTGTTGATAACCTTAATGCAAGTTAAAAGTAGCAGCAACACAGCTGACTTGATAATGTAAATAGGGAAAAGTGAAATACGGATTGTTGCTTCTCAGCTTCAACAAATGTTTATTTGGAATAATAAAGTTATCTATTCCAACGGCACACCATCTGTTTCAAGTCTCCACCAAGTTAATATTTTTCACATGAACAGAATGACTTAAAATTACATTTGATCAGCATCGTGCCTTGAGGTGAATGTTACCCCTACTATACACAATTTAAACCTCAACCTCTCAAGCTGGAATCAAGATTTCTTGGGAGAAATTTTAATAACCTCAGATATGCAGATGACACCACCCTAATGGATGAAAGCAAAGAGGAACTAAAGAGCATCTTGATGAAGATGAAAGAGGACAGTGAATAGGCTGGCTTAAAACTCAATAATCAAAAAACTAAGATCATGGCATCCAGTCCCATCACTTCATGGCAAACAGATGGGGAAAAAAATGGAAGAAGTGACAGACTTTACTTTCCTGGGATCCAAAACAACTATGGACAGTGACTGCAGCCATGAAATTAAAAGACACTTTCTCCTTGGAATAAAAGCTATGACAAATCTAGACAGCATATTAAAAAGCAGAGACATCACTTTGCCAACAAAGGTCCATCTAATCAAAGCTCTGGTCTTCCCAGTAATCTTGTACAGATGTGAGAGTTGGACCATAAAGAAAGCTGAGTGCTGCGGAATTGATGCTTTTGAATTGGCTAAGTCCAAGATCTCTCTTGGTAAATGTCACATTGCACTTGCAAGTATGTGGGTTATGTTCAAATATATTTTGATATTGATTTCTAACATAATCCCACAGTGATATGAGAACAGACACTGATTGATTTTAATACCTTTAGACCATGAAATTTTTGCACCTTGTTTTATGTCCTGGGTATGTTCTAGTGTCTCCGAGTTTATAGTCTATGAGAACTTGAATAGAACTTGTATCCTACTGTTGCATGAAAATTGTATAAATCTTAATTATGCTAAATTGGTTCACAGTGCTCTTCAGGTCTACTATATCCTTCTACTTCTCTGTATACTCATTCTATTAATTTTGAGAGTTTGATATTGAAGCTCCCACTCAAAATCTTAATTTATCTACTTAAAAAAATAATTGTAATATATAGTGGAACTACTTGTAACATTGTTCTGTACTTTCCAAGTCTCCTGTAAATGTGTTATCATACTTTCATAATTTAAAAAAGAAAAAATGAAAACAAAAAAAGAAATTTAATGTTTTTTTTTCAATGAAGTTACTAGAAAATTTTACATTATGTGCCCCCTATTATAATATAAGCCTACATGGCATGCATTATATTTCAACTGGACAGCTCTGATGTAGAAATATGATACAGCAAGAAAAAAAAAACATGGTCTCTGGATTCAGACAGATTCACATTCAAACTGAGGTTCTGCTACTTTTCTAACTCTTTAATAGTAGGAATAGTTCTTCCTGAAAAGTCTCAGTTTCCTTGTTTATAAAATGCTGTCAATACTGTCCAGCTGCTGGGGCTGCTGTTGACAAGCGAATGAAATAAAAATAGAAAAATCTAGCACAAACCGCATGCCACAAAAAGAAACTCAATTAGAGAGAAATCTGGACAATAATGACTAGCACTGTTGATCAATTAAGGGCAGGATAGTTTTGGGAATTCCCTGGTTCGATCCCTGGTTGGAGAACTACAATTCCAGCCCGCGTGCCACACAGCATGGCCAAAAAAAAAAAGCAGGGGGAATAGTTTTGATTTATTGTTCCTTTTTAGTTCCTTGAAGCTCAAAATAAAGAGAATTTATATTAACTGATCATGTTATGGGTCTAAATCTTAAAAAAATGTAATAAGATATACATGTAAACAAGATGCTTTATAACAACACATCTGGCAGAAACAGAATCAAGACTAATAGCCCCACAATGGATAAAGACTAAAGGGGGCGTTTCCTCAGCCTCCTCGAGATCTTTATGTCTGGGCATCTGACTTCTAACCCTGAAGTTCTATATCAGATTTATTCATTTGTGCATTTCCCACAGCCCCAAACTGTCCTCTGTTTGTCTCCATCATCATTAAGTTTCAGCTCTAATTAAAGCCATACATTTATACCCTTTAAGTTTCTATCAACAACAAACTTGCTTTTTATTTGTTTTTATTAGAAACAGGCCTTCAGGTTAATCGAACACTTTTTTAATGTGGGGAAGGGATCTATTTATAGAATTTTTTTTTTTCTCCTTGAAGGCCTTAATGTCGAACCATCCCTGCATGATAGAATAACTTTGTTTGATTAGGATGTACTGTTATTACTCTTAAATACAGTGTTGTTCTTTATAATAAACCGAGGAATAAAGAAAAAGATCATGCAGTATAAGCCTTTCAAACAGGCCAGAAAAAAAGGAACAATAAGGAAATATGAGCTGAATGACAATGGTAATTTTTTAAAAATGTGTATATCTGTTTATTCACACCTAGATTTTTATTGAAATTAGACAACACTCCCTTTCAACGGGAAAAAACGGTTCACTCTAAATTCCTAACTTCATCACTATAAAAATTTCTAGTGTAATTTAACCTACATGAATGAAACAATGTTTGGAACAAGTGGTCCAGATGTGAGCATCTGCCTCTCAAATTTGCCTTGGGATACAAATGTTAAGATTAATGGCTTTAAATGCCAAAACAGCCCAGACATAACAAGTTAAAATGAAATACATGTAAAACAATTCAACTTTAGGTCTTGGAAACATCTAAGATGTTTTCCATACAACTTCCACTTAAGAGAATGTAATTAAAACTAATTCCAGTCAACAAAGGCAAAGAGTATTCAGTTCAGTTCAGTTCAGTCGAGTCCGACTCTTTGTGACTCCATGAATCGCAGCACACCAGGCCTGCCTGTCCATCATCAACTCCCAGAGTCTACCCAAACCTATGTCCATCGAGTCGGTGATGCCATCCAGCCATCTCATCCTCTGTCGTCCCCTTCTCCTCCTGCCCCCAATCCTTCCCAGCATTAGGGTCTTTTCCAATGAGTCAACTCTTCACATGAGGTAGCCAAAGTATGAGTTTCAGCTTCAATATCAGTCCTTCCAATGAACACCCAGGACTGATCTCCTTTAGGATGGACTGGTTGGATATTCTTGCAGTCCAAGGGACTCTCAAAGTCTTTTCCAACTTCACAGTTCAAAAGCATCAATTCTTCCGCGCTCAGCTTTCTTCACCGTCCAACTCTCACATCCATACATGACTACTGGAAAAACTATAGCCTTGACTACGGACCTTTGTTGGCAAAGTAATGTCTCTGCTTTTAAATATGCTATCTAGGTTGGTCATAACTTTCCTTCCAAGAAGTAAGTATCTTTTAACTTCATGGCTGCAATCACCATCAGCAGTGATTTTGGAGCCCAAAAAAATAAAGTCTGACACTGTTTCTACTGTTTCCCCATCTATTTCTCATGAAGTGATGGGACCAGATACCATGATCTTATTTTTCTGAATGTTGAGCTTTAAGCCAACTTTTTCACTCTCCTCTTTCACTTTCATCAAGAGGCTCTTTAGTTCTTCTTCACTTTCTGCCATAAGGGTGGTGTCATCTGCATATCTGAGGTTATTGATATTTCTCCCAGCAATCTTAGATTCCAGCTTGTGTTTCTTCCAGCCCAGCGTTTCTCATGATGTACACTGCATAGAAGTTAAATAAGCAGGGTGACAATATACAGCCTTGATGTACTCCTTTTCCCATTTGGAACCAGTCTGTTGTTCCATGTCCAGTTCTAACTGTTGCTTCCTGACCTGCATACAGGTTTCTCAAGAGACAGGTCAGGTGGTTTGGTATTCCCATCTCTTTCAGAATTATCCACAGTTTATTGTGATCCACACAGTCAAAGGCTTTGGCATAGTCAATAAAGCAGAAATAGATGTTTTTCTGGAACTCTCTTGCTTTTTCGATGATCCAGCGGATGTCGGCAATTTGATCTCCGGTTCCTCTGCCTTTTCTAAAACCAGCTCAAACATCTGGAAGTTGACGGTTCATGTATTGCTGAAGCCTGGCTTGGAGAATTTTGGGCATTACTTTACTAGCGTGTGAGATGAGTGCAATTGTGCAGTAGTTTGAGCATTCTTTGGGATTGCCAGGATTGGAGTGAAAACTGACTTTTTCCAGTCCTGTGGCCACTGCTGAGTTTTCCAGATTTGTTTAGTAGTGAAGTTTAGATTTAGGTAGAGACAATTCTATGAGACTATCCCATATACTTTTAGGAAGTTGGCAATCAAGTACACAGCTTCCAAACTGAGATAATCCTAAATTTCTGTGCTCTAATTATGAATACTCTAAGGAAAAGAAAACTTTAAAGAGTCAAAACACATAACATTGTGGGGACAGGACAGGACTCTGGGGACTTTTTCCTGACTCAGAGCATCTTTTCTATTTCTCCTTCTCTATATCAGTCCCTATGGCAAAGTACTTTTGATTTTAGAAATTCCTGACTATGAAGGATCTTAAGATTTTTATCAGTTTTGAATCCATGCCCAATGCAAGGATCTGTTGTAAGATATGAATGACTTTCATGAGTCCAGTGTCTATTTAAAACCTTCAGAGAAAGATATGATGAGCATTTTTCATTGTTTTGGGCAAAGAACCAATACCAATGGGAACCTCAGTTTACTCTAAAATATGGATAAAAATAACAATTAATTGCAGTGTGGATAGGATTACATGAGCCCTGCAGTCTGTCTGCACATGCTAAAGTAAGATACCCACTAATATCTATCTTTTTAGGGAAATGGGGCAAATAGTCAAATAGTCTTATATGCAACGAAGGACAAAACAATTAAATCTATACTTCATAATCAACCATGAAGAATAATCATGCCTTTCTTCTATTGTTAAGCTTTTCTTCTAAAGTTAACTTTCAATTTGACATGGGCAAGGTTTTAATATCAA
Source organism: Okapia johnstoni (assembly GCA_024291935.2). Classification (NCBI taxonomy): domain Eukaryota; kingdom Metazoa; phylum Chordata; class Mammalia; order Artiodactyla; family Giraffidae; genus Okapia; species Okapia johnstoni. The sequence goes on along the minus strand of CM044324.1, from coordinate 52,182,790 downwards.
TTTCCCACATCTTCTCATTCAGTCAGTCCTCCATCACTCTGCCAAAGTATAAGAAAATGGATAGTGAATTCTGGGAGAAAATACTGATGTATTTCCAGCTCAAACTGTAAGGCTTTCTGGACTATCTATATGCTTCTTATCTTCCATTAGTTCCAGTATTTGATTAGTAATGTACTAGAAAGAAAAAACACGAAATAAAAATATTTCCAAGTACCACTTCAGCTACTGGGGTTAAAAAATGATTTCTTTGCCAGAAAAATGTTCATACCGTTTGACTGTGTGACCTCACTCCTGGGAATTTGTTCTTAAGAAAATAACTCAAGGGATAAAACAATCTATGCCACAGAGGAGTGGTTAATTAAATGGTGGAACTGCATGTCGATGTGAATTATGAAGGCATCACGAATTATAATTATAAAGATCATTCAACACTTGGAACATGTGTACAAAACAAAACTATGGAGGGGGAAGCCTCCTATACAGTTATATATGCAGTATGATTACAATTATTTATTTTAAAAATTGATACACATGGACACAGAGTATGTAAAGGAGCATGAAAACAAAATAGAGGATATAGTGGGCATAGCAAGTAAATACCAATTTCTTGAATTCTTTTGGAACACTGCTTATGAAATATTTTCATTACTCTCCTTACTAGATTTTCTTTTCTACAGAGGAATCATAAGATACCCACTGAGCTGCCAAGCATTCCTAACATATTAAGTCTTCCTTTACACACAAGCAGTATGATCTAGTTACAGTGACCTAATTACTGAAACCAAAATTTTGACAAATACTTAGGGTCAGGGAACAATGGGACAGATTACTTGAAATAGGAAGCATGACAGGAAAACCAAGACTTCAAAGTCAGAAGCCCTAGATCCCAGTCCTTCTCCATATGAGCAGCACAGATGGGTAAAAACAGGTTCTTAATTCAGACCAACTGCCCTAGGTTATAATCCCAGTAATTTGGCTGTATGACCAAAGGCATGCCAGTTAACCTGTCAAAACTTCACTGTGAGTTTACAGGGTATCATTTTTCCGTACATAGTAACTGCTTAAACAAATAATCACACGTCTGTTCACTGTCTGTGTAAAACAGACAATGAAGTCTGCCCCTCTCTCCAACCTGTTTTGTCATCAGGAAATGAAGTTAGTAGTCCTGTTCTAAATTGCAAACCATTTTACAAAAACACCAACATCGTCATCATCAATATCATCCACTATTATTGCTGTTACTAACTCTACTGTTCCTACCAAAAAGCCAGCTGAAGAAGCTGGCTACAGTTTACCTAATGGGTTGAGAACAAATCTTCTAATCCAAAACTGATACTTAAACACCTGTCCACTCAAGAAAAAAAAAAAACCCTAAGACTAGAGTACATAATCAAGAAGGGGAAATAGAAAGTTCATAACTAAATGCACGGTATGGCCAGTTTAAGAGAGGGTACAGGAAAGTGCTTATAGCATTTTTACAGTTGTCCTCTGAGGGTGGAAATAAAAATGCATACTATAGCAGAACTCCCTGCAGAAAGAACACATCTGATGAATTAGTTTCAAAATGCATTGCTGGTAGGGATTTGCTCAGTTCAGTTCAGTCGCTCAGTCATGTCCGACTCTGCGACCCCATGAACCGCAGCACGCCAGGCCTCCCTGTCCATCACCAACTCCTTGAGTCTACCCAAACCCATGTCCATTGAGTCGACGATGCCATCCAGCCATCTCATCCTCCGTTGTCCCCTTCTCCTCCTGCCCCCAATCCTTCCCAGCATTAGGGTCTTTTCCAATGAGTCAACTCTTCACATGAGGTAGCCAAAGTATGAGTTTCAGCTTCAATATCAGTCCTTCCAATGAACACCCAGGACTGATCTCCTTTAGGATGGACTGGTTGGATCTCCTTGCAGTCCAAGGGACTCTCAAGAGTCTTCTCCAACACCACAATTCAAAAGCATCAATTCTTTGGCGCTCAGCTTTCTTTATAGTCCAACTCTCACATCCACACATAACCACTGGAAAAACCATAGCCTTGACTAGACGGACCTTTGTTGGCAAAGTAATGTCTCTGCTTTTTAATGTGCTACCTAGGTTGGTCATAACTTTCTCATAACTTTCCTTCCAAGGAGTAAGCATCTTTTAATTTCATGGCTGCAGTCACCATCTGCAGTGATTTTGGAGCCCAGAAAAATAAAGCCCCGCAAATAAAGTAGGGACTTGGTCACCACCTAAATCCAAAGAAGGTGACTTAGGGCTTTAAATATATTCAATCAACATCCCTCTATGAGTCATTATTTAAATTCAACAAATAATTCATTCTTAATTATATGTAATTTTATCTTTTTTTAGAAACAAGGTGATTTTAAAATATTTACTATGCTTTATGAAACGTAAAATATGAAGACACTGTATAAACATACTCAACTCAAAAAGAAACATCCTATAACCATATCAATATTGTATTCAAATTACTGATTCGTAAAAATAGTTCTTATACTTGACTTGGCTCAGCAGTAAAGAATTCGCCTGCAATGCAGAAGCCATGGGGTTGACCCCTGGGTTGGGAAGATCCCGGGGAGAAGGAAGTGGTAATCCACTCCAGTATTCTTACCTTGGAAATCCCACAGACAGAGAAGCCTGGTGGGGGGACAAGACTTAGCAACTAAAACAATAACAACAAAATAGTTACCTCTCCCAAAATAAGGTTTACAAAATTAAAGAACTTTAAGCTAAAAAGCCATATAGGCAGGCTGTCCAGACAAAGAAAATGAGACCCAGACAAGATTCTGGAGCTTGTGCCTCTGACCCTGGGAAAAGCCCATTACCATGTGGCTAGACCAACTTTATGGCAATGACTAAACTGAAACAAATGAATTCTAAAATTAGTACAATAGTGTTCTTGTATAAAGGACTGGTAAATGGCAACAAGATTTCATGGAAATAAAGATATGTGATAAAAACAATGCACATTCTGAGTATACTTTTCTACTGAAATAATGACAACACAGTAAGGCCTTAAGGTAAAGGAAAAGAGAATATATAATGTATTTATGGAAATAACATATAAAACATAAATATAATCATAGGCAAAACCTGGAAGAAAACGTGGAAAAAATAGAACTTGTTTTTAATAAAAGGTAAGGTAGTACTGCCATTTTTAAAGCAAGAGGTTACCATGATGATTCATCTTATACATCATTGCTAAAGGCTAACATGACCCAAGTACTGTACTAAGTGCTCAGAAAACAAAAATGAAGCTGCAGTTCTAACCCAGAAAGAGTCCATGGTGTACATGGATGACAAGAATCAAAGGAGGGAACCTCAAATAGAAAGAGAGTGGGTGGGGGTTTAGTTGCTAAGTCGCGTCAGACTCTTTGCGACCCTTTGGACTATAGCCCACCAGGTTTCTCTGTCCAATAGATTTTCCAGGCAAGAATACTGAATGGGTTGCCATTTCCTTCTCCAGGGGATCTTCCTGACCCAGGGATCAAACCTGGGTCTCCTGCACTGCAGGCAGATTCTTTACCAACTGAGCTACCAGGGAAGTCCAAGGGAGTGGCTGCTGCTAAGTCGCCTCAGTCGTGTCCAACTCTGTGCGACCCCATAGACGGCAGCCCACCAGGCTCTTCCGTCCCTGGGATTCTCCGGGCAAGAATACTGGAGTGGGTTGTCATTTCCTTCTCCAATGCATGAAAGTGAAAAGTGAAAGCGAAGTCGCTCAGTCGTGTCCAACTCTTTGCGACCCCACAGGCTGCAGCCTACCAGGCTCCTCCGTCCATGGGGTTTCCCAGGCAAGAGTACTGGAGTGGGGTGCCATTGCCTTCTCCGAAGAGGGAGTGGGGATGCACACAAAAAGGAAGATGTAGCTGAATCTTATGGCTCATGGTCATCACTGAGAATCAGCTAAAAATGAAGACTTCTGTCCACCAAATGAAGAGTATGTTCACATATACTAATGCTTCTACAACCAAATCCAGTGGTGTCCACATATAGATCCCAAATTACAAGTGTCTCTTCTACAGATTTCATTCAGCCTACCTTCCTAATATACATCTTAGTTCAATGGTTTGAAAATTTTAAGGCTAACTTCATTCAGTTTTTGAGAACAGGGAACAGATGGCTCACACAGCATAAACTCGCCCAAGAACTAATTTTTACCAATCACATGTGGTTAAAACCCAGATTTATACCTACAGATTAGTGAGCAAAAGAAACCCTCATAATAATGACTTGACAATTATTCAGTGTGACAGCTGTTTGTACCACTATCAAATGTGAGTTTTAAAATATAGGCTAACACCTCTGGTTCCTCTGGATTAAAACAAAACCAAACCAAAATTAAAAAAAAACAAAAACAAAGAACCTGAGATACAATACCAATCAAAGTATAAAACAAGTCTTTGTAAAGAGAATTTAGAAGGTGAAAACCACTAAGTAACTACATAATAGACAAAGAAAATTGTAGACATACATACCTACTCATTCCAATGTTCATGCTGTATACCATGGCTTCAGGCCTTATTTTCATTAAAACACAAAACAAAAACACTTCAATGTTATCTATGCTGGATATTGTTCTACCCAAATGGCAAAAAAGAAAAAAAAAAATCACTTCCTTAGGTGATGGTTTTGATGCTTCTATCAGCTGCTTAAAATAAAGAACATCAAAAAACTTCTGTTCACAGTCACACGGTCCCCAAATGCACAATTTGTCCTTTTTTTTCCCCCCAGAAGAGGCCAGCCTCTGTCTCTTGTACAGTAAGCCCCTTGAAAGTTGGGGCCCATGACTGTCTAAATTACTGCTATATTCCCAGTGCCAAGTCCAATACACACTTGCTTATTTAACTTTTAAAAACTTGTTTAAGTCAACTCTTAGGCATCTGTTAGTGGGTTACACAGAATTATTGAATTTTCCTAATAATGGAACAATTAGGTTAAAAAAAAATCAGGATGGGTTTCAACTTGGATTTAAATCCAAATAAAAACAAGGTAAATGTTAGCTTTGCTTATAATGGGAGATAACTCAAAACACTCTTCTATTTTAAAATAATTTGTTGTATGCCTTTATATTTTTAGCACAAAAGAGATTATACTGTGCAACAGCATTTACTACTCTACAACTTTTCATTACAACCACATAAAAAGTATATTCTCAATTTTATAAGTTTTAGAAATTCAAGAATATCTCTGCATTAAAAAACAAAGACAAGAGGAATAGACACTAAGAACTTACTTACATGATATGTTAAGCATATAGAACGGTCAAAACAACCTCAAAAAAAAAAAGGTTAGAGGACAAACTACTCAAAGGCAAGTGGCTGTTAGAAAAGGTACCAAATCAATTCAGTGGGGGACACCCAAGTAGGAAAAAAATAAAATCTCAATTTCATGTCAGTCCATTCACAAACACAAGTGCAACATGGAGCTCAGACTAACACCCAGGATCACAAAGTTCCTAGAAAAAGAACAGGAGAATATCTCCGTAACCATATGGTAAGCAAAGAATCCTTGGGCAGGTCACAAAAGAAAAAAACCACAAACTATAAAAAACTATTAAAAAAATCTTTAATTGATAAATTAGACTGTACGAAATCAAGGTTTTTTATTCATCAAAAGATATCATTAAGGGTTTCACTGGTGGTCCAGTGGTTAAGAATTTGCCTTGCAATGCCGGGGACACAGATTCAATCCCTAGTCCTGGAAGATGTCACATGCTGAGGGACAACTATGCCCATGTGCCACAACTATTGAGCCCACGTGCCACAACTACTGAAGGCCATGCACCACAACTAGAGAATAGCCTCTGTTCTCTGCAACTAGAGAAAGCCCACGTGCAGCAACAAAGACCCAGCACCACCAAAAACAGGGAATTTTTAAAAAAGACATCATTAAGATAATGGACTGATGGGCCATGCATAACACAAATTATTTAAAGCTCAAAATATCTAACAAGGGACTCATATCTAGAATGCACACAGAACTCTGACAACTTAACAATAAAGACACAAATAATCTACATTTTGACAATGAGATTTGAACAAAGATTGTGCAAATGGAATAGATTAATATATCTTCACAAAGGAAGATATAGCAATGTCCAATATATACATGTGGCCAACATCATTAATCATCAAGGAAAAGCACATTAAAATCACAAGCAGCTACCAACATAAACTCACTAAAATTGCTAAAATAAAAAAGATGAAATGTTAAAGATATGAAGCATATGAAACTCTCACAAATTGCTGGTAGAAGTGTAAATGGTATAACCACTTTGGACTACTAGAGACCTATTTAGCAGTTTCCTATAATGTTAAATGGGCTTCCCTGATGGCTCAGTGGTAAAGAATCTTCCTGCAATGCAGGTTTGATCCCTGAGTCGGGAAGATCCCCTGGAAAAGGAAATGGCAACCCATTCCAGTATTCTCACCTGGGAAACCCCATGGACAGAGGAGCCTTGTGGGCTACAGTCCACGAGGTCACAAAAGAGTCAGACAGGACCATCATCATTACCACATTACTCAACAGAAACTAAGGCCCTGGGGAAGTTACACTATGCTCAGTGCCATATACAGTAGTTAGGAAGGATAGAACAGATCAAAACCAACTAGAAAACAAAATATCTTTGGCAAGTATCACAGTAATGCAATTAGCACCTACTCAATTCATCTGTTAAGATAGCTCAATCTTATTCTGGCATTAAACTAAAATTGGTACAAGGAAGATGGCATAAACATAGTAATAAATGAACTGGGACAACTACCAACTATAGAATCTGATGGACAACTCTACCCAATACAGAATATAAGTCCTAGTGACATATTCTTATATATTCTTATACAGTCCCATTTCTCCTCCAGACTCAGTGATTCCTCACCGAGTGTGAGCAGGTATATAAATACGCTGTGACCAATGACTAGAGCTGCAGCTTGCAGGTGTCGGACTGTTAGCTCTGGGATTGGCAACCATGCTGTCTGCTTTGCTGACTCCTTCCTGGTCACTGCCCTAGCAGTCAGCACTCTGGCTGTGCCCAGAGGTTCTTCCTCTTGGACAGCGCCCTCTGTAATTAAGCAGAGAACAAAAACTGTATCTAGGAACTGACAGTCATCGCAGAGGGATTTCTCTTCAAGATTCTATTCCTGCTTCTTAATGACCTGGAAAACAAAAATGCTGATATGATGATGATGTCTCAGTTTTCTCCTCCATAAGAATACAAAGACTACCACCTGTTTTTTATTTCCTGCCCCTGGGGAGCTGTTATGGGGATAAAAAGCTTTGAAAATTAAAAGCACAACACAAATATAAGTCTGGATTAGAGTGGGGACTGAATCCAAACAACATAAATGGAAAGTAAATGGGCATTTTGGCAGTCAGATAACTGTATTTGCCATTAGAGCAAACTTCTTAAGTTTCAATATCTTCTAATACAGTAATAGGAGTAAGATTTCTGACAGAAATTAAAGATGCATAAAGCCTGCAAACAGGCTGTCCCCTCTCCGTAAACTGCCCTGCCTTCCCTGTTCTTAGGAACTTTGTCCTCCCAGATACTCCTCAACTGCAATTTGACAGAATTAAACTCTCCCACAGCTGAGCTCTCATGACCCCCTATAAACACTGATAGGATGCCATTTGTCATACTGTATCACCTAACTTTTTTTTCTGTGCCCATTTCTCTCCACTAGCCCATGTGAGTTCTTTGAGCTCTTCATTGTCATAACCACAGCACCTACCTAGCATATCTGATACATGCTGTAGACCATACCTCTTTCCTAATTTCAGTTAACTAAAATTCAGCATAGCGGGGTTCCCTGGTGGTCTAGTGCATAGGATCCTGGGTTTTCACTGCCATGGCATGGCCTGGGTTTAATTCCTGGTTGGGAAACTGAGATCCTGCAAGCCATACAGAGCAGCCAAAAAAAAAAAAAAAGGGAAAGAAAAGCAGTATAAGAATCTTTCTATAAGGCAGAGCTTCCCCAGCTGCATGGCAAGGCACACTGGAGAGGTGTGAATGGTTATGAGTGTACTAAGATATGATATACTCAGCCTGGGATGGCCAATCAGAATTTATCAGTTTCTCTGTGTGCTATGATGTGAAAAGGTTAGAAAGCACTATACAGACCTGTATTACAGATTTAATTTTTAAAAAGATTAAATAAACCAGTAGAGTTAAACACACTACACAAAGAATAACATCAACAGAGACATTAAGAAAAAATACAATACTAGAATAATTGCTTCACATACTGTTCACTAGAAAATAAATGTTTCAGAACATTGGCATCAGGTAAAGTATTATATCCTGAAAGAGAAAAATAACACAGCTACCTCATGTAGCAGTCAGTCTGTATAAACACCATATGGTCTGCTAATTCAATCAAAAAGAACCCTAGGATTTACTTTTTCATCTTGCAGAGAAAAAAAAAAGAAAGTTGCTAGAAATATTTAGAAATTATTTTGCCACCCCCAAATATCTAACAAAATACATACAGTACCAAGCTTTATTCACCCTTTTAAACCTCCCCTTTTCACAAAACCCTTCATTTATATTTTAAAACCAATCATTAGTTTGCATCCTCCACCCACTCCCTGCCAAGTTCAAATCCTCTGGCTCTCTCTACTCCATCTACAACAAACAAAATACAGACCTTCATCATCTCTTGCCTAGACGACACCCATCATCTCAAAATGGTCTTCTCAACCCTAAGACTACCCTCTTGAAATTCACCTTTTGCCCAGAAGTCTCCATCATCAAAAATGACAAACAAGTTATACTTTCCTGCTTTAAAAAAGTTTTAAAGGAATCTTAACCTTATTTTCTACAGATTATGTTGTATAATCTAGACATAAGTCTTATACTTCTGAGCTCAAAGTTTACTGGGACTCTTCACCTTTTCCAAAAGAACTGACCTGGGTATCATCTTTTCATGACAAACCTTCCCTTAAGGTGTGTCACTAAGCTAGGATAAAAGGATTCACTAAGCAGGATAAAAGGTTCTCCTAAGTATGTATCCTCTGTCCAGATGATGAGAACAAGGTAAACACCTAGGGGTTTTCCTTTTCGTTTTAGCTAAAAGTTTAATGCAGGGCTGAGTGGCAAGAACTTAATTCCACTTAGGATACTTGCCCAAAATCCTTGGCTCTTAATCTGCCTTCTTTTTAATCTTTTATTGTATGCTACCTCAAACCCCATGAATGTTAAGGCAAAAAGACCTTGCAAGTTGTTTCTAAAGAAGTGTATATTTTTATTATTAAATTACTCCCCAACTATTTATGAATGTTTCACACGCACCAAGACCTATACTTCTTAACGCCTCACTCCAAATACTTCAGGCTCTCATTTGGTGAGTCCTTGCCTATGCTCAAAAAGATGAACACAACTTCACAGAGTCAAGACTGTACCCCATAAACAACCATCACCTTCAATCTTCTTAAGTACTCAAAAAATGAGAGGCACAATGTGCCGCAAAAAAGTGCTGAACTTTTACATTTATTACCTTTGCATTCTCAAAACCGGTACCTTTCAGTAGGGACCTTCCTTAACTGCCCTTTACACACACACACACACACACACACTCCTTAACTACCTTTGACACACACACACACACACACACACCTGCCTTAACTTAGCCTAGATCTAGGGACCCTCCTTAACTACCCTTTACACACACACACACACACACACACACACACACACACACACACAGAGACACCTGCCTCAACTTAGCCTAGATCTTCTTAAACTCTTTCCCTTGTTCCTTAGTACTTCCCAGTTTTGTAACACATATTTCAGACATTTGAAATATATACAACATACACAGTTGAGGTCACATATATTACTTATTAAACAACTTTACCATTTGTCTCTCCCAGTAGAATTTAATCTCCACAAGGGCAGGGTCTTTGCTTTATTCACTGATATAATTTGAATGCCTAGAAGAGTCCCTGGGCGCACATGATGGGTACTTAGCAAATATTTAAATGAATGGATGAATAACAATGAGAACAAATGTGACAATTATTTGAAAGCACTCTTCTTCTCTCAATATTCAATACATTGACAAATTCAAAAAACTCAATCTACATCCAAATCATAATCAAATCATCTCCTGTCTATCTCCCAAGTCATGAACATAATCCAAACTTATTTTTTACTTCTGGCCTTGTTGCTTTCAGTCATCCCCCCCCATATAACTCCTTCTCCTTATCACAGGAAGAGTGATCCTTATAAAGTATAAGTCAGATCACATTACAACCCCACTGATAGCCCTTTCACTGTTAAGAATGAAATCCAAATTCCTCATCCTGGTTTACAAAGTTCTACAGGAGCTGTCTCCCTATTTCTTTAACTTCTTTACCCTTTTCTCTTCATCTGTGCGTGGACACTCAGTAAGTAGCTCAGTTGTGTCCAACTCTTTGCAACTTTATGGACTACAGCCCACTTGGCTCCTCTGTCCATGGGATTTTTCAGGCAAGAATGCCAGAGTAGGTTGCCATTTCCTTCTCCAGTGAATCTTCCCAACTCGGAAACCAAATCCATGTCTCATGTGTCTCTTGCATTGCAGGCGGATTCTTTATTGCTGAGCCATCTACGGAAGCCCTTCTTATCATCTACTCCATTTTAACTACACTGGCCACTTTTCTACTCTTTTGAATGTATCAAACTCATTCACTAAGAGTTAACTCACTGGAAACCACTCTGATGCTGGAAAAGATTGAAGACAGGAAGAGAAAGGGACGACAGAAGATGAGATGGTTGGATGGCATCACCGATTCAATGGACATCAGTTTGAGCAAACTTCAGGAGATAGTGAAGGACAAGGAAGCCTGGTGTGTTGCAGTCCATGGTGTCCCAAAGAGTCAGACACAACTGAGCAACTGAACAACAACAATGTTACCAAGTAAAAGAATATTTTTAGATTGAATTCAAACAAAATCTGCAGGTCTGATATTCATAAGAGTCATGTTAAAACCATAATAATACTGAAAGGTTAAGAAAAAAATCATTAAAAAAGACAAATGAATTAGCAATATTAATACTGGAGAAAACGGGTTTTAATTCAAAAAGCACTACTGGGGACAAAAAAGATTATCTAAATGATAAAGAAATGATTCTTTATATAAATAAATATAATAATCCTGGACAAAGTATGTACCCAACAACACAGGTTCAAAAACAAAATCTGACAGAATTGCAATGATAAACTGAAAACACACAATCACAGTGGAAAGTTTTAACACATCTTTTCTAAAAACTAATAAAATTGGGAAATTACTATAGCTGCAGTATACTTGAACAACACAGTCAACAAGTCTGACACATGGAAACATTCATTAGGCAGTGAGATGAGATGATTCTGGAGTTCAAAAGACAAATATGACTTAAAGTATAAATTTAGGAGTCATCAGCATATAGATACAAGTAAAGCTACAGGAAGATGACATGGAAGGATGCAGTTAAAGGATATTAAACAATCACCCTCAAAAAGGCAGAAAATATGCAGTGTGGAATATTCTCTCATGTCTTTCCTCACACTGTCCACTAATTTCAGTTATCTTATTAAGTGTATATATTGATTTGTGTATGCAAAATATAAGAAAAAAAAATTAAGTGGTACATTAAAAAGTAACAAACCAAGAAATCTGAACAACCTTCAAAAACGTGTACTAAAGTGTTTAAAACAGACCCCCAAAGCTAAAGTTCCCAAGGCCAATCACAGATTCTCCTTCCCCTCTTCCAGATACACCTTTTTTTTTTTTAAGATTTTGGTTGCACTGATTTTCGTTGCTGTCTGCGGGCTTTCTCTATCTGTGGCAAGGAGGGGCTACTCTTCATTTTGGTGCATAGGCTTCTCATTGCAGTGGCTTCTCTTGTTGCAGAGCACAGGCTCTAGGCAGCACAGGCTTCAATAGTTGCAGAACTTGGGCTCAGGAATTGTGGGACATGGGTCTAGTTGTTCCGTGGCATGTAGAATCTTCCTGGACCAGGGATCGAACCCATGCCTCCTGCATTGGCAGGTGTATTCCTATCCACTGCACTACCAGGGAAGTCCCTGATACATTTTTTAAAGATTAGGTTTAAGAGATTGTTCCCTTAGCTGAGTGCCTCCCTTAGAGAGTGCCTCCTATTTTTCACCTAGGTATCTCAGTTGCCTTACCCCAATCCCAGTCCTGTTGAAGAATCTCTATCATAAATGTGATCTGAGCAATAGAAGCATACATGGTCATTTGCCATGCTTTTCTACTTGGGGCAACCAAGTAGAAATTACAGCTTTTGAAATCACAGTTCTCATTCAAAAACAAAGCCAGTGCCAGCTTCACCATGGCATTGAACCTGTGAATGGTATAGGACAATTTACATCATTAAAAGGGATGAACAGAAAATTTATCTCACATTAGATTGCAAATCTTTTTTAATTTATTTTTTTATTGAAGGATAATTGCTTTACAGAATTTTGCTGTTTTCTGTCAAACCTCAACATGAATCAGCCATGGGTATACATATATCCCTTCCCTTTTGAATCTCCCTCTCATCTTCCTCCCTACCCCAACCCTCCAGGTTGATACAGAGCTCCTGTTTGAGTTTCCTGAGCGATACAGCAAATTCCAGTTGGCTATCTATTTTACATATGGTTGCAAATCTCTTTCTCTAAGACAGAGTAAAAGAAGAATCATATTTCTCTCTTCAGAAAGGCCACTAAAGGAAAATTCTGTTCTTTCAGAGCATCAAGTAGAAAAACTAAAAAAAAAGGAAGAAAAACCAAGAATACATGCACATACTTCAAGACAGTAACATCTGCCGTGCTTACAATCAGCCCTCACTTTTACCAGCCCCACACTTAATTTGGAGTCAGAAGACTCAGTTTCAAATCTCAATTCTCTCCTTTCCTGAGCTCTCTAATCTTCCATTTCTTCATTACTTAAGTGAGGGACAAATCTAAAAGCTCTCCAGAGACTCTTCAAAAATGACAAATCCTAAACCATTCTAAACATAATCATACACAGCTTTACTTAGAGACTTGCCTCCAAAGGAGCTATCCAGTAAAATGTTGGCTGCCAGGGCCTCTACGAACTTTTCAAACTCCAAATTCCCAAAAAGAAAGGAAAAGGAAAAAAGGAAGAAATGCCAAAGGACATTTCTCCAACAGAAATGGCCTTATGTTCTGTAATTATTTATGTTACCAGCACCACAAATCTAAATTTGAAACACTGAAATTGTTACTTTATATATCAGAATTATTAAATAACTTAATTTGAAATATTATAAACTCAAGAGTTTAAGACTGAGTTGACACATCTAAATATTCAGCAGTCAAAATACCTTAGTCAATTATCCCCACCTTGATTTTTCTGAGCTGTTTACTTGTAAAGGCCACCAGGACCAGATTCTCTTTACTGATAAGGGTAGTGACTTTGTCTAGGTAACAATATTGATTTAGGGTTTTAAGTCTGGAACTTGTTATACATTATAATCTTGATTTAGTCCAAACCAAAATAGAACACTTAAATTTATTGATGAAGGAAGAAAAGTCTAGGAAGCCAATCTCCCCTCTGTGATATTTATTGGAGTAAATAAACTGGAATAACCATTTGTGCAAACATAGTGGGGCAAACAACAAAATAATACAAAATTAGAGGACTTAGCTAGTTTTAAATGCGTGCAGTTTTCCACAAATATATTATCATTTAAAACTAGGTCCCTTTACTAACATTCTGCCTGCCCTGATTAAATTTAATAAACCAAAGAGCAGATGACCAAAATATTTGTGTCCCCCCACCCCCACCCTAGGGGCCTACTGGACCATGGTTTGCTTGAATGTTATGGGTGTGGTATGAAATATTTAAAGCAATGACTAAAATTTTCCATAAAAGCCCATCCAAAATCTAAAAGCTTTCCTACTCAGAAAGATTCATCTCCAGACATTTAGAAGATTTACTATTCCACTATGACACTCTGGTTTTTTACATTTAATATTTAGGTAGGAGGTGGTATAGGGGGGAGAAAGAGGGCATAATTAGTTTTGCTTGTAAAACGTTCATCACAGTTGTAGTGCCAACTGAGCTATACAGCCTATTGGGGGTCTAATAGATTTCAGGGTATTACACTTTGAGTAATAGAGGTGGGGGTTGTGGTGGAAATCAATAAATGGCTACTACTTCTTTGCACAGACCCATATGGAAGTAATCAAGCGCAAGGGTGGCAGCTGGGGCCAATAACAGTCACCTGCAGTTGAGGGACATGGGGGTTTCAGATGGGTTTTTAATGCTAATTTCCTACAGAAACAATGAGCTAGAAAGAGCAGAGTAACAGACGAGGCCGGATGAAGAGAGACCAGCCAGAACAATGGCTGCACCTGGTGCCGGGAGCAGAGGGACAGAGCCGGCACGCGCCCGCGGCAGCAGAGGGCACATCTGTCACCCTCAAAGAGGCCCACCCCCAGCTCTTCCAGCAGGGCAAGAAACCAAGGTCCCCAAACACTAACAGCTTGCCACACAGCAACAGGTTTGAGTTAAGGCTGATGCATTCTCTCTACACACCCTTCTCCCATGACTAAGAATTAGTTAAGGAAGCAGGTTGGCTCCCTGTCAGCTTGAAGCAAGGCTTATTAAAAATGCAAGAAACACATTTTAACTGCGACTTCGATGTTAGGGGGACTGACAAAAATCACACGGTATGGTAAATCTTATTGAGTATTTATGCAGCTAGTATCATGCTTGCTACTTTCTAACTTAATTCTTACAATCCACAATATAGCTATCTTTATTCCCATTTTACAGGTGAAACAACTGGGGCTTAGCAGGGATGGTTAAATTTGCTCATGGTTACAGAGTCTAATGCCAAAGACTACATATAATCTTTTCACTGACTTTCCTCCACCTGTCCTAACTAGCATAACCAAATGAAAATACATATCCTAATTACTCCAGAACTTCAGCCATGAGAAGCAACTGCAGACATATGCACATATATATTCTATACAGAATTGCACTCCACCTTGCCAGGCATCTCTAACAAGCTGCTCAGGACTGAATGATAACAGGATTTCTGCTAGCCATTGCTTTAAACAAAGCACAAAGAGTGGCTTTTGCAAGTTTTGGCATGCTTGAGAAAAGTAAATCCATATGCATTTTAAGTTTCCCAGCATAAATATGATGCCACACAGATCTTAAAAGTTAAACACTGTTTGGAAAGCCCATCAACCAGTGAGAATATAAAAAGCCAGTCATAGTGGGTTGTTTTTCAACAAGACACAGCCACTCCTAATTCCTGTATTTATTGACTTGAACTTGGAGGGAAAATTAAACTCACACAGTCCATCTAAGTAGAAACCTTTTAAATTATAGAGTTCCTGGTAAAAATCGTAAGTTTAAAAAGGGGGTAAAGGGTATCATGTATATAGATAATTATCTCAGAAACAATTACTCTTGGATTTGGAAAGGCAGCAACAACAGCTAGGCAAATTGAAAACATAGTAGAAATTAACACTGTGTAGTTATATATCTGACAAAGTCTGAGTTAATGCACTTGGAGCTAATGAAAGGTGAGCTCTTTCATCTATCCACTGTGCTTCTTCCAAAAAAAAAAATGAAGAGTCCAAATTCTTTCTGTCCTTCTAAATTCTAATCAAATGCTAACTCTTCTTGAAGATTCTCTTGATTGACTGAGTTGGCAGTAATTTCCAGGACTTATGCATTTGCGTTCATTTTACTTCCTCTAGAAGACTTTTTATCCCTTACCATCTCATCACACACAATGGGCAATGAAAAACTGTAAAATCAATGTCCTGGAAACTCAGGATACGATTCCAGTCCAAGCTCAGTTACCAACTAGGGTAATAAAGGCTGGGCCAGACTGACTTTTTACCACCCTATATCCCTTCCTCAACTTCCCTTATCTATAAAATAACGCAACCGACTAGATTATCCTTAAGATCCTTTTCAATCCTAACACTTTCAATAGGTTATCACTGGGGACTTATGAACATCAGTGGCCTTAAAAAACCTTCAATGCACGATCCAACTAGTCTTTCAGATCAACTTCAATTTTTCCAGTTTCGTATGAAGTATGTTCATTCAACCTTAAAAGCAGTCTTCCTTTATGTTCCAAAGATGCAATTTAAATATCACTATCTTCTTCTCTAGTTTACTGACATTATTGTAGTAAATACCTTCAACCCAACATGGCCCCTTGCTATGAAATAAGCCTCAGTTGGGTCATTCCTGGAAGCCAGTTTAGGAGGTTTCCTCTTTTCACAGTAGGAAAGCTTCCTGAGAGCTTTCACAGTCTTCAGAAAGATGAACATCTTCCATAAGATGTTAACGAAAAACCCAAATAAGCTTTTTGGCCAACCTAATATTACAATTTTCTCTAATATTCAAGTCAAAAATATTGGTTATTACCTTAGTAATGAGCAGCTATCCTCCTGAACTGTGCTGGCCCTAGTAGGACATTTAATAAGCCACCTTTATTTGCAGTCAGGGTAACTCCACATATTAAAATGCATATTATTTATCATTTTATATGCTTCTTGAAACTCTAGCATCAAAGTATTCCTGGTAAGGACATGCAGCAGTATGACAATGACTTCACAGTAGACCCTAACCTGTATTGCACTTCGGCATTAAGTCTTTTTCTCTCCACTCAACCTAGAAGTATGGCACTTAGAGTCAATGAAAAGAGCTTGCTCACTTAAAGAGAATCAGTTAAATTCAATATAAATCCTATACCCTATCAAATATTCAAACAAGTCTCCAAAGATTCTGAACACTGGAACCTATCAAAAAAAAGAAACTCGAAATTTGTTATTAAATCATTTAACCAACTGGGTGTAAGAGAATATGCATTTTAAAAGTTCATTTACAAAGTCTCCCCCCAGCTAAAGAAATCTGACGGCAAAACTGAAAGAAGAAAATAAATAGTATTGTATTAATACTGTCCTCTTAAAATAATTACCCAACTGACGTAAGTGAAGACTGAAGAATTTTTAAGGAATAAAGTACTTTTTAAATAAAGTACTATTTGCATTCTGAAAGAAAAGAAATACAATTTAAACTTCTGTTCTGATATAATAAAACAGGTTCATTTGCATTACAATATTTAGAATACTTTCCAAATCATTTATAATCACAGTGAGACAAAAAGACAGCATAGAACATTTATAACAGAAACAAATGATCTCAGAGGTAGGTACAGCGAGAGGAAAAGTACCCTGAAAACTGCATAGATAAGATCCATTCTTAGTCTAACAGCCTGAAGTTAAAAATGCAGAAGATTTAGGAGACAATCACAGCCAAATAATGAACATCTAGAAAGTTCTGAAACTAACTTGTATGCCTTCTATGTGCCAGACAAATTTTGCCAATAATGACATAAGGCAGGAATTTCAGAAAACAGAGACTCAAAGAGAATAAGTAGCTTGCTTGAGATTAGAGAACTAGCAAATAAGAGCTGTATAGTATGTCTAATTCCCAAACCCATGCTCTTCTCATAGTTGTCCAGATTAGGGGGCCTGGAAAAACATGAATACAATGTACAGAAATAGCCAAAAAAAAAAAAATTTAAATTATGGATCACAAACTAAAAAGGACTACAGAACACAGTAGCTAAGTACCCATGAATTTATTGCATCACAAAACTACTCCAAACTTACAATTCAAATCAGGTTTGTCGATGTTATTTATTTTGCATGTAGGAAGTAAGCAGAAGAAAACAGGATAGGAAGAAAGTATAAGACAGAAAAAAAAGAGCTAAATACATTAAAATTATCTTTTAGCTGTAATTCACCCAAATATGTTGAAATAAAATGTGACAATAAGAGTATTTTATGAGTCATCTTTTTTAACACTATTTGTATTATGCATACTAAAGGAGAAAAAAATTTCCCTCAAAATATCACAGAAAGACTCAATGTAGAATACCGTAAAGAAATATTTGTGGGACTACTTTCCTAGCCATAGAATTCATATGTAACATCTGACTAAAGTTTCCATTCAAGAAAGCATGGCGTTCAAATATAAAGGTGGAAGTGAAAAATGATACAGTAAAAATATGAACTAAATGAAGCATCAAAATAACACTGAGTAGCTAAAGGCTAAACTCCCATCAAATATCAAAAGATTCATATCATCATAATCTGAAATAAACAATTGCCCATGTTAGCCCCCAAAACTAAAGTGTACTTACCCCAAATGCCCAGGTTATAACAATCCAGAGTCTTAAAATATACCAAATTTATTTGAAATAGATACAGAAAAGCTCCTCTTTTTCTCCTCCTAATCTTCAAAGCCCAATGTGAGACCAGCCTTCTTCCTTCTTTCATTAGCTGGACATGTGTCAGCTCTCTCACATCTGCGATTTCTCACTGACTAGAGCTGCCTGTCCCATTCCAGGGAAACACAGATGGATCCCAGATGGGAAGGTCCTGCCAAACAGACCAGCTCTTCACCTTGCCAGAATCCCTAGATACAGTCAGTCTCTCTGTCTCTCTCCTTTTCTCCCTCCCTCCTGCTTCCTCTCCCTCCACTACCCTTCCAACCCTCCCTGTTACCAGGGCTCTTTGCCAGCTGATGTCACTAAGTACACACCTCCCAGTGGCTCCTGGCCAATCTGACATTAACTTGTTAAATACGTGTAATTTGTTTATGGCTGACAATAACAGCAAGGATATTATGCAAAACCTATCTGTGCAAGTCCCTAGTGGAATAACATGTAGAAACACACACTAACACAGAGACTCGTATTTTGGGGAACATTCAAATGTTTAACAATTACTATTTAAAGTCCTACATACTGTCTGGTTTTTGCTATTGTTTAATAGCTTCTGCTCTTTGAACCAGTTTTAAAATTCTACACATGAAAAATTCCTTCTTAAAATCAATGATTAAAAACGAACATGTAATTGGATGAAAAATGCAAAGTTGAAAATTAATTTGGGGAGCTATATTAACAGAAATATATGTAAATGAATCACACAAGCCGCCTCTCTGATCCAGACTTGGTAGCACTGCAAAACTGGCACGTGATTAAATTAAGACAATGCAGGCAACATGGTTCTGATGCTGTAAAGATTATAAATGAAAGATGGAGACACAATTCAAAATATTGTTTTAAAACAAGGCAAATATGAATGTGAGAAATAACATGCTTAACATTAAGGAGCTGCTAATGCAAGCTTCAACAATGAAGAGACAAAATATACATTTAGAAATATCAACAATGAGAACCCAAAGAGAAGGACTGAGCTGCTCAAGGTCAGAGTTTAATCACTTATACCTCCAAATACTTAGCATGTAACAGCTGCTCAGTCAATTTCTGCTAAATGAACATTGATCATCAAAAACTGACATTGTACTTAATACACAAAATATTACCATTGAGGTAAACTGGGTAAAAGGTCCACTGGACCTCCTTTACCTTTTTAAAAACTCCCTGAAAATCTGTATTTTAAAAAAAACAGTTACCAGGGGCAGTGTTTGCTTCCTGGTCACATTACATCAACACATATCTGCACTAAAGTCTCCATGAACACAGATTAAGAATGAAAGATCCTCCATGTATATAATCAAAACAGGTGTGGCTATGATTCTCTAACCCTTTTCTATCATACTTGGAATATCTGGAATCTGTAAACAATTTTTCAGTCATGGCAATTTTGGGCAAATAAGAAGAAAGACTATTTCTGTCAAGGGCAACTTACTGACTTGGTTTCATGTCTGTAGTTCATCCCAGTGGGGGCGGTAATAGAAGCAACAGCAGCCGGCTCAGTGCTTACCATGCGTGTTAAATGCCAGAGACAGTTTTAACTGTCTGAATCTTCACAAAGACCCTATATTATAAAGTTTCTAAATATTATCATTATCTCAAAGTTATAGCTAAGGGAAATAAGGCACGAAGAGTTATATAACTTGGCTATTTAACCCACAAAGCAAGTGTCAGCACCAAGTAGTCTGGATTCACAGCCAGAAAACTATAGCCTATTGCCTAGTAGAAAAATGAATCAAAAGATGCCACTGGCTGTCCTGGATCACTAGGTCTGGGGGAAGCCAGCCACCATATCATAAAAACTTCAGCAGCCCTAAGATGTTTATATGGTAAAGAACTGAAATCTCTTGCCAATGCCAGCATTAACTTGTTCACATAACTAACCACATCACCCAATTAAAATACCTTGGAATTTTGACCTATAGGAAATGCAGGAGAGAATAAATCAATCTAGTATTATTTTAAAAAGGAAAAAAAGATGGTTCTTTCACTTCTAGCACCCAGACTACAGTTCCTAAATACCATTTCCCACTAAAAGGAAGCAGGGCTCTTTAGAAAAACAGATGATTCCAGGCATAGGGCAGGAAATGTACAAAACTTGTCATATCAGAAATCAATTAAGCTATCCAAGTCTTTTGGAGTTAAGTCCAAGGGACTTAGAAGCCAACCTGAAGAGACTCTCATTAAATAAAATCTGATAATTTGGGCATCGGTAAAACAGTAATAATAACTGCAGTGGATTGAAACACAACAAAATTTATATTCATGACTTTAGAATGGAACTTAGAAAAAAACTGATTTTTCACCTTTTTGAGGATACTAGGGAACCAATTCATTATTCTGAAACCAGTATATCAAGCATTTTACCTGCTTTCCCATATGAGCTGTACCTCTAGGAAAACAAATAATTGGTAAAAACTGATCCCTACTGAAATAGTCCAACTAAAATGAAAAAATTATATACAGGCATAACTCATTTTATTGCACTTTACATATACTACTCTTTTTTTTTTTTTTACAAAGTGAATGACTGGCAATCTTGCATTGTCAGGTGATGATTAGCATTTTTTAGCAATAAACTATTTTTAAATTAAGGTATGTACATTTTTAGGCCTGCTACTCCACACTTTAAATGGACTACTGTTTAGTGTAAACATAATATTAATATACACTGAGGAACTAAAAGATTCATGTGACTCACTTTATTGTGATACTCACTTTATGGCAGTGGTCTGAAACAGAACCCGAAATTATCTGAGGTACGTATGTACTTACAATACAAACATTTTGCAAATCCCTGATGAAAAAAATTAATTTAGGTAATAAATCAATTGCCACTATATGAGATGAGAGATATATGGACATTAATGAGCTTCCTAGAGGAAGTATACCATCACCTGTGAAGCATTCATGATTAAAAAAAAAAAAGTAAATATGGGGACTTGCCTAGTGGTTCAGTGGTTAAGAACCCGCCTGCCAATGCCAGGGATATGGGTTTGACTGACAGATGGTCTGAGAAGATCCCACATGCCACGGAGCAAAGACGCCTGTGCACTACAACTACTGAAGCCCACCCAGCCTAGAGCCTGTGCTCCACAACAAGAAAAGCCACTGGAATGAGAAGAAAACGCACCACAACTAGAGTAGCCCACCCCCACCACAACTAAAGAAAGCTCACACGCAACAACAAAGACCCAGCGGAGCCAAGAGAAATAAAAGTAACTCTGAATCTGATTAAATCTTTGGATCTAACAACAGATTTATTGGACATTGAGAGAATATAGGAACGTGTTAATGACAGCATGGAAGTACAATTAGCAAAGTCCAGAATGTGAAGAAATTTATAGTGCAAACAAACCTAGATTTATAGAAAAAAGGGTGAGATAGAGGAAGGGAACTGGAGGAAAACCTATAAATAAAGAGAAATAAAAGACTTAAAACGCAGTATGTGGACTTTATGTGGATTCTGACTTGAACGGACCATAAAAAATAACCTACGACTGGGAAATTTTTAAGACTCACTTGACATTTAATTATACTAAGGAATTGTTTTAAAATTTTTAATATTTATATTTTTAAGAAAAATCTTTATTTCTTAAGAGATACACAGAAATTGTTATTGATAAA
Organism: Okapia johnstoni; assembly: GCA_024291935.2. Lineage (NCBI taxonomy): Eukaryota > Metazoa > Chordata > Mammalia > Artiodactyla > Giraffidae > Okapia > Okapia johnstoni. The sequence continues at coordinate 52,160,907 of CM044324.1, read as the reverse complement.
CTTATATGCTATCTAAGATTTCCTTCAAGAGAAGCTGAATTGGTGACTACTGCAACATGGTGTTTACTTACATGAGGGTCCATTTTTAGGTCTGTTTGATATTTTAAAGACAGCATTTTTTTTTTAAGTGTGCCAAATTATGGGTGAAATTGGCAGGCTGATTTGAACAGTTATACTGGAGTATACTTGCTTTACAATGTTGTGTTAGTTTCTACTGTATGGCCAAGTGAATCACCTATATGTATACAGATATCCCCATCTGTAAAAAATTCCTTCCCATTTAGGTCACCACAGAGCACTGAGTACTATACAGTAAGTTCTCATTAGTTACCTGTTTTATACTTAGTATCAACAGTGTATGTATGTCAATCCCCATCTCCCAATTCATCCTATCCCACTTTCCCCTGACTTTCCCCCCTGGTATCTGTGTCTAGAAAGAGTTTTTTGAAGCAACTCAGACAAAACTAATTGAAGTCTGACATGAAGTTTAACGTGGTACCAACATATTCATTTATTTCACTGACTACATCATGAGTTGATATATCATCAACTTTTAAAAATAAAGGATGATAGTCCAATCTCTATCAGGAATAGTGAACACAGGTGCTAGCTGGTTGCTTTACAATGAAATTTGTAACGGATTTTTTTTTTTTTAATGTCCTCCCAAGACTTCCCTGGCTGTCCAGTGGTTAACACTCTATGCTTTCACTGCAGGGTACATGGGTTCAATCCCTGGTGGGTGGTGGAAACTAAGATCCTGAATGCCACGCAGGGCAGCCAAAAACTTGGGGAGGAACAAACATTTTTTTTAATGTCTTCCTAAAGGAAAATTAGAATATGCCCCTGGATACTAGATTTGAATTGGAGGTATCAATATGAACACATGGCTATTATATTATATATGATACTGTATTATAAATTTTTATAATAAAAATATATAGACATAGGAATACACACACAAACACATTCATACATATACTTCCTACCTGTTTACTCGGAGTCTAGAAGCAATGACACCTTGTAGCGATGAACACATCTTATATCCAGATTCTGATATCTAAACCACATTTTCTAGTAAAACCAGAGCTCTCTGGAGAAATGGCTGATCCAGGATGGGGCAGGAAAATACAAGATAAGCAGGCAACATCTTATATAAGAACATAAAAGACTACTCAGAAATGATGAGGGCATGTCAAAAAGATAATGAGGCCAGTTAGAAAGGGCTACTGTGGTCAACTGTGAGACAATCTGAGCATCAAAATAAATGGCAATAATAGATTAAAGCATAACATGTAAAATAAAAATTGAATTTTAAAAATCAATCTACAAGGAAGAAAAGAAAGCTATCCCTTCTAGCAGATGTCAACCTATAAAAACAGAAAGGATGATGGAAGCAGAAAACCACCACGGTAGACGAGTGAATAGAAACTTGATGAAAAACACAATTATCTAGACATTGTCTCATTTAAGTATTTGGAGCCAACAGGGACACTGTTTCACTTATTCTCAGAGTGCTTTTAAAAATTATATATACCTAATATACACACAATGATGATAAAGCAAATGGGACAAAATGTTAACAAGTGGTGAACAAGGGTCTGTTTTATGATTCTTGCAACTTACTATAGATGTTCTATAACACCAAATAAGCACTTATCAAAAAGGAAAAAAGTCCCCACTTAACAAAACAGTTTGAAAACTCTGGGGTATTAAGTGAACATGTGCAGCAGTCCATGGGGTTCTAATGAAGCTGCTCACGACAGTCTCTCCTTTGGTTTCTTACTCTGATGATCACAACTACTGCCATGGTGGTGGTACTGCACAGTAAGTTATTTTAAATTGTTATTTTTAGTGATGTATCAGTAATAATGTTCATTTCACACCTATAATGGGCCACTGCTGAAAGACAAAGTAGGGATTTCCCAAGTGGTCCAGTGGTTAGGGGTCTGCCTGCCAATGCAGGGGACACGGGTTCAATTCCTGGTCTGGGAGGATCCCGCTTGCTGAGGGGCAACAAAGTCCCTGTGCTACAACTACTGAAATCGTGCTCTAGAGCCCCTGCCCTGCAACAAGAGAAGCCACTGCGATGAGAAGTCAACATACCTCAACTAGAGAGTAGCCCTGCTTGCCACAACTAGAGACAGCCCGCACAGCAATGAAGAGCCAGCACAGACAAAAATAAATAAATTTTAAAAATTATTTTTTAAAAATGTATAACATAAAATTGAGAAGCGTAAAAATGATACTACAAATATGCTTGTAATCGAGACCGTTGAGTTGGATTCATTAGATTAAAACTATCTCTCATCTAGCACATAAAGATGACTCTAGGTCCTCAAACAATGGTGTCAAAAAATAACAATAAATACTGATGCTTACAGTCAACTACATTTTCATTGTGGATGGTCTTCTTTTTATTTGGCCATAGCATGAAGTTTGTGGGATTTTATTTCCCTGAGCAGGGATTAGCAGTGAAAGCACGGAGTCCTATCCACTAGACTGCCAGGGAATTCCCCACTGTGGATCATATTTACTTGAATATTTGGAATCTTCTTTAATCTGTCATTTAAAAACAATATTATATGTCATCTCAAACATCAGATTATATTTTTTAAAATTTAACACACTATAAAATTTTAAACTACACTTTACCCCCAAACCAAATATTTTATTCTATTCTACTCTACTTTGCTGCACAGCATGTGAGATCTTAGTTCCCTGACCAGGGTTCAAACCTGTGCCCCTGAAGCGCAAGCACAGAGTCTTAACCACTGAATTGTCAAGGAAGTCCCCCAGTTTTTTATTATTAAATTAATATAAATAATGTTTTACTTAAACAGAAATGTAAAGTTAAATGTACAAGCATACTTGCTAAATTGGGGAAAGCAAAAACATATAATACAAGTAAATAATAAGAAAATAAAAATCTTAAAGATTATATTTTGAAAGAAAAAATATTTTAACACCAGTCTTTTAAAAAATCACCACTTTAACATCTACTATACAAAAATGAAATTATCTAAAAAACCTTTAGGGAAAGTTTGCAAGACTGCATAATGAGAGAACTTTCAGGTCCACAAAAATGATTTAGGAGATGATTATTCAGAGCGGGGATCAGCAAACTATAGCCTGCTTATTCTTTTGGTAAATAAAGTTTTACTAGAACTTACATAGCCCTTTTCTCTATATATTGTTGATCTACAACTGGTTTTCCATGACAGCGACGGAGTTGAGACAGAGATTGTATTAGCCCATAAAGCCAAAAATGTTTACTATCCGGCTCTGTACATAAAACTATGTTTCTATGGTTTCACTGCAACCGAGTAGATTCAGCAAGACTCAGACACCTACTTGGGCCAGGCACAACAGTGTACAAAAATATAGTCTCTGTCCACATAGAGCTTGCAGTCTGCTGGAGGGAAAAGTATTCTAACTTTCATACACATAAATATATAATAAACAGTAAATAAAGCAGGAGTCCCCAACCCCTGGGCCATGGATCCGGACCAGTCCGTGGCCTATAGGTACCAGGCCACAGAGCAGGAGATCAACGGCGAACAAGGGAAGCGTCTTCTGTCTTTACAGCCATCGCTCTCATTAATGCCTGAGCTCCACCTCCTGTCAGATCAGGATTGGCATTGGGATATAGATAGCATGGATGATCTGAGGTGGAGCTGATGCAGTGTTGATCAACAAATGTAATATACCTGAATTATCCTGAAAGCATCCCCCAACTCTGACTCATGGACAAACTGTCTTTCATAAAACCTGTCCCTGGTGCAAAAAAAGGTTGGGAACCACTGTTATTAACATAAAGGGAAAAAAAATTAGAAAAAGATTAGAAGAACTACGGACCTCCCATCAGGGGGTGAAGTGAGAGTTAGTGAGGGGAGTGAGAATTCTCTGATAAAGTGAATAATTAAAAGATAAGATGTGAGCTACGCTTCTTTTTCAAAAGGAGATGAAGAGCATTTCAAGCATTTCAGGCAGAGGGGATGGGATATATGCGAAGAGGCATGCATGGCATGACAAACAGATTCAAGGGATTAGATCTGATAGACAGAGTGCCTCAAGAACTGCAGATGGAGGTTCGTGACACTGTACAGGAGGCAGTGATCAAGACCATCCCCAAGAAAAAGAAATGCAAAAGGGCAAAATGGCTGTCTGAGGCGGCCTTACAAATAGCTGAGAATAGAAGAGAAGCAAAAGACAAAGGAAAAAAGGAAAGATATACCCATTTGAATGAAGAGTTCCAAATAGCAAGGAAAGATAAGAAAGCCTTTCTCAGCGATCAATGCAAAGAAACAGAGGAAAACAACAGAATGGGAAAGACTAGAGATCTCTTCAAGAAAAGAGATACCAAGGGAACATTTCATGCAAAGATGAGCACAATAAAGGACAGAAATGGTATGGACTAACAGAAGCAGAAGATATTAAGAAGAAGTGGCAAGAATACACAAAAGAACTATACAAAAAAGATCTTCACGACACAGATAACTACGATGGTGTGATCACTCACCTAGAGCCAGACATCCTGGAGTGTGAAGTCAACTGGGCCTTAGGAAGCATCACTAGGAACAAAGCTAGTGGAGGTGATGGAATTCCAGTTGAGCTATTGCAAATCCTAAAAGATGATGCTGTGAAAGTGCTGCATTCAATATGCCAGCAAATTTGGAAAACTCAGCAGTGGCCACAAGACCGGCAAAGGTCAGTTTTCATTTCAATCCCAAAGAAAGGCAATGCCAAAGAATGTTCAAACTACCACACAATTGTCCTCATCTCACACACTAGCAAAGTAATGCTCAAAATTCTCCAAGCCAGGCTTCAACAGTATGTGAATCGTAAACTTCCAGATGTTCAAGCTGCATTTTGAAAAGGCAGAGGAACCAGAGATCCAATTGCCAACATCTGTTGGATCATCGAAAAAGCAGAGTTCCAGAAAAGCATCTACTTCTGCTTTACTGACTACACCAAAGCCTTTGATGAGGTGGATCACAACAAACTGGGGAAATTCTTCAAGAGATGGGAAAACCAGACCACCTGACCTGCCTCCTGAGAAATCTGTATGCAGGTCAAGAAGCAACAGTTAGAACTGGATATGGAACTACAGACTGGTTCCAAATTGGGAAAGGAGTACATCAAGGCTGTATATTGTCACCCTGCTTATTTAACTTCTATGCAGAGTACATCATGCGAAATGCCGGGCTGGATGAAGCACAAGGTGGAATCAAGATTGCCAGGAGAAATATCAATAACCTCAGATATGTAGATGACACCACACATACTGCAGAAAGCAAAGAACTAAAGAGCCTCTTGATGAAAGTGAAACAGCAGAGTGAAAAAGTTGGCTTAAAACTCAACATTCAGAAAACTAAGATCATGGCATCCAGTCCCATCACTTCATGGCAAACAGATGGGGAAACAATGGAAACAATGACAGGCTTAATTTCTGGAGGCTCCAAAATCACTGCAGATGGTGACTACAGCCATGAAATTAAAAGATGCTTGCTCCTTGGAAGAAAGCACATTAAAAAGCAGAGATATTACTTTGCCGACAAAGGTCCGTTTAGTCAAAGCTATAATTCTTCCAGTAGTCATGTATGGATGTGAGAGGTGGACTATAAAGAAAGCTGAGCATCGAAGAATTGATGCCTTTGAACTGTGGTGTTGGAGAAGATTCTTGAGAGTCCCTTGGACTGCAAGGAGATCCAACCAGTCCATCCTAAAGGAAATCAACCCTGAACGTTCATTGGAAGGACTGATGCTGAAGCTGAAACTCCAATACTTTGGTCACCTGATGCGAAGAACTGAAGAAATGACTCATCTGAAAAGACCCTGATGCTGGGCAAGATTGAAGGAAGGAGGAGAAGGGGATGACAGAGGATTAGATGGTTGGATGGCATCACCGACTCAATGGACATGAGTTTGAGTAAGCTCCAGGAGTTGGTGATGGACAGGGAAGCCTGGTGTGTTGCAGTCCATGGGGTCACAACGAGTCGGACACGACTGAGCGACTGAACTGAACTTGATGCATGGCTAGTTTGAAGAAGTGGAAGGAGGTTGGCATGACTAGACAGCATTAAACTTGCAGGAGGAGGCTGAAGCTGTGTGACAAGCAAGGGGTTAGACCACACAGAGCTTTATTGGCAGTAGGTAAGAAGATAACATAGGCCAGTTTGTCTCAGCTTCTCCATGTCAGACAATCCTGCAAAAACCTCAAAGGACAAAAGCTGTCTCACTCATCTTCAGTTCCGTGGGGCGTGACAACAAATGTTTAAAGTTTGAAATATACAGCTGATCTGACTATGGAGTGTCCTCTTTTTTAGGTTATTTATAGCAACCATTTTAAGAGATATTAGTTTTCTCTCACAATTATACAAAAATAGCCTGGAGTACCTGTGCCAATTCAGCTAAGTATATTATCTAAATCATTAATCCTCTCCATCTGTCAAATCAGAGGAACTAAGTGTTAGGAGGTCTCTTATAGCTTTGCTTCTTGCTTAAACTTCTTTGTTTCTATGTCTTATTTAAATTTATCTCCCATGTAGTCTAGTAACCTGAAAATAGCCTGAAAATGAAAGAGACGTTTAGAGGCTCTCCAGAAACAAGATATTTTAACTTTACAGTTTATGTGGCTATGTATAGGTTCTTGTTTTACTATTATTAAAAACTTCACAATTTCCTGATTATTTGCTTTACATAGTTACCATTACAAAGCTTGTAAGAATTTTGTGTCAACTTAAAAAGAAAAAGCAGAGAAGCAATCAAATTCACAAGTGATCTTGAAAACAAAGCTGAAACAATTCTCTTGATGTTTGAGTCATCGACCCTTATGGGACCAAGTCAGACTGCAACAGCTGTGGATCATTATTTAAAATCAAGAATTCAATCTGATTGTGATAGCAGATTTTTTTAAAGTTGATGGATCAGAGGAACAGAATATAAATGAAGCAGGAATTTTCATTTGCTAGAATAAACCAACACATTACCCTATATTTTAAGCCACGAGGGATGTTACGCAGGTATTCTACTCAAATCAGAGTACCAACCATTTTCCTTCACTATGAGCACTTCAAATAAGCTCTTCTCTACACACCTGGGAAAGGATTCATCTTTTAAAGACTTATCTTAGACGCCCTCCCTTAAGGAGAGGTGATTCTCAAAGCAAGCAGAGTTGACAATCGGCCCCTCACAGTGCTGTCCAAGAAGCCTGACATAATACCACACTAGTACTTAAAATTTTCAGTTTTTTGTTGACCTGAGTCTCTGTTACTGTTCTCTGAGGGCAACTGGTATGTTTTGATCAACATACTCCATGTTTATTTGTTAGATAAACTGAAATTTCCTAACTGCTTCAAAAATAATTTAATAGGATTGAACCACAGAGTATCAACTTTAGAAAGAATCTAATCCAACTCCCACTTTGGGAGTCCCTGCATGGAATGGTGGTAAGGACGTGGTGCTTTCACTGCTATGGGCCTGGGTTCAATCCCGGGAACTGAGATCCCACAAGCTGCATGATGTGGCCAAAAAGGAATAGCAAAACAAAACAAAAGTCCAACTCGTTCATTTAACTAAAATAGAGCAAGGGCGACTCCCTGGTGGTGCAGTGGATAAGAAACCACGTGTCAACGGAGGGGACGCGGGTTCCTGAGAGCCAAAACTACTAAGCCTGTGTGCCACAACTACTGAAGCCCGCATGCCTAGAGCCTGTGCTCCCTAACAAGAGAAGTCACTGCAATGAGAAGCCTGTCCACTGCAACGGAGAGTAGCCTCACTTGCTCCAACTAGAGAAAGCCCCTGTAGCAATGAAGACCAGGACAGCCAAAAATTAATTTTAAAAAGTTTTAAAAAAAATAGAGCAAAGAGAGGATAAGTTCTGAAAAGTTGGATTAAATTCCTATTAAATATGCTGTGGTCAAATCAAGTTATGTTCTCTCCAAGAATTTTTATGGGAAAGCTACTGTTCTGAAATGGCAAAAACTTTTAATAATTTCAAGACTACTTTGTTAATAACTATGAAAAATTACTAGCCTAGAATTGGTTTCCCTAAACAGTTTGACCATTTTTGCTACCCCTGCCTTGTCCAGATAAAGTATCATTCGTCCCAGGGGTGCATATCTATTTGCAAGAAGGTGGAAGAGTTATCAAGTTACTAAGATCTACAGCTCTCACTATCTTTCAGAAGACTTTATGTGAATGACAAAACTCAATGTCCAAATTCTTGTCAGGTTTTTTAAAGTTGGATATTTATTTAATCTTATTTTATAAATTTAAAGACATATAAGGTTAGTGTCATTGATGTGCCTAAGATCAAACAAAGCCAGTGCTCTATCTCCTGCTGGCCTCAAGCTCTCAGAATACCTGAATTAAACAGGCTGAAAAAAGCCATTTACGTAAATCATCTGCAGAAATGTGCTATACTTGGGCCACTCCTTTAGAATGGTGGAGGTGGGGGGAACCCAACATAAGAGTTTTATTGAGGTACAGCATGCTGCTGCTGAGTTGCTAAATTGAGTCCGACACTGCCATCCCGTGGACTGTAGCCCACTAGGCTCCTTTGTCCATGGGATTTCCCAGGCAAGAATACTAGAGTGGGTTGCCATTTCCTTCTCCAGAGGATCCTCCCGACCCAGGGATCAAACACGAGTCTCCTGCCTGACTGGTGAATTCTCTACCACTGCACCATCTGGGAAGTCCAAGGCATAGCATACATGCCATAAAATTTACCTGTTTTAAATGTATAATTCAATGATTTTTAGTAAATTTATAGAGCTGTATAACCATCACCACAATCTCACTTTAGAACATTTCAATTGCTCCCCAGAGATCCTTTATGGTCCTTTACATGAAATCCCATTTATACCCACAGTTCTATGAAACCACTCATCTGCTTACTCTGCTCCTATAAATTAACCATTCCTGGACATTTCACATAAATGGAATCATAATATGCTGTCTTTTGTATCTGACTACCGTAACTCAAGTACAATGCTTCTGAGGTTCATCCAAGTATCAATATTCATTCCTTTTTACTGCAGAGTAGTATTCTATTGGTGGATGTACCACATTCTTTATATTTACTAGCTGACAGATATTTTGACTATTTCCAGCTTTTGGTTGTTGAGTAATGCTGCTGGGAACAAGCCAGTACAAGTTTTAGAACGGTTGCTTTTAACAATTCTGCCCAGTTTTAACTGCAAAAACTTGAGAGGAAGGAATTTGCCAAGCCCCTTACTCCACCATTCAGGAAGTTTCACCCTAAACAAGTTTTTTAAAATATATAATGGTAATTTCTCTTGATTATTTTGAGGCGATTATGCTCTTAAAAGAAGTTTGCCTGATTTTGATGTCATGTTTAATGTGGGAGACCTGGGTTCGAGTCCTGGGTTGGTAAGATCCCCTGGAGAAGGGAAAGGCTACCCACCCCAATATTCTGGCCTGGAGAATTCCATGGACTGTACATGGAATCACTCTTTGTGACTGGAGAGTCCACAGAGTCACAAAGATTCAGACACGACTGAGTGACTTTCACTTCACTTAGAAAGATTTAAAAAAATACATCTATATATTCTTCAGGTACTCAAATTTGAGGTTGAAAAAGCCTAAAATATGAGTTTTATTAGTATTAAGACAAGTACCTATTACTGAAGCCTGTCTATTATTACCTGTATATGTACTAAGCTGCTTTAGTCATGTCTGACCCTTTGCAACCCTATGGACTATAGCCCGCCAGGCTCCTCTGTCCCTGGGATTCTCCAGGAAAGAATATTGGAGTGGGTGCCATGCCCTGCTCCAGGGGATCTTCCAACCCAGGGATTGAACCCGTATCTCTATGTCTCCTACACTGGCAAGTAGGTTCTTTACAACTAGTATCACCAGGGAAGCCCTTATTATTACCTAGAGGAAACTGAAGTCCAAAAACCACACAAGCAGTTAAAGAGATCTAAATTCCCAGTTCTCAAGGTAAAAGCGAACATAAGGTAAAGATTAAAACTCACAACTGGCCTAGCACTTATACAACAACTGGAATAATACAAAGATGCTACTTTCCTTATGATTTTACACTTGATACATTGGGATTATTTCTTTTTACCCTTCAGGAAAGTGTTTCTGGTTTTATACCAAAAGTTAGTCAGAAAATATTCACTTCAGAGAAATTTTTTACAACTAGTTCTGTTCAAATTCTTTCACTCAAATGTGGGAGTGATCATAACCGATTTTTATACACACCTAAATTGAATTTCTGCCAGGTAGTCTTTTTTATTTTCTATCTTTTGATAACTTAGGAAGCATGAAACATAAGAAAACTTAAATCATTCAGTATTTCAAGCACACAATCAATATTTCAGTTGGAGACACAAAATACTAAGGTTAATGATAGCTTTCTACTTTTATAAAGTAACTACAGAATCTACAGATAAATATATAATTCATACATCCTGCTGGAAAACCTTACAAATTCTTCAGTTCATCCCATTTTTCTCTTGCATTTTCATAGAAAATTTTACTTTTATCACATTCCCTGAAAACTCTCTTAATAAGGCCTGGTATTTCATATCTTTAAACAAATTCTGGCTCTGAAATGAAACTAAAGAGAGATAATGTAAACTTATTTTCCTCTGCTATTACAAGTGGTAAACTTTTAATTGCAAAGAAAATACAGCAATGAGCTAGTTTTCTAGAGTAAACCAACAGAAATGCAAAATTCATATCAATTGAAAATTCATTTTCCTTTAGCGTATGGCTATTTCTTCTAAATTTTTAAGTAAAAAACCATCAAAATATAAATGTTCTATTATGGAATCACTACAAATATTCAGGAAAAAGGAAAGAAAAAGTGTCAGCCACTAACAGACAAGATATATTAGCCATCTTATTAAAGTTTTATGTACAAGTAAATACCTCCTCCCTAAGATAAACAATTTAAGTGATAGAAAATTCGGTATTATTATTTCCCAATTATTATTAAGTGTTTCCCACGTGGTAGGCTTGCAGAGAAGACACAGGCCTTTGTAGGACATTTAACAAAACATCCTCCTACAGTAATACTTTCGTTATTCCATTTGGCACAGGGCAGATTATGTTAACAGATTTATTTATTGACTAAGTCTAATCATATTTCCTCAGTTGGCATCAATATGATATCTACTATTTATGTTTGCTTCAACACCGGGTATTTGCTCAAAAGTCTTCCATATGTGATTTCTACCACAGAATTTTCGGTTTCAATGAAATTTAAGATTTTTTATGGTAGATTAACGAGAGCTAAAATAATTTGGTCTGTGAGTCCACTTTATAAGCCAAAGAATTTGCTTTTTATTGCAAGGAAATGGAACATTATATAATTAAGAGTTCCACAGCAATGAATTAAGATCTAAAGTGACCTAACAGTATTTTTCAAAAACTGGTCATATCATCACCTTTTCTGGTACATGCATGCACATGACTTTTTTATTTTAATGCTTTACAGTTTTCCTTTCATTCAAAACATAACTCAAGATAGCATTCTTTTTAACAAACACTGCTTCCCAAAGCTTAAATGCATATAATTTCAGAGATTCTGAATTACACATATTTAAGCCAAACAAAAAAATAACGAAAATGTAGTCAACTTCATTTAGAGAAAGCAAACCACAAACTGAAAACTGCATGAGAGCAAGGATGACATGGCTACTTTGCTTCCTCTGCCATTCATTCATTCAACAAATATTTACTGAACACCTACCATGTGCCTGACAATGTTCTAGGCAATTGAAATACATCAATAAATAAAACAGACAAAAATTCCTGTCCCCTTTGGAACTTACATGCTAGAAAGGGGAAACAGACAGTAAACAAAATAAGTAAAATACACAGTATGTTGATAAGCTGGCAATGGGGAAGGGCATACAATTTAAAATAGGGTAGCCTGGTTGGCCTCATTGAGAATGGAAGTGAAGCAATGAACCACAGGACAGGTGAACAAAACGCAGTCTAGATAAAGGTCCTGACACAAGGACTAGAGTATTCAAAAGGAACTGCAAGAAGATCAGTGGCTGGAGCTGGAAAAGTATCAACAGTAGGATATGAGTCCAGAGACCAAGGGGGAGTAACATATGGGAATAGAACACAGAAAGTCTCTATTTTTGGCCACATCACACAGCATGTGGGATCTTAGTTTCCCAAGCACAGACTGAACCCATGTCCCTTGGAATAGATGCACTGAGTCTTAACCACTGGACCGCCAGGGAAGTCCTTGAAAATCTTTTTTAAAACTCTTGTTTTATTTTGAGTAAAATAGGAGTCATTAACAGGGGTCTAAGCAGAGAATTTATAAGACCTGACTAAATTGAATCACTCTGGCCGCCGTGTTCAAAACATATTGAGGTGCAAGAATGGAAGCAGGGAAAACAACTAGCATGCAACTCTACTAAGCCAAGTCAGATGTGTTTGTGGTTTGGACCAGAATGGGAGGACTGAAGTTGTTATTTAGATTCTGCGTATATTCTCAAGGTGAAGCAAACATGATCTCCTGAGTCAATGTGGGTAATGAAAATAAAAGTTACAGAAAATTGAATGGTTTTTGTTTAAAAGCTAGATAACAAAATAAGAAACAGACAAAGTGACTTCATAAAAAATTAAAAATTTTGTACATAATACACTGTCCACAGAGTAAAAAGGCAACCCCACAGCATGGGAGAATGCAAATTATATATGTGATAAGAGATTAATACCCAGATTAATATACAGGACTCCTAACACTCAACAACAACAAAACAAATGACCTAACTGAAAAATGGGCAAAGGACTTGAACTGACATTTCTCCAAATAGGATATACTGTTGATGGGAATGTAAAACGGTACTGTGGAGAACAGTAAAGGTTCCTAAAAAATTAAAGAGAATTATCATTTGAGCCCACAATTAATTCCACTTTGTAGTATATACCCAAAAGAATTGAAAGAAGAGTCTTGAAAAGATATGTATATTCTATGTTTAAATAGCATTATTCACAATAGCTATAAAACACAGAAGCAATCCAAATGTCCATTGACAAATAAATGGATAAGCAAAATGTGGTATACCCATGCAATGGAGTATCGTTCAGCCTTTAAAAGGAAGAAAATTTTGTGATATGCTACAACATGGAAGAACCTTAAGGACTTTATGCTAAGAGAAATAAGGAACTAACAAAAAGACAAATACTATGCATTTCACTTACATGAGTACTTAACAGTAGTTAAAATTAGAGACAAAAAGTATAATTGTAGTTGCCAGGAGTTAGGGGATGAAGAGAATGGGAAGTCACTGCTTAAAAGGTATAGAGTGTCAGTTTACAAGATGAAAAGTGTTATGTGGCTGGATGGTGGTGACTGCAGCCCAACAATGTGAATGTATTTAACACATCGAACTTAACAATGCTTAAGATGGTGGGATGACGGGGAAGGAGGGGATATATGTATACTTATAGCAATTTAATGGCAACCCACTCCAGTATTCTTGCCTGGAGAATCCCAGGGACGGCGGAGCCTGCCATCTATGGGGTCGCACAGAGTCGGACACGACTGAAGCGACTTAGCAGCAGCAGCAGCAGCATAGCTGATTTATGTTGTTAAACAGCAGAAACTAACACATCATTGTAAAGCAATTATTGCTGTTGTTGTTTAGTCACTAAGTCTGTGACCCCATGGACTGCAGCATGCCAGGCTCCTCTGTCCTCTGCTATCTTCCAGAGTTGGCTCAAATTCACGCCCAATGAGTTGGTGATGCTATCTAACCATATCATCCTCTACTGCCCCCTTCTCCTTTTGCCTTCAATCTTTCCCAGCATCAGGGTCTTTTCCAATGAGTGAGCTCTTCACATCAAGTGGCCAAAGTATTGGAGCATCAGCTTCAGCAGCAGTCCTTCCAATGAATATTTGGGACTGACTGCCTTTAGGATTGACTGGTTTGATCTTCTTGCTGTCCAAGGGACTCTTAAGAGATTTCTCCAGCACCACAATTCGAAAGCGTCATTTCTTCAGTGCCCAGCCTTCTTTGATACTCCAGTTTAAAAAAATGGTTAAGATGGTAAATTTTATGTTAAATGTATTTTAATACATACACTAAAAGTCAGGGATAACTCCAAGGTTTCTGATTAAAGGCCAGGGAAGATGGAAGGAAGATGTGCTTTGAGGAGAAAGGTCAGAAGTTCAGATTTAGACATTTTTTAGTTTGTGATAGCTTTGAGATATCCAAGTAGAGATGTCATGAAGACAAGTGGACAAACCAATCAAGAGTTCTGGGAAGGGATCTGGGCTCAAGACATAAATCTGGGAATTGTCAGCATAGTATTTAAAGCCATGAGTTCATGAAGGGAGTTAAGTATAGAAAAAGACATGAAATTCAAGGACTAAGCACTGGGTTCTAGGAACCCATGAAGAGATCAGGAAGAAAAGAAGGAACCATCAAGGGAAATTGAGAAGAAATAGTCTTCCAGTGAGACAGGAAGAAAAATAACAGTATGGTGGTACTCTAGAAACTAAACAAACAGTGTGATCAATTGAGTCAATTCTTCTAGTAAGATGAGAACTAAGAATTGACTACTAGATATCCTCAGACATGTACTCATCACAATAAATATGTTTTCAAGGAATATACAATTCAAAATTATTATATTTAATTATTATTTCAACTTCTCTTTTACTTCTGAAAATGTACTGTTGAAAATGCATCAAACTAAATATGTACTAATGGAACATCAACTCCGTCAAATTAATAATTCTTTTACAAAAAAATTTTGGTTTTAAACTTTCAGATTATCACAATTAAAAATGGGAATTATCAGTGCTTTGACACTTGGTTACCATAACACTACATGTCTTTTACTTGGTAACACTGGAAACCTCCCAATGCTGAACAAAGAGAAAGAGTGGGGGGAAGGGTGGGGAGACCAGTACCTCATCTGACACTTCCTTTTCTGGGCCTCCATTTTTTTCATCTAAAAAATGATCTTTGTATGTTTTTCCCTTAGGATGCCCTACTCTTCTGATCAAATTCCAAAATTCTTCAGGTTCAGCTCCTGTTACCTTCTCCTTGGAGACTTCTCAGGTTCTCAAGTCTCTTTTCAGGTTCTCTCTCTTCTCTAAACTCCAGTAATTACTTACCTCTGTTATACATGGACAATTCATTTGGTCCCACATCACATACCGCCTTATGTGTTCCCTTTGCTAATTTATGTGTTTACCTTAAGTACCCACAGTGCATCAGAAAAATCTTATACTTGTTTTCTAATAACTAATACCACACTGTATCCATAGAAATTAATTATTTAATTGGGCAAGAATTAGAAAGACTTCTGTTAGTTCCTACAAAGTCTGAAAGTATTGCTTTCTGTAAGAAAGCTATGCTATAGACAGCTTATTTTTAGAAGACATAGATTAAAAACAAAACTCAAATGCATATATGTCTACAATTAGCTTTCTACATAGGATAATTGAGTGACTAATCAGAAATTTTTAAAAATAAGTCAAAGGGCACTTTAAACTGAGGGTCCAAAGAGTTCATACAACTCACAAAAATCTACAGAATATTAGGTAGCCAGGAATAAAATAAATCTTGACAGATTTAAAGATCACTTCTAGTAGACATACCAATGAGTGGATTATTGGTTTTGACTGACCACTGATTTAGTTACTCAATCAACAGATCATACTATATGCTCTGAAGAGCAAGACAAGGTACTGAGCTAGACAGATGCTGTAAACCATATGGGACCCTAGCCCACCTGCCTAACTAAACTCTCAAGGAGCCTGTTAATATGCATGTTCCCAGGCCCACTAAAGAGATACCTAATCAAAGTTCTTTGTTAGGGAAGAAAGAAGAATAGGGAAGGCTACGTGTCAGTTGGTGACCAGGTCCAGAGCCCAGATCTCCTGGCTGATGGCAAATTACTCTTTCCAGTGCCCCACAGTGCATCTTAAACTCTACCTCATAGCAATGTTCAAATCACTTTATTCACTTAATAGAGCCAAAGGCATTAAGATAATACCTCCTACTTGCACAACTCTAAGGGGTTTCTTTTCACATTATATTCCATGTGACTAGCACCCCCTAGAGCACAGCTCCAGGATACAAGATGAGTAATGATCAGGAGTTACTGGCCGGCCAAATACCAGTTACATGTTTCAACAAGTATTCTGCACACCAAGACTTATTAACACACAAAGCACTAAGAAAAGGTCTAATGGCTTAGAATGACTACTGTGGATATTTAACATGAAAAAATAACATCTCCTGGTTTTGAAGCCCCTTATTTTAAAATTAAAATGTTAAATAGCCCAAGAAATCTTTTTCTGATAAGCATAATCTTACCACAGAACTTCTTAATGAAATCTGCAAGTATTAAGCTATTTTTCAAATAGTGTATGTTATAAAGGTAGTTTCTCCATGCATACTAATCAATTATCATTTTTAACCTGTATACACATACACACGTTCACACACTACCCTTGAAGAAGTACTAAACAGTTTACTTCAGCTCATCAATGTGATTTTCTAAAATATTTATAAAGTGGCACAGAGAGAAAAATGGTTTAGCTATCCAAACTTCCACTCTGTAACATAAATGACCCTATTTGATGGACAAAGTCAAAATTAAAAAGAAAAAAGTTAATTACTATTTTTTGAAAGCTACCTTTAATCAGATAAAACTATTTCTACTATTTCCAATACATCATATAAAATTGAATTTATTTCTCCCTGAAACGAACCTCATACCTGCCTTCCAAATCAACAAACTTTACAAAGTATTTTGTTGCACTGCTCTTGAATTAACCATATAATCAACTAACTATTTTAGCACCTATGATACATCTGAGCAAGGCATTTTGAAGAATACAAAGATACTCAAAAAGAGTCCCAGTCCTTAAGTTCAGTAAGAAGTCAACTTAACAGGGATGTAAAGAACAGATGGAAATGAGTAACTAAAGCAAACTTAATTGACCCTGAAAAATAGGGAAGGATTCAGAGGACCTGAAAACCTATAGGGGTACCCTGAGATGGGAGAACAGCATTAACAACAGTCCAGAATAGGACAATCAGCAAGCAGTAAAGCAATCATTCACTCAGTGCTCACATTAGTGCCAGCCTAAATATTTATGGACTACCCACACTGTGTTCCAGGCACACAGCTAGGATTACTCTGCCCTTTCAGTCCTCACAACACACTGTTAGGGCCTTCTTGTGTTAATTCTCTTCCAAGATGAGCACACAGTATACAAGGAAACGTGCCCAAGATGACACAGATATTAAGCAGCAACCCAAGGATTCAAACCAAACCTCTCAATCTCAACTCTGATGCTCACTCTCCCCTCATCTACTATTTTAGGTGGGAAATGGACTAGAATAAGTCAGACTGGTGAACACAGATGTCAATTATTATCAGTAAGGGAAAGATTCCAATGTGGAGGGATAAGTAAGTTTTAGGACTTCATGTAAGTGATACATATGGCCTTGAACAAAATGAAACCAGTGTTTCCTGAGGAAAAGTTTTCATAGCCAAAAGCAAGATAGATGTTGAGAGATGAATTTCTGGTATTAGAGCAACCTGCTATTAAGTGATTTAACAAAGAAAAAAAGATATATGATAATGGCTAGAAAGAAAAAGGTAACAAAAGAGCTTACAACAGACTCTGAGACAGTGACAACAGAAAACATTGGTAATAAGTAAAATAAATGATACTTAGAAACAAAACTCTTTAGCTGCAGATGGTATAGACAAGCCAATGAAATCTACAAAAAAGCTATTATAGTAAGTGAATTAATTTATTAAAGTTGTAAGATGTAAGATCAATATACAAAAATCAATTATTTCTGCGTAGTAGCAATGAGCAATCAGAAGTGGAAATTTAAAAAATGCTCTCAAAAACTGTAACATACTCAATAAATGACAAAGATGTCTAAGACCTATACTTCGAAATTTCAAAACATTGCTAAGAAAAATTAACAAAGACCTAAATAAAAGAACCTAAATACTATGCTTACAGATGAGAAGATTCAATACTGTTAAGAGGTCAATTCTCCTCCCTCCCCACCCAAAAATTCAATGAAGTCCCAAGCAAAATCCTAGCATGCTTTTTTTTTTGGTAGAAACTGACACTTTAGTCCTAAAATTTATTTGGAAATGCAAAGGACCTAGAACAGCCAAAACAATTATGAAAAAGAAAAATACAGTTGGAGGACTAACACTATCTGATTTTAAATTATGGTAAATCAAATCCTGTAGAAGAGGCATAAAGACAAGTATATCAAAAGAACAGAACAGAGGACTTCTTTGGTGGATCCAGTGGTTTAAGAATCTGCCTACATGGCAGGGGGACACGGGTTCCATCCCTGGTCTGGGAAGATTCCACATGCTGCAGAGAAACTAAATCCCTGGACCACAACTACTGAGCTAGCACTCTAGAGCCCGAAAGCCCACATGCCCTATAGCCTTGTGCTCTACAACAAGCGAAGCCACCACAATGAGAAGCCCCTGCACTCTGCAACTAGTAGAAGCCCATGCACAGCAACAAAGACCCAGGGCAGACATAAATAAATAAATAGACTAGAGTCCAGAAATAGACCCACACACACATGGACAACTGATCACTGGGAGCTGGAGTCTTAGCCACTGGACCACCAGGGAAGTCCCTGGACAACTAATTTTTGATGAAAGCATAAGGGCAATCCAGCAGAGCAAGTTCAGCCTTTTCACAAAACTGCCACTGAAACTACACGTTCACTGCAAAAAAACTGAACTTTGATGTATACCTCACACCATATGAAAAATGAGCTAAAAAAGGATTAACAGACCCAAATGTAAAACCAAAACTATACAACTGCTAGCAGAAAGCATAAAAGAAAATCTTTGCAATCTTGGGTTAGGCAAATATTTCTTAAATATGACAACAAAAGCATTGCCCAGTCCATAAAAGAAAAAAATTGATAAAATGCACTTCAAAAAATTTATAAGCGTCTCCTCTTCAAAAAAAAAAAATCACTAAGCGAACAAAAGGCTTCCCTGATGGCTTTGTGGTAAAGAATCTGCATGCCAATGCACAGACTTGGGTTCAATCCCTGGGTCAGGAAGATCCCTAGGAATTTGGGGAAGGGAATGGCAACCCACTCCAGTCATCTTACCTGGGAAATCCCACGGACAGAGAAGCCTGGAAGGCTACAGTCTATGGGGTTGCAAAGAGTCGAACACTACTTAGCAACTAAATACCACTACCAAGAGAACAAAAAGACAAGCTATAGACTGGGAGAAAGTATCTGCAAACCATATATCTGATAAAGGACTTACGCCCAGCATAAATAAGAACTCTCAAAACTCAATTTGTTAAAATGGGTAAAAGATTTAAACGGACATTTCACCACGGAAAAAATATGGATGGTAAACGTACATGAAAATATTTTGAAAAAATAGTTTGGCAATTTCTTGAATAGTTATACACTATCATATGATCCAGCCATGCCACTCCTATGTATTTACAAAGGTAGCCTTACTTACTTAAAATAGCCAAAAACTGGAAACAATTCAAGCTTCTATTAAGACTTCTATTTATTTGTTTATAAATAATTTGTTATAAATAATTTGTTTATAGTCCTCTATTTATTTGTTTATAAATAAACAAATGATATATCCATACAAGTGAATACTACAACAATAAAAAGAAATGAACTACTGATACATACAACAGTACATTAAGATAGTTATGCTGAATGAATGAAGCCAGACAAGGAAGGAAGGAAAAGGAGGGAGAGAGCGAATATACTCAGTATGATTTCATTTACATAAAATATAAATATATATGTAAAATTCTAGAAAATGCAAACTAATCTATAAGCAGATTTGCCTGGAGGGGGGGGTACTCTTCTACAAAGAGGCACAAGAAAACTTTTGACAGTGATTGATATGTTCACTATCTTGATTGTGGTGAAGGTTTCACAGATATAACCATAAGAAAACTCAAACTGTACTCTTTAAACATGTATAGTTGATTGTATGTCCATTATACCTCCACTTCTTAAAAAGTAAAAGAACAAAACAAGGTACATGTAAGAAAAAAAGTCCATGGGGTCGCAAAGAGTCAGACACGACTGAGCGACTGAAGGAAAAAAGCGATAAAAAGTTTTAAGAGAAGTCAGGAAGAAGCACTGTTTGTTCAGGAGGGAGTGAGTAGATCCCTGAGGATTCCATGCAGTTAGAAACAGCTGGATATGAGAAGACAGTGAAACAAGCCAAACATCTTCTGCAGGCAGAGAGAAACATGGATATGAAACACAAAGAGGAATCATTCCTTGAGAAACAACAGAAGACAGAACACAAGGCAGAAGGTGCTGGGCTAGCTCAATACCTCATTAATCTATAACACGCTATTTACGGTGCATTCCCTTGGCCTGTCAGCTTTTCAAAATGCAAAAGTCAGACTGCTCTCCTGGCTTATTTCACTGATAAATACAACTGAAAGAAGAGATCCCGACAAAGCCCACATCCTCTCACAAGTCCTGTCCAGACAATCAACTTGGCTCAGCTTGCTTTGAATGGTATTTCTCAAAAGAATCTAACATACCTTAAATGATTCATCTTAATATGCATTCAAGGAGACAGACAGTTTAACAAAAAATATCTGAAAATGCCTTGTATTTCTAAATTGCTTAAAGCAGGAGGAAAAGCTCATCTAAAATAAATCTTGTGTTAGAAATGTTAACAAAAATGTCATGTTCTAAACAGTCCAGTGAAAAGAACTAATAGACTGCTTACACTGCTATCTGGATCAGGAATCCAGTCCATACGCCCATGCTCCAACCTTCTACAGTAAATTCTAAATGCCACCTTCTCAATAAAGCCTTTCTAAGCCCTCTCCACAGTGTCCTCCCTTGACAGAATTAATTACACTTTTCTGCCCTCATAACTATACTTAAACAACAGTACTTAGTTCCTTGAGCTATTAGAGATTAAGTACTGCCCTACTCCTCAGTGTTCTATACAGAGTAGGTGCTAAAACAGAGAAAAGAGGAGTTTGATGGCTTAAGGCTAAAGGTGACAAGACCCAAAGAGGCCTGAAAACCAAACTCACGGCTCAGCAGAGTTCTTTCTGGCTTCCCTTCATTAAGTGTGGTAATCGCAGCTTACTGGGGCTGAGGGGAAAGGTACATGGAGGTTCATTACACTCATCTGTCTACTCTATGTATGTTCAAAATTCTGCAATAAATTGTTAAAAAATAATAATAAAGAGTAGGTGAAGATAGGATCAAATCCTTTTTGCTCTTACTTTTGTACCTTTGAACTTTTTTCCTTTAAATATGATCCTTGCCAGCCTCCTTCCTCTGTTGTCAACAGGTCCACTGGGTCATTAGGCATTTAACAAATGTTGGTTTGGAGGATAAAAGACAGACCCTTTGCACAGGCAGTGGAATTCCAAATGCCAGACTCTTGGCTCCACAATGTCTGATTCAGAAGAACTGCTGGCAGCTATTAGTTTAGCCTGCCCACCCAGGCATATGAAGACTCCTAGAGCTCCTTTTACACCACTCCCATATGCCTCTCATTTATGCCTACACAGTTTGTGTGCTTTCACTTAGCACAGGAACAGATCAGATCCAGTGTGACCACAGAAATTATTAGAAAGGTCCAAGGATGAGGAATCCAGAATGAAGCAGTTCAAATGTGGAACTGCAACAGAATGAAATTTTTTCCTAGTGGGGCAATAATCCAACAAAAATGCATTTTCAAAATCCCCAGACACAAGATCAGGAGGCTATACAATAACAATATGTGTAGTATATGAGATACATGTTGGCCTAAATTAGAGCTTCTGTCATTCTGTATGCATATCTTGTGCTTTCCCACCTCTGAGCCTTGCTAACATTCTCCCTTAATATGACTGCTTTCTTCTTTCTTGATACAAAGATAGTGGGAGTAATCTTATGCCTAGTTTTTTTCTTTTACTTTTTGTTAACTCACAACCAGAACACAGTAAACAGGGGAGATGGGAAGATGTCCTACAGTAATAAAACTAGAGTTTCCAGAGGAATGGAAGATTACTAAAAAGAACATGAATGTGAGAGAAATGTCATAATGTGAAAATAACTAAGCCGTGGGCAGTGCAAGTTGGGGGGTTGGGGGGGGAGAAAGATTAAAACACTTCCTCACACCAGTCAACTGGTGGCACCATGAGCCTAGATATGGATAATACCTTGGTACTGGATGGAACAGGCTAATTAAGTTTGGTTCTTGAGCAAATTCCTCAAGAGTGGACATGTTAAGGAAGACTGAACTTAGTTATATACAAAATTCTGGCAAAAAGGTGTAAGAACCACTTAAGAAGCAACTTGTAAGTCATAAAGTCCTAATTCTACACACAAGTATTGGGGGCAAAAATAAAACTTACACTTGCGTCAAAGGTTGATAAAGGGCTCATCTGAGAATCCTCTGATTCAAAGCAGAAGGAAAAGCAGCCAACTGAACAAATCAAGCCAATCAAAAAGCCTGGATTCCACTCATGATCTACTCTTTGAAAGCCACCCTTCAAGACCTGATTCAGATGACATCTTCCACATGCAACTTTTACTGATTATCTCTTTTATTCCATTCATGTGTCCTCATCTGAACCTGTCTCACTCACTTACTTAAATGCAGAGGCCATACACCTCTCACAAGGTATCAAGTTTCTTAAGACCTGAAAAATTTGTCTTCTGAAGAACTCCTAGCTCTCTGCCTTTCATGAAAACTATGCTAAATATATTTTGTTTGCTTTTTAAAATCTGGACAAATCACACATATCCCAAACTCAGGAATAAAATTTAAATAACCAGTAAACACACTTATTATAAAACATATACAAAGTAAATGATCTATAATAACTGTAGATAGGAGATAAAGGAGAACAATTTCAAAAGGCTCCTGGATTTAGCAAACTTTACCAAATATACATACAAAGAGGTAGTGGCTCAACAAGGTCCCGCAAGTCTTGTAACAATAACACAGCTGAAGACTTGAACAAGAAAGCAGCTTACTACCAACTGATCCTATAAAATTAGGAAACGCTGGGATGATCACACACTCAAATAATGGCAAGTGTGGAAATCTGCCTTATTCAAGTGTGGAGTTGTGTACCATTCAAATACACACCTGTACTCACTTGAGTATGTGGCTCTGTGGCCCAACTCTAATCCTAAATATTGCAGTGCTAGCTAGATGAGCAAAATGGAGAACTTTCTAAGTCTTCCAACCACAAAGAAGCAGACTGGGCTAAACTCCTCTCAAAACCATACTAAAACACAGTCCTCTTTCACATGGAAATATGGCTTTAAGAGGTATACTTCCTATATTACAATCAATTTGAAATTTTTAATCAATAATCTATCAATATCCTGCAAGAAGCGAACTTCTAACTCTGAAATTGGGTTGCTGACAATTTAAAACTTTCAGTTTTGATATAAGATAAATTTACTCATCAAATAGATGTTTTGATTTCATTAAAAAGCTATCTTTGGGAGTCCTAGGTGGCCTAGTGGTTAGGATTCAGCACTGTCACTGCCATGGCCTGGGTTTGATCCCTGGTTGGGGAACTGAGATCCTGCAAGCTGTGTCGCATAACCAAATATATATACATATTTTGTGTGTGTGTTAGTCACTCAGTCGTGTCCGACTCTTTACAACCCCACGAACTGTAGCCTGCCAGGCTTCTCTGTCCACAGAATTCTCCACGCAAGAATCCTGGATATTCCACACCACTCCCCCCAAAAACTCTATCTTTGGGGCAAAGACTAGAAATTTCTTCAAAGAAGATATATGAATGGACAATAAACACATGAAAGGATGCTCAACATTGTTAGCCATTAGGGAAATGCAAGTCAAAATGACAATGTGACACCCCTTCCAACCCACCAGATGGATATAATAAAGAAAAAGATAATAACAAGTATTGGAGAGGATGTGGAGAAACTGGAATCCAAACATACTGCTAAAGGGAATGTTGGCTACATTTCCAAAGAGACCTGGCAGTTCCTCAAAAAGTTAAACACAGAATTACCATATAACTCAAGTAATTTCACTCCTAGGTATATATCCAAAAGAACAAAGAATGTGTGCCCATATAAAAACTCATATACAAATGTTTATAGCAACTCAATTCTTACTAGCCAGAAAGTTGAAACAAGCCAAATTCCATCAACTGATAAATATTTAAGTAAAAATGAGGCACAGCATATACTCATTATTCACAGTAGTTGTATTCTGTAAAGCTACTGCAAACATTGAATTAGCAAATATCAAACCACTGCTTCTAGGGGAAATAAACACAGGGTTAGGTTCCTTCGAGTCTCTGGTCAAAACATTTCCATCAATGGATCAATATATAGCCTTGTTTTATGTGTTTCTGTTTAAAGCCATCTGATTTAATACATTGTGGATTCACTAACATTGAACTCATTCCCAAAAGCAATATTAACTCATGTCTGAACAAAGCTTATTTAACATACATCTATTTCCCTTAAGGCATATCGCAGTCTTCTTTTCCTTAGGAACACTAGACAGCACTTCATTGCTACACTTGGGGGCCATTTTAAACAGAAAAATTACCAACAGCAGAAAAATGTGAAAAATGTGGCACTAAATAGACCACAGAAAGAACTTGTTTGAAAAATAAAACAAACTTGTTTGCTGTATGAGAACTAAAGCAAGAAAGAAGGCAGAGTGTTATCATGTATGTTCAACTTCAACTGGGAATATGAGTGCTGGGCAACTCAAAATTTTCACTGTTCGTGTCCAGAAATGACCACTTCATATTGATTTTTGGATACAAACATTTTAGCAAATATGCAGTTTCACACATACAGAATCTGTGATTGATGAGAACTGACTGTGTTTCAATGAATATTATTCAGTCATAAAAAGGAATGAAGTGCTAATACGCACTACAACATGGAAAAACAAAAAACATCATGCTAAGTGAAAGAAGTCAGTCACAAAAACTGACAAAGTCACAAAATACTGTATTTTTCCCAATCTTAAATACTGACAAGTAATTCAGAAAAGAGTTATAATGCAAGCCAAAGAATGTTTCTAACACTTTGCATGCAATGTTCACACAGGCAAATCCAGCGACAGAAAATCGACTAAGGGATGGGAAAGGGGGAAAATGCAGAGTGATTGTTAACGGGTATGGAGTTTCTTATGGGGATTATGAAAATGTCCCAGTATACAATGGCAATAGCTGCACAACCTTGTGCATATACTAAAATTCATTAAATTGTACACTTTAAAAGAGTATAGTATGTGAATTATATCTATTATAAAACTGTTAATGAAAAAACACTATTTCCTACATTATTTTCTGACTTACACACAGCAATATGCTTATGACTTGCTTTTCAAATTAATACCAAAAGAAAAATTGTGCCTTATCATGCAATTACTTGGGTATAACTTAACCAGTTCACTTCTAGCAAAGCAAGCCTAAAACTGGCCCTTCTCTAAGCACACACTTCTTTCCTATTAAGATAGAGCCTTGGGGTATTTTTGTTCATTCTCTTTTCTTTTTTTTTGGCCGTTGCCTGTGGATAAGGAAAAAAAAAAGAACCTAAAAATGAGTTTGCAACCAAAGTTTTTTTATTTGAAAATGAGAACATTTGCATGTTTGTAGCACATCCATCTAAAACAAGTTCCAGAAGAAACAACAACAGAGGGAGAGAAATGTTACCGATTACTCAGGAACTCAGTCTGAAAACCCCTTAGATGTTACAGAGCCAATCCATGTAGACGGTAAGCAACAGAGTAAGTAACTCACTTCTCTGTTCAAACCCGATTCTGAATTCCAGCAAGTCACAGTGTTATGAAAAGGAGAACAAAAGAAGGAACATTTTTTAAAAGTCATCTAAAAGTCACCTTGTCTACCTAGATTTCATACTGGTTTAACCCAGTACATCTCAAATATTTAAGTACATACGAATCACTTGGGGAAATCTTATTAAAATGCAAATTCACTAGATCTGTGACACAGCCTGAGATTCTACATTTTTAAAAAGCTCCCAGGTGACAATGATGCTGCTAGCCTCAGCACAGGCAATGTGTATTTACTTTTCTCATGGCTAAGGTAAAGTTGATGTTGCCTGACCACTCTTGTTTAAAGTGAACAGGCATACAAACAGCCAGCTTCTGCAAAAGGCCTATCAATCCACCATGCATGCTCTTCATCAATCGGAGTTTCTTTTTCTTAATCACATTTAGGGATCTTCTTTGAATCTCGCAAATGTTGTTCACATAGATCTCTTAAATTGAGGTACATAAATATTAAGTTAAACCTTAGGTAGGAAGGAGCAAACTCTTGGCTCCCTTCATGCAACCCAGTGGCATGATTCCTTCTAAAACAACACCAATACAGGCTCATTTTTAGATTGCAGTCTCAGATGAACTGAAATTATGTACATAACTAGTTGCTCCCTATATTCAGTTGGTTCATTCACTTTGCTAATTCTTTGTAAAATACCACTGGATTTGATCCACTTTTTCAGAATTACAAGTTACTTTGAATTTTAATCCAGTTCTCCAAGGAATCAAGCTCTGGTACTGAGGAATTATTTTCTCTAAGTCATAGTTTTGTTATCTGTGAAACAGAAATAATGCCTTGTAAGTCTATTCTAAGAACCTATGACTCTAGAGTTATTTCCCTTCCAATCTTTAGTGCTTGAGATCTATGACATTTTGCTTTATTTTGCTTACTTCCCAGTTCTCCAGAGAAAGGAGCCTGCATAAACTATATATAGACATTACTATATTTAACTATCCTTACAAGGAACTCTCAGAGAAGTTAATATGATGAACTGGAAATATCCTCAAGTAAGTAAAAACAAAAATAAAAACTAAAAAAATAAAACCTTAAATTATCTTTCTCAGTGCCAATCCCAAAAATATACAAGCAGCCAAATGTACCTTTTGTCCACTTCGGTTGTTGCTGTCTTCCTGACCAAAGGCAACACATGTGTACAGGTAAAAGCTGTGCTTAAATGTACGTGACTGGAGAGAGCTATAGATGAGGAAAAGCAGTCAATTACCTCTTCTCATAAGTCTCACCAGCTGTGTTTTCCTGATGACACAGAATCTGTCCACCTGCTTCCACAGATGGCACAGCTGCAGTTAAAGTGAAACACCTGGTTCTGTACACCCATTCCATGCAGCTTGCTATAACCACCCTAGCTACCAGTCAGGCAAGCCCAGGTCAGTATTTTCATCTTATTGCCAAAATTAAAGACCAACATCATTCTTAACTATAAGATGTTAAAATACATTTTTCATATCCAAAACACAAATACAACAACGTCAAAGAAGTTAGAGTAATAATGCCAAAGAACTGTTATAAAGTGTGAAATCCTAGATTACAAATTTGGTTATCATTAACCACTTCCCAAACTACTTAATTCAGAGCAATTAAAGGAAGATAAGCCCAGTAAAATGAGCTCATTATCTCCCAGCAGTCAGTGCGTTATATTAAGAATGGCTGTATCAGTGTACTCAATTAAGTAGTAAATGTATTCAATTACGAGATAACGGCAAATAAACATGTGAAAAATGAGAATTTCTTCCTAGTTTTACACTTAAGAAACTTTACAATTGAGATTTTTTTATTCTCCCCATGGGACTTTAAATTAACTTAGGTGTGTATGCTCAGTCACTCAGTCATGTCCGACTCTGTGATCCCACACTGCACAGTCCATGGGGTCGCAAAGAGTCAGACACAGCTGAGAGACTTACACTTTAACTTTACCACAATGTCCTAAATCAAAATAATTTTTCCTCCCCCTAATGCTTTCTCCATTTAGATTTGGATGGTCTTTATTAGGCTTAGATACTCTAAATCAGTATTTCTGAAAGTAGTCTTTAGACCACCTAAAAGAGAATTACTTAGGAAGCCTGATGAAAAAATGCAGATTCTTGACCTGATCCCAAACTCTGGAATTTAAATTTCTGGGAGGTGAAGTCCCAGAAGCTGCATTTAACAAGCTTCCCAGATGCCTGGGATGCACACCAAAGTGTACGTGGCATGTAGTTATTTTTTCCTCCTTAATCATTATTTTAATAAGCCTATATTTACTAGTTACTTGATATGTTTATTTTGGGGCAGATACCATGATTCATTGGAAGGGCTGATGCTGAAGCTGAAACTCCAATACCTTGGCCACCTGAAGCGAAGAACTGACTCATCTGAAAAGACCCTGATGCTGGGAAAGATCAAAGGCAGGAGGAGAAGGGGACGAGAGGATGAGATGGTTAGATGGCATCACCGACTCAATGGACATGAGTTTGAGTAAACTCCGGGAGTTGGTGATAGACAGGGAGACCTGGCAAGCTGCAGTCCACGGGGTTGCAAAGAGTCAGACACAACTGAGAGACTGAACTGAACTGAACTGAACCATGACAAGCATCATATCCACCTTTTGCCTTTAATCCTTCCCTTTTAAGTTAGATATATATCCTCTTTTACAAACTAGGAAATTGACTCAGATCTCATGTGTGAGTGCTAAGTCCTTTCAGTTGTGTCCAATTCTTTGCAGCCCTATGGACTGTAGCCCACCAGGCTCCTCTATCCATGGGATTCACCAGGCAAGAATACTGGAGTGGGTTGCTATGCCCTCCCTCCAGGGGATCTTCCCAACCCAGGGATCGAAACCCCGTCTCTTATGTCTCCTGCATTGGCAGTTGGGTTCTTTACCATTAGCTCCACCTGGGAAAAGGGGTTGGGGGTGGCAGTAGGATAAATCAGGAGTTTGAGATCAGCAGATACAAACTACTATATATAAAATAGATAAACAACAAGGTCCTACTGTCAGTATAGGAAACTATATTCAATATCTTGTAAAAAAATATAATGAAAAAGAATATATGTATAGCTCAATCACTTTACATAAACACAACACTGTAAATCAACTATATTTCAATTTTTAAAAAATAAATAAATAAAAAGCAAAATGCATAATCTGTCATATGTATTAGTTTACACTGGTGAAAATAATCACCAAAATACCTTTATGGCATTAATGAGCTAAAAATGGCAAGATTCTTATGACAGGCCTGGAGAGTCTGATCCACCTGAAGCTTTCCATCTCTACGTCATCAATAGCAGAAAGGACCTATTTTCACTTCTAGCACTGTTCTATTTAGTTCAGTTCAGTTCAGTTCAGTCACTCAGTCGTGTCCTACTCTTTGCGACCCCATGAATTGCAGCACGCCAGGCCTCTCTGTCCATCACCAACTCCCGAAGTCTACCCAAACCCATGTCCATCGAGTCGGTGATGCCATCCAACCATCTCATCCTCTGTCGCCCCCTTCTCCTCCCGCCCCCAAATCCTACCCAGCATTAGGGTCTTTTCCAATGAGTCAACTCTTCGCATGAGGTGGCCAAAGTACTGGAGTTTCAGCTTCAACATCAGTCCTTCCAATGAACACCCAGGATTGATCTCTTTTAGAATGGATTAATTGGATCTCCTTGCAGTCCAAGGGACTCTCAAGAGTCTTCTCCAACACCACAGTTCAAAAGCATCAATTCTACGGCGCTCAGCTTTCTTCAGCATCCAACTCTCACATCCATACATGACCACTGGAAAAACCATAGCCTTGACTAGACAACTTTTGTTGGCAAAGTAACGTCTCTGCTTTTAAATATGCTATCTAGGTTGGTCATAACCTTCC
Source organism: Okapia johnstoni (assembly GCA_024291935.2). Lineage (NCBI taxonomy): Eukaryota > Metazoa > Chordata > Mammalia > Artiodactyla > Giraffidae > Okapia > Okapia johnstoni. Next base: position 52,131,216 of record CM044324.1, on the reverse strand, counting down.
TTCCAAGGAATAAGTGTCTTTTAATTTCATGGCTGCAATCACCATCTGCAGTGATTCTGGAGCCCAAAAAAAATAAAGTCTGACACTGTTTCCACTGTTTCCCCATCTATTTCCCATGAAGTGATGGGACAAGATGCCATGATCTTAGTTTTCTGAACGTTGAGCTTTAAGCCAGTTTTTTCACTCTCCTCTTTCACCTTCATCAAGAGGCTCTTTAGTTCTTCTTCACTTTCTGCCATAAGGGTGGTGTCATCTGCATATCTGAGGTTATTGATATTTCCCCCAGCAATCTTGATTCCAGCTTGTGTTTCTTCCAGCCCAGCGTTTCTCATGATGTACACTGCATAGAAGTTAAATAAGCAGGGTGACAATACACAGCCTTGATGTACTCCTTTTCCTATTGGGAACCAGTCTGTTGTTCTATGTCCAGTTCTAACTGTTGCTTCCTGACCTGCATACAGGTTTCTCAAGAGACAGGTCAGATGGTCTGGTATTCCCATCTCTTTCAGAATTTTCCACAGTTTATTGTGATCCACACAGTCAAAGGCTTTGGCATAGTCAATAAGGCAGAAATAGATGTTTTCTGGAACTCTCTTGCTTTTTCGATGATCCAGCGGATATTGGCAATTTGATCTCTGGTTCCTCTGCCTTTTCTAAAACCAGCTTGAACATCTGGAAGTTCAAAGTTCACGTATTGCTGAAGCCTGGCTTGGAGAATTTTGAGCATTACTTTACTAGCATGTGAGATGAGTGCAATTGTGCGGTAGTTTGAGCATTCTTTGGCATTGCCTTTCTTTGGGATTGGAACGAAAACTGACCTTTTCCTGTCCTGTGGCCACTGCTGAGTTTTCAAGATTTGCTGGCATATCGAGTGCAGCACTTTCACAGCATCACCTTTGAGGATTTGAAATAGCTCAACTGGAATTCCATCACCTCCACTAGCTTTGTTCGTAGTGATGCTTTCTAAAGCCCACTTGACTTCACATTCCAGGCTGTCTGGCTCCAGGTGAGTGATCACACCATCATGATTATCTGGGTCGTGAAGATCTTTTTTGCACAGTTCTTCTGTGTATGCTTGCCACCTCTTCTTAATATCTTCTGCTTCTGTTAGGTCCATACCATTTCTGTCCTTTATTGAGCCTATCTTTGCATGAAATGTTCCTTTGGTATCTCTAATTTTCTTGAAGAGATCTCTAGTCTTTCCCACTCTGTTGTTTTCCTCTATTTCTTTGCACTGATCGCTGAGGAAGGCTTTCTTATCTCTCCTTGCTATTCTATGGAACGCTGCGTTCAGATGGGAATATCTTTCCTTTTCTCCTTTGCTTTTCGCTTCTCTTCTCTTCCCAGCTATCTGTAAGGCCTCCTCAGACAGCCATTTTGCTTTTTTGCATTTCTTTTCCATGGGGATTTTCTTGATCCCTGTCTCCTGTACAATGTCACGAACCTCTGTCCATAGTTCATCAGGCACTCTTGTCTATCAGGTCTATCCCTTAAATCTATTTGTCACTTCCACTGTATACTCATAAGGGATTTGATCTAGGTCATACCTGAATGGACTAGTAGTTTTCCCTACTTTCTTCAATTTATGTCTGAATTTGGCAATAAGCAGTTCATGATCTGAGAGGTTCATTAATTCCTTTTTATACTACCAGACACATGGAGAGACATCATCTCCTACAACTACAGGTAACAGGTGCATCTGCAAGAGCCAACTGCTCCAAAATGGACAAGCCTGCACTTTCTGAGAAAGGGAAAAGGATCTGAATGGTTCTTGGCAACCTCAAGAAGCAATTGATCATATATTTGCTTTTTTTACAGAGCACTTGGAAAGTTCTCTGAGATGAAAGGTGTGATCACTTTAAAAGCATCTCACTACTAACACTGAACAAATCAATACTGAAAGCTGCAGTCATTCATAAAAATATGTTCCAAGGTACTTAAGATAGCAGAAGAGATAAATGTCTGTGCTCTTGTTTAAAGCAAAGGTCTGACAGAATGGTTTTGTGGACTGCTCATCTGACTGGAAATTACAAAGACTCCGCAAAATATTATGATTCCATTCATAAAAATAATTATACATTCTTATGTATTACAGATGTCTGTAAAGGTATTCCAAAAAGTCTGGAAATACAAACTTTCAGTGATGAGGTGAAACAGAATTTTTACTTTTGACTGCAATTTGCTATAAATTTTTTATGAGAATGTCAAGTTACTTTTGTAAATTATCTTTCAAAAATTATATAATCATAATAAATTATCACAGATTCAGCATACCAGAGAAATGGAACATGGTAGCTAACAGAGTTAGTCTATACAATTCTGAGGAGTTCAGGTCCTGTCTCTACTACCTAAACAGAGAGACATGCTGAGTGTCAGTTCATTATCCATGCAGCCTGTTTTCTCAACTGTAAAGTGGGATGTGGCAATAGTACAAATCACAGCCTGTTGTGAGCACTGAATAAAATAATCTATATGTAATCCTCATGTAAACCACTATTTTTCAATGTAGGTACAAATTACAAATATGTGATAAAATATAAAATAGTGGTTAAAGCTTTCTTTCTTCAAATAATTCACAATGTACTTAACAGTCATACAGATCTTCTAAGGTCACTATGATCATTTTACACAGAATAACAGACAATACAAACTATGGTAGAGTAGATTAAATCTACAATGAGTCCATGGCTCAGATGTGTCCAGCTCTTTGTGATCTTATGAACTGTAGCCCGCCAGGCTCCTCTGTCCATGGAATTTTCCAGGCAAGAATACTGGAATGGGTTGCCATTTCCTCCTCCAGATGATCTTCCAGACCTAGGGACCAAACCCATATCTCTTGCGTCTCCAGCATTGGCAGATGGATTCCTTCCCACTGACACCACCTGAGAAGTGCCAATTAAATCTATATAAAGTCTAATAAATTTCGGCCACAGATTTGGCAAAGAAGAACCCAGGAACTTTCTCAATAAATTCCTAATATATTACTTCATTGTCAAATAGCTCTCACAAAAACACCAGAAAAGTCTGCATAATCTAAATTCCAAATAATGAGCTTTACAAGCATTCATATGATAAAGAGAACTCATCTGTTCACTACAAAGGTCTTGTTAGGTCCAGTCTCTATTTTCATTCACTATTTTTTTTTTAAGCTGAGCTGTATGGTTTGCAGGATCTTAGTTCTCCAACCAGGGAGTGAACCTGGCCTGGGCAGTAAAAGCACAAAGTCCTATCCACTCGACTGCCAGGGAATTTCCCACCATCTTATTCACATATCCTGCTGTCTACTCAACATCTCCAGTTGGATATTTAACAGATACCTCATATACAAAATGTCCCATTTCAAATTCTTGGTTCCCCATACCAGCCTAAACCTACCTGGGGGCTTCTACCACCTACCCAGTCTTTTTCAACTCCCCAGTCTTTCTCAAATCAGTAAAGATGCAGTTTAAGTCAATAATCTTGGAGTCATCCTTGACAACCACCCACCCACTGAGGCAAATTCTAGCCAAGCCACTGGGGCAAATTCTATCAGCTGCACCTTCAAAATATCCTGAATTCAACTATTTCTCCTTACCTCCCCCATTAATAAATATTCTGATCCAAATCAACTTCCTTCTCTTGGCCCATAGCAATAATTTTTTTTTTGTTCTTATTTTTATTTATAATAGTTTCTGAATTTACATTCCTGCTTCCACCATTGCCATCAGTATTTTCTCCAAGAGGAGAATGAACTCTTTAAAAGAAAGATAAAGGAGATCAAGTCTCCCCCTGCTCAAAACCCTCCAACAGTCTCCCACCTCATTTAGAAAATCCAAAATCCTTCCATTGACTCTTAAGATCCCACATACTCTGGTCCCTGTCTACCTTCTGAGATTCTACCACTACTGCCCTTACAACATTTTCCATTTGTTGGGCAAACTGGCCTCCTTGCTGTTTCATGAACTTATCGAGCATGCTCCCTCCTCGGAGCTTTGACACTTGCTTCCCTTTGTCTGACTGCTCCTCTTCCAGATATTCACATGGCTAGCCTATTTTCTCCAGGTCTTTGCTCAAATAGCATTTGATCAGAGAATTCTTTCCTCACCATTGCATCTAAATGCACTCCCCATCACCCTCCTCTCTCTAGCTAACACACTTAGTTAACACTTTATCATCACCTGAATATATTAATCAATTAATCAGTGATCAATGCAAAGAAATAGAAGAAAACAATAGAATGGGAAAGACTAGAGATCTCTTCAAGAAAAGTAGAGATACCAAGGGAACATTTCATGCAAAGATGGGCACAATAAAGGGCAGAAGTAGTATGGACCTAACAGAAGCAGAAGATATTAAGACGAGGTGGCAAGAATACACAGAAGAACTATACAAAAAAGATCTTCATGACCCAGATAACCACGATGGTGTGATCACTCACCTAGAACCAGACATCCTGGAATGCGAAGTCAAGTGGGCCTTAGGAAGCATCACTAGGAACAAAGCTAGTAGAGGTGACGGAATTCCAGTTGAGCTATTGCAAATCCTAAAAGATGATGCTGTGAAAGTGCTGCACTCAATATCCAGCAAATTTGGAAAACTCAGCAGTGGCCACAGGACAGGAAAAGGTCAATTTTCATTCCAATCCCAAAGAAAGGCAATGCCAAAGAATGTTCAAACTACCACACAGTTGCTCTCATCTCACACACTAGCAAAGTAATGCTCAAAATTCTCCAAGCCAGGCTTCAACAATACATGAACCGTGAACTTCCAAATGTTCAAGCTGGATTTCAAAAAGGCAGAGGAACCAGAGATTGAATTGCCAACATCTGCTGTATTACAGAAAAAGCAACAGAGTTCCAGAAAAACATCTACTTCTGTTTTATTCACTACGCCAAAGCCTTTGATTGGGTGGATCACACACAACAAACTGTGGAAAATTCTTCAAGAGATGGGAATGCCAGACCACCTGACCTGCCTCCTAAGGAATCTGTATGCAGGTCAAGAAGCAACAGTTAGAACTGGACATGGAAAAACAGACTGGTTCCAACTTGGGAAAGGAGTACGTCAAGGCTGTATATTGTCACCCTGCTTATTTAACTTCTATGCAGAATACATCATGAGAAATGCCAGGCTGGATGAAGCACAAGCTGGAATCAAGATTGCTGGGAGAAAGATCAATAACCTCAGATATGCAGGTGACACTACACTTATGGCAGAAAGTGAAGAACTAAAGAGCCTCTTGATGAAAGTGAAAGAGCAGAGTGAAAAAGTTGGCTTAAAACTCAACATTCAGAAAACTAAGATCATGGCATCTGGTCCCATCACTTCATGGCAAATAGATGGGGAAACAATAGAAACATGACAGATTTTATTTTGGGGGGGCTCCAAAATCACTGCAGATGATGGCTTCAGTCATGAAATTAAAAGATGCTTGCTCCTTGGAAGAAAAGCTATGATCAACCTAGACAGCTTATTAAAAAGCAGAGACATTACTTTGCCAACAAAAATCTGTCTAGTCAAATCTATGGTTTTTCCAGTAGTCATGTATGGATGTGAGAGTTGGACTATGAAGAAAGCTGAGTGCTGAAGAACTGATGCTTTTGAACTGTGGTGTTGGTCTTCTCCAGCAAAGAGATTCAAACAGTCAATCCTAAAGGAAATCAGTCTTGAATTTCATTGGAAGGACTGATGCTAAAGCTGAAACTCCAATACTTTGGCCACCTGATACGAAGAACTGACTCATTTGAAAAGACCCTGATGCTGGGAAAGACTGAAGGTGGGAGGAGAAGGGGATGACAAAGGATGAGATGGTTGGATGGCATTACCAACTTGATGGACATGAGTTTGAGTAAGCTCCAGGAGTTGGTAATGGACAGGGAAGCCTGGCATGCTGCAGTCCATGGGGCTGTGAAGAGTCAGACACAACTGAGTGACTGAACTGAATATATTAAACATATTAATATATCAAATATATGAATATATTAAACACTGTGTTGGGGCTTCCCTGGTGGCTCAAGTGGTAAGAACCCACCTGTCAATGCAGGAGACACAGGTTTGATCCTCGGTCCAGGAAGATCCCACATGCCTCAGAGCAGCTAAGCCCCTGCGCCACAACTACTGAGCCTGTGCTCTAGAGCCCAGGAATAGCAACTACTGAAGCCTGCATGCCCTAAGAGCCTGTGCTCAGCAATAGAAGTCACTGAAATGAGAAGCCTGCATGCCACAACAGAGAGAAGCCCATGTAGCAACAGAGACCTAGCACGGCCAATTAAATATATAAAATTCTACATGCATGTATAAATATATTTTTCATCAAACTCTTTGAGAGGACTTCCTTTTGTTCACTACTGTATCCCTGACACCTGTACAAAGTAGGACTCAGCAAATGTTAAAAGACTGGTGAGGATGTAAAAAAATGAAATTCACATAGATTGCTGACACAAGTATAAATGGTGCAACATCTCTGGAAAACCTTTTGGCAGTATACACACTCAATGACCTTCCAATTCCACTCCTAGGTATGTACCTAACAAAAAGTCATACACACATATACCCAAAGAAACAGAAGAATATTATTTGGAGCATTATTCCTAACAGCCAAAAACTGGAAATAATCAAATGTCCATCAACAACAGAGTGGATAAATTGCAGTGTATTTTTATGGTGGAATTCTATACAGCAATAAGAAAAAACTATTGACACAAGAACATGGGTCATTACTGTTGAACAAAAGAAGCCAGACAGAATATACAATATATGACTCTTATTTACATAACATTCCTTTTTTTAAAAAAAAAGAGAAGATAAAGCTGATGAATGGTAATAGAGGTCAGGACACTGGTTACCCTGGGAGAGGGAGGGATAGTATCTGGCAGGTGAGACGTGGGTTTCTGAAGTAGCTGCTCTTAACATTCTATTTTTTGATCTGGAAAGCACAAGTATGATCACTTTATGAAAATTTATTGAGCTGTACATTTATGATTTGTGAATTTTTTAATAAAAAAGTTTACCAAAAAAGGGAAAGCTACAGGAAAAAAGAAACATTATTAAGCTATCTTCCAAACAGTTCATGATTCCATTTATCTTTTTTTTCCCCTCCTTTGTTTGGTTGCACCATAAGGCTTATGGGAATCTCAGTTCCCCAACCAGGGATCAAACCCATGTCTGCTGCAGTGGAAGCACAGAGTCTTCCAGGGAATTCCCTCCACTTATCTTTTAAACATCTTTTTGTTAACAGCCAAAAGCAAATCTATTTTCATTTAAAACATAACTCAAGATTGATTAGGTGATTAGTTAAAGCCACATCTTCATTCACCTATAAACTGGAATCCAAGTGTTAAGAAAATCAACCTAAAGATCCTTTCTCACTACACAATACTGTTAGTATCTAATTAGATACAAGGACCTATTCAAATGAGAAAAATTTACTCATCTGTTACTGACAGACCTTTCCCCAATGGTTTCTATTTTCTAATGTCAGCATTCAGGGTAAGTTTAATAAAACCTTTGGCCCTGTTTTCTTCCTTAATCTGTGGGACCAAAATCAGTGTCATGTTCTAATTTATAATTGGCATCAACTATCTGCCTGTTTTCCCTATAATTGAGAAGCGGGTTCACATGTAAACAGTACTGATCTCACAAATGCATAAACATACAAAGAGATCCTTTCCTTAAAATAAATCTGTGCTCCACACATGGCCAAACCCTTGCACAATAAATTAACTCTTCAGCAGCCTCCAAGCTAAAAAACTGAAGTGAAACCAATTAAGCCCTAATGGGATCCCAATTTCTTATTTCTGAAAGAAGTCTTAATAGATCTCTCTAAGTTTATAATCTTTATCAACCACCCAGATAATCCTGTTAGACTTAGTTCCAAATCTGCGTATCTGAAAATGTGCTACAATCAAAAAAGCTTTGATTACTGCATTTACAGCTTTCACTGCCACAACCAACATGTGCTTTAACAAACTGGGAAATTTCAATTGCTTCAAAATGGAAATAACAGCCTTAATTAGAAAAGATGGCACTTCTCTGTAAAAACACCAAATGGCAGATGACACTGGTGCTGTGGGAGGGCCCGGAGGAGGCACGCGGGGGCCTTGGAATGGGAGGCCATGGTAGCTTCTGCGGAGGCTTTGGCAGCGGCATCTCGGGCTGGGGCTGAGGCCAAGGCAGAGGCCGTGGACCTCGCAGAGGCAAGGCTGAGAGGACAAGTTGTTCCCCATTACCAAGCTGGGCTGCATGGTCAAAGACATGAAGATCACGTCCCTGGAGGAGATCTATCTCTTCTCTCTGGTATCAAGGAATCTGAGATAGCTCACTTTTTCCTGGGAGCATCCCTTAATTAAGCAGACCTGTGCTGACCAGCAGACCAGGTTCAAGGCATCTGTTGCCATTGGAAGTTACTACGGGGCATGTCAGTTTGGGCATCAAGTGCTCTATGGAGGTAGCCACTGCCATCCGTGGGGCCATCTTCCTGGCCAAGCTCTTCATCACCCCTGTGTGATGAGATGGCTACTGGGGGAACAAGACTGGAGCCCCACATGGTCCCTTGCAGGGTGACTGGCCACTGTGGCTCTGTGCTGGTGCGCCTCATCCCTGTCCCCAAGGGCACTGGTATGGTCTCAGCCCCTGTGCCCAAGAAGCTCCTGATGATGGCTGGCATTGACGACTGCTTCACCTCTGCCAGGGGCTGCTCCGCCACCTTGCGCAACTTCACCAAGGCCATTTTTGACACCATTTCCAAGACTCACAGTTATCTCACCTCTGATCTCTGGAAAGAGACAATATTCACTACGTCTCTGTATCAGAATTCACTGACCATCTTGTAAAGACCCACATCAGAGTCTCTGCGCAGAGGACCCAAGCTCTAGCTGTAGCTACCACATAATTTATATGAGAAAAATAAAGTGAATGAAGCTAGAGGAAAAAAAAAAAATGACTGATAAATTGTTGTCTCCAAACTTTGCATGTCCTAATAGTCTGCATAGTTATCCTATTCACTTTGGCCACCAAAAGGAATAAAGAAGCAGTTGTTAAAGGTTGTCAGATACCATGTCTGGTGGATGGTCTGAGGATTTTATCCTGAGTGTTTCCTCAGGATTTATTGCCTTTTAATTCATGGACACACAGACTGTGGAATGGGAAGAACCTCAGAGATCCTTTATCTTTTGACTTTCCTATATTTAGAGCATTCTTTTGCCTCAACAAAAACCTGCATACCCACTGTGTACACATAAGGTGCTCAAAATGAGTTCAAGGACTTAGAGGTAGCAAGAGCAGAGTGTCTATTCTTCGTCTTTGTGCTGATAAAAGCAGTTTCATAAAATGAGAAGTTGTTGTTTAGTCACTGAGTCATGTCCAACTCTTTGTGACCCACATGGACTGTGGCCCACCAGGCTCCTCTGTTCAAGGGATTTCCCAGGCAAGAAGACTGGAGTGGGTTACCATTTCCTTCTCTGGGGGATCTTCCCGACCCAGGAATTGAACCCATGTCTCTTGCACTGGCAGAGAGATTCTTTACCACTAAGCCACCAGAAAAGCCCCAGTGAGTGGGTAAGACCTCACTCAGTATTTCATGCTAATATTAGGCAATCCATCAGCAGTATATGCATGCAATACAAATGTTTACACAAGACAGTTCTCCCAGCCAGGCTTTTTATAGCTGATAATACAGTAAGTTTACAGTACTAGGCAAAATGTCACCATCTCAGAGTCAATATGATAGATGACTCCTCAATGAGTCTAACCTAGGAACAAATTCTTTAGCCTGATATTCAAAGTGCCCCACAGTTCTGCTTTAACCTGCCTTTACTCTTGCTTTTACTAGTACATCCCGTACCTTCCAGAACAAGAGTTAGTAACTAAGGCCATTTCCCATCCCACTCCTGTACAAACCCTGCCCATGGCCTATTTCAGTAATGGCTATAGGCTAACAATTTCTATATTTGTAAACAGTTGTTAAAAAAAAAAAGAGGAGGAGAATATGTGACAGAAAGCCTAAAATATCTACTATTAAGCTCTTTACAGAAAAAGTTTGCCTACTGCTGCCTTATTCCAGTATCAGGCCCTGGCACGATTTTCTTTATTCCATTTCTCCCTGTCTGTATTTACCAATCCAAGATGGACCCACCCATCAAAATGCAACTAAGTAATATTCAATGAAGCCTTTCTTGCTACTTTCAGGAAGATACACTCTTCCTCTCTTCCATATCCTCTATCTCCCTTAGCACACTATATCCCTTCTAGTTTCCAAACCCAAAACTGAAACACATGGTCTGACAAAGCTATTGCATTAACCAAAATTATTTTACTGCTTCCGCCTTGCCTGTTCAAATCCATCTCCACAGAGACACCAGGGTGCTCTACTTAGAATACAATCATAACAATGTCATTCCCTCATCCTTTCTATTGCTCTCCATTAGCTATGGAATAAAATCCAAGCATAAACCTGTTCCCTGCCTGCTTCTCTACTCTCATCTCCTACCCTTCTTCACCTAGCACTTTATACTTTAACATATTTATTTTCAATCCCTCCCCCCAACCCTGGTCCAGACTCAGCTTTCCCATCTCTTACCCTTTCTTTACTTGGGTCACACACTTTGTTATTAGAAGTAAAAAAAAAAAATTGATATGTCATCTCTGGAGAGTAATTTGGCAACATCTATCAGAATTATACAAATTGTACCCTTTGTCCAAGCAGTTCTACTTCTAGGAATCTAGTCGGCAGATTTATGAAATGGCATTTTTTACAAAGCTATGCAGCACTGTTTCTAACAGCAAAAGACCGGCATGTAAAATGTTCACCAGTAGTGGACTGTAGAAAAAAAAGTATTATGCATCCATACAATGAAATACAATGCAGAATGAGGAAGTTCTTTAATCTATGTTATTATATGGCCCATAGGAATATATCTGCAAGCATACAGTAGAAACTGGTAATGCTATCTGCCTCCAAGGAAGGCAAGTGTTGGCTGCAGCACAGAGGTGAAGGAGACAGTTCACTAAATAAACTTTGTACCTTTTCATTGTTGAATTATGTAAATATACTACCAGTCCAAAAATTGATTTTCTTTTAAGTTGTTGGAGAACCCTTTTCTGAAACATACCCATACATACATGCACATACATTAGGTCAGATGCCTATCCATGGTGGTTCTTATCATGCTATTATTACTGCTTACCATTGATAATGAAACATCAATCTGTTCCTCCCTCCACCATTGAACAACTTTTAAACTTCTCTGGCACCTTAGAATTCTCTTTATATCTGCCAGCATCATGTACTAGGGGCTTAATAAATGTTCCCCTGGTCAGGGAACTAGATCCCACATGCCACCACTAAATAAACAAAATATCTTTTTTAAAAAAGTTCACCTTCTAGTATAATTAGCTTGGGTCACAGTAGAATACAGATATTAGGCCCTTCAAATAAAAGATTTATTGAACTTAATTAGCAGAATAAAGAGAACCAAGAGACTCAAGAAAAAGATAATCGACAATTGATTCTAAGATTTCAAATTACTATTTAAAAACCATGGCTTTAATGGAAACTCTCATTTACCTAATCATTCCTCAGAGTACAACAGCCACAAAATTAGCATGGACTATTTAGACATCTATAGGACGCTCAGAACAAGTCAAGCGTTGGTGTCACGACTACAGTTATGTGCTCAGTGGCTCGGAGGCATGTCTGGCATCCCATCTCCTCCCCAAGAAGTTCACTACCTCCATCAACTGAACCAGGATCTTTGCTTCACTATTTCCCAATACAACTCTCCTCAACAGCATCAATTATAAGAGGAAAAGACGGACAATCACTGTCCAAACTTAATTAAAATCCAGTTGTCAAAGCTTTCACTACAAGAGCAATCAACAAAAATCTATGTTAGGACATAGAGGGCCAGACAAACTGGAAGATCTTTGAGGACAGGGACTGAATTTTATCCACCTGGGAAGCCCCTCAGCACCTAGAACCATCCCTGCAGCTAACGGCTCCACAATATAGTTGTTAAATGAATAGCTTCACTTAAGATTATAAAGGGGATTTTTACTTTATCTGTATTGTTTACATATCTAAAATATATTCACGCATTACAAAATCACTGATGTAACAACAAATAGTGTCTGGAACATGCTTCTACAATTTCTCAATTGATTCTCATCTTGTCAGATAGACAGGGATGGTATGGCTGTCCCCTTTTCACAGATGATAAAAGCCACTCAAAATCCAAATATGAATTGTCCAAGGTTGCAATGCTTGTGAGCTGAAGGTAAAAGGAAGCACTAGGATGACACCCATGTTTTCATTACACATCTAACCAAAAAGAAAAGAATGTCCCCTCACAGATCCAACTTCCCAAAACCTACACCCTTGAATTCTACCTGTGTGACAGTGACCAAATCACCTGACTCCTGAACTTTATATGAAATAGAGGATGAGAATACTACTACTTGCTGATTGCTGTAAAAATCAGATGTGTGAAAACTATTCTGACATTTAAGTGGTAGTTGCTATTATTTCTGTTAATGATATGTAAATAAGAAATGACTGTGTTTACTCCAACAGAAGACAGACTCTATATTATAAAAGAGAATACACCTTTAAGCAGAAATGAGACAACCAAAATTGATTTTACCCAAATACACTGTTTCCTTAACAATTAATTCTAAAACAAAGCAAAACACCCAAAAAGCAAATGGAACTCTCATACATTACTGATAAAAACGCAAAATGGTACATTGCAGCCACTTCAAAAAATACTTTGGGTGTTTCTTAAGAAGTTAAACATGAAATGACCTAGAACCCAGTGAATCCACTCCTAAGTATTTACCCAGAAGAAATGAAGACATATGCGCAAAAGACATAAATGTTTAGAGCTTCATTCATATCATCAAAACAGGAAACAACCCAAATGTCCATTAACTAGTAGACAGACTGATTTAAAAAATTACAGTACATCCATACAGTGGAATGCTACTCAGCAATAAAAGGGAACTACAGATATACACAACATGGATGATTTTCAAAACAATTATAGTAAGTGAAAGATATCAGATACAAAGGCTACATATCGTACAGTTTCATTCACATGACATGGAAAAGGCAAAAAGCTAGAGAGAAAGATAGAAACCACTAGACGGGCAAAAAGTAGTATAGTAGTTAGCAGGGGCTGCTAAATGAAGGGAAAGGAGCATGAGGTAACTACTGGGGATGATGGAAATAATCTATATCTTGGTTGGTGTGATGATTACAATTGCATATATTTGTCAAAACTCACAGAACTGTACCTTTAAAAAAGAATAAAGTTTACTATATGTAAATTATACCTCAAAAACATGACTAAAAGAGAAAGAAAAACTAAACTACTCCATTTACACATCTAGGGGGAAAAGGAATAGTTAAATATCACAATATTTATGCTCAGTTTGGTTCAGTATTTGCTTAAGAAATTTTAGCTAAACCACCTAACAACTGCTGGGTTAAACCTCTCTGAGGAGGTTTTACAGGGATACCCTGTTTTCAGAGAAACTATTCTCTCTCTTTAATCATTAGTTTAATTATTTTGACAGTGCTCACTCTAGTAGTCACTACTACTTGACTTTCATTCATTACCACCTACTTCCTTCCAATGCTCTCCCCATTCCAAAACCCCAAAAAAGGCAACCTACAGCTCTCACCTACAAATATTATCTGAGAAATGAGCACACTTAAATCCCTTACTTGGAATGTCAAAGGCAAACCACTCAGTAGCAAATCACTCTGCCTTTTTCACAAGAAAAAAATATTTAAAATTTCACTATGTGCCAAAACCAACCAGTCATATATACACATACATATATATATATATACATCAAATTTCTGTAAGTTGAATTACATCTTTTTTTATTACTATGTTACATTTAATTTTTTTATTTTATTTATTTATTTTAATTGGAAGCTAATTACTTTACAATATTGTAGTGGTGTTTGCCATACATTGACATGAACCAGCCATGGGTTTACATGTGTTCCCCATATTGAACCCCCCTCCCACCTCCCCCCTCACCCCATCCCTCTGGGTCATCCCAGTGCACTAGCCCTGAGCACCCTGTCTCATGCATCGAACCTGGACTGGCGATCTGTTTCACATATGATAATACACATGTTTCAGTGCTCTTAAATCACTGAGAAGTTATCCCAAAGTAACTTCTGAGTACAATATACTGACCACATACCCTCAGCCTAAAGACAAAAAAAAACTATAAACAAAGAGGTTTATAAACTGAATTTCATAGTAACATGGGTTAGCAATCTTGGAACTATTTCCAGTATATTCTAGGTTTGGACAAATAAATATATTATGGATTATGTGAGTCAGGTTTACAATCCCTAGGTAAGAGAAGGGGCTTAAAAATACAGGAAAAATAAGATAAAGGCTAAATAAACTTTGTGGTACTGGAGGTGTTAGTCTGAACACACAATTCTGAAACCAAGTTCCCTTATCAAGTTTATGATCAATCTCTCTATCCAAAACTTGATTCCCTCTCTTGTACACTCTGACCTCAAGCCTGTGCTAACTGAACACTAATCAACAAGAGTCAGATGACTAACACTATTATTGTTGACAACATCATTAAGCAACTAAAATTGCTATTATGCACATCATCATTAACGTACAAACTCAGGTTGCTTCTCCAGCGCAAGATGAGTGGTCCCAGAGCCACGGACCACTTTGGCTGGAGAATCGTAAACCAGAGACATCCTGACTTCCCAAAACTACAAATAAGAAATGTCACAGTAACGTCACATGACAATTAGTCCCAGTCTCTTTATTCTTCCTCTAAAACATAACCCTAACTCAAAGACCAGGTGGGTTTGAAATCCTTACTTTGCTGCAAACTCCCATTGTTAGAGTTTGGCTTTCAGCACTGCGGGCACAGGAGCCCTTTGCTCAGTTTGTTTTTATTACATTTAGATAAAAATAGAAATAAACTTAGATACATGTGTGTATATACGTATGTGTATATGTGTGTGTGTGTGTACATATATACACATATATATGTGTGTGTGTACATATATACACATAGATTTCTCAGCTCTGCCCATTGAAAGGATCTGAAAGCAATGACAACCCACTGCAATGAGCATACATAGCAACTAGATCTTGATTTCTAAATAATTTTCTCCACTAACAGAAATTAGGAGAAACATCTTGGAGAAATAGCTGATTCCAAAGTTCAGGTGGGAAGATAAGCCTGGAACATCTTTTTTGTGCCAAAAAGGAAGTGGTTCAAGAATGTTAGGAACTTGTCAAAAGCTAGCTTGAAGGGGTTTCCACTGCCAAATCTGGGACAATGTGAAAACCACAAAAAATAATGCTACTAACAGATTATGACCTACTGCATAAAATAAGAATCCATATTAATACACACAAATAAAGGTAAGAAAAGGCTCTCCAGCAGAATACTAACCAATAAGCAAAGAATAAAACCGATAAGCTGAAAAGAATAAAATTGATAAGCAAAAAATAGAAACTGATAGCACAGTTCTGTAATATGAAAGCACAACTATCATAGTAATAACTGACTCAGGCAAACATCATCCATAGATGCTACAACTACTGGATAAAAGTTTGATGAAAACAAGGTATTTACATGGACTCAGTATCTCCCATAACATTACTAATTAAAAAGGAAGACATTAAACTCTATAGTGGAAAAACCTGACAGACATCATCTTAAATAAGTGATCAAAGTTAACATCACCAGTACTGAACAAATGGATATCAAATGCTTCCTGATATGATGCAATGAGAAGGATATAACATTACTCTGCAATATACCCATCAAAATGCATAATCTGAATCTATTCATGAGGAAGGCAAATTCAAATTGAGAGAAACTCCGTGAAATAAACGGCCTATACCATTCAAAAGAGACAAGATCATTAAAGATAAGTCTGAAGGGTTCTTTCAAACTGAAGGAGACTGGAGATCAAGCAAATATTTTATGCAGATCCTGCATTGGATCCTAGATTAGAAAAATTTTTCCCTATAAAAAACATTGGAACAAATGGCAAAATTTGAATAAAATCAGTATATTAGATAATAATATTATAACCAATCTGTATTTCCTGATTTTGGAAAGAATATTGTGGTTACATAAGAGAACGTCTTAGTTTACTGAAAATATACATTATCATGTTTAGGGTAAAGAAGTATCATATTTATAACTTACTCTAGTTTCAAAAATTAATATGCATATATAAAAAGAATATAGGGACCTCCCTGGTGGTCCAGTGGTTAAGAATCCACCTGGTTAAGAACCAGTGCAGGGGATGCTGGTTCAATACTTGGTGAAGGAACTAAGATCCCGCATGCTTTGGGGCCACTAAGCCCCCAAGGTGCAACTGCTGAGCCCACGGGCCACAACTAAAGAGAAGCCCTTAAGGAGGAGCTTATGAAAACTTGAGATCCTGAGCTCCTAAGCTCCTAGCGGCTCCAGGCAGCTAGTGAATGAACACCAGAAGAGCTAAGACCACCATCTCCTCTTGCCCATCTCTCAGAACCTGCCTTGTCTAAGCCACTGCTACTTTTAATTTCGGCCATTAAGACTTGCTTTCTGCCAGCCTCTGCCTTGTAAGGTTGATGCAACTTCTCAAGAGAGAAACAAATGAATCATAATCACTTTCTCAATATTAAGGACAAAGAAATACTGCCACATTTTTGGTGGAAAAAAATATCACTAGTGTTTTAACTTCTATGGGGGATGAGAGAGGGAGAGGATAGTGGTAAGGAGACAGTAAACCAGCTAAAAACTATGTGAAATAGAGGAAATGATGATTTTAATTAGTGAAGCTCTAGGGATATAAGGTAACAATGAATAAATCTGTGCTATCTGAATGTCTGTTCTCATGTGGCTTCAAAAAACTAAAAGCAGGCAGGACCTCTGCATTGAGATGGCTAAGTTAACAAAGGAATAAGGGAAACATCTGTATGAGAGGAAAAGGTCAAAGCAGTGTGTCAAGGGAACTCTGCTATGACTGGTATTAACATTTCACTTGAGTTGCTGCAGAGGTCAGATTACATATTTGTCGCCATCAGCTAATTTAATTGAAAGGTCTAGCCAACTCCAACGCCATCTATTCAGACAGAAGGATACCTAGCTCCGAGTACCTCTGAGTTTTACTTTGATTTCTGCATTTAATTACAGAAATACAAAAGAGAGGGGCAGAATCATATTTTAAAGAGCCACATTCCAAAGTAAAGGTTCACTGCATAGTCCATATACTACATTTGATGATCCATATTTGACAGCTCCTCATGGGGCCATGCAAAATTAGCATGGACATTTCTTGGGCTTTTGATGTTCACTGCCATCATGTGCTTCACTGCTAAAGTCAGGAAACATATGGGATGAATTGGTAAAGGCTGCTGAGAGTTTCTGCTGCCTTTCTGTTCTCTGTTTTTAATTCATGGCTAAGGCCAACTCAGAATACCTCTAAACAAGACCAAGATCTAATACAGCACTCTTTAAACCATATCCACTCCCAGGATATTTTTAAATAAGAAAAGATGTTAGGGAAAGAAAAGTGTTGAAGAAAAATGATGGAAATCAAGTATCTTCAGGGAACACTGGGATCCTTGGGAACATATGTCTAAAAACCTATAGTTTAGCTAGTGAAAAGGAGAAGCCACATGGTAAGAGAGTGAAAAATAGTGGGTTTTGGACTCAGATCTCAGTGAATTCAGTATCAGGACTGAACTAAGTGTGAATAGTGTGTCTGCTACTGGTTAACTGTGTGACCTAGGGGAATTTATTTAACTTCTCTGAGACTTATTTTCTCATCTGTAAAACAGAGATACTAACTCCCTCTCAAGGATGTTTTAAGAATACATGAGATAACATACGTGAAAGGGGGTTCCCAGGTGGCGTAGTGGTAAAGATTGGCCTGCCAATGCAGGTGACAGAGGTGGCTTGGGTTTGATCCTGTGGTGGGAAAATCACCTTGAGTAGGAAATGGCAACCTGCTCTAGTATTCTTGCCATAGAAAAATTCCATGGACAGAGGAGTCTGGTGGGCTACAGTCCATGGGTTCAAAAAAAGTTGGACACAACTAAGTACAACATACATGAAAAGTACCCAGCAGAAAATCTAGCAAAGACTTTTTTTTTTAAAGAATTCAACTGGACTTAAAAGTCAGATTCAGTTGACATATCTGCTATAGACTCATTTTACAAGTTTAATTTATGATACCCCAACTGCTATAATTTCAGATAGCCTCAAGGCCTTGGAGAGGCCTGAGACAAAAACCAGAGACAGAGGCAAAAGTTACTTAACCAGCCATAATAAAACCCAGAGACAGACTCTGTCACACGTAAATATACTAGCTCATATTGCACATGGGGCCAGTCAATACAGTGCCAGAAAGGCCCCTCCTCTTTGTAATTTTACTAAAGCAGAAACAATAACTAGGGGAGAGATTCTCCCTCAGCCTTTAAACTTTCAGGGATTTTAAGTAAATCTTTACAAATGAATGATCACTTTCTATGAAGTTCAAAACAATACTCTAAAATTAAGAATTGAGGCTAAAACCAGCAGGTAAGAAATCTTACTTCCCCAACTTTCCTCCTGTTTTCCTTACCCTGGAGGAAGTATGAACTCAGGGAATTAACTCATCTTTATCCTAGTGCTACATGCATCCACTGTACTCTTATTTAAACCACCTTTTCTGTCTAAAAGCTTTCAGCAGCTACCTTCACGTTAAGAAGTCAGGCTCTGTAGTCACAAAAGATCTAGATTTTAAACTGTTCATTTATTAGCTCTACGTATTTCCAGGTGGCACTAGTGGTAAAGAACCCACCTGCCAATGCAGGTAGATGTAAGGGACGTGGGTTTGATCTCTGGGTAAGGACGATCCCCTGGAGGAGGAAACGGCAACCCACTCCAATATTCTTGCCTAGAGAATCCCATGGACAGAAGAGCTCGGCAAGCTAGTTCATAGGGCTGCACAGAATCAGGCATGACTGAATAGACTTAACATGCACAGGTGAGATCTGAGTCAATTCCTAGTTTGTAAAAGAGGATATATAACTAAAAGTAAAGGATTAAAAGGCAAAAGGTGGCCCAAAATAAATATTCGATATTAGTCATCATTACTATTAGGCAAGAGTTAACCTCATTTATAGATCAAATAAAAAAACAACTGAGTCTCAGAGGTAGAATAACTTCCCAGTAGAATGGGACCTCAAACCCAAAAGTCTGCCTCCAAATTCTGCTTTTTCCATTACGCCAAACAACCTATCTCATGTATGAAAGTGAAAGTTGCTCAGTTGTGTCCAACTCTTTGGGACCCCATGGCCTATACGGTCCATGGAATTTTCCAGGCCCGAATTCTGGAGTGGGCAGCCTTCTCCAGGGGATCTTCCCAACCCAGGGATTGAACCCAGGTCTCCCACATTGCAGGCAGATTCTTTACCAGCTGAGCCTCAAGGGAAGCCCAAGAATACTGGAGTGGGTAGCCTATCTCTTCTCTAGAGGATCTTCCCAACCCAGGAATCAAACCGGGGTCTCCAGCATTGCAGGCAAATTCTTTACCAACTGAGCTCGCAGGGAAGCCCTATCTCATGTCTATCCCTGTCGTTTTAAACAGGCTACTAACTGCAATTTATCTAGTCTTTATTCTGTGGTCACAGGTTATGGGTGTGTTTTTAATCTTATCCCATTTTTCTCTTTTTCATATCCTAATAGTTTGGGAGGAAAACTGACTGAACACAGCAGTGTGCCACAGCAGGTGATGACCAGGGGAAAAGACGAGACCCAGTTTCTCCTTGTCAGTATCCTTACCTAGAGTAGCCTCTCTCCTCTCTAAGTGCATTTGCTGCTTTTAAATCTGCTATGAATCTGGGCTCTAATAAGTATCCTAGGACTAGTGTGAGTACCTCTAAGCCTGAAGAACAAAGGAATTACAAACTTTCCAAACCAGAAGGAGCGAGTCATGCATGTAGGGAGAATAACCTTCAGAAGAATAACAAGGTACACAGCTAGACAGAGACAACACTCATAGGAAGGGAGCAGGATAATTAAATTCCATAACCTCAGATGGGAAGAAAGCCAGCGGATGTAGTCTAAGTAAGTCAGCTTCCCAGGGTGGGAAATGATGGAGAGTGGACCTAGAGGAGCCAACAGAAGGCACCTAATTCTACCTCAGAGAAGTCTTCCTGGTGCACTTTCACATCTCTTCTTTCATCCTAGTGGCTAAGTGCCAGATAAGGAAAGAGTTACTGAACGTGACAGTTCTCACCCCTTTTGAAGAGTAATGCTTATCTACCATAAAATATTTATGGGTGGGTTTTTCACTAATTGAGTATGGTCATTTATCATCCCACTTGTAACTGTTCAGAAATCTTTTAGGTTCAAGAATTTATATATTTTTCTCCACATTTATGGATTTTGCACTTACCTACTAGGCAAATTAAATCACAATAATGCACGTACTATCACAACCCTCAAGGAACTTAATACTAAGGAGTTTGTACTCATATCTTAAGATATCTTAAGACAGAATGAGTGCCACCAGAGAGGAAAGAGCTGTTGTGCTGTGAAAAGTGCTAGGACAGGTTTCTTTGCCATCCAGCCCCGGGCAGGCGTAACTTCAGCCAGAATTCACTGTTAACTATTAACAAGGTTTCCCACAAGTCCAGGTCTGGAGAACCACTCACCAAGCCCTCAACAGCCCCCAGTTCCCACTCTATACCCTCAGCCAATAAGGTTCATGCCTCATTCTCCTGGAAAAAGGCCCTCTCCTTCCAAATGTCACCTCCTTACCTGAATCTTACTTGGACCCTCAAAGAACAATTACAATGCGCCTACTCTGCATTCCCAAAAGCCTTTACTTTGAGAACTGAGTAAAGCACTTTATCATTATCCATGTATTTGTGCAGGACCTCTACTAGATTGGGGCTTCCCTGGTGGCTTAGACGGTAAAGAATCCGCCTGCAACGCAGGAGACCTGGGTTCAATCCCTGGGTTGGGAAGATCTCCTGGAGAAAGGAAAGGCTACCCTCTCCAGTATTCTGGCCTGGAGAATTCCATGGACTATACAGTCCATAGGGTAGCAAAGAGTCGGCCACGACTGAGCGACTTTCACTTCACTTCACTTCTACTAGATCGTGAGATTCCAAGTCATCTGTATCCTCAGCCACTAACAGCACTCAAAATAGTATGTCAGGCCCAGTGTAAGTATTCTACATATATTAACATATACATTCTATTAATATGTACATCACAGTAAGTCATCACAGTAAAATTGAAAACAAGATGACAGGAACTCTCTTCTCAATTTTACAAGTGAAGAAAAGAAAGTGCACAGAAAGGTTAAGTAGTGGTGAAAGTCTCAAAGCTAGTAAGGACTGGACCCCAGGATTTCAATCTCGGCACAACTTCAGAACTGAATTTCAATAGACATCATGGGTTGAGGGGAAGGTCAGACTACAAGATCAATGGTCTCCACCACAGGGAGCAAGCACAGTTACTATTCACACACTGGGGTGTGGAAAGCCAAATACTGGAACTTCTACTTACATTTGTTTCAGTTCATCCTTTTGTAAAATGTCTATTTTTGCACATGTTATAAAATGTACATAACAGACAGTACAGTCAACACTGTAATTGTAACTTAAACACATAATGTGTGTGCATACTCAACCATATTTACTGATACAAAGAACATTAAAACCATTTGAGGCCACTATTCTAGACTAACTGTATCATGAGACCCTCATTTTAAAACATTCTCTTCAGGAAAAATAAAGTCTCTCAACATTTTCATGCAACTTATAAATACTTCCAGATTAAAAGAAAAAACATACTAAGCACATTGCCTAGAAATGTTATATAGAATCTCTTAGGAACACTATAAACAAACAAAAAACCAACCTTAGTTACATAATAGAATGAAAAAATTGTACTTTAGGGCTTATTTTAAACAGAAAACTGCATAAAAGAGATCTGGGCATTAAAAAAAAAAAAATCTAAGTTTATATTAAAGGTCCTTTCACTACACAGAGATAGTGTAACTTTGCCAGACCTAAAGGTCACCTCTGTTGGTCTCTTAAACTCCAAGAGGAATAGATTAAACTTTCCAAAGCAGCAACTGCAGACTTGACTATGAAGAGGCATTAGCTGGGTCCACCTACCTACTCTGCATTTCTTCAATCCAACATTTAATGGGAATCAAAGAAGAGAGGCTGTGTAAAGCCCCCCTTTTATGGGTGGAAGAACTTGGGCTCTGAGGCTAAACCCAGAAGGTTCCTCCTGTCCTCAGCTTCATCCTCTGCACAATGAGCATACACAAATACTTAACTCTTATCTATGTTACCAGGATTAAATGAGAGAAAACATGCAAAATGGGTTTATCCGTTTCCTCATTGGACTTGTCTCTCTCCCTTCCCCCTAACTAAAACTCAAAGCTTGAGTTTGGTTTATCTAATTTGTTGCCATATTCCCAGGGCCAAAATGGTAATTTTTATTTAATAAGTACTAAATGAATAGAACGCGAAATGCCTGCTGCTCAAAAAATGTTGGCTATTATGGCTATTATTGCTAACAAGAAACAATGAAAATTTTATTGTTAAGAGACCCACACCTCCTCCAAAGATCTCACATTTCTAGGACGTACAGTAGATAAATGCTGAAAAGGAGAAATGGAGGTAAGAAAAACAACTGGATTATAGAGCAGGACTAACCTAAAATAAAATTAAAATCTCAAATAAATACATAATCAGAGCCGAATTTCGAGCTTTCCCGAGTGAGGTTCACCCTGGATGAGGTTTAACAGCGATTACAGTAATGACAGTTTTCACGCCTGTGTGTGCCAGAGTCCATGTCAAGCCTCCTATTTGGCCTCACGAAACCCTGAACCGGGGTGGGGAAGGGCTGGAGATGTTCTTCTCGCCTTCATTTTGCAGAAGGGGGAACTGAGGCTCAGAGAGACGCAAGGTCACCGCCTGTAAGCGGAGAAGCCGCAATGTGAACCCCGGCAGTCAGACCCCTGAGCCTGCACTCAACAGGCCCCTCAGAGGGGCCATCCTCGCCTCTTCCACCATCTGCCACACACCCCTCGAAACTGGATGTGTGTAATATTTCTCCAGGGCCGGACTTAGTGGCCCCGGCGCCAGAAGAACAAAACAATCCTTGTCCGCCGGCAAGTTAGATGGACGCCGGCCCGGCCGGGGCTCCGAGGCCGCGGTGCCTAGAGACTCGCGCACACCACGAGCTCCGAGCTCTTGAGCGGTGCAGGAGGCGCCTGGGCGGCCCTGGGAGCTCGGGAAGGCCCGGCCCGCCGGGTGACCTTGGATCTGCCGCCCTTCTTGGGGCCTCAGTTTACCAGCCTGGCCTCGCGCCGGGGGCCTCCCGGGAGCTCGCGCCTGTGGAGCCGCAGGCCTTCACACGCCCCCCTCAGCCGCCCGCTTTCCCGCCCCGCTTACGCTGGAGGGCGGCCGCTCCAGGGACGCCCACCATCGCCCAGCGCCGCTGCCGCGCACCTCCGCCTCCACTCGCGGCCCGGGTCCCCCGCTGGCACCGCTGCGGGACCTATAACCACCAAGCTCGCAGACCCCAGAGCCGCTGCTGCTGCTGCTGCCGCCGCCGCCGCCGCCGCCGCCCGTTAGGGCCGCGCGCCGCCCCGCCCCCCAGTTGGCCCCGCCCCGCCCGCCGGGCACGCCCCCGCCGCGCGTTCTCGACCGCCAGACCAACGCACGCGGAAGCCTGGCCCCCAGACCGACTCCCACTAAACCCCGCCTCCTGACCTGCTCCGCCCTTCCGCGCGAACCTACTACCCTATCCCGGCGCACCCTGCTTCTCAGTTCCGCCCCCCTGCGTCACGCGCGCCCATCACGTGCAAGGTCCACTCTTCAGGCTTAGGGATTCCAGCTGTGGCCAAGGCAACTGCCAGAACTCAGAGGCGGAGCCCTAGGAGGCGGAGCTTAGTGGGGGGAGGGCGCAATGCCTCACCTGAGTTCTCCAGGTTAAGGTCTTTTCGCCTTTGCTCGTGTCTTTAGGCAACTCACGTCTCCCGATAGTGTTCCAAGTATTTTAAATGTCATGATCATAATGTTAATAACTGTTAGCTGTCATTATTATTACCGAGCTATTTTTATACACTCCATCCCGTTAATCCTTACAATGAGCAAGAGAAGTATTATTATTCTCCCTTTTCTATACATGCGGATAGGGTTTTCCCACCAACCAGGTTGCTCACTGGGTACAGTTAACAAATAGCTGAGATGGGATTGGAAGCTAGGAACTTGTGACTTCAGACCCGGTACTGTGAGCTACTCTGAAGTATTCTGCCTCCCAAAGTCTCTAAATTAAAACAAGAGATTAACAGTTCCAAACTCTTCTATGTACAAAGATACCAAAAGCAAAGTTCTTTTAACTATACTTGTCTTTTGCAAGCAAAAGATTGAGATAAAATTGTTGCAACGTACTCAACAAGAAATCAATATTCAAAATAAATAAAGAGCTCCTTAAAACCAATAAGAAAAGTAAGATAATTTAATAGAAAAATGGGCAAAGAATAAATAGATAATGCACAGAAAAGAAAAACTGAATAGGTAATAAACATTTTTAAAAGCTGCTCAGTCTTTCTAATAATTAGGACACCACCAAACAATGAGTTGCCATATTTCATGCATTAGATTGTAAATTCCACTGTGAGTCTCCATCCCAAAGAAATACTAGCTCGTGTGCACAAAAAGTTGTGTAGGAAAGAAGGTTATGCCAGAATTATTTACGACAACAAAAAGTGGAATTGACTCGAATGTCCAATGTGGAAAACTAGTAAAACAAACTATTTAGAATAATATGCAACATTTAAAAAGTAGGTAGATCTACTTGTAATAAAGGGTTGCCAAGACATACTTATTAACTGAAAAAGCAAATTCAAGTTCCATGTAGTTATTCTTTTGCTTTACTTCCAAGTTTTGGATAATTGGATAATTTTTCTTAACACCTACATACTATGTGCACTCTAAAATTGTGCTAAATCTAAGCCCACATGCCAGAGCCAGACAAAGTGGATATAAATTATAGCTCCATACTTACCAGCCATGCAGACCTGGACAAGTCATTCTACATTTCTAAGCTTAGGCAAGTAGTTCACAATAGTACCTAGGTTGAAAGATTGTTGCATGAAAAGTACAATGCCTGGTACATTTTTTAAATGTTATACTTATTATTATATGCACTTTCTTTTTTGTTGTTGTTAATCTCTTTTCCCTCCTACTACTGAGCCTCTACCCTTCATGCCTGGAAGTTGTTAACACAAAGTAGGTGCTCAAAAAAAGCCTTGCTATGCATTCTATTACCATTTGAATCCTGCCATATACTGCCTTGCCTTCTCTTGGCACTTAGCTATTTGGAATATAATAATTGATCAACATTTGAAGTATTTTTATGATGTAGATATTTAAGAGATTTTTGCTGAATTAAAGGAAAATTCAGCAAAAGGAAGAAAGGAAGGAAGTAGGGACAATAATTAACCTGCCTAAGACCATATACTATGAAGCGGTTGCCTGGTCAAAGAGGCTAAACATAGAATTTTCTGCAACAATATCACATTCAAGCTGATGAGTATGAATTTATTTATTAAACATGTAGTGAGAAACTAGCCCATAACTCAGTGGTTCTCAAAGTGAGCTACTGTCAAAATCATTTGGAAATGAGAAACTGATTTAGAAACACATACTCACAGGCCCTGCTGATCAGGAAGGCCCCCAGGTCTGGAACCACAAGAGCTCCTCTCCAGAGGTAGAAGGAAAGGAAAGTGGCTTCCACTTCTTTCCAAGGCTACCCACTCCAGTATTCTTGGGCTTCCCTTGTGGCTTAGCTGGTAAAGAATCCACCTGCAATGTGAGAGACTGGGTTCGATCCCTGGGTTGGGAAGATCCCCTGGAGAAGAGAAAGGCTACCCACTCCAGTATTCTGGCCTGGAGAATTCCATGGACTGTACAGTCCATGGGGTCACAAAGAGCCAGACACGACTGAGCAACTTTCACTTCTTCCCAAAGTCTTGTCTGTCCTTGCCAAGTCAAATCTGGCTTACTTCTATGACAGCATCTCCATCGCTCTCAGGCTGGTCAGACAGAATGCGAGTCCCATTGTATACCAGGTCTCTAGCCTAACCTCACCTCTGGGAGCCCCCTTCCTCCCTCCACACTACCAATCCCCACTTTACTCCTATACACCCGTTAGATATCAGCTCATCTGGCACTTCCTCAGAGAAACCCTCCAGACCTGTCAGACCTCCTAGTGACCACTCCTACCATGCAGCTCTTCTTCATAGCACAGAACCCTTTTGTCATTTTGCATTTATTTTTCCCATTCTTGGATTACTATCCATCTTCCTCTATAGACCTCAAGTTCCATAAAAATATCCTTTCTGTTTTTTACCACTATGTCTCCAGTGTCTGGGACAGAAATGGCCCTCCGTAAATGCCTGTTAAATAAATAAGGGAAGTATTAAAGTGGAGGTAGGCACAGGCATCTGTTAGAGTACAAAGAGTCTTTCTAGTCAGCCCCCTTGACACCCTTCCCCAACACATGCCCTTGGGAGTCACAGAAGCATCGTCAGGAAAGGAGAGAATCAATGCATTCACTAAATAAATATTTATAAAAGAGAAGGCATTTTGAAAATTCCCAACCACTTAAAAACTAAAATATATAGTACTTCTAAATAACCAGTGGGTCACAGAAGAAGTCACAGGAAAATTAGTAAATATTTACAATGCAAAAATCCTCAACAAAATATTAACAAATTTTATTCTACAATATACAAAAAGGATAACATATCCTAGTCAAATTGGAATTATCCTGGAAATTCGAAGCTGATTTAAAAACTTTTGTTTACACAAAAACTTGTGCATGGCTGTCAATAGCAGCTTTATTCAAAATTACTAAAAACTGGAAATCTAAGTGTTCCTCACCTGGTGAATGGATAAACTATGGTACAATCATCATTCAAGTAAACATTATTCAGCATTAAAAAGGGACACATTTCTGGTAGGCACAACAGCGTGAATGAGGGGAGGGGGTAGTGGAGGGATGGACTGAGTGTTCAGGGTTAGTAGATGCAAACTGTTATATATAGAATGGATAAACAAGGTCCTACTGTATAGTACAGGGAACTATACTCAATACTCTGTGATAAACCATAATGGAAAAGAATATAAAAAAAATGTATAATGACTTCTCTTGTGGTCCAGTGGTCCACGCTTCCACTGCAGGGGTCACAAATTCTATCCCTGGTTGGGGAACTAAGATCCTGTATGCTGCAAAAAAGACTGAAGATCTAAGATTCCATGTGCTGAAACAAAGGCCTGGCACAGCCAAATAAATAAATAATAAAAAATAAAAGTGAAACCATTGAAGTGCAAGTTACATACACAGCAAAATGCACAAATCGCAAGCATACACGTTGATGAAATGTTTCAGGCTTAACACCCTGTAACCACCACTTATATCAAGATAAAGTTCCTTTCTACCACCCTAGAAGGCTCTGTAATGTCCCTTTTCAGTTAATACTCCACCCAGAGGTCATCACTATTCTATCACTTTAGCTATATGATTGTTTTTTAACAGCTTTATTGAGATATGATTCATATACCGTACACTCACCCATTTAAAGGGCATAATTCAATGGTTTCAGTATATTCACAGAGTTGTACAACCATCGCCAGAGTCTAGCTTTGAACATTTTCATCACCTCAAAGAGACATACCCCCATACTTAATAGCAGTCACTTCCCATCCTGCACTCTCCAGCTCTTATGATTGCTTTTTTAAAAAATCAACCTTATGGGGGACTTCCCTGGTGGTCCAGTGTCTAGAATCTGCCTTGCAATGCAGGGGACACAGGTTCAGTCACTGATCAGGAACTAAGATTCCACATGCTGCTGAGCAACTAAGCCCACAAGCTGCAACTAGAGAGCCCATGAGCAGCAAGGAGAGATCCCACAAAAGACAATGAAGATCCCATATACTGTAACTAAGACCTGCCACAGCCAAATGAATTAAAAAAAAAAAATCAACTTTCTGGGACTTCTCTGGCGGTTCAGTGGTTAAGACTCTGCCTCCATTTCGGGGTGCAGGAGTCCAATCCCTGGCCAGGGAACTAAGATCATGAGAACAAAATTGCGCAGTTGAATCTCCTTGCAATCCAAGGGATTTTCAAGACTCTTCTCCAACACCACAGTTCAAAAGCATCAATTCTTCGGTGCTCAGCTTTCTTTATAGTCCAACTCTCACATCTATACATGACTACTGAAAAAAAACATAGCTTTGACTTGATGGACCTTTGTCAGAAAAGTAATGTCTCTGCTTTTTAATATGCTGTCTAGGTTGGTCATAGCTTTTCTTCCAAGGAGCAAGCGTCTTTTAATTTCACAGCTGCACTCATCATCTGCAGTGATTTTGGATCCCAAGAAAATAAAGTCTGTCACTGTTTCCATTTTTTTCCCATCTATTTGCCATGAAGTAATGGGACCAGATGCCATGATCTTAGTTTTCTGAATGATGAATTTTAAGCCAGCTTTTTCACTCTCCTCTTTCACTTTCAGCAAGAGGCTCTCTAGTACTTCTTCACTTTCTGCCATAAGGGTGGTGTCATCTGCATATCTGAGATTATTGATATTTCTCCCGGCAATCTTGATTCCAGCTTGTGCTTCTTCCAGCCCAGCATTTCTCATGATGTACTCTGCATAGAAGTTAAATAAGCAGGGTGACAATATACAGCCTTGCTGTACTCCTTTTCCTGTTTGGAACCAGTCTGTAGTTCCATATCCAGTTCTAACTGCTGCTTTTTCACTCTCCTCTTTCACTTTCATCTAGAAGCTCTTTAGTTCCTTTTGGCTTTCGGCCATAAGGGTGGTATCATCTGCATATCTGAGGTTATTGATATTTCTTCCAGAAATCTTGATTCCAGCTTGTGCTTCATCCAGCCCTGTACACTTTGCATGATGTACTCTGCATACGAGTTAACTAAGTAGGGTGACAATATCCAGCCTTGACGTACTTCTTTCCCGATTTGTAACCAGTCTGTTGTTCCACATCTAGTTATTTTTGTTTTTCTTTTTTAAAAAAACCAAAAAAGGAAACAACACATTTAATTTAAAGGAAGAAACCCAGAAATTGTCCAAAAAAACAGTGGAGCAAATCAACTCCTGAAAAAGCTGTATATCACAGTGATCACATTTATTGGAAGGGTTGGAGAAAAAAATGCTGTTTAGCTGAAGAATTTGTGAGTTATCTACAAATCAACTTATTTCAGGAGTGGAAGAATTCTTGGTTATTTCTTAGTATCAAGATGTACATTGGTCTCTCTTTTGAATATCTTCCACATTCAAAGAGGCACTCACACACTATAGCCTGTCTTCCGCACGGGATAAATGCTCCATTTCAGCCAACTCTCAACGGCGGGGCAACTAGCACAACATCATCTCTCCGTACAAAGAGCATCGGAATATTCCATTTTGTTGATTTACATATCTCTTCACATGTTTCTTCATCAATTTCTATAGTTGTCACAGTTTCTTCCGCATCCCCCAATATCATATTTAAATGTTGATCATAAGCATGTAACCTGCCTCGAAGCTCTCTGTCGCTTCTCATCTTCACACAGATGCGCTCGTCCAGGCTGAGCCAGATGAGATCCAGGGGCTCTTCCACATGTTTGGTCCTTTGTTACTGGTCCATGCCATCTGCCGTCTTTCAAACCCTGCCCCACATCCAGTTCTAACTGTTGCTTCTTGACCTGCACACAGATTTCTCAAGAGGCAGGTCAGGTGGTCTGGTATTCCCATCTCTTTCAGAATTTTCCAGTTTATTGTGATCCACACAGTCAAAGGCTTTGACATAGTCAATAAAGCAGAAGTAGATGTTTTTCTGGAATTCTCTTGCTTTTTCTGTAATACAACAGATGTTGGCAATTCAATCTCTGGTTCCTCTGCCTTTTCGAAATGCAGCTTGAACATCTGGAAGTTCATGGTTCATGTACTGTTGAAGCCTGGCTTGGAGAATTTTGAGCATTACTTTGCTAGTGTGTGAGATGAGGGCAATTGTGCGGTAGTTTGAACATTCTTTGGCATTGCCTTTCTTTGGGATTGGAATGAAAACTGACCTTTTCCTGTCCTGTGGCCACTGCTGAGTTTTCCAAATTTGCTGGCACATTGAGTACAGCACTTTCACAGCATCATCTTTTAGGATTTGAAATAGCTCAACTGGAATTCCATCACCTCCACTAGCTTTGTTCCTAGTGATGCTTCCTAATGCCCACTTGACTTCACACTCCAGGATATCTGGCTTTAAGTGAGTGATCACACCATCGTGGTTATGGGAGTCATGAAGATCTTTTTTGTATAGTTTTTCTTTGTATTCTTGCCACCTCTTCTTAATATCTTTTGCTTCTGTTAGGTCCATACCATTTCTGTCCTTTATTGTGCCCATTTTTGCATGAAATGTTCCCTTGGTATCTCTAATTTTCTTGAAGAGATCTCTAGTCTTTCCCATTCTATTGTTTTCTTCTATTTCTTTGCATTGATCACTTATTAGGAAGGCTTTTTTTATCTCTCCTTGCTGTTCTTTGGAACTCTGCCTTCAGATAGGCATATCTTTCCTTTTCTCCTTTGCCTTTCGTTTATGTACGATGAACCACATCAATTTCAAGGGCCCAATTTGATGAATTTTGACAGTTGTACATACCCGTGAAATCACCAGTACTATCAAGGTACAGAACACTTTTATCACCCCTCTATGGTTTCTCCTGTTCCTCTGCAATCGACCCTTCCATCTGAATATGGGCCCAGGGAACCGTTTGTCTGCTTTCTGTCACTATGCTTTTGTTTTCATTTTCTAGAATTGCATGTGCATGGACTCAAGCAGCATGTACTCTCCTGTCTGGCTTCTTTCACCCAACATTATAATTATGAGATTCATCTGTGTTGTATCTATCAGTAATATGCCTTCCTTTTTATCACCAGTTATTCCATTGTTTGAGATACACTACAATCTACCATTTTTGAAAATAAAACTTATTGAAGACCTGGGCAGCTCTGGCTTTGAACATATAGATTCCTTAAGTTCTGTTCGGTTTTATAGATCATTCTTGCTTAGTTCAGGGTTTAGTGCGTATGTATGTTGAAGGTTGAGAAGAGAGGCCTTCTTTGAACAGATCAGAGCCACGAAACATCAGCATCCTTCTGTTACCTAAGGCCTACAGGGACGTAAGAAATGGGAGTTCGATCCTTGGGTCGGGAAGATTCCTTGGAGGAGGGCATGGCAACCTACTCCAGTATTCTTGCCTGGAGAATCCCATGGACAGAGAGCCTGGTGGGCTACAGTTCAAAGGGTCACAAAGCACTGGACATGACTCAAGTGATTTAACACAGGGTCCAGAACATTAACGTGTTAAGAGGCTGAAAGAGGTTCTTTAGAAACTGAATTTCAGCTCAGTTTGCAAGAGCTCCATTTTCCAGCCAAGAGAACTGAGTCTTAGAGAGGTTAAGAGGCTTACCATAACATTTGCCTGAGTCAGAAGCTAAGTCTCAAGTGACAGGATTGAATTCTGACTTTCACAACCTTCAAAAGGAATCACAGACTCAGTAGACTTAAAGAATTGCTGGGGACCCTGACTGTTTCTTGTCCAAACCAAATGAATTATTCTTCTTTAAATGGTGACAAGGAAGATGAAGATGGGTGGCAGAGAGAAGTGTTCGCTGCCTGCCATCTGCCCTGACCATGCCCTTCCACTAACGCAGGATAAACACAAGGCCTGGCCAGATGACAGTCAACTAGAGGAAGCAATTTAAAGGTGTATGATCCTTGTTGGGTAAACAGGAGTCTGACATGCTCATGGTGCTTTAGAAAGCCTATCTATACGCCAGAGAAATACCTGGCATGGCTGGGAGTTTTCTAATAAGCAAAGTTTTTTCTCCATTGGAGGCTGAAGAGCCCAAGAGCTCCCTGAGGGAGAGATGAACAGGGCAAGTTATGTCGTCAAAATTCACTATTGTTTATGATTGAGGAGGAAGTGAGCAAACTCAAGGTGAGGAATTTGAATACTATATAACAGCGTCAGGAAGAAAAGGAAAACCACTCAATTCTCAACACTGAGAATTAAATTGTTCTCACCATTTCACTGTACAGTCTTCTCAGACCACGCTGTTAATGCGTTCTGCATCCAGCCTTTTTTCACTATTATCTTTTTTTTCTATCTGTATTTTTTCATGTCACTAGAAACTACTCATTAACATTCTTTGATGGTCTCATATTCTTCTTGTGGTAGAATCCAATTTTTTCAGTGACAAATTATGCCTTATTGAACACCACTGTGCTTTAGCTTTTCCTCTTTTTTGATTCTTAAAGTAGGTTTTTCAGAGTGGAATTGGATTTTCAATTTTACCAAATCATTTCTTCCACCCGTAGGGTTTGCGCATGCTCATCTAACAATGGGTGTTACAATTATTTTACAGCATTTCCAAATTTGTAGATGAAACTGCGGTCGATTGCTAATGGCCAATATCCATTCCTGAGAGTGAGTAAATCCCCGTGACTCAGAAGTGCCCGTCAGAAGTAGATGCTACCCCAAACCAGTGCACCTCCTACCCAGCAGGCAATGAGAGAAAGGCTTGCTCCTGTCAACGTCCACAACCAATCACCATCCCATTGACATCACCAGTAAATGCCCCTGAGTCCATGCCTTCTTCTTTATACTTGCTTCCACTGTCCAGGGTGGACAGTGGAAAACTTCTTTTTTTTTTTTTTTAAGTTTTTATTATTTACTTTTGGTTGTGCTGGGTCTTCATTGTTGTGCATGGACTTCTCATTGCCGTGCTTCTCTTGTGGCTTACAGGCTCCAGAGCTCAGTCGGGCTCAGTAGTTGTGTCGCCTGGGCTTAATTGCCCTGCTGCACGTGGCATCTTCCTGGACCAGGGCTTGAACCCACATCCCCTGCGCTGGTGGGTGGATTCTTAATCGTTGGACCACTAGGAAAGTCCTCTCACCACTTCTCTATTTATTTTGGTCTCTTTTTAGACGTTTTATTATGAACTGCATCACACCTATAGATATGCACACTGCATTAGGCTGGTTTCTAGCCCAGAGCCTGTGTTTCCTTCTTTCATTCACTGAACATTGACTTTGTGCCAAGCATTATCCTGAGCACTGGGGTTACTGCAGTGAAGAAGACAGAGAAGGTGAGAAGGAGTCAGATTCAAGGTATATTTTGAAGGTAGAGCCAACAGTATTTGCTGATGGCTTCTTTGTGGGTGTGATTAGTCAGTCAGTTGTGTTGACTCTTTTGCGATCCCATGGACTGTAGCCCACCAGGTTCCTTTGTCCATGAGATTCCTCAGGCAAGAATACTGGAGTGGGTTGCCATTTCCTTCTCAGGGGATTTTCCCAACGTAGGGATCATCTCTGGTGTCTCCTGCATTGCAGGAGGATTCTTTACCACTTGCGCCACCTGGGAAGCCAGGGCTCCTTTGTAGGGTGACAGAAAGAGAAGGATCAAGGTTGATTGGAAGGTTTGGGCTGGGACAGCTGAAAGGATGGGGCAGCCGTTGCCTAAGCTGGAGACAGCTATAAAATGAACAGACACATTCTGGAGACAAAAGCGAGTTCAGTTTTAGGGATGTTGATTTGGAGATGACAATTGACAGTCACATCAAGATTTATCAGGCTGGCTCAGAAGTTCGTTTGGGTTTTTCAGTAAGCTGGGATGGAAACCCGAACGAACTTTTGGGCCAACCCAATACATTTCTTGCTGTGGTTGTTAAACCCCAGGGACCACAACGGATGCACCTAGTTTGAAATAGTCTGAGTGTGACCTATTTACGCCTTTCAGTCTCTGGTGCAGCTGAGCCATGGCATAGAGAGGTTGCTAATCTTCCCCTCCCCCTGCACTCCAGGCCTCCCATCTGGCACACCTTCCTCAGGTGTCAGCTGTGCTGGAAACTGCTCATCCGAGGCTCTGATCTGTTGTGTGACCTTAAACCACCTCTGGGAGATGATGAGGATGGAAACCCGGAACCTCCCCTCCCTCATCGACATCCGGGCTCGTGGAGGCTCCTGCTGGTGGCCGGCACAGAGCTGGGTGCAGCTGTTTGCTTTACCACAAGGACAATTTGCGCCCACCCCCTCGGTGCTCCAGGGCACAGCTCCACACCTGTTCTCCACCCTCTAGCCCAGGTGCTGAGAACAATAGAACACCCACTCACCAAGGTCATTACCTTGATGGGGGCAGGGAGAAAGACTGCAGAAGAGAGAGCCCTCTTGGGGAAAGGGAGAAAAGCTCAGGGGAGTTAAAGGGCCTGAATCAGCACAGTCTAATCTACTTTTCTTTGCTAATAGGGATGTTTGATATCTGTGCTGCTCAAGACGACAGCCACCAGAAAGAACACCAGGCTAGTGAGACTGAGGAACTAAAGTTCCAATCTAATTTAATTTAATTGTTGTTCAGTCTCTCAGTCGTGTCCATCTCTTTGAGACCTCATGAACTGCAGCACGTCAGGCTTCCCTGTCCTTTACAATACCCTGGTTCAAAGTCATGGCCATTGAATCGGAGATGCCATCCAACCATCTCATCCTCTGTTGTCCCCTTCTCCTCTGGCC
This sequence comes from Okapia johnstoni, assembly GCA_024291935.2. Classification (NCBI taxonomy): domain Eukaryota; kingdom Metazoa; phylum Chordata; class Mammalia; order Artiodactyla; family Giraffidae; genus Okapia; species Okapia johnstoni. Next base: position 52,096,591 of record CM044324.1, on the reverse strand, counting down.
TTCAATTTACCTGTAATTGTAATTTAATTGTGTTAGTTGCTCAGTCGTGTCTGACTATTTGGGACCCCATGGACTGTAGCCCGTCAGGCTCCTCTATCCATGGCATTCTTCAGGCAAGAACACTGGAGTGGGTTGCCATTCCCTTCTCCAGGGGATCTTCCCAACCCAAGGATCGAACCAGCATCTCTTATGTCTTCTGCATTGCAGGTAGATTCTTTACCGCTTATTTAATTTTAAATAGCCACATATGCCTGGTAGCTGTCTTATGGAACGGCACCAGTTTTAACAGTTGGCTCTGGAAGGCATGAGGGTGCTACCCTGTTTAAGTAGTAACAGTTGGGACTTCCCTGGTGGGACCACCAGGGAAAGAATCCACCCTATAGTGCAGGAGATGTAGGTTCAATCCCTGGTTGGGGAACTAAGATCCTATGTGCCACAGAGCCTGTGCACTCAGGAGCCCGTGTGCCACAACTAGAGTGTCCATGCATCCTAACACAGGCAGCAACTAAAACTCGATGCAGCCAAATAAATAAATATTTTAAAAAATAATAACTGTCATCTGTTGAGCACATACTTTATGCCAGATATACCGCATGCGTTCCCTTATTTACTCCTCTTCTGTTTAGTTGCTCAGTCATGTCTGACTCTTTTGCAATCCCATGGATGATAGCCTGCCAGGTTTCTCTGTCATGGGATAATGGAGTGCGCTACCATTTCCTTCTCTTCCAGACCCAGGGATTGAACCTGCCTCTTCTGTGTGGCAGGCGGATTCTTTATCAGCGAGCCACTTGGGAAGCCCCTATTTACTCCCCACAACTATTCAATAGGAAAGGCATTATTGTACGCATTCCAGATGAGGAAACCAAGGATCTGAGTGGCCAAGTTCCCAGAATGAGAAAGTGCTAAAGGCTGAAAGGGAGCACCCAAAGTCACCTCTCAAAACCCCTCGCAAATAAATTAAACCCAAGGACCCTGCTGGCTTTGTAGTTGTCTAGCCTCTACAAATGAATGGGGTGTGCAAATTGCTATAGGAATGCAAATCAGCCTATGGTTGGGGGGGACAAAAGCTCAGACCCTCTGGTCACACCCTGACTCTAGGCTGTGGGTGGGTGGGGATGGAGGCTGAGTGACAAGGAGGGACCTGGGAGGAAAGAGTGCTGGATGGGGGTGGGGTGGGCCAGCTGGTGTTGGGACTCAGGACATCAGCTGGCTGGCGGGCTGGCGGGCTGGCGGGCTCAGACAATACGCGGGGGGCCTAGTCAGAACCCTCCTCCCCGCACCCTGCCAGCTGCCGTGGGCAACTTCTCTGTCTCCAAAGCGGCCTGTGGGGAACAGGAGAGCCTGAGAGGCTGGTGGAAGATGCTAGGGAGGTCTATCTCCAGTGACCTAGGCTGGGTGGAGGTGGAGTGGAGGCCAGGGGAGGTTAGGCTCTTCTAAGGAGGTCTCCTGGGTGCCAGACTTTGTGCTGTGGGATTTGCATATGTCCTTCCGTTGGCTCCTCCCAAAGTCCCCCTGGCAATAATAATAATGATTATTATTAACAATAGCATCCCAGTGGCTCATGCTGAGCCCTCCTGGCTGGGTTGAAGGCATTATCTCAGTTAATCCTCAGAACTGTTTTGTGAACCAAGGACTTCATTATCACCCTTTTCCAAAGGAGGAACAGGAGGCTGAGAGTGGTTAAGTGACTTGCTCAACCTTGTACATTTAAACAAAAACACCCCTTCTTCACTTCCATCTCCCACCCTTTCCACTTAAAACTTTTTTGGAGTTTTGCAGGTTATAGCTGCTTGCTGTACTGTACTGTTTATACCTTTTAACTGTTGAACAGACCAAAGTCAGAATGTTACTTTGACACTTGAGACTTACATGAAGTTTATAAATGCTATTGTATATTATATAATAGCATTCCTAAGTAAAGTTTTTGGAAACATATCCATGCTTATTGTTTACATATTGTTTATGGCTGACTGCTATAACAGCAGGCAGGCTATGTTTTACTATCTGTCCATTGACATATAAAAAGTTTGCTTACCCTATCCTCCCCTTAACCCTAGAGATAACTCCAGAGGGAGGTTTGGTCTCCTGAGGGTCTTTCTTCCTCTGACATCCCCTGACCCTTGACAGCTATTGACCCTAGCATGTCACTTTCTATTCTGCCAGCAGGAGTGTGATACGGTGTTCATACATTCATTTCGCAAGTAGGTCGAAGCACCTTCTGTGTTCTATGCGCTAGTCCTCGCATGAGGTACAAAACAGACATGGTCTTTATCTGCAGATATCAATCACACAGCACATCTCTAAATAGAAATAGTACAGAGTGCTGTGGACAGGCTGCGTGAAAGTTGAAGAGCATTTGACAGGAGAGCCAAGTTAATCTGGCCATCAGGGAGAACTTCCTGGAGGAGGTGATGATAACATTTGAGGCCTAAAAAATTAGTGGTTCCAGATGTTAGGATATCTCCTTTTTGACTCATCCCTGTCTGTCATTCATTTCAATTCCTTCCCCTCTCCTTGAAGCCTATAGATCTTGACTCAAATGAGAACCCTGTCTTAGGCAGTGAGACACAGATAAAGGAGAGGCATTCTCCTCTCCATTGCAAGTTGAGGCAATGAGTGAGAGGCAGCATGCTGGAGGAGGAAGGTGGATAAATGGGCAGTCACTCTTTTAAAAATTATTATATGATAACTGTGTAATAATTAAAACAGTTTATTAATTCTGCAGTTGATTCATTTATAAACATTCAACAAATATTAATTGAGCATTTACTGGGCATTAGGCACTGTTCTAGGCCCTGGGAATACTGCAGTGAATCAGACAGATCAAAATCCCTGTCCAGTGGATCTTCTCACATTCTATTACAGGGGGCAGTAAGTAATGAATTTGGTCTGTTAAGCGGTGATCACCACCATGCAGAAAAATAAAACAGAGCAAGTGGCAGACAGACAATCTGAAATAAGGAGGTGAAGGAAGGCCCCTCCTGAGAAGGTGACAGGTGACAGTTTGAGCAGAGGGCTGAGCAGTCTGTGTTGGTATCTGGGGGAAGTATTCATTACCGGAACACTAAGCATGAAATTTGAATCAATGGCATTCTCAAGTCATGAAATTCTAAGTAATAGAATTCTGGGACCATGGAATGCTAATCAATACTTTTCTGGTGCCATAAAATTCCAGTCAATAAAATTATCTGGTTGTGAAATTCTAACTCATAGAACTCTGAATCTGTGATATTCTTATCAATTGGGAAACCTCCCTGCAAAAGCCGCTACGGAGGGGGTGTGGCAAAACCTTAGTGATCAGTGGGAGTAACCAGGTGAAGGGAGGAAGAATGCTCAGGAGGAGGGGACACACAGCATGTACCAAGGTCCTGTGCCAGGAAGGTGGAAAAGCTGGGATCTGGAACCTGCCCCTTACCCAGGCATTCAACTGAAAAAAAAAAAATCTATTGCAAAAGGATCCATTTTTCCACCTTTGAGTCATAATACCTGAGTTTCATCTGCAGCAAGTTTGGTAAAAATAACAAGCCCGGAGGTACACCTCTGGATGAGCCAGGCCCCAATTCCACATCTACCTTTATTTTCTTGGGCTCCAAAGTCTCTGCAGACAGTGGCTGAAGTCATGAAATTAAAAGATGCTTGCTCCTTGGAAGAAAAGCTCTGACAAACCTAGACAATGTATTAAAATGCAGAGACATCACTTTACAAAAGTCCTATAGTCAAAGCTATGGTTTTTCCAGTAGTCATGTATGGATGTGAGAGTTGGACCGTAAAGAAGGCTGAGCGCCAAAGAATTGATGCTTTTGAACTATGGTACTGGAGAAGACTCTTAAAGAGTTCCTTGGACAGCAAGGAGATCCAATCTGTCTATCTTAAAGGAAATTAACCCTGAATATTCATTGTAAGGATTGATGCCGAAACTGAAGCTCCAATACTCTGGCCACCTGATACGAAGAGCCAACCCACTGGAGAAGATCCTGACACTGGGAAAGATTGAGGGCAGGAAGGGGGGGCCACAGAGGATGAGATGGTTGGATGACATCACCGAATCAATGGACATGAGTTTGAGCAAACTCCAGGAGATAGTGAAGAACAGGGAAGCCTGGCATGCTGCGGTTCATGGAGTCACAAAGAGCCGGACATGACTTAGCAACTGAATGACAAGACAGCAACATCTGCAATCATTCCTGTGGCCTCTGTAGCCTTCTCCCTACTGCATTGAATGAAAGAACTCTGGAGTGACTTGTATCTGGGCTTCAATCCTGCCCTTCCCCCTTGTGAATATTAGCCACAATAGGGTATCATCCAAGACCCCTTCTTCTCCCCATCCCCACATTTATTATTCATTGCTCCATCAGTATTATTATTAATAATAGCAATGACTGCCATTAACCATGCCAGTCCTGAAACCAAGTGATCTATAATCACTGCTACTGTAAGTCCCTAAACCGTTTGTTACTGCAAAATGAGTAAGAAAAGAATGTCTAGAAGTTTTATAGCAATTTGACATGGCTCTGACATTTGAGCATGTGATTATTTTTCAAATAATTCATTTTCATCGTATCTTATAAAATGTCAGTCCACGGGTGGATTGGAAACAGTAAGCTGCTCCCTTATCACAGATAGGAAAACTCCGCTTTATTCACATTAGCCATTCAAAACTCACAACAACCCTTGTGCAGCTGGTACATTTTTTTTTTGCTGTGCCATGTGGCTCATAGGTATCTTAGTTTCCTAAACAGGGATCGAACCCGTGCTCTCTGCAGTGGATGTGTGGAGCCCTAACTACTCGTTCGAGAGTGCTCAGTCACTCAGTCATGTCCGACTCTTTTGCAACCCCATGGACTGTAGCCCGTCAGACTCCTCTGTCCATGGGATTCTCCAGGCAAGAATACTGGAGTGGGCTGCCATTTCCTCCTTCAGGGGATCTTCCCAACCCAGGGATTGAATCCGTGTCTTCTGTGTCTCTTGCATTGGCAGGCAGATTCTTTACTACTGAGCCACCTGGGAAGCCCCTAACCACTGGATTGCCAGGGAATTCCCAGTTTGTACTTGTATTATTTTCATTTTATAGTTGAAGAAACTGAGGCTCAGAGAAGTGGCATGCACACAGTGCCCAAAGCCACAGAGCAAGTGGCAGGGAGGGTATTTCAGAAAAGCTGAACTCTTGGGAATATCTCCCTGCTCCCTCCTGGCCTCCACTTCTCTATCCCTCCTGACTTCTGGGTTCAGGCTCTTCACCATAACCTGGTCACTGTCACCTCTTGGGTATCTACCTATCTGTTTTCCTCCCTGACTCCTTAGTGATGGTTGCAGCACAAAGACCTGCCCTGGTGACATTCCTGCTGCTGCTACCGTTTGATGCCTTCCCTCCCCAACATCTAGATCACCGCTTGCCAACAGAGGTTTCTGGGATGATAGGAATGGTCTATATAGTCAGTAGCCACGTGTGGAGATGGGGCACCTGAAACATGGCTAATGCAACACTGGAACTGAATTGTTAGTTTTATTTAATTATAAATAAGTACGTGTGGCTAATATAGGCTTCCCTGGTGGCTCAGACAGTAAAGAGCCTACCCACAATGCAGGAGACCTGGGTTCAACCCCTGGGTCAGGAAGATCCTCTGGAGAAGGAAATAGCAAACCACTCCAATATTCTTGCCTGGAAAACCCCATAGGCAGAGGAGCCTGGTGGGCTACAGTCCATGGGGTCGCACAGAGTCGGACACGACTGAGCAGCAAGCACTTTCACTTTCATATGCGGCCAATGATTACTGTACTGGATAGTTCAGATCTTGAGAGAAAAAGTCCAAACCTCACACAGCATTCAAGGCCTTCAGTTTTGGATAAGGAAATTGCTGATGGACCTCTCGTCTAGCAATCACAAAGTGAGGCCTTTTGAGTCTGACAAATCTGTGTCTAGTAGCTATGGGGCACTGGGCGTTTATTTAGTCTCTCTGTACCTCTAAGTCCTCATCTGTGAAATGCGACTAAGAAGAGTTCCTACCTCTAGGCTTAATTAGATTCCACTTACAGTCTTTAGCATACTGCTTCCCTCTGCACCAGTCCACCAAACCGCATGGCTTCATGCATCTTTGGTCCTGTCCTCTCTGTCTTTTCTCCCTCTCTGCATCTGGGCAAACTGAGGCTCTGAGTGGGTTTAACTTTCCCAATGTCCCCCAAGAAGCATCAGGGAGGGTAAGGTTTAGGTCATCAGGCCTCTTTAGACTTCACCACCTGACATCTGTGTAATCTCAGGCAAGGTACCTACCCCCTCTTAGCTTGGTTTTTACTTTTTCAAAATGGAAACAGATCAACCTTAACTCATAGCGTTCTTTCTTTTTTTCTTTTCTCAATAGCGTTCTTGAGAGAATTAAATGATTAAGTGAGATGATGTGTGCTTAGTACATAGAAAACTTCTCAAGGTCAGCTATTATTGTTGTTTTCTCCTTATTTTAATATTTACTTATTTAGACTGTATTAATAATTATTTATAATTATTCTAGCCTAGCACTCTTTCCCCTGCTTTCAAAGAATGGATTCTTTGGGCTTCCCTGGTGATCTGGTGGTTAAGACTCTGCACTCCCACTGCAGAGGAGGTGGGTTCGATCTCTGGGAGTAAGAGCTCACATGCCACACAGGGTGGCCGAAAAAAGAAAAAGTGGTTTGTGGCCTAAAAAGTGAAAGTTTCCCAGTTGTGTCCAACTCCTTGCGACACCATGGACTGTAGTCCACCAGGCTCCTCTGTCCAGGGGATTCTCCAGGCAAGAATACTGGAGTGGGTGACCATTCCCTTCTCCAGGGGACCTTCCCAACCCAGGGATCGAACTGAGCTCTACTTGCCATCTGCTTTACCATCTGAGCCACCAAGTCTAAGACATAAACTGGCCTTGGAGTCTAAACTGATTACTGAAGGAGGAGCTGATAAGGAGGAGAGGGACAGGCTCAGAAGCTGGGAATCTGCAGGTGGCAATGACCCAGGGCCACTTCTTGTGTGCGTGTGGGGGGCGGAGTGGGAGCAGTCCTGGCTCTTTCTGGGCCCCAGGTGGGTATCTGGTGCTGAGCAGGAGCCTACCTTGCTTAGGGCTGGCTGGGCCTGGGAAGAGGCTTTGGGGGTCAAGAAGACCAAGACGAAGGTCCCACAGCTGCAGAAGTATCTGCAACCTGGAAAGGTGCCACTGAGGATCAGAGATGGCTTGGAAATTATGGCTCTGAGAGTTATGCCCAAGCACCTATGACAGTTCCAGCCTCCAAGTTGAAGGAGAAGCCTCTCCCTGGATTCTGCCCAGGACTGGGAGCCACTTCATTCCCTGGGAGACAGAGGGTACTGAGAATGTGCACTGGCTTAGAGTCCTGATGTGTTCTGAGTTCAAATCCTGAGTCTTCCACTTAGTGAGGCAGTTGCGGCTTTACAGCCATATAGACGAGACATTATTATTAGCTGTATGACTTCGGGCAAACCTTCTGACTTATCTGAGACTCCATTTCCAAATAAGTGAGCAGGAAGTATACTTACTCAAGGTGATTGTGAGGATTCAGAGCTTAGAGTGGTGCCTGGCACAGGACTGTGCTGTGCTGTGCTTAGTTGCACAGTCGTGTCCGACTCTTTGTGACCCCTAGACTGTTGCCCTCCAAGCTCCTCTGTCCATGAGGATTCTCCAGGTAAGAATACTAGAGTGGGTTGCCATGCCCCCCTCAGGGGATCGAACCCAGGTCTCCTGCTTTGCAGGCAGATTGTTTACCGTCTGAACCACCAGAGAAGACCAAGAATACTAGAATGGGTAGTCTATCCCTTCTCTAGGGGATCTTCCCAACCCAGGAATTGAACCGGGCTCTCCTGCATTGCGGCTGGATTCTTTACCAGCTGAGCTACCCAGGAAGCCCTGGCACAGGACTAGTGCTCATTAAATGTTAGTTACTGTTATGGAGGTACTCAAATTTTCTGATCTACAGGGCCCTATTCCATTGAACACTTGGTATTAGGATCAGGTCACATGCAAAGCAGGGACTGAGAGTTTCAGTCTTGGGTCAGGTCCCAGCTCTGCTGTGTGTGACTATGGGCAGGTCCCTGGACCCTCTGCGCCTTCACTTCCTTTTCTGTACAGTGGGAAGAACTTTAAAGTTTGGAAGTGCCTGGCCCTCAGTAAAGGGCTAGTGAGGCTCCATTTCCTTCACGCAGATCCTGGTTCCCCACTTTTGCAAGGAGATGTACTGGTTTTCTGGCCAGATTCCTTTCTTTGCAAGAACATCTGCACAACTGTTACTTCCTGAATTCTAGAAGTGGGATTACTATTCCTCCATTTTCCTGGGTAACAGAATTGGGGCTCGGAGAGGTGAAGTGGTTTGTTCATTGCTGTACAGACCTAACTACAGGATTATGGATTTGAGTCAACGTGTGCTCTTTCCTTTAACTTTGGAAATGTTTTCTTTCTTTTTTTCTTTTTCTTTCTTTCCTTTTTACTCCCCCCCCCCTTTTTTCAATATAGAAAAGCATATAAGATTATTTGCACTTAAAAAAAAAGCCCACTTCAGACACCCATTGTGCTGTGCTCAGTCGCTTCAGTTATGTTCAATTTGCGACCCTGTAGACTGTAGCCCAGCAGGCTCCTCTGTCCACAGGATTCTCCAGGCAAGAATATTGGAGTGGGTTGCCACAGTCTTCTCCAGAAGATCTTCCCTACCCAGGGATGGAATCTGTGTCTGCTGTGTCTCCTGCACTGCAGGCATATTCTTTACCCACTGAGCTACCTGGGAAGCCTCAGACATCCATTAAGATGGCTGTTGTTAAATAACAGCGAACAACAAGGGCTGGTGAGGATGTGGAATTCAAACCTTTGTGCACATACTGCTGGTGGGAATGGAAAATGGTGCAGTTGCTACGGAAAATGGCGCAGCTGCTACGGAAAATGGCATGGTAGTTTCTTGTAAAATTAAACCTAGAATTACCAATGATACAGCAATTTCACTTCTGGGTATATGTTTAAAAGTACTGAAAACAAGATCTCAAACAGTATTTGTACACCCATGTTCATAGCAGCATCATTCAGTATAGTGAAAAAGTGGAAGCAAGCTGAGTGTCAATTGATGGATGAATGTATAAACACAATGTGGTCTATACATACAATGGAATATTATGAGATGGTTGGATGGCATTACTGACTCAATGGATGTGAGTTTGAACAAGCTCCGGGAGCATGCGATGGACAGGGAAGCCTGGCATGCTGCAGTCCATGGGGTCATAAATAGTCAGACATGACTGAGCAACTGAACTCAACTGATTATTCAGCCTTGAAAAGAAAGGAAATTCTAGCACATGCTACAACATGGATGAATCTTGAAGACATTATGCAAAGTGAAATAAGCCAGTCACAAAAGGACGAATATGGTATGATATCAGTTATATGAGGTCCCTAGAGTAGCCAAATTCATAGAGATGGAAAGTAGAATGGTGGTTGCCAGGGGATGGGGGAGAGAAGAACAGGAAGTTATTATTTAATAGGTATGGAGTTTCAGTTTGGAAAGATGCGAAAGTTCTGGAGATGGATAATGGTGCTGGTTGTGTAACAATGTGAATGAACTGGAATAGAGAAGCAGACCTACAGAATAGACATGTGGACACAGCAGGGGAAGGGGAGGTCGGGATGTATTGGGAGATTAGGATTGACATGTACACTATTATGCGTAAAATAGATAACTAGTGGGAACCCCTTGTATAGCATAGGAAGCTCAGCTTGGTGCTCTGTGATGACGTAGGTGGGTGGGATGGGAGGTGGGGGGAGTGGGAGAAAGGTCCGAGAGGGAGGAGATATGTGTATACATATAACTGATTCACTTCATTGTACAGCAGAAACTAACACAACATTGTAAAGCAATTATTCTCCAAAAAAAAAAAAAAAGCCACGCACCTGTACACTTAAAAATATTAAATTGGTAAATTTCATGTTTTATATATTTTACGAGAATTTTTTTTAAAGAGTAAGCTTTTGGCCAGTAGACAGTTTAAAAAAAAACCAATTTTTGGAAATGAAAAGATCACATGGGTACCTATTTCCCTAAATAATCAAATACTACAGTTTTAAAGATGTTTTTTCAAATGGTTTTTTATTTTCGTTTTTTACGGAAGTGATAAAACAGTAGAGCTTCCATTCCATTGCATCCCTCTACTCCTCTATCCCACTGCCCTTCCTGCCCCCCATAGGGGAGTTTGGTTTTCATAAATGCCTTAAGTTTGGGTTTCCGTGAGCACCGTGCATAGTTATACTTGTACTCCTTTTTATGAGTTGTCCTAAAATCATATACAATATTATTCGTGTGTTTTAAAAGTGTTACGTAATTTGTTATATTGTTCCCCACATCTTGCTGCAACTTGAATTTTTCGCCTTACGTCTTTCAAGATCCATCCATTTCTAGTTCATTTTCTTTACCTGTTGTAGTTTTGTCATATAAACAGACCACATTTTATTTGTCTATTGTCAGCTTCTCCAGAAAGACCACCAGGAAAGTCTGTTGCTCTTAGGTAAAGCTGAGTTAGTGAAATCTGTTGCAGCAAGGGCAAACAGTGGGTTTCCCTTGTGGCTCAGCAGTAGAGAATATGCCCGCCAATGCAGGAGACTCCGGTTCGATCCCTGGGTAGGAAGATCTCCTGGAGAAGGAAATGGCAACCCACCACAGTATTCTTGCCTGGAAAATCCCATGGACAGAGGAGCCTGGAGGGCTACTGTCCACGGGGTTGCAAAAGGGCCAAACACGACTTAGTGGCTAAACAACAATAAGGGGGAGCAGTATCTCCAGGGAGTCTTAGCAGTGCCTCAAAAAAGGGTGATCAGGGAAGAATACTTACAGGGTTATTTATAGCCTCTGGGATTTGGGTTTCCTGACCAGGGATTGAATCTCGGCCCTCAGCAGTGAGAGCAAGGAGTCCTAACCATTGGGCCACCAGGGAATTCCCAAGCAGAAGTCTTTTAAAGCAGAAGAGTGACTGCGATTGCGCAAAGTTTGTGACAAAACAGTTTGGAGTTGGTGGACACCTGAGAAGAGGTTCTTGAAACTTTGACAAATGAACCGATGTCTGATAAGAGAGTTATTTGCCAAGGTGAGCAAACTGTTTGCCCAAACAAACTGGTTAGCAAGAATTTCCTGAGGCAAATAGCAAAGTTATTTACTGGTTTACAGTCTTATCTTTCTGGGCAAGAATTTCCTGGAGCAAATGGTCAAGTCCTGTTGACATAGGGGGACCTCAGTTCTCAGACCCAATAACTGGGTAACAGTGAGGAAATGGTCTAGGTTCTTATACAGTAAGTCTCCTACCTAAGAGCAAGTTCCTTTCAGAAAGCACATGCATGAGTCCAATTTGTCAGTCCAACAAAGTTAGCCTAGATACCCAACTAATACCACTGGTAATATAGTACTACTCTATAATAGGTTTATAATACTTTTTACACAAATAGTACATAACAAACCCAGACACACACAAAAATAAACATTTTAAATCTTACAGTAGAGTACCTTGAAAAATACAGTGGTACAGAACAACAGCTGGCATATACAGGCTGGCATCGAGTGAGCAGGCAAGAAGAGTGACTGACTGGAGGATGGAGAGGAGGTGGGAGATGTTAGAGTTGAAGAGTCATCAACAATAGGAGACAGAGGGCAAGCTGCAGTTTCACTCACACCTGACGTTGATGGAATGCACATTCGCATCTTTGAAAGTTCAAAACTTGAAGGTTCATATGTAGGGGACTTACCGGAACTTACTGATGGGTGTTTGGGTTATTGCCAGTGTTCAGCTATTACACATGGTGTTGCAATGACATCTTGAGCATAAGGGTGAGAGTTTCTCTAGAGTCCTTACCTAGAAGAGGAATTGCTAGGTAGCCAGATATGAGCGTTTGCAACTTTCCTCGAGTCTGTGTTCTTTCTAATCCACCTCCCTGACTCCAGAAGAGGAAAATCTCCCTCTGAGACCACCAGAGCAGAAGGCAGGAACTGCCAGGGCTTTGCCCACACTGGCTGTCTGCCCACGTGCCTGCCTGCCCTCCCTTGTTCTAGCAGATTAACAGTGACCTGTGACCCTGACAGGCTGGCCACACTCCCGGCCAATTCCAGCCTGTCGAAAGGAGTCCCCAGGGGTAGTCAGTGCTCAGGGATATGTTGGCCAGATGGGCCTGGGAGGTCTTGGGTTGGGTTTATCCCAGGAGGCAGAGCAGGTGGGCAGCCCCCAGCACCCCACCCCCATTTCCCCCATCATGCATCACTGGGTTGGAGCTGGAGCCAGATGGTGGGGATGGGGCAGCCTTGTAGCTTCTGGTCTGACAAAGGATCCTCTGTACTGCCCACCCCCCGCCCCCCCTGCCCTGACCAGCTTGGCTAGTCTAGTCTCTGGCTGTCCGGTCATTCTCAGTCTTGGCCTGCCTTGCTCTGCATAGCTTTTCTGTTGAAACTGTCCCTCCCTCCTGTGCTATTTGTGGAGGGAGTTTCCCAAGCAGTGTTCCTGGAGAGCCTTGAACTTGGAAACCCACTTACCATCCATCTGAGGGTGGGCAGATGTGACTGAGTATGGCTCTGTTTTTATAACAGGTCACCAATTCAAATGCACTAGGAAGATCAAGTGCAACAGGCCATGTATGGATTGTGGCAAACCAGTGCCTGGCCCTCAGGGAGCCCTCACTGATGGTCCCCCTGATTACCGCAGGTGGGGAAGATGAAGCCTACAGAGGAAGGTGCTTGCAGGAGAGTCTCATGGATAGAAGAAGAAGCTTGGGAGTCAGGCCCACCTGAATTAATCCCAGATCTATTACTGAGACTGAGTCTTTGGGTAGATCACCTAAACTTTCATTCCTCATTTGAAATGGGACTAATTACATCTTTGTCATAGAGAACAGCCCTGAGGAAGATGGAAGATAATGCAAGGAAAGCATCTGGTACAGAGTTAGCCCTCAATACATACGAGCTAAATCTCATTATTGTCCCTGGAAACTAGGAAGAGGTTGAAGGTGCTGCTAGAGACAAGAAAACCTCAGGGTGGGGAGAGGAGGATCCCAGAGCATCTGTAGGTGATTGATTCAGTCCTGGAATCTTCCCCAAGGATGTCCTCAATTACAATTGTGCCACCTTTTTCTTGGCTGTGACTCAGTTTCTTTATCTGTAAAATGGGTTAAATGAGAACTGTTATCTCCTAGAAGGCTATGAGGATGAAATAAGCTATCATCTGGAGAGTTTATGAACCATATTCAGTAAGTATGCATTACTATTGGGAGGTTAGGAGTCACCCCTGCCTCCTCACCCAGGCTGGGTTTCAGAGGGTCTCCAAGTAAGATCTTGGGCGAAGCTGAGGGAAGGAAAGGACCAAGGCTGCTCTGGATGGTCAAGAGCCCTGGGTTTCCTCTGGATGCACCACTATTTTGCTGGGAGACTCTAGGCCTCTGGGGAATGGATGGTTTGGCCTCTGCTGTTTCTCAGGAGTCTGTGGTTCCAGAATAGTCTCTGATGTGGGCAAGAGCATGAAGGCAGAAGGCGGTGGGGAGGGACGTGAGCAGAGCTGAGCCACGGGGCTGCAGTCAGGCCGGCCCTCCTGCAGTGCTGCTTCCAGAAATCCATCTCCCTGCACAGGGTCTGGGCATGTTTCAACTGGCTCCTTGATGCCAAGTGAAGTCTATTAATATCAAAGTAATGAGGTAATTACTGTGATTTGGAAAAATTACTAGTGAGTGCTTTTGAGGGAATTTCAGACCAGAGAGGAGGGTGAATGAAACATCTGTGAGGAGAGGAAGGAAGGGTTATTCTGGACATAGCACGAGGATGAGTGAGCTCTGAGCTCAGGGTGGCTTCCTCCACAGCTTGAGACTCTTCCTGAAGTGGGTAAAGAAGAGCAGTATGTATACATATTCCTCAGGAGGGACAGAGAAGAGCTGTGTGTGTGTATGTGTGTGTTGGGGAGGGGGCTGGGTGAAGAACAAATGGGGGAACCAGAGGCCAGTCCCCTTTTCATACCCTAGCCTGTAACCTCTGACTCTCATAGAATGATCTCCACCCCCAAGTCACTCCAGTTCTGGGACCACTGGCCAGAGAATGGTTAGGTGGGAGACTCCTGAATCAGAGAAGCTGGCAAGAGCTCAGAAGCCAAGGTTTTCAAAGGATAATTCTTGGACCACAGCATCATTGTCATCTGGGAACTTGTTAAAAATGCAAATGAGGCTATGGCAGACCCACTGAATCAAAACTCTGGATTTATTAATGGCTGAATGGAGCTCAGCAATCGGTGTTTTAACAAGCCTCTAATAGATGGGGAAACAGTGGAAACAGTGTCAGACTTTATTTTTGGGGGCTCCAAAATCACCACAGATGGTGATTGCAGCCATGAAATTAAAAGATGCTTACTCCTTGGAAGGAAAGTTATGACCAACCTAGATAGCATATTAAAAAGCAGAGACATTCCTTTGCCAACAAAGGTCTGTCTAGTCAAGGCTATGATTTTTCCAGTGGTCATGTATGGATGTGAGAGTTGGACAGTGAAGAAAGCTGAGCGCCACAGAATTGATGCTTTTGAACTGTGGTGTTGGAGAAGACTCTTGAGAGTCCCTTGGACTGCAAGGAGATCCAACCAGTCCCTCCTAGGGGAGATCAGTCCTGGATGTTCATTGAAAGGACTGATGTTGAAGCTGAAACTCCAATACTTTGGCCACCTCATTCGAAGAGTTGACTCATTGGAAAAGACCCTGATGCTGGGAAGGATTAGGGGCAGGAGGAGAAGGGGACGACAGAGGATGAGATGGCTGGATGGCATCACCGACTTGATGGACATGAGTTTGGGTAAACTCTGGGAATTGGTGATGGACAGGGAGCCCTGGTGTGCTGCAATTCATGGAAAGAGTCGTAAAGAGTCAGACACAACTGAGCAACTGAACTGAACTGAACTGAATAGAGGCCTGAAATGATAGACAGGGCTAAGTTTAGGAATTGAGGATGGAGACTGCTTTGAGGGGCTTTGAGGAAGCTGAACCATAGGAATTGATGCCAGAGTGGATGTGGAAGATAGCATGGTAGTATAGTAGTAGTAACAATAATAATATTGATAATAATAATACTAGCAACTGAACATGTATTGTGCAGTTACTCTGTCTGACACTGTGTTAAGACTTTCTAAGTATCATCTTCATTTAACCCTCACAAAAACCCTAACAGGTATCTACTATTATAACCCCATTTTTTGGATACGAAACTGAAGAATAGAGAGGCCAAATGAATGTGCAAGGTCACACATTAGACCTTGTTAGAATGAGTCTTCAGATGCTGGGTTTTTGCTTCCTCTCTTATGCCATCCTGCTTTGGTAAACCTGAGGAGGTGATTGGTGGCCAAAGTGAGCAGTAAAGGGAGAGGTAACTTTAAGGGAGGCTGATTCTGTTTTTTAATTCTTATTTTTTCTTCTTTCCCCACAGCTTGAGGGATCTTAGTTCCCCAGTTTAGTTCAGTTCAGTCACTTAGTCATGTCCGACTCTGCGACCCCATGGACTCCAGCACACCAGGCCTCCCTGTCCATTGCCAGCTACCAGAGTTTACTCAAACTCATGTCCATTGAGTAGGTGATGCCAACCAAAGATCAAACCCAGGCCACCAGAAGTGAAAGCACTGAGTCCCGACCACTGGATTGCCAGGGAATTCCTGACACTGTTTTGTTTTTAAATTTACTGAGCACTTACTTTGTGCATTTGCTGTACATTGTTACATTTAATTATCATCCTGATCCTTTAGGGACTGCAACTATCCCCATTTTACAGATGATACAACTGAGGCTCAGAGAGACAGGATCATCTGCCCAAGGTCATAAACTGAAGGGTGCAACATAAATTTAACACAAGGCAACAGGTATTTGGAACCCTGGCTTTTAAGATAGACTTTGTGGGTGCTTTCCTGGCTTCTGCCAATCTGGGAGATCCACCATGTGTCCCAAAGCACCTAGGATAGGTCTAGGCATAGAGTATGCACCAAGTGAATGTCCACTGAGTGACATCAATAACATTGATCTAAATAAAACAATCTACAGAAGCCAGAAGAAGGGATTGAAATTTACGGAGTTCCTCCCATGTGCTAGGCACCTTACACAGGGCCCATTTAATTCTCTCAGAGCCCTGCAACCTTCTGTTTTATTATCTCCATTTTATAGACAAGGAAAGTAGACTCAAAGAGAAAGCTATTAGAGATTATATGATGTTAGTGGGGGCTTCCCAGGTGGCACTAGTGCTAAAGAACTTGACTGCCAATGCAGGAGACGTAAGAGACACGAGTTCAGTCCCTGGGTCAGGAAGATCCCCTGAAGGAGGGCATGGCAACCCACTCCAGTATCCTTGCCTGCAGAATCACATGGGCAGAGGAGCCTACAGTCCATAGGGTTGCAAAGAGTGGAACATGACTGAAGCGACATAACACGCACATTCGATGTTAAGGGAAGAGCCAGGGTTGAGGCCAAGTCAGTCTGATACCCAAATGGGTTCTCTTCTGCTGGGGGCGTCTGTGACTGGGGGTTGAGAGTGTGCAGATGGGTTGGGTTCAACAAATGGTGACTGGTATAATATGGTTGCAATAATAATTATCACCATCTGTGAAGGGAATTTGTAATTCTGATCTGAGGAAGAGAAGAAAGTGCTTCAGAAGTGGCAATCTCAAGGACGCCTGCTTCCCACCCTCTTCTAGATTTCCATCTTTCTTGTGCCAGAGCTGGATGGCCCGCCAGCCCAGGACTCTGCAGCCCTGGCTCTCTGCTGCCCTCTGCTGGCACCTGACAGATGTGGCACTAGGCTGTGGAATCCGTATGACCCCCAACATCAGCCTGTCTCCTGCTTATTGACAGTGCTCTTTGTGTGACCAATACTGGGCTCTGGAAACAGGGCTAGTGAGGCTCTCTAGGGCCTCCCTCCTGAAATACTCTCCTTGTTTCTAATCCATCCCTCCATATTGTCCATATTCTATTTGGTGGCCAGAGAACTATTTTGAAAGCATAAAACGGTCAGCAGTTCAGTGGATTAGATAACTCTGAACAACTCTAATTTTTTTTTCTGAACAACTCTTTTGCTCAAAAAAATCTAAAAGTGATGGGTAAAACCTAAAAATACACTATGAACAGCTAAGAATGAAAAGGATAGAGCAAAAACTATTTTCATACACAAGTATTTCTGCAATATCTGAGTCATACAACTTATGAAAATAAATCAACTCATGAAGCCTTGTTACATGTAAATCTCAAACATTTTTGGAAAGAGTTATTGTATCATCCATTTTAGACCTTTTCTGTCATATTGGAGAACATGAGTCAAGTATGACAGTGGAATCTTTGGTTCTGAAAATTGTAAATTTTTAATTTTAGTTAAACTGAAACTATATAGATACACAGTTTGACTGAAGCACAATTTTCATGCATGCTAAGTCACTTCAGTCATGTCCAACTCTTTGGGACCCCATGGACTGTAGCCCGCCAAGCTCCTCTGTCCATGGGATGCTCCAGGCAAGAATACAGGAGTGGATTGCCATGCCCTTCTCCAGGGGATCTTCCTGAGCCAGGGATCGAATCTATGTCTCTTACATCTCCTGCATTGACAGGTGGGTTCTTTACCACTAGCACCACCTGGGAAGCCCAAGATACAATTCATCTACCATAAAGTTCGCTCATGTATAACTCAATCATTTTTGTTATATTTACAGAGTTGTATGACTATCACCATACTCTAAATGGATTTTCATTACATTTTTATTACCTAAAGTGTTACTTAGCTATAAAAAGGAGTGAAGCTGGGTCATTTGTAGAGACATGGATGGACCTAGAGTCTGTCATACCAACTGAGGTAAGTCAGAAAGAGAAAAACAAATACCGTATATTAACACATTATATGTGGAATCTACAAATATAGTACAGATGACCCAATTTGCAGAGGAGGAATAGAGACACAGACTAGAGGACAGACATGTGGACACAAGGATGGGGAGTGGGTGGGATGAACTGGGAGATTTGAATTGATGTGTGTGCATTGCCATGTGTAAAATAGCTAGTGGGAAGCTGCTCTGTATCACAGGGAGCTCAGTTCAGTGCTTTGTGGTGAACTAGATGGGTGGGATGGGGCAGGGGTGGGGAGGCGGAGAGGTCTTAGAAGGAGGGGATATATGTATACACATAGCTGATTCACTTCATTGCACAGCAGAAACTAACACAACATTGTAAAGCAACTATACCCCCAATTAAAGAAAGAAAGAAACATTTCACCCCTTGATAGACCCTCTTCATCCTCCCAATCTGGGCCTATGCAGCTGCCCATCTGTTTTCAGTCTCTAAAAATTTGCCTAGTGATATAGATTTGCCTATTTCTTTCACATAAATGGAATCATTCAGTATGTGGTCTTTTGTGACTGGCTTCTTTCACTTGGGTTTTTCTGATAGCACAGTTGGTAAAGAATCTGCCTGCATTGCAGAAGACCCCAGTTCGATTCCTGGGTCAGGAAGATCCCCTGGAGAAGGGATAGGGTACTCAGTCCAGTATTCTTGGGCTTCCATTATGACTCAGCTCTTAAAGAAACCACCTGCAATATGGGAGACCTGGATTAGATCCCTGGGTTGGGAAGATCCCCTGGAGAAGGGAAAGGCTACCCACTCCAGTATTCTGGAGTCGCAGAGTCGGACACGACTGAGAGACTTTCACTTAGCACAATGTTTTTGAGGTTCTTTCTTGTTGTAGCCTGTATCAGTACCTTGTTCTTCTTTTTTATTTGCTTGATAGCAATCTACTGTATGAATGTGTCACATTGTTTATCCATTCATCAGTTGGTTTCATTTCTCTCAAGCATATACCTAAGAATAGAATTGCTGGATCATATGATAACTATGCCTTATAACATTTAAGGAACTGCCTAACTCTAAAACTGAAATTATTATTTTTTTATATTTATTTATTTAATTTACTTTGGGCTGCACTGGTTCTTCGTCGCTGCCAGTGGGCTTTCTCTCTTTGCAGCAAGCAAGGGCTACTCTCTAGCTGTGATGCGTGGGCTTCTCACCGCAGTGGCTTTTCTTGTTGCAGAGCACGGACTCTAGGGTGCATGGGCTTCAGAAGTTGCAGCATATGGGCTCAGTAGTTGCCCCTCACATGTGGGATCTTCCCAGAGGGATGGAACCCATATTCCCTGTGTTGGCAGGCATACTTCTAACTACTGGACCATCAGGGAAGTCCTTGGAATTATTTTGTTAAACAACCTCTTAATTTTTTTTTAAATATAGGTTTTACCTCTTTCTGTTATATGGTCTGAGGGTGCAGTTCCTTAACCAATTAAGAGTAGACCTTCACATATATTTGTTGGATACACTGACTGTTTTGTTTGATGTTGACATAGGCTAGAGGTTTTCTTGATTTTTATTTTTTAATAATTTTATTTGCTTGTTTTTGGCTGTGCTGAGTCATCTTTGCTGTGCCTGGGCTTTCTCTAGTTGAGGCAAGCAGGGGCTATTCTAGTTGCAGTGTGTGGGCTTTTCATCGCAGTGGCTTCTCTTGTTTCAGAGTACCATCTCTAGGGCCCATGGGCTTCAGGAGTTTCAACGTGGTGAGTCAGTACTTGCGGCTCCTGGCTCTATAGCACAGGCTCCATAGTTGTGGCACATGGGCTTAGTTGCTCTGAGGTGTGTGGGATCTGGATCAGGGATCGAGCCTGTGTCTCCTGCATTGGGAGGTGGATTCTTTACCACTGAGCCACCAGGGAAGCCCCCTTGTTTTTGTTTTTTGTTTGTTTTCTTTTTTGACTCTGCCTCATGGCATGATCTTAGTTCCCTGAACAGGGATTGAACCTGTGCCCTTTACATTGGGAGCATAGTCTTAACCACTGGACCACCAGGGAAGTCCTTTTTTTTTCTTAATTAAAAAAAAATGTTTTTATTGCCCAATGTCCTTTTTCTGTTCCAGGATCCCATCCAGGACGCCACATTTCCTTTAGATGTCCTGTGTCCTTAGGCTCCTCTCAGCTGTGACAGTTTCTCAGTTCAGTTCAGATCAGTCGCTCAGTCATGTCCGACTCTTTGCGACCCCATGAACCGCAGCACAACAGGCTTCCCTGTCTATCGCCAACTCCCGGAGTTTACCCAAACTCATGTCCATTGAATTGGTGTTGCCATCCAGCCATCTCACGCAAAAAGGCAAAATGGCTGTCTAAGGAGGCCTTACAAATAGCTGTGAAAAGAAGAGAAGGGAAAAGCAAAGGAGAAAAGGAAAGATATACCCATTTGAATGCAGAGTTCCAAAGAATGGCAAGGAGAGATAAGAAAGCCTTCCTCAGTGATCAGTGCAAAGAAATAGAGGAAAATGATAGAATGGGAAAGACTAGAGATCTCTTCAAGAAAATTAGAGATACCAAGGGAACATTTCATGCAAAGATGGGCTCAATGAAGGACAGAAATGGTATGGACCTAACAGAAGCAGAAGATATTAAGAAGAAGCGGCAAGAATACACAGAAGAACTGTATCAAAAAGATCTTCACGACCCAGGTAATCACAATGGTGTGATCACTCACACTCACCTAGAGCCAGACATCCCGGAATGTGAAGTCAAGTGGGCCTTAGAAAGCATCACTACGAACAAAGCTAGTGGAGGTGATGGAATTCCAGTTGAGCTATTTCAAATCCTGAAAGATGATGTGGTGAAAGTGCTGCACTCAATATGTCAGCAAATTTGGAAAACTCAGCAGTGGCCACAGGACTGGAAAAAGTCAGTTTGCACTCCAATCCCAGAGAAAGGCAATCCCAAAGAATGCTCAAACTACCGCACAATTGCACTCATCTCACATGCTAGTAAAGTAATGCTCAAAATTCTCCAAGCCAGGCTTCAGCAATACGTGAACCGTGAACTTCCACATGTTCAAGCTGGTTTTAGAAAAGGCAGAGGAACCAGAGATCAAATTGCCGACATCCAATGGATCATTGAAGAAGCAAGAGAGTTCCAGAAAAACATCTATTTCTGCTTTATTGACTATGCCAAAGCCTTTGACTGTGTGGATCACAATAAACTGTGGAAAATTCTGAAAGAGATGGGAATACCAGACCACCTGACCTGTCTCTTGAGAAACCTGTATGCAGGTCAGGAAGCAACAGTTAGAACTGGACATGGAACAACAGACTGGTTCCAAATCGGAAAAGGAGTACGTCAAGGCTGTATATTGTCACTCTGCTTATTTAACTTCTATGCAGAGTACATCATGAGAAATGCTGGGCTGGAAGAAGCACAAGCTGGAATCAAGATTGCCGGGAGAAATATCAATAACCTCAGATATGCAGATGACACCACCTATATGGCAGAAAGTGAAGAAGAACTAAAGAGCCTCTTGATGAAAGTAAAAGAGGAGAGTGAAAAAGTTGGCTTAAAGCTCAACATTCAGAAAACTAAGATCATGGCATCCGGTCCCATCACTTCATGGCAAATAGATGGGGAAACAGTGGAAACGATGTCAGACTTTATTTTGGGGGGCTCCAAAATCACTACAGATGGTGATTGCAGCCATGAAATTAAAATATGCTTACTCCTTGGAAGGAAAGTTATGAACAACCTAGACAGCATATTAAAAAGCAGAGACATTACTTTGCCAACAAAGGTCTGTCTAGTCAAGGCTATGGTTTTTCCAGTAGTCATGTATGGACGTGAGAGTTGGACTATAAAGAAAGCTGAGCACTGAAGAATTGATGCTTTTGAACTGTGGTGTTGGAGAAGACTCTTGAGAGTCCCTTGAACTACAAGGAGATCCAACCAGTCCATCCTAAAGGAGATCAATCCTGGGTGTTCATTGGAAGGACTGATGTTGAAGCTGAAACTTCAAAACTTTGGCCACCTCATGTGAAGAACTGACTCATTTGAAAAGACCCTGATGCTGGGAAAGATTGAGGGCAGGAGGAGAAGGGGACAACAGAGGATGAGATGGTTGGAAGGCATCACCGACTCAATGGACATGGGTTTGGGTAGACTCCTGGAGTTAGTGATGGACAGGGAGGCCCTGCGTGCTGTGGTTCATGGGTCGCAAAGAGCCTGACACGAGTGAACAACTGAACTGAACTCAACTTGCTTAATAAGGGCTTCCCAGGTGGTACTAGTGGTAGAGAACCTGCCTGCCAATGCAGGAGACCTAAGAAACCCAGATTTGATCGCTGGGTCTGGAAGATCCCTTGGAGGAGGGCATGGCAATCCACTCCAGTATTCTTGCCTGGAGAATCCCCTTGGACAGAGAAGCTTGGTGGGCTACAGTCTATGGGGTTGCAAACAATCAGACACGACTGAAGTGGCTTAGCAGGCATGCATGTTTGCTTAATAACGACTCCCCCACTAGACCGTAGATTCTGTTATGTCAGGGACTATATACATCTTGTTCACGGTCTATGACCAGCACCTCACTGGTTCAGAGTAGAGATTTAATAAATGTTTTTTGAGTGAATAAGTTCAAAAGCCAGTTTTGGACGCTAATATTCCTTTATTCTAAATTCCACAAGCCTACAATTTGAATTCCCTAAACATTCTGAGAGTTTGATTTTAACTTAGATCTTAGGGTAGCCCAGAAATAGCCAAAGCTTTGAAATCAGAAATAACTTGGTTCATATCCAGGCTGTCTCATTTATTAGCTGTATGACCTTGGACAAATTGCTTTCTGTCTCTGAGCCTTGGCCTGTAGAATGGAGATGACAGTGCCTGGCCTCACAAGGCGCAAGAAGATTAAGACGTGGTGTGTAATGGCAGCACTTGGTTTGATTTCTACCCAACAAGATACCAGAGTTTTAGATTTTGGAAACCTCCCACCCTCTGCTGAGATCCAAATGTCTCCCTGCGTGCAGTATGGCATCACAGCGAGCTCTGGTGCCAGACTTGCTGGGCTTAGTACTTCCTGTCACTGAGCCTCAGTTTCCTCATCTGCCTAATGGGGATAATAACAGGACCTATGATTGTCTTGAAGGTTAAATGAGATGATCCACAGAAAGCATGCTAGTCATGTAAACTCTTGTTATTACTGCCTTCACTGGATCTGGGAGGCCAGGAGTGAAGGAATCTCTGCTATTTGCCTAGGAGCCCAAGCACAGAGGCCTCCTTTTCTGGATGAGGGCCTGAGCTTCTTGGTCCAAAAGCCTGAGGCTGCAGGACCTTCCACGGGAATTCGAGACTGGTGAGCTGATCTTCTCCTCTCTCCTTCCTTTCCCTGTCTCCCTCTCTTATCTCTTGGGAGTGAACTGGTTTTCCTTGGGAGCTCTGCCCTGGGGTTTGGTGAGGAGCCAGTCCTGCCTGTATGTGTCTGGGAGGTCAGTTTCTGAACCACTGCAGAGTGGCACCAGCTGACATGGTGGAGGGGTAGTATATTCCTCCAGCTACAGAGCTGCTGTGAGTGGGCTGATGGGGGCACAGCTGATTGGCATTGCCCATACTGCGTGATCGTGGAGACACACACACACACACACACACACACACACACACACACACATATTCTCTCTCTCTCTCTCACAGATACACAGAAAAAATACACATACACATCTATACACACATGCATATACATGCACACACACACCACTCTTTCCTCTGTCTTTACATCCTTCTTCCTTCTCTGTTAGCCTCCTTTTATTCTACACACATCACCCCTCTCTTTCCTCCTTTCTCTTTATAACCATAGAAAACAGTCCCCCAGGGGAGGAACTCTTTCTCACCAAGTTTGTCTGGGGCTCATTAAGTCTTTTTTAAGCAGGGCAGTACATGGGGTGACTTTTAAGGATCTGGCTTTAGGATTTGGTCCTGGGAAAGGAATCTCATCTCCCCTCTGGTCTCTTGCCTCCTGCCTGATTCCACTTCCCTCCCCTCTCAACCCCCCCTCCTTCAGAATGAAGCTTTCAAAAGCCAAATAAAATGCTGTTCTCTTTTATCATTGTTTAGCCTCAATTTTCTCAGGTTCCTCTACAATCTTGAAGCACAACCATATTTTAAAAATATCAATGCATATATATATATGTATATATATATATGTATCAGTTCAGTTCAGTCGCTCAGTCGTGTCTGACTCTTTGCAACCCCATGAATTGCAGCACGCCAGGCCTCTCTGTCCACACACATAAATATCTGTGTATATATAGTGTTAAATTTCTTTCTATCTTCCATTCTTCCTTCCTTTCTTTCTCACTTTGTCTCTTTCATCTATATAGTGGGTTGGCCAAAAAGTTCACTTGAGTTTTATCCAATATTTATTGAGTATTGGGTATATGTCAGACCCTAGGTTTTCTTTGTTTTACTTGTGTCTATGGTGTTTTGATTGGAGAAGGCAATGGCAACCCACTCCAGTACTCTTGCCTGGAAAATCCCATGGATGGAGGAGCCTGGTAGGCTGCAGTCCATGGGGTTGCTAAGAGTCGGACACGACTGAGCGACTTCACTTTCACTTTTCACTTTCATGCATTGGAGAAGGAAATGGCCACCCACTCCAGTGTTCTTGCCTGGTGAATCCCAGGGACGGGGGAGCCTGGTGGGCTGCCGTCTATGGGGTCGCACAGAGTCGGACACGACTGAAGCGACTTAGCAGCAGCAGCAGCATGGTGTTTTGATACTTATCACTCTAAATTAAAGCTATTTGATTGATGCCTGTTTTCCAAGCTTATATGACTCACTTTTTTGTTTGTTTGTTTTTTGTTTTGTTTTTTGGCTGCCCCTTGAGGAATGTGGGCTCTTAGTTCCATAACCAAGGATTGAACCTGTGCTCCCTGCTGTGGGAGCATGGAGTCTTCACTACTGGACCACCAGGGAAGCCCGATAACTCATATTTTTGAATGCTAATTATGTAGTACAGGATCTATGTTAAGTGGTTTATGAATATTATTTAATATATTCCTCATAATAATCCCAGGTAGAGTAATATTAATATTCCTATTTCATAGATTATGAAATGGAAGCTTGTATGTTAAAAAATCACCCAGGACCACAGAGCTGGAAAGTGGCACAGTGTTATATGTCAATTATGTCTCAATAAAGATAGGAAGAAAAGGCATAGTAGGGATTTGAACACGGAAAATCAGAATCCAAAGTTCCTGCTCTTAAGCACCATGAGATCCTCCCCACCACACAGCGGACTGTATGTCCTGTGAGGTGAGACACTGGCTATCTTGTTTACAACTACTTATTTATACACCGACCACTGTGTCTGGCATAAAGTAGATAGTCAATAAGCA
Organism: Okapia johnstoni; assembly: GCA_024291935.2. Taxonomy (NCBI): domain Eukaryota; kingdom Metazoa; phylum Chordata; class Mammalia; order Artiodactyla; family Giraffidae; genus Okapia; species Okapia johnstoni. The sequence goes on along the minus strand of CM044324.1, from coordinate 52,071,394 downwards.
TTACTGATTGAATGAATGAACTGTGAAATCATCCTTTGCTGCTATGTGGGTTGCAGGAAGGAATAGCGGGGATATGAGCTTGGAAGCTAGACGGACCAAGGTTTGCACAGAGAACTGTTCTTACTAGCGCTGTGCCTCAATTTTTTCATCTATAAAATGGGGATAATATACATACTGAGCAGAATTCATGAGAAGTTGAAATGACAATGTATTAATCAGCCAGCTCATGTGTCTATGTATAGCAAACTGACCAAATGACATCTATTTTATAGGCACATGCGCATATAATACCTCTGCATTACGCATGTAGCCTTGGTAGGTTTTCGGTGGTATAGAGCCACTCCCCTATTGTTGGATACTTGAGTTCATCCCTAGTTATTTGCAAACAGATGTTTGATGAGGACAACTTGTATATGTACCCGTTTTCTTTCTTTCTTTATTGGAGTAATCACATAATTGCTTTACAGTGTTGTGTTAGTTTCTGTTGTACAATAAAGTGAACCAGTGATATGTGTATATATATATATATATATATATATATATACATTATATATATCTATATATATATGTATCTCCTCTTCCTCTTGAACCTCCCTCCCCCTCCCCATCTCACCCCTGTAGGTCATTACAGAGCACTGAGCTGAGCTCCCTATGCTATACAGCTGCTTCCCACTAGCTATCTGTTTTATATATGGTAGTGTATATATGTCAGTGCTACTCTCCCAGTTCATCTCACCCCCTCCTTCCCCTCCCACCTCGAGTTCACATGTCTGTTCTCTATGTCTGGGTCTCTATTCCTGCCCTGCAAACAGGCTCATCTGTCCCACTGGACCTGTTTTCTTATGAGTTTTTTTTTCCCCCTTGATGGTATGTTATGTGGAAGATTCTACTTGCCTGGGAATATATATACTGATGTGGCCCTATTTATTGTCCAACAGCATCCCAGGTAGGAGTGGAAGGTGGAGACAAGGAGCAGATATGACGGCTGGCTGTGGTATGTGAGGTAGTGTGCTTTTTCTTGTAATGATCAAATCTCATCTGTCTAGTGCCCAGGGCCAGTGTCCAGGCACTGGTGTCAGACAAGACTAGGTTTGAATCCCAACTCTGTCCTACTCACAAATGTGTGAACTGGGCCAATTAGATCTTCTAAATAAAAAATTTCCTTTCTGTATAATGGTAGTGTTCTTAACTGTAGCTACTTCTCGAGGCTACTGTAAAGTTGAGAAAACACATGAAAATGCTCAGATCTAGGCCCGGCCAATTCAATAAATAAATAAAAGTGGATTCAATAAAAGTAAGGATTCAATAAATAAAAGTGACTATACTGATTGCATGGGATTCACAGAGTAAAATATATTTCCCCACTGATTTAATCCTGACACAGTCCCTGTGCGGTAGGGGTTATTAGGATCCCCATTTCACAGATGAGGTAATTGAGGCCTAGAGAACTGGTCGATAGGGAGCTCACAGTTTCTGAACAGGGTTCAAAACCAGGTCTCCAGAGGTGGAGACCCAGAGCCCCACCTTCCAGCCTTCTTCCCTCACACCAGGAGTTCTGGGTTCTTCTCTGGCCAGGGTGGAATTCAGGCTTTTCTGTAATCGACTGTGAAGAGCAGGGGGTTAATCTCTTCAACTTCTCTCCAGTTTCGACTTGGGGAGTGTTACCTCTTCCCCAATCCCTCAACAGCCAGCATTGCGCTTATCCCAGAGGACGGGGTCTGTCAGAGTTAGATACCACACCCCACACTAAGCCATGCCCACAGACCAAAGCTCCGGCCCCACAAAGGGAAACCCCGAAGCCTCAAATCTCTCCTGCATTAGCCGCCCGCCTGCAAAGTCCCTTGCAGCTCGATGTCTACCTCTTAAAGTCAAGAGAAGTCCGGCGCTCCACCATATGCAGCACCACCTCAAAGCCCAAACCCTCGCACCACGACTCATGGTTCTGTCTCTCTTTCTTGTGATCCAACGGCTGCGAGCTACGGCCTCTCCTCTCGACAGCTTTGCCCGGCTGTCTCCTGCACAGGATCTTAGGGTCCAGCCCAGGACACGAAGCTGCGCCCCAGGGCTCCGCCCACCCCACTTCACTCTCTCATTGCCTTAACTTTGGGTCCTGCCTGGACACCCTTATGTCCCCACGCCCATGTTGTTGTTGTTCAGTCGCTCAGTCGTGTCCGACTCTTTGTGACCCCATGGACTACAACACGCCAGGCTTCCCTGTCCATCACCATCTCCTAGGTTTTGCTCAAACTCATGTCCATCGAGTTGGTGATACTTCCAACCATGTCATCATCTGTCGTCCCCTTCTCATCCTGCCCTCAATCTTTCCCAGCATCAGGGTCTTTTCTAATGAGCCTGCTTTTTGCATCGGGTGGCCAAAGTATTGGACCTTCAGCTTCAGCATCCATACTTCCAATGAATATTCAAGGTTGATTTCCTTTAGGACTGACTGGTTTGATCTCCTTGCTGTCCAAGGGACTGTCAAGATTGTCTTCTCCAGCACCACAGTTCGAAAGCATCAATTCTTCAGCGTTCAGCCTTCTTTATGGTCCAACTCTCACATCTGTACGTGACTACTGGAAAAACCATAGCTTTGACTATATGGACCTTTGTGGGCAAAGTAATGTAGTCTCACAGTATATCCTCTGGCTCCTGGAGCCCGCCACAGCCCCTTGTAGCTTGCCGGCGACCACGCCCCTCGATGTTAGCCACACCCACATACAGCCCCGCCCACCGAGGCTCCACCCCCAGCGGTCTGGGGTAGGTTGGCGGCTGGCCCAGCTGGGCCCCGGCTGCCCTCAGCTCTGGGCGCTGGGTCAGAGCCGGCCGGGCACTGCGCGAGCAGGCGAGCGCGGCGGCCCGGGGGCTCGGAGGCGAAGATGGCGTCAGGCAGGCGCGCCCCGCGCTCCGGGCTGCTGGAACTGCGCGCCGGCGCAGGCTCGGGGACTGGCGGCGAGCGGTGGCAGCGGGTGCTGCTCAGTCTAGAGGAAGACGCGCTGACCGTGAGCCCCGCCGACGGCGAGCCTGGACCGGAGCCCGGTGCCCAGCGGGAGCCGGAGCCCGCGCAGCTCAACGGCGCCGCCGAACCGGGCGCCGCGTCCCCCGCCGCTGCCAGAGGCGCTGCTGCTCCAGCCGCGCCGCGTGACGGTGCGCAAGGCCGACGACGCCGGCGGGCTGGGTATCAGCATCAAAGGTGGGCGCGGGGGCACCGAGGGCACGGGTCTTGGTGTCTGTGGGACCGCTGAGGCGCAGGGATCGCGGGGGCTGGCAGCGTATTGAGGACGTGGAGTTGGTGGGCTTCTGTCCCGGGTAACGGCGTCTGGGAGGACAGAACCGAGGGCACCAGAGCACCAAGGTCGGAGAGGGCTTTGAGGTCTCAGTCAGAAGGCACAGGTGTGGACGGCTTTGGGGGCACACCAAGGACAAGTGGGTGGGGAGTTGTGTGCCTAGGCAAAGAGATCTGAGACTGATTGCCTCTCAGGAGTTGCATGGGCATCAAGGACAAGAGGGACCCCAGGAGAGCAAAGGATAGAGAAGGGAGACTGAGGCCTGGGGTGCTATTAGGGAAAGGAGGAGGAAGTCTTCAAGATACAGTCAAAGTAGAAGGGAAGGAGGGGTAAGGCCTGGAGTAGGAAGCATGGCTGGGATGGAGACTAGGTGGAGATACCAACTGGTCTGGGCTCACAGACAGGGGACTGGAAAGGACTTGGAAATCTGAGGACCTAGGAAGCCTGTATATGTAGGTGAAGAGTCCTAACTGTCCACCATCACAATTGAGATGGGCTTTCAGCCCCCAGTACTGACAGCTTTCTTTAAGGTGCAACCCAAACTGAAGTCCAGAATCACCTGTGTGAACTTGTGTGGTAAGATCCCATGGACTGTAGCTTGGTAGGCTCCTCTGTCCATGGGATTCTCCAGGCAAAGATACTGGGTTGCCATTTCCTGCTGCAGGGAATCTTCCCGACCCAGGGATCAAACCCACGTCTCTCATGTCTGCTGCATTGGCAAGCGGGTTCTTTACCGCTAGTGCCACCTGGGAAGCCCTTTCCCATCTCTAGACCTGAGTTTCCTCAACTATATAATGAGAGTAATGATAGAATTGGGATGTTTCTATGAAGATAGGTGTCCAAAATACTCACTCTGCCAACACATAATAGGTGCCTAGATAGTTCTTGCTGTTAGATGAGAGGAAAAATGAAGGTCAGGAAAGACTCCCAAAGTAACTAACGATGCTGAAAAGTCTGCACACCCCAGCTGCTGTGTTCACCATTCCTTCCTGAGGGGGTGGGGATGGTGGTGACTTGGCTACCACTGTGTGCCGAGTGCTGTGCCCAGTAATCTAGGCTCAGGATCCACTTCATCCTGGCAACAAGTACTAAAAGATAGGAAGTATAATCTTCATTTAGCAGGTGAGGAAACTGAAACTCGGAAAAGTAAAATTATTTTCCTAGGATCACACAGTCAGTGAGTGACAGAGCTGGGATTTGAACCTCAATTATCAAGCCACTAAAGAGTGTTCAGAGAAGTTGATTTTCCCCCAGGGAAGGGCAAACTTCCATGCAGCTAACCAAAGGGATCTAAAAGGGTGATAGTGAGAAAGCCAGGAAGTGGACACCTGTTTTGCCCTCAAACACCAGCATGGGATAGGGCAACAGATCAATGTAGAAATTGTACACTCTGTGTTAAAGCAGGAAGGAACTTAATGTTCATATAGTGTTCCATTTTGCAGATAGACAAACTGAGTCTTGGAGAGGAAGAGGACTTTTCAAGCTCACATAAAGTTACTCCCTAGCTTCATACTCCCAGGTGGGGGTAAAGGGACTTTTAGGAGGTGTCAGGGGGAATACCAGCTCCATTCAATTCTTTATGTATGGAGACTGGACTCCTGTTGCTGTGTTGACCTTTCCTTTAGGGTCCAGCCCAGCCCAAGGCATCAAGGAATGGCCATGGATTCAAACTGACCTGAAGTCCCTAGTTTCAGGTGGAAGAGGGCAGATACTGGGTTGGCCCAAAAGTTCATTCGAGGTTTTCCATATCATCTTATAGAAAAACTCAAACACATGTTTTGGCCAACTCAATATAAATAGAAACTCCTTCCTTTCCTAGGCTTCAAGCTCTGTGCACTGCAGTGAGCAAACTGCTGGGCCTATGTGGGGTTCCAGAGAGGCATTCCAGTCCTACTTCTGCCACCAGTTTGTTAAGTGACCTTGAAATTATGACCTCCTCTCCCCAGGCTACTTGTTCTTCATCTTTGAGGATGGAGCAATTGTGTGGTATCTGAGGGCCTGACTTGCAGCCTACCAGAGGGTTAAGAGTGTTGGTTCTGGAGCCAGGAGACCTAGGTTCAGATATTGGCTTTGCCACTAATTATCTGGGTGACCTTGGACAAGGGGTTTCTCTCCACACTTCAACCTTCCCAATAGGAATCTGAGCATGCCTGTGTGATTGGGTGTTGTGAAGATGCAATGAGACAAGATTGAAAGCATTTAACATGGTGCTTGGCACTTGGTATGTGGAACTAATGTGAACTGTTATTACTGTTTATTATTTTAAAAGGACATTCAAGAGTTTAGAAATAAAGCAATATGGTAAAATGTATTAATATTTGATTTTTTTTTGTCTTTTTGCATCAGAGATACAATTCAGATAGGCTTTTGAAATCTCTAGACTTTAAAGCCCTAGTTTCTAGCCTGAGACCTAGGTTGTGAAGCTTTCAGCTTTGTGGCCATAGCAGTAACTGACTTCTATCTTTATTCTCGATTAGAGGTTATCAGTGGGTTCCCCCATTATGGGAAACTCACTTAAATTCCAAAATAAGGAGAAGTTATTGAAGCGTCTTGTAAGTTCTTCAAACACTGGTGACCACCCAAAGCACTTAACCAAAAGATCCATTATAACATTATAAATTTAGAAAATGCCTTTTAGGTATCATTAGTGCTCCAAACTTCTAAGGCTCTTTTCTGAGATTCTCTTTGCCCCACACTGCCGCTTTCCCGGTCCTGGGCTGGACACAGTGGGAGACCTTCAGAAATAATTTTGCCTTATTGTGACTCACAAGTGTTGGAGTGTCTGCCTCAGTTTCTTCCTCTTTCTGTGCTTGTCCAGGGGGCCGAGAGAACAAGATGCCTATTCTTATCTCCAAGATCTTCAAGGGCCTGGCAGCCGACCAGACGGAGGCCCTCTTCGTGGGGGATGCCATCCTGTCCGTGAATGGGGAGGACCTTTCCTCTGCCACCCATGACGAGGCAGTGCAAGTCCTGAAGAAGACTGGCAAAGAGGTGGTGCTGGAGGGTAAGCACTGGGGACCCCAGGGGTGTTCAATTCTTCCCTACCACCCCCCAGGCCTCAAGCAGTGGGGTCTGGGAGGTAGGCAGAGTTGAAAACAGAAACAGAACTTGGAGACCTGCCTTGAGACATTGGTGTGGTGGGGATAGAGCTGCTTCAGAGCCAGACAGATCTGGACTTCATTTCCTCTCTCCCACTCCCTAGCTGTTTGACCTTGGATGAGTCACTTCATTTCCCTGAGCCTTAGTTTTCTCATCTGTAGGGCAGGGATATAACTTCTGCCTTGCTGGGTTGTGGGACTAGGATGAAAGGTCTATGGTAGAACTGCCACTCGGTGAGTGACACAGGGGAAGAAAGAGGTGGGGACTAGGGAAGAGACTTAGAATCTTGCCTAAGAAACCAGGGGAGCTCTCAACTCTGAATCCTCCTATCACCCAGGGGCCCTAGAACCCTGCGACCCATCCTGCCTTGGGAGTGTACTTGGCCTTTATGTAGCAGGACATTGGCTACTTCCAGCTAGGATCTAAGAGGAATATGTTTTGGAGGGGAGGGGAACTTAGTGGCTCCTCGCCACTCTCCTCTCACTGTATGGTCTTAGATGAGACCTTTGCTTTCTCCAGGCCTCAGTTTCCCATCACTTGTTATAGTCTCTTGCTGGGGTGGTTCCGCTCCTGCCTTTTGCCATCTCTGTCAGGAGGTTTCTGCTTTGCTCAGCCCTTTCGTCAAATTCTACTCTGTCAGTTCCGGAAGCCGTGAAGGCCCAAGGAATGTGTCTTTGGCTCCCGGCCCAGAACAGGCACAGGGAGGTGGCGGGGGCTGATGGAGAATGCCATGGCCAGCGAAGCTGCTGCACTGAGCCCCAGGCCCAGATCCTGATAGGTTGCCAAAGAGGTCTCCAAGAGGCCACAGAAACCAACAGGCTCTGGATCCCTGGGTGATCTTTGGCGTTCTTATCGGCCTGACCTTGATTCTCTCCCATTTCATTTTATTTTATTTTTACATTTTATTATTTATTTAAATGTACTGTGTGTCTATTCAAATGCTACTGTTGCATTTTTAAATATACACTTAAAGCTGACTCTGCAGGATTGATCCCTGAAAGCTTAAGGATATCAATCATATTTTAACAGCAAAGTTAAATAACGAGATCACACATAAAGGAGATGGATATAGGAGACTTTTTTTCCACATGCCTCATCACTTTGATATTTATAGCCAGTAATGCAGTTTGAAATAGTTGAAATTCATCAAAATGTCATATTTCAGTTGACTTGAAAAGCTCTTTTAGTTTCTGCTGTTTGAAAATTTAGTTCGTAGATGGTAAAAATTTCTACTGTAGACACGTCTCTAATCCACACTGAGGTCCCCCTTCCCTCCTCATCTTTAGGTAGAGAATGTCTCTTTCTGGGTTCTTAGTGTGGATCATTCTGAGAAGGTAATGTCTTTTAGTGTTAGACATTTGAAGCATTTCCTGGTATTGGGGCTAATACCCAAGCCTCTGCCTACCTCATTCACTCCATTCCTTCCTCATTAAAGCCAAGATGCCTTTCCAGAGACCTACTATGTACCCGATGTGCAGAGCATTGGGGTAGAAGGTAAACCGGACCCAGGGCCTGCCTGAAAGAGCCCACTATTGAATGGGGGGACAAAATATGAACACTGTCTAAAAATGGGACGACAGAGGATGAGATGGTTCGATGGCATCACCGACTTGATGGACGTGAGTTTGAGCAAGCTCTGGGAGTTGGTAACGGACAGGGAAGCCTGGCATGCTGCAGTCCACGGGGTCGCCAAGAGTTGGACACGACTGAGCGATGGAACTGATTCCACACAAGCCATTTAAAAATCAGCATCTGAAATCCTGTCTGCTCTGTAATTAATCTGGCCTTGGGCAAGACCCTCATCTTCTCTGGGCCTCAGTTCTCGTATCTGCTAGATCAGAGATGTCCAACAGCTTTCATTCTGAGTGTCAGTTTCCTTGGTGGCTCCTGGGAGTTCCATATTTGGAAAGATTGGGAGGTCTTATCTGAACTCAGCAGAAAGGAGCTGGAATTGATCTGCAATGTTTAGTGCTGATAGAGTAGGGAAGGGATATAGTATACATACCATCCCAGGACTGAGGGTCTCTGGCACTTGTGTTCTGTAAAACTTTTCATTGGGCAAGATCTTTCCTTGGCAAGCCCTGCTGCAGGCTGCTGGGTGGAGCCTGGCCTGCCTCTTGCCCAGCATAGGATTTGGCACATAGCAGGCTGGAGAAGGGGATGGCTACCCACTCCTGTTTTCTTGCCTGGAGAATTCCGTGGACAGAGGAGCCTGGCAAGCTACATTCCATGCGGTTGCAAAGAGTCAGATTAACATTTTCACTTTTTTCTGTTAGTAACTCCTCTTCTGTCCCATCACATTTACATAGAATTGGTATTATTTCCTGCTTAAATGTTTGGTAGCAGTCTCCAGGGAAGCTAACTTTATAGAAAAGTTGTGTTTTTTTGCCACACTTTGAAACGTATGAGATCTTAGTTCCCTGACCAGGGATCAAACCCAGGCCCCCTGAAGTGGAAGTGCAGAGTCCTAACCACTGGATTGCCAGGGAAGTCACGATTTTAATGTCTTTAATAAGACAATTTAGATGATCTATGCTTTCCTTGAATGTGTTTTGGTAGTTTATGTCTTACAAGGAATTTGTCCATTTCATTTAAGCTGCCAAATTTCTTGGCATAAAGTTGTTTATAATCTCGCGTATTTTTCCTCCCTTTTGGATGAAAGTGCTCTCCTGCTTTCTCTTTCTCTCCTCCTCCCTTTATACTGCTCTACTCAGTGGTTTCGAGGGGACTCTGTCTCATGGAGCAGATAGCTAAGCAAACCTACCAGATCACCATCTTGGCATGGGTGCTGAGATGGGGTCTGCCCAGAGGTCGGAGGAAGCAGTGGTCTCCTCTCTCTAAGTGGTCAGGAAAGACTTCCTGGAGGAGGGATGCTGGCACCTTATGAACAATAAGCAGAGATAGGAATGGGGTAGAGAAAGGGCATTCCAGGAATGGAAGTTGTCTGAGCAAAAGGGAGGGTGAGATGACTTGACTTACCTGGGGAACTGCCTGGGAAGTAATTCAGCTTTATCTGAGCTTAGGTATGAGGAAGCAGGTGGAGAAACAGGGGGCTATTCAGATTGACAGATCCTGCAGGGCCTTGAGTGCCAGACTAAAGGAATTTGGAGGAAAACAGAGAGCTGTTGCAAGGATTTTTCAGCAGGGGCTCACAAGGCCAGCTTTGGGCTTTAGAGCATCAACTCGGTTTGGAAGGAGACAACAATAGATGCAGAATGGCAGCAAGGAGGGACTTCCCTGGCACTCCAGTGGTTAAAAATCCACCTTCCAATGCAGGGGATGTGGGTTCAATCCCTGGTCAGGGAATTAAGATCCCACATGCCCGGAGCAACTAACCTGTGTGCGGCAACTACTGAGCCTGTGTGCTGCAACAACAGAGTCTGTGCACCGAAATGAAAGATCCTTCATGATGCGGTGAAGATTCAGTGGGCGCCAACTAAGATCTGAGGCAGCCAAATAAATAAATAAATATTAAAAGAAAAAAAGAATGGCAGCAAGGAGGCTGGAGCCATGAGCAGAAGGGAGATCATGGTGGTTTGATTTAAGCAGGCTTGGATAAAAGAAGAGTCTTGAGGTTGTGGGGCTTCCCAACTGGCTCAGCAGTAAAGAAACCACCTGTGAATAGAGAAGTCTCAGGAGGCTGAGGCTTTGATCCTTGGGTTGGGAGGATCCCCTGGATGAGGGCATGGCAACCCACTTCAGTATTCTTGCCTGGAGAATCCCATGGACAGAGGAGCCTGGCAGGCTGCAGTCCACAGGGTCGCAGAGAGACAGACATGACTGAGCACCCATGCATGCAACTGACGTTGTAGCCTTCTTGTTAGTTTTTTTTTTTTCCAGGTTTTTCTTAGCTGAAGTCTGTCTTAGCTGCTCCCCAGTGGGCTTGTAGAAGGAGATAATTCCACCCAAGGCAGCAAAGGGCTGGGGGTGAGAACTGGGGTCAAGAATCTTTGAATCACACGGGTGATCTGAAGAGCATGGAAGATTTGAGAAAACTAAGATGCTGGGTTGAGGCTGGTCCTTGAGATTTGGGGGAGTTTGTGGAGAACAGGCAGCTGCCCCAGTCTGCAGCCAGAGCTCCTAGAAGCCTCTCTGGGCCTAGGTTCCTCCCCAGCACCCAATCAGTGATCACATTGTTCAGAACTTCCCCGCCCTCATCCCACTTCTTAAGGCTACCTCCAAGGATCCCGGGGCTTCCCTGATAGCTCAGTTGGAAAGGAATCTGCCTGCAATGCAGGAGACCCTGGTTTGATTCCTGGGTTGGGAAGATCCGTTGGAGAAGGAATAGGCTACCCACTCCAGTATTCTTGGGCTTTCCTTGTGGCTCAGCTGGTAAAGAATCTGCCCGCAATGCGGGAGACCTGGGTTCGATCCCTGGGTTAGGAAGATCCCCTGGCGAAGGGAAAGGCTACCTACTCCATTCTGGCCTGGAAAATTTCATGGACTGCATAGTCCATGGGGTTGCAAAGAGTCGGACACGATTGAGTGACTTTCACTTTCCAAGGAGCCATGGCTTATCCTTTGAATGTGAACTTGGTAGGGTAGCAGGGCATCTTTCCTGAGGTCTGGGGCTTGGTGGGTACAGAGCTCCCTGAGAACATCCTAGAAGGAAACATGTCACTGGTAAACTGCTGTTGCCATCCAGAACCCTATATCCCCGGCCTAAGGGGCTCAGCAACCCCAGCCTGCCTTCTGGACCTTTTCTTCTGTGAGGTCAGGATTTTGCACAAGTGTCTTGAGCCTATTCTCAGTTACAGGGATGTGTTTGTGACCAGAGTCTGGGCCCAAGCTGGCAGCCAGTACCCGTCTGTCTGCTTCTTAGAGAGACCCATTGTGTGCACGTATCTGGAGCCAGGCCCTTGCAGACTGTGCCTGAGGGAAAAGGGAGGGATGGTCAAATGCCTCCACTCCCTCCACAGCCCCCCAGCAAGGCTGGCAACAGAGAGCCTTTGATGCAGTAAAAAGTAATGCTGAAGGACAAAAATGAATAAAGTCAATTTTAGTACTTTGTACAAAGAAGAGAAGGTTCACCTCACATAAAGATCAGGCTTTTAAAAGATACAAGCAGAGAATAGTATGTATATAAAAATACAAAGAAGAGTAGGAATTGCTATAATCCCCATTTTACAGACAAAGTCACCAAGATTTGTTAAAAATAAGTAACTTCCTTCAAGTCATACAACTAATAAATTGGCAGACTCGGAATTCAGACCTAAGGACTTCCCTGGCATTCTGGTAGTTAAGACTCTGTGCTTTCATTGCCAGGGGCAGGGGTTCAATCCCTGATCAGGGAACTAAGATCCTGCATGCTATGCGGTACAACAACAACAACAACAAAAAAGAGCTCAAACCTAGGTTTCTCTGATTGCAGAGGCCACTCTTCACCCTGCCTTGGATAATACCCGCTTCTCATGGTAGTTTGCAAGATTAAGAAATAATGCATGTTATGTGCTGAGGCCAGTGTGCATAAGTAGGCACTCATTTATGTTTATTTTGTTTGCTATTTATAAGGATGAGACAGGGCACTTGAAGTTTATGGCACAGTGTCTTCCACATGGTAAGCATTTGATCAATGTCAACCTTTGTCATCGTCGTATCAGCGGCAGCAATTTTTGTTGTCTGCAGTAAACTTGAAGGTCTCTGAGGGCAGGAATCATGTGTAGTTTGTCTCAGATACCCAGGCCTGGCACCAAGCCTAGATGCTGGTGAGTGTGGGGGAAGTGATCCCTAGAAGGGGACATCTCTGACTCTTTCTACTTTGCCTTTGACCTCCTCAACTGCAGTTGACTTTCCTGAATGTTTAAAAGGGGGTTCTAGGCTCATGCTGGGTTTGACTGACTCCTGAGAGTTTCCGTTATGAGTCCTCAGAACTCCAAGACCAGGTCCCTGCCAGCCTGTCTTCTGGCAGATGGGTACTGCCAGGTATCCTGCTTGAAATTTGGTTCCATATATCACCACTGTCAAAAGTAGAATGTTGTTAACCGATGCAGCTAATCTGAGGTCACCCTGTTCAGTTTAGGTGAGTGTAGCTGTGCCTGAGAGGTGCCTGAGGGACTCTTGTCCTGGGAATGGAGGTGTGAATGGAGCCCTTGTTCAGTACCCCCCATGACTGCAAAGACCTGTTGTTCTAATCATTGTTCTCAAGAAAACATTAATTTGGCTGCGCACATACATGGCTTAGGGCCATATGATTCCCAACAGACAAAACTTGGCTTAATCCAACTCTGGCCTGTTCCTTGGATCTTTGATTAAAATGCTTGTGGGACTCTGGGGGCAGGTTTTGGCCTCCATTAACAATATGAGCTGGTTCCTAATGGTAGCGGAGGGAATTATAACAGTAATGGTAAGAATGTTAATAATAGTGATGGTATGTTTGCTGTTTATTGAGCACCTACAATGTCCTGGATACTGTGCTAAATGCCTTCTGTATGTTATCTCATTGGAGCCTCAAAACCACTCCTATGATTCAAGGTACATCATTCATCTCATTGTACAGATAAGAATATTGAAACTTGTAGAGGTGAAGCTACTTGCCCAAAGTCACACAGAGGCAGAGATGGAATTTGAAGTTAGATTTGTCAGATGTCAAAGCCCATGTTCTTAAATGTTTATTCTGCACTTCAAGCCACGTCATCCATGTGAGACTCAGTTTATTCAATTTATTCAACTGTTAATAGAACAGTTTAACAATGGATCAGTCTCATTGAATTGGTGTGATTAAGTGATGATGTGTTAGTGAGATTTGAGCTTTCATGCTTGGTATATAGTAGATGCTCAATAAGTGCTTCTTTCGCCCACTACTAAGATCCTAGTAGGCTTCCTCAGTTGATGAGGGCCTTGTCTTTGAATCCTGGCTAAGATGGTTTGGAATGTGGTATATTTTTGAAAAATAGAATTTTAAAAATGTCAAAAATAATATACACTTAAATTAAAAAATGGAGAAGGAAATGGCAACCCACTCCAGTATTCTTACCTGGTGAATTCCATGGACAGAGGAGCCTGGCAGGTTACAGTTCATGGGGTTGCAAAGAGTCGGACACAACTGCGTGACTAAGCACAAGTAAAAACAACTCAGGAGTGTGCAAAGCAATTATCTTCTCATAGATTAATGTTACCCATGGCTAATATTTTCACACACTTCCAGAGAGAAGTTTCCATATTTGTTTTTATCATTGAGCAAGTTGAGGACCTCTTTCCAACTCAGCTCATGTAGCTCTGTTTCATGCTCTTTAATGGTTGCAAAATATCCCATTATTGGGATTCAGATGATCATTTAACCAAATATATTGAGCCCCTGTTCTATGCCAAGACTCGATGTAGGCACTGGGGATAGAATTGTGAACAGGACTGAGTGATCTGCCAAGGAACTCACTTCTTGTATTTAGCAAGAGCATATTCAAGGAATGTTTCTAGCTTCTTGCACCATAGACAATGGTGTCATGATCACATTGTGCACCTGTGAACATTTATCTGAAGAGGATTCCTGGAAAGGGTATTGCAAGTTCAAAGTGTTCATGTGCCTTTAGGATCTTGATAGATGGTGCCTCTTATACTGCACATATAGGGCTTCCCAGGTGGCGCTAGTGGTAAAGAATCCGCCTGCCAATGCAGGAGACATAAGAGATGGGGGTTCAATCCTTGGGTTGGGAAGATCCGCTGGAGGAGGGCATGGCAACCCACTCCAGTATTCTTACCTGGAGAATCCCATGGATAGAGGATCCTAGCAGGCTACAGCCTATAGGGTCGCAAAGAGCTGGACACGACTACACAAGGGTGTGGAAGGTGAGATTTTTATGCCTCAGAGTTGTTGCCCCAGGCAACCCAGGCAGCTCTGCTGTAGGGTCTGCCAGTGACTGGGAACTATTTACAGTCCAGCCTTGCTGGACTAGTAGGACCTCAAAGGTCATCCCTTCCCAAGGGATGTCACAACATCCTGAGTGGACAGGTGGGCAGCCTGGACTTGAATCATCACAATGCCCTACTCAGAGAGCTGGCATATCAATGCCAATTATATAGGCATGCAAACTGAGGCTCAGAGAGACCTCGGGACTTGCCAAGGCCAGAATGCAAGTGACAGGACCTGGATTGAAATCTTTGTCTGTCACCTGTGTTCATCTCCTTATACTGTCATACTAAGAACAGCAGCAGAAATAATAACCAACCATATTATGATTTGTTGAAGACCTGTTCTATGCCAGGCAGGGCAAATTGCTTTACAAGTGTTGGATCTCAGTATGCTAGGAGGTAGATATATTTTAGTATCATTTTAAAGATGCAGAAATAGAGGCTTACAGAAGTCAAGTCACTTGTTCAAAGTCACAGAACAGGGAAGTTAAACACAAACCCGCATCACTTGAGAGCCCAATTCAATGTCTCTGGCCTGGGAAGCCTCAGGATTGTCAATATTCGTTTATTTAATGTATTTCTTATTTACTGATTATCTGGATATGTCAGGTACTATTCTAGATGCTGGGGATATCCTGATAAATAAAGAAAACAGGCCCTTGCCCTCGTGGAACCTACATTTTGTATTGAGGAGAGAGGCTGTTGACAGTAAGCCAGTGGATAGATCATGTAATTTCAGGCAGGGGCAAGTAAGTGACCACCCACTGAACAGACAAGGAACAGTCTGAGCTTAGACGACAGGCTTGAGCCAAGACTCAAAACCAAGACATTCAGTCATTCACCTTAATTGATCACCAGGATACGCACTGGGTGTGCTGTGATGAGCCAGAACGGATTTATCCCCTTCTCTCTGCGACACTTAGATTCCCTTCCAATTGTCCTGGGCCAGGCAAAGGGTCTTGCATTGTCTCTCTTCCTTGTGTTTCTTTACTTTTTTTTTCTTTTTTTTTGACCATGTCATGTGTCTTGCAGGATCTCAGTTCCCTGACCAGGGATTGAACCCGGGCCCCAGAAGTGAAAGCCCAGAATCCTATCCACTAGGCTACCAGGGAACTCCCAGTTCCTTGTGTTTCTTGTGGAATCTATTCCTGGCTCCTTGGGGTCAGTGCTGGCTTCTCTCCTTGGCAGAGTTGGGAATCGGGGCCTCTGGAAAGGGCAGGGTATCCTGTATGTGTCTGCTTCTTCCCTGAGGAGGAAGGGCCCAAGTGTCACTGTTTACCAAGTTCCTGGGCCGGAGGTTTGGCTGGAGAGGGTGTGGACACCAACTGGGTCTATACTTGGAGGCTCAAAGAATCCTGGCCACAGGGCCACGTTCTTGCCCTCAGCTCTCCAGGCCACTGCCTTTGGGCAGCCCCGCCCTGCTTGGTCCGGTGACTCAGGCAGAAATCAGAGGCAGGGAGGAGACCTTAGAGCTGGGCTATTTACAGTCACGCTCCAGGGCCTTCAGGACCCCACCCCCACTCTGGGACAGGCCGGTTGGTTTGTGAAATGCCAGCCCTGTTTCAGACATCAGCTGGTGTGCTGTCCATTTATAGCGTGTTCCTGTGGGCAAGGAGAAGGAGGACCCACTTCCAGGATGGCCTGAGCGAGCAAGGCCTCTAGCAGTTTTTCTGGTTTTAAAACTGACAAATGTCCATTTGCTGAGCCCATAGCATCAGAGATCCCTGCCGAATTCTAGGGATACAGAGACCAGTCAGTCAAGGTCCCTGCCTTCCCAGTGCTCTCAGCCTGTAAGAGGGCACAGATTCCCACACCGACATATAGGGAAGTGGGGTCTAGGGACCTGCAGAGGTGGTGGGTGTGCAGAATCTAGTGGGCATCTGGGAAGGTTTTCTTGAGGGGCAATGTCTGGGCTGAGCTGGGACCTCCTGGGCTGTGGCAACTTCTCCTCGTTGAGTGAACCTTTTCTGTCCTGTCATTCATTTCTCCATTCACAGAACACTGACTCTGAGTTTGAATCAAACCCCATTTGTGTCTTCTTTGTGTGTGTGTGTGTGTGTGTGTATGTGTTAGTTGTTCAGTTGTGTCTGACTCTTTGTGACCCCATGGACTGTAGCCTGCCAGACTCCTCAGTCCATGGAATTCTCCAGACAAGAATCCTGGAGTGGGTTGCCATTCCCTCCTCCAGGGAATCTTCCCAACCCAGGGATCAGACCCGGGTCTCCTGCAGGCAGATTGTTTAGCATCTGAGCCAGCAGGGAAGCCCCTTCTGTTCTCTAGGAGCTCCCAGTTTGGTGAGAGAGAAAGCCCCAACACACAGAAGCACAGCAGAGTTCTAGGCAGTGTGGGCGGAACCTGTGTCAAGTGTTTTACATCATCTCGTTTAATTCTACTGTCTCTCTAAGGTATACGTTGTTATTCAGATAGAGGGCCGGGGAGGTGAATTACCTTGTTCAGGGGCTTCCCTGGTGGCTCAGTGGTAAAGAATCCACCTGCCAATGCAAGAGATGTGGGTTCAGTCCCTGGGTTGGGAAGATCCCCCGGAGGAGGAAATGGCAATCCACTCCAGTACTCTTGCCTGGGAAATCCCATGGACGGAGGAGCCTGGTGGGCTACAGTCCATGGGATCGCAGAAGAATCGGACTCGACTTAGCGACTAAACAACAACAATAACAGCAATAATGGCCACACAGCTAGACAGAGCTGGAATTCAAGTCTGAGAATACCTGTCTCCTAACCATGTACTAAGGTCATTCTGTGCAGGGCGAGCTGCATTTTCAAAGGTGTTTGGAAGCTCCTACACCTTCTGAGTGCTCTGAGCAGGTCAGTATGATTGGATTAGAGGGCTAGATGTGGCTGGAGGTGAAGCCAGCAAGGTAGGCAGGGCCCAGGTCCCGGAAAACCTGGAAGTTGGATGAAGAGTTCAGGGAGCCAGAGCATGGCTTTAAGCAGGGGAGGGGCGTAGCTAAATATAGTAGGAAGATACATCAGTTGCACCCTGAGTGGGGATGGGGGATGGGTGGGTGCTGCATTAGTTAGGAGGCTTTTGTCTGCAAGTAACAGAAACCCCATTCAAAGAGGTTTGAACACTGAAGAAAATAGGTTTTCTTCCGGAATACCTAAAGTCAGCATGGCTCCAGGGTAGATTAATTTAAGGCCTCACATTCCTCAATGTGTGGACCCCAATCCTGTAGTCAAAGTGACTATCATTGCTTTAGAACAAACTCCCTGCTTTCCAGCAACTTCTGAAAGCTTAGAGGATAAGAAGGGAAGGGAGTATATTTTCCCTCATGGCTTATTTGACAGAATTGTATTGTCTGCCCCTTTCTAGGCCAATCACAAGTAAGGAGGATGGAATTATCATGATTAGCTTTAACCAATTAAGATTTTCCCTCTGGGTTGGGGAGAAGCCCAGCCTTTAGAGCTCAGGGTTCTGTAAGCAAGGAGAAAAAAAAGTAGGTTTTTTTTTTTTTTTTTTTAAATGGTTTAACTGACAGAGAGGCTGTGATGTGTCCCACCTCTGTTGCCCCTTGAGACATAGTCTTGGGGTAAGTCATTGCTGTAATGGTGAGGATGAGTCATTTTTAGCCTTAGTTCCCAGCCTTCAGACCTAGGCTTTGTTCTTTCAAAAAAATCTCTGCTCTTGTTTTCAACATAACTTCTTTTCCAACACCGTCCTTCTCACTTTCACCCTTGTTTACCTTGGATCCTATCTGAGCAGTCTCTTGTGACAGAAATAACTTCTTATCTGGTTCTTCCAGGCAGCTGGGCCAAGAACTTCTTCCCCCTACTTCCTGGTCTGTCCACTCACAGCCAGAGCATACTGACTGGGCCTTGACTGCAGGCATCAGATGGCCAACAAACCAGATGGCCGTGGAGGTAGAGGTGGCTGAGAAGAGAGGAGGAGAGGCTGTCCCAGGGCTAGCAGGCATAGGCATTGTTCAGTAGGGTAGCTGAGGGGACAGCCTGACTGGGAGAAGAGAGACCAGTGCTTGGGCAAGACATTTAAAAAAAAAATTATTTATTTATTTGGCTGCACCAGGTCTTACTTGCAGCATGTGGGATCTAGTTCCCTGACCAGGATCCAACCCAGGCCCCCTGAATTGGGAGTGCAGAGTCTTAACCACTGGACCACTAGGAAAGTCCCTTGGGCAAGACTTTCAACCACCTTGATATATACACTGCCCTTCTAGTAGTTCATTTCAGAGACAAGGAGACTGCTGTTCATCAAAATTGGGGACTGTCCAGATGCTGGGTCAGATTGGTGGACACCTTGGTTGCCTGCCTTTCAACCATTTCCCCTTCTTCCATGCTACCAGAGCCTGACTTAATTGGGTGGGAATATGCTCAGCCCCAGGGCTTCCCTAGTGACTCAGACAGTAAAGAATCTGTCTGCAGTGTGGGAGGCATGGGTTCGGTCCCTGGCTTGCAAAGATCCCCTGGAGAAGGGAACGGCTACCCACTCCAGTATTCTGGCCTGGAGAATTCTGTGGACAGAGGAGCCTGGCAGGCTACAGTCCATGGGGTTGCAAAGAGTCGGACATGACTGAGTGACTTTCACTTTAATGTTCACTCAGCCCCAGAGGCTGACTTGTGATTGGTCTAAATCAATCATGACTACTTCCTCTTACTAATGATTGTGCTAGAAGTTGGCATGCCAGTCCAGTTGGGCCAATGAAATATAAGGTTTCATGGAAGTATTTACCTCATGCCAGTCCAGTTGGGCCAATGAAATATAAGGTTTCATGGAAGTATTTACCTCTCTGATAAGAGGGAGATATGAGTTGACAGTCCTTTTTCTGCCTATCTCCTTCCTTCCTGGTTTTGCCATGTAAGGAATCATCGGCTTGACTCTGTTGCAGCCATCCTGTGGTCATGAGGGGAAGGCCAGGAGAATGGTAGGGATGCCTATCCAGGATCCAATGTCACTGAGTCACTGAACCAACCCTGAAATTGCTTTCCTCTAGACTTCTCGTCACATGAAATCATAAATACCTTTCTTGCTTAAGGCACTAGTATCATATATTCTATTATTTGTTGCCAAACCCAACTAATTGATAGAGTAAGAGGGACAAAAATGTTTTATTATCAATTAGCTTTAATTGATTGGTAATGGCTACCATGGACTTACCAGGTGGCTCAGAGGTAAGGAATCTGCCTGCCAGTGCAGGAGACCTAGATTGGGTCCCTGAATTGGAAGGATTCCCTGGAGAAGGAAATAGCAACCCACTCCAGGATTCTTGCCTTGGAAGTACCATGGACAGAGGAGCCTGGCGGGCTACAGTCCATGGGTTTGCAAAGAGTCAGGCTGAAGGACTAAGTACAGGCACAAATATAATAGAAGCTCCTTGCTTTCTTAGGTAGCAGTTCAAGTCTGATGTGGCATCTCCAAAGTCTCAGCATCCATTTACTTCTGTTTTATTGGTCAGCCTTTTGGAGTGTGGCTCATGTTCTGCTGGTCAAGTTGGTGCTCCACTGGTCTGTGTTTCAGCCAGCTCAACCCTGTCAGGGGAAAAGGCAGGGAAAGGAAGGGTGTGCCCCCTTTTTTAATGGGCAGGACTTGGTAGCCTAACACATCTGTTTTGTTCTCATCCTATTGGCCAGACTTGGTCACATGGGCACTTATAGGTGCAAGGGGACCTGGAAATTGAAGTCTTAAGTTGGAGGGTTATCACTATTTTGGAGGAAAATTGGCAGCCTCTGCCACAGGACTATCTCATGCCACCCCTCCTTTTAGCAGATGAGAAGACTGAAGAGAGAGAGGCAAACAAGGGGACAGCGGCAGAGCAGTTCTATCTCCTGACTCCTGTCTTGGCACTCGCTCACTGCCTTGTTGCAGTTGTTGCCCATTCTCTTTAAGCAGCCATTTTGAAACTCTAAACACTTAAACTTATGGGGTTAGAACTTAGTTATGTGGCCATACCTAGCTGCAAATGAGGCTGTGAAATGTAGTCCACCAGGTGGCCATGGGTCTATGAATAAGAAAGGTAAAAGAATGAATGTTGGCCTAGATCCAGAATTTTCTACCATGTAGCCCTGTCAGAGACTTTAGCCTAGAGGAGGATAGTGATGTGAGAGTGTGTGTGTGAGTTGTTTAGTTGTGTCCGACTCTTTGTGACCCCATGGACTGTAGCCTGTCAGACTTCTCTGTCCACAGAATTCTCCAGGCAAGAATACTGGAGTTGAAAAAAAAAAAAACCAAACAAAAGAATACTGGAGTTGATAGCCATTCCCTTCTCCAGAGGATCTTCCTGACCCAGGGATCCAACCTGGGTCTCCTGCATTGCAGGCAGATTCTTTATCATCTGAGCCACCAGGGAAGGGCAGTGGACATAAATTAAAATTTAATGAATTAGTGACAGTTGTTACATGTGCTACCTGGGATCCCACATCATGGTGGTAACTGCTGACCTCTCCCCTAACCAGTCAAGTACATGAAAGAGGTCTCACCATATTTCAAGAACTCTGCCAGCGGGACCTCGGTTGGCTGGGACTCGCCTCCTGCCTCACCCCCTCAGCGGCAGCCTTCCTCCCCTGGCCCCCCATCCCGGGACCTCCGTGATGCCAAACACATGTCCTTGAAGATGGCATATGTCTCAAGGAGGTGCACCCCTACAGACCCAGAGACCAGGTAAGCCTAGCATAGGGGGCGACTCAGACAGACATGCCCTCACGTTAGGTGGTGGGGCCAAAGGAAAGATCCTTTGTGTTGCAAGTGACAAGCACAATGCCCGAACGTAGTAGGTGCTTAAGAAATGTTTGTTGAATGGAGACAAGAGTGAAGTTATGGGGATGATGGTGTGCTTTTCTTCTCTCTTCCTCCTCTGGGTAGTTCACATCTGAGGAGGAACTTGGTCTGCAGAGGAGCCCTGGATTCCAGTCTTGGTTCTCCTTGAACTAGGCCCTTTTTCTCACTAACCTTTGGATTCTTCCTTATGAAATAAGGACATCAGACTCAGTGATCCCCTCAAGTCTCTTCCAACTCTGCTGAGATTCTGAGATACCTGGTAACTCACTCAGGGCCATGGAAGGTTACCATCCCTCACGTTTGAGAAGCCCTTAACACTGATGATAAGATTGATACTAGCCAGCATTATTGAGTGCTTATCATGCACAATTGAATTTAACTCTCACAGCAGCCCTATGAGCAAAGTCCTGTTGTTTTACCCCGCGGTTATAGATGAGGACAGAGGGAGGAAGTAACCTGCCCAAGATCACACAGCCAGGAAGGGAATGGAGCTTGCCTCGTTCCAGGTAGCCCTCTCAGCTTCAGAAGCTACCTGAGTGATGACAGTGGTGAATGCAGCCCATGTTGATCAGATGAGGTGTGCAGTATTGGGGTGGGGGTAAAAGGCCTGTGCTCTGGGTGCTAATTACAGCTGAGGTTTAATGCCCGGTCAATGCCCAAATTGGCCGGGGGTTCTGATTAATGTTCAGCATTCAGACCTCCTGTCCCTACTTGATGCCCTAGCCCCAGCCTCCCCCATGAGGCAAGAACTAGTGATTCACATGTTACTTACAGGTGCTCCACTAAGGGGCCTTTTGTGTTGGGTGAAGGTGAGGTGAAGGTGGGTGAAAGTATCAGTCCTTCCTGCGACTTATAGAACCTTAGGTTAGTTGTGGTTCCCAGCCTGATCCGAGACATCACCTGAAGCATGTGTCTACCTGTATTTCTATGTGTGTGTACGTGTGGATGGCATGTAAATGCAAGTGTTTGTGTGTATATGTGAGCATTTGCATGGGCAGGGATGTAGATTTGTGCATGTGTGTTTGTGTGTATTTGTGTTAATATCCATATGTGTATATGCATGTATGTACATGTGCTTGACCTGTGCACACACGTGTAACTTGAATGTAACTGAGGTTCCATATCAGCACAATATCCCAGTCAAAGGAACACCATTCGGTAACCAAAGCGTAATGAAAAATGTTTCAAACTTTTACTTAGTGTTGAGATTACATTGGTCTGTAAGCATCAGAAGCCCCAACAAGCAATGGCTTAATACATGAGGAGTTAATTTTCCACATGTTTAAAAAGAAGTCCAAGAGTTCCGTGGTGGCACTGTGGATAAGAATACGTCTGCCAAAGCAGGAGACATGGGGACCTGGGTTCCATCCCTGGTCTGGGAGAATTCCACATGGTGTGGAGCAACTAAGCCTGTGTACTGCAGCTAGTGAGTCCAGGTGTTGCATCTACTGAAGCCTATGTGCCTAGAGCCTGTGCTCCACAACAAGAAGCCACCGCCATGAGAAACCTGAGCACCACAATGAAGAGTAGCTCCTGCTTGCCGCAATTAGAGAGAAAACCAGTGCAAAGTAATGAAGACCCAGTACAGCCAAAAATAAATACATACATACATAAAAGAGAAATCCAGCAGTTAGCTATTTAGGCTGCTATTGATGGTCAAGAATACCCTCAAGGCATCAGGCTTCCAGCTTCTGCCATCTTTTACAATTTTTATTAAAAAAATTTTTCTTGGCTGCACCATGAAGCTTGCGATATCCTAGTTCCCAGACCAGGCATTGAACCCAGGCTCTTGGCGGTGAAAGCGTGGAGTCCTCATGGCTGGTCTGGCAGGGAATTCCCCTCCTGCTGTTTTTAGTATGGATTTTCTTCTTCTTGGAAACAGCTTGGTGGCTGCACCTCTAACCACGTGTCCATGTTCTAGACAGGAAGAAGGCAAAAGACAAAGGAATTGTTCCCCTGGTATTTTGTTCTATTGCTGCATAAACAGCCATCCTAAAATTTAGTGACTTAGAAGATAGCAGTTTAATATTTTTCACAATTCTGTAATCTGGGCTGGCTTAGCCAGGCAGTTCTTCTGTTCCTTGTGCCATCTGCAGGGGCTACAAATCCAAGATCGCTGCTTCACCTATGTGCCTGTTTCCTCAGCAGGGGTGATTGGAACAGCTGGCAGCTGGCTAAGCATTCCTCTTTTTGTAGGGCCTTTCCACGTGGCTAGCTTGTTTTCCCTCTTAGTGTAGGTGACCTTGGGGTAGGTGGATTTCGTGATGGCTTAGGAATGCCAAAATGGCACTTCTGCCACATTTTGTTTGTCAAACCACCTCTTGGTGAAGGAGTACACTGTGCATATAGGGAGAGAGGAATTTGGTGGAGGCCATCTTTGGAAACTAACTGCCACAGCTAGGAACGCTTCAGATGGGAAGGGACACCCTCCCCAAAGACTTCTCTTTCTATCTCATCAGTCAGAATTGAGTCGATGGCCAGGGATAGCTGCAGGGGAGATCTGTAGTGGAGGAGGACAGAGGTGAAGGCATTGGAATGGATATGTGTGAGCCACTCTCCAGTTTCTGCCCCACTTCACTGGTTACGGAAATGCCAAAGGGGAGTGAATCTTTAAAGCACCACAGAACACTTAAAGGTCCTCTCCCTGCCACTGACTCCTCTTGGACCTTCTTGAGACCTTCCCCTTACACTTGTCTGTGTGGCTTTTTGTCTCCCCACCCTTTCCCTTCACCATTCCCTGCCTTTTTCTTTTCTTTTTTAACCATACAGTGTGCCTTGTAGTGGGGTTTCCCTGGTGGCTCTGTGGTAAAGAATCCACCTGCCGATGCAGGTGATGCAGTTTCTATCTCTGGGTTGGGAAGATTCCCCTGGAATAGGAAATGGCAACCTGCTCCAGTATTCTTGCCTGGAAAATTCCATGGACAGAGGAGCCTGGTTGGCTACAGTCCATGGGGTCTCAAAAAGTCAGACATGACCGAGTGACTAACACTACTACAGCTACATGTTTGAGTGTGTGTATTTGTGTGTATTTGCCTGTATGTGTATTGGAGAGAGAGATATAGTCTCTTATCCCAAGATAAGATAAATAAGATAGATAAACCCCGTGAGGCCCAACAACTGTGGCCGGAGCCCTGCAGTGAGAGTCCCTCCTGATTCTCTCATGGACATCGCCTGTGGTTTCCTCTAGTTTTGTGGTAGAGGGGGATCCCTTGGCTCAGGTTTCAGGGTTGGGCACCAGTCCAGTGGACGGACCTCCCCTCTACCTCACTTGTGCCTGCAGGTATCTGGAGATCTGCTCGGCCGATGGCCGGGACACCCTCTTCCTGAGGGCCAAGGATGAGGCTAGTGCCAAGTCCTGGGCAGCTGCCATCCAAGCCCAGGTCAACACTCTGACGCTCCGGGTCAAGGATGAGCTGCAGGCTCTGCTGTCGACCACCAGCACAGCCGGGAGTCAGGACATCAAGCGGATCGGCTGGCTGACTGAGCAGGTGCCTGCCGGGCCCGGGGGCCCCTCCTCCCCTCTCTTCCCCTCTCCCAGAGGTGACCCCAATCCCATTTCCCCTCACTGCCTCACCCTGCCCTGGCCCTCTCACCTCTCTTCTCCCTTCCCTGTCCTCCCTCACTACTGCCTTGCTTCCTGCAGCTGCCCAGCGGGGGCACGGCACCCACCTTCGCCCTGCTGACCGAAAAGGAGCTGCTCCTCTACAGCTGTCTCCCCCAGACCCGTGAGGCCTTGAGCCGGCCGGCGCGTACTGCCCCCCTTATCACCACCAGGTATCTGCGGGTAGGGCAGGACTGTGTGTCCCACCCAGAGCTTGGGGGGGGGGGTGATGCTCTAGATGGACCTCAGAAGCTGGGGATTCCAGCCCCATTCTACACTGAGTTATTCCCTGGGTGGCCTGAAGCGAGTCTCTGCCCAGTCTGGGCCTTGGTTTCCTCATCTGTGAAATGGGGACTCGGAACAGAAGGATATGAGGTCCTATCAGTCAGTCACTCATTGACACCTGCTCTGTCCAACCTGGTGCTGCCTGGTTCAGATGAAAGACAGTCCCCAGAGGTCTCTGTCCTCGGGGAGGACCCAGCCTGGTGAGGAGACTGGCCTGGGAACAGCCTTTACAATGCAGAGTGTAGGAACCACTTAACTCTACCTGGCCTGCAGGTGGGGGTGGGGAAAGGCTTCAGGTAGAAGATGACATTTGAGCTGGACTTTGGCAGATGGGTAGAAGTTTGCTGTTTAAGGAAGGGTGGAAAAGCATCTTACACAGAGGGAACAATATAGTCAAAGGGACAGAAGCATGAAGAGCTCTCACACGTTCATGGAGCTCTCTGAGTGTGCTGTAACCAGGGTGTAGACTCTGTCTGGGAAGTGGAGAGAAATAAGGCAGGGAGTTGGCAGGCCCTGATCTTGCAGAGCTTCTGTTGCCTGGATAAGGACTGTTAGCTTCATCTTAAGAGCTGTGGCAGACAGAGTGAGAAGAGTTTTAACCTGAGAGTAAGGTGCCTCATCGGGTCCTGTTTTAAAAAGGATCCATGTGGCTGCCATGTGGAAAATATACTGGAGGAGAGGGATGGGAGCAGTTATGCTGGAGAGACAGTGGAGGTGGGTAGAGGCAGCAGATGGAGGAGAAAGGCCGCATTTGCATTGGAAACACAGGGTGGTAAAATTAACCAGGCTTTGTACTTGCCAGATGGGGAGGGTGAGGGAGGTGTCCTGATGAATGGATGAACGGGAGTTTTGGAGCTGGTGTCTGGGTGGGCAGTAGGAGTGGGGGTGGGAGTGCAAAGGGAGGAGGTTGGATCAAGATGTTGAGTCCAAAGTGTCTGTGGGGGGCAGGTAGGTAGGGATCTTGGGTAGGAAACTTGGGAACTTGTGAGTCTGTTGCTTAGGGCTGCCAAGTAGGAGACTGGGCATCAGAAACAGCTCCAAGGGGGAACTGAAGTTATAAGGGAAAGCATGTAGAGTGAGGACCAAAGAGGGCGAAGGGATAGAACTCTGGGGTCTGCTGCCCAGAGAGGGGGAGTGAGCTGCCCAAGGTTACATGGCAAGTGGGAGTCAAGCTGAGAGGCGTGAGCCCTTGTTGCTCATGTCTCCTCACTCCAGGCTGTGTTCCGGCACACATGTCAGGAGCCTACTGCCTACTAGGGATGAGCAGGTCATGAATGTTCTACCTAATCAAGTGATTCATTAATTCAGGCCACAAATGTTTACTAAGGTGTTTACTAAGCACCTACTTTGTGCCAGGCATTGTTTTAGTTGCTGGGACTATAGTGGTGAACAAGCTAGACAAACATTTGTACCCTAGATGATATTCTAGAGAAAAAGGCAATCAAAAGCCAACTGAAACAGTAAAAAGTAAGTATAATTTCTGGTACCATAAAGAAAAGTGGGGCTAGTGAGTGATAGCGGAGAGTGCTGTTTTATTTTTATTTTTCGGCTATGCGGCATGTGGGATCTTAGTTCCCTAACCAGGGATCAAACCTGGGCCCCCTGAGGTGGAAACGCAGAGTCTTAACCACTGGACCGCCAAGGAAGTCCTGAGGTGTCATTTTAGGCAAAGAAGTCAGGGAAGGCTTCTCAGAGGAATTGGCATTTGAACAAAGGTCTGAAGGAGGTAAGGGAGAAAGCAATGCAGATAATCAGGGAAAAGTGTGCTGGGCAGAGGGAACAGCAGAGGGGCTGAGGCAGGAGTGTGCTTGGCGTGTTTGAAGACACTAGAGTGGCTGGAGCTGAGGGGGCCAGGAGGAGGGTGGCAGGAGATGGTCTCCTGTGACTCCATCAGTGACCGTCTGGACGTCCTATCCCCTCATTGGGTGGAAAAGGAGTCGCAGGGTCCCTTCCCAGGTCACCGCCCCCTTGGCCCAGAACTACTTCCCCGCTGCCTGAGGCCTCATGCTTAGCCCTCTGCCCCCTGCCCCCAGGCTGGTGCACTCAGGCCCCTCCAAGGGCTTGGTGCCCTACGATGCAGAGCTCTCTTTTGCCCTGCGCACGGGCACGCGCCACGGTGTGGACACTCACCTGTTCAGCGTGGAGTCACCGCAGGAGCTGGCTGCCTGGACCCGCCAGCTGGTGGATGGCTGTCACCGGGCCGCTGAGGGTGTGCAGGAGGTGTCGACAGGTGGGCTGGGTGGATCTGGGAGTGCCTTTCTGGTAATAAGCCTCTTGTCCCCAGGGGCATTCACGTTTCCTTCTTTAGGATGCTTCAGGAGGGGGATCAAGAGTGGGATTTGGGGTCTCCAAGGGCCTTCTGTTTCGGATGTACAGGTGTCCTGGTAGGTAGTGAGACTCTTTTCCCAGGGGTTTTCTTTTCCTGGCTTTGTGACTCTGCTGGTGAGGATATGAGAGGTGGCACTTGGGGTAGGGTTGCCAGAAAAAGTACAGGACACTCACTTGGATTTGAATTTCAGGTAAACAGCAAATAATTGTTTAATTGAAGGAGGTCCAAATTACCCATTGCTTATCTGAAATTCACATTTAACTGGGCAAGAGGTCTGTAGGCATCTAAGGTCTCCAAAGGCCAGGCATGGTGGGTCTACCTTCACAGGGAGTGGGCCTCCTATCTAAGACAGAGTTGAAGGTCCCCCTTTCCTCCTTTGGTGCTGCTGGCTGTGGGTCTGAAAGTGGGGTATAGGTTTTCTGCCCACTCATCCTTCTGTGTTTTAGAGTGTGGGTGACTCTCTACAGGGTGGGTATACAAATGGCATGACAGACAGTGAGCTTCCCGCCCCCGGTGGCATTCAAGCCCCACTTTTGGAGCTGCCAGTGGGGACTAGAGGGAGGGCTTGCGGTCTCTGAGGTGTCGCTGTGCCTGTGCCCACGCCCTCCCCGCAGCCTGCACGTGGAACGGCCGTGCCTGCAGCCTCTCCGTGCATATCGATAACGGCTTCACACTGTGGGCGGCGGAGCCAGGTGCCGCCCGAGCCGTGCTGCTGCGTCAGCCCTTTGAGAAGCTGCAGATGTCCTCAGACGACGGTGCCAGTCTCCTATTCCTGGACTTCGGAGGTGCTGAAGGCGAGATTGTGAGTGGAGGGGTTCGGGGGGTGATGCTCTCCTGGAGGCCAGGCTGGGTGGGCTCCTGACCCTTCTCTCTGTTCATCCTGTAGCAGCTGGACCTGCATTCGTGCCCCAAAACCATGGTGTTCATCATCCACTCCTTCCTCTCGGCCAAGGTCACCCGTCTGGGGCTCTTAGCCTAGAGGTCGTCAGATGCATTAGCCCTGAAGAGGGAGTGTCCACCGCATGGCCTGACCTGGCCCTCCGCTGATTGCCTGCTTGCCACTGGGCTGAGGGAAGGGAGAAGAGAAGAGCAAGAAGGCGGAGACCCAGCTCAGGACACAGCGGATCCCACCAGTGATGGGGGAGTATCCCTGCAGCTCCCCCCACCCCCACCAGTGCCTTTTGTGGAGAGATATTTTGTGTACAAAGAAGCCATTCCGAGCCTAGTATGTGCCCCTGTGGGGATCCTGACCCCAGCTGAAACTGCTGGCCCTCCTAGAGGCCCCTAAACTGTCCCCAGAGGCCCCACCTGAAGCTGAAGCTCCCTGGGGCCCACAGCAAGAGACAGAGAAGCCTTTCATTCATTTCTCCCCTCAGCTCCCCCACCTTGGGGCGTCAGGTTGTTCTCTTCAGCCTCTCTTTCCTCCTTACTCTTGGATAAATAAACAGCCTGTGAGCACATAGGCAGCCTGGCCTAGTGTCTGTGGTTTGTGCCTTGGCCTGTGGGTCCTGTGGTGGCCCTTGTAGTCCCAAGATGGACCAGACCAAAGACTGGAGTCCTTTTCCTTAGAGAAGACCAGACCTTTAACCATAGGGTGAAAATAGAGTCTATTGGTTATCTACTATTGCAGAACAAATTACCCCCAAATTTAGCAGCATGAAACAATGAACATTTATTATCTTTGGAGTTCGGTGAGTTAGAAATTTGAGAGGGATAAGCTGGATTGTTTCTGTCTCAGGATCTTTCATGAGGTTATCGTCAAGGTGTCAGTTGATACTCATCTGAAGGCTTGACTGGGGTCAGAGGATTTGTTTTCAATATTTCTAACTCCTGGCTGTTGGCAGGAAGCCCTCGTTCCTCACCATAGTCACCTCATTGTAACAATGTGGCTGGCTTCCCCCAGAGTGAGTGACATAGAAGAGAGAACCAAGAGGAATCCACTGTGCCTCTTATCACCTAGTCTTGGATGTCACGTACTGTCATTTTTGCTCTATTCTATTCATTAGAAGTGAGTCACTAATCCCAGCCCACTCTCAAGGGAAGAGGATTTAGGCTCTACCCCTTGAAAAAAGGAATGTCAAAGAATTTGTGGACCTATTTAAAAACCATCATTGAAAGCCTATGGCCTCTTTCCTGCAGAAGAGAGGATGCTTGGCGTGTGCTTCTTGGAATGTTTCTTTGGAAGCTGTACCAGGCTTTATATGCTTGCATTGTCCAGAAAACCATCATGACAACAGTAATTATAGCGTACATTCAGAGAGTGGTTGTTATCTGCTCAGCACTGTGCATGCATTTCCTTATGGGGTCTTCACCACATACCTATGTGGTAAGCACAACAATCTCCATTTTCACAAGTAAGAAAACGGGCTCAGAGGGGGAGAGACACTTGCCCAAAGTCACACAGTTATGAAATTCTGAGCTTGGATTCAAACGATGTCTTTCTGACTTCTGACCTCTTGTTCACCTTAGAGACTTTCTGGTCCTGTACTATCTACTAGAAATATAATGCAAGCCACTTAGGTAATTACAAATTTTCCAGTAGCCACCTTTTAAAAAGTAAGGAAGAAATAGATGAAAATAATTTTAATACTATGTTTTATTTAACCCCATAGAGCCAAACTGTTATAACTTCAGTACATAATGTACAAATTAATTAATGAAATGTTTTACATTCTTTTTCTCATAGTAAGCCTTTGAAATCATGTATTTTATACCTACATCTCTATTCATAGGTCAAATTTTCATTAGAAACCTTTGATTGGTATTTTCATAAAATTTACAGTTGAAAAAATTAGATTCACATAATCAAGTTATTTCCAAATATGCTAAAGTTTTCCAATAACTGAATCGAGTATTGGTGTTTAAAATTGATTAGAATGGAATTAAGTTCAGTTTCTCACTCACACTACCTGCATATCACATGCTCAGTAGCCATATGTGGTTAGTAGCTACTGTATTAGACTAAGCAGTTCTAACTGAGCACCCACATGAGGAAATTGAGGCCCACATGCATTCATGTAACAAGCCAGAACCAGAGCTAGTCCTAGAAACCTGAGGAAATGCAGGTAAGCAGAGATATTCCAGCTTTGCCCACCTCAATCTTCCCATTGTCAAGCCGCTATTTATTCAAGAAATGTATAGTGCACACCCAGTCTGTGCTGATCCTTGGGGCCAGGAGCTGCTGGGAGCAAGACTGACAGGTCCCCACGTGCAGGTGAAAGGAATTCGACAGAAGCTCTCACAATCAAATGCATGACTCTGATTGGGTAGACACATGGAAATATCAGAGAGGCCAACGGGGACCTGACCTGCTCTGAGGATGAGGGCAGGTTTCTCTAAGGAGGAGACCTGGAGCTTATGTGCATCTGAAGGAGCATGCTAAAAATCAGACAACCCCAACCTCTGTTGCCCAGCAACAGGCATTTATTTTCATGCTTCTGGGGCTGCATGTTGATGGCAGTTTGACTATTAGAAGCTGTGCTTGGCTGGGTGGCTTTGGTCCAGGCTGTGGGTTGGGCTCAGGTCTACTCCTGTGTTTTTCCTTCTGGATCCCAGGATGAATGGGCATCCACTCCCAGGGCAGTATGAGACAGTATGAAATTTGTTAGGTATGTGTGCGTGTGTGTGTAGTTGCTTCAGTTGTGTCCAACTCTTAGCATCCTATGGACAGTAGCCTGCTACGCTCCTCGTCCATGGGCTTCTCCAGGCAAAAATACTGGAGTGGGTTGCTGTGCCCTCTTCCCGGGGATCTTCCCAACTCAGGGATTGAACCTGCATCTCTTGTCTCCTGTGTTGGCAGGCAGGTTCTTTACTACTAACGCCATCTGGGAAGCCCCCCAAATTTATTATAGTATATCTCAAACTTCTAAAATCTGGGTTTGTTTTTTCCTGACTGCCTCCAGGCACCACACTGGCCCAGGACTCCACAGTCCCTGGACAACTGCCACAGATCCTGAATGATCTACTTATTTGCCTCCCCACCCTCCTACTCTCAGTGCAGCATATTTTCCACACAGCAGCCACTTTATATGCAAAGAAAGTGAAAGTCAGCAGGGATGACTAACTTGGCCATGGTTATCATAAGCATTGGAGCCTTAATATGAACTCAGCCAGTCTGACTTTTAATTAGTCAGTCGGTGATAATAGGGCTTTTGGGTCAGACTGGCCTGTGGGTGGATCCCAGTTCTGCCATATACTAGTTGTGTGAGCGTCAGCACATGAGTACCCATTTGTATTTTCAGTTTTCTCACCTAAAAAATGGACCAATAAGAGCCTCATAGACTTCTAATCAGGTATTGAAGAGATTACTTGCAACAGGGGTTGTCAGGGCCCCCACAATCTTAGTAATTCAGAGTGCTGGAGCCATTGTCTGCATCTTATAGTCAGAGGGCTTTCTCCCAAATCACAGTCTCCCCATTAACAATGTAGGAGTATACTTCCACCATGGCTGCTAGTATATAACTACCCCTTTGGGTGAAATAATTCTGAGACCTGTGTTTTACTGTTTCCTAGATCTCTGCAACAGAATTAAGACCCAGATGCCCACCTCAGTAACTGGCTTGGTAACACACTCTTTATTGGCTGTCTTCCCTTCTCTGTCTCATTTTCTGACTACCTTATCAGTGTCTCCTGAGATTACCTGCATGCACTCAAATCCTTTTTTCAAGGTCTGCTTCTGGGGAGCTCAAACTAATACACAAAGCAGTCATTTGTTCATTCAATGAGTATTTATTAAGCCATACAATGAGTCAGACTCTGTGCTAGATCCTGGGGATATTGGAGTGAACAAGACAGATTGTGTCCCTACTCTCAGGGAGCTGAAAGTCTAGGAACTAGGCAATGGCAAGTAAGCAAATAATGCTATCATTATGGATAGTGACAAGTATTATGAAGAAATGATGTGATTAAAAAAAATAATGTGATAGGAATGGGAGCATTTTAAATGGGATGGTCAGAAAGGGCCTCTCTGGAGAGCTGATATTTAAGCTGAGACATGAAGGATGAGAAGGCACCAGCCTTGAAACAATCTGGGAGAACATTTCAGAAAGAGGCTAGTTAAACACAAAGGCTCTGAGATAAATAGGTGGTATTGGGGTATTGAAGAAGCAAAATAAAATTATGTAGTTGAAGTGTATTCAACTAGAGAGATCATGGTAGGAAAATAAATAAATAAGTGGGTTGGAGGCGTAAAAGAAAGCAGTAGCTAGATCATGCAGGTCCTAGGACACAGTAGGAAATTTGGATTTTATTGCAAAGGCAATGACAACTACCGGGAATTTTCAGCAGAGGAGTGATGGGATCTGACTTTTCTTTTTTTTCCTGCGGGGCTGGGCAGCTTTTGGGATCTTAGTTCCCTACCAGGGATCCAGATCCAACTCTCGCCCATCGCAGTGAAAGGGCAGAGCCCTAATCACTGGACCGCCGGCAAATTCCTGTGACCTCAGGAAAAACACAAATATACTCCCTTAGGCTCTGTGTGGGAGAGAAGTTTGTAGGAGACTAGGTTAAAGGCGGAAGCAAGGAGACCAGTTAGGCTATTGCAGCCGTTTCTAGTGAGATAATGGTTGCCTGAGCTAGAGCTGCAGCAGGGGTAGAATGGGAGAAGAGGAAGCGATAGATTTGAGACATTTTGGAGTTAGAACTGACAGAACTTTCTGACTGTGGAGACTGACGGGGAAGAAACAAAATGAGTTTCTCCTAGTGCAACTGGGAGGATGCTTGGGTCTGAGGTGGGCGAGACAGGGCAGACACAGGTTTTGGGTGAGGATGTGTGTATAGAAATGACGAATTCTGTATTAAGTTAGAGGCGGTCGATAGGTATCCAAAGGGGAGGTGCCCAATAGACAGTGGAACCTGTGGGTCTGTGACTCCAGCAGGGGTGGCAAGAGGGGGAAGTCTATGCTGGAAACGTAAATTGCGAAGTCTTTATAGCGCAGCGCTGTCCAACAGAAACAGAAAGTGAGCCACGTAAATAATTAAAAATTTCAAAGTAGCCACAGTAAAAAAAAAAGTAAAAAAAAACAGTTGAAACTAAGGCTGCGGAAGGTGAGCGGCGCGCGGTTAAGGTGGCCTGCGCCCTCGCCTGTGGCCCATGTCTGGGGCTGGAGGGACCACGGTGCCCCGGGAATGCGCAGGGTCCAAGGGGAGAAGGGGGCGGTGGTTATGGCGCGGACCCTGGAGTCAGACTCTCGGTATTCTCACCCCAGCTCCGCTGCCTGTTCGTTTGTGACCTTGGACAAATCATCTCTCTTGCCCTTGAACCTTAGCTTTGTCACCTGTGAAAAAGTGGGGATGATAGAACCTGTCTCACAGTTGCTGTAAACCGTGGAAAGCGCCTAGTACCGCCTGCTACGTTGTAATCACCCAGTAAAAGGTTTGGGATGCTTTACTGTTTACTTATGTTGACAAGAGGCTACCGAAATGGTTGACGTCGTTTTTGTCAGCTATAAATTAATGTAGCGCCACACAGAGGCGCCTACGTTGTGCTTTGTAAGCATTCTATTTGTATTACCACATTTCATCCTCACAGCAGACATGGAGATAGGTGCTGTAATAGATACTGTTATTCCCATTTACATATGAGGAAATGGAAGATCCCAGAATTTGATTCCAGGTGCCCGAAGTTACCCGGTGAAGCGGCAGTTGGGTCAGACTCTGACTCTTAAGATCTTAATCACAATGTTCTATATCCACCATCAGGGAAGTGGCCTTGCTGCAGTCCGTGGTGTCTCAAAGATTTGGACACTGAACAACAACAATAACCACCAACAAAGGAGGTGTGGGCTGCAAAAGTGCAGTTCCTGAAGACTTACTGTATGCCAAGTTAGGTTTTGATATCATTAATTATCAGCTCTTTGAGAGGTAGGTATTACTTTTTCCTAATTTAACAGAGGTGGAATTAGTGACTCAGATAGGTATTTGACTTGCCCAGGGTCACACAAGTAAGAGGCAGAAACGGGTGACAGACACACTGAAAGTCTACTGTTCTCTGTCACTTGAAAGTAGGTTGGCATTGCTTCTAAGTGCTGGTAGCATGTACAACAGGTGATCAGATTGGAGAATTTACAAGCCACGTCTGTCTCATTTTACATGTATAGCACCTGCCATGTTACTACAATGGGAGATACTAAGGATATAGAAATGAATGAGATTTGTTTCCTGCTTTCAGGGACCTCCGGCTTATAAGGGATAAGCAGTAATTAACAGCAAGGTGTGGTGAGTCTTGTGAGAGTTAGAAGACGACTTTGGGAACCCAGAGGAGGACCCCTGGACTTTGGCGGTGGTGGCCTGAAAAGGCTTCCAAGAGGAAGTTGAACTAAAAGTAGTGTAGGAGTTGGTTAAGTCAGTTGAGATAAGATGTACCATCCAGAGAAGACAGCACATGTAAAAGCCTAGAAGCTAGTGAAGGTCAGTACAAAGGTGTCTGGTATGGGTGGAGTGAGGTAGTCAGGCTGGAGATGTGGGGTCCATTAAGACTGTGTGGTGGAAAGCAAGTCTCCATCTTTTTTGTTAGTACTTTGAGTCACCTAGATTCCTTCCTGGGAGGCACGCACTGTTTCTCACTCTTTCTCAAGATGCTGTGTGCATTTACAAATATGTGCCTGAATTTTTACACTTTCTTTCCTATGCAGATCTATGGATGGCCTATTATATCTAGTATAGCACTTTGCTTCCCTGCTTTTGTCATTCAACCTCACTTTCTAACAGTTGCATCTTATTCCATTATAGGAATGTGGTATGACTTATTTAACAGTCCCCTATTGATGATGTTTAGATCTTTTCCATTTCTTTGCTATTAGAAACACTGCTGCATCAAGTATCCTTAGGCATAGGTTATTTTGTACACGCAAGGGTCTATCTGTAGGATAAATACCTAGGAACGGAACTGCTTGGTCAAAAGGTTTGTGTGTGTGTTTTCTTAATTTTTATTGGACTATAGTTGATTTACAATGTTGTATTAGTTTCAGATATAGAGCAAAGTGAATCAGTTATACATGTACATATATCCACTCTTTTTACAATTCTTTTCCCATATAGATCATTACAGAGTGTTAAGTGGAGTTCCCTGTGCTATACAGTAGGTCCTTATTAATTATCTAGGATTTGTGTGTTTGTGATTTTGATGGAAGGTGGCAGAATGGTCACTGTAAAGGTTGTGCCATTTTCTGTGCCCCCCAGCCATGTGTGAGAGGGTCTGGGCGGGAAGTTTGAAGGCAGTAATGTGAAACTCTTGGAGGGTGGAAGGAGTCACTGATCAGGCCTATGGTGCCCCCATGTTCGATACTTCCCTTCTGAAGGAAGACAGAGGAAGATGCCCTCAGTAAGTGGTTTTCACAGTGTAGGGAGGCAGTGTATCAGGGTGGTTAGGGGCATAGTCTTTGTGTTAATTGTTGTCGTTGTTCAGTGGCCCATTCGTGTCAGACTCTTGGCGACCACATGGACTACAGCATACCAAGCCTCCTTGTCCCTTACCATCTTCTGGAGTTTGCCCAAGTTCATGTTCATTGCATTGGTGATGCCATCCAGCTATCTCATCCTCTAACACCCTTTTCTCCTTCTTCCCTCGCTCTTTCCCAGCATCAGAGACTTTTCCAATGAGTTGTCTGTTCGCATCAGATGACCAAAATACTGGAGCTTCAGCTTCAGCTTTATTTTAATTCAGACCTTTATTTGGATCCCCACCCTGCTGTTTACTGGCTGTGGGAGCTTAGGTAAGTCCTTCACCCTCTCTGTGTCTATTTCTTCCTCTCTGAATGGGAATAATAATGGTGTCTGTTTCCTATGTTACTCAAGATTGCTGTAAAGATTTAAAGAATTAATACACTTAAAAGTCCTTGGAACTGTTCCTGGCCCAAGGTTATTTTGTCAGGGCTTCTCATTTCAACTCTCACTCCTCTGTTTTGAAAATAGACTGCCTGGATTTGCATCTCATCTCTAGCACTTTTTGTGATATTTGGCAAGTTGCCTCAGTTTTTCCACCTTTAAAATATTATTAAGGGGACACTATTATTAAGAGTAGGTTCTTGGGTTTTTATGAAGATTAAATGTATTAGTATATTTCAGATGCTTAGAGCAGTGCCCTGTGTATAGTGCTCAATACATTTTGGTGATGTCTGTCATTCTCTTGCAGACTGTGGGCTCCTTTAGTGCCATGCATCCTTTACAGTGTGTTCTCCGAGCCCAGAGGTGTCTGAGGCGGGGGCCCTTGGCCTCTGTGTCCTGGCTGCTGCTCAGGACCTGCAGGCCACACAGCGGTGTCCCCAGCTCTGCATGTCCCAGTCCGGAGAGGCAGCAGGAGGATGGAGTTTGGAAGGATTTCAGCTCCAGGCTGGCCACTGGACCGACTTTTCAGGATTTTCTAAGAAGTGCTTCAGTTCCTCCAGAGAAACCGTTTTCTCCAGAAGCAGAGGACCCACCCCCGTATCTCACAGTGGATGAACTTTTAGGAAGGCAGAGAAAAGGTTGGTTTAGCTTTACTTCTTTTTGGACTTCCTGCTTTACTCCCTTTCAGTGCTCATGGCCTGATTCTTAACAGATCTTTTATAGACCTGGCTTTGGAGTTAACAGGGTTAACTCAGTAGAAGGTTAACTCTCAGTAGAAGGTTTGGAATCTCAGCCTCTAAAGAGGATTATACAGCAAGTAGAAAAGTCCTCTCTTTGGCTTTGAAACCCTGTAAGTTATTTTTAGAATCATAAGGCAGGTTTTGCAGTTGGTGCTATAGAAAATCATTATGCTTAGGCAGAGGTTTTCTTAGAAACATAATTCACTCAGTTAAAATGTGTTAAAATAAAATTTGAAAAGACATTAAAAGACAACCAGACCTGTATACACACACAGATACACACACAGATTCAAAAATTTTTATATTTCACACGTATAGAGATCACTTTGCTTCTTCAAAATTTTTTTTCTAGAGTAAATGTCTAGGCATTGAATTGGTAAATTGAGGTGCCTGTATACCTCATGACTTCTCAGATTTTTGTAGTCCTTTAAAATTTGTTATTCCCTTCTGTCTCTCCCTGACATAAGTTTGGTGTTGTCTTTTTTTAGACAAAGAAAGTGAGCCAAGGAACGTTTAGAAAAATTCCCAATTGTTCCTTTTTTTAAAAAATTACTGCTATTTTCTATTGGTTTTCATGTGATTGTCCTTCAGCTCTTAACTCCATTTAGAATTTATTTGGGTTTGTGGATTAACGTGTGTTGGTGGGATAGGGGTTGATAGAGGGATTTAGTTTGAAGGGGCTTGCTCGGGTGTGAAACTGATGTTCTTAAAACTTTGTGCAGATGTGTTTTATGTCATGTTAGCCATGCTTACTTTCATTTAAGATGTTTGGAATTACTGTAGGAAGTTGCCTCATATTTATTTTGTGGCTTTATGGACCCTCTAGCCACCGCTGTTATCTCTAGAGGCTGGAGAACCTCATTCTGTATAACTATATTTCCTGAGTCTTAGGAGCATGTTTTCCCCACTTTTAAATGATCTGACTTATAGTTGGTGTGTGTATATAATGAAGTATTTCTTTTGTTCCAAAAGGCTTCATTATGAATAATTTGGGGGTACATCTGGCAGTTAATAGTGTCTCTGAATTGAGGCATCAGGGGACTTAAGCGACTAACCAGGTGCCTCAGGTGTTTCTGGGGCATTTGGGGAGGCAGCCTTTTGAGACATGTGGTCCCTTTTTGTCTTCTTACCTGTGGAATTGCCCTCTCATTACAGTCTACCTTGAGACCTATGGCTGCCAGATGAATGTGAATGACACAGAGATAGCCTGGTCCATCTTACAGAAGAGTGGCTACCTGCGGACCAGTAACCTTCAGGAGGTATACACATTTCCCTCTTTCCCTGTTTCCTGGGCCTGGGTGGGATGCTGCATTTGTGCTAGTTCTTGGGTGGAGGTTTAGGAACAGGCTGTGGCCTTGTGAGAGTGAGTTCCCTTGAGGGAAGTGCGGAGTATGGGACCGAGGTGTACTTTTGTTGCAGTTATTTTTGAAACTTTTGTGATGGTGCCTGATGGTGCTCACCTTCAGGCAAGGGACGAGGTTGCAAATGGGCTGCGAGGAGAAGGCAAGTGGGGAGTTAGTGTTTAATGCCTACTGGTTTTAGTTGGGGAAGGTGAAATAGTTCTGGAGGTTGATGGGGGTGATGGTTGAACAACAGTGTTAGTGTACATAATGCTACTGAACTGTATACTTAAAAATGGTTAAAATGGTGAATTTTATGTGTGTTTCACCACAGTCTGGAGGGAAAAAAAGGACTGTGGGTAGTGATTCTGCAAGGCTGATTTCAAAGATCATAATTTTCCTCTTTTTCCTTGCTCTCTACCCAGGCTGATGTGATCCTCCTTGTCACATGTTCTATCAGGTGGGAATTTATTCTTTACCTAGAGAGTGAATAAATCTTATATAAAATGCCAGAGCCAGCAGTGCCAGGCTGACCCAGCCCATGGAGATGAGTCAGCAGGTTTGCAGTTTTCCAAGTGAATATAGTACTGATAGAAGGGTCAGCATTTGCTGAGCGTATACCTTGTGTCAGGTCCTGTGCTGAGCACTATATGTGCACTGATTGATTCTCATAACAACCCTATGAGGTAGGTGATATTATCAAACTCATTTTATCGATGAGGAAACTGAGAGTGTGCTGAGTTGCCCAACATTTCTTGGGGTTTTTCTTGCACGTATTTATGCTGTACCTCACATCATAAGGGCTAGGTCCAGTCAGTGGCCAGGGACAGAGTTCTTCTGACAGAGATGGGTGGCATCCATCACAAGTGAACATACCCTGTTTATTACTTTGTTTCTGTGTACATGGCATGTTAGTGTTGTTTCCTCAGCTGGCTGTATTATCAGTCAATCCAGCATTTTTGTTCTGAGGGTCTTTGTTGCAGGACATTGAACTAGGTGCTTTGGGAGATTCAGAAATGAACCTTTCCTCCATGGAGCCCGACTTGACGGAGCTTAGTCTGATATGGGAACTAAGACAGATAACACAAATAGCTCTAACATGTGGCAGAAAGCACTACGTAAAAAAAATCAAACAGTAAAAAGGAGAAATTGCTGAGTATAGGGAAAAGAATAGTTTGATAGGAGAACAAACTCTCCAACCCAGGAGAGTTTGGGAAATCTTTGTGAAATAGATTGTTTTTGAGTTTGGCTTAAAGGCTTGTCAGGATTTGCAGATGTGTAGGGAGGACTTGTTTTAGGAATGGTTTTGGCTGCACCATTTGTGAAATGTTAGTTCCTGACCAGGCATCAAACCTGTGCCCTTGGCAGTGAAAGCTTGGAGTCCTAACCCCTGGACCACCAGGGAAGTCCCATTCTTGCCATCGTCATGCTCTTTTAGGTTGCTCTGTAGTTTATTTTCAGGTTCAGGTCTACCTTTTTTGCTCTTTGTAGGGAGAAGGCTGAACAGACCATCTGGAATCGTTTACATCAGCTCAAATCCCTGAAGTCCAAACGGCTCCGCTCCCGAGTGCCTCTGAGGATTGGGATTCTAGGTATCTGGTAATTTGCAGGTTTTGTGAGTTTTTTGAGACTTGGGCACCATGTAGCTTTATATGCTAGGGTTTCCCTTAGATGCTGGATTCTCAGTCTTATACATCCCATTCAGCCCTTGTACTTAATGTCAGAAGCTGTAGAATTAAATGAGATGAAGCTCATAAAAGGACTTTTCTTAGTGCCTTGAAAGTAACAGGTACTCAGAAGGTGATCTGTCCTTCCTAGTCTAATGTGGCTTGTGGTAGCACAGAGTAATGGATAGGAGAGAGTTTGGAGTCTGAAGGGACAGTTTAATTTATCAGGTAGGTACCTTTCATCTTGACTCCTAAAGCATGTCCAAGTGAAGATCCAGCTGTGCACTGACCAGTATGATAGCCACTAGTCACATGTGGTCATTTAAATTTAATTACACTTAAATAATATTAAAAATGCACTTCTTCAGTCCCACTAGCCACATATTGACTGCTTATTAGCCACACTTGACTAGTAGCTGCCAATTTGAACAGCATAGATAAAGCACGTTTCCTTCATCTTAGAAAGTTCTATTGGGTAGCTCTGATCTAGAGAGCTTGGAGGCATATTTCAAAAATAAATATTCTGTACCTTCATGGTCCCAGAATTTAGTCAATGTATTTAACCTTAAAAACAGATTGTATCCATTGTGGAATAATTAAGTCCTCTTGATGATGGATCAAAACAAAGGTTGGAGCTTATTCTGTTACACAGATTAATGTACTAAGTGATGCAGAAAAGTGGATGGATTAGCTAGGATGTTTTGTTCCATTTCAATTCCTTCATTATAGAAGCCCCTATATATATATATATATATATATATATATATATATATATATATATATATACACACATATATATATCTGTTTGGAGTGTTAGAAATCTCTAAAATAGTTTTTTGTTTTTTAATTGTAGTAAAGTTATGTAACATAAAGTTTACCTTTTGAACTTCTTCCAGAGGCACAGTTAGTTCAGTGGTATACAGTATATTCACATGGTTGTGCAAACATTAGCACCATCCATTTCCAGAACTTTTTCTTCTTCCCAAACTGAAACTCCATACCAATTAGGTAATGACTCTCCCATTCCTCCCTCAGTTCAGTTGCTGGCAACTGCCATTCTGCTCTCTGCCTTGATGAATTTTACTGCTCTGGGTACTTCATATAAATGGAATCATACGGTATTTTTATAACTGGCTTAGCACAATATCCTCAAGGTTCATCCAGGTGGTAGTGTGTATCAGAATTTCCTTCCTTTTTAAGGCTGAATAATCCATTGTATGTATGTATGACGTCTGTTTATGGACATGGGTTGCTTTCAGTCTTTGGGTATTGTGAATTATGCTGCTAAAAACATGACTGTACAATCAAGAATTGTTCTTAAATGTTTTTAAAGGCTATTTTTAAGAAAATGGACTTTCAAATTCTATTTTTTTTTACTAATAGCAATGGTTTTCTTGGTTATGGAAGATAGGACATGGATAACTCATTTCTTACAGGTTTTGATAAGTATTATGGGCGATAGGAGGGGTTCCCAGGTGGGTAAAGCACTCGCCTACCAATGTAGGAGATGCAAGAGGTGTGGGTTCAATCCCTGGGTTGGGAAGATTCCCTGGAGGAGGGCATCACAACCCACTCTAGTATTCTTGCCTGGAGAATCCCATGGACAGAGGAGCTTGGTGGGTGCATGGGGTCACAGAGTTGAACACAACTGAACGACTGAGCACACACATGCACATGGGCAACAAGAAAGAAAAAGCGTGTAAGGGCAGTCGTATATAGGCAAATTTTATTTAAAAAAATAAGTTTTTGACACAAAATAGTTTTTATTTGTAGTACCAAGTAATTTTCAATTGAAAAAAGAGATGGTTTATGTCTAGAAATGTTTTTGGATGGTGGTTTAATTTTTGTCAGGCATGTAATTGAATTGCTGTAGAGCCCTTTTCCTGATTTTCTTATATAGAAATATGCAGGTTCCAGAGGTATAGAGTGTTGGGCAAATTTAAGGGATGATGCTAAATTCCTAGAGAAGTTTCTGTGCTTTTGTCTTTGATCCACCTGGACAGAATGTGTACTAGAAAGAAGTCGTGAGACCACATGAATTTGGGAACAGGTCTCAGCTTATTTCTTTTCCCTCCCAGGCTGCATGGCTGAGAGACTGAAGGAGGAGATCCTCAACAGGGAGAAAATGGTGGATATTTTGGCTGGCCCAGATGCCTATAGGGACCTTCCTCGATTGCTGGCTGTTGCTGAGTCAGGCCAGCAAGCTGCCAATGTGCTGCTGTCTCTGGATGAGACCTATGCTGACGTGATGCCAGTCCAGACGAGCCCCAGTGCTACCTCTGCCTTCGTGTGAGTCACTGACCAAGAGATGGGGAGTCAGCTTCTCTTTCCTTACTTTTAAAGTAACATCTTACCTTTATTACATTAAAAAAATAATGCACATAGTAAAAAAAC
Organism: Okapia johnstoni; assembly: GCA_024291935.2. Taxonomy (NCBI): domain Eukaryota; kingdom Metazoa; phylum Chordata; class Mammalia; order Artiodactyla; family Giraffidae; genus Okapia; species Okapia johnstoni. The sequence goes on along the minus strand of CM044324.1, from coordinate 52,029,239 downwards.
CTAAAGACAAAAAATGGTATAGTAAGACTCCCTCAGAACTCTCGTCCTCAGTCTCCTAGACTAACTCTGAGACAGCCATGTTTGTAGTTCCTTATCTAATCCTTTCAGAAGTACTCTTTGCACATGCATTCATATATATAATATGGACTCTTTTCTACCCTCCCTTCTCTTTTTTCACTTAAGAAAATGTCTTGGGCGTATCTGATCTTTTTTCTCCTCCCTTGGTCTTTTAACTTAAAAAGACCTGATGACAAAATAGTTGATATTTGTTGAAGAATATGTGGAAAGATAGAAAAACAGAGAGAAGTGAGTAAGAATTACTTACACGCTTTACCACCGATTGAGGAACACTGTTACCATTTTGGTGTATATCATTCCATTCCTCTGTGTTTGTGTGTGTATGCTTTGTGTGTATTTATTCATAAAAATTAGCTCTTGATATACTTGGTTTTATACCTTTTCTTATTTAAAATGATGAACATTTGTTATGTCATGAAATTTGCTGTAACAGATTGGCGAATAGGCTTATAACCTGTTCTTGTAAATAAAGTTTTATTGTAATACAGTCATGCACATTTGTTTATATATTGTCTGTGACTGCTTTTGCCACTACAGTATTAGTTTGGTTTATAAAACCTAAAATAGGGGGGTTCTGGATGGGGAACACATGTAAACCCATGGCTGATTCATGTCAATGTATGGCAAAAACCACTACAATATTGTAAAGTAATTAGCCCCCAACTAAAATAAATAAATTTATTAAAAAAAAAAACAAAACCTAAAATATTTACTATCTGGATTTTTTACAGAAAAAGTTTGTCAGCCTCTCATTTTAATGGCTATCCAATACTCTGTTGTTGGAATGCTTAATAAAAAAATTAATAGCTAATATTTATTTGAGTTCGTCAGTGAACATCTTTAATACATATCTATCCATAGTTGTTTCCCTAAGATAAATTGAGGCTTTCATATATAGGATGCAAATGAAAGAGAGTGATGTAGCTTAGATACTTAGCATTTGGATCAGGAATGAGTGAGAGATGCAGAACCTTACATTTTAAATCCAGGGTCTCTACTTGTTATGTACTCTTTGATAATATTTATTTTTTTCTGGTCTGGATTTAAAGAATTCAAAAATATGTAAATATGAACAGTAGGAAGTCCAAATGTGCAAGATCTGTACCCCATTCCTTCACTACTGTGGTTCCTTGGGGTAACCACCAGTTACAGTTTGGTTTACATCCTGTGATTATCAGATAATAAGGTTTTTTTTTGGCCATGTCATGTGGCTTGTGGGATCTCAGTTCCCTGAGCAGGGATTGAACCCAGGCCATGGCAGTGAAAGCCTATAATCCTAACCACTAGATCACCAGGGAACTCTCAATTAATAGTTTTTAAAGATAAAAATGTCTGATTTATTGCTTCTTAGATCTCAGATTGGTCCTGTGTGAGCTTGTTGCCAAGAGAATTCAGAGCTAAAGGATAAATGCTAAGGGAGCTGTGACCTTCTTCTTGGATTGGACCAGTTCGTCCTGTTCCTTTACTGAGTTCTGGTGCTTTCCTCCCCAGATCTATCATGCGAGGCTGTGACAACATGTGCAGCTACTGCATTGTTCCTTTCACACGTGGCCGGGAGAGGAGTCGGCCTGTTGCCTCCATTCTGGAGGAAGTGAGGAAGCTTTCTGAGCAGGTGAGAAATTCTCCAGCCCTTCTGACTGAGTGTGTTTGTTGGAGGATTGAGGACAACTTTTCCATAGTTTTACAGCCTGTGCTGTCTCTCAGCTGTACATGTATAGAACCATACCTGGCCAGAAAGAAATTCCTGGGTATACATCTTGGGTTGCTGCCCACAAAGTATAGGCAGATCCACAGAGAGGTTTGCTGAGGAGGGAGTACAGTAGAATGGAGAGAACATGAATGAGGTGATTATGAATTTGGGCTCCACCATCCTCTGGCTTGATGTGTGTGTAGAGAGAACAAATGTGTGAATGTGAATGATAAAGAAATGAGGCACAATGTTAACAATTACTGAATCTGGGCGAATCGTTTATGGGGGTTTTTTTATACCATCTCAGTTTTTCTGTAAGTTTGAAATTATGTCAAAATAAAATAATAAAAAATAGTCTTTATAGCAACCATTTTTCTTTCACTTTCTGAAATTTTACAGTACAAATTTTCAAACACAGACAAGTTGAAAGATTAACAAAAATGATTACTGACATTTTGTCATATGGTCTTTATCTGCCTATCTCTGTAGATATATAAATATATTTTTTTCCGAACCATCAGGCCATTTTGCCCTGCATCTGTCAGTATGCATCTTCTCAGAAGGAAGAATTTTTCCCTTCATAACCATAATACTGTTATCATAAGTAGGAAACAACTAATATTTTCTAACATGTAGCGCATATACAAAATATCTTAATTATCCAAAAATGTCTTGTTACTGTTCTGTTTTTAAGCCAAGATCTCGTTAAGATTTGTATGGTTTCATTTCATTTGATTGTATGTAATAGTTCTTCAATCTCTTTTAACCTAGAACAGTCCTTTCACTTTTTTGTTTTTTTGTATTAAATGATGCATTAGACATATTTCCATTTGTTTGATTGCTTCCTCATGTTGTTATTTAAAATATTCCCCTGAATTGTGGTAAACTGAAAGTTAGGTGTAAAAGCTTGATTGGATTTAGACTAAATATTTTTGGCAAGAATACTGCATAGATAATAATTATATAAGATTCAAAGGACAGAATGGCATCACAATTTGATTTTTGGTGTTATAAATTAGCTGTTATTTTTGAATATTGGGTTTGCATCCAGCTTTTTTGCTATTTTTAAAAATGCTTTGAAGATTTTTACATATGGTTTTATCCTGAAGTTCAGTTCTTTGGACATGATGCCCAAGATGAAATTATTGAGTTAAAGAGGGAGTATATTTATGGATGACTCTTGGCAGGTTTAGCTAATTTTAGTTGGAGATTTGGCATAACGCTGCCAAACAAGTTTTAAAAATTGCTTCCAATATATTTATTTTTCCTTTTTCAGGGGCTGAAAGAAGTGACACTCCTTGGTCAGAATGTTAATAGTTTTCGGGACAATTCAGAGGTCCAGTTCAACAATGCAGTATCCACCAACCTCAGCCGTGGCTTTTCCACCAACTATAAAGCCAAGCAAGGAGGCCTTCGTTTTGCTCATCTTCTGGATCAGGTGTCCAGAATAGATCCTGAAATGAGGATTCGTTTCACCTCTCCCCACCCTAAGGACTTTCCTGATGAGGTGATTATTGAGAGTTTACTGTGCCAGACTGACATCAGTATCCCTAAGCATGCCAAAGGCTGGAGCCAGTAGGTGTGGCAGAGACACCTGTCCTCAGAGGTCAGGGGATCCTGAGGTGTGTTACTGTATTGCCCTCTGAATCTACCCCCTTATGGAAAGATTTGAAGTCCACTAAAGTGGAGGAAGGTGTAGGATTGATACTGAGACCATCAGTGGACCATGAGGGCTGTGCAAAGAGAGATTTTATTACAAGATGGTGTGGGAAGGACAGGTAGGGAGGCAATGTGATGCAGCAGAAAACAGACTTTGGCCTCAGACAGAGCTGAGTTCAGTCCTGGCTCTTCCACTGCTTTACCAGTTCAGTTCAGTTCAGTTGCTCAGTCTTGTCTGACTCTTTGCAACCACATGGACGGCAGCACACCAGGCTTCCCTGTTTGTCACTAACTCTTTACCAGTAGAGGTGACCTTTTCAACTTGTCATCTTCATTTGTAAAATGGTTAATAATCATTGCCTGCTTTGGGTTGTTGGGAAAGTTTTGTTTTGGTGAAATGTCTGTCTTTTCGTCCCACCCCTACTTTTTCCCCTCTGAAATATTTGTCTTATTGAGTTGTGAACGTTCTTTATGTACTCTTGGTACAAATCATTTGTCAGTAAATTTTTTCAAGTATTTTCTCCTAGTTTTAGTTTCTTGATGGTATGTTTTAGAGTGGCTAATTAGTTTATCAGCTAGGTGAGACAAATGCTGTTTTTCCTTTCTGGTCTTTGTTGGCACTGTCCCTGTATAGCCTCATGACCTCTGACCTCTGCTTGCTTTCTTCACTCTTTAAAAGTAGATACCAACAGACAGAACGTGGCTTGAGCAAAAGTAAAGAATTTGGGTGGTTTATATATTTGGTTTTGTCAGCTTCTTAATTCTTAAAAATTAATCTTGGTGGAGAAACAGTGGGAGTGGTATTCCTTTCTGCAAGATTCTTTAGTGAGACTTTGATGACCTTTAATGTTTTCTATTTGACCAGGTTCTGCAACTGATTCATGAGAGGGACAACATCTGTAAACAGATCCACCTACCAGCCCAGAGTGGAAGCAGCCGTGTATTGGAGGCCATGCGGAGGGGGTCAGACTTGCTTGGGGAGGGGTGTTCCATACCAATCCATGCTTAAGGACCAAGCAGTGTCTAAGAACCTAGGATAGTGTGTGGCACATGGTAGCTGCTCAGTAAAGATTTATTACGAGTAAACTGATAGACTTTATAACTTGCTTTGTTCATTCTGTAAGTATAGACAGGATTGGATCACTCGTTTGTTTAGAATGTGTCTTATTAAGCACCTACTGTGAGGCACACTGAGATTTTTAATCTTTATAGCTTTTATGTGTTTACTTACTTTGGAAATATTATAGCAAAGATAAGACTGAAAGGAGAAAGTGACAGATGACACACTGTATAGAACTAGTGATTTACCTTATATTCCACATTGGCAAAGAATCTTAGAAATATTAAGTATTAATTTGTCTTCATTTCTTAGTTAAATAAAAACAGCTATTTAAAATTACGTTCTTGAATTAAAATTTTATAGGCTCTGGATTAGGTTACAGTACAGGATTTAGATCTGAAAGGCTCTTTAGGATATTTTAACTTACTCTTGTACTGTCCTGTGTGAATGTAAAATGATTATGTGAGGTAATTCATAGTGTTATCTTTTCTTCTTATAGCATTCATTTAAAGAAGATTGGTTCATTTGAGCTTTTTCTTTTTGTTTTTTTATTGCAGGTATTCAAGAGAAGCTTATGTGGAATTAATTCAGCATATCAGAGAGTCTATCCCAGGTACATTTAAGAAACATATTTTTCTGGGCACGTTACTTTACCGGTGACCCCCAGTCTTTTTGGTTAGATACAGGCAGTGCTTGTGGTAGTACATGGTGTCACCTTCAACACTTCTTTTACTGTTCTTCATTTCTCTCTTTCTCTTACTTCTTTCTGACCAAATATCTTGGTCTTGCTAGAAATACTCAGAGATGTGGATTAGCTTGTGGCCTCAAACTAAAGAGATTCCTTTTCTAGGGTCTTTATGTTTCTGAACATGAGAGAGACCTTGTTTCTGCTCGTTAGCAGCAAAGTTATGGTCTAAATTAGTTCTGATTTGGGAGCAATTGATATCTTTTTTTTTTTTTAACTTCTGTTTTGTATTGGGGTATAGCCAGTTAACAGTGTTGTGGTAGTTTCTGGTGAACAGCGAAGGATTCACCCGTATGTATATATATATATCTGTTCTCCCTCGAACCCATCCCATCCAGGCTGCCGATAACATTGAGCAGAGTTCTATGTGCTATACAGTAGGTCCTTGTTGGATATCCTTTTACTCTGTAGTTTTTTAGATTTGTTGACAGTGTCTACATTGATTTGCAAATTTCTAATTACTGTAATGTGTTCTTCACCAAAACTTCCATTTGAATGGGACAAGATAGTGGGGAGGTTCTCTGGGCTGCAATTTCCTCTTCTATAATGTGGAACTAATAGTACTCACCTTATTGGATTATTGGGATAATTAAAGTGGTGTGTTGGAATGTTGTGTTTAATTTCAAAAGTGTATGTTTGTATGAGGTACTCAAAACATTCTGCATGATAGATCACATGCTGGGCCACAAAGCAAACATCAGTAAATTTAAGAAAATTGAAATCATATCATGCATCTTTTTCAGCCAGAACTCTATGAAATTAGAAATCAGCTACAAGAAAAAAATTGTAAAAAACCCAAACATGTGGAGGCTAAACAATATGTTACTAAACAACTAGTGGATCCCCAAAGAAATCAAAGAGGAAATCAGAAAATTCCCAGAGACAAATGAAAATAAAAACATGAGGATCCAAGATCTGTGGGACGCAGCAAAAGCAATTCTAAGAGGGAAGTTTGTAGCAATACAGTCTTACCTCAAGAAATAAGAAAAATCGCAATGAAATAACCCAACCTTATACCAAAAGCAGCTAGAGAAAGAAGAACAAACAAAACCCAAAGTTAGAAGGAAAGAAATCATAAAGATCAGAGCAGAAATAAATGAAACAGAGACAAAGAAAACAATAGAAAGGACCAATGAAACGAAAAGCTGGTTCTTTGAAAAGATAAACAAAATTGATAAACCTTTAACCATACTTATCAAGGAAAAAAGGGAAAGAGCTCATTAAAAAAGAGATGAAAAAGGAGAAGTTACAGCTGACACTACAGAGATAGAAAGGATCATAAGAGATTTCTTTAAGCAACTGTATATCAATCAAATGGACAGCCTAGAAGAAATGGACACATTCTTAGAAAGGTGAAATCTTCCAAGACTGAACCAGAGAGAAATAAAATATGAACAGACCAGTCATAAGTAGTGAAATTGAACTGAGATTAAAAAACTTCCAACTAAAGTCCAGGACCAGATGGCTTCACAGATGAATTTTATCACACATTTAAGAGAAGAATTAACACCTATCCTTCTGAAACTAGTGCAAAAATTGCAGAGGAAGGAATGTGCCCAGACTCATTCTATGAGGCCACCATCACCCTGATACCAAAACCAGAAAAGAAAAGACACCACCAAAATTGTAGGTCAATATCACTGACAAACGTAGATGCAGAAATCATCAATAAAAGAAGAGCAAACTGAATCCAGTAATACATTGAAACGATCATATACCATGATCAAAGGGGATTTATCCTAGGGATGCAAGGATTTTTCAATATCTGCAAATCAGTGTGAAACACCACACAAATTGAAGAGTAAAAACCATATTATGTCAATAGATGTGAAAAAAAGCTTTTGACAAAATTGAAACAACTATTATGATAAAAACTCTCCAAAAAGTGGGCATAGAGAGAACCTACCTCAACATAACAAGGGCCATATATGACAAACCCAGAACTAACATGATACTCAAGAGTGAAAAGCTGAAAGCATTTCCTCTAAGATCAGGAAAAAAACACTTTTATTCAACATAGTTTTGAAAGTCCTAGCCATGGCAATCAGAAATGGAAAAAGAAGAAATCCAGATTGGAAAAGAAGTAAAACTGTCACTGTTTGCAGATGACATGATACTATATATAAAAATCCTAAAGATGCTACCAGAAAACTACTAGAGCTTATCAGTGAATTTGGTGAAGTTGCAGGATACAGAATTAATATACAGAAATCTCTTGCATTTCTATACACTAAGAACAGAAAGATCAGAAAGAGAAATTAAAGAAACAATTTCATTTACCACTGTATTGAAAAGAGGAAAATACCTAGGAATAAACCTACGCAAGGAGGCAAAAGACCTGTACTCTGAAAAGCATAAAACATTGATGAAAGAAATTGAAGTGATACCAACAGTTGGAAAGATACACCATGTTCTTAGATTGGAAGAATAGTATTGTCAAAACAACTGTACTATCCAAGGTGATCTACAGATTCAGTGCAATCCCTATCAAAAGTGCAATCTCTATCAAATTACTGATGACATTTTTCACAGAACTAGAACAAACAGTTTTAAAATTTATCTGGAAACAGAAAGACCCCGAATAGCCAAAGCAATCCTGAGAAAGAAAAACAGAGCTGGAGGAATCAGGCTCCCAGGCTTTAGACCATACTACAAAGCTACAGTCATCAAAACAGTATGGTACTGGCACAAAAACAGAAATAATAGATCAGTGGAACAGAACAGAAAACTCCAAAATAGACCCACACACCTTTCGTCAGTTAATGTATGACAAAGGAGGCAAGAATATACAGTGGAGAAAAGACAACTTCCTCAATAAATGGTTCTGGGAATACTGGACAACTATATGTTAGGTTAGTATAAATGTGAATTTTAAATCATAACTAGGCTCAGACACATGTTTATTAGGAACCACTACAGTCAATACATTCTTGTCAGCAAGGTGTTTTCTTTGTTCTATAGCATAAAAATCCATGCTTTAGGATTCGACGAACTCCTAGAAAGCATTTTCTGCCTCCTGTTGGTTTTGGAAATGTTTTCTCTGCAAAAAGTTGTCATGATGCTTGAAGAAGTGGTAGTTGGTTGGCGAGAGATCACGTGAATATGGCCGATTAGGCAAAACTTTGTAGCACAACTTTTGAAGTGTTAGTTGTCTCACATACAGTTAGGTTTTCTTGTGGAGAAGAATCGGGCTCCTTCTGTTGACCAGTACCAGCTGTAGGCATTGCAGTTTTTGGTGCGTCTCATCGATTTGCTGAGCATACTTCTGAGATGTAATGATTTTGCTGGGATTCAGAAAGCTGTAGTGAATCAGACTGGCAGCAGACCACCAAACAGTGACCATGACTTTTTTTTGGTGCAAGTTTGGCTTTGGGAAGTGCTTTGGAGCTTCCTTTTGATCCAGCCACTGAGCTGGTCATCTCTTGTTGTATACGATCCACTTTTTGTCACACATCACGATCTGATCAAGAAATGGTTCGTCATTGTTGTGTAGAATAAGAGAAGACAACACTTCAGAACAATGGTTTTTTACTTTCAGGTCAGCTCATGAAGCACCCACCTGTCGAACTTTTTTACCTTTCCAGTTTGCTTTAAATGCTGAATAACTGTAGACTGGTCAGTGTTGAGTTCCTCGGCAACTTCTCATGAAGTTGTAAGAGGATCAGCTTTGATGATTACTCTCAGTTGTCGTTGTCAACTTCTGATAGCCAGCCACTATGCTCCTCATCTTCAAGGCTCTCATCTCCTCTGCAAAATTTCATAAACCACCACTCCTTTGTACATTTGTTAGCAGTTTCTGGGCCAAATGCGTTGTTGATGTTGTGAGTTGTCTCTGCTGCTTTATGAGCCATTTTGAACTCAAATAAGAAAATTGTTTGAATTTGTTTTTTTGTCTAACATCATTTCCATAGTCTAAAATAAATACAAATAGCAAGTAATAAGTCATTGGCCCAAAAAACATAAAGCAAGAAATGCACATTAGAATTATATATAACATCCACTTTTGTATAGAATATATTCATGTCAACGGCAAATTAAAAAACTGCAGTTACTTTTGCACCAACCTAATATAAAAGAATGAAATTAGAACATTCTCTAACACCATACACAAAGATAAACTAAAAATGGATTAAAGATCTAAATGTAAGACCAGATACTATAAAACTCTTAGAGGAAAACATAGGCAGAACACTCTGTGATATAAATCTCAGCAATATCTTTTTTTTTTTTGTATACTGCCTGGCTTGTGGGATCTTAGTTTCCCAGTCAGGGGTTGAACCTGAGCTATGGCAGTGGAAGCACCAAGTTCTAACCACTGGACTGCCAGGGAATTCCCACAGCACTACTTTTTGGATCTACCTCCTAGAGTAATGAAAATAAAATAAAAAATAAACAAATGAGACCTAGTTAAACTTAAAAGCCTTTGCACAGCAAAGGAAACCATAAACAAAACAAAAGGGCAACCCACAGGATGGAAGAAAATATTTGCAAATGAAGCGGCCAAGAGGGGATTAATCTCCAAAATGGACAAACAGCTTGTGCAGCTCAGTATCAAAAAACAAACAGCCTAGTCAGAAAATGGGCAGAACGCATAAATAGACATTCCTCCAAAGAAGACATACAGATGGCCAGAAAACACATAAAAAGATGCTCAGACATCACTAATTATTAGAGAAATGCAGAGGGAAACTACAATGAGGTATCACCTTAAACCAGTCAGAATGGCCATCATCAAAAATTCTTCAAACGGTAAATGTTGGAGAGAGTGTGGAGAAGAGGGAACCTTCCCAGACTCTGGATGGGAATGGAAATTGGTGTAACTACTATGGAGATTCCTTAAAAAACTAGGTATAGAACTATCATATGATCCAGCAATCCCACTTATGGGCATATATCTGGAAAAAAACATAATTTGAAAAGATAAGTGCATCCCAGTGTTCATTGCAGCACTATTTACAATAGTCAAGACATGGAAGCAACCTAAATGTCTCATTCCTTGATAGAGGAATGGGTGAAGATGTGGTGTATATATGTGTGTGTGTGTGCATATATATATGCACATATGCATATATATGTGCAATATATACATATATATATATGTGCACACACACTGCGGAATATTACTCAGCCATAAAAAGAATGAAATAATGCCATTTGCAGCAACATGGATAGTCTGAGAGATTACCATACTCAAGTAAGTCAGACAAAGACAAATATATGATATCACTTATATGTGGAATCTAAAGATGATACAAATGAACTCATGAAACAGAAACAGACTCACAGACTTTGAAAACAAACTTACGTTTACCAAAGAGGGAAAGTGGTGGGGAGGGTTAAACTAGGAGTTTGGGATTAACATATACACACACTATGTATAAAACAGACATGAACAAGGACCCACTGTATATAGCACAGTGATCTCAATATTCTATAATAACCTATATTGGAAAACAATCTGAACAAGTGTAGATATATGTATGTGTAAAACTGAATCACTTTGCTGTACACCTAAAACTAACAACATTGTAAATCAGCTATACCTCAATATAAAATAAGAGATTTAAACAAAAGTAAAAGCAGGACAGATTTGAAAATATGGACTTCTGTCCTACTGTGTCCCTGTCCCTCAGTCCAGTGTTTGAAGTGAAAAATACCTTTTCTGGTATGAAGCTGAGGGGAATGTAGACTGAGAAGCCAGGCTTTGGCTTGGGACTCTCGTCAGTGAGCAGTCATGTCCCTCCTTGCTCTGTGCTGATGGCTCTGTTTCCCTTGCACGTGGGTTAACTAGCTGCTGGGGAGGCTGTACAGTTACTAGCCCCGCCTCTGAAATCTCCAAGTGCCAATGGCCTCTCTTGAAGGTAAGCAGCAGTGACATGCTGTCATTTGTTGTGTGTCACAGGTGTGAGCCTCAGCAGTGATTTCATTGCTGGCTTTTGTGGTGAGACAGAGGAAGATCACCTTCAGACAGTGTCTTTGCTTCGGGAAGTTCAGTACAACATAGGCTTCCTCTTTGCCTATAGCATGAGACAGGTGAGTCCTGGACTGGGGGGAAGAGCTCCTTCCAGTTCTGAGACATCATTCCTGACCAGTTTCTGATTGATTGTGAACAGCTGGAAGAAAAGAAAGTGACAGCAAGGCTTTTCTTGAGAAACCACGGGGATCTTACCATTCATTATTTTTTTCTAATAAACCTATCTACTCTTTTACGCAGTTCAGCAATTTGAGATGAAAAACAACTGCTTGTGCTAGTATTCCTCTTTATTAGAATATTTTAAAAAATTAATTGGTTAATTAATTTTTGGCTGTGCTGGGTCTTTGTTGCTGCATGGGCTTTTCTGTAGTTGTGGTGAGCAGGGTCTACTCTCTCGTTGCTGTGCACAGGCTTCTCACTGTATAGCATGGACTCGAGAGTGTTTGGGCTTCAGTAGTTGCAGCTCCCGGGTTCCAGAGCACAGGCTCAGTAGTTGTGACCCATGGGCTTAGTTGTCTCATGTCATGTGGGATCTTTTGGATCAGAGATTGAACCTATGTCTCTTGTATTGGCAGGCAGATTCTTTATCACTGAGTCCACCCTTTATTAGAATATTTAAAATTATTGTTTAGAATTTGAAAATACAAGGAGGGACACAGTTCTCTTTAAAAGAAACTGCAAATCCTTTACTAACATGCAGGACTTCTTTTTTGGCCTACAGATGTGATTTGTTTTATGGAAGCTCCGTGTTGCCCTCCCAGCCATCCTCAACCATTAAAAAAAAATTTATTAGTATTTATATATTTGGTTGCGTTAGGTCTTGATTGCGGCATGTGGGATCTTTGTTGCGGAACATGAACCCTCTAGTTGTGGCTCACATGCTCAGTAGTTGTGGCGCTCAGGCTTAGTTCTGCAGTGTGTGGGATCTTGGTTCTCTGACCAGAGATTGAACCCATGTCCCCTGCATTGCAGGGAGGATCCTTAACCACTGGACCACCAGGGAAGTCTCATCCTCAGCCATTTTTAATTTCCATTTTTCTAGGCCAAGTGAACCGACTGATGTCTGCTTTAGAGTTTTTCCTATAACACAATTCCCAGGAAAACAAAGCAGAAGGAGATGAGAAAGAAAGGGGCGAGTAATGCTGTTTCTTGCAGAGAGGAATAGTCTTGGTTGCCTGCTGTTTTCTTGACAGCAGGAATGAATTGCCTGGGTCACTTACCATCTTTCCAGTCACCTCAAGGGTCACTTGCTTTGTGTTTGGGCTGGAGACTGAGGGACTTCCATGGCCAGGGAAAAGCTGTCTGATGAATGATTGAGCCATGAATGTTACTTAGCTGTCTCTCATCAACCAAGCTAATTCATGTCTTTTAAAGCCCACTGCCTAGTGTTCTATAGACAGTGTAAGTGGGCCAATGTGTGTATTGATGTCTCTTTCAGAATTGTTTCAGGGGTAAAGCATCGGAGGAGCTGTTGGCTTCCAATTTGCTTCATTTCTGTGGAAGTCACAAATATACAAGAGAAATTTCTCTTTAATTCTAGAGTTGGAAATGAGTTTTCAGTGTGTGGTGGAAGCATGTCCTACGGGCATTGCTTATGAATGTTGATATAGGAATCTATTTAATAATTTAATAATTCCTAGATTAGAGTGAAAGTCATAGAGACTTCATCAAGTAGTGTAGTGGGTAAGAACAAGCAGTCAAATTGTGCCGCTCCCATTTAATAGGTATGTGACCTTGGGAGAAGTCTTTGCTTTCTTCATCTGTGAAAGGGAATAACATTAATACCAACCTTATCAGATTATTTTGAAGTAATATATTAGCTAAATTAAATATGTATAAAGCACTTAAAATAGGGCTATGTAGTAGTTGAGTGCACAAGAGAGGTAAATTATTATTGTTAATAATAAGACAGAATAGCATAAGCCCTGTAAAAGAATTCTGTTTTAGAATTCTCTACCTATTCTTCATTTCCCTCTGGATTTGGTAGTTCTCTTAGAGGATTAGAGTTAGGCAGATTGGTTTGAACGTCCAGACTCTGGTGTATAGACTTTCCTCTTTTGTTCAGTTCCGTGGTTCTCCAGCTCTATTATGAGCTTGTGTTAATAAAGATATGTATAAACGTGTGTATGTATATATTTATATATAAAGATGTATGTACACTATGATTTTGGATGATTTAAAAGCTTTTCAAGGATAAATTTTATTTTTTGACTAGGTAATGCATGTGCATGGTATAGAATTCAAAAGATCAAAATAGTGTGCAGTGCAAAGTAGCTGTTTTTTTCTTCCTAGATTGCCTGGTTTTTCAGTTCCTTCCCCAAAAGGAACTTTTTCTGTAACCTTCCAGAGATATTTCATGTATTTATAAGTATATTTATATGTATCCTTTCTATATCAAACTTGCTATACATGATGATCTGTACCTTGCTTATTTCTGTTCAGAGTATATTTTGGAGAGCAATCATATCTATAGATACAGAGCTATCTCATTCTTTTTCACAGCTGTGTAATATTCCATTGTGTAGATAAACCACAATTTATTTCACAGGGTACTTATTGATAAACATTTACTTGCTTTGCATCTTGTGTCTTTATAAAACTGCTGCTCAGAAACCTGGTACATGAATTATTTAATATAAGTGTGCTATAAAAGTATCAAGAACAATTTTGAGTCTATGATTTTCATGTGCTAAATTTAGAGTTTAACCTTTGTAAAAATGTGATTCTGTTGTACAGTTACCTTTTTCTCTTAGAAGGTCTCTGAACTAGAGAACCCTTGTGGTGTGGCTTGAGTTCCTGTACATGCGTCTGTAAATTGCAAATTGGAATGAGCATGTCTGCCTTAAAAATGGATTCTACAAGTCCTTGGTGACCTCATCTCTCTTTTTTCAAATAGAAGACACGGGCATATCACAGGCTAAAGGATGATATTCCAGAAGAGGTAAAATTAAGGCGTTTGGAGGAACTTATCACTGTCTTCCGAGAAGAAGCAACAAAAGCCAACAAATCCTTTGTGGGCTGTACCCAACTGGTGCTGGTGGAGGGGGTGAGGCTATGTGTATATGTATATTTTTTGTTTTGTCTTTTTGTTTTTTAGAGCACAGTGTATCTCCCTTTATTTAGATCTTCGATTTATTTTAGCAGTTTTTGAAGTTTTCAGCATATAGGTCCTGTACATGTTTTGTTAGATTTATACCTTTTTTTTAATTTTAGCTATTGTAATTGCTATTGTATTTTTCATTTTGGGTGTCCTTGTGTTCACTGTTCAGTTCAGTCAGTTCAGTCGCGTCTGACTCTTTGCGACCCCATGAATCGCAGCATGCCAGGCCTCCCTGTCCATCACCAACTCCCAGAGTTTACCCAAACCCATGTCCATCGAGTCGGTGATGCCATCCAACCATCTCATCCTCTGTCGTCCCCTTCTCCTCCTGCCCCCAATCCTTCCCAGCATTAGGGTCTTTTCCAATGAGTCAATTCTTCTCATGAGGTGGCCAAAGTATTGGAGTTTCAGCTTCAACTTCAGTCCTTCAATGATAGGAAATAATTGATGTTTATTATTAATAATTATGTAGAAATAATTGATTTTTTTAAAGCAATAATTGATTTTTATATTGTGGCCCATGATCTTGCTGAACTCAGTAGTTCTAGGAGTTTTTTGGGTAGGTTCCTTGGGATTTTCTTAGCAAGTTATCATATTATTGGTTTTTTGTTTCTTCCTGTTGTTCCAGGTTCCTTCTTTTATTGTTTCCTTGTTGCTTAGAGAACTTCCTTTAGACAGACATTCTGGTAGTAGATTCTCTTTGTTTTCCTTCATCTTAGAATGTTGATTTCTTCTTCATCCCTGAAGGATATTTTTATATTTAGTGGAAGGATTAGGGAAAAGTTTTTCTGCTGCATCTTTCTGGAAGCAGTATCATGTGTGTATTTTGAGTATCAATTTTATTGTCTGTTTTCAGTCCTTTGAAAAATGACACTGTCTTAGAAATATACTGTGTTTCAGAAAGTTTGGGCTTCTGTAGTCTTCCATGGTTAAGCTTGGAAACCTAGCCATCATTTCGAGCATTAAACAGTTAGGATAAGGGGTGTTAGGGAACCTGACCTTCTGTGAAGCTACATGTTTCAGCTCTTGAAGAGAAGGGGAAGGAGAGAGGCAGCACCCTTTCTGTGACTCCTCACAAGTCCTGAGTTGAGAAAGGAGAGTCCTGCTCCATGCCTTAGGATATGGCAGCTTCAGAATCACCAATTGCTTGGTATTTGTGTTTGTTAGGACTCCCCAGTAATGAGTAACTGTGGGAAATTTGTTCAAGCCAAAAGTAATTCTGCTTTGTGTACGACTTCAGGAGTATGTTGTGGAGCCCAAGGATAAGAATACTGCCAGATGTCTGGAGGGGACTGTACCCAATCTGGGAAGCCCTTGAGGCTCAGACTTTCTTCTCTCCTCCTGGGGTCAGCTTTTCTTGATTCTCATCTGTGTGGCAGAGTACAGCAGCCCTATAGTTTCTGTGTTCATGGTATATAGTTTCAGCTCTTCACAGACCAACGTTGTGTTTTTCAGCTCCAGTTAAAATTTCCAGGAGAGGAAGTCTGATCCGCTCAGTTTGGGTTAGGAATCTTCCTATGGTCTGGTCCAGCAGTTGCTGTTGGTTGATGATACTGAGCTGGTGAAATATCCCCAAAGTGTTTGCCTTGATAAGTGCTTTGCTATTTAGGGTATCAGCTATGATTCTGAAGATCTCCATACATGAACGTGTCTATTAGCAGTCCTCATTTTGTCCAGTAGGAATTAGGTCTTACTGTATCCCCAGCTCTCCTCACACAAGATCTGGTACAGAATAGTGTACTTGCTTTTTGGTTGAATGAATAAGTACTCAGAGGTTACTAATCTTTGTCCATGACTTCATTGGCCCCACAGAGAGCACATGGTAATTATTTGAACCAAAACAAGTTTTGGGTTTTTTTGTCTTTATTTTATTTATAATAACTAAATGAAATTTAACTTTATTTAATTAATTAATTTGGCTGTGTGGGGATTCAGTTGGGATCTTCAGTCTTTGTTTTGGCATGCAGGGTCTTTTTTTTGTGGCATGCGGGATTTTTAGTTGCAGCACAAGGAAATCTTTGATCTTTGTTGTGACATGTGAACTCTTAGTTGCAGCGTATGGGATCTAGTTCCCTGACGAGGGATCGAAGCTGGACCCCCTGCATTGGAAGTGCAGAGTCTTAGCTACTGGACCACCAGGGAAGTCCCAACAGTAGTTACTTATTATTTTCAAATGTCTAGTCAGTGTTCCAGTTTCCCTCTTTGTCTTATGAATGTTCGTGTTTGGTTTGTTCAAATCATGGAACATGAATGCGAAATTTATTGTAAAGCCATCACAAACCTTGCAGAAAAGTAGCAGTATAGTACAAAGAACTTTTTTCTTTGAAGCATTTGAGAATAAGTTGCTCTGATGCCCCCAACTTCCCAAACGTTAAAGTGTTTATTTTGTGCAAACAGGAGCTTTCTTCTAAATAACTGTAGTACAACCATCAGAGTCAGAAAATTAAGCTTGTTAGATTATTACCATCCAGTCCTTAGACCCCACTTAAGTTTCTCCACTTATCTAAGAGCTACCATTTATAAGAAAAAGTTTCAGTTCAGTATCACATGTTGTGTTGCCATTTTATCACTTTTTAGAAAAATTTAACGTGTTTTGACATGACTTTGTTTGCGTTTTATTTGGGATATATTGAGGCTACATAATTTGTGGGTTTATACTTTTCATCAGATTTGGAAAATTTTCATTTATTACTCTTCAGATATTTTTCTGTACCCTTCCTGCTTTCTGCCACCACCTCCCCTTTCTTCTCTCCTCCCATCACCCATATGTCCAACCACTTGATACTGTGTCGTAGGTCACTGAGGCTGTTCAGTTTTTTTTTTTTTTTCTTGTCTTTTTTTTTATATCTGTGCTTCACTTTGAATAGTTTCTATTATTCTGTCTTCAGTTTTGTTATTCTTTGATAGTATATCATTTGCTATTATGTATTGAATTAAAACATTCAGATGTATATTTCATCTGAATAAGTTACATTTTTTAAAAAATGTCTTCTAGTATTTCTCTCCTGTGTTCTTGTTTTCTTTTGAAACTTAGTATTTGAACTTAATTATAATAGCTGGTTTAATATCTTTGTGATAATCCCATCATTGCCATCATTTCTAGGTGTGCTTCATTGACTTTTCTCTTGATTATGAGTCACATTTTTCTGCTTCTTGGCATATCTGGTGATTTTTGATTGAATGTTGGACATTGTGTTGTTGGACATTATTTTTGAATGTCTGGGATTTGTGTTGGGCTTTGTTTTAATAAGCAGTTTCATTACTTGTGGTTTTGCTTGATCCTTTTAAGGCTTGTTTTTAATCTTTTCTAGGAAAGTTTTTTTATTCTAGGAAAAGTTTGGCCTTAGTGCCAGGTGTGGCTGTAGATTCTAGAGTTGCTGTGTGTCCCAAGGAATCAATGAGGACTATTTGTTGCTAGATCAAATGATTCCCAGCCCAGTGTGAGATCTGGGAGCTAAACAGTTCTCAGCTAACCAATTCTTTGTCTGACTTCATGGATTTTCACCCCCTCTTCTCTAGAACTTGCTCTCAATTTCTAGCTATTGCAGGTGCCCTGGACTTTGATCCATTTTTCCTCAGTTCAGAGAGAATCACCATGTTCTGCCTTGAGCTCACCCTCCCAGCTTTGTGTTCTCTGGTCTGGCACATGTCTTCTGGTAGAATGCAGGGGTGATGCTCTCCATTTATTTTCCTTCTCTTGGGGATCATAGTTTTGCACAGTCTGTTGTCCAATATCAGAAAACAGGTTTTTCATATTTGTCCAATTTCCTGGTTATTTAAGGCCTGAGGATGAATTTCGTTCTTGTCACTTCCTCATGACTGGAAGAGAAAAGCTTGTGTGTGTTCTGGGAGTTAATACCCAGAACTGCGTACTGCACACTGATTTTAGTATTCTCCTGGCCCAGTCGTTTGCATGTTATAATGGAGGCTCCGGCTGCCAGTCTCCTGTTCACTGAGACATGTAACCTAGGCCAGACAACCCGAGAACATTCCTAAGTGATTGCTATGAGACTCTGTGAAGTGAGAGTCATTTTACCAAATATATCACCCGTATGCCATTGGCATCAAGTCTGTTGGAGGTTCATTCCTGTGAAAGGTAAATTGTGTAATCAAAGACTCATTGATCGAGTCATTTATCATATTGACATATTGTCAGCAAAACGTAATTATTGAGTTCCTGTCATGTGCCATTTACTGACCTTGTTGGTAAAGCAGCAGTGAAGCACTTAGTCTTAGGTGATCCCTTGGTTAAAAAGTGCTCTGTGACTTAGACCTTTGGGGATCTGAGACAGACCAAGAACTGATAACTGACAAATTCGTAACCTCTCCTCCGTTCTTTTGCAGCCCAGTAAACGTTCTGCTACTGACCTGTGTGGCCGAAATGATGGAAACCTTAAGGTGATCTTTCCTGACGTAGAGATGGAGGATGTCACTGACTCTGGACTCAGGGTCCGAGCTCAGCCTGGGGACTATGTGCTGGTGAAGGTAAGGAGTTCTTTTTGTGTTTTTGACATGCGCTGTGAAATGGAAGTTGGATTGGATAATTTGAGGGAATGAAGTTTTTTCCTGGAGAAATTCTTTAATAAGATAAAAATCTCTTCTCAACCGCACCAATGCAAGGGCACTTGAATTAAATTTTAGACTATTCCTAACTAGGCCTTCTGTTTTTATTCTCTTCTCTCCTGCCCTGAAAGGATTATTTCTGGGAATTTAGTGAGATTGGAATAACAGTAGCAAGTAGTTTTCTGCTGGAGAGAGGCCAGGAAGAGTAAGTTCTTACGTGAGTTGATAGTTCTCTCTGGCAGAGATAAGCATTCCCTTTGAGGTCTCTTGATGTCCCAGATGTTCCTAACTTATAAAGTTTCCTGCATCCCTTCCCTGGACTGTAGGTCTAGTTGAATGGCTGTGGGATTTTTCCTTTTTTCCTCTCATTTCACTGAAGATATTCCCCCTTCCTGAGTTTCTTCTCTCTTCTTTTCTGTCTCATACTACCACATGTCTGCCACTGCCACCTTCCCTTTTTTTCCTCCTGTCCACTTTGCTCCAGTGCCAGAGGCTGGCAGGGCATGTATTGATGAGGTGGGCAGGAGCACAAGTACTTTTCCAGCACTGATCTCCGAAGCATCTGCAGAAGAGAGAGGTGGCGAGAGGGTGATTCTTCTACTGATGTCGTTCACAGTTACATCCTCTGCCCTGTTCCTTGGTGCCTCACCCTCTACTCTTCCGTCCTTGTTACTTCACCTCCCACTTGAATCATCATAGGAGCCATGGTTCATGGTATGCAGCAGACGGAGTCTCATTTCCTTGGTGTGTAACTTCTGTAGATTGGCCTGGAAATTTTACCAGTGCTCAGAACTTTTCTGTTCTGTCCATCTGACAAAAACAGTGATTTTGCAAGTTGGGGACTTCGTGATCTCATTCCTTTCTGGCCTTCTTTGGACAGGGGATTGTCTTACTTTCAGCATTGCCTAGAGGTTTCCTCAGGGGAGGAATTCCTACCAGGTAGCAACCTGATTGACGTGGAATCGGTCTGTCCTAGGCTTTTCCACTTGTTCTTTCTTTCTTTTTGGCACTGTCTTGTTTTCTTCTTCATCTTCTGAATTTTTGCTTCTTTGATTTTCAGTTGCTTTTTCATACCTCTTCCTATTCTCTTTCTACTGTAGATAAAGGTTATTTGATAAAAGGGATGAGCTTAGTGGGTTGGGTTATAATGTTAGTATGATATTCTTCTATAAAATGGAAAAGTCCCATTTGTCAAGAAAGACAGAAAGGTGATACTTGAGACTCTTGTTGTTGTTCCAAAGTGACATAATAAACCCGACAAGTAAGATTTAGTGGAAGGAGCAAAATAAAGGAGAAACTGTGGAACCAGGGGTCTGTTGGCTGTTTCTGTCACTCATATCTGCCGTTGTCTTCTTTCTCCACTTAGAGTCTCTGGGCTGTCCTAGAACCATTTCCTCATAAATTCCGTTTTCTTGTTGCCCTTTCTTCTGTGGTGCTTATTTGGCTAGACTCCAACCTTGGTGAAAATGATTATCTGCTTACTTTGTATCTGTGCGAAAACAGCTAAATATTGTTGGGGAAGAGCACCCAGTTAATCTGTATGACATAGGTTAGGTCCTATGATGGTGACTGAAAACTCAGAATACACTGGCTTAAATAAGCAGAAGTTCTCTTTCTCATAAAAATCTAGATATATGGAAGGTCCAGGACTGGTGATTGTGATGGCTCCATGATCACCAAGGGTCTCGATTGCTTCTGTCTTTTGCTCTTCTCTGTGTGGCCTCCATTCTCAAGGTCATCTTACAATTCAGGATGGCTGTTGCAGCAACCATGTCATATCCTAGCTGTAGGAAGCAGGAAGAAGAGAGGTGAAGGGCATGCCCTCTTCCTTTCAAGACACTTTGCAGAAGTTGCACATAAAGGCTGCAAAGAAGTTGAGAAGTATGGTCTTTGTTCTGAATGACCACGTGCCCAGTTAAAAATTGGGAATTCTGTTACTGAGGAGGGAGAGGAGAACTGTTGGGGGACAAGAAACAGTCTCTTCGCAGAAGCCCAGTGCACTCAGTTCACATTTATGCCATAAAGTTCAAACTGAACTCTCAGCATGGCCCTGAAATGCTAATTTTACAGTATTTTCCCAATAAATTGGCTTTTCCACTCTTCGTTCTCCCTAAATCTTCACTCATGTCTTTAAATCCTAGTCTCAGCTGATGTCTTTGTCTCATTTTGTATAGAGAAAATAGATGCAGTCGCGTGACATCTCACTGTCTCATCGTTGCTTACACCCGCTCACGCGCATCTCCGCCTGTCCCTGCCGTCTGCTCACGTGGGCAGTGTAGGAAGTGTCTGCATCTTCTGTCACACTGCTGCTTGTGCTTTTTGCTTCCATCCCTTCACATCCTCTCCAGATTTGCATTTTTCTTCTTTCTCTCTTGCGTCCTAAACTTAATGTGGCCAAAATAAAATGAATTCTTCCCACTTTCCTGCAATTTTCTTCTTTTGAAGTCTCTTCCATCTCGGCAAATAGCACCACTCAGTTGCTAAAACCAGAAATATAGGGATCATTCTAGATATTCATTTTCTTGTACTCTCCTTCAGTAGTTCATCTGTTTCAGCTCTACCTATGGAGTGTATCTTGGATCTCTTTCTTTCTCTAAGCCGTCATCTTGGTTAGCTTAGATTAGAGCAGCCTTTTCACAAGCTTTCTGTTTCTGTATTTTGAAAGTGAATTATTTTATTGAAGCATATCATAAATATGCTCAAAAGTATACTTACTAAAAGTGACCCTACCTGTGTGACTGCCTCCTGAATCAAAAACCAGTATTTTCAGAACCTCCAAAACCCCCTTCATGTTCCTACCATACTCTTCTTCCCTCCATCCTAATTTTTAATACCATAGTTCAGTTTTGCTTGTGTTTGATATAAAATTGAATCATACAGTGTAGATTTTTGATAACATGGATATTGTGCAGTTCATCTATGATAGTATTTATCCATATTATATGAATATACCACAATTTGTATATTGTACTTTTGATGGTCATTTTGGTTGTTTCCAATTTGGAGCTATTACAAATAGAGCTGCTATGTATGTGTTATAGTGCATTTCTATAGGGTATATGGTTTGAAATTGCTGGGAAACTGGGTATATATAATAGAAAGAGCCAAAATGATTATACCATTTTGCACTCCCACCAACAGTACCTGAGTATTTCAGAGGCTTCGTATTCCTGCTTTCATTCTTGCTCTAGTCTTCCTGCCCCATAGCAGTCAGTTTGATCTTTCTAAATCAGATTACTCACTCATTTGCTTAAGCCCTCCAGTGGTTTCTCATTGGAGCCAGCAGGGTGTCCAAGGCCTTTTATGGTCTTTCCCAGCTACTTTTCCAACCTCATGTCCTCTGTCCTCTTTTTATTCTCTTTCCTCTAGTCTTGGTGGCCTCTTTTTTTGCCTCCCAGACTTAGTTCTAGTGTTGGGACTTTGAAAATGCTGTGTCACTTAGGAGGGTCTTGATTTTTGCCTGGCTGCCTTCTTTTAAACCTTCCAAGTTCTCTTAAATGTCACCTCCTAGAAAAGCTCACTAGTGCTGAAAGCAACTTCCCTCTGCCTTGCTCTTGTCACTGTTTACATTAGCCCATTTTATCTTCATCAGTTCAGTTCAGTCACTCAGTTGTGTCTGACTCTTTGTGATCCCATGGACTGCAGCACGCGAGGCCTCCCTGTCCATCACCAACTCCCGGAGTTTACTCAAACTCATGTCCATTGAGTCAGTGACGGCATCCAACCTTCTCATCCTCTGTTGTCCCCTTCTCCTCCCACCTTCAGTCTTTCCCAGCATCAGGGTCTTTTTCCAATGAGTCAGCTCTTCGCATCAGGTGGCCAAAGTATTGGAGTTTCAGCTTCAACATCAGTCCTTCCAATGAGTATTCAGGACTGATTTCCTTTAGGATGGAGTGGTTGGATCTCCTTGGAGTCCAAGACTCTCAAGAGTCTTCTCCAACACCACAGTTCAAAAGCATCAATTCTGTGCTCAGCTTTCTTTATAGTCCAACTCTCACATCTATACATGACTACTGGAAAAACCATATCCTTGACTAGATGGACCTTTGTTGGCAAAGTAACACCTCTGCTTTTTAATATGCTGTCTAGGTTGGTCACAACTTTTCTCCCAAGGAGTAAGTGTCTTTTAATTTCATGGCTGCATTCACCATCTGCAGTGATTTTGGAGCCCCCCAAAATAAAGTCTGCCACTGTTTCCACTGTTTCTCCATCTATTTGTCATGAAGTGATGGGACCGGAAGCCATGATCTTTGTTTTCTGAATGTTGAGCGTTAAGCCAGCTTTTTCCCTCTCCTCTTTCACTTTCATCAAAAGGCTCGTTAGTTCTTCACTTTTTGCCATATAGGTGGTGTCATCTGCATACCTGAGGTTATTGATTTTTTCCCGGCAATCTTGATTCCAGCTTGTGCTTCATCCAGCCCAGTGTTTCTCATGATGTACTCTGCATATAAGTTAAATAAGCAGGGTGACAATATACAGCCTTGACGTACTCCTTTTCCTATTTGGAACCAGTCTGTTGTTCCATGTCCAGTTCTAACTGTTGCTTCCTGACCTGCATACAGGTTTCTCAAGAGGTAGGTCAGGTGGTCTGGTATTCCCATCTCTTTCAGAATTTTCCACAGTTTATTGTGATCCACACAGTCATAAAGGCTTTGGCATAGTCAGTAAAGCAGAAATAGATGTTTTTCTGGAGCTCCCTTGCTTTTTCAATGATCCAGCGGATGTTGGCAATTTGACCTCTGGTTCCTCTGCCTTTTCTAAATCCAGCTTGAACATCTAGAAGTTCATGGTTCATATACTGCTGAAGCCTAGCTTGAAGGATTTTCAGCGTTACCTTGCTAGCATGTGAAATGAGTGCAATTGTACAGTAGTTTGAACATTCTTTGGCATTGCACGTTTTTGGGATTGGAATGAAAACTGACCTTTTCCAGTTCAGTGGCCATTGCTTAGTTTTCCAAATTTGCTGGCATATTGAGTGCAGCACTTTTTAACAGCATCATCTTTTAGGATTTGAAATAGCTCAACTGGAATTCCATCACGTACACTAGCTTTGTTCGTAGTAATGTATCTTGACACAATAAATGTCTTAGGAAGATGTTTGACTGGTAAAGCCTGGATCACAGCTGCCTCTGGGGTTGGGAAGGCAGTGTCTGTGATAGGCTTCTCAGGTGGCACTAGTGGTAAAGAACCCACCTGCCAGTGTAGGAGATGCAAGAGACTTGGGTTTGATCCCTGGGTCTGGAAGATCCTCTGGAGGAGGACATGACAACCCACTCCCAATATTCTTGCCTGAAGAATCCCATGGACAGAGGACCCTGGCAATCTAAGGGTCGCAGAGTCAGACAGGACTGAAGTGACTTGCCATGCATGCATGTCTGTGTTAAGGCAGCTTGTACATGAACCTTATGGTTGCTTCTGGGGAAGACCATCTCCCAAGAGAAAAGAGAGTAGTGGCTGTTTGGGACTGACCTATTTTGGACTTCTTAAATTATATACATTAGTATTGTATCAGACATCTCTGGGGGCTTAGAGGAACCGTGCAGTCTCGAGATGCTGGCCTGTCATCTCCCATTAGATTCCATTTGGTGGCCTCTCCTTTGGACCATTCACATTAAGTCTCTGTAGTTCAGTCCCAGTTACCTTGCCTCCTTCTGATTGGTTTTCTTTCAGATCACCTCAGCCAGTTCTCAGACACTTAAAGGACATGTTCTCCGCAAGACCACTCTGAAGGATTCCACAGCATATTGCTGACCTGAGTGGTGGCATCAGTCCTTTCTGGCAGGAAGAGAAATATGACTGGTTACTAATGAAAGATGAAGCTTTGGAGCCAAACCTCAAGTGGTAAAGCAACTTTCTATGAAATGGAAAATGCATTTCTTTGCTGCTTTGTGAACAGCTTTTAAAGTCATTAAATTTACCTAAAGCAGTTCATTTTTATCTACTTTTACTTCATTTTTGCCTTGGTGAGTGTCTCTGAGATTTTCCCTAGTTTCCCAGCCCAGTTCTATTGTGGACAGTAAAACTTCTCTGGTTGTCTCTCATGTACCCTAGGAATTGGAGACTAAAGGGGCAGGGAAGGTGGAGAGAACCATTTGCTTATGAAAAACTGCTCTAGATCTTTCTAACATTTTGGTTTGATAACATTGACTCAGCTACCTATCTCCTTACTTTATTTTACCTGAGAAATTCCCTCATGGACCCTTTTTTTTTTTTTTAAAGCTTGTCAGATTATTCTTCGGCTTCAGGTATGACAGCATTTGGAGGTTAGAAAACATCATTACCTTCTAGTAGGCTCTGAGGAGTCATTCTTGGCTCCTTAATCTGCCAAGATTATGTCATTCTGTGGGGATCATATAAAAAAATCCAAAAGATGGTGGTATAGAATATTTGGAGTCAGAAGGGCTTTGGTCTAAGTTCCCTCTCCATTGCTTCAGAGTTGTGTGAACTTGAGTAGTTATTTTATTATTCATCTGTGCCTTGATTTTCTCATGTGATATGGGGATAATAATACAATGCTTATCTCATCTGGAGTTCAGTAAGATTGTACTTGGGAGGAACTTAGCACTGTCTGTGGAACACAGTAAAATCTTAACAGGTGAAGAGTGATCATTGAAAGATTTTGCTTCTAAAACACACTGTGTATATTAGGATATGCCGAGGCTTTTATTGTGTGTCTGGCTATGATCTCCTTTTTACCCCTCCCCACTGACCTGCATGGCAACCTTTGAGAATCCCAAGCTGGGAACCTCTTCCGTACCTGTTGGCATGGCTTGAGGGGGTTAATTTCTGTCCTCAAGATCCATCTTCTGGGACTTCCATGGTAGTCCAGTGGCTAAGACTCCGAGCTCCCAATGCAGGGGGCCCAGGTTCAATCCCTGGTCAGGGAACTAGATCTCACGTGCCACAATGAAGGTTGAAGATCCTACATGCTGAAACTGAGACTTGTCGCAGCCAAATAAAAATAAATAAATATTTAAAAAAAAAATCCATCTTCTACATAAGAAATGTTTGTTATGGCTCTTCACCTCAGTTCTTTATTCAGAAAACATGGAAAACTTTTGGAAATTTTATTTTACTTTTTATGAAAAAGTAAATCATACATGTGGTAAATAATTCAAACACTACAACAGATGTCTGTAACTGGTCAATTTCCTGCCTTTTACTTTTTTCCTGGACCAGAAAAGGCCAGCATTTGGGAATTCTCTGGTCCAGTGGGTAAGACTCTGCAGTCACAATGCAGAGGGCCTGGATTTGATCCCTGGTTGGGGAACTAGATCCTGCATGCATGCTATAACTAAGTCTCACGTGCCACAACTAAGACCCAGTACAGCCAAAATAAATAATAAATAAACAAATAATCATTAAAAAAAGAATGGTGCCTAATGTATAGTAGGTGAAAGTGAGAAGTGAAAGTGTTAGTTACTCAGTCATGTCCAACTCTTTGCAACCCCATGGACTGTAGCCCGCCTGGCTTCTCTGTCCGTGCAGTTTTACAGGCAAGAATACTGGAGTGGGTTGCCATTTCCTGCTCCAGAGTATCTTCCTTACCCAAGGATTGAACCTGTGTCTCTTGCATCTCCTGCATTGGCAGGCGAATTCTTTACCACTATGTCACCTGGGAAGCCCTTAATGGTTGCTTTGAGGATTATAATATCTTAATTTATTAACAGCCCAATTAATTTAGTTTCAGTAGGATTCAAAAACATTGAAGGGTACCATTCCATCCCTGTTTGTTGTTATTGTTCTAAAATACACCTTAATGCACTGTGTACCCCTTAACATAGATTTATAATTCTTACTTTACTTAATTCACTTCTGAATCATACAAGGTAAAGAAAGAGGAGTTACTGTTGATTTTCAGGAACTCACATTTGCACTCAGATTTAAATAAAGGAAAATTAGGTTGTTCCTCAATGGGAAGTGGCTGGGTTCCTGAAGAGTATGTGGGAGGGCAGGTCTTGGTGCCGTCTTTGGAATATAGTCTGCCACAGATCTCATGGAAAGAGAAAGAGTTTGGTGATGAGTTGGGAGAGTTGGAAAAAACTGGGAGCTTAGTGTAGATGCAGTATTGTCAGGGAGGGACAGACTGGTCTAATATGAGATGAGATGGGAAAGGTTGGCTTTAGGTGCATTGTCCAGAACCTTTGAGGCCTGATGGGTTTTATTTAAATACAGTGGAGGCATTGGATGGTTTTTAATTTTTTTAATTTTCAAATATTTTTGACTTTCAGAGAAGTTTCAAAGTGAGTTCATAGAGCATTCTCCTAAATCATCACACAGCATAGTGTTCATTTGTCAGAGCTAGGAAATTAATATCGGCACATTGCTATTCATTAAATGCAAAACTTCATTCAGATTTCACCAGCTTTTCCTCTAATGAATGTACCTTTCTATTCCAGTATCCAATCCAAGATACCACATTGCATTTAGTTGTCATGTCTCCTTAGTCTCTTGTGATTTGTGAAAGTTACTCAGTCTTCCCTTGTTTTTCGTGACTGATGCTTCTGAAGAGTACTAGTCACAAATTCTCAGTTTGGGTTTTTCTGCTATTTTCTTATGATTAGTACCTTTATTATCAAATCATACCAGAGTGTACATGATATAAACATCATTGTTGAAGTTAATCTTTTATCACCTACTACATGGTGGGAATTAAGCCCAAACTCCAAAGCGGGGGGTTATTTACATGTATTATTTGGAATTCTACAGGAAAAATGCCTCTTCCCTCTATTTATGTATTTATCCCATCATTTATGTCAGAATGGACTCATCGGTGTTTATATTCTGGTTTATACTCTGATATTTATTTGTTTTTGCTCAAATTGATCCCAGTTTGGGTATTGGGAGCTCTTTCAGGTTGACTCTTGTGCCCTTTTATTTTTCTTAGTTTTTGCTAATGTTTTGTTTTATGTTTTCAAATAAACTTTAAATTTTGAAATCATTTTACAAAATTATTGCAAAAAAGGTGCAGAGAGTTTCTCTATACGCTGTACCGAGTTTTCTCTATTCTAATGTTTTATTATGGTTCATTTGTTACAATTAATAAATCAGTAGTGATGCATTATTTACTGAAGGCCATACTTTATTCAGATAGCTTCAATTTTTCCCTTATCTCTTTTTATTTTTCCAGAATCCTATCTGGGAGGCCACATTACAATCATGTCTCTTTAGGCTCCTCTTGACTCAGACTTGTAATTTTGATGACATTGATAGTTTTGAGGAGAACTGGTCAGATATTTTGCAGTGTCCCTCTGTTGGGATTTGTTATGTTTTTCTCATGTTTAGATTGGAATTATGTGTTTTGGGAAGGAAGACCACGAAGGTAAAATACCATTCTCATTCCATCCTAAGGGAACATACTATTAATATGATTTATCACTGTTTATACTAACCTTGATCACTTGGCTTCAGGTGGTGTTTGTCAGATTTTTTCATTGTATAGTTGCTCTTTTTTTCCCCTTTCCATACTGTGCTCTTTGGAGATAAGTCACCATGTGCAGCTGCAGCTTAGTGAATGGAAGTTATGCCCTACCTCCTCAAGGGTGTAATAGCTGTATAAATCATTTTGGCTTCTTCTGCACAGGAGATTTGCCTGTTCTCACCTGTATATTTACTGAATCATTTATTTATATTAGTATAGGCTGCTAGATATTTTATTCTATGGGTTATATAATCCAGTTGTTTAGTCACTAAGTCATGTCTGACTCTGTGACCCCATGGACTGCAGCATGTCAGGCTCCTCTGTCCTCCACTATCTCCCAGAGTTTGCTCAGATTCAAGTCCGTTGAGTTGGTGATGCTCTCTAACCATCTCATCCTCTGCTTCCCCCTTCTCCTTTTGCCTTCAGTCTTTCCATCAAGGTCTTTTCCAGTGAGTTGGCTCTTCACATCAGGTGGCCAAAGTATCAGAGCTTCAGCTTCAGCACCCCTTCTAATGAATATTCAGGATTGATAATCCAGTACTCCTTTATATATTTCATTGGCCAAATTGTTTCAGCTCTGGAAGCCCTTTCTGTTGGCCCTCTATCCCTTTGACACATTTCCACCTTTGTATGAGTGCCTTCTTCCTTGCATCTGAGCTGTTCTGGGTCATCTTTTATATTTCGTTTCTAGTCCTAGAATTAGCCATTTCTCCAAGGGGACTGATTAGGTTCTTTTATAAAGAATGGTATAGAAATCAGCATTTGGGTGCTAGATATACTCGTTGCTAATGTGATTTGGAAGGTTTCTTGTTTTTATTTATTAAAATTTTTTTTATATGTACTTTTTTTTTAAGTCTTTATTGAATTTGTTACAATATTGCTTCTGTTTTATGTTTTGGTTTTTTGGCTTTGCGGCACGTGGGAGCTTAGCTCTCTGACCAGGGATCAAACCCTAACCTTCTGCATTGGGAGGTGAAGTCTTAACCACTGGATCACAAGGGAAGTCCCGTTTTTTGTTTTTTAAATGGAAGTGGAATTCACATAACATAAAATTGACTAAGTTAAAGGAGACAGTTTATTGGCACAATGTTGTTTCACTACAACCTCTACCTAGTTCCAAACCATCACTCCAGAATAGAACCCAATACCCATTAAGAGTGTGATTGGGTCTTTGTCTTGTGCCGTGCTGTCCCTTGCTGTAAGGCATGCCCAGTCTTTGGCCTTGCTTCCCTTTCTGATCTTTTGTGTCTACAACCTGAGCTGTTTTGGTTCCGGAGCACATAGTTGTGCAAGACACTGGCATAGGGCAGAGTCTCTGCCTGGTATAGAGTTCATAGTTGTGTTTCTCATTATCCCTGTTGTATATTTTTCTGGGTTTCTCTGCATTTACTGACCTAACATTGATTGGCTTTCCTTTCACAGCCACTTGGCCTGGCCTGTAGTCCCTGAACTGGGATCTAGATCCTTTGCTTGCCCTGTTTATGGTATTATCGGACTTTTATCTGCTCTGTTCCATCCAGCTTTTAGCATTTGGACTGTGCCCTTCAGTTTTGGGGAGTTGATGATGGACAGGGAGGCCTGGCGTGCTGTGGTTCATGGGGTCGCAAAGAGTCAGACACGACTAAGCAACTGAACTGAACTTCAGTTTTTAACATGTGACGATGGGCAAGTTGGATCCTAGCCCCTGTGTGGTTTTCATGTTGGGCCAATGGGCAGAAGAGAACGTTTGGTGTTTGGGAGGGGAGGCCTGAGCTATGGGAAGAAAAGTCTTAATCATTGTCAGGATTGTTCCCTAGAGCACTTGATAAAGTAATCCTGAGTTTTGTGGCCTCATCACTCATAATACTAATTTATGTCCCCAGTAAGAAGTGCTTTTACTAGTCATAAACACACAGTGGAACTCCTATTTGTAAGAATTAAAGACATGTCACTTTTTTTTTCCTGCATGAAAACAGGTTATTTATTGGTGAGATAATTAGAAAAGTACCCCCCCATCCCTGGATTCCTGCCTTTCTTACACTTGTTAATTCAGGGTATTGTTGGTGAAATTCCAAAGCATAGTTAAACATGTTGAGAACACTCAGTTCAGTTGAGAACACTAACTCTACTTAATTTCTTAGTCAAAAGGATGTCTTTTCCACAGTGTTTCATAGAGAGGGATTACAGAGTGTCTTTGCTTTCATTCTGAAACATTCCCTGGCTTCCAGTGCTGGGTTTAGTTTGTGGCTTGAAAATCACTCTGTGGGGAGACAAAAGACAGCTAGTTATACTCTTAAATACATAGGCCGGTGCAGGCACAGGCTGAGCCAGCCAGTGTACTCCATCCCCCTGACCACAGCACTGGCTTTAAGGATGGGGATGTGGAACAATTCAGGCCAATGGGGGCCCCAGATGTTACTTCTAGATGACCTTCATTTGTTATTCCAGAAACAGAGTGAAGTTCCTGGTAGTGAGGGACCCCCAATGCAGAGCCAAAATAGAGCCCACCCCAAAGCTTAGAGTCAAGAGATGGATTCTGGTGTCACATTTGGGCCACTGCTGAAGTTAACACCATCCTTGGATGTTCAGGACCAATAATTCTGTGTTGTTGCTTGAACCAGTTTTGATTGAGCTTCCTGTCACTTGCAGCTGAAACACAATTGGCATTCATCTGATCCAGTCCCTTAACTCGGGCGGAATGGGGGAGGCTAAGTGATATGTCCAGGCCCCTCATAGTTATGGAGCATAAGAGTAGGAGGTAGAAAGCTAACATTGAGGCAAGTGCTGATTTTACCAGCCTCTACACGCTAGTAATTGATTTGTTCACAGATTCGTGGACTTTGGGGGATTAAGTAAAAATTGGAATGTAAGACTTCTGAAATTTGAGCCAACATGAAAGAAATTAATGTTTTCCCAGTCAGATGGGATACTCATTAAATATGTTTATCAAGAATGGAACATTGTAAGGGTGATGAAGATTCTAAACTTCTTTACTCTCATATATCTTCTCTAGTTTCACCCCTCTTTCACTGTTTTCCTGGTGGCAAGTTTACATAAAAGTTCCATCCTTTTAACTGTTTTTCAGAAAGCAAGTTCTCTTTTCAGTTTTCTCTAAGTGTGAGGTTAGATGGATGGGAAGAAGGGGAAGTCTGAGTCAGGGTGGTAAAGGACAAGAGGCTTCAGTCACAAGATGACAGGATGAATCAGGCGTACATAGTGGGGATGCAGGGCTTCCCTGGTGGCCCAGTGGTAAAGAATCTGCCTGCCAATGCAGAAGACATGGGTTTGATCCCTGGCTTGGAAAGATCCATTGGAGGAGGAAATAGCAACACATTCCAGTATTCTTGCCTGGAAAATCCCATGGATTGAGGAGCTTGGTGGGCTACAGTCCATGGAGTTGCAAAGAGTTGGACATGGCTGGGCACACATGGACGTGTTTCCAGTCTGAGGGTTAGAACTTACATGGTAACTAAAGGGACAGTAGGCAGTGAATCTGCCTAGGAAAAACTAGGGAGACTGGATGGAGCTGGTGAGGCAGCCCAGACAGACTTTGATGCCAGGGCCCACTGGCCCTATTCATTACTCTGAAGACTGAAGCGCAGAGTGGACTTTAATGTGAAATGAAAATGTTTATATTTCTTTCTCTTACCGATTTAAGCACTTGAAGCTTGGCACTATTCAGAGAATTTGGGATTGCTCCTAGTGGAATATTCCATTGATTTACATTTCCTGAAAAAAAGAAGGCACATCTTACAATGTGAGTTGAAAGAAGCAGTGGCTAGGCTGGGTTGTTTTAGCCACAGTCAACTGGAGAATATCTCTGAGCAGAGTGTGGCTCAAGGAGAAATCTCTCCCCTGCCCCTTCAAGAGAGGGATCTGAGTTAAGATACAGTTTCTTCCAGTCTTTTGTGTGTGTGAGGGTGAGTTCTTAAGGACCCTAGAGCTAACTGGAAATCTGATGGGTATAATTGATACCAAGAGATATGCTGGCATGTCTGCCCTTTCTCTTAAGAAACCAGAATAATTAAGCCTTGCTCTTTTGATTTCATTTGCAATACATCAACCCCTCTAGAGTTCATCATTAATATGCATAGATGGCATTTTTGCATCCTATCTCTTGATGATCATCAGGGTTATGAACTCATATGCCTAAATTTCTCAGACTCTATTGTCTATGTGACTAGGTGACATGGTCCATGTTTCTTTCCTGTGAGTGGCATAATGCTGTTCTGAAGACACCTAGTGGGCTGGATTTCAGTTGGACCGGGAGAAGAGACTGTTTGATTTGGTTTTCATGTTTTTCCATCCTAAGATGCTGTGGTCCCTATCTGATAACAAAAATGTGCTCTTCAGTCCCACAGTGACCAGACGATACTCTGCTCGCTGCTGCGGCACAGGCTGCAGTGTGCTGTCCTGTGTCTACCTTTCAGTGACACTAACTTTTATGGTGTTCACATTACTAGTTCCACATACTGATAGCAGCATGTAGAAATTTCTCCAGAACTTCACGTAGCACATCTCTTCCTTTGTCCTCCTGAAAGAGTTGGGTGGAGTGTTTTTGTTAGTACATCTGCTAGCCTCCCAGCTAGTCCTCACATGGTGGAAAGTGGTCTTGGGTTCCTCTGGACATGTGGGCTTTTTTTTTTTCTGGTACTCGACAAGGCTATGTCGGGAGGTGGATCTCAATCTGTTCCTCAGGCCTCTAATTCTTTGGGGATTTTCAAAGGCCCTTCAAGTAGGTTTTTGATGTCTTGGGTGGTTCCTTGCTGCTGCTGCTGCTGCTGCTAAGTCGCTTCAGTCGTGTCCGACTCTGCGCGACCCCATAGACGGCAGCCCACCAGGCTCCGCCGTCCCTGGGATTCTCCAGGCAAGAACACTGGAGTGGGTTGCCATTTCCTTCTCCAGTGCATGAAAGGGAAAAGTGAAAGTGAAGTTGCTCAGTCGTATCCAACTCTTAGCGACCCCATGGACTGCAGCCCACCAGGCTCCTCGATCCATGGGATTTTCCAGGCAAGAGTATTGGAGTGGGATGCCATTGCCTTCTCCACATACATACATACTAGTTTTTAAAAAAGAGTCATAGGCAGTGGCCACTTTATGTATGTGGCACGTTCTGTGCTCAGCAGCTCACATAGGTTAGCTCATCTCTCCCCGACAACCACCCTGGGTGGCCAGGGTTCTCTGAGTGATCCTGTTTATTGGTGAGAAAACTGAGGCTCCTGGAAATCAAATAACTTGGCCAGGGCTCAGTGTTAGGAAGCAGCTGAGACAAGATTCAACCTGCATGGATGCACACTTTGACCATAATACTCAACATGGGGGCAGGAGATGCTGATGGGCGGTGTGTACAGCTGGTGGCCTTGGAGATGACCCTGTCCCTAACACCCTTGGTCAATCTAGACAACCTGGGCTGGGGAGAGGCAGCCCCAGCCTGGAGTCTCAGTGGATGACTGAGCACAGGAAGGGGGTAGGTACTCACTGATCCAGAACCTCGATGCTCAGGTACCCTAGTGGGGTGTGGCACTCCTCAAAGGCCACATGGGTCTTGTTCCCTGTCTGCTCCAGCCGATCCCTGATGCGGATGTTCTTGATGACTCTGAGCCGCAGGATCCTATAGGCACAGCATGTCTGGGCAGGCTCCAAGTCACAGCCCATGACAGAGTCCAGAACTCACCAGCAGGTGGGGCCCTGCTGTTGTCTCAAGGGCTCAAGTGAAAAACTAGGAGGCGTCATTAAAAACACAGAGTTCCAACTTTGGAAAAACCTAAAAGATCTGGCAGCTCTGGGCCAGTGTCCTCACAGGGTGGCTGATGTGAGCTGGACATGGGCCACGTGCGCTCCAGTTTACTACAGTCCCCACCAGGCCGAGGGTCAAGTGCATTTTTACTGTGCATCATTATAAGGGTGACGATATGTTTCTCATGTAACAGAGATATATTTCTCTGTGGCCACATCCCTATCAAAGAAATATTTCTTGGTGCTCACTTTTCAATTAGCAAGGGAAGCTAAACAAAAAAATGCCATATTTTACAAAAATAATTTTGTTTATTGGTGAGATTGGATGTTCCTAAGGGCAACGCAAGGAGATTTCCTGTTTCATGTGCAAAGGCTGCCTGTATCGCTCCCTCTGTTGTCTGTTGTGTTTACAATCCCAGGATGGCGTATCATCCACCGCTTAGGGAGCGGTCTGAGCTCTCAGACTGGCAGTGAACTCTCACAACAGGCAAGGGCAGCAGAGGACTTGATCATAACTCTCTGTGGATGAGCCCAGAGGACGGATGGCCTTGCTCAAGCCGAGTTCCAGCGTGCTGGGCCTCAGGGTGAGCTTGAGCCAGACCTTCCTTGGATCATCCCGTGAAAGCATCCACCTTTTACTCCAGATGACACGTCCCTTGACATGGAAGTCAGAGGGTTTATCTCAGCCTCTGCTGCAGATTCACTGGGTGAGTCACTGTGTAGACGGGTCCCTCTCCTACAGTTTTTCCCTCAGAAAAAATGACTTTGGGGAATTCCCTGGTGGTCCAGTGGTTAAGAATCTGCCTTCCACTGCAAGGGACGTGGGTCCAATCCCTGGTGAGTGAACTAAGATCCCACATGCCACGGGGCAACTAAGACTGTGTGCTGCAACTACTGAGTCCTCGCGCCACAACTAGAGAAGCCCGGGCACCATGATGAAGATCCTGCGTGCAGGAACTAAGACCCGACGCAGCCAAATAAATAAATATTAAAAAAGAAAAAAAGACTTTGAAACATGCCCAAGTTTCAAGGATTACTGTGACCCTTACGGTGATATAGGCAGCAGGCTTTTGCTAGCCTTGCATAGCTGCCTGTAACAGAGAGGTGGGGAGAAAGCACACACCCACCCAGCCCACACACCCACCTCTGGAGTGAGAGGTACAGTTTGCTTCGCAACGTAACCTGCAGCAGGCTGTCATTCAGGACTTGCAAGGTGACCTCGGGTGCTTTGGAATCTTCCATGACCAACCTGTGAGCAGTGTGCGTGGGGATGTTTTTGTGTTGCCTGGTAAGCCCCCTGTGACTCTGAGGAGTGTGTGTTTCTGTATTGGCTAGAATAGGGGCAGACACCAGGAAAGGTAGGGGCAGCTTTGGGACAACCCCTACCATGACCCTCAGGGCTTCCTTGGTGGCTCAGACAGTAAAGAATCACCTGAAATGCAGGAGACCCGGGTTCCATCCCTGGGTCGGGAAGATCCCCTGGAAAAGGGAATGGCAACCCACTCCAGTATTCTTGCCTGGAGAATCCCATGGCCAGAGGAGCCTGGTGGGCTACAGTCTATGGGGTGGCAAGGAGTCGGACATGACTGAGCAACTAATACTTTCACTTTTCACTGCCTTGACCTCCAGCCTAGCTACAGAACACTGGGCTCTCGTTGCAGCCTCGAAGCCTTGAAGACTTGGGCAAGTCCCTTTGTTTCTCTGGGTGTCAGTGTCACCCTGCACAAAATGAGAATACAGCAGAGGAGCTATCCGTGCCCATCTAACAGCTCTGAATTCAGATAAAAGCATTCTGCAAAAAAAGACGCAAGCAAGCAGGAGTCAGAGAAAGCAAGATGGCTGGTGATCCCACTGCCTTCTGCCCAGGGACCACCTGCCCAGCTGAGCATCCAGGAGGGAGGACATGAGCCTTCTGCTCCCTGCGATAGCCTCAGGTCCCTGCATCTCTCTGAGCTAAGAGGAACTCAGAGTTCTTTTTAAATATTAGATACAAGCTGGTGACTCATCTGATGCCTACTGGAATGGGCAGCAAGGAGTTCCAGTGCTGGAGGAAGACCTGGGTGGGTCAGACTCCCCAAGGGCTGTATGCCTGCCTTCAGTGTGGAAACTTCCAAAGAGCTTTGAAGTATGACTTGGACCTTGTGTGTTTTTTTCTATGGCCTTTCCAAGCCTGTACCAGGCTGGGTGGACAGATATGGTGCAAATGCATGGGCAGGGGTGAGTGGTGGCCAGTCCTACCACTCACTGGGGCAGGTATGGGCCCAGCACCCACTCCAGGCCTCTCTGGGAAGCACCCCCCCTCTAGTGCTCTGACTTTTCATTCCATTTCACCCCCATCAGAAAACTTCTGGACTCTCATTGTAGGGCCTCTCTGGCTCTCGCCGCTCACACTGAGAGATGGATTTGGAGGCACACCTGTGACTACTGAGGTTGACCTTGGAGGAATCCATGCCCCAACCTACATAAGCAGCATTCATTTATGCTGGTACTTATTTTACCAGAAGTTGTGACTAGGGACTGACTTAGGAACTAAGGACCTCACATCCATGACTGTCATGGGGGGAGATCAGGCCAGGTGGGGCAGATCTTGGTTATAGAGAGAATTGCTATTATGGGTTGAACTGTGTCTGTTTCCCACCCTGCAGTTCATGCATTATTGAGTTCCTAACCTCCAATACCTTATAATGTGAACTGATGAGAAATAGGGTTGTTGCAGATAGAGTCAAGATGAGGTCATACTGGAGTGGGTGGGGCTCTTGTCTAATGTGACTGGGGTCCTTGTCAAAAGGGGGAATTTGGACAGAGACATAGACACACATCCGGGGAGATTGCCAAATGATGATGAAGGCAGAGATTGGGTGATGATTCTACAAGCCAAGGAGAACGAAAGATTGCCAGCAAGCCTCCAGAAGCTAGGGGAGAGATATGAAAAATGCCTGATTTCAGACTTCCAGTCTGCTGAATTTCTGTTGTTTAAGTGACTCAGTTTGTTGGACTTTGTCACAGCAGTCCTGACAAACTAATACAATCAGAAAACCTGGACTTTTATTAAAATCCTCCAGATTTATTTAAAAAAACACAGTGCAAATTTGCAATACCCGGGTGTAGGCTGAATGTGGAGGGTTGGAGGGCTGCCTGGTTAAGATCCCTGATTGAGACTCTGCCTTGTTCCCTGGAGGATTTCAAGTGGCTTTGAGAGGTTTGTGTGCTTAGTTGCTCAGTTGTGTCTGACTCTTCGCAACCTCATGGACTATATAGCCCACCAGGCTCCTCTGTCCATGGAGATTCTCCAAGAATACGAGAGTGGGTTGCCATGACCTCTTCCAGGGAATCTTACCAATCCAGCAATTGAACCCAGGTCTCCTGCATTGCAGGTGGATTCTTTACCATCTGAGTCACCAGGGAAGCTTCCTTTTGAGAGGTTTAGGGACAACAAAAATGCACTTGCTGAGGGCTTCCCAGGTTGGAGAAAAGCTCCAAAGACACTGGGGCTCCCACCACCCACCCAGTGTTCCACTTGATAGAGGACAACTGAGTCTGAGCAGGGAGAAAAGCCAGAAGGAACTCACCCCCTCAGCTGGAGCAGCTCTCCCAACAGCGAGAGGTTCTGTCCTGAGAGCAGACCCTTGACCAGCGGCAGGTCAAGCCCACTACTCTTCTTGGAGAGGCCTTTTTTTACGAAGGGCATGTGGTCTAAGATGGCAATACCTTCATCTGTGGCCCCCCTCACAGGGATCCTGGTCACACGGTCCAGGACACAGTGTTTAAAGAGCAGGTCTGAAATGTCTGAGGACAAGGCCCTCCTCAGGGCAGGGCTCACCCTTCATTCAGTCATTCAACAGATGCCCACAAGCACCTGCCCCGGGCCAGCGATTTAGTTATTTAGCAACAAGTACTTATGAAGCACTTACTCTCTTCCGGGCTCAGGGACCTGGAGCCCTGTGACTCGTGCCCCCATGGTGGTTACATTCTAGGGGTGGGGGCAGCGAAAGGCAACAACTGAGCCCTTTGATAAGCCAGCAAAGCAATTTTTGAAAATAAAATGGAGTTGAGTTGGGGCATGGTGGGGGAAGATTGTTTTAGATACAATGGTCAGTTAGAGCCTGTTTGATGGGGGAGGCATTTGAGCTGAGACCTGAATGAAGTGGAGAAATCCACTATTGCAAGATATTGGGAGAGAGCAATGTAGACAGAGGCAGCAGAACATGCAAAGGCCCTGAGGTGGTGATGAGCCTGGTGAGTGTATCAAACATAAAGGTCAGTGAGGTTGGATCATGCTGAATGGGGTAGGAGGTGACTGGGTAAGAAGGACCTCACAGCAGAGTTAGGGGGGTTCTCTAACTGTTTGATGGACAGACGGGATCACAAGTATAATATGCTTGGATAAGGCCATAGACAAGGTTTCATCAAAGGGCTGTGGGAACCCAGTGGAAGGAACCTGCTTCTGCTGGGGACATTGGGACTGTTAGACCTTGGCCTTAAGGGATGAATCAGAATCCATTGTGTTGGGGGATGGAGAACAGGGTAAAGAAGAGCACAAGCAAAGGAAGGAGCTGGGAAGTCTCTAGGGCTGGTCGGGGCAGGTGGTAGAAGAGGCTGGAGAGGCAGGGCCTTGGAAACCAGGATGAGGAGCGTGGAGGGTCTCCTGAAGGCACTAGCGAGCCACAGCAAGTGTTAGAGCAGGGGATGCGGGGGTCAGCTCTGGGCAAAGGAAGGCAAATTCTGCTGCTTGTTGGCGGGGAGGCCAGAAGAGGAAAAGCTTGAGTAGGGAGGTGGTACCACCTTCCCCCTCTGCCCTTCCCTGAATTCCTGCCTCCCGCCACCCACCCCTTAAAATTTACCTGTTTCCAGCTGATCCTTGCTGATGCGCATGAAGACTAAGTGCTGGGCTTTGCCTTGGGCCTGGGCCAGCAGCCCCCAGCAGAGCAGTGACCCCCAGAACAGCAGCATCTTCCTGCCCAGGACCTGGGAACACAGGGCTGGGAACCCCTCTGGCCACCCCCATGTCCTCAGTGGAGACCCACTGCCCAGCTTCTCTCAGCTCTGCCTCTTCTAGAACCATCTCTCCAACTTTCCTTCCCTCGCTTCTCCCCCTCACTCTAGAGCTACCAGTCCTGGAACACAACCTGTATTTCCCACCATCTCACATCAGTGCTTTCCATTCCTTCTGCCTGAAATGTCCTTTCCCTTCAGGTGGGCTGGCTTCCAATCTGGACTTTGCCACTTCCTGACTGTGTGACCCTGAGCAGATTATTTGACCTCTCTGTGCCTCAGTTTTCTCATCTATAAAATGGGAGACAATCATAGATTGTTGTGGGAAACGCACTCAGTAATATGTGCAAAGCACTTAGCAAGTAGTGTGCCCAACAGCTGTTAACGCGGCTATGTGATATTGTGAGACATTAAAAGAGGTAGTACTCCCGTTTAACCATGGAGGTTCCTGAATCTTGAGGAGAGGACATAGGGTAAGGGTCCTGGGAGAAACACCACCGTGGCTAGGGTAGGCACTTGGAGGGGCTTGAAGTTAGGGCTTTTTACCAACCAGTAGGAAGATACGTCAATATTTCAAACAGTACGTTCATACTGGTTCCTGCCTGCTGAACCTCAGCCCTTCCCAGGCAGCCAAGGGGGTATAGTTGGGACCTGCAGAGACCAGCCGGGTATAGACCCCTCCAGGGCACATGCCAGGGTAAGCAGGACCCATTAAAGAACCATCACACCTCCACCCCAGTGCCCAAGAAGTAGCCACCCAGAGGGTAGTTGCTGGCCCTGAGCAAGGACAGGATGCTCCCAAAGTGGCTGAGCCTGCTCTAGAGCGCCTGAGAGCATCCTGGCATTGCCTTGAATCAGCAACATCCAGGTTTTTGTTGCTTGATGGCAGGAATTCAAACCAGTGATTAAATTGGGTTCTAGAGAAAGAGACTTTCTTGTTTGCTTGCAGCTGTGAAGTTTGGACTGGGAAATTTTTATTCACGGCATAAACTATTTATATTCAGCTACTGGGGTGATTTGAAACTCATCCAGCCAGCATTTAGCCAGCGCCCATGTCAGGCACTTTTCTTAATCAGTTCACCCAAGTCACGTCTCTCCTCCCTTCTTGCCCTTAGTACTTCTCACTAACCGTCTCCATATCACACCAGTCTTGAATCATACTGGCTGAGATTTCTACTTGAGTCCTCTCTGTGTAGCAGACTACATGCTGAGAGCTTTACGAGCTTCATTGCCTTGTTGAATCCTTACTATGATGGTCTGGGATCACTGAAGCAGGTGCATTTTACAGAAATTGGCAAAAGAGAGGAGAGTTGGCTCACCCAAGGCCACAGAGTTGGTATGTGTGGAGCCTGGATTCAAACCCAGTTTGGCTGAGAAACTGGGAAACTGATCTCTGCACCACATCGCCACATTATTGTAGGTGCTCAAGAAATATTTGAGAAATGCCCAAGTTAGCCTCCCTGTCCTTACCTCTCCAAGAATAGTGCCGTCCAGAATCTCTGCCTGGCCTCAGTCACCAGCTTCTCAGAAAGACATGACTTTTATAACCTGAGCTCTGAAGCTTGGGTGGATGGGAGCATGGCAGGAAATCCAGCCTCCTGGCGGGGTTTGCGCTCAGTGGAGCCCTTCAGTGGAGGGAGGGGTCCTCTTGGCACCAGACTGTTGGGGGCTTCTGACTAAAACTGGTAGGGCCAGTCATTGGGGTCCCAGCGTCGGGCTCTAGTCCTGGGTCAACAGACCCCAGGTAGGAAGTGTGTGGGGGCCCTGTGATTTGGGGGGTGGGCCTTTCCCTTAGGAGCTACATCAGAGCTGTGGAGCCGGGGGCAGGGCCTCCAGCTGAGCCTCCAGCTCTCAGGAGGGACCCAAAGAGGCTGCTATTACAGGATGCAGTGGTCACAGAACCCAAGGGAGCAAGGATGGATGTTGGGGTATGTGTGGAGGAGAGCAGGTGAGGGGTGGAGGCAGACGTGGGAAGGGCCCAGTAACCACCCATGGCTGCTCCCCATGCCCTTTCCATATACGTCACCCATGCCATGCCTCTGCAGCCAGACAGGTCTGGGTTCAAATCCCCACTGTCACTCAGTAGCTGTGTAAGTGTGGGCCAGTTACTTTCCCTCCTGAGCCTCACTTCTCATGTCTGCAAAATGGGAATAATAAATAATCTATCTATGTCTTTGGGGTATTGCAAAGAGTCAGTGGGGCAAGTCTTGTGGCTGTCAGAGCCTGGCACATAGGAAGGGTTCCCAAAAAGTTGCTTAGTTAATAATTAATTAATTAATTTTTGGCTGTCCTGGGTCTTCATTGAGACTTGTGGGCTTCTCTTATTCTTGAGAAGAAGCTCTAGAGTGCATGGGCTTAGTAGTTGCGGTGCACAGACTCAGTTGCCCTGTGGCATGTGGGGTCTTAGTTCCACAACCAGGGATCGAACCCACTTCCCCTGCACTGGAAGGCGGATTCTTAATCATTGGACCACCAGGGAAGTCCCCAAAGTTGCTTATTTCAATATTGATTTTACAGATGAGAAAATGAAGACCCAGAGAGGCTAAGTGATCTGCTCAAGGTCACAC
The DNA here is from genome assembly GCA_024291935.2 of Okapia johnstoni. Lineage (NCBI taxonomy): Eukaryota > Metazoa > Chordata > Mammalia > Artiodactyla > Giraffidae > Okapia > Okapia johnstoni. The sequence continues at coordinate 51,987,675 of CM044324.1, read as the reverse complement.
AGCATGTATGTGACAAAACTGGGATTTGAAATCAAAGCTCAGAGAGGAAGCTGGCTACCTAGTGAAAGGGCAAGTTCAATGTTACTATGTACGCAGCTCCAAGACCTCGAGTCCTCGCTTCCAACCAAACTGCTCTGTGAAGGTCCTCTTGTGGGTACTGGTACCACATGGTAAATGCGTGTAACCGGCTGCGTCAGCATCCCTCATCTGTTGCAGCCATCCCAATGGTGGGCAGGACTCACCTCTAGGAAGATTTTAGATTTTTCCGTAGGGTTCTCCTTGTGGATAATTCTTGTCCCTTTCACCATCAGGGATGCAGTCAGGGCAGGTGTTAAGCTCCATTCTTGAGCTGGATGCATGGGGCAGAGGGGCTGGGGTGGAAGGGCTGGTTCTAGAAGGCAGCAGCTGCACAGGAAATGCTAGGATAATGTTGTTAGCTAATGTCAAAACTAATGGCTAATGTTAATATGGTTGGGGACCATATTTCAGATGGGATGTACTTTTTCTAGGATCCCGTAAAATCATGGACTTTTTGGTTGGAAGGTGCTTTAAAAGTTGGGAGGTCCTCTTTATTTCTGTTGATTGGGCCTCAACATTACTGTCAATTGCTATCCTCCTGCCTCTGGCAGAAAAAGGCTCTAGGGTAAATTTCTTCATCTGAGCCACTGAGGGCTGGTGCAGGATGTTGGTAGAAGTACAGAGATCGCACAAGGTCTCCCTTCCCTTCCAATATCTGGCTTCTCTAAATAGAATAGGAGAGAATATTTTGGCTGAAGTGCCATGGATTCTGTTCACCTATTGACTAATCTAGGCTAAGAGATGGGAGATTTCCTGAGTGTCTCCTCCATGAAAGGGAAGCTCTGGGAAGAGCTTGTACACAGAGAGGTAAAAGACATCTTTACTCTTGTTTCTGAGCCTCAGTCTATTCATCTGTAAAATGGGAATGTTAACCCACAGGAAGTGTTTAGCCGTGTGCTGGGAACTGAGTAACTCTGAGGGAACAGAGGCTATTAGTTGTCCTGTTATTTTGAGGAACAAGAAAACTGGATCATTGTCCTGCTGTGGATTCAGGTAGGAGGCTAGGGCAAGTGGGTGAGGTTTGGGTGCCCACCATTTCAACGACTCTGTGGTCACTTGAATTCTCATCTGTAAGACAAATACAATGACTCTTTTGAGGCAGGAAGAGTTACTGTGACATCACTTGGTGTTTGTTGTTTGCTGCTAAGGCTCAGTGGAGAAGGAAATGGCAACCCACTCTAGTATTCTTGCCTAGAGGATCCCGTGGACAGAGGAGCCTGGTTGGCTGCCGTCTATGGGGTCGCACAGAGTCGGACACGACTGAAGCGACTTAGCAGCAGCAGCAGCAGCAGCTAAGGCTCAGAGAGAAGCCAAGGACTTTTCCCTCCCCCAGTCCAAGAAGGGGCTGAAATTTTGGAGCTTCGAATCTGGGGCTTCTGCCTTGGAGGTGTACAGATGCTGCTGTGCTTCGGGGTGCAAATTGGAAGGGAACTGGCACAGAAGACCACCTCTCTTCTTCTTTATGGGGGCCAGAGACTCTGCAGAGTGATGAGAGAGCAGAGAGTAGAGTGAGGCAGTATTGTGTAATGTCTAGGGGCTGCTTGGTAGTCGGGCTGAGCCGTCAGAGCCTTAGGGTCCTCACTTGTCAGGTGGGAGTGCCATAGGCTACAGAGAAGGCTGTGTGAGTGAAGGTCTGTAAGATCCTTGTTCCTGCAGAACAAATGCTCATCTTGGTTTGGGTTCCCCAGAAGCAGAGCTTGAGATCAGGATTGAATGCAGGTAGTCGATTTGGGAGGTGGTGACAGGAGACATTGGTAGGAGAGAGGGAATGTGAGGCAGGGAGGGAGACAGCCCATAAAAGTGTGTATCAAGCAAGTGACCCATGGACACCTGGTGCTCAGTCCCTCTAGGGTACCGGGGGAGCCAGTGTGGAGTGGTTCCCTGCTCTCATGGAGAAAGATAGCAGGGTTACTTATCCACCAAACTCCAGGAAGCCAAGGGATCGTGGATGGTCAGAACCCAGGAGCTATGGCCATGGCTGTTTTGGACAAGTGCCCCAGCGTGGCCAGAGGTCTGTGCCGCTCATCTCTGACACAGGATCTTGAGGGCAGGGTGGCCATCTGTTCATCAGGACCAGATGTTACCAAAGACCAGAGGTCAGCCCCATCCTCCAGGCTCCGCAGAAACCTCATGACCGAACCTTGTAGGAACCTAGGGAGCCAGAGGAGCCCCACCCCAGACAAGATGGAGATGGACTGTCTCATTACCGTTGTGAATGGGGGCTCAAAATCCCAGATTTAATATGACTTAGAAAAATAATGGAATGTGGTGTGTAGGATGTGGACCACAAAGCATGGCTGGGGGTCAAGGGTGCGTGGGGAACTGCAGCACAGGGGTTGGCATTCAGAATTGCCCAGTGAATGTTCGCTGTCCCCGGTGTTAGCACCCTGTGTGGGCCTAGCCATGTCCTGTTGGAGAAACTCCTTTCTAGCTGCCTTTCCATGTTTAGAGGTGTTCTTACAGCTGTTTTTTGGGTACCGTCTTTTCCTGAAACACCCACCCGCCCCTTCCTGCCAGGCCCCCATGGGACATGAGCTCTGTGTGCTGGAATGGGCCCAAAGGCTGGAGAACAGAGGACTTATTGTCTGTCCCCAACCTACTGACATCAGGGAAGCCAGGGAGACAATGGCAGTCATGCACCGTCTCAGCTGGAAGTGACTTCAGTGATAAGACCCAACATCCTGGAGCTCAGGTAACAAGAATGACAATGACATCACCCACGGATGACATTGTTTGAGCACTTCCCATGTGCCAGGAACCATTTTCTCTCATTTCATTCTCACCACAGCTTTCCAAGGTAGGGACTACAATTCTCCCCATTTTACAGAGAAGGAAACTGAGGCCCAGAGAAGGGGAGCCACATTCCAGGGTCAAACAACCATCAAGAGGTCCAGATCAGAGCTCAAAGCCTGCCTCCAAGAGTCACGCTGTTCAGTGAGCCCTCAACCCACCACATCACCAAGGTCAATCAACGTGTGTCCCCAGCAAAGAGGTTGTCCTACCATTGGTGGTCTAGAAACTGACATGGAAGGCAGAAGGCAGCAACTGGCTTTCTCATTCCTGAAGCTCAGGGACGTGGTCAAAACCTTGGCCCTTGCCCACTTGTATTTTGATGTCACCAAGACTTGGCTTGGACGTGGCCCTGATTGACTCAGATGTGCTTGAACATGACCTAGATGTGCTCAGATGTCTAGTCCCTAAGCTTACCAGGGGGAGAAATGCCCCTGAGTTGGGACAAAGACACACTCTGGACTGCAGGATTCACAAACAGTTTATTTATTGTAGGGAGGGACAGACTACAGCACTGGCTCCCACACTCGCTCTGAGACACAGCCTTCCCTGGAGGGCCACAGTGCACAGGGCTTCACTGGGATGGAGGAAAGTGGGCTGAGGTTCTAAGAGGAGGCTGGGGTGACCACAAGGGCATCCTGGAATTGGAGGAGAAAAGTCAAAAAAGTTTTTAAAAAATTATTTATTTTATTTATTTATTTGACTGCAGTAGGTCTTAGTTGTGGCCTGTGGGATCTAGTTCCCTGACCAAAGATTGAGCCTGTGCCCCCTGCATTGGGAGCATGGGGTCCTAGCCACTGAATAGTCAGGGAAGTCCCCTCAAAACATTTTTTAACATCCTGCCCTGTTGTGGCTTATGGTGGTTTGTCCTCCACCAGGTGACCGCTAACACTGGGAGTCAGGACCCTGAACTCATAAAGGGTTCTTGGAAGGGTCAGAGTAGGAGGGTCTGTGTGTGACCAATGACACCACGCAGGGGTCTGGGGCATGGATGAAGTACCCGGGTGCACAGTTTGGGATTATATAGGACAAGTGTCTCCACCCCAGAAGATCACCAGATCTCGCAAAGTTTCGTCAAATGTAGATTCCTGACTGTATCCATTGGGTCCTAAGCAGCTGACATTTTTAACAACACTCTGATTTTTTTGGGGAAACTAATTGTGGTATGAGGAATGGAACCTATTAGATTCTCCCCAAAATTTCTACCATGATAATTTTCAAATATGTAGCAAAGTTGAAAAAATTTTATGGTGAATATATTTGTATACTCATCACCTAGGTTCTACCATTAACTTTTTTCAAACCATACTTGTTTTATCTCAGATCTATCCATTTATTCATTCCTTTGACTAGATTTTAAAACATAAACTATAAACAGGGTATCAGTGTGCTGCTAGTCCAAAACAAAGGAATAGAGCAAAACAGGAAATTTGGAGAAAACATTTAAAAAAAAAAGGGTGAAATGATACCTTTCCAACCCAATGATGAATTATGGTTTGCAACTTGATTTAAAAAAAAAGAAGAGGCAGTTTCTGAATGACCCCTAATAAGAGATATATGAAATACACCAAGCTCTAGCCACCCAGTTATATGGACACCAGTTGTCCATCCAACATGAATTAAGTGCAGCATGTGTCTTAGATAAACTGCTTATGTGGTAATTGAATCACTTTATGTAATAGTTCACTAGTGCATGACCTGTGTATTCAGACATCCCTGGCTAGAGATAGGCAGAGCTGGATTTGAACCAGTTCTTTGGTCCCTGAGTCTGGACTTAGCCTCTTTTGTTATCATGCACAGTATGTAGTCATAATTCTCCATCAAAGCCAGCTGAAGTATGGACAGATTTTGAGGGTGGGCAGCTGAAAATGAGTCAAATGTCCACATGTCTTTGAAGCCAGTGAACAAAGCCTCTTTCCCTTCCACCTGCCTGAATGACAGGTAGGATGGAAAAGACTGGAGGCACATGACCCCAGACTAGGACAATCACCCTCTTCCACTTACAGACTAGGACTCAAGGCCCTGAGAGGAGAAGGGACTTGCCCAGCGTCCCCCGTAAGTGACCAGAGGAGCTAGGATTGAACCTATCTCCCCTCCCAGGGCTCTCCCTCTGACTGTGCCCTCCCTGGGGGAGAGTGTTTAACTCCACTCACCTTGGTCAGAGACAGTGAAAACGACTTAAATCCCAAGTCTTTCACCATTGACACTGGGATCCCAGATCTTAATTTGCCTGAAATCACAAACGTGGTCAGAGACTTGTGAGCTGGTGGTGGGGCTGGGCAGCTGTCAGTGGGCCCACGGTTCCTGCACCTGGCACGCCTGATTCAGACTTCTGCCTCTGTTTCCTGTTCTCTGGCCCTGGCATCCACCCTGCCTCGTCTCCCCATTCTTTGCCTCCAGCCCCAGCTTATGGCTGTTCCAAAGGGCACCCTCACATCCTCTCACACTCCTGCTCAAGAACCATCAGGGGCTCCCATCATCCGCAGCAGAGGGGCTTATACTTTGAGATTTCTCAAAAACAAAGACATGACAAAAGCAGAGTGGACATAGGTTACCAGTTCACCCACCCCCATGACCTGAGGTTCAATAAGAATAATTCCTCCTTTTCTCTTGGTTTCCTCCACTAGTGACACAAATAGCCATGCCAGCTATAGCCAACAACAGCAAGAACTGTTGAGCACTGGCTGTGTCAGGCGCCCCCTCTCTTCTCTGTAAAAACATCTTCTTTATGCCTCTGGGGAAGGTGTTGCTATTTCCCCATTTTACAGATGGAGAAACTGAGGCTGAGGATAAGGTAGTTTGTTCAAGGCCAGGCAGCCAGCAGAAGAAGAATCAGCACCAGAGCCCAGGTGTATCAGAAGTCCATTGAGCATGCTCTGGTTGTTTCCACTTCTGTCTCTCTCCTGCTGTTAGCCTGTGAACCTGGGGCATTGCCTGCGCCCTCTGTGGATGCCTAAGTTTTGGCACGAGTGAGCAAACTGGGCTAGGGTGTTGGAGATGAGAAAGCTCATTTCCAGCTGGATGACCCGGAAGGCTTCCTGGAGGAGGCGGAATTCGAATAAGGCTCTGAGGATAGGTGGAAAATAAATGAGAGGGGCCCCGCATGGAGACACAGGCAGGAGCGGTAAAGCGCCTGCCCTCAATGTCCTGGGGAGCAGGGAATCAGACAACAAAGGGACGCACCATTCTCATTTGGCAGCAGGATGGAGGTGAGGACCTCGGTGGTGATGTTGTTCAGAAGTTTAGGCTGTGAAAGAGAAATGGCTCTGTCACCCTGGCTGAGAATCTGAAGTCCTCTCAGCCACTCCTCAGATGGGCACGGTCCTGCCCTGTGGTGAGGGCAGCAGGTGACGATGCTGAATCTCAGGTTCCCTGCTGGTCAGAGCTGCAAGGGCTCAAGGATCAGACATGCTGTGGGGGGAACAAACCAGCTGGCCCTAGATCAGGCAGGTGGGGAGATTGGAGTGCATTCTGGGATGCATACCTGGCCCCCAATCTCTAGGGCTCCACTGCTCTGTTCCAGCAGAATTCTCCAAAGGAATTCCATCCTGTTTCCTGAGTTTTTGACTTCTCAAAGGAAGCCTGAAGTCCCGATTTTCATGTGGAAACCACCCCATTAAAAATATTTAAAAAGGAATTAAGAGACAAAACAAAAGGGTGGAAAAATATGCCTCTTCTACCCAAACAAAGAAACAAATACCCCACCATGGCAGAAGACAGGATTCAGCCAATTTGAGATCTCTGATTCATTCTGACTCTTCAGGGAAACTGAGGATTCAGGGGAAGGGGCTGCCCAGGGTCACTGAGATGAGTCTATATGAGCAAAATGTGTTATAAAACAGATTTTTTTTCTAATTTATGGTCAAAACTTTACAGAAGGTAAGTCTGTGTGTATCTGTGTGTTTGCAAATGTGTGGACTTTCAGCTGTATCTGTATATAATAGGTGCTCAGTAAACACTTGAGCCAGGAAGTTGGACTTTGTGGCTAAGATCGGGGAGGCTGGACCGCTCACCATGGAGCTGCCCATGGGGACCTTATTCAAAGCCATTCCTAGGCATTGTCTCCTTTTGAGATGGATCATCCTGGGCAATCTCCTGCATCTCCAGGGAAAATCTGTTCATACTCACGTCGAACACGCCAATGTCTGAGTTCATCAGGTGGATCCGGTCAGCTCTGCAAGAGAAGATGCCCATGAGGCTGGTCCCTTGCAGTCGCATCCATTTATCCATCCATCCATTTATTCAAATGGCAACCCACTCCAGTATTCTTGCCCGGAAAATCCCATGGACGGTGGAACCTGGTAGGCTACAGTCCATGGTGTCGCAAAGAGTCAAGACACGACCGAGCAACTTCACTTTCACTTTACTGAGCATCTAGTATGTACCAGACATGGCACAGGCTCTGGATACAGCAGGGACCCACATAAAATTATTGCTTCATAAGCTTACATTGTAATGCCCTTATACACTGGAATGAGATTACATTGTAATGTGCAGGGGAAGCGGAGGAGAGAGCAAACACATAGTTGCCCAAAAAGCAGGCAGAAAGATCACCCCCAGAAGTGAGGACCATGGTGAATGGAGGAGACCATCCTGGCAAGGCGGCCTTTCCCTTTCTGCCCATCCCCAAGCAGCCTTCACTCAACACTCACACCCCAGAGGTTCAGGACACTGGGTGTTTAAAGAAAGCAGTGGTCACCAGGCAGACTCATTTCCATCTCCAGAACCTTCTCAGTGATTTTTGTATTTACCTGATTTCATTAAAGCTGAGCACAAGTAGGTTATCTTCGGTGTAAAACTGAACGTCCGAGGAGGCTTCCTGCAACAAGAGAAACCCAGAACCTATTTATTTAGAGGATTTTTGTCAGGGGTTGGGTGTGGGGCTCTGCACGGAAGCTCTGGAGTCAAGCTGACATGGTCTGAATCTCAGCTGTTGGCTGTGACCTTGGGAAAAGGTCTGACCTCTGTGGGTCTCAGATTCCTTCTCTATGGGTACAGGGCTGGTACCTGTACCCGTGCCCCAGTGAAAAGGTTGCACATAGGATTGCTGATGATGACAATGATGACAGTAGCCAATATCCATGGAGCCCTCCTTGTGTGTCAGATGGTGTTTTATGAGCTTTACCTGATTATCTCCTTTGATCCTCATGACTTGGTGAAATAAGTCCCATTATTATCCCATTGTAGAGGTGTGTAAACTGAGGGACAGGCAGGATGGTGACTGTTAACCGGTTATTATTATTGCACAAGTCAGAAGCTAAGCCAGCCTCAAACACAGGTAGATACAGCCAGCATCTTGACCCTTAGACTCAGGTGAACTGAGTACCAGGCTCCAGGCCAGCTGCACCCAGAGAACAGACTTCTCTGGCAGGCTTGGGCTTGGAGGCCTTTTCTTAATTTTTAATTCTTTTTAGGCTATGCCATGTGGAATGCTTTTGAACTATGATGCTTGAGAAGATCTTGGGAGTCCCTTGGACAGCAAGGAGATCAAGGTAGTCAATCCTAAAGAAAATCAACCCTGAATATTCATTGGAAGGACTGATTCTGAAGCTGAAGTTCCAACACTTTGGCCACTTGATGTGAAGAGCCAACTCATTTGAAAAGGCCCTGACACTGGGAAAGATTGAGGGCAAGAGGAGAAGGGGGTGGCAGAGGATGAGATGGTTTGATGGCACCATTGACTCAATGGACATGAGTTTGAACAAACTCCAGGAGGTAGTGAAGGACAGGGAAGCCTGGCATGCTGTATTCCATGGGGTGGGAAAGAGTTGGACGTGACTGAGCAACTGAACAACAAATGTGGAATGTGGGTCTTAGTTCCCTGACCAAGGATGATGGCCTTTGAAAAGTGCCTGCTATTGGCCACAGAGGGGAAGTCCCCAGGGAGTGAGGCTGGCTGGGGTTGGTCCCTTCTCCTTGCTTTTTGGGGGATCAGGGTATCCCTACACCCCCATAGGAAGCCAGGGGACCATGCACCCTGTAGTTGTGTGAATGGTGCCCACTGACAAGGCGTGTGGACAGCTTGCACAGGGCCTGAAACCACCCTCCTGTAAGGAGAGGGTAACTTTGGCCTCCAACAGCCAGGTGCTGTCCAGACTCCTTGGCTGGGCATGGAAGGCCTCGTTTATCCAGGGTCCAACCATGGATCTTGCCTTGTCTCTTCCTTCTCCTTGTCCTCTGTAGGATGCAGTTGGTGCCCCACTCAGATCCCCCTTTTTTGGGTGGGGCACCCATTCCTCAGCTGCTGAGTGTCACTGCTGCTAACAGTTCCCAGCCGTTCCCTGGTCTGGGGACCTGCCTTTGCTGGATCGACCTTGCTGGGAGGTTATGTTCTTCCTACCTTGGGGGCAGTTAGTGACCAATAACTGACAGACAAGGGCGTACAAGAGGCCAGCCTTCTTGTTTCAGCCTGGGCTCAACCCCGTGGTGCCACCATGCTCCAGAGCTCACTGTGGGATGAAGCAGAAGCCAGCTTCCAGCTGAGGCCACATCCCTGCTTGTCCTTCTCCTGGGAACTCTCCCCCAGTACAGCACTTTTCTAAGGGTCTTTGTCTTGGGCCTGTTTCTAGGGGCCCTACCTAAGATATCTTCTACTGGGCCTGTCCTTTGATGAGCCCACCCCCAGATCTTTATCCACAGGGTCCTTGTAAATGGAAGCTCTGAGATCTGACCTGCTTTGGTTACTGAGAAAAGCAATTCAGAACTTACTTGGAGATGATTTAGTTCTGTTCATCCTTTGGAAGAGGAAGAGGAATTATCCCCTTTCCCTCTAGGCCTGTGGTTTGGACAGAGCCAACCCCAATCTCCCAATCTGGGATGTGTGTGTTGTGTGTGTATGTCCCAGCTCAGAAAATTTACATACTTCATTTTTCTGGTCACACTGATGGGTTCATGCTGCTGCTACTGCTGCTAAGTCGCTTCAGTCGTGTCCGACTCTGTGCGACCCCATAGACGGCAGCCCATCAGGCTCCCCCGTCCCTGGGATTCTCCAGGCAAGAACACTGGAGTGGGTTACCATTTCCTTCTCCAGTGCACGAAAGTGAAAAGTGAAAGTGAAGTCGCTCAGTTCGTGTCCGACTCTTAGCGACCCCATGGGCTGCAGCCTACCAGGCTCCTCCGTCCATGGGGTTTCCCAGGCAAGAGTACTGGAGTGGGGTGCCATTGCCTTCTCCGGATTGGTTCATAAGTGAGCATGTGACCCTAACTCATCCAATGAGAGTCAGCTTTGGAACTTTTGCTGGAACTACTGGGAAAGAGAAGCTTTTCCATTGAGGTTGCCAAGCTGATAGGTTATAAGCCTGATGTGGCTTAGGGGCACTTCCAAGAAGGGACAAACTGCCTGAGGATGAAGGCAGCACAAAGAAAAACAAGGCTGCCAGATGGGAAGAGAGAAGAATAAAGATGACATTGTTTGAACACCTGATACAGCTATTCCAGAAACCAGCACTGACCTGGACTTTTCAGGTACATGAGCTAATGCAATTCCTTTTGTGCATGTGAATTAAATGTCTGCCCAAAGATTCTGACTAATTAAGAGTTGAGCCCCCAAAGCCCCTGATTCTTTGTTCAAAATTCCCTTCCCCTGCCTCCGCGAGGTAACAAGAGTGGTGGAAACGTTTAGCAAAGCAAGAAGGGGTGAACAAGAACAGTGAACAGGGGGATTCCCTAGGTTGCTGCCAATGTCTCAGACAGCTGAACTCACGATGCCCAGGGTGAACAGGGGGCGGCTGTCTTCATTGGTGGCGAATATTTCCAGCACGATCAGTTGGGCCACCTTGGCATTGCCCTGGTCCAGAATGAGCACTGGCGTCCCCTGAGTCTGGATCTTCACGATCTGTGTCGGCCCCAGCTGCTCTGCTGCCTGGAAGGACATCAGACCCATATGAGGCCTCCCAAGTGCCTCCCCGTAGTCCACGAGCCCCATGGGGTCCCATGAGACCTGGCCGCTGCCCACCCTCCGGGCCTCCCTCATTCCTCTCTGTGCTTCCTCAGATCCTGGAATAAATTGTTGTTCTGCCCATCTCACAGTCTTTGGTTTGGCTTCTCCCTCCATCTGGAATACGTTTTCCTTCAGGAAAGCCCTCCCTCATCTCCCAGGCTGGTTCAGATACCCTGGCAGTTATCCTATAACCCCTAGAATCTATCTGTCCTTTGTCACCACTAACTGTCCTGTTAGATTGAGATCTCCACGAGGACAGGGAGCAGTGTGTTACAGTCAGCAGTGCTGGGGGGAGACAGTGGTCCCACACCTCCCTCCTTCCCCAGAGGCCAGTGGACAGACCACAGCAAACACCCTCCAGGCTGCAGATGGCAAATGGACCAACCGTTTCATCGATCAACTTGATGCTTGACCTCAGCTGGCGGGCTACCTCAGGAAGCTGAGGAAGAGAGGAGGTCAGAGCTGGTCAGCTGGTGGGGAGAGGGGAGACACACCTCCAGCAGTCCTGCTGCTGGGATCCCTCAAACGCCAGAGAAGCTGGGAGAGTCTGGTGGCCCAGTGCACATATCTGCCCTGGTAGGAAACAGCCTCTATGTCAGCAGCTGTGGGGAATGAAGTCCCAGCCAGCCTGGACGTTTACGGTGGATTGGTGGTGCCTGTGGGTCTGCGGGCAGCTTCCTGTTCTCAGAGGACACAGCAAAGCGACCCAATTCTTACTAGAGTTGTAAATGTGGTTGCTGGTGACCACACCTCTTTCCCTGTCATTCCAGCCCCTCGCCCTGACTCCTAATCCCTGAGAGCTTGGTGATCTGTCAGCTGACTTAAAGTCCTGCCCTGCTCCCATATCTTTGGGCCAACCCTGTCCCCTTCTGGGTCCCATCGGTCACCTGGAGGAGATGGCTCACCCCAGTGGACTGGTGGTGGTTTTCTGTTGTGCTGGGTTAATAAGGATTCTGAGGCTGTGACAGAATCCAGGCTCAACAGGCAGGAGGGCCCTGGGAGATGAGCGATGTCTGCCCGGGGCCCTGCAGTGGACGGCAGCAGTGCATCGCCATCCCCAGGCCAATCAATATCTAAGATGCCCTTTGGACAGGACTGTTATCTGATAGAGGAAGCAGGTGTTTCAGGTTCCAGGGAGGCAGAACTAGAACTGGCGCTGGATGTTACAGGAGGTTTTCAGCTTTCTAGTTATATATATGTCAGAGGCAGGCTCTGTTCAAGGAAGGAGTGAGCTCTCCATTGCTGGAAGTATGTAAGTCGATCCTGAAAGGAGGTTCCTGCTTGGAGGGGTCCTTACGCCCTCTTTGATTCAGGAAATTCCCATGATGCAGCAGAGTTGGCTTCAGGCTCTGTTGCATGCTGAGACTTACCACATTGTCCAACAGGACTGTGAGTTTTCCCGAATGGAGCAAGGCACCTATGATAGTCATCACCACATCCTTCCTCACGGTGAGCCTGAAAGGGGTCTGGTACAGGGTGGGCAGATTCAGGGAATCCCCAACATCACTGAACAGCTTAGTCACCTTTCCTTCTGAGTTGAACAACCTGGCCTGCAGAGACACAGAGGAGAGAGACTTTAAGCTGCGCAGTGTATCTAGTAATAACCTAGAAGGAAATGACACCCTCTAGCCTGTTTCTTTTTGCAGTTGCTGTCAGGAAGCTTAGCCTGGCAGTCAGTGCCTTGCTGTTGTAGACGAAGAGCTATCTCAGCTACTTAGCAACACCTACGCCATCTGTACCTCTCAGATACTCTCCGGATTTTAAAAAATCTAGATGTCTTGTTTGGTACTTAGGTTTCAACTTCTCAGACACCCCAGAAACCCTTTAGATGAAGAGAAAATTCAAGACTGCAGCAGAATGGGTGGAAATGTTTGACGCTGCAGTTTTCCAGGGGTCTATGAAAACGGGTCTGAGGTTCACACTGCCTTGCTTGGCCTGGTCCCAGAGGGTGTCCAGCCCCCGTGTGGTGAGTGGCTCCATATTTTAGAAAGAATTGATGGTTACTGGGCGCCTCCTGCCTGCCAGGCCCCATGTGGTATCGTTTCCTCCTCTCCTTAGTGACTGTGTTATTACATTTTACAAATGAGGAATTTGAGGATCAGAGAGGTGAAGAAACTTGTCCCACGTCACACAGCCAGAGAGTTTTGGAGCTGAAAGAGAAATTTAGATCTGTGTGATCTCCATGATGTGTCTGCATCCTGGGCTCTTGTTCAGAATCACCAGATATTTGAGGATTGTCAGGGGCTTGCCTGAGAGAAAGACCAAGAGTCCCTCACACTCTGGCCCCTGACGGCAGAAATCAAGGTTGGAGGAGATTGGGTCATTGGGGTTGATATTCTGTGTGTGGCCCATACATGCCAGTTGCTGACTTTTCTTCGCCAGAATGGTTTACGTGGGACGTGGTCAGCCTGTTGAGACTTTTCTAAGTCTCTTTTCTTAGCCTGTGTGTACTGTGACCCGTGTTTTCTCACCTGAGGCAGACCAATAGTCTCTGACTATTGGTGGTCAGAGAAGGGAAGGAATGTCCCCACTTTCCCCTGGAGGTCCCATGACACTCACCCCCAGGATGAGATGGACAACACTGTGGTCGATGACAGGAGAAATAAAATCAAGCTTCAGGTGCTCAGAGTTGAGAGACATGGGCACTGCTCAGGGAGAAGAAAATTCTGTGAGGGTGGAGAGCAGTATTGGATGGCTTGGTGGGAAGTTACTTTTGGCTGAAGCACCATTTTTGCTTGGGTTGGGGTAGGGGTAGGAGCAGGAGTCATGATGATGTTGATAAGGACAATAATAAAAATGATGAGATACTGGCTGACATTTATCAAGCACCTGGTAATGCGTTAAATTGTACACATGTTAGCTCATGGAATCCTCACAATAACCTTAGGTCCTGCTATTACCCTCATTTCACAGATAGAGAAACCAAGGCTCAGAAAAGTGACATGACTTGCTCAAGGGCATACTGTAAAGGGATCTGAACCCAGCTGGTCCTATGTCAACATTTTGGTTTGGAAAAAAACTGACCTATTGTTTATACCGCTCCACTTCCCCCAGCAGTCTGATCTGTACCCTCCACCCTGGCGGGGTCTGAGTTTGTCCTAGGGATCCCTTGCATCCTCCTCGGGATTCCCCACTTGGTCACCAGGTGGCAATGGCGTCTCATCTGCCCTGGCTGTTGGGTGGAGAATAGAGACCAGAGAGGGATGTGGGAAGTTCGTTCCTTGGTCCACCTGCTTCTGGGAGAGCCTGTGGAGCCTGGGGAGCCTGGGGAACCCTTCCGCTCTGCTCCTAGGGAACAGAGGAGCTGGATGGACTTGGGGTTCTTTCCCTAGTAGCTTTGGCTAGCCTCTTCCTGCCTCTGAACCTCAGTTTCCCCATCTTAAAATGGGGAAAGTGAAAGTGAAAGTTGCTCAGTCCTGCTCGACTCTTTGTGACCCCATGGACTATATAGTCTCTGGAATTCTCCAGGCCAAAAATGTGGAGGCAATAGTCTACTTGCCTTGTGGATTGTACAGGACTGATACCTAGGAAAATCAGCTCAGTCAGATCTGAATAAACCAGACTTGAAACTTACAGAGAACTGAGTTTAAGCCTTCCCCTATCACTAATTCCTCCTGTGAACTTGGACAAAAGATTTCACTTCTGGGCCTCAGTTTCCTTATCTGTTAAGCGGGGTAATGATCGCTACCTCGTGGAGTTGTCTGAAGGGTCAGTGAAGCAGTATATAAAATACTCAGCCCAAGGACTTGGCCCAAAGTAGGTGCTCTATAGATGCTGAAAACCTATTGATTCCATTCTTCTCTTCCCAGTCCTCTCTGGTGGCTCTTTGGATGAGCCTCTTCAGATCCCCAAAGAGTAGATGGTAGAGTTTTCTTCTCCCCACCAATCCCCTCTCTGAGGGGTCCAAGAATGCAGACTTTCACTGTAAAGGGTCTGAGGATACAATTTGTTTCTTCCCTTGATCCCTCTTCTCTGATAGCCCATAGTAGTCTCTGTATCATCCATTCATCCATCCATCCATCCAACCATCCATCTGTCCATCCATCCAGCACACATCTGTAAGCACCTCTCTGTGCCAGGCAGAGCACCTGCCATGGACCAGGCACTCTCCCATAAAAATTTAATCCTCACTAACAATACTGGAGGTAGGGATATATAAGCCCCCTTTTTCAAAGCCATGGAACAAATCAGTGGCAGAACTGGAATTTGATCTTGGGTTTATCTGGGGCACCCACTGGCTCCCATAGAAACTTGCATGTACTATGTACTGATGAAATCACAGCTGTGGTGATTTCCTGTCTGTTCATCCTGGGCAGAGATCAGATGATGTTTGTCCCACTTGCTACCAGGCTGAGTTGCTGCTCAGGCCTGACCAGGGGAGGCTTGCCTTGGGTACAGGCAGTGCTTGGAGATCAGCTCAGCAGTCAAGGAAAAAGGAGAGAGAGTGGTGCACCTACCCTTTGTCAGGTTCAGGAATTCCCCACGCATGTCCTCAAAGGCCGCCTTGAGCACAGGACACAGCTGCAACAGCACACATGCAGGGCCTCCATCAGCCAGGGTCAGCGCCCAGCCCCACAGTGACCCATGCCCAGCTCACCTGGGCTGAGTCCCACCCCTGTACCCATGGCCAGCCAAATTTTCACCCATGTGCTTGAGGACTCGGTGGTGCGTCTACTCCCCCAACCCTCACTGCTGCTCAGAATCACCACAGCTTCTGGTGTCACCTGGGATCTTTTGCAATGATTTGTCCCTTGCCCTGTGTCCAGGTGTGCCTGACCTGCCAGCTGTCCTCCCCATGAGACTCATCGTATTCACAAGAGCCCACGTTTCCACAAGAGGGAAATGCAGAATGCATTCCTTCATTCACTTCTTCAGTCAAATTCCAGCAGTTCTCACCAGGGGTGATTTTGTCTCCCAAGAGACATTTGGAAATTTCTGAAGACATTTTCAATTGTCACAGTTTACCGGGTAGTGTTACTAGCATCTAGTGGGTGGAGGCCAAGGATGATACTAAACATCCCGTAGTACACAGGACAACCCCTGCAATGAAGAATTATGGGGACCAAATGTCACAGTGACAACCCCAGCCTCAGATGTTCTGCTTGGGAAGGAAGTTAAACATTCAACTCACTTGATCCTGGGATTCAAAGGCCTTGCTTCTTGCCCTAAGCAGCCTCTTTTCCAGGGCAGTGCTCCAAGACTCTGTCATTTTGTCTTAGGTTAAAATTCCCCAGTGAAGAACCTTCTGGTTGACCACCTATTGCTACTTTTGAGAAATTACTCTGCGCTTTGATAAATGTTAATTTTTCCTATGAAAAGCCAGTTCCCTTCTCCAGCTGCTTTGCCAACCCTGAACCCAGGGAGGGTGGAGGAGTTGGGCTCAGGGACTCCCAACATTCTCTGCCTGTTCCTCCTGGGAAAGGTGCCCCTGGCCCCCTCTGCACACCCTCCCATAATTCCCCTCCCTTTAGTTCCACCCCTGGGTCTCAACCATGGTGACATGCTAAAATCCTCCTTTGGGGAAGCTATAACCCTCTGAGATACCAGGGCCCCACCAGACCAGTTAAATCTGAATCTCTGAGGTCGAGCCCTGATATCAGTCTTTTTAAAAAGCCCTCCCAGGAAGTTCTGACAGGCAGCTGGCATTGGGATCCACACTGAAAGGGGCTTTATCATTTTCTAGGTGGGCTCCTCGGAGAAGGCGATGGCACTCCACTCCAGTACTCTTGCCTGGAAAATCCCATGGAAGGAGGAGCCTAGTAGGCTGCAGTCCATGGGGTCACGAAGAGTCGGACACGACTGAGTGACTTCATTTTCACTTTTCACTTTCATGCATTGGAGAAGGAAATGGCAACCCGCTCCAGTGTTCTTGCCTGGAGAATCCCAGGGACAACGGAGCCTGGTGGGCTGCCGTCTATGGGGTTGCACAGAGTTGGACACAACTGAAGCGACTTAGCAGCAGCAGCTGGGCTCCTGCCACATTTAAACATACTGCCCTTTTCCTTTCATGCCATATGAAATATTCATAGGAGGTAGTTTCAAATCCAGTGATTCATGGTGGGTAATCATGATGATTGATGGAAGGTCAGTTTTCTCAAATTGTTCACTGGATTTGGCTTTTCACCCTTAAAAGCAGATATGTTCTCAAATTGTTTCTCAGTTTTTCAAATTGCTCACTGTATTTGGCTTTTCACTCTTAAAAACAGGCTATTATGCAAAGAACATTTTATAATCCTAAGTTCTTGCTATCTTTTCTAGTGGAAGATATATTTTTAGTTAGTAAAGTATAATACCAGTTAAAATTTGATTTTGCCGGAGGCTGGGAAAAAATTTCCAGCTGAGCCCTACTTTAAGAAACTGTCACCTTTAAGTAGAAGAAAAATTCCTTAAAAAAAAAAATCTCACATAAGTAAAGCTACGTTTCACAAAATTATTCCTTTCAGAAGGCTCTCTGGAAAGGTTTTAGAAAGTATTAAATAGGACTTCCCTGGTGATACAGTGGATAAGAATCTGCTTGTCAATGCAGGAGACACAGGTTTGATCCCTGGTCTGGGAAAATTCCACATGCTGGAAGCATGTTAGCCTGTGCACCACAGCTATTGAGCCTAAACTCTAGAGCTTGTGAGCTGCAACTACTGAGCTCATGTGCCATAACTACTAGAGCCCATGTGCCTAGAGCCTGTGCTCTGCAACAAGAGAAGCCACCACAATGAGAAGTCCATGAGCTGCAACTAGATAGTGGCCCCCGCTCATTGCAACTAGAGAAAGGCTTCACATGGCAATGAAAACCCAGAGCAGCCAAAACATAAAACAAACAAATAAAAATTTCAAGAAAGTATTAAAATGGTACAGCTATTAAAATAGTTATGACCATCATACAGTAGTATAGGAAATAGATATAACTTAGAGGATATCAAATAATACTGATGCTGAGTGCAGCCACATAAAAATATGAGTGCATATGGATAAGGATTTGGAAAACAAGTATACAAAAGAAAAAATAGCTTGCTAAGTTAAGGCAGGAGGAGTATGGGTATTTTTCTCCCAAAGTTTTGGTTATTATATTGTGTTTTTCAGTCAAAAAAGTTTTATTATTAAAAAATACATTAATTATCTGATAAGGTATTTTTAACCCCAGGAGAACCACTGCTGTGAACACATCTTGGAATTCACAGTGAAAAATCAATGGTCATAATGGCGGATAAATCCAACTTATTGAGTTTTAGCTTATCCGTGACATATAAGGAACATATAAAGGGAGATGGTCTCGTGTTCACTGACTCAGAAAAATAAATACAACAAGACCTGCTGGGTAACAACCCCCTGATGACACAACCAGAGTAGTGTGGGACCCTGGTGTGCTAGAGCCAGCTTGGATCAAGTTTTGAGAACCAATTGTTAAATTTTCAGGAATTTCTGAGCTTGGTGCTAAACCTGACATTATTAAAAATCAAGTTGTATACATTTACAATTAAATAAGTTATGCTAAGAGCAAAGTCAACTCAAAACTCATTACTTCCTAATTATTCTGTTCTATTTTACCATTATCCATTGCTCTTGAGGTTATTTATGTCTATTGTATCTGCATGGTGGAAACACGATCCAGTAATGTTCAACCAAGCATCTCTTCTTGACCCTTCTCAAATGTTTGTCCCAATTTCTGCTCGGTGAATTCACACTAGTAGCTTGAAATTGGCAGCGGAAGGGGTGTTTACATCAGGGAAGTCAGTGAATGCTACAAATCAGGGCTCCCTTCCTCCAACCACTCCTGAGTCGATTGTTAACAATTTATCAGCACATCACTATTCAAGGTCCCTCAGCTGTCTTTTGGCAGTTTCATTACCTTGACCACAAGGATCCTCTGCTGAAAGAATGACCCAAGCCCAGAAACTTCCCACTCAAAGGAGACACAGGTCCCTTAGCACCAGCCTGCAGTTCCACCTCCGACCCACAGGGGGAGCAGGCTTCGCAGACCAGAGAGACCCTGACTCCACTTACCTCCCTTTTCACCAGTTTGGGGAGGGCTGGCGTCAGAAGGCTTATGACCTTGTCGGCTAAGCAGTTGAGCAGGAAGGAGAGCCTTCGCGGGAGGAGAATAGGAGAGAGATGAGGTGGGTCAGGGATGATCACCTCTCCCCCGTGTTATAGAAGGTGAGACCGAGTCCAGGGAAGGAAGGAACTTGCCCAGGGCACAGGGCCTGTTAGAGACAGGGCTGGGTGTAGCCCCTGAGCCCGGTGAAGACGGCGGCAGATAGTTCTCAGGGACACAGGCTGGGGGCTGTCTTTAAGAACGTTAGCTGGACACTGGAATGAAGACGGTGGGCATATCCCCCGTTCTCCTGCTAAGGAGGGATGGAGGGAAGCATCATGTCTTTGAGCAGCTATTGTGTGCCCTGCACTCAGCTGGGTACTTGATAACACTGCCCAAATCTCATCCTCTCACTATGGAGGTGAGGCATGGGGAGGTGACTTGTCCAGAATGTTGCCTGGACAGTAAATGCGAGAGTTGCATTATGCTCGTCTGACCACAGTTCAGACCCATGGCTGCACCCAACCCTGCCAGTGGTGGCTTGGGGCCCAGAAAAGAGCCTCCTCTCTAGTTTCAAATGTTTGTTCCAATTTCTGGCACGATGCCTGAAATCCCATCATTATTACTTCACCCTTGAGCTCTCTTTGGCATCACAGATTTCCTTCTGAAAGGAGCCCCAGACCAGGAATCAGGAAGGAAAAGTCCCTTTCTTTCTGTGGGCCTCAGTGTTCTCCATCTGTAAAATGGGGCCAGGGCACCACCTGACTTCCCTCCCAGGTGCGCAAGGGGCCCGGTGAGAGGTGGCTGCACTTACTCGTGCAGCAGGCTGATGCGCAGGCTCCCGCTGGTGTTGGAGCACTCGCTGAGGGCCAGGTGGGTGTGCTCCCTTTCGCTAGTCTCCACGTGGATGATGGCTTGGGCCTCCACCTCCATGTGCAGCTCCACAGTGGTCTTGAAAAGGGGCCTGGGAGTGGAGGAGCCCCATGCTCTGAGCTCCAGCCCAGCGTGAGGCTGGATCAAGCTGCACTTGCTGTCCACCTCTGTCTCCTGCCTCTTGCTCCTCCCTTCTCAGGCTCCATGCTGGGTTCTCCTCATCCCCTCATGTATATACTTCACTGTGTCCCAGGCTCAGTGTTTGGATTCCTCTTCTGATTTAAATCCTTTACATATGCCAGCTTCCAAACTTATACCTAACTTCTTTCTCACATGTTTTACTGGTGTCTCAGATTTAGCGTGTACGTGGACAGAGGAGTCTGGCAGGCTACAGTCCATAGGGTCGCAAAGAGTTGGACATGACCTAGCAACTAATACACATAAACTGAACTACGGATCCTTCCCTAATCCTTCTCCTTTCTTGATCTTCCCTGCCTTGTTTTCTGGCTACTCCATACTGTCTTGACCCTTCAACCTCCCCACCACCCTAGCCCCACCCCGAGCCCTAATTGAATCTGTCAGCAAATCCTCTTGTGTCCTCCGAGACATATTTGGAATCCAGCTTCTTCTCACTACCTTCCTACTCCTAAACCCTGGTCCACACTCTTATTGTCTCCCCCTGAATTATTACAGTGGCTTCTGGATAACCTCCCTGCCTCCACCCTTGTGCCCCAATACAGCAGCCAGGAGGCTTCTTGAAGAATGTGAAATCATATCACATCCCTCCTCTGCTCAGAGCCCTGCATGGCTCCTGTCTTACTTGGTAAAACCAAGTCCTCACCTTGGCCCACAGGCCCTGTACGATCTGGCCCCAGCGGCCTGCTGGCCTGCCGGCCTGACCTCCCACCAGGCTGTCCCCTCCGCTCTCTCCTTAGGCCACTCTGTGAACCAGGCAACTGCACTCTTGCCTGAGGGCCTTTGCCCTTACTCTCCCCTCCACTTGGAACTCTCTTTTCCTGCATGGAGGATGGGGGCGGGGAGAATGAGTGGAAGAAACTGTCTGGCTCGCGGTGCCCGACTCAGGGGACACTCACGTGTTGAATCCAGCCACCATGTCCAGGGGGGCCTTGACCATCAGCTGCCGGCCGTCGGCCAGGGGCTGCACCTGCAGCTGACTGATGCTGGCTGAGGTGACTTTCAGCCTGGACGGGACGTAAGAGGGTTGAGATTCATTCTTTGTATTCGACTGAGCATCATCCCCAGACTGGTCCCCATCTCAGCTGTCCCCCAAATTGGCCAGGCGGCAGCTGGACCCAAGCCCCATCCACTGACTCCCCTTGGCATGGTCTTGCTCCCCTCCCCCTCCCCACTGTCTGGAACATTTCCATGGCTCCCCTCCTCACTCAGGAGATGAACCTGAGCTTCTGGGGCTGACCTGTAAGACCCTCTGTGCTCTGGCCCCTTTGACCTCTGCCTCTTGGCCTTGGGGTCTGAGCACCAGCCATTCTGACTCTCCCCCACCCTTTGCCTCTGCCCAGGCCAGTCTCTCCGCCCAGAATGCCATTTCTTCTTGTCTCCTGGTAAGCATGGAGTCATTGGCTCACCCGTCCCCACCACTGAGAAGCATCGCCCTTTCTCTTCATCCTCCCACCCCAGGTGATCTTCCCCTGGGGTCTTCCCTTTTAGGGTTCCTGGGTCCCTCTTATGGTTCTTGTTAACTCCTCTGGGAGCCTCTGAAGGAGAGGCTTTTTTGATCCATCCTTCATGGTCAGGCACAGGGTTGACACCAACAGATGCTTGTTGACTGATCCATTGAGCATGCAAATTGTGTCCTGGGCAAAGAGCCAGCTCCCAGCTTGGTTCTGCTCCACTTACCAGAGGATTTGCTTCAGGATGGATTTAACCAGGTTGGCGGAAATGCCCCCAGACAACTCCTTCTCCATGGCATTGAGCAGTGGCAGCTGCTGCAGGGTGTTGGTAACATCTCGATTCTTCAGTTTCTGTGTCAGCACTGGAGACAGATCCCAGGGATTAGGGTCCAGCAGGAGGGGCAAGGAGGATGGCTTTGTGGGGGCTCCAGGCTGGGAGGGGACATCACTCAGGGTTACTTGGACTGGGACATAAGGTGAGGGTAAGGATGGCTTCATTCTGAGGATGATGGTCCAGATGGATCGTTTTCACATGGAGACTGTGACTGAGCATGGGTGGGACCATTCCCACCCTTGAACATTGCCAGCCTCCGCCAGGAGTGTTGGCCAGGACACCTGGAACATGGACCTACGTGTCTCTCACTATCCACTGGCAAATACTCCAAGAGGCAGGGAGCTCCTAAGGCCTTATTTGGGGCTGTTCTGCTGCTGAAATGAACTTGCTAATGATTCCCTGGCATCCACATTCCATGGGCCTGTTGCCCAAAGAGCCCCAGGTGCTATGCAGAGAATGGAAGAGGCAGGAGCCCTGGGTTCTGGTCCCTGCTGGACATCTGCCCTGATGACTGGAGCCCATTTGGCTTGTGTGCAGAGCAGGTCAGAGTGCTGGAGAGCTGATGCTGAGAGCAGCATTGGAGAGCAGCCGTCAGCCAATGAATGACTGGGGGGAATTGGTGTATAAAGACCCTGCCTCCCTCCCTCCACCCCTGGGCAGGATGACTCGGCTGTGTGTCCCCCACTGTGTCCCAGAATCCCTGTGGTTAGTGCCTCGCAGAGACCAAGCCAGTCTTTTTGCCTGCACTGTGACGATGGAGCTGGCCCCCATAAATAAGCCTCCTTTGCCAGCCAGCGCACTCTTCAGTACTGTCTGTAGAGGTTCTGGAAGGACATGGAGGAGGAATAAGAAGCTTGGCCCTGGCATGCTCCTCTTGCCTGGCTTCAGTGGTGTCACCTCCCAAGACTTCGGGCTGGGAGTTGAGTGGATTTCCTCGGGCAGCCAGTGACCCCCCGGCTCCCTTCTAGGTAGCTGCCAGAGACAGCTTCCCAGTGAATCAATGGTAGTCCCTCCCTCCTGCAGAGAATTCCATTGGCTCCCTGGCAGACAGTTCTCTGCCATCTGGCCTCAGCCTGTCAACCAAGGACCGACTCTGACCTGGGACAGTTCAGGGAATTTCCCACCATTCTGGGGGCTTCAACCTTCTCCCCCCAATGAGTTCTAGGGGAGGATTCTCCCCACCAGGTTTTTTCTGTACTTGGATTTGAGCTCCCTGCTGCGTCCCAACCCCTAGGGGATTGTTTGGCATTCTCTCTTTTTTCCTTCTTAGCTGGTTTCCCAGTGTTTCAATTCTTGCCAAAAATATCTGATACAAACCCATCTGTTGGGCTTACTGTGTGGTTTCTGCCTTCTGACTGGCCCTGACTAGCACAGTTGCCCAGTGGGACTGAGCCCCAGCTCCCGGCGATAACTGTCTTGCCTTTACCCAACTTGCTTCCTGCTCTCCTGCAGTTGTTGCCTGGGATCACCTCCAAAACCACCCCCTTGCACACAGCTCCTCGACTCAGACTCTGCTGCTGGGGAACCTAAATGGCTGCCCCTCTCCAAGCTCTTTCTGGCTGAAATTCCATGTGCTTGCAACTTAGTGTGGGCCCAGGGCATATGTGCCTCCCCCAGGAGTGCCTGGAGTTCTCAGCTCCCCTTCCATCCTAGGGGATCCATCCTCTCTAGTGGATATATATCCATCCTATACCCACAGGCTATAGTGCCTTTCAGCTGGGTAGGACCTGGCCCACGCACAGGGCCACAGCCCAGGCCCACCGTACACAGAAGGGTGGTCTCTGTGTGCGCCAGTTGGACCGTTTTTGGGGTCACAGCTGGGCCAAGGATGCTGCTAAACAGCTAGAAGGCCCAGAACAGCATTCCGCCTATAACAAAGAGGTATTCGGTCCCCAAAGTCAGCAGTGCTTAGGCTGAGAAGTTCAGCTGTAGAGGTCATTAAGCGGTTGTCACTTTCTGTCTTACTGAATGATCCTGACAACCCGGGGAGGGGGGAGGCCCTCTTCCAGAGGAGGAAGCCAAAGCTCAGGGAGCTGCCAGGGCCACAGAGCTGGAGCTTGATAAAGCTGTGCCTGGGGTGCAGGCAGCCAGACTGCCAGCTGCAGGTGCTTGCTTTGGAGACTAGTTGCATACTAGGTCTAACCCAGAGGAGGGGCTCTGGCAATGGGGTTTAGGCAAGAGCAGCCGGAGAGGCATTTACATCATTGCATGTGGTGGCCGCATACTCCTCCGAGGGCCCTGGACCTCCGAGTAGTAGGTTTTAGAATCATGGAATTTAAGAAAGGGATCTTGGAATCATAAATACTTGAGATCATAGGCCCTCTCAACCTTTGTAACTCACCCTGTCAAGTCTCACTCAAGACTTGGGATCCAACCATGCCTTGTATACCCCTAGTGATGGGGAACTTCCTCCCTCCCTTGGAGGGTTGCTCCACCTGCCCCCTTGCCTTACAGTGAAAAGGCCTGGGTGGCTAAGACTTACTTTGCTTGATGACTTCTGCGCTGAGACTGAGAACCGCAGGAGGGTTGAAGGTAGCTCCTACCAGGTTGGCTGCCAGCAAACCACAGAGGAAGGTGAAGGTCCACGGGTAGGCCATCTTCTTCAGAGCTGGCAGGTGGCACGTAGCAGAACCTGGGGTGAGCACAGAGGGCTCCGTTAGCTGAGCAGAGAAGGCCCAGGCCAGGCCTGCCACACCTGGTGACTTGGGGTCATAGAATCCTGGAGAGGCTGTTTAGTGAGATGGTTAAGAGAATAGGCTCTGGAGCCTGACTGGGTCTCTGTGTCCTTTGACAATCAACTTAACCTCTCTGTGCCTCAGTTTTCTTATCTGGGAAATAGGCATCATGACTGCTAATTCATGGAGTTGAGATTAAATGAGATAATATCTAGAAAGCATTTAGCACAGTGCCTTTTGCATGGTGGGATTCCCAGGTGGTGCTAGTGGTAAAGAACCTGCCTGCCAGGGCAGGAGATGTAACAAATTTGGGTTTGATCCCTGGGTCGGGAAGAAACCCTGGAGGAGAGTATGGCAACCCGTTGCAGCATTCTTGTCTGGAGAATCCCATGGACAGAGGAGCCTGGTGGGCTACAGCCCACAGGGTCACAAAGAGTTGGACACGACAGAAGCAACTTAGCATGCAAGCATGCTTTTGTAAGGTGAGCACTTGGTAAATATTAGTTATTTTCTTACAGGACATCCACCTTCAGTGCTCAGGACAAAACATTTCTGCTTCTGTTTTTTTTCCCCACCCATCACTGTGGCACTTAAAGCTCTCAGCTTCAGCCAACTTCCCTCCCTGGGTTTCCCCTCTTGCTCTACGAAGTTCCAGTCATTCCAAGCTGCTTGAAGTTCCCAGAACAAACCCTGTTCTCTCCCATCTGTGTCTTCTCCCTGCTCTTCCTGCTTCCTCCAATGCTGTCCCCCTTCCTTATCTGCCTGCTGAACTCCTGTTCATTCTTGAAAACTCCACTCATGTGTCCCTTTCTCTGTAACCTGAGAGCCTGGACCACACCTGGAGAAAGGTCGCCCTGGGGGCTAGTGTGTGCCCAGGACAGGAAGTGCAAACTGGAAGGAGATGAGCATTCAGGTAGGAGGCAAAGTCGTAGGAAAGCTGTTTGCTTAACTCGCAGGGTGCCCCCCGCCCCAACCAGACTATGAGCTCCAGGAGGACAGATTGGGTCTGCCTGCTCCCCTCTGAGTCCTCAGCACCAGCATAGCACACTGTGCTTTAATAAGTGGTTGCTGAATGAATGAATGGCCCCGGGAGCCCTGGAAGAATGGGGGAGTGTGAGTTTCTTAAACTGAGGAGGTCTGGGTCATGGGAGCTGCTGTCGATTCGCAGGACCCTCATTCCTGATTCCTGGATGCCTGAAGGAGGAAGAGAAGTGTCGTGGCCTGGAAGTCAGACAGACCCGAGTGGGAGGGCTGCCTCTGCAACCTGCTGTGTATTCTCAAGCAAGTTACTTGTCCTCTCTGTCTGTTTCCTCATCTATAAAATAAGGGGTAATAATAATGATACTTACCTCGCAGGGTTGTTGGGAGGATTCAATGGGACCATCCCTTTGTGGCCTCATATGCCACAAGCACCCAATGAGGGTTAGCTGTTATTCTGATAATGACAGTCATTGTTGCTAACACTGGGGTCAGAAGGAGCCACCTTGCAGTCAAAGCCAGAAGACAGAGGGGACGCCCTCCCTGCACCTGCTCTTTTGCCCAGGAAGCCCCCTACCCCTCCTCCATAGTCTTTTTGCTTCAAGTACCTTGACCCTGTTTTCCCTTCATTATTAACTCACACTGCTCGTTCTCCTCTGATCAGAGGCTCTCAGGGGGCAAGTGGATGGTAGCCTCCCCTCCTGTGGAAAATTGTCTTTTCTACAAATCCAACCACCACAAGCCCACCCACCACATTGCATCTCGCCTCCTGGCTTTTGCCTCTTTGACTATGCTGTTCCCTTTGCATGAGATACCCTTCTCCTCTTCCTTTGTCCGTCCAGTTTCCACTCAGCTTCTCCACCAATATATCACCTCTTTCAGGAAGCCTTCCCTGACTGTCCTCTATCACCATGGCCCCGGGCTCTCCTGAAGCATAGCATGTTGGTCAATCGTGGGAGTTTCTTGGGGTCCAGGACAGTCTGATAGTTTTGTCTTCAAAATCACCCCAGCCCAGGTTTGGCCATAGAGCAGCTGGTGTGCATGGAGTGGGTTAATGTCACTGGGATGAGGTCAGAGAGAGATGGGGCCAGTCCAGTTCCCTCCTCATTGCTGTTTTGTCTTCTGGGTGAGGTAGCTGGACTCCTCTCTACCCCCGGCCCTGACCCTAACAGGGTCCTAGTGGACTGAGAGGGGCCTTACCCGGGGGTCAGGCCTCTCTCCTGCTCCTGACCGGACCCCAACAGGTGTCTCTATCTCAGACCCTTCCTGGTGACATAGGCCCTTCACCCCTTCCCTACACATTTACCTGGACACACGGATGCCTCGGTCTGCTGCTCTCCTCACCTGGGCACTGGGTCTGGAAGCCCAGCTTTATATCCTGCACACCCTCTGCATTTGGACTGAGGTCTCCAAAGTAAATATTTGTGGCATCTGGTAAACCACAGACCTGCCAGGAGGCAGACTTGGGACTCCAGTTTCCTGAGGTTTGGAGAAACAAGGATCTGGCTGACGTGAGGGAGGTGGGTGGAGTACTGGGGCATATGGCAGGGGAGCTGGACCAGACAGAATGTGGCCTGTATAAAGGGTTCCCTGCCTCCTGGGCAGCCACTTCCGTGAACAGGCACAGGGATGAGAACAGGACCAGTGATGAGAACAGGGGCAGTGAGGAGACCAGGTGCAGTGATGAGACCAGGGGCAGGGATGAGAACAGAGGCAGGGATGAGACCAGGGGCAGGGATGATGTATTAAGCACCTGCAACACAGAAGTTTCCACCCCAGGCTTCACATCAGTCCTGTCAATGGAGTCTCATTCCCACCAGGGTCAGCATGGCTATCCTGACTTTGCCACAAAGGCACCAGCTTCACCAGCCAATAAATGGCAAAACCACATTCAAACCAGAACTCTAACTTCAAAACCTATCTAGGGATATCCTGGTGGAGACAGGGGGCCCTAGGAGAGACTGAGCTCAGGTTCTGGTTCCGCTGTTTCCATGCTGTGTGACTCAAAGCACATTCCCTAACCTCTCTGAGTCTCTGTTTCTCATCTGTGAAATGGGAATAATGGCAGCACATGAGTCATACGTCCCGGCACAGAGTAAGTGCTCAATAAATGTGAGTACTTTTTGCTTTTGTATTAATATTATTGCTTACAATAGAATAAGCCTTTGCAGAGAGGTTACAATCATATTAACTGGGAGGATGGAAGGAAGAGCCTTGCCCATCCCTTATTCCTAAACACATCTTAGGATTTAGGAATACACATATCCATGAATTAATTTACCCATGAGAACAGGTTTGAATCTCATTTTTGCCACTTTGTTGCGTAACTGTGGGCAAGGTACTTTACTTCTCTGGGCCTCAGTGTCCTCATCTGTAAAATGGGGATAATGGTAGCCCAGGCTGCTGAGAGTGTGAATTGAGGTGTGCACTCACCCAGCACTCAGCCCAGGCTGAGTTATTCTGCAGCAGTGAGCACTGTCTTTGCCTTGCCTATGGCTTCAGGAATCTCAGTGAATATTCATGGATTGAATGAATGAGGCTTGGTCTTGAACCAAGGGGACAAATGAACTGCTCTGCAGGACCCCTCTCGCCCACCACCTGGGATTGGCTCTCTTGACCTTCACAGACACCCAGAGGTGGGTGTCAGCAGCCCTGAGTGTACCCAGGGAGTCTGAGGCCCTGAGAAGTGAGTGACTTGCTCCAGGTCCACGCCCAGGGCTTCTGGAGCTGGGACTTGAGTGTATTGTTTTGTCTAGACCACACGCTCTTCACCACTGTGCCATCTGTCCCCGCCGAGTCCAGGTTAGTGTCGGGAGGTAAGACTCAAACAGGGCCTGGGGAATCCTTGCTGCCCGGCTTCAGTCTAGAGGCCGGGGATGTGGTTCAGGGCTGGGAGCACTGGTACTGAATCCTGAGTCCTTGTGCAGGGGGACAAGAGGGGGCTGCGAGGGCTGTGGGGACACACAGTACATGGCCAGGCCCTGGTAGGGCTGCCCTCCCTGGAGATGCCGAGAAGAAGAAGACAAGAGTGTTCGCCCTCCTTCCATTTCTGGAACTTGCCCTCCTGCCATGTCTGAAACGGGCTCATGGCTCCAAACACCTAATGGTGAGAAGCTTCTGGGACCAGAGAGACTTCCTGGAGGGAGCCTGCCATTCCCCTGGGCACATCTCCAGAGGACAGAGGCCTCCTCCTGGGCTCTCCTGCTGGCCCTGCTGCCTCCCATGGACAATGTGCCTCTGTGGAAGCCCTGAGCCCAGTGACAGGGCCTAGGTCTCAACCAGCTCCTGCTTCCTGCCTCTCGGTCCAAACACACTCGCTGGGGTCAGCAGGTGTGATGGTGCAGTAAGTCCTGGCACACCTTGGAAGCCACAGGGCACCACGGCCCTGCCCTCAATGCCACTCAGCTCCCTCCCCCCAACCCCGACTGCTCAGGGCCTCTTTGTCCCAGCCTTTCCTCTTTCCAGCTCTCAGGCCTTTGTGCTGTGTCCCTTCCCAGAATGCCTTGCCCAGCCCCTGAGAACTCCATCTTGCCCTGTCTGGGCTGCAGGGAGGGGAATCGTCTGGAGTCCACCGGCCGTGGACCCAGCCCTGCTCCAGGCTCATCAGCTGTATGGCTGGGGGGAAAAGGCTCCTTTCTGGGAGCTGCCACATCCTCAGTTGTAAGATGGGGCTGTTTTGAGGGTCACAAAACAAAATGTGAAATGCTTAGAACATCAGTGAAAGTGAAAGTGTTAATCGCTCAGTCTTGTCTGACTCTTTGCAACCCCATGGCCTGTATCCCTCCAGGCTCTTCTGTCCATGGGATTCTCCATGCAAGAATACAAGAGTGGGTAGCCATTCCCTTCTCCAGGGGATCTTCCTGACTCAGAGATCGAACCAGGTCTCCTGCATTGCAGGAGATTCTTTGCCGTTTGAGCCACCAGGGAAAGGCGATGGTTATTATTGAAATATCAACATCATTGACCTTCAAGGCCCAGTTCAGAGGCAATATCTGCTTCAAGCTGCCTGACTGCTGCCCGTGGATGAGTGTCCTCCCCAGCGCTTCCTCAAGTCCCCAGACTCAAGTATCGCCAGAAGCGCCATACTTCCACAGAAGCTATAAAGCAAGAGGAGCCAGACCGC
Organism: Okapia johnstoni; assembly: GCA_024291935.2. Taxonomy (NCBI): domain Eukaryota; kingdom Metazoa; phylum Chordata; class Mammalia; order Artiodactyla; family Giraffidae; genus Okapia; species Okapia johnstoni. The sequence goes on along the minus strand of CM044324.1, from coordinate 51,958,207 downwards.
AGTGCGAGCAGGCGGCCAGGAGGCCGTGGCACTGCTCTTGGGTCCCTCCCATGGGGCCTCCTGACCCAGACTGAGATGATAAAGGAGTCAAGAGGGTAAAGGAGGCAGATCTGTGAAGATGCTTCTCAGCAGACAGCTGTGGTCCCTTCCCCCACTGGCTCAGTGAGGTGAGCAGGGGTGTGTGCCCTAGTCCAGGCCTAGAGGAATGCGACCCTGGACCTGGGACACATGATGGACAGGATCCTGTCTCTTTCCTGAGAGAAACAGGCTGAGGAGCTGATATCATCAGCTCAGGTGGGCAGAGTGGCATTTGAGAGGGAAAAATGACTGCTCTCTGCTCGCTAAGGATGTGGTCAAAGTGTGTGTGTGTGTGTGTGTGTGTGTGTGTGTGTGTGTGTGTGTGTGTGTGTGTGTGTGTGTGTGTCTGTGAGTATGCTTTTCCAAGGGCCTGGTGTGGACCCTGCAGGAGAGCGATCTGATCTGGGGCTGATTTCAGTCCTTCCCATTATCATCCTCTTGGCAGTGAGGAAGGAGTTCTAGAGAACCAGAAGCTGGGGTGGCATGTAAGTGGGTCAGCGGTTGGAGAAGCTCTGCCCTTGTCTGGTGCTGCGGCTTGAGAGGCCTGGCACGAAGGTGTGAAATACCCCCATGAAGGTACCCATGAGACTCAACTCTAAACAGTTTCTGGCTCTCCAGAAGCCATCTTGCAACAGTACCAATCAAGATAACTCTCTCCTGCTTGCTACCCTCTCCTCCCTGCCTGTGATCCATCCAGGGATGGAGCCAGAGATGAAGAAAAGGTGAGTGTGTGTTCCTGTCTGTGTGTGTGTGTGTGAGAGACAGAGAGACAGAGAGAGACAGAAAGAGAGAGAGAGAGAGAGCTCCTTTCCCCTGCCAAGCCGATACACAGAAACCTGGGTTAAGTGTGGGGAGAGAGTTTGCTGTTGAACCAGAGCTGTTCACTCCAACACAGCAAAGTGGCAGAGTGGAAAAGACCATCACCAAAAGTAAAGGCCAGAAGGGAGAGAATAGCAGTATTAACACCCCTATTTCCCAGATGAGGAATGTTCTTGGAGAAGGACAGTGACTTGCCCAAGGCCTCACAGCTATAACTGTGGAGCCAGGATTTGGACTCAGTTCTGTCTGACTCAGGCAGCCCATTCTGCCTCTCTGTCCCAGCCTACCTCATCACCCCAAGTGGGATAAGGGGCACCCTTTTCTCGGAAATCTGTGAAAAACCAGAAGGGTCTCTGAGAACATGGCAGGGTTAGACAGATGGAAATCAGGAGAACTTGTGGACTTTTTTTGTCTCAGAGGGCAAGAAGGAAGCCACTTGAGAAGCTCACTTGAATGGGCTCAAATCCGCAATTTGAAAAGACTTTTTGTTGGCACCAAAAATGCCACCAGAAACATTTCACCTCTTGTGCCAAGTCCTGTTGCACGGTAATGACCGTTGGAGGTGTCCTCAAGTGTTAGAAGAAATTATGATGATTGATTAGCAATGTCTGCCGTGAGCAATATAGATGCTATATCCTTTCTCCATCCCACCTGCATCCTTGTTGAAGATTTTGCATTCCCTTGCAAAATGTCAGAGAGATAACTGCGTGGGGAGAAAATCTCTAGACAACATAGAGTTTGCTAAGGCCTTCAGATAAATCAGTTCTTATCTCTGGGCCTTAGGTTCCCCAACTGTTAGATAAGGATGTTGGACTCTTTGATGCTGTGGGTCAGGCTGGCTCTGATAACCTTTGCTTATAGCATCAGGAGCTTGGTAAATAGGCAGTGTGGAATGACCTTTTCTTGAGAACAAATTTGTTCTTAGGAAGGCTCATATCCATGACCCAGGGTGTGTGTAAGTTCTGTCCGAGGGAATTGCCCAGTGATGTGGGCAAAATGAACTGTTAGTGTAACTGAGCAGCATCCTATGGGGCTTCCTGGGACAAACTTCCCCCTCTCCTACCCCTCCCTCCTCTCTGTAGAAAAAGTTTAGCCTCCTTCTTTGTGTTCCTAAGAATAAAATTAATCAAAATAGCAAGAATATGCAGGAATAAGGGAAAACGGTGAAGCAAGACCAAATAAAATTAGTTTAGCCATTATACGGTCAAGTTCCTTTAGTTCCTCCTCTAGAGCTATAAATAATATCCTGAGCCATGTCATTTGATCTATTCACAGATACTGAAACCCCTACCAGGTGGAAGAAGTTAACTATATGCTGTCCACAAGCATGTAGACCCTAGACCAGTTGGAACCAGGAGGTTGATGATGTTGACAAATGAACTGTTTGGATGCACACTGCAACATTATGTATCAAGTGGCACCAGTTTAAATGTCTATCGACAGGGGATTTGTCAAATAAATTGTGGGCCACAAGGCAGCAGTCACAAAGCAATACGGAGAAACTAATTGAAGACTCTTAGCAGGTGAAAAAGGAAACAGCTTCTTCTGTTTTGTATAAAAATTTTTTTTCCATCTAGAAAAAATACTGGAAGGAAATACACCCAAACAGTAACAATGTTTATTTCTTGGTTGTGTCATCATCAGTGACCTTTACCATTGTCTTTCTGTTTTCAGAATTAAACAAAGGTTACGCTGAATTCATATTTTGGATCAACAAACAATCCCATGAAATGACTTGAAAATGAGTAAATAAAGATTGGGTAGAGGACAAGGAGGTGGAGGAAAGCTCATTCTTTCCCCAGAGCTGGCCCACAAGCCCCCACCAACTCAGGATTCCTGGGAAGCACTGTCAGGGACAAGGTTGATAGCTGGAACAAAAGTCCCTTCACTCTAGTCCCGGAACCACCAAGAAAGGAAAAAAAAGAAATCTGTATTGGAACCTCATAGGTACAATCCCTCTTTTGTGGGGCAGGAATAGATTAAGATTCAATGCAAACAAAACTTGGCTAAACCAGACTCCTAGATCTAAGAGGGACATTGCAGGAAGGTCAGGTATGCCTTGCCCTTGTAGGACTCACAGTCAAGGTGGGGGGTGTGTGTGGGTCTTACAGGGACAGAAAGGACAGGTCATATGAGAGTCAAAGCAGGGAGAGAGCTAAAGACTGTGATTTCTCATTAATGAGGTAGCACGTGATCAGGTGGTGGTCAGCATGGCCTTGGTAAGCAAGCGCTGTAAGAAAGGGAAATCCAGGCAGAGCTACCGAGCTGAAACTGCAATGAACCCCCGCCTTCCTGGAAGTGCTGTGATGGAGGTCGGCATAGGGGTGTTAGCAGGGCCAGACAAGCAATACAAAGGCCAGAGTGTGGGACTCAGGCAAAAGGTGTCAGAAGATAGAGCATGTAGCTTGGTCCACACCCATCTTGAGTATGACAGTTGCCAACAGCCTGGAGAGGGTGCCCTGCTTATTTGGGGAGGGTAATAGTTGAGAAGGCTTCACGGAAGAAGTGGCATTTCATCTGGGCTGGTGATAAGAAGCTGACATGGAGAGTTAAGAGAAGAGCACCTTCCAGGTGGAAAGACAAAGAAAGGAGGTGGGTTTTGGAAAGAGTGAGTCTGGGGCTTGTCTGTCTCTTCCTCTGGAGAAAGAGGACAAGGAAGGCCTTCTTGACATAAGAGAAGCCATTTTGGCTTAAGCCATTTTATGATCTAAACTTGCCCACAGTGCTTGCCCTTGAACAGGTCTCAGTAATCAATGATTTCAAGGGAAGTGAGTAAATGCAGGAACAAAGGAAAAGCTGTCAAGAAACAATAGCTCAGTGACAAAACAGAGTCCAATTTCCTCCCTGTGGGATATACCTGACAATCTGATACAGTCTTTGAGTTCTGCAGGAACTCAGGCCCTCACTCAGGCGTGGATGGAATGATGATGTTGGTCCTCCTGACTTCAATCAACTAAAGCTTGGACTCTGAAGACCTTGGCCCCAAGTCCGTGCTGAATTCTCCTCTGCTCAAGCCCTTCACGAATATACATGTACCCTTAGCTTTAAACTTCCCCAATTTTGCTGTTCAGGGAGACAACTGCTTTGGGAAAGAGGCCTGGTGTTCTTACTGGCTGCAAGTAACAAGTCCTTACTTCTGATCTTTGGCTAGGTTGTGTCTTTTGGCTCAACACCCAGCAAGAGTTGCAACCAGTTTTTGGGTAACATCGGAGCCCTGCGATGGAACAGAATGGATGGCAGGGGAGTGGGCTTGGGTCATTTCCATTGGAAACAAGACCCAGGGTTGGAGGTAGACAATGGGAGCTGAGCACTAGCAGGGCTGGAGTCCTAGTAGCCCCTTGGCTCATCCCAGAAAGCCGCAGGCTGCAGTGGAGCTTCCCTCAGGCAGGAGGAGAGTGTAGTCTGACCTCCTAAACCAGGCCTGTGGCATGCTGATTGTCTAAACACTGTGACCCCTGTTCTCCCAGGGCCTCTCTCTCTGTATCTCTCATACAGACTGGTTTTTCTCCGTCTTTATCTCTTTCTTCCTGTCTCCTTCTGTCTCTCTCTTTCCATCTCTTGGGGGCCACATTAGAGGCCCCAGAGGGAGCTAGGGGAGCCCTATGGAGAGCACAGATGACCCTCTGCTGTCAGAAAGGGCTTGGGCCCTCCCTCATCACTGAGGTCACTCAGCAGCAGCTGACTTTGGCTCATCTGTGGATGTGGGAATGGAACCACACAGACACATAAGCCCTTTCCAGGCCTGTTCTAAGCACCTACTAACTCACTTAACCCTCAAAATGTTAGGAGAACCACTGACAAAAACCGCTGCCCACCTCCCCACCTCCTGGCCAGGCACAATAGTAATCTCTTTACTATTACTAACCACAGTAGTATCCATGAGTTATCATACAGCAGGAGGTCCTGGTAAGGAATATGAACAAACAACCACCAACCAGAAGAATTTGGGAAATGTCAAAAGGAGAAAGGAGAAGCCAGTCCACATGTCCTACCAACTTTGCAGCATCCTTCTCACTGGAATCCATCTTAGCTGAGTGATGCGCATGGCCAGGAAAGACCCTGAATCAGAATGACTGGCCAGAGCCAAGCTGTAAGTTGTCTCATTACCATAAAGCCTGTGAATGTAGGCCATGTGGTAGAGCAGTTGTCCTGAGTTCCCTTACCCTCCTGTCCTCTGCTCAGGCGCCCCTTCCCAATAAAATCTCATGCTTTGTCAGCATGTGCGTCTCCTCAGACAATTCATTGTTGAGTATAAGATAAGAGCCCACTCTCAGACCCTAAAGGAGTCCCTCTTCCTGCAACAAATGGTGACTCTGGCGGGATCTCTTCCTTGCCACTACTGACATCCCGATCACTTGGGGTACTTGGGGACAAGCCAATGGACCAGACCCAGTGGTCACTACCTGAGACCTTTTGTCCCTGGTCTCCTCCTGATGCAGATGGTCAGTCAGAGTGCTCTGATCCTGACTGGGTAAGGAACAAGAGACTCTGTTGACCTCTTTTCCTTTTCTCTTTTCAACTCCTCCTATCCTACCCTTTTATCTTCTGCCTTTATCCTGAATGCAGGAATCTGGTTGAGGGGCCTCAGCCTGATCTTAGGGTTGGAGCCTGATCACCTCTGGTGGGCAGAAAACTCAAATTCTAATCTTGTATCTGGTTTCTGATTTCTTCTAGGATCGAGTTCCTGACCTTCCTTCCTGGAAACCCAAGGGAAAGTCCTGTAATATCTGAGAACTGCAGGTGGCAGGAGACTTCCATAAGGTCATCTCTTTTGTCCCTTCTCCTTCCCCACTTCTTTCAACCTGCCTTTCTTCCCTCTCTTTGAAATCTTTGAAGATCTGAGCTATTTGCATTTACTCTCAGTGCTCAGATCTGAAGTTCTGTATCTCTGTAGGAGGTTTTCTAAGAGATTCTAATTTTGTATTTAAGGGAGTGTCTGATGAGGATGGTCTTGCCTATTTGTGTTTCATATTAATACTTTGTGTTGTGTGTTGTGATTTGTGATGGCCATTTCGCCTTGTGAAATGGGAAATTCTGGTTCTGTTCCACGGCAAAGCCGTCTTAAGTGGATTCTGTCTGACTGGAAAGATTTTAGCTGTGAGCCTACGACGAAGAAAGAGATGATTTTTTATTACAACATTATATGGCCATGATATTATTTAGATTCCAGAGAAAATTGGTTTATGTAAAACTCTTGAAAATTCCCAAACTAGTTCTTTTTGCCTGTATAGTTAGAAAAGGCAAGCTTGATAAAAATGTCTTTTCAGAATTCTGACCTTGGAACAAATCCTACTAGGAGGACTTGATTTTCTCTCCCTGTGCCTTGAGACCTGGCGATAGAAATGGCAACCCACTGCAGTATTCTTGCCTGGAAAATTCCATGGATGGAGGAGCCTAGTGGGCTATAGTCCATGGGGCTGCAGAGACGGACATGACTGAGGTCTTGAAACCAGGGCTCTCAGGAACACTTATCTTATCTAGACCATCTCTAATTCCTAAGACTGAGGGAAAAATATAACAAGGAAGAAGCCTTTTGACAGTTTATGTATTCCAACTGTTACTTATAATCTAGCGAGTTTTATATTATAATTTCTGATTCATGAGTAAGTTTAGAAAATGAAACTATGAGATCTCACATTGTGTCTGTCTTCGTGTTTATGTTTGCATTATCTTTGACTTTACTTTTGGATGGTATTATCAAAGTTAATTTGTCAATGAGCTCTATTTAATTGGCTTAAAGAAATTAAGCGCTTACATAAATTCTGCAAAGTACAGAAGGTAACTGGCCAGAATTTGTTTCAGGTTCATGTAAACTGGGAAATATTTAGTATTAAATTAATATCTGGAATTAATGTATAAACCTGTTGATCTAATGAAAATAGACATGCTTTTATAGTCATCAACATTAAGTGTAAATACCTTTATTGCACTTAGGTTTAATAAAAATTAAATAAGGTTTTATTATATCTGTTGAAAATTTGTCAGCAAGAAAAATAACTTGATATGATGAAATTTTATAAGTGAATTAAGTGCAAATGAGATAAGAGATTTTAGGTAAACTCTATAGGAATAATTATGTTTTAAGAATGCCTATCTAAAAATAGTCTCTCTAGATTTTGGTAACTTGAAATTCCAGTGTTGTGACCTTTTAAGTCATCTGGTCTGTATTTGCTTTCACATCTTTTATTGTTTCTTTGGCTAAGTGAATAACAATTGTTTCACAGTGACTTTTCATCCTGTCTGACTGAGTTTTGTCAAAGAAAATATTGAGAGGGTTTCATTTTGATATTTTCTTGAGAAAACTTCCTAAAGAAAATTCTAATGAAGTCCTTTTGACCTCTAGCTAACTTTGGGATTCTTCAAAGGGCTCCTGAAACATCCCAAGGAGAGATATTAAACAAATTAGGTTCATGTGGTATGTTAGATTACTTGGGAAGTATTGTCTGATGAGTAGTAAATCTTAAGTTTTATTGTTTGGTAAGTGTTATTAATATAGATATTCTAGAAATTATATGGAATTTCTAAAATTCTGATATGTCCTGGTAAAATATTATCAGTTATGATATAATTATTATCTGTAAGTGTTGTATGTTACAGCAGTAACCAAGTTTATTTGTCAACTGCATTGTAATCTATTTTTTTTTTTACTGTGGATTTTAAGTCTTTTTGTCATTCATAGACACTTACAGTTTCACTCCAAACTTTTTGCAAAAATGCTTCCTCCTCAAGAAGATTTGTAGAAAGAACTTTTGGATAAATACAAGTTTCTGACTATCATACCATAATGCTGAGAAAAAGAAAGAAAGTGGAAGTTGCTCAGTCCCATCCGACTCTTTGTGACCCCTGGACTAGAGTCATGGAACTCTTCAGGCCAGAATACTGGAGTGGGTAGCCTTTCCCTTCTCCAGGGGATTCCCAATCCAGGGATTGAACTGGGGTCTCTTGTGTTGCAGGTGGATTCTTTACCAGCTGAGCCACAAGGGAAGCCCACCATAAAGCTGAACTGGGTAAGAAATTGAAGAATCTAATGGGAAATCTGCGTGCATGCATGCTAAGTTGATTCTGTCATATCTGACTCTTTGCAACCCTGTGGCCTGCAGCCCGCCAGGCTCCTCTGTCCGTGGGATTCTCCAGGCAAGAATACTGGAGTGGGTTGCCATGCCCTCCTCCAGGTGATCTTCCCAACCCAGGAATCGAACCCGCATCTTTTATGTCTCCTACTTTGGCAGACGGGTTCTTTACTGCTAGCGCCACCTAGGAATCCCTGATGGGAAACCTGACGGCTTCATAAAACTGTTAACAAAAAAGGACTAGTTACATAGGACTGAGTGAACTGGTGAATATAGCTATAATTTTTATGGTTTCCATCTGAAAAATTACTGGTTTGATCTGTGTTTTCCAGGTATAAGGAAAACCTTCCCCTCAAACTCATTATGACTTACAGTCGCTGGGTAAATCATACCTTTGTAAGCAGAATTGAAACACTTACATTTTCTCTCTGTCTGATCCCTACAGAGATTGGAAACTCTTAGGTTCCCAGCAGTTTTATAGGATAAATTAGGAAGGCTAACTCACTAACAGGTACAGAAATCTCAAGGTATGTTGGCGACCTTGAAAAGGGAGAAATTCACCTTGATCTGTCAGGTGAAATCTGTGACAAGCTCTTGGCATGACTTTCCTACCCCTGAGAGGTCTTGTAAAAGTTCAGTCTGAGACTCTATAAAAGTTTCAGCAAAGGAAAAAAGGCCTATATCATCAATTATAGTTTAGATAAATCATCAGGCCAAGTTTATTGAGACTAGGCTTATTTTGCAAACAGATTAGTCTTAATTTGGCTATATTTGGTAAAAACTGAAAACTGAAACTGTTAGTTGCTCAGTCACGTCTGACTCTTTGTGACCCCATGAACTGTAGCCTGCCAGGCTCCTCTGTCCATGGGATTTCCAGGGCAAGAATACTGGAGTGGGTTACCAGTTCCTTCTCCAGGGGGTCTTCCTGACCCAGGGATCTAACCCTGGTCTCCTGCATTGCAGGCAGGTTCTTTACCGTCTGAGCCACCAGGGAAGCCTGGTACTTTGGTAAAAATGAGGTTAATTTCAGAGATAAAAAGATTATGTTTCAGTGAATATTAAATTCCAGTTCTGTTAACGGAGGTCTGTATTTACACTTTAAGGTACATATACATTGTTTTAAGACAATGCTCAAACAGAGGAGAAACTACATTCCTGCTAGCATAAGAAGACAACATCAGAAGTAGCTAGCTAGCTCAAGATCCTCGACCTGACTCATATCATTATTTATAATGTTTTCTTGACTTCTTGAACCTTGCGTATGAATCAAATGTTTTTCTACCATGGGCACGATCCAATGCTATGTTTAAAAATCAATCCAATTTTAGGTTTGTGATCAATTACAGCACTTCTGGATTACCTCGGTGAATTTCTCCACTCCAAGGCTCTAACTGGTTGGCTTTTAGGAAATATATTTTAAAAGGAAAAGTTATAGTCCTGTTCAAGCCACTGTTTATATTACTAGGTAGAATTCCTTCACTTGGCAAATTAATAATGCCTAACTCTGATCCTGGCCATAAACATGAATTTCCCTCTATTACTCAAGCTCAATCAGAGCAACAGGCAAAATTGAACTTGGAATAAAAGGAATAAAACCTCCCATAATTATGGGATGGGTTTATGTACAGTATGGTAATTTAAGTTTAAAGGCTTCTCTGTATTAGGAACAATTAAATCATACTGAGGATAATCAGTCTAGTAAACTAGAAAACTGGGCTGGGTGCCTTATGGACAGTGCCAATATATAATTTCCCTGAAAGATAAGGACTGGTACAGAACAGACTAAGTCAGAGACCTGAGATATCTGAGTTGCACCTACTGGAAGTTCTTGACTTATATTCTTACTTATGACCTTACTAATACTGCTTGCTGTATTATTTTTTATATTGCCTGTTTTATGAAATTGTTTCTTTCATTACCAAATGTATGACTAAACCTCTGGTAAAATGATGCTATAGTCCTGTACGAGATCAGTGATTGTAATAGTGTATCTCTAGATATGGGAAGAGGCAACAGGGGGAATATTTTCCTGGACATAAGAGACTAGTAAGACAGATGGTCCAGAGACCTTTGGCTACTGTTAATAAGACCTAGTCCAGATTTTTGGCCATTGTTAATAAAACTAGCACGTTGAATGGCCTATTACTGAAACTTTTGCCAGACCTGGGAATGAACATTCCTAGCACATGGGATGAAATGGTCATGAACTGTCCCTCAAACCATGGTTGTATTCATGACCCTGAAGGGGCCATGCCAACTTGAAAACTGGCACTTGCTGTCAATCTCTGCAAGAACTAGGTCAGTGGCCACTGACCTTCAACATACCTTGAAAGGAGTTCAGGGTGGAGATCAGGAATGAAGCAATTTGTGCTCCAGGAAAAACTGGCAGAACAGGTCTCTAGATAGTTAGGCACTTTCAGAAAAAGATTTTAAGAGCCCAAACTCTTGTATCTTCTCATATATAGAAAAGCACCAAAATCATTAATTGTGGGTGACATCTGCTTTGGCCATTAAGGAGAGAAATGCAGTTGAAAGTCAAAATGGAGTAGCTGTGGTTCAGACATCCAAGGTAATACTAAGTGGCATTATAGACTTGACTTTAGCCAAGTCTTTGAATCGGGAAGAACTTGAATTTTCTGAGCTGTGTCAGACTTGGGATGATGCCACCAGCCACTCTGAAAACAATGTTTGCTGGCAGTTGGTAGCTGTAATTATGGTTTCAAGGTATCTTCTTATAACTATTAAATTTTTAGAAAATGAAATTGCTTTAGATCAGATATTGGTAGAAAAAGGAGACGTGTAGTGGCCAATGGCTGAAGTTATGTATATATTAATACCACATTGGAAGTTAAAATCTACTTAGATAAAAGTTCTAGTTGTCACCTCTCCTCCAACTACTTCTGATTGAGTTTGTTACACCAAAACAGAGGACCAAGGGATTGAAATTTTAATCATATGAGACTCAGATCCAGGGCCTGAAACTCAGAAATATGTCCAATTCAGTGCCTATTCTCCAAATTGAGGCAGGACTATGCCCATTTTGGCAGGAGTGGCCAGGGATGTCATCACCCAGTTCCACTGAGCAGGACTCTGTGGGCCTCTAGAGAACAGAGACCAAAAGTAAAGGCAAACTTGGGATGCTGGAAGTGTACCATCAGAGCATCACGAGGCTTTAATGGTTTCAGCCAGCCTGGGACCTGGATGCCCTCCATCCACACACCACACACACACTCCTTGTATAAATCTCTCCTTGTTTGACTTTTCTCGTCTACGAACAGCCCTCCCATCTCCGAGGGCTCACTCCCTGCCAGATAGAGCCTCCACCTGCAAGTTCATTGCTATTCCCCACATTGTTGTTGTTGTTTAGTAGCTAAATCGTGTCTGACTCTTTGTGACCCCAGGGACCATAGCCCATCGGGCTCCTCTGTTCATGGGGTTTCCCAGGCAAGAATACTGGAGTGGGTTGCCGTTTCCTTCTCCAGGCAGGGGATCTTGCCAACCCAAGGATCAAACTCTAGTCTCCTCCATTGGCAAGTGGGTTCTTTACTATGGAACCACCAGGGAAGCTCTCCCCATTGTATATAAGGAAATGGAGGCACACAAAAGTGGGAAGACTGGCTCAAGTTCACACAGCTTCGCGGCCAAGATGGCAGGATCTGCACTCCAGTTCATCTGACTCGGAAACTTGTGCTCTCAACCTTTCAGCCATCATCTCCTGTGCTTTGTGTACCACCTTCCCTTGCCTGCCACAACCGAATTTACATTTTGCAATATCTGCCCGCCCCTGAGATTACTATTTACTCAGCACGCATTTTGGTAAATGGAATCATGTTTCAAACTTAAATACCTTGGATTTTCCACTTCTAACAGAAAATTGTATAACACTACCAAAAGGGAAAGAACAATATCGCTTCTCAGAAAAAGAGGTGACAGCAGGATTATAGTGATGAGATAATGGCTATAATTAAGGTAAGATAAAGTCTATAATTAAGCTTAGTGAGCACTTCTGCACCCTTGTTAGAGTTAACCCATTTAAGCCCACTCCAATGCCTGGAGTTGGGCACTATTTTATCCTCATTTTGTGGACGATCCCCCCTTCAGAGAGGTGACATACTTTTTCTAAAACCACAGTGAGCCACAATATGAGTTGTGGAGATCTAGCTGGGAATGTCACCTGTTTAGTCTTGCTCTGGGCTTATCTCGACTTCCTGGAGGCTGGAAGGAGAGCACAGGGACCCAACTGGCACCTCCCTCGAAGTCAACCCACGGAGGCTCCTGCATTCACTTGGTCATCTGGTCCTCTAGGAGAGGAAAAACAGGGATTTAGGGGTGACCCAGGAAACCCACCTGGGAGTCGGGGGCATCACAGGGCCTCTTTTCAACATTCCCCTTTGTGTTGGGAAGGGTCATTCAGGACGTCCTCCTGCCTATCATCTCTGCACTTTCAGCATCTGTGGCTCCTGGGAGAGGTCATTCCGGGCCCTGACTTCTGGCCTGTTTTCAGTCATTTCTCACCTCCCCTGTCGCCTCTGGAGTCTCCCCCAAATGGTGTCTCTGGCCTCCCTCCTCTCCATGCCACTGCCAGGCCTCAACTCAGGCCTCATCATTTCTTCCCTGGGGCAACTGCAGTCAGTCTGGTCTGGCCCCCTCATACCTCCTCTCTGCAGTGTAGCCAGAGACCTGATATTTTCTTAAGAAAGTTTCAAACACAGAGCAGTTAGTTTTACAGGCAACAATACATGTTACCGCCTAAATTCTGCCCATCCATATTTGTTTGATGCATTTCAGACTAAGTTGCAGATGTGAGTACCCATCCCTCCAAGTCCTCAGCACGTGTGTGGTGACCTGGAATTTAACCTTGCTTGTAGCTGGGCTCTCGGCTTGAAGGAGGCCAAGGTGTACCTGATTCTGATTGTCTGGTACCTGGAATCCAACACAGGCTGCCTCCTCCATGATGTTCAACTTCACCCCAATGAGATCAAAGGCGTGTGCCCATGAGAAAGTGGGGGCCACGCCTGCCCTGGCCTCCCAGATTGGCTCCCTGGGTCTCTCTCCAAAAAAGTTTGGTGATGGCATTGCCAAGGCAACTGGGGGCCAAAAGGGTCTGAGGCTTACAGTGGAACTGACTGTTCAGAACGCACAGGCTTGAACATCACAGCCCTCAAGGGAATATCACTTTTGATAAGGCTGTCGACATTGCCCGATAGATGCTCACTGGTCTTTAGCTAGAGAACTCTCTGGAACCATTGAAGTGATCCTGGGGGCTGTCCAGTCAGTGGGCTGCAGTGGAAAAACTCAGCATACAATGAGAAGTACAGATCTGAAGTGTTCATTTGCTGAGATTTGACAAATATGTACACCTGTGTAACCCAAACCCATATCAAAATACAGAATTTCGCCATCCCCTTAGAAAGTTCCCTTATGCCCCTTTCCAGTCAATTTCACACCCTCTGTCCCTGTAGGGGGAGTGGGTTCTCATTTTTTCCTACCGTAAATTGGCTTTGTCTGTTCTTTGTTTTCATATAAACAGAACACGCTGTACCTACCTGGCTGCACCTGGCTTCTTTCACTCAATATACTATGATCTTATTTACTTATCCTTTTATGTGCTTATTGTTTGCTCTCCTCCCCCTGTCACTGGACGAGGAGCTCATGAATCGCCTGTCCACTGAATCGCCCCCAGCACATTGCCACACTATGTGGCACAGAGTAGGGGCTCAATACGTGCTGCTTGAAAGTGCAGCAGTGGTTGCCAGTGCCTGCACTCTTTTTGAAAAAAATGTCCTTTAGAAAATCAAGTATAAAAATGATATACAGAGGGGACTTCTCTGATGCTCCAATGGTTGACTCCATGCTTCCAGGGCAGGGGGTGTGGGTTCAATCCCTGGTTGGGGAACTAAGATCCTGCATGCTGCACAGTGCAGCCAAAAAAAAGAAACCTCACTAAATAAAATAAAATTAAAAATGGCTTTATAAAAAAAGGAAAAAGAGGTATATACTAGGGTAAAGGTTTAACAAGATAATTTAAAAATGATACATACATACACAAAGATTTATGCATTTCATTTGATATACATTTTGCCTTAAAGTTAAAAAACATGCACAACTACTGAACTCTAGTCAATGAAATGTCTCCTGGAGTGTTTAAAGATAGTGAACTGCTATCTGCAATTTATTTTGAAATGCATAAAAAGTAAGATGGAAGTATGGATAGACCTTTATGTGATAGGGCAAGCATGGAAGATTGTTCATTATAGAATCTAGGTATAGGTATATGGGGGTTTACTGTAATTATTTTCAATTTCCTGTATGTATAAATATGTTTATAGTAAAATGTTGAGGGAAAGTCATACATGTATAGGATAAAAATTTCACCAATACAGAAGGATGTTGAGTGAAGCCCAGGTGCACAATTTCCTCATCCCGACCACTCTACTCTCTTGGAGTTTTATTCATTGTAGATACTTCCTGGTCTGTCCTTCCAGAAAGGACTTATCCTTTTGCAACAATCATAGAAGGATCAACCTACTCTGTGTTTTGCACCTTGTTTCCTCATCCATCATTAATGTGTCTTGGAGGTTTTCCCCGCATCAGCACGTATAGTTTGAGTCTTTCATTTCACAGGCTGTATCATACCATAAACTTTCCCCCTTGTTTCCAATAGTGAGCATCTCACACATATGAATTCATACCCTTTTCAGTGCCAGATGGTACCTAGATCCAGTCCTCCCACAGCTCTGATCATCTGCTATGAGAGGGAGTGGAGAAGCACAGCACAGAGTTGTTCCACTCTCAGGCACAGGGACTGGCCTTTCCCAACCTCCAATTAGTCCATCATCTGTGGTGGGTTGTCCCCCAAGGGAGTGGGACCCATCCTGTTGGCTGAAAGCTGTTCTCTAGAGAAGGGGGAGCTGTGAGGCTCTGCCCAGTCGAGGAGGGGTTGGGGGAGAGTGCCAGCATCTGCAGTCTACTCCTTTCACTGCTTGGGCCGACTTGCTATTCATATTAAGTTTGCTCTCTGCAGGCTCAGCCACTCCAGAATTCTAGGTGATATGGACTTAACTGTGTCCCCCTAAATTCATATGTTGTAGCCCTAACCCCCCAATGCCTCAGACTGACTACCTTTGGAGACAGGGCCTTCACCGAGGTGATCAAGTTAAAATGAAGTCATTAGGATGGGCCCTACTCCAGCTGGCTGGTATCCTAATAAGAAGAGATCACACTAGAGGTGAGGTTGCATGGAGGGGCCACCATGTGAAGAAGCAACAAGACGGAGGACACCTGCAAGCCAATTAGAGAGCCTCAGAGGAAACCAGCCCTGCCGGGGCCCTGATCTTGGATGTCCAGCCTCCAAACTGTGAGAAAATACATTTCTGTAGTATTTTGTTATGGCTGCCCTACGAAACTGATGCAGTCATAATTCCTGGGAAGTTTCCAAACTATTAATAACTAGAGTCCATGCTATTGCAGCGGATCATGAGGCCTCAGCCGATACTCAAAATGCTGTCTGTTCTCAGTTGTCCTAATCCTCAGCCCTTCTGCTGGGCCAAGAGGCTGGTTGGTGACCTGAATGGATGGTACCACATCAGGCACTCAGTGCTGGTCCTTGTTGGTGGCAGGTCATGCATACCTTCGGTGGCAGTTACTAAAGCTGCTTTGGCATTCCCAATCTTGAAATCTTATTTCTTCCAGGTCCATGATTAAATTATTAAGCCATTTTCTGCATCCCACAAAACAGTAACTATCTGGCCATTTCTGTCTTTTCTCAATTGGATGACCACATGTGCAGCCTGAAGTTTGCCCACTTCAGGATTCCTTCTCATTCTCATCTTTTAGGGTCACTCCTGAGTGAGCAGAGCTATAGTGAAACAGCATCTGTTTTCAGTTTACACCAACCTCTTAAAGGACCATGCTCAGATTTTATTCTCCTCCATCAACTGGTCACGTAGCCATAGATGTGAACCAAGAGAGAAGTGGAAGGGCAACAACACTAGTAGGTGACATATGTGACACAGGAGATGGATGTCTGGCCTCATGCTCAACTTATTCTTGCAGCTTACGTATGCCCCCTGGACCTGAAACTCGAGCTAGATGTACTACTTCTACCTGATGTTGGATGGCTATAGGTCCTGCCTGACCTTATGACTTGCTGGATAGCTGTGCCAAGTACATGATGGGAAGCTCTGGCCTCACCGTCACTTGATGACCCAGTGAGGAACTGTTTTTTCTAATGGTGTACAGTTCTCTGCTGAAGATGGCATGGGGTTTGTCAAACACTCCACATGGCATCTTTATTTATCACAGATACTTCTAGTACCATGGGTTCTGTCTCACCATATGGCTCAAAGAAGTGCTGCTTGAATTGCAGCCTAAAGCTGCTACAGAGCCCTCGACTGCTCTGGGCTCAACTCAAAACTAGCACAGAGTAGATGCTCAATAGATATTCCCCTCTTTGGGGAAGTGGAGTACAGGAGAGGAGATACATATGCAAATGCCACTAGAGTAAGTTTTCCAGAAAAAAATACAGAAAGCCCAGTTAAATTTGGACTTCAGCTCACAAATGAATAATTTGTAGTTTAAGTATGTTTCATGCAATATTGGGGACATTCACACGAAATATTCATTGTTTATCTGAAATGCAAACTCAACTAGGTGTCCTGTATTTTTATTGGTAGATCAGGCACCCCACTTTTAGGGCCAAGCATCTAATAGCGTAAGACAGTTTTGTATGCTGGAAGTGGGGGAATAGGTGAATGCATTTGCAATCAGTACCCAATAGGAGAATAATCAGTAAAAATGAAAATGTGCCAATTTGGCTGGAGGATAGTGAGTCTGTAACCCCTGGCCAAGAGCTTGGGCTCTTGAGTTTGACTTCCGGAATCTGAAACCTGAATCTGCTGCTCACAGTATGGATGACCTTAGGTCATAGAGTCCTCATCTCTGGGTGAGGATTAAATAAGATTCTGCCCTTAAAGGGTTTAGCAAGGTGCCAGGCTCACCATTACTGCCAAATAAATGTTCATTTTCAAGATGACTGCAGGGTTGCCATGCAACAGCTCTCTCTAGTGGTCACAGGGCTATGCCAAAGTGCCGGCTAGGGCCCTGGAGGTCTACTTGGCTGCTGGCTATCCAGAAGCCAGGCTTGCCAGGCATCAAGAGATCCCCCATTAGAGGATCTGAGGATCTGATCCCCAGAGTCCAATCATTCACATGTCACCTCCACAATTTCTGCCCCAAACCAGCCACCATTACCTTATTAGTCAGTATTCCTCCTTTCAATTGTCTATTCTTAAAGAAAATCTATTGTAATAGGAAACTTCACAATTTTCAGTTAAAAGTCCCAGCATCATCAACGTTCAGAAATAGAAAGTAACCACAAAGGAGATATAAGTGAAACAGAAAAATGTGAAATTTTATGGGATAATGTGGTGAGAATTGGAGGATCTCACTCTCTCTCTCTCAATTGTAGCCAATTCACCCAAAGTAATAAAGACAGACTAGCTCCCAAGTGAGACTTTCTTCGTGCTGCAGTCACAAGAAGGGAAAAGGAAGAAACAGAACAAAAATGTTTCCCTGTTGGGATTTCATGCTCTGTCTGAAGAAATGTTGAAACTCTCTCCCCCTTTATCTCCACTTCAGTCAGAGTATTTCTACTTTTATCTGATTTTATCTGTGGTGGGAAGGAAAAACTGCTTTTAGACAAACAATCAAAATAACAATGACACAAAATCTAAACTGTATTGCAGCCACTTCCACCTTATTGGGAAGCTCAAGATTTTATCTAAGGAGAAAAGTCTTGTTTGTTTATGAGCGCAATGTCCAAGGGAGTATCTGGAATGGAGACGGGGACAGTGGTTTTAAAACATGTCCACAAATTCTTTGATGTGCCCTTCAAAAGAGGGGACTAATTCTCCCTTTGGGGGTGGAATGGATTTAGTGACACACTTCTAATGAAGGGAAGATAGTAGAAAGTGACGATGTGTGACTTTTAGAATGAAGTCATAAAAGATTCTGCAGTTTCCCTCTTTCTTTTTCTCAGATCACTTGCTCTGGGGGAGGCCAACTGCCATGTTGAGAGGACACTCAAGCAGACCAATGGAGAGATCTGAGAGGCAAAGTACTGAGGATAGATTCTCCAGCCCTGATTAAGCCTTTGGAAGATGCAGTCCTGGAAAACATTTTAATTGCAACTTCACGGGAGACTCTGAGCCAGAACCACCTAGCTGTTTCTATAGTCCTGACCCACAGAAACTGTGATAGAATAAATGTTTATGGTTTTAAGCCAAAAAGTTTTGGGGTAATTTGTTACACAGCAATAGATAACTAATACAAGGGGAAACTAAGGGAGCCAGGTATTTAGCTGCAGCATAAATAAAACAGTGTCCTTTTTGGGGAGAGAATTTTCTTCTGAAACAAGGACTCAAATGCTGAAAGTCTCCCATTTCATAGCTTAGAAGACTGATTCCCAAAGAGGAGGATGCCATGTAGTGAGTTCTGCTCTGCTGCATTGCAGCTAATGCCCAAGAAGGCTGTGGGATTGTGACTGGTCTTGGCTACTTTGCATTCAGGGTCACATGCAAGTAGGGGTGGGGTCTGAACCAGCACTCCATCTCTGGCTCTTGCTCCACTGCCCTATCGACTGCCTGGGCTCTCAACTGTGCTCCTAAGAGGAGTAGGAACCCTCCCTGCATCCTTGCATCTTTTAAAAAAAATATTTATTTATTTATTTTTGGCTGTGCTGGGTCTTTGGTGCTGCGAGGGCCTTTCTCTAGTTGTGGCAGATGGGGTCTACTCTCTAGTTGGGGTGGGTGGGCTTCTCACTGTGGTGGCTTCTCTTTGTTGCAGAGCATGGCTCTAGGGCATGTGGGCTTCAGTAGTTGTGGTGCACAGGCTCAGTAGTTGGGCTTTTGGGCTCTAGAGCACAAGCTCAAAAGTGTTGCACAGGACTAGTTGCTCTGTGGCATGTAGGATCTTCCCCGACCTCAAACCCATGTTTCCTGTATTGGCAGGCGGAGGTCATAGGACAAACTGCCATCTTGAAATCTGGAGAGTTAGATGAATACATAGAATTATAGTCAAGAACAGTTTACCTGAAGCAGAGGCTGCTGGAGCCGGTAACTTGTAGGAACATTTAAAAGGTAATTATGACAAGTTCCTGAAAACTTGAATGTGGACTAGCTTGAGAGTCCACAAGACTCCTGGGGCTCCAGTCTTAAGGCCTGTGTACTCTTTTGACAAATGTCCTTGGGGAAAAGACAGCTCACATTGACTGGTTGAACTCTGAGTCAGGTCATGTCAAGACAGCCTTGGGAATGGGCTCATCCAGGGAACTAATGGACTGATCGAATAATGACAGTTCTCTGGGAATGAGGCTTTGAAGTTGTTCTGATCAATCCCCTTCTGCTGGCCTCCAGTGGTTGTCAGGCTACTGGTTTTCACCAAGATAATGGGATTTTAGTTTTCAAGTCTATTGTGGAACTAGAAAGTGGGAGATGGGTAAGATAAAATGTCACAAAGCTTGATAAAATGTCACAAAGATTCAGCAATTTTTATTGAATAAACACATCCTCCCTACTCAGATTGCTGTAAGAATTCTGAAAAAATTGGTTCTGACAATTTTTGCCAGTTTTCTGATTGCTTTTAGGTAGGAGAGAATTTTTGCAAGTCTTTAACTTGCCATTGCCGTTGCTACTGACATCCTTGTGGAGAGTTTTTAAAAATGTGAAAATGTCACTATTAAAAGTCACAATGTGCTCTGGTTAACCAGGTCACTTGGCAGACTATCTTGTATCCTGGGGAATGTTAGACTGGATAATTAGGAATTGAAATTGTTAGGGGAGGGAAGAGACCCACTAGTGAGCTACAGGAAAAAGTCCAGGGAGAGTGGGAAGAAAATAGTAACCAGAGATGGGCAGTGGATGTGTGTCCAGGCAGGAATACAGTTTGGTGCCATGTCAGAGGGCAGCAGGACTAGTGCTGATGGTCCCCACAGGTGTGTGTGTGTGTGTGTGTGTGCGCATGTGTGCATGCGCTCATCTTTATCCACCTTGATTCTTGGGGCTTCAGCCCTGGGGGACTCTCAGTCCTGACCAGGAAAGACATGCCTGGGTTCTCTCCAAGTCAGGTCCTGATTGATGGTTTCCAGTCTAGAAGGTCCTTTCTGTATTTCAGGTCATTCATAGTCATAACAATCAATTCAGCTTCTTACAGAATATAACTATTCATCCTGAGCTCAAAGATCTTACACTTCTGTGAGTGTGGAAAATGCTTCCCCTCTTAAATCCTCATCAGAAGACATATATTAGTTTCCTATAATAAACCTTGTAGTTCTGAACCTTTGGACTGTCCTCCCCTGACGCCATATTGGTTGCTGGCAACAGAAAGTGGAGATAGTGGTGGGTCCAGACATGATGGCAGATGTTTGGCAGGGGTTGAGAAATACCAGCCTGCATCTTCTAATTCTCACAGAGTTAGTGGGGTCTCCCAATATCTGTGATGTTTCAGTCTTTGATTTGCCTTTTTGTCATTCTGTGACCTTGTACAAGTCATTCATATACAACCCAAGGCCTCTTCTATGGACTGAAAAGGTGGGGCTGGTCCTCTAAGGACCTCAAATAATGAGGGCATGTTTATTTTTTATTTGAGAGGAAAATGTCCTTCAGCCCAGGTAGCCCTTCTTCTTCCTTCTTGCTTCCAGTTTTTCATAAATCTTACCTGGATTCACAGTCTAAACTTCCTTATATCCCATTCTCTTCTCAGTTCCTTAAAATCAGGTTTTTTCCTCTAAAAATATGATTCTCACTCAGGGCATCAATAATCTTTTCATATGTAACTCCTCTGACCCTTCTCTGTGCTTGACTTTCCCAAGCCTTTCAGCAATGAACATTTTGGACTAGTGTCTCCTTCCTCCTACACTTCCTTCCTGTCATCTTTATCATCCTTTGTTGAAAGAGCAAAGAGGCTAGTATTGACTGGAGGCAAATAGGCAAAAGAGCGGTGCTAGACGACTTGTATCCAGCAGCTTCCTGGATGGCTTCCTTGGAGTCTCTTTCATGCAGCATGGCCACAGCTAAAGGCATGGTCTTCCTGCCGGAATCAACTCATCCCCCCATATTTCTAGTTACCTTTGGGATCCCCCACCTGAGACACAGACGGGAATCTCACCTGCTCCCCCATCTCCACCCTTCTAGGTCTACTTCCTGAACATCTCTCTAATCTGTCATTTTCATTTCTTGTGAAATGTTATCTTGTGTGTCATCACCTTTGCCTGGAGAGTTACATTTATCCAATCCCCTGTGATACATCGTAAGAACCCCAGAGCAGTCGTTGCTCATCTGAACATCCTTCTGTCTCATCTAAGACCATTAAGATCTTCAATGTAAGGTTCAAACTCTCTTCTACGGCTCCAGTCACTCAGGCCAGAGCTCTTTCCCATCTGTGAGCCCTCCAGTGATGGTGAAGAATGACATCTTGTGCAGAGAAAGGGAAGTTTTATTTGGTGATGAACAAGGGACGACATATGCTTGGTGGGAAAGCAGGGGCAGAAGTTTTCTTGGTGAGAAGCCTGCTCTGGTCTCCAAACATGGCTGTGTCATTGTCCAGGACATGGGCCAGCCTTCTGTGAGCCCTCGGGAGCTGGGCAGGGAGTGAATCCAGCCTCAGGAAATGGTTCTGTTGGGAGAAGACCCCAGACAGAATGGAGAGTCAAGGCCGCTGAGTCTAGATGGTATTGGCTCATGATCAAACCTGCCCTCCAGAGGGTGAGGAGGAGGCTGAGACCCTGGAGCTGGGGGTCTTGTCTCAGCCACCAGGGGAACCCAGACCTAGAGTCAGGGGGCTCCTTGTGCATGTGTTTGAGTGAGTGTATGTCTGTGTGTCCATGTGTATTTGTGTGTGGCGTGTTTGCATATGTGAGTATAAAGATGTACGTGTGCTGATGTGAGATTGTGTGCATCTGTACGTCTGTCTGAGTAACCATGGTGTGTCTGGGCACTTTTGTGTGTGTGTGTGTGTGTGTGTGTGTGTGTGTGTGTGTGTGTGTGTGTGTGTGTGTGTGTATCCATGATCGTGTGTGCTTCCCTTTGTATCTGTATTGTGGTGCCACTGTCAGCCTTGCTGTGGACTTCTCTCTGCATCTCAGTGTATATCTATATGGCTGTTTGTCTTTCCCTTTGGATGGCACTGTCCCAAGCCCCCTGCTGCCCTCACCAGGAGGAGAACAGCCGACCACCCCCCAAATCCTGCAGAGTGTGGAGCAATACTCACCAGCTTAGCAGAGGCCAGGTCTGTTCCTGGAAATCTTAGACCTTGATGACAAATTCTAGCCCATGGATCAGTGCGTCTGGAAAATGAAAAAAAAAAAAAACAACCCCAAAAACCAATAACCACAGACCAGAGGAAAGGAGCCCAGGGATTTTCATGGTCCCCAGGAGCCTGGGAAATGGAAACTCTGAGATTCAACTATGCTCAGGCAGGGCTTGAATGGGACTGTGCCTCCTTCATCCACCAGCCCAGCTCTTCTTAAGTTATGGCTAATGTGGGGAGACAGGGTCTACGTCTCAAGATGATCCTGATAATTCAAGGCAAAAAAGAACTCTAAAATGGGGAGAGCTGAGACTGGAGGGCCCTAGCTGTCCCACGTGCGCAGGAACAGAGCTCCCTGGGGAAAAGCCCTGCTCCTGCAGAGGGGAGAGAGGACTTGGAAGCAGGTCATGTCCAACTCTTTTGTGACCCCATGGATCGTAGCCCACTAGGCTCCTCTGTCCATGAGATTTCCCAGACAAGAATACCAGAGTGGGTAGCCATTTCCTTCTCCAGGGGATTTTCCCAACCCAGGGCGAGTACTTACTGACAATGGAATGTACCAGAGTGACATCCAAGTGGCTGAGAACTTCATTGACCAGGGGGCACACCTGAGCCAGGGGCAGAGAGTAGCATTAGGCACCTTGGGAGACACTGGCAGCAACTGCATCCCAAGTATGGGTTCTCTGGGGAGATCTTCTATCATTTGTCTGTGTCTGAGAGTGTTCGATTCTAAGCAATGCCACAGATGAACCCTCACACGTCCATACTGGGCAGATGGAGATGCTGAAGTCAGGGATGAGGTGTCCAATCACAGAACAAGTGGTTGTTCACTCTCTGATCTGGCTTCCGTTTCTGAATAGGCTGGACTGCTCTGGGAGGGGTGGGTTTCTGGTCATAGGAGATCCCGAGCATAGGCCGGGTGAGCCTTGTCTGCAGCCATAGCAGGGGTGGACTGGGAGCTTCTTGGGGCAGGAACCAATCTGTTTCAGCTGTAGTGTGGACACATAGAGTGCCTGGCCCAGAGCAGAAACCAATCAGCACATTTTGAAGGATGGGAAGAAGAAACATGGACAGATGGATCAATGGACAGATAGACTGATGGATGGAATTTACTTATCAAACTGAGTGACTCAGAAGAGCTTACCCCAGGGGCTTCTTTTAGCCTGAGAAGCTCTAAGATCCAAGGACCAGGAGGCCACAATTTGACTCCACTTACCTTGCCCTGCACCATCCCAGGAAGGACATCATTCAAGATGCCAGTGAGGTTGTCAACAAGGCTTTGAATAGGGAGGGGGCCCAATCTGAAAGAGAAAAGCATGGAGAGGGCAGGGGCCTGGGGCTGGTATGGAGAAGCACGGGTATGTGCCCACTGCAGTCTCAGTACTGATAAGGGAAACTGGCCTTGTGCCTCCACACCCACATGCATGCATAACAAGGCGCCCATCCAAAGGGAGTAACACCCTGCACAGCAGTGTACACACTAGGTACATGTAGAATACACACATAGTGCCTGCACACAGTAGGTGTTCAATCAGGCTTTGTAGAATCCATATAGGAATGAACAGTGCTTAGTATGCAGTTGTCATGAGGATTCAATGAGATGATACACGTGACACACATATGTGTGTTCGATAAATGTTAGTCATGAAGGGGGTGACTCCTGTATTTTATACCTGCCCCCCTCTCCCTTTCAAGAGTAACTGAAATAATTACCCTTGTGGGCTCCATAGCTATTTTACTCTTTACTGGGACAAAGCATGTTCACATTTATTATTTTTGAGGATTCTCTCAGTAACGCCAATATAGCTCCATACTACAATTATCTGAGTAAGCTGAAACTCAAGTTGGGGAAGAACTGTTCAAGTTCACACAGGGAGCCCTCCATCTCTTGCCATACCCCTCAGCTAGATGGGGCTTGAACTCAGATTTCTTGTTGCCTAATCCAGCATAAAATTGGTCAGCTTGGCCTAAGAAGGGATAGTGACCATTTACTTATTCATCCATCCATCTGTCCATCCATCCATCCATCCATCCATCTTCTCACCCTTCCACCCTCCCACTCACCCATTCTCCTATTGTTCCATCTTTCCAAGCATTCACCCATCATTCCATCCTATTGTCTCAACAGGAGCAGCCATCCCTCTGGCCTCACCCATCAAGCAGGGAGATTTGCAGGCTTCCAGGGGAGTGAGTACAGTCGCCAACAGCCAGGTGGACATTCTTCTGCTCATCTGTCACAGCTAAGAGTTCCACGGTGATGTTCAGCTTCACAGCCAGCTTCAACAGACTCCCCACCAAGGGTCTGCAGAGTAGACAGTCCGATGTAGCTGAGCTCCCATTTCCCAAGGCAGAGGAGGTTTTCTTCTGGACAGAAATGCCAGTCTCGCCTCATTCCATCTGGCCCACAACTGTACTCATCTCATTTCCCAGCAGGCTCAAAGAGGCCAAGTGAGTCTCCCAAGTGACTCAAGGTCACTCAGCATAGCAGCAAATGAGCTGAAGTTGGAGGCTCAGGTCTTTTGGATAGACTCCAACAGCTTTTTTCTTTCTTACCACTCATGATCATCAAGGTCTCCTTTGGTGAGCCATCCTCCCATCCCCTCTTGGAGTCCACTCACGTTTTCACATTGAGGATCATGCCCAGAGGGATTGTGACATAGAGACGATGGCCATCAGGGCTCTGCACAAGGCCAAGTTCCAGCAGCTGAGGGTTAGTGATCTTCAAACTACCCAGGGAGAAACATTGGAGTGAGAAACATTAACTCCTCTAGTCCTAAACTTAGAAACCACATCTAATCCCACCATGAGCTTCTCAGAGGTGGAGCTACCCATGAAGTGGGATGGAGGAGATATGAGGGGAGTCTTGTAACAATAGCCGCATGAGTTTTGAGTCTCACATCAGTTTTTCCCATCCTCTGCAATGGGTCAGATCCCTCGGCTCACTTCAGGTCTATGAGGTTTTCCAAGATAAGAAACTGTGTCTGGGTTATATTTACATCCTGTGCGCTAGCTCAGAGCCTTACAAAGAAAGGGGCTACTTTATATTGGCTGAGTTTGTGGACTGATGAGCAGGTGGGTGGATGAATATGTGGGTAGATGCATGTAAGAGAAAGTGATTAGATGGAAGGGCAGATGGTCAAGTGGATGTATGGGTGGGTAAGTGGATGAGTGGATGATGCTGGGGCAACTGGAGTAAGTCCTTCACATTTAAGAGTAGGGATCATGAATCTTGCTGAGTCCTTCAATGGCAGGTCAAGCAATAAAGTTTATCACGAAGACGGAGGAGCAGGAAGCTGAGGAGAACTGAGAGAGGGTGGAAGTAAGCCTCTTCTCTGAGGCCTCTTCTCTTCTCTGAGCTAGCCTCAGTGTCAGATGATTTACATCTTCTCCAGTCCTCCTGACAGTTCTTCTCTGTGGGTACCATAATCTTCATTTTACAGATGGAGAAACCAAGCCCAGAGAGGCTGAGTGCCTTGCCCCGGGTCACCCAGCAAGTACATGATGGATACAGAAATCAGACTCAAGGCTGTCTGTCTGTCTTCAAGTCAGAGGCAAGCATCTGGGTTGGGGGGGGAGGTGTGGGTAGGAATCCCGGAAATGGATTTGATCCAGTTCTGTGAAGGACTCAGCCTTGCCAGCTCACTTTCCACTCTTGCTCTTTGTTAACTGGATTGTTCCACGGACATCACATGATGATGTCACTGAGGAGAATAGGTTACACTTTCTTGCTTACGTCAAAAGCCACCGTGTTCACTAGTGAGGAGAGCAACTTAAGAAGGGATTTCACCGATACAGAGAACAAAATTATCATGGTAGAGTGGAAAAAAGCCTTGGCTTTGGACTTAAGTCAGTTAGAGTTAGAACCCGCATTCTGCATCACTCTGGTGGTGTGGGCACAGGCCCCCTTCTGTGCTCCCACTTTTCTATAACACTAGGGATTATTAAATTGACCTCAGAGGACTATGGTGAGGGTTATAGATGATGCTGGAGATCCAGGCTGCGCTTCAGGACTGGGAGCAATTGCTGGCTCAGGAGAGCTGCTGCTCCCTGCCAGACTGTGAGGGGGTCTCAGCCTGAGTCCTGGCCTCATGTTCTGATGACCCCGCTCCCTCCTCCAGGGCCACTACCTGGGGCTGGCTGATCTCCAGCGGGAGATCTCTGGTGGGGCCCAAGGCCCTGTTTCAGGGCTACTCACTCAATGATGTTGCTCAGGAGAGGGGTGAGTGAAGTCACTTTCTGAAGCAGGCCCCCCAGCAGGCCACTAGGAGTGTTCCCTCTGGTCTTCAGGATGTCTAAGAGTGGAAGGTTTTCGAGAATCCCCAACAGACCTTCAGAGAGCAGGCCATTGCTGAGAGCTGGAAATGGGTGTGGAGTCCTTGGGGGTCAGATCTGACAATTATGGCTCCTCAGTCCTTGCCCCCTTTTAGCCCCTTTCCCAACCATTAGATGATTGCACACACACACGCACACACACGCACACACACGCACATGCACACACACACGCGCGCGCACACACACACACACACACACACACACACACACACACCTGGAAGAAGTTGTCACAGACTCTCACTTACCATCTGTCAAGCTACCAGCAAGATCTGTGGGTCTTGGGGCCAGGGCTGGAGTCACAGCCAAGGGCAGATTCTGGTCCAAGGGCACGGGCAGGACTTCCAGCAGGGCCGTGGTCTGGGCCAGCAGCCCACAGAAGACAACCAGGCTCCTGATTTGAAACATCCTGTCACTCAGTACCTGTGGAAAGGACCATTGTGGCACAGATACTAGAGAGGAACCCATCCATGGCCTGCCCCCACCCCAGCATACCAGGGAGTGAATAGCAACAGCTAAGGCATTTGCTCTGAGCCAGGTGTCAGGCTGAGTGCTCCACATTCAGTGACTGATTTCATCTTTACCCTTAAGATGTGGACACAGCACCTGCATTGCACCAGTGAGGAAATGCGGGTCTAGTGAGTTTAGGTAACTTTCCCCAAGGTCACAAGTGCACACTGGGGATAGGATTTAAAGATAGCTCTCTCTGCCCTGGAGGCCTCTGTTTAAATTAAGTGACCATCAGATTTACTTTCCAGCTGGGCTTGCTTACAATGTATTGAATGAGACAAAGCAAATTAAAAGGCTTAAATGTGCTAGTGGCTGAGGAACTCGACTGCTTTGTCACCATCCTCCTTAAGTCCTCTGGTCTGCGTGTAACCATCCTCCTTAAGTCCTCTGGTCTGCGTGTAACCCGTGATGCTTTGTGGAAGCCCTTGCAAGTCACAAGACCATCAAAGGTGGCAGGGCTATAGCTACCATCTCATTCATACCAGTGCTGGGAACCATTCAAAGTACTCATTCCACAAGGACAAGAGGACTAGAGATGGGTAGTGATTTTCCCAAGGTCAAACAGCAAACTAATGGCAGAACTGCAGTTGGAAGAAGATGTCCCTCCTACCCCAACTCTCCACCCCCACCAATATACACACTATCTCTTCCACGTCTTTCTCTTTTCCCTCAAGATGACCTGGACAAACTTCCTGGGCAACCTCTGACATCTGCCTCCCTTTTGCACCAGTCCCCTTCCCAGATGTCACCATCCTTCTCCAGGGCCTTTTTGGAAGTCAGTAAAGGTGTTGAGAACTGGAGCTGGCTCCCACACTCTGGAGACACTTGGCTGCTTCGGGCAAAATCCTATCAATTGGCCAATTTGGCCAAAGAGCCATCATTGTTGCTGCCATAGGAATCAAAACGGCTTTTTGGTCCAAAGAGCCAGTTGTGGCTTCCTTGGGAGGTAAACTTGGCTTGGTGCCTCTGAATCTCTTTTTAGCAACAGATCTTTTATGACTCCAATGGAAGCTAAGGACCCTTGGTCCCAGAAAAATGCACCAAAATGTATAAAATTGGGTGGATTGTAGGAGGTTGCTGGATGACGGCCTGGATGCACAATGGTAAACTCAAGATAAAACTCTACTGTAGAGACTGGGATTTAGGGCAGGAGGAGCACGCCCATGAGAGATCCCTAGCTCACGTGGAATTTGAGCAGTGCACCTACCGCCACTTGCTCCCTATCACCATCAAATGGCCTGCTGCCAAAAGTCTCTACACTGATGTCAATGGTCTCTTAGGGAGGCAGAGTAGACGGTTATCACCTTGCCCCCCAAATGGCAAGCCTTGGTTCTCTTGGAAGACCCCCAAAGAGTGATCTGAAGTGCAGCCAGCCAGTGATGCCTCAGTGTGGAGGCTAGCACCTCTGCCCTCCGAGGCAGTAGTGGTGGTGGTGGGGGAGGGTGGAATGCGTAAGACTCACCTGGCTTCTCAGAGGTCCTGGGAGCTGTCGTGGTCTCCTTGCTTTGCTGAGCAGGCAGCCTTTTTTATAGTGTGGAAATCAGGAAATGAGTGATCGAGAGATGGATTTATAGATAATTCAGAATTCGGCAATCTGTTGGTGTCTTTCAGGGCTCTCCAAAGTAAATAATTGCCAGTCACATTAGTAGGTGGGACCATTAAGCTGTTTGATCGACAAATTAAACAGAAAAATGAGATGGGGATGTTACTCAAGATTTCATGGTTTCATGAGCGGGGCTGAGGCTGGGAACCCTGGCTCCAAGGTGGCCTGAAGATTACATTTGGAACACCGGGAGAGGCAGCTGTTGGAGCCCTGGAAGGGACCTCAGTCTCACTGTTGTTTACTCGCTAAGTTGTGTCTGACTCTTTGTGACCCCATGGACTATAGCCCTCCAGGCTCCTCTGTCCCTGGGATGCTCCAGGCAAGAATACTGGAGCAGGTTGCCATTTCCTTCTCCAGGGGAATCTTCCTGACCCAGGGATCGAACCCACCTTTCTTACCTCTTCTTCTTTGGCAGGTGGGTTCTTAACCACTAGCGCCACCAGTCTCATTGTCGTTGTTGTTCAGTCGCTCATTCATGTCCAACTCTTTGCAGCTCCATGGTCTGTAGCACACCAGGCTTCCCTGTCCTTCACCATCTCTCAGAGTTTACTCAAACATGTCCATCGAGTTGGTGATGCCATCGGACCATCTCATCCTCTGTTGTCCCCTTCTCCTCCTGCCTTCAGTCTTTCCCAGCATCAGGGTCTTATCCAATGAGTTGGCTCTTTGCATCAGATGGCCAAAGTCTCATATCCAGTGTAGAAAAAGAATCAAATCGTCTCTGATTTCCCTACATCTGGAGCGCCCCTCGGTTCCAGGGCCGGGGTATCCTGACTTCTGAATCCCAATTGCATGACAGTCACATGCTGGGAGCTAGACATCTTCACAGAACCCTGGAGGGAGGGGCTGCTGCTCCTGCTTTGCAGAGGTGGAAACTGAGGCCCGGTGGGGACAGGTGCCCAAGGACACAGAGAAGATGAGGGCAGGGTTAGTTGCTGCAGTGCTTACTACTGGGCAAATGTCTCTTTGAGTAACAAAATACAAAGAAACTATAAGGGACTAAAAATAACTGTGTGCATCTGCAGTTGGAGCAAATTATGGACAACAAGATACAAAAAGACCAAAAACCCAACTGCCTCTTCTAAAGGGCTGAGAACCAAAACCGGGGGGTCTGAAGCAAAAGCAGGGTAGTGCACATACCCCCTGCACCCAACACCACCAAAAGGGTGGGCAGACCACCTAAGCCCCACTCCAGGCCAACCCCTGGACACACCCCCTACCCTCACTCCATAGAAGGAACCAGCGTGCCCCGCCTCGGGGCGGGGGGAGCAAGGGAGCCTGTTACTTATTTTCACTTGCCCCTGCTGTTAGCAGGCGTCCCAATAAAGCCTTGCCTGAATTGATTGTCTGGCCCCTAGTCAATTTCTATTGACTAGGGAAGGCCAAGAACCCTGGTCAGTGTCATTAAGACTCAAGCTACTGGATAATAATCACAATAAAAACAGTGTCACAGCTAAGGCTTGCTGAGCTCTGCCTAAATGTCAGGCCCAGCATCGCTAATTTTCACATCCAGCCCTTGACGAATTCTCACAGCCCCGTGTGGGGTGGGAATGAATACATCTATTTTACAAAGGGGGAAACTGAGGCTTGGAGTGTGAGGCGACAAGTCCAGAGTCTCACGGTGTGCACGGGGCCCAGGCATCTATGCTCCAGTTCTTTCTCTTGATCACTGGGCTGAGATGAGGATGCCTTGGGCACACTCTGACCATTTTGCATCCCTCCATCTGTGAATGTCATGCTCCCACTGTATAACCTGAAAAAGGCTACCTGGTCTCCCAGGCCTGAGGGATCGTGTGGCATCCTGATCTCTACCCTTACCCTTTTTCCTTCCCTTCCCCAAATGAAGGCATGAGGAATTTGTTCCCATCCCTTGGGCCTTTGGAGTCTGTTTTACAGATGAAAAAAATGAGGCTCAGGGAGTTCCAGATCTTAGTCCAGTGAGAGCAGCTCTTGCCTTGTGGAACCAAACACCTTATAAGCAAAAGCAGAGAGCGAGGGAGGAAATGCACATTTATTGAGTACCTACTGTGTGTCATATGCTTTCCATACATGAACTTCATCTTTGACGTGATTGGTTGATATTGTTGAACCTCAAATATCAGAGGAGACTAAGGTTCAGAGAGGGTGATTATTGCTGAGGAACACACAGTGAGTGAGTGGTGGAATCAGAATTCTCCCCCGTGTCTGATGCCCTGGTAATCAGTGAGCCACCCTGCCCTCCCCTCATTTCAGACTGTCACGGGAGCTACTCCTGCTTCCTGTGAGTCTGGCTGATGCCTCTAGGAGGCTGTGGCTTTGAACTCAGTTATCCATTCAAGCACATACCAGACTGTTCCCACAGCCTGTGTGTTGACAGTCAACCTCAGAGGGGTCCCCTTTTTTTGTTATTTCGGTACAGCTCTTCCGGATTGGGTCACATTGTTACTATCTTTTGGGGAAACAGAGGCAGATAAGTCAAGGAATGGATTCAAGTTTGTTATTGGACAGCTAACAGCCAAGCTAGGAAGTTACATTTATGTTATGGCAGAAAGGGGATGGCTTTGGGCCCATATCGCCCTGGTTCAAATCCCATGACCCTGGGCAAGTCCCTCCAATCCTTTGAACCTCAGTTTCCTCATCTGTAAAATGGGAAAT
This sequence comes from Okapia johnstoni, assembly GCA_024291935.2. Lineage (NCBI taxonomy): Eukaryota > Metazoa > Chordata > Mammalia > Artiodactyla > Giraffidae > Okapia > Okapia johnstoni. The sequence continues at coordinate 51,926,860 of CM044324.1, read as the reverse complement.
TAGTATCTATCTCACAGGGCTGTGGGGGATAATGTCTAAGGAAGGGGTTTATGTTCAGTTCATAAGCTCATGTGTCTACATAGTTTTCTTTTTAAAAAAAATTTTTTTTTAATTTCCTTATTTATTTGGCTGTGCCGAGTCTTAGTTGCATCATGTGGGGTCTCTTGTTGCAGTGTGTGGACTCTCTAGTTGTGGCGCACAGGCTCCAGAGTGTGCAGCCTCGGTAGTTGCAGTTCTTGAGCTTAGTTGCTCTGTGGCATGTGGGATCTTGGTTCCTAGACCAGGGATCAAACCCGTGTCTCCTGCACTGGAAGGTGGATTATTAAGTCCCTACATGGTTTTCTTTTTAAATACATAATCCCTTTATTTATTCATTTATTGTATTTTGGCTGCATCTTGCCACATGGCATGTGGGATGGTTCCCTGACCAGGGATTGAACCCAGGCCTCCACAATGGCAGCATTGAATCCTAACTACTAGGCAACCAGGGAACTTCCCTGTATGCTTTTTTTCCCCCCTAATGTATGTAGAGTTTAATATTTCAAGTATCGTTTTGCTGAATAACAGAACCTTCCCCATTTCCCCTGGCATTTTATTTCTGTTCCAGGGGCTTTATTTGTGCCAGGGCATCTGAAGGAGGCTGTCCTGTCCTTGTTTTGACTGGAAATGTAGAGACAGCTACAACCCCATTTAGTCCCTCGATGCCTAGATGCTGTGCTTCCCTTCCATCCTAAAAGCCCCTTCGAATTAACTTTTTAAATTATATTTTCTCTTTTATTTTAAAATCAGAGGATAATTGCTTTACAGTGTTGTGCTAGTTTCTGCCATAAAACAACATGAATCAGCCACTGGTATATTTACATCCCCTCCTTCTTGAACCTCCCTCCTCCTGTTGGGAGCTGTTCTGGAACTATTGCCAGATGACAAAGTCATGGCACCAATCAAGAAGAAACTGCAAAGCGGTTTCTCTCCAGGATCGGAACCTTCCCTCCTTCCTGTTTCTATGCTTCTGTTGTGGCTGGCTGTGTTTCTTTCTTTCTGTTGGGAGGCGTCCTGGATCTACTGCCGGGTGACAAAATCACGGCACCACTCAAGAAGAAACTGCAAAGCAGTTTCTCTCCAGGATCGGAACCTTCCCTCCTTCCTGTTTTTATGCTTTTGTTGGGGCTAACTCTGTTTCATTCTTTGATGGCTGGAGTTGTAGGGGCTTCCATGATGAGGTCATGAGAGTCCAGTAAAAAGAAAAATGATCCCTTGTCCCAGAGAAACATTCCAAAAATGATTAAGCCTACTGAGGCCCCTGACTGGTGAGTCCCTAACACTCAGCCAGGGAATAAGGCCATGATCATTTGGAAAACAAGCCCTAAGCCTATTGTGACCTGGTCTCATGAGGAGATTGTTACTGATGACTGGAAAACTTGGGTCATGTATCAGGGAAAATTACAGAAACTAAGCCAATTGCCTTTCCCCCTCAGAATCTTAGCATAAACGGAAAAGAACTATATGAATTGTATTGTAAATGGTTTCTAGGTAAACTGCAAAAGACTTGTCCCTGCCAGAAATAGCCTTGTATTATGTGGGTAGATGGTAAACAAACCACCACTGACAATGGCTGTACTATGAGAAACTTTTTGCCCTTAGACACCGCTATAGTTCTTATTCACTGAAGCAAGACGCTGTATTCACTGTAGTAGCAGGCTGTACAGAAAAAGTAGATGGAATGGTATGATTCATAGACTATGTTCTAGTAAAATAAAAATAGGTTCCTGGGTAAACATGTAACCAAAATGTGACAACAGACTATGAAAAAACTTTTAACACATCTTAGAATCAGGGGATGTTGATCTGAATGGAAAAATATTGTAAGAATCATTACGTAGAAGAACATGTGCTATGTAAATAGAGACTAAAGCAATAAAGATTATGGTCCTTGGGCCATCAAAAACTCTCTGTCTCCTTTCTTTTCCTTTCGCCGATGCCATTCATCCCTTGGGGACCCCTGGACCAGCTGGAGCGGGACTCCGGCACCCTCCCACCCCCACCCCATTCCTTCCCTCTTGTTTGTCTGCACTGGGTCTCAGTTGAAGCCTGTGGGGTCTTTCATTGCCAGGTATGGGCTCAGTCGTTGCCGCATGCAGGCTTCGTTTCTCCGTGGTATGTGGGATCTTAGTTCTCTGACTAGGGGTTAAACTTGCATTCCCTGCATTAGCAGGTGGGTTCTTAACCACTGGAACATCAGGGAAATTCCATCCCTTCAAATTTAGCCTTTACTTTTTACTCCCTTGCTGGACACCCAAAAGTGTTCTGTGTCGCAATTCCTTGGGCCTTAGGCAGGACCCTGGGGGGCTACCTTAGTCCATCTGCCTGGACTATGACCTTCCAGTTGACCTTCTTTCCTTGGGGTCTTGCCATCTTTCCTGGCTCTGGAAGGGAACAGGGGCACAGACCCTGCCCATTCTGGAATCCCCCACATCGACCTGGGGTTTCTACTGGCCCTCCTCCCATGCCAAGGTTTGCCTGGGGAGAAGCAGGAGACACTTCAACTATGTTCTCTTCAGTTTCTCTTGGACTCTCACACACTCCACCAACAGGGGAGATTTTCTAGTCCTGGGGGCAGGAAACCTTGCTTCAATTAGCCATATGCATGCTATTCTTAATATATAGCCTTAGACTATATATTAGACTATACTATAACATAGTATAGTCCCACGTTTTGAAACTAAAAAACTCAGGCTTAAAAAATAATTAACCTACAGTAAAACTGACTTTTGGGGTGCGTGTATAATTCAATGAGTTTTAACACGTGAATAGTTTTATGTAGCCACAATAATAATCAGGTTACTATAGAACATTTCCATCACCCCCAAAATACCCTCATGCCACCCTTTCAGAGTCACTCCTTCCCTTCTCCTGACTCCCTCCTGCCCCTGCAACTGGCAACCACTCATCTGTTCTTTGTCACTGATGTTTTGTCAGAGACCCAGGCTTCGGAGACTCAAAAGCCTTCTCTCAGCTTCTGCTGAAGTTGCCCTTCCTGGAAGCACCAGTATGGCTGGTTTCCCTGCCCCGAGCAGGACAAGGATCATGAGGCATCAAGAAGTGTGGACGGACATCCAGTTAACATTTCAAGACAGTGTTTTCCACGTTGGTGATGTCAGTGCCTCCTCATTGTGTTTCTCACAAACTGGAGGTTGTGCCCTTCTTCATCCTATATATCAGATTGTGATTGTGTTGGGGAGTCTTTACTGGCATTGTTTTGTGAATCAAGAGATCCCTTTTTAAAGGGCAGAAGTTCATTTTATTTTTCAATTGTGCAAGGTCTGCTCTCCAGAACTTGGGAGTGGGATGCTAGCTCTGTCCCCTGGGAGCCAGAACTCTGTATGGAAGGGAGAGGATGTTATGTTACAAGCATAAGTGGGCAGGGTCTGGAGCAAGCATCTAAGTACTTGGGGCTGAATTTCTGCTTCAATTACCCCCTACCCTAGACCTCGGTGTCATATTAGAGGTCCATGGTGCACCAAGCTCCTCCAGGAGAAAACATGATGAACCTTAAAATGGAAAAAAAAAAACAACGGAATTCAAAAAACCCGAGGAGGGCTCTTGAGAAAGGCACTCCCAGCAGGGGTCAGAGAAAGGCAGACAAAAGCTGCTTTCACTGAGGGACCAGGCAACCTCGCTGGAGGATGAGGCCCAGCCCTCCTGTGTTTGCTCTTTGAATCATGAGCAGGAAAATCCCGTAAACTCAAGGCTGTCAAGGGGAATCTTTTGTGTGAACGTGGGCGTTTAGGGTTGCAAATCCCCGGTGAAGCATTTCAGATTAGGGAGTCTGAGTTGAAAGATGGAGACATGAGTATCGCTTGCCCCATTCTCATCTCTGAGCTGTTGACACCTCCTTGTTTGAGCGTGTCAGTCAAGCTGAATGAACATTTCATCATTTTCCCCTAAGTGCAGGGGGTGTGTAGATGGGTGCAGGGATGTTGGGAGGGAAGACTGAAGTGGGGAATCCACAGTGGTCAAGGTTGTGGGCTCTGGAGCCTGGAGTCTGGCTGCTTGAGTGCAGTTGGCTTGGTCATTTCCTGGCTGTGTGAGGACAGCAGTTTTGAATAGGATAGCAGTTTTGAACTTCATGAGGTTGCTGTGAGGATTTGGTGAGATGCTGGATGCAAGCTCTGAGCACCAAGCTTGGCATATGCTGAGTCCTTAAATGTGTGTGCTACTGCTATCAATTGTGTGTGTGTGTGTTATTTCCTCTTTATTTTTCAGTATGCTCTTCCTTGCCTTGGGTGGAGGAGGACAGGAATCTATATTTAAGAACTGAGGGACTTCTCTGGTGGTCCCAGTGGCTAAGACTCTGAGCTCCCAATGCACACATTCGATCCCTGATTAAAAGGTCCCACATGCCGCAACTAAGGGTTCTCATACTGCAACTAAAAAAAAAGAGTTGAATAGTCATTACTTATTAACAATGAATTAAATGACTTTTAATAAGCACTTCCCATGGACCTAGCACATGCTAATCATACTGCAACTGCTTTTGTGTATTCCTGCAAATATCCTGCAGGGTAAATAGTTTTTATTTTCAAAATAAAAATTCTTTGTTAAAGTATAACATAAATGGGAAAAATGCACATAAACGAATCGCTCAATGAACTTTCACAAACTGAACACCTTCCCTGTAATCTGCACCCAGATCAAGAAACAGAATGGCATCAGCCCTGCAGAGCCCCTCCCTCTCCTTCTAGTCACTAAGCATCTCCCTGAGGATAACACCAACTTGACTGCTGACTGCATGGATTAGGTCTGCTGTGTTTGGGCTTCACATAGATGGGAGATCTGTGTTTCGGAGCCTGGCTTTATTAGGTGTGTGCAGTCGAGTGAGTGCAGGTCATTCTCATTACTGTAGAGCATTCGGCTGGTGACTGTCCCACAAGCTATTTATCTATCCACTGTATTTATCCATTTTTTTGATGTGCACTTAGGGAGTTTTCACTTTGGGGCTCTTATGACTATGGCTGCCATGAGCAATCTTGGACAGGTCTTGTGGTGTCCAGAGACACGTATTTCTGTACTTAGGGGCGGGATTTTGGGTCAGAGGGAGGAATATGTTGCCCTTCTGGAGATGCTGCCACCTAGTTTTATAAAGTGGAGTTATGACTCACCTCCCTCCAGCAGTGTGCTGGCTCCTGTTGCTCCACGTCCTGCAAGATTTCTACCCCCTTTCTGCAGGGGAGGAAGACCAAAAGGTTAAGTGCCTTGTCCCTGACACAGCCAGGGAGTCCTAAGACCAGGACTCACCCATCATCTAATCACGAGTAAATGTGCCAGGCCTATGCTGGGAGCGGGTGGGGGGTGTGTGGTCACTGGCTGCCCTGATGCCCATGTCCATATGTTCATGGAACCTCTTATTGGGTTGAATCTAACTTGAACTCAGATCTGTTGGGTGCAAGTGTTTCTACTTTACCACTCTGTCACCATTTTTCACTCCCCTGGAATCCAGCAGAGTGGTTGGCACACATTAGATGTTCAATAAAGTGAAAGTGTTAGTTGCTCAGTCATGTTCAACTCTTTGCAACCCCATGGACTGTAGCCCTCCAGGTTCCTCTGTCCATGGAATTCTCCAGGCAAGAATACTGGAGTTGGTTGATGTTTCTTTCTCCAGGGGATCTTCCCAACCTAGGGATCAAATCCAGGTCTCCTGCATTGCAGGCAGAATCTTTACCATCTGAGCCACCAGGGAAGCCAGGTGCTCAATAAACATGGGTTGAATGGATGAGAGGATGGGAAATCTCAAGAGGACCCTCCCTGCACTGATGAGCAGATCCATGGATGGGGGCTACTGCTGCTGCTAAGTCGCTTCAGTCGTGTCCGATTCTGTGCGACCCCATAGACGGCAGCCCACCAGGCTCCACCATCCCTGGGATTCTCCAGGCAAGAACACTGGAGTGGGTTGCCATTTCCTTCTCCAATGCATGAAAGTGAAAAGTGAAAGTGAAGTCGCTTGCTACTAGCTGCCAATTACAGGATAAGAAACCATATTTTCTGTGTCATTTCTGGGCTGATGAGCAAACCCAGGTATATCCAGTCTCAGGATGAGATCCATCAGGTCTGACTTCTGGAACCCAAACCTCAGGACCTAGGCAGGAGGCCCTTTGCACTCTTCAGAGCTAGAATTTATTATGGAAGAGGACAGGATGTCCATAGAACCTGTGGTACAAGTTTTTGGGGCATCAGAAGCCCCACTGTAAGGGAGACTTAAGGTCTCCAAGTGTGTTATTTCCCTCTAATCATCAGTAGCTGCTGGAGGGCGCTCAAATCTGGTTCATGGAAGGTTGGCTGGACTCAAAGTTGGTTGAGTTCGTGAGCAATATCCTGTTCTGTAAGGAGAAGAGGCAGAATCAGTCACCAAATGTCTGCCTCCAACTCCCCAGGTCCACAGTGAAGGGGTCTCTCATCCTTCCATGCTGACCAAGGCTCAGTGCTGGGAACATTTGCATTGAAACTTTTCAAACGATATCTAATTATTCACTTCTTGTGTCTTCCATTCACAATGAGTTCCCTGAAGGCAGGGACTTTATCTGTTTATCTGCAACTGGGGCTCAGGTTGGCTCAGGTAGGGGAGTCAGTGCTCCCTAAAGGATTGAGCGGAGATCTTGGGGGAAGCTCTGGTGACCTGGAGGTTTGATGGGGGACAGCCTGCTTGGTAGGGGTGTCCTGCACTGTCCCACCTCACTTGGGGACAGTGATGGTCATGGTCACACATTCACCTCCAAGTGTCCTCAGGGCACATGCAGACACCCCTCAGAAGGCCTCCATAGGAGCTGAAGCAGGGGCACCTCTCTTGTCCATTTGCCCATCTTCAGCCCTTCCCACCAAGCAGACACAAGTGCTCACTTACCCATGAGGCTTTTCAACAGTTTCACATCCAACTGTCTGAGTATCTCATCAATCAGAGGACATACCTGGGCCACCAGGACAGAAAGAAGGGTCAGACCAGGGACTGGAAGAAGAAAACTGGAGGGCCTGTGGCTGGGAGCCATGGGATTTCAACAGGGAATTGTGGCAAGAGTGGCTCCCTTGTATTGAGTGCCAACTATTTGCCAGGAGCCATGCACCACACTACTCTGCTTTGTCCCCCTGAATCTCTGTGACTTTCTGTGAAATAGAGAGTATGATGGTTCCCAAGCTACAGCTGGGGAAACAGGTTCATGGAGGCTAAGTCACTTGCTTAAGGACACAGCCAGTAGATGGCAAAACTGAACATTTTAATGGAGATTTCCCAGGTTCTAAAGACCCAATTCTTCAACGAAATGCCAATATATATGCCCTGACCCACAGAATCAAGGATGCCCAAGGTGAAAACCCTTTTTCTCAAACTTACCTGACTTTCTATCAGATGTGGGGTAACTTTTTCCAGGTTGTCTTTGAAGTTGCGGAGAAGAGGATTCACCTTTGGTGGGATAACTCTAGAAAGAGAGGTGGGTGTATTGTACAGAACAGATAAATACAGGAAACACTAATGTCAAGGGCTGTGTGTGGAAAACATCTCACCCAGCCATTGACTCCTCAGCCAGCTCTACATGAGAGGTGTCACTGTAAGCAATAATCAAAGGGCGAAGTGATGTGCCTTGCCCAAGGTCACACAGCTAGTTAAGTTCTGATTAGATTAGAACCAGGTCGGTAGCCACACCCCACAGTCCTCTTCATGGATGTATGGCACGATCTAGGCATTCAGTGAATATCTGATGAATAAATGAACGGACATACACTGAGGACCTAGTTGCTTTCAGCCATCTGAAATTATGGAGAGAAATCAGACACAGATCTTGCCCTTGAGGGACTCACTAGTCTGTTGGGGTTCACCCACTTGGTCAGCCAGCCTACAGATCTTCATTTAGATCTGTTTTTTTTTCTATCTTGTTCACTACTGTATCCCTAGCATTAAGCACACAGTGCCTAGCACATAGTAGGTTCTCATCAAGTGTCTGTCGACTGGCTGAGTGATGAGGAGGAGCTTTAAAGGAGAAGGAAGGGGCATGTAGGCCTAAGGACCAGCATGTACAAAGGCACAGTGGCATGAAAATATATCATACTGATGGAGGGAGCCCTCAGAGAGGCTCGAGGGCAAAGGGCTGCAGAGTAGGGCATGGGATAGGACAAGTAGGGCCTTGAGTGGCATCCAGGAGTTTGCTGTCTATCCAGAGGGTGTTGGAGAACCACTGGAGGGTTTGAAACAGAGGCAGGGTGGGGAACAAGACCAGATTTCTGGGCTGGGGGAGAATGAAGACCAGAAAATGCCCCCTGCTGCAGGGGGAGAACGGAGTGAAGGCAGTGAGGTCTGAGTTACGGAAAGCCGGAAGAGGTTCAGAAAGTGGACTATGAGCCCAGCCAGTGGGTGTGAGGATGGAAAGACAGGGAGAAGACGAGGGCTGCCAGGAGGTCACTGATGGGACCCAATGAAGATGGCCTGTGGGGAGGGGGAGGAAGAGTCTGGCTTCTGGGAGGGTGGCAGGGCCATCCCCGGGATGGGAATGCAAGAGGAGGAAGAGATCTGGGGAAAAGGGTGAGATTGGTCTAGGGCTTTTCCAGGAGGTGGTGGAGACATGTGACTGAAGCCAGCGCTGGTTGGGAAGGGGCCCAGCCCTGGGAAGGGGTGGCTGGGATCTTACTCAGTGAGGAAGGTTGTGTGGACACTCCTGGGCTCCACGTGGCATTTGCCTATCACCAGATCTCTCCGGCCAAACTCATCTTTTTCCAGCCAGAACTCCACAGAGAGGTTCATGCGTTCGTGTGTCTTTATGATATGGTTATTGAAGGCCCTGGGGATGAGAGACAGGAGGAGGGGAAAGGGCAGGAGACAGAGAAAGAGTAGGAGGAGGAGAAAGCAGCCAATATGGAGAGTGGCTCTTTTGCCAAACCAGCCCAGTGAGGCTCCACGGTGCCTGGATGTTAAATTCTGTTGTCAGTGATTAAGGAGAAAAATATTATTAGCCTGGGTGGCTTCCAAAAATCCTTTAAATAGACCAGATTAGGGGGCCTTTGGGCTTCCCTGGTTGCTCAGATGGTAAAATAATCTACCCGCAAGCCAAGAGACCCAGGTTCAATTCCTGCATTGGGAAGATCCCCTGGAGAAAGGAATGGCAACCCACTCCAGTATTCTTGCCTGGGAAATCCCACGGACAGGGGAGCCTGGCAGGCTACAGTCTATGGGGTGGCAAAGAGTCAGACATGACTGAGTGACTAACACTTTCTGGGAGGGGGCCTCTGGAAATTAAAAAAATGGAGATTTAATTTTGTTCTATCTTTACCATTTAGTGGAGCCCTCCATTTCCTTGGGAGCAGCAAATGTTAAAGATAGTTTAAACAGGCAGAGGGAAGGGTGATGAGATCATTAACGTGTTTCTCTTTTTAAAGATCCTTGTAGGGAACTCACATAAGTTTAAATGAGTAAACTACTTGTCTCCACTTATCAGTGATCACCATCCACATTTCAGCTGAAGAAACCAAGGCTCAGAGAGGTGAACTGACTTGCCCGAGGCTACACAGCAAGTGAGTTTGGAAGCCAGGATTTGAAACCAGGTTGGGGCATAAAGATTTGGGTTCCCCAAATGGCCAAAATCTGCCTGCCCCCACTCCCAGGTTCCCAATGAAGAGGAACAGTGCCCTTTAGACCCTGCTTCTGTATGACTCACAGTCTCAAGTCAATGTCAAGTCCAAGTGAGATGTTTGCTGTGAACCAGTCCTTATGGAAAGACATCCGGATCCCATCATAATCCAGCTGAGCGTTGGTAATGTTGGCACTACACAGGAAGGAGAAAAAGGCCCCCACCAATGCTGAAGGACCTCAGGTTGACAGAAAAGGCTGGCAGTTGGGTTTGGAGTCATATTCTTTTACAGATGTTCTGCGGGCAAGAGCTCCCAGTAGGAGTCCTCGACTGCAAGCTGACCCCAATTGCCCCTAATAGCTACATACAGCTGTCTTGTGAAACCCACAGCCAAGTGCAGACCCAGCCACTGGGCTTGTTCTCAGAGCAAGCCTAATACTCTCAGAGGATGACTGTTAAAGGAATGAATGAAGGGAAGTGACTGTGGCCTCATACATCAAGGTGATGAGCACTGGAGCTCATTAAAATGGAGGGAATGAGGGATTCAGATCACAGAGAAGGCAGGTCAAGGGCACAGCAGGTGTTACAGTTGAGTAGCTTTGAGATCTGTATCCATTGAAAGGAAGGAGGGCAAGTGGAGGTGAAAGACAGGCCCAGTTCTGCGAGACTAATTATACCAACGGCTATGCAGTTGTATAATTAGTGGCTATGCAGTGGCTATGAGTGCTGTGGGGAAAGCCCCTAACAACTCCAGAAGGCAGGGGTCATTATGCCCATTTCACTGATGGGACTAAAGGCTGAAGCTCGGGGAGCTCAAATGCCTTGCCCAGGGTCACATAGCTTTCAAGTAATAAAGTGGTGTTCAAATGTCTAACTCTAGCCCTGGGTTCCTATGGTACCCTAGATGTTATCTGGGCTGTGCTCTGGGTATCTATGTCATAGATGAGATCAGAGTGGTCCAGCAATTTCCCCAAAGTTGGTGGCAGCACCAGGATGTAAATGAGGACACTTTTGCTCCCAAAACCTCTGCCTTTAATGACTATGCTGTGCTGTCTTCCCCAGTGACCCCCCAAATCATCTTCCCTCCTTCCTTCTTCACAGGGCCTGCACCTCCATGCCCTCAGCTCTGCCCTCTGACCCAGAGCCTTTTAAGGAATCCCAGGGCCAGGGATGATGTTCAGGATCTCACCTGCCTTCTTGATGGTGATGAAGACTCATGCTGCCAATTAGCCAGCCCACCATCCCTGGGGCCTTCTGCCCAGAGGCATTCAGACTGTCCAGGAGGTGAATGTTCTGGATTCGGCCCTCTGTATTGTGCTTCATGAGGCCCTGGGCAATAACTGGAAATGGACATGGGACCAATGACATGGCACGATGTCCTGGCAAAGGTGGGGGGTGGGTGTTGGATCCAGGAGGCCCAGGTTGCAGGCTGCAGCACCCACTTCTTGCTGAGTGATCTACTGGGGGGCTTCCCTGGTGGCTCAGATGGTAAATAAATCTGCCTGCAATGCAGGAGACCCAGGTTTGATCCCTGGAGGAAGATCCCCTGGAGTAGGAAATGCAACCCATTCCAGTATCCAGTACTCTTGCCCGGACAATTCCATGGACAGAGGAGCCTGGTGGGCTATAGTCCATGGGTCACAAAGAGTCCCTGGTTTCATGGAAGACTCTTACTCAACTTTATAAAAAGGTAATTATGAAAGTAAATGGAAAAAGAAGAAGATGCAAAATTGATTTTATGAGACTTGTACAACTTGCTTCAAGAACAGTACAAGACTGATGACCTAGAAGGGTGGGATGGAGTGGTATGAGGGAGGCTCAAGAGGGAAGGAATACACATATACTTATAGCTGATTCATATTGTCGTACAGCAGAAACCAACACAACACTGCAAAGCAATTATCCTCCAATTAAAAATCAAAAATTAGAAAAAGGAACAGTACAAAGGAAGTTATGTATCAATTTTATATATGAAAAATTTGCCAAGATCCTAAATAAATGACTAGCTAACAAATCTAATAGTACATTATAAAAATATCACATGACATTACAAAATATAAATTTTAGTTTCATACATTATAGATACATTATAGTACACTACAAAAAATACATCATAAAATAGTGGCTTGTAAAGATATAATTATAGTACATTATAAAATATAATATTTACTTCAGAAATGTTAGGATGGGTTTAACATAAGAAAATCTGTTAATATAATTTATCGTATTAACATAATAGATGTAAAAATGGTAATTTTTAGATGCAGAAAAGCACTTGTTAAAGGCGAATATGGATTTATGATTAAGAAAAATTTAGGAAACTAAGAATATAAGGGGACTTCTTTAACAAAATAAAAACTATATTCCAAAAACCTACAGAAAATATACTTAGTGAAGAATTCTAGATATATTCCCAGCCCTATAGGAGACCTTGGATATACTGAAAAATAAGAAAAAAGCACAAGGACTATAAGGTTTAGAAGAAAATGGAAAAGACTGTCACTATTTGCAGACGATGTAATACTCTAGACAGAAAATTTAACAAAATAAATATGACAAATTATTAGAACTAATAAACCATAAGACTTTGGGGTAGCAGATTAATTTTCAAAAATCAACAACTTTCCTCTCATCTGTACCAGCAATACCAACTAGAAAATATAACAGAAAATCAGGCAATATTTACTGAGGCAACAAAACTCACAAAATCTCTGAGAATCAATTTTACAAAGCATGCTCAAGACATTTACTGAGCTTTAAAATTCTCTTAAGGGTTATAAAATAAAATCTGAGTAAATGAAAAGGTATGCTAAGTTTGCAACTGGATAATGTAATATTGCAAAAATATCATCAAATTCATAAATAAATTCAGTGTTCAGTTCAGTTCAGTTCAATCGCTCAGTCATGTCCGACTCTTTGCGACCCCATGAACTGCAGCACGCCAGGCCTCCCTGTCCATCACCAGCTCCCGGAGTCTACCCAAACCCATGTCCATTGAGTCGGTGATGCCATCCAACCATCTCATCCTCTGTCGTCCCCTTCTCCTCCCGCCCCCAATCCTTCCCAGCATTAGGGTCTTTTCCAATGAGTCAACTCTTCGCATGAGGTGGCCAAAGTATTGGAGTCTCAGCTTCAACGTCAGTCCTTCCAATGAACACCCAGGACTGATCTCCTTTAGGATGGACTGGTTGGATCTCCTTGCAGTCCAAGGGACTCTCAAGAGTCTTCTCCAACACCACAGTTCAAAAGCATCAATTCTGCGGTGCTCAGCTTTCTTCACCGTCCAACTCTCACATCCATACATGACTACTGGATAAACCATAGCCTTGACTAGATGGACCTTTGTTGGCAAAGTAATGTCTCTGCTTTTAAATATGCTATCTAGGTTGGCCATAACCTTCCTTCCAAGGAGTAAGCGTCTTTTAATTTCATGGCTGCAATCACCATCAGCAGTGATTTTGGAGCCCCCCAAAATAAAGTCTGACACTGTTTCCTCTATTTCCCATGAAGTGATGGGACCAGATGCCATGATCTTAGTTTTCTGAATGTTAAGCTTTAAGCCAACTTTTTCACTCTCCTCTTTCCCTTTCATTAAGAGGCTCTTTAGTTCTTCTTCGTTTTCTGCCATAAGGGTGATGTCATCTGCATATCTGAGGTTATTGATATTTGTCCCGTCAATCTTGATTCCAGCTTGTGTTTCTGAAATCCTAATTAAATTTCCAGAAGATTACTTTTTCTTTTTCAATGAACTAAACCCAGTCTAAAATTTATTTGAGAGAAGAAAGTTCTATCAGATGAAATGGCATTTTACAAAGATGTAGTATTTAAAATATTATGTTCTTGGTACGGAAAGAGTTACACAGAAACAGAACAGAACTCAAAAGGGAATCCACGTGTTTGGAAACTTAATCATTTAGTAGATGAATTGACAAAATGGACTCATATGGAGAGAAGTGAAGTTGAATCTCTAATTTACTTATATAAATATACATAAAGATGGCCTCCAAATGGATTAAAATCTTGCATGTAAGTTTGAAAACATACTTGTTCAATGAAGCATCTACAAACACAGTTAGCAGATGACAGTTTAGGAGAAATGTTAGCAGTGCTTAAGCTGACAAGGGACTAACGTCAAATAAATTAACATCTCAAATCAGAGAGAATTTAAAAAATGGAAAGCAAATAGAAAAATAGGCAAAGGGTAAGAACAGGGAATTCAAAGAAGTCAAAATGGCTAAAAAAATTAAGATATGATGCTCAGGACCTCCCTGGAGGTCCAGTGGTTAAGAATTCACTGGCTAAGGAATCATATACTGCAGGGCAACTAAGCCCATGCACTACAACTACTGAGTCCATGCTCTAGAGCCCATGAGCTGCAATTATTGAGCTGACATGCTGCAACTACTGAAGCCTGCATGCCTAGAGCTTGTGCTCCTCAACAAGAGAAGCCAAGGCAGTGAGAAGCCCATGCACTGCAATGAAGAGTAGCCCCTACCTGTGGAAACTAGAGAAAGCCCACACACAGCAACGAAGACCCAGTGCAGTCATAAATAAACAAATCAAATTGAAAAAAAAAGACATGATGCTCAAAGTTCCTACTAATCAGATAGTCAAGCTAAAGCAATTAGATATTGCTCACAACAAAACAAAGCAAAACAGACTAGCAGACATTTAGGAAGATGACATTATGTACTGAATTGCGCTGCTGCTGCTGCTGCTGCTGCTGCTGCTGCTGCTGCTAAATCACTTCAGTCATGTCCAACTCTGTGCGACCCCATAGATGACAGCCCACCAGGCTCCCCTGTCCCTGGGATTCTCCAGGCAAGAACACTGGAGTGGGTTGCCATTTCCTTCTCCAATGCATGAAAGTGAAAAGTGAAAGGGAAGTCGCTCAGTCGTGTCCGACTCCTAGCGACCCCATGGACTGCAGCCTACCAGGCTCCTCCGTCCATGGGATTTTCCAGGCAGGAGTACTGGAGTGGGGTGCCATTGCCTTCTCTGCTGAATTGTGCTACCCCTCCCCAAATGAACATATTGAAGCCTTGGACTCCAATTTGACTGTATTTGGAGATGAAGCCTTGAAGAAGGAGTTGAGCTTAAACCAAGTCATAAGGGTGGGGCCTTAATCCAATGGGACTGGTGTCCTTATGAGAAGAAGAGACAGCAGAGTACACTCATTCTCTCACCCTCTGTGTGCACACAGAGGAAAGGCTCAGTGAGGACACAGTGAGAAGGCGGCTATCTGCAAGCCGGGAAGAGAGGTTTCACCAGAAACCAACCCTGGCAACTTGAACTTCCAGCCTCCAGAGATGTGAGACAATAAATGTCTGTTGTTCAAACACCCTGGTCTGTAGTGTCTTGCTATGGCAGCCCAAGGAGACTGATACAGATGGGTTCTCTCCAGTGTTGGGAAACATGGGGACAGAGGTATGGTGTTTGTTACTGGAATGGGTGTAATCATTCCAGAGAGCAACCTAGCAGTCTTTAGTTAAATTCAGTTTGTATCTGCCTTAGAGCCCAGCCATCTCCCTTTAGGATATCCCCCAGAGAAATTCTCCCGCGGGTTCTAAAAGGAACACATGTGAGAATGTTCATCACTGTGCAGTTTATAATAGCGGGGAGTTAGAGACAACTCAAGTGTTCATCCCTAGGGAAAGGGACAAGTGGTGGTGAAGTGGATGAATTTCATGGACTTTTCTGCACTAATATGAAGCAACAGATGTCAACAGCATAATGTCCAGGAAAAACAGTAAAAAGAAAAAATGAAGTCTTGTATATGAAATCTTATTTATTGGGTTGGCATCAACTTATTTATTGACATCATTAAGATGTCATGGAAGAACCTGAACAACCATTATGGCCAACCTATGTTTTACAAGGATAAGGGCATTTTAAAACACATATATTAAACACACTGGATTGCCTGCCAAGGAAGAGGGGAATAATAAGAGGTTGAAGGGAAGATAACATAAAATAAAACACAAGAGGGGCCTTGCCATGGTGCCTGATAACACCGATGTGCTATGAATAGGCATATGATCAACTCAATCTCAATTTTTTGTATTTCAGGTCTATGAGAAAGAGGAAGAAAAGACGGTAAGTGACTGATCCCAGCTCGTCTAGCTGGGTAATGCTTTCCCACCCTCCCTGTGACAGCAAGCAGAACACAAAGTTAGCTTACTTCTTGCCAGAGCCGATTTGCTGTCTGTGTGGGTCTTGGCCAGGCCAGGCTGGTGTGGCTTGTGTAGGGCTGAGGGCAAGGCCAGCAAGCTGAGGAGGACCAGGAACCTCCAGAAAGCATGCATCCTGGGTTCTGGGACCTGTGGGTATCAAGAAGGATCAGTTAATACACAGGTGAATGGCTGCAAGGGTGGCCACTGGGATGAATGGACTCATGGATTATGGTAGGAAGATGACGCCAGAGTTAGGCCCCCAGCATGCCGTGGGGAGGTGTTGTGATGGGCTCTGGCAGCTGCCACCAGGGCTTGCTCACATGGTGAGGGCAGCAGGTGGAACACTGGGGCGAGGCCAGGGATCCAGAGGGAAGCTTGGTTGCTTGGAGACACCCAGTAGAGCCCACTGTTGGGTCATCCGGCAGGGGTCCTCTCCTAGACTCTGCACAGGTTGGGTGTTGGTGACTCTTCAGTGAATAAATGAATGAATGAATGGGTGAGGATGGCTAATCTCAAGCTTCCCAATTGGACTAGGATTTTCCTAAGGACAGGATCATCTGTAATGTCTACCACCATGCTTGCTTGCTAGAAATTAAGTGCTGGTGAATGACTGAATGACTGAATACATGCAACAGTGAGAATGGTTGGTCTCTGTTCAGTTCAGTTCAGTCACTCATTCATGTATGACTTTTTGCAACCCCAGGGACTGCAGCACGCCAAGCTTCCTTGTTCATCACCAACTCCCAGAGCTTACTCAAACTCATGTGCATTGAGTCAGTGATGCCATCCAACCATCTCATCCTCTGTCGTCCCCCTCTCCTCCTGCCTTCAATCTTTCCCAGCATCAGGGCCTTTTCCAATGAGTCAGTTCTTCACATTAGGTGGCCACAGTATTGGAATTTCAGCTCCAGCATCAATCTTTCCAATGAATATTCAGGACTGATTTCCTTTAGGATGGACTGGTTGGATCTCCTTGCAATCCAAGGGACTCTCAAGAGTCTTCTCCAACACCACAGTTCAAAAGCATCAGTTCTTCAGTGCTCCACTTTCTTTATAGTCCTACTTTCACATCCATACATGACTACCCTAAAAACCACAGCTTTGACTAGAACAGACCTTTGTTGGTAAAGTAGTGTCTCTGCTTTTTAATATGCTGTCTAGGTTGGTCATAGCTTTTCTTCCAAAGAGTAAGCGTCTTTTAATTTTATGGCTTTAGTCACCATCTGCAGTGATTTTGGAGCCCCCCAAAATAAAGTCTCTCACTGTTGCCATTGTTTCTCCATTTATTTGCCATGAAGTGATGGGACCAGATGCCATGATCTTAGTTTTCTGAATGTTGAGCTTTAAGCCAACTTTTTCACTCTCCTCTTTCACATTCATCAAGAGGCTCTTTAGTTCTTCTTCGCTCTCTGCCATAAGGGTGGTGTCATCCGCATATCTGAGGTTATTGATATTTCTCCCAGCAGTCTTGATTCCAGCTTGTGCTTCATCCAGTCCAGCATTTTGCATGATGTACTCTGCATATAAGTTAAATAAGAAGGGTGACAATATGCAGCCTTGATGTACTCCTTTCCCAATTTTGAACAAGTCTGTTGTTCCATGTCTGGTTCTAACTGTTGCTTCTTGACCTGCATACAGATTTCTCAAGAGGCAGGTCAGGTGATCTGGTATTCCAATTTCTTGAAGAATTTTCCACAGTTTGTTGTGATCCACACAGTCAAAGGCTTTGACATTATCAGTAAAGAAGTAGATGTTTTTCTGGAACTCTCTTGCTTTTTCAATGATCCAACCGATATTGGCAATTTGATCTCTGGTTCTTTTGCCTTTTCTAAATCCAGCTTGAACATCTGGAAGTTCATGGTTCATGTACTGTTAAAGCCTGACTTGGAGAATTTTGAGTATTACTTTGCTAGGATGTGAGATGAATGCAATTTTGTGGTAGTTTGAACATTCTTTGGCATTGCCTTTCTTTGGGATTGGAATGAAAACTGACCTTTTCCAGTCCTGTGGCCACTACTGAGTCTTCCAAATTTGCTGGCATATTGAGTGCAGCACTTTCACAGCATCATCTTTCAGTTTTTGAAATAGCTCAACTGGAATTCCATCACCTCCACTAGCTTTGTTTGTAGTGATGCTTCTTAAGTCCCACTTGGCTTCACACTCCAGGATGTCTGGCTCTATGTGAGTGATCACACCATCGTGATTATCTGGGTCATGAATATGTTTTTTGTATAGTTCTTCTGTGTATTCTTGCCAACTCTTCTTAATATCTTCTGCTTCCATTAGATCCATACCATTTCTGTTCTTTATTGTGCCCATCTTTGCATGAAATGTTCCTTTGGTATCTCTAACTTTCTTGAAGAGATCTCTAGTCTTTCCCATTCTATTGTTTTCCTCTATTTTTTTGCATTGATCACTGAGGAAGGCTTTCTTACCTCTCTTTGCTAGTGTTTGAAACTCTGCATTCAAATGGGTATATCTTTCCTTTTCTCCTTTGCCTTTAGCTTCTCTTCTTTTCTCAGTTATTTGTAAGGCCTCCTCAGACAACCATTTTGCCTTTTTACATTTCTTTTTCTTGGGGATGGTCTTTATCACTGCCTCCTGTACAATGTCACGAACCTCCATCCATAGTTCTTCAGGCAGTCTGTCTATCAGATCTAATCCCATGAATCTATTTGTCACTGTATAATCATAAGGGATTTGATTTAGGTCATATCTGAATGGTCTAGTGGTTTTCCCTACTTTCTTCAATTTAAGACTGAATTTTGCAATATGGAATTTATGATCTGAGCCACAGTCAGCTCCCAGTCTTGTTTTTGCTGACTGTGTAGAGCTGCTCCATCTTTGGCTGCATCTCTGGTTAGTCTCTAAATCCCCCACTAAAGTAAATGTTGCTGAGGGCAGGGTGTGAGTTTAATCCATCCTCAGGTGTCTAGTGCCTCCCATGTTTACCATGTGGCAGTTACTAGCAATGTTTGTTAATTGACACAAATGAATGACTGAATCATTGGATGGGCAGTTTGTGGTTAAGATTTACAGGGAGGGGAGAGAAAGCCTGGAAGTCAAAGCACTGCAAAGTATAAGTTTACCTTGTTGCTCTGGGTTTGAGGGTCGTAGAGAATTCAGCTCAAATCCCCTGTCCTTACCTTCTTAAGAAATGGTATCCCAATCCATCCAGTGGCTCCAGCTGCAGCCCTTGGAGTCCCCCTTGACTCCTCTTTCCTCATCTCCCACAACCCATCTGTCCAGAAGTCCTGTCAACACTCCCAAAATCTGAGCACATTTAACAGCTCTTCCTCAGTCGCCATCATCTTGGCCTGAATTATTGCAGGCATGTCCTACCTGGTGTCTCAGCTTCCTTCATGGCCCATTTACAATCTCTTTTTCATACAGCTGCCTGAGTAATCGTTTTGAGACCTAAATTAGAGCATGCACTCCTCTGCTCAAAACCCTCCAAAGATTCCCACAGAAAAAGCTGAACTCTATGCAAAGCCTCCCAGAGCCTGCAGGATCCCTGTGGCCTCTCTGACTGCAACCCCTACCACTCTGTCTCTCCTCTACTCCCCTGCAGCTGCAAAGACCTTGGGGGTCTGGGCCCCACAAGTCAGCTGCCATGAGCTCTGAGACAAAGACACTTTCCCCTTCCCATGCTACCCCCACAAGGGGGGAAGTGCAGGTCCTGTGTGAATTTCTCTGAAGCCCTGGGCCATTCTTGGACACTTCACTTCTGGTTTCATAAATCAAAAGCATCAGCTCAGGGTGATAGCTTTCCTGATTTGAGTTTCTCTCTCAGGGTTCATGATCCCCTTGAGGATGTTTGTAGAATATCAATTACTTTGAAATGTACTTTTCTAGTCTTCCTGGTCTTGTGTAACCAGCTGGAATTTTGTTATTATTTTGTTAAGAAAACTGGAGAAGAGAGGGCACTGTTGTCCTTGGCTCTTTGGAGGTGTGAACTGGGGGGTGAGGGTAGGGGCTGTCAGTCCCACCTCATCATGGGCTGTGGTTCTCAGGGCCACTGAGTATAAAGAAATGATGAGATGGGAGGGGTAGACTTTCCAGGTCTGGGGCATGATTTGGGAACAGGAAGCACTACTCAGGGGTGAGCCCTGGATTTGGAGTCAGCTTAATGCACAATCCTACATGGTTAAGAGCATGGGCTTCTCAGTCACACGGACCAGGATGCAAATCCTGGCTTTCCCTCCTGGCAGACTCAGTTTCCAGATCTGTGAAAGGAGGAAGAGCATCGTGCAGAGCTATAGTGAGGATTAAGGGGAATCGTGCTCAGGGTGATGCTCAAAATCTTTGTAGCTATGATTGTGGTTACCCTCACCCTCGCCTCTCTGAGTCTCAGTTTCCTCACCTGTAAACTGGAGAAGCTGGCGGAGTGAATGATACCACATATGATTAACCTGGAGATGGCGCCCAGGACAGTGAAAATGCACAACATATTAGGGAGCCACCTCCCTTGAGCTCATCTGCAAATGAGTATGTGGCTGTTTGCACAATTCTAGCAGTAATTACAAGGCGGGGCTGTGTGCCCCCAGTGTCTGGGGGAAGTTTGCAGACGTCCAATCAGATGGTGGGCTTTGCTCTCATTCATTCAACAAACAAAGCAATGAAGTGTTGAGTGCTACATGTCAGGCACCATGGCTCTGAGCATCCAGGTAGGTTCCTCATCCTCTTGGTGCTCACGTATCCTGGGGAGACTGACAGTCTTCAGTGAGCATGTGGTTATGAAGCTTGGCTCTGCTGTGGAGTGGAGGTGGGAGGTGGGAGGAACTAAGCCAGGGCACAGTGAGGGGAGAACTAGCTGGTGGGGATGGGGTAATCAGAGAAAAGACCTGCCCGAGAAGGTAGAGTTTGAGCTGACATTTAAGGGAAAGATTACAGCTAGCTGAGTGTTGTCCCACCTCTGCCGCTGCTGGTGCTCCCAGAGAAGGGAGTGCTGGAGGGATACTCAGCAGCTCTGTAAGCAGCTACCTACGAGGATGGTGATGGTATTTATCTGATGGCCTCATTCACCATGCTAAGCCTGCTCCATGCGAGATCTCATTCTACCCTCCTGCCATACATGAGGGGACGGGGACCAGAGAAACCCAGCAGCCTGCCTTCCCAAAGCAGTGAGATGCTGTTTCCCTTTGGAAGATGGAGCTGCTGGACACCTCAAACTTCATCCATTAGCAATCCCCAATACTATTTCAAGTAACTTTCCTTAGAACAGGCTTCTTTACATTTTGGGGAGGCATTTGGAAATGTGATGAAAACTTGGGTTTGTGATGATAAACATATATCTACCTGGTTTAAAAATGTTGCTCACAGTAGCAGAATTTCTGTGGTCCTCCTAAGGCATGGAGGTAATTGGCTTTCAAATTGTGGTGCTGGAGAAGACTTTTGAGAGTCCCTTGGACTGCAAGGAGATCAAACCAGTCAATCCTAAAAGAAATCAATCCTGAATATTCATTGGAAGGACCGATGCTGAAGCTGAAATTCCAATCCTTTGGCCACCTGATGCGAAGAGCTGACTCATTGGAAAAGACTCTGATGCTGGGAAAGATTGAAGGCAGGAGGAAAAGGGGCGACAGAGAATGAGATGGTTGGATGCCATCACTGGACCTGAGTTTGAGCAAACTCGGGGAGATGGTGATGGACAGGGAAGACTGTCATGCTGTAGTCCATGGGGTCACAGAGTCGAACACAACTGAGTGACAACAACAACAACAACAGTTGGCTTTCCAGGAGTTTGATTTGGAGGAACATTGATTTGTCCACTCAACCACTATTTCCTGTGGGCTCACTATGTGCCAGGCACTGCACTTGGCTTGGGCAATAACAGGATCCTTGCCTCTCTTGCATCTTATAGTCTGGTGAGAGAATCAGGACAAAAGATGAACAATACATGAAATAATTGCAAATTGTATTGAGGGGGTAAAGTGAGGTGAGACTGGGAATTGCAGGGAGGTCACTTTAGACAAGGGTTAGGGAGGGTCTCTGGAGAAAGTGACCTCTGAACTGCGTCCAGGAGAAGGAGATGGAGCTGGCCTTGGGTACTTATGTAACAGGTGCCATCAGGTGGAACTGCAGACTAAAGGCCCTGAGGTGGGAAAGGGCTCAGTAGGTCAGAGGAACAAAAGAACTGGGTGTGGCTGGGATCATCAGGTAAGAAGTTAGCGGCCATGTGCTTAGAAGAGGCCCCGGCTCATGTCCACAGCACCAGGGAGGGGCATCCAGCCATGTAAGCAGACAGGAGTCACTGGCAGAATGATGGCTGTGCAGGCGCTGTGTACGAGTGCCCTCCTGTGGCCTTGGAAGTGGCTTCTCCTATCTCTTTGGGCTCTAAGACAGCTCAAGGTCCCCCAGGGCAGAGGTCTTCAAACTTTAGGGAGCAGCAGAGCAGGTGGGTAACAGGCAGCCTCCTGCACCTGAATCAGCATGGTCTGGGACAGGCCGGCTTGGTCCACTCATTGAGAATCACTCGTCTAAGGAATGGGATCCATCATTCATTGATATGCTATTTATCATACAAGATTAGAACTTTAACCCACATACAAATTTCCCTAAAAATGGAGGTGGGGGCCTTTCTGAATGGAATATTGGAATTTAACAAAAAATGATGGCAGTGGGTTCTACCGTGGCCTGGAGAAGGGGAAGAGAAAATATAAGAGCTGGGGCTTCCGGGGTATTGCAGTACTTTTGGAGGGATGGGTGGTCCTTGTGAAAATGCAGATTTCTAGGCCACCCCGAGCAATGGAGTCAGAGTCTCCCTGCAAGTGGGACCTGGGAATGAGCTTCTGGGCCATCCTGCTGTACAGGGTGCAGGAGGTCTGTTTAGCTGAATTAAGAGTGATGATACTAGTCAACATTTGTTGAGTGCTGACAGTGCGTGAGGGGCCATCTAAGTGCTTTACTTGTAATTGCTTAGTTAGTTCTCCACACCACCCCCTGAGGTAGGTACTGTTGTTATTGGCCTCCCTTTGCAGAAACACAGAGAGGTTAAGTTAAATTCCCAAAGTCACCCAGCTGTGGGAGGTGCGGCTGGGGCAGGAACTAGGCAGCCAGACCCACAGGAGGGAGATCAGAGGAGCTGTCACTCACTTCCCACCAAGCTCCCACCCCCAGTCCTCTATGCCCCCCAACACCATCCGTAGCGCCCACAGGCAGCACAAGGAGAGGCAGAAAGAGTAACAAGAGCAGACTCATTGAACCCCGAATCAGTGCCAGGCTCTGCTCTAAGTATTCTTTGTAGATTAACTTGATGACTCCTCCCAATAACCCTTGAGGCTTGCTTTGTTGTTGCCCCATTTCACAGATGCAAAGCCTGAGACACAGAGGGATGGGGGCACTTGCCCAAGGACACGCACCCATAAGTGTGAAACTGTCTGATTATAGTAGGCGCTAGTTTGTCTCTGGATAAATTCACTCACAGTCCTCACCCTTCGTTCTGGGCTCTGTGAGCCTGCCTTGTCCAGTGGCATTTCCTCTCGTTTCTACAGAGACCGCTAAAGAGTCCGTGGGACCTGCATGGCGAATATCAAAGATTTTCAGTGAGCCGGAGTTGCTGATACAGCAGGGGAGTGAAGACTGCAGGTCTTACCACAACAGTGCACACTCTGGACCACAAGGGGGCAGAAGCTGACTCCATCCAGCCCAGGGGCCTGCACAGCGGAGGTGTTCTCAGGAGGACGGAGGAAGGCGGGTCATCCAGGAGCACCAGCCATTCAGGGCCACAATGTTGGCCTTAAATGTCAGCCAGTGGGAAGGAGGGAATGTGCTTGAGCCCTTACTACACACATCAGACCTCAGCATCCATTGTAAGAAGTTAGAAAAAGAGTCAGCTAAGCCCAAAGGGAACAGAAGCAAGGAAGTAATACAAATCAAAGCAGAAACTAATGGAATAAATGCAGAAAAACAGTAGAGAAAGTCAATAAAATCAAAAGCTGTTTCTCTTAGAAGATTAATAAAATTGAAAAAATCTCAGCAGAGAGATTAGGAAAGAGAGAGGACACAAGGGACCAATATTGGGAATGAAAGGGGTGGCAGTGTTACAGACTTCACAGATATTAAAAGGTTAATAAAGAAATATTATGAAGAATTCTGTG
This sequence comes from Okapia johnstoni, assembly GCA_024291935.2. Taxonomy (NCBI): domain Eukaryota; kingdom Metazoa; phylum Chordata; class Mammalia; order Artiodactyla; family Giraffidae; genus Okapia; species Okapia johnstoni. Next base: position 51,902,986 of record CM044324.1, on the reverse strand, counting down.
ACAATAAAATCTACAGCTGAGACAAAAATAAAGTCCTTGAAATACACACACTACCAAAGCTTCTCTAGAAGAAATAGATGACCTGAAAAGCTCTATATCTATTACAGAAATTGAATTTGTAGAAAAAGCCTTAGCACACAGAAAACACTAGGCTAAGATCATGTCATCACCAAACACGACATTATATCCAAGCTATTCCAGAAAATTGAAAAGGAAGATTTATTAAGTTCTTCTATGAGGCCAGCCTTACCCTAATACCAAAACCAGACTAATACAGACCAATGTCCACTGTGAACACAGAGACAAACCCCCCCCTCAAATTTTAGTGATTTCAATATGACAATGTACAAAAAGGGTCACATATCTTGACTATGTTGGGATTATCTCAAGAATGAAATATTGGTTTGGCATTTTAAAATCACTACATTAATAAACTAAAGAAGGAATATTACACAACTCAGTAGATACAGAAAAAGCATTTCATAGATCTCCAACATCTAGATTTGATAAAAAATTTCATCTTGCTAGGAATTGAAGGGAACTTCCTCAGTCTGACAAAGGGCATCTACACAAAACCTACAACTAACATTGTACACAAAACCTATAACTAACATTATAGTTAGTGGTGAAAGACTAAATGCTTCTCCACTAATTTCAGGAACCAGACAAGGATGTCTGCTCTCACCGCTTCTGTTCGATGTTGTTCTGGATGTTCTACCTAGACAGGAAAGGAAATTAAACATCTGGATCAGAAAGGAGACATCAACTAGCTTTATTCACAGATGATATGATCATCAACACAAAGTTTGATGGACTCTACAGAAAAGCCACTAGAACTAATGTGTGAGCTTAGCAGAGTTACAGAATACAAGATCAAGAAACAAAATCAATTACATTTCTACATATTAGCCATGAACGATTGGAAACTGACATTAAAACAGTACTATTTTGATAACATTAAAAATATTAAATACTTTGGAATAATATGGCAAAAGGTATGTAAGATCTGTACACTTAAAACTACAAAATATTGCTGAGAGACATTTTTAAAGATCTAAATAAATGGAGAGATATGTTCTGTTGGAAGACTCAGTATTGTTAATAAGTTTTCTCCTCGGTTTGATTTCAGACTCAATGAAATTCCATTAAAAATCCCTGCAAGACTGTGTAGAAATTGATAAATTTATTCTTAAAATTCACATGGAGATGTTAAGGAGTTAGAATAGCTAAAATAACCGTGAAACAAAGCAAGAGCAAACTAGATACAAGAAGCTTTCATGATAGGAAATAATACCAGGTGGAGCCTTTGTCAAGTGCCAATAGGAAATCATAGTGCATACCGCTTGGAGTTCTAGAGCAAGGCCACACCATCTGCTGCAGAGAACTATATATCATTTGGAAAATAGCACCTAGCTTGATACCAGCCCCTGGTAGACAACTGTGTCTGACCGTGGGCTCTCAAATAACCACGTGGCCAGAACTACTCCTCATGAGCTTGGTACAGCCCGAACCAGCAAATAAGCCAAAAAGTCAGATTGGCCCAGGATCAGTCCATCTTACATTGGAAGTGTCCTATCCAGGATTAGTCCTGAGCAGTTCAGAGGGTACAAATAAAGTACATAAGCAGGTGACCCAGATCCCATGTCACCTCTCACTGTTGCACTGGCGTCTTTTCCTAGACATCTATGGCCTTATAGAAGTTTTCTACAACCAACTGACAGAGGAGAAAAATTTTTGAAATTTGATTCATGAGTGGATCATCTTGGTATGCTGATATGACCTGAAAAAGATCTGTTCAGCAGTACAGCTCCTCTCATGAGGAGCCCAGACCATCTCTCTGGACAGAGCTTTAGGACGCGTACCTGTCACCTACTCTGTGCAGAGAGAGTAGCCTGAGGTAAGGATAGACATGGACTTGTGGGCTGTGATGAAGAGCTCATTGGTCAAAGGACTGCTGCTGCTGCTGCTAAGTCGCTTCAGTCGTGTCCGACTCTTAGAAACCCCATGGACTGCAGCCTACCAGGCTCCTCTGTCCATGGGATTTTCCAGGCAAGAGTACTGGAGTGGGGTGCCCATTGCCTTCTCCGGGTCAAAGGACTGGAAGGAACAATATTGGATGATCGAGGATATTGGATGGGTCTGGGGAAGAGGCACATGAATGGACAATGGGAGTGAATATCACCACAAATGGAAGTTTTTGTCCCCCTGAAATTCATATGTTGAAACCTAACACCCAATGTGATGGTATTTGGAGGTGGGGCCTTTGGCAGGTGATTAGATCATGAAGTTTTCAGGATTAGTGTCCCTATAAAGAGCCCCCAGAGAGCTCCCTTGCCCCTTCTGACATGTAAAGGCACAGCAAAAAGACGGCCATCTATGAACCAGGAAGTGAACACTCACCAGATACAGAATCTGTCATTCTTTAATCTGGGGCTTCTCAGCCTGCGTAACTGTAGAAATAAATTTCTGTTATTTATAAGCCATTCAGGCTAAGGTGTCTTATTATAGTAGCCCGAATGGACTGAGACAACACGAAGAGTGTGAATATGTGTGTGTGTGTGTGTGTGTGTGTGTGTGATCAGTTCTCCTTTTATTTATTATTTTTAAAAATTGAAGTAGAGCTGATTTACAATGTTGTGTTAGTTTCGGGTACATAGCAAAGTGATTCAGTTATGCATATATAGATTGTTACACACATATATATTCTTTTTCTTTTTAATGAACATTTATTTATGATTTTTGGCTGTCCTGGATCTTTGTTGCTGCGCACGGGCTTTCTCTAGTTGTGCATGGGCTTCTCAGATGGTGGCTTCTCTTGTTGTGGAGCACGGGCTTAGCTGTTCCGTGGCACACATAACCTTTCAGGACCACAGATATAACCTGTGTCCCCTGCATTTGCAGGCGGACTCTTAACCACTTGACCGCTGAGGAAGTCTTATATTCTTTTTCATATTTTTTCCATTATTGTTTATTACAGGATGTTGAATATAGTTTCCTGTGCTCTATAGCAGGACCGTGTTGTTTGTCTATTTTATATATAGTAGTTTGTATATGCTAATCCTAAACTCCTAATTTATTTCTCCCCACCCCCTTTCCCCTTTGGTAAACAAAAATTTGTTTTCTGTGTTGTGAGTCTGTTCCTGCTTTGTAAACAAGTTCATTTGTATGGCATTTTAGATTCCACATATAAGTGATGTCGTATGATATTTGTCTTTGTTTAACTTATTTCACTTAGTATGATAATCCCCACTTCTGTCCATGTTACTGCAAATGGCATTATTTCATTTCTCTTTATACAGTTGATTATTATTTCATTGTATATATATAGCACATCTTCGTTATCTGTTCATCTATTGATGGACACAGATTGCTTCCTTGTCTTGACTATTGTTAATAGTGCTGCTATGAACATTGTTGTGCTTGTATCTTTCTGAATTAGAGTCTTTGGATATACGCCCAAGAGTGGGATTGCTGGATCATATGGCAATTCTTTTATGAAGGAAGCTCCTATTTCTATATTTCCTATTGCTATTTTCTATAGTGGCTGCACTAATTTAGTCCTGCCAACAATGTAGGAGGGTTACTAATGGGTGTGAATCTTTGTGTTGCACCAGTGCCCACCAGAGAGCTTTCACTGCAGAAGAGTCACAACCAACCAACTGGTTGAGATGACTCAGGGGGTAGATGCCAGCCAGCCTCTGTCCTCAGCCACTGGTCTCTCTTCTTAGCAAAGTATCTCCACCTAGGGCACACTTGCGTTTCACTCCACCCGAATATTTATCTAAACTAGACAATTGACCCCAGATATTATAGAGGCCACTATTCTTTGATCATCTATGCAGGGTTTGTCCATTTTGAATTTAGTTCATTTCAATGACTTTAAGAAAAAGTGTGGCTTTCACTTAACTGTTATTTTGTTGTTGGAACAACAGTCTTTCACTTCTCAGTCCTAACCAAAGTAGAAAGCTTTGTCTGTAACATTAAAAAAAAAAATAAGAACCAATGCTGTTTGAGATACCATGGGGGTAAACAGGCATTCTGTCAGACCACAGATAGTGATGATGGCTGAATCACCAGGGACAGAAAGGCAAACCAATATCAAGAAGATGTGCTTACCACAGTGAGTAGAAATGACTGATTCTTCTCAACCTGCCGTAACCTGGCTGGATAGAGTTCTTCCTTCCCCCTGGAATGGTGGTACATTAAGGGTTTATCAGAATTAGTGTTTAATATTCAGAGAGTATTGGGCATAATGTACATGAAAATAATGACATGTTTTTTCTTTGCAAGGAGTCAAATACATAAATTACTTGTGACTTTAGGACCTGCTCAGGTTCAGTCTCTTACACACTGTTTCCAATTGGACAAGGATTGTTTCTGTGCATGCCCAATATTAAAATCTGATAGATCAGACTACACGTACTCTAGGAAGGGCATCTCAGGTCGCGCAGTCATTTGATATCTCATAGTTAGATGGTCATCTCTACCAGGACTCAGTTTCAAGACAGAAGCTGTTTTTCAAAATCAAAACAGTTATCTGTACAATAGGATAGTACTTTTCTCCAAAACGCTGGAGTTTTCTCCAAAATTCTGCGCTGTGTTTCTCTTATTAAAGTTTGCCAGAACATCAGTACAACACCCTTGTTAGCTAAAGATACTTTAAAAGTATAATTGGCTCTGCCTTGGTCATAAGGATAAAGTGGTAGAGAAGCTTGAACTGCTTGGTGGAGAGACTTTGCTTGCTCTGATTCCTACTCAAATCTGATACCTTAAGAGTTAGTACATGCAATCAGAAAAGCACTTTTAACTGTGGTATGTATGCGTGTGTGTGGGTGCTCAGTCATGTCCAATTCTTTGTGACCCCACGGACCTTAGTCCACGAGGCTCCTCTGTCAATAGGATTTTCCAGGCAGGAATACTGAAGTGGGTTGCCATTTCATTCTCCAGAGGATCTTCCCAACCTAGGGATTGAAACTGAGTCTCTTGTGTCTCCTGCATTGGCAGATTCTTTACCACTGGCACCACCTGTGAAGCCTTAGTTGTATTATATATTATCTTAAAAATCGAAATGGCTCATGAAGCTTTGTGTCTTTTTGTAAGAATAGGCATTGCAAGGACACAACAATTTTTTATTAATCTTGGAGGGACACCCTGACATGCTCCAAACCATTGTCCTCTCAAAAGTTTCATCACAGTGGTGGGGTCCTGGGTTTTCATGAAATTTTGTCTCATCTTTTTACTCTCGTCTATTTTGAGAACACATTTAGATTTCTTGCTAATTTCTGCTCACCACATCTAACAAGCATAATGTCAACAGTGTACTGGATGTATATGATATTCTTTGACGTCAAAATAATCAATATTTTTGCAAGCCATATTATTATTATTTTAAATTTGTACGCTTTTTTATTTATTTAGTTTTGGCTGTGCTGGGCCTTTGTTGCTGTGTGTGGCCTTTCTCTAATTGCATTGATCGGGGCTGCTCTTTAGTTGTGGTGCACGGGCTTCTCATTGTGTTGGCTTCTCTTGTTGCAGAGCAAATGCTCTAGGGCAAGTGGCTTTCAGTAGTTGTGGTGCATGGGATTCAGTGCAGCATGTGAAATCTTCCTGGACCAGGGATCGAACCCATGTCCCCTCTATCGACAGGCAGATTCTTAACCACTGGACCAACAGTGAAGTCCTGCAAACTATATTATGATAGAGAGCAACATGCTCACTGGCCCAAAGTAGAACTGTAAAGGTGTGCTGATAGCATTGACAAGTAAAAGCAAGCTGATTCTGATGGTTCCTACAGTGTGGTATAGGGTCAAAAAATGTTTCCCAGGGCAATAGTAGATCCCAGGTGCCAGGGGCTGTGGACAGTGAGCAGTCGTGTTAGGTGGGGATGGGATAATAATATGATTTTCTTTTTCAGTGCGTCAATTTGGCTAGGCTACAGTCCCCAGTTATTTGATCAGGTACAAATCTAAGTGTTACTTTGAAGGGAGTTTCCAGATGTAATTAAAGTCCATAATGAGATGACCTTATGTAAATGAGGTTATTTTGGATGATTTAGGTAGGATAAATTCAATCAGTTGGAAGACCTTTAAAGCAATGCTGAGGGGGAGGGAGAGAGATAGAAGGAGACAGAGAATAAGAAGAACAAGAAGGAGGAAGAGAAGGAAAAAGAGAAGAAAGATTTCTTGTGGGATGCAGCTTCAGTTCTGGATTTTCCCTTCCTGGTAGCTTTACCTACTGGTTTTGGTCTTGCTTAACCAACCTCCATAATCACATAAGCCAATTTCTCAAGAGCTCGAGCTTGCACTCTCTCTCTCCTCCCTCTTCTGTAAATTGATCCTGAATGTTACAAGTATCAGCATCCTTTTGTCTCTCAAATCTAAATTATAACCTTTGTCTCTTCAACTCCTCCACCTGCTTTTGGTTTATTATCCTGTGACAAGAGAAAACTCTAGGAGTTTTTGCTTGCTATTGTCTCCTAAAACAATTCTCACTCTATAGATCAGAGAGCCATCTGGGGATTCTGCCAGTTGCTAATTATATCTCTTCCAATTATACATGAATGAACTGGGGAAATAATCACAGAATGGGTCCCCATAATTATCAGGCCCACTGTGAATCAAACTTGTACCAAAATCCCATTTATCACTTGAAGAACTTATAAAGGAAACTGGATTGAGAACCTGGACCACTAGGGAAGTCCCATTAACCATTTTTTTTAGGGAGGCCTTCTCAATGGTCACATTTCCCAAGAAACAGAAAGCCATCATAGAGCTCTTCAAGGATACTGATGCTCTCCTCCTAATGTAAACTATTTCTCAATTTTCTACTGAAGAGATGTTCTTTGTGCCCCCTCAGGAGATAATGGTGTTGGGGGAGGTGCATGTATTTGCAAAAGATAAATCCACTCCAACAGTCCTATCTCCCAAACCTTTGGGAGACTTACTTTAAGTAAAGCCTTAATTAAGTAAAGCTTTAAAGCCTGGGAAGTTCTAGCATCTCAGCCACATTGGATGAAGGCCATTGTTGAGTTCAATTTCCAGTAACCAACATAATAAATTATTAAAGCCATTTTCAATTGTCTGGTACTAGTACTAAATTCAGAACCTTTCATAAATGTACCCATCAATTAATTAAGTACAACCCATTGCTATATTCTGTCTTCCTTGGTCTAATGTATTTAGAATCACTTGCTACAATATTCTCCATATCTGCTTAAATAAATTGTCAACAATTGTGATTAAGTGTATAAGTTGTTTTATTTTTTATTTTTGTCCCCCTAGAGCATGCTGAGATCTGAACCTAGTCGTGGGTTTAGTGGCAGCAGAAGGTGGTAGGATAAAATTTGAGGATCTTTGAGGAGTAACCCTATGGAACTTGGAAGCAAACTTCTGAGGAAGGGACTCCTATTGGCTGGTGCAGTATTCAGAAAGGGGTTTTGATAAGGCTGGTTTTAGGAACATTAAATAAAAACCTGTAAACTCAATCTGACTTCCCCTAGCTGAGTGAAGAACCATTGCCAGGTGATGCTCAGAGGAATAGAAACAAACAGGAGACAGGAGTTTTCTTTTCTCCTCCTCCAGCTTTGCAGTCTCCCTCTAGTAGCTTCTGTTGGCAGACCCTAACAAGGAGCAAACCAGCAAAGAAGATATGTGGCTTGCAGGGTCCCAGACCAGCATGGCAAAGCAGAGTACAGAATGATAGATTTGGAAGCAAGAGGCAAAATCTTAATAACCGACATGGTTTATTTAGAAGAGTAAGTGATGTAATATTGTAAAATGCACAGAAGAGTGTCAGATATGAATCAAGGTAGTGATGAGGAAGAAAAAAAGGGGGCAGAGCAGGTAGGGTGTAGGTTGGGTTGTCATCCAAAGTGCTAACTGCTAGTGAATTGAGAAACTGAACACTGGATAAGGATTCTTTGGCACCGGACACAAAGAAGTTCATAGACGGCCTAGGGCAAGTTATTTTGAGGAGTTAGGGGAAGAAACCAGATTATCCAGAACTGAACAGTGGAAGAAGGTGTATAAGTAAAGGTAGTGAATAGCTGTATGTCTTTTGAGTCTGGTGATAGATGGAATAAAAATGGGGATACTAGAACAGACAATTTTTCTTCCATAAAGCACAAAACTTGTAGACTGCTCTAGCCTGAGAGCACTTAGAGGATGAGATCGACACTCTCACTTCACAGTGAGACCGAAGCCCAGAGGAGGGAGCTACCCAAGGTCACAGAATCAGTTTAGGAAACACTTCAGATCAGACAGGAAGACTTGATTCTTAGCTTTTGGAAAACTCTGTATTGAAGTGTTCTGGTATTTCTGAGATAAAGGCTAAATCAACCCAGCCATCTTCTTCCATCTTGTAAACTTTTGTGTCATAACCAGACCCACTGCCATCTCTGATTATTGTTGTCCGTGCTCACATGGTGCTATGGAAGCTGGACAGTCCACAGGTCAGAGCTGCAAAAAATTTATTGTGGGACAATTATAGTGAATCAATATATGGGTTCTGGTGAGGTTTATAGAGAAATAGTCTATATATCAAGACCAGTAGTGAGTCTTTGGGTCCAGGGCAGGTAATGAAATTCCAGGCAGCAGCTGAATAATCAACATGGACATCTACATAGGTGTTGGCCTGGAGCTTGGAGGACATTCCAGGGAGACCAGCCAGAAGCTTACTCTGTATGAAATAATCAAGATATTGGTTAACTTCATACCCTTTCTAAGGAGGTTGTAAGCCAGTGCTGAGCCTTTCCCCTTTCCCCACCTTCGTTCACATTGGTACGACTGTCCGCTATCCATGGTGCTGAATTATATTCCTATCCTGACACGCAAGCTCTGTCTATCACTGAATAACAAATTCTTGCTGTTTTCTGGACTCTCATCAACTAAGGTGAATCTTGCTCCTCACCTTGGCCTACTTCATGTTGGAGAGATAAAGTATTGCCAGATGCTTTGGTTGATCAAAAGACATATTTCTTACTTTTAATATTGGCAACTCATTCACATTTATAAAACACTGGGTGGGTTGGCTAAAAAGTTGGTTTGGGTTTTTTATGCAAGTGTTATAGAGAAGCTTGAATGAACTTTTTGGCTAACCCAATGCTTTCTATGTCAGTGGGCTGAATAAAATATAGGGGACAAAGTTTGGGACTTCTGTCCCAAACAGAATGGGATGCCTAGATATATTGATGGGGATGAAATGAGATACTATAGGCCTTTCAAAAGTTTGCAACTGGCAGCAAACTAGCTTAGTTAGAGCTGCACTGTCTAATATGGCAGCTGCTAGCCACATGTGCATATTAAGCACTTAATATTGAAATGTGCTGTAAGTATAAAATACACAATAGTTATCAAAGATTTGGTACAAAATATAGAATGTAAAACATTTCATCAATATTTTGTATTGATTATATCTTGACACGGTAATATTTTATATATATTGTCTAAATAAAATTTATTACTAAAATTAATATAATCTATTTCTTTTTCCTTAGAAAATGGCATTACTAGGGCACTCAAAATTATGCATGTGTTTTGTGTGTTACATTTCTGTTGAACCACACTGGTTTATTAATAGACTATTATGTAACTAAGCTAATCAGCCCAAGGACATAGATCCAATTGTGATGTTGACTATTCAGTTTCTTAAGTCTCCTGTCATGGTTGGCATCTATTACTTGGTGGCTCAATTCATCACATACACCTTGTCTCCAGAAAGCATGTGTACAGTTCATTACAAACTTATCATTACTCCTCAGAGGAGGATGTCTCCATCCCCCATGAGTCCTATATTCAGGCACCCAAAAATTCTCCCCTTTGGAGAAAGCATCAGATGTTTTCCTACCCCTGTGTGTTTGCACATGCTGTGTATCCTTTGTTTTGTTATTATTAATTTATTTATCTATTTATTTTTGGCTGTTCTGGGTCTTCACTGCAGCACACAGGCTCTTCATTGCTGTGCAAGGGCTTTCTCTAGTTGCAGCAAGTGGGGGCTGCTGTCTAGTTGTGGTGCACGGGCTTCTCACTGGGGTGGCTTCTCTTGTTGCAGAGCATGGGCTATAGAGTGCTCAGGCTTTAGTAGTTGGGGCACACAGGTTTAGTTGCCCCATGGCATGTGGGATCTTCCCAGACCAGGGATTGAATCTGTGTCCCCTGCATTGGCAGGTGGATTCTTAACCACTGGACCACCAGGAAAGTCCCTATCCTTTGCTTTTAATGTCTTTTACCACAAGAAAATGCTTAATCATCCTTCATCATCCAGTTTAAATCCTGCCTCCTCTGTGAAGCCCCCCTTGATCTTGCCTCTCTACTTCCACAGAACACTTTACTGCACATAAAATTTTCTATTTATTTGTCTTATCCTTCAGTAGGCTGGGGGCTCTTGAGGTTATAAGCCATGTGTGAGTCTTTGTAATCTGGCACCTGGGATAAAACGGGGAAAAAGATAAAGTCTTTGTCTTCATGAAGTCTACATTCTAGTAGAGAAGACATAAAATAAACAGGTAGTATAGTAGGAAATCAGATAGTAAAGAATGTTATGATGGAAAGTAAAGTAAGGAAGAGAGTGGAAAATATGTCTGTTTTTGAGAGACCTGAGATTGTGACACTTGAGCAGAGTGTATCAGCACATAATAATTGCAAAAAGTACATGACACATGAATAAAGGCATCTCCTTTTACAGAAACCTCCCTCTTTTCTCCATCAAACATCACCCTTGTAAAGATGCTTCCAATAGCTGAGCCTTTTCCACACTGCAGTCACATTGCTCTTCTTTCTTTGGAAATCTTCCTGCCTCAGGACTTTCGCACATGTTCATCCTCCTGCCAGTGATATTCTTTCCCCAGGGTTTGGCACAACTCCTGCTTTATAATTCAGGGCTCAGCTGAAAGATCTCCTCAAAGGGTCTTCTGCCTGCTTATGTTCTCTTAATTTGATGTGTTCCTCCCTGCATCCACCCCAGTCACTCTCCTCCTATTTGGTTTTCTTCACCATACTCATCATTCTCTGGAATTTAGTTGACTGTGTATTTATTTCCTAGTTCATTGTTAGTGCACTCAACTAGGATAGAAGCTTCAGGAGAGAAGAGTCTTGTGTTTTTCATGGCTGTATCACTCATATCTAGCACATGTGTGTGTGTGTTAGTCACTCAGTCGTGTCCAACTCTGCAACCCCATGAATTGCAGCCCACCAGGATCCTCTGTCTATGAAATTCTCCAGGCAAGAATACTGGAGTGGGTTGCCATTTCCTTCTCCAGAGGATCTTCCTGACCTAGGGATTGAACCCGGGTCTCCTGCAATGCAGGCAGGTGCTTTACCATCTGAGCTACTGGGAAAGCCTCATCTAGCACATAGTAGATCCTTAAATTGAAATTTTATGAATGAATTACATAATGGCTCTAGAGGCCAAGCATCATCACTAAGGAGTGGAATATGCTCTGATGTCTTACCAGACTGGTACAAACATGGCTTCTTCACTTTGAAGCTATTTCAATGGCGGCTTGGTACCCATTCTGCTGCAGCAGCCAATCTAGAATGCAAAACAGATAGCTCAGAACAGTGGGAGTGAAGGTAGATCAGAGGGACCAAAGAGAATTCCCTCTGCTTTAACTGGGAGTAGGCGGGGGGTGGGGGTGGGGTAGTGAGCCAAAAGCTTGAAGACAGGAGGCTGGGGCTATCACTAGAGGTCACTAGCTGTCTCTGACCACTTCACTGACAGTTCTGGGCCTTCTTTTCCTCATCTATAAATTGGGAACAACTATCCTCCCCAAGCAAATCACTGAAGAGTGAGACAGTGGAAGAAGTTGGCATTATAGCAGCCAGAGTCTCCATTTGCCTGGCCATCTCCCCATTGTGGTGGCCCAGAATCATCAGGATGAGATTGAGCTCCTCCACTCACATTTACTTTGGGAAGCTGGGGACTAAGCTTTGGGAACTTTAAAGCAGTGGTCCCCAACTGTCTTGGCACTAGGGACTCGTTTCGTGGAAGACAATTTTTCCATAGATGGGGGCTGGGAGAAGATAGTTCAAGCAGTAATGGGAGTGATGGGGAGCTATGGGGAGTGGCAGATGAAGCTGCTTTGTGGGCCAGTTCCTAAGAGACTACAGACTGATAGAGGTTGGGGACCCCTGCCTTAAAGCTCAACCAGATTTAACTGCCTTGAGCTTCCTATTGCATAATCTGGGTGTACCCTGTCAATGGAGGGATGTGAGCAGAGGCCAGAAAGTTGCTTACTGGGAGAGAAACTGCAACATCTAGCATTTGGTAGAACTAGTGAATATTCAGTGAAGGTGGGAAGAGTCTTTTCAACCCAGCAAGTCCACTGGTTTTCAGATTCCCACTGGGGCCTCAGCTGCTGAGATTCACTCTTGGATTTGTTGCTTTGGGTTCTTGCAGATGTGGGAACTTCGGCGGCTTAGAGATAGTGACGGTTGGAAGGAGGCAGGTTTTGACTGGGCTGAAACTATTTTCTGCTTGTAAAGCAACATCTAAAGTTTAGGAGGAATTGGACAGCTTTTGTCTCCTACAGAAACCTCCATTCATACTTCCACTTCTCTAGGCTTTGGGGACCAGAATAGAATTGAAATCAGCATGACTTAGCTAGTTCAGTTCAGTTCAATTCAGTCACTCAGTCGTGTCCGACTCTTTGTGACCCCATGAATTGCAGCACGCCAGGCCTCTCTGTCCATCATCAACTCCCAGAGTCCACTCAAACCCATGTCCATCAAGTCAGTGATGCCATCCAACCATCTCATCCTCTGTCGTCCCCTTCTCCTCCCGCCCCCAATCCTACCCAGCATTAGGGTCTTTTCCAATGAGTCAACTCTTCGCATGAGGTGGCCAAAGTATTGGAGTTTCAGCTTCAACATCAGTCCTTCCAATGAACACCCAAGATTGATCTCCTTTAGAATGGATTGATTGGATCTCCTTGCAGTCCAAGGGACTCTCAAGAGTCTTCTCCAACACCACAGTTCAAAAGCATCAATTCTGCGGCGCTCAGCTTTCTTCACTGTCCAACTCTCACATCCATACATGACCACTGGAAAAACCATAGCCTTGACTAGACGGACTTTTGTTGGCAAGGTAATGTCTCTGCTTTTAAATATGCTATCTGGGTTGGCCATAACCTTCCTTCCAAGGAGTAAGCGTCTTTTAATTTCATGGCTGCAATCACCATCTGCAGTGATTTTGGAGCCCAAAAAAACAAAGTCTGACACTGTTTCCACTGTTTCCCCATCTATTTCCCATGAAGTGATGGGACCAGATGCCATGATCTTAGTTTTCTGAACGTTGAGCTTTAAGCCAACTTTTTCACTCTCCTCTTTCACTTTCATCAAGAGGCTCTTTAGTTCTTCTTCACTTTCTGCCATAAGGGTGGTGTCATCTGCATATCTGAGGTTATTGATATTTCTCCCGGCAATCTTGATTCCAGCTTGTGTTTCTTCCAGCCCAGCGTTTCTCATGATGTACTCTGCATAGAAGTTAAATAAGCAGGGTGACAATATACAGCCTTGATGTACTCCTTTTCCTATTTGGAACCTGTCTGTTGTTCCATGTCCAGTTCTAACTGTTGCTTCCTGACCTGCATACAGGTTTCTCAAGAGACAGGTCAGATGGTCTGGTATTCCCATCTCTTTCAGAATTTTCCACAGTTTATTGTGATCCACACAGTCAAAGGTTTTGGCATAGTCAATAAAGCAGAAATAGATGTTTTTCTGGAACTCTCTTGCTTTTTTGATGATCCAGCGGATATTGGCAATTTGATCTCTGGTTTCTCTGCCTTTTCTAAAACCAGCTTGAACATCTGAAAGTTCACGGTTCACATATCGCTGAAGCCTGCTAGTGGTGATGGCTTAATGGCTAGGGCAAGCAGGGTGATTACCCCTGGGCTTGGTGTGCACAGGACTCCCTCAATTAATGGCAGTTGAGGTCATTAGAGTTGTTATTATTAGGGGCCATTCTGGTTCAAAAGATGAAGGAAGTTTCAATCTGAGAGAAGCGTAAGGTGAGGGCAGAGGAGATGAAGTGTGAAGGAGGGCTGGAGCTTTCTCCTGCAGTATTCCTGTCCATTCCCATCGCCATCACTTACTCATCAGCTCATTAGCCACCTGTGGGTTCAGGTTATAGAGCCATAAATTGATGAAGGGGCATACCTGAAAGATAAGGAAATATGCAAGAGTCAGGAGAAGGTGCTACCCACTGGAGACTGAATAGGAGTAATCAAGGCAAGTTCTTCTAAGCCAACCCATCTGAGGGCAAAATCAGATAAAGGGCTTTTGGGGACAGACTGCCCTGGCATCACATGTCAGCTGAGCCATTTGCCAGCTCTATGACTTGGGTAAGTCATTCTTCTCTGGGACTTTTATTTAATCTGGAAAATGGAAATAATATTGTTACCTAAAGTGTGAGATTGTTTGAAGGATGGGATAAGAATATTCACGTAAGATACTTAGCACAGTTTCTGTGAGCTTAATGAACGTTAGCTCTCAACTTTATAATTACCTTCTACTGATTTTACTGATAAGGAAATTGAGTCTTGGAGAGGCTTATCAATTCACTTCCCATCACACAGATGCTAGTTTTGACCTAAAGAATTAAATGTCTGTAAAGCACTTTCTCCGTGCATGGATGCAGAATGGAAGCTTTTTTCTCCCATTTCCTCTTTCTTTAGCTTTCCTTCCTGGGAGATTTCCTTCCAGTTTAAGAATAGCTAATCCTGGACTTCCCTGGTGGTCTAGCAGTTAAGACTGCACTTCCAATATGTGCGTGTGTGCTAAGTCGCTTCAGTCGTGTCTGACTCTTTGCGACCCTATGGACTGCAGCCTGCCAGTCTCTTCTGTCCATGGGATTCTCCAGGCAAGAATACTGGAGTGGGTCACTGTGCTCTTTTCTAGGGGATCTTCCCAACCCAGGGATCCGACCTGTGTCTTTTATATCTCCTGCATTGGCAGGCAGGTTCTTTACCACTATCGTCACCTGGGAAGCACTTCCAATACAGGTAAAGTTTAATTTCTGGTCGGAGAACTAAAATCCTACATGCTGTACTGAAGCAATTGGATTTTGTAGACTTACTTTTGCTCCCAAATTATTGATGATCAGGTTTTTTATAGTTATCTCCACATATTCCCAAACAAAATTTCGTATCCGACTGGTTCTAAATGAAGAATGAAAAAAGTGGGTAGAACGGATTACTTTCTCCCAAACTCTCCTTTTTTCACTTCACTTCTTTGGTCAATGGGCCCCAAATGGCTTAAAGTCTATTGATTGTTTCCAGAGCACTTTATGGGGCTTCCCTAGTAGCTCAGATGGTAAAGCATCTGCCTGCAAGGCAGGAGACCTGGGTTTGATCCCTGGGTCAGGAAGATCCCCCGGAGAAGGAAATGGCAACCCACTCCATTATCCTTGCCTGGAAAATTTCATGGACAGAGGAGCCTTGTGGGCTATAGTCCATGGAATCGCAAAGAGTTGGACATGACTGAGTGGCTAACACACACACACAGAGCATTTCATGACTCAGCCTTGTCCTTCTGCCTTGACCCACTTCTTAGGGATCCTCAAAATGAATCTTCCCGTTTAAATCACCCTGACCTCATCACTGCTGCCCTTCATCCCCCTCTCAGTGACTATTTTATTTTTCTCTCCTGAGATGCCTTCTTCAACTCCTGTCACCCTTTTAGTTCCAGCCATTTCCTCCAGAAAGCCCTTCCAAAGTTTTCCAGCCAACTCTGAGTTTGCTCTGGCAAACTCCTGTTTCTCTGATTATCTAACGCCCCAGTAGACCGTGTCCCCTTGGCCAGATGGTAATGCATTCACCAAAGGAATATTTTAATAGTCTTCAGTTGGGAGAGATGAGAAAGAAACAGGAAATAACAGTGACAAGGTATCTGTGTTTCTGACTCGATCTTTAATCCTTACAGGTGAGGGAAAATCTGTCTAATTCTCAGGCAACAGATTTGTGCCTGTATTCTATAAATTATATATAAATTTATATATATGTAAATATATATAATGGCACCCCACTCCAGTACTCTTGCCTGGAAAATCCCATGGACGGAGGAGCCTGGTAGGCTTCAGTCCACGGGGTCGCTAAGAGTCAGACACGACTGAGCGACTTCACTTTCACTTTTCACTTTCATGCATTGGAGAAGGAAATGGCAACCCACTCCAGTGTTCTTGCCGGGAGAATCCCAGGGACAGCGGAGCCTGGTGGGCTGCAGTCTATGGGGTTGCACAGAGTCGAACACGACTGAAACGACTTAGCAGCAGCAGCAAATATATATAATCATGGGGAGATGGCATGTCTGCGTGCTCAATCGAGTCTGACACTTTTCAACCCCATGGACTGCAGCCCACCAGGCTGCTCTGTCCATGGCATTTTCCAGGCAAGAATACTGGAGTGGGTTGCCATTTCCTTTTCCAGGGGAACTTCCCAATCCAGGGATCGAACCCAAGTCTCCTGTGTCTCCTGCATTGTCAGGCAGATTCTTTACCACTGAACCACCTGGGAAGCCCATATATATTTACATGTAAATATAAATTCCATGTGTCTTTATTCTATAAAAACCTTGCACCTAAATCAGTTGATCTACCCCTGCCAGCCTGACATCTTAGATTTCCCATGGAGAAGGGACTTGTTTTCTTCAACACATCAAAAGACATGGGAGCCATCTTCAGAGAAAAGCAGAAACATTACTTTGCCAACAAAGGTCCGTCTAGTCAAAGCTATGTTTTTTCCAATAGTCATGTATGCACATGAGAGTTGGACTATAAAGAAAGCTGAGCACCGAAGAATTGATGCTTTTGAACTGTGGTGTTGGAGAAGACTCTTGAGAGTCCCTTGGACTGCAAGGAGATCCAACCAGTGCATCCTAAGGGAGATCAGTCCTGGGTGTTCATTGGAAGGACTGATGTTGAAGCTGAAACTCCAATATTTTGGCCACCTGATGAGAAGAACTGACTCATTTGAAAAGACCCTGATACTGGGAAAGATTGAAGGTGGGAGGAAAGGGGGATGACAGAGGATGAGATGGTCGGATGGCATCACCGACTCAATGGACATGATTTTGAGTAAGCTCCAGGAGTTGGTGATGGACAGGGAGGCCTGGTGTACTGCAGTCCATGGGATTGCAAAGACTTGGACACAACTGAGTGACTGAACTGAACTGAAGTGAAGGGGAGGTGACTGAGAGCCAGGGAGGCTGTGTTTAGCTTGGTTCTCACTTATGTTTGAACATGACTGGAGAACATTACCAGATCTGTATGGGATCAAAAAGGATTCCACACTCAGTTCTCTCTGGAAACAGTGAGAAAACTGGTAGATGAATCAAAATAAAGAATGCAGGAGTGAAAAAAGACAGGGTATAAAATAGATTAGGGATGGTCATTGGATTCAGTTAATTGTGGATGTCAGCCTAAGTTTTTAAAAATCTTGCTGAAGAAGATTGTAAAAAAGAGATTATAAATGTATAGGGAAACACTAAAACTCTGTTTAATAAAGAGCAAACCTCTGAAGATGGTTACTCAGAAGAGGAAATGTCACAGACTAATAAGAGATTGATGAAATCCTGGCTCTACTGGGAGCCTGTCCCCCTCCGCCTCCAAAAAAGAAAAAGGAAAAAAAAAAAAAAAAAGAAGAGAATTGCATCCATGGTATTTTCTAGCTACTAAAGAGAAAATTTGTGAAAATGGAATAAACGATGTTGTTTGAATATGAAGTGAAACTGACCAACACTGGCTAGAAATAAATCACTTAATTTAGTTCTAATGGTGAAGTATTTGGTAAGTTATTTTGAATGTCTTTAAATTATTATATGCCTTCAGATTTTAAAGTCATAAAAATGTTTATACTTTTTCAATGTTTTTAGCTATCTACAATAAGGAAATGATCCCATCTGTAACTCTATTTTTGGAAAAAAATTTCCCAAAAGTCTCAGGATTATTTATGATAGTAAAAAATTCATAAATAACCTAAATGCTAACCAATGATCAAGTGATTCTGTTTTCTTTGTCTTTAGTACTATTCAGGGAACCATTTTCATGTAAATGAAATTACTAATTTTACAAACTACACAATTCTAAATTACTGTGAAGTTCTATTTATAAAATGTAGTCCATGGGGTCACAAAGAGTTGGACATGGCTGAGTGACTGAAATGAACTGATTTACACAAAAGGCTAATTTTGGAGGGTACAGTTGCTGGAGACATCTTTTAGTTGAAGCCTCATGGTGGGCTTCATTACACCTGGCTGGAAAAAGATGGAACTCACAAACTTCCAGATAGGATCCAAACACTCTCAGGAACAAGCCTGCAATGCCTGAAGGTGAGCCGGTAAATGCCATTTACATCCTTCTCCAAACGAAGCTGGACCTTCATATTTGTCCTCACTTGAAATATGAGGGGATTAAGAAGTGGAAGCCTGTGGGAGGGAAGAGTTAAGGATGGTGGGAGAGAATTTCAGAGCTTTCTACACTCCCATTTATTTCTAGAATGAGGGTCCCCATGTTTGCACAAGATTCTAAAAATCACCCTATTACAATCCTTTCCTCATTTTTCAAAAGATGTGACTCAGGACTGGAGAACAGGAATGGCTTTCTTGAAGTCATGTATCCAGCCAGTAGCATCCAGAATACATGACTGCTACTACCTCTGGCTCAGGGGAGAGTTAGAAAAAAGTTGATCCTGAGTTTGGCATCCTATCAAACCAAGAAACTGTGACCTTGGAAAGTACTCTTTTAGAGGTCTCAAAATCTACTGCCTTGAGGGTCAGGCTTGAAATGGAAATGAATGAAATAGACCAGGGCTTGGCTTTGTAGGGAGATGAGTGAAGGCTGTGATGAACTGAAGAACGCCCATCCTCTCTAAAATTATACCATGCAGACTAAAAGAACATATCCCTAGGCATCTGTATGTGTTAGTGCCAAGGAGTGTAGGGTTCTAGAGCAGATTCCTGAGTTCTCATCTTAAATCCTATTCAATCAGAACTGAGTTGGCTCATGAAGTCCAAATCAATGAGCGGGGGGCCTTTGAATGAAGCAGGGAAAAAGGAATTCACACAACCTACCTCCTTTCCTTAGAGGGGCCCCAGGATGGAAGCATTCAGGTATTCTGCAGGCTCCTTATTCTACACATTGGGCGACCCAGGCCTGGTGGGGAGGGGCTGTTTTATCTCAACCACACAACGAGTCTTTATGAGACTGTGCTGGACGCCAGCTGTCCCCTCCTCCGCCCCACCCCCCGCACGCTGCACAAAAGTGAACGAAGCTGCACATGAGATTCGCAGCTGTTACTTACTTTATATGTACAGAAAATGCCAACGCTACCAGTAATTCGGCTTCCTTGTTGTCAGAGTCTTGGAGGAAGACCTGAAGGAGGCGGGGGTCTTCTAGTTCTACCCTGGGTGAAGGAACAGCACAACAGGGGAAGGTTGTGGGCTTCAGCTGTGGATGGACCTCACTTTGTATGAAGGCAGGTCCCCTGCAGCAGAAGCTGAAGGTATGCAAATATGGTTGCTCACTCATTAATCATGGAATTGCATAGCTACTGCATGTTATGAGCACTGAGAATATGCTGCTGCTGCTGCTAAGTCGCTTCTGTCGTGTCCGACTCTGTGCGACCCCATAGATGGCAGCCCACCAGGCTCTGCCATCCCTGGGATTCTCCAGGCAAGAATACTGGAGTGGATTGCCATTTCCTTCTCCAGTGTATGAAAGGGAAAAGTGAAAGTGAAGTCGCTCAGTTGTGTCTGACTCTTAGCGACCCCATGGACTGTAGCCTACCAGGCTCCTCCCTCCATGGGATTTTCCAGGCAAGAGTACTGGGAATATAGCCCTGAGCAGAAAGAAACTCTTGTCTTAATGCATCTCAGGATGATCCGGTCCAGTCCTCTGTCCAGCGCTAAGCAGTCTGGAGGGCTTCCCAGATGGCACTAGTGGTAAAGAACCCACCTGCCAATGCAGGAGATGTAAAGACACGCGGATTAGATCTCTGGGCTGGGAAGATCCCCTGGAGGAGGGCATGGCAACCCACTCCAGTATTCTTGCCTAGAGAATCCCATGGACAGAGGAACCTAGTGGGCTACAGTCCATAGTGTCGCAAAGAGCCAGACATGACTGAGTGACTTAGCACGCACACACGCACGCAAACAGGCTGGAATAAAAGAGTGGATAAATAGTAAGGAAAAGACTGAAAGCCATATGTAGCACATGCCTAGAGAGGGTGTGTATGTGTAAAGCAATAAACTCAGTATATAAACCCAGGTGATAGGCACTGTGAAAAGGCCCTATAGGATCAGGCAAAAAAGGATGACATTGGGAAGAATAGAGTTTGTGATAGGGTAGTAAAGGAAACCATTTCATTGGCAGTGACATTTGGCCAGAGTCACTAATAAAGTAAGGGTACAAGTCATGAGGAGGGGGGGTTCCCTGGTGACTCAGCAGTAAAAAAATCACCTGCCAATGCAGGAGACTTGGGTTTGATCCCTGGGTCTGAAAGATCCTCTGGAGAAGGAAATGGCTACCCACTCCAGTATTCTTGCCTGGGAACAAACAGGTCACAAGGATAACCAGGGGAAGAAACAGCTAGGCTGAAGACAGAGTAAGTGCAAAGTCCCTGAGGCTGAAACTTGGCTGGCATGTTTGAGGAACAGCTAGAGACTCAGTGTGGCTGGTGGGCAGTGGGTGAGGGGAGAATTATAGAAGTGAGAGGGTCAGGGCCAGGCATCATGGAGCCTTGTCGGCCAGTGATAAGGACTTTGGGTTTGGTTTTGAGAGCAAAGAGAAGACATTGGAGGGTCTCAGTAAGGGAGTTACAGAGTCTGTCTTACTTCTTAGACTCTTCTGGTGGAACAGAATGGAGGGGAGGGGCTTAAAGTGGAAGAAGAGGATCTCTCAGATCAGAGGAGGTGGGCAAAATGGGCAGATGCCTGGATGTGTTTTGAAGGTAGGGCTGCCCGGATTTGTTGACAGGATGCGGCTGTGAGGGAAAGAGAGGAGGCTAGGACCACATTAGGAGCTTTGGCCAGAGCAAACTTCACAAGTAGAGTTGTCATTAACTAAGATGAGCCAGGTTGGGGAAGGAGCAGGTAGGGTGGGACAAGGGTGGGAATCAGCAGTTAGGTTGGATGTGTTAGGAACAGGAGCTGGGTCTTTTTCACTCTGGTGGCCAGATAACATTGATTATCATGTTACCACATTATTATTGTAGAAAAAGTGAAAGAGAAAGTGTTAGTCGCTCAGTCGTGTCTGACTCTTTGCGACCCCATGGGCTGTAGCCTGCCAGTTTCCTCTGTCTATGGGATTTTCCAGGCAGGAAGACTGGAGTGGGGATCTTCCCAAACCAGGGATCGAACCGAGGTTTCCTGCATTGCAGGCAGATTCTTTACCAGCTGAGCAACAAGGGAAACCCATTATTGTAGAGGTTGTTATTGTTACTGCCAATTGGGGTCTTACTAAGGATGGGGAGCTGTGCAAGCATTTTACACATATTATTTCATGTAATATTCACAGCAGTTCTCAGGGGATAAATGCTATCATTCCCTATTTAACAGAGAACACGAGTTGAGAAGGGAAGGGAAGAGGAAGAGAGAAGGGAAGAAAACTGTTGCCCTCCTGGCAGATAGAGAGATCGAACCCTGTCCGCAGCACCTCCTGCAGCCCCTTCGACAACCCCCACTGTGGGAATTTCTCCCAACTATAGTACGTCCCCTATATATGAATCTTTAAGTTGTGAACTTTCAAAAATGCAATATGCGTTTGCATGTCCAATCACATAAGGTATGAGTGAAACTGCAGCTTTCCCTCTGTCTCCCATTGCTGACCATCCTTCAGCTCTACCATCTCTTATCTCCTCCAGTCAGCAACTCTTCTTGCCCTGCCCACTCAGTGCCAACTCTGGTGTGCCAGCTGTTCTACTGTATGACTGTACTTTTCAAGGTACTGTGCTATAAGACTTAAAAGGTTTTTTTTGTGTATTTTTAATCATTATTTGTGTGAAAATATTATAAACCTATTATAGTACAGTACTATATAGCCAATGGTGTTAGTTTCCAAGGCTAAATTTGTTGGACTTACAGACACATTGGACTTATGAACATGCTCTCTGAAAGGAGCTCCTTTTATGTAGGGGACTTACTGTAGTGGATCTAAGGCCATAGGTGCTGGAAGGGCTGCTAACTGAAGGGAAGGCCTCAGTGAAATCAGGGAAGGGAACGTGGGGTGAGCTCTAACAAACTGACAAACCAGGAGAGCCTGGACCTGGGGGTGGTAATCGGAGCACACTCACACAACATTGCTGTCACTGTTGATGTCCAGCAGGCCTGCTGGTTTGCTGAAGACATTCTGCAATGACTCTTGAAGGCTAATTTTCTGCAGGCTTGGGAGAAAGCCCGTGCTGAGCAGTTCTTGAGTCAAGACTGAAAAACATGCCCCCCACCCCCACCCCCAACCCAATAAGACATTTAGAGGTCAAAAGTGTCTCAGATGCAACCTTGACCTCTGAGTAAGTCCCATATGAGGTGCTTCCTCTTTGTTCACCTAGTCTTTCTGGTCTGCTCAGTGCTGGGCCAAGTTCCAGACACCATCACTCAGTAAACATTTATAGGAGCCACAGCTCTGTCAGGGATGGGGCTGCCACAGTGAGAACAGGCAGAACTCTCTGCCATGGTGGAGCTGGCATTTCAGTGGGTGTGAGGGGAGAGATGGCAGAGCCATGAATGAAGAGAAATGTAGGAGGTGGGGGCAAATAAATGCTGTAAGGGGGTTGATTTAAAAATATTTAGCAACCAGTTTGGCATGGCACCACCTGGTCAGAAAGAACACCAGCTGTAGCTGAGGCCTGGTCCTGGGGCTCCTGTGCTTAACTTTTCAGATTTTTGGTTGGTAAGGAGCCTGGAGTTCTGGGAGGGGGGTGGGGGCGGTGAAGCTGGGATGGTTTGAGTGATGAGCGGGAGCCACTGGGAGTCTCTGAACAGGGATTATTTCCCAGGGAGAATAGAAAATTTTTCTAATATACTGAATTATGCTGAATGCTATTTCTGTCTATGAGGGAAAATAAAAGGCAGAGTGAGGAAACAAGAGTGCTGGGTGAAGGTCTTCTTGCAAATTCAAAATTTTAGCAGAGACCTGAAGAAAGGGAGGGAACCGTGCTGATAGTTAGGGGAAGAGTGTTCCAGTCAGAAGGAGTAGAATGTGCAAAGGTCCTGTGGTGTGCTTAATGTGCTAAGGAGGCTACTGTGGCAGAAGGGAGGGAGTGAGCATGCGGTGGTAGGAGATGCGGGCAGAGGTTTTAATAGATGAAGCAAGGAGACAGGAAAGGGAGGAACCTTGGGAGAAGAGGGTTAAATAGAGTAATGCAATGATGATCAGAGCTGTTAATGATTATTGGAGTTAACTATGGCCCAGGCACTAGGCTAATCAGAACTTAACCGGTATTAGTTAATGACCTGGATCTCTAGAAGAGGCCTGTGGGCCTGACACAACCAGGCGTGACCCAAGGCTGGACAGTCTCACCATCGTTGATCTGGGAAGAAACTCCAGACAGGACTTCTTCAGCAGAGGATAAAGCAAGCAGCCCACAGAGGAGAATGAAGAGGCTGGAGACCTTCAGCATCTTGGAACAGGCGCCTGTGGGTAAGCAGGGCAGAGAGGGTTCTCTGAGAGAATCTCCCCAGAGCTTGGGTCCAGGATGGCCACAGAACTCACTGGATCCATTTTACAGATGGGGCCACTGAGGCTCAGAGAGGAGATATACTTCTCCTCATAGTACTGAGCAAGAAATGGAAGGTCCAGCCCAAGGCCTCACAACCCATATTTTATGCCCAAGAGATCTAGACATACAACTGTTCCTTCAGGGACATAGCCTCCCTCAGTGGAGCTCTGATTGCCCATGTGAGAGGCTGTATAAAGTTTTAGTTACAAGAATGTAGCAACAAAATCAGAAATGAGGCTTTTCCTCTCCTAATAACAAGGAAAATAAAGAGAACAGTGAACTGGTCTAGAGAAACAGCATAAACAGGCCTGAAAAAGTTGATCTATCTGAGTTTTAACTGTTACTAATCTGTAGTGTCTGTAACTAGATGGGCTCTTCAAAAGCTAACCTCTAACACTCCTTGACATGATGTGAATTACATCTTGCAGGGATTAACACTCATGAGATGGCTGGATGGCATCACCCACTCGATGGACATGGGTTTGGGTAGACTCTGGGAGTTGGTGATGGAAAGAGAGGCCTGGCGTGCTGCGTGCGGTTCATGGGGTCGCAAAGAGTCAGACACGACTAAGTGACTGAACTGAACTGAACTAAACTGAACACTCCTTTATGGGTTTCCCTGGTGGCTCACATGGTAAAGAATCAGCCTGCAATGCAGGAAACCTTTGTTCAATCCCTGGGTTGGAAAGATTCCCTGGAGAAGGCAATGGCAACCCACTCCAGTACTCTTGCCTGGAAAATCGCATGGACGGAGGAGCCTGGTAGGCTGCAGTCTAGAGGGTCGCGAACAGTTGGACACGACTGAGCGACTTCATTTTCACTTTTCACTTTCATGAATTGGAGAAGGAAATGGCAACCCACTCCAGTGTTCTTGCCTGGAGAATCCCAGGGAACGGCGGAGCCTGCTGCTGTCTGTGGGGTCGCACAGAGTCGGACACGACTGAAGCGACGCAGCAGCAGCAGCAGCAAAAGACAAGGAAGGGAAAAGCCCGTGAAAATGGAACAAAGGAAGGTCAAAGGAAGGTCCGAGGACCTGAGTGAGAACTTCAGGTAGAACAGCACTCCTGGCTAAGCCCAATTTGCATAGGCAGGCTCAGGGGGAAGAAAAAGCATATAAAAAGAGAAGCCAAAGCGCGCTCTCTCTCTCTCTCTCTCCCTCTCCCTCTCGCGCTCGCTCTCTTTCTCCCCGCCCTCGCGGGCTGGGGCGTTCTTCTCTTCATGTCTTTGGGTCGACGGTCGGCAAGCCCTCATGCTTCGAGGATGGATTTTCCTGCTATAATCTAAATAAAAGAGCTGTAACACTGAGCTGTAACACTGATTCCTCTAAGAGCTATAACACGGTTTGTTCGAGACCTGAGAGCTATAGGTCTGTCCAAGACCCAAGAGCTCTGGCCCGCCGAGGGCTCTAATGTCCGTCACTCCAAATTTTTGTTGTGACGAGACAGAACCGAGGAGCATACACTCGTCTGACATTACTGAGGACAAGCTTGCTTTTGCTGCAGGACAGGCCAATAAATTGGGAGACGAGATACTGAGACAAGGAATAGTGACTTTATTTGGAAAGCCGGCAGACCGAGATGACTGACTAGTGTCCCCCCAAACCATCTTATCAGGGTCTGGATGCCAGACCAGAGAAGGGGAGGAGATAAGGAAGTAAAAAGGCCATTGATGCTAAGTCGCTTCAGTCGTGTCCGACTCTGTGCGACCCCACAGATGGCAGCCCACCAGGCTCCTCTGTCCCTGGGATTCTCCAGGCAAGAATACTGGAGTGGGTTGCCATTTCCTTCTCCAAAAAGGCCATTAGTCTTGCAAAAATATCTCTTGGCTTGGCCAGCATCGGGGAGAGGATGTATTAATGTCTTCTTTTCTGTAGCCATTCACAGGTGGGCAGGGTCAGAATGTCTCTCTGTGAGCTGAACAGAGGCACTTAAGTCAGAGTGGCAGGTTCCCTGAGGCAGGCCATTATGTATGCTTACAGCTATAGGCAGCATCCTTTTAGTGATTATAATAACAAAAGCAATGAAAAGCAAAAGTTAAAGTAAAAGAAACAGATCCAGCATGGAGTCAGGTTTTGCTCTTCCGTGTTAGAGGGCTTCGAAAAAATTCTTTCAAGGTGGTTGTTCCAGCTTTTATTTTCCTGTCCTTTTTTTTTCCTGATTGAATATCAGACATGATGGCTAGAGCTCAACAGCTGTTTCATTATCATAAAGATGAAAGCCCCGACCTACAGGGTAGCAGAAGGAAGAGCTGGAGGGATCCCCCGTGTCAGTGTAATGATCTACCTCTGGACTTTTCATTATTTAAGCCACTATTTTTTGGTGATCTGTGCTAGAACCAATCACAATGGTAACTGGTAGCATTTATCAGAGGCTTTAGTCTGGACTGACATCTGATGAAAAGGCAGGTTGGGGAGTGTCATTGCGTTGGGCTCACCTGGATGCCTCTGGTGTGCTGCAGAGATGCCCTGGGTCTCCGTCAGTTGGTTCCCAGTGGATTCTGCAGTGGGGCAGACTTTATAGATGGTGAGTGACCCTTTTGCTGGGGAAGACGTGGCACTGAGTGACGGAGTGCTGGAAAACTGATGAGAAGCCCTTAATTTCACCATGTCCATCCAATACCTCCAAAGTAAACTTTCCGCATGGAAGGCCCCAGGGGATTAAGGGGACTAGTGAGTCACTTAGGCAATTTAATGGATGTGTCAATAATGTATTTGGAACTGTACATCATGAATGTCACCATACACAGAGGTGTGGGGAACATGGAGACCAACCAAGAGGGCTAGGAGACTGTGTTCATGATTCATTCACATTCCTGTCCTGCTTTGAGCCATTTTCCTCATCTGTATCACGAGTGAGATGGACTCAGGGACTGTGAGGGAGGAAGTCTCTGAGTAGAAGCAAGGGAGAGGGTACTCTTGCTTCCATCTGTTGCAGGAAGGAAAACAATTCTGACTCCATGTTGGAAACTGTTTCTTTGACTTGCTTTTCATTGCTCTTATTATTATCAGTTCAGTTCAGTTCAGTCGCTCAGTTGTGTCTGACTGTTTGCAACCCCATGGACTGCAGCACGCCAGGTTTCCCTGTCCATCACCAACTCCTGGAGCTTGCTCAAACTCATGTCCATTGAGTTGGTGATGCCATCCAACCATCTCATCCCCTGTCGTCCCCTTCTCCTCCCACTATCAATCTTACCCAGCATCAAGGTCTTTTCCAATGAGTCAGTTCTTCGTATCAGATGTCCAAATTGTTATTTGTTATTGTAATCATTGTTATTATAAAATTAAAATCATTGTTATTATAAAATTGTTTTATAAAAAATTGTTATTATAATCATACTTAATAGCTTGACTCAGAGGACCCTACCCTTCTGCTTGACTGTAAACTGAAGTGCCTTTGTTCAGTTCATAGAGAATTTGTCCCTACACACTTGTGAACAGAAGAGATTAACACACCTTTTCCAAAGGCAGGTCATTCCTTTGGAAATGTTTTTCAAGACTGAAGACCATTTCACTTCATTTCTCCACTGCCATTCCCTCTCTAGTCTGCCTGTTGACTCTAGTTCCTCATTGCTTTTCCTCTGACTCTACAAAAGCACCTGGCATCCAGACCCTGACAAGATGGTCATTTTGAGGCACTAGCTTGCCTCAAAGCAGGTCAGCTGCTTTCTGAATAGAGTCATTTTCCTTGCCTTAGCAACTTATCTCTCAGATTCATTGGCCTGTTGTTCAGTGAGCAGAGCAAGCTTGTACCCAGTAATGTATCCAAGGAATCTCGTGCTCTAGACTGGCTCTGCCCATTCCTTGCTGTTTGACACTGAACAGCTCCCATGCTCTTCCTGGACCTCAGTTTCCCCATCTGTAATAACAATAGCTGACACTGACAATCTTCACAAATGTTTGTGGAGTCCTCCTTGAATCCTTATAATATAAAAACGTTCATTAGTCCCATTTTACAGATGAGGAAACTAAGACTCAAGAGAGGAAAAATTTTGCTCAAGATCACAGAGCTAGTTTATAGCAGAGTCAAGATTTGAATCCAGTTCTTCCTTAGGCACAAGCTTATCACCTTGACATCACATCACAAATTCCTCCTCTTAGAGCAGAGCTGAAACCTCCTTTTCGGGTAGGGGTAACAGCTCTCTGTTGCACTGAGAAGGAAGGCTTGTTTCTTAAGACCCCGAGGACAGACACACTCCATCATTTGTTCCAAAATGCTGGCACCACCTCTGTCAAGCCTTAGTTTTGAACTTGTATTAAAATATGTATTTCAGGTTGTTTAAAAAATCCATGTTTTTAAATAAATATTTTTAAAATATAGAAATATGGAAGACGATGTCTCTATTTAGAGCTAAGTCCTGCTAATACTTTGGTTCATTTCCTTCTAGTCTTTGTTCTGTGAGACTAGATGTAGACAGAGATGGAGAGACATGATCAGCCAACTATTCTCTTTGTGGCAGGTCCTCTGGAAGGGAGACCTTAAGGATCTGCTTCCTCATCTCCCACATTAAGTCATGTAACCATTCTGGGCAAAGATCAGACAGTCTCAAGAAATATCATCCAAGGGGCCCTTGTCATGCTGATCTCCACTAATCATCCCCAAATGCACCTGAAGTTCTCTGCTGCTTACCTGTTGTTTCCCTGGAATGTCTCTTCTGCCTCAGGGCCTTTGCTCAAGCTATTCCTGTGGCCTGCCCGGAAGACAGCAAATGATCCATAAAGAATGAATGATTCAATCTTTGCAATCTTGCTTTATTTATTTATTGAAGTATTCTGTAGTTGGTTAACAATGTTGTGTAGGTTTGTGGTGTACAGCAAAGTGATTTAGTTATACATACGTACATATATGAAAGTGAAAGTGTTAGTTGCTCAGACACGTCCAACTCTTTGTGACCCCACAGGGTGTAGCCTGCCAGAGTCCTCTGTCCACGGACTTCTTCAAGCAAGAATACTAGAATGAGTAGCCATGCCCTCCTCCAGGGGATCTTCCTGACCTAGGAATCGAACCTGGGTCTCTCACTTTGCAGGCAGTTTCTTTACTGTCTGAGCCAACAGGGAAGCCCCACATACATATATACATACACATATATATTCTTTTTAAAATTATGTATTTATTTATTTATTTTTGGCATCATTGGGTCTTCACTGCTGTGTGCAAGCTTTCCCTCATTGCAGAGCACAAGCTCAGTAGTTGTGGCACATGGACTTTGTTGCCCTGAGTCATGTGGAATCTTCCCAGACCAGGGATTGAACCTGTGTCCCCTGCACTGGCAGGCAGATTCTTAACCACTGAACCACCAGGGAAGTCCTATAAATTCTTCTTCAGATTCTTCTCCCTTATTCTTACAAAATGTTGTGTATACTTCCCTGTGCTGTACAGTAGATCACCCTAACAGATACATGTTAGAGCCAGAATGCCATTCTGACTTGGGTGTTTGGAAAGCAGAGTTCCCAGTAAATGTTTTAGCATGGCCACCCACCAAAACATCACTGCACACCTCTTTGTAATAGAAAGTCCATGGGTTCGCAAAGAGTCAGACATGACTGAGTGACTTTCACACACACTGAAAGACATCTTGGTTGCTTCCAAATTTTGGCAATTGCAAATAAAACTGCTATAAACATCCATGTGCAGGTTAAGTATGGGCCTTTAATTGGGCACCATAGAGTGTGACTGTTGGATCATGTGGTAGGACACTCTGGAAGTTTTGATGAAGGTATAACATTTAATCCATGGGTATCATTGTCAGCCCAGCTGCTCCCATTGGTGGCCACGTCTGCAGAGGCTCAGATGGATGGATAGTGTTTGCAGGACCACGGAGACAAGTGTTGACTTTGCCTTCAGCCTTGAATAAGAGCCAAAGAGAATGGCTTTCCTCCCTCTTCTGGAACCAAAGGTGTGGTCTTGCTCCTTCCTGCAACACTGGCTCCCTCCAACACTGGCTCCCTCCTAAGTGGGGGAGATCATAATGTAGGCCCCTGAGCAATAAGCCCTGGCCCTGGAGCCTAGTCTGAGGGCCCAGCATGGCAAAGGCTCAGCATGAATGAGTCACAGGAAGGGCTTCTCTGGCCATCCCTCTCTCATAAGCACCCCTTCCCTGGGAGGGAAATCTGTCTGCAGCCCTGCCATCTACCCCAACGGCTCCTGCCCTGGGTTGGATCTGGACCAGCCACAGCCTTTGTCATCTTTTAATCCACCTAGCAGAGGAGACTTCCTCAAACTAAGAGCTGAGATGGTCTCTCCTCTGCTCAGAAACCTTCCCTGGCTCCCTAGTGCCTAACCTGCCTGCTAAGTCGCTTCAGTAGTGTCCAACTCTTTGCCACCCTATGGACTCTAGCCCGCCAGGATACCCTGTCCGTGGGTTTCTCCAGGTAGGAATACTGGAGTGGGTTGCCATTTCCTTCTCCAGGGATCTTCCGGACCCAGGGATTGAACTCTCATCTCTTATGTCTCCTCCATTCACTGGAGGAGTCTTTACCATTAGCGCCACCTAGTGCCTAACCTGGTGGTTCTCAAAGTGGTCTGGGGGATCCCAAGTCCCTTTCCAGGGAATTTGCAAGATTCAAATGAATTATAAATTAATTCAAATACATTATTTGCCTATTCATTCTCATGCTCTCACAAGTGTGGAGCAGAATTTTCTAGACCCTTCATGACATGTGACTTTGAAATAGACTGAAATCTTCTGAAGTCCAGAAGACTCTTACCATGGACCATGCTGGCTTGGAGAGGAACTGCTTAAAGTCACCCTGAATTGCCCAGCAGAGAGCATGGCTTAGTTAGGTAGTTAATCATCTTTCTTTTGAAAATCCATTTTATTTCTTGTATGAACATTAACACAGAAATAAAAGTCTTCTCTAACAAATAATAAACTTTCAAAAATAAAATTTCAGCATCCTTTTCAGTTTTTACCACCTAGTTTCAGTTTTTTTGCATCATTATGATTCTGGCTAAGCACAATTCTAAGATCTGTATTTTCATCCAGATGTAAAACACAAATATTTCCCAAAGTTTTGGGGATTTTTTTCCCCAACATTCAGAAAATAGTGTATTGAATTGTAGTAACAATGAAGTCTCCTAATTTGGGACCTTGGCTTTTCCACTGTGATGAAGTTTATTCTACCCTCATCTTAACAGCAAATATCTAAAATAAAAGTGTCCATCTGCTGTCAAATATATGAGGAAAAGTATATACTCTCCCATCTTAGTGTAAATAGAAAGATCCGGTCTGGCAAATAAATTTGTGACGTGTTCTTGGAGCCATAAAATGTTCCAAGGCATGGAGCTAATAATTCTGATCCTCAGATATTATCCTGAGGGAATTGGACAAACATTGGAAAGATCCAGCCTTTACTTAACTGAATTGTGTCTCCAAAACAGCCTGCACTGGAGTTTGGCACTTGAGTCTGTGGATGACTCAGAGGCCACTCAGATTTTGCCATCTTTCTTCCTATATATTCCCCTGTGGTAGACAGCCTCTCACCCTCTCAAAGCATCCTCCTCTCTCCTGAATCCTCCCTCACGGGGTATCACTGCCTCTAGGAAAACTTCACTCCTCTTTGAGGTCCGGGCAGGGAGCCAGAGCTGGTCCTGGGGGTGCCAGAGTCACAGTAGTAGAACATCCTCTCACTTCTCCACCCATCCCCTTTTCCCTTCATTGGCCACATCTGTCATCTGTGGGGTCCAGTGGCCTTGGCCCCACCCACTCCATGTCCTGGCTTCACTCACCTAGTCAGTTCCATTCAGTTGCTCAGTTGTGTCCAACTCTTTGCAACCCCATGGACTGCAGCACACCAGGCTCCCCTGTCCATCACCAACTCCCTAAGCTTGCTCAAACTCATGTCCATTGAGTTGGTGATGCCATCAACCATCTCATCCTTTGTCATCCCCTTCTCCTCCTGCCTTCAATCTTTCCCAGCATCGGGGTCTTTTCCAAAGAGTCAGTTCTTCACCTCAGGTGGCCAAAGTATTGGAGCTTCAGCTTCAGCATCAGTGCTTCCAATGAATATTCAGGACTAATTTCCTTTAGGATTGACTGATTTGGTCTCCTTGCAGTCCAAGGGACCCTCAAGAGTCTTCTCCAACACCACAGTCTTCTCCATCACTCAACTAGGGCCAACACAATTGGCCATAGCCCATCCGTCACATCATTGAGTGCCAAGTATCTGACCCTGGCTAGTGGAAAATAACAGCAGGTCTCCCACATCCCTCAAATCCTGAGTTGCTAGAATTTTCCTGTTCACTACCCACTTAGCTGTCCTGGAGATGATGTCTGATTGTGTACAGTCAAAAAAAAGTTCATTCACTCATTGATTCATTGAACACTGGTTAGTGTCTGTATTACATCTGGTTCTTTACTGGACACTGGAGTTGCCGAGAAGACAGAGGTACTGGCCCTCAAGGAGTTCACAGGCTTGTGGGGCAGAGATGAATAAGGAAAGTGAGGGAGTGATGTCAACAAACGGAGACACAGTTCACTTCTGACTTTGCTCCTGTCACAAGAAGAACAACTAACAACGATTCAAGAACAAGACACCACTGAGACGATCCTAGCGAGGCTGAAGCACCCTCCAAAACACGGAGAATCAGGACAGACCATCTTAGAAGGGTAAGAAGCAGCTCCACATTGCCCTCCTCTAGGCCAGCACAGCACCACGTGGAGAAGTCTCCTCTGAGCCTCCAGAGGGAAAAGAAAACCCCTCTGGGGGACAACCAGAGCCTCCTCAGCCTTGGGGTCGATTTGGGGGTGCCTTCATTCTTACTTCACAGCATGAGGACTGTCGGGGAATCTATGAAGGCTCAACCACTGGGAAACTGACTGCTGGAGAAGGGGGAGGAAGTATTGCATGCTCAATCGCGACCAAATCTTTGTGACCCCATGGACTGTAGCCTGCCAGATTCCTCTGTCCATGGGATTCTCCAGGCAAGAATATTGGAGTGGGTTGTTATTTCTTTCTCCAGGGGATCTTCCCAACCCAAAGATTGAGCCCACATCTCCTATGTCTCCTTCATTGGCAGGAAGTTTCTTTACCACTGAGTCACCTGGGAAAAGGGGAAGGGGCTGGCAAAAACAGCACACAGATCTTGGCAGACCAAGTTCATACTTGCAGCATCCAAGTAGTCATCATAACCAGCGGTTTTGTCCATCTGCAGAACCAAGTTGGGGGTGCACTCTGATGAGGGAACTTGGTCAGGAACAGTTCTGCATGATTCAAATCCTCAGACAAGGCGTTTTGCTGGCTATAGAGCTCAGTTTGTCCATGCACAGGCAGGCAAGGGAGTCTTAGCCCCACTCACTGAGGAGAGTGTCTTCTGGCTCCATCTGTCCAGAAGGGCTGATGGCAACTCCTGGAAGCTGTGCTGCCCATCTGGAGCCTAGAGAAGGGCAGGCAGAGCCCAGAGTTCACAAAGGAAAGGTAGCGACTCTGTTCACTCAGGAAACTTGGGGGTGTGGGTTAGTTTGAATTTAGACAACAAACAAAAAGCTTTACCAGCTTTGGAACTGGTTCTCCTACCGTACCTGGGCAGGGAATCTAATTGATAGCCCCTTTGATAGCTTCTCTGGTGGCTCAGACAGTAAAGAGTCTGCCTGCAGTGTGGAATACCTGGGTTCGATCCCTGGGTTGGGAAGCTCCCCTGGAGAAGGAAATGGTAACCCACTCCAGTAATCTTGCCTGGAAAATCCCATGGGTGGAGGAGCCTGGCAGGCTACAGTCCATGGGGTTGCAAAGAGTCGGACACAACTGAGCGACTTCACTCACTCACTCACTCACTTCATTGCTGAACAGAGCCTTCAGCCACTTTAGCTAGGGAACCTACCCAGAACACACAGGAAGTTGTGTCACCCGTTCAACACTCCAAGTACAGAGGCATTTGAAGAGAGCACAGTTCCTGGCTTCCCTTGTTTGAAGAGCAAAACTGATAGCCTCACCTGACCAGGGAATTCAGTGCACACACAGGCTTCCCAACAACACGCTGTACAGATACTGGGTCCTGTCCTGCTGCATCTTGTACTACAAATAGTATCAAGTCTTGACCATCTAATAAGGATGACCAGAGAATCCAGGCAACCTTAGAGCCCATCCTACAGCCTCACCAAGGTAGGAAATAAGCCAGCAGTCCTATCCAGCTGTCTTCAGGCAGAGGTACACCCCCGATACCCATCCTCAGAGCTCAAACAGTTACCTCACCCCAACCATTATTATGCCCAAAGACATCACCAGCAACTCCCCATCCCAACCCAAAGTAAAAAAAAACAATTGAGCTAACTGGTGAAGAACTGTCTCTGCCAAAGCAAACCTATAAAGTCTGGAAGAGGACTCAAATGTGCAGATTCCGATGTAAGGAATCAAGGATCACACACAGAAAATCAGTGAACTACTATACCATCAAAGAAAACTAACACAGTTCTATAAATGACCCTCAAGAAGTGAAGATCTGTGAATTGTCAGACAAAGAATTCAGAGTAATCCTCTTAAGGATGTTTTGTTGTTCAGTCACTCAGAGTCGTGTTCGACTCTTTGCGACCCCATGGACTGCAGCACGCCAGACTTCCTTGTCCTTCACCATCTCCTGGAGTTTGCTCAAATTCATGTCCACTGAGTCGGTGATGCTATCCAACCATCTCATCCTCTGTCATCCCTTTCCCCTCCTGCCTTCAACCTTTTCCAGCATCAGGGTCTTTTCTCATGAGTCTAAGGAAGTTTAGCAAACTGTAAGAAAACACAGACAACTAAATGAAATTAGGAAACCAATGCATAAATAAAATGAGAGTAAGGAAATCACAACCATAAAAAAAACCCAGAAATCCCAGAGTTGAAAATACAATAATTAAATTGGAAAAAGTCAATGAAAATTTCAAAAATAGATTTAACCATAAGGAAGAAAGACCCAGTAACCAAGAGGATAGGACATTAGAAATAAGCCAGTCAGAAGAGCAAAGAGAATGAAGAAATTATTGATCCTTGGGTTGGGAAGATCCTCTGGAGAAGGAAAAGGCTACCCATTCCAGTATTCTGGTCTGGAGAATTCCATGGACTGTATAGTCCATGGGTTCACAAAGAGTCGGACACGACTTTCACTTTCATGGAAATTATGGGACACAATGAAAAGAAATAATATTTTCATTATGGAAATTCCCGAAGGAGAGGACAAAAAGGACAGAAAGTATATTTAAAGCCATAATACGTAAAACTCCTAAATCCGGGGATAGAAATGGACATCCAGACCCATGAGATCCAAAGAACACTAAATAGATGGAATCTGAATATATCTATGTGAAGACACATTATAATTATATCCTCAAAATTCAAAGACAAAGAATTTTAAGAGCAGCAAGAGAAAAACCAGAAGTTACATATAAGGGAATCCCATGAGATGACTGGTAGATTTCTCAGAAGAAACTATTCTGACCAGGAGAGAATGAGATGATATTCAAAATATTGAAAAAAGAACTGTCATCCAAGAATTCTATACCTGGCAAAGCTGTCCTTCAGAAACAAAAGAGGGATAAAGAAAACATAGGAATAAATTTTCTTGACATAACCTTTGGATGTGATACCTAAAACACAAGCAAAAAAGTAAAAAATGAACAAGGGAACTACATCAAACTAAAAATCTCTGCATAACAAAAACAATGACAAAAAACCAACAGTAAAAAGAAAAGACAAGGCATGCTATTAAAAAAATATTTACAAACCATATACCTGATAAGGAGCTAATATCCTAAATATATAAAGAATGCAAACAACTTAATAGCAATAAAAGAAAAAACAGCAACATGGGCTATTTTGTTTACTGTTGTGTCTATAATTACTAGGAGTTTCTTAGCACATGACAGATGTTCAGCAAATACTTATTGAATGTATACATGCACCCATGAATGAAAAACCCAGTTGACTGGTATACTGCCCAAAATGGTTGTCTAAGATAACTCAAATATAAACCTAAAGCTTCGGAAGATTAGAACCTTAAGAATCTAGACTTTTAACATTCCAGAATGTTATGCTCTTAGAAACTTTGACTTTTGGAACACTGGAATTTTAATCAGTCAAATATTTTTAGGAAGTACTAAAGGTGGATCATTTTTTTCAAAACATGGACTTTTATAATGAGAAGAAAACAAAACAAGAAACAACAGGTACATGAAAAGATGCTCAACGTCACTAGTAACTAGGGTAATGCAAGTTTAAACCACAATGAGATATCATCTAATGTCTGTTCGAATGACCATCATCAAAATGATGAGATAATAAATGAGGCTGTGGAGAAAGGGGAACCCAGTTGCATTTGTTGGTAAGAATATAAATTTGTGTAGCCACTATGGAAAACAATATGGAAATTCCTCAAAAAATTAAAAATGGAACTATCATGCGATACAGCAAAGCTAACTTGACTCCAGAGTCTGACCTCTTCTTTACCATACTCTGCTCTCTCCCAGATAATGAATAGGGCTGAAATTATGGGTCCCAACACCTCTGAGATCCTCTCTCTGCTGAGATGTGTGGACCTGACCTGCCCAGCACAGTGTGTGAGATGCTGTGTTGATTGTTCTTGCATTCTTCCACGAACACCTTGGAGACACCCAGTCTCTTCATCAGTTTCAATGCTGACACTATACTGGAGGGCCAAGTTGAGGGCCAGGTTGACAATTTCACCCAACACAGGCCTGTAGGGGAAATAGGTTCACAGTGAACAGAAGTGGAGAAGTCTCTTCACATTGCCCACTTTAGTCTCTCTCTTATGTGGACATTATATGGGATGTCTATGAACAAGTACAGGCCTGGTGTGTTGTGGTCCATGGGGTCACAAAGAGTTGAATAGGACTTAGTTGATGAACAACAAATGGACAATGTAAATGCTATCTGTTTTCTTTATGGAATTTACTTTCTTACATTAGGAATTTCTTCTCCTGGCCACAAGGGTTTGGCTTACGTGACATTTATATAGAGTATCACATCAACGATTAAAATAAAAATGAGTTAACATTTCCTAAGAAAATACTACATTAGGTATTTCCAAAAAGGTATTTTACCTGGATTAATCCATTTAATCTCTACAGCAATACCATTTCTAAAAGTACTATCATTATCTCTGTTTTCAGAATGAGGAAACATGTGGTATAGAGAATTTAAGTAACTATCTCAGGATCTCATAACTAATGAATGATGAAGTCATGCTGCTGCTGCTGCTAAGTCACGTCAGTCGTGTCCGACTCCGTGCGACCCCACAGACGGCAGCCCACCAGGCTTCGTCGTCCCTGGGATTCTCCAGGCAAGAATACTGGAGTGGGTTGCCATTTCCTTCCCCAGTGCATGAAAGGGAAAAGTGAAAGCGAGGCCTCTCAGTCGTGTCTGACTCTTAGCAACCCCATGGACTGTAGCCTACCGGGCTCCTCCGTCCATGGGATTTTCCAGGCAAGAGTACTGGAGTGGGGTGATGAAGTCATAGTGCACTCTAATTTATAACTCCTACACGTCCTCATTTTCTATCTCTCTGTACCTTCAAAGTAATTAAAAGACCTAGAAATTATATTTTCCATATAATTTTCACATGCTCTTCATTACATGCTGTCCACTGCTATATGCCCCATACTGGTCACTGCCATTAAAGAGAATCTTGAGAGACGAAATGATGCCAGGGTAAACTTTGCCAAAGAGTTATAAGTGATCATGTCTTCTCAATACTCAAGTTTTATAATTAGAAAAGTGTTAAGATTTTGGAAATGTATTTCATGGGGGGATTTTTTATAAAAGAGATTTGGTTATAGGAAAAGTTTGTTAGAACATTTTAAAGGTTAGGATTCTAGACTTGCAAAGACCTCTTTATTTTACAGATTGAGAGACTAAGGTAGCAGAGTGGAAATTGCCTAATTTCAAATTGGAGATCTATTGGCCATACTGCACTGTATCTCCCAAACATCCAATTCCAAGACATACTCACAGGTTCACTTTGACTTCAGCAGTGATGGGGATTTTCACGATAGCACCTTTGCCATCAGAAGTTGGTTCGAATGTGATATCCAGGATGTGCAGGTTCCTGATATTCACCCTGTGCAAAACCCACAATTCACCCTTGTCATTCCTCTTGACAGCCATTGCTGGGCACTTGTCTATGCCAGCGTGATGCTGAGCATTTGAGCCTCATAGACCTTGCCTTTTGTCTCATGAGAGTCCTGCTCAGGGATTGGATTCTCTCCCCTGGATGGCATGGCAGACTGACAATCAGATGGCTGTGATTTCCCTCAAGACTCCAAGGGTGAATATGTGTCATAGTCAGAATTTGTTCTTTTTTATTAAATTGATATATAGTTGCTTTACAATGTTATGCTAGGTTCAGGTGTGGGGCTTCCACAGTGGCTCAGAGGGTAAAGAATCTGCCTGCCATGCAGGAGACCTGGGTTTGATCCCTGATTTGGGAAGATCCCTGGAGAAGGAAACGGCAACCCACTCCAGTATTCTTGCCTAGAGATTTCATGGACAGAGGAGCCTGGTGAGCTATAGTCTGTCGGGTCACAAAGAGTCAGACATAACTGAGTGACTAACACCTTCACTTTTCATTAGGTTCAGGTGTACAGCAAAGTGATTCAGATATAGATATATATATATATATATAGATATAGATGTATTTTTATTTCAGATTCTTTTCTCTTATAAGTTATTACAAAATATTGAGTATAGTTCCCCGTGCTATACAGTAGGTCCTTGTTAGTTGTCTATTGTATATATAGTAGTGTGTATATATTTATGCCAAGCTCCTAATTTAGCCTCCACACTGTTTCCCTTTTGGTAACCATGAGGTTTTTTTTTTTTTCTATTTTTTATGTCCATGAGTCTTTTTGTATAAGTTCTTTAGTATCATATTTTAGATTCTATGTATTAGTGGTATCTCTGATATTTGTCTTTCTCTCTCTGACCTACTTCATGTATGATTATCTCTACGTCCATTTGGTTATTGCTGCACACAGCATTATTTCATTCCTTTTTATGCAGAGCTAGAATTAGAATCCGGAACTACTTGACTCCCAGACTTCATGCGTAAGGCCACCTTCATGGTGAGAATTCGAGTTTCCTCTCTCCTGAGACCATTCAGACTTTTATACTCAGTTATATTCAGAGGAGAAAAGTCTTATTCTTGGGTAAATGGAATTTAGACACCAGCAAACAGGTAGAGGTAAGGGTGAAGAGAACCTTCATCATGACCCTAATATCACAGAAGAGAAAGCCTAAACCCATGAGTTACCTGGACAGCCCCCACAGCCTTCTAATTTTCCCAAGCTCTGGTGGAGTTGGCCTCAGAACACTTCTGCTCTGTAAGAACACACAAGGTTTATTCATCTTCCCTGGTGGCTCAGCTGGTAAAGAATCTGCCTGGAATGTGGGAGACCTGGGTTCAATCTCTGGGTTGGGAAGATCCCCTGGAGGAGGGCATGGCAACCCCTTCCAGTACTCTTGCCTGGAGAATCCCCATGGACAGAGGAGTCTGGCAAGCTACAGGCCATGGGGTTGCAAAAAGTTGACATGATGAGCGACTAAGCACAGAACAGCACAGCACTCTAAGAGGAACCCTTTGTCTGCATGAGTGACTCAACCAACTATGGGCTTCCCTGGTGGCTGAGCTCATAAAGAATCTGCCTGCAATGTTGGAGATCTGGGTTCGATCCCTGTGTTAGGAAGATCCCTGGAGAACAGAATGGCAACACACTCTAGTATTCTAGCCTGGAGAGTTCCATGATATGCATAGTCAATGGGATTACAAAGAGTTAAACATGACTGAGCAAATTTGACAGTGTAGATCACAACAAACTGTGGAAAATTCTTCAAGGGATGGGAATACCAGACCACCTTACCTGCCTCCTGAGAAATCTGTATGCAGGTCAAGAAGAAACAGTTAGAACCGGACATGGAACAACAGACTGGTTCCAAATTTGGAAAAGAGTACGTCAAGACTGTCTATTGTCACTCTGCTTATTTAACTCATATGCAGAGCACATCATTTGAAATGTGGGGCTGGATGAAGCACAAGCTGGAATCAAGATTGCCGGGAGAAATAACAATAACTTCATATATGCAGATGAGAGCACCCTTATGGCAGAAAGCGAAGAAGAATTAA
Organism: Okapia johnstoni; assembly: GCA_024291935.2. Taxonomy (NCBI): domain Eukaryota; kingdom Metazoa; phylum Chordata; class Mammalia; order Artiodactyla; family Giraffidae; genus Okapia; species Okapia johnstoni. The sequence goes on along the minus strand of CM044324.1, from coordinate 51,863,179 downwards.
AGAGCTTCTTGATGAAAGTGAAAGAGGAGAGTGAAAAAGCTGTCTTAAAACTCAACATTCAAAAAATGAAGATCACAGTATCTGGTCCCATCACTTCATGGAAAATAGAAGGGGAAACCATGGACAGAGTGACAGACTTCATTTTTTTTTGTCTCCAAAATCACTGTAGATGGTGACTGCAGCCATGAAATTAAAAGACGATTGCACCTTGGAAGAAAAAATATGACCAAGCTAGACAGCATATTAAAAGTCAGAGACTTTACTTTGCTGACAAAGGTCCATCTAGTCAAAGCTGGGGCTTTTCCAGTAGTCATGTGTGGGTGTGAGAGTTGGACTATAAAGAAAGCTGAGCATTGAAGAATTGATGGTTTTGAACTGTGGTGTTGGAGAGGACTCTTGAGAGTCCCTTGGACAGCAAGAAGATTAAACCAGTCAATCCTACAGGAAATCAGTCCTGAATATTCATTGGAAGGACTGATGCTGAAGCTGAAACTCCAATAATTTGGCCACCTGAGGCAAAGAACTGACTCCGTGGAAAAGACCCTAAGGCTGGTAGGTTGAAGGCAGGAGGAAAAGGGGATGACAGAGGATGAAATGGTTGGATGGCATCACTGACTCGATGGACATGAGTTTGAGCAAGTTCCTGGAGTTGGCGATGGACAGGGAAGCCTGGCGTGCTGCAGTCCATAGGGTTGCACAGAGTCCAATACGACTGAGTGACTAACCTGAACTGAGCAACTTTCACTTTTTGTCTTTGATATTAAACTCATGTCCCCAAAGAGATGTATTCTCTTTTCTGGGAACAAAAATCTCCAAAGGAAGCATCAACTCACCCTGTAAGCCTGTTCACTACTTCAAAACTTTCAGAAATGAGTTGTTCCAACAAGTTCTTAGCTTCCTCAGTCTTCTCCAGGTCCTCCTCAGCAGTCTTCAATTGCTGCAAGATAACTGCAAAACAAAAACAATCTCCACTTAGTGTGGTACACAACTTACGAAGCAGCTCCTATGCACCAGGTACTAAATGAGAATATTTGCCTATGTTATTTCATTTAATCTTTGTAACACCTGCATAAAGTAGGTATTACTAATATCTGCACTTTCAGATGAGGAAATAAAAGATCAAAAGTTTTAGAAATTGATCAAAGTCACACAGCTAGGAGACCTTGTTCTTTTTATGCTGCCTTCATGCTAATACATACTCATTATTCATCAGCAAAGCAATCAATCCACTGAGCAGGCAATAGGTATTGATTACACATCAGCTTCTAGTAGTGAAGCACTAATGAGCTGCTCATACAAACAAAATAAATGTAGAATAAAATAAGAAATGGAAAATCTAGAATCAAAAAAAATATACGGATTGTCAAATAGGAGTCTCTGAATGACAGCTTTGCATAAGGCCTAGAAAAGGGTTGACTAATAGAACAAGAACAGAGAATCCTAATGGACAGAGAAAAGAGGGATTTGATAGAGGAAGTGACATGGCAGATGTAGAATGGCACATTTGAAAAGTATTAAGAAAATATGTGTAGAAAATAATTCAAATGAGAAACAACAAGGCAACAGCTAGCTCCAAGAATAAGAAAAGGGTGCAGGAAAAAATATGTAATCAAAGTACTGCAGTGTGGCTTTGTGATGGACAGGACCTAGTTATAATGATGCAGAGATGGAAACTACATCTGGTCCCTTAACTTACTAGGTAACTTTTATGCAGACACTTCTGCTTCTGTGTTCAGAAGCATTGCTGTTTTATCAGCAATGGAATTGAAAAGTGGGTCCCTTCTGTATCTATAAGGTTGTCTAAGCCCTGGCAAGGTTTGAAGGGCAGTTCTTTACAGAAGTTAGCTTCTCCTACAAAGAATGTCCTAGTTTAGTAATGTCCTAGCAATGTTTCCAAAAAGTGAAAAGAAGACCAAGGTCTTTCAAGAAATTAGAATTACAAGGAAATATGATTCACTAGAAAGGTAGGTAATTTTAAAGCTGCCTAGGCTAGGTAGAAATTCTTTCCCAGGTGGTTCATACAAATAACTAAGTAAATTGGATGACCCAACAGAAGAATATGCTACAAATATAAATTAAATATTTAAGTTACAGTACATAAATGGCTAATAAATATGAAAAAAATGAGTGAGTACTTTCATAATTAAAGAAATGCTGAGATGAATTATAACCTTTCATCTGTGAAACTGGAAAAAATTTCAGTTGTCCAAACCAGTGCTGTCAAGAGAGTAGAAAACAGATACTCTCACAGATGATTGGAGAAACTATTAACATATGGGATTATTTGTCAATATGTGCTGTAAATTAAAATATGCAAATCTTTTGAACTTTTGAAATGTCACTTTGAGGATTTTATCTTGTGAATATATTAGCAAAGTTTACCGTGATATAAGATGTAAAGTGATATTCAGCTAAGTATTTCCTGTTTCTAGAAAAATAGTAAACAAGTGAACCAGGAACCAGTTAAGTCACCTCTCTCAGTAAACCACCCATAAGGAGCTTCCCCTGCTGGTAGCCTTTGGTAATACAGGCTTAGTACTCAGGAAGCAAGCTCCTAGGTGTCACTGATCATCCCTGTTGGTGACTCACTTTCAAGTGTACTGTCAAGGTTGTCAAGTCCTTTCTCAAGACCAGATTTCAGCTTCCTCAGAACATCCTTGCCAAGATTGTCCAGAAGAGATGCTGAGGTCCCGGCAAGCAGGCTGCGCAAGAGAACAAGTTTCCAAAGCTGAAACATCTTGTCCTGACACCTGGGTAGTCACGGGAAGAACAGGAGTGAGAATTACCCACAGGGAAATGGGATCGTGGATGAGCACCTATGACTCTTACATTCAACAGCCCTTGAAGATAAATGCAGTTATCTCCTCTCTTACAAACCAAATACAACCCAGGAACAATCCAGGTCAAAAAGCTAGAGAAATTTGCCCAGACATAAACAACCAGTGAATGAAGGAGCTACTATTTGAAAAGTCACGGTTGACTCCAGGTCAATTCTCTTTACTAGAGGTCCTTTGCACATGCTGGCTTCTCTGCCTGGAACATTTCCTTCTTCTTTTCATTTTTCGCTGAATCACTTCTTACTGACTTTCCAGCTTCAGCAGGACATCTTGTCCTTTTGAACTCTCCCCAGAGACTAGGTTAGGTGGACTCACTCCACCATCTTGCTGCCTTTATTCACTGTAAAGAGTCCTGGGTCCCAATTAGTGACAACGTGGCTGCCTTTCCCACCAGGCTGTGAATTCCTTAGAGAAGGGTTTGTGACTTATTTCACAATGAGTTGAATTCCCAACTCAAGAGTAAAAAACTGCCGCTAGTAAGTACAACAAAATAAAGTTTGACAAATAAAAGTATGAAAAAATAAGGGGGCACCACATCATGATACTGCATTCATCATCAATTTGACATTTCTCCTAATTGAATCTATTTCTTAGTTAGCTCCACTCAAATTATTAGCTAATTCAAATGGCCCCACCCATCTGCCTCTTGTCCTTAGAGCCTTCTGAAGGGCTTCCCTGGTGCCTCATGGAAAAGACTGCAATGCATGAGACCCAGATTTGATCCATGGGTCAGGAAGATCCCCTGGAGAAGGAAATGGCAAACCACAGCAATATTCTTGCCTGGAGAAATTCATGGACAGAGGAGCCTGATGGGCTACAGTCCATGGGGTCGCAAAGAGTCAAACACAAATGAGGGGCTAATTTAACCCCTATGCCTCTTGTCCCCAAAGCCTTCTGTCCCCAAGGCCTTCATGTGGAGTGACATTAAGGGGGAAGCCCACCATACACAGGTTTGAAGAAAAATACAAAGTCCTTGCTCCTCTGCACAGTCTCCTGGAATTCTACTGGTGATGATGGCCCTTTTATTGATGGCGACGGGGAGGGAGGCTGCCCCTGGAAAAAAACGCTGGGCCCAGAGCCATCCAAGGAGACTCCAATGAAAATAAGCCCTGTCCAGAGTGAACAGAGAGACTTCCAAAGCAAAGGTCAGCCAGGATGCTTGAACTGGATGACTATGGAGAGGACTTTGTTCCAAGACTAAGAGCAGGTTCTCATGGAGCTTCCAGCTACCAACATGGTGGCCATGTGGGTGGGGGGCTGGGGCTAAAACTGTGAATGGATGAATTGGAGAATATTCTGGTAGAAGGATCCATAGTGATCATCTAGCTTAATTTTATCAGCATTTGCAAACTCAGGCTCAGAGAGGGAAAGCAATCAGCCTGTAAGAGAGGAACAGAGATGGGGCTAGGCTTGCAGCCCATAGTAGCATCAGGGTTAGTGACCAGTGAAGTCGTTCTTCCCAAACCTTCTCTTGTGTCCAAGCGCTCTCCAAAACATCCTTCACGGTGGAACCAGCCTAGGAAAAATATTTGCAACGACAGTTTGCTCAGGACCCACCCTCCCCATATGCCCACTCCACTGAGTCAGTAGAGTTTATCCTGAGAGTGAATATAGTCTACCTCCGTATATATCCCCATGTATGCAGTATCCCTCTGCACACTTGCCCCCAACCCCTCTACTCTCAGTGCAGCTGCCAGAAGCTAAAGCTCTCACCTTAAACCAAAGTCTCCATCATGGCCCCTGTGTCATCTATTCACTACCACCCTGAACGCACCTGCCTCTCTCTCCAAGGCTCTATCGTCTTCCTTCTTTTCCAGAAAAATATCAGCATCATTGCTGCCTTGGTCCTCTGCACAGACCATTCCCTCTTTACAGAACTCTCCTCTTGAAGCCAGTGTGACTTGGGTCCTGCTGTTCAAACTCACAGTAAGTCCTGACTTAACACATGTATAGATTCACATCAACTCCTCCCTTTAGGTGACAACTCCAGGGCCAACCAACCACATTGAAAACATAACAGACATCAAAGCCACAGGAGAGCTTAGAGTTCAACTTAACCTCCTTGCTGGGAAGATTGGGGCACCTATGGTCCAGAGAAGGAGATGGACTCAGCCAAAGCTAGACGTGAATTGAACCCAACTTATTTTCCTCTTCCATTTCACATGTTTTAGTTTTGTTGAAGTTTTCTGCCTGGGCAATATATTTTTAAAAGAAAAGATTAAATAAAATTATCAAATAAGTTTGGTTAAGCTATGGATGCCTGAGTTCCTCTCTAGATACTTAGAGTCAGGGTCTGCAGAGTGGCTGACCAGAAGTGGAGGTAACTGGACTAGGGTGGCTCAAAGCTACTTTTGACCTTGAGTTCTAAGAGCTCTGATCCCAACACCATTCTCTGGAACCCCACCTCTGCCTAGACACGACTGCACAACACTAGGTGCTTATCTTGTTTCACCTTGTTTATTCGTCTCATAAGCAACCAGGCAGGGGTGTTACTGTCCTTATTTCTTGACTGAGGAAAGTGAGGCTCATAAGGGCAGGATTGCTTTCTCAAGCCCACACAGTTGGAAAGGGTCAGAGCTGGAGAGTGCACCCAGTTCTGCATCCTCTCCCACCAAGATTGGATGTTCCCACTCTCAGTCTCTGGGGGCAGCAGCGAGTTGCACTCTTTGGCCCCAGTGTCCAGAATGCTGTAGGTCCAGGCCAATGCCTGGCCATGGATTTGGCACTGCAGGTCTACTTTAATCATCGGTGCTCATGATAACACCCTAAGGTGGTTTGGAAAACTCCATTTTCCAATTCAGAAAACTGATGTTCAGGGAAAGGAGGTGAATGACCCAGGTCTCACAAGGACAGGAACCCAGCATTTGGGTCCCCAGGAAGGACCTTTCATTCAGATCACATTTAGACCATCTGTTGGGGCAGGAGAGTCCTTGCACTTGAATGTGTTTATTCCTTGACTGCTGCTGTTTGAGCTGGTTGTTACGCCTGGTGCACTGGGCCTATGTCAACCCGGAACACCCGATCCAGGAAGCACAGATGGGTGCCCACGTGGCATTAGGCTGGGAGCACCTCAGCAGGGACCTGTAACCCTGTCCTTAATGTGAACATATCCAGTACAAAGTGGGGGTACAGCCAGAGGCTTGGAGAGCTAGTATTCCTTATAGTCCCGTCATCAGAGCACAGGGCAAGTGCCCAATCCTGGGGCTGGGACATGGAGGACCCCATCCAGCAGAGCCTTGGACTGGTCAGCAGACTCAACTCCCAGGCTGTCTGCACCCAGTTCTGCAAACATCTGAGGCCTCTCTTCCCCTGGTTGTGGGCACAGAGCTGAGGGCTGTGCCAAAACCTTTTGCAGAGAGTTGTCCTGCCTCAGGAACACAGACCAAGGGACCAAGTGTGATGTAGTGACCTCAGACCTGGTGTTGGCCCCAGGCTTCAGCTGTCTCATTGTAAAATGGTGAGACAACTCCATGCCTAGTGGCAAAATGGAAATTACAATACCCTACTTCTGGGGTTGGGCAGACTGGATTCAAATCCTCTTTTTGCCTGGCTGTGTGGCCTGGACAAGGAGCATCATCTCCCTGAGCCTCAGTGTGAAATGAGTGTGAAATGGGGCTAACTATGGGCCTCTCCTCCCAGGGGTGCTGTGAGGAAGTGTGGGATAATGTATGTAGGCCACTGATAGATGATTTCTGCAGTGATGTTGATGATTACAATTGTAGCTGGATTCTGGTCACCTCACTCCCCTCCACCTCTGGTTTCTCATCTATGACCCCACTGCACAGGGTAATGGAGAGGCTGTAGTGGATAGATTAAGCAGCCAATATGCTAAACCAATTGCCACTGCACTTCTTATTTTTGCACTCAGAAAAGATTAAATGAGCTTAAACGGTCTCAGATCGATGGTATACCTATGTTCACAAATTCTGGCACCCTTGGGTACTGATATATAGCCCTGATTCCTCATTCTGCCCCAGTTTCCTTCTGGGGTCAAGTTAGGGAGTCTCAAGTAGGACTCTGATTATAGGGCCTGGATGATGTGTTCTGCCAAAATGCCTTCATGAAGCTCCTGGGCTTGGAGGGAAGGATTGATTAGTGATGTCTGCCACAAGTTCAGGAGGAGAGATTGGAGACATTGCATGTTTGCTAATGCAGAACCAAGTCATCTCTAAGGTCCCTGCAGGCAGTGATGGGCGCATTGACACCACATGTTCATGGAGGGTGGGATCCTGGGACCTGTCTGGTGCAGGATAAAGGAGGAGACCCTGATCTGGTTCCAGTGTTGGCTCTGTTAATCATTTGCTTTGTGACTCTTACCAAGACATTCATTTTCTCCCAGGGTCTCCATTTCCTCTAACTACAAAATGAACATTGGTTCTCTGTTAGACAGTTGACACTTCAGGGCTCTGAGAGGTGAACAGGAACATCTGAGGCTACCTGCCACATTCCGCCAGATGGAGCACCTGGCACTCTTGCTTTGCAGGCATCCCACCCGCTCCTTGGGCACAGTGATAACTGCCCATTCTCTGAGGCCATGAGGGCCAGGACCACAGGGCATCATCCCCAGGACCTGACACACAGATGCTCAATAATTATTTATGACAGCCTGCAGAAGCATTTTTCTTTAACACTGATTAATTAAAGGGTATACATTGAGAAATCCAAGCATTTTATTTATAACAGCACAATAAACTTGCTCTTACAGTCATCCTTGGGTGTGCGTCCCAGACTTTTTCCTTGTTGGTTGTGTGACAGCAGGCAAGTGCCCTCACTTATCTGAGCTTTGCTTTTTTTTTTTTCTCTTTTAAACGTGAAGCCAGAGATAGAATCTTCTAGGACATTCAGTTACCTTAGAAGAGCTGCTCAGGGAAATAACTGAGGAAATGTCAGTAGAGAGCCCAGCCTAACCTTGGCTATATAAGGTGCTCCATGAATAATAGCGATCATTATCATTACTATTACTTCAATAAACAGTAGTGAGTGGTGAACAAAGACAGCATGTAGGAGCCCAGGAAAATAGGGAATGTGACAACGGGCGTGTGTGCAGTTCTTGAAAGTGTGGTAGGACTGGGTTCAAATCCTAGCTCGCCTTTTGATCTTTGCCTTTCATAACTCAACTAACTCACCTGGAAATTGGGCACAGTGGGTGTACCTACCTCACTGAATCAGTCTGAAGGGTACACAAGTTAACATGTATAAACCCGGACACACAGTCCCTGGAAATGTGCTCTCCTTGCTCTTCCACTGGACTGGGTATTCCATGAGGCAGGGATTTTGTCTGTTTTGTTCCCTGACGTGTCCCCTGTGTCATAAAAATGGCTTGTGATCGTAGCTGATGAACTCAGGCTCCCTGACATGTTGGTGGTGGTGGTGTTACTATAGCACACAGATTGGGGACCCTGCCCAAGGGTGACTTCCCTTTGGGAGAGCCAAGTTGCTCTGTTTTCAAGTACTTTGCATGGAAATCTGCCTCTCCCCAGACACTGGGGCACTTCTGCTGCATCAGGACCCACGCCTTCCTTCTCTCTGGTCCCTCTCTGTTCAGGTGACCACAGGTATGTGTAGTGCTTTAGAGTGTGGGGCTGGCTGGCCCAAGGTTTCTCCCCTATGCTCATTGCTCCAGCAGGTGGGAATGTAGCAAGTACCTCCCATTTGTTCCTGCTCAGTTCAATTCAGTCGCTCAGTTGTGTCCAACTCTTTGCGACCCCATGGACTGCAGACACTAGGCCTCCTTGTCCATCACCAACTCTTGGAGCTTACTCAAACTCAAGTCCATCAAGTCGGTGATGCCATCCAACCATCTCATCCTCTGTCGTCCCCTTCTCCTCCCATCTTCAACTTTCCCAGCATCAGGGTCTTTTCCAAAGAGTCGGTTCTTCACCTCAGGTGGCCAAAGTATTGGAGTTTCAGCTTCAAATCAGTCCTTCCAATGAATATTAAGGACTGATTTCCTTTAGGATTGACTGGCTGGATCTCTCTGCAGTCCAAGGGACTCTCAAGAGTCTTCTCCAACACCACAGTTCAAAAGCATCAATTCTTCGGTGCTCAGCTTTCTTTATAGTCCAACTCTCACATCCATACATGACTACTGGAAAAATCATAGCTTTGACTAGACAGACTTTTGTTGGCAATGTAATATCTCTGCTTTATAATATGCTGTCTAGGCTGGTCATAACTTTTCTTCCAAAGAGCCAGAGTGTTTTAATTTCATGGCTGCAGTCACCATCTGCAGTAATTTTGGACCCCAAGAAAATAAAGTCTCTCACTGTTTCCATGGTTTCCCCATCTATTTGCCATGAAGTGATGGGACCAGATGCATTATCTTAGTTTTCTGAATGTTGAGTTTTAAGCAACTTTTTCACTCTCCTCTTTCACTTTCATCAAGAGGCTCTTTAGTTCTTCTTCATTTTCTGCTATAAGGGTGGTGTCATCTGCATATCTGAGGTTATTGATATTTCTCTCGGAAATCTTGATTCCAGCTCGTGTTTCATCCAGCCCAGCATTTCACATGATATACTCTGCATATGAGTTAAATAAGCAGAGTGACAATATATAGTCTTGATGTACTCCTTTTCCGACTTGGAACCAGTCTGTTTTTCTATGTCCCATTCCAACTGTTGCTTCTTGACCTGCATACTGATTTCTCAGGAGGCAGGTCAGGTGGTCTGGTATTCCCATCTCTTGAAGAATTTTCCACAGTTTGTTGTGATCCACACAGTGAAAGGCTTTGGCATAGGCAATAAAGCAGAAGTAGATGTTTTTCTGGCACTCTCTCGTTTTTCCAATGATCCAGTGGGTGTTGGGAATTCGATTTCTGGTTCCTCTGCCTTTTCTAAATCGATCTTGAACGTCTGGAAATTCATGGTTCACATACTGTTGGAGCCTCAATTGGAGAATTTTGAGCATCACTTTGCTAGCGTGTGAAATGAGTGCAGTTGTGTGGTAGTTGGAACATTCTTTGGCATTGCCTTTCTTTGAGATTGGAATGAAAACTGATCTTTCCCAGTCCTATGGCCACTGCTGAGTTTTCCAGATTTGCTGGCATATTGAGTGCAGCTCTTTCACAGCATCATCTTTCAGGATTTGAAATAGCTCAACTGGAATTCCATCACCTCCACTAGCTTTGTAGTGATGCTTCCTAAGGCCCACTTGACTTCACATTTCAGGATGTCTGGCTCTAGGTGAGTGATCACACCATCGTGGTTATCTGGGTCGTGAAGATCTTTTTTGTATAGGTCTTCTGTGTATTCTTGCCATGCACTAAAAATGGGGGGAAAAGATTATTTAAAAAAATGCAAACCATAATCATGAGAACTGACACTTCTTGTGCCCTCTCTCTGTATGGGACAATGATGATAAGATAGCTCGGGTAGACCTACCAGCTGGAAAACACGGTCTCCTTGTTAGGGAAACGTTGAGGAGTAGCTCCCACTTACCAGGAGACAGCTCCTGAGCAGAGTCGTAGGGCTGAGAAGAATTGTGAAGCTGGAAGGAGAGAAGCAAGTATGTTCCAGCTGGATGGAATCACCTGGACAAACACTCAGCACTGACCCAAGTGGGCTACTGCTCAAGAGAAGTCCTGAATTGTGAGACCTCCTTGTGTACTGTTCTGGGAGTTGAGATTGTCACAAAATATAGACAGAAGAAAACTCTCATCCCTTTGCTATGGCCAGCAGGGGAAGACCCAGCTCTGGAGGAGGCCTACTTCACATGCAACCTAGCTTTGCCTCTGACCAGCTATGTGACCCTGGAGAAGTCATTTCACCTCTCCTCTTGGAGATTCACTTGCTTCACGTTCCCCAGGAATCATTCACTGCATCACTCAGTAAAAATGAGAATCTAATGAGATACAGTGTATAAAGATTTAATACATGGTTTCTCAACACTATTTAACAGTAATTCCAGAGCCTGATTGTGTAGAGCCTGACTTGTGCTCACCAGTGTCAGACCCTGGTTAAGTACTTTCCAGTCATTGACTGATATAAAACTCACACCAGTGTACTGAGGAAGTTTTACTGTTCATTCTATTTGGCAGGTGAGAGAACTGTGGTTCTAAGAGTAACTTGCTTCAGATTAAACAGCTAGCAAGGGGTAGAGGCCAAGTAACTCAAGTTCATGTTTGTCCAACCCTTCACCCTATGCCTTGTCGGTAGCCCCAGAACAGCCAGAACTAAAATCCACTCAGCAGAGCTGAGGAAAGCTGATTGAAGGCCCCTGGATATAGCCCCAGGGGCTCAAGAACTTCCTGAAGTGATCTGACCTTGTTAGGCAGCATTCATCAAGTAGAAGGCCCTTGGGTGAAGTAGCTGCTGGTGCAGGCCTCTGTGTGACCCTGAGCTCTCTTAACCTGAGTCTCCAATGAGGATGACAATGGTCCTTCCCTTACTGAGATGGCTCCATGGCAAAATGGGCAAAGTTTCTCTGGGCCTTTTGTCAGGAAAATCAGATGGCCTTCAGGAATGAAAAAACCTGGGGACCCTGATGTGACAATCCTGGTCGATCCTTTGCACATGTGATGCAGCTGTGAGTAAGGGGTGCTTTGCTCCTCACTCCAGGGCAAAGGGGAAATTGAGGGTTTCCATGTTAGGGAGGAAGAGCGGACTCAAAAAGACCTCATCAGTCCTGCTCGGAAGAGAGCAGGGCCAGGATGATGGGATCTGCTGGGGGCAGGGAACTGGGACGTCACCTCTCTGAGCGAGGGTTCCCAGGGACATGGGTTAAAATTCTAGCCCTGCTACTTCCTACCCTGTAATGTTGATGAGTCATTTGTCCTCTGTGAGCCTCAGTTTCCTCATCTGTACAATGGGGACAAGAGCCATTCTCCTGGCAAAAGGGCATTGTGAGTTCATGAGGTCAGGTGTGCTGGTGAAGGCAGCCCTCCATCATGGTGGTGGTGTAGTGGTAGCAGAGTGAGGCTGTCTCTATGTGACCTCAGGTCACTTTCTTGACCATCCTGGGCCTTAGGATTTCCCTTTGTAAGGCAAGAAGTTGCAGCTAGATAATCCCAAATGTCCCTTCCAGCTTCAGATCCAGGTCTCTGATGCCCTGATTGCCTATACCTCACCTCCCCCCAAATCCCAATGGAAAGAATGCCACGGGCCACACAGGAGGTGCAGAAATGTCTTTTTATTGCTGAGGGTGGAGGGTGATGAGCATAAAGTGTCCTGCTTGCGAGGAGGAGTATCTAAGAGGTGTCCTTGACTGGGCTCAGTTGTCCCTCCAGGGGAATGGTGGCAGCACCGACCATCCCAGAGGGAGACGGTACAGAGATTCAGTCAAGTCCCTGGGAACCAATCTGGAAGGAGACCCCGGTGTGAGGCATGGACACCCCAGGGCCCTTACCAGCGCCTGAGGCTCAGGAGGGACTGGCGCCTGTGGTTTGGGGTCTTTCTCTGGCACCTGGAACTGAACACTCCCCATCCCCTTACCCTTCCACCCCCTCAACTTAGCAACAATGGCCGATGTGAAAAGACTGATCGGGCCTCGAGGAGCCAGGGTTCAGGGCTCAACGTATGATCAGGATCAGGGATCAGACTGAGATACAGGTCGTGTGTCTATCTGTGGCCAGTGTCAGGGCTCGGTAAACAACCGGAGTTAAACTTCAATCTGATTGCATTCAGGGCTCAGTCAGGGACCAGAATCAAGCACGATCTGGGTGTGATTAAGGGTCAGGACTCAGTCTGTGACCAAGAACAGGGCTCAGTCTGCTACTAGAGAAAGAAGAGACGCCAAGCCTTGCTTCTCTTTCTTCATAGTTCCCTGTGGGGGTCTCTCCTCCTCCCTCAGCCCAGGGCCCCAAGTACAGTCCTCACCAGCAGGCGGGCATTGAAGAAGTTTTCCTCATCTGTCCTCTTCAGTTTACGATTTGTTGTGCGGTTTCCTGAAGTATATCTGATGGAACAAAATCAGTAGCAGTTCTCAGGCTCCAGATCTGGATATAGCTTAATAGAAACTAGATCCCAGTGGCTGCCACCCTCCAGCAGGTCAGACTTGGCAGCCATGGGATCTCTTGCATGTCCCTCTGTCTATCTGAGCCTCAGTTTGTTCATCTGTAAAATGCGTATGATAACAGTACCCACTCCACAGTGTTCTTGAAAGAATACAATGAGATGGTGTATATGAAGCACAGAGCTATGGCACAGGTTACTAGGCCTGTGGCTATTTTCTAGAAGGACCACTTCCAGGACCCCGACACTGTTACTCACCCCATTTCTGTTGTCCCACAGCCCCAGCAACCCCAGTCATGCCAGAGACCCAGGACAAGGAAGGCCCTCAGGGCCTGGGGGTGAAGCCACAACTCTTCATAAGAAGGTAAAGGGAAGGGGGCAGTGTTCAGTAGCAATGAGTATGGGATATTAGGCTCTTCCTGGCTTTTATTTAAATCCACTCATCCACTCGGCAGTGTTTACAATCTTTCATCTCTGAGAAACCCAAGGATCAAAGAAGTGGAACCAGTTGACCAAGACCCCACAGTTTCTAAGAGCAAATCCAGGATTTGAACCCAGATCTGGCCCGTCCTCTTTCTCGCATCATTCTGTGCAGCTGATTCCTCAGTTGAGAAAGGAGGACAATAGAAGCCCTCAGTCTGCAGGCACCCCGTCCCCCTGGCCACACTCTCCTAATTTGCTCAGGACAAAAGATCCTGAACTTCTCCAGGGTCCCCTGACAGACCTGCCTGTCGAGCAGGCATAGAACAGGGTGCTTGCCCCTTGGAAGGCTGCAGAGGGAGCCCCCATCGCTTCCCCAGGCTGTGACTTACCATTGAGGTTCTTAACCAAATTCTCATTCAAGGAGCTGATGACAGTGCGGATTCTTGGACACAGCTGTGGGTCACAGGACACCAGGGAGAGAGAGACACAGCGAGAGATGGAAAGAGGAGGGCAGTTGGGATGGGGAGGTGGGAGAGGAGAGACAGGAGAGAAAGAAGACTGATCATTATTCACTGGGAGCACCCTGCCAACCACCTGCAGAAGTGCTCACTACTCGGGACCTCAGAACTTCTGACCCTTAGGAATCTATAACAGTGGAAACTTAGAAGGCCCAAATCTGAGAGTCAGAGAACACTAGAATCCCAAAGCTTCAGAAGATTAGGACCTTAAGAATCTAGACTTTTAACATTCCAGAATGTTATGGTCTTAGAAACCTTGACCTTTGGAACTTTGGAATTTTAAGCAGTCAAATGAGGACATGGAAACCATAGAGAAGTGTTTCCCATAATTTTGTGTATACAATCCCCAGGTATCTCATGAAAATGCAAATTATTGAGTCAGCAGATCTGGGGTAGGACCTGTGAATCTGCATTTCTAGCAAGTGTCCAGATGAGGTCAGTGCTGCTGTTCTGAGAACCACAGTTTGAGCAGTGACCCTCCAGTTCAGCAAATCACAGAGCCTTTTGGAGGAATTTTTCCCCCATAAACTGTGATTCCCAGCCAAATTCCAGAGTTTAGAATCATTTCTGGCACATGGTACATGTGGTTTGCATATGATGCACAGGAATCTTATGGTATGTGTACTTTTTATATTTAAATAAATTAAATAGAATTGTATTCAATAAAGAAAAATATTGCTAAAAAGCCTACTGGCAGTACATGGGTATGGTATATGATGCCCGTTGGAACCCAGTGATTTCAGCTAATATCAGATCCCTCCGCCCCTTCTCCCCACACCAGGCTGAGAGAAGGCGGTGAGCAGCAGCTGACAGCCCAAAGGAAACCGGGCACCTCAGAAGGGAAGGCTCCCAAAGAGTACAGCCCACCCAGGGAATGTCAGAACCTGCTCCCCACCTGGCCTGGCTCTGAGCTGCCAGAAGTGAGGTACTCACCACGTACTGCACTATGTAGGCCTCCACCTTATTCACCAGTGTGGTCACAGTCTTTTTGATATCGCTGATCAGTCCAGTGAGGCTGGAGATGGAACTGATAAAGACCAGTGAAGTTGGCAGGGCAGCCAAGGAGGCGCAGTGGGAATAGGGCGGGACATGGTGGAGTACCTTGAAGTCAGGTGACTTGAGCTTCTACTCAGGGGGGATCATCACTTAGAACCACATGACTGACCAACAGCTCACTCTGACAGCTTATGAGAGTCTCATCACAAACATGAGACCTCATCCATCCATCCATGTATTCATCCTTCCACTCATTCATTCAGCACATATTTTTATAGCAACAACCATATATGCCAGGAACCAAGACTGGGGACACAGGGATAAACGAAGCACAAGCAGCTCTCAGTCTGGTAACTAAATACGAAATACGTGTGGCTAAGGCTGGCTCCTTCCCACCTTCAGCCCCCAGCATAACTGTCACCTTCTCAGGGCAGCCCTCCCTGACTGCTGCCTAAGGGAGGGCTTTGTATCATTGCACCCTGTTAAGTGTGGTGCTCTGCCCACAGATGGTTGCCATCTGACATTTACCTTGTGGGCTGTTTATTGTTGGACTGAATGCTTGTCTGTTTGTCATTCCCTCAAGAGAATAAGCTCCAGGAGAGCAACTTCTTTACCTGAAGTCACCAATACATTCTCCAGAGCTCAGAATGGTGACTGCCTGGCATGGAGGATGTGCTCAGCACGTTTTTGGCTGAGGGAATAAGTGAAGTAAACCTACAATTAAATATATAATGACAACTTGCGGAAGGTATTCAGAAGGGCAAGTGCAGATTCTTACAAGAGCGAAGAGGAGGAACCTTGTTTTAGACCCTGAATGATCAGAAGTACACTGAAATGGGATGGGGGATAAGTGTACTTGGTGTCCAGAACAGCCTGTGCACAGGTCTCGAGGTGGAAGGAGTTTGTTTGAGGCTCAGCACAAAAGCTAGTGTGTCTAGGGCAGAGTGGCAAGGGGGCTTGGGATTTTACCCAAAGTGGAGAGAAAAGCCCCCAGAGGGTTTGGAGCAGCGGAGTGGAATGCCATTTTATAGATACGGTCACTGAGCCCCAGAAGGCAGGATGATTTCTCTGGCGCTATAGGTGAGGCAGTGTCTAGAACGGCTCAGGCATTTGGACTTACATCTCAGTTTTCCCACGTGATGGTAGGCTTCAGGGCCTATTTTTGATTCTGAGGGTCTTTAGGCAACCTGTGATCAGATCCCTTGTTGAGGCAGGATGGACTGACCTCTGCTCATGGCTCAGCCGGGTTCATTGCCAAGGCCAACCTGCCCCAGCCATCGGCATCTAGACTATTCCTCCTCTCCCAACCATGACCAAGGTCAGCCCTTCTCCCTCCACCTTCTTCCCTGGGCTAAACATGCTCTTTCAAGCACACAATTTAAGATGTAGATTTGGTGTGTTACCAGAAATCAGTGATTTAAAAGGAGAGGATTCAGTTTTCAAGATCTCATTTTGGAAATTTCCCAGTGTGTGGAGGATGATTTGGAGATAATTTGAAATTAGAGCCCATGGTAGGCATTTACTACTCTTGCCCCTCGTAACTAGAGGCAAGAAGGTAAACACAGTGAATTATTATTATTATAATAATTATTATTATTGAGGGACATTATATAATATGAGAAGGGTCAGTTCTTCAAGTAGACATAGCATCTAACAACAGAGCTTCAAAAAGCATGAAGCAAAAACAGATAAAGCTGAAAGGTGAAATACGCAAACTCACAGTTACGGCTGGAGAGGTCACCACTCCTGTCTCAGTCAGGGGAAGAACCGAGAGACAGAAAGTCAACATGGCTATTATTATTACTGAGAGCATAGTGCCAGGCTGTATGCTAAACACTTGCATCTTCTCATTTGGTCAACACAGTAGCCTATGAATTAGGTATTACTACCATCCTGAGTTTAAAAATGAACACTGGAGCTCCTAGAGCTGAAATGATGATAAAACCTTAAGTTAGTGGCAAAGCTAGCTTGTCTCCAGAGTTTCACCTCTTTTTCACTTTTTCATATCCTGCTCCCTCCCAAATATAGGAATAGGGCTGAAATTAGGGGTTCCAACTCCTCTGGGGGTCCCTCTCTGCTGAGATGTGTGGGCCTGACCTGTTCACGAAGGAGAGTGAGATCTTGGCTGGTGTGTGGGTGCATTCTCCCATGACCACTACGAAGGTACCAGCTTCATCAATTTTAAAGGTGATACTTGTCTGTAGGACAAAGTTGAGGGTCAGGTCAACAACCGCACCCAATCGAGGCCTGTAGGGAATAAGATTCACAGTGAACAGAGGTGGAGAAGTCCCTTCTTGTTGCTCAATTGAGTCCCTTTCTCTGAGGACATTATATGGAGTGTCTATGGACAATGTCAATATTGTCTGTATTCTTTATGGAATCTACATTCTCATATTAGTTTTTTCTTCTCCTAGCTACAAGGGTTTCTCTCATGTGAAATTTCTATGCAGTATTACACTGATGATTAAAATAAATATAATAGTCAACATTATTTTAGCACAAATTCTGTGTTAGATATTTCAAACAAAAGTATTTTACCTGGATTAATCCGATTAATCATGACTGCACTCCCATGACAGAAAATTACTATCTCTATTTTCAGAATGTGGAAACACTTGGTATAGAGAGGTTAAGTAACTATCCCCCAAGATCTCATAGCTAGTAAATGATGAAATCATAGTGCATTTAATTGATGAAGACTCTTCTACACATCTTCATTTTATCTCTTTGTATTGTTAAAGTAATTAAAACACTTAAAATTATAGTTTCCATATAATTTTCCTATGCTCTTCATTACATACTGTACAATACTGTGTGGCCCATACTAGTCACTGTCACTTAAAGAGATTCTTGAGAGACAAAGTGACGCTGCAGGAAACTTTACCAAAGAGTTATAAATGTTCGATCTTCTCAGTTTTTAAGTTTATAATTAGATAAGCATGATGATTTTGGACATATATTTCATGAAGGATTTTTTAACAAAAAGATTGGTTATGGCCAATGTTTCTTAGAACATTTTAAATGTTAAGATTTCAGGTGTGTTTGACTCTTCTTGAGCCCATGGACCATAACCCACCAGGCTCCTCTGTCCATGGAATTCTCCAGCAAAGAATGCTGGAGTTGGTAGCCACTCCCTTTTCCAGGGGATCCACCCTCTGAGCCATCAGGGAAGCCCAAGAATGCTGGAATGGGTAGCCATTTCCTTCTCAAGGGGATCCTTCCAACCCAGGGATTGAACCCAGGTCTTCCACGTTGCAGGCAGATTCTTAACCATATGGAGCCACCAAGGAAGCCCTTAGACTTGAAAAGGTCTCCTTATTTTACAGACTGGGGAGACCAAGTCAGAAGCATGGGAAAGTACCTGATGCCAGGTTGGAGATCTACTGGCATACCACACTGCACCTCTCAAACCTCAGGTTCTAACCAATACTCACAGGGTCAGGGTGACCTTAGCAGTGATGGAGATACTCAGGTTAATGCCTGTGCCTTCAGGAGTCCCTTGGAATGTGATATTTCCGATGCTGATGCTCCTGATTGTCAACCTGTGCGAAAACCACAATTCACCCTTGTCATTCCTCATAGCAGCCATTGCTGGGCTCTTCTCTATGCCAGTCTCATGCTTAGCATTAGAGCCTGACTGACTTTTCCTGCTTTGGTCTTCATGACAGCCCAGTTCAGAGGTTGGATTCACTCCACTGGATGGCATGGCAGAAGACAGCTGTAATTCCCCCAAGACTCCAGGGTGAATATGTGCCAGAGTCAGAATTTGGTTTCTTAAAAAATTATAGTTGCTTTACAATGTTGTGTTAGTTATAGGTATACAGCAAAGTGATTCATATATGTACAGATAGATAGATATATGTGTGTGCTAGTCACTTCAGTTGTGTCTGACTCTTTGCAACCTTGTGGACTGTAGGCAACCAGGCTCCTCTGTCCACCAGGCTCCTCTTGATTCTCCAGGCAAGACTACTTGAGTGGGTTGCCTTTTCCTTCTCCAATAGATGGATATAGATATAGGTATATATAGGTAGAGATAGAGATACTTTTCATTTCATATTTTTCCCTTTATAGGTGGTTACAAAATGTTGAGCATAGTTCCCTGTGTTCTACAGTAGGTCCTTTGTTTGTTGTCTGCTTCATATACAGCAGTGTATATATGTTTATGCCAAACCCCTAATTTATCTCCCATACTGCTTTCCCTTTTGGTAGCCATAAGTTTTTTTTTTTATGTCCACCAGTCTGTTTCTGTTTTGTATAAGTTCATAGCATCATCTTTTAGATTCCACATATAAGTGATATCATGTGATATTTGTTTTCTCTGACTTCACTTAGTATGATCATCTCTACATCCTTCCATTTGTTGCTGCAAATGGCATTATTTCATTCTTTTTTAGCAGAGCCAGATTTTGAAGCCAGAACTGCTTGGCTCCCAGACTTCATGTATGGGGCCACGTATATGGTATAAATTCTAGTTTTCTCTGTCCTGAGGTCATTCAGACTTTTATACTTAGCTATATTCAGGGAAGAAAAGTTTTATTCCTTGGAAAAGTGACTTTAGGTACCAGCAAACAGGTAGAGACAAGGGTGACGAGAACCTTTATCCTGAACCTGAAATCACATGATAAGAAAGCAAGCCTAGACCTTTAAGAGCCTTGATAGGTCCTGCAGTCCTGCCTCTAATTTTCCCAAACTCTAGAAGAGCTGGCCTCACACCAGTTCCACTCTCAGGGATGTACAAGGTTTTTTTTTTTTTTTTTTTTTTTTTTACTTTTACTTTACTTTTACTTTTTTTCTTTGATCTTAAACTTACCTCCCCAAAGATATGTATTCTCTTTTGGAACAAAGAACTTCAATGTGAACTCAACACCAACTCACCGTAAACATCTGACAAGTAGTTGAAGATTCTTAGTACTGTCATTGTCCAACAAGATCTCATCTTCCTGGGTCTTCTTAGCAAGTACCTCCTTCACAGTGATTGTCTCCAAACATGTGAAATCCTGGAGCAACTCAAAATCAGCCTTCACTTTCTCAAGGACAGCTGTAAAAGCAATCTCCACTTAGTGTGATACACAACTTATGAAGCAGCTCCTATGCACCAGGCACTAAATGAGACTGTTTGCCTCTGTTATTTCATTCAGTCTTTACAACAACTCCATAAAGTAGTTATTACTATTATCTTCATTTTCATATGAGGAAATAAAAGATCAAAAGGTTAAGATATGGACCTAAAGTCCCACAGCTAGAAGACCTTGTTCCTTCTATGCTGCCTTCATACTAATGTATACTCATCATTCATCGAAAAAGCAATCAATCTACTTTGCAGGCAATAGATATTGATTGAACACCAACTTCTAATAGTGAAGCTCTAATGAAATAAATTTGGATGAACTAATGAAATAAATTTGGAAACAGATGAAATAAATTTGGAATAAACTAAGAAATGGAAAATCTAGAATCAAGGAAAAATTATGGCTCCAGCTCATGAAAGTGGCAAATAGGAGCCCCTGGAACAGTCTTGCTGCAGGCTTAGAAAGAAATGACTCATACAGGAGAAGAAATACAGAGTGTCCTAATGGGGGTCCTTCAGAGAAACAGGGATTTGATGGAGTGATGGTAGATGTAGAATGGCACATTTGGAAAGAATTAAGAATACATGTTTTGAAAGTAATTCAAATGAGAAACAAGGCAATAACCAGCTCAAGGAAAAGCAAATGGCCTCAGGAAAAGATATGTAATCAGAGTAGTGCTACTTGGCTCTGCAACAGACAGTATCACCTAATTATAATGATGCAAACAGAGATGGAAACTACATCTGGTCCTATAACTTACTAGGTGAACTTGATTCAGAAACTTAGTTTCTGAGCTCAGTTTTATCAGCAATGAAACTGGAAAGTATAGTTTTGAAGGTTGCCTAAGTCCTGGCAAGGTTTAAAGGCAGTGATTTTCAGAAGTTAGTTTCTCCTGTAAAGAATGTTTGTAAGTGTGCTGGTAATGTTTCCAGAAAATGAGAAGGCCAAGTTCTTTTAGGAAATCAGAATTAAAAAGCTATATGACTAACTGGAAAGGCGGGTAGTTTTAAGCCTACCTAGGTTTGATGGGGATTAATTTCCAATTAGGTAATACAAATCACCAAGAAGATTGAATGACCCAACAGAAGAATATGCTGCAAATATAAATAAAATATTAAATTTAAAATATGTAAATGACAAATAAAAGATGAAAAAAATGAGTGAATTTTTTCAAAATTAGAGAAATAGGTGCCACTGATCATCCCTCTTGCTGACTCACATTCAGATGCACTGTCATCAGTCTCAAGTTCTTTCTTAAGAGCAGATTGCAGCTCTCTCACAGCATCGTTGTCAAGAAGAGATGCTGAAGTCCCAGTGAGCAGGCCACACAAGAGAACAAGTCTCCAAAGCTGAAACATCTTGTCCTGACACCTAGATAGTCATGGGAGGAACAAGAGTGAGAATTACCCACAGGGAAATGGGATATTTAATGAGCACGTATCACTCTTACACCCAACAGTTTTCCTTGAAGATAGATGTTATCTCCTCTCTTACAGATGGGCAGCCCAGGTTAAAAATTGAGAGCAACTTACTTACAGATACACAACCACTGAGTCGAGGATATAGTATTTGAAAAGTCATGCTTGACTCCAGGTCAATGCTCTTTACACAGAGGTCATTTGCATTTTCTGGCTTCTCTGCCTGGAACATTTCCCTCTTGTTTGCATTTTTACATGAGTCATTTCTTGCTGAGTCTCTAGTTTCAGTAAGGCATCATATCCTCTATAAAGCCCACTCTAGGCCCCTTCCCAGGGTCTAGGTCAGGGGACCCCACTCTACCATCTTGTTGCCTTCATTCTCTGATCAGAATCCTTGGTACAATTAGTGATGACTTGCCTCCTTTCTTACTAGGCTGTGAACTCCTTAGATAGGGACTGTAACTTTGTGAATTCCCAACTGATAGTAAAAAACATGCACCTAATACAGTACAACAAAATAAAGGTTTGCAGAATAAAATTATGAACAAATTAATGGGCACCACATCATGACCCCTCATTGCTCACCAGTTTGAAACTTCTCCTAATATAATTGATTTCTTAATTTGCTATATTGACAATATTAACTAATTCATGTGGCCCTATCCCTCTGCCTCTTGGCCCCAGAGCCTTCTGAAGATCTCCTTGTGGGGTGACATTAAGGGGGAAGCCCACCATTCACAGGTTTGGAGGAAAATACTTACAAAATCCTTGCTCCCCTGCACAGTCTCCTGGAATTCTGCTGGGTGGTGATGGCCCTTATATTGTGGTGATGGGTGGGAGGCTGCCCCTGGAAACAAGCCCTGGGTCCAGAGCCATTCAAGGAGATGCCAAAGAAAATAATCCTTGCCTAAAGTGAACAGAGAGAGATTTTCAATGCAAAGGTCACCCAGGACGCTTGAATTGAAGTGGGCGGATATGGAGAGGACTCTGTGCCGAGACTAAGAGCAGGTTCTCATGGAGCCTCCAGCTGCCAAGATAGTGGCCATTGTAGGTGGGGTTTGGGGTAAAGACTGAGAATGGATGAATTGGAGAATATTGTGATAGGAGGACCCATAGTGATCATCCAGCCTAATTTTGTCATCATTTGGAAACTCAGTTCAAGAGAAGGAGAGCAACCAGCTTGAGGTCACCCAGTAAGACATGGACATAAAGATGGTGCTAGAATTATGCCCCATGGAGTCAGGGTCAGGGACTAGCGAGGTCATTTTTTCCAACTCTTCTCTGATTTTTGAGTGCTCTCCACCACACCCCTCACAGTGGAGCCAGCCTCAGGGCAGATGTTTGTAATGATGCATTGCTCAATACCACCCTCCAAAGTCTACCCAATCATTTAATTGGTAGAGTTCCTTCTGAGAGACAACAATATCTGCCTGCATAATACCTTCTGCTAAAGCATTTGCGGGACTCCCTAGTCTGCGGTCTCCCTCTGCACACTAGCCTCCAACCCCTCTACTCTCAATGTAGCAGTCAGAGGGGTCTCATTCAGTGTAAACCCAAAGTCCTCATCATGGTCCCTGTGTCATCTGCTCACTGCCACTCCAAATCATCTACCTCTCCCTCCATGGCCGCTACTGTCTTCCTTCTATTCTAGAAAGATTCAAGCCTCTTTGCCGCTTTGGGACTCTGCACAGACCATTTCCTTTTCCCAGAACTCTCCCTAGCTGTCACTGGCTCTTGACATCACCTCAAGAACTCTGCGACTGTTCACCTAAGGTGGTCCACCCCTTTCCCCTCGACTCATCTTCTTTTTGGTTTCTTTCACAGCAAATTATCATCATTTGACTTTTTTCCCCTTGTTCTCTGCCCTCAGCAACTTGTTACCATCCTTTGCTCTGGGGCTTTCCTCTCATGTGGGTCCCCAAGAGTCTGACCTGGCTCTAGAATGCTCCAAGCCTCCCTGGAGCATCCTATCAAGCTGTCCACTCTCTAGGAAGATGGTAAGGGTCCCATCACCAGAAATGCTCAGAAACTTAACCGATGACTGCTA
Organism: Okapia johnstoni; assembly: GCA_024291935.2. Taxonomy (NCBI): domain Eukaryota; kingdom Metazoa; phylum Chordata; class Mammalia; order Artiodactyla; family Giraffidae; genus Okapia; species Okapia johnstoni. The sequence continues at coordinate 51,839,924 of CM044324.1, read as the reverse complement.
AGATCCTGTGTGAATTGATGTGACTCTCAGCTGTGATTCTAAACTTCCTTAGTCTCTACAAAAACCATTGTTGTACATTTGTATGACTCTTCTTCCCAGCTTTTCTTTCTCCCTGAGTCTGGCTGCCACATGGAGACATGGTTTCCCCAGGCTTCCTGCCTCTTCCCTTTTCTCAACCTCCCTGCCTCCCAAGATCCCACCTCCATCTGGCCATGGCCTCCTGGAGTCACAGTGGCTGGTGCTTTTTCTCATCAGGGGCCACACCTAGGACAAAGCCAGTTTCTTGTACTGATGTCATCCTCCTCTCATGCCTGAGCTTTGAGGTGAAATTAACTAGATGTGCTTGATCCCTGGTGGTGGGTCTGGGGCTGGCACACAAGTTCCTACTTTCTAAGGAACCATATTCTCATGGTGACTCACTCCTTTAGAGGTTCACTGGGTCCAATTCACATGATGACAGAACTTCACCACACAATCAATGTCCCCCATCTGCTAAAGCCTTTGGGGGACCCTCCAGTCTAGTGCACACTAGACTAAATCTACCAAAGTGGAGAGAAACCATGTGTCCCTTCTATCTGAGGTCCTCTGTCCTCTACTCCCTACAGTGTGTGTGGAACTCCTGAACAAGCATATTAATACTTACACATATGGAGACATGCACTTTCAACATTCATGTATGCACACCTGCAAGAACGAGACAGCATGCACCAGATTCAAGAAGAAGACACCGACAATTACCCCCTGACATTAGGGGTACTTTAAGAGAATCATGGAAACCATGTTACCAGAATTCTGGTGAAAAGAACTCACCGCCCACAAAAGGGGCTTCCCTGGTGGCTCAGATGGTAAAGAATCCACCTGCAAAGGGGGAGACCTGGGCGGTGGGTCTCCACAGATTGCCTAGGTTTGCTTTTGTCCTCAAAGATATAATTAAGATACAATTATGTGGCAAAGTTCACTAGAAAATGAAGCCATAAAAAGGGAAATGGACATTGTATCATTTCAGTGCCTGGATCCAGCTGTGCCTGATGTCCTCTGTGCCCTAGACTTTCCAGTTCAAATATATTTCTCTCTCTCTATCTTTTACTTTTGTTGAAACCAGTGTGATTTGAAACCCACAGTAAGATGTTGAAACCCACAGTAAGTCCTGACTCAGCACAGTTGTAGACTCACATCTGCTTTCTCCCTTCTGATGACTATGTGAGGGTCAAACGACCTCATCAAGGCCTCAGAAAATCTTATGATTCATCAGTGTAACCTCCTGGCTGAAAAGTCTTGGGGGCTTGTGGCCCAGAGAAGGAGAAAGACTCACCCAAGTCTACATCCAAGCGTTCAAAGTGATTTGAACCCCACTTACTTCCCTCTTTCATTTCATCTTCTTTTTTTTTTTTTTTTTTTTGGTTTTGTTGACATCTTCTACTTTGGGCAATAGCCTTAGAGAAAAAAAAGACTAACCAAAACCACCTAATAAATTTCCTTAAATTATAGATGCCTGAGCCCCTCCCTAGGTACTTAGGCTCAGGGGCTCCAGGGTGGCTGACAGAAATGGAAGTAACTGGACTAGATGGCTCAAAGCTACTTTCTACCTTGAGTTCTGTGGGCTGTGACCCCCGTGCCATCCTCTGGAACCTCAGCTCTGCCTAGACATGACCCTCACAACCCAATGTACTTACCCTGCTTCATCTTGTTTCACCTTTTCAGAAACTACACAGTGGGTGTTAACACCCCCATTTCCCAGCTGAGGAACATGAGGCTCAGAAGGGCAGGATGCCCAAGGTCACACAGATGGGAAGGGGCAGAGCTGGAGAGTACACCCAGTTCTGCATCCTCTCCCACTAAGACTGACTGTTCTAGCTCTCATCCTCTGGGGGAAGCAGTGAGTCACACTCTTTGGCCACAGTGTCCAGCACCCAGGAGGGGCAGGCAGATGGCTGGCCCTGGGCTTGGCACTGAAGGTCCACTTTCACCACTGGTGCTCACAACAACCCCCTGAGGATATTTGAAGCCCCATTTTCCAGTTGAGGAAACTGAGGTTCAGGGAAGAGAAGTGACACCCTGGTGTCACAAGGACAAGACCCAGCATTTGAGTCACCAGGGAAAGATCTTTCACCCAGATCACATTGAGGGCAGCTGGTTTGGCAGGAGAGTTTTTGGGCTTGAATAATCTGTTTATTCCTTGACCTCTGCTGTTTAATTTGGTTGTAACGCCTGGTGCATTGGGCCTATGTCAACCCGGAACACCCAGTCAAGGAATCACAGATGGGTGCTCACTGACATCAGACTGAAAGCACCAGTAGAGATCTCTGGGTCACCCAGGGTTTTCTCTTCCATTCATCCACCTGTTTCTCAGTAGGAATCTGTAAGCCTGTCCTGGACATGAACCTGGCCAGGGCAGAATAGGGGTAGGGCTGGAGGCTTGGGGAGCTAGTGTTCCTCATGCTGACTGTGGTCCTGCCATCAGAGCACAGAGCAGGTGCCAAAGACTGGGGCTTGGATGTTGAGGAACCCATCCAGCAGAGCCTTGGACCCATCAGTAGACCACTTTCCCAGACTGTCTGTGCCCAGTTCTGCGAACATCTAAGGCCCCTTTTCCCCTGGTTGTGGGCACAGAGCTGAGGACTGTGCCGAAATCTTGTGAAGAGAGTTTTCCTGACTCAGGAACACAGTCCAGGGGACTGAGCGTGATGTAGTGAGCTCAGACCTGGTGTTGGCCCAAGGCTTCAGGTGTCTCATTGTAAAATGGCAAGACAAACCATACTTGGATCCCAGTGACTAAATGGAAATTAAAAGGGAACCAGGGTGCTCATACCCTGGCTTCAGTGCTGTGCCAGTTGTGTTCAAATCCTGTTTCTTCTCTTGTTACAGGATGTGCAGTATGGACAAGGAGCTTCATCTCCCTGAGCCTCAGGTCCCCTGTGTGTGAAATGGGACTAAAGATGGGATTCTCCTCTAGGTATATGGTGAGGTTGCAGTGGGATGTGTATGAAGGGCTGAGCATGAGGTAGGCCCCTGATATGCGGTAATACCAATGATGAAATGATGATGACAGTTGTTTCTATTGTCTGGTCACTTCACTCCCTCCACCTCAGGTTTCCCATCTATTCGTGGTCCTACCCTAGAGGGTTATGGAGAAGACTGAGAAGACAAAGCACTCAATATGCTTAATGCTTAAGCAATGGCTACTGCATTTCTTCTTTTTGTGTTCAGTAAAGACTGAATAAGGTAAAATGGGCTCAGACCTCCAGTATACCAGTATCCACAAATTCTGGCTCCCTTGGATGATGATATATAGCCCTTGGCAGGTGTACTTCCTCATAAGCCTCAGTTTCCCTTGCAGGGCCGAGTTAGTGACAACAGTACTGTGGTCTCAAATACAACCTGATTGATTATAGGGATTTGATGGAGATTTCTGGTAAGAAGCTCTCTCAGGCAGCTCCTGGACTTGGAGGGAAGGATTGATTAGTGATTGAACTTCCTGACAGAAGTTCAGGAGGGGAGAGTGGAGGCACTGCGTGTTTGCCACTGTTGGACCAGGTCATATCTAATTTGGACTCAGTCATATCTAAAGGGCCTTCAGCCAGAGATGGGCACATCAACATCACATGTTCATGGAGGATGTGACTCTGGGACCTGGGGAAATGAGAAGGAGACCCCTATCTAGGTTTCAGTCTTGGCTCTGCTAGTAACCTGCTTTGTGACTCTGAGTATGATGTTCGTTTTCCCTCAGGGTCTCTGTTTTCTCTAACTGAAAAGTGAACAGAGGTTTCCTTCTAGATGGCTGACCCCTCAGGGCTTTGAGAGGTGGTCAGAAACATCTGAAGGCTATTTGCTACATCCCCGCCAGCTGGGGCACCCCACGCTCTTGCTTTTAGCATGAATCACACCAGCTCCATGGGCATAGTGATAACCATCCCCTTTCTGAAGCCATAAGGGCCAAGACCACAGTCTTCCTGCTCAAGGCCTGACACAGAGTAGACACTCAAATGATTATTATAACTTGCATAAGCATTTTTCTTTAATGCTGATTAATTAAAATGTACACATTTAGAAATCCATGCATTTTATTTATACCAACACAGAAGATCTGGCTAGAGTCAGCCTTGGGTGGGATGCAGGAGGGACCTCCATTGGCCTATCCTCAGACACAGGGCAATTTTGTTGCATTAAGACCCACCCCTTCCTTCTCTATGGTCCCTCCCTGTTCTGATGACCACAGGTTTGCATAGTGGCCAAGGGTGTGGGCTTGGCTGCCTGAGATTTCTCCCCTACGCACGTTGCTCCTGCAGGTGGGAATGTAGCCGGTAGTCCCCAGATGTTCCTGATGTTCCCAGATGTTCTCTCAAAGCCATGAGCGTTCAGCTGTGTATCAGAGAACCTCTGTTCATTTTGTCATTAGAGAAAATGGAGACCCTGGAGAAAATGAACATCTTACTTAGAGTCACAAAGCAGGTTATAAACTGAGCGAAGACTGGAACCCAGATCAGAGTCCCTCCTCCATCCCACAACACTAGGCAGGTCCCAGAGTTCCAACCTCCATGAACATGTGATGTTCACATACCCATTGCCAGCTGGAGGAACCATTAGAGATGACCTGGTCCTGCCTTGGCAAACATGCAGTCGTTCCACTCTCGCCTCCTGAATTTGTGGCAGACATCACTAATCAATCCTGCCCTCCAAGCCCAGGAGCTGCCTGGGAAGGCTTCTCTGCAGAAAACTTCCCAGTTGAGGAACGTGAGGTTCAGAAGGGCAGGATGACTTATTCAAGGTCACACAGATGGGAAGGTGCAGAGCTGGATAGTGCACCCAGTTCTGTGCCTTCTCCCATCGAGGTCGGCTGTTACAGCTCCCATCCTCTGGGGGCAGCAGCGAGTTGCATTCTTTGGCCACAGTGTCCAGCAGCCAGGAGGGCCACAGGTGAACCTTGGCACTGCAGGTCTGCTTTTGCCATTGGTGCTCATGACAACCCCATGAGGAGACTTGAAACCCCATTTACCAGTTGAGGAAACTGAGGCTCAGGGAAGAGAGGTGACTCACACAGGCCTCACGTGGACAGGGCCCAGCGTTTGAGTCACCAGGGAAAGACCTTTCACCCAGATCACATTGAGGCCAACTGGTTTGGCAGGAGCGTCTTTGGGTTTGAATACCCTGTTTATTCCTCGAACTCTGCTGTTTGATTTGGTTGTAACGCCTGGTACATTGGGCCTGTGTCAACCCGGAACACCCGGTCCAAGGAAGCACAGATGGGTGCCCACTTGACATGAGACAGGAAGCACTGGCAGAGATCTCTGGGTCATCCAGGGTTAATCGCCTCTGTTCTTCCACCTGCTTCTCTGTAGGAAACTGTAAGCCTCTCCTGGACATGAATGTAGCCAGGGCAGGTCAGAGTAGGTGTAGGGCTGGAGGCTTGGGGAGCTAGTGTTCCTCACACTGACTATGATCCCATCATCAGAGCACAGAACAGGTGCCAAAGCCTGGGGCTCAGATTCGAGGAACCCATCCAGCAGAATCTTGGACCCATCAGCAGACCGCCCTCCCAGACTGCCTGTGCTCAGTTCTGCAAACACTGGGGTCCCTCTTCCCCTGGTTGTGGGCACAGAGCTGAGGGCTGTGCTGAAATCTTGTGAAGAGAGTTTTCCCAACTCAGGAACATAGGCCAAGGGACTGAGTGTGATGTAGTGACTTCAACCCGGTTTTGATCCTAGGCTTCACCTGGCAAAATGGGTAAACAACCCTGTGCTTGGATCCTGGTGACAAATGGAAATTAAAAGCATACCGAGGGGGTGGTGCTCATACCCTGGCTTCAGTGCCGGGCCAGCTGTGTTTGAATCCTCTCTCTTCTCTTGTTACAGGCTGTGCAGTCTGGACAGGGAGCTAAATCTCCTGAGCCTCAGGTCCTCTGTGTGTGAAATGGGACTAAAGATGGGATTCTCCTCCAGGTGTGTGGTGTGGATGCAGTGGGATAATGTGTATGAAGGGCTGAGCATGAGGTAGGCCCCTGATATGCAGTGACACCAATGATGTAAAGGTGATGACAGTTGTTCCTGTTGTCTGGTACTTCATTCCCCTCCACCTCAGGTCTCTCATTGGCCCTACCCCAGAGGGTTATGGAGAAGACTAAGTGAGAAGATAAAGCATCCAATCTGCTTAATGCTTAATCAATGGCTACTGCATTTCTTATTTTTGTGTGCTGGATGAGATAAAATGGTCTCGGGTCTCCAGTATGTCAGTGTCCTCAAATTCTGGCTCCCTTGGGTGCTGGCATATAGCCCTTGGCAGGTGTGCCTCCTCATAAGTCTAAGTTTCCCTTCTGGAGCTGAGTTAGCAATGACAATACTATGATCCCAAATACAATCTGATTGATTATAGGAACTTGATGAAGCTTTCTGGTAAGAAGCCCTCTCACGCAGTTCCTGGACTTGGAAGGAAGGATTGATTAGTGATGTCTGCCACAGGTTCAGGAGGGGAGAGTGGAGGCACTGTGTTTTTGCCACTGTTGGCCCAGGTCATATCCAGGAGGCCCTTTATCCAGCGATGGGCACACCAACACCACACGTTCATGGAGGGTGGGACCCTGGGACCTGCCTGGTGCTGGAGAGAGGAGAAGGAGACCCCTATCTAGGTTCCAGTCTTGGCTCTGCTAGTAACCTGCTTTGTGACTCTGAGTATGATGTTTGTTTTCTCTCAGGGTCTCTGTTTCCTCTAACTGCAAAATGAACAGAGGTTTTCTGCTAGACGACTGACCCCTCAGGTCTTTGAGAGGTGTTCAGGAACACCTGATGGCTACTTGCTACATTCCCACCAGCTGGGGCACCCCACACTCTTGCTTTGAGCATGAATCCCACCGGCTCCTGAGGCACAGTGATTACAACCCATTCTCTGAAACCATAAGGATCAAGACTACCGTCTTCATGCCCAGGGCCTGACATGGTATAGACACTCAAATATTTATTACACCTTGCAGAAGCGTTTTTCTTTAATGCTGATTAATTAAAATGTACACATTTAGAAACCATGCATTTCATTATAATAGACAGAAGCTTTGGCTAGATTCAGCTTTGGGTGTACATCCCAGATTTCTCCCTTGTTGGCTGTGTGACAGCAGGCAAGCGACCTAACATCTCAGCTTTTTTTTTAACCTTGAAATTAGAACTAGAGTGTTCTCTAACTTAGAAGAGCTGCTGGGGGGATTAAATAAGGAAATGTCAGTAGAGAGCCCATGACAGCCCTGGCTGGAGAATGTGCTCCATGAATAATAGTGATCACCATCATTGCTAGTATTGCAATACACAGTAGTGAGTGGTGACCTAAGCAGCGTTTAGGAGCCCAGGAAAATGGGGAGGGTGATAAGGGGCAGTGTGTGCAGTTCTTAAAAGTATGATAGGCCTGGACTCAAGCCATGGCATTGCCACTTACTAGCCTTGTGAGCTTTCCTTCTCAGAGACTCAGCTTCCTCACCTGTAAAGTGGGCATAATGGGTGTATCTACATCATTGAACTGGTACACAGTTACCATGTGTAAATCTGGACTTGCAGTCCCTAAAGATGTGCTTTCCTCCTCTTCTGCTGGAGTGGGAGCCTCACGAGGCAGGGATCTTATCTGTTTTGTGCCCTGACATGACCCCTGTGTCATAACAATGCCTTGTGATCGTCGCTGATGAACATATGTTTCCTGACATGTTGGTGGTGGTGTTATTATAGCACACAGATCGGGGACCCTGCCCACGGGTGACTTCCCTGAGGGGCAGCCTGTTGCTCTGTTTTCAAGTACTTTCCATGCATGTCTGCCTCTCCCAAGACACTGGGACTTCTGTTGCATTGAGACTCACCCCTACCTTCTGTCTGGGCCATCCCTGTTCAGGTGACCACAGGTATTTGTAGTAGCCAAAGGAGTGGGCCTGACTGGCCCGAGGTTTCTCCCCTACACATGTCGCTCCAGCTAGTGGGGATTAAGCCAGTAGTCCCTAGATATTCCTGCTGCTGCTGCTGCTAAGTCGCTTCAGTCGTGTCCGACTCTGTGCGACCCCATAGACGGCAGCCCACCAGGCTCCCCCATCCCTGGGATTCTCCAGGCAAGAACACTGGAGTGGGTTGCCATTTCCTTCTCCAATGCATGAAAGTGAAAAGTTAAAGTGAAGTCACTCAGTCGTGTCCGACTCTTAACCACCCTGTGGACGGAAAATCCTCCATCCATGGGATTTTCCAGGCAAGAGTAGTGGAGTGGGGTTCCATTGCCCTCTCTGAGATATTCCTGACCACCTCTCAAAGCCCTGAGGGTTCAGCTGTGTAGCAGGAGACCTCTGTTCATTTTGTCATTAGAGGAAATGGAGACCCTGGAGAAAATGAACATCTTACTCAGAGTCACAAAGCAGGTTATAAGCTGAGAGAAGACTGGAACCAGGATCAGGGTCCCTCCTCCATCCTACCTCACTAGGCAGGTCTCAGAGTCCCACCCTTCATAAACGTGTGGTGTCCACATGCCCATCACTGGTTGGAGGGACCATTAGGGATGACCTGGTCCTGCCCTGGCAAGCATGTAGTTGTTCCACTCTTCCCTCTGAACTGTGGCAGACATCACTAATCAATCCTGCCCTCCCAGCCCAGGATTGCCCGGGAGGGCTTCTCTGCAGAAAGCTCCATCCAGTCCCTACAATCAATGAGGTGTACTTGACACCATCGTTCTTAGAGTCTCTAACATGGGCCTGGATGGGAAGCTGAGACTTAGTGAGAAACGCACTTTCCAACCAAGAGAGTCAGAATTTCTAGACACAGGTCTATACACCAGCCACCAGGGGAGTCAGAATTTGTAGACACAGGTCTACTGGAAGTCTGAGCCCATCTAGCTCATGTGGACTTTATAGCACACAAATATAAGAAATGTAGTTGCCTTTGATTAAGCGTCAAGCATATTAGATGCTTGATTTCCTCACTTCATCCTCTCCATAACCCTGTGCAGTGGAGTCATTGCCGATAGGGGATCTGAGGTGGAGGGGAGTGAAGTGACCAGCAATAATTATAGTCATCATCATCACTGTTGTAACCGTGTATCAGGGGCCTACATGCATGATCCCTCCACATCCTCACAGCACACCTGGGAGGACAGTCCCATAGTTAGTTCCATTTCACACTAGGGGACCTGAGGTTCAGGGAGATGAAGTCCCTTGTCCAGGTACCACAGCCAGCAACAGACAATCAGAGGATTCAAATCCAGTCGGCCTGACCCTAAAGCTGGGTCTGACAACCACGCCTTTGGTGCGCATTTTATTTACATTTTGCCACCGGGATCCAGGCACCAGGTTTTACTCATTTACTCATTTCTGCTCATTTTACAATGGGGCAGCTGAAGCCTGGGGCCAACACTGTGTATGAGTTCACTACATCTCTCTGGAACCCCTGGGCCATGATTCTGAGGCAAGAAAAAATCTCTTCACAAGATTTCGGCACAGCCCGCAGCTCTGCCCACACCAGGGAAAGAGGGACCTCTGATGTTTGCAGAACTGGGTTCAGACAGTGAAGAGGGTGGTCTGCTGAAAGGTTGAAAGCTCTGCTGGATGGGGTTCTCCATGTCCCAGGCCCAGGCTTGGTCACCTGGCCTGCCACCTTCTCCCTGCTCTGTGCTCTGATGGTGGGACCACAATCAGGGTGAGGAAGGCTAGCCTCTCAAGCCTCCAGCCCGACTCCTACTTTGTCCTGGCGGCATTCAGCCAGACCCAAGAGAAGCAGGTGGGGGACTGGAGGTGATGGACCCTGGATGACTTGGAACTCTCTACCGGTGCTCCCAGCCAGATGCCAAGTGGGCACCCATCTGGGCTTCCTGGATCGGATGTTCCGGTTGACAGGGGCCCAATGCATCAGGCATTACGGCCAACTCAAACAGAATTGGTCGAGGAATAAACAAGATATTCAAGTCCATGGATGATCCTGCCCCACTATCTGGCCTCAATGTGATCTGGGTGAAAGGTTCTTCCCTTTAGACCCAAATTCTGGATTCTTGTCCTTGTGAGACCTGGGCGAGTCACCTCCTTTCCCTGAAACTCTGTTTCCTCAATTGGAAAATGGGGTCTTCCAAACCTCATAAGGTTGTGGTGAGCATCAGTGGCAAAAATGGACATGCAGCGTCAAGCCTAGAGCCACTCACTCACCTGCACCTCCTCAGTGCTGGACACTGGGGCCAGCAACTGGGACTTCTGCTGCCCCCAGAGACTGGAAGAGCCGACCTCGATGGGAGAGGATACAGAACTGGGTGCACTCTTCAGCTCTGCCCCTTCCCATCTGTGTGGCCTTCAGCAGGTCATCCTGCCTTTCTGAGCCCCACATTCCTCAGCTGGGAAGTGGGGCAGTAGCACCCTCTGCGTGGTTGCTGAGAAGACGAAACAGGATAAGCATGTAGGGTTGTGAGGCTCATGTCTAGTCAGAGGTGGGGTTCTAGAGGAAGGAGTGGCATCTCAAGCTCTTAGAACTTAAGGTAGAAAGTACCTTTGGCCCATCTAGTCCAGTTGTTTCCATTTCTGGCCAGACACCCTGGGGCAGTCTGTCTGGGAGCTGGTAACCCTAGTTATCTAGGAAGTGGCTCAGGTATCTATTATTTAAGCAAACTTATTAGATAACTTTGTTGATCCTTTTTCTTTTTTTAAAAGCAAAGTTTAACATATATGAACAGAAGAAAATAAGTGGGGTTAAAATTAGATGTACTTTGAACCCTTCTCTGGGCCACAGTCTCCCTAGACTTTCCAGCAAAGAGGTTAAAATGATGACCTCTAAGCTCTCCTGTGGCTTTGATGTCTGTTTCCAGTGTGGTCATGTGACCCTTGAGTAGGCTTCAGAATGGAGGAGACAGATGTGAGTCTATAAATGTGCTAAGTCAGGATCTACTTACTTGGATTCCGAATGGCAGGATCCAACTCAAATTGACTTCAACAAAAATAAAAAATAGAAAGGGAGAAATATATTTTAACTAGAAAGTGTGGGGCCTGGAGGACTTCAGGCACACTTGGATCAAGGCACTGAAAGAATACATTCTCTCATGCCCTTAGTATAGCTTCTTTTTCTGGTGAGCTTTGCCAGGTAATTGTATCTAATTTCTAAAGGCTACCCACTCCAGTGTTCTGGCCTGGAGAATTCCATGGACTGTATAGTCCGTGGGGTCACAAAGAGTCAGACACGACTGAGCGACTTTCACTTCACTTCACTTCTATCTTTGAGGACAAAAGCAGACTCAGGCAATATGTGAAGACGTAAAGCTCTGTTTATGTGTCATGAGATGTAGCTAAGGGCTTTTCAATTTCTTTACATTTTCAAAGGACCAGCTATTTGTTTGTTAAAGATTTTCTATTATTTTTCTCCTCTTTATTTCATTTAAGGCTTCCCTGGTGTCTCAGATGGTAAAGCATCTGCATTTCAATGTTCCTGCTGTAATCTTTATTGTATTCCTTCATTGATAACTTTGGGCTTAATTTATTCTTCTTTTTCTAGTTCCTTAAGGTATAGAGTTAGGTTGTTTATTTGGAATTTTTCTTAATGTGGCATTTGTTGCTATGAACTTCCCTCTTAGAATTACTTTCCCTCCACCCTGTATGTTTTGATATATAGTGTTTCCATTTTCATTTGTTTCAAGAAATTTTATCTCCTTCTTTCTTCTTTTTATTGGTCCTTCAGGAGAATGTTCAGGGCTTCCCTGATAGATCAGTTGGAAAAGAATCCGCCTGCAATGCAAGAGACCCCGGTTCGATTCCTGGGTCAGGAAGATCCCCTGGAGAAGGGATAAGCTACCTGCTCCAGTATTCTTGGGCTTCCCTTGTGGCCCAGCTGGTAAAGAATCCACCTGCAATGTGGGAGACCTGGGTTCGATCCCTGGGTTGGGAAGATTCCCTGGAGAAGGGAAAGGCTACCTACTCCAGTATTCTGGCCTGGAGAATTCCGTGGACTGTATAGTCAATGGGGTTGCAAAGAGTTGGACACGACTGAGCGACTTTCACTTCACAGAAGAATGCTGTTTAATTTCCATGTGTTTGTGAGTTTTCCTCCTACCAATTTCTAGCTTCATGCCATTGTTTTCAGAAATTATACTTGATACAATTTCAGTCTTTTTGAATTTGCTATAAGTTGTTTTGCAGTCTTCCTAGAAAGCGTTTCATGTGTGCTTGAGAAGACTGTATATTCTGCTGATGTTGAATAGAATGTTCTATATTTGTATGCTAGGTCCTTTTGGCCTATGTGCTTCGTCTCTCTGTCATATCCAACACCTTGTGATCCCATGGACTGTAGCCCGCCAGGCTCCTCTGTCCATGGGGATTCTCCAGGCAAGAATACTAGAGTCGGTTGCCATGCCCTCCTCCAGGGAATCTTCCCAACCAAGGTCTCCCACATTGCAGTCAGGTTCTTCACCCAAACATTTGCTACTGTTATATCTTCCTGGTGTATTGACCCCTTTATCACTCTATAATGAGTCTCTTTGTTTCTTTTTATCATTTTTAGTTTAAAGTCTATGTTGTCTGTTTTTTTTTTCCCTTTTATTTTTTTATTTTTTATTTATTTTTTTAATAAATTTATTTATTTTAGTTGGGGGCTAATTATATGTTGTCTGTTTTAAGTATGGCTAACCCGGCTGTTGATTTGTTTATTTGTTAACATTTTCTTGAAATATCTTTTTCTATCCCTTTACACTGAGTCTCTGTGGGTACTTAGTGTTAAAGTGAATCTCTTGTGGGCAGTATATTTTTGGATGTTGTTTTTTATTTATTTAGCCATGCTATGTATTTTAATTTGATAATTCAGTCCATTCACATTTAAAGTAATTATTGATTGGTAAGGACTTACTATTGCCATTTGTTAACTGTTTTGTGTTTTCTTTTGTGGATCCATTGTTTCTTATTTCTTGTCCTGCTGTCTTTTGTGTGTGTGTGTTTTAGTTACTTTTTGTTTCAGTACGATTTAAATTCTTTATGCATTCTTTTATGTAATAATTACAGGACTTTCTCTTGTGATTGTTGCTGTTCAACTGCTCAGTCATATCTGACTCTTTGCAACCCTCGGGACTGCAGCCTGCCAGGTGATGGTGAAGGACAGGGAAGCCTGGTGTGCTACAGAATTCTATAATGGGTGAAGCACAAGCTTTCCTTCAGAACCAAAGAAGGGATAAAAACTGTTTTGAACAAGTAGAAGCTGAGAGAGTTCATTGCTTGTCTGACAGTTCAAAGATCTCCATTTCTTGAGGGTCGGTTATTGGAGCTTCATTAGTTTCCTTTGGCGGTATCATTTCACTTATGTTGTGTGATCCTTGATTCCTTACACTGGAATCTGCACATTTAAGTAATCAGGTTCCTCTTCCAGAATTACAGGTTTGCTTTGGCAGAGACAGTTTTTCACCAGTCCTCTCAACTTCATTTTCTGGATGTGTCTGCTGGTGTTGTCCTTGGCCAGATGAAACCTGCTATTTCCGTCTCTTTGGAGCTGAGGCAATGGTTTGAGTTCTGAGAATGAGGATGCGGGTGTGCCTCTGCCTGAAGAGATTTGGATCCAACTGCTGGCTTGAGTTCCTACTTAGGTGAGGCTGTAGAATGAGCTCTGCAGTTGCCTGGATTCTCTAGCCAGAGTTTACTAGATGTTCAGGGACGTGATATTATATGCAGTACAATATGCTGCAGGACCGGACCCACAACCTCTAGAATTTAGTCTTTGAAAGCTTGAGTATGCTGAATTTTGAAGCCATCAGTTTTGCTCTGCAAACAAGCAAAGTCACTGGCTGTGCTGTCTCCAAGGGCTACAGTACTTAGGACTGTTGAATGAGCTACACAGCTTCCCACGTGCTCTAAGTTCTGTAGTTGAACAGGCTACAGGCTGTACTCAGCAATTAGCTTTCCTGTCCCGGCACTGTGGGGGAAGTTGCTCTAATGCCGGTAAAGCTTTTTTTTTTTTATTGTTTTAATTGAAACCGACTTACACCCCAAGTTTCCTCAGTGAGCAGTCACTAGCTTTGCTTTTTGAACTATGGGCTCTGCTTGCCTTTTTATTGTTTTGTGCTTCGTAAGCACAGTTTCCAATAGCTGCCACCAGCCCTTTTGGTTAGATGGAATCACAGACATTCTTCTTGGGGGATGGAGCTGAGACTCCCCTCCCTGACTGTGCATGGACAAACTGAGCTCTAGGGCTCCCCAAGCTCCTTGTTTGAGGATGTGGATCAGGCAGACTTGCTTCCCACCAAGTTCTCTGCTCAGAGTGCACCCCCAGTTCAGTTCTGCATATGGGCGAAGGCACTGGTTGTGATTACTACTTGATCGCTGCAGGTATGAACTTGGTCTGCCAAGTTCCATGTGTTGGTTGTTGCAAGCCCCTCCTTCCTTCTCTGTCATACTCAGTATCCCAGTGGTGAGCCCTCACAGGTTCCCTGGCAGTCCCTATGCTGTGAGATCATAACTGTGGCATCCCACAAATTGATCACAGTGCTGAAGGTGCTCGGATCTTCCCCCAGGGTTCTCTTTTCTCCCTGGAGGCTCAGAGGAAGCCTCTCCACATGGTGCTGTGCTGGCCATAAGAGTTATATGTGGAGCTTCTTTCTTACCCTTCTAAGGTGGTCTTTTCTGGTTCTCTGTGGTGTGGGGGATGTTTCAGTTTCACCCTTGTATTCTAGGATCCTCTCTGTGGTGTTTGTTCTTAAATAATAATTAGTTGTTCTTCTTATGAGGAGAGCAAAGTCAGGAAGGATCTTAGTCTCCGTCGTGGTCACAGCACTCCCTTACATTTCTTATCATCTCTGCCTCACCAGCTTGTGAGCTCCTTGAGGGCTGGAACCTCCCTCTTCTAAGAAGCCCTATTACCAAGCAAAGGACCAGATGCAATACGTTCACTAAGTAGTGTTGAATGAATGAATGAGTGAATGAGTGAATGCACTTCTTTTTAACTGTACACAATGAGACAGTATTCTCAGGATAGCTGAATGGCTGGTGAATAGCAAAATGCTAGCAAGGATATTCCTTGTACGCTGGAGGTGAAGGAAGAGGCGGGATGCCCAAGGAGGAGGGATGAGGGGGTGGGAAGCTGTGATTACTTCTCTTTCTGGGAATATATGGACAAACCAGACTGGAACTCAGATAGCCACAGAGTGTACTAATGGGCCCATGAAATTGCAGCACCCTCTGTGTGCCCCTTGTACACAGGCCCTGCAAGGTTTGAAAAGTTGGTTCACCCAACATTGTGCTGGGCCCCGGCTGGCTTCTTCTTACCCAATGTTGCAGCAGACTAGAGGAGCCTGAGACTGGCGTTAATACCCAGAGTGGCTGTGTAGTGGCTGTGAGTGTGGTCTTGGCAGGCTGAGGGCTTTTCTCCTCAGCTGTGGGCCACTCTGAGCCTGTTGTTTCTCTGCTCTGGATGCTAATGCCTTGCTCAGTGAGCGTGGGGTGCATCAATGCCCCTGCCTGCCCAAACACTCTCCAAATCCAGCAGAGTCTGGCTTTGAGGGACATGCAAAGAGCAGGGAGCTTGGTACCCTTGGATGCTATCTGAGGTCCAGGTAGGTTTGTCAAGGTCACCCCATAGATTAGTGAACTACAAGAAAACACAGACAAGTAAAATAAAATTAGGAAAACAATGCATGAATAAAAAGAGAAGTTCAACAAAGAAATAGACTTCGTAAAAAAAACAAACAGAAATCCTGCGTTGAAACTACAATGACTGAACTGAAGAACCCAATGGAAAGTTTCAAACGTATTAATAGACATGATGACACAGAAGAAAGAATATCTACCTGGAGGATACTGCGTTAGAAATTACCCAGTCAGATAAGCAAAAACAAAAGGAGTAAAGAAATTCTATGGGAATTTTATGGGACAGGATGAAAAGATATTTATTATGGGAATTCCAGAAAGAGAAAAGGACAGAAACTGTAATTAAAGTAATGATGGCTAAAAACATCCCGAACCCGGGGAGAGAAAAGAATATCCAGATCCGTGAGGTCCAAAGAACCCCAAATAGACTGAATCTGAATAGGTCTGCACCAAGACACATTGTTATTATCTTCTCAAGAGTAAAAGACAAAGAAGGGATAAAGATTTTTGTGAACAAGCCGAATCAGAGAGAGTTTATTACCGTCAGATCTGCATTATAAGAAATGCTAAAGGAAGTTCTTCGAGTGGAAGTAAAGGTAGGCTAATTAATAGCATAAGAACATTAAAAGTAGCATAAATTTCACTGGTGGTAAGTATAAAGTCATAGTTAGATTCCAATATGGCAATACTGGTGCATAACACACACAAGTTTAATTAAAAGTTAAAAAAAGAAAGGAGAAAGATAACCTTAAGTATAATAAACCGTCACTAGTTTTACAATATGAAAACGTGTAAATTATAAAAATAAGTACCTAAAATGTGAGGAAAAGGTGAAGTAAAAGCATAAAATTTATTAATTCTACTGAAGTTGAATTGTGATCAGTTTAAAATAGGATGTTTCAAGCATAAAATATTTTATGTCATCCTCATGATAACTGCAAGAGGAAGCCCTGCAGTTATTACATAAAAGAACACGGAAATAATTCAAAGCATACTGAAACCAAAAGACACCAAAACACACAGAGAAAAGATAGCAGGATAAGAAACAAGGGACATTGGATCTAGAGAGGAGCAGAAAACAATTCACACAATGAGGATAGTAAGTTCTTTCCAATCAATAATTACTTTCGACGTAAACGAATCAAAATACTTAGAATGACTAAATAAATAAAAAAAACAAGATCCAGCAATACATTTCCCAGGAAGTGGATCAAGATGGTGGAGGATTAGGACATGGAGCTCACCCTCTCCCACAAGTTCATCAAAAATACATCTACATGTGGAACAGTTCTTGCAGAAAATCTGATCTGCAGAGGAAGACCTCAGAATTCAAAAAGGACAATAAAATCTCTATATATCTGGGTAGGACAAAGCAAAAAAGAAAAAGAGAGAGAGAGAAAGAAGCGGGGATGGAACATGTGTCCCTGGAGGGAGCTGTGAAAGAGGAGAGGTTTCCACACACTGGGAAGTCCTATCACTGGCAGGGAGATCAGCCAGGACAGCGCAGGAGCTTTGAAGCCTCAGAGGAGAACGCAGCCACTGGTTTCTGGAGGGTCAGCTGGAGAGCGACCTGCACCGGGGGTTGTCGGTGCTGCCAGACTGCCCAGCCTGAGATGCTCCTCTGTCGGGGTGGGCGAAGGCTAGCTGCTGAGATTTGGGCTTCAGAAGTCAGCCTGGAGAATGAACATAGGTTAGTTGCATGGAGACAGCCTGAGGGGACAAGGGTGTGGTTCTCCACAACCCAGGGAGTACGGAAAGAAGCCTGGGCCTCAAGGAGGCAAGGCACCATTGTTGGGGGGCCCGAGAGGAGGGCGGTGAGATTGCCTTAGGAGCTTCTTTCTTCATGAGTATGTGCTCTCAGGTGGCAGGGCACCAGCCACAAGAATTCCAAGGGCAGGTGCAAGCCACTGCTTCCATTTCAGTTTCCAGAGGTGGGTGCGGACTGCTGATGCCATTGACGGTCCTGGGATTGGGCAGCAGCTGCGGCCCCCACCTCCCCAGGCACTCACCCTGTCAAGGGAATAATGGCCAACGTATGCTGAGGAAAGAGACAGCAAGCATCCAACACCTGAACAGGCCTCAGGGCCAAGGAAAATTAAGCTCACACAAGCTACACAGGGACACTCCCATATATAAACAACATGGGAGTGTATATAAAGATATTCAAAGTCTTGCAACCTTGAATGATTATTCAAGGTTATACCCAATAAGATTATCATTTAGAATAAGGGGAGAAATAAGTAATTTCTCAGGAAAGGAAAAACTAAAGAACACAGCAATACTAAATCTATCCTAAAAGAAATATTGAAAGATCTTCTCAAAGTAGAAAAGAAGCAAGAAGGTATAGGAGGTAGGAAATCAAAATTGGAAGTTAAAACACTTTAAAAATCCAGAATACAGACCAAAAAAAAAAAAAAAGAAGCTATTTGTGAAAGCGAAGAATAAACTAAGCCCGAAGCTAACAGAAGAAAGAAACTAATAAAAATCAACTGGAGTAAATGAAACAGTGAAGAGAAAGATTATAGAAAATATTAACCAAACTGGTAGTTGGTTCTTTGAAAAGGTAAATGACATTGATAAACTCTTGTCTGGACTAACCAGGAAAAAAGAGACATGAAACAAATGAACAAAAATACAAGTGAAAAAGGAGACACTCCGAGATTCTATAGAAACTCAAAGACTCCCAAGAGCCTGCTATGAGCAACTATAATGTTGACAAAGCAGACAACAAAAGAAATGGGAAAATTCTTAGAAACATGCAATTTGCCATGACTGAATCAGGGAGGAAGAGAAAATGTGAGTAGACTGATCGCTAGTAAGGAGATCGAATCAGCAGTGAAAACTCTCCCAATGAAGAAGAGCCCAGAGCCATATGACCCAGCAATTCTATCAATACTTCTGGAAATATATCCAAAAGAAATGAAATCACTGGCTCAAAAAGATGTCTGCACCCTTATGTTTATAGCAGTATATTTGGAAACACTTAAATATTCATTGATGGATGAATAGATAAAGAAATTATGGTATATATGAATATATATTATATATACATGTATATATACACACACAATATTATTCAGCCATTAAAAATGATGAAATCCTACTGTTGGATCTTAAGGGCACTATCCTAACTGAAATAAGTTAGAAAAAGACCTATACTGTGTGATATCATTTATAACTGGAAACTAAAAACAAAATACCAAACTGATAGAAAAAGAAATCAGACGTGTGATTACCAAAGGTGGAGAGTAAGAGGAGAGGGAATTGGAAGAAGATGGTCAAAAATGCAAACTTACAATTCTGAACATATGAATACTGGGGATGTAATGTACAACATGATGACTAGAGCTGTGATGCATGATATATAGGAATGTTGTTGAGAAAAATCCTAAGAGTTCTCCTCACTATGAAAAAATGTTTTTTTTTTCTGAATTTTTTATTGTACTTACATGAGAAGATGAATGTTAGCTGAACCTATTGTTATAATCATTTCATAACACACAGAAATCAAGCTGTTGCCTTCAACTTAAACAAGTGATGAAAGTCAATTATTTCTCACAAAAAAATTGAAAAAAAGATTATTAAAACGTGTAAACCATTATTATCAGAGCTGACACTTCCTGAACCCTCTGTCTGTATGGGACAATGATGACAAGGTAGCTTGGGTAGACCTACCAGCTGGAAAACATAGTCTCTTAGTTGGGGAAACATTGAGGAGTGGCCCCCACTTAGCAGGCAACCACTCCTGAGCAGAGTCGTAGGGCTGAGGATTGGAACAGATGGAGGGAGAGAAGGAGTGATGTTCCAGGTGGTGAAACAGCCTGGACAAAGGCTCAGCACTGATCCAAGTGGGCTACTGCTCAAGAGAAGTCCTAAATTGTGAGACCTCCTTGTGCAATTTTGTGGGAGTTGGGATTGTCACAAAATATAGACTGAGAGGAAAACTCTCATCTCTTTGCTATAGTCAGCAGGGGGAGAACCAGCTCTGGAGAAGGCTGACTTCAAATGGAATCCAGCTTCGCCTCTGACCAACTGTGTGGCCCTGGAGAAGTCACTTCACCTCTCTGAGACTCAGTTGCCACACCTCCTCCAAGAACCATTCACTGCATCACTCAGTAGAAATCAGAATTGAGTGAGATACAGTGTATAAAGATTGAATATGGGATTTCTCAGCACTGACAGTAACTCCAGTGTGTCGAGGCTGCCATTCATCTTGTGCTCACCAGGTCTCAGACTCTGTTAACATTTTCCACACATTGACTCATTCAATCGTCACAACAGTGCATCAGGGAGGTTTTACTGTTAAGTCCACTGGGGAGGTGAGAGAAGTGTGGTTCTGGTAAGTTGCCTGAGATCACACAGCTAGCAACGGGCAGAGGCCAGGTCAAGCTCAGCTCTGTCCAACCTCTCACCTCACGCTGTGTCAGGAGCCCCGGCACAGGCTGAACTGAAATCCTCAGCTCAGGGCAGCTGGTCCAAGGCCCCCCGGCTTCCCCAGGGGCTCAAGGGCTCCTTGGGATGACTGGATCTCGTGAGGCAGCCTTCAGATAGAAGGCCCTGGAGTGAAGCAGCCACTGTGTGACCCTGGCCTCCATGAACCCAAGTCTCCCGTGAGGACGACAGTGGTTTTTCCTCACAGAACTGCACACAGCACTGAGATGGCTCCTTGGCAAAATGGGCAGATGTTCCCTGGGCCTCTTGGCAGGAAAGTCAGATGGCCTCCTGGAAAGGAGAGGCCCAGGGTCCCTGAGGTGATAGCCTGGGTGAGTCCTCTGCAGCAGTGATGCAGCAGTAAGTAAGGGGCGCTGTATTCCCCAAACTGAGGGCAGGCATGTTAGGGAGGAAGAAGGGCTACAAAAGGACCTCAGCAGTCCTGGGTAGAAGAGATCAAGGCCAGGACAGCAGGACCTGCAGGGGCTGGGGAGAGGTGGCTGAGTATTGGGAGATGGGACATCACCTCTCTGAGCAAAAGATCCCAAAGCCACAGCTTTAAATACTAGTCTTGCCACTTGCTACCTTGTAACCTCAATATGTCACTTGTCCTCTATGAGCCTCAGTTTCCTCATCTGTACAATGGGGACAAGAGCAGAAGGGTGTTGTGAGGAGGTCATGTGGTCAGGTGTGCTGGGAAAGGCAGCCCTCCATCATGGTGGTGCTGTAGCAGAAGCAGAGTGAGACTATCTCTATGATACCCCAGGTCACTTTCTTGCCCATCCTGGGCCTCAGTGTTCCTGCTTGTAAGACAAGGAGGTGAGGCTGGATAATCCCCAAACTCCCTTCCAGCTTCGGATCCAGGTCTCTGCTTACCTGGTTGCACATGCCCCAAAATCCCAATGGAAAGAATGCAACGGACCACACAGAAGGTGCTGAAAAGGCTTTTTATTGCTGGGGGTGGAGGGTAACAAACACAGGATGTCCTGACTGTGAGTACGAGAGGGGTCCTTTGACTGGGCTCAGTTGTCACTCCTGCGGGATGGTGGCAGTGCCGACTGTCCCAGAGGGAGTCAGGACAGAGAATCAGTCACGTCCTGGGAACCAATCTGGAAGGAGACCCCCGTGTGAGGCATGGACACCCCGGGTCCCTTACCTTCTCCTGCATTCAGCAGGCATGGCTACAGGAGTGTTTCCCCCAAACCCTGCGAGCTCTGAGGCTTGTGGAGGGACCGGCAACTGTGGTTTGGGGTCTTTCTCTGGTACCCGACACTGACCCCTCCTCATCCCCTCACCTTCCCACCCCCCTCACCTTAGCAACAATGGCCAATGTAAAAAGACTGATCAGGGCCCAGAGGAGCCAGGGTTCAGGGCTTAGGGTATGATCAGGATCAGGGATCAGCCTGAGATGCGATCTGGTCTCTATCTGTGACCAGTGTCAGGGCTCAGTCAACAACTGGAGTCAAAGCTCAGTTTGACTGTTCCACGCTCAGTCAGGGAGCAGAGTCAAGCACAACCTGCGTGTCTGATTCAGGGTCAGGACTTGATCTGTGACCGAGATCAGGGCTCAGTCTGCTACTAGAGAAAGAGGAGAAGCCAAGCTTGTTTCTGCTTCTCCACAGGCCCCTCTTGGGGGGCTCATGCTCCCTCAGCCCAGGGCCCTGGACTCAGCCCTCACCAGCAGGCGGGCATCACAGAGGTTTTCCTCATCTGCGCTCTTCAGTTCCCTCTTCGGTTTCCTGAGATTCACCTGAAGGAACACAATGAACAGCAGTTCTCAGGCTCCAGCACTGGAAAGCTGAATACAAATCGGACACCAGTGACTGCCACCCTCCAGCAGGTCAGACTTGACAGCCATGGGTCCTCTTGCAGGTCACTCCATCTCTCTGAGCCTCAGCTAGTTCATCTGTAAAATGGATATGAAGACACTCCCCATCCCCACAGGGTCATTGCAAGGATCTAATGAGATAGCGCATTAAAAGCAGAGAGCAATGACCCAATGAACTAGGTCTGTGGCTATTTTCTAGAAGAACTGCCTCCAGGACCCTCTTGCTTCCCTCATCCCATTTCTGTTGCCCACAGCCCCAGAAATTCCAGTCATGCCACAGACCCAGGTCAAGGAAAGCTCCCACGGGCTGGGTGTGAAACCACACCTCCTCATAAGAAGGGAAAGGGAAGGGATGGTGTTTATCATCAATGCCTCCTGGATGTTAGGCTTTTTCTGCTTTTTCTTTAAATCCACTCATCAGCTAAGCTGTGTTTACAATCTCTTTTCACTTGGGAGGAACCCGAGGCTCCGAGAGGCGGAGCCAGCTGACCAGGACTGCACAGTTGCTAAGTAACAGATCCAGATCTGGCCCGTCCTCTTTCTCACATCATTCTGGGCAGCAGGTTCTGCCAGTGGGACAAAGGAGGGCAGTAGAAGCTCTCAAAGGCCGACAGAGCCCCTCAGTCTTCTGGGACCCCTCCAACCACAGTCTCTTGACTTGCTCAGATTCTCCAGGGATCCCTGACCAGACCTGCTGGTGCTGTAGGCATAGAGCCGCATACCATCCCCTGTGAGGCTGCAGAGGGAGCCCCCTCACTGCTTCCCCAGGCTGTGACTTACCGATGAGTTTCTTAACACACTCTGCATCCAGGCTTTCAAGGAGTTCGCGGATTCTTGGGCACAGCTGAGGGTCACACAGAGCCAGGGAAAGAGAGAGAGACACAGAGAGAGAAATGGAAAGAAGGAAGGAAAGAAAGAGGTCAGGCAGTGAGGAGGGAGAGGAGAGACGGGAGAAGGAAGAACACTGGTTATTACCTGCTATGAGCACCCTGCCCGCCACCCACAGACATGCTCACTACTTGGGGCCTCAGAACTTCTGACCCTTAGCAGTCTAGAACAATGGAAACCTTGAAGGCCCATATCTGAGATACAGAGGACACTAGAATCCTAAAAACCTCAGAACATTAGAATCCCAGTACCTTAAGTATCTAGACTATAAACATCCCAGATCCCTGTGCTCTTAGAAACCTTGTCCTTTGGACTCTGAAACCTCAAGGGTCAAATGGGGCCCTGGGAACCACAGAGAGCTGTTTCTCACAATTTTGTGTGCATACAACTTCCCAAGGATCTCGTTAAAATGCAAATTAATGAGCAGCAGGTCTGGAGTGGGACCTAAGGGTCTGCATTCTAAAAAATGCTCAGAGAAGTTCAGTGCTGCTGGTCTGACAACCATAGTTTTAGCAGTGACCCTCCAGTTCAGTGAATCTCAGGGCCTCCTGGAGGATTTTTTAAAAAAAAAAACCCAGATTCCTAGCCCCCTTCCAGAGTGACTAATTTAGAATCTTTAGAATTTAGGGCACAGGGTACATATGGTTTTGTATATGATACATGGGAATCTGACCTATGGTATGTACAGATTTTGTATTTAAATAAATTAAATAAAGTTGTATTGAAATAAGAGATATATTAGCTAAAAGGCTTATTGGCAGTCCATAGGTATGGCAAATGCTTCAAGTGTGGGACCCAGTGGTTTCAGCTCATGTTGGGCCCCTCTTCTCCTCCCCAGGCCAGGCTGAGTGAAGTAGGGTGGGGCAGGGGGAGTAGCAACTGACAACTCAAAGGGAAGTTGCCCCTCAGAAAGGAAGGTGCCCAGAGAGTACAGCCCACCTATGAAATGTCACACCTGCCCCCACCAGGCCTGGCTCTGCACACCCAGGAGTGGGTGACTCACCTCGTCCTCTACTACAGTGGACACCACTCTTCTCGCAAGGTCAACTCCAAAGTCCACAACATCATTCAGCAGTCCAAAGCGGCTGGAGAAGAGAGGAAATTGATAAAGGTCGGTGAAGTTGGCAGCGCGGCCAAGCAGGAGCAGTGGGAGGAGCGGGGAAGATGGTGGAGCTCCTTGAAGTCAGGTGGCTTGAACTTCTTCCCAGGGGGATCATCACTTAGAACCCCATGGTTGACCAGCAGCCCACCCCAGTAGCTCATGAGAGTCTCATCACAACCCTGAGATCTCATCCATCCATCCATCCATCCATCCGTCTAGCTATCCACTCATTTATTCATCAGTACATATTTACAGAACACCAACTATATGCTGGGAACCAAGCCTGACTTAGGACACAATGATGAACAAAGCACAAGAAGCTCCTAATATGGTACCTAAATATTAGATTGGCCAAAATGTTCATTCAGAGCTTTCTGTAACATCTTATGGAAAAACCCAAATAAATTTTTTGGCCAACCCCGTATTGAACAAGTTTTCCTAAGGCTAGCTCCTTCCCACCATCAGCCCTCAGCATAACTTTCACCACCTCAGGGCAGCCCTCCTTGACTGCTTGCCTAAGGTAGGACTTTGTATCAGTTTGTATCATAGCACTCTGTTAAGTGTGCTGCACTGCTCAGGGATCTTTGCCATTTGACATTTCCCATGTGAGCTCTTTATTACTGGACTGAATGCTCGCCTGTCTGCCTTCCCCTCAAGAGCATACGCTCCACGAGAACAAGGTCTTTGCCTGCAGGCACCATAAATTCTCCAGAGCTCAGAAAGGCACCTGCTTTGCATAGAACAGATGCTCAGCATGTTTTTGGCTGAAGGAGGAAATGAAGTAAACACACAACTAAATACATAATGACAACTTGTGATAGGTATTCAGAAGAGTAGATCTGCCAAGAGAGAAGAGGAGGAACCTTGTTTTAGACACTGAAGGATGAGAGGTACAATAAGATGGAACGTGGGAAAGGTGTTCTATACTAGGTTCCAGAGCAGCCTGTGTGCAGGTCTTGGGTGGAAAGAGTTTTTCTGAGACTCAGAGCAAACGCTAATGTGTCTAGAGCAGAGTGGGCAAGGGAGAGAGTGCAGTGATATGAAGGTGGATCCAGATCAGGTAGAGCCTCAGTGGCCCTGGGGAGAGCTTGAGATTCCACCCATGGTGGAGAGAAAAGCCCCAAAAGGATTTGGAGCAGCAGAATGGAATGCCATTTCACAGATATGGACACTGAGACCCAGAAAGCTGGATGATTTCCCTGGGGCTCCAGGCTAGGCAGTGTCCAGCAGGGCTCAGGCATTTGGACTTACGTTAGTCTTTGCAAGTGATGATAGGCTGCAGGGCCTATCTGTGGGTTTTGGGGGGTCCCTAGGCAACCTGTGATCAGATCCCTTGTTGGAGCGGGATGGACTGACCTCTACTCATGGCTCAGCCTTGACACCTGCCAAGGCCAACCTGCCCCAGTATTCAGCTTCCAGACCACTCCTCCTCTCCCAGCCAGGACCAGAGTCAGTCTTTTTCTTTCTACCATCTTCCCTGGGAAAAACCTGCTTTTTCAACCACACAGTTTAAGATCTAGATTTCCTGGGTTACTGGAGATCAGTGACTTAAATGGAGAGAAACAATTTTTCAAGGTCATTTTGGGAATCTTCCATTGAGTGGAAGATGATTAGGGCACAATCTGAAATTAGAGCCTGTAGCAGGGTTTATTCTTCTTGCCTAACCAGAGGCAAGAAGGTAAGCACAATATATTATTACTGTTATTATCATTATTATTATTTGAAAGACACTATATAATAAGAGAGGGGTCAGTTCTTCAAGTAGACGTAACAATGCTAAATGTACATGCAACAGAGCTTCAAAAACCGTGAAGCAAAAACAAATAAAGTTGAAAGGTGAAATACACAAATTCACAGTTATGGTTTGCGAGGTCAACACTCCCATCTTAGTAATGGGAAGACCCAAGAGACAGAAAATAAGGATAGATACTACTATTACTGAAAGCTTAGTATGTGCTTGGCCAAATATTCTCTGAGTATGCTATGCATTTTCTCATTTGGTCAACCTAGTAGCCTATGAGTTAGGTAATGTTACCAACCTTAGTTTAAGGATGTGATAGCTAAAGCTTCTATGGGCTAAATTGATTACAAAGACCCAAGTGAGTGGCAAAGCTAGCTTGACTCCAGAGTCTGAACTCTTTTTTTTTTTTTTGCCATACTCTGCTCCCTCCCAGGTAAGGAATAGAGCTGAAATTCTGGGTCCCAACTCCTCTGGAGTTCCTTGCTCTGCTGAGATGTGTGGGCCTCACCTGTGCAGCACCGTGAGTGAGATGCTTTCTGGGTTGTTGGTGCATTCTCCCACGACCACCTGGAGGTCACCAGTCTCGGCATCGGTTTCAATGCTGACACTAGTTTGGAGGTCCACATTGAGGTCCAGGTCGACAATCTCACCCAACAGAGGCCTACAGGGAATAAGATTCACAGTGAACAGAGGTGGAGAAGTCTCTTCACGTTGCCCACTTTTGAGTCTCTCTCTCTCTAGATGGCCATTGCATGGGATATCTATGGATAAAGTCAATGGTGTGTAAATTTTTTATGAAATCTACATTCTTACATTAGGTATTACTTCTCCTGGCCCCATGGGTTTGGCTCGTATGAAATTTTTATACAGTATCACACTGATAAACAAAATAAAAATAATAGTTAAAATTTCTTGAGCACAAACTCTGTGTTAAGTATTTCACAAAAGTCTCCTACTTGAATTAAGCAATTTAATCTTGACAGCAGTACCATGAGGGAAAACTACTATCATTATCTCTATTTTCAGAGTGAGGAAATGTTTGGTATAGAGAGGTTAAGTAACTATCCCAAGATCTCATATCCAATGAATGATGAAACTGCAGTACACTTAATTTATAAAGACTCTTCTACACATCTGCATTCTCCTTTCTCTTCATATTTCAAAAGTAATTAAAATACTTAGAAATTATTGTTTCTAATTTATATAGTTAATGAATAATAAAATTTCTAATATAGTTTCCATATAATTTTCACATGCTTTTCATTACGTACTGTACACTACTATATGGCCATACTGGGATAGGGAACACATGTACCCCCATGGCGGAGTCATGTCAATGTATGGCGAAACCAATACAATATTGTAAAGTAATTAGCCTCCAATTAAAATAAATAAATTTATATTAAAAAAATAAAGAGAATCTTGAGAGATAAAATGATGCTGGAGGAAATTTTGCCTAAGAGTTATAAATGTTCACATCTTCTCAATTTTCAGCTATTATGATTAGATAAGTTTTATGATTTTGGAAATATATTTCATGGAGGATTTTTTAAAAAGAGATTTGGTTCTGGGCAGTGTTTCTTAGAATATTTTAAAGGTTAGGATTTAGGAGTTGCAAAGGCCTCCTTATTTTACAGATTGGGAGAGCAAGGCAGCAGGGTGGAAAAGTGTCTGATTCCAGATTGGAGACCTATTGGCCATACCTCACAGCCTCTCCCAACCCTCAGATTCTAAGGCTACTCACAGGTTCACGGTGACATCAGCAGTGATGGGGATCTTCACGTCAGCACTGTTGTCAGAAGTTGCTTCGAATGTGATATCCGAGACTTGGACATTCCTGATTCTCACCCTGTGTAAAAATCAAAATTCACCCTTGTCACTCCTCCTGACAGCCATTGATTGGCTCTTCTCTATGCCAGCTTTGTGCTGAGTTTTGAGCCTCATGGACTTTGCCTGCTTTGGTCTTCATGAGAGCCCTGCTCAGGGGATGGATAAGGTCCTACCTTATCCATCTCTCCATTGGATGGCATGGCAGACTGAGGATCAGATAGCTGTGATTTCCTCAAGACGCCAAGGGTGAATATGTGCCAGAGCCAGTATTTGGTTTTTTGTTTTTGTTTTTAGTTGAAATATAGTTGCTTTACAATGTTGTGTTAGTTTCAGGTGGTCAGCAGAGTGATTCAGTTAGAGATATGTATATTTATAGAGGAATCTTTATTTTCAGATTCTTCTACCTTATATGTTATTACAGAATATTGAGTATAGCCCCCTGTGCTATACAGTAGATCCTTGTTGGTTGTTTTGTGTGTGTGTGTGTGTGTGTGTGTGTGTGTGTGTGTGTGTGTGTGTGTATAAAGAGAGAGAGAGAGAGAGAGTGTATATGTTAAGCCTGGAGTAGGAAATGGCAGCCCATTCCAGTATTCTTGTCTGCACAATCCCATGGACAGAGGAGCTTGGTGGGCTATGGTCCATAGGGTTGTTAAGAGGTGGACATGACTGAAGCAACTTAGCTTCATGTTAATGCCAAACTCCTAATTTCTCCTCCACATGGCTTTCCCTTCTGGTAACCATGAATTTGTTTTTACGTCCACAAGCCTGTTTTGTATAAATTCTTTTGGATCATATTTTAGATTCCATATATAAGTGGTATCATATGATATTTGGTTTTCCCCTGTCTGACTTCATTTAGTATGACAGTCTCTATCCCCGTCCTCATGTTGCTGCAGACAGCATTATTTCATTCTTTTTATGCAGAGTCAGAATTTGAACCCAGAACTGCCTGACTCCCAGACGTTATGTGTGGAGCCACCTATGTGGTGTGAATTCTAGTTCTCTCTCTCCTGAGGCCATTCAGACTTTTATACTCAGCTATATTCAGAGAAGAAAAGTCTTAGTCCTTAGAAAAGGGAGTTTAGGCATCAGCAAACAGATAGAGATGAGGAAGAAGAGAACTTTCATCCTGACCCTGAAATCACAGAATGAAAAGGTCCAGATGCATGAGATGCTGGACAGGCCCTGCAGCCCTGACTCTAATTGTCCCAGGCTCTGGTAGAGCTGGCCTCAGAGTGCTTCTGCTCTGCAAGAACACACAAGGTTTGTTCATCTTTCTTTCTTTTATATTAAACTTACCTTCCCAAAGATATGTATTCTCTATTCTGGGAACAAAAATCTCCAACATGAAGCATCAACTCACCCTGTAATCCTGCTCACTACTTGAAAAATTCTAGAAATGAGTTGTTCCAACCAGTTCTCAGTTTCCTGGGTCTCCTCCACAGCCTCGTCCGAACATCTGGATTCCAATTCAGTCTTCAAATTCTGAAAGATCGCTGAAAAGGCAATCTCCATTTAGTGTAGTGCACAACTGAAGAAGCAGCTCCAAGGCACCAGGCACTAAATGAGACTACTTGCCTGTGTTATTTCATCTTTATGACACCTCCATAACGTAGATGTAACTATTATCTGCACTTTCAGATGAGGAAATAAAGGATCAAAAGATTAAGAAATGGGCCAAAGTCACACAGCTAAGAGACCTTGTCTTAGTATGCTGCCTTCATGCAAATATATGCTCATCATTTCAACAAAGCAATCAATCCACTGAGCAGGCGATAGATATTGATTGCACATCAGCTTCTAGTAGGGAAGATTAAGGAGATGCTCATACAAACAAAATAAACTGAGAATAAAATAAGAAATGGAAAATGTAGAATCAAAGAAAAAACATGGCTCCAAATTATTAAAGTGGCAAGTAGGAGTCCTGGATAGCAGGCCTAGAAAGCAGTAATTCATGCAGGAGAACAGAGAGTCCTAATAGAGGGTCTTTCAGAGAAAAAAGGGATTTGATAGAGAAAGTGACATGGCAGATGAAGAATGGCACAGTTGAAAAGAGTTCAGAATGTATGCGTAGAAAAGAATTCAAATGAGAAACAGGAAGGCAACAGCTAGCTGAAAAAAATACACAAAAGGCTATAGGAAAAGATACATAATCAGAGTATTCCAACTTGGCTCTGCAATGGACAATATGTACCTAATTATAATGAGGCAAACAGAGACAGGAACTCTGTCCAGTCCTATCGATAATCCAGACAATTCTGCTTCTGAGCTCAGTTTTATCAGCACTGAAACTGTAAAGTGGGGCCCTTTGAATTTGCCCAAGCCCCGGCAAGGTTTGAAAGGCAATCATATACAGAAATTAGTTTCTCCTATAAAGCATGTTTGTCAGGGTGCTGGTAATGTTTCCAGAAATTGAGAAGGCCAAGTTCTTTCAAGAAATCAGAATTACAAGGACGTATGATTAACTAGAAAGGTAGGTAATTTGAAAGCTACCTAGGCTAGGTAGGAATCCTTTTCCAATTAGTTAATACAAAGTACTAAGAAAATTGAATGGCCCAGCAAAAAAGAATATGCTACAAATATAAATAAAATATTTAAGTTAAATATGTAAATGACTAATAAAATATGAAAAATATGAGTGAATTCTTTCATAATTATAGAGAAAAGCTAAGTGATATTTCATCTGTGAGACTGGCAAAAAATTCAGTTGTCCAAACCAGTGCTGTCAGGGAAGTAGAAAAAAAGGTAATCTCACAGACTATTGGAGAAAGTGTTAGCATAGGGTATTATTTGTCAATATCTACTGTAATTTAAAATATGCATACTTTTGAACTTTTGAAATGTCACTTTGAGGAATTTATCCTAAGAGTATATTAGCAAAGTTTACCGTGATATAAGAAGTAAAGTGATATTCAGTTAAGTGTTGCTCATTTCTGGAAAGATAATAAGCAATGGCCAATTAGTCATTATTTCCAAATAAACAGGAACCAATCAGTCAGCGCTTTTAGAAAACAACCCATAAAGAGAGCCCCTGCTACAGCCTTTGGTAACACAGGCATAGTATTTAGCAGGCAAGCTCCCAGGTGCCACTGACCATTACTATTGTTAACTCACTTTCAAGGGTACTGTCAAAGGTGCCAAGTCCTCTCTCAAGACCAGATTTCAGCTTCCTCAGAACATCGTTGCCACGAATGTCAAGAAGAGACGCTGAGGTCCCAGCGAGCAGGCCGCACAAGAGAACAAGTTTCCAAAGCTGAAACATCTTGTCCTGACACCTGGACAGTCATGGGAGGATAGGAGTGAGAATTACCCACAGGGAAACGGGGTCTTTGATGAGCACCTATCACTCTTCCACTCAACAGACCTTGAAGATAGGCGTGGTTATCTCCCCTCTCACAGCCCAGGTCAGAAAGCTAGAGCAACTTGCCCAGAGATAAACAGCCAGTGAAAGAAGGAGATACTATTTGAAAAGTCATCCTTGATCCCAGGTCAGTGCTCTTTGCTAGGGGTCCTTTTCACTCGCTGGCTTCTCTGCCTGGAACATTTCCCTCTTCTTTTCATTTTTGCCTGAGTCACTTCCTACTGTCTCCAAATTCAGTAAGATATCATGTCCTCTGTGAAGATCACTCTAGACTCTCCCCAGAGTCTAGGTTAGGGGGCAACTCTCTACCATCTTGCTGCCTTCATTGTATGACCAGAGTCCTGGGTACCAGTTAGAGAAGATTGACTGCTTTTCCCATCAGGCTGTGCACCCCTTAAAGGAGGGATTGTGTCGTATCTCACTACTGAATTTATAATACATAGTAAAAAACTGCTCCTCGCTCACTACAACAAAGTAAAGTTTGCTGAATAAAAGTATGAACAAATAAATGGGCACCACATCATGACCCTGCTTTGCTTGTCAGTTTGGCACTTATCCTAATTGAATCTATTTCTTAATTTGCTCTAATCAAGATAGAAGTAACTGAATTAGACCAAACCCTCTGCCTCCGGCCCCTGAAGCCTAATGAAGGCCTTAGGTGGGGTGACATTAGGTAGAAAGCCCATCATTCACAGACGTGGAGAAAAATACTTACAAAATCCTTGCTCCCCTGCACAGTCTCCTGAATCCTGCTGGGTGGTGATGGCCCTTATATCTCCCAGATGGCGATGGGGTGGGAGGCTGCCCCCGGAAACAAGCCCTGCGTCCAGAGCCATCCAAGGACACTCCAATGAAAATAACCCCTGTCCAGAGTGAATACAGAGGAACTTCCGAAGCAAAGGTCACCCAGGATGCTTGAACTGGAATGGGTGGATATGGAGAGGACTTTGTGCCAAGACTAAGAGCCGGTTCTCGTACTGCCAAGATGGCAGCCATTGCAAGTGGGGGCTGGGATAAAGACCAAGAATGGACGAAGTGGAGAATGTTCTGGTAGAAGGACCCATGGTGATCATCCAGCTTAATTCCATCAGGATTTGGAAATGCAGGCTCAGAAGGAAATTATGATACTATTCTATCAGTATTTGGAAACCAGCTTGAGGTCCCCCAGAAAGACAGGGACAGATATAGGGCTAGAATTGTGGCCCACAGAGTCAGGGTCAGTGACCAGTGAGGTCATTCTTCCAAAACATTCTCTTATGTCCGAGTGCTCTCGGTAAAATCCCTCACTGTGGAGCCAGCCTTAGGGCAAATGTTTTCAGTTCAGGACCAGCCTCCCCTGTCTGCCTACTCCATTTAGTCAGTAGAGTTCCTCCTGTGAGTGAACAAAATCGGCCTCCATACGTACCCTCATATATGCAGGATTCCTATGCACACTTGCCCCCAACCCCTCTACTCTCAATGCGGTGGCCAGAGGTTGAAACACTCAGTTTGAAAACAACATCCCCATCATGGCCTTGTGGTACTGCTCACTGCCACCCCGAACTCATCTACCTCTCCCTCCATGGCCCTTACTGTCTTCCTTCTGTTCCAGAAAGATGGCAGCCCCATTTCTGACTTTAATCTCCACACAAACCATTCCCTTTTCCCAGAACTCACCTGCCTAGTTGTCCCTGACTCTCAACATCACCTTGCAACCTCTGTGAGAGCTCACCTGAGGTGGTCCCTCCCCATCTTCCCAAGCTCAGCTTCTTGCTGGCTTCCGTCACAGCAGATCATTATTGTTTGACTTTTTCCCTTACTCTCTGCCCTCAACAAGTTGTTACCACCCTTTCCTCTAGGGCTTTCCTCTCATGTGGGTCCCAAGACCCTGTCCTGGCTCTAGAATGCTCCAAGTATCTCTGTAGCATCGTATAAGGCCATCACTCCCTGATAAGGTGGTGAGGGTCCCATCATTAGAGATGCTTGGTAATTTGAGCAGATGACTGCTAACGTCCTGTGCAACTTGTTGTTACTGTGAGCCGTGATTTGAATTTCCTTAGTCTCTCTTTCGAAGATCCTTGTGGAATATTTATATGACTTTGCTCCCAGCTTTTTTTCCATCCCGAGTCTCGCTGCCCCATGGGATATGGTTCCCTCAGGCTTCATGCCTCTTTCCTTTTCTCACCTTTCTGTCCTCCCAAGACCCACATCGACCTGGCCATGGCCTCCTGGAGTCACAGTGGCTGGTGCTGGGTAGTATCTCATCACAGACCACACCCAGGACAAAGCCAGCCTCCTTTTTTTTCTTCTGGGGGCAGCAACGAGTGGCATTCATTAGCCAAAATGCCCAGCTCCCAGTAGGGGCAGGTGAGTGCCAGGGCCTGGGCTTGCCACTGCAGGTCTACTTTCCCAACTAGTGCTCAGGACAAGTCTGAGAAGAGGTTCGGAAAGCCCCATTTTCTGGTGAGGAAACTGAGGTTTAGGGAAGGGAGGTGACTGGCCCAGGTCTCACAAGGACAGGACCCAGTGTTTGGGTCCCCAGGGAAGGACATTTCACTCAGGTCACCTTGAGGTCAGCTGGTGGGGCAAGAGAGTGCTTAGACTTGAATACCCTGTTTATTCCTTGACCTTTGCTGTTTGAGTTGGTTGTAATGCCTGGTGCATTGGGCCCCTGTCAACCCGGAACACCCGGTCTGGGAAGTGCAAATGCATGCCCACTTGGCATTAGGTTGGGAGCACCCGCTAGTCACCCAGGGTCAGTCTCCTCCATTTGCTCACCTGCATCTCAGTAGAAACCTGGAACCCTGTCCTGGACATGATAGCAGCCAGGAGAATGTAGGGGTAGGTCTAGAGGTTTTGGGAGTTAGCCTTCCTCACCCTGACTCTGGTCCCACCATCAAAGCACTGGGCAGGTGCCCAAGCTTAAGCCTGAAACATGGAGAATCCTGTCCAGCAGAGCCTTGGGCCCATCAGCAGGCCACCCTACTCGACTGTCTGTGCCCAGTTCTGCAAATATCTGGGGCCCCTCCCTCTTCCCCTGGTTGTGGGCACAGAGCTGAGAGCTGTGCAGAAATCTTGTGCAGAGAGCTATCCCTACTCAGGACACAGACCAGGGGACTGAGTGTGATATAGTGAGCTCAGACCTGGTGTTGGCCCCAGGCTTCAGCTGGTAAAATAGGTAGTCAACCTGTATTTGGATCCTGGTGGCAAATGGAAATTAAAATGGTACTGAAGTGCTGGTGATCATACCCCGGCTCTAATGCTTGGCCAGCTGTGTTTGAATCCTCTCCTCCTGTTACTGGCTGTGCAGCCTGGACAAGGAGCTTCATCTCCCTGAGCCTCCGGTCCCCTGTGTGTGAAATGGGACTAAAGATGGGATTCTATTCCAGGTGTGTGGTGAGGATGTGGTGGGATAATGTGTATGAAAAGCTGAGCATGAAATAGGTACCTGATATACAGTAACACCAATGATGAAATGATAATGGCAGTTGTTTCTATTGTCAGGCCATTTCACTCCCCTCTACCTCAGGTCTCCCATCTATTTGTGGTCCTACACCAGAGGGTTATGGAGAAGGCTAAGTGAGAAGATAAAGCACTCAACATGCTTAATGCTTAAGCAATAGCTACTGCATTTCTTACTTTTGTGTGCAGTAAAGACTGAATGAGATAAAATGGGCTCAGGTCTCCAGCATACCTGTGTCCACAAATTCTGGCTCCCTTGGGTGATGATATATAGCCCTTGACAGGTGGGCTTCCTCATAAGCCTAAGTTTCCCTTCTGGGGCTGAGTTAGTGAAGACAGTACCATGGTCTCAAATATAATTTCATTGAATATAGAGATTGGATGGAGCTTTCCGGTAAGAAGCCCTCTCAGGCAGTTCCTGAACTTGGAGGGAAGGACTTATTAGTGATGTCTGCCACAGGTTCAGGAGGGGAGAGTGGAGGCACTGTGTGTTTGCCACTGTGGGACCAGGTCATATCCAAGAGGCCCTTTATCCAGTGATGGGCACACCAACACCACATGTTCATGGAGGGTGGGACCCTGGGACCTGCCTGGTTCTGGGAGAAGGAGATGAAGACCCTTATCTAGGTTAAAGTCTTGGCCAGCAAATAACCTGCTTTGTGACTCTGAGTAAAATGTTCATTTTCTCCCAAGGTCTCCATTGCCTCTAACTGCAAAATGAACAGAGATTCCCTGCTATAAGGCTGACCCCTAGGGGCTCTGAGAGGTGGTCATGAACATCTAAGGGATACTTGCTACATTCCCACCTGATGGGCCACCCCACACTCTTTCTTTGAGCATGAATCCCATCAGCTCCTTGAGCACAGTAATAACCACCCCCTCTCTGAAGCCATAAGGGCCAAAACCACAGGCTTCATGCCCAGGGCCTGACACAGAGAAGATTTTCAATAAACATTTATTACAGCTTGCGTAAATATTTTTAATGATGATTAATTAAAATGTACCCATTCAGTAATCTATGAGTTTTATTTGTAACAGTACAATAAGCTTGTTCTTAGGTCATCCTTGGGTGTATATCCCAGAACCTTTCCTTGTTGGTTGTGTGATAGTAGGTAAATGTCATAACCTCTCTGAGCTCTGTTTTTTTGCTTTCAACCATGAAAATGAGCACTAGAATATCCTCTTCCTTAGAGGAGCTGCTGGGGGCACTAAATGAGGAAATGTCAGTAGAGAGCCCAACCCACCCCTGGCTGAGGAAGGTGCTCCATGAATAATAGAGATCAGCATGATTACTATTACTGCAATACATAGTAGTGAGTGGTAACCTAAGGCAGCATTCAGGAGCCCTGAAAAGTAGGGAGGGAGACAAGGGGCAGTGTGTGCAGTTCTTGAAAGTATGATGAGGCTGTAAGCAAATCAGAGTGCTGCCACTTACTAGCCTTATGATCTTTCCCTGTTGGAGATTCAGTACACTCACCTGTAAAGTGGGCACAGTTCATATACCTACATCACTGAACTGGTCTGAAGGGTACACAGTTAACATGTATAAATCTGGACATGCGGTCCCTAAAGATTTGCTTTCTTCCTCGTCCACTGGAGAGGGAGCCCCACTAGGCAGGGATCTCGTCTGTTTTGTTCCCTGACGTGTCCCCTGTGTCATAACAATGCCTTGTGATCATAGCTGATGAACACATGCTCCCTGATGTGTTGCTGTCACTGTTATTATAACACACAGATCGGGGACCCTGCCCACGGGTGACTTTCCTGAGGGAGAGCACGTTGGTCTGTTTTCAAGTACTTTCCGTGCATGTCTGCCTCTCCCCAGACATGGGGCACTCCTGCTGCATTAGCACCCACCCCTCCCTCTCTCGGGCCCCAGAGGGGACCACAGGTATGTGTAGTGGCTAAGGGTGTGGGCTGGGCTGGCCCGAGGTTTCTCCCCTACATACATTGCTCCAGCTGGTGGGAATGTAGCAAGTAGTCCCCAGACATTCCTGACCACCTTTCAGAACACCAGGTGGTCAGCTGTGTAGAAGGAAGCCTCTATTCATTTTGTAGTTAGAGGAAATGGACACCCTAGAGAAAGTGAACATCTTACTCAGAGTCACAAAACAGGTTATAAACTGAGCCAAGACTGGAACCCAGATCAGGGTCCCTGCTTCACCCCACAGCACTAGGCAGGTCCCAGAGTCCCAACCTCCATGAACATGTGGTGTCCATGCGCACATCACCGGCTGGAGGGGCCATTAGAGATGACCTGGTCTGACCTGGTGAACATGCAGTCTTTCTACTCTCCCTTGCTGAACTTGGGGCAGACATCACTAATCAATCCTGTCCTCCAAGCCCAGGAGTGCCTGGGAGGGCTTCTCTGCAGAAAGCTCCATCCAGTCCCTACAATTAATGAGGTGTACTTGATACCATAGTTCTTGGAATCTCTAACATGGTCCTGACAGGAAGCTGAGGCTTAGTGAGGAATGGCACCTCCCAAAGCTTATGTACCAGTCACCAGGAAGCCAGAATTTATAGACACAGGTGTACCGGAAGTTTGAGCCCATCTAGGTCATGTGGTCTTTATAGCGCACAAAATAAGAAATCTGGTTTCCACTGATTAAGCATAAAGCATATTGCATGCTTGATCTCCTCCCTTCATCCTCTCCATAACCCTGTGCCGTGGGATCATGTACAGATGGGACACCTGAGGTAGAGGGGAGTGAAGTGGCCAGACACCAGCAATAATTATAATATCATCATCACTGTTGTATTAGGAGCCTACTACACACATTATCCCTCCACATCGCACAGCACACCTGGACGGAGACTCCCATACTTAGTCTCATTTTGCACACTAGGGACCTGAGGTTCAGGGAGATGAAATCCCTTGTCCAGGCCATAAGCCAGCACCAGGAAAAGAGAGGATTAGAAAGCAGTCTGCCCGAATCCAGAACTGAGGTCTGACCACCATCCCCTTGGTACCCTTTTAATTTCCATTTTGCCACGGGGATCCAGGTGCCAGGTCGTTTACCCATTTTACAATGAGGCAGCGAAAGCCTGGGGCCAACTCCAGGTCTGAGTTCATTATATCACTCCCCACCCTCTGGGTTGCAATCTTGAGATGAGAAAAGTTCTTTCCACAAGATTTTCCTCATATCCCTCAGCTCTATGCCCACAACCAGGGGAAGAGGGACCTCAGATATTTATAAACCAGGCTAAGACAGTGTGGAAGGTGCTCTGCTGATGGATCCAAGGCTCTGCTGGATGGGGTCCTCCATGTCCCAGCACCAGGCTTGAGCACCTGGGCTGCCACCCTCTCCCTACTCTGTGCTCTGATGGTGGGACCACAGTTAGGGTGAGGAAGGCTAGCTCCTCAAGCCTCTCACCCTGCTTGTACTTTGTCCTAGCTGAGTTCATCAGGTTCCTACTGAGATGCAGGTGGGGGAACAGAGGAGACGGGCACAGGTGACCCACAGGTCTCTGCTGGTGCTATAAGCCCGATGCCAAGTGGGCACCCATTTGGGCTTCCTGGACCAGGTTCCAGGTTGATATGGGCCCATTGCACCAGGTGTAACAACCAACTCAAACAGCAGCAGTCAAGGAATAAGCAGATATTCAAGTCCAAGTTCTCACCTGCCCCACCAGCTGGCCTCAATGTGTCCTGACCTTCCCTGAGGATGCAAATGCTGGGTTTCTGTGCTTGTGAGACCTAGGCCAGTCACCTCTCCTCCCTGAACCTCAGTATTCTCAACTGGAAAATGAGGTTTTCCATACCTACTAAGTGGGTTGTTGCGGGCACCAGTGCTGAAAGTGCACCTGCAGTGCCAAGCCATTCGCCCAGGCCACAGTCTCCCTAGACTTTCCAGCAGAGAGGTGAAATGATGACCTCAAAGCTCTCCTGTGGCTTTGATGTCTGTTATGTTTCCAGGGTGGTTGTGTGACGCTCGAGTAGGCATCAGATTGGAGGAGGAAGACTTGAGTCTACAAATGTGTTCCCAGGACTTCCTGTGGATTTGAATGGCAGGAGCTGACTCACACTGGCTAAAATAAAAATAAAAAATAGGAAGCGAGACATGTATTTAAACTGGAACTTTTGTGGCAAGGAGGACTTCAGGCACACTTGGATCAAGGCACTATAGCAACATGTTGTCTCATATTGTTGTCTCCCCTTTGTATAGCTTCTTTTTCTAGTGAACTTTGCCAAAATATTAGTATATGAATCTTTATCTTGAGGACAAAGCAGACCCAGGCAACATGTGAAGACCTAAAGCCCCCTTGTGAGTCATGAGATCTAGCCAAGGGTTTTTCATTTCTTTTACATTTTCAAAGCACCAATATTAGTTTGGTGAATATTTTCAATTATTTTTCTATTCTTATTTAATTTATTCCTGCTGTAGTCTTTATGGGACTCCTTCAGTGGTTACTTAGGGCTTAGTTATTCTTCTTTTTCTAATCCTTCAAGGTACAGAGGTAGGTTGCTTATTGGGGTTTTTCTTCCTTCTTTATGTAGGCATTTATTGCTATCCTTCCTCACATTTTAGTACTAGGGATATTATGTGCAACATGCTAACTATACCTAGCAGTGACGTATGATATATAGAAACTTTGTTAAGAGAGCAAATTCTAAGAGTTCTCATCACAAAGAAAAACTGTTTTTCTTTTTTCTTGTATCTATATGAGAATGTGAATGTTACCTTAACCTACTGTACAGAGATCAAACTGTTGTTTTCAGCTTATACAGTGATGAATGGCAATGTTTTTCTCAGCAAAAAATGGGAAAAGGGTTACTACAAAAAGTGTAAACTGTTTTTATGAGAGCTGAAACTTCCTGAAGCCTCTGTCTGTATGGGACAATGATGACAAGGTAGCTTGGGTAGAGCTACCAGTAGGAAAACATGGTCTCTTTCTTGGGGCAACATTGAGGAGTGGTCCCCACTTACGAGGAGACAGGTCCTGAGCAGAGTCTTAGGGCTGAGGAGGATTGAGAAGCAGGAGGGATGGAAGGAATGATGAGCAGGGGGATGGAACAGCCTGGACAAAGGCTCAGCAGTGACCCAAGTGGGCTACTGCTCAAGAGAAGTTCTGAGTTGTGAGACCTCCTTGTGTACTGCTATGGGAGTTGGGTTGTCACAAAATATATACAGAGAGGAAAACTCTCATCCCTTTGCTATCCAGGAGGGGAAGTGCCAGCCCTGACTTTAAATGGAATCCAGCTTCGCCTCTGACCAGCTGTGTGGCCCTGGAGAAGTCACTTCACCTTTCTGAGGCTCAGTTGCCACACCTCCTCCAAGAACCATTCACTGCATCACTCAGTAGAAATCAGAATTGAGTGAGATACAGTGTATAAAAATTTAACACAGAATTTCTCAACACTGTTTGACAGTAAGTCCAGTGTGTCGAGGCTGACATTCATCTTGTGCTCACCCGTGTCAGACTCTGGGAAAGCACTTTCCACTCATCGACTCATTTAATTCTCCCTTCAACACAACGAGGGAGGTTTTACTGTTAACTCCACCGGGCAGGTTTGACGACTGTGGTTCTGAGAGGTTAAGTAAGTTGGCTGAGATCACACAGCTGGCAACGGCAGAGGCCAAGTCATGCTCAGCTCTGTCCAACCTCTCACCTCATGCTACGTCAGGAGCCCCGGCACTGCCTGAACTGATGTCTCTTGGAAGAGGTGGTCCCAGGCCCCCTCCAGCTTCCCCAGGGGCTCAAGGGCCCCCTACAGTGACTTGGCCTTTTGGGGCATCCTTCAGACAGAAGGCCCTTGAGTGAAGCAGCGCTGGTTCAGGCCTCTGTGTGACCCTGGCCTCTCTTAACCGGAGTCTCCCATGAGGACGACAGTGGTTCTTCCCTCACAAAATTGCACACAGCACTGAGATAGCTCATGGAAAGATGGGCAAATGTTCTCTGGCCCTCTTGGCAGGAGAGTCAGATGGCCTCCTGGAAAGGAGAGGCTCGAGGACCCTGAGGTGATAGCCTGGGTCCGTCCTCTGCAGAGGTGACACGGCTGTGAGTAAAGGGCTCTGTGCTCCAGACTCCAGGGCAAAGGGGAAACTGAGGGCTTGCACGTCGAGAAGGGCCCCGAGAGAAACCTCATCAGTCCTGGGAGGGAGAGTTCAAGCCAGGACAGCAGGACCTGCTCGGGGCTGGGGAGAGGTGGCTGAGTACGGGGAGATGGGACATCTCCTCTCTGAGCAATAGAGGAGTATCCCATACCCATGGGTTTAAAACCTAGTCCTGCCAGTTGTTACCCTGTAACCTCAATATGTCACTTGTCCTTATGGGCCTCAGTTTCCTCATCTGTCCAATGAGGACAAGACTGGTTTCTCCTGCAGAAGGGTCCTATGAGGAGGTCATGAGGTCAGGTGTGCTGGCGAAGGCAGCCCTCCATCATGGCGGTGGTGTTAGCCGAAGCAGAGTGAGGGTGTCTCTAAGTGACCTTGCGTCACCTTCTTGCCCATCCTGGGCCTCAGTGTTCCCATTTGTAAGACAATAAAATGCAGCTGGATAATCCCAAAAGTCCCTTCCATCTTCAGATCCAGTTCTCCACTGCCCTGATTGCCCATACCTTGCCTGGCCTGAAATACCAATGGAAGGAATGCAATAGACCACACAGGAGGTGCAGAAATGGCTTTTTATTGCTGGGAGTGGAAGGCAATGAGTACAGGGTGTCCTGACTGTGGGGAGGAGTATCTGAGAGTGTCCTTGACTGGACTCAGTTGTCCCTTCTGATGGATGGTGGCAGCACTGACTGTCCCAGAGGGAGACTGTGCAGAGATTCAGTCAAGATTCAATCTGAAAGGAGACCCCAGCATTAGACATACATACCCCGGGGTCCTTACTGGCAATTGGGTTCACCAGGCACTGCTGCAGGAGTGGTTCCCCACAAACCCTGTGAGCTCTGAGGCTTGGGGAGGGACTGGCACCTGTGGTTTGGGGTCTTTCTCTGGCACCTGGCACTGAACCCTCCTCATCCCCTCATCTTCCCACCCCCTCACCTTAGCAACAATGGCTGATGTGAAAAGGCTGATCAGGGCCCAGAGGAGCTAGGGTTCAGGGCTCGGTGTATGATCAGGATCAGGGATCAGATTGAGATGCGGGTCAGATTCTAACTGTGACCAACATCAGGGCTCAGTCAACTACTGGAGTCAAAGCTCAGTCTGACTATTCCAGGCTCAGTCAGGGAGCAGAATCAAGTGCTGTCTGGATGTGTGATTAAGGGTCAGGACTCGGTCTATGAGTAAGACCAGGGCTCAGT
Organism: Okapia johnstoni; assembly: GCA_024291935.2. Taxonomy (NCBI): domain Eukaryota; kingdom Metazoa; phylum Chordata; class Mammalia; order Artiodactyla; family Giraffidae; genus Okapia; species Okapia johnstoni. Next base: position 51,798,515 of record CM044324.1, on the reverse strand, counting down.
CTGCTACTAGAGAAAGAAGAGAAGCCAAGCTTGTTTCTGCTTCTCCGCAGGTCCCTGTGGGGGTCTCTCCTCCTCCCTCAGCCCAGGGCCCCAAGCCCAGTCCTCACCAACAGGCGGGCATTGAAGAGGTTTTCCTCATCTGTCCTCTTCAGTTTACGAATGATTGTGCGGTTTTCTGAAGTATATCTGAGGAAACAAAATCAGTAGCAGTTCTCAGGTTCCAGATCTGGATATAGCTGAATAGAAACCAGATCCCAGTGACTGCCACCCTCCAGCAGGTCAGACCTACATCAGTGGGACTTCTTGCATGTCCCTCTGTTTATCTGAGCCTCAGTTTGTTCATCTGTAAAATGCATATGATAACAGTACCCACTCCACAGTGTTCTTGAAAGAATACAGTGAGATGGTGTGTATGAAGCACAGAGCTATGGCCCAGGTAACTGGGCCTGTGGCTATTTTCTAGAAGGACCACCTCCAGGACCCCGACACTGTTACTCACCCCATTTCTGTTGTCCCACAGCCCCAGCAACCCCAGTCATGCCAGAGACCCAGGACAAGGAAGGCCCTCAGGGCCTGGGGGTGAAGCCACAACTCTTCATAAGAAGGTAAAGGGAAGGGGGCAGTGTTCAGTAGCAATGAGTATGGGATATTAGGCTCTTCCTGGCTTTTATTTAAATCCACTCATCCACTCGGCAGTGTTTACAATCTTTCATCTCTGAGGAACCCAAGGATCAAAGAAGTGGAACCAGTTGACCAAGACCCCACAGTTTCTAAGAGCAAATCCAGGATTTGAACCCAGATCTGGCCCGTCCTCTTTCTCGCATCATTCTGTGCAGCTGATTCCTCAGTTGAGAAAGAAGGACAGTAGAAGCCCTCAGTCTGCAGGCACCCTGTTCCCCTGGCCACGCTCTCCTAACTTGCTCAGGACAAAGGATCCTGAACTTCAGGGTCCCCTGACAGACCTGCCTATTGAGCAGGCATAGAACAGGGTGCTTGCCCCTTGGAAGGCTGCAGAGGGAGCCCCCATCGCTTCCCCAGGCTGTGACTTACCATTGAGGTTCTTAACCAAATTCTCATTCAAGGAGCTGATGACAGTGCAGATTCGTGGGCACAGCTGAGGGTCACAGGACACCAGGGAGAGAGAGACACAGCGAGAGATGGAAAGAGGAGGGCAGTTGGGATGGGGAGGTGGGAGAGGAGAGACAGGAGAGAAAGAAGACTGATCATTATCAACTGGGAGCACCCTGCCAACCACCTGCAGAGATGCTCACTACTCGGGACCTCAGAACTTCTGACCCTTAGGAATCTGTAATAATGGAAACCAAAGGCCCAAATCTGAGAGTCAGAGAACACTAGAATCCTAAAGCTTCAGAAGATTAGAACCTTAAGAATCTAGACTTTTAACATTCCAGAATGGTATGCTCTTAGAGACCTCGACCTTTGGATCTTTGAAATTTTAAGCAGTCAAATGAGGACATGGAGACCATAGAGAAGTGTTTCCCATAATTTTGTATGCAAACAATCCCCAGGGATCTCATGAAAATGCAAATTATTGAGTCAGCAGGTCTGGGGTAGGACCTATGAGTCTGCATTTCTAACAAGCGCCCAGATGAGGTCAGTGTTGCAGGCCTGAGGACCACAGTTTGAGCAGTGACCTTCCAGTTCAGTAAATCACAGAGCCATCTGGAGGATTTTTTTCCCCATAAGCTGTGATTCCCAGCCCCCTTCCAGAGTGACTAATTTAGAGTCTTTTCTGGCACATGGTACATGTGGTTTGCGTATGATGCACAGGAATCTTACTTATGGTACGTGTTCAGTTCAGTTCAGTTCAGTCGCTCAGCCATGTCCATCTCTTTGCAACCCCATGAACCGCAGAACACCAGGCCTCCCTGTCCATCACCAACTCCCAGAGTTTACCCAAACTCATGTCCATTGAGTCGTTGATGCCATCTAACCATCTCATCCTCTGTCGTCCCCTTCTCCTCCTGCCCTCAATCTTTCCCAGCATCAGGGTCTTTTCAAATGAGTCAGCTCTTTGCATCAGGTGGCCAAAGTATTGGAGTTTCAGCTTCAACATCAGTCTTTCCAAAGAACACTCAGGACTGATCTCCTTTAGGATGGACAGGTTGGATCTCCTTGCAGCCCAAGGGACTCTCAAGAGTCTTCTCCAACACCACAGTTCAAAAGCATCAATTCTTCTGCGCTCAGCTTTCTTTATAGTCCAACTCTCATATCCATACATGACTACTGGAAAAACTATACCCTTGACTAGACAGACATTTGTTGACAAAGTAATGTCTCTGCTTTTTAATATGCTGTCTAGGTTGGTCATAACTTTCCTTCCAAAGAGTAAGCGTCTTTTAATTTCATGGCTGTAGTCACCATCTGCAGTGATTTTTGAGCCCCCCAAAATAAAGTCAGCCACTGTTTTCACTGTTTCCCCATCTATTTCCCATGAAGTGATGGGACCAGATGCCATGATCTTAGTTTTCTGAACGTTGAGCTTTAAGCCAACTTTTTCACTCTCCTCTTTCACTTTCATCAAGAGGCTCTTTAGTTCTTAACTTTCTGCCATGAGGGTGGTGTCATCTGCATATCTGAGGTTATTGGTATTTCTCCCGGCAATCTTGACTCCAGCTTGTGTTTCTTCCAGTCCAGCGTTTCTCATAATGTACTCTGCATAGAAGTTAAATAAGCAGGGTGACAATATACAGCCTTGACGTACTCCTTTTCCTATTTGGAACCAGGCTGTTGTTCCATGTCCAGTTCTAACTGTTCTTCCTGACCTGCATGCAGGTTTCTCAAGAGACAAGTCAGATGGTCTGGTATTCCCATCTCTTTCAGAATTTTCCACAGTATTGTGATCCACACAGTCAAAGGCTTTCGCATAGTCAACAAAGTAGAAATAGATGTTTTTCTGGAACTCTCGCTTTTTCGAAGATCCAGCAGATGTTGGCAATTTGATCTCTGGTTCCTCTGCCTTTTCTAAAACCAGCTTGAACATCTGGAAGTTCACGGTTCACGTATTGCTGAAGCCTGGCTTGGAGAATTTTGAGCATTACTTTACCAGCATGTGAGATGAGTGCAATTGTGCGGTAGTGTGAGCATTCTTTGGCATTGCCTTTCTTTGGGATTGGAATGAAAACTGACCTTTTCCAGTCCTGTGGCCACTGCTGAGTTTTCCAGATTTGCTGGCATATTGAGTGCAGCACTTTCACAGCATCATCTTTCAGGATTTGAAATAGTTCAACTGGAATTCCTTCACCTCCACTAGCTTTGTTCGTAGTGATGCTTTCTAAGGCCCACGTGACTTCACATTCCAGGCTGTCTGGCTCTAGGTGAGTGATCACACCATCGTGATTATCTGGGTCATGAAGATCTTTTTTGTACAGTTCTTCTGTGTATTCTTGCCACCTCTTCTCAATATCTTTTGCTTCTGTTAGGTCCATACCATTTCTGTCTTTTATCGAGCCCATCTTTGCATGAAATGTTCCCTTGGTATCTCTAATTTTCTTGAAGAGATCTCTAGTCTTTCCCATTCTGTTGTTTTACATGTTAAATAAGCAGTGTGACAATATACAACCTTGACGTACTCCTTTTCCTATTTGGAACCAGGCTTTTGTTCCATGTTCAGTTCTAACTGTTGCTTCCTGACCTGCATACAGATTTCTCAAGAGGCAGGTTAGGTGGTCTGCTATTCCCATCTCTTTCAGAATTTTCAACAGTTTACTGTGTACATGTACTTTTTACATTTAAATAAATTAAATAAAATTGTATTCAATAAAGAAAAATATCGCTAAAAGGCCTACTGGCAGCACATGGGTATGGTATATGATTCAAGTTGGAACCCAGTGATTTCAGCTAATATCAGACCCTGCTCCCCTTCTCCTCATGCCAGGCAGAGTGAAGGACGGGAGCAGCAACTGACAGCCCAAAGGAAGTGGGCACCTCAGAAGGGAAGGTGCCCAAAGAGTACAGCCCACCCAGGGAATGTCACACCTGCTCCCCACCTGGCCTGGCTCTGAGCTGCCAGAAGTGGGATACTCACCACGCACTGCTCTATGTAGGCCTCCACCTCATTCACGAGTCTAGTCACAGTCTTTCTGATATCGCTGATCCATCCAGTGAGGCTATAGACAGACCAGATAAAGACCAGTGAAGTTGGCAGAGCAGCCAAGGAGGAGCAGTGGGGAGAGGGTGGGACATGGTGGAGCACCCTGAAGTCAGGTGACTTGAGCTTCTGCTCAGAGGAATCATCACTTAGAACCACATGACTGACCAGCAGCTCATGAGAGTCCCATCACAACCATGAGACTTCATCCATCCATCCATCCATCCAACCGTCTATCCATCCTTCCATTCATTCATTTAACACATATTTATACAGCACCAGCTATATATGCCAGGAAGCAAGGCAGACTGGGGACACAGGGATAAGAGCACAAGCAACTCCCTGTCCGGTAACTAAATACGAAATACGTGTGGCTAAGGCTGGCTCCTTCCCACCTTCAGCCCCCAGCATAACTGTCACCTCCTCAGGGCAGTCCTCCCTGACTGCTGCCTAAGGGAGGGCTTTGTATCATTGCACCCTGTTAAGTATGGTGCTCTGCCCAGGGATGGTTTCCATCTGACATTTACCTTGTGGGCTGTTTATTGTTGGACTGAATGCTTGTCTGTTTGTCATTCCCTCAAGAGAATAAGCTCCAGGAGAGCAACTTCTTTGCCGAAGTCACCAATACATTCTCCAGAGCTCAGAATGGTGACTGCCTGGCATGGAGGATGTGCTCAACACATTTTTGGCTGAGGGAATAAGTGAAGTAAACCTACAATTAAATATATAATGACAACTTGCGGAAGGTATTCAGAAGGGCAAGCTCAGATTCTTACAAGAGCGAAGAGAAGGAACCTTGTTTTAGACCCTTAATGATGAAAAGTACACTGAAATGGGACGGGGGATAAGTATAATTGGTGTCCAGAACAGCCTGTGCTCAGATCTTGAGGTGGAAGGAGCTTGTTTGAGGCTCAGCATGAAACCTAATGTGTCTTGGGCAGAGTGGCAAGGGGGAGAGCACAGTAATATGAGGGTGGATCCAGATCAGTTAGTCTAGATGGCCCTGAGGAGGGCTTGGGATTTTACCCAAAGTGGAGAGAAAAGCCCCCAGAGGGTTTGGAGCAGGAAAGTGGAGCGCCATTTTACAGATACGGTCACTGAGCCCCAGAGCTAAGCTAAGCTAAATGAAGTTTCTCAGTCATGTCCGACTTTTTGCGACCCCATGGACTGCAGCCCACCAGGCTTCTCCATCCATGGGATTTTCCAGGCAAGAATACTGGAGTGGGTTGCCATTTCCTTCTCCAGAAGATCTTCCCAACCCAGAGATTGAACATGGGTCTCCCACATTGTAGGCAGACGCTTTACCGTCTGAGCCACTAGGGAAGTCCCCAGAAGGCAGGATGATTTCTCTGGCGCTATAGGTGAGGCAGTGTCCAGCAGGGCTCAGGCATTTGGGCTTACATCTCAATTTTTCCAAGTGGTCGTAGGCTTCAGGGCCTATTTTTGGTTCTGGGGGTCTTTAGGCAACCTGTGATCAGATCCCTTGTTGAGGCAGGATGGACTGACCTCTGCTCATGGCTCAGCCGGGTTCATTGCCAAGGCCAACCTGCCCCAGCCATCGGCATCTAGACTATTCCTCCTCTCCCAACCATGACCAAGGTCAGCCCTTCTCCCTCCACCTTCTTCCCTGGGCTAAACATGCTCTTTCAAGCACACAATTTAAGATGTAGATTTGGTATGTTACCAGAAATCAGTGATTTAAAAGGAGAGGATTCAGTTTTCAAGATCTCATTTTGGGAATTTCCCAGTGTGTGGAGGATGATTTGGGGACAATCTGAAATTAGAGCCCGTGGTAGGCATTTACTACTCCTCTTGCCCCTCCTAACTAGAGGCAAGAAGGTAAACAAGTGAATTATTATTATTATTATTGAGGGACATTATGTAAAACGAGAAATGTCAGTACTTCAAGTAGACATAGCAATGTTAAATGTGCAGGCATCTAACAACAGAGCTTCAAAAAGCATGAAGCAAAAACAGATAAAGCTGAAAGGTGAAATACGCAAACTCACAGTTACGGCTGGAGAGGTCACCACTCCTGTCTCAGTCAGGGGAAGAACCGAGAGACAGAAAGTCAACATGGCTATTATTATTACTGAGAGCATAGTGCCAGGCTGTATGCTAAACACTTGCATCTTCTCATTTGGTCAACACAGTAGCCTATGAATTAGGTATTACTACCATCCTGAGTTTAAAAATGAACACTGGAGCTCCTAGAGCTAAAATGATGAAAAAATCATAAGTTAGTGGCAAAGCTAGCTTGTCTCCAGAGTTTCATCTCTTTTTCACCATATTCTGCTCCCTCCCAGATATAGGAATAGGGCTGAAATTAGGAGTTCCAACTCCTCTGGGGGTCCCTCTCTGCTGAGATGTGTGAGTCTGACCTGTTCACGAAAGGGAGTGGTGTGTGGGTGCATTTTCCCATGACCACCTTGAAGGTACCAACTTCATCCATTTGAAAGCTGATCCTTATCTTTAGGACAAAGTTGAGGGTCAGGTCAACAACCGCACCCAGCAGAGGCCTGTAGGGAATAAGATTCACAGTGAACAGAGGTGGAGAAGTCCCTTTTTGTTGCTCACTTGAGTCCGCTTCTCTATGGACATTATACGGAGTGTGTATGGACAATGTCAATATTGTCTGTATTCTTTATGGAATCTACATTCTTACATTAGGCTTTTCTTCTCCTGGCCACAGAGTTTCTCTCATGTGAAGTTTCTATACAGTATTACACTGATGATTAAAATGAATATGAGAGTTAACACTTCTTGAGCACAAATTCTGTGTTAGATATTTCAAACAAAAGTATTTTACCTGGATTAATCCATTTAATCGTGACAGCACCACCATGGCAGAAAATTACTATCTTTATTTTCAGAATGTGGAAACACTTGGTATAGAGAGGTTAAGTAACTATCCCCCAAGATCTCATAGCTAGTAAATGATGAAATCATAGTGCATCTAATTGACAAAGACTCTTCTCATCTTCATTTTCTTATCTCTTTGTATCTTTAAAATAATTAAAAATTTTAGTTTCCATATAATTTTCACATGCTCTTCATTATATACTATACACTACTGTATAGTCCATACTGGTCACTATCTTTTTTTTTAATAAATTTATTTATTTTAGTTGGATGCTAATTACTTTAAATATTGTAGTGGTTTTGCCATACATTGACATGAATTCACCACGGGTGTACGTGTGTTCCCCATCCTGAACCCCCCTCCCACCTCCCTCCCCATCCCATCCCTCTGGTCACTATCATTTAAAGAGAATCTTGAGAGACAAATTGACGCTGCAGGAAACTTTACTAAAGAGTTATAAATGTTCAGTCTTCTCAATTTTCAAGTTTTATAATTAGATAAGTGTTATGATTTTGGACATATATTTCATGGAGGATTTCTTAACAAAAAAGATTGGTTATGGCCAATGTTTCTTAGAACATTTTAAATGTTAGGATTTCAGTCATGTCCAACTCTTTGCAAGCCCATGAACCATGACCCACCAGGCTCGTCTGTCCATGGAATTCTCCAGCAAAGAATACTGGAATTTGTAGCCACTACCTTCTCCAGGGGATATACCCTCTGAGCCACCAGGGAAGCCCAAGAATGCTGGAGTGGGTAGCCATTTCCTTCTCAAGGGAATCCTCCTGACCCAGGGATGGAACCCAGGTCTTCCACGCTTCAGGCAGATTCTTTACTATCTGGAGCCACCAAGGAAGCCCTTAGACTTGATACGGTCTCCTTATTTTACAGATTGGGAGACCAAGTCAGAAGCACAGAAAAGTACCTGATGCCAGATTGGAGATCTACTGGCATACCACACTGCATCTCTCAAACCTCAGGTTCTAACCAATACTCACAGGGTCAGGGTGACCTTAGCGGTGATGAGGAAATACTCAGGTTAATGCCTTCAGGAGTCCCTTGGAATGTGATATTCCCGATGTCGATGCTCCTGATTGTCAACCTGTGCGAAAACCACAATTCACCCTTGTCATTCCTCATAGCAGCCATTGCTGGGCTCTTCTCTATGCCAGTCTCATGCTTAGCATTAGAGCCTGACTGACTTTTCCTGCTTTGGTCTTCATGACAGCCAAGTTCAGAGGTTGGATTCTCTCCACTGGATGGCATGGCAGGAGACAGCTGTAATTCCCCCAAGACTCCAGGGTGAATATGTACCAGAGTCAGAATTTGGTTTCTTAAAAAATTATAGTTGCTTTACAATGTTGTGTTAGTTATAGGTGTACAGCTAAGTGATTCATATATATACAGATAGATAGATATATGTGTGTGCTAGTCACTTCAATCGTATCTGACTCTTTGCCACCCTATGGACTGTAGCCCACCAGGCTCCTCTGTCCATGGGATTCTCCAGGCAAGAATATTGGAGTGGGTTGCCTTTTCCCTCTCCACTAGATAGATATTGATATAGGTATACATAGGTAGAGGTGGAGATACATTTCATTTCATATTTTTCCCCTTATACGTGGTTACGAAATAATGAGCATAGTTCCCTGTGTTATATAGTAGGTCCTTGTTGGTTGTCTACTTCATATGTAGCAGTATATATATGTTAATACCAAACTCCTAATTTATCTCCCATACTGCTTTCCCTTTTGGTAGCCATAAGTTTTTTTTTTTATGTCCATCAGTCTGTTTCTGTTTTGTATAAGTTCATAGCATCATCTTTTAGATTCCACATATAAGTGATATCATGTAATATTTGTCTTTCTCGGACTGCACTTAGTTTGATTATCTCTACATCCTTCCATTTGTTGCTGCAAACAGCATTATTTCATTATTTTCTAGCAGAGCCAGATTTTGAAGCCAGAACTGCTTGGCTCCCAGACTTCATGTGTGGGGCCACATATATGGTATAAATTCTAGTTTCCTCTGTGCTGAGGTCATGCAGACTTTTATACTCAGCTATATTCAGGGAAGAAAAGTTTTATTCCTTGGAAAAGTGACTTTAGGTACCAGCAAACAGGTAGAGACGAGGGTGAAGAGAACTTTCATCCTGAACCTGAAACCACATGATAAGAAAGCAAACTTAGACTCTTAAGAGCCTTAATAGGTCCTGCAGTCCTGCCTCTACTTTTCCCAAACTCTAGAAGAGTTGGCCTCACACCAGTTCCACTCTCAGGGATGCACAAGATTTTTTTTTTTTTTACTTTTCTGTCTTTGATCTTAAACTTACCTCCCCAAAGATATGTGTTCTCTTTTGGAACAAAGAAATCCAATGTGAACTCAACACCAACTCACCGTTAACACCTGACAAGTAGTTGAAGATTCTTGTAATATTCTTGTCCAATAAGACCTCAGCTTCCTGGAAATTCTTGGTAAGTACCTCCTTCACAGGGATCCTCTCCAAACATGCGAAATCCTGGAGCGAATTGAAATCAACCTTCACTTTCTCAAGGACAGCTGCAAAAGCAACCTCCACTTAGTGTGATACACAACTTATGAAGCAGCTCCTATGCACCAGGCACTAAATGAGACTGTTTGCCTCTGTTATTTCATTGTCTTTACAACAACTCCATAAAGTAGGTATTACTATTATCTTCACTTTCATATGAGGAAATAAAAGATCAAAAGGTTAAGATATGGGCCTAAAGTCCCACAGCTAGAAGATCTTGTTCCTTCTATGCTGCCTTCATACTAATATATACTCATCATTCATCAACAAAGCAATCAATCCACTTTGGAGGCAATAGATATTGATTGAACACCAGCTTCTAATAGTGAAGCTCTAAATAGATACTCAAACAAATGAAATGAATTTGGAATAAACTAAGAAATGGAAAATCTAGAATCAAGGAAAAATTATGGCTCCAGCTCATTAAAGTGGCAAATAGGATTCTCAGGAACAGTCTTGCTGCAGGCCTAGAAAGAAATGACTCATACAGGAGAACAAGGACAGAGTGTCCTAATGGGGGCCCTTCAGAGAAAAAGGGATTTGATAGAGTGATGGTAGATGTAGAATGGCACATTTGGAAAGAAGAATATATGTTTTGAAAGTAAGTCAAATGAGAAACAAGGCAATAACTAGCTCAAGGAAAAGCAAAAGGCTACAGGAAAAGACATGTAATCAGAGTAGTGCCACTTGGCTCTGCAACAGACAGTATCACCTAATTATAATGATGCAAACAGAGATGGAAACTACATCTGGTCCTATAACTTACTAGGTGACCTTGATTCAGACACTCTGTTTCTGAGCTCAGTTTTATCAGCAATGAAATTGGGAAGCGCATCTTTGAAGGTTGCCTAAGTCTTGGTAAGGTTTAAAGGCAGACATTTTCAGAAGTTAGTTTCTCCTATAAAGAATGTCAGTGTGCTAATAATGTTTCCAGGAAATGAGAAGGCCAAGTTCTCTTTAAAAATCAGAATTAAAAAGAGATATGACTAATTAGAAAGGCAGGTAGTTTTAAGCCTATCTAGGTTTGGTAGGGATTAATTTCCAGTTAGGTAATACAAATTTCTAAGAAAATTAAATGACCCAACAGAAGAATATGCTACAAACATAAATAAAATATTTAATTTAAAATATGTAAATGACAAATAAGATATGAAAAAAATGACTGAATTCTTTCAAAATTAGAGAAAAACTAAGTGAGATGAATTATATAACCTTTCATCCGAGAGACTTGCAAATATTTCCATTGTCCATACCAGTGCTGTCAGGGAGTGAAAGAAATGGTACTGTCACAGATGACTGGAGAAAATGTTAACATAGGGGATTATTTGTCAATGTGTGTGCATGCACACCCAGTTGTGTTTGACTCTTTGCAATCACATGGACTGTGGCCTGCCAGACTCCTCTGTCCACGGAATTTTCCAGGTAAGAATACTGGAGTGGAGTGCAATTTCCTTCTCCAGGGGATCTTCCCAATCCAGGGATTGAACCTGCATCTCTTGTGTCTCCTGCATTGACAGATGGGTTCTTTACCAGCTGAGCCACCGGCACAATATCCCTTATAATTTAAAATGTGCATACCTTTTGAAATGGCAATTTTAGGATTTTATCCTATGCATACATTAGAAAAGTTTACCATGATGTGAATATAAGATGCAAAGTGATATTTAGTTAAACACAGCTTGTTTCTAGAAAAATAGTAAACAAATGAACCAGGAACCTCTCAGAATAACTCTCATAAAGAGCAGCCCCCTGTGGCAGCCTTTGGTAATACAGGCATAGTTTTTAAGAGGCAAGTTCCAAGGTGCCACTGATCATCCCTCTTGCTGACTCACATTCAAAAGCAGTGTCATCAGTCTCAAGTCCTTTTTTAAGAGCAGATTGCAGCTCTCTCACAACATTGTTGTCAAGAAGAGATGCTAAAGACCCAGTGAGCAGGCCACACAAGAGAACAAGTCTCCAAAGCTGAAACATCTTGTCCTGACACCTAGACAGTCATGGGAGGAACAAGAGTGAGAATTACCCATAGGGAAATGGGATATTTAATGAGCACCTATCACTCTTACACTCAATAGTCCTTGAAGATAGATGTTATCTCCTCTCTTACAGATGGGCAGCCCAGGTTAAAAATTGAGAGCAACTTGCTTACAGATACACAACCACTGAGTCGAGGAGACACTATTTAAAAAGTCACACTTGACCTCAGTTCAATACTCTTTATATAGAAGTCATTTGTACATTCTGGCTTCTCTGTGTGGAACATTTCCCTGTTCTTTGCATTTTTACCTAAGTCACTTCTTACTGAGTCCCAGTTTCAGTAAGACATCATGTCCTCTATAAAGCCCACTCTATGCCCTTCCCCAGGGTCTAGGACAGGGGTCCCACTCTACCATCTTGTTGCCTTCATTCTCTGATCGGAGTCCTTGGTACAAATTAGTGACAACTTGCCTGCCTTTCCCACCAGGCTGTGAACTCCTTAGATAGGGACTGTGACTTATTGAATTTCCAACTCATAGTAAAAAATATGCACCTAATACAGTACAACAAAATAAAGGTTTTCCAAAGAAAGTATGAACAAATAAATGGGCACATCATGACCCCACATTGCTCACCAGTTTGAAACTTCTAATATAATTGATTTCTTAATTTGCTACACTGACAATATTAGCTAATTCAAGTGGCCCCATCCCTCTCCCTTTTAACCCGAGAGCCTTCTGAAGACCTCCATGTGGGGTGAAATTAAGCAGGGAGCCAACCATTCACAGGTTTGGAAGAAAATACTTACACAATCCTTGCTCCTCTGAACTGTCTCCTGGAATTCTGCTTGGTGATGATGGCCCTTATATGGTGGTGATGGGAGGGAAGGCTCTTCAGAGAAACAAGCCCTGGGTCCAGAGCCATCCACAGAGACTCCAAAGAAAATAACCCCTGTCAAACCAGTTGATCCTGAAGAAAATCAACCCTGAATAATCATTTGAAGGACTGGTGCTGAAGCTGAAGCTCCAATACTTGTGGCCACCTAATGCAAAGAGCCAACTCTTTGGAAAAGATCCTGATGCTGGGAAAGATTGAAGGCAGGAAGAGAAGGGGGTGATAGAGAATGAGATAGTTGGGTGGTATCATCAACTCAGTGGACATGAGTTTGAGCAAACTCTAGGAGATAGTGAAGAAAAGGGAAGCCTGGTGTGCTGCAGTCTATGGGGTTGAAAAGAGTGGAGAGAAATCATGCCCGCATCTTTCTGAGGTCCTCTGGCTCATACTCCCAACAGTGTGTGGGGGACTCATGAACAAGAGCATTCATACTTACACATATTAAGACATGCACATTCAACATGCCTGCATGCACATGTGCAAGAACAAGACAGCACACACTAAACCCATATGAAGGAAATATCTACATTTTCCTCCCTACATGAGGGGTACTTTTTACAGAATCATGGAGACTAAGTTACCAGTGTCTTGGTTAAAAGATCTTACTACCAATAAAAGGGACATTGGGTTTCCACAGATTTTGTTCTTAGATACAATTATCCAAGGCTACACATGACTTGGGCCCCATTTATTCTCCTCTTTCATTTCATCTCTTTAAAGTCTGTTGACATTTTCTACTTCGAGCAATAGCCTTTAAAGACAAAAAGACTAACAAAAATCACCTAATAAGTTTCCTTAAACTAGAGATGCCTGAGCCCCTTCCTAGGTACTTAGGGTCAGGGACTTGGAATGTCTGGCCAAAAATGGAAGTGACTGGACTAGATGGCTCAAAGGTACTTTCTACCTTGAGTTCTATGAGCTGTAACCCCCCCATGCCATCCTGTAGAACCCCAGCTCTGCCTAGACATGACCATCACAACCCTAGGGCCTTATCCTGCTTCATCTTGTTTTACCTCATCAGCAGCCATGCAGGGGGTGTTACTGCCCTCATTCCCAGCTGAGGAACATGAGGCTCAGAAGGGCAGGACAACTTGCTCAGAGTCACACAGACGCGAAGGGGCAGAGCTGGAGAGTGCACCCAGTTCTGAATCCTCTCCCACTGAAATTGGCTGTTCCAGCTCCCATACTCTGAGGGCAGCAGTGAGTCTCACTCTTTGGCCAAAGTGCCTAGTACCCATTAGGTGTAAGCCAGGCAAGTTCCAAGCCCTAGTCTAGACACTGCAGGTCCACTTTCACCGCTGGTGCTCAGGAAAACCCCCTGGGGATATTTGGAAAGCCCCATTTTTCAGTTGAGGAAACTGAGGTTCAGGGAAAGAGGTTACTCACCTAGATCTCACAAGGACAGGAACTCCCAAGGATGACCTTTCATCCAGATCACATTGAAGGCAGCTGGTTTGGCACGAGAATCTTTGAGTTTGAACACTATGTTTATTCCTCAGCCTCTAATGTTTGAGTTGGTTGCAATGTCTGGTGTTTTGGGCCCCCTTTCAACAGGGAATACCAAGTCCAGGAAGAACAGATGGGTGCACACTTGGCATCAGACTGGGAGCATCAGCAGAGATCTCTGGGTTACCCAAGGTCAGTGTCCTCCATTCGTCCACCTGCTTCTCAGTAGGAACCTGTAAGCTTGTCTTGCACTTGAATGCAGCCAGAGCAGAGTAAGGGTAGGGTTAGAGGCTTGGGGAGCTAGTGTTCCTCACACTGACTGTGATCCCATCATCAGAGCACAGAGCAGGTTCCCAACCTTGGGTCTGGGATGTAGGGGAACCCATCTAGCAGAGCCTTGAACCTGTCAGCAGACCACCCTCTCCACGTCAGCACGCAGCTCTGCAAACACTGCATCCTTCTTCCCCTGGTTGAGGGCAAAGAGCTGAGAGTTGTGCCGAAGTATTGTGAAGAGGGTTTTCCCAACTCAGGAACACAGCCCAAGGGACTGAGTGTAATGTAGTGAGCTCAGACCTGGTGTTGGCCCCAGGCTTCAGCTGTTAAAGTAGATAATCGACCTGTGTTTGGATCCTGGTGGCAAATGGAAATTAAAAGGGTCCCCAGGGGATGGTGCTCATACCCCAGCCCCAGTGCTGGGCCAGCTGTGTTCGAATCCTCTCTCTTCTCTTATTATAGGCTGTGCAGCCTGGTCCCAGAGCCTCAGGTCCCCTGTGTGTGAAATGGGACTAAAGATGGGATTCTCCTCCAGGTGTGCAGTGAAGATGCAGCAGGATAATGTGTATGAAGGGCTGAGTGTGAGGTAGGTCCCTGATGTGCAGTAACACCAACAATGATGATGATGACAATAATTTCTATCATCTGGTCACTTCACTCCCCTCCACCTCAGGTCTCCCATCTGTACGTGGTCCTACCCCAGAGGGTTATGGAGAGGACTAAGTGAGAAGATAAAGCATCCAATATGCTTAATCAATGGCTACTGCATTTCTTATTTTTATGTGGAGTAAAGACTGAATGAGATAAAATAGATTCAGGTCTCCAATATACCAGTGTTCACAAATTCTGGCTCCCTTGGGTGCAGATGTATAGCCTTTGGAAGGTGTGATTCCTCATTAAGCCTTACTTTCGTTTCTGGGGCCAAGTTAGCAATGACTGAGTGCTATGGTCTCAAGTACAACTCTGATTCATTATAGGGACTGGATAGAGCTTTCTGGTAAGAAGTCCTCGCAGGCTGATCCTGGGCTTGGAGGGAAGGATTGATTAGTGATGACTGATAGAAGTTCAGGAGGGGAGAATGTAACAACTACACATTTGCTACTGTTGGATCAGGTCATATCTAAGGGACCCTCCAGCCAGCAATGCGCACATCGACACCACACGTTCATGGAAGGTGGGACTCTGCAACATACCTGGTGCTGGGAGAAGGAGAAGACCCCTAACCAGGTTCCAGTCTTGGCTCTGTGAATAACCTGCCTTGTGACTCTGAGAAAGACGTTCTTTTTCTCCAAGAGTCTGTTTCCTCTAACTACAAAATGAACAGAGGTTCCCTGCTAGACAGCTGACCCCTTGGGGTTTTGAGAGGTGATCAGGAACGTCTGGGGCTACCTGCTACACCCCCACCAGATGGAGCACCTTGTGCTCTTGCTTGGCAGGAATCCCACCAGCTCTGTGGACACAGTGATAACAGCCCTCTCTCTGAATCCATGGGCTTCCCTAGTAGCTCAGACAGTAAAGAATCTGCCTGCAATGCAGGAGACCCGGGTTCGATCCCTGGGTATGGTTAAGATACCCTGGATGAGGAAATGGCAACCTATTCCAGTACTCTTGCCTGGAGAATTCCATGGACGTAGGAGCTTGGTGGGCTACAGTCTATGGGGTCACAAAGAATCGGACACGACTGAGTGACTAACAAACACACACACACACACACACACACACACACACACACACACACACACACACGCACTGAAGCCATAAAGGCTAAGATCACATAACCAGGGCCTGACACAGAGCAGATATTCAATAAATATTTACTATAGCCTGTCAAAGCATTTTTTAATCTTGATTAATTAAAATGTACAAATTTAAACATCCATGCATTTTGTTTATAACAGCGTGATAAGCTTGCTCTTAGAGTCATCCTTGGGTGTGCATTCCAGATGTTTTCCTTGTGGGCATTGTGACAGCAGGCAAATACTCTAACCTCTCCGAGCTCTGTTTCTTTTCTTTCAACTGTGAAATAAGAATTAGAATATCCTCTACCTTAGAAGAGCTGCTTGGGGCAGGTACTAAGTGAGGAAATTTCAGGAGAGAGCCCAGCCCAGCCCTGGCTGGGGAAGTTGCTCCATGAATAATAGCGATCATCATCATTACTATTACTGTAATACATAGTAGTCAATGGTTACATAAGGCAGCATTTAGCAGCCCAGAAAAATAGGGAGAGTGACAAAGGGCAGAATGTGCAGTTCTTGAAAGTATGATGGGACTGTGTTCAAATCTTAGCTCTGCTGCTTACTAGCCTTGTGAGCTTTCCCTCTCAAGAGACTCAGCTTACTCACCTGTTAAGTGGGCACAATGGATGTACCTATCTCATTGAACCAGTCTGAAGAGTACACAAGTTAACATGCATAAACCTGGACACACAGTCCCTAAAAGTGTGCATTCCTTGCTCTTCCAATGGAGTGGGAGCCCCATTAGGCTCCATTACTTATTATAGCCTTGTGACTTAGCCTCTCAGAGACTCAGCTTGCACATAGTTGCTCAGTCATGTCCGACTCTTTGTGACCCCATGAACTGTAGCCCATCAGGTTCCTCTGTTAATGGGGATTCTCCACGCAAGAATACTGGGGTGGGTTGCCATGGCCTCCTCCAGAGGATCTTCGCAACCCCCAGACAGAATCCGTCTCCTGCATTGCAGGCAGGACTCTTTACCATCTGAGCCACTAGAGCTCATCTAACTCACCTGTAAACTGGGCACAATGGGTGTACCTATCTCATTGAACGGATCTGAAGGCTCCACATTTAACATGTATAAACCCAGACACACAGTTCTTAGAAATGTGCTCTCCTCACTCTTCGACTGGAGTAGGCGCCCTACAAGGAAGGGACTTGTCTGTTTTGTTCCCTGACATGTCCTCTCTGTCATAACAATGCCTTGTGATCGTGGCTGATGGACACATGTTCCCTGACACGTTGTTGTTGCTGTTTTTATAGCACACAGATTGGGGACCTTGCCCACAGGTGACTCCCTTGAGGGAGAGCCTGGTGCTCTGTTTTCAAGCACTTTCCGTGCACATCTGCCTCTCCCCAGACACTAGGCACTTCTGCTGCATTAGAACCCACGCCTCCTTTCTCTCTCCCTCCCTGTTCTGGTGACCACAGGTGTGTGTAGTGGCTGAGAGCACGGGCCTGGCTGCCGGAGGTTTCTCCCCTACACACATTACTCCGGCTTGTGGGAATGTAGCCAGTAGCCCCCAGATGTTCCTGACCATCTCTTAAAGCCCCGAGGGTTCAGCTGTGTAGCAGGAAACCTCTGTTCATTTTCTTGTTAGAGGAAATGGAGACCCTGGGAGAAAATGAACATCTTAGTCGGAGTCACAAAGTACGTTATTAATTGAGCCAAGACTGGAACCTAGATCAGAGTCCCTCCTCCATCTCACAGCACTAGGCAGGTCCAAGAGTCCTATCCTCCATGAACATATTCTGTCCATGTGTCCAACACCGGCTGGATGGGCCATTAGAGATGACCTGGTTCTGTATTGTGCATTGGTTCCACTCTCCCCTCCTGAACTTGTGCCAGACATCACTAATCAATCCTGCCCTCCAAACCAAAGCGCTGCCTAGGAGGGCTTCTCTCCAGAAAGCCCCATCCAGTCCCTACAATCCCTGAGGTGTACTAGAGGCCATAGCTCTTAAGAGTCTCTAACATGGTCTTGGATGGGAAGCTGAAGCTTAGTGAGGGAACTTACCTCCCAAAGACTACACACCAGCCACCAAGGGAGCCAGAATTTGTAGACATGGGTGTCCTGGAAGCCTGAGCCCATCTAGTTCATGAGGTCTTTATAGCACACAAAATAAGAAACATAGATGCCACTGATTAAGCATAAAGCATACAGGATGCTTGATATACTCACTTTATCCTCTCCATAATCCTGAGAAGTGTGGTCATGTACAGATAGGAGACCTGAGGTGGAGGGGAGTGAAGTGATCAGACACCAGGAATATTTATAATCATCATTATTTCTGTTGTAAGTTTATCAGGGGCCTACCCACATTATCCCACCACATTCTCATAGCACACTTAGGAGGAGAGTCCCATACTTAGTCTCATTTCACACAGAAGGGACCCAAGACTCGGAAATGCAGTCCCTTGTCCAGCCCACATAGCCAGCAACAGGAAAAGAGAGAATTCAAGCCCCATCTGTCTGACCCCAGAGCTGATCTGCCCACCAATCCCTCTGTACCCTTTTAATCTCCATTTTGCCATGGGGATCCAGGTACCAGATTGTTTACCCATTTTACAATGGGACAGCTGAAGCCTGGGGCCAACACTGGGTCTGCGTTCACTACATCACTCTTAATCTGCTGGCCTGTGGTCCTCAGGCGAGAAAAATTCTGTTGACAAGATTTTGGCACAGGCCTCAGCTCTGTGCCCACAACCAGGGGAAGAGGGACCTCAGATGTTTGCAGAACTTGGCACAGATAGTGTGGAGGGTGGTCTGCTGATAGGTCCAAGGTTCTGCTGGATGTGGTCCTCCATGTCCCAGCCCCAGGCTTGGGCACCTGGGCTGCCACCTTCTCTCTGCCCGTGCTCTGATGGTGGGACCACAGTTAGGGTGAGGAAAGCAAGTTCCTGAAGCCTCCAGCCCTGCCCCTACTTTGTCCTGGCCATGTTCATAAGGTTCCTAATGAGATGCAGGTTGGGGACTGGAGGAAACTGACCCTGGATCACCTGGAGCTCTATACTGGTGCTCTCAACCTGATGCCAAGTGGGCACCCAACTGGGCTTCCTGGACCGGGTGTTCCGGATTGCCAGGAGCCCAATGCACCAGTCATAACAACCAACTCAAACAGCACATGTCAAGGAATAAATAAGATATTCAAGTCCAAGGACACTCCTGCCCTACCATGGCCTCAATGTGATCTGGGTGAAAGGTCCTTCCCTTCGGACTCAAAGCTGGGTCCCTGGGCCATTCACTTCCCTGACCTGAGTTTCCTCAAGTGAAAAAGGGGGGTTTTCAATGCTTCCTTAGTGAGCTGTTGTGAGCACCACTGGTGAAAGTGGACACGCAGTGCCAAGCCCTGGGCCAGCCATTTGCTCCCCTCTCCTGGGTGCTGGACTGGGGTCAATGACTGTGACTCACTGTTGCTTCCAGAGCCTGTGAGCTGGAATAGCCAATCTGGATGGGAGAGGATGCAGAACTGGGAGCACTCTCCAGATCTGCCCCTTCCCATCTGTTCAACCTTGAGCAAGTCATCCTCCCCTTCTGAGCATCACACCAAGAAATGAGGGCAGTAACACCCCCTGCCTGGTTCCTGTTGAAATGAAACAGGATAAGACATAGGGTTGTGAGGGTCAAGTCTAGGCAGAGTTGGGGTTCTAGAGGATGGCATGGAGGGGGGCAGTGTCACAGGTCTTAGAACTCAAGGTAGAAAATACCTTTGGGCCATCTGGTCCAGTTGTTTCCATTTCTGGCCAGACACTCCGGTGCCAGCCTATCCGGGAACACCTGACCCTAAGTATCAAGGAAGGGGTTCAGGCATCTACAGTTTAAGCAAAGTTATTGTTAATGCTGTTTAATCTTTGTTGTAAAATGGCCTCTCTGGTGGCTCAGATGGCAAAGAATCTGCCTGCAGTGCAGGAGACCTGGGTTCCTGGGTTGTAAAGATCTCCTGGAGGAGGGAATGGCAAACCACTCCAGTATTCTTGCTTGGGAAATCCCACAGACAGAGGAGCCTGGTGGGCTACAAAGTCAATGAGGTCACCGACAGTCAGACATGACTGAGTAACTAACACTATTGCCCAAATAGATAATTTTAAGAAACCTAACATATGCAAATAGAAAGTATAACATAAGTAGCGTTCAAGTCACACGTGGCCAGAAATGAGTTCTTCTCCCTCTCTGGGTCAGTCTCCCTAGACTTTTAAGCAAAGTGGTTAAAATGATGACCTCTAAGCTCTCCTGTGCCTTTGATGTCTGTTATGTTTCCAATGTGGTTGTGTGACCCTAGAATAGACGTCAGAATGGAGGAGAAAGACATGAGTCTACAAATATGTTGTCAGGACTTACTGTGGATTTATTGGCAGGATTTGAAGCTGACTAACAAAGACCTACAAGACCTTTTAGAACTAATATCCAAAAAATATATTCTTTTCATTATAGGGGACTGGAATGTAAAAGTAGGAGCTCAAGAAACACCTGGAGTAACAGGCAAATTTGGCCTTGGAGTACAGAATGAAGCAAGGCAAAGGCTAATAGAGTTTTGCCAAGAGAATGCAATGGTCATAGCAAACACTCTCTTCCAACAACACAAGAGAAGACTCTACACATGGACATCACCAGATGGTCAACACCGAAATCAGATTGATTATATTCTTGCAGCCAAAGATGGAGAAGCTCTACACAGTCAGCAAAAACAAGACCGGGAACTGACTGTGGCTCAGATCATGAACTCCTTATTGCCAAATTCAGACTTAAATTGAAGAAAGTAGGGAAAACCACTAGACCATTCAGGTATGACCTAAATCAAATCCCTTATGATTATACAGTGGAAGTAGGAAATAGATTTAAGGGACTAGATCTCATAGACAGAGGGCCTGATCAACTACAGATGGAGGTTCATGACACTGTACAGGAAACAGGGATCAAGACCATCTCCAAGAAAAAGAAATGCGAAAAAGCAAAATGGCTGTCTGAGGAGGCCTTACAAGTAGCTGTGAAAAGAAGAGAAGCAAAAAGCAAGGGAGAAAAGGAAAGATATGCCCATTTGAATGCAGAGTTCCAAAGAATAGCAAGGAGAGATAAGAAAGCCTTCCTCAGTGATCAGTGCAAAGAAATAGAGGAAAACAACAGAATGTGAAAGACTAGAGATCTCTTTCGGAGAAGGCAGTGGCACCCCACTCCAGTACTCTTGCCTGGAAAATCCCATGGACGGAGGAGCCTGGTAGGCTGCAATCCATGGGGTCGCTAAGAGTCAGACACGACTGAGAGACTTCACTTTCACTTTTCACTTTCATGCATTGGAGAAGGAAATGGCAACCCACTCCAGCGTTCTTGCCTGGAGAATCCCAGGGACGGGGGAGCCTGGTGGGCTGCTGTCTATGAGGTCGCACAGAGTCGGACACAACTGAGGCGACTTAGCAGCAGCAGCAGCAGGAAAGTAATAAACAAATGAACCAGGAATCAGTCACCTCTCTCAGTAAACCACCCATAAGTAACAGCCCCTGCTGGCAGCCTTTGGTAATACGGGCATAGTAATTGGGAAGCAAGCTCAAAGGGGCCACTGGTCATCCTAGTGTTGACTCACTTTCAAGTGTACTCTCAAGGTCATCAAGTCCTTTCTCAAGACCAGATTTCAGCTTCCTCAGAACATCCTTGCAAGATTGTCAAGCAGAGACACTGAGGTCCTGGCAAGCAGGCCGCAAAAGAGAACAAGTTTCCAAAGTTGAAACATCTTGTCCTGACACCTGGACAGTCATGGGAGGAACAGGAGTGAGAATTACCCATAGGGAAACGGGATCTTGGATGAGCACCTATCACTCTTAGACTCAACATTCCTTGAAGATAGGAAAGATAGGAGATATCTCCTCTCTTACAGATGGGCAATCCAGGTCAAAAAGCTAGAGAAACTTTCTTGCCCAGCGAAAAACAACCAGTGAATGAAGGCACTGCTATGTGATAAGTCACACTTGACTCCAGGTCATTCTCTTTACTAAAGGTCCTTTGCACATCCTGGTTCCTCTTCCTGGAACATTTTCCTCTTCTTTTCATTTTTAGCTGAGTCACTTCTTACTGATTTTCCAGATTCAGTAGGAAATCATGTCCTCTAGATCTCTCCCCAGAGTCTAGGTTAGGGGGCCCCACTCCACCATCTTGCTGCCTTCATTCACTGCTCAGAGCCCTGGGTACCAATTAGTGACAACTTTGCTCCCTTTCCCACCAGGCTGTGAATTCTTTAGAGCAAGGACTGTGACTTATTTCATGGTTGAATTCCCAACTCATTGTAGAAAACCTGTACCTAATACAGTACAACAAAATAAAGTTTGCTGAATAAAAGTATGAACAAATAAATGGGCACCTCATCATGATGCTGCATTTGTCATCAATTTGACACTTCTCCTAATTAAATCTATTTCTTAATTTGCTCTATTTAAAATATTAGCTAATTCAAGTGGCCCACCCCTCTGCCTCCTCCCTCCAAAGCCTTCTAAAGGGCTTCCCTGAAGGCTCAGATGGCAAAGACTGCAATGCAGGAGACCTGGATTTGATCCCTGGGTCAGGAAGATCCCCTGGAGAAGGAAATGTCAAATCGCTGCAGTATTCTTGCCTGGAGAAATCCGTGGATAGAGCAGCCTGGTGGGCTACTGGCCATGGGGTCCCAAAGAGTAGAGCATGACTGAGGGACTAACACCTTCATTTTCATCCCTATGCCTCTTGTCCCCAAAACCTTCTGTAGGCCTCCATGTCGAGTGACATTAACAGGGAAACCCACCATTCACCAGTGTGAAGAAAAATACTTATAAAATCCTTACTCCTCTGCATGGTCTCCTGGAATTCTGCTGGGTGGTGATGGCCCTTAACTTATATTGGTGGTGGTGGGATGGGAAGCTGCCCCCGGAATCAGGCTCTGGATCCAGAGCCATCCAGAGTGAACAGAGAGACTTCCAAAGCAAAGGTCACCCAAGATGCTTGAATTGGATGGATATGGAGAGGACTTTTTGCCAAGACTAAGAACAGGTTCTCTTGGAGCCTCCAGCTACCAAGATGGTGGCCATGCAGGTGGGGGACTGGGGTTAAAAACTGAGAATGGATGAATCGGAGACTATTCTGGTAGAAGGATCCATAGTGATCATCCAGCTTAATTTTATCAGCATTTGGAAACTCAGCTCAGAGAGGGAAAGCAGCCAGCCTGTAAGACACGGACAGAGATGGGGCTAGACTTGTGGCCCAGAGCATCAGGGTCAGTAACCAGTGAGGTCATTTTCCCCAAACCTTCTCTTGTTTCTGAGCACTCTTCATAACATCCCTCCCAGTGGAACCAGTCTCAGGAAAAATGTTTGCAATGACAGGTTGCTCAGGACCCACCCTCCCCATCTGCCCACTCCATTGAGTCAGTAGAGTTTATCCTGAGAGTGAATATAGTCTGCCTCTGTATATATCCCCATATATGCAGTATCCCTCTGCACACGTGTCCCCAACCCCTCTACTCTCAGTGCAGCTGCCAGAAGTTAAAGCTCTCACCTTAAACCAAAGTCTCCATCATGGCCCCTGTGTCAACTACTCACTGCCACCCCGAACTCACCTACCTCTCTCTCCATGGCCCTACTGTCTTCCTTCTTTTCCAGAAAAATACCAATATCATTGCTGCCTTGGCCCTCTGCACAGACCATTCCCTCTTTATAGAACCGTGCTCTTGAAGCCAGTGTGAATTTGGTCCTGCCATTCAAACTCACAGTAAGTCCTGACTTAACACATTTAAGTCCTGATACAACACATTAAGACTTACACCACCTCCTCCCTTTAGATGACAACCCCAGGGTCAACTAACCACATCAGAAATATAAAAGACATCAAAGCCACAGGAGAGCTTGGAGTTCCACTTAACCTCCTTGCTGGGAAGACTACGGAGCTTATGGTCCAGAGAAGGAGAAGGACGCATCCAAACCTCCATGTGAATTAACAAAATTTATTCTCCTCTTCCATTTGATATCTTTTAGGTTTGTTGAAATTTTCTGCTTGGTAATACATTTTTAAAACAAAAGATTAAATAAAATTATCCAAAGTTTGTTTAAACTATAGATGCCTGAGCTCCTCCTTAAATATTCAGGGTCAGGGGCTCCGGAATGGCTGGCCAGAAAAGGAAGTAACTGAACTAGGGTGGCTCAAAGATACTTTTGACCTTGAGTTCTAATTGCTGTGACCCCCCACGCCATTTTCTGGAACCCCACTCTGCCTAGACATGACCCTCACCACCCTTCCCAAGACTTCCCAGGTGGCTCTCATGGTAAAGAATCCACCTGCAGTGCAGGAGACCCAGATTCTATCCCTGGGTTGGGAAGTTTCCCTGGAGAAGGGAATGGCAACCCACTCTAGCAATCTTGCTTGGAGAATTCCATGGACAGAGGAGAATTCCATGGACAGAGGAGCCTTCCGGGCTACACCCCATGGCGTCAAAAAGAGTCGGACATGACTGAGTGACTAACACAAGTACACAAGTACAAGTACAGGTGGCCAGAAAAGGGAGCAACTGGACTAGGGTGGCTCAAAGTTACTTTTAACCTTGAGTTCTAAGAGCTGTGACCCCCACACCATCCTCAGGAGCCCCACCTCTGCCTAGACATGACAGCAAAACCCTAGGTGCTTATCTTGCTTCATCTGGTTTCACCTAGTCAGCAACCAGGCAGGGGTGTTACTGCCCTCATTTGTTGACTGAGGAACATGAGACTCAGAAGGGGAAGATGACTTTCTCGACGGGAAGGATCAGAGCTGGGGAGTTCACCCAATTCTGCATCCTCTCCCACGGAGACTGGCTGTTCCCACTCTCAGCCTCTAGGGGCAGCAGCGAGTCGCACTCTTTGGCCCCAGAATCCAGAACCCAGTGCCTGGCCCTGGACTTGACACTGCAGGTCTACTTTCACCATTGGTGCTCATGACAACCCGCTAAGGAGGTTTGGAAAACCCCATTTTCCAGTTGAGGAAACTGATGTTTAGGAAAGAGAGGTGACTGGCCCAGGTCTCACAAGGACAGGAACCTAGCATTTGCGTTCTCAGGGAAGGACTTTCACTCAGATCCCATCGAGGCCAGTTGGTGGCAGGAAAGTTGCACTTGAATACCCTGTTTATTCCTTGACTCTGACTGTTTCAGTTGGTTGTAATGCCTGGTGCATTTGGCCTATGTCAACTCAGAACACCCAGTCTGGGAAGCATGGATGGGTGCCCACGTGGCATTAGGCTGGGAGCACCGGTAGAGAGCTTCAGGTCACCCAGGGTTAGCCTCCTCAGTTTACCCACCTGCACCTCAGCAGGGACCTGTAGCCCTGTCCTTGACATGACCGCGGCCAGGACAAAGTAGGGGTAGGGCCAGAGGCTTGGGGAGCTAGTGTTCCTCATGCTGACTGTGGTCCCATCATCAGAGCACAGGGCAGGTGCCCAAGCCTGGATCTGGGACATGGTGGACCCCATCCAGCCGAGCCTTGGACTGGTCAGCAGACTCACCTCCCAGGCTGTCTGTGCTCAGTTCTGCAAACACTGGGTTCCTCTTTCCTTTATTATGGACACAGAGCTGAAGGGCTGTGCCGAAATCTTGTGAAGAGAGATTTCCTGACTCAGGAACACAGCCCAAAGGACCAAATGTGATGTAGTGAGCTCGGACCTGATACTGGCCCCAGGCTTCAGCTGCTTCATTGTAAAATGGCAAAACAATTCCATGCCTAGTGGCAAAATGGAAATTCAGTTCAGTTCAGTCGCTCAGTTGTGTCCGACTCTTTGCGACCCCATGGACTGCAGCACGCCAGGCTTCCCTGTCCATCACCAACTCCTGGAGCTTGCTCAAACTAATGTCCATCGAGTCAGTGATGCCATCCAACCATCTCATCCTTTGTTTCCCCCTCTCCTCCTGCCCTCAATCTTTCCCAGCATCAAGTCTTTTCCAATGAGTTAATTCACATCAGGTGGACAAAGTATTGGAGCTTCAGCCTTAGCATCAGCCCTTCCAATGATATTCAGGGTTGATTTCCTTTAGGATGGACTAGTTTGATCTCCTTGCAGTCCAAGGGACTCTCAAGCATCTTCTGCAACATCACAGTTTAAAAGCAAAATGGAAATTACAATACCCCAACTCTGGGGTTGGGCAGACTGGGTTCGAATCCTCTTTTTGCCTGTTGCTGGCTGTGTGGCCTGGACAAGGAGCTTCATCTCCCTGAGCCTCAGGTCCCTAAGTGTGAAATGGGACTAACTATGGGCTTCTCCTCCCAGGAGTGCCATGAGGAAGAGGTGGGATAATGTGTTTAGGCCCCTGATAACACTGTTACAACAGTGATGTTGATGACTACAACTGTTGCTTGTGGTCACCACACTCCCCTCCACCTCAGGTTTGTCATCTGTTTATGAGCCCACTGCACAGGGTTATGGAGAGACTGTAGTGGGTAGATTAAGTAGCCATTATGCTTAATCAGTTGCAACTGAATTTTTTCTTTTTGTTTGCAGTAAAGACTAAATGAGCTTAAATGGGCTCAGATCTACCTGTGTCTGCAAATTCTGTCACCCTTGGGTGCTAATATATAGCCCTTGGCACAGTTGGTTTCTCATCTTCTTGCACCAAGTTGGGGAGTCTTAAGTAGGACCCTGATTGACTGTAGGGCCTGGATGGAGCTTTCTGCCAAGATGCCCTGCCAGGAAGCTCCTAGGCTTGGAGGGAAGGATTGATTAGTGATGTCTTCCATAAATTCAGGAGGAGAGAGTGGAGACACTGCATGTTTGCCAATGTAGGACCAGGTCATCTCTAAGGTCCCTGCAGCCAGTGTCACCACATGCTCATGGAATGTGGGACCCTGGGACTTGCCTGGTGCTGGAGGAAGAAGGAGACCCTGATCTGAGTTCCACTCTTGGTTCTGTTAATAACCTGCTTTGTGACTGTGACCAAGACGTTCATTTTCTCCTGTGATCTCCATTTCCTCTAACTGCAAAGTGAACAGTGGTTCTCTGTTAAACAGCTTACACTTCAGGGCTCTGAGAGAGGATCAGGAACCTCTGGGGCTACGTTGCCACATTCCCACCAGATGGCGCACATGGCACTCTTGCTTTTCAGGAATCCCATCAGCTCCTTGGGCACAGTGATAACTGCCCACTCTCTGAGGCCATGAGGACCAGGACCACAGGGCATCATCCCCAGGACCTGACACACAGATGCTCAACAATTATTTATTACAGCCTGCAGAAGCATTTTCTTTATTGCTGATTAAAGTGTACATATTTAGAAATACATGCATTTTATTTTTTTAATAAATTTATTTATTTTAGTTGGCGGCTAATTACTTTACAATATTGTAGTGGTTTTTGCCATACATTGACATGAATCAGCCATGGGTTTACATGTGTTCCCCATCCTGAACCCCCCTCCCACCTCCCTCCCCATCCCATCCCTCTGGGTCATCCCATTGCCCCAGCCCTGAGCATTTATCTCATGCATTGAACCTGGAATGGTGTTCTGTTTCACATATGATAATATACATGTTTCAATGCTATTCTCCCAGAACATCCCACCCTCACCTTCTCCCTCAGAGTCCATAAGACTGTTCTATGCATCTGTGTCTCTTATTCTGTCTCGCATATAGGGTTATCATTACCATCTTTCAAATTCCATATATATGCATTAGTATACTGTATTGGTGTTTTTCTTTCTGGCTTACTTCACTCTGTATAATGGGCTCCAGTTTCATCCATCTCAATAGAACTGATTCAAATGTATTCTTTATAATGGCTGAGTAATATTCCATCGTGTATATGTAGCATAGCTTCCTTATCCATTCATCTGCTGATGGACATCTAGGTTGCTTCCATGTCCTGGCTATTGTAAACAGTGCTGCGATGAACATTGGGGTACACGCGTCTCTTTCAATTCTGGTTTCCTCAGTGTGTATGTCCAGCAGTGGCATTGCTGGGTCATATGGCAGTTCTATTCCCAGTTTTTTAAGGAATCTCCACACACTGCATTTTATTTATAACAGCACAATAAGCTTGCTTTTAGAGTCATCCTTGGGTGTGCATCCCATCCTTTTCCCTTGCTGGTTGTGTGACAGAAGACAAGTGCCCTAACATCTCTGAGCTCTGTTTTTGTTGGTAGTGGTGATGGTAGACATAAACTGTAATTCTCTTTTTAAAAAATTTTATTTAGGAAAAGTCACATAATATCAGTTCAGTTTAGTTCAGTCGCTCAGTTGTGTCCGACTCTTTGCGACCCCACGGACTGCAGCACACCAGGCTTCCCTGTCCATCACCAACTCCCGGAGCTTACTCAAACCCATGTTCATTGAGTCGGTGATGCCATCCAACCATCTCATCCTCTTTCGTCCCCTTCTCCTCTCGCCTTCAATCTTTCCCACCATCAGGATCTTTTCAAATGAGTCAATTTTTCACATCAGGTATTAGAGTTTCAGCTTCAGTATCAGTCTTTCCAATAAATACTCAGGACTGATTTCCTTTAGGATTGACTGGTTTGACCTCCTTGCAGTCCAAGAAACTCTCAAGAGTCTTCTCCAACTCCACAGTTCAAAAGCATCAATTCTTCGGTGCTCAGCTTTCTTCATAATCTAACTCTCACATCCATACATGACTAATGAAAATGCCATAGCTATGACTAGAATATAAAACGTACTATTTTAAACACATTTAACTGTACAGTCCAGTGGCATTAAGTACACTGACATTATTGTACAACTCCCACCATCATCTGTCTCCTACCTAAACTGAAACTCTGTTCCCATTAAACTCTAACTCCCTATTCCTTCTCGCAGCCCCTCTGTTCAGGTCAGTCTTATCTGACTCTTTGTGACCCCATAGACTGAAGCACACCAGGCTTCTCTATCCTTTGCTATCTCCCCCAAGTTTGCTCAAATTCATGTCCATTGAGTTGGTGATGCCATCCAGCCATCTCATCCTCTGTTGCCCCTTTCTCCTCCTGCCCTCAATCTTACTCCTGGCATCTACCTATGTATTTTCTAACTCTATGAAGTTGACTATTCTAGGTACCTTGTATAAGTAGAATCAAATGGTATTTGTCTGCACCTAACATATATTGGAATGCCTTTTTCAGGTTAGCTTAGTATATGTCTTACAAGCAGACTGTACCTTCTTTTTATCCCCTGCGCTATACAATAGGTTCTCTCGTTAGTTATCCATTTAATTTTATTTATTTATTTTTGCTGCAGGTTAGTTCCTGGATCGGATATCAAACCCTCACCCCCTGCATTGGAAGCGTGGAGTCTTAACTACTGGACCACCAGGGAAGTCCCTCGTTAGTTTTATATACCTAGTATTGTACACATGTCAATCCAATCTCCTAGCCCATCCCACCCACCTCTTCCCCCCTTGGTAACCACACGTTGCCCTCTACATCTGTGTCTATTTCTGCTTTGCAAATAGGTTCATCTGCACCATTTTTCTAGAGTCCACATGTATGCACTAATATACAATGTTTGTTTTTCTCTTTCTGACTTACTTCACTCTGTATGACAATCTCTAAGTCCATCCAGGTCTCTGCAAATGGCACAATTTCCTTCCTTTTGGCCTGAGTAATATTCCATTGTATTTATGTACTGCATATTCTTTATCCATTCCTCTGTTGATTGACATTGAGGTTGTCCCCATGTCCTGGTTATCGTAAATAGTGCTGCAGTGAACACTGGGGTGTATGTATCTTTTGGAATTATGGTTTTCTCCAGGTATGTGCCCAAGAGTGGAATTTTTGGGTCTTATGGTAACTCTATTTTTAGTTTTTTAAGGAACCACCATACTGTAGTCCATAGGGCCTGTAACAACTACCAACTTACAGCCCACCAAGAGTGTAGGAGAATATCCTTTTCTGCACTCCCTCTCCAGCAATTATTGTTTGTAGATTTTTTGATGGTGGTCATTCTAACCAGTGTGAGGTGTTACCTCATTGCAATCTTGGTTTGTAGTTCTCTAATAATTAGTGATATCAAATACCTTTTCACATGCCTTATGGCCATCCATAAGTCTTCTTTGGAGAAATGTCTATTTAGGTGCCTTGCCCATTTTTTCACCGGATTGTTTGTTGCTTTGATATTGAGTTGCATGAGCTGTTGGTAGCTCTGGGTTTTTTTTTTTTTAATTGTAAAACAAGAACTAGAATATCCTTTACCTTAGTAGAGCTGCAGGGGGAACTAAGTGAGGACATGTCAGTAGAGAATCCAGCCCAGCCCTGACTAGAGAAGATACTCCATGAATAATAGTGGATGTCATCATTACTTTGTTGTTGTTTGGTTCCTAAGTTATGTCCAATTCTTTTGCAACCCCACGGACTGTAGCCTGCCGGGCTCCTCTGTCCATAGGATTTCCCAGACAAGAATACCAGAATGGGTTGTCATTTCCTTCTCCCAATCCAGAGATCGAACCCACATCTCCTGCATTGGTAGGGGGGTTCTTTACCACTCAACCACCAGGGAAGCCCATCATCATTACTATTATTTCAATAAACAGTAGTGAGTGATGACCTGATGCAGCATTTAGGAGCCCAAGAGAATAGTGAGGGCAACAAGGGGCAGTGTGTGTAGTTCTTAAAAGTACGATAGGCCTGGGCTCAAGTCTTGGCTCTGCTACTTACTAGCCTTATGATTTTTCTCTTTCTTGGACTCAATTTACTCACCTGTAAAGTGGGCACAATGGGTATACCTACATCATTGAACTGGTCTAAAAGATACACAGTTAACATGTATAAACCTGGACACACAGTCCCTAAAGATGTACTTTCTGCTTGGCCTGCTGGAATGGGAGCCCCATGAGGCAGGGATCTTTTCTGTTTTGTTCCCTGATGTGTCCCCTGTGTCATAACAATACCTTGTGATCATGGCTGATGAACACATGTTCCCTGACATGCTGTTGTTCCTGTTATTATAGCACACAGATCGGGGACCCTGTCCATGGGTGACTTCCCTGAGGGACAGCATGTTGCTCTGTTTTCAAGTATTTTCCACGCACATCTGCCTCTCCCCAGACACTGGGCACTTCTGCTGCATTAGAACCCACCTCTCCCTTCTCTCTGGTCCCTCCCTTTTCCAGTGACCACTGGTATGTACAGTGGCAAGAACGTGGACTTGGCTGGCTGGGGGCTTCTCCCCTCATTGATGGGCTCCTCTGAGCCTGTTGCATCTCTGCTCTGGGAGCTAATGCCAGGCTCAATATTTCTCCAAGCTGCTGTGTCGGTACAACAAGAAGATGCCAGTCCAGGGCCAGCACAACATGGGGTGCAACAGTGCCCCTTCCTGCCCACTCTCCAAACTCTGGAGAGCAAAGGGCACAGGCAGTGGGTGGGGAGGCTGGTTCCCTCAGAGGCCATCTGAGGTCCAGGCAGGTGCATCCAGGCCATCCTGGAGACAGAAGTGATGACAGTTCCTCCTGTGTGTCCCATCACTTCGTCCCTCTCCGGGAACAAGGAATTTCCTTGCACAGAAGATATTTGCTTTTCAGGGCCAAAGACGCCAGCCACGAGGGTCGTGAGATGAATTTCTCATTGAAATTTTCCAATGAAGCATGAAGGATTAGCTGTCCTAGGACTAGGACATCCTACCCCTGGCATGAAAGCTAATCCTCAGCCAGGGCAGCTTCCTGGTCCCACTGACTCAGACCTTAAGCTCTGAGCTGGTATCTTTTTCTGAACACAGCTCAACTTCCTGACGAGAAAGATTCTAGAAGGTCATCCAGGCTACCGAGACCACAGAGGGCAAGTGTGGGGTTGAGGCTGCACAGAGGCAGGGGCAGGGCTGGCTGAGGCTCAGGGTTCCCACTCAGCTCCCAGGTTTCACCCCCAGGCACCCCCTTCCCAAACTCTGCCTAACACAATGGTAGACTTACAGAAGTGCACCCTTCTCCCATCCACAATGTAATTTCTTCACTTTGCTATGAAAAAAAGCTGAAGGAATTGTCATTTTGCTTTTGAAATCAACCAGACAGGAACAATTCATCCAATTTATAAAAGGCTCCCGTTTCTCACACTTGAATTGCCTCTGCAGGAATTCTTGGCAAATATCAAAATCAAAGTAACAACTGTTTGCAAACGTATTGTCATTTTCATGACTGCTAAATATAAAAATTAATAAAGTTGTCATAATGTTACAGTCTGAAGACCTTTAATTTAAACTTCGAGCCGTTATGACATTTTTCTGGTTTTGAAGGTAATGCATTTTGTTTTTTCAGCTTGCAAACATTTTCCTAAGCCCTGGGCTCTGTGTCTGGAACACCTATTGGGTTAAACAGCTCTCCCAGGTATTGGGCCCTAGAAAATGTAGAACTGCTTCTCATGGGCTGATGGATGGACAAGGAGGTCTCATCCCCCACCCCCAGGCTCTTCTTCCTCCTGCTCCATGAAATGCCCCTCAAACACTTTGCCCAAACCTCCCAGAGAAGAGTCACTACACAGTAGAAAGGAAAGTTCAACGGGTCTGGCTCCTTCCCAAGTCCCTTTGAAGCCCAGACACCTTATCTTTTCCGCCCTTGGGTCCCTCAGAGCTGGCATAGGATCTGACTTAGAGTAGGAATCAAATGATGTTTGGGGGAGGAAAGAAGAAAGAGAGGATGGGAAGAGCAGAGAGGAAGGAAAGGAAGAAAGAGCAAAGAAAAGAGAGAGGGTGTTGGAGAAGGGCGTCAGCTACGCCCCATCTGACCAGATCACTGAGGGCAGGGACCTCAGAGGACCTGGCTTGGCTAACTGGCATTGACTGTCTGAATGTGTGAATGAATGAACAGACAAGAGGACGGGGTCAACAGCCTACTGACCTCCCAGAATTTGACTTCTTGTCTGTCTTCTCCCTGTGTCCTCTTCCAGATGCCTCCTGCTAAAGTGAACTGGATCCCTCATCCATCTATTCATTCATTCACTTAACAAATGTGAACAGTTTTGCGCTAGGACCACTCATCCACTCAATAACTGTTTATTGAGCACCTCCTGCGTCAAGCCCTATGTCAAGATGAATGAATCTTGGTCCTTGTCCCAGAGAGATTGGCCAGCCTCCAGGGAAATAGATGAGTCATTGAGGTCAGCTCACAACTGGTAGGAAAGTGTGATCTCATTGTTTACTCCTCCAAACTACCAGAGGCAGGTAATAGTTTATCCCCATTTTATAGACAAGGAAATTGAGGCACAGAAAGGTAAAGTAAATTGCTCAAGGTCACCCACCTAGTAAGTGGCTGAGCTGGGATTTGAGCCTAGGTAACCTGGTCCCAGAGTCCATGCTCTGAGACGTTTACATCACACCGTCATTTTCACCTTAATGATTGGCATCCATCTTCGACTGTCTGAGCCCTTAAAGGATAGGAAGCACTCTGATTCATTCATTTTTTTCTGTTTCCTTAGCATCATTCAGCCCAAGTTTTGCTCAGGGGAGGCACTCCATAAAAGTTTGTTGGTTGAAAGAATGTGTATTAGCCCTTTTCCCTCTGCTAGACTGGGGCTCCTTCAGGTCAGGGACCACAGTTCTGCCATCTTTGTGTCCCCAGCAGCCACCTAGAGCCTGGTTTGTGATTGTTGTTGTTCAATCACTGAGTCGTGTCCAACAGTATGCAACCCTATGGACTGTAGCCTGCCAGGCTCCTCTGTCCTCCATTATCTCCTGGAGTTGGTTCAAATTCATGTCCTTTGAATCGGTGATGCTATCTAACCATCTCATCCTCTGCCCCCGCTTCTCTTATTGCCTTCATTCTAGGTCCCAATGAACACCACATTGAATTAAAATGAAAAGAGTAAGCTAATCAATAGTTAGACCAATTGGCTGAATAGAGAATGTAGAGGATAAGATCCAGAATCCAGCAAGAAGAATCCAGAATTCCATCCATCCGTCCTTCCTCCCACCCTTCCATACATCCACTCATCCCATCTTTCAATCATTCATCATATATTTTTGGAACTTCTGTTCTGGCCCTGCCCCATGCCAGGCTCTGGGGTCCCAAAGACCACTCGTGTGTGTTCCAGCCCTCAGCACCCAATCAGTCACTCAGTCATATCTGACTCTTTGTGACCCCATGGACTGCAGCACGCCAGGCTTCCTTGTCCTTCGCCAACTCCCAGAGCTTTCTCAAACTCATGTCCATTGAGTCGGTGACACAATCCAACCATCTCATCCTCTGTTGTCCCCTTCTCCTCCTGCTTCAATCATTCCCAGCATCAAGGTCTTTTCAAATGATTCAGTTCTTCACATCAGGTGGCCAAAGTATTGGAGCTTCAGCTTCAGCCTCAGTCCTTCCAATGAGTATTCAGGACTGATTTACCTTAAGATTGACTGGTTTGATCTCCTTGCAGTCCAAAGGACTCTCTAGAGTCTTCTCCAACACCACAGTTTAGAAGCATCAATTCTTCGGCGCTCAGCTTTCTTCATAGTCCAACTCTCACTTTCATACATGACTACTAGAAAAATCATAGCTTTGATTACATGGACCTTTGTCGGCAAAGTAACGTCTCTACTTTTTAATATGCTGTCTAGGTTGGTCATGGTTTTTCTTCCAAGGAGCAAGCATCTTTTAAATTCATGGCTGCAGTCACCATCTGCAGTGGTTTTGGAACCCAAGTAAATAAAGTCGGTTACTGTTTCCATTGTTTCCCCATCTATTTTCCATGAAGTGATGGGACCAGATGCCATGATCTTAGTTTTTGAATATTGAGCTTTAAGCCAGCTTTTTCACTTTCCTCTTTCACCATGTTCAGGCAAACATGCACACTAACAACTATTTTCCCCAAAGCAGGTAATGTTCTTGAAGATGTTCTGTACATTGAAAACTTGATGCAAATGGTTGGAATTTTCCCTCTTGCTGCCTTAGCTGCTGTCCCTGGCAGAGCCTGGTCCTGAGGACAGCCTTTCAGAAACACTGAATTGAGTTTAACTGAGCATTTTGGGACTTGAAAGAAGAAACCTTACAACATTATGATGTAGTTGGAGATACTACAGATAATACAAAAGGCCGATGTTGGCAGAATTCCCAAACTTGGGGTATCTGTGAGTATATTTGTCTCCCAGGGGCTTTTAATAATTAGCCAGACCTCAGCTGGAATCCTAACCCTGCTGCTGACTAGCTGTGTGACCTTGCACAAGTTACATGGACTCTCTGAGCATCCATTCCTCATTTGCAAAGTAGAGCTCACGATAGTGCATTTGCTAAAACTGGTGTGAGGATTAGGTAAGACTTAAGCCTGAAAGCAGTGAATCCTGCGTCTGGCACACGGTGAGTGCTCGGAAAAGATAACTCTGCCGAGGGGAAAGGGTTGAGGCTGGGAACCAGGACAGGGTCTCTTTCCTGATCCTACTTCTTAGAGGTGGTGATTTTAGGCAAGTCGGCTCTCTGAACCGTCTCTCTAACATCAGATGCTGATCCTGGTTGGGAGAACTGGGAATGCATTGAATTAAAAAGAGAATACATCATCCTGGAGCCTTATGTGGTGCCCCCTTCTGAATTAAAAGGGAGGAAAGTGCAGAGAAAATAGAACTCCTTGCCTTTCCTCACAGTACACAAGTCTTGTGGGGGTCTCTCTCATCGTCACTCTCAGGTTTCTCATCTCTCTGGACCATCCTCCCTGGGCCTCCTCTCTGACTTCCTGGACCTGCTTTCCATCAACTCCTCCCTGTTCCCAGAGCCAGGTCTGAGGCTCTCACACCCTGCAAATCTCCCCCATCCTTCATGACACCTCCCATATGAAATCCTCATTGATCCACCGAGATGGCCCTTCTTAATTTTCTACCTTGTAGCTTTTGAATAGGTCTCTTCCTTTTCTACACACACACACACGCACACACACACACACACACACACACACACACACAACTGTCAATTCTGGGAGGCCAAAGTCTGAGATTCATCTCTTGTTTCCCAGGATAGCTTACACAGAATGAGCTGAAATTTGCTTGTCAATGGCATCTGTTAGGATTATTTGGGTTGTTTGTAACGGTAAACACAACCCGAACCGACTTAAGTGTAAAAGGGAGTCATTGGCTCATGTTAACTCAAAGGTCAATGGATTTCAGACACGGCTGAATCCAAATGCTCAAAGGAAAGTTTCAGGACGATTTCTCTCTGTGACTTGGATTTGCTTTCCTCTTCAGCGGCTTCATTCTCAAAATGACCCTCCCCAAAGTGTAGTAGAGAGGCCACCAGACTCACTTTCTCTCTTAGCAACCCTGGCAGAAAGAGCACTGACTCTTTCCTATTATCCCTTCAAAAGTCTAGGCCTGATCCCCATTGGTCCAACTGGGGCACATGCCGAGCTCTGAGCCAATCACAGTGGCGGGGGTGAAGAAATACACTGATTGGCCAATATGAAAAGATGCCTGCAAAGGAGCAGAGGTGGAATGCTTAGAGGGATGGGAGAACCGGCAGGGGAGCGTGGCCAAGGTAAGGACTGATTTCAAGGAGGAGGAAGTGATGTCTGTAGTGCGATCAAGTAAGATGAGGCTGACACGTACGCACGTAGAGATTGTTGAGGGCCTGATGAGCGCTGAGTTGGTAGGGTGACCAATGAAAATGGGTGGGTGGAAGCGAGAACGTATCCCAAGTAAGTGTGTTGCTTGAGGGGTGACCTGTGGACTAGTAGTATCGGCCTCTCCAGGAAGGTTTGAGAAAACGCTGAATCTCAGGCCCCTGCCCAGACCAACCGACCAGACGCTGCAATTTAACAAGAGCCCAGAGCTGAGAAGGCTGTTCAGGCTGAGAAACCCAGCTCTGGGAAAACTGGCTATAAAGCGGTAGAGGAAGGGGAGGAGGGAACTGGAGGGATTGTGGCCCTGAGGGAGGGACTTCGATTCTTCCTTAAAGGAGGGCCTGGAGCATGTTCCATTGTGCATTCTTAACAATGATAAAAATTAACTTTCTGTTCACAACATGAAACTTCATTCGTATTTTGCAGGACACTGTTTCAGATTTGCATAAATCAGATTCACCTAGATGTGAGCTGAATCTATTCGATGCCTGAAGGAAGGAATGTCGTGGTGGGGTTCTCTCCTGAGAGCCTCCCACCGTGGGTCTTTTGGCACCTGGAGGCCTCCCCGGGATCACTGATTCTGGGCCAGGGACGTCGGGTGCTGAGGGCCCCGCAGAGACTTCTGTAAGAACGGAAGGCCACTCTAATCCCTTGGCTCTTCATTCTTTGTCCCCTCATCTGGCTTCATGTGACTCTCCTCCGCGCCCACGGGGATTCTCGGGTTGTTCACAGAGGTGGTGCTGGCAGAAGGAGGTTGACACAACAAAGGCTGTCACGTGTGTCACTGGGCCAGAAGGGCCCTGTGAGCCACCACAGTCAGGCTGTCTTCAGCCCCAGGGGCACGAAGGAGACAAGAGAGGGCTGGGCTCTGAGGTCACTTTGTGCAGGATGTGCGGGGTGTGGAGACCCTTGGGGGCTTGGGACCCTCCTGTCACTGAGGATCCCAATGCCCCAGCCTGACACCTCCAGGATGTGGTCTGTTGGCTGCCACCCTGTGAGTCCCTCCTCCCAGGAAGAGTTGTAGAACCAGGGGGTGATGAAGGGGCCCAGCTTCATGAATCCCAATTCCCTGTAGCAGCAGTGGGGAAAAGGCCAGAGCAACATGGGGGACTCAGCATGGACGTGGCAGGGTAGTGCCAGGCCAGAAGGAGAACCCAGGGCACCTCTCCTCTCTGAGGGCCTAACACCCCCGTCCTCCAGCTCCTCTTGCTCTCGCCGGAAGACCTGGGTTCACACTCTCTCTGCCTTCTTCTAGCTGTGTGGGAGTGAGCCAGGCAGTCTCTCTAAGATTCAGTTTCCTCATCTGCAAAACAGGGATACTAACAGCCACTTCCTAGGATGGTTGTGAGGACCTCAAGGAATGCTCCATGTAAGGAGCACAGCACAGGGCTGGGCATAAACAGCTAAGGTCTATTAGTAAAGAACCCACCTGCCAATGCAGGAGACATAAGAGATACAGGTTTGATCCTTGGGTCAGGAAGATTGCCTGGAGAGGGGATGGCAAGCCAGTCCAGTATTCTTGCCTGGAGAATCCTATGGACAGAGGAGCCTGGTAGGCTATGGTCCATAGGGTCACAAAGGGTGGGACATGACCGAGAGACTTAGCACGCACACAAGGTCGATTAACTATCATAATGTTGCTATTATTATCCTTGTTTTTCAAAGGGGGAGACTACAGTTGTGTCCTAGTAGGCTGAAGAATTGGGATCTGAGCCCAAGATTTCTAACTCCCAGCCACACATTTAGTTACATCATTTCTCTGAGACTCAGTTTCCCATCTTTAAGATGGAGCTAAGGATATTGAACTTGAAGTCAAGCTTTGAAAATTTAGCAAGATCAAGAAGGCCAAGTGCCCAGAACAATGCTGTGCTGTGTTTAGTCTCTCAGTGCTGTCTGACTCTTAGCGACCCCATGAACGTTAGCCGGCCAGGCTCCTCTGCCCGGAACGGAGCCCGGCATAACAGAATATGCTGCTTGATGCAAATTATCATCAGTGTAAGAAGCATGAATTTGTAACATTATGGCTCCACCTTGTGGTGTCATCTGGGAACTGCGCATTCATCAGCCATCCTGGGCTTGCAGGGGCAGAGGGTGGAGGCAGGAGGTAGGGGCGTTGGTGGGGAGTGGAGAGAAGGGTGACTGAAGCTCACTGGCTCTCTTGCCTCTATGATTGTGGGGGCTCATTCTGTGGAGCGGGGGTGAAGTGGGGTGGGGGCTGAAGAGAGGTGGGGGATGACGGTGTGTTCTCATAACCGCTTGAGTTATCCCTCCACATCTTTGCACAGGCTGTTCCCTCTGCCTCTCAGTTTATGGACCACCCACTGGTGGAGGCAGTTTGCAACACTGTCTAAGCTACTGCATCAAGGCTTTCTTGTTGCATTTTCTCAGGATTACCCTATAAAATAGGCACTATTCTCACTCCCATTTTGCAGAAGAGGAAACTGAGGTTCAGAGTCGGTGGGGAGGATAGCATTTGAACCTGACCCCAAAGTTGTGCCCTTCACAGTCATGCCAAAGTGCCACATCAGGGACACCCACTCGCTGAAACACACAATTGTCATGAAAGTCTCATGTGAAGAAAGGGTTCAGGGCTTCACTTTGTGGGACCAGCAGGCCTGACATTTCCACCCACTGGGAAGGCCCTAGCATTTCCAGGGCCTCTGAGGCCAGGATTCTGACCTTCTAAGTGTGTGTTAGCTTATTCTTCAATTTTATCTTTTCCAGGCAGATTCTGAAGTGTACCTTCTACACTGAAAAAGCAACTTTGGGGCAAATGTCTTATACAGGAAAGGAAAGCATAGCACAGAGGAGCAGGGACTGGGGATCTAGGATTAGAAGGTACAGGCAGCTTCACTGGTAGCAGCTATTGACTGAGTCCTAAACAGCCTGGAGCCAATCTTTCAGCCTGGCTCATGCATCTCACTGGAATGTCATCACTATGCTCAGCCTCAGGAGTCCTCAGAAATACTCAGACCCTAGGCCAGCTGCCCGAAGAGGGGGATGTTCACTCCAGTTCTTCCCTCATTAGAGCATCATTCCTTTGGTTCAGTTCTTAGAGGATTTTCTACCTCAATCAATAGCCACCTTAGAGAGATGTTTCATCTGGTCAGTTTCAAACAAATCCAAACCCAAGCTCTAAGTAAGGGACTGCTTTCAGTTTGGTTGCGAGATCACTGATGGGTAAATCAAGATGACAGTTTCTTGAGATGGGGTTGGAGAGTTCCACGGTGACTCTCCTGGGCTTAACATCTTACCATGTTTCTGGCAGGGGTCCTAAGCTGATCCTAGTAGTGGGAGGTTGTCTGGATCCCTGAAACTGACAGCAAAGAGAGACATTAGAAGGTGCTACCATGAGAAGGATCTGTAGTGGCCATGGTTTTGCCAGGGACCTCTCTGGCCTCTGGTCCTGTCCCCCTCCCATCTCCCCAATACTCATCAATGGTGGAAAGACCTTTAGAGACTGTTCATGTTTTCTAGATGGGAGAAGAGAGGCCCAGAGAGGGGATGGGACTGGTATAAAGTCACCAGAGAGCTGGTAGCTGAACTGGGATTTGAACCCAGGTGTCAGGATGCCCAGGCCAGGATTATCTTTCTGGTCATCTTCTCTGGCTTTTGCCATCATCGTGGAGAATTCCATGGAAGCAGCAAGGGGGCTCATGGATGAGTGAGGCCCTCCTTGGCTCCCTAGGGGAACAACAGCTTGCCCCTCCTGCTTGATGGGGGTCTCATCTCCTTCCTGACTCCTGCCTGGGACCCAGTCTTGGTGAGAAACCTAAAAGGAGGCAGAGGTGGCCCCAAAAGAGGCTATGATGACAGTCCAAAAAATCGACCAGGACAATGTTCCTTCTCTGTCCAGCCCAGGCTCCCCACAGAAGACTTGGAGGTTTGGGATGAAATGGAAGCACAGTGACTACACAAATTCTTCTTTAAAAAATATTTTGGCTGCACTGGGTCTTTGTTGCGGCGCACAGGCTTTCTCTAGTTGCAGAGCACGGGCTCTGTAGCTCGTGAACTCAGTAGTTGTGGTGCTGGGGCTCTCTAGTTTGGACACATGGGCTTAGGTTGTCCTGGGGCATGTGAGATCTTAGTTCTCCCACCAGGGATCGAGCCCACGTCCCCTGCATTGGAAGGCGGATTCTTAACCTCTGGACCACCAGAGAAGTCCAACAAATTCCTTCAAGACTCAGAAATCAGTTGGCTCTACTGAAAAGCTTCTCACAATACATTAGTGAAATATCCTAAGATTCTCACCTCAGTGCCCTTTGCCATAAAGTGGGATAGGGTGGGAACTTAACCACAATACAAAGAACAGCCTCCAAGGAATGGGTCTGGCCTAGAAACCTAATGGAATGAGATATTTCAATTAATTGACCACCAGAGCAAAATATTTTAGGAATCCATCATAGTAGCCTTCCCTATTTGGTGACATAGCCTAGGAATCCCATAATACTGATCATCATGGAGTAAAAACAAAATCAGCAATTTCACTGAAATATTTATCATTATGGAGTAGGTGACTCCGGGAACCTCATGACAAACCTCTTCACCATGGAATAGGTTAGTTAAGGAGCCCCAGCTTGACACTGCTGACTCTGATGTGGGCTGCCCCCAGAACCCACTCACACTCACCACTATGGAATGGGCTCCTCCACACATCTGTCTCTAGCAAGAGTCACTATGGCATATGGCAGCCTGGACTCCCACCATCATCATCATCACCATGCTGTGGGCGATCTCGGGATCCCTACTGTGACACTGGTCCCTGGGGATTTGCCATCCAGGAAGCCAGCTTTAGTGCTGAGTGTTGATCAAAGCGTGGAATCTGTGCCCGGTGGGCTGTCCATGGTCCCAAGATTTTACACTTGCTTTCAGGATTCTTGAGAAAGAACAGTTCAACATGAAGATGGAGGATGGGTTGGGGGGATTGGGAGATAGTAGTAGGGCTAGATATGAGAAGAAAAAAAGTTACGTTCAATCAGCCAGCTAATGTAAGAGGCCGGGAAGTGTTTGTCCTGGGAAAAACCAGAAAGCCCACGTTAACCGAGCACCTACTATGCCAAAGATCTGCATCTCTCATTTAATTCTCACAACAACCATGCAACATAAGGACCACAGATAGGGAAGAGAAGACTCAGTGGTGTGAATGGATTTGTCCAGGTTATACTGGGTGGCAGAACTGTTCCTAAAATCTGGACTTTTGACTCTTCTCCTAAACAGCTGAGCGCTGGCAGGCACAGGGGCTATGGATCCCAAGAGCCCTGAAATTCCTACTTGTGAAACAAAGCACATTTCCCATAATTCAGGACTTCCCATTAGTGGAGGAAGGGGAGTTGGCAGTATCATGTTAATGCTTAAAAGAAGCTTGGAGCAGAAGAATGCATTTGAGGCCCCCATGGACCACTTCCCCATTCTCGAGTCCCCATGTATTGTCATGCCAAGTAAGATAACTTCATATGGGTATGATAATCACCCTGATCTGACAGGTCAGAGGTAAGGGGATTTGTTGGGCACCATTAGAGAAATGAGGGTGGAGGTTCCTAAACAACTCAAAGGAGTGGAGATCTGATAAAGAGAGAGGGAGAGTGGTGGCGATGAGAAGGGAGGACAAGAGATTAAGTTGACTGAAACACAGACTTATAAAACTCATTCATTTGTCCCTGTCATACATAGACTTATCTGAAAGAAGATTATTAAAAAAAAACTGCTGGAAAATACATTGTAACCCCAATGTCCTACCATCTTCTAGCACAAGACAGTACAGCATTCTCACCTTGGCAGGTAGTCATCCATCCATCCATCCATCCATCCATCCATCCATCCATCCATTCATATGTTCTTCTTATATCCCTTACCATTATCTTTCTCCTCATCTTTCCATTTACCCACCTATCCATCCACCTAATGTTCCCCTCTCCCTTCTTTTTATCCATCCATCCTCCATCCATCTTTATAGTTTTCTTTTTCCTTCCTTCTCCCATTCTGTTATCTATATATTATCTATAACACCGCTCCACCATTCATCTTCCCACCCAATAGTAAGAGACCCTTCTTTCCTTCCATTCATCCGCTCACCTTCCTGTCCATACATGAACCCTTTCACCATTCATCCTTTTATCCAACCATTCTCTCTTCCTTCTTTCATTATTTTATCCATTTTCCCTTCCATCCATTCATCATCTATCCCTCTATCACTCCATCATCTTTCATCTTTCCAGTTTCTCTTATATCCATCAATTATGTTATCTCTCTTTCCTTCTATTTCCTTTCCATCTATTCATCTATCCACTTAAATTCCCTTCTTTCCATTTTCCTTCCATCATACTCTGTTCGCATCTCCTTTTATTTATCTGTCCACCGATCCATCCATTCCTCCACTTATTCTTCCATACATGTTTCCACTTATTTATATTTTGTCCTTTGTTCCATTCATCAATGTTCTTCCCTTTCATTTCCAGTTCATATTCCAACAAAGTGGCAATAAATATAGAGGGCCTCCTCTGTGCCTAACTAGGAACTACGAAACACCACCAGAAAGAATATAATACAGAGGTCCTTGATCTCAAGGAGCTTCTGTTCTAGTGGAATCAAAGAAGGAGACAATGATGAAACAGTCTGGCACAAGTGATGGATAGGTGAGTGTTGGAGTCCTGAGGAGGGAATCATTCTACCTGGAGAGATCTGCAAAGGCTTTGGGGAGAACAAAACATCAGAGTCACACCTTGAAGGGGTGCAGGAATTTTCCAGGTGTGGAAGAAGGGTGTGGGAAGTCATTGGGAGCAAAGCTATAACATCTCAAAAGGGCATGGAGTGTGTGGGATGGCTGAGATCCACAGGCTGAAGCAAGCAGCCTGAAGGGCACAGAGGAGAATAAGGAAAGACCTTGACTGCCAGCCTTAGGGGTTTGAACTTGATCCTCCTATGGAAGACTCTGAGCAGAGAGGTGTGATTCAGAAAAACCTCTCTGGAAGCCACGAAAGGGAGAAAACAGGAGTGGGTAGGTGGCTACTGCGATAGTCTAAGCCAGAGAGCAGGTCTCAGGCCCATAACACAACTTACGTTTTAGGAAGCTCAACTGTTGATTGATGATGTAAATCCAGAATCGGACCACTGGGCACAGCTGAAACACAGATGAGCAGAGGCTTGCGTGACAGGACACTTGGGCCTCTTTCCAGCCCCGCACAGCCCAGCCTTGGACTAACTGGTTGTATAGAACTGAGTGGTTCTACAGAGATTTTTATGAACACAACACAAATCTTCCTCTTCTGCAGGTGTAAACTGCTTAGCACATGTCAATCCTAGAGTAAATGTCCCTTCCCCAGCTGCAGGGGCCTGGACAAAGGGCAGGACAACAAAGCTTGGAGAGGCTG
The DNA here is from genome assembly GCA_024291935.2 of Okapia johnstoni. NCBI lineage: Eukaryota > Metazoa > Chordata > Mammalia > Artiodactyla > Giraffidae > Okapia > Okapia johnstoni. The sequence goes on along the minus strand of CM044324.1, from coordinate 51,754,839 downwards.
TAGAGTCTGAAGACAAAACTGCCTGCTCTGGCTGCCTCTCTGTGCCTCCAGCTGCAAAGCCTCTCCAGGGAATCTCTAGAGTCTGCCCAGGGCCCACTTTGTCAAACTCACCATGCTGGGTAGAGAACTCCGCAGGATCTGTTTGAGCATGGCTTCTATGACTGCAGAGAGCTGGCTGGGGAGGGGAACAGGGCATTTGAAATAACAGCAGTTATAGCTACTGGTTACAAACGTTTCCTCCACTCCAGGGTCTTGGAGTACTTGTAATATAAGTACTTAATATATAAGTAACATAAGTACTTGGCATATAGTAACTCAATTTTGTTGTTGTTAGTGCTGTTGTTGTTGAGTCACTCAGTCGTGTCCAACTCTTTGCGACCCCATGGACTGCAGCACACCAGGCTCCACTGTCCTCCACTATCTCTCAGAGTTTGCTTAAACTCGTGTCCATTGAGTCAGTGATGCCATCTAACCACCTCAACCTCTGACGTCCCCCTTCTCATTTTGCCTTCAATCTTTCCCAGCATCAGGGTCTTTTCTAAGAGATCAGCTGCTCACATCAGGAGGCCAAAGTATTGGAGCTTCAGCTTCAGCATCAGTCCTTCCAATGAATAGTCAGGGTTGATTTCTTTTAGGTTTGATCTTACAGTCCGAGGGGCTCTCCAGAGTCTTCTCCAACACCACAGTTCAAAAGCATCAATTCTTTGGCTCTGAGCTTTCTCTGTGGTCCAATTCTCAGATCCATACATGACTACTGGAAAAACCATGGCTTTGACTATATGGACCTTTGTCGGCAATGTGATATCTCTCCTTTTTAAAACACTGTCTAGGTTTGTCATAGCTTTCCTTCCAAGGAGCAAGTGCCTTTTAATTTCATGGCTGCAGTCACCATCCACAGTGATTTTAACTCAAATCACTTGTGTTTTTAATATTAAAAACACAAGATCACTTGAATCCCTGTACCACTACTTCCTGGCTGTGTGACCTTGTCTAATTTACATAACATCTCTGTGCCTCTCATATATAATATGTAAAATAGAGTTGCGATAAGTGAAAGAAAGAGGTGGGCTAGAGGGCATTCGACCGCCTCACCAGCAGGGCTCCTGCTCCTCACAAACAGGTGGAGTCTTTTACATTGTTTGATTGTTTTTTGTTTCCTCATTTTTTTTAATTGGAGGTTAATTGCTTTACAATATTGTGATGGTCTCTGCCATACATCAGCACGAAACAGTCACAATTATATACATCCATCCATCCATCTATCCGCTCATCATCCATCCATCCATCCGTTTACCTGTGTATCCATCCTTCCAGCTACCCAAACCCCCACTCCTCCTCCCATTCATCTATCCATCCAACCATCTATGCCTCCTTTTCAGTCTTGTTCTCCAATGTATCTCCAGGTACAACTCTGTCGTGGCTGGCTCAGTGTTTGTTGAATAAACAAAAGAACAAATGAGTGATAATTACAAAGCAGCTTCTGTTCCCACACAGCTCATACACTCTCAATTACAGCGTAGGGTGAGAAGTGATATACTGGAGATTCCGCCCGGGATCTCTCATGTGAGGACAGACAGGGGACCGTGCAATGTTCTCTACAGGCAGGACCACTTTTAGGGAAGACATGTGCTTCTAGCAAGAAGCTACTCTCTTCTGTTTAGAAGCCTAAGTTCTGTGGGGGAGAGACCTGAGCAGAAGCTGAGATGAGAGCAGATGCTCTAGTGGCTTGCTGGGATCCAGACCATGGCCCTCAGAGAGCTTGGTAACCGCCACTGAGCCTGGTACAATCCCCAGCTGCACCCTGCACACAGCATTTACCCTGCTCGCATGAGCATCCTGGTGAAGACGAGCTTGCAGTTCTGTGAAGTGAATGGGGCTTGGTTTGACCTGATCTGGGGCATCTCTAAGGGAACCTCAATGGTCACATCCACCTTGGAGCCACTGAAGAAGCTGAATATCCTGGATGACACACACATAGTGAATGGGAGTGAGAGGGTTGTGTGAACTGAGATCCCAGGGAACCTCCAGAGGGAAGACCAAGCAAGAGCAGCATAAGAAGTCATGGCCAGGGCACACCCTAGGTCCCAGGCCAGTTCAGTTCAGTTCAGTCGCTCAGTCATGTCCGACTCTTTGCGACCCCATGGGCCGCAGCACACCAGGCCTCCCTGTCCATCACCAACTCCTGGAGTTTACCCAAACTCATGTCCATTGAGTCGGTGATGCCATCCAACCATCTCTTCCTCTGTCGTCCCCTTCTCCTCCTGCCTTCAATCTTTCCCAGCATCAGGGTCTTTTCAAATGACTCAGCTCTTTGCATCAGGTCTGGGGGCAAATCATGAGCTCCCCTTCTCTACCTCTGCAGCTCAGGCAACCCTCCCCTCCCAGAACAAATCTTTAGGGCTGCTCTAAAGGCTTCCCTGAAGCTTGGAAACAAGCACTGGCATTTGTGGGTGAGAGACGTGGTCCAAATGCATATTTTTTAGTGATGCCTGCTGTTCCATATGTGGGCTTCCTGGGTGGCACAGTGATAAAGAATCCGCCTGCCAATGCAGGAGCTGCAAGAGACGCAGATTTGATCCCTGGGTTGGGAAGATCCCCTGGAGTAGGAAATGGCAACCCACTCCAGTATTCTTGCCTGGAAAATTCCATGGACAGAGGAGCTTGGTGGGCCACAGTCCATGGGGTTGCACAGAGCCAGACACAGCTGTTCCGTATATATTTTAACTTAATTTTGTTTTTGAATATATATTTAAAAGTAAGTTAAATGCTTTCACTTTACTTTTGCATAGGTAATACATTTTTATGGCTCAAGAGTCAAAATACAGAGAAAGTGTACAGTCCCACCATACACATCTACACTCCCACACATGCAATTTAATTTAATCTCTCTGAGCTTTTGTTTCCTGTTATGTAAAATGCTCATGATAGCAATACCCCCCTTCTGAGATTATGGTGAAGAATATATGAGATAATTCATGAATGCCCTTAGCATTGGAATATATTGCCCTGGAATATATCAATATTGAAAGTGAAAGTTGCTCAGTCGTGTCCGACTCTTTGCAACCCCATGGACTATACAGTCCAAGGAATTCTCCAGGCCCAAATACTGGAGTGGGTAGCCTTTCTCTTCTCCAGGGGATCTTCCTAACCCAGGGATCAAGCCAGGTCTCCCACCTTGCAGGTGGATTCTTTACCAGCTGAGCCACCAGGGAAGCCTAAGATTCCTGGAGTGGGTAGCCTTTCCCTTCTCCAACAGATCTTCCCAACCCAGAAATCAAACTGGGGTCTCCTGCATTGCAGGCAGATTCTTTACCAACTGAGCTATCAAGGAAGCCCAATATCAATATTAGGTACTCAATAATAGTTATGCTTTCATCATCTCATCATCTCTTTGGCAGGCAATTTGGCAATACTTGCCAAAATCTGTAAGTTATACTTCTGAGAATTTCTAAGTAAATAATTGAGGCTATGAACAAAGATTTGTTAGTCAAGATATTAATCACAGAGTTCTTGATAAGAGTAAAATTGGAAACAGCTCAAGCATCTGACAATAGAAAGACGGTTAAAATGTATCATTGTACAATGATGTGATTGAATAGTTATTGACATTCAAAATGATACTGAAAGAATTCTGGGAAGAACAGCCATTGTCTCTGGGTTGTAAATTTAGGTTTATGCTTTAACTTCCCCCAAGTTTGTTATAATAAAGAATGCAAAAATGGCAGAAAAATAATAGATATACTCTCACAGCTGTCTTACTGTGAACAGTCATCCCTAAAGAGCTGATGTGTATAGGCAAATACTGTGAAGATTTTCTGGCCAAGGCTAAACATAGCCAAGGGACATTGTGCTGATGTTGAAAAACTGTCTGCTACCTCCGGAAATTCTCTTCCATGTCCCACTTCTCTAGCTATAAACATTACTCACCTTGGAAAACTGATTGTCAGTCTGATCTGAAATTGCAGTTGGAAGTGGGTTAAAGGATAGACCTTCCATGATACCTGGATGATATCAAAGTTGATGAGTTGAGCCTACAGAATGGGGAGGGTGAGAGAAAGTGAAAAAGATGTTCCCAGGCCTCTCAGCTCAACACCCAAACTGCAGTGTGGCCTTTCTTCCATCCTGAGCCCTCCTATCCTCAATCTAGATTTCCATTCTAAGTCCCATTTCTACTAGCTCTAGATAAGGAAACCATAAGCCAAATAACAGATGGTTTCAGTTAACTGAGGTACTAAAGGAGAGTTAGGACATCAAATCCAAAGCATCACTTGGTAACTATGGTGTTAGCTTATAATAAAGATGCTGTTTTAATCACTGGGGTATTAAATAAGAACTAAGGTTTCACTAGGAAGGGCTTCTGCTGCACCCCTTTCCAGGGCTATTTGTAATTCAGTAGGGGCTCAGCCAAGACTACATAAATCCAAGGTATGACATCATAATGGGGGAATACTGAGTGCTAGGTTGACAGTTTGGAGAAGAAAGAGATGTCTAATGTTGCCTTCTCAATGTCAACTTTCTACACAGGTAAGTGAGATCTGAAACTCACAGCAGAGAGTGATACCTTTCAAATACCTGGAACCTCTACTAACCAGTGCTTTGGGGGAACTACTTTATAGCTAAAGGATTCAAACTCACCAGCTGTTGAGTTTCCCAAAAGGAACCACACTCTTTAGAACTTCGTCGATGTCATCAAGACTCCCATGGCCACAGACGCCCCCTAGAGAACTCTTGCAGAACAAGACTGAGCGACTTAGCACACACATGCTATTACAATATTACTGATACTCTTCCCCACTGAGAGGTGGAGGATGGGGGCTGGGATAGGGAGATGCTGGTAATTGCTAAAATGAATGCAGCACTACTGAAGTGATGCTCTGTGACTTCTGAGTGAATGAAAGTCGTTCAGTCGTGTCTGAATCTTTGCAACTACATGGACTACACAGTCTATGGAATTCTCCAGGCCAGAATACTAGAGTGGGCAGCCTTTCCCGTCTCCAGCGGATCTTCACAACCCAGGGATTGAACCAAGGTCTCCCAGGTTGCAGGCAGATTCTTTGCCAGCTGAGCCACAAGGGAAGCCCCTGTGACTTCTGGAGCTAAGTCATTAAAGAGACAGAACTTCTACTCACTCTCTGCAGGCACTTGCCCTCGAACCTCAGTCCCTGTGTTGTGAGGAAGCCCAGGCCAGACACAGAGTTCATGTATAGGAGCTCCAACTGACAGCCGCAGCTCCCTCACTGGAGTTGCCTGCCTGGCTCCAGAAGGCATTTAGATACTTTTCAAAATAGACTTTGTGGAACACACACACATACACACACATTGTGGATCCATCCTCAGGACTGCCGATTGAGAAGTCAAGGCCAGACCTGTGACTAAAGTGAGCTGGATGGTGGGGCAAGGGACACAGGGTCGGTATCAGAGGGCAGTGGGCGAGGGCGGACCTCATTTACCCTGGGGGAGTGGGAAACAGATATGGGATGGTGGGCCTGAGCTCTCCCGTGATGGTTGCTCATGACGTCCAGAACATCAGTGCGGGATTCTAAAAAGAATGGGCGGGGCCGCGCTCCTCCAGGCCTTGGGCTGACCAGGGTGGAGGCACAAGCCGGTCCCCCTGGGGCCACTCTACAGGGCGGCACACACAGCCGTTGCACAGGAAAGGGGACTTGTTTGGGGGCTGAGTGCACTCCGGGGGGAAGGGAAGCAGGTGAGAGGAGAAGCCTGGGTTCCTGGGGGATTTAATTTGACTTAGAGAAATAGAGAAAGCTGGTAGATATAACATGGGTGGATCTCACAAACACTGCTACTGCTACTGCTAAGTCGCTTCAGTCGTGTCGGACTCAAGGGGGCAGTCTGATTCTGCTTACATGAAGTTCAAAAGCACAGAGGTCAGAAGACTGGTCACCACTGGAGGGCAGTACTGAGCAGGGTAGGGCATAAGGGAAACTTTTGGGTGGAAATGTCCTGTCTCTGAGCTGGGTGTGGTTACAGGTGGATACACTTACCGCGTGTAACTTAAATGTCAATTAAAAACATATGAAATTAGGACTTTCCTGGCAGTTTAGTGGTTGGGACTCTGTGCTTCTAATGCAGGGGGCATGGGTTCAATCCCTGGTCAGGGAACTAAGTTCCCACATGCCGTGCGGTGCAGCCAAAAAAAATAATAAAATAAATTAAAAAAAAACTTTTTTAATATGTGAAGTAAAGAAAGAAAGATGGTGGGTAGGCAGGAGGGGTGATCTTTGCTCCCTGAGGGCTTTGCTGCCATGTTTTCTGGGCTCTGGGGCATTCGTTTGTCCCTCTGATTCTCTCTGAAGTCAGGACACATCTGACAACGTGTTTTCTTTCTTGGTAGCACCTAGAAGAGGGTTGTCTCATACCGCCAATGCACCTTCACTAACAGGCTGCAGGTGAAGGAGGCAGGGATTATTCCTCCTAAGTAGGACAAATGGAATAAGACAGCTAGGACTGTTGTTGCTGTTTGCAGACACTCGTGTAACAATCCTCACCCAGCCCCTCCCCTCGGCATCCAGCCGGCAGGAGCTCAGTCCTCCTCCTCACCTGGGACAGGTATGAAGCAGCCCAAGCCGCCCTGGGAAGTGGAGCACCTGTCCTCTTTGGGGCGAACAGTGGGGTCCATGGCACAGCTGGGCCGCGTACTGGGCACCTCCTGAGAGCCAGGCCCTGCCCAGCACTCACCTCAGGTCATTTCCGGTGTCCCCTCCTCCCAGGTGGGGGGTGTTCTGTGTCCTTAATATTTACCACAAATGAGCAAAACAAACACAGAATGCCCATGAGCTGACAGATCTTTGGTCTCTGGACAAGCGGGCTTTGAGTTCCCTCAGGTATGGCGTTGGCTGTTTCACAGGCATATGATATATTAAAGGTTGAGGGAAAACATCTAAGGAAAAATGTCTATTCAGGTCTTCTCAGTTTTTAATTGGATTACTTCTTTTTTGGTAATAAATTGTATGAGCTGTTGTGTATTTTGGATATTAACCCCTTATCTGTTATATGATTCACAAATATTTTCTCCCATTCAGTAGATCATCTTTTTTGTTGTTGTTAAGGGTTTCCTTTGCTGTGCAAAAGCTTTTAGTTTTGTTTGGCCTCATTTGCTTATTTTTGCTTTTATCTTTGTTGCCTAAGGGGATAGATCCAAAAAGTTACTGCTATGACTTATGTCAAACAGAGGTCTCCCTATGCAAGATATGAAGGCAAACCAAGTGTCCATAAATAGGTGAATGGATAGAGGATGTCACACACACACACACACACACACACATATGTATATATGAATATTACTCAGCCTTAAAAAAGAATGGAATAATGCCATTTGCAACTACATGGATGGACCTAGAAAGAGTTTCATTCTTAGTGAAACAGGTAAAGACAGATGCTCTGTTATCCCTTGTATGTGGAATCTAAAAAAATAAAACAAAGGCAGGTATATAGCAAAATGGAAATGGACTCACAGATACAAAGAACAAACTAGTGGTCACCAATGGGAAGAGGCAAGAGAGGGGTAAGGTAAGGGTATGGGATTAAGGATTAAGAGATACAAACCACTACGTATAAAATAGATAAGCAACAAAGATATATTGTACAGAGAAGAGAAATATAGCCATTATTTCATAATAACTTTAAATGGAATACAGCCTATGAAGTACTGAATCACTATGTTGTACACCTGGAACTAATATTATAAATCAACTATACTTCAATTTAAAAAAAACAAAGGTTGAGTGTTCCCATTTTGCAGACCTAGAAACTGAGGCCTTAGGGTCACCTGGCAGGTCAGTGAGAGAACCAAGACCTGAAGCTGGGCTCCAGCTCCTTCCTCACCTCTACCTGGCTGCTCTCCAGGCTTCTGAGTGTGGGGACTGCAGGACCCTTACCTGGGATGCGGCTCCGGTCACCCAGGACCTGTGGGCCTCCTCTGCTTGATCACAAAGCGAGAGCCAGGAGTGGAGATGAGCTTAAGTAGTAGGAGGGCCAAGGGGTGGGCCAGGGATTGGGGGGGAGGCGGATGGCCTGAGGAACCTGAGCAGGGCTATGGGGAGGACTGGCCACTTCTGGTTAATACCAGAATAGGGAAGGGGATGGTCCAGAGCCACGGCTCTACCCTGGAGCCCTGAGGAGGATAAAGCCATGAGATTGTCCGCAGCAGCAACCTGGGTGGGAGTTGTGACTCCCTGAAACCACCACAAACCCGTATGTGTATGTGCCTACGCACCTGTGTGTGTGCACTGTGTGTGTGAAGACATGTGCAACACCTGTGTGTGTGTCTACAGACTTGTCTGTGTGCGCACTGTGTCTGAGTATGTGAATACATGTGTGCACCTGTGTGTGTGTGTGTGTGTGAGTGTGAGTGTGCACCTGTGGGGGGGGGGGCAGGGCTCTCTGGTGTGCTCGTGTCTCCAAGGGCACATCTGCTAAGTTCTGGGAAGAAGCCACAGCTTTCACCTGATTCCCCAAGGCAACCTTTGCCTCCTGGAAATTGCTCCCTGCTCCAGGGCCACTCTCGTGAAGTCTCAGTTTTCTTGGAGAGAATGAATCGCTGACTTGGGGAATACTATCAGCCCTTCTGTGAGTGTCCCATGGTTCCTCAGAGAAATCTCAGAATTCCTAATGGGAACTGAGGGGACACTCCAAATTCCTGAGGGATGCTAACCTCTCCATATGAAATCTCTCTATTTCTATAAAATAGAGGTCTTTTATTTCCTTCTGAACAGAATTCTTGGTGTTTCCTGACAACTGGGCGTTTTCTCAGAAATACCATTGTTCCACAAGCATGTCAGAAATAACAAATGCTGGAGAGGGTGTGGAGGAAAGGAAATCCTCCTCCAGTTTGTGAGAGTGTCAATTGGTGCAGCCACTATGGAGAACAGTATGGAGGTTCCTCAAAAAACTAAAAATAGAGTTGCCATATGATCCAGCAGTCCCACTCCTGGGCATATATGTGGACAAAAGATACACATACTCTAATGTTCACAGTAGTACTATTTACAATAGCCAAGATATGGAAGCATCCTAAATGTCCCCTGACAGATGAATGGATAAAGATGTGTGCCACTTCTTTGCAACACCACTGACTGTAGCCCGCCAGGCTCCTCTGTCCATGGGATTCTCCAGGCAAGTATATTTGAGTGGGTTGCCATGCCCTCCTCCAGGGGAATATTCCTGAACCAGGAAATGAAACCTGCATCTCTTACATCTCCTGCATTACCAGGCAGGTTCTTTACCACTAGCGCCACCTGGGAAGCCCCACAATGGAATATTACTCAGCCATAAAGAAGAATGAAATAATTCCATTTGCAGCAACATTGATGAACCTAGAGATTATCATACTAAGTGAAGTCAGTCAGAAATAGAGAGATGAATACCATATGATATCACTTTTATATGGAATGTAAAATATGATGCAAATGAACTTGTGTACGAAACAGAAACAGACTCATGGACGTAGAAAACAAATTCATGGTTACCAGTGGGGAAAGGAGGTGGGGGAGGAATAAATTAGGAGTAGGGGACTAACAGATACACATGACTGTATATGAAATAAGCAACATGGACCTACTGGATAACACAGCACAGGGAACTATATTCAATATCCTGGAATAAACCTTAATGGAAAAGAATATATATTTTATATATAAAACTGAATTACTTTGCTGTTCACCAGAAACTAACACAACACTGTAAATCGACTATACTTCAGTTTAGGAAAAGATACATGGGGGTAAAGAAAGAAAAAGAATGTCAGTGTCTCTGAGGAAGCCACACAAATCCTGTGGGCATTCCAGGGAACTTGTCAACATTCCTAAGGAATCTAGATGTACCTGGGAAATTCTGGTTCTAGCTGAGAGAAGAACTACAATTTCTCTGGACATAGTAGTCATGCCGGCACTCTTCCCCTTCCCAAGGGGGCACTGGGGGGATCGGGGAGTCCACAAGCTGCACCTGGAGTCTCCACCAGGATCTGAGGGTTGCCTGGGCTAGGAGCAGGACCTTGAGTGTATCCCTTCTCATCTCTGGGTCTCAGGTTCCCCCTAGGTACTGGCTTTAGCGGTGCCTCCCTGATGGACAGGGTGGGTAACTTGCGAACTGCAAAGGGTGGTACCCACTAAAGGGGCTATTGTGGCCACGAGGATGGATGTCTCTGTTACTATTCACTCACCCTCACTGTGGCTCTCCCGGGGCCCATGCCCAGGGGAGAGGAATCAGAGGCGAGGCAAGTCAGCGTCCCCTGACCCCCATGGGCCTCTCCTCAGCCCATTCTCTCATCCCTCCCAGGCATCCAGGCTGTCCCAGTGCTCTCAGGCCCCAGTGCTGTGGGAGCCTGGAGTCGGTCACAAGGACACGTGGGCTAGGAGGGCTGCCAGGGGAGGGCAGGCTGATCTGTGAGCTTCCTGCAGGCTCTTGGCCCATTTCACACCTCACACAGCAGAAGGAAGACAAACAGCCCCACCACGATGGAGTGATGCCAGGCCTGAGGGATGAGACGGCGTGACCAGGATGAGTCAGGGGTGAGTGTATGCAGAGCCAAAGAGCCAGGTGGCCCCCTGGGTAAGGCCCTTCCACCCTGGACGCCTCAGTTTGCACCATCTGTAAAAGAGACGCATCAGAGGCTGGAGACGGCCATCTGGGAGGGTTATCCGCTGACGGCAGGGCAAAGCAGCCTGGCCAGCTGCCACCCCCGCCTGCAGTCCGTTCATCCCCAGAGTCTAGATGCGTCACCTGGGGAGGGGAGGGGGGCTCCTTTTCCCTTTCTGGGGGACTTACGTGGGGCATCACTGTACAGTCCTGGAAGACACAGTGTGCTTTTTAATCACACCAACATCCCTGTGAGTAAATTCCACAGTTCTTTTTGTTTGTACTGAATTTTTAAAAACCGTGTACCTCTCACACCTTTGAAGCAGAGCCTACAGACATAAGTGCACACAGAGAAGCACAGAGCTGGGGGAGTTGGTGTAAAGGGAACCTTCCCACATGTTATGGGCTGAATTGTGACCACACCCACCCCCCAACTGATATGGTGATGTCTTCACTCCTGTACTCAGAGTGTGACTGTATTTGCAAACAGGGTCTTTAAGGAGATGATTAAGTTAAATGAAGTCATGAGGATCGACCCTAATCCAATAAGAGGGGCATCCTTGTGTAGCCAGTGTACTCCATTCAATACTCTGCAATGACCTATATGGGAAAAGAATCTAAAAATAAAGTGGATATATATACATCCAACTGGTTCACTTTGCCATACAGCAGAAAGTAATACAACATTGTAAATCAACTATGCTCCAATAAAAATTAAGGGAAAAAAAAAAAGACGGATGTCCTTGTAAGAAGAGGTTGGTGCTAAGAGAAAGTCAAGGCAGGGAATATGAAGAGTTGACAGGAAGGGAGAGAAATTTTAGACAAAGAAGTCAGAGAAGGCCTCACTGAGAAAATGACTTAGACAAGATAGCACAGGATAAGAGAAGCAGCTATAGTTATGTCTAGAGGGATGAGCAATCTGGGCAGAGAGACAGCAGTTGGAAAGGTCCTGGGGTGGGAAAGGTGCTGGTGTGTTGGAAGGATAGTTGCGAGGCCAGCAAAGCTGTCTTGAAGCTGACAACTGGGAAAACAACAGAGGATGAGGTCAGATAGTCAATGAGAGAGATGTACTTCTTTGCATCCACAATATGATCCACAATGAGAAAAAAATTTTCAAATCTCCCTTGATTTTAAGGCACTAAATATTTAAAATAATCTTTTAGGGACTTCCCTGAAGGTCCATTGCAGGGGGTGCTGGTTCAATCCCTGGTCAAGGAGCCAAGACCCCACATGCCTGGCAGCCAAAAAATCAAAATATATAACAGAAGCAATATAACAATATTGTAACAAATTTAATAAAGACTTTAAAGTGGTCCACATCAAAAAGTAAAATAATCTTTGAGATTATTCTTGTAGGAGATTAAAACATTTTTCTCTACACTTCTAGATTCTTTTGATTGGTCTATTAATTAAACTGACATAAGGTAGATTAACAGAAGAAAAACAAATTTAATTATGTATGTATGGGAGTTCCATAAAAATATGAGAAAGAAAAAGTGAAAGTCGCTTAGTCGTGTCTGACTCTTTGCGACCCCATGGACTATACAGTCCATGGAATTCTCCAGGCCAGAATTCTGGAGTGGGTAGCTGTTCTCTTCTCCAGGGAATCTTCCCAACCCAGGTCTCCTGCATTACAGGTGGATTCTTGACCAGCTGAGCCACCAGGAAAGTCCAACAATACTGGAGTGGGTAATCTATCCCTTCTCCGGCAGATCTTCCCGACCCAGGAGTCGAACCAGGGTCTCCTGCATTGCAGGCAGATTCTTTACCAGCTGAGCTACCAATGAAGCCCAAAAATATGAGAACCAAGGCCAAATGCAGCAGCTGACACCTCTGTCCCATCATGAACTAAGGAACTGGATACTGGGCTGGGGCCGAAAGGGGAGGAGAGTAATTCATACAGGACAATAAGGAGAGGAGATGTTTGTTAATTAGATGTACGCCCTGCCATAGAGTTAGGTCATTCAGATAGAAGTTATCTCTGGTGGGGACTTCCCTGGTGGTCTAGTGGCTAGGACTTCGTGCTCCCAATGCAGTGGGCCCGGGTTTGATCCCTAATCAGGGAACTGAATGTCACATGCCACAGCTAAAAGTTTGCATGCTGCAACTAAGAAAAAAACAGATCCTGTTTGCTGCAATGAAAATCAAGGATCCTGCGTGCAGCAACTAAGACTCGGCACAACCAAATAAATAAATAAATAAATTTTTTTAAAAATAATAATAATAGTAGATACTATTTTTTTAAAAATTGTCTCTGGTAATACTTCTCTCCCTGAGCCAGGCCCCCTATTTAATTATTTTAAATGATTAAGGGAGAAGTGAAAGTTTTTCTTGAGTCTTTCTGGTGGGCTTGAATGCCTTCAGCTCAAAATAATCTACACGCCTAAAGTCGGGTATTTGAGGGTCACATATTCTGCTCCCCTTTGAGCTTCCCTGGTGGCTCAGTGATAAAGTACCTGCCTGCAATGCAGAGACCTGGGTTCGATCCCTGGGTTGGGAAGATCACCTATAAGAGGAAATGGCAACCCACTCCAGTATTCTTGCCTAGAGAATCCCATGGACAGAGGAGCCTGGCAGGTTACAGTCCATAAGGTTGCAGAATTAGACATGATGAGTGACTAAAATACTATAATCTATTAAATTTTTAAATAACAATTTAACACAAAGTAGTATTGATTGAGAAATGGATGTTTTAATGAAATTGATGGCTTTTTCCCAATTAGCTGTTTTACCTGTGAATTACTTTACTCATTGCTAGAAAGCAGGGTTCAGCACCCATCAAAGACCTAATCTGCATCTTCAGAGAGCTAAGTGCCACGAACAATTCTGTATACTTTTTCAGCAAATAAGTGGAGAGGCATAAAAGGAGTTTTATTAAAACTGTGTTGCTCAATCTTTTGAACTGCTTTCAATGTATGTAACAAAAATCACGAGGGGATGTATTATCAAAAAATGTTTCTCAATAACTCCAAGTAGGTTAAGACTAGGAGCAATAACACTCCTCTTTTGTTGAAAGCAAATTGAAAACCACTTGGCTTGTTTCCTGGACATTGTAGGATCACTCACAGCCCATTTATTCCAAGACCTGGAGGTGATGTTCCAAGACAAAGCTCTTGAGTAAGAACTGGGGCAAAGAGAAAAATGCTTTATAATGAAGTTCCAAAGAAACATTAGAAGAAGGAAAGGTGGTAAGGTTTGTGGAAGAAGCCACTTTTGAAGAGAGGGTTCTGGGAATGAGAAGATAGAAAAGTTGGGAATCAGTAAATGGATTCCTATAAAAATCCTATAAATGAACCTATGGACAGTTTTCTTATAACTCTGCTGCAACCCACAGGACTTACAACATGGTAATGGTAATGCATGGAAGATGCATCTGTGGATTCTGGGTTTAAATCCTGAGTCTTCCTTTTATTATCAGTGTGTTCTCAGACTGCTTAACTAACCTAAGTCTGTTTCCTCATCTGTAGAATGAGAGCAAGAATAAAGACATTAAAGAATAAGAAAATAAAGGGTTTGGCCATGTGGCACCCAGCACAAGGCAAGTGCTCAGAGGATCTTAGCTGCTATTGTGAAAAGACTTTACATCTCTCTTTGGTGGTGTTTTACCACCATTTTGCCATTATTATTCTCATTAATTAGATTATCTTGGGAGTGAGGGAGCCCAAGAGGCAGGACTTCTGAATTCCACCCTCCTCAACCCAAGCAGCTCCACTCTTATCTGTTTTTCTATTTGGGCTGTCCAGAAACTCTAACTCATTTTTCATCTTGATTATACTATACTTGATTATACCTGGTGGCTCAGACAGTAAAGAATCCACCTGCAATACAGGAGACCTAGGTTCGATCCCTGGATTGGGAAGATCCCCTGGAGGAGGGCATAGCAACACACTCTAGTATTCTTGCCTGGAGAATCCCCAGGGAGACAGGAGCCTGGTGGGCTACAGTCACGGGGTTGCAAAGAGTTGGACACAACTAGGTTTCAGCCTTTCTATAGTACTTGTTATTCCCTGGTGGCTCTGCAGTAAAGAATCACCTGCAATGCAGGAGACCCAGGTTCCATCCCTGGGTCAGGAAGATCCCCTGGAGAAAGAAATGGCTACTCACTCCAGCATTCTTGCCTGGAAAATCCCATGGACAGAGGAGCCTGACAGGCTATGGTCCATGGGGTTGCAAAGAGTTGCACATGACTGAGCGACTAAGCACAATGATAGCTTATGGTGAATGACGTCAGATTCGTGATCTCCGAAGAAGGAGATTTAACTTCAGGACCAGGGACCAGGCTTGATCACGCAAGAGCTTTTGTGTTTTATTAAAGTATGAAAAGGGACAGAGAACGCTCCTGACATAGACATCAGAAGGGGGAACGGAGAGTGCTACACTCGCTAGTGTGCACAACTGAGTATGCACAACCTCAACTCACACTTAGTACAGAGTTTAAGCTGAGTTGTTTTGTTGTATAATCATCAACTCTGGGCTTAAAGAAGAAAAAAAAATTCTGTCCTTTTCTCCTCCTTGAGAACTCCAGACCCCTCTCTCCTCCTTGCGGATCCCAGACTTCTTATCAACCTACCTAGGAATTGACTTTCTCAACAACACAGCACACACTTGATTATACTATATTATACTATAGTGTGATGTGGTCTCATTGAAGTTGATTAGGTCAATCCTAGTAGGTATTCTCATCAGTAAACTAACTGATGAGACAGTTCAGTATGAACACCCCTTGGTGCAACAATTATCAGCCTTACTCCCACCTCCTCCGGTCACTTTGCAGGACCCCACGTTGGGGTGAGCTTAAATGTCACCCCATCATCTCTGTGGGTTAGGTTGGAAGCATGTGCACCAAAGTCAGGACAACCTGCATTTGAGTCTCAGCTCTGCTCTTCTGGCACTGGGTGACCTCAAGTCCTCTCTCTGAGTCTCAGTCTCCTCATCTGTAAAGTGGAGTCAGTGGTTGCACCTGCTCTGAAGTGCTGTTGTGATGCCTGAATGAACTGCATGCCAAGACCTTATCTCAGTGCCAAGCACCATCACGATGCTAGGCACAAATTAAACTGGATCCACTGTTGTTAAGATTTGTACAAACAGCCCCACAGGCATGATCAGGAGGCCTCAGCTGCCATTGAGCACTGCCTTTTCACCAGGTAGCCCTGGCAAGTCACACCCATTCCATGCCTCAGTGCTCCCCCTATGAAATGGGAATCCCCATCCCTACTTCTCCTCACAGTTCCCAGATAAAGGTCAAATGAGATCACAGCTACCACACATAACCCTCCAGTGGGAGAGAGGTTGCCCAAGTCTGGGAAGGGGCCCTGGGGCCCACATCTCCCCCCTGGACAAATGACAGGGCCCAGAGGCCAGGGGCTGTGTCTGGGCCAAGGTCCCAGGACTCAGCCTGGGCAAGAATTCCCAGGCTCCAGCTTGGCTCCCCAAGCGGTAGAGCTGCCTAAATTCAAGGGATGGTAGAGAGGGGAGGCTGTCCTACTCATGCATCCTGGAATATAGCAACTGCTTGGAAAATGATCGTTATATAAAGGATCAGATGTGTAGCTCAAGATAGGGTAGTGAAACCATTTACCACAGATTGGGACTTGAATCCACGTGCTGGCATTTGAACCCAGCCAAAACCCTGCTTTGGACTTGAACCCACGCGGCTGGGACTCAAACCCAGCCAAAACCCACAATACCTGGTTTCAGAACCTAATGAAGCTCAGGTTTTTGATGTCTCATCGCAGAAAGAATTCAGCGAGAGACAAAGTGGTAGAGAAGAAGTGGATTCATTCAGATACAGAGAGAAGCCCACTCCACAGACAGAGTGTGAGCCATCACAGAGGGCGAGTGCAGCAGCTATGAAATGTGGCATGGTTAGTTTTTTTTATAGGCTGGATAATTTCATACACTAATGAGTGGGAGGACTATTCCAACTATTTTCGGGAAGGGGCAGAGATATCCAGGATTTGGGCCACAGCCCACTCCTTGGTCTTTTAACAGTGCCTTGGAACTCTCCTGGGACTTGAACCCATGTGCTGGCACTCGACCCAGCCAAAACCTCTGAGTGTGTCATTTCACTTGCTGATTCAGGATCAAGGTCTAATCTTGTCTGCCATCTCGGTCCCATTTGCTTCTAATCAGTTTATATTGTGCCCTTGGGCTATGTCTTTCAAAAGTTGTGCCCTGCCCCTTTCCCTCCTGTTACAGTAGTGACAGGAGCTGGGAGACTTTTCTTGGTCCAGAAGCTAGGGAACAAAGACTGAACTTGGACAGGGACAACAGAACAGTTTGAATGATCCCAGCAACTTGGAGGGGGTGGGTGGAGCAAGTCTGAGATGGAGGAAGAAGGCAAGTAAAGGAAGGAGAGAGAGCTCTGACAACGGTGTAGCCTGAGCAACTAGGAGAAAGATGCAGAATTCCCCAGAGGAAGGTAAATGGTCAGCTAACAGGAGAGATGGCCGCATTCAGGTTAAGGGTGGGGTGGGGCATGAGGTCAGCTCAGGGCTCAGAACAAGGGCTCTTTATCACTGGCCCCGCAGATCCCCTAAGGCAACTGGTTTGTTCTTATCAAGCCTAGGCCATGCCAGCTTCTGCATTTGCTCTTTTCAGAGTCACGTCTTGCCTGGAAAGTGACTGGGGCTGGGAGTTGAAGGCTGGCCATCTCTGTCACACTTGGTTCATTCCTTGATGCAGGAGAGAGGGACAGACTTAATGCCTTGGGGGGGGGATCTCTTGAAACACCCTACAAAGAGGTCAAGCCCAATCGAGTTCAGGGCTGAACATCGAATACCAAGCCTAACCCTGGCACCTGTTTGCTCTTTCCCACCTCAGTGTCCCTGACTGCCCAATGGGGATGGTAAAGCAATATTTCTCAAAGTCTTTCTGCCAGTCTCTCTGTGAAGCGAATTAAATTCAGACTCCAGTCCCCCATCCCGAAGCTACTGAGTCAGAAGTTCTGGGGAGTGGGAGGCCCGGGAACCTGCATCTGTACACACAGCCAGGGTATTCTGTGCTCACTGGGATTTGAGCTGCAGTGATGATAGAGAAAGAGTTTTGACGTGGACTCAGAAGATGTGGTCCTGACCCTGCCACATTACTCCCAGCATGTGGCCCTGGGCTAGTCCCTTTGCCTCTCTGGGCCTCGGTTTCCCCATCTCCAAAGTAGCAAAGGCTGTGCTTAAAATCTGCCCGAGGGGTGGGGGTTGCATTTCTTGAGCACCTGCACCCACACCTGGGTTTTTAGGTTGACTCTGATACTGAATCACAGACATTGACTCTACTCCAGAAATCATCTTCAAAATGGGAAATTTAATCATTTGAAAGGGAGAATGGACAACACTGGTGGAGCACCTACACCCAGTCAGGGAGCCTCGGGGCCTGAAAGGAAGGAGGTGGTAACTGAGAGCACGGGATGGCTTTCTGTGCCTGAGCTTAGACCTCGGGGCTCAGTATTGGGAAACCTCAGGAGATCAGATTGGGTGGACATCCTCTTGACACAGGGAAGTCCTGGGAAAAAGAAATGCCAATATCCAGGTGACCAGCCCTCTCCCAGTGGCCTCCTCTCTTTCTCCAAGCACCTGACTGAGGCTCCAGCCTTTCCTACCTTGTCTGCCTTGTCCACTTCGGCATGTCCAACACCAGCAACATGTTCCTCCCCTTCCTCAAGAACCTTCCACAGCTCCCCACTGCCTACAGGAGAAATCTCAAACTCTTTGGCCAGCCTTCCAGGCCCCCATCTCCTGCTGCTCACCTGCTTCTATCAGACTATTCCTTTTTCTCTTCTCCAAACCCTCTGGGCTTCCTTACTTCTGTGCCTCTACTCTCTGTGGTGCAATGGAAGAGAACCAGTGAATTTCAGTGGTGGTAGGGCTACTTTCAAAGCTCTGTGACGCTGTGACATTTTGATGAAACTGGAAGGGCCCTTGTGAGTGATTTGACTAAATGAGTCAAACAGAAATGACACCATGTGACTTCCAAAACTGGATCATAAAAACATTATTCAGTTTCCATTCTGTGCCTTTGAATCCAGAACGTGGACAGGCTGTCCACGTGCAGGTGTTCTGGCCAATGGCCACTGTCAATTGCCAGACAGGTGAATGAAGAACCCTCCAGGTGATTTTATCCCCCAGATATCAAGTCACCCAGCCATTTTTCCCAGCTGAGGGCTGACCCCTTGGAGCAGAGATGAGCTGCCCTGATCCACAGAATCTATGTGGTAACTAAAACTGTAACATCACTCTGCTGACTGTATGGTCAAAGCTGTGGTTTTTCCAGTAGTCATGTATGGATGTGAGAGCTGGACCATAAAGAAGGCTGAGTGCTGAAGAATTGATGCTTTCAAACTGTGGTGCTGGAGAAGACTCTTGAGAGTCCCTTGGACAGCAATGAGATCAAACCAGTCCATTCTAAAGGCAATCAACCCTGAATATTCATTGGAAGGACCGATGCTAAAGCTGAAGCTCCAATACTTTGGCCACCTGATTCGAAGAGTCAACTCATTGGAAAAGACCCTGGTGCTGGGAAAGACTGAGGGCAAGAAGAGAAGGGGGTGACAGAGATGGTTGGATGGCATCACTAGCTAAATGGTCATGAGTTTGAACAAACAACAGGGAGATAGTGAAGGACAGGGAAGCCTGGTATGCCGCAGTTCATGGGGTTGCAAAGAGTTGGACACGACTTAGCAACTGAACAACAACAACAACTAAAACTGTGCTTTATGATATGGTTTGTTACTCAAGATTAGTAGCAGAAACATCTATTAAGCAAGCTCTTTGAGGGGGACATCTAGCATTTGTTGTTTGTCCACTATAACTGAAATAGGACATCATGGAGTTACCTGAGAAGTCTCATTGCCTGTCCTACCATGAAATCTGCTGCCCACCCCCCAGTGCTTCAGGGAGCCCTCTCACTCACAAGCATAAAGCTGGAATCCCTGCAATTTTGAGGAGCATCCTTGGTTTGTCGGGGCACCCTCAGAATCATCCAAAACTGGTGGAGATGCTTAGTAAAGCCTCTTCGCACTTTTAAATTTAAAACAACAGTTTATTTGGCTTTTGTCATTGTCAATTCAGGATGCAGTGATGGTTTGATCTATCTACCGTGAGCAGAAGGAAGGGGCAATGTGATCTGAGGCCTGAACAGTCAGGCCAGGTGTTGAAGATCCTCTCTTGAGTCAGCATGGCTAAGCCCACCAAGCCTCACTCCTCTGTTAATACACCTGTCACTGACCCAGAAGTCCCAGTGTTCTAGACCACCCATTATCATTTGGACTGTCCACCCCAAGCTTCTCTGCCCAGATTCTCATCTGATCCAACCTCATCTCTTTTTCCTTCCCTAGTCTTCCAAACCTTTCCATCTTCTCACTTTGAAAGAATGCCTGAGCATATCCTTCGAATTCTGAGAAATCATAGCCAATGGGAAATGAAATGAGTTGCTTATGACCCCCAAATGTACCCCCCACAAACAGTTCAATTCTTTCAAAAATTAAATAGTAGAAAAACTTAAACTTGTTGAAGGATGTGGGTGTCCTAATGTCTGAGAAAGATATGAGGGATGTATGGAGGGCTTCACTGCCCCTCCACCTGCACAGGACCAGCTTTGGGGCTGGAGAAGGGGGTTGGGGGCAGACCCTGCAGGGCCTTGTGAGCAGTGGTGAGGGGTCTGGATTTTGCTCTGGATACCACAAAAAGTCCATAGACAAGCTTGAAGCAGAGAAGGTAGGTGATTGGTTGTGAAATTTAAAACACCCAACCCTCTGGTGGCCGAGCGGAGAATGGTGCAAGATTGGAAGGAGAGAGACCAGTGAGGAGGCCGGAGCAGGGGTTCACAGGAAAGATGATGGGAGGGGGACCAAGGTGGAGGTAGAAATAGAAACAATGGATGAATTCATAAGGATTTATAGGAGGTGGTTCTAACACCGGAAGTAGGAACAGAGCAGACTTAGCCTCTGGCCTGGGAATCAAGTTCTGGTCACCCTCTTGAGGTATCACCCTTTAAGGTGGGACTTCCTCCCCTCTAACCCTTCCCAGGGCAGGCTGGACAGGAAGTCCCACCCTACTTCTTTCTGAGCCCACCTCCCAGGAGCTAAGGTTTGGGTGTTACCAAGAGACCAGGAGAGAAAGAAATCCTGGATCCTGGGGAAGGGTAATAGATTGTGAAGGTCCTAAAGGGCTCTCTGATGATGCTTCCTCCTCAGAGAGGCCTTCTCTGACCACCCAAAGGTGCCTCACCCTCCCTCTTCCTTCTTTGATATGTATCCGTGTTTATCTTTTTAACCCTCAAGACAATCTCAAAATAGCCTTTTTGTTTGCTAATTTATTCTTGTTTCTTAGAATTTATTGTTAAATTGTGGAGTAAGACTGAAGCTCCAGGAGGGCAGAATTGGTAGCCACTTAGTGAATGAATGAATGAATGATGCAGTCAGGAATACATTGGGTTACAGTAAACTACTGAGAATAACCTAAATAATTTAACTCCCTGACATTTAAGTGAAAGAAAAAACAAGACATGGAGGGGAAGTTCTTTTTAAAAATCACTGGGAGGAAGATACAAATTGTGTAAAAAGGACTTTAATACTTCTATGCCCCTCAAGGCTATAAGCTGGCATCAAATAACTCTGCTAAAACTGCTCTAAATGTCCTCTGTGGCTCTAATGGAGCTGCTTGGAGGAAAAACTCCTGCCTTCCTCTAGGAAGGATCCCTTGGGCATCTCTTGCTAGCAATGCCAAGTACCCTTCCTTGTTCTCAGTTTAGCTGATCAGAGGTGCACAAATTAATCAACAGAAACTTCAATTGAGTTGGGACACCAGAACGGGGAACTCTCACAACCCATGACAATAGCCAAGCCCAGACAGGAAGAAGAAAGACTCCTCTTCTCTCCCGGCAAGGACTCAGCCAATGAAAAACCATGGACAATTTGTTTACCTCAGCCCTCCCAACTTCCTTTCCCCCTCTATAAAAATGTTCTCCTTCTCTTGCCATGCAGTGGGGTCATGCACACAGCTCACCATGGTTGCAGACCCCAAGTTACACTTTTCTGCTGGTCCTGCATAAGCTCATCTTTGCTGAAGAAATAACCGGCAGTCTTTTTGCTCGAGGTCAACAGAGGCAAGAGGATCTCAAAAGCTCACACTCTAGAAATTCTAACCATTAGCAAGCAGAAATTAAGCACTTACTGTGTGCCAGCCTTGGTGCTAATAAGCACCTCAGAAAACAAAAAATAATCTCATTTAAATAGCCTCACACTCATTTTAAGGTATTATTATTATTATCCATTTTACATATAAGAAAGTGTTAGTCATTCAGTCATATCCGACTCTTTGCAACCCCATGGACTGCAGTCTGCCAGGCTCCTCCACCCATGGAATTCTTCAGGCAAGAATACTGGAGTGGGTTGCCAATCCCTTCTCCAGGGGATCTTCCAACCCCGGGATCAAACCTGGATATCCCTCATTACAGGCAGATTGTTTACCATCTGAGCCACCAGCGAGGCCCACAGATAAGAAAACTGAAGATTAGAAAGCTAAGGGCCTCACTAAGTCAACCAGTGACAGTGATGGAATGTGAACCCCATTCTCCTGACTCCAAAAGTCTTGCTTTTTAATGACCTCCTGATGCCAGAGTTGAGGTTGGTGATGTATAAAGCTGTCCTGTGGCAGGGACACCTCTCTGTAGGATGCTGTCTGATGGTTTTCAACATGAAAAGATTGGTCATTTCCCTCACTCTCTGGCAGAGAGGGTTTCCAGGAGCCTTGGGGTGGGGCTTGGGGAGCAGTTGCTCTGAGCAGACAATACATGGCCAGAGTCTAAGTTTCAATGGACATACAGTCATTGGGCTTTATTTCTAGAAAAAGAGCTTGTTTGTAAAAAGAAAAAAAAACCAATCTGGGCACTTCCTTGCTCATTTTTTGGGCTGCTGCTGCATCTGTGCCTCCTCAACTTGGACCTGAAGACATGAGATGCCTAGTATTTCTGCAGAATTTCTATGGCAACAGGAGCCTCACTGCCCCTTAGCTCTAACCATAAGACCTGTGGTTAGACATAGAAGACCTTACCATGCTCATGCATATACCTGGTTTCCCCTTCCTCCTGATCACACTTCCCTACCCCTTGAAGTCAAGCTAGATCATGTGACCTGCTTTGGCCAATGAAATGTGAGTGAAAGCGATGCTTCCTGGTGGAAGCCTGGAAGTGCTGGTGCTTGACTCCCTCCTTATGCTTTCTTTGCTCTGGGAACTGTGCAGATTTGGGGACAAATTCAGCCTAGGGCTTCCCCCTGCAGCTTCTGAACAGAGACAGTGTGGTAAGTGGAGAGGGCTTGAGCCCTGCAGCTAAATCATCAGGTTTAAACCCCAGCTCTGTCATTTTGCAACTGTGCAACCTTGGGCAAGTCACTGCAATTCTTGGTGCCTCAGTTTCCCCACCTGCAAAATAGGGACAATCCTGATACCTACCTCATGGTGCTCTCATGAGGTTAAATGAGATCAAATCCCAAAGTTTCAGTGCCAGGCTCAGCAGGTAGCAAGCACTCCATAAACATCTCTCAGGAGGATGAGGCAGGAGGATATCTTATTTTTGCCTCTTTCATCTCTCCCCTGGGACCTGAGATGCACCCATCCACCACCCTTCTGGACCAAGGTAAGTCACATGCCGGGAACACAGAGAAGACGGGAGGGGAGAGGGCAGCTGAAAGCCGAGAAAGGAGTGGAGACCTTTGTCATCTTGGCAAATGGGAGTTAGGCCAGAGGGCAGCCCTCCGGCAGTGTGCAGTCAGTCTGATTGATAACTTTGAACTTGCTGCTTCTGAGAGCTGACCCTCCCCGTGGGCTGTGGAGTTGGGGGTGGGGGAACTTGGGAATGAGAGATCAGCTAACCTGAGAGCTGAAGACGGCAGTGAGAACTGAATTAAGGTCCCCGGCCCCACTGCCCATCCACAGGGTCCTCAGAAATGACTGGCATTTTTCAGTCATGGACTGAACCATCTTTCATGAGGCTGTAGCTACATCTGCCCAGAGAAGGCAATGGCACCCCACTCCAGTACTCTTGCCTGGAAATTCCCATGGACAGAGGAGCCTGGTAGGCTGCAGTCCATGGGATCGCAAAGAGTCGGACATGACTGAGTGACTTCACTTTCACTTTTCACTTTCATACATTGGGGAAGGAAATGGCAACCTACTCCAGTATTCTTGCCTGGAGAATCCCAGGGACAGGGGAGCCTGGTGGGCTGCCATCTATGGGGTTGCACAGAGTCGGACACGACTGAAGTGACTTAAGCAGCAGCAGCTACATCTGCCAGGTGCCCCCTGCGAAGTCTTGAACAAGGAAAGAAACACCCAGACCCTAAGGGAGGGTCCTTTGTGGGCCCCTCTCCAAACTCTTCCAAATTCCAGTTTTCATAATTAAAAAGATCTACAACAATAATAAAAGCAACAGACTTAATTCACAGCACAAATGAATACCCATGTGTCCATACTGATATAGGGAACTGAGTAAATAAATAAATGAGGGAGAAGAGATAACTTTTCTTTATAGCAGAACTCCAACTAGTAAGTGTGAAAGGAATTGCAGAGATAAAAAAAATCACCATTCAGGCAAACAGCACAGTAATAACTGTTGAAGGCAAAAATCATTAATGAACAACAAAATTAATGGGAAAAGTGTGGTGAGAAACAGTATTTGCATAGTGTTGAAGTTTCAGCCCCATGCGACACTGATTAGTTATAAAAGGTGAACATAGAAGCTTGGCGGAGAAACCTGGCAGGATCCACCTTAACCACAAGATCAAGGCTGAACATTTCTGGGAAGGAGATGCTGACGTCACGTGCCCTGATATGGTACCCTGACAAGGGCACAGCATTGTTTGACAGCATTCTTGCCAAAAATACATAACCTCATCTAATTATGAGAAACTATCAGTCAAATCCAAATTGAGAGACATCCCACAAATCCAGCCCAACTCATCAGAAATGTCAAGGTGGCAAAACACAAGGAAAATTGAGGAACTGTCACAGATTGAAGGGCACTAAGGAGGTGTGAAAACCAACTGTGAAGTGGGAGCCTGGATCCTGAACCAGACAAAAGACATTAGTGGGAAAGCTGGTAGGTGAGGCCTGTGGATTTGTATTAATGTTAATTTCCTGACCATGATCATTGTACTTGGATTACAGCAGATGTTCACAATGGAGGAAGATAGGTGAAGAGTGTTCTGGAACTCTCTGTACTATTTTTGCAACTTTTCTATAAGTCTAAAATTATCTTAAAATAAAAAGTTAAAATAAATGACTAGACCCATATAGTAGTAGTAAGAAGAAGAAGAATAGCTACCATTTACAGAGGGCTTCTAAGACTCTTGAGAGTCCCTTGGACTGCAAGGAGATCAAACCTAAAGTAAATCCTAAAGTAAAGCCAGTCCTAAAGGAAATCAATCCTGAATAGTCATTGGAAGGACCGATGCTGAAGCTGAAGCTCCGATATTTTGGACACCTGATACAAAGAGCTGACTCATGAGAAAAGACCCTGATGCTGGGAAAGACTGAAGGCAGGAGGAGAAGGGAATGACAGAGGATGAGATGGTTGGATGGCATCACCAACTCAATGGACATGAGTTTGAGCAAGCTCTGGGAGATGGTGAAGGACAGGGAAGCCTGGTGTGCTGCAGTCCATGGGGTCGAAAAGAGTCGGACAGGACTAAGCCACTGAACAACGACAGCGAGCCTACAAGAGCCTCTGAGTCTTTCTCTTTTTTTTCTGAATCTTTCTTTAAACCAGTGATTTTTCACCTTTCAGACCCAACACCCATTTTTCATCTTATTATAGGTCTTCATATTACTTCCTTTATTCTGAAATGAATCTCATAGATTATAAAATCTCCTGATACATATATTTTAAAAGCCAGTATAATTCTTTTACTGGAATATACAGAAGAAATAAAAGATAAGTAATTTATAACAAAATAATATGTATTGAGTCAGCCAAAACGTTAGTTTGGGTTATTCCATAAGATGTTACGGAAAAACCCAAGTAAACTTTTTGGCCAACCCAATATTTTGATATAAAATGCTCAAGTGTGATTATTCAGGAAAGAAAAATTCATCCCTACTCATTTTAAAATTCCCTTCAGGTTGGGGAGGTGGATTGAGATACAACCTTGGTTTAGAACCACTGGTTTGAGCTGTCTCTGTTACTTTGGTGCAAATCCTGCCTCTCACTAGCTTAGTGACCTTGGGCAAGTGGCCTACCCTCTCTGATACTCAGGTCCTTCACCTACAATATGAGGCAAACATTGGCTGGAGCCCTGGTAAGGCCAAAATGCATATAAAACAGTGCAGGGAGCACCATACGTGCTGGTAGAAATGATGACAGTGGTGATGGTGGGGATAATAAATTTCTGCCAATCCTGTTCACATTTCGTAACCCATTTTTAAAAAGTGAATGATGACTGTTAACGCTGAAATGCTGTATCTCATTTAATCTCTCACTGTCGACTCCGTGAGGTGGGTGGTGGTGTTCCCCATTTTCAGATGAGGAAACGGAGGCTCAGAGTAGTGCTGAGGTCCTGCAGGAGCTCAAGAGAAGGGACCATGACTGGCACCCCTAAAGACTGCCCAGAGCCGGCATCTGACCCACATTGCCCATTCAAGGTCACTTCCACCTCTCTTGACTCTTCCCCAAAGGTGGGGGTTGGGGGCTGTCCCCTGGGCCGAGGCCCAAGCCTGGCATGAGTATGAGGAGCTGGGCTCTCAGCACACAGCTGGTGGCTATGCAAATACATGCCACCTTTTGAAAAGGACTTTGTCAATCTGGGGCAAATGTCCATTCATTCCACTTCCGGGAGAATGTTCTAAAGAACTAAATCCTGGAGCCAAAACAGTTCATGCACCAGGATGTACACTGCACCTTCTTTATTACAGTGATGCTGATAATGGCAGACACTTCTAGAATGCTGACTCTGTGCCAGGGGCTGTACAAGGCACTTTATGTGCCGAAGCTCTTTTATCCTAAATGCAGCCCTGTAGATACACACTATGATTAGCCCCTTTGTATAGAGGAGATAACTGAGGCCCAGGGTCACTAAGCTGGAAACTGACAAAGTCAGGATTTGAACTCAGGCCAGTGGATGCCAGGACCCTTATTTAACTCCAATGCTCTACTGACCAACCCCCTGATCAAGCCATGTTTAAAAATAAAATTCCAGAGAGATTGGAATGAAAAATAACAAAATGTTCTAAGCGATAATTTCTGGGTTGCAAATATATCTAGGAAGATAAACATGTGTTTATTTCATCTTTTTGTATTTTTTGAATTTCAGATATTAAGCATATGTGTGTTTTGGTAGTCATAACAAGACCGCCTCCATGGCACCGGCCATGATTCTAACTAGAGATTATTTCAGGAATATTTTCCCAAAGGCGCATCTCCTCACTGGTTGGGGAAGCTTTCCAAGGACCAGAGTTTTTGTTCACTCCTGTTTCTTCAGCCCCTTGGGCATTGTCTGGCATATATTAGGTGCTCAATAAAAAATTTTCTGATGAACTATGTCACACTTCCACTTTGGGCAAGTCCCTTACTGCTCTGAGCCTCAGTATTCCCATCTGTGAGATGGGGGCAGTGATGAAAGATTCATTTAAGGCTCCTTAGCAGCTTTGTTTCTTGTTCCCTCAGCCCCATCCTTTGAAGGTAGAGGCTGCTATTGTCCCACACTTCCCCTCCCTTCTCTTCTTCCTCCCAATTCCTGGGTTTGCAGAGGAAGGCAGAATAGAGATCTATCTCCCCTTACCTCCAAGATGTCAATGTCTGCATTGGTGAAGTCAATGTTGAGGATTTGGGGAAGAGGGACGCCAGAGCCCAGCACAGCTGTGGGGAAAAAATGATCAGGTACAATCAGCATGGCCAAGAGGCATCAACCTTCCCAAAGCCTCCAGTATTCTGTCTTTCATGCCTCCAGGACTTTGTCTTTGCCCCTCCTTGTGCTGGGAGCACACAGCCTCACTCTTGCCTGCCTGCTGAGTTCTGAGCCTTCCCCAAAATTCTGTTCGGGTGTCACCTCTGTGAGGTCTCCTACCCACCAGATTGAGCAACTCTGGGCTCATGCCACTCTTCCCGAACAACTCCATTACAGAAACCACAACATACTAATGCCCTGTCTTCGCATCTGTCACCACCACCAGATTGTGAGTTTCTTCCGGCAAGGACTGTGTCCCCAGCATCACCCAGACCTGGGTGGAGCACAGAGGAGGAGACAGAGGTTTGCTGAATGAAGGCACGGAAGGAAACACATGGGACCCCAACAAATGACCTCCATGGATGGTCTAAATCATCAGATGGTTTAGATCATCAGAGCCTAAGCAGACCTGCTGATTAACATTCTAGAAAGAAAGAAAGAAGAGAGCGAATGAGGAAGGGAGCCAGGAAAGTGGGGGGAGGCAGGTGGGGGACACAGGACTGAGTTAGGCTGAACACACTACCTGACTCAGCAGGATTTTTCAGAGGATGAATGACATTGTGAATCTACCCTCAAGGAACCTATGCAGTAGTTCCCAAACTTGTTTGGTCATGGAACCCTCTTCTCAGAGTATCTTGTGGGACTGATTTTCTATGGAATCCTTTTTGGGAATCATGGATCTAACCCAATCTCTCACTTTTGAGAATGGTAAACAGCATTATAGTGAGATTGAGGGACTTGCTGTCAAGTTCACAGCACCTCCTAGTGGTGAAGCCCAGGTGAGAATCTCCATCTGTTGGCTCCCAGGTCAGCCCAGCCCCATCCATCTCCTGACATCATCCTCTCCTACCAGGGAACTAGCAGGGGCCTGGTGACCATCGCTTTTCTGTAGTTCTGATTCAGTCTCCCCTGAAAAAAGGTCTGATTGACATCAAGAGTTCTCCAAACGAACTGAGCTGGTACAGTTGATGCCACCCCTCTTCATCCCATCTTCCAGGATGCAGAAGCGGGGAGAGAGAGGTTGGGTCCACTAGCAATGAGACAAGCTGGGACCTGGGACCCTTTGCTGCAATGCTTGCACCTGGACACACCTCTCCTCAAGCAAGAAAATACAAAGAAACTGTATGGGACTAAAAATAACAGTTGGGGCAAATTCTGGACAAAAGATACAAATAAACCGAAAACCTAACTGCCACTTTTGAAGAGCCTGGAGCAAAGAAGAGGAGGTGGGGAACACAAGCAGGGTACTGCACATGCCCTGTACACACAATACCACCTAAGGGGTGGACAAACCACTTAGGTCACCCCTCCAGCCTGACCACTGGACCACCCTTACCCTCACCACATATAAGAAGCAAGCTTGCCCCACTCAGGGAGACAGTAAGCAAGGGAAGCTGTTGTTTGTTTTTGCTCCCCCCTTGCTGCAGCAGGGACCCCAATAAAGCCTTGCCTGCATTTCCTGTCTGGCCTCTGATCAATTTCTATTGACTAAGGGGGCCAAGAACCCTGGTTGGTAACAGCTTGAGGGCTCTGGTTCTTGATGGAACAGCTGACCCAGCCTCCAGTGGCCCCAGGGCTCAACAAAGAGCCACAGAGATGAGGAACCACACTGTTTGATCTGTTTATAAATTTGGGCAAGAAAACCCTCTAACTGACCAATTAACTATCTAGGGGGTTAGGAGGCTAGGAATATTGGTAACAGCGACTTTAGTTCTGTCTGCACTGGTTGAACTTTTGACATTAATAAAATACACATGTGGTCCCTGTGCAAGTAAAAATAAATACACAACTAAAGATAAGTCAGAAAAAATAACAGGAACACAACCATGTGAATTAAGTTAAAAATGGTTCGGAAGGCAAATTTTATGTTTTATGTATATATCTTACCACAACTGAAAATAAACCCAATGAAAATACATGTAAAAGATAAATCCAGAAACATCTTGGATTATATTTTTAAAAACCAAAAAAAGAAGAGTTTAGAAGAAAGTAGACCCAGATATTGGGATTAATTGCCTCTGGGAGGTGAGATTTTCTTTTCTAACCTTTCTGGACTTTCTAGAATGTACACACATATAATTTTCACATATAATCAGAAGTTTACATAGGTAATCAGAGAAATCAGTCAAATAAGGTGGGACAGGGAAAGAATACAGCAAAAGCAGCAAATAAAGAAGTTGATGGAAACTTGGGACAATATTTGCACTCAGAGGCTGAGATAAATAAGCTTAGAGTGAAGGTCTCAGGAATGCTATTGAGGTGGAACAGCTGTGCGTATAATATGCCCAACAAACCAGTAACCCCTGATCCCCAGGCCACGCACCCCTGGGGCACCCTCTCTCACCATTCATCGCAGGCATGAAAGCCAGGTCAAAAATCTTCCCGACCAGCACCTCCAAGAGGCCAACCTGCAGAGGAAGAACAAAAAGGCAGAGGTTCGGTCAGGTCTGAAGGGATCCTCGAGGCCCCGCCCCGTGGCTGGAGAGGAAGCCGCAGAGCATCTCCGGAAGAATCTGGGAGCTGCAGCCAGAGCCCCTGTGATTCCAGAACCACCAACCCCAAGGCACATCTAGTCCACCTGCTCCTTGTACAGATGGGCAGGCTGAGGCCCAGCGCCTGGCAAGTGCTGGTCCAAGGGTCATGGTGAGGCAGAGACTGAGGGAGACCAGGTCTTCCCAAGAGGCACAGCGCACAGGGTCTTTGGTGGCTTGGAAGGCCCCTGTGCTTTGTGACCAGCACTTCAGGTCCCCACCCCAGATCAGCTTCCATGGACTTCCAGGCAGCGTCCCTTAACTCTCTGACCCCAGTTTCCTCAGCTGTAAAATGGGCCAGCAAGTCCAGCTTGCAGGGATGCAGTGAGAATTAGGAGCAGATCATGTAAAATGCTTGGCCTTGAGCCTTTTCATATAGCATGTGGGCATACTATAGTTGTGTCCAACTCTTTGCAAGCCCGTGGACTGTAGCTCGCCAGGCTCCTCTGAATGAATACTGGAGTGAGTTGCCATGCCCTCCTCCAGGGAATCTTCCTGACCCAGGGACCGAACCCATGTTTCCTGCTCTGCAGGCAGATATTTCACCTCTGAGTCACCAGGGAAGCCCTTTTTCATATAGAACTGCTCTTCACTTCTCTAAAGCTTGCTTTCTACATCTGAAAATGTGAGTAGATAATCATTACCTCAGGGAGTACTTGTCCAAACCAAACATAAGCTCTTCTGTGTAGAATACCTGCCATGGTGTGGTGCCACGTGATACTGCGGTGACAGAGCATGGGATTCAAGCCCCAGCACTGCCTCTTACCTGGTGGCTCAGTTGGTAAACAGTCTGCCTGCAGTCGGGAGACCAGGGTTCAATCCCTGGGTCAGGAAGATCCCCTGGAGAAGGGAATGGCTACCCACTACAGTATTCTTACCTGGAGAATCCCATGGACAGATTAGCCTGGTGGGCTACAGTCCATGGGGTCATAGAGAGTCGGACACGACTGAATGACTAACACACTGCCTCTTACCAGCTCTGTGACCTTGGGCAGGTCGCTTAATTTCTCTGTGTTTGACTCTCTTATTTGGAAAGTGGGCCAATAATTGCACCTAAATCATAAGTTTGATTTGAGAATCAATGGAGAAAGGCTTGATTTTAAAATAAATAAATAAATAAAAGGTTAATGTAGTGCCTGATGTCAATTTCTATTGCTCAAGAAATATTCATTAATTTCCCATTAAGTATTGGTGTCTTTTTTTCATCTGGAGTCCAGAGATTTCCATTCTAGTCTGAGCTCTGCCCCAACCAGCTGTGAAGCACGTCACTGCCCCTATCTGGGTACCAATCTCTCCATCTATAAAATGAAGCTGATGATACCAATC
The DNA here is from genome assembly GCA_024291935.2 of Okapia johnstoni. Lineage (NCBI taxonomy): Eukaryota > Metazoa > Chordata > Mammalia > Artiodactyla > Giraffidae > Okapia > Okapia johnstoni. The sequence goes on along the minus strand of CM044324.1, from coordinate 51,723,459 downwards.
CTATGAGTTGTTTGGATAAGAAAAGCACCAGATGGTTTGATTGTCTCTGCATAAGTGGAAATCTCACCCAAACTTGCCCCAGAAAGCAAGCATCAATTTCATTGCCAATTTATAAAATCAGTCAGTTCAGTTCAGTCACTTAGTCGTGTCCGACTCTTTGCAACCCCAAATGGGTATTTTCAAAGTCTTAGGTGGGGTGAGGGACACAAGAATGAAAAACTTGATGAAACAGAACCAAATTCTAGAATATAAGTGTTTCAGATTCATGGATCCTTAGAAAGGCAGAATTTCAGAACGTGGAGGTTTCAAAAGAAACTAAAACCTGTTTGCCTTACAGATGAGGAAATAGGCTCAGAGTGGGTAGGTATAGCCAAGGTCATACAAGAGTCAGTGAGTCCCCCAATCCAGGAAGGAAGAGGTCCCACAGGTCATGGCTGCTCCCACTGCCACCCACCCTGGGGTGGAGGATTTGGGCCAAGTGATCCCTGTGGGGGCAGTTAGAATGGGACACCACAGGCATGGTAGAAGGAGCTGTGAATCTGGACTCTGCCCCTCACTTGCTTTGTGGGCCTCAGTTTTCCCATCTGTAAAACGAGGCCTGACAGCATTGATGCCTGTCAGCGCTTTGTAATTCACCAACATCCCAGCCCCCAGTCAGCCTCATTCCCATTCCCAGACTTAACTCGGGCCTGAGCTTGATACTTACATCAAAATTGCCCACGTTTGAGGTTCTGAGGTTGAGGCTGGTCCTGCAGATGAAGAAAACAGCTCATTAGAAGGAGCTATTGGGACTTCCCTGGTGGCCCAGTGGCTAAGACTCCAAGCTCCCAATGCAGGGGGCCTGAGTTCAATCTCTGGTCAGGGAACTAGATCCCACATGTCTCAGCTAGGAGTCAGTAAGCTGCAACCAAGAGTTCTCAGTAGGCTGCAACAAAGACCCAGTGCAGCCAAAGAAAGAAAGAAAGAAGTAGCAATTGCCTGAGAATCATAAGAGGCTCACATTTCAGTGCAAGAAGACCCTCCACCAACATCCTCATGGAGACCCCTCTGGATCTGGGGGATTTAACATGAGTAGGGCTGGTCTCCATTATGGAGCATTATCTATGTACCAGACACGATGCCATGTGTGTTAGGCTCACTGTGTGTCCTTGGCAAAGCACTTAACTTCCCCATGCTTCAGTTTCTTCCTCTGCAGAGTGGGTGTCTATAAGCACTGAATAGGGTAATTCAAGTAAATCCCATAGAATCACCCCTGGTACCCGGTGAGTGCTATGCCCACACGAGCATCATCACTACCTGGCAAGATCCTTCAGGAATTCCACGAAGGAGGAACCAAAGGCTCCCAGGAAACCGGCCAAGGCCACAGAGCTGGGAGAGGGAGCCCTGGACTCATGCCCTGAGCGGCACTCATGGCTGCTGTGCTGTTCTGAGCACGGAGACCCGAGCCTGGGTTCAAGGTCTTTCTCTGCATTGTGAGGGCTTCAGTCTCGCGGCACCTGAAATCTCACGTGCAAACCAGCAGTCCCACCTGAGAGAGGCTGGACCAGACCCGCTCATGGGCAAAGAGACACTGGAGCCACTGACCTCCAGGGGGAGAGAGACCAATGAGGAGCAATAGAGGCTTCTCAGGGAAGAAGACTCTGCTTCAGAATGTGGGAGTCCTTCCTGACTTCTACTCCGTCCTTCCTTCTTCCTGCTCCATCCAGGAAACCCAAGCTCTTTCCTGCCCCTGGAAGTTTGCCAGCTCTGCTCTCCATGACTGGAACCCCTAGCACTGCCCCCTGCTCCCCCTCCAGGCCTCAGTCTCAGACCTACTTAGGAACTCCTGAATGGCTCCAATTAGCATCACAGTAGGAGTAGCTGTCACTGTTGAGCTTGATAAATATTTGTTGTAAGACAAAAACCTTACAATGAACTAGGCACACGCAGCAAGTGTTACATACACTCTCATTTGTCTTGAAGTGGGACTAATAATAACCCTTGCAGCCATAGGCTGGTGTCAAGAATTAAATGAATGAAGACACCTTGAAGGCTTAGCTCAATGAAAGCATCCAGTAAATAACAGCTATTATTATGAGTCCTATAAGGTGGAGACAATGATGCCCGTTTTCAGATGAGAAAACTGAGTTTCAGAGAGGCAAGGTCACTTGGCTTACATCACACAGCCAGTCGGGGGTCATGGGAGTATCAGAACCCACACTGCTGGCTCCACAGCTGGTGCTTGTAACCATTCAATACAGCTCCAAGTCAGACAGACGTGGGTTGGCTCACAGCGCCCCCTCTGTTCTCATATTTTGGCCTTCCTTGAGTAAATAAATGCACCTCTCTGAGCCTTAGCTTTCTCCTCTTTAAAATGGGAGAATAATAGTCCTGCCTCTGCAAGGCTGAAGAAGATTAGACACAGAAGTAGCCAGCACAGAGACTGGCTAATCACCAGCAGCAGCAGCAGTATCATTACTGTCCATGCTGTTGTTAGTGGCAGGTCCTCCTGTGAAGCTCACAGCTCCACTCTTCTTGCCCTGCTCCGAGTTTCTCTGAGCTGTCTCAGAGGAGGCGAGCATGGCCTACAGAACAGAACAGCTGTCACAACAGCTACTGTAGATGGGATTGGTCAATCATAATGCTCCCCTCACCCTGCCAAGAGAGGGTATAAATGTCCAGACTCATCCTCTTCTCTAAGCAGAAGCTCTGTTGTTGGAAGATCCCTCTTTGCTTCTCTGCCCTCCCCTCCCCCCAAAATAAAATAAAACAAGTTGGTCTTATGAGAAAAAGGAAGCTCCCAACAATGTCAGGTGATGCTATTAGTGAAAACAATAATTGGGACGATGGAGAAGAAGCAGGGGCACTGGATGTATATGGAAGAGACCTATCCAGGTATGGGAAATCCTCCTGGGGAAATGGCACTTGAGCTGAGGCCTGAAGGATACGTACAAATTGGCCAGATGGAAAAGAGGGTGTGAGAATGATCCAGGCAGTGGGAAGGGCATGTGTAAGTGCTAGGGCAGGAAAGGTGCTGACAGAGGGAAAGAGAAAACCAGAGGGCGAGGAGGGAGGGGACTCCTGGAGGCTGGAGTGGGGGTGGGGCCAGACCAGGCAGGGCACGTGGGCTGGAGAGGAATCAGGGCTGATCCACGGGGCAGTGGGATCACGGCAGGGTTCTGAGCTGGATCAAATGTGTGGGCTATTGATGGAAAAAATTCCCGCACTGTAGGGACAAATCAACAGGGGACTGGATGAGGGACAGCCATGTATCTCCACTCCTGGGTGAGAATCAGCCCTTTTAATTTCTCATCTGACAATGCCCAGTGTGAACCCCACATGCGCTCCAGATGGGAACACCCACCTCCCAGACTAGAGGTGGCTCACCACATCCCCGGCTCTGGGAGGAGGGACTGGGAAAATACAGCAGACGGGACAGAATCCTAAGTGTCTGAGCCTGAAACTTTCACCACGGAGGGGGAAATGGCACTCAACACAACTGAGCACATTCCTTCCACAGATATTTACCAAACACCTACTGTGTACCAGATTCTGTGCCTGGCTCTGGGGATCCTACAGTGAATACAATGGTCTGTGTCTCTGCCCAGTAATAAACTAACCAATGAATTAATTTAATAATGTCACATTAAGGCTATGAGCAACGTAAAGCAAGGGAGACAGAGAGAGAAATGGGAGGGGTGGGAGTATTTGAGACAGGTAGTCTGGGAAGACCTCTCAGAAGAGGTGACATTAGATCAGAGACCTGATGGAAGTCAGGCTGTGAGCCATGCAGATGTCTGGGAGAAGAGCATTCGAGACAAAGTTCCCGAGTGGGACTGTGCCTGGCATGTGGGAGGAACACCGAGAAGCCAAAAGGTGACCGGAGGATGCTCAGGAAGGATGATAGAGGATGGGCTGTGTGTAAGTTTGAGAGAAAGACTTTCGATCAAAGGAGTAACATCATTTTAAGAGGATTCCCCTCTGTGAAATAATTGTGGAAATTGTTGATTTGTATCTTTTCCTCCTGAGTACCAGGGACAAGAAAGCCAGAACCATCTGTCTTGTTCCCCTTTCTCCAGCCTATAGTAGAAAACATAACACATAGTAGGTGCTCAATAAATATTGCTGAACAAATGACTGAGGACTGCTTCACCACGGGGTGTGGTACACAATCTGTGAGAATAATACCAGCCAGCACTTTCGGCTTCCTTCCAGTGTTTCTGGTACTTCTCTGAGCATCTCATTAATGCCCTGCTGCCACTGCCATGGGGTACAGAAGAAAAATCAAGCCCGAAGGTCACACAGCTACAAGTGCCCTTAAAGCTTGGATTTGAATCAGGTCATCTGGCCCCCAAATCCGTCTCATAGTCACTATGGTGGGGACCTTGGGGGGCTCTGAAGGTGTCTGCAGGCTCCCAGAGACCACATGACCTCCCACCCCCACTCACCACATCGATGAGGCAGATGGTGGTCTCGACATCATTGGGCTGGGAAACCATGACCTCAGAGGTGGCGAACACCTTCACCACCGCCTGGTCCTTCTGCAGCGTCACTGAAGGTGGTTTCGGCACCTGGATCCTGATGGTGAGGGGGCGGGACTCGGGGTACTGCTGGAACACCTGTGGGCAGACCCCAGGTGGGGTGAGCAGGGCCCTCCATAGTGGGGGGGGACTCAGGGGGTCATCAGCCAAATTCTAAGCACACAGCAGAGGGTCCCACACTGGATCCCTTCAGAATCAGCAATATGATTCCTACAAACCACATGCAAAGCCTCCAACCACTGCGGGGTTTGGCCAGGGGCTGTCTTCTCCAAGCCTCTCACAAAGAGGTATCGTAAGAATCCAATGTAATCATGCCAGCAAAGCTTCAAACTCAATACCTGACACTGATACCGTGGAAATGCTCAAAACCTGGTCCTTAGGGAGGTAGGGTCCTGGGGCGGGGGGGTGGGGTTGGGGGAGGGACACTGAGCTTGGTGCTGGACATTCATGATTTCATTGACTCATCACAACTCCATACGTTGCTTTTCTTCTCCATGTTATAGATGAGAAAACCGAGGCTCAGAGGGGGAACATCAAGCAAATTGCCCAAGGCCAACAGGAAAGCTGAGATTCTAGGCCAGGTCTGTGTGACTCAGAAGCCCAGGGCATCTCTCCCTTCCTACTGACTCCAGATGCCCCACCTGGAATGAGAAAGTCTACAATTCCAGGTCCTCACAGTGAAATTCCCAGAGCAAGGCACAGCCTGCCCCACCCACCTGGATTTGCTGGGGTCTCTGGAGACACATCGTGGGAGGGATCAGAGCCTGTTTGCTGCTAACTGATTCCTCTAAATAGGCTAAAGGGACCAGTCATCAAAGAACCAGCCCCCATATTTACTAAATAACTGCTTTACCAAAAAAGTTTAAGGAACATTTTTCTTAAATATGTTAAGTGAGCATAAATATATCGAAAAAATCCCAAAGTTACTTGAAAAAGAAACCAATTTAAATGTCAACTTTTCTATATCCAGTGCAGCAGGGTATGTCCTGATCCTAAGAAGGCGTTCATTTTCCTGACCACATTCAAGGTGAAACTCTTCTGGAAACCTCTTGATCTAAGAGCTAATCTAATAAATATAGCCAACTGACCACTTAGTGGACTCACCTTTGGGCAAACTGTTTCTCAACAAATTGATAATTTGGTGCATTGGCTTTTCATAAAAGGATTTTCAGGATATTTCCGCAGAGGGGTCTGGTGTCCCAAACACCTCCACCCCAACACACAGAATCTCCAAGAATTCACAACTTTCCCTTCACAGGAACCCTGAGAGGTTACCCTAAATTCTCTCCACAGCAGCAGAAAACTCAGGATACCTATCCTGGCTCTCGTCAAGTGTCTCATGGTAAGTACGGGAGACATTCCTCCGTGTCTAGCCTCAGTCCCTCCCTGCTACAGGCCCAGCCCCATAGGAAGCCCTGAGTCTCTGCTTTACTGAGCTCAGCTGGGCTGCCGCCACACGGTGTGGCCGCTCTGAGCTGGTTTCCCCACCTGTAAACTGGGTTTCTCGTCCCTTCTGGCCCCATGGATGGGAGGAGGATTAAAACCACGTGAAACTGTGGATTCTTAACAACTTTCATGAACCATAAGGTGCAGTGCACATGAAGTGGTCCAATAAACAAACATGAAGTGGTCCAGTTGATTGAGGGGCCCGCCTGCCTCCTGGCGATGCCACTGTTGTGCCATTAATGGTGCCCTACCATTCAGCTTTCAACCACACGAGGGCGATAGTGAGCATTTGTTGAGTGTAGTCTCTCCTTTGAATTCCACCCAGAACGAGATGGGACAGGTAGACAGGAGATGAAAAATGTTTAAAATGGCTGTAAATTACAGAAATCCTTGGCAACTGTATAGCACCATGTAAGAAGCTCTTTGCTTCCAGGTGCAGGTAGCAGGCCTGGAACCAGAGCTAGGAAGAGAACTGGGATCAGAAAAGCCTTTGTTCCTACTGTGTATGGCAGCTGATCCAAGACTGCATTTGCATTTGCTCTTTTCTTAAAAAAAATAAGTTAACAAGAACGATAATAGTTAACATTTATCAGATGCCTACTCTGGGCCTAGATTCAAATCCCAGAGCTGCAGTCACCCTGTGAAGTTATCATTTTTGCCCGTTTTTCCAGATGAGAAAACCGAGACTCAGAGAGAAGTCATTTGCCTAAGGGAGTATGGTTGAGATGTGCTGAGCTGGAATCAAATTCATGTCTGTCTGCTCCAAAGTTGAGGCTCTTTCTCTCTAGGCCTCCATGCTCTCCAACCCCCACCCCCAAGCTCTTTATGTGCATCATCTCCTTTACCCTCCTGGATGAACCTGTGTAATAGCTATTAGCATCCTCCTTTGATGGATGAGGAAACTAAGGCTCAGAGACATTAAGACTCTTGCCCAAAGACACACAGCAAGGAAGTGACCAGGCTGGGGTTAGACTTGGGCAGGCCAGACCACAGCTAGAGCTCAGGTGCTTTCCACCTCAGCCTCTGCGCCCACCCCCCCCCAGGGGTCTGGTCTCCAGGCCTTTCTCACTGTACTTTCAAGGCGCGGGGAGAAGGTTGGATCACCCACCCTAGTGCTGAGTGACTTCCCTTCCTACCCAGCTCCTGGGACAGTGAAGGGGAACGTGGGGCTGAAGGCGAGGGGAGGCGCCGCACATACGCACCTTGGGAATCAGGGCTCCCAGTGTGGACGTGGTGAGTGGAGGAAGCTCTTCAAACTGCAGGGAAAGAAGAAGGGTTGTGTGGGTCCCCGAGGCTATGGAGACAGACAGGAGTTGCTAACACAGTGATTAAAACTCTACCCCTCTCAGACAACCGGTGGGGGCATGTCCTCTCCCTTAACGGCCTCTGGGGAGGCCCCACAGGTCCAACAGGGGCCACCTTGCAGAGTGAGGTAGCCATTTGGGGGTTAAGTGGATGGGGCAGCCGCTGAAGCTTCCACAGACAGGGCTTCTCAGGGCAGGAGGCAAGATCTGAATCTTTCTCCTCTAAAAATGTGAGTCTTTATGAAAACAAGATGGACATCAGCAGGTCCATGTATGAAACCCAGCGTCCATTAAGTGGATGATGCTACCATATCCCTGAACTACTTGTGCTATTATTTAGCTAATATCTTCCTTAAATGACGAACTTTTAAAAATTATCAAATACTAAGAAATGGAAAGCCAGTACCACTTGATAGAAGGTGATGGCATCTGTAAAACTAAATGCAATAATAACAAAACAATGGCCTCACACTGGGCGTGGATGCCATTGTCTGTGGGGGGGGGAGTTCTGTTCTCCCTGAGCTTAAAGAGGACACCTAAAAGTTTAAGAGAGTGTTACACCATACTGGCACCAAATGGAGACTTTCCTCTTGGTAGAATCAAGGTTGACATAATGTACATGATGGGGTTATTTTGAGAAACTCTCGTTCTTATGAGATACACACTGAATTTTATGGAACAAAATGCAATGACTCCAAACACTCAAGCTATTCAACAGCAGATAGAGGGATCCGTAGATAGACAGATAGATGAAGACAGGTGGATGGATGGATGGATAGATATTGAGGAAAATGTGGCAAAATATTAACTGGTGAATCTAGCTGAAGGATATTATGACATTAATTGTATTATTTTGCAGGTTTGATGAAGGCTTGAAATGTTTTAAAAGAAAAGATTTGGAGAGAAATGACTCTGGAACATACCTAAAGGTGATATTTTATTCTTATGTCTCTTTGTTATGCATTATCAATGTTTACCAAGCAAAAGGATTCAAAACACTTACTGAGGTACAGACATATGGATTTATCTTATGCTTTTTTAAAGGTTTGGAATTAAATTATGTAGAATTGGATAGAGAGCAACGTTTCGATGTTGCTTAGTGTCATGAGTTAAGGGGCGGACTGTCCACAGTCTTTGCTTTCAAGCCATTTCCCAGGACACTGAGGACTAGAGAGAATCAACAGTGGGCTGTGCACTGCCCAGTCGCCCCATCCTGGGGGCCATGACTCACCATGCCATCGGTGATGTCAATATCCAGGGCCCCTTGCTTCTGCAGGAGAGTCAGCACCGAGCCCAGAAAGTTGGCAGAAATGGCCAGTTGGGAGTTGGTGTTGTCGCCCATGGGGGGCAATTCTGGCATCTTCTGCCTGGGAGACAAGGCTGGCCGCCCCAGTGGGTAGTCGATGAGGTCTCCTCCAGCTTCTCCAACCAGAGTCTGGGGAAGTAGAGAAGAAAGAGGTCACAGGGGGAGAGGTGCAGGGAGAAGAGCTGGAATGAATCCCTGCATCTGCCTCCAGGCAGCCTTGCTTGGTTAAACCCATTGGGTCTGAGTGACTTTCATTTATGGTCCCATAAATTCAATCTGTGATGGAATAGCATCTCTTGATGAGATGGTTAGTGAGCATCACCAACTGGGTAGACATGAATCTGAGCAAACCTCAGGAGATAGTGGAGGACAGAGGAACCTCATGTGCTGCAGTCCATGGGGGTCACGGAGTTGGACACGACTTAGTGACTGAACAACAAGCATCTCTTGCAGTTCCTGCTCTATGACCACTTTTAATTAAGCCATGGTTCAGCGCCGAATATTTGAACTAGAAGGATGAGAGCCCTCCACTAACAACGCAGTAGGTTGATGCACCTGTACCGTATACATTGGAGTATCTACTCTTTAAAGGCCGACTACTCTCCATAGCATAAAAGGTGTTGTGCGGTCTGCCTCATCTGGAGTCACTCTGCCCCCCTCACCCCCTTCCTCGATGCAGCCACCAGGGTCTCGTCTATCCGTACCTCCACCTCAGCACCCCTACCATCCATAGATGCTTCCTGCCTGCCGTTTCCTCCCACACACTCTTTTTTTGTTCTGTCCCACTCCTTTCGCTGGTTTCAGCTCAAGTGTCACCTCCTCCAGGAAGCCCTCTGTGACGTCCCTGGGTAAATCATATACCCTGCTTTAGGCTCTGATAGCCCAGGAATCCCTTTCACAGAGCTCAAGATCTCTAATCGTTTGAGTGATTCTTAGATGGCCCATCCACTTCTGTAGATGGTCACCTCCCTCAAGTCAGGGATTTGTTATATTCACCACCAGTCCCAGTCCAGAGTCTGGACCACAGCAGCTAACTGATAAACATACCTTGAATCACTCTGTGCTTGTGGATATACTCAGTGTGCACATATATGTGTGCACAGGTGTGCTGTGTCTTTGAGAGCGTGGGTGTGCATGCTCTGGGTCTCATGCAGGAAGTGGAAGGCACTTGTGCACAGTTATGGGCCTAATTCAGTGGTGTGCTTGAGCTAGTTCGCATCAGCTCACAAGAGCCAATTCCAGGCATCTCTTTCCAACCCTGTGTTTAGTGAGTCATGTTAGTAGCCTAAAATTGGTCAGGGTAGGGGTACTTATACCATGGAAATCAGCAAACATTACAAATTAGGACTTTTTTAAACAATCATGAAGAATCAGTTGTTAATGTTTACCAGGACACAAATAGCCAGATTCACTCCTCCAACAAACCCAAGCCTATAGCAGCAGCTCCCACAGCTAGAAGCCAGACTGCCTGCTTCAAAGCCCAGGTTCACATTTATTTGCTGTGTGACCTTTGGCAAGTGGCTTAACCCCTCTGTGTCTTACTTTCCTCAATAAGAGTGCCTACTTTGGGGTTAATCTACATAAAGTTCTAGGAATGTGCCTGGCACACAGCAAGCACTGGGTGAGTGTTGGCTGTGATTGAATTTCCCAACATAGCTTCTTGAAGGTCCTCATCCAAGCAGGAAAAGGTCTTGTTCAAATGTTGCCTCCCAGGCATTCAGCAGCAGCCCTGGTGGTGGGGGGTGGGGTGGGGGTCGGGGGGTCTGGGGGGATGAGGGGTCATGGGAGGTGGGGTCCTTGCTCACACCTCAGCCTGTGGGGAGAGACCACCTCCCCGACCCAAGCCCAGGCACTCACGTTGAGGTCCAGCTCCAGGAATTCCCCAGTCACGAGCGGGAGGCTGGAGAAGGTGTACTGGACACTTCCCAGTATCCCCAGAGGAATCAGAGCTGCAGGCAAAGGTGGGGGTCACAGGAAGCTCCCCCTCACCCACCCAGACATCTTCTTTGTGACCTGAGGGGAGTGGGGCAGCAAGGTTCTGGCTCCAGACACCATGGAAAGAGCAGCATTCTGGGTTCAAACCCCAGCTCTGCCTCTTCCTTGCTGTGTGATCTTGGTCAAGACACTGCACCTCTCTGAATCTCCATTTCCTCCCCTGTAAAATAGGCTTAATAGAACTCCTCAGACCATATTGGTGGTTGGGAGTGGGCAATGAGATTCTGCATATTGATAAGCTTTGTAAGTTATGAAGTGCTGTACTGGGAAGAAATTATGGGGTTCCACAACATGGTGCTTAATTGAGTTTGGCATTTCTCTGACTGCTTGTGATAAACGGTCCTAACTTCTGGGCTTTTCCAACCCTGTATGGTTGTAGAGACTGTGCACTGCCCAACTGGTGCTACCATTATGCTGGGATCTATCTGGATGGAAGACCCTGGAATCATGGAGTGCACAACCTGGACAACCACATGGGGCAGACTTGCCTTCAGGAATGTTTACTCTGAAATCCTGGATCAAGGGTGAGTGCCGGAGCCTGAGCCTGAAGACCTGGACGGTCTCCACGGCATCTGTCACTCTCTAATCTAGTGCTAGTCACTCCAGCCTCTCTAGGGGTTGAGGCCAACGCCCCCAGTTTAGAGATGAGGGAACTGGGAAGAGCCTCTCCGAGTCCACACACTGCCTGGGGGCTGGAAACCCAGCGTCCCGACACCATCCGGAGCCCCAGCGCCCAAGGGTCCAAGCAGGAAGCTCCTCCCTCTGAGGCTTGGGCAGGGGGGTGTCCAAGGACAAGAGGAAGGGCCAGGCAGCCCCTCTCTCCTGGCGTCAGATGCACAGCACTGCATGCACCACGCAGGGCCCTCTTCCCAGACATAGCTGTGTCCCTGGTCCCTTCCGAGGGCTGGGCCCAGATCAGGCGCTAGAAGATGTCGGTTGAATGAAGCAAAGAAGGAAGGACTTACAGTCCACGAGACCCAGCTGGTCATTGACAAGACCCAGCACCACGTCCACAATGGGGCAGAGCTGCAGGGGAGAGAGGGCATGGAATCCTGGTGACCGCGCAGGGTCGGGGAGTGGTGCACAAGCGAGAACAATGATAATAGCAACTGTACTGACTGCCTTTCTGGGCGTGGCCCTGTCCTCCTCACAGCCCTGTGGGGAAAGCTTTCTCATGATCCCCATTTTACAGATAGGAAAACTGAGACTCAGGTGATGTGATTGCCACGCAGCTTGGAAGTGCTGGAGCTGGGTTTCCAACCAAGAACTGTGTGAATCTCAAGCTTCACCTCCTTATCCCCTCACTAATCTGTCCCTCTGCATTCCTTAGGGCCCTTTCCAGACCCCCAAGGACACATCCCAGCCCCCTGGCTCCCTCTCTCCTTCTGGGTCACCTGTGTGCCTCAGGAATGGAGGCTGCACTGTGGCCCCTAGCTCTGGGGAAAGTTTGTAATTCCCGCTCCTGGTCCCAGGATGGGTTCTTACCAAGTCAGGGAGGACATTGGCCAGGACTCGGTTTACTAAGTTGTCCACGAGGTTGGGGAGAAGCCTGAAGAGAGAGCAAATCAACGACAGTTCAACCAAACAGTGGAATATTACACAACCATGTAAAGGTAAACAAAAGAAACTCTTTGTTGTTGGTACAGAAAATTCTCCCAATAGACCAATGATGAGAGAAAAGCACAAAACAGTGTTTTCATTATGTGCTCATTTGTGTTAAAATGATGGAGGGGAATGAAATTTACTTTCATGTTTGCTTCATTTGTTTAAAAAAATTGGATGGAGAGTCAAGAAACAAATAACCAAGGTTAGCTCTCTGGGAAGGGGGAAGATGGGAGATGGAGAGGGAGGGGGACGTGCCTTTTTATCACTTTATATTTTGAACAATGCACCACCAGATATTTTTCCTTGTGAAAATGTGAATTAAAAACCTGTGAAGTTTCTGGGTTTCCTTCCCCCTCCTCATCTCACCAGAACACCGGGGGCTGATTTTTTTCTGCCTCCACCCACCCTGGAACAGAAAGACTCAGAGAAGAACACATGAATAGGAAATTTGGGGCTCAAATGCAAATTTGCCTGTCCCCTCATCAGTGAATTTCTCTGATCCCACAGTCTAGATAAGATGAGGGCTGGAGAAGAAAGAAACTGATGAGACAGGAGAGGAAGGATTTGGAGGCTTTAGAGAGACCAAGAACAAGGATCTCCCAAGATGAGAGCCAGGGAGTGAAAAGAAAGAGACTCAGTTCTGAGCGGCCCTGATGTGCCCTCATCTGAGACCATCATCTGAGGGCAGCGTACTGGCCACACCACTCAATATCCAGACACTTGAAAGCCCCTCTGGATACAAGATGTGGACTCAGCCACTTTGTGTGTAGAAAAAACTCAACATCTGATTAAGATCACATTGAACAGCATCAACTGGGAAATTTCCCTGTGAGTTGGGAAACCACTGGGCACAATACCCATGTTATTCAAGTAACACAAACTCTTAAAATGTGCCAAATTTTTCGCTAGGTGTTTTACATTCACCATCTTAATTCCAAAGGGGAAAAAATTACCCCCATTTCACAGATAAAGAAAATGGAGCTCAGAGAGGGCAAACAGAGCTATCCAAGGTCACACAGCAAGCAATAGTGAGGCTGAAGAGGTTTGAACTCCAGGCTGCTTCCAGAGCCTCTGCTCTAAACTATGATTTGCCAAAGACAGATCACTCTACCATCTGCCAAGGCACTCCACAGCCTGCTGGTACTCACCCTCGCAGCAGCCTGACTTTGATACCTCCCAGAAGGGTGTCACATCGCTCAATGACCAGCCTTGGGTAACCCGTGCGGTCCATGGTCAGCCGGACTTTGGCCGTGATGTTCACCTCCACTGCGATGTCCAGGAACCCAATAAGACTAGAGCAGAGGAGACCATGGTGCCAGGGAGACAGTGAGTCAACCCCCAACCACCACATTGCACCTCGGCTTTTGCCCTGGCGGTTCCTGCCATCTACTATGCTGCTGGTTGACGTCTAGGGGTCCCAAACCAGAAGGCTTCTCTGAACCCTCAATTCTTCTGTGAGCAAATCTATCCCTACTTAACTTACGAGAGCTTCAAAGGCTGGGAACAGAGGTTAATAAATGAACCTTATGTCTAAATTCTGGTTTCCAAGGTGACCACCCAATCATATTGCTTTGTAGGCATGACCTCATCCCATGGGGATAAATCAATGCAAAAGTCCACCACCTGAGGTCCTCTAATGAGCACCAACTATGTAGCAGACGTTATTCAGAGAGACTGTCTGTCACAGTGGCCACAGCCACCTGGGAAAGGCTGTTGTCCCCACTGCACGTGAAGACATATTAGTGATATTAGGAGGACTGGCCTGACGTCACACAGTTTAAAAGAGAGAGTCAAGATTTGAACCCAAAGGGCGCCCGGACTCCAGCCTCCCAGATCTTAAGCTCTGCATAGGCCGCCTTCACTACCTGTTGCTCGGGAGATGACCTGAGCCCAAAGGTATAAGCCACGTGTGTGCTGATGACACCTCAGGTCTTTTAGTCCCCACATTATGGACAAAAAGGAGAAAAGACCTGCCCCTGAGCTCCCAGCCAGGATGGAGGGTGGCACGGACCCCTCTGGGACCAAGGGCACACACCTCTTCCCATTGATGGCCACGCGGGTGTACAAGCTCAGGTAGACGCCCACGCCGGGCAGGAGCCGCACGGACACTCGAGGGAGAGTCAGCTCCACGATGCGTAACCTGCGGGGGACCGAGAGCAGTGAGAGGGCAGCCATCTCCGCTGCCCGGCACCCCACTCCCCCGGGGCCGTCCTCCCCACATCCCCCTCCTCTGCGCCCCATTCATTCTTCTCAGCTCTAGAAAGACCTACAATTTGTGGATAGAGTTTGGAAAACACAGAAAAATTAAAGGGAAAAAACATGCCATGACCCAGTCTCCCACTGCCTGGAGGTCTATTGTTTATATTTCCATGTATTTGCTTTGATCTTTTTTTTTTCATGTAAAAATGCTACTCCTTCTGCCTGTCCCTGCCTGGCTTTGCCTGGTTTCTTCCCACACATTCTTTAGATTTCAGCTCTAGGTTTTCCTCCTCCGGGAAGCCTCCCCTGATCTCTCCACTATATACCTCCTCACTTCTCCATGAACTTCTTAGCACTGTAATTGTATAATTGTTTCCAGGCTTCTTTATTGATGCCATATAACCCACCAGCCTGCAAGCTCCGTCAGGACAAGAGGAGCTTGTCTTGGCTCACCATGAGGTCGTGCCCCTAGGGACAATAGAGCTCACTGCACGTAGTTGGCACTCTAAATATTGATCATATTAAATAGTGAATATGAGGAGGAGGCTGAGCATAGTTGAAATTATAATATATATGCACAATGTTGGGTCTTTTCCACCTTGACTTTATTACTATGACCATTCTACAGAGGAGGAAACTGAGACTGAGAGAGAGGAAAAGAATGGCCCAAAGTCACAGGCTAATATAAAAGGCTGAGCTGGGACTCAAACTCAGGACTTTTAACAGGAAGATCCCAAATCATACAACTTGGGACTCAAGACGTCCAGTCCTGAGGCCAGGTCCTAAAGTGTATGAGACACTGAAGACCATCCTTATTCCAACTCCAGGCCCCTGGGGGTGATTATTCCTGTTCGGAGTTCATCAGGGAGCTTGACAGGGAGACCCCAAACCCCTCCTTACCCGGTGATGCCCTGCACGGTGCTGATGATGCCGCCCTCACCAAGTACGCCCAGGACGCCCCCTCCTCCAAGAAGTCCTCCATCACCAAGGAGACCACCTCCGCCGAGTAGGCCACCTTGGCCCGCTAGGATGCCGTCAGCTGCCAGCATGCCCCCATTGCCCAGCAAACCACCTGGGCCCAGTGCCCCAGTGGCTACACCAGGTGGGATCTCTCCAGGCCTCAACTCTCGCCGGTGAAGTCTGCCCACGGGCGCCGCACCTTCAGCAGACCTGTACCGCCCAAGGTCTCTGTGGCTGCCGAGTGCATTCTCAGCATTGCGGTAGTTGCTGGTTCGGAGGTCCCTGACGCTTCCATCAGACTCAAGGATCTCACCGTATCGGTATTTGCCCCCCAGCTGAGCGGTGTTGTCACTGGCCTCAATGTGACCATACTTGTAATTACCACCAAGCTGGTGGCCATTGGTATACTTTGGGGGCGGTTCTCGCACGTGGAAGTCACTGTAGGGAACACCACCGACACCTCGGGGGAATTCAGCATGTCTGTAGTCATCGTAACGGTGTCGGCCACCGCCCAAAAGACCACCACTGCCACCCAAGAGACCACCACCACTGCCACCCAAGAGACCACCACTGCCACCCAGCAGCCCCCCGCCACTATGGCCTCCACCACCCAGCAGCCCCCCACCACTGCCACCCAGGAGCCCCCCACCACTGTGGCCTCCACCACCCAGCAGCCCACCATCACCACTACTACTCCCGCCACCAAAAAACCCCCCATCACTGCCACCCAGGAGCCCTCCACCACTGTTGCTACTGCCACCCAGTAAGCCTCCTCCAACTCCACCCAACAGGTCGCCACCACCCCCTCCAGCCCCACCACCAAGCAAGCCCCCCAGAAGACCACCTCCCCCACCACCTCCACTTCCACCAAGCAGACCCCCCAGGAGAGGCCCACCACCATCACCACCAGCTTTACCCACGGGCACCTCTCTCAGGGCTGAGCGAAGAGCATCACTTTGCTGCAAGGTGCCCGAGATGGCTGTGGAGAAGCAAAGGTCTAAGTCGGAGGCTTGTCCACCTCCGACCCCCAGCACTGCTCGCTCTCTAGTGGCCCTTTGCCCACAGGTAAACTCCTGAGGTCAAATGGTAAGGCTCCTCCTGACCAGCCCTGACATCCCCATTAACTCATTAGCTGCTGGCTTTGACCTCTCATACTTTAACCAGATTTCAACACCGTTCAGCCAAACCTTCATGATCCTTCCTTCCAAGCACTCCACACTTTACAGTGTAAAAACAAACAAACAAGCAAACAAAACCTACTTCTTAGTGCATTATTCACATTTATTCCTGGAAAATAGTCAAAGCCAGAATTATTGTCCCCATTTGATGGACAAAGAAACTGACGCCTGTGACACTGGAGGAAATGAGCCCTTTTTTTCATTCTATGACAGCCTTGGACAGAAATGAGGGCAGGGGACGTCTCCTCATTTGCCATATGACAAAAGCGAGACCCCCCAAGAACTGAAGGCAGGATCGATGACAGCTCCTACTTTTGAGTGCTTTCTATGAACCAGGAACTGTACTAAGTTTTCAAAAGGTCATTCATCTCATTAGATTCTTGTATCAGTCCTCTGAGATGGGGACCATAATGACACCCCCTTTGCAGATGAGAAAACTGAGGCTCAGAGAACTCAAGCCATAGACTTAAGGTCACATAGCCAATATCTGAACTCTAGGAAGGCTGGCTCCAAGACTCAAGCTCTTAATCGATTCTTTCTACTGCCTCAAGTATAAACTCCCCAGCATGGTGTCTGGCCCCTAGCAAATGCTCAGGAAGTGGGAGCCCACAGAAAAGATGAAACTAAGGCCCAGAGAGAAGCCACCCGTCCTTCTGATGTAGAATCTGCCAGTGAGCAAGAGAGTGCTTGGGAATTTCAGAGTTGGCTGGACTTCCCTACCCGTCACCTGCCACCATCCACTCTCTGCAGGACTGGACTCACCGTTGCTCAGCACGTCTTTGGTAACCCTGAGGACAGTGTTTGTATCTTGGCGGATACCACACACAGCCGCCACCGACAGAGCAGCCACACACCACGTCGTCCACATGCTGGCACTGCTTCTCTGCTAAGGAGACAGCGGGTCATAAGGCCATGGCTGGGTGTCACCACCCTGCCCAGCAGCTGGAGTTAGCACCACCCCTTCCCAACCCACCAAGAGTCACATCAAGACCCAGAGGCCCAGAAACAGGGGAAATCACCCGAGGGCATAATATAGGGCAGGTCCAGAGTTCCTGATACCATCTTCTGAGCTTTTCAAATTGCAGTGAATCTGGAGATACCATTAACCAAACTGTCCCATAACATAGATGTTTTATTAATATCTCCCCAGAAGGAAATTTATAAATGGAGCATCAGGAATAGAGAAAAATACTCTGAGTATTGGGGATTCCAACCAAAATAGTCAAATTAGTAGAAGGTAGACTCTGGGGAAATTTCTCCAGAGATTTCTAGAGAAATCTACTCATCTGTTCACCCACCCACCCACCCATCCATCCTTGCATTCACCCATCCATCCATCCGTCCATCCACTCATCAACCATCCATTCCCCCTCTTATTCATCCATCCATCCACCCTTCTTCCCATCTATCCATCATTTATTCATGACCCAACCAACCAGCAAGCTGATCGTATATCCATCCATCTATCCTTTCTTCCTTCCTTCCTGTCATACATCCATCACCCATACATCCTTCCATCAGTCCATCCACCTGTCAACACATTCACCTAGCCACACTCACATGCATCCAGCCAGCTAGCAAATACTCCTTCCCATCTCTTTGGAGGAGACAGTTCCATCATCACGTCATTAAGACTATGACGTGATGGGCTCTGTATCAGAGCTCTCTGGATTCTAATTCTTAAGAAAGAGATTTGGCAATTTAAATTACAGCTTCCTAGTCACCATCATGGCTTCCCAGGTGGCTCCAGGGGCAAAGAACCCACCTGCCAATGCAGAAGATATAAGAGGCGTGGGTTTGACCCATGGGTCGGAAAGATCCCCTGGAGGAGGGCATGGCAACCCACTCCAGTATTCTTGCCTGGAGAATCCCATGGACAGAGGAGCCTGGAGGGCTACAGTCCATAGAGTGGCAAAGAGACACAGACTGAAGTGACTTAGCACGCACATACATGCAGTCACCAGCACATCATATCTGGTATATAGCAGACACTCAATAAACAGTAGCTATTTTGGGGGGACTATTATTTCACACCCCTAAGAAGTGGATGTAAAATATTATGAGATTGGAGGGGTGAAGTATGCATTTTGGGATGAGCAGTTCAACCCCAAGGAAATTTTATTTTGCTGCCTTCACATCTAATCCACTTCTCTCACTCCACCAAACCGTCTACCCATTCACCAGCCTCAGAGAATCAGAACAGGACATGGTTCCTTTCTGGGCCAAACTATGAAATTGTTGGCCTCAACCCCCTCCACATATGCACCCTCTTCCCTTTTTCCTGTCCCCTACATCCCCTGAAGTTCACACAGCCCCCACATTCTTACCCTGCTCCAGTTTGCTCCTAGGGAGAGTATCAGGGGAACTCATTCATACTAGAATATTAAGATTTAATATATTTAAGAGTTTTTCCCCCCTGGCTTCCTCACCTCATCCTAACCTCACGGCTCAGAGAGTTTTCTGTTCAAAGAGGAATCACCACCTTCAGTTAAAAAGATGGGCATCAAAGGAGGGATTTCTGGCATCAGTAAGCAGCTGAGGAGTCTCAGGGAGGTAGCAAAGGTCCCGGGTACCCAACCCAAACATTCCTTGGGGAAGATGAGTGCAGCTCTGCTCACCCATGTCATTCAAGGGACTCAGGCCCTTCTGTTGATCCCTGAGAGGTCTCCTGACTATGCCCATGTTGCAGACAAGATCACTGAGGTTCAGAAAAGGGTCACCCAGGCAGGTCTCCAGTCATGGACACGCCTCATTGCCTCCCCAGACCTCAGGCTCCCCCTGCCCAGACTCTGAAGAGGGAGGGGGCTCCTTCTTACCCCCCGGGAGGTCCCTGCAGCTCAGTCTTGAGAGGTCCCATTCACCAGGCCCTCTGCTTCGGCTGAATGTGGTCACAGGCCAGCCTTATATAGCAACCGGAGTCTGATCCCTGACCCAGGGAGGGAAACACCATGTAATTATAAGAGACCAGAATTTAGATTTGCTCCTCACACTGGGCACTGAGACTCAAAACCACAAGGGTTTGCGGTTTGTGGCTAATTCTGAGAACTTGTTCAGCCCCTGGATGGTGTCACATGAGCTGGGGTTTATCAGCCCCTGGTCTGGGCACATTCCTGGAGACCCTAGCTAGGACCCCAGATGGGGGAAGTGGAAACACCCCCAGAGGCATCTAGTTTTCAGCTTGAAAGCAGGCACTGCCCACTCCAGCTGGCCAGGGCAGACAACCATGCCCAGACTCAGCATCAAGCTGACTCTGGTTCAGCTTCACTCAACCAGGACTCACTGTGTGACTTTGGGTCAGCCACTCCCCTGTTCTCTGCCTCTCATCACATATTTCCATCTGTTAAGTGGGTAGAATATCTGCCTCACAGGACTGATTTGAGGATTCGGGGAGATGAACTTGGACCTGACTCTTCAAACGTGGGGCAAGTGTGAAGAGAACAAGCAGACTG
Organism: Okapia johnstoni; assembly: GCA_024291935.2. Classification (NCBI taxonomy): domain Eukaryota; kingdom Metazoa; phylum Chordata; class Mammalia; order Artiodactyla; family Giraffidae; genus Okapia; species Okapia johnstoni. Next base: position 51,703,497 of record CM044324.1, on the reverse strand, counting down.
GCTTCTGTTGATCTGCAGAAGTTTTTCTCCCAATATTTCATTATGAAATGTCCACATGTACAGTGAAGTTGAAAAAATTGTACAATGAGCACCCATATACTTGTCATATTCCACGCACCAGCTGCATCGACCATTAGTATTTTCTTACACTTACTTTACTATGTATCTATTCATCCATTAATCCATCTTTTTTTAAAAAAAAAAAACAAAACAAAAACGTATTTCAGGGATTTCTCTGGTGGTCCAGTGGCTAAGACTCTGCACTTCCAATGCAGGGGCCCTGGGTTCGATCCCTGGTCAGGGAACTAGATCCCACATGCCACAACTAAGAGTTCCCATGCCACAACTAAAGATCCCGCATGCCATGTCTAAAGATCCTGCATGCCCCAACTAAGACCCGGTGCAGCCAAATAAGTAAAAATAAATAAATATTTTTAAAATGTATTTCAAAGAAAGTTGCAGTTAACAATATATTTCCCTCTAAACACTTTAACATGCATGCCATAACGATCTTCTTCTTCAGATGTAAAATTTACATACAGTGAAATTCATAAACATTGTTTATTTAAATAGTGACAAGGTTATACAGTATGTAGCTTGCACCCCTATCTTAACATAGTTTCATCACCCCAGAATTTTCCCTCCTGTTCCTTCTCAGTCAGTTCCTGCTCCCACCTCTCAGAGACAGCCAATACCCACTCCAAGACCTGCTAGAACACAGACCAGACCTCATCCTTGGCACTGAAGGTGGATCTGCCTTCCACACTGAGTGGTGCCCATTTCTCTCACCACCACCACCCCCAGCCTCCCTGTCTCCTGGCCTCTGCATGTGCCCTCTCTGCCAAAGAACACCCTTCTCCAGATTCTGTTAGTCACACTAGTGCAGAAATGCCAGCTGCTCTAGAACACTCTCTGTGACAACTCCCAACTCCGATGCTTCCTCTAGATGCCCAAGGCCCTCTGCCACCCCACTGAGATGGCCTTGCTCTGGGCAAACCAGGCCTGTGCCCTGCTCCCAGCCCAGCACAGGCACAGATGCCAGTGTAGCAAATGAATGAATGAATGAACGAATGCTCCCACTTGCTGCACGCAACCTGGGGAGCAATCTGAGTCCTCCTTGGTTCCCACCTCCAACCCAGGCCTAGGTCCTACCTCCACGCTTGTTTTATTTTTTTAACTTTTTGGCCATGCCCCGTGACACATGGGATCTTAGTTCTCTGACCAGGGATCAAATCCATGCCCCCTGCATTCAAAGTGTGGAGTCTTAACCACTGGACCACCAAGGAAGTCCCCCTACCTCCATGTTTAATTGATGACACCTCCTGCTTCCCCTATGAGACCCACCTGAGAAGCTCTCTTGGGTGAGGGGGCATTTCTTTCCCCCACCGAGGCCTGCTCTCAAGCCAGGCTGAGCATAAACAAGTGTTCTCCTGAACTCTGCAGGGAGATGCTTCCTCACTGCTGTCTGAGGGCTGTGGGGACTCTGAAGGCAGGCATGGGTGATGTCAAGTCCTGCCAACCTCACCAGTGTCACTACTAGAGCCTGGGCCAGTGCCTCTCTGGGACTGTTTCCTCATCTGCGGTGGGTGCTTTAGTGGAAAACAGACTTTGGAGACAGAGGCTCGGTTTGAATTCTGCGGCCAGTTTTCTCCAAGTCTGTTCCTTTGGTGTCAAGATGGTGACCAGAATGACTTGACCTCAAAAGGATGTTGTAAAGGTCGAGTGACCTAATCATGCAAAGTGGTGAGAACAGGGCCCAGTGCCCAGTAGGTGCTCAGTAGGTGGTATTTTTATTCTCATCATCCTGGGTCTCTGCTGGCAACACAAGGAAGCAAGTCGGTAAAACCCACAATGGGTGTGAGTGGGTGCTTGAACCCAGGCCCTGGACCAATTTATCACCTGTAGGGGCTAGAAGGGTTCCAGGGCAGGGACCCCAAGAACCACACATCCCATTTGCCCTCTCAGCTCTGGACAGTCACTTCCTCTCTGGGTCCTCAGTTTGGCCATCTGAGAAATGGACAGAATATTGCACTTCTCCAGCAGGGTTTCCAGGATTGCAGAGGAAATGTCTGGAACATGCCTGGAGCTCTGTGGGGCAAAGAGGGCAACCGCGTCTTTCTCCACCTGCCCTTCCCTCCCACTAGAGAGCAGAGATCAATGCCTATTGTAAACTGTAGAGGGCGGTGCACACATGAAGGTCAGTGCTGTCCTCAGCCCCGAGACCAGCCAGGTCCTAGTGGTCATGAGGCCAGCCTGCCCCCTGGGGCCCCGAGAGGATTAGCGTAGCTCTGGCGCCGAGGAGATCACCTGGGCTTAGCAGCCAAAGGGCACCTTTGTCTGGAGCTGGTGGGACCAGGCCCTGGGAGGTGACTCATCCTGAAGGTGACTCAGCCTGCAGGGAGCCTTGTGAGGGCTTCATGAAGTGGGGAGTTGGGAACAGGAAACAGACCCAGCCTCACTACCAATCCCTCCAACTCAACCCTTGTCCTCCTCATGAACTGTCGGTTCGCCGCTGACCAAGGGACTTCTGCACATCTGGCTGGTTTCATTGCCCACCCTAAATCTGGCAGTTCAGAACCTGGGCTCTGGAGTCAGGGGCCTGGGTTCAAGTGCTGACCTTCATCACTTCCTAGCTGTGTGGCCTTGGGCAAGTCTCTTAACTTCTCTGGGCCTCAGTTTCCTCAACTCTAGAGTGAACGTAAAAACAGTTCCGAGAAAGCAGGGTTGATTCAAGGAGATGATGACAAAAATATATAAAGTCCTTATTAGGACAGTGTCTGGCACTTAGGAATCATAGAACAAACATATCAAGTATTATTTTTATAGCACAGTCAAGTAAAGCCCAGGCTTTGGATTAAGGGGAAGAAGGATCTAGTTCAAACCCTGGCTTTGCCACTTAGGAGCTGTCCAGTTCCATTTCTCTGAGCCTGTGTGCTCATCTTTAAAATAGGGCGATAATACCCATTGATTATGGTCGCTATGAAACCTACCTGAGCGAAGGGACATCGGCATCTAACACAGAGGCTGGTATACAGCAAGTGCTCAGTAGAGGTTAGCTGCTCTCATTGCTACTCTGTGCAACCACGGGACTCACCAGGGTGAACAAAGAGCCTCCCTCACCTTGACCTTGGGGAGCTCTTGGTCAAGTGGGAGAACAAAGTGAGGCAGGGACAATCCAGGGTGGGGATACAATAACAGAGCCCGCCTAGGGTCTGTGAGGCCTGGAGGCACTCCTCTTCGTATTCTGTGAGGACTTATCTCATTTCATCCTCAAATGACCTATGAGTGAGTCCTACAGGCATGATTCCCATTTCACAGACAGGAGCCCGAGGCACAGAACCAGCTCTGCTTCCTCTTCATGCTCCAGGAGGATCGGCTGAAGCCACAGGCAGCCTTGACTCCAAACCTGGGAGTCTGGATGGTTTTCTGCTGGCTGTGAGAACCCAGCCATGGAAAGTCTATCAGCAGAGGTGAGAGATGGTCAGACGAGGTCAAGGAAGGGCTGAAGGAGGACATGATGGAAGAGAGGAGAGCGTGAAGAACAGGACAGGCAGGTGCAGTGCTCGTGAGAGAGGAGGAAGGTGTGCTGGGGTCTGGGTGGAGAGGCAGGAGCAGCTGAAGGCAGGATGAGAAGGCAGAATAATGCGACAGTAACATGAGCTAACAGGAAGTGATGGGTGGGTCAACATCCCGAGTACTGGTTAACCTTCAAAACCATATTAACCATCATCCCCAAGTTACTGATGAAGAAATTGAGAGTCAGAGAGATTCAATGACTTGCCCAAGGCCACATGGCAGCTGGGATGGGGTGTGAACCTGTGTGCGTGCGTGCTAAGTCACCTCAGTCGTGTCCGACTCTTTACGACTCTGTGGACTGTAGCCCACCAGGCTGCTCATTCCATGGGATTCTCCAGGCAGGAATACTGGAGTGGGTTGACACGCCCTCTTCCAAGGGATCTGCTGGACCCAGAGATGGAACCCATGTCTCTTATGTCTCCTGCATTGGCAGATGGATTCTTTACCACTAGCGCCACCTGGGAAGCCCTGGGATTTGAACACAGGCGGCTAAAATGCAAGCTACTCATATAATCACTGTATTGTCCTGGATGGGAGTCAGGAGACACTGGAGGTGAGAAAGGAGACAAACATAAATCCACATGTCACTCAGCACTGGGTCTGGCATGTAGTACACACCAATAACTGCAGGTGGGTGGAGGGGAGGTAAAGAGAAAAGAAGGGAATGGGGAGGAAGAAGGGGTAAACAGTGGATGGATGGACGGACTGGAGGATGAACAGACATGTGAACGGACGGGTGGGTAGATGGGTGGGTGAGTGGGTAGATAAATGGATAGACGGAAGGATGAATGGGTAGATGGATGAATGGATGGATGGATGGGAAGATGGATGAGAGGATGGTCATTCCCATTGGTGTGTAAACCTCTAGATGGGTTCCAACTCTCCTCTGTTCCCCACTGCACCCCCAGATCCTCTAATCCAGTTCCTAAAACTTAATTGGCACCTTTTCACTCATGTACCAACTTGGGGCCATTCTTCAGAACCAAGGAGGCCCATCCTGAGCAGCACAGAGGAGTCCAGGCCAGAGAGGCAGGACCCCCAGTTTCCCCTCCCAGCTCTGCTGCTGTGTGGCCTCAGGCCAGCGGGGTCCTCCCTGGTGTCAGTTTCCCCACTCGCTCTATGAGCGTCCAGCGTAGCTCTGTCCTGAGGTCTGTCCTGAGGTGTGTCAATGGCAGGCGTGAAGCTAATAAGTGACCCCTCCAGGGCAACCCCTTCCAGGAGTCTCACCCATCTCTGCTTCCTGGAGTACTGATTCCTTTACTCCCTGGAAAACTCTTACTAGCCTTCAAAATTCAACTCAGACATCACTTCTGAGAAGTGTCCCAAAGTCAGAGAGACCAAAACAGACAGACTCAGACTCAGGCTCAGACAGACTGAGAGAAACAGAGTGAAAGATGGAGGTGTTTAGAAAAATAGAGAGAGGGCGGGACTTCCCATCCCATGGTCCAATGGATAAGACTCCACGCTCCCAATACAGGGAGGGGGCACGAGTTTGATCCCTGATCAGGGAATTAAGATCCCACGTGCCACGCGTGGCATAGCCAATAATAAAATAATAAGAAAAGAGAGTGAGAAGGGAAGGAAGTGGGGAGGGGAACACAGGGAGCTCCACACAGAGGCAGACAAAGGCAAGACAAGACACAGAGGTTGCCAAGGTCAACCAGTTAACTTTGGGACATGAAGCTACAATGACTAGGCCCCAAGTCCCCTCACCTGCCAGGAGCCCTGCCTGGAGCTGGGGAGGGCACCGGAGGCAGAGGCCAAGGCAGCCCCGGTGTGACTGGAGAACAAACCAGCCAGGAGGTGCTGAGACAGAGGAGTCATTTATTGAAAGCTTAGGACTTGCCAAGAAGGCCTTAGAGCTTTCTCCAAAGCAGAGTCTTGTGGCTAACCCTGCAGTCCCCACTCCAGACTGGGGGCAGAGCTGCAGGGTCGGAGCACCTGGGGAGCCCTGGGTGGATAAGGGACACTTATATTGTCACAGACACAGGTTAGAGCCTGGGAGGGAAACTGAGGCAGATAGGCAGGTGGGCAGGATTCTGGCGGTCAACACAGAGGGATGGCAGCCCTCTGTCAGCCTCAGGATGGCACGGTCAGCACCACAGCATTCTGCAAGAGCAATGGCTCTACGTTAGGTCCTCTGAGCCCTTGTGCCCCACTTCCCGCTACACCCCATCCCCACCCCCCCGCAGTCACTCTGTGCCCCCTGCCCCCAACACCAACCCCATACCCTGGGGTTAGCACTGTACTGGGAACAGAGCTTGCACTTACTAAGTGAATGAGTGAACAAATGAATGAACGATGAATAAACGAGCTTCCGTGTGGGAGAGGTCACTGATTTTAGAGACTTTAGTTCAAGTGTCATTTTTCCTGCGAATCTATTGCGTGACCTTGGACCAGAAACTGGGCCTCCTACAGCCTTGGTCCTTATCTGAGAAGTAGGTCCAGCATTTCCTGATCTGCCCACCTCCCAGAGCTGTTCCAAGACTCAAAGGCGTACAGGACTGAAAAGGATTGTGAGACCATGTCCATACTCAGCAGGAAAAAATGTCCTGATCTATTTGAGAAGGCTGCCACAGGCACAGCACAGGGGAGAAACAGAAAGTGTCCTTGCTACCCCTGGACCAGGGGAACTGTGATTCTCTGAGGAAACCTGAGATCCCATCCTACAGGCCAGTCCTGTGTCTGAATTTAACAAGAAAGATCTCTGTGACTGCTTGACAATATCTGCCTTGGGCAAGTACGGAAGGAGTGCTAGAATGTATGTCATATATTTGCCATTCCCAAGTTAGATAGTTTATAATCCCTGAACAACCTAGAAAATGGTACAGTGACAGACCTCGACAGAAGCAGAGCAGTCCCCTCTCCAGAGACAAGCTTTAGGCCCATCAAGACTTACCCTCCACCTCCCCCCATGGAAAACTCACCTCTATGATTGCCAGGGCCGCAATGGCAAAATTGACATTGAGGACCTTAGGCAGGGGGATCCCGACATCTAGGTTCACTGTGAAGAGGACGTGGTTGAAAGCAAAGATATGTGAGGGGCCAAGGTGGGACCTGCTGACCCTATTCCACCACTAGAGCTAGCCAATTCTCTTCTTGGAGATGCAGGGTCCTGTGAGACTCCTGCTCATCCTACTAAACCCAAACAAAAATGCCCCTTTTCTCTATTGTCCTAAGGGGTTCCCTCAGCAGAGCCTCCTTGAGGTTCTCTTGCACATTCTGGGTCATTTATATACTATTCATTTGTTTACATAACTATTTCCATCTGGACTGTGAGCCTGAAGACACGATCCACGTCAGATAGCTCTTGACGCCCAGAGTTGGGCATGATGTAGGAGCTATCCATATTGTTTGATTGGAAACAATCCTGGTTTCTACACCTTAGAAAGGGGGATCAAGCCCTCTCCAACCTCAGTGTCTATTAAGAACAATGGAGAATGATCAAATCACTTTGCTGTACACTTGAAACTAACACAACATTATAAATTAACTATACTTTAATTTTTTAAAAAAAAGAACAATGGAGAGAGGCAATGGATTTGGCAATCCTGAGTTCAGACACTCTATGTGTCCAAGAAGACACTTAAGGCTGTGCTTACCATTGAGCTTTGGCACGTAAGCTAGCCGGACCACATTGCTGAGCCATTCTTCTAAATGGGACGCCTGCAACAGAGCATGTAGAGAGGCTGGAAGTGGTGGCTTTGCAGGGAGCAGTACCACCCTTCTCAGGGAGAAAAATCCAGAGGTCCAGCTGCCCCAGCCTCCCCACAAGCCTGAAAACATAGCTCCTAGTGGGCATAGGAAGTGCTTGGGTGGGCAGTCCAGCAGTGACCCCCAAAGGGGACTCTGATTTAGGCAGGCTTCACTCTGGGCCCCATGAGCTTGGAAGGGCTGCTCTCCTGGAGGAAGGATCTGGGGCACCTGGTGGGGGCCTGTGTCTGAGAAAGAGGGAGGAAATGAGCCCAGCTCCAGTAACTCTGGGTAGTCTGACCTTACATTCCTAGGAGTTGAGAAACACTTAGAATGATCTAGAATCTGAAACCATCATGAAATTCTAGAACTTCAGGACTTTGTAAGAAGCAGGAAACTAAGGGCTCTGTGAGTCTCTGAAATGTTAGAACTTTCTGAGTTTAGGGACCTTATTACTTGTGTGAAGTTCCAGAATTTTGAGTCCTTGTGAGGTTGTACACATTTACAACTCTGTAAGGTTCCAAGACTTTGAAAGATCGTCAGATTCACTTTCCTAAGACAATGACTGTTTGACAAGTGAGTGCACGTGTGTGCACGCACACACAGAGACACACACCGGCCCGGATGTTTGTCCACTCTGTCTTTTTGGGGCAGAGCCCAGACTGGGGCCAGCTCAGTCATATGGCCTGACTCATCCTGCCTCCTTTCCACCCCACTTGTAGACCCTCACCACCGCCAAACTGCCCACCCTCCCAGGAACTTACATCAAAGGTGTGGGCAGAGGAGGAGGCCAGCTTGACACTGAGCCTGGCAGAAAGAACAGAGATGTTGAGGGGCCCCAGCACCCACCACACCCCAGCCTGCCCCATCCCTAGCTCTTCAGGATCAGGAAACAGTGTTACAGGCCCAACTCTGCCTTCATTCAGCCTTGACTCGGGGTCTCAGTTTTCCCACCTGTAAAATGGGCTTGGAGGGAACTAACCTCCTTCTGAAATGTCATGACTGCCACCTCAAACTCCTTGGCCCTGGAACCTTGATCTGACTCCCACTTGTTTGACTGACGCTCTTTGAGGAGTAGCCCTCCCATAGACTGAGCCCTGGATACAGGGTGCCCTGCACCCCACAGCTGCTCACTAATAGCAATAAACCACCAGTGGACCACAGCTGGCCCGGACACACATCTCTTCTCCTGAAGAGCTGAGGCTTCAACAGCCACCAGGAAGGGGAGATGAACCCCGGCAGTGTGTGAGGTCTTTGTCAAGTTTAGAAATGGAGTGGCGGTGGAGCCTTGCGGGGAGGGAGAGGCGGGGAGGGGGAGGCAGTTGCAGCCTGAGGGGGTGGCAGGGGTCAGGTGAGCACCGGGTGCCTATGGCCCAGGGCAGGCAGATCTCAGAATCCCCTGGGAATACCCCTGCATCCAGGGGAGGGACGGAGAGGCCCCAGGCCCCAAGCCAAGGTGAGAGTGCCGGGCCTGGAGAATGGAGGCCTAGACAGAGGACTTGCTTCCAGGGACAATGCATTTTTGGAGCCTGGGCTTTGCAAACTGTAAAGTGCTGTACATGCATAAGGAAGGATTGTCATCAACCTCACCATCTCGGTTATTATGATTATCATGAGGCCTAGTTACCAGAGGCGGGGAGAAGCTAGAGAAATAGCTAGTCCACAGGAATAACAAAGCATCTGACCACATTCAAGGACAGGTATCTCCATGGCCCGCCTCTAGGGCTGATAACTCAGAAGTCTGGACTCCACCTCTGCAGCAGGTTTATCTCCAGGGTCAGGTTTTTAGCAGGGCCAGTGGAAGATGCCCACTCTGGAGCCAATTCTCTGAGCCCCAGTTGCCTCATCTGTAAAATGGGCTAAGACCACTCTTTCCCAGCAGGTTCCAGAGGCAAGGAAGACGTTGGCAAAACACCTGCAATTCAGTTGCCTCTCAATAAATAATGGGGTTTCCGCCAGCCCCTAATCCTTTTCTTTAAGTCTTTATTGAATTTGTTACAACATTGCTTCCGTTTTATGTTCTGGTTTTTGGGCCGTGAGGCGTGCGGGATCTTAGTGCCTCAAACAGGGATCGAACCCACATCCCCTGCCTTGGAAGGTGAAGTCTTAACCACTGGACCACTGGTGAAGTCCCCCTAATTCTTGTTCATAAAGACAAGACCCAGGATCCCACGTTACCGTTCCAGGGATAGCGAGATGTGCAGCTTGGCAGCCGAGGGAGCCAGCTGGGCATTTAAAGTCATCACCTGCATGAGAAGAGCAGGCAGAGATTATGCCAAATTCAGCAAAAGGAGCTTGAAGACAGGTCTGCCTTGGCCAACAGGTGACTTTCCACCATTCACTTCCTCCACTACCCCTTGCTGAGGCCCTACTGTGTGTTAGTGTCCATGCTGGGCTGCGAGGAGGTCACTTGAAGGTTCTGGCGCTCAGGAACCAGGATACTGAGGGCTATCAGTGTTGGATGTGAGAGAGTCCTGGGGCAGCAGGAGCTTGGACAGACCCTCAATCCTGCCTGCAGTGGGCGAGGGAAGGCATCGCCCATGAGCTGACACCTGTGCTGAATCCTGGAAGACGAGGAGTTAGCCAAGGGAAGGGGAGAAACGTGGTGGTCCCTGCACAAACAAGGGCAAGGTGGGGGCACCTGGCAGCCCTCAGTAACTGACTGGCTTAGGGTGCAAGGCTGGGAAAGGCAGGAGAGTGAGGCCAGGGGTGGGGGACAGGGCAAGGAATGGTGTCTGGCCGTGTGTGGTCAGGGCAGAGAATGAGCAGGGTAGGGACTGCCTCTGCCCAGATGTATGGTTGGGGAAACTAGCAGAGGTGGGGTGGAGGGGAGCAGACTGGAGGTGGGGGGCTGGGGAGAGCTGGAGGGTCATCCAAGAGATATCTGAGCACAGGGAGGCTAGGGGGCAGGGACAATTCCTGAGATCCTCAGGAAGCACCCAGGACACATGTGTGATGAGGGAGCAGGCGGGAGTCCGAACGCTCAGGTGATGACAGTGGGGGAGGGCTTCCTGCGCTGTGTCCTGTGGGGCCCCCCACCCCAAGATCTGCAGCCTGGAGTGGGTCAGCCCTACTCAGAACCCCAGTGCCGGCTCCCACCCCTCAGCCGCTCACCCCATCCAGCTGGAATAAGGCTTCATGGGCCCCTTTAGGGAAGTAGGACAGCACATGGATGGTAGTTGGGATGGAGACCGTGGCCTTGTGGTTCTGAAGCATGACCGTGGGCACTTCCTTCACCCGCAAGGACAGCAGGAGCTGCTGGCCTGGGGGCAGCTTCCGCAGGGCCTGGAGAGAAGCAAGGGCAGAGCAGGGGCCATGGGGGCATCTTAGATGCCCCATTAAAAGAATCGGTCGGTAAGTCAGTCAACAAACACTCATTGAGCACCTAGTGGGTACTGGTACTGAGCTGCGAGCTGTGGTAACAGCCTGAACCAAACAGGTCTGGTCTTGGCCCCCTTGAGGCTGACATTATGAAACAGCCCAATCAGAGTCAAAATCGCCCCTAGGACACACTTAATTACACAACGTTAAAAGAAGAAAAGAAAACAAAAAATCTTCTTATGCTTATAGTCCCTACATGATCCATCCTCTGCCCTCCTATTTAGCTTCCCGCTACTGGCCCCTATTCTCTTCTCTCTTATACTCACTGACCACTTTGCTGTTCCTCCACGCAAGCCAGGCCTCACTTTGGCACCCTCTGCCAGAAACGTCTTCTCCAGACACCTGCATGGTTCCCTCCCTTCCCTCTTTCAGCCTTCAGCTCACATGTCACCTCCTTGGTGACTTTTGCTGTTGACACTGTCCATATTCTGCAAGCCAGGCCTTCTGCCCACTTTGCACATGCCCGGCACCAAGGAGTTAGCTTCCTCCCATCCAACTACATACATGCATCTCCACAGACACTCATGTTCCTTCTAGTAACCAATGATGAGCGCTTACTACACACCAGATGCATGCTAAGGGCTTTCTGAGCCTTCACTCATTCCACCTTTATAACTGCTCCAGGAAGTGGGTGCTATGATTACTCCCATTTTATAGATGAAAAACCTGAGTTTCCTGTCCAGGCTCATAAGCCGGTAAATGGTGGCACCAGGCTTTGACCTGGGCAGGTTAATTCTAGAACTTTCAAACTGCCCTACCAATTTGAAGGCTCAGGAATCTGACCCCACATATTTTTGTTTTTTACCCCAAAATATTCTCAAATGCTATAAATTTGTTTCCATCATTTACAAATCAGGACATTTCATATAAATTGGAAGTTTCTAACTTAAAAAAATTGGAAAACCTGGTCACATCTGGCTCCCAGCTCAAGGCCCTATTCCAACCACCCCACAGGCCTTCAGTGTGTTCTTTGGACCCCACATATAGGAAATGAATGATCAACTTCTACTCCCTTGGGCTGAGCTGCAGGTGAGGGGCCCAGGTGGCTCAGAGTTCACTGCCTTTGGACAGGGCTGAGACCAAGAAAATGTCTCTGGGTAAGGCTTCTGGGATGGGGCTTGCAGACATCTCTGAAACTTCAGAATAAATGTCCAACGTCCAAATGTCATGAAGAGCATAGCTGGTGACATCATTGACTTCCCCAAGCCCCGCAACCCCATCAAGGTGCCACCCAAGGAAGACCACACATCCCAGGTGACTGTGCCTCTGTACCTCTTTAACAGTGTTCAGGCTCTCTATATCTTTGGTATAGTCCAACCTGAGTTTTCTTCTCTTCAACTCAAATATGCTCTTAAGAAAGTAGTAGGAATGTTAGCCATTCACACTTTAGTGAAAATTGAGCATTGACTACAAGAGCTTATCTGGTGCAGGGATAGAAAACTGGCTACATTTCACATGCCAATTTTGACCAATTCAAAGTAACTTCCTGAGTGTCATGTTGAGAAGGACTCAGAAGTCCTATTCAGGTTTAGCCAAGTAGAGGCCATTATCAATTAGTAATGTCTGCCACAAGGACAAGCATGGACATGTACCTGCTATAAACCTGTCCAAGTCTCTCTGATTATAAGAAGAAGGCTCATCAGGGCTAAACAATGATGAGGTTCAGCTAGGTTACAACTAGCATTGCTAAGACCCAGCAGGGCAGGTTGTCACACTTACCAGCTCAGGGGTGATGTCCAGGTCAAGGGCACCGCTGGTCTGCAGGAGCCCAAACATGGTGTTAAAGAGGAACAGAGGCACGGTCACCTGGGATGTGTGGTCTTCCTTGGGTGGCACCTTGATGGGGTTGCGGGGCTTGGGGAAGTCAATGATGTCACCAGCTACACTCTTCACGATGGGCTGCAGAGGTGGGAGACAGGGTGCAGCAGGATCTCAGGGCAGCTCACTCACCTGGCTCTGATTCAGCATCCCCTTCCTGGCCTCCACTTGAACCTCACCCACTCCCAGTGTTGGGCAGGGCCTTGGTAGGCGCTTACATTGACGTCCAGCTCTATGTACTGGTTGGAGATGAGAGGCAGTGTGGCCAGAGTGAATTCCACGGACCCAAGAGCCCCGAGGGGCACCAGGCCTGGATGAGGAGGGGAGGAAGGAGAAAGGCCCCATGAGCCCAGGCCCTACCTCTATTTATTGAGTGCCTGCTGAACGCCTAGCACTCTACTGAGTATTCACTTGGGCACTACTATCATCCCCATTTTACAGATATGGAAACTGAAGCTTTAACAGAGGAAGTCACTAGCCCCAAGCCACACAAGCCACAGGATAGCAAAGCCAAGGTTCCTGTTTTCCAGAGCTGGTGCCACTAACCACGTCATTGCCCTGCCTCTCTCATATAACACCACATAGAGACACATCTGCCCCCTGGTTTTCTATCCTAATCCTAGTTAAGCATTTTTATACTTTTTTCAAGGCCCATTTGTGAATACAAAAGGCATCCATGTCTCCATAAGGCTCAGAGAGGCTGGGGGCCACTGTGGCTAAGGGGCCTTGGGTTCCTTACGTAAGCTCTTGACCTCAGTCATCTTGTCTGTCCAGATAATAATAACATCTGCCTCACACTTCTGACAGTGCCAGACACCCCACCAGTGCTCAGAGAGTGGCCTGAAGCTCCGATAGATGGAGACCTGGATGGCTCTGCATCTCCTCACCCTGTTGAACTGGCCTCAGCCCAGAATTCCACCATTAGGCCTCCTAGTCATGGCAGCCTCGTCAGTCTGAGGAAGACGTGAAAGGCCCCAGAATTCTGCCCTGTCCTCTTCCCTGGTACCCCACCCGTTGGGGTAATGGGGTGGAGAGGTAAGAGCAGATACAGAGGAGGAGCAGGGCAGACCCCAACTTACCCAGCACGGCCCCCAGGAGCTCATTCACCACGCCCAGCACACTGTCCACCACGGGGCACAGCTGTGTCCAGAGGAGACAGGAGTTAACAGGAGCATAAGAGTGGGCCCCAGCCTGGTGCAGGGAATGACTGCATTTTCTTTAAATTATGTGCTTTGGGGTCCTGGGGACCCCAAACAGGGCAGACGATGGAGATGGATAGGGGGGCACACAGGTGGGAGGCATGGATGTGTTGGAGCTTGAAGTGCCAGAGGGCAGAGTGGGTGGTGCAGAGGGCCAGTTACATGGGCCCTCTCAGAACACCTTGGCTCTGAGGGGACATGGGGACACATTCCAGAGGCTCGCTGGGGCGTGGGGACAAGGCACTCCCCAGAGGAAACAAATGGCTATTTTCTCCAAGGTCTCAGACCCCTCCTGCCATCCAGGTGGACTTCTGGAGACCTACAATTCGGATCCCACAGAACGGCACCTCCTACCCTCCACCCAGAGTCAGGCCTGACCCGGGGCATCCACCGCGCACACCATCCTGGGTTCCCTGAAAACCCCTGGGCTGTGACAACAAGGAGCAAGTGGTTTGGCTTCTAGAGTCCTGAATCTGGGAATCACAGAATCTGAGTCCACCGTAGCAAGAATACCAAAGGTGGCCCAGCCCAGCCCCTTTTCTCACTCAGCCCCTTCATTCTACAGCTGGGGCCAGAGGAGAACGGAGACCTGTTCAAGGTCACAGCTGTTCTCAGAAAGACAAGAGAAGGCTGTCTTTTCATTTAAACTTGCAGTCCCTAACTCCAGGGCTTCTGGGGTCAGGCACATCACAGAAATGAGAGACCAGAGGGGCTGTGATGGGAGGGGATGAGCAGCCCCTTGGAGGCCAGCTGTGTGCCGCCTGCAGGAAGGAGGTACATGCAGCTAGGATGGCTGATTGCACAAGAGGAGCCAGAAATTGGATTGCTCAGAGAAACTTCCAGTCTCTAAGTGCCAGTAATTAACTCTTATTTTCAAAACCTCTTTGAGTCACATAAATCCTGTCTTGCAGCCAATTGTCTAGAGACCCCAGTTACTGGCTGTGACTTGAAGGTAGCCACACACCTTTTTGAAATCAACCTGGGATGGGCTTGGGCTGCTTGGGGCTTCCCTTCTCCCCAAGCTGCTTTCCTGATTGGATTCTTGAAGCCCAGGGCAGTTTTGTCAACATCAGTCTCCCATACCCTTGCCATCTCCACGGGTGTTCTTAACAAGGACTCACAAGAGAGGTCCTGCCAGGACTGGCGATCAGAAAGCCTGACTACTCTTTGCTGGCTGTGTGACCTCAGCAAGCCGTTCCCCTCTCTATCCTTAACAAAATGGAGCTTTGGCCAGACCAGCTTAAGTGTGGTTCAAGGGACAGTGGGGGCAGGCAGGAGCATCCTAAAGCAGTTTAATCATTTTGTGTTTAATGTTGCATGACATCTTAATATATGGGCTTCCCTGGTGGCTTAGCAGTAAACAATCTGCCTGCAATGCAGGAGATGTGGGTTCAATCTCTGAGGTGAGAAGATACCCTGGAGGAGGAAACAGCAACCCACTCCAGCATTCTTGCCTGGAAAATCCCATGGACATAGGAGCTTGGCAGGCTATAGTCCATGGAATCACAAAGAGTTGGACCTGACTGAGCGACTGAGTGCGCACACACACACACACACACACGTCTTAATATACACATATGCGATCTTCTAGACATGTTTGCTAAGCACGGGGCTTTGTTTAAAATCACTGAGTGACCCAATTTTAATTCAAATCTAGTTTAAAGGAAAATATAAAGTCAATAACAATACAGGTGGCAAAGACAGAGCAGGGGGTAAGAAAGGGACTTAGATTGGAGAGCAGGTCACCGGAAGCTGTAAATTTAGGCTTCAGAGCTCTGGGGACAGACTGTGCCAGCCCACCTACAGACTGGCAGGTGGCACCTGGTAGGCCAGGATGGGATTACCTGATGGGCGTTGAAGGAAAGACCAGCCTAATCCTGCCTGGCGCCCAGATTAACTCAAAGCCGGGGAGGAGGGGCACAGCCCAGGGGAGGGGGTGTGCCTGGTCTGCGGCCCCCACACTCACCAATTCTGGCAGCACCTTGAAGAGCATCTGTTCCACGACCCCAAAGAGCGGTGCAGGCAGCAACCTGGGCAGAATGAGATGCATGAAAGTGTGGCCACCACACAGGGATGGCGCCAACTCGGATGACGGGGCAGCGTGGGCGCTGGAGGCTCAGGACATCACCCATCTCCTCTCCTGGTGGGCTTGACTGGGACTTAGGGAGCTGGGTTTAAATCTTGGCTCTGCCTCACCACGGGGCCCAGAGGAGGATTTCAGTTTCCCATCCATACAGTGCCTGCTTTAGAGAGAGCTGCTGCCACTGAGATCAAATGGGAGCGTACACGTGTCTGGTGCTCAATAAACGTCTGTTCCCTTCCTCTCCCCCAGTATGTATAGACAAGTGACATTTGGGTCAACAACAGCACCTGGCTTACGGTGAGGGTTCAGTAAGTATTTGTCAAATGAGTGTCTGAGGGGGTGGCCTGAGGATGTGCATGCAGACAGACTTAGGTCTGTTTGGAGACTATAGGTGTACAGGGAGAGGATGACAACCACAGAACCACAGCCACAGGACACCAGCACCCTCCTGAGCTTCACCCCCTCCAAGTCACCTCTAGCCCAGAGGACCAGGATGGAGCCCCTGGGATTTAAGGAGCCCAAGACCCTGCCTGGAAGTCCCTCATTAAGGCTTATCTGCAGACAGAACCAACCCTGGTTCACCCTACTCTTGGAAACTAACACAGAGCTGTCTGATCACCCATCACTGCACAGGGGCCACCCAGCAAAGGTGGAGTGTGGGTGTGGGATTTGGTCTGGAATGAAGAGACTAACAGGGGCTGACTCAAAATTGGGGGGGAGGCGCGGGGGGTGCAGAGAGCAGATGACACTAGGGACAGGTGCAGAGTGCTGCAAGAAAGCCTTGGACCTGAGTCCAGAGACCAGTTTAGCTCCGCACTTGCTGCAGTGTGGGTGTGTGACCTTAGGCAAATCTCTAGCCCTCTTTGGGCTTCAGTTGCTCTGTGGAGGAAGGGTCACTGAGTCTTGAACAGCTGGAGTAAGAGATGGATATAAAGGTGCCAGAGCCTTTGGGATCATTAAATTTAGGTGCTCTTTATACAGATAGGGACACGGAAGCCTAGACAAGGGACGGGGATTCCCCTGAGGTCACACAGCAAGTCAGCGGCTGAACTGGGTCTCTGACATGCTACAAGCAGGGACTGAATTCCCCACAGATGGGAGGACCACCGTTGGCCCTTGTTCTATCTGGAAGAAGGGAGGCAGGCTCTCTCAGGAGCGGGTGTTGCAAGCGGTGGGCTGGACCAGTCTCTGTCGGTGGTGGGCCTCAGTCTACAAGTCTGTGCCGCGGGCTGAGAGGGGCGGAGGCGGGGTGAGCTCAAGCCCCGCCCAGCCGGCAGCTCCCAGGAGACCCAGGAGACCCCGGGTGCGCGCACGCGCGATGAGCCCCAGCAGGTCGGGACGCCAGGAGCCGCCCAACTAAGGCTTCAGCCGGCGACTCACCCCGTGAGCAGGCTGATGTGTCCCAGGAGCGTGCTGCAGCGCTTGAGGATAAGGATGGGCGTACCCCGCGCGCTCATGCCCAGCGCCACCCACGAAGACATGTTCACCTCGGCGGCCAGCTGCAGGAAGCCCCCCAGGGGGCTGCGAGACCAGAAACTGGGGGCGTGACCAAGCGGCCAAGGCCCCACCCACCAGGGCCGGCTCAGCCGCGCCCATTCTGGGGCAGCAGACTAGGGCTCTGATGAGCGGCGGATGGGGTAACCTTGCGAGGGGTCTAGTCCCCACCCCTTCTCTCCCCGCCAGCCTCCCTGCCATTTCGCACGCCCTTGCGCCCCCTCCCGCACCCCCACCAGTGACCTCTCTCAGGGAGAGAGACGGAAGTCCCTGGACGTCCGTGGGATGGAGATCCCTGGAGAGGGGTAGAGAGGTGGGATCCAGGGAGGGAATAGGAAAGCAGGAGTCCCTTGGGAAGGAAGTAGGTGGGAGAAAATAAGGGTTGAGGGGGTGAGCCTGCGGAGACAATAGGGTAGGGGGTCCCCAGTGGGGTGGGGTGGGGTAGAGGTCCAGGGGCACACTCACCCGGAGCCATGCAGGCCCACCTTGGTGTGCAGATTCAGCTGCACCCCAAACCCTGGCAGCAGCTTCAGAGACACCTTTGGCAGTGTGACTTCCTCCACCTTCAGCCTGTGGGGAGAACAGGGCCACTGACACACCCCTGCACCGGTCCCTTAGTGCCTGGACCCTCCCAGACTAGACTGCTCAGGGCAGAGGTCTTTGGAGCAGACACTTGAAGAGGAGGAGGGAGGGAGGCATGGAGATAGTGGATTAGCCCAGAGAGGTTGAGCAACTTGCCCCAGGTCACACAGTCATTGAAACTGATCCCAGAGCTGGAACCCTCAACCATAGGGACATGCTGCCTGACATTCAGTAGACCCCTTATTTTCTCAGTTTCTAGGACTCCCTGTCTAAGGCTCCCCATGACATTCCCACCGCCTTCCAACAAATTAAAGAAGTCAACCTCTTCTCTATTCCCTGAAGCAAAGAAAAGACCATGCTACCTGTACAGCACGCAGGAGGTAGGCAGTCACATGGCCATGTTGTGAGGACTCACCCAGAAAGCTCCTCAACAACGCCAAAAGCCCCTCCGTAGCCCAGCAGGCCACCTCCTCCAAGCAGGCCCCCGGAGCCCAGGAGGCCCTGGTTCACAGAAGTGACTGTCCCCAGCATGTTCTGCAGAATGGGCCCGCCAACCAGCGAGTTCTGGATGGCTGCAAAGAGGGCAGGTGGGAGGTGGAGGGGGGAAGGAAGGTTTATATTACAGATGAGGAAACTAGGGCCCAGAGAGGGGCAAAGTCACACAGCAAATCAGGTTTGGGGCCAACAAACAGTATGACGAGGGCTCCTGGACATTGGACCACCCGGTAGCATTGAAAGGGGGAGCAGAAGTAAAGGAGGGAGCACGCAGCCACCAGAGCTTGAGAAAAAGGGAGGAAACAACCCCTCCTGGGCACGACTGGCCTGACTCTACTTGGATTGTGAGAAGGGCAAGATGGAAGGGACTGCCTCGTGGAGGTTGGGACAGCCAGGGGAGCTTCCAGGAAGCATTCGCTCTTCACAACCATGGTCACTCTGGGCCGTTGAGCCCCTGGGGCCCCAAATGCCTAGTCGAGTTCCCCCACCCCAGGAATGGGGGAGGCAGAGATGCTGTCCCCGCCAGTACCCTCCCTGGGACCTCCTCAACCCTGCCCACTCCTGTCCCTGAGGGGACTCAAACCCTGCTTGCTCATCCAGTCCAGTTCCCCTCTCAGAAGAGAGTCAACTATCACCCACTGGAGCCTGCACACCAACCTTTAACCCCCTGAACTCTACCCTGTTGGAAATCAAACCCTGTTCTCGTCTACCCCCCAAGCATAAGCATGTAAATCTGTCTATGAAACAGGTTACACTGCAGCTGGATCCTCACACCCTGCCCCACCTTGGGCTCACCTTTGCCGAGTTCATCCTTGTCGATCCGAGCAAGGGTGCCCACCGTCTCAAGCAGCCCCTGGCAAGGAGTCACCAGACCCCAGAGGAGAAGCAGGGACCACACGCCCAACATTGTTGGCGTCACACCTACTAAGAACAGAAGCAGGAACCTGGGGCCATCCTTGTGCCCAGGCCTTCTCTTCCCCGTGCCCCTTCACCAGCCTAGGGCCCTCCCACCTGCCTGGCACAGCTCAAGTCCAGCTTCACTCCCAGAAAAGCCCTCTCCCTCCAGTTTGAGCAGCAGCTAACACGTCTGAATTTAAAGTCTTAGTCGTCTGTGGTCCCAGTGAGCCTGGACCTGGCCCAGAGACAGCTGCAGAGGGCCTTTCTTTCCAGAACAGCAGGACAGGGAGCTCTCTTTCCTGGACCACTTTCCCATTGGCTCAGGGGGCCATTTCAGAAGGTGTGGCTGATTGGAGACAATTCAGCAGATAGATTTAATATGTCCCGTTTCTCTCCTGCCTCCCTTGCCTCTTGGACTGCAAGGAAATCAAACCAATCAATCCTAAAGGAAATCAACCCTGAATATTCATTGGAAGGACTGTTACTGAAGCTCCAATACTTTGGCCACCTGATTCAAAAAGCCAACTCACTGGAAAAGACTTTGATGAAGGGAAAGAATGAAGGCAGGAGGAGAAGGGGGAGACAAATGGTTGATGGCATCATCGACCCAATGAACATGAGGTTGAGTAAACTCCAGGAGATAGTGAAGGACAGAGGAGCCTGACGTGCTGCAGTCCATGGGGTCACAAGGGGTCGGACATGATTTAGCGACTGAACAGTAACAGTAAACCCTGCCTCTATCCTGGACTGATGTTGAAAGGAACAAAATAGGAGGTGACAGCATAGCTAACATTAGTTTCATAGGTTGGGATTTTTCTGTATGAAGTTCCATATCTGCCAGCCCAATTACATACCTATCTATCCCCTTACATCACCCCTGCTTAAACTCTTCAGTGGTCCCCCACTCCCCTGTGTATAAAACCCAGGCTCCTTACTGTTACTCACAAGGACCCTCCCTGCCTCTTTACCTTCTCTGTCTTAACCGTGACAAGCTCCTTCCACCTCAGGGCCTTTGCACATGATATTCTTTCTGTTAGGGAGGTTCTTCCTCTGCACTGACTCCTCACCTTTCAGGTTCTGAATAAATGTCACCTACTTGGAGAAGCTGCCCTCCTTCACTTTGTCTAAAGAAGCCTGTCTGTCAATAAACACCACCCAGAATATGTACTTGAATGCAGTTTGTGACCACGCATTGTGTTTGTGTTCTCATGTGCCATTTCTGTGAGCTCCCTGTGGGCAGGGACTGTTTCTTGGGTCTCTGTGCATGGTTGTGTGTTGGAGCGGGTGCTGGCTGAGGGGCCAAGAATAGATGGAAATCCAGCCCCACTGTATTCACCAACTCTTTTCCCTGGCACAGGCTCTGTATCCCCAAGAGGACACCTTTTCCTCTCACCCAGAGGTGCTTACGGGCTCTGAAAGGACCAGCCGCTATCAGCAGGACTGGTCCCAGAGTGGCTCCCTGTAACCTTGACTCTCTCATAGAAGGAAATATTCCCACAACGGGAAACCAGTCAGGATCAGTGGTTCAGAGAAAAATGGGCACCTCTTGAGTCTAGGAAAATTTTGCCCTCAGCCCATGAATCCCTGCCTTTGCCCCCTCGCTGAGCCCCTGTTTTCCCATCTGCAAAATGGGCTTTTTCTCTCATCTTCCAGGTACCCGCAGTGTTCTCCTAGGGAGAATTCTTTCTGGGCCCATTATTTAGACAGGACAGCAGGATGGTTACAGGGTCAACAACTGGGGATCTGGATAAAGTTGGGGCTCCGCAGACTGTCTTACCCTCTCCTGCAGCTCCACGAGGAGTGGATGGGGGCTCCTGGCCTCCTGTCAGCTCCTCCACCCTATAGGGTCCGGGGGCCGCCCTTATATGCCCACAGTGCCTCTGGGGACACAAAGGGGGTGCAGCCGCCAGAAACCCGTCAATGTGTCATGTCAGAAGCAAATTGTGGTTTCCCCTGCGGGCCTGGGCTAAGCCTTCCTTCTGGGGGTAGAGTGAAAGGGGAGGACTGGGGTCAGTGCCCAGGGGCGGGAATGAAAGCCTGGGGACTGCAAAGGCAGCCGCCTCCTCCTAGACCTGGGGGTGGAGTAGGGGTTTCAGCCCACCTACGGGGTCTCCCTTCAGGGTTTCCTAATGGTCAAATGCGCCCTGATGGCACATAATCCACCCTGCCTCCACACCTACCCCAACTGAGGCCCAGGGACAAAAGGAGGAGCTTAAAGCTGCTGAGTCTTCTGTCCCTCTGCCCACCCCCACCCCAGGTCTGGCATGGAGACAGCCATGGGCCCTGGAGAGAGGAACTCTGGATAGACATGGGGAGGGCCACTAACTCCACCCTCATCGCCCAAGACCCAGTGTCTCCTGGGGTTCCAGAGCAGTTTTCCCCTCCTGAGTCTGGTGCAGGTGATGGTAGAGAGAAATTCATCCATCCATCCATCCATCCATCCATCCATCCATCCATCCATTATTTCTTCTGCAGGCACTTGTGCAGCACCTACTGTCTGCTAGGTGCTGGGGATAAGACCTGTAAACAAAAGAAGCAAACCACCTACCCTGATGACCAATAGAAATATAATGCAATGAAAATTTTTTCCAATAGCCACATTTTTTAATTTATTTTTTTATTGAAGGATAATTGCTTTATAGAAGTTTGTTGTTTTCTGTCAAACCTCAACATGAATCAGCCATTGGTATACATATATCCCCTCCCTTTTGAATCTCCCTCCCATCTCCCTCCCATCCCACTCCTCTAGGTTGATACGGAGCCCCTGTTTGAGTTTCCTGAGCCATAAGCAAATTCCCATTGGCTATCTATTTTACATATGGGAATATAAGTTTCCATGTTACTCTTTCCATACATCTCACCCTCTCCTCCCCTCTCCCCATGTCCATAAGTCAGTTCTCTATGTCTGTTTCTCCATTGCTGCCCTGTAAATAAATTCTTCAGTACCATTTTTCTATATTCTGTATATATGTATTAGAATACGAAATTTATCTTTCTCTTTCTGTAGGTTCTAGGTTCATCCACCTCATTAGAACTGACTCAAATGCATTCCTTTTTATGGCTGAGAAATATTCCACTGTGTATATGTACTGCAACTTCTTTATCCATTCACCTGTCGATGGACATCTAGGTTGCTTCCATGTTCTAGTTTCCAATAGCCACATTTTTCTTTTTAAAAGTGAATTTTAATAGTATAATTTAAATTGTCCATGAAGCCTATATGGCTGTTTACTATTGCTATACTTTCAGCTCCTCTATAGATTTGAAAACTTTCAAAACCCAAAATGGAAAATAACTAAAAAAATTGTATAGTTTATTTAACCCAATATATCCAAAATATTATCATTTAACATTCAATCAATATAAAATTCTCAATAGGTACCATACACTCGTTTTCTCATCCTAAGTCTGCACACCAAATTTGGATTCACTGCCTTTCAAGTGCTCAGTCTCCTCATAGGGCTATTGGTTGCTGGCCATCATACTGGCCAGCATAGCTCTGAAGAGAACAGGTAAGCACATGATGAAGTAAGTCAGAGGCCGATGACAAAAATAAAAAAGAGGAGGGGGTCCTGTTTCATTATGGTGGTCAGGGGAGGTCTCATGTGTGACTCGGTAAAGAATCTGCCTGCAATGTGGGAGACCTGGGTTTGATCCCTGGATTGGGAAGATCCCCAAGAGCTTCCCTTGTGGCTCAGACAGTAAAGAGTCTGCCTGCAATGCAGGAGACCTGGGTTCAATCCCTAGGTTGCGAGGATCGCCTGGAGAAGAAAATGGCAACCCACTCCTGTAATCTTGCCTGGGAAATCCCATGGATGGAGGAGCCTGGCAGGTACAGTCCATGGGGTCACAAAGAGTTGGACACAACTGAGCAACTTCACTTTTCACTTTTCACGTTGGAACAAGTGTGACTTTTGACCTGCAGGAGGAGAAGGAGTGGGCCAGGTGGTTACCTGGTGAAAAGCCTGCCAGACGGAGGGAAGTTCAGATCAGTCACTCCGTCGTGTGTGACTCTTTGTGACCCCATGGACTGCAGTATGCCAGGCTTCCCTGTCCATCAGCAACTCCTGGAGCTTGCTCAAACTCATGTCCATCGAGTCGGTGATGCCATCCAACCATCTCATCCTCTCTGTCCCCTTCTCCTCCTGCCTTCGATCTTACCCAACATCAGGGTCTTCTCCAATGAGTCAGTTCTTCACATCAGGTGGCCAAAGTATTGGAGTTTCAGCTTCAGCATCAGTCCTTCCAATGAATATTCAGGATTGATTTTTTTTAGGATAGACTGGTTGGATCTCCTTGCAGTCCAAGGGACTCTCAAGAGTCTTCTCCAACACCACAGTTCAAAAACATCAATTCTTCCCCTCTCAGCTTTATTTATGGTCCAACTCTCACATCCATACATAACTACTGGAAAAACCATAGCTTTGACTAGACGGACCTTTGTTGGCAAAGTAATGTCTCTGCTTTTTAATATGCTGTCTAGGTTGGTCATAGCTTTTCTTCCAAGAAGCAAGCATCTTTTAATTTCTTGGCTGCAGTCACCACCTACAGTGAATTTGAAGCCCAAAAAAGTAAAGTCTCTCACTGTTTCCATTGTTTCCCTATCTTTTTGCCATGAAGTGATGGGACTGGATGCCATGATCTTCATTTTCTGAATGTTGAGTTTTAAGCCAGCTTTTAAACTCTCCCCTTGGATGGAGGGAAGAACTCCATGCGCAGAGGGAAGAGCAAGTTCAAAGGCCTGAGGTGATATGTTCTAGGAATACCACAAGGGCTGTGCAGTTGGAGGTGTGTGGGGGCCATGGGATCAAGGAGGTGATGCAGCCTTGCAGGTATGGACTTTGACTTTTGTTTGCAATTCTTCAGCAGATCCTGCCTCTGGCATCCCCTCCTCCAGGAAGCCCTCCTGACTCCCAAGCTGGCCGTGACCCACAACCTCCTGGGATCCCCTCTGTCAGAATCTGTGACATGCAGGGCTGTATCCATGTTTCTGGGTACGCCTGGGTCTGTCTCTTGCACGGGGCCCTGAGACCCAATCTGGTGAGATGGGAGAAAGGGGAGTATTTATCTGATTTACCTCATAACCCCTGAACCCCTAACCATACAATATTTATCCTATGAATTTAGACACTGAGCCAGGTTACCCAACCACACCACTTTAAAAAAAAAAAAAGAAAGAAATCTTTTCTTGAAATATAAAGTCCAGACCCTAAGTGTACAGCTTGATGAACTTTTACAAAATTCTTTTATTTCAGAAGCCCTGTTTTGTCCCTCAGTCCTGACCTCTAACACAATGATGAGCTCAGTCTGCTCTTGAGGGTGTTATAAATGGGATTGCACGTGTGTACTCTTTTGTGTATAAAAGCTCCATCACACCTTGTGTCTATGCAGTCCAGGCACGTTGTGAGAGGCAATGATTTGCTCTTCTTTGCCCTATGCTACTTCACTGTGTGAACACACCCAGATTGCTTATCCATACTCCTGTCTAGAGGCACGCAGCCCTTTGGGTCGTTGGCTGTTAGAATAAAGCTGCTCTGAGCATTCTTGTTAAGTCTTTTTGTGGACGTGCATTTATTGTTCATTTCTCTTGAGTGGCCAATTAGGAGAGGGATTGCTGGGTCCCACTAGCAGCTGTGGGGCTTCCCTGGTGGCTCAGTGGTAAAGAATCCATCTACCAGTGCAGGAGATGCAGATATGATCCCTGGATTGGGAAGATTCCCTGGAGAAGGAAGTGGCAACCCACTTCAGCATTCTTGCCTGGGAAATCCCTTGGATAGAGAAGCCTGTGGGGCTATAGTCCATGTCGTGAAAGAGTCGGACCTGACTCAGTGACTAAATGGCAACAAAACGAAGTAGCACAGGTGCACAGTGAATTTTCCTAGGTGCCTCCAGGGCTCTCCCGGTGCTACTGCTCATATCCTTGTGCGCTGGGTACTACCAGTATTCTTAAGACTCTTGCTAGAGGGAGGAGGAGGGAAAGCTAGCACCCAGCTTTTATTGAGCAGTTATTGTCTGCAAGGCACTGATGTGTACAAATCCATCCAGTCATCATAATGATCAGGAAGGTCCGCATATCATAGCTCCTGTCTTACCCTCAAGGAGCCAAGGCTTTCTCTCCAAGGAGAAGCCACTGGCCCAAGGTCACACAAAAGTCCAGCCACCCTGTCTGACTCTGACACTCACCATCGCCCTCCCCTTTTAATTGAAACACAGTAGATTTACAATATTGTGTTCGTGACACTCATCCTCTTAACCACTGCCCAGGCCAGCCCTCCTCAAGGGAAGAAAATGCTACCTACTTTCCGGTCTGCCTCATCTTCCCCAATTCTTCCAGACCCCACTCCAGTGGAGGCCCCTACAACCTCCCCCTCAACCCCTACCCCCAATCTCCGGCCCAGCTCCCTAGGCACCTGCAAGCCACCTCAAGCATCAAGACCCAATCAAGGATTAGGCCTGACGATGGTAAGGATTAATGAAAATACATATCTCCAGGCCCTACCCTGCAGACCTGACTCAATAGGTCTGGGGTGGAGGGCTCAGGGACTGGCATGTTTAACTTCAGTCTGATGTGCAGCCCATTTGAGAACCCTGGGTGATGTGGAGCCGTGGAAGGCATTACAGCAAGGGAGGGACTGAATGGCAAAGAGTACCCCTGGGCATTAGGTTCTAGAGTGAAGCCCCTGGAGCCAGAATTCCTGGGTCCAATTCCTGACTCTGATCATCACCGTCTCAGAGCCATAGTTTCCCCAGCCTGCAAAATGGGCTGATGTTAATTAAAATTGTCCACCCTCACCTGACTGGTCTGGCTGTGGATACAGATGTCCAGGAAATAGGCCTAGGGCATTAAGAAAGGGCTGCCAAAGGTGCCTGAGAAATTCAGATGATGGCAAGATCCCTGGGAGGCCTTCTCGAAGTTACTGCAGCTGAGAGTGGGCTGGGAAGGGAGAAGGCAGGCTGGGTGGTGACTGATGTGGACACAAATGTGGGGGATTGGCGGATGGTCTTCAGTTCCCCAGGGGGCTGCATGGCAGGCTTTGGGGATTGATAGCCATGAGCCCAGGATCAAAGACCTGGCTCTCCTCCCTCCTTGCTCTGAGACCTTGAGGTGACCACACACCCTCTCTGGGCCCCAGTTCTTTAAAGGATGACGATGCATCTCGCTGCTGAATGTGGTGTGAAGAAGCAGCGAGACTTGGACTCAGGCAGACAGGGTTCAAGCCCATCCCCACATGCAAGTGTGCCCTTGGGTGCTGGCTTCATCTCTCTGAGCCTCCACTTCCTCATCTAGGGTTGGGAGTCTTGGAAGGTGAGCAGTGCTCATGAGCAGTGCCCATCATTGCCTCCCCAGAAGCTGGGGTCCCAGCACAGGGCTCCCCTTGCCAGTCCAGCCCTCGTTTTCTGCCCAGAGTAAATCCAGAGTAACTGATCATTCAAAGAATGTCGCAATGAGATTAGAGTACTCAACCCCTTTCCATTTCCCAGATGGGAAAACTGAGGTCCAGAGTGGAGCTATGGTTTGTCCAAGGCCACATAGTGTGCCCCTGGTTGTGCCAAGGCAAGAACCTGGTCATCCTGACTCAAACTTTCTGCCTTGGTTTCTCCATCTGTGCACTGGGCTGGGGAGGGGAGCAGTGAGTGTGCTGTGTGAACATCTAAGGACAGGATTAGGGGAGTGGAGGAGCCTAGGCACGCCTAGGATCAGGCATCAGCCACCCACAGATTACCCAGGCGTCTGTATGTGCCAGCCGGTCTCAAGGCCACCATTGTCCCAAAGCTGGGAGATGACAGGTGATGGGATTAAGGTCGGCTCTGAGGGAAAAGGGGACGGCCCAGGCACTCAAGCCAAGGCAAGGGAGGGGCCCTCCTTCCTCTGCGACATGGGTCTGGGCCAGGCTGGTACACAGACCCACCCATGGAGATGGAGACCTTCCGACAGACGCACAGAGCAACACATGGACCATGGACATGTACGTGGGACCACCATCTCAATAATTCCCAGGGCTTGAGCAACAGCCAATCAGAGGGGCTCTAATGTACCTTTTTTCCCCTCAAAGTTACAGTTTTGGTTTTTTTTAACGTTCTAGCAAATGATACTAATTTTGAGAATGCACTTAGAATACATTTATTTTGGATTGTGTTTTTAACTTAGTTATATATAAAAATACATTCACTGTAAAGAAGGGTCAGTTTGAAGAATAGCATCAGTGGGTGGCCCAGATGGTAAAGAATTTGCCTACAATGCAGGAGACCCAGGTTCGATCCCTGGTCAGGAAGATGCCCTGGAGAAGGGAATGGCAACCCACTCCAGTATTGTTGCCTGGGAAATCCCATGAACAGAGGAGGTTGGCAGGCTACAGTCCATGGCATCACAAAAAGCCAGATACTACTGAGTAACTGAGCATGCACACATACACACACACACACACACACACACACACACACACACAGTGGAGATGGTCACCCTTCCCTTATAGGGTTATTGCATAGATTAAATGAGATGGTACAAGTAAAGCTCTGAGCATGGCATTCAGCAGGTACTCAATATATGCTCAAGCCTGCCCCTCAGACCCAAGCTGCTCTTAGATCCCAAAACTCACTGAAGAGGAAGAAAAAACACACATCAATTTCCTACAAATAAAGAGGTCAAAACATTAGATGTTCATTAGGCCCTTTCTCCTGTTTATTGCCAAGTCCCCAGCCCCATCCTCCTCTGCTCACTCCTCATCAAGCAAGCAGCCCCGGTGGTAGGGGGCCAGGCCCACCCAGTTCCAGTCAAGCTCCTCTGCTGGGTGTAACTGGTTGACGGTGTGCAGGCAGGTGGCAGGTAAATCCTGTCCCAGTTAGTCCAGCTTCAAGTTCAGCACCAGGGCATTCTGGCAGGAGAAAAAGGGCCAGGATGAGTATGGGGAACAATGATGGGGCCACCCAGACACAGAATGGGATGGACAGGGGTGTGGTCAGGAATGAAATCAGCTCAGTGTTTAAGAATGAAGGATGAGGCTTTCCTGGTGGCTCAGTGATTTTAAAAAAATCTGCCTGTCAATACAGGAGACAAATGTTCGCTCTCTAGTTCTGGAAGATCCCACATGCCACAGGGCAACTAAGCCCATGTGCCACAACTACTGAGCCTGTGCTCTAGAGCCCAGGAGCCATAGCTACTGAAGCTTGTGCACTCTAGAGCCTGTGCTCTGCAACCATAGAAGCCACTTCCATGAGAAGCCTGTGTACCGCAACTAGAGAGCAGCCTCTGCTCGCCTCAATTAGAGAAAAGCCCGTGCAGCAATGAAGATCCAACACACTCAAATATAAATAAACAAATCTTTAAAAAAGAAAGAATGGCCTTATGACCCTTCACCTCTCTGAACCTTGAGTTTCTCAACAATCAAGTCAGGAGAAGCACCCCTACCTCACAGAGTAGAGAGATCAAATGAGAAAAATGTCCTTTCAGTGTGCCAAGCGCAATCCTTGGTGTGCAAGGCAAAGCTAATATTTATGGAGCACTTATTGTACGCATTTAGGTGAATTATCTCCATAAATCATTACAACAGCTCTCCAGAGTGGATACTGTATTACTCTCTCTATCTGAGACAACCGAGAAATAGAAGCACCGAGAAAGAGGAAACAATTCATCCGAGGTGGCAGAGGAGGACAGTAGCAAAATTCACATTTCCTTCAGGGGATCCCTGGCTAAAGGCAGCCTTCAGATTCTGAGGGGCAGGGTCTTGCTCAGGGGATTGGCAAGACTGTACTGATGGCCGCTGCCCTCCTTAGTCCAATGCCCTCCAAGCTGAAAAAGGCAGGCTCTTGCTCATTGGCTGAAAGCATTGGCTGAACTGGTCTTTCCCACCTCCTTTCCTCACCTCAGTTATGTCCAGCTCTGCCAGGTTGTAGTTCATGTCCAGAAGGTCAGGAAGTGGGAACCTGACTTGGAGTACATCTGAGAAATACAGGAAGAGTCATTTCAGCCTGCCTGCTCTGCAATCACGTGGCTGCCTGGAGCAGCATATTGGGAAATAGTGCAGTGATTGATTCATGATGTCTGCCAGCTGCATAGGCCTAGACACCATCAGCTGGATCACCACGGACTTGCATCCCAGGGCGGGGTCAAGATATGACTTCCAGTATGGGGTTGAAGGTCAGAGTCCAAGTTGTGAAAGGGGCACTTGTCCCCAGACAAGTAACGTTAGCCTCAAAGATTCTAGTGGATAATGACTATCCACTCCCTTTTAGGTTTCCTCATTTGGGGCCTCTGAGACCATACACGTGACATTCCTTCCTGCTCAGAGTGCTTCTTGGCACCAGCAAAACCCAAGCCTGTTGGAGCCCTCACCATTGACGGCTGGGATGTAGGCTTCTTGAAGAAAATCAATGATGAAACCAGTCAATCTCTTTTTCTGGCGAGACAGAAAGAGAAGATACCCTCATCCCATCATTCCATTAATTCAACAGATTTTTTTTTTTCAGCTCTTAGTCCAGCTGAGTCCAAGGACCACAGGAATGAATATCAGAGACATCAAATCACATCAAAACTGCATCTACTATTATATTGTAGACTGATGCCCTTCATTTCTGCTTAGCTCCTGTTCAGTCCATGGGGTTGCGAAGGGTCTGACATGACTGAGCGACTGAGCACGCACTACTTCTAACTGCAACAGGTTCTGTGTTGGGCCCTGAGGCTACAGAAACTAATAAGAATAGCAGCTGGGCTGGGCAAACCAGCTCAGGTTGCTGCTATGCATAACAATGCTTTTAAAATCAATCTAGGGAGTTGTCCAGATTATATCCAGAAAAGAGAACGGAGACTCAGAGAAGCAAAGCAATCTCCCAAGGTCACACAGTCAGGAGCTCCAAACCCCACAACAACCTATTCTATTCACTTTGCCTTCATTTCAGAGTTCTACCCTGAAATCCCAAGGGTGAACAGGCTCAGTTTTTTGTTTTTAAGCCAGACCAGGCAGAAGTACTTGGGATACTTACGTTGAAGGGGCCAATCGATGAGGACCTCCGGGACAGGCTCAGTAATCTGCAGATGAGAGAGAACCGGGGAGGTGGAAGGGCAGTCAGACCCCTGGAGAAAAGGCATCTCAAACACCCGCAGCCCCTCCCTGATGGGGAAGTCCAGGTGCTCCTAAGGTGCTCCTAAGTCTGTTTACATGCTACCTGTGATGGGGCACTTACCACTTTTCCTTACAGCCCATTTTGTTTCCCACAGCTCAAACCACTGTCTTCTCTCATTGGTCCTGACTCCTCTCTCTGGCAACCAAGCTCTGTCTATTGCACCTGCCCAAGGCCAGATATGCAGAGGTTTGCAGCTCAGCCAGTTCCAGACTTTTGCAGGACACAGAGCTGGGGTCCCTCACAGGGCCCCTCCTCTGCATAGCCTCTGGTGGCACTAAATACATCTTGGCACCAGAACAGGCCATATAATGGTCATCTGCTGGCTCTGTCTTCCCAATATCTATTCTCTATTCCAGTAACAGACTCTCTTTTTCCTGACCCTCTCTATCCAAGGCATTTTACAGTGGAGGTAAACACATGACCCAGACCTGGCCAATCAGAGCATTCCATCTCTAGGGTCATCAGTTCAGTTCAGTTCAGTTGCTCAGTCATGTCTGACTCTTTGCAACCCCATGGACTGCAGCATGCCAGGCCTCCCCATCCATCACAAATTCCCAGAGCTTGCTCAAACTCATGTCCATCGAGTCGGTGATGCCATCCCACTATCTCATCCTCTGTCACCCCCTTCTCCTCCTGCCTTCAATCTTTCTCAGAATCAGGGTCTTTTCCAATGAGTCACTTCTTCACATCAGGTGGCCAAAGTATTGGAGTTTCAGCTTCAGCATCAGTCCTTCCAATGAATATTCAGGACTGATTCCCTTTAGGATGGACTGGTTGGATCTCCTTGCAGTCCAAGGGACTCTTAAGAGTCTTCTCCAACACCACAGTTCAAAAAGCATCAATTCTTCAGCGCTCAACTTTCTTTATAGTTCAACTGTCACATCCATACATGACTACTGGAAAAACCATAGCTTTGACCAGATGGACATTTGTTGGCAAAGTAATGTCTCTGCTTTTTAATATGCTGTCTAGGTTGGTCATAGCTTTTCTTCCAAGGAGCAAGAGTCTTTTAATTTCATGGCTGCAGTCACCATCTGCAGTGATTTTAGAGCCCAAGAAAATTAATTCTCTCACTGTTTCCATTGTTTCCCCATCTATTTTCCATGAAGTGATGGGACTGGATGCTATGATCTTAGTTTTCTGAATGTTGAGCTTTAAGCCAACTTTTTCACTCTCCCCTCTTTCACTTTCATCAAGAGGCTCTTTAGTTCTTTGCTTTCTGCCAATAAGGGTGGTGTCATCTGTTTATCTGAGGTTATTGATATTTCTCCCGGCAATCTTGATTCCAGCTTGTGCTTCATCCAGCCCAGCATTTTGTGTGATGTACTCTGCATAGAAGTTAAATAAGCAGGGTGACAATGTACAGCCTTGATGTACTCCTTTCCCAATTTTGAACCAGTCTGTTGTTCCATGTCCAGTTCTAACTGTTGCTTCTTGACTTGCATACTGATTTCTCAGGAGGCAGGTCAGGTGGTCTGGTATTCTCATCTCTTTCAGAATTTTCCATAGTTTGTTGTGATCACACAGTCAAAGGCTCTGGCATAGTCAATAAAGCAGAAGTAGATGTTTTTCTGGAACTCTCTTGCTTTTTCAATGATCCAACGGATGTTGGCAATTTGATATCTGGTTCCTCTGCCTTTTCTAAAACCAGCTTGAACATCTGGAAGTTCACAGTTCATGTACTGTTGAAGCCTGGCTTGGAGAATTTTAAGCATTATTTTGCTAGCATGTGAGATGAGTGCAATTGTGCAGTAGTTTGAACATTCTTTGGCATTGCCTTGCTTTGGGACTGGAATGAAAACTGACCTTTTCCAGTCCTATGGCCACTGCTGAGTTTTCCAAATTTGCCGGCATATTGAGTGCAGCACTTTCACAGCATCATCTTTTAAGATTTGAAATAGCTCAACTGGAATTCCATCACCTCCACTAGTTTTGTTCGTAGTGATGCTTCTTAAGGCCCGCTTGACTTCACATTTCAGGATGTCTGGCTCTAGGTGAGTTATCACACCATCATGGTTATCTGGGTCATGAAAATCTTTTTTGTACAGTTCTTCTGTGTATTCTTGCCACCTCTTCTTTTTTTTTTTTCACTTTATTTTTTTTAATTAGTTTATTTTCTATTTTTTAAATTACAATATTGTACTTGTTTTGCCATACATTGAGATGAATCCACCATGGGTGTACATGTTTTCCCCTTCCAGAACACCCCTTCCACCTCCTTCCCCATCCCATCCCTCCGCTTGCCACCTCTTCTTAATATCTTCTGCTTCTGTTAGGTCCATACCATTTCTGTTCCTTTATTGTGCCCATCTTTGCATGAAATGTTCCCTTAGTGTCTCTAATTTTCTTGAAGAGATCTCTGGTCTTTCCCATTCTATTGTTTTCCTCTATTTATTTTCATTGATCACTGAGGAAGGCTTTCTTATCTCTCCTTGTTATTCGTTGGAACTCTGCCTCCAGATGGGTATATCTTTCCTTTTCTCCTTTGTCTTTCGCTTCTCTTCTTTTCTCTGGTATTTATACAGCCTCCTCAGACAACCATTTTGCCTTTTTGTGTTTCTTCTTCTTGGGGATGGTCTTGATCACTGCCTCCTATACAATGTCATGAACCTCCGTCCATAGTTTTTCAGGCACTCTGTCTATCAGATCTAATCGCTTGAGTCTATTTGTCACTTCCACTGTATAATCATAAGAGATTTGATTTAGGTCATACCTGAATGGTCTAGTTTTCCCTACTTTCTTCAATTTCAGTCCAAATTTTGCAATAAGGAGTCATAGTGATTAGCTTAGAGTTGGTCATGTGATCCACACTAGACCAATGAAAACAGCCTTTGAGATTTTGTTAGAACTATTAAATAAGAGGTCTCTCCTCTTATTGGAGTCATTTGCCACCAACTGGGGAGCAGCTGCCTGAGAATGTCCAACAAAGCAGACAGCAAAAACCAAGGGAAGAGAGGGATAAACTTTGAGAATTTTTGTGCACCTAGATCCAGCCATGCCTGAAAGAGGAGATCTACCCCTAGAGATTTTAATTATATGACTCAAGAGTCCCTTTTGGGCTTAAGGAAATTAAAGTCAGAATTGTGTCTTTCAACCAATAGAATCTTGGCACCCAACACATCAGACAAAAAATTATGACAAATACAAAAATTATTGAGCAATTGAATATAAAACTAGACCTAACACATAGAGCTCTATAAATGTTGACTGTTATCAGTATAAAGAAAGTGTTCCTAGAGGAAGTAGCATTTGAGGTGGGCACTGACTAGCAGGTGGCATTTGGATGGCCTGTTCATGAAAAAGGGAACATCACCACACGATCAGACTCACTGAGCAAGAGCCTAGTGGAATAATGGGAGCAGTGGTGGGAGAATTTGAGAAGGGCCTTGAGTGCCAGGCTAACATTTGACAAAAGATCATGCACACAATGGGGAGCCATTGAGGGTTCTAGAGCAGGCATAGAGACCAGAGCGTCCTGGCAGTGTGGGCTGTGCCGGCTGGGTCAGAGGAAGGCCCTGGAGAAGGAAATCAAGCAGTCTTGGTGGTGCCTAGGCAGGGGTACAGGGATGCCAACCTGGACAGCAGACTCCTACCTGTCCAGAGAGGTGGTCATCTGCAGCCGGTCCTCATGAACTGAGTACTGGATTTTCAGGTTGAAGTGCTGACACAGAGCGGGGGGAAAGCAGGAAGAAGGTAGTGGGTTCCCCATCAGGGCTGGTAAAACCAGGGGTTCTACCACCTTCCCAGAACCACCATAACTGCCAAGACAGAGCAAGAGTCTTCCTCTCTGCCCACCCCACCCTCAGGAACTGAACCCAGCAGTCTCCCCATGCCCCCAGCCCAGGATCCTCATCCTCCCTGTACCCAACCCACGACAGCACTATCAGAAATCCTGGCATGTTTGTGGGTCCCTGAACACACCATGTTATTGCTCCAGGCCACATCTTGTGACTCTATCTGGAGTACCCTCCATCACCAGCCTCCCCAACCTCAGCCCTTTCCCTGGCCAGATCCTGCTCAACTTTCAAAACACAGCTCAGGCATCACCTCCTCTAGGAAGTCCTCTGTGATTTCCTCAAAATAGATTTGCAACCTCTCTAGGCTCCTAGAGTTCCCTGAGTGAGACTTTCACTGCCCTTATAGATGCTAATGAATGTTAGAGGGTGGGAAGTTGAACAGGAAAGGAAGGGAGGGAAGGAAGGAAGAGAAAGAAATTATCATTCTAGTTATTCAGAGGTTCAATTGCCGAGCCCAAAGTCAGACAGTAGGTGACAGTGCCCAGGAGGTTATAACCACATAATCAAGATTAACTAAGAACCCTTCAATCCATTACTTGACTATGAGCTAAAAACCCATCCTCCAGCTTCAAATATCCATGAGTTGGGCCTAACTGAGAAAAAGTCCACTCACAGTTTCCAGGACAAAGAGAGATACAGGCGGCTTGCCCCGCCACCGAGCAGCGAACATCTCCAGGGTGCCGTGGAGGTGCAGCAGGCTCTTGCCTGTCTTCATGGTGACCTTGGGGGGCTTGTTTATCCTGATCTGGGTCACCAGGGGTTTCGGCTTGGGATAGGCTTCAGCCACCTACAGAAACCAGGATACTCCCCTCAGGGCCAATCCTCAGACTGGTGGTTTCCCTTGAAACCAGGAGTCTGACATGAAATAGGTGATTTCTACCTTGGAAGTACTATATGCAAAGGCTGGGATATGTCTATCAGGAAATAAAGGAAACAAAACAGAAAATCTGACTATTTCTATATTGGACATAGAAAGTACAATGCACAAAACCTGGGCTTTCCTGTGGGGGGCCCAAAGACTACTTTACGGAGAAGTTGGGATGATTCCACGCTGGACAAGGGAGACATGGTATTGAAAATCCCTTTGCCTGAAGAACAGGGCAGGTGATTATGGTGATTATGGATGGCTGGGACACTTACTTTGGGGATGAACCCAGCCAGTGTCACAGTGGTTTGGGGGGGCAGATCATCGATCTACAAAATAATAGTCAAGGTTAGGATTACTGAAGGCTTCCCTGAGTCATCCTAACAAACCTCTCCTCTAACTTAAAAAGGTACGCCCTCTGAGGTCCCTTCGTCAAAATAGTTATCACTCTTTGATTAAGTAGATAATGAGCTCCTGGATAGCCCAGACTCTGGCTCACACATTCCAACACCCATAGCTCTGAGTACAAGATCATGCACTGAGAAAATTTTGTTTGATGAAAAAGTAGACAGAGAGATGGGAGAATGGGTGGATGTGATGGATCAGAGGATGTGGGTGAAGGGACTCATAGATGGATAGGTGGATGGGGAAAAAGTATAAACAGATAAGTGGGTGAATGGATGGGTGGATTGATGGATGGGTGTTTGTATAGGAGAATGAATAATAGATAGATGGGCAGGTGGATGGCTGCATGGAGGCATGAAAGGAATAATGGAGAAGGGAGGATGGGTGGGTGGGAAAATGGTGGAATCATCTGATAAATAGATGGGAGAATGGATGATGAATGGATTGATGGGTGGATGGATAAATAGGAAGGTCCATAAATGGATGGTGGGTCCATGGATGGGAGGATGAATAAAGGGATCAGTGGGGATGAATGAATGAATGGATGGATTGATGGCTGGCTGGCTGGATCAGTAAATGAGTAGGAGGATGGATAATGGAGAACTGGATGAGTAGATGGGTGGTATATGGGTGTTTAGGTGGTAAATGGCAGATGCATAGATTCATTCATTCAATAGTATCAGCCCCTCTTCTAGCTATGGATGGTATGGAGGATTGGGTGGATTCTAGCTAAAAGGATAGAGTCTAGGACATGACTACGTAGTATCAAGACAGACTGGAAAAAAAGAAGGTGGATGGATGGACAATGCAGAAGAGTTGTAGGTTGGTGGATAAATACCTGGTGTATGGACAGTTGAATGGATAGATGAATACATAGTGGCTACATGGACAGAGAGATGGTATATGGTGGGGTGAAATGATGATAGAAATCTGTCCTGGCCACTCCCAGTCCTAGCATTATTCACAACCCCAGTATAATTCTCAGTCTGAGCAGGAACTCTCATTACAGGGGGCAGATGCAGATATGGGGGTGTGGCCACTGGGCAGCTCACCATCGTATCCTTGACTTTCACATCAAAAGACTTCTGCAGAAGAGCAAGCTCTGCCGTGAGGAAGGCGGCCGAGAGCAGCAACTGTGAGGAGCCTTCAGCATAGTCCTCAGGGAACTCAGCCCCACCGGCATCAGCAAGCTGGATGGTGTTGCCCTTTTGCTGCTGCACCACAGGCTGCGGGACAGCCAGGGTAGAGACACTGAGCCTTGACCATGGGCAAGTCTCAGTCCTCCAAACTAATGGTGCTCAAACCAGCCTAGACTCTTTGTGACCCCATGGACTGTAGCCCACCAAGCTCCTCTATCCATGGGATTTTCCAGGCAAGAATACTGGAGTGGGTTTCCTTCTCCAAGGGAT
The DNA here is from genome assembly GCA_024291935.2 of Okapia johnstoni. NCBI lineage: Eukaryota > Metazoa > Chordata > Mammalia > Artiodactyla > Giraffidae > Okapia > Okapia johnstoni. Next base: position 51,666,685 of record CM044324.1, on the reverse strand, counting down.
CTTCCCGACCCAGGGATTGAACCCAGGTCTCCTGCACTGCAGGCAGACTCTTTACCATCTGGGCCACCAGGGAAGTCCATGGTGCCCAAGTCAGCAAGCCATAAGATGGTTGAGCCAGAGCAGTGTGCATTGGCTCAACTCTCCCAGTATACAGATGGGTAGACTGAGGCCCACAAGGATAATGGAGTCAATCACTAAACCACTGGCAGCTCCTCATAGGACTGTGTAAGTAACCTCAGTTAATCTGACTCTAACTGATTAGAGCCCTCATTTACTAGTTTAACCCCAAGAGAAAGAGGTAAACGGAAGACAACGTGGAGCCTGTAAGAGCCCCACTGGAGGAGGACTTCACTGGGAAATGACTGCTTGGGATTCTTCTTTCCATTCCTGGGAGATGCAGTCACATGGTCACCAGGGCTCTGGAGTCCTGGGTGAGGCCCTAGCCAAATCCTGCCTCCCTGCTAGGCTGAGCACTCTCTTCTATACAATGACAGTGGGCAAGCCACTCACTGGGAGAAGCAGGCAGCCTCAGGGGTGTGGGTGTGGAACTGGCCATCCCAGAAATTAGCTCAGGATTTGGGGTTCGTATTGAGAGCAGAAAGAGGAAAAAGCCCCTCCCACCCTCCACAACCCCAGCCCAGCCACTGGCCCTGGCGGAAGCAGCCCCCACCACTCAAGCCAGCGAGACCTCTGCCGGTTGATGCCCTTTGGTGCTTACACTGAAGTCCACTTGAATGTAGCTGGCTGTAGTGGTCGGTACGGATGTCAAGACATATTGGACAGTGCCCATCTGGCCCACAGGCATGGGGGCTGTGCAAAGATGAAGGTTCACTCAGAGACACCAGGCTGGGGACAGCCTGGAGAAGCCAGCACCAGCTAGCTGCCACCTGAACCTGGCCTGGATGCCAGGACCCCAGCCCTCTCTGTGGCACAAGGCAAACTGCTTAGCATCTCTGGGCCTCAGTAGTTTCATCTGCAGAATGGAGGCAATGGTGCCTGATCTAGAAAATCATGCCACCTCACATAGCCCTGCAAATACAGAGCTTGAGCATTCACCAAGGGTTGTCCAGCTCAGTTCTCACAACAGATTGGTGGGGTCAGGATTATTGGTTCTACTTTACAGATCCACAGACTGAGAATTGGAGGAGTGAAATAATGTCCCAGGCCACTCTACTGGGCACATGAAGCAGTTTTCCTCAGTCTCAGCCATTGGGGTTTCTCCTCCTGGTCTTGGGGAGCCCTGTGGACCCCACAGTGATAGAGGCAGCTGTTTTCCCTTGGTAAAGGAGAGGGTGGGGTTACTACTGGGATTACTCTTCGTGGTACAAGGTTTGTGGATGAGCTGTTGTGAACAAAGGCTGCTGTCCTTAGAGTCTGGGAGGGTGATAGATAGAACACTGGGTGGAGGGCTGAGAGGTAAGGGCCCCAGAGCCCCTCAGGGCCTAAAGCTCCCCACCTGGGCATTGTGAGGAGGAGTAGACTCCATGACCTCAGACCTCCTCTAGTCCCAAGGCCGGGCCAGGAGCAGGCACTTGAATGGGGAGTGGGACATCCAAAAATTCTAGCCATCCTGCTGTCCCCATGCGGGAACAAGACATAGCTAGGGTTACACACCGTTCAGGCTGGCCCACTTCTTGTTCACATATACCAGGACTGCATCAATGGCAGGACACATCTGGAAGAAGAGAAAGCACTGGGCTGAAGGGGGCCCTGAGTGGAGGGCTCCATTCTCACAGCTGAATGTTACTCCATGGGGAGTCTCAAGGGCCTGGTGGGATAGGGACTGGAGGGGGAAACCAAGGCCACAAGTCATACAGAAAGTCAATGGCAGAGCCCCAGGGACTGGTACGCTGAGCAGGGCTGGCAAGCTGTGCGGTACTGGCTGCCATTTCCTCCTCCCTTGCTCACGGCAGACATCACTAGCTGATCATGGTATCTCCTCCCACTGAGCCAGCCACAGCCTCAGGAGCCTCCTCAGCTGCCAGCAGTCGATCGAGATCAGTAGCCAAGATGAAACGCGCTTACCAGCCCTGGCCTAACCCGTGCCAGGGATGAGAGGCGGAGGCTCGCTCTGGGCACTCACCAGACCAGGAAGAACTTTGTGTAGGGTGCTGTCCAGAAACTTGTTGACAACCTTGGGCAGCATGCTGGACACAGAGGATGGGGACAGAGGCATAGATGGCAGGAAGTTAGGCACGGGACATGGCTAAGGAGTTCAGTGGCTCAGGAAGTGGGATGCTGAGTCAGGCTGGCAAGGTGGACCGAGTCTTCCTCCCCAACCACAGAGAACCTCACTTGCTAGGCAGGTTTGTCTTCACGCTGACCAGGATGACCTCACAGCCCTCACTCTTGAACATGGGGAGGCCCGTCTCCTTGTCCTGCAGAAGCCGGTTGGTGGCTGTGATGTTCAGGACCACGATGATCTCCATGTTCCCACCCATGAAGCTAGAGGGGGAGACAGGCAGGCATCAGGGCATCACTGCCACTGTGGCCACAATCTCATCATCTCTGAGAGGGAGAAAGGGTGGGAGACCATGCCATGGGACAGAAAGAGGGATGAGACCTGCCCAAGTTCACACAACCAGCCTTTCCTCTCCTCTCTTGCCTTGGTGAACTCCTACACATCCTTCAAAACCCTGCTCTGCTCAGCTGTCATGATCTCCCCAAAGCCTTTTCTAAGGAACCAACTTTGCATTATCTCAGACCACAGCATGGTACACAGTAGGTAGTCAATCAATGGGCATATAAGAGTGAGACAAAGAGGCCATTGTCCTTTCCTTCTCATCTCCCTGCCATACTCACCTCTTGCCAGTGATGGTCATGCCCGTGGACACACACTGGAAGACGCCCACCCCAGGCATGAAGTTCATTGTGATGACAGGCAGCAGCACATCCTTTACTTTCAGACTGGGAGGGGCAGACATTCGAGCAGTGAGAACTGGACAGATGAGACCCCTCAATGCACTCCTCCACCACTTTGCTGGGAGGCCTTGGGTAAATCCCCCATCCCATGTCATAGGGATAAACCTATCTCTGGGGCTGCCATGAAATGCAAACAAAAGGCTGAACATGAACCAATCTGCATAGAGAAAGCTCTCCTCATGGGTGAGATGACATGTGGCTTAATTTGTGACCCTGGGCTGCTCCCTTCCCTGATGCAGGCCTCAGTTTCCCCACTGACAAAAAGAGGAGGTTTTCTTAGATCCGAGTTTCTCATCAGTGATGCAATGGACATTTGGGGCAAGATCATCCTGTGTTGCGGGCTGTCCTGTGCATTGTAGGATGTTTCATAGAAACCTTGGCTTCCGCTCACTACAGGGACTAGATGCACTCCCCTTCCCCCACTCTACAAGTTGAGACAATCAAAAATGTCTCCAGACATTGCCAGATGTCCCCTGGAGGCAAAAATCACTCCTGGCTGAGAACCACCAATCAAGATCTGGGATGACAAAGTTGTGGCACATCTACTTCACCTGCCCACCCAGAGCTCTTGACAAACATTGCTAATCAATCACACTGCTATTTCCCGCTAAGTCCAGAAAGTGTCTCAGAACCCTCCCCAGTACCTCATTCCAGACAGCCCCTACTAATCAATCCCGTATGACACAAGCAACGAAACTAGTTTGCCCCTGTCCTTAGATGATTGTTTCCATTCAGCCACTGGAGGATTTTTCATTCAATTTCATGTACATTCAGCAAGCTCCTGCTGCGTGCAGGGGATTGGAGTCTGACTTTCCAATTTCACTTCCTCCTCCCAATGGCCCTGCTCACAACAGGACTAGAATTGTCCCCAGTGGGTGACTGAGGGAACTGAGGTCCAGGCAAGAGCAGCGACCTACCCAAGGTCACACAGCAAGCCAGCAGCAAAGCCAGAAAGAGGCCCCATGTCCTGTACCAGCTCTTTCACTCAGGTCCTGGGCATAACATTACCCACCACCCACTGCCCTAACCACCACCCCCTTCCCCCGGCCCATGAAGCCCCTCCCCTGCTCACTCAGTGATGCCCTTGATAGGCTTCATCCCCGGGCGTTTTTGGCCCGCCTCAGCTGCCATCTTCTCCAGGATATGACTCTCATCCATGGCATTCTGGACCTCTGGAAAGGAGTAGACAGACCCTCGCTTGGGCTCCTCACTGCTTCCCTCCCTGGCCAGTCTCTCAGGCATTCCAGAAACAAGTCATGTGCAGACCCTGCCCTCTTCCAGCCTCGCGGGGGAGACGGAGTCACCAACAATAATAGTGAAAAGTGACGAGAGGAAGGAGAGGGTGGGACGAATTGAGAGTGCGGCATTGACATACATACACTACGATGGTAAAATAGATAGCTAGTGGGAATTCTCCCCTGGAGAATTCCACTGACACAGGAGCCTGGCAGGCTACAGTCCATGGGATCGCAAAGAGCTGGACAAGTCTGTGCAACTAACTTTCACTTTTGTCAGTGGGAAGCTGCTGTATAACACAGGGAGCTCAGCTCCACGCTCTGTGATGACTTAGAGAGGTAGGATGGGGGGGAGAGTGTGGGAGAGAGGTCCAAGGGTGGGGGGGGCGCATATGCATACTCATAGCTGATTCACGTTGCTGTACAGTAGAAACTAGCATAACATCGTATACTCCAATTGAAAATAAAATAAACAATACAGTGAATTCTACTGGAAAATATTTTGGCAGAATCTATGAAAGCTAAAGCAGCTGGAGGAACCACGTGACAGATTTGGGCTGGGAAAGGAAGAGTTGGGGAAGGCTTCCAGGAGGAGGTGACCTGCCAGTTGGTCCTTAAGGGAAGAATAGGATTTTCACCAGGAAACAAAGGGGTAAAGGAGGTGGCTCAGGGCAGAGGATGCAGCAAGTGCAGAGGTGGGGAAGAGGGGAAGGAGGTGGCATGGAGAGAGAGGAGAGAGGAACACAGGGTGGCTGGAGTGGGGAAGGACAGGACTGGATCTCTGAAGCAGTTTCCAGGGCACATCATGGAGGCCTTGAACCTCAAGTTAGAGGGCCGACTTTATGTTGTGGCCCATACACTCTCAAACCGGGTGGTTAGGGAATTCAATCGGGAGCTTGTTAAAGTGGAGATACTTCACCTGAAGCCAAGACATTCTGATTCCCCAGGTCTGGGGGCCCCCACCCCAAATGATACTGTGCCAGAAACACCCTATAATAGTCACAGGCTAGTTCCCAGAGAGGGGACAAATCCTGAGCTGATGAAATTGTTAGCTCTTTGCACCTGGACATGACTTCCCTGAGGGTCACAGAGCTGGGGGTGGAAAATACCTCTTAGTAAAGAACCCTCAGAGCCTTTTAATCTCAATTTCATCTGAAGTGTGTTGGTTTCTCAGTTGTGTCCGACTCCCTGAGACCCCATGGACTGTAGGCAGATTCTTTACCGTCTGAGCCACTGGGAGTTTGTATCACAATTTCACTTGATCCTGCCCCAGAAGGACAGTTTACTGTTTTACATTTCTTTTTTTTTTTATATATATATTTTTATTTATTTGGCTGCACTGACTCTTAGTCGCAGCATGCAGGATATTTAATTGCAGCAGGCAAACTCTTAGTTGCAGTGTGTGGGATTTAGGTCCCTGACCAGGGATCCAACCCAGGCTGCCTGCTTTGGGAGCTCGGAATCTTAGCCGCTGGACCGCCAGGGAAGTCCCACTATATTACAGTTCCTTACATTTACTGATGAGCACACTGGCAACACAGAGAGGGTAAGTGACTTGCTTGAGGTCACACAGTAAATTGTTGGGAGAGCTGGGGTTTGGCTCATGTCTGTCACCCCCGATGACCCACTTGTGGACACCAACCCCTGCCGTCAGGGCCAAGGAGAGGTTCCAAGGAAGTAGAATTTCCAGCTCTGCCTTCAACTTGTTGGGGGATCTTGGAAAGGTCACCCTATTTTCTCTGGGTCTCAGTTCCCTCTCCTCTCTGTAAAATGGAAGAATAACATATTGCCTATAAGTTTACTTTGAGGATCACAGAGCACTCAAGTCTATGTAAACACAGGCAGTCACTACCTAACCCCAGTCACACACCTCTCCCATACCCCCTGCCAACACTCAGCGCCAGCTCACCGCGGTTCAGTACATCCATGCCCAGCCGCACCAGTGCCCCAGGGTCCGCTTGCGCAGGAGTCAGCAGGCCGCAGAGCGCCAGACACAGGATCCACAGCATGGTTCCACCTGTGCCATAGGATGCAGCCAAGCAGACCCTGGTTCTCCCGGGAACCTCTCATGCTCCAGAGCAGACAGAGCCCACTGGGTGATCTCGGAAGTCTAGGAGTCTTTGGACTCCAGCCAATTCAGAGAACCTCATGCCTGCCTCCTCCCGAAGGGCCCAAGTGTGTCCAGATGAAACACCGGGCCTTCTGGAGTCACCCCGAGCAGGTCACTTCCCTTTCTAAGCCTCAGCTTCCTCATCTGTGGGCCTGATGCATTATGATCAGCCTGCCTGACGGAGTTGGTGGGAGGTTTAGCTGCAGTTTTTCATGCATTCAGGTGTGGCTCAGAGGGCAGTGCTGGGGCCACAGAGGGAATTCCCACCTGGTCCTGACCCAGGAGCTCGCTATGCAGTGCAACGTGGGAATGGGGGAACCCTCTGCTCCCCCAGCCCTCCCATGACAGCCCGGGGCATCCCCCACCTCCTCCAGCTCAGCCTCCCTTCCAGGAATCTCAGTTCACAGCCCCTTAAGACCCCTAGAGACAATGCCTCACCAATAGGGAAACCGAGGCTCAGTTTGAACTGGAGCCAAGGTCTCATGGCCAGTGAGTAGAGAATCCAATGATGACCTCTGACCTCAGATCCTTCAAAATTCCCAGGAAAGCCCCATCCCATCCCTGGGCTCCCAGGCAATCTTCTTCTAACCCTTCTGTGGAAAACTTACCAAGACCTGAAATTCTTCCAACCAGAGGCCGAGTGTTTATTTCAGGTTTGAGCTGTGGCTGAAGAGAATCAAGGCGGGGCGGCCCCTGAGGCTGGCCTGTGTCACCAAAGAGGAAGAGTTCCCGATGGACTCCAGCCTGCTGACAGCAGGCTCAGCCACTGACCCATAAACAGAAACGGGCACCTACGGGAGGCCTTCTTTCTAGTCGAGCCCATGCCGCCTGTGTGTATTCGTTCACTCAACTCACATTTACTGAGTCCCCACTCTGTGTCAAGCAGGCCGGGCTACAAGGTACACACAGTAGGGACAGTCCTGTTCCTCCCGACTCTTAGAGAGAAGCAATCGAATGGGAAACAATGTGTATGGGTGGTTAGGGAGTGGGGGTGGGCGTCAGGGAAGCACTCTCCAAGGAGGAGATGTTTAGGCTGAGACCTAAAGGATGAAAAGCAGCCAGTATATAAAAAGCCAAGGAGACCATCGAGCCTACAATCAATAGCTGCTAAGTGAAACAGTGTTCTATTTGTCTTTCGTCCCATTCAATTTTTAGATATCTATCTGAGCTTGAAAATAATCAATCGTGGTGTTTCTTCTACCCCTGTGAACAAGCCTAGTGCCCGATCGCTGAAGTTCATCCTGTGGAGGACTATGGAGCTCAGCACCAGGCAGCAGAGGGTAAAGGCGCTGGGTAAAAGTCTTCTCTAGCCCCGCCCCACCCCTAAGGTGGGGAAACCGAGCCCCAAGACTGAGCGCCACCCCAGTCCCCCCATTCCCAGACCAGAACTGATGTCAGGTGTCAAGGCCGCTCCGAGCAGGGATTTTTACCCTCTTAGAATAATAAGTGGTTTGAGGAACACCCACTCCAGTATTCTTGCCTGAAGAATTCCACGAGAGAGGAGCCTGGTGGGCTACAGTCCATGGGGTCACACAGAACTGGACACGACTGAGCAACTGTCACTCACTGAGGAACACAGTCATATGGGTGTTTCTGGGACAAAGGGTCAATGCCAGGGTTTTGTTTATGACTGTGTTTGTGCTTTTGCCTAAGCCGTCCCTCCCTCTAACAACACCCTGCCTCCTCCTTGCTTATCGCTCAAGTCCTAATTTCAGACCCTGCCTCCTCCACCAGGAAGCCTCCCCTCAACCTCCAACTCCCTCCGGTCTTGAAGACTGTAGTTTGAACCTGAGCATGTATCTGATCCATCCCCCCAAGATGAGTGTTTCCTGCTGCCCCAACCCCATCTTCTACTCACACTATTTCCTCCGTCTGGAGTCCTTCCTGGCTTTCTACTTGCCAAATGCTCCCAAGTGCCCCCTACCATCACCATCCCCCCACTCCTGTTGCCTCAGCTCAGCTCTGAGCTCCTGCAAAGCAGAGCCTCCCCAGGCCTGTGCCAGGCCTGTGCGGGGGCGAGAGATGCCACACGTAGCAAAGCAGCTGCGGTCCCTATCCTAAGGGGGCTCCTGGAGCCCAGAGAGATGGACCATCTGCAAGCGGACAGCACAGAGCCAGGTCAGTCCTGGGGAGCCGAAGGTGGTGGAAGCCAGTGAACTGGGGGATGGGACAGGGAGAGAAGAGGGGGTTATTTCAGAACAGAAGAGCCCTGGAGCAGAGGGTGTTGGAGCTGATGCCTGAGGGGTGAGCAGAGCCAGCTCTGCAAGGCAGGGGAAGGTGTTTCAGGCAGGTGCAAAGGCCTGGGAGATGTGGGCTAGATCATCACAACTGGGCCTTCTGACACTCACTGGGGCAAAAAGCTAATGGCCCAGTGGTGTGTCCTCAAGGGAGACCCTCCTGGAGGAGATGCCAGGAGGTAGTAATGCTGGCATGAGGGCTTTCTCTAGATCTGGAGGGCAAAAAAGGCAGATTGACCCCAGGGCCACAAGACTAGCTGGCCACAGAGCTAGAGTTAGACCTGGGACATCAGGGTGCCCAGCCTCTGCTCTGCTCTTGGTGAGACCCTTGGGGAGCATGGCTGGGGGCATCTTGAAGGTGATGAAGAGTCCCAGGGGGCTGCTGGAGAAATGGGGTTTTCCTCCTCCACCTACAGGGAGCTCACAGGTGTGGAATATCAAGGAAGCTTCTGTGTCCATTGTGCACAGGGGGCTGCTGAGGCCAGAGAGGGGTGAAGGCCTGCCTGAAGTCTGCAGGGCCAAAGCCAGATTGGAGTGGGGGAGAGAAAGACCGAGGTCAGCACAGCCAGTCTCCATCCTGATGTGGGCCCTGAGCTGAAGGAGCCAGACTACAGATAGCATCACTTTATCCCTGCAGATCCACCCCCTACAGACAGAGAGACCAGCAGGCTCCGCCTCCTCCTTGCATGTAAATCCACCCGGGTGTGCCTCCGATCACCCAGCCCTCCCTGCCTCCCCCAGGGCTATCCTGGTTATTGGGGGGAAGGTGGAGGCAGGAAATACATGGGATGGTTGGGCTGGAGGAGGCTGAAGAAACCCCTTCGCATGGGTTTAGGGATCTAGGCCTCAGTCCCAGGCTCTGCCCTCACAAGTTGTGTGTCCTTGGGTAGCACCCTCAGCCTCCCTGGGCCACAGTTGTATCCTCTTTATAATGTGGGGGCACAAATAATGATAACATTGCTCCGAGGGAAAAGGACAGTCATGCCATACCCTCTTTCTCTAAGTTCAAAGTGGCCAGAGAGGAGGCAAGCTCCCTAAAAATAAATTCCTTTAGGGACACACTAATCTTTCCTTGGGCCCTGGGTCATCACATGGCTTCAGTGTCCCCGGGGAAGCCTGGTTCAGCCAACCTGTGGCTAGAGCCGCTGGAAGCACCTCCGACTCAGCTCTCATGATGCTGATAGTAATAGTAACAAGAGGGCCCCTTTACTGTGCACCTGACCTGTGCCAGACAGTGTGCTGAGTGTTTGATATGCACTAGTCCACTTAATCCTGAGGACTACCCTATGAGGTGGGCATTTTGGTAATTTTTTCCATTTTACAGACAGAGAAACAGAGGCTCAGAGAGATCAAGCCACTTGCCCAAGATATAGAGCAAGTGATAGCAGAGCCCAGGAGCTCCAGAGCCCAGGCCAAGACCTGCTAAGGCATATCCAAGGGGGCATTGCCTACCTGCCAACCTCCCTTCCCCGCCCCATGCCCCAGCATCATCCTGCCTAGTCCCTACCGAAGCTCCAAATCCTGCCATCCTTCCAGGATCAGCTGCGCCTTTTGCCTCCAGGGAGACTTCCTCTCCCACCTCCCCCTCCATCCCTCAGATACTGAAGACCAGGCCAGCCCTGAAGACCAGCAAAGGTGACTCTCAGTTCAGCTGCCCAGCCTACAGGGACTGGACTCCACGCAGCTTCCCAAGCTCAGGGCTGGGCAAGCCTGGGCCAGAGCTCTGGCATATACACAGTACAAGCAGCTCACTCACCACACGCTTATTATGCACTCGCTATATGCAGGGCTCTGGAGGGGTCAGAGGGGGGTGGCAGGGAGAGAAGCCGCAGACACTAGCCACAGTCGTCAGAAACTGAAGGGCATCCGAGCCACCAGGGCAGAGGGGTTTGCACATGGCCAGGGAGACCGCGTATGAGCTGGTGGGCAGGATAAACCAGTTCAGGTTAAGGCGGCCCAGGCAGAGCATAGAGCCCGAGGCCTAGAGGGAAAGCGTGCAAGGTGCAGGGTCAAGGTGAAAGGTGGGCCTCGAGAAGGTTCGTGAAGGAGCCAGACCTGAGAAGACACCTTTCAGTACAGGTCTGTATACAGGACTCAATTCTGAATTCTTTTCAGTACATCTCCTTTAGAGTGAATGTGAAGCTAACCAGAGGGCGCACGGCGGGGAGGTGTGAGAGAGGAAGGGGCTTCCTGAGATTTCCTGTGGGGTCGAGGTGAGCCATGTCAGGAGGAGAACATCCAGCAAAGCTCGACTCAGCCACCCGCCCAGACTCGATCCCTCTGGCTCAGCCTGGGGGCAGCCTTTCTGCAGCCCTTTCCAAACCAGCCAGGGCCCTCCCCACACCCACACCCTCCCGCTGCCCACTCACTCTGAAGGCCACTGGCCCGTGACAGTGTCCGCAGTCCCTCGGGCAGCTGCTCTGTGTGTGGCTGCCACGTCTGCAAGTCACAACGGCCACCTCTCCTCTCTCCCCTCCCCTCCTCCGCGCAGCTTCCCTGGGAGCTCTGGAGGTCTTCTTTGTGACCACGCCACAGCTTGTGGGATCTTAGTTCCCCGACGAGGAATTGAACCCAGGTCCTTGGTAGTGAGAGCGTGGAGTCCTAACCACTGGACCGCCAGGGAACTCCTGGAGGTCTTCGTTCCCATTGTTTGCCCAGCAACCCCAGGACAGCTCCGACCTGGCAGCGAACCCCCCTGCTACCCAGTAAATTGAATGGCACCCTCCCCATCGAGGTCTGAGCCCTTCCAAGTCTTCCCTCCTCGGGTACTCTCCCTCAGCCCTAGCAAACTATATAGAGTTACCTTCAGCTTGCAGTTACTCTTTTACCGTAGTTAATAATCCTTCATAATGAAAATCCCCTGATTTAGATATTATATGGTTTCTATCTTCTGATTGGACCCAGATTGTCATGCTCATCTGTGTCCCCCAGTAGCCAGGGCCCAGCAGACTCCTTACTGAAAGGCTGAATGGGGTCCCTCAGGGACTAGGCCTGTTCTCTTCAGGCAGACCACGGCTTCCTTCTGGGCAGACAGCTTGACTCAGGTGTTTCATCCCCCTCGTCTTAAAAGAACATATATTACTGAGCCAGGAGCATCGTGGGTACAAATAAGATCTAGACCACATCACTGGATAAATGGGTAGATGTGTGGATGACAGGATGGATGGATGGAGGATGGATGGATAGATGTGTGGGTGGAAGGAAGAACAGAAAGAGGAAGAAAGGAATAATAGTTGGACCACGGGACTGATGGCTTAATGAATAGATCTCACATATTGATCTTTTTCTAGGTATTAAATTTATGGGCTGAGCCTGTGTCTCAAAATTTTTGTCTCTCCCATATTCCATACCACATAGCCTTGGGCTGAGCCTGTATAAAGAACTGCTAAAGTAGGATTCATGAATTAATTCACCAAACAACCTAATGAAATAAAAGCCATGCTGTCCCGGGTGAAATCGTGAGGTGGGATTTTACAGCCTGGCCCTTTCCGGCTTTCAGCACCACCCCCACCTCCTCCGACCAACACTCAGGGCTTGTTCCAGGCCCCTCGGCCTGTCACTCCGAGCCTTTAGGGTTGAAATTATAACCATTATAACCATTATAACAGTTAGTGTACCGTTGTCCCGAGGGCTTTGCTTACTGATGGTGGAAATTTGGACACCTTTACTCCCCAGAGAAACATAAACATAACCTGAATCCAGTGTATCTGGGAAGGAAGGAATACGATCTCTGGCTAAAAGATTAGCTTATCGGAAAGAGAACAACCACATGGCTTCATCCTGCCAGCGTGTGCACCCCTCGGCCTCCCCTAGGTCATCGTGTTGTCTGTGACCCGCTGGGTTTGAGGAGGTTTCAGAGCAAAAAGGAATTAGGCATGGTCAGTGTCTAATTGACACAGGCCCAGGAAGGAGATCCTGCCTCCTTTGAACAAAAACTCGCCTGTGAGCCACATAAACCAAGACGGAGAAGCTGCTGGAGAAGACAGTGAGTGCCTGTACCTGAGGCTCATGACCTAAGGTCCAACCCCAGGTGGGAATGCCGGTGATGGAAGAGGGGACTGGGCATCTTAGGTCTGAGTTCTAGGCAGGTGGCAGTCCTGGGGATCTGCCATCCCCCAGCTCGGAGATTCTGGGCACACTCCCATCCTTGCTGGGCCTTAATATCTGCCTCTGTGAGATGGGACTGCACGCTCTGCCTACATGACTCTCAGAGTTGTCATGAGGTTCTGGGAGAAGGATGGGGTGTGACTCTGAGAGGAGAAATGCCACCAGGTGAGGGCACATGTCTGAAGTGCCACCGTGGAATTCATAACTTCAGCTCATCCACGTTGCTGCCCTGGGCTAGGAGGTGATGCTGTCAACAAATACAGTTAGCAGGAACACGGCCACATCCTCTTTCTTTCCCAGGCAGCTCTGGGGGCTCCAGGGACAGACAGGACCAGGCTCTGCATGTAGGGAACTAGCCTCCAGTATGCAAAGAGTTTGCCGAGCCTGGCTGGAAGTTGCAGCTCAAGAGAAGGTGTTTAATGCAAGATCTGTACAGCCTGGAGGAGCTATCTGCTCCCCACAAGGAGGGGATGAAGGAAGGGAGGGGGTCTGGAGGGAAGGGGCCAGGATGGGATGAAGCAGCCCGGCAAGGCCAACCAACTTGCTGGTGATGACTAAGCGTAGGGAAGAAAGTGTGGCTTTGACTCAGTTTCCCAAGTGGCTCGACACAAAAGGGTCCCTGGAGCAGCTCTCCCAGTGGTCCCATGTCAGTGCTGGTACAAGAGTCCACTGGACACCACGACATAGCCCTGAAAGACAGAGACAACCATGGGCCAGGTCATAAGCCACATGGGGACCGTAGGACCCCCAGTCACCCCATCAGCCTGGCTCTAAGTTCAGGCTCTGCCACTCTTTCTGTGTGTATCCTGAGGACAGCCATTTGCCTCTCCAGGCCTCAGTTTCCTGCTGTCTCGTGGATGGTAACAGCATCCACTTTGCAAGGCTGCTATTGATTGATGGTTGCAGCTAGATCACACAGGCAGAGCACTCAGTGTGGAGCTGGAGCTTGATTCAGGCTTCATACGTGGTCAGGACCACCTCTGTTTTATGACCTAGAGTTCAGACCATTGAGTATCTTCTCCAAGTCCAAGCCTCTCTAGCCAAGCCAGGCATAACCCCCTAAAATGTCTCCTACTGTCTACACTGCACTGCAGAAACTTCCTGGGGGCCTGCTGATCTTTTCCTTCCTTCTTTCCTTCCTCCCTCCCTTCTTCTTTCTTCCTTCTTCTTCCTCTTTCTTTCTTCAATCTTCATTGAGCCTCTACTACAACCCAAGCCCTGTGCCAGGTGTTGGGAACCCAGCAGAAAAATAACCAGAACCAGTCCTTGTCTTTGTGTAATTTGTACATGGTCCAATAGGGTAGCCATCAGCACCTGGATAATTACAGTTACCCACTCTTATCCACGGTTTCATTTACCCAAGTATAGGTATGGTCCAAAAATATCAAATGGAAAATTCTAGAAATAAATAATTCATAGGCTTTAAATTCCATGCCATTCTGAGTCACATAATGAAATCCCATGCCGTCCTGCTCATCCCATCCTGGATGTGAGTCATCCCTTGTCCAGTGGATCTACGCTGTATGTGATACCCACTCATTAGTACTATCTATCCCCAGGTTCAGGCATCCACTGGGCATCTTGGAACGTGTCTCCCCCTAGATACGCGAAACTACTGTACATTTACATTAAATAAAATTAAGTAAGATTTAGAATTCACCTTCTCAGTTACACTGGTCATATGCTGAGGGCCCAATAGTCACCTGTGCCCGATGGCTGACAGTGGCCACTGCCTTGGACAGTGCAGACCTCTATCCTTGCAGGAAGTTCTATTGGGCAGTGCTGGTCTAGGGACCTTTGACTTCAGTCCCAAGTGGCTGGATTTGGGGGTGCCAAGGTGAGTCAGCCACTGACATTTCCCGATAAAGGAAGTCTTGGGGAAATTCCCACTAAAAGCCCTGCTTCCACATGTGCTGATGGTTACTTCTAGGGGAGGAGGAGCAGGTTATTACCTGCCAATTGCCTTGGTACCATAGTTCTCAAGCAAGGAGGCCATCCTACCTGAAAGCCCTCAGCCAGTCCCTCTGAGTGTGAATGACATAGATGTTGGGCTTGAAGGACCTTGGTTAAGTTTTCTGTCCCATGCACATCTTATTGAGTGAATTAGGAAGAATATTGTCCTTTAGTAGCTCAGGTGAAGCAGAAAGAAGTGGTAGGATGTCATCCTGGGCCCACAATGTCTGATCCTGACACTGGATCATTTTAGAAGTGTCAGGATGCCCTCCTACCATCTGGCCTGAAGAGGTTTGCGTACAACCTTGGAAAGACTCCCTCTCTCATCCTCCCCCAGACTCCAGAGGGGTTGTGCCTATCCCAGGGCACAGAGTCGCGGCACAGTTGGTCTGAATCCACTGAGTGTGACCTGGTGTAACATTTGATGAGGGTGAGTGAAACCTTTGCTCCAACATCTCCTTACATTTAGAATTTTCCATCTCATCGCAGCTGATTCATGGCATGGTCTGGGCAGGGGGGCATTCCTAGGCCTGGCTGACCCTGGACCCCACTATGTGCTCCAGCAGGAAGGGAAGGAGAGAGGTGACCCCCAACCTCCCCAAGCCCAGCCTCCCTCCAAAGATGAAGGAGGCCCCTCTGGTCACACTGAAAGGCTCTCACCTCCTGGATAAAAATCTCAGGGGTGACGTACTGGAGATTGACCACGTGGGGGAGGGCAATCCCCATGCCCAAGAGAGCTGCAGGAGAGAAAAGAGAAATCAAGGTCAGCCGGTAACAAAGTGCCACCTGGAGCTGGCCCTGCACTGAGGTCTTCACATGCATCATGACACTGAGGTCCACAGATACTCAGGAGATGGCAACTGCTATTACTATGTCCACTTTATAGAAGGGAAAACTGAGGTTAGAGGAGGGAAGAGAACTTAGCTAAGATCACACAGCTGCTAAACAGTCGAGCTAAGATGTATGCATGGGCAGCAGGACTCCCAAAGCCACCCTCTTAGCCTCTGAGCCTGGGATGTAGGAAGGGGCCAAGATAGAGCCTGGAGCAGGCATGCGGGTGGAAGGGGCTAGAGGGGCCACACAGGGTAGAGGGCAGAGCTCACCATTGAGGTGGTCCAGCAAGGGCTTCTCAAACACTTCACCCATGAGTGCCTGGACATGGTTGATCTGCAGCCACGGAGCCAGGGAGATGGGGACCACGCGCCCATTCCGGCAAGGGGCCAGGAGAGACACGTAAACACAGAGACAGATCAACCGACAGAGGTATAGCAGGAGGGATGAGAGCAGATCATCCCTGTCCAGGCTTCAAGCAGAGCCCAGCTACTTCCAGGATCGTGTCAGCATCAGGCCCCCAGGAACTGCTGGCCTGAGAGTAAGCTGAGAGACATGGGCACACACTCCCCTTCCCTGGGCTCAAGGCCTGCCCCACCCAGCGAGGGGGTCTCTGGAGACCCCAGCCCCATACTCACATCAATGAAGCCCAGATTGGAGGAGGCCACGGTGAACTGGACATTCCTGAAAGGGAAGCCAGAGGGGAGGGGTGGGAATGGGGCCTAGTGCCTCTCACCTGCTTACCATACCAGCTGCATCCCAAGCTCCTCTGACTAACACTGTGACAGGAAATTGCAGGCCCATTGCACAGAGGAGCATACTGAGGCTGCTGGGTCCAGGAGGCCTCACTTACCCCAGCACAGATGTGGTCCCCCGAAGCCTCACCTTGGACACAGAAAGCTGGAGGCTCAGGTTCACTACCTGGGCACACGGGGAGAGCAGGGTCAAAGGGCACAGAACCATGTGGGAGTTTTCAGCTGGCCACCAGATAACCCAGTCTCCCACCCACACCCCATCCATTCAGGTGTTCGCGGAACACAGGCCACAGGGGAGATGAATGACAACCAAAGAAATCAGACAGGATCCTTTCAGAGAGTACTGGATGTCACAAAGGAAGAGTGGTATGTAGAGAGATGGGGACCATCTAGAAGCCTGCCCGGAGGAAGACTGCAGCAATTAAGCTGAGACCTGAATGATGAGGAGAAGCTAGCCTTGCCAAGAGTCAGGGGAAGTGTGTCCTAGGCAAAGGGTACAGCATGTGCAAAGGTCCTGAGGCTGGAAAGTCTTGGCACATTGACGGAACAGCAAGGAGACCAGTGTGGATAAAAAGTGAGAAGCGTGTGGGAGGAAGTGAGGTCTGCTTGAGAGTCACCCACCTCCTGGCCAGCTCCATCCAGCCCACCTCACTCACCACATTGAGGGAGAAGAGGTACTGGAAAGCTGAGTTGGAGGCCGGGGCCAGGACTTCCACGAAGGGCTGCAGCCGCAGCGTGGCGTTGTTGGTGCGGAATGTGACTGTAGGCGTGGCACCCAGCCTCACCTTGAGCAGCAGGGGCATCGGCTGGGGGAATTGACGGGCCACCTAGGGAGCAGAGGGGCGAGAGAGAGGGGGGCACATGGGGCAAAGACTGGGTGGGCTCTTCGCTCATCATTCCTTAGATGCTGATCAAGCCACCGCTGTGCTGTAAGTGCCCGGACCACAGAGGTGGGTCCACCCCTGACTCCCGCTCTCGGGGACACCCAGTTGAGGGGTGGCCACATGAAGACAGTCACAGCCTGTAATCTGTGCCAGGAGGGAGGGTAGCTCGGGGGCATGGGAGCACAAGGAGGCTCCCAGACCAGACAAGGGGTCTAGTCCTCCTGTGGGGAGTAACCCCTGGGCTTGGACTTGGATGGATCAGGGAAAGGAAGCAGAGGAGACAGTGTAGGCACTTCTTGCCCACTGCACAGAGAGGAGGAAATGGTGTGACGCCTGGGCTGAAGGAGCAGCCACCTTGAGATAGAGCATGTGCAGATGGAAGGGCAGATGCTGAACCCCACTAGGAGCAGATATGAGCCAGCAGAGACCCCAGAGCCCAGAGAGCCTCCCACCCTAATCCCAGGACTCAGCCCTTAGAATGACCAGAAACATCACCCACCTCGGGGATGAGCTGGCCCAGCACAGAGGTGTTCAGCAGGTTGTTACTCGAATTCTGAAATCAACTCCCAACACATGACAGGTTTTAGAACAGTCACTCCCCAAGCCAGACCACCTCTTGTCTCCCCACCCCAACCCCTCTGTCTAATCCCCACCCAACCCCTCTGTCTAACCCTTCCAATAGCCACCCTGCGGCCCCAAAGCTTCAACTGCCCCACCCACCCAGGATTTGACCTCAGCAGGGTCTCCCCAGGCTGGGCAACAGGGCACTCCTGCCCCATGTGCCCAGGGTGGCAGGACCAGCTCTCACCAGCTGCGCTGTGATGTCCATGTTGAGCGCACCAGCCTTCTGCAGCAGCATGACGACAGAGTCAAACAGGTCCTGGGAGAGGCCCACGGTTGCCATGGCACCCTTGGTGCCCACGTGCTGTGGCAGCACGAAGGGGGTAGTATCCACAGGCAGGACGATGGGTCTGCCCAGCAGGAAGAGAACAGCCTGTCAGATTGGGGATGAGGAGGAGGAGAACAGAAGCGGGGCCTCAATAGGCAGGTGACTCCATGGCAGATCCTGGGCTGTGAGATGCCACCCACCCCCAAGATGCCACGTGTGTTGTCAGCCTCACCCCTTTGCCTACATGCCACGCTCCCTCCTGGAATGCCATCCCAGCTCCTCTCCCCTCAACTCTCCTGCCGCTTTAGGAATCTTGCAGAACACCAAGGACTCTGGAGGCAACAAGGCCCCATCTCTGAGTGGAACAGGAGGCACTTACGTTGATATCCAAGGAAATGTAGTCATTGGTGATGGTAGGGGTGCCAATCATGGAGTAGCGCACCTGGGACTCTGGACCCACAGGGCTGAGGCCTGAACAAAACCAGGGTGAAGAACAAAAGATGGCATACTCAGCATTACCCACCAATGCCTCATTTAGCCAGGCTTCGCAGAAGGCACTATTGGTAAAGAACCCGCATGCAAAAGCAGGAGACGTAAGAGATACAGGTTTGATCCCTGGTCTGGGAAGATGCCCTGGAGAAGGGAATGGCTACCCACTTTAGTATTCTCTTTGTAAATATGTATTTATTTTTAATTGAATGATGATTGCTTTATAATATTGGTTTGATTTCTATCATACATCAGCATGAATTAACCATAGGTATACATATGCTCCCTCCCTCTTGAATCTCCCTCCCACCTCCCACCCATTCCCACTCCTCTAGGTTATTACAGAGCCCCAGTTTGGGTTCCCTGAGTTATACAGCAAATTCTCATTGGCTATCTATTTACATATGTTAGTGTATATCTATCAACAGATGAATGGATTAAGAAGTTGTAGTACATATATACAGTGGGATACTACTCAGCCATAAAAAGAAATGTGTTTGAGTCAGTTCTAATGAAGTGAATGAACCTAGAGCCTATTATACAGAATGAATTAAGTCAGAAATAAAAGTAAATATCATATATTAACACATGTGTGTGGGATCTAGAAGGATGTTACTGATGAACCTGTCTGCAGAGCAGCAGTGGAGACACAGACATAGAGAACAGACTTACGGACAAGGGTGGGGGAGAAGAGGGAGATGGTGAGATAGATGGAGAGAGTGGCACTCCAGTATTCTTGCCTGAAGAATCCCACGGACAGAGGAGCCTGGCAGGCTAAGGTCCATGGGGTCACGAAGAGTCAGACATGACTGAAGTGACTGGGCACACACATGCCCGCACACCTCATTTAGCCAGACCCAGGCCAAGAAAAGAGGTGGGAAAAGACCCCATGAGTAAGCAAATTTAAGTTGCAAAATGCACACCCAAAAGTCAGCCTCTCACAACCTGCTGATTCTTAGACACCATTCTAACAGTTCCGGTTTCTGCTTTCCCACTTGGCAGAAGACTAAAGACCCTAAATCAGAAAGGAGAAGGGTCATTCCAGGCACAAACATCCCCTGACCAAGGCAAGATGGAAGCAAAGACAAGGGCAAGAGCTGATCTTTGGAATGAACCTGGGTCCAAGGCATCTTGATAAAGACAATCCCTCTGAAGGGAGAGGGGAGAGACTAAGGCTTATTGAGTTTATTGTATACTAGGCACCTAACCCGTGCTGTGGATGGTGATTGCAGCCATGAAATTAAAAGACGTTTACTCCTTGGAAGGAAAGTTATGACCAACCTAGACAGAATATTAAAAAGCAGAGACATTACTTTGTCAACAAAGGTCCGTCTAGTCAAGGCTATGGTTTTTCCAGTGGTCATGTATGGATGTGAGAGTTGGACTATAAAGAAAGCTGAGTGCCGAAGAATTGATGCTTTTGAACTGTGGTGTTGGAGAAGACTCTGGAGAGTCCCTTGGACTGCAAGGAGATCCAACCAGTCCATCCTAAAGGAGATCAGTCCTGGGTGTTCATTGGTAGGACTGATTTTGAAGCTGAAATTCTAATACTTTGGCCACCTGATGCGAAGAGCTGACTCATTTGAACAGACCCTGACGCTGAGAAAGATTGAGGGCAGGAGGAGAAGGGGACGACAGAGGATGAGATGGTTGGATGGCATCACTGACTCAATGGACATGGGTTTGGGTGGACTCCAGGAGTTGGTGATGGACAGGAAAGCCTGGTGTGCCGCGGTTCATGGGGTCGCAAAGAGTCGGACAGGACTGATGACTGAACTGAACTGAACCCGTGCTGTCTTGTACGACAGCAACACATTGGAAAAGTAGAAATTTTGATTCCTATTTTTGGATGGAAGCCCAGAGAGATGGAGTGACTTCCCTAAGGTCACACAGCAAATGAGCCAGAATTCATACTCATATTCTTTGATTCCAATCCATTTTCCTTGGCTTCTCAGTACCTCCTGTTAAGGTAATATCGGGGTTGGGGTCGTGAGGAGAGTAGGGGAGTTCAAGAAATGTTCCCCAGACTTCTAGCTGGGCTGTGAAGTGTGGACAGGACGATAGGTGGACGTGTGAGGAGGAGAAAATCCAGGTAAGCTGATTCACACAGGGTGCTGGTACCATGCTGAGGACTTTAAACTCAGAGCTTCTGATTTTCCATCTACAAATTGGGGTAATGACGTAACCTCATAAGATTGGTAAAATTTGCCCAAGAAAGCCAAAGAGCCACCCTGATATAAAAACATTCACTGAAGAAGATAAACTACAGATAAACTACAGATAAACGTGGACCCTGCCCGACATCCTTCCTGGCTTAACGCCAGTACGTCACCCTGCACACCTGTCCCAGGCTGTGTAAGGGGATAGATACAACCCCCAACTCAAAGGCAAAACCAACCAATGGCCTAGTGCAGCTGCCAATGATAGACAGCTCTGGATTTTGCCAAGTAAGTGATGGCAACACAGGAGAAACTCCAGAGTCCCAGGCAAAGAAAGCCCTCAGATACAAGAAGGTGCACTTCAAATAGAAGCAGCTTTAAAAATGGATTTGTGAAAAAAGAAAGGATGCCCTGAATTTATTCGGGGCTCACTGAGCACAGATTTCCTCCCAAATCACTAGAGGATGCATTCTTTGATCAGTCTGGGAATGGGTGAGTAATTACCAATAGTTCTTCAATACTGATAAATACCACTAAAAAGATGAAGCTGACCTACTTCTGTTACTTTTAGTTCCATATTGTAAATGGAAGACCTGTCAGAGGCTTGTTTCTGGGGAAGGAAATGGCAACTCACACCAGTATTCTTGCCTGGAAAATTCCATGGACAGAGGAGCCTCGTGGGCTATATAGTCCATGGGTCGTAAACAGTCTGACACCATGGAAGTGACTTAGGGCATGCATGTGTGCGTGCGCACGCACACACACACATACACACACAAAAAAGATATTCAAAGACTTGGTTCTACAATTTGGAGAGCTCCAAATTCCACCAATAATTGTTCAGACATCCTATGATTGATCTCCCAGAGGTCAACTCTGATGCAAAGGAGGGGTCTTTGAAGGGTCACGGGGACCCCAGAGGATTTCAGAGGCCCCAGCCCCCTCCCCAGGCTCCCAGGTCTTACCAATTAAAGTGCCCAGGTGGACATTGAGGCCTTGCACCAGGTTGGAGATTCTCAGGCACAGCTGCAGAAAGACAGAGGCAGCTCTCAAGGCTGGAGGGGGTGAGGCTCGGAGGGTCTAGAGGCCCTGTCTGAAAGACTCTCCCAACTTGGATACCAAGGCCTGGGAGCCCTTCCTTTCTCCACCAGCCAGTGGGCTTCTTCCAGCACCTCCTCTGGACCCTAGGGACTCAGAGGGGACACTGGGGCCTGTGGGCACTGAGGAAAGAACAGGGCTGTGGGGCACAGGAGAAGTGACCACAGCCAGGTTCAGGAAACTGAGGCAGGTAGCCTGCTGCATACCGGCCCAGAGGCCCAGCTGATGCTCTCTGCAGTGGAGGCAGGCTGCAGTCAGCAAGTCGGGCCAGGGAGACTGGAGTCTTCCCAGCCGGTGGGCCACCAGAAGTGGATTAAGCTGGGGTCAGTGTGACAGAAGGTGAGGCAGAGGAGAGACTGCAAGGCCGGGGGTGGTCATAGCTGATCCAGGGAGGACTTGGTGAGGCGAGGCCAAGAGGCAGTTCAGTTCAGTTCATTCGCTCAGTCGTGTCTGACTCTTTGCAACCCTATGGACTGAAACACGCCAGGCTTCCCTGTCCATCACCAACTCCTGGAGCTTCCTCAAACTCATGTGCATCGAGTCGGTGATGCCATCCAACCATCTCATCCTCTGTCGTCCCCTTCTCCTCCTGCCTTCAATCTTTCCCAGCATCAGGGTCTTTCTCAATGAGTCAGTTCTTCGCACCAGGTGGCCAAAATATTGAAGCTTCAGCTGCAGCATCAGTCCTTCCAAAGAATATTCAGGACTGATTTCCTTCAGGATTGACAGGTTGGATCTCCTTGAAGTCCAAGGGACTCTCAAATGTCTTCTCCAACACCACAGTTGAAAAGCATCAATTCTTGAGCACTCAGCCTTTTTTATGGCGCAACCCTCACATCCATGCTTGACTACTGGAGCAGAGGAGAGGACTATACTGCCTTCTGCCTCCCAGCCTCAGTGTTCTCATCTGCAGCATGGAGATCCTGAGGCCTACTTCTTGAGCATGTGAAATGGCACACAGTGGGTTGACTTGGTCTGCATTACTGCCACTACTGGATGTAGGGTGTATAGGAAGGGGCAGGGAGGGAGAGTGGGGCCCTGGCCCCTGGGACACTGTCGCTTACCAAGTCAGCCACCCGCTGACAGTGACAGGAGCTAACAGAGCAGCCTTCACAGCAACGCTCACTCTTCCAAAACTGCTGTAAACTGCACAGGTGGTAATGCACTCAGCCCCACAGCCTGCCCACCAGGGGCTAGGTAGGGACAGTGGTTCTCTCTCCTTACAGATGTAGGAGGAGGGGCAGAGGGGGGCCAGGTAACTTGTCCAGGGTCCCAGCTGGGAAGGAGGGGACCAGAACCACATCCGCCCCTGGTGCCCAGGCCCTCATCCACTCCCACTGTGTTCTTTTTTCAGAAGCCACGTGGCCCTGAAAGCACTCCCCTCCACATGGCACTGGGGCAGTCTGAGCGGAGGAGCCTCCCTTCCCTGCAGCCCCACAACCGCCCTGTTTGGGTCCCCAGGTCATTGCACTGGACCATCGGCCCCGCCTCCCCCTTGCCCTTCTGGGGAAAGTGGAGAAGCCCCAGGAAGAGCACTAACAACCCCCGCTCCTCCACTCCTCTGTGCATGCAACCCCCCTCTTCACTCGCTGCCATCCTGCAGGCTCTGGCAGGAGGTGCTTTACCTTGCTCTGCAGCACAGCTTTGATGTGACTCTGCAGCGGGGCCAGCATCGCGGGGGCTGTGCTGAGGAGGAGACCAGAAAGGGCCCCTGAGCCCAGGTCAGCACCATCGCAGCCTGTCTCTCCCCAAAGCCAGGGGTGCCAGAGAAAAGCCTGTGCCCACGCCACACCCTGCCACATGCCAGGCAGGGAACCAGCATGACTGACCCCACAGTGGAGGACACTGAGCCACCAAGAAGGGGCCATTGGTCTCAAGATTTGGAAGCAGCCGAGAATGAAGCCACGTGGAGTGGGGACACAGAGGGTGTTGCAAAAGCTGGACTTGACCACGTCCTTGGCCAGCTGGCTTCAGGGCCACTGAACCCAGTGAAGCAGGGCTGTGGCTGGTGAGGCTCAGGTCTGCTCCCTGCATGGGCCCCATTTCTCTGTGGCAAACCTACTACAGTCCCTTCCTCACTGAGCCGTGGGTCTGAGTCAGTGTTTCAGAATGGGGATCCATGAGAAGTCACGGTTCCTTGTTTCCCTAACACGCTGACACGTGGCATGGCCCAGCCTCGCTGAATGGCCTTTTGTGGAGGTGGGAGGAAGGCCTCTATGTTCTCAATGGCATCAAACACTGGGCTTCCGTTTTCCTGTTAATAATAATCCATGAGCAGCCCCTGCCCACGAGGACCATGAGGGACCATGGGGGGCTGTGAGTTACACAGGCTGAGCAGGGGGCCCAAGTGGGAATAGATTTACACCCAAGCCTTGTCTGAGGGAAAAGTCCAGTCTTTGGGTAAATGTCACCCCCTTTTAAGACTCTAAAATACTCAACCACCTCTCAGTGAGCCCCTGCCCATGGGCGGGAAGGTAAAGATACAATGCAGAGGAATTCAGAGTGGTGGGGTTGATCAGGCTGCCGAGTTTGAACCCATGTGCCAGCTGTGTGACCTTAGGCAAGTCACTTAACCACTCTGTGCCTCCGTTTGCTCTCTTGCAAAATGAGAGAACTGCTTCCACCCACCTGGTAGGACTACTGTGAGATGACTCACAGAAAGGGCCCAGAATGTGTTCAGCACACAGTCGTGCTCTGGAGGTGGAGTGGCTGTCAGCCTTACATGCCAAAACAGGAGCAGCCCCCTGACTCACCGGGAGAGCTTGGTGGGTCCCAGGCCCTCCCTGGGCCTCAGACTCCTCATCTCTGCAGGTCGGGGCAGCCCTCTGAGGTTCCCGACAATGGCTGCCAGCCCAGACTCCCTCTCCAAATAGGACGTTAATGGCCAGTGTGCATTGTCACATGGTGCGGGGCAATGGTGAAGCCATGCGCTCTGGCCACACACTCACTATGTGACGTTGGGCGTGTCCCTCCCCTTCTCTGAACTTCAGTGTCTTCAGCCATAAAATAGGTATGATGCTGGTGGTGATGGGGCGGGGCAGGGGCAGGGCCGGCTCTCGGATCCATCATTGGGATTGGATGAAGTAGGAAGTTCAAGAAACGGCACCACAGCCTCGGTGTCTGGGGTCCAGCAGCCTAGCCTCCAGTACCTACCTGTTGCGGCCATCAAACACGATGGCTTTGTCAAAGATGGAAAAGCAGCTGGAGATGCTGACCAGGGGGGTCCCGATGGAGCCCTTTTCCACGGAGGTGTTGGCCAGCAGTGCTATGGGAAGCAGCAGGTGCAGGGGCTCTGGGTCACTGTGGGGACACCAGTCCTGAGTCCGAGTGGCATTGCCTAGCAAGCCCACAGTGACAGATGCAAGACCCCACAACCTCCCCCACCCTGAGGTCCGTGCCTGCTGACCCTTTAACACAGGAGGGGCCCCACTCAGTATGAGATGGTCCCCCCCAGGGCAGGCTGGGCACACCCCCAAACTCCACTCAGGGTCACAAACACTGCATCAGACGGCTGTGAGCTCTGGCTCCCTATACCCTCTTGTGTGAGACCCTGGGCCAGTCATTCCCTATACTGAGCCTCAGATTCTTCTGTAAAAATAGACATCAGATTGGTGGTTCCTATCTCACAAGCCTGCTATGCTGAGTTTTCTAGAAAACAATCATGTGAAAACATCCTACTTGAAGGCTGGCCCACTAGCACTCATAAAATGGTAGTATCAGGACAGAGGAGTTAAAATAAGAACACTCAGCCCCTAGTTTGAAAATTAAATGCATATATAGTGACTGATGCACAGAAACAAGTCTAGTAGTTTATTGAGCACCAGGTGCCTTGCACATGAAAGAGATAATATAATTTTAATCATAGCAGCGAATCCACCCACTCAAACCTCCATTGCTTGCTAAGTCTCTTTGGTCGTATCTGACTCTTTGCGACCGTATGGACTGTAACCCGCCAGGTTCCTCTGTCCATGGGATTCTCCAGACAGGGATACCGGAGTGGGTTGCCATTTCCTCCTCCAGGGGATCTTCCCAACCCCGGGATCGAACCTGTGTCTCTTATATCTCCTGCACTGGGCAGGGGGGTTCTTTACCACTAGCACCACCTGGGAAGCCCTCAAACCTCCATAGACATGCTGCAAAGTTTTGTTTCCTTTTGCTTTGGTTTTTTACTAAGGACGAAACAGGGTCAGAGAAGTGAAATGACTCTCTCCATTTGCATAACTGTTGAGCAGGGTCTGGATTCTCAGAAATTCTCTCACTGTCTCACTCCCCCATGGAGGATGGGAGAGAAGGCACTGGAGAGAGAGAGTGCTGAACAGAGTTAGAAGGTCTGAGTTGGGATCTTGGGATTTGCTATATCCCTTTCCTCCATATTTAAAAGCAGAGACATTACTTTGCCAACAAAAGTCTGTCTAGTCAAGGCTATGGTTTTCCCAGTGGTCATGTATGGATGTGAGAGTTGGACGGTGAAGAAAGCTGAGAGCCGAAGAATTGATGCTTTTGTACTGTGGTGTTGGAGAAGACTCTTGAGAGTCCCTTGGACTGCAAGGAGATCCAATCAATCCATCCAAAAGGAGATCAATCCTGGGTGTTCATTGGGAGGACTGATGTTGAAGCTGAAACTCCAATACTTTGGCCGCCTCATGCGAAGAGTTGACTCATTGGAAAAGACCCTAATGCTGGGTAGGATTGGGGGCAGGAGGAGAAGGGGATGACAGAGGATGAGATGGTTGGATGGCATCACCGACTTGATGGACATGGGTTTGGGTAGACTCCGGAAGTTGGTGATGGACAGAGAGGTCTGGCGTGCTGCAATTCATGGGGTCGCAAAGAGTCGGGCACAACTGAGCGACTGAACTGAACTGAACTGAACTTTCCTCCGTTTTACCCTCAGAGAGTCCTTGAAAATCCTCCCACTCCCAACAAGGAGACTGACTCACCGGAAGATCTTGAAAGTAAAATTGGTGGCTGCCAACAAGCGTATTCCAAAATTGGCAACAAATGTCAGGCGGAGATGGGACACATCGACGTTCAGAATCTGAATCCTACAGGGTAGGAGTCAAAGTGACAGGGCAGTCCCCATTAAACCATAGCATCAACTCTGGGGTGGGTACTCGGAGCCTACCCACACTGTTGGTATTTATGAAGGACCTCTGACAATAAAAACTATGGGATGTGGAAGAGGTAGTGAGTTCACCATCATAGGGGGCATACAGGCAAGGTTAACCAACCTGCCAGTAGGGAAAAGATGCAAAGGGCATCCCAGAATTAGGCATGAATTAAGTGAGATGATGATTACTCAGGTCTTGGAGGGATTTTAGTTTCTGATGGAGATCTGGAAAACTGGGAAGGTAGGGAAGGAAAAACTTCAGGATCCACAGAGGGCAGAAATCCCCCTCAAGTCAGCAGTTTGGGCTTGTAGCACTTTAGCAATGGAAAACTCAACTCCTTTCAAAGCTGCTTGTTCTGATTGCTCAGCATTATCCAGCTAACCTATGATTTCTTTTTTTCCCGAAGAAAAGTTTTCTTCTTTTTTTTTTCTCCTGCACAGTAGTTAGTTGTAGGGGGTGGGGCACTACGAAGTGGTATAAATGTTAAAGTGAACGTGTTAGTCACTCAGTCGTGTCCGACTCTTTGCGACCCATGGACTGTAGCCCACCAGGCTCCTCTGTCCATGAAATTCTCCATCACATCAAAGCACTCCCTGTTAGCACTTGAGTGACATCTTTCCATGACTCTCCTTGGGACACAAGCTGACCTAGAACCTGCTTCTTTTCACTTGACAACCGTTCTGGATGTGTTCCCACATCTACAAACAAGGACTCCTGGCGCTGTTCTCCAACAATCGCATGATTGAACCTCTGTGTGGCCAGACTGCAAATCATTTAGGGATCCTCGACCTCGGGACACTGATGCTCCCAGGCCCGACATCATCAGCCCAGCCCTACCCCAGGGTCTCAAACTGGGGGCTTCCATACCAGCTGCATTTTCACCTGCCTAGCATTTGCAAGTTTTAAACGTTTTTTAAATGAGTTGCCATCATTCAAAACTTGATAGATTTTTAAATACACAGATAGGGTTCTGGACTCTCCTGTGATAATGCACAGAGCGGCAGAGCCTGCCATGCTTAGCACTATTTAAAGATTGGAGCAGAAGGAAAGTCCAATGGGTGCAACTGAGAGAACCCTTCAGTAGCCCATGACATGAGGAGTTCAGCTTTCATTCCTTCCCAAGTAAATCCTTTACTAAATATTTGAGTTTGTGTGTTGTTTCTAAATCTCTTCGTTGGGGAGGATGGGGGGCGGAGACGGAGGTTCAACAGGGAGGGGATATAATAGCTGATCCACTTTGTCGTTCAGCAGAAACTGACACAATATTGTGATGCCATTATACTCCAAATTTTAAAAATTAATTGAAGATAATCACAAATGTAAAAATAAAATCAGAAGAAAAAAAGCAAAACTAAATAAATAAATCTCTTCATCAATTCTCTCAACACCCCAAATCAGGTTTAATTATCTCCAAGAAGTTGTTATTAAGGTCTTTTTAATGTCTTCAACCTTGTATCAGCATACCGCATTTATAAACTTTGTACCGTAGACAGAGTGTAGCACCCATTTTTACAATGCAACATACATAGAAGGAAGAAAGTACCTGTTTGTTTGTTGATGACGATGATGACAGTGATGAAGAAATAAAACTGCTGCTAGCAACAGTCAAAAAATGTACTTTTTATAAGAATATACATATATATACATACATATATGAGTTCCTATACATGTATAGTATATATACATGCATATAGATATGGATTTTCTTGGAAATCCAGAGTCTTGGCTATAGTGAGTCTGTTTCCCACTGGATGGGGACAATTAGCCCAGTTTCTAAAAGTGTCTGATCTGAGGCGCTCCCACCTGCCTCTGCCTTTGAGTCTCTGCTTTATGGGGAGGGGTATATTAGACACATTTGCGTCTAGATTCAGTGTTAGGCTTTTGGAAGAAGTAGCCAAGGTCCTGCCAGCCCTGGGGACCTAGAAGCCAGCGTCTTAGACTCCGTGCATAGAAACCTACTAATTAAGAGGCTTCAGACCATCTTGTCTGGTCCCAGGTCCTACAGCCTCTTGTGCCCACTCACCTGGCAGGTGGAAGTATCTAGTCTGGTGAGGGAAACACTCACCTAGCTGGAGGGGTGAGGGAAGCACTCACCTGGTGGGCTGGAAGACCCCTCCACTCCGGTCCAGGAAAAGCGGGACTGTGACCTGCAGGGCCCTCTCGAGCGGGGCTTTCCCGGCTTCAGCCGCTGAGGGGCCAGAGCAGGGTGAGGTCAGGCCGTCCTCAGGAGCCGCCAAGAGAGACCGCACCGCCCACCATCTGCCCAACACCTTGGGCGAGGAGCACTGAGAGATTGGAAGGGGCGGGCTTGTCCACAGGCACACAGGGGGCCACCCGAGGTGCACAACCCTTCCAGGCTCTTCCAGACGTGTCTTTCCTCTTTGCCCCTCCAGATCCCACGTATCTACTCTCTCCTCAAAAACAGTAACACCCTTTGCCCTTTTGCAAGGCCCTGATCAGTCGCCACTTCTTTGGGAGCTTCCACAAGGCCCCAAGAAGAAGGAGCAGTTCCCGGCCCTGCGGGGAGAGGGTGGGAACAGTCTCTCCTGCAGGCTGAGGGCTCAGGAGCCCCTCAAAATCTGGGTGCAGATCCACCTCTGCTACTCACTACCTGTGCGGCTGCCCTGTGCTTCAGTTTTCCTACAAATCAATCTACAATGATTAGAATGGTAGCTGTCAGCTTTCTCAGGAACTGGCACCTCCCGCCCTCTGCACTTTCTCCAGAGCTTGACTTGGGCAACTGTGGTGTATGCTGGAGCCACAGACATCATGGACCTGTTCCCAGCCTAGGTCACGGCTCCCCATACTCTTTCTTTAGCCCTAGCAGGTACCTACTGGGAGCCCATAAGACTGAGTATCTAGGGAGCCGGCTGCTCAGCTTTTATCTCAGGCACCAGTCGAGAGCTATATTGGCCCAAAACGCACATGAAAGTGCACTAGACTCTTGCAGAGGACAATTTCTTTTTTTTTTTTTTTTGGCATTTTCTTTCCGTTTTCTTTTTTTTTATTAATTTATTTATTTTAGTTGGAGGCTAATTACTTTACAATTCGGCACCTAGCAAGTTCCAGGGTTTGACATCGCACTACGAATTGCTTCTTCCAAGTCCCTGAAGGATTGTTGTTGTGGTTCAATCACTCAGTCATGTCCGACTCTTTGAGACCCCATGGACTGCGGCACGCCAGGCTACCCTGTCCTTCACTATCTTCCGGAGTTTGCTCAGATTCATGTCCATTGAGTTGGTGAGGCTATCCAACCATTTCATCTTCTGCTCACCCCTTCTCTTTTTGCCTTCAATCTTTCCCAGCATCGGGGTTTTTTCTAGAGAGTGTGTCCCCAATGAAACATCCTTGTGACCCTTGCAACAACAGGGAGCCAATACTCTGCCATCTCCATTAAGATCTCTGGATCTCTGCCCTCATGATGGTGGTTCTTCTTGGGCCTTCATCTCAGCCTTAGGGGTAATGGTTGTCCCTTATATCTACTTCTCTTGTGTTCTTTGTTCACTGACTCAAGGGACATGAGTTTGAGCAAGCTCTGGGAGATGGTGAAGGACAGGGAATCTTGGCATGCTGCAGTCCATGGGGTCGCCAAGAGTCTGACACGACTGAGCAACTGAACAACAACAGCAACTTGTGTTCTTTAGAATTCTTCTTAACTCTTACTAGCCAACTCCCTGTTAACTCCAGTTCTCTCTCAGTATAGATTAAACTTTCCTTGTTCAAATCACATACTCAAAAAAAAAAATGGTGCCTGTCACATGGGGTTCTTGGAAAGACCCACTCAGTTCACAATAAATATTAGCTCACATGGCTATTTGTAATAATAATGGCTAGCACTCCTATCATGCTCCCTTTGTGCCAGGCATTATTCTGAGTGCTTTAGCTTTCCTCAAAATTCTGTGATGTCAGTGCAATATTATGCCCAGTTTACCAAGAGGTTGAGGACCCAGGCAAGAAGAAGCTGGGTCTGGGCCAAGACACCCAGCCTCAAGGCCCTCGACTTTCTCCCACACCTGCGCTGCTGGGCTGATGGAAGTGCTAATTAAACAATCAAACCTGAGTAGAATTAAAAGGAGAGGTTGGGGTACAGGAAGGATGAATCAGAGGAGGAGCCCAGTCTGAACTTCCCTCTGACTTGGCGGAGGACCTGGGGAGTCCTTGTGTCCCTCAAGGCCTTAGTTTCCACAGACCCTGGAGCATAAAGGTGTGGTCTCCATGCTCCAGAGTCCCCTCTCAAACCTGGCTGTGGCTGAATTGAACTCACACCTGGGCTTCTGGACTCCATCCACATTGCTCCCCTGACAGGGGCTTGAACCCTGGGGCTTGCAGGATGGGATGGGGAGGATGAAGCAGTATTAGGAAAAAGCCTGGCCATGGAGGAGGTGTGTTGCGGTGTGTTCTTGGCAGTTGGTTTCCACTGAGACCAAACAGGCAGGTGCAGCTGGGAGGGCTGTCTGGGGACAAAGGAGGCTCACACAGCACAGGGAGGGGGGAGGGGGTCTGGGGAGAGGAGCGGGCCTGCCGTCATCCTTGAGCCACTCAGACACGGATCACTGACCGCTTTCACTGTCTGCCCATCTGGCCAGATACAATGTTCCGGAAAGCTCCGTGTGCCCCGGGGGGGATCCTGCTGCTTCTCTGAGCCACCTGCCTCCACAACCATTTGTGTTTCAGAACCCTCGAAAGTCCCCTCCACTGTCTGACCTGAGTTCCTCATGTTGTTATCTGAGTGTGATGTGGCCTTGTGGTAAAGAGCTTCTGACCGCTCACCTCTGACCTCTCATCAACCTTGGTGGGATCCCAAAAGCCTCCCCAGGGGCAGTTGCAGGGCAGTTTTTGTCTCACCCTGCTCTGAATGTCCTCGTTTTGCCCCCCTCTCCGGGATCAGATGGGACTTGGAAGGAGGGAACAGAGATATGGGATAGATGCCTTGCCAAGAAGGGCCCAGAGAGGGGCTGGGTCTTCTCCCTGGGAGCCCAGCAGGGAGGGTCCAGCTCCTGGGCATTCCCGAATGCAATGCTAGATATGCCCCTCCCCAGCACATGTGTGCACACAGCCCCCCACACACACATCCCAGGGTGCAGAGCCACAGCGCTACACACCCCGAGGTGTGCACCATGGCCTTGCACACGTGCCAGTGGTTAGGCACCCTCCCAACCCTCAAGTACGCAGGTAGGCACATCATATCTCCATGGATTTTCAAATTCATACCAGATACACATAAACAAAAGGAGCCACTCAAAGTGACCCATCCTCACATCACTTGGGCATGGAAACCATGTGCACACTGGGCATGGATGTACCTCCACTCATGCATTCATTGAATAAACATTTGTTGAGCAGTACTTTCTGGGGCCCAGGGACACAATGGCAGAAGAGAAATCCAGGTCCCCATGGGGTTTGAGTTCATAGATACACATGCACATTTAGGATTGTACACACACCTACAGGCATGGACTCCCAAGCTCACCCTCTCGCACATACACATGGCTGACAGCCTGACAGCACATCTCTTACCGTAGTTCAGCACTTCCTTGTTGAGTCTGAACATTGTGCCTGGCCTGGAGGCGCTGACCATGGGCAACAGCAACAGCGCCAGCAGCAGGCCCAACCCACACGCCCCAGGCATGGTGGCCCTGGCCCCTTTCCCCCAGGATCTGTGGGCTGGAGTGGGGACAAGCATCAGGGAACTGGTCCAGAATGACCCCACCCGGGGTGGCTTAAACCCCATCCCAACCCAGAGGTCGCCAACCATGAGCGGCGATCCCAGCCCTGCCCATGAACCCCCACCCCTGCACATCATTTTTTGCATCTCTGCTCTGAGAAGAATCCCCATCCCAGCCTGCCTCTTCAGCAACCACGGCGGCATCTGGTCTGGACATGGTCCCAAGGCCCAGAGAAGACATGGCCTTGCCTAGAACCACACAGCAAATTAGGAGCAGGTGCAGGACCCAAGTTGTAAGAGGAGGATGGGGGGACTCCCAGATGGGGAAACTGAGGGCAGCATCCCATCCCCAGGAGGGAGCCTAGGCCCAGTGCCCCAAGGCCAGGGCTGTGTCGCCTGATGCCAGGAATCCAGCCTGGCCTTGTGCCCAGCTGTCCGAACCCTCCAGGGAAGGATCCAGGGTGCTTCCCATCCTCATCTTATCCTGTGCCAGGTGAGGAAATGTCCTAAGTGTAGGCCTTTCGTATGGGCCCCAGCCCCTCCCCACCCAGCTCAGCTTAGCAGACTTAGGGGAAAGGAGTCAGGCGGAACCAGGGTGGGTAGTTGGGGGCTACTGCTCAGATAGATAACTAAGGCCCAGTAAGGTGGCACTTGTCCATAGTCCCACAGCAAGATAAGGGATGGACCCTTCTGCAGAAGGCTTTTGGAAGTAGCATCCCCATTGAACAGATGGAAAAATCGAGGCTCCTCCCTGGAGGATCACCAGCCCCATCTCTGTTCCTACCTCAGGCAGTTCCCAGAGCAGGTAGCCAAGCCGTCCACAGCCCCAAGCAGGTGTGGAAACTGCTTTATGAGGCTCCCCGGTGCACAGGGTCCACCAGGGAGGGACCCAGGGAGGGGCAGGTTTGCTTGTGGTTGCAAGTGTTTTCCCTGCAAACATGACCTTTGCCAAAGTATCTCACCCTACGTGTGCAGTGGGGTTGCCACGTAGCAAGCTTGCTGCCAACCACTGTAAGACCCTGGGGCTGGGCAGCTCTGGAATCTCAAAGACCAGCAGACTTGTAGAAGGATGGCTGCCCCAGGAGGCAGGCCCAGGAGGAAGGAGGTGCCCAGAATCAAGGAGATAATCACTTATGGGTGGAATCTAAAAATAAATAAACTTATCTATGAAACATAAGCAGACTCACAGAGGGAAAAGACTTGTGGTTGCCAAGGCAGTGGGGAGGGAGGGATGGACTGGGAGTTTGGGGTTGGTAGATGCAAACTATTACATTTAGAATGGATAAACAACAAGGTTCTAATGTACAGCACAGGGAACTACTTTCCACATTCTGTGATAGACCATAATGGGAAAGAATATTAAAAAAGAATGTATATGTATATATATATATATATATATATATATATTTCCCATTCTCCCCTTCCCGTTATGTCCACATGTCCATTCTCTACATCTGTGTCTCTATTCCTGCCTTGGAAACAGGTTCATCTGTATCATTTTTATAGATTCCACATATATGCGTTAATATATGTTATTTGTTATTCTCTTTCTGACCTCACTCTGTATGACAGACGAGTGAGAAGCTGCTGTAAAGCACAGGGAGCTCACCTTGGTGCTCTGTGATGACCTGGGGGGGTCGCTGAGGTGGTGGGGTGGGAGGCAGGTCCAAGAGGGAAGGGATATACGTATACATATAGCTGATTCACTTCATTGTACAGCGGAAACTAACATAACATCATAAAGCAATTATATTTCAATAAAAAAAGAATGTTTTTATGTTTATATTGAGGCTTTCCCGATGGCTCAGCAGTAAAGAATCTGCCTGCAGTGTAGGAGACCCAGGTTTGATCCCTGGGTCAAGAAGATCCCCTGGAGGAGGAAATGGCAACCCACTCCAGTATTCTTGCCTGGGAAATCCCACGGACAAAGGAGCCTGGAAGGCTACAGACCATGGAGTCACAAAGAGTCAGACACAACTGAGCAACTAACACACACACATATTTCAGGAACGCACACAATATGTGTATAACTGAGTCACTTTGCTGCACGGCAGAAATTGTCACAACATTGTAAACCAACTACATTTCAATAAAAAGATGCAAACAGAAGCAAAGAAATAGGTCAGGAGGATGGCTGACCTCCCTGCCTGTACCTCCACGTGGAAACATGCCTCTTCTAGTAGGAGCAGGAGGTGACCTGAGCCCCATCCCCATCATCAGCTGAGCCCCGTTCCTGGTCACACACTTCCCCCTCATCATACATGGAGCCAAAACTCAAAGGGCAACAGAGGAGAGGGTGTGGAGGACCCAGTCCTGCTACTTAACCCTCAGCTTCTCAGTCCTCACGGAGGACTGAGCCCATCAGCAGTGTCCACATTACAAACTGCAGCCTCCACCTTGGCTATATGGGGCCTGAAGAACTGAGTGCTCCTGAAGGGGTTTGTCTATACGTGCGTGTCTCAGGGGTATATGTGTGCTTGTATGTGTGTGTGTTTACGTGTGTAGTCATGCATACACACTGCACAGGTCATAATTACTGATGTCAGAGGAAAGTGTGTGTTTGTGTGTGGGTGTGCACATGAAGCGAGTGTGTTGCCCTCTTGGTTTGTGGTATCACTTGCCTGTTTATATGAACCTATCTGAGTGCAGGGGTGGGGAGTTCTGTGTCCAATATGTTTAAGTGGACTTAGTATACTGAGTGTGTCTGTGAGGCTAAACCTGTATGTGTAGGTGGGTCTAGTGGTCTGTTTCCTGACATTAGGGGTTTGTGTGTGTCCATACATGTGTGCACAGGAGGTGATGGCAGAACTACAGAGAAGTCCCCTCCATTCCTCTGCATTGCTCTCCTGGGGTATAGGCACAAGGGGCCCAGAGCCTTCCCCCAATCCAGAGTCCTCCATGGCTCCCACTGACTCCACACCAGCCCATATTTCAGGCCCAGAGGCCAGGCCTACCTGTGCTGGGTCCTCCCCTAGGGCTCACAAAGCAGACAGGAAGTGTAGAAGCCATCAGGCCCTTCCGTGAGAGGCCAGAGTTCCCCTGGACCAGTCCTGTCTTTGAGCCCATGCTACCCCACCCCATTCTTGAGGCACAAAGGAATGAGAGGAGCCGGCTGCATGCTCCCTAACATCCTTCTCCTGGCCCCCACTTACCCACCGATGCATAAGACCAGACCTCCTGGTCCTCACAGGAGCTGAGGCAAAGATAAGATTCAGCGGACAGTCACACAAATATTGACCAAAGCCACTCTCGGTGTTTGCTCTCCGCATGAACACTTCCTCTTCCTCCACATTTCAAGCACCAGGGGGCATTGGGTGACGGCCAGTGGACACAAAGGAGGGGGGTTCTCACCAGCCCCTCCTCCCTGCAACTCCATTCTGTGAGCGCCCGCTACATGGAGGCTGGCTGCAGCCACATCACCTTCCACCCCAGGGATAAAAGCTGGTTCTGCTCACACCTATGCTTAATAAATACCAGGTGCTCATAAAAACTTGTTCAATGAGTAAAGAATGTTCCATTGAACAGCCCCTGTAACAATGACTGTGGCAGCATTTCAGAGCTCCTCCTTCACTGAATATTCTTCTGGGCACTGTCTTAGCTTCCTATCACTGCTATAACAAATTACCACAAACTTAGTGCCTGGCCACACAAATTTATTATCTTAACCATTTTGGATGTCAGAAGTCCAAAATGGGTCTCCCTGGGCTAAAATCAAGGTATTGGCAGGACTTTGTTCCCTTCTAGAAACTATAGAAGAGAATCCACCTCCTGGCCTTCATTCCTTGGCTCATGGTCCTTTCTTCCATCTTCAGAACCAGAAAGTTAGGCTCATTATGCTGCCATCTCTCTCCTCATCTGCCTCCTTCTTACACTTTTAAGGACCCCTATCATTAGGGGCCCACCTGGGCCCACATGGATAAGCTAGCATATTCTCTGATTTCCAGGTTAGCTGATTAGCAACCTCAATCTCATTTGCAAGTGTTAGTTCCCCTTTGTGAAGAACTGACTCACTGGAAAAGACCCTGATGCTGGGAAAGATTGAAGGCAGGAGGAGAAAGGGACAACAGAGGAAGAGATGGTTGGATGTCATCACCAACTTGATGGACATGAGTTTGAGCAGGCTCCAGGATTTGGTGATGGACAGGGAAGCCTGGCGTGCTGCAGTCCATAGGGGTCGCAAAGAGTCGGACACAACTGAGCGACAGAACTGAACTCTTACATTACCTAACATATTTTCATGTTCAGATTTTAGCACATGAGCCTCTTTAGAGGACAGTTACTCGGTTTACCACAGGCACTGAGCCTGCAATTTCAGCAACTTCCATGTCCTTGTGAAGTCGCTCAGTCGTGTCCAACTCTGCGACCCCATAGACTATAACCTACCAGGCTCCTCTGCCCATGGGATTTTACAGGCAAGAGTACTGGAGTGGGTTGCCGTTCCCTTCTCCAGGGGATCTTCCCGACCCAGGGATCGAACCCAGGTCTTCTGCATTGCAGGCAGACGCTTTACCATCTAGGCCACCAGGGAAGCCAACTGCCACCAGGGGGCAAAAGTGAATTCATTTTAGTTCCACAATCCAAGTAGAAAAACCGTAACCAGACATTCCCATTCTGCATGCTTTTACTTTTCACCAGTAAAATGTAGAACTTTACTAAGACAACAACACACAAACATTGTTTTGTATTATGTCAAACGTCCACCAGTGAGAAGCTTGGCATTACAGAATAAATCTGTGTATAGCCTAAGAAGATAAGGATGCCTATGGCAGAAAGGGTCTGAGAGCAAGAAAAAGCAAGTCCTGGATTTTGGAGCCCCTAGTCTTGCCCCTGTCCAGCCCCTGAGTGCCTGGCATGGCCCTTCCAAGGCCATCTTAAAAGTGGAAAGTTGGACAGAATGGGTTCCTCTGAGGGGGAACTTCCAGAGCCAAACTGGAGACTGGAAGACCACCCGCACCTGCTCTGTGAGGTCACAGTGCTAACAGTTCCACTTGACCCGGGGAAGGTTCCACACAGCACCTTTCAGGGAACACTAGGTGGTAGCAGCAGCAGCAGCCACTTCCTCCTCACCGACTCCCAGAGATCCCCACCGCCAATTCCCTGTCCTAGAGAAGGACATCGATGCCCCGGTCCTCAAGGAGCCCTGGGGAGTCGTGTGACCAACACGAAAATGTGGCCCCCGTCCCCAGGGAGGTCAGGCCCAGGAGGTGAGAACAGCAGCCCCTCCCTCTGCGCAGCCCTTACAAAACGCAGCCCCTCAGCCCTTTCTTGGAAGCCAGCGGGTGTTAACAGCTGCGCCTACAGTCTCAGCATCTGAGGTCAGAGAGACTGGACAGTGGCTTTCAGCCAGGGAGTGGAGGAGCGGTTGTCCATTCAGCACGTGTTTATTGAGCACCTGCTGTGTGCCAGGCACTGGGCAGAGAGCTGGGACGATGGTGTTGCACCAGATGACCGTGCTCCCTGCCCCCGTGGAGCTCACATGAGGGAGACAGATAGTAAATGAGAAAGCATGCCTCTCTGCCATCTTTATCTGTAGGAGGCCTCTGCTTGCAGGTGGTAGAAGTTCCAACTCAAAACAGTGCCTACCTCTGGGCCCCAGAACAGGTGTCTATCGCTAGAGGAGGGTATGCAGAACAACCATACTGGGGTAAGGAGAATGCTATTCGAAATTCAGTATGTATTTTCTTTAGCTCATCCTCTTTTAATTTATATTCCTCAGGAAGGTGTAAATAAAGCCTATACATTTGAAAGGGTAAATAATATATTAGTCCACTTGGATATATATATATATACACACACATATATATAAAACGTTGGGAGTATAAAAGTTTAGAGACCATTGATGTGGACATGATGTGAAAGTCGCTCAGTCATGTCTGACTTTTTGCGACCTCATGGACTATATAGTCCATGGAATTCTCCAGGCCAGAGTACTGGAGTGGGTAGCCTTTCCCTCCTCCAGGTGATCTTCCCAACCCAGGGGTCGAGCCCAGGTCTCCCGCATTGCAGGCAGATTCTTTACCAGCTGAGCCACAAGGGAAGCCCAAGAATACTGGAGTGGGTAGCCTATCCCTTCCCCAACAGATCTTTCCAACCCAGGAATCAAACCAGGGTCTCCTGCATTGCAGGCGATTCTTTACCAACTGAGCTATTAGAGATCGCTACCTTAGAAATAAAGAAAAATGTACAAGGCAGGGAACATAGTTAATATTTTATAATAACTCTAAATGGAATATAACATTTAAAGTTGTGAATTACTCTATCATATACCTATAACATAAAATATTGTACAACTATACTTCAATTTTTTAAAAAATTTTAATTAAAGAAAATTTATCTCACATGCCAAAAGATCCCAAGATATAGGTGGCTCCAGAGAATGTTAACTCTGAGGTTCTGCAGTGCCAGCTGTGCTCCAGGTTCCTGCCATCTTTTTTGCTCTCCCTTTTGGCCTCCTCTCATGGTCACAAGGGAGAAGGCAATGGCACCCCACTCCAGTACTCTTGCCTGGAAAATTCCATGGACGGAGGAGCCTGGTGGGCTGCCGTCTATGGGGTCGCACAGAGTCGGACACGACTGAAGCAACTTAGCAGCAGCAGCAGCAGCATAGTCACAAGATGGCTACCACCATCCCGGGTGTTGCACAGAAGCATGGCCATATGTGGACAGAGAGGAGGGTGTTGCCTCTTGTGGGTCTCAGTTTAGCAATGAGAAAATCTTCTCCCCAAGTCCCAGACCCCTTTATCTACCCTACACCTCACCCCTGCAGACTTTCCCATCCTTGAGCCAGCAGCAAGGGGACTGAGACAGAAACAATCAGAAACCAATCAGATCCATCTAAATCCCTCGGGGGAGAAGGGGACAAGGGACCAAAATCAGTCTTCTGCCAGTAAGAGGAAGGAGTGGCTTTTGGATGACAACCACCCGTGACTTCCGCAGCAAACCGAGTCCTTTCCTCTGAAGAGGCCTGCACTGAGGGTCAGCCACACCTCGATCTATCCCTGATTCTCAGCCTTGTGGTCTTGAGCAAACTTGTCTGCAATTCGGTTTCTCCGCCTGGAACACGGGGACGCCACGCTCCTTGTGAACTGTAAAGTACAATTGTGAATCTTGTCGTTTCCAGGATCGTCCAACGAGGCCGGAACATCTGCAGGATGACAGAGGCGCCTTTGTCAAACTCAAGTGAGAAGGGAGGGCAGTGGGGAGCCCCAGGGTCTTTGTGGGCAGTGAGGGGCTGAAGCTCAGAGATGTCAAGTGGGCAACCCAGGGTCCCCCAGCAAGGGGCAGGGCAGGGGGTAGGGATGCTCCTGCGGTGTCTGCAGGCACCTCGTCCCAGAGGCTGGCGGTGACATGACAGCTCTGTGCTCTCTGCAGGTGATGCCTTCCAGTTGCCTGTCCGCATCAATGCCCCAGGCCTGACCCAGTGCATGCTGGGATGTATGTGTACGTATACACTGAGGAGCTGCCTTGGCCATCAGCGTGGGCCTGGGAAGAGGGCCCAGCCTCAAGCTGGGCTGCAGGTGGAGCTCTGGAGGTCTTCCCTTCAGAGGCGTCAGGGGTGTCATTCCAGCAAGGAATGAGGGTTGGAAAAAGGGACTGGGAGGGAGAACTGCTGTTTGGGGGAGCAGCTAAATGCCAGCCCTCCCCCATGCTGCCGCCAGCCTGGCCTCTGAACTCATGGGAATGGTTCCATGCAACTCACCCGCACTTTGAGGACATGGTTCTGACCACACCCTAAAGATCAGTCTTCTGTGTTCCTTCAGCCACACCTCCACTATTCATCCACTCAGTCATTTATCCAACCATCTATCTGTTATCCATCTGTTGGAATATCCATACACCCCATTAGTACATCCATCCATCCAAGCCCCTCACTGAGTCATCCATCAATTCACCCATACTTTTGTTAACATTCACATCCATTCAGTCATCAACCCATCCACCCTTCTATCCCCTCTCTCATTCTCCCACCCTCTCATCCATCTTCCTAATCAACTCTTTTCCAAGCCATTCTCTTAACCATTCTTCCATGTATCCATGCCTTCTCCCACCTACACACCCATTCTGAACCCATACTTTTTGCCTAGCTTCATGCACCACAATAGTAAGCACTCAGGAGTGAGCCAGACAAGCACTCTTCTACTGAGAAGCTTTCAGTGTCTGGGAATAGACATTGGAAGGGATATCTCAGATTTTCTTGCTCCTGAGTCACTTTTAAGTATTTAGTACCTGCCAGTCACTAGTGGGTTTGTAGTTCTAGTACTCAGTCCAAGCTGATGCTTACCCATAAGTAGCTCAAAGAACTGTCCTGGGCTCAACTAGCAAATTGAGAGGGTCCCCCAGCAACAGGGTCTCGCCCTGTGAGTTGTCATAGGATAAGACGGAGGATGCAGCTTCTCACTGCTCTCCTGTCTCCTCCACAGCCTGGATCACCTGCCTGGCCTGCTTCCTGAGGACTCGGGCTCACCAGGTTCTGTTCAACACTTGCAGGTGAGCTGGGGCAGGAAAAGGGAGGGTTATGGGGACTGGAACAGTGTGCTGGTGACCATGGCAACTCCATCACTGGCTTAGACCTCTCCTCAAATAAGCTATATCAAGTCTGGTTGATATCAGACCCCTCACCCCAGAATCCACTGTGGCTCCCCATCACTCCAGCACCTCAGACTATAGCCCTCTGAAATCTTGCCTCACCCCTCCTTTCCCAGCTCCCCCTTTCCTGCTTTCTGCAATAGATCCATTGGGCCAGCATGGCTAGGATTCTCACTCCCTGGACCCACAATACCTCTTCCCAGCTGCATAGGTTTGCACAGGCTGTTCTTCCTGCCTGGAATGTCTGCTCCATTCTTTCCCTTTTCATTTCCTGCCCATGCAAATGCCTCTGAATTCCTGCGGAGTTTCTACCTCATTCGTGCATTTAAAGTTTACATTCTAAGCATTTCTTGTTTATTTCTGGCCATGTTGTGTCTTTGCTGCTGTGTGTAGGCTTTCTCTGATTATGGCGAGGGTAGGCTACTCTCTAGTTGGGGTACATGAGCTTCTCATTGCACTGGCTTCTTTTGTTGCAGAGCTTGGGTTTTAGGGTTCACAGGTTTCAGTAGTTATGGTGCAGGGGCTTAGTTCCCCCATGGCATGTGGAATCTTCCTGGACCAGGGATCAAACCTGTGTCCCTCACAATGAGAGGTGGATTCTTAGCCACTGGACCACCAGGGAAGTCTGAAACATTTCTATAATGCCTTCTCTGGGCCCAGTCTTGGCTCCACCACACATGAGCTCCCAGTTGGGTGGAGAAGGCAGACACCAAACTGTGGAATATTCTTAATGAAATTGGAATACCAGACCACGTTACCTGCCTCCTGAGAAACCTGTATGCAGGACAAAAAGCAACAGTTAGAACTGGACATGGAACAACAGACAGGTTCAAAATTGGGAAAGGAATACATCAAGGCTGTGTATTGTCACCCTGCTTATTTAACTTCTATGCAGAGTACATCATGCGAAATGCCGGGCTGGATGAATCACAAGCTGAAATCAAGATTGCTGGGAGAAATATCAACAATCTCAGATATGCAGATGATACCACTGTAATGGCAGAAAGTGAAGAGGAACTAAAGAGTCTCTTAATGAAGGTGAAAGAGGGGAGTGAAAAAGCTGGCTTTCAAACTCAACATTCAAAAAACGAAGATCATGGCATCAGGTCCTATCACTTCACGGCAAATAGATGGGGAAAATGTGGAAATAGTGTCAGATTTCATTTTGTTGGTCTCCAAAATCAATGCCAATGGTGACTGCAGCCACGAAATTAAAAGACCCTTGCCCCTTGGAAGAACAGCTATGGCAAACCTAGACAGTATATTAAAAAGCAGAGACATCACTTTGCCAACAAAGGTCCATCTAGTCAAAGTCATGTATGGATGTGAGAGTTGGACCGTGAAAAAGGCCGCTCATCAAAGAATCGATGCTTTCAGACTGAGGTGCTAGAGAAGACTCTTGAGAGTTCCTTGGACAGCAAGGAAATCATCCCTGAATATTCATTGGAAGGACTGATGCTGAAGCTGAAACTCCAATACTTTGGCCACCTGATGCGAAGTGCTGACTCATTGGAAAAGACCCTGATGCTGGGAAAGATTGAAGGCAAAAGGAGAAGGGGGTGACAGAGGATGAGATGGTTGGATGGCGTCACTGACTCAATGGACATGAGTTGAGCAAACTCAGGGAGGTAGTGAAGGACAAAGAAGCTTGGCATGCTGCAGTTCATGGGGTCGCAAAGACTTAGGCACAACTTAGCGACTGTAACAACAGCAACAAAGCTAGGGGTGTTGAGTCTGGAGGTTGTAGGCAGAGGGCACATTTAAACTAAACCCTGAAGGATGCATTTACTGGGGGAGAAGCTGGAAAGGGGCAAACAGTATGTAAATGGAGGGAGAGAGTGAGGAGGATGTGGGTGAACGCTGTGAGTTGATCTCTGATGGCCAGAGATACTGGGCTAAGGGCTTTCTTTCCTTGGAGATGCTGTGGAGCCACAGGACATGGCCAGCATCTTGGAGGGAGTGTCACGGCCCAGATAGGAATGTGCTTCTCGGGGTGTGAACAGGGCAAGGGCCAGGCTGAGACTGACCAGCCTGTGCAAAGCCCTGCCTCACCTTGACCATCACGTCTCTGTCTTCCAGATACAAGCTGTTCATCCACAAGCTGATAGAAAAAGCAGGAGTTCTGATCCTCTGTGCTTTTGGTACGTGTCCAGGGCCCTGTCTCATTCCAGATGGAGGTACCTAACCATGGGCTCGTGCCCACCCTGGGGAGGGAAAGAGCTGTGGCACCAACTATGTGACACTGTGCCCGACACTATCCCTCTAGAAACCCCAGTATCCTCACCTGTCTAATGAGTGTTGCTGTGAGGATAAAATGATGTCCAAGGAAAATGTTTGAAAGCTAAGAAAAACTTTGAAAACTGTAAGGTTCTCCCCAAACCATATTATATAATTATTCTTATTCTCCTCTTCTTCTTTTCCCTCTCCCTCCCTCCCTCTTTCTCTCTCTCTCCTTCTCTCTCTGTTTTTGTGGCTTCCTTCCAGCCAACACCACCACCTCTCACATCACAGCTTTGCTTTCTCAAGCAAAGAAATCTCCTCCTTCTGCTTAAATACACCACCAGGTAGGGGTTGAGGGAGAGGGAAGGAAGAGAATTTCCTGGGAAATTAGAAATTCCTGGACAACATAATCCAACAGATAAGATGTTTTTAAATAATAGCTTTATTGAGGTGTACTTCACACACCATTAATCACCCCATTTTAAGTGTATAATTCAGCAGTTTTCAATGTGTTCACAAAGTAGTACATCCATCACTACTATCAAATTCCAGTATTTTCACTGCCAGAGAAAGAAACTTCCCAGTCCCTGGCAGTCATTCTCCATATCCTCTTTCCTTACACCTAGGCAACCATTAATCTATTTTATGACTCTATGGGTTTGCCTGATCTGGACATTTCATATAAATAGAATCATACAATATGTTGCCTTTCATTTCCTTTCACTTACAGGTTTTTCAAAGTTCATCCATATTGTGGTACACGCAAGCATTTCATTACTTTTTGTGGCTGAAAAGCCATTGTGTAGATAAGCCATATTTTGTTTATCCTCCATCAGTTGATGGATATTAGGGTTATTTCTGCTTTTTGGCTATTACTGATAATGCTACTGTGAGTATTCCTGTAGTATTTTTGTGTAGACACATGTTTTCAATTTTATTGGGTATATATTGTACCTAGGCATAGAATTGCTGGGTCATTTGATTACTCTATGAATAACTATCTGAGGAACTGCCAAACTTCTCTTCCAAAAGGCTGCACCATTTTACATTCCCACTGGCAATACATGGGGATTCCAATCATTGCTGTCCGTCTTTTATATTAGGAATCCTAGGGCATGCAAAGTGACATCTCATGGCAATTTTTATTTCATTTACCTAATGACTAATGATGTTAAGTATCCTTTTTTGTGCTTATTGGCCATTTGGATATCATCTTTGGAGAAAGGTCTATTCAGATTTTTGCCCATTTTTAAATTGGATTATTTGACTTTTTATTACTAAGTTCTAAAAATCCCTTATATAGTTAGGATACAAAAGTCC
Organism: Okapia johnstoni; assembly: GCA_024291935.2. Lineage (NCBI taxonomy): Eukaryota > Metazoa > Chordata > Mammalia > Artiodactyla > Giraffidae > Okapia > Okapia johnstoni. Next base: position 51,622,114 of record CM044324.1, on the reverse strand, counting down.
CTTATCAGATATATGATTTGCAAATGTTTTCTCTTATTCTGTGGGTTATCCTTATTGATGGAGTCTTTTGATTAAGGCCAATTGTATGTTTTGATTAAATCTGATTTATCTCGTTTCTTTTGTGATATGTGCTTTTGGTGTCATAGCCAAGAAACTATTGCCTCACTCAAAGTGATGAGGATTTACTCCCGTGTTTTATTCTAAAATTTTATAATATTAGCCCTTACATTTAGGTCTATGGTTCATTTTTTTAGTTAATTTTTGTATATAGTGTGAGGTAAGGGACCAACTTTATTTTTTGAATGTAGGTGTACAGTTGTTCCAGCACCATTTACTGAAAAGACTATTCTTTCCTCCATTGCATTGTCTGGCACCTTTATTGAAAATCAACTGACCGTAAATATGAGGATTTATTTCTGTACTTTCAGTTCTACTTCATTGACCTATGTCTTTGTGTTTGCTACTATCCCTGGATTGGTTGCTTTATAGTAAGTTTTGGAATCTAGAAGTGCAAGTCCTCCAACTTTGTTTTTTTTTTAAGATTGTTTTGTATATTATGGATCCCTTACATTACAATATGAATTTTAGGATTGACTTTTTCATATCTTCTGAAGAGAGCACTGGGATTTTGATATAGATTGCATTGATCCACATATGAATCTGGGGAGTACTGTCACCTGAACAGTGTTAAGTATTCCAGTCCATAAGCATTGGGCTGTCTTTCCATTACTGATGGATAACTCTATACCTCTTTAACAAAGTCGCTCAGTTGTGTCCGACTCTGTGACCCCGTGGACTGTAGCCTACCAGGCTTCTCTGTCCATGGGATTTTCCAGGCAGGAGTACTGGAATGGGTTGTCATTTCCTTCTCCATACCTCTTTATAGTTTGGCAATTCTTTTGTTAAACTTATTCCTAAGTATTTTATTCTTTGAGATTCTGTTATAAATGGAATTCTGTTATAAATGGGATTTTCTTCATTTCATTTTCATATTATTCATTGCCAGGGTTTAGAAATATTGTATCCTCGAGGGACTGGTTCCAGGAGCCCCTATATATACCAAGGTCTGAAGATGTTCAAATCCCTTATATAAAATCATGTAGTACAATGAATACAGTCAGTTCTCCTTACATGCAGGTTTTGCATCTGCAGATTTGACTAACTGAGGGTGGAAATTTCAATCAGCAGTTGGTTGAATCTGTGAATGTGAAACCCTCCAACATGGAGAGCCAACTGTTGATCTACTGAAAAAAAATCTGCATATAAGTGGACGCCATAGTTCAAGCACTTGTTGTCAAAGGTCAATTGTACAACTGATTTTTGTGTACTGAACTTGTATCCTGCAACCTTGCTGAACTCATGTATTACTGCTAACACTGGGCAAGACAACCAGTCTTGGATACTTTAAGATTTCTATATGCAACATCATGTCATCTGCCTTTTATTTCTTTTTCTTAACTAATTGACCTGGCTCAAATCCCCAGAATAATGTTAAATAGAAATAGCAAGAGCAGGGAATTCTTTGGTGATCCAGTGGTTAGGACTCAGTGCTTTTGCTGCCAGGGCCTGGGTTCAATCCCTGATCAGGGAACTAAGATCTTGCAAGCTTCATAGGATCAAAAAAAAAAAGAAAAGAAATTTTAAGAGCAGACACCTTGTCTTACTCTTGATCTTAGGAAGAAAACCTCCAGTATTTCACCATTAAGCATGATGTTAGCTGTGGCTTTTTCATAAACAACTTAATCAGATTGAGGAAGTTCCATTCTTTTCTTTGCAGTTCCATTCTATTCTATTTAAAACCAACAAATAGATTTTAAAAGTATTTAATAATGACTTGACTAATGAGATTTCAGACAGCACAGAAATCATAAAATGCAAGGGAAACCACCCCCTTTCCTTCTTTTTGCCAATTATCCCAGTAGGATTAAGACTGGAGAGGAAGAGGAAACATAGATTACTTGGTTTATATGAGCTGATTTGCATATATGATATCATTGGATCATGAAGTACATTTTACTGTTATTCCCATTTTACAGAGGAGTAAACTGATGTATACAGGGACTAAGTAACTTCTCCCAAAACTGCACAGTGCTAGGAAGTGGCAAGGCTTGGATTTGAATCTAGAAGCCTTAACTCCAAAGCCTAAGATGTAAGCTCTTAAGCTTACATCTTAAATGCTCATTCTCATTCCCCCACCCCGACAGGATTTTGGATATTTTCTGTGCATTTGCCATCCAAAATGGAAGTCTGGCAGGTGAGTGCTCTCTTCAGGCCCCACCCCTGACTGACCTCACCCCAATCAGTCAATGTCACCTTCATAAGTTCCTTTCCCCCTTACCACTTCTGGACCCTGCTCAGTTGCTGACTCATTCCAGATACAAATCTCTGCCTTTGTCTTGTTCCCCACCTGGAACCATCTCTCCTGTCAAAATGCGACTTTCAGGGACCAGATGCATAGTTCCTCCTCCAGGATCCTCTCCTGTCACTGATTCCCAGAAGTGAACCATCTCCCCTTTATCAAGGCCCCCACCTAAAATGGGGTGATGTGGCCAAAGAACACATTTTTCTTTCTACTCAAGGCAGTTTGTTCTTTTGCTCAAATGAGATGAGACTTTTATTTTGTGGTTCCTGGAGAAGAAGGAGGAAAAATCAGTGGCCAGAGCTCCCTGTCTGAGGACAGCAGAGTCTCAGAAGGCCTAGAGAGAAGGGATCTGATGAACCTGTCCTTCCCTCTCTTCTTCTCCCCTTAGGAACTCCATCATATGCTTCCCTCTCCTCCAGAAATACCTAAGCAGAGGTTGTCACATTCCCCTCTCTTCTTCCACAATTTTCTGTAATCATAACTGCTTCCCCAACTGTATTGAGGGTCCTTGAAGACAGAGTCAGATCTGATTCACTCCAGCAATGTCCACCTCAGCACCTGGTACAAGGCGGACATGACCAATTCTGGACGTTTAGATGGCCAGATGGGGGTGTGATTGGAGGCGGGATGGAAGTGATGGATGTAAGGATGCGGGAAATGGATAGTGGGATAGACGGATGAATGAATGGAAGAAGGTACAGATGAGAGAATGGATGGATGGGAGGGCAGATGGGATAAGGGTGAGTAAATGAATGAATGGATAGTAGAGTGGGACAGTGGATAGATAGGAGGGTAGATGGATGCATGCATGCAGGGACTGATGAAAGGGTCGATGGATAAGGTAAGGTGGATGGATAAGAAAGATGATAAATGAAGGAGCAGATGGATGGGAAAGGGAGATGGATAGGATGGTAGATGAGTGGGAGGTTTGATGGAAGTGTATGCAGGTGAATGAACAAAAAGGAGGGTAAATTGGATTTTGAATGGATGTGAAGTGGAAAAAAATAGGAAAGTGGACGAATGGAAGGATTTATGGTTGTGGGAGGATGGATTGATGAAATTCTACTGGGCCCAGATTAGGCCTCTGAAGGAGATCCTTTGCTTTCCTCAATACCCCATCAGGAAGACAGCATAGAGAGTCCACTGCAGAGCTTGAGGTAAGAAGAATCTGCTAAATAGTCCTATTGTTACCTAAAAACCAGAGCTATAGCCAAGATCTACTGGCTAAGAATATGGGGTCTGCCAGAACAACTTGGGCTTAAATCCCAGCTCCCATACCTCCTACCTGGCTAAACTTATGCAAGTCACTTCACTTCTCCTCCTTTATGAAATACAGCATAACACCCAACTTATTCTTGGTAATTATGGATATTAACGAAGATGTTGTGAATAGTTCCTGGCCCATAGTTAGTGTTCAGCAGATGGTTTTGGTTGTTATTGTTTAGTCATAATTCCTGTCTGGCTCTTTGCAACCTCATGGACTATAACCTGCCAGTCTCCTCTGTCCATTGGATTTCCCAGGCAACTCACTGGAGTGAGTTGCCATTTCCTTCTCCAGGGGATCTTCCCAATCCAGGGATAGGACTCGTGTCTCCTGGTTGGCAGGTGAATTCTTTACCACTGAGCCACTTGGGAAAGCCCCAGCAAATGGTAGCTGAGAAGAAATTTTAACCAAGATACACCCATGGCAGCATCCTTAAATGAAAAAAAATTACTCAAATATTTGGAAGGAATGAGTTGGGTTTAATGATAGTCAGATAGTCCAAGCAGAAGTAAGGGCATGAGTAATGCTCATTGCTCTAAATTCTTAGAGATAAGAGTTTGGGGGGTAGGTCCAATGATGGGCCCATGAGAGTGGGAAGATGTGAAGCTAGTTCTTTGTGTGCCGACTGGCAGAGGTAGAAGCTGAGGGTGATAGTAGCAGCATCACAAAATCAGTCACTCTCTGTTCTCATTCCTTCCTCATAAGGATGTACCAAGAGAAGGTGCGGCATCATACTGGGGAAATCCAGGACCTCCGAGGTCACTTGAACCAGCTCATTGCCAAGCTCCAAGAGATGGAAGCCATGTCAGATGAGGTGAGTTGCTAGCCATTCTGCCCCCAAACACCTGACTTCTCTGCTTGATCTCCAGCTCCTCATATCCCAAGTTTTAGTGGAACATATGCCCAAATAACTTCCTAAGAAAGAATAAAATAAGAGGTATATATTAATTTTTTTTTTAGAACTTGTATGTTTGAAAACATCTTTATTCTACCCTTGCACTTGTTGATAGTTTAGTTGGGTATAGAATCATGGATAGGAAAAATTTCCCCTGAGGATTTTGAAAGAATTCCACTATTGTGTTCTAGTTTATAACGTTGCTTTTAAAAAGTCTAATATTGCCCTCATTATTTGTCTTTGAATGTGGTCTGTTTCCATCCCTAAGTTTGTAGGATATTCTTTTTATCTCCAGTGTTCTATATTTAACCTGCTTGGGGGATTCCTGAACTTACTGACTGCATGAGTTGATCTTTTTCAGTAGTTTTGGGAAATTATTAGCTATTATTCCTTAAAACATGGTTTTTAACCCATTTTCTATCACCTCTCCTGAGACTCTAGTTATAACTATCCTAATCTCTGGAGTGTTTTCCATATTATTCCTGTATTTTTTCCTTGTTTGCTTGTTTTTTCATTCTTTTTCTCTATGTGCTTAAGTTTTGATGCTTTCTCTTCATATTTCTTCAGGTTCACTAATAATCCGATAGTCTGCTCTATCCAATCTACTGCTAAACATTTCCAGTGAGTTCTTAATTTCATATATTGCATTGTCTAGTGCTAGAACATACATTTGATTATGTTTCATAGATTTTAATTCTATGGTGGAATTCTCCAACATTTCATCTATATTGTCCATCTTTTCCCTTATTTTATTTAACATATTGGTCACAGTTATTTTTAAATCCTTGGCTGCTAAATCTAATACCTGGATCATCTATGAGCTCCTCTTATTGCCCATTTTTTCTTTAAAGTATCAATCTTATGGTCTTGCCTTTTCGTATCTGGTAATTTTTTAGTGTTTTCTGGGCATTTTTTACAAAAGAACTAGATGTTCCAGATAATTATAATTTCAACTATGTAGAGTTCTCCCTTTTCTTTGTAAGGAAGATGAAGTATACTGATCACTTCTATGCAAACATGCATTGAACTGGTTCAGACCTAGATTGTAATTTTTATAGAATTTATTCAAAGGTTTTTGGCTTAGCCCTCTAGCCTCCTGCCCATGCAGTTTCAAAAATTGATAAAAGTCTTGATGGGAAAGACTTAACACATGTTTGAGGCTTCTTGAGTTTTCAATTTTTTTTATTGAAGTATAGTTGATGTACAATGTTGTGCTAATTTCTACTCTACAGGAAAGTGATTCAGTTACACATATATACACTCTTTTCATACTTTCCCAATATGTTTGTCAGAAGATACTGAATATAGTTTCCTGTGCTATACAGTAGGAACTTATTGTTTATCCATTTTATATATAATAGTCTGCATCCACTAATCCCAAACTCCAAATGCTTCCCTCCCCAACTTCCCCACCCACATAGCAACCACAGGTCTGTTCTTTATGTCTGTGAGTCTGCTTCTGTTTTGTAGATAAGTTCAAGTGTATCATACTTTAGATTCAACATATAAATGATATCGTATGGTATTTGTCTTTCTGACTTCACTTAGTATGATAATCTTTAGGTCCATCCAGGTTGCTGCAAATGGCTTAGTTTCATCCTTTTTATGGCTGAGTAGTATTCCATTGTGTATACTCACCACATCTTATTTATCCGCTTATCTTCCAATGGACATTTAGGTTGATTCCATGTCTTGATTATTGTAAATAGGCTTCAACAAACATTGGAGTGCATGTTTCTTTCTGAATTATAGTTTTGTCTGGATATATGCCCAGGGTTGGAGTTGTAGGATCATATGAAAACTCTTAGTTTTTTGAGGAACTTCTATACTGTTTTCCATAGAGGTTGCACCAGTTTACATTCCCACGAACATGTAAGAAGATTCCTTTTTCTTCACATCTTCTCCAGCATTTGTTATTTATAGACTTTTCAATGATGGCCATTCTGACTGGTGTGAGGTGTTACCTCATTGTAGTTTTGGTTTGCATTTCTCTAATAATTAGTGATGCTGAACGTAATTTCATGTGTCTGTTGGACATCTATATGTCTTCTTTGAAGAAATGCCTCTTTAGGCCTTCTGCTCATTTTCTGATTGGGTTGTTTTTTGTTGTTGAGTTGTATGGGCTGTTTGTATATTTTGGAAAGTAAGCCCTTGTTGGTCATATTATTTACAAATATTTTCTCCCAACCTGTAGGTTGTTTTTTCATTTTGTATATGGTTTCTTTTGATGTACAGAAGCTCATAAACTTGATTAGGTGCTATTTGCTTTGGGGGGATTTTCTTTTGGGTTTTGGGGGGGTTGCTTTTATTTCTATTGCCTTGGGAGTCTGATCTAAGAAAATGGTTGGTATGATTTATGTCAAAGAAAGTTTTGCCTATGTCCTCTCCTAAGAGCTTTATGGTGTCATGTCTTATATTTAAGTCTAAACCATCTTGACTTGATTTTTGTGTGGTGTGAAAGTGTGTTCTAATTTCATTGATTTAATGAGGCTTCCAGCTTTTCCAAAATCACTTGCTGAAGAGACCTCTTTTCTCTATTGTATATCCTTGCCTCCTTTGCCAAAGACTGTAGGCATATGGATTTATTTCTGGACTTTGAATTTCCAATTTTGAATACAAAATCTCTAACCCCATTGGCAGCCTTCTGTGCCAGGGGCAAGCTTGAACTCCCAGTCTCTCATTGTAATTGTAATTGGTTTAGTGCCCTCAAGTGAAGAGCAGCTGTAGCTACTCAGTATTGACTCAGCATTTCCTCTAGGACAGCAGTTCTCAAAGTGTGGCCCCCATTTCAGCAGCATCAGCATTACCTGGAAAAATGTTAGAAATTCAGGTTAATGGGCCCCACCCAGATCGACTGAATCACATACTCTAAGGATGGGAACCAAATTTTCTGTGTTTCAACATGTCCTTCAGTGATTCTGACATATAATAAGGAGAATCACTGTGCTAAGTTTTTAATCTCTTGCTTGCTTTGTTTTGGCGTCTCCCTCCTCAGAGGGACTTTGTTTACCAACAGCTGTGAGACTGGGAAATTTTATTCTGCTTTTCAGAAGTTTTTTAAGCAGCCCTTTAGTTTCTTACATAGTCTTGGATTTCAGTTAACATCTAATGAGGAAAATAAGCCATGGTCAAGGCTCCTTAAGTGTCCAATTCTGTCCTACCTGCTCTATGTAAACGCTAACAACTTTGCTGCTTTCTCTTTTGTCAGTAGCAGCCCCTGGCCTGACTTAAACCCAGATCCCCAACCCATGCACAGAATCATCAAATGTCCCAGGGATTAAGAATGTCAGCATATTTCACAGTGGTTGTCCCCTGTCTAGAATTTTAGTCCATTTGGTCTTATTTCTTTCATAGCTCAACAATGGTATTAAAACATGATTTAGCAAACCACCTGGCTTTTTCTAGTTGATTTTAGTGGGACCATTGGTTCTCTGTAACTTACTACATCTAACCTAGAAGCACTACATCATCTTACCTTACATCTAAAATGTCATAATAATGTACCTATGAGCTAGCCACACTTGGGACCCTTTCAATGTGGAAACGTGTTCTTTAGTCCTAAGCAATGTTCTTTAAGAAAGACAAATACATATGATATCACTTATATGTAGAATTTAAAATATGATACAAATGGACTTATCAATATTTGCAAAACAGAAACAGACTCACAGACATAGAGAATAAACTTACGGCTACCAAAGAGGAAAAGGAGAGAGAGACAAATTAGGAGTTTGAGATTAACATTACACACTACTATATACAAATCGGGTGCTTCCCAGGTAGCACAGTGGTTGAGAATGTGACTGCCCATGCAGGAGACCCAAGGGATGTGGGTTTGACCCCTGGCTTGGGAAGATCCCCTGAAGGAGGAAATGGCAACCCACCCCAGTGTTGTTGCCTGGGAAATTTCATGGACAGGGGAGCCTGGCAGGCTACAGTCCAGGGGTCACAAAGAATTGGACACGCCTGAGCACACAGAAGACATTATATATAAACAGACAAACAATAAGGTCCTACTGTATAGCATAGGGAACTATATTCAATATCTTGTAATAACCTATAATGGAAAATAATTTGCAATATATACATACGTTTGTATACCTGAGTCATTTTGCTGTATACCAGAAACTGACAATGTAAATCAACTATACTTCAACTGTTCAAAAAGAAGAGAGAGAGAAAGTAATGTTCTTTAATTGTGATTAAATTGGTTATTTATCCCTGGCCCTGGCTGCTCGATTCTCACTTTCGAAACTCCTATTATGTGGATGTCAAACTCCTAAACTAATCATCTGGGTTTTTCTTTTTTTTCTTTTCTTCCCACTTTTCTCTCTTTCTCTCTTTGTTCTACAGTTGAGAAAAAACACTCTCAGCTTTATCTACCAAAACTTATACTGAATTTTTCATTTCTGCTAACATATTCTTAATTCCTAACAATTTTCTTTGTTCTCTAGGTACTCCTCTTCCTATAATTCTGTTCTTATTTTATGAATACAATATCTTTATCTTTTTATGAGCAATGTCTTTTCTTAGCTTTAGGAGCTCAGTTCTTACCTCTAAGTCTCAGTTTCCATATCAACAAATAGAGTATAATTACTGCCCTGTAACACTCTATCTACTAGGCTAGTTACCCAGTTATCATCCTAAAACTTAGTAGTGCAGAACAACCATTTCATTATGTCCAGAGATTCTGTGAATCAAGAATTCAGACAGGACGCAGTGGAGATAGTTTGTCACTGCTTTACGATGTCAGGGAGCTCAGCTAGGAAGACATGAAGGCTGAAGGTGACCCAATAGCTGGGTCTGGAATCATCTAGAGGAATCTTTATTCACTTGTGTGGAGGTTGATGCTGGCTATCAGCTGGGAACTGAAGGCTGCTGACTAAAGTGCCCATAGGTGGTCCCTTTGTATGGCATGGGCTTCCTTACAACACGGCAACTGGCTTCAGTGAACATCCCCCAAAAAGCAGATGGTTCACCTTTTAGGACTGAGCCCACAAGTCATACAGCATCATTCCTACCACAGTCACAGGCTCACCCAGATGGATAGGGAGGGAACTGAAGTCCCATGTGTCCATGAGAAGGGTGTCAAAGTCACACTGAAGGAAGAGCAAGGAACAGGAGACCTCTCTGCAGTAATTTTAAGAAAATACAATCTGCTACTCTGTGAAACTTTATTTTCTTGGGCTCCAAAATCACTGCAGATGGTGACTGCAGCCATGAAATTAAAAGACGTTTGCTCCTTGGAAGAAAAGTTATGACCAACCTAGACAGCATATTAAAAAGCAGAGACATTACTTTGCCAACAAAGGTCCGTCTAGTCAACACAATGGTTTGTGAGAGTTGGACTATAAAGAAAGCTGAGAACCAAAGAATTGATACTTTTGAACTGTGGTGTTGGAGAAGACTCTTGAGTGTCCCTTGGACAGCAAGGAGATCCAATCAGTCCATCCTAAAGGAAATCAGTCCTGAATATTCATTGGAAGGACTGATGCTGAAGCTGAAACTCCCATACTTTGGCCACCTGATGTGAAGTACTGACTCGTTGGAAAAGACCCTGATGCTGGGAAAGATTGAAGGCAGGAGAAGGGGACGACTGAGGATGAGATGGTTGGATGGCATCACTGACTCGATGGACATGAGTTTGAGTAAACTCTGGGAGTTGGTGATGTACAAGGAAGCCTGGCATGCTGCAGTCCATGGGGTCGCAAAGTCAGACACGACTGAGTGACTGGACTGAACTGAACTCCATGAAGGCACAGGAACCGATATCAAATTGCCAACATTCTTTAGGTCATAGAGAAAGCAAGGGAATTCCAGAAAAATATGTATTTCTGCTACATTGACTATGCTAAAGCCTTTTACTATGTGGATCACAACAAACTGTGGAAAATTACTAAAGAGATGGAATACCACACCACCTTACTTGTTTGCCTGAGAAACTTTTACGCAGATCAAGAAGCAACAGTTAGAACTGGACATGGAACAACTGACTGGTTAAAAATTGGGAAAGGAGTATAATAAGGCTGTATATTGTCACCCTGCTTATTTAAATTATATGCAGAGTATATCATGTGCAATGCCAGGCTAGATGAATCCCAAGCTGGATCAAGATTGCTGGCAGAAACATCAGCAGCCTCAGAAATGCAGATGATACCACTGCAATGGCAGAAAGTGAAGACGAACTAAAGAGAATTTGAAGAGGGTGAAAGAGAAGAGTGAAAAAACTGGCTTGAAACTCAGCATTCAAAAAACTAATATCACAGCATCCGGTCCTATCACTTCACGGGAAATAGAAGGGGAAAAAGTGGAAGCAGGGACAGTTTTTATTTTCTTGGGCTCCAAACTACTGCAAGCAGTGACTGCAACTTGCTGCTTGGCAGGAAAGGTGTAACAAACCTGAAAATGAAAGTGTAAGTGTTAGTTGTTCAGTCATGTCCTACTCTTTTTGGCCCCATGGACTATAGCCCACCAGGCTCCTCTGTCCATGGGGATTCTCCAGGCAAGAATACTGGAATGGGTTGCCATGCCCTCCTCCAGAGAATGTTTCCAGCCCAGGGATCAAACCCATCTTCCACATTGCAGGCAGATTCTTTACTGTCTGAGCCACCAGGAAAGGCCTTGACAAACAAGACAACATATTAAAAAGCAGTGTCATCACTTTGCCAACAAAGGTCCATCTAGTCAGAGCTATGGTTTTTCCAGTAGTCATGTACGGATATGAGAGTTGGACCATAAAGAGAGCTAAGCACTGAAGAATTGACGCTTTCGAATTGTGGTATTGGAGAACTCTTGAGAGTCCCTTAGACTGCAAGGAGATCCAACCAGTCAAGTCTAAAGAAATTCAAACCTGAATATTCATTGGAAGGACTGATGCTGAAGCTGAAACTACAATACTTCGGCCACCTGATGCGAAGAGCCAACTCATCGGAAAAGACTCTGATGCTGGGAAAGAGTGAAGGCAAAAGGAGAATGGAGGTAGCAGAGGATGAGATGGTTAGGTAGCATCACCGACTCAATGGACATGAATTTGAGCAAACTCCAGGAGATAGTGAAGGACAGAGGAGCCTGGCATGCTACAGTTCATGTGGTCACAAAGAGTCAGATACAGCTCAGTGACTGAGCAACACTCTTGTGAAAAGTCTAATCAAATAATGGCCAGTGATTTATTGAGCACCAACTCTGCTCAATGCTTTGCGATCTTTATCTGGCAACAGAGCGTAGAGGTTAAGAACCTGAACTCTGGAACCAGAGTTTTCGGGTCTGCCTCTCACTAACTGTGTGACCTTGGACAAGTTACCCTTCTTCAATATTCTCCTCTTTAAAATGGGGGCAATAATAGTACATACTTCCTAGGGTTGCTGAGAGGGGATAAGTGTGAACATATATGAAGCTGAAGACAGTCCTGACATATAGTTGCAGCATTATAAGTCTTAGCTCTAATCCTCGCAAGAGTAGGAGGTGGATGTGATTATTGTTACAGCTTCTCTGGTGGCTCACACAGTAAAGAATCTGCCTGCAATGCAGGAGGCCGGGGTTTGATCCCTGGGTCGGGAAGATCCCCTGGAAGAGGGAATGGCAACTCACTCCAGTATTCTTGCCTGGGAAATCCCAAGGACAGAGGGGCCTGGCTGGACTATATGGGGTCACAAAGAATTGGACAGGACTGAGTGACTAACACTTTCACTTCACAGACAAGAAAATCAAGACTGGGGGGGGGGGGGGGTGGAGGGCGGGGGCAGTAACTAGCCTAAGGACCCTTAGCAGGAAAGGTCTGACCCCAGGCCCCCTGCCCTGGACTTCACTGAGACTCCTGGTCCTGCGTGTATGACGGTGCATCACAGAGGGCGTGAAAGCACTGAGTAAACCCCATGGATGGGATGGGAGCGGCTCTGGGCCTCCTCACAGCATAGCATGGAACAGCCCTGTGTGTGGACCAGGCAAGGGCCAACAGGCAGGGACTAAAGGGTGCCCTGAGGCCACTCACCACCTGGTGTGAACACACCTGTGGACCATGATCTATAAGAGCACTCCAGTGCACAGCTTGGTTTTCTGCCTTCGCAGCAAAAAATGACCCAGAAAATAATAAAGATGATCCAAGGAGATTACATTGAGAAGCCGGACTTTGCCCTGAAGTCGATAGGTGAGTGACTCCCTACCACCCTGCCTCACCAACCAGCCTAGCCCAAGTTTCCTGAGAAACTCTTCAGAGGGTGGATTTCAGCTCTGGCCAGGGGCATATCCTGCTAACCTCAGCCTCCTGGCTGGTGTTCTTGTTACAGTTTTCCATTTTTTCCCACAGAGGCTGAGGCGGGAAGGGGAGGCCATCATCCACCCATCCCCCTCCAAATGTAGGGGTCCACAGAGTTGTCCCTGTCTGGGCGGGGGAGAAAGACCACAGACCTAATTACAATTAGGAATCACACCTTTGAAAAATTAAGCAGTGGCTGCAATAGACGGGTAGGGAGGAGCACGCTGGGTTGAGGCCTTGTAAGGAGGGTAAAGTATTTTTTCATATCAAACCACAGGAACTTATATGAAAGGTGCCCCTGTGAGGGGCTGCGTGGGAGGGGGTGAGTTGGATGGGCAGGGCGGGCTGCCTGGTGTAGGCAGCAGCAGCTCACCCTGGCACCCCTAGACCCAAGGAGATGCAGTGTCAGAAGGCATCGGTCTAAGCTCTCAGACCTGGAGTCTCTTCCTCTGAGAAATGGGTATAATAAGGGCCACGGTGATACTAACTGGGTTAAAATAACTAGTAAGTGAGCGAGTGCCTACATTGCACTAGGCACTGCTGGAAAAAGTTTACTGTATTAACTCCTTTCAACCTTGCAACAGCCCCATGCAATGGATGCTCTCATTACTACTATTATTACTACTTTTGTTTCTCCCGTATCCCAGAGGAGAACGCTGAGGTCCAGAGAGGACCAGTGACTCTTCTGAAGTGCTCCCTTGGCACCTAGTGAGACTCCCTTTCACCAGGCAGATGCCAGGGCTGCTCAGCTGAGACCCTTCCCCCTCCCCCCTTCTCCTCTCCCCACCCACCTCCCCCCCGCCTCCGGCACTGCCATCACCTCCCACACAGGTGCCTCCATCGACTTTGAGCAGACGTCAGCCACATACAACCACGACAAGGCTTGCTCCTACTGGAACTGGATCCGGTTGTGGAACTATGCACAGCCCCCGGATGTGATCCTCGAGGCAGGAGGAATGGCAGGACAGGGGGAGAGTGGCAGTGTGGCCAGGGGCCTGGGGGCAGGAGCTGAAGGCAGAGGTTGGGGTGAGAGTGCAGAGGGTGGGGGCCTGGGGGAGAGTAAGAACAAGAGAGAGGGAGGAGCCGAGGCAGAAAAAAGGCACAATGGATGGGGCGGGGGGTGGTAGTCTGGGGAGAAGTTGGGGTGCTGGGCAGGAGTAGGGGACAGGCCCAGGGGCAGGGACAGCCTGCTTTGGCCCTGGAAGAGGCCCCTCCCCCAACCCTCAAGTCTTGCAGGTCAGGGAACCCTCAGGGCCCCAAGAAGGCCCCTGCCCTCACTGCGCTGGGCTGAGGGGAGGGGTCATCCTTGCTGCCTGCTGTCAGGGAGGCTTCCTGGAGTTGGTGGTACTCGAGCCGAGCTTTGTGGACAGGAAGGACCTGGCTCGTCCAGGAGGGCCAAGAACGTCTAGGGAAGCCAGGCTGGGATAAGGAATCTGCTCTTTAACCACCCACCTTCACTGCATCTGCCGCTTCCAGCCCAACGTGACACCTGGCAACTGCTGGGCCTTCTCGGGTGACCGCGGCCAGGTGACCATCCGACTGGCCCAGAAGGTCTACCTGTCTAACCTGACCCTGCAGCACATCCCGAAGACCATCTCACTGTCGGGCAGCCTGGACACCGCCCCCAAGGACTTCGTCATCTACGTAAGCATGCCCTAGCTGGCAGTAATGCTTAGCTGAGGGGACAGCTCGTAATGGCAGCATTCGTGGCACTGTGATAAACCATACAATCTATGCAGCCTAGAGGGACTGGATGTTAAGGCTGGGGACAGTCCGGGTCAGGATCGGATCACTGCCTTCTGGGATAGGGGGTAAACAGTACTCTATTACAACCCAAGTTTTTCAGAGCCAATTGAGTCTTCAAAGATAATTGAGCCCCCATTTTACTGAAAAGGAAACAGGTTCAGAGAAAGGACAGGGACACATCAAACCCTAGAGTCAATGGCAATGTTAGAAGTGGACCCTTAACCTTCTGGCTTTTAGTCCAATGCTCTTTCCTATCCTTTACCTGTGCTGCAATGGAACAGTGCCCAAAGAGGTAGAGAGCTCCCCGTTCTGGGAGGTATGCAAGTATTGACTGGGAAGGCAGCACCTTCTGGAGTTCCTGCCTGTACCTGATGCTTTATTCTTGGCTCTGATTCTCCAGGGCATGGAAGGCTCCCCCAAGGAGGAGGTGTTCCTGGGGGCATTTCAGTTTCAGCCAGAAAATATCATTCAGACGTTCCAGCTCCAGGTACCTGAGAAACCCTGCCCATGCTGGGCCCCTACTGAACACACACTGTGTGCAGGGCTTTACAGGGGACCCCACTTCATGCCCCAGCAGCCCAAGGTGGTGCACAGTTGTCACTAACTGACTTGACAGATGAGGAGACTGAGGCCCAGGGTGATGGAGCCACTGCCTAGGGCCTAGAATGGGACCCTAAGGAGACTCATCTACCTCCATTTCCCTGACCCACGGAGGAGCCCACCCGCTGTGGTTCCTCCCAGGGACAGCAGGTGTTGAGCTGGTGGGGCCCGTCAGGCCAGGGTCACTGGCTTTGAACTTAATGTCTCCATACTGGGAGACCACGTGATCAACACCTGATCCATCTACAGGTGGGGAAGCTGAGGCCTGGAGGGGAAGGAGTTGGAGATAGAAGCATGACCAGAGGGTGGCTGCTGGAATGGCCCTGAGACTCGGGAAAATGTCCAGGCTTGGAAATCAGGCTGACTCTGGCCCAAACCCTGACCCAACCACAAGTTCTATGTGATCACAGACCATTCTCCTCCTCTCTGGGGCTCAGTTTCCCCTGGTGTAATTTCCTGGGAGGCTGAGACCATCCAGTGAGATCTCACAGGCCACTGGGCTCCATCCCCTCTGGGTTATGGGGAGGAAGGGGAGGGGGCCACATTTACAGAGCACCTACTGTATGCCCAGGGCTGGTAAGTCATCTGGCCCCAAGATCTCACTTCAGTGCTCACAGCAACCCTGGGAAGCAGACATTTCCCCTCCTCCTCTTACAGACCAGATACTGAAGCCCAGAGAGGGTGTGGTTTGCCCAGGGTGCCAGAGCACACATGTGCCAGGGCCCCAAGGCTGGGATGCATTCCCCATCACCGTCGATCTGTCTTCTGGCCTCAGCCCCTTGCATCCCAGCCCCTGAGTGACTTGCCGTGTGGTTTGGGGACATTCCCCTCTCTGAGCCTCAGTTTCGCCACCTAAGGAATTGGAGGGTTTCCTTCCACTCCCAAACATCCCTCTGGACAGGCCAGGTCAGGGGCTATGAGTAAGATGGCCCCTGTCTGTGGCTCTCCTTCAGAACCAGCCTCCCAGGATGTTTGGGGCCGTCAAGGTGAAGATATCCAGCAATTGGGGGAACTCACGCTTCACCTGCCTATACCGAGTACGTGTGCACGGCTCTGTGACCCTACCCAGAGAGCAGCCTAACTAGAGCCCCCACCCCAATAAAGTTTATTCTTCACGCCCCATTCCAAGTGTCTTTTGGCCCCAAAAAGTGAAAGTGGCCTAGGACTTGATGTCTGAAATTCAGTGTAGCAATTATCAATCCCGTCCTGGGTACCTGGGCACCCTCACAACAGCCCCATGAGGCCCCATTTCACAGACGGGGACAATGAAGTCTCCAGGCAAAAAAACTGACTTGCCAGAAGTCAGTGGCAAATGGCAGCATCAGGATTCAACTCCAAGCTGTCTGAAACACATGTGTGACTCATCTTCTGGTATCAAGTCAAGCTCTGCCCCTCACCCGAGTGTGACCCTGGGCAAGACCCAGCTCTTTCAGTTTCCCCATCTGGACAATAGAGACAGGATCATGGTTGTTGTATCAGATGAGGTGGGAGATGAGAAATACTTTCTGGGACCATCACAGTGTTTCAACATCACACAGATGATCCAGTGTGACATTAGACAAAACACACAGTCTCTCTGGACCTCTGTTTTTCCAGATGTAAACATGTCTAGTCCATTGAGTGCATTGAAAGACAATATCAACAAAGTAAAAAGGCAACCCACAGGATGGGAGAAAGTATTTGCAAATCATACATCTGATAAGAGATTAATATTCAGAATATATGGAGAACTCCTAAAATTCAACCCCCAAAAAAAAAACAACTCAATTCATTGAAACATGTATATTATCATATGCGAAACAGATTGCCAGTCCAGGTTCGATGCATGAGACAAGTGCTCAGTGCACTGGGATGACCCAGAGGGATAGGATGGGGAGGGAGGTGGGAGAGGGGTTCAGGATGGGGAACACATGTAAACCCATGGCTGATTCATATCAATGTATGGCAAAAACCACTACAATATTGTAAAGTAATTAGCCTCCAACTAAAATAAATAGATTTTTTTTTAAATGGGCAAAACGTTTGAAGAGACATTTCTCTGAAAAATATATACAAATGGTCAATAAGTACATTGACAACTTGTTCAACATCACTCATCATTAGGGAAATGCAAATCAAAACTACAATGAGGGATTTCCTCCGTGGTCCAGTGGTTAAGGATCCACCTGCCAATGCAGGGGACATAGGTTCAATCCCTGGTCAGGGAACTAAGGTCCCACATACCATAGGGCAACTAAGCTCACATTCCTCAAAATACAGAGCCCACACATTCTGGAGCTGGTGTGCCACAACTAGAGAGAAGCCTGAGCGCCACAAGGGAAGATCCCATGTGCCATAACTAAGACCCAATGCAGCCAAAAATAAACACTTTTTTAAAAAGACTTTAAAAAAAACCTATAATGAGATACTACTTCACACCCATTAGGCTATTATAAAAAAAAAGTGTGGATGAGGACATAGAGAAATTGGAATTCGTGTACTATTAGTGGGAATTTATGTAGAGCCACTGTGGAAAACAGTAAGGCATTTTACAAAAAAAAAAGATTTAAAATAGAAACACCATATGACTGAACAATCCCACTCTGGATATTTACCAAAAAGAATTAAAAGCAGGGTCTCAAAGAGGTATTTGTACATGCATGCTCATAGCAGCATTATTTGTAACAGCAGGAAGCAACACAAGTTTTCATCAACAGATGAATGAATAAACAGATGTGTTCTATACATACAATGGAATATTATTCAGTCTTTAAAAGGAAAAAAGTTCTGCAACATGGATGAACCTTGAGGACATGATGCTAAATGAAATAAGCCAGTCACAAAAAAACAAATATGATATGATTCTACTTAGGTGAGATACTTATTCTGTCAAATTCATAGAGGCAGAAAGTAGATGGGTTGCCAGCGGTTGAGGTAGGGGAGAAAGGGGAGTGAGTGTTTAATGGGTACACAGCTTCAGTTTTACAAAATGGAAAGAGCTATGAAGATGGATATTGGTTATGGTTGCAACAATATTGTGAATATATTTAATATCAGTGAACTATACACTTTAAAAAGGTTAAGATGATAACAAACTTTACGTTTTATACATACATATATATATATATAACAAAGATTTTGAAAATTGAAAAAAAAGTTATAAAATATCTTAAATCTTGTAAAGGAGAGACTCTGGGATACTTTGAAAATATTTTAAGAAAATCCTGTAAATTCTGATAGCATGTCATCTCCGTATACTATTAGAAAGGCAGATGTAAATATCTTTTTTTCTGTTCCCTAAACCAGTCACTCATAGTTTATGTGTGTAATCTTTGCCATAGCTGAGTCCCACCTATGCTAGTATTTACTTAAGAGCTTACAGAAGTGCTAAAGCCAGTGTCTACTGTTAGTATCCATGGAACAAACACCATGGTCCTCCCACGGAGCTCTCAGCACAGAGCATGGCACACAGTGGGTTCTGGGTAAATGATGGGTAAACGATCACTGTCAACCTCTGGCCCCAGGCAGGTGATAGGAGGCCCAGTCCTTGGGGACAAGGTGATACTGTCCTAGAAGGGTGCAGGCTGGTCCAGTTGGAAAGGGCACAGGAAGTCTTCAAGGGAGGGACTTCATACAGGCAGAGGCAGGCAGGTGGAGAGGCTGGCAAAGGCTCAACTGAGCATTAGAAAGGTAGATACATCGGAAACATACTTGTCTCCTGGGAGATCACCCTGGACAAGCCTCTGTCCTGCTGCAGAAGCTGCCCCTCTGGCCATCAGCCAGGCTCCTCACCAGCCCCTGGGGACCCTCCAGCGCACAGCCGCAGGGCCTGTCCTCTGATGGTCTCCATGGTCAGAGGGGGCTTCAACGGGTCACAGCGTTCTCCTGACTCTCCCTGTCCCTCCCAGCACTCAGTGGACCTGGGAGCCACACATATCCAACCTGGTATTATCCCACAGTTTTTGTGAGAACTATTCTTGTTATTAGTAAGAATGTTATTAACACACCATACTAAAGTTTGATGAAAAGTGAACCCGGAGACACCCCACTTCCTCCCCCAAATGCCTCTCCCAGTCTCACTCTTCCAGTCATCCTACAAGTTTTCATCCAGAAAATTGTCTTTTAACTTTATTCAAAGTATTTTGCTTTTTGGAAAATTTTATGTGCAAAGTCAAATCATTCTTTTCCTTTGTAGCTTCTATGTCAGGAAGGTCCTGCCCAGTTCCAAGATTACAACAATATATTCCTATACTTCCTTCTAGTAATTTTATAATTTATATATAATGTATATACATACCTACACATTGTAGATATACATAGGAGCTCTTTGGTGTATACACATTAGATTTAAATGTGTAAGAGTTTTATAATGCATCTGAAATTTATTTTTGTGCCTGGTGTGAGGTAGAGATCTAGTTTAATTTTAAAACTAAATTGCTTCCTAGAAACCGCAATACTTTATTAAATGATCCATCTTCCATCTGTAGCTTGAAAACAGAGTCAGTGCAGAACCTCTGGGCTTCTTCATGTCATTGGGTTCCCTGCTTTGTCCTGCACCAAATCACACTCTTCAAATTACTCCAGCTTTGGAATGTGTGTTGGTATGTTCTACACTGAGTGTGTGTGTGTGTGCTCAGTGGCTCAGTTATGTCCAATTCTTTGCAACCCCACGGACTGTAGCCCGCCAGGCTCCTCTGTCCATGGGATTATCCCGGCAAGAATATTGGACTGGGTTGCCATTTTCTCCTCCAGGGGCTATATTGAGTACCATTCTCTTTATTTCTGTTTTTAATACACTTCTCTTTCAAGGAAAACCTTTTTTTTTTTTTTGGCAGCAATAGGTCTTAGTTGCAGCCTGCAGGCTTATCTCCAGTTGAGGCACATGGGCTCAGTAGCTGTGGTATGCAGGCTTAGTTCCCTCTCAGCACGTGAGATCTCAGTTCTCTGACCAGGGATCGAACCCACATCCCCTCCATTGGAAGATGGATTCCTAACCACCGGACCACCAGGGAAGTCTGTCAAGGCAAACTTTAGAATCAGCTTGTCAAGTTGCATTTTTTTAACAGCTAAACTTGCACTGGTTTTATGAATTCATGGATGAAAAATAAGTGTCTTGGCCACACGTCAGCTCTTCTCCTTCTGGAACAATGGGATCCTACTTCAATACCTTTAGTAAAGTGTCATGCCTTTCTTCATATGAGTTATCTGCCTTTCTGGTCAGATTTTAGGTCTACATATTTTAGTCAGTTTTAGGCTGATTGTAAATGGGATCTTTACCCTCAGGGACATTCTCTATGGTCAGAGCTGCTGTGGAAGAAAATCATGCAACCTCACTCCTCCATGGTCCTCTCCCTCTTGAGTTTTCTAGCTGGACAACCATATTGGCCACGAACATTCCATAGTGCACAGGTGTGCTCACGCTCGTCACCCCCTCCTCCTCACCACAGGGGCGAAGCCTCCCTACAGACAGGGTGACTGAGGCACCAAGAGGTGGAGTCATTTCCTAAGGTTACAGAAGGGGCCGTGGTGGAGCTGCAACACCAACCCAGACCTTCCTGGCCCAAAGTGCTTGCTCGCCCATCCAAGCCTTCTCATGTGATTTCAAATTCCAGTCGGTTCGGGTGGACTGATTGTGGAAGCCGAAGGGAGGGCAAGATTCCTGGGTCTGTCCCCGCTGTGCCCTGGGGAGCAGCCTGCTCGTCCTGCCCACCCCAGGATGCTGAGCCAGCACAGACTGCAGGGAAGGGCACAGCCAGGGGGTGCTCATCCACGGGGTGGTGGTGGGGCTGCTCTTCACCAGGATCCCCCACTGCAGGCAGCTCAGCCCTCTGCCTTATTCAGGTCCTCCTTATTCACCACTTTCCTCTCTTCACCTGCCCCAGAAGTGTCCCCTCCATGCCCCACGGCACCCGCCCTCCAAAATCACTAGATCCTGGGTTGGGCATTGCAGTCCCCAGTGCCTTTGAACAACCCCACTGCACAGACAAGGAGACGGGCCCCTTGTTGTTGTTCAGTTGCCAAGTCGTGTCTGACACTTGGCGACCACATGGGCTGCACCATGCCAGGCTCCTCTGTCCCTCACAATCACCCAGAGTTTGCTCAAGCTCATGTCCATTGAATCGGTGATGCCATCCAACCATCTCATCCTCTGTTGTCCCCTTCTGCTGCTGCCCTCAATCTTTCCCAACATCAGGGGCTTTTCCAGTGTGTCAGCTCTTCACATTAGGTGGCCAAACTGGAGCTTCAGATTCAATGTTAGTCCTTCCAATGAATATTCAGGGTTGATTTCCTTTAGGATTGACTGGTTGGATCTCCTTGCAGTCCAAGGGGCTCTCAAGAGTCTTCCCCAACAATGCAATTCGAAAACATTAATTCTTCAGCATTTAGCCTTCTTTACGGTCCAACTCTCACATCCATACGTGACTACTGGAAAAACCATAGCTTTGTCTAGACAGAGCTTTGTCAGCAAAGTGATGTCTCTGCTTTTGAATATGCTATCGAAGGTTTGTCATAGCTTTTCTTCCAAGGAGCAAGCATCTTTTAATTTCATGGCTGCAGTCACCATCCACAGTGATTTTGGAGCCCAAGAAAATAAAGTCTGTCACTGTTTCCATTTTTTCCCCATCTGTTTGCCATGATGGACCCCTAGAGGGACCCAGAGCCATCCAAGGCCCACACAGAGGCCTGCTCTGGTCAGAAGGGGCTTGGCTCTGGGGCAACATCCTCCTGCAGGAGAACAAAGGGACCTCATGACCCACCCCCACCCCCATTCCAGGCCCACAATGCACAAGGCTGGCCGCCCTCCCGCCACCAGGCCCACCCACTAGACCAGAGAAGAGGAGTAGGCGGCCAGCCAGGGTGGGAGTTAGCTCTCTGCAGTGACCAAGACAGAACCGGAGGTACAGAACGTCAAATCACCCCCAACGGCCCCCGGAGTGGCGCCTCCGGTAAACCTAGCTCAAGCCCCAGGATTTTCATTAATCCTACTAATCCCTGAATGCCAGGCCAGGTAGGGCTGGGGCTGATGGGCAGGGCTTCCCTTCTGCAAGACTCAGAGCTCCCTGAACCAGTGATGAGGCAAAATCCTAGGCCTTGCACCTGCCCTGAGCTCCCTCATCCTGCGACCTGGACATAGTCGCCTTCTTAGCCTCAGTTTCCCCACATGTGCCCAGGAGATGCTAGTCCTCACCTCCTCCCAGAGGCCAGAGCAAACTGAGGCCCCCAGATCTTGGCATGGAAGGCCCTTGTCGATTGTGATGATGGCTATGAGCCCTTCACACAAAATGGGGGAAATATTACAGGCTTTACTTCTCCAAACCAGAGCGCCATCTCTGAGGCCGCACACATCTCGGCCAGTGGGAAGCCTACAGTGGTCACAGTGGTTTCTCAGGCCACTTTCACCCTCCCAGGGCTCTGGGGGTGACTCATCCCCACAGAGGAGGGGTTGAGACTTCTGTCACTGTGTGTCATGGTCAAGGTCAGGGAGCCTAAACTGGAACACCCTATCTACCCCTCTTCCCCATCATGGGGCCTACAGGCTTATGGGAAGCTCTAGGTAGCCTGGAAGCCTGGCCCAGACTCTGGGGTCCTAGAACCCCCTCCACCCTGGGTGTGTGGACACCACCTAGTCCTGCCTCTCACTCTGGTAAAGAGCCTCCTGCTCTGTTCGGTTCTCAGACACTGGCCCTGGGGCAGTTCCCTGGGGCTGGGCTCCAGGAGGGGTCCATCCCCAATACGCAGCCCCAAGTCCTTCGAGTCCCTCAGCTTTGGCAGTGGGTCTGGAGTCAGAAAAGGGAGAAAAGGGCGGCCACATTCACCCCCCAGAGCTCAGAATAGAAGAGCTCCCGGCAACCTCTCCCTTCTTAACCTGCCAGTTTGTCTGCCGTCAATGCTATCAACCCACCATGTGGCCAAGTGAGGACATCCTCTCCAGAAGGTCCCTCTGTGACAGGAAGGAAGGTCCCAGGTGACCCTTCAAAAGAGTACAGATACATCAGACAACATCCTAGGATACCTGAGACCTGGGCTTTACAAGGGAGGGGAGAAATTAAAATGACCTTAATAAGCACCCTTCATGGAGGGCTTCCCCTGCTGGGCCTGTAGACGGGAACTCGCCACACCTCCCCCTGTCCTCTTCTCCCAGCAGCCCCATGAAAGAGACGTAACTTTGGGAAACGAGAGGGATGTGGCCTGCATGTGGTCACGCAGCTCAAGAGTTGCAGGGCAGGAATTCCAGCCTGGCTATCTAGCTCTGCAGTCGCTGCTGGTGGGATGTCCAGGAAAGAAAGGGCTGATGATAGGGGTCCGTGTTGTGCACTAGGTCTCTCCTATGGCCCCTGTGAGAAGCTGGGGGAACACAGTCTGGCATCTCCACTGCCTCTCCCCTCATCACCTTCCTGGACAGAACTGGGCCAGAGCAGGAGGTAAACATGGATGCCACCCAAGGAAGAATGCTCTTACAGTCCCAACTCTGCAAGGACTGAGCCCCCTGTCCCAGGATGTATGCAAGCCAAGTGGGATGGAGTTACTTGAGAGACCAGGATTCTCTGGATTCTCTCACCAGGCTTTAGAGGTAGCTCCTTCCTCCTCCACTCTGAGAGGTCTTCAGCCCTAGACTATCTATCCAGCGTCACTCACTGAGAACATTGTCTTTTATTTGAATCTTTTAAATCACCAGGAGGGTCTGCTTAGCTTTCCAGACAGGCTGAAAGAGATTTAGTCCTGGCACATGGTCACCCAGCCTGCGTGGGGAGGGAACACAAAGGCACCCAGGAGAGGGAAGCCAGGCTCAAGTGTCAGCCTGGCCTGGGTGCAGACCCCACTCTGGCTTCCATACTGGATGACCCTGGGCAAGTTACTTCCCCTCTCTGAGCCTCTGTTCCCTTCTGTAAAATGGGGAGAAGATGACTACCTCCCTGGGAGTTCAGTAGGACTTGCCGTGTACAGGGGCCTCAGGACAAAAACTAGCCGAGTTGAGCAAGACACTCTCTCCCCCACAGTCTACTCTGCACGTCGGCACCCCCCACCTTCACCTCCTGACCATCCCCCTCGCCCTCTGACCAGCTCCATGATCACTGCTCAGAGCAGCCTCCTTCCGACTCCGCTTCAATCCCACCACATTGCGCTCTGGCTCCAGCCCCTGCAATGGCTCCCGTCTCACTCGGAGTCACTCCAGATGCCTTTTCCTGGTCTTCAAGGCCCCACCTGCCTGGCTGACCTCCTCCCCTCCAATGCTTCCCCCTCCCTCGCTCACTCACACCACCCACCACACCTCCCCAGGGCTTCTGAAGGCCCTGTCCCAGGTTTCAACCTGTTAATTGCCAGACAGCCACACCAGGTGTACTGCGAGGAAAGACTCTCCTCCCCACATCCCCTTGCCAGGGGAGCATGACCCCAAATCAGAGACACAGCCCGGTGCCTAAGGGGTGAGGGACACACAGCCCAATCCCAAGGCCGGTGGGACTTCAACATCTGAGAACATTTATTTTCCTCTCCAGGACTCTGGCGAAGAAGGTTGGCTTCACCAGATGGCAAAGTGGGGAGAGCCAGGGCGAGGTCTGTACCCTCTGGGCCTGGCAGAGGGTAAGCCAGGGACAGACAGGACCTCATGAGCCTGGTGGCCCTGCTGGCAGACTGAAGAAAGGATGGGCCACCTCAGAGCCTGATGTGGGAGGATGGAAGGTGGGCCTTCAGAGGCCTGGAGAGCAGCCTGAGGGAGGGGCCGTGGGGCAGGGAGGTCACTGGCCTCTGCAGGACGTGCCCAGATACCTGGGACAGGTCTGCGGGGGAGGACTGGGCGCGGGGGCGGACCGGGGCTGCAATAAGGATCGGGTGGGCTGGGACCATGGAGATGGGGCCAGGCCGGATGCCAGGAGCCCAGAGCCCGAGGCTGACAGCGAGGGTGAAGAGGGAGAGGAGGCCGTGGTGGTGGGCGAGCTGGCTGAGTGCTCAGGCACGGTCTCCCTGTAGGGACCCAGGTCCTTCCGGATGCGCTGGGTCACCAGGAGGGTGAGCCAGCTCTGCTGGTCCAGGACTTTTTGTGTCTGGAAGGCAGGGTTCTGGGTGGATGCCAGCTCACTGAAGTGTAGGCTCTGGTAGATCTGAGGTGAGATCTGCAGGGAACAGAGCAGGGGAGCGTGGAGAACAGCAAGGACCAAGAGCAGCTTCCCAGGGAGGACAAACTCTGGGGGCTTCCTGTGAGAGAGGAGCCGTCCCCAGAGTTGCACGCCTGTCAGTGATGACCTGGGAGGGACAGGGAGGCCTGGCCTGCTGCAGTCCGTGGGGCCACAAAGAATCGGACATGACTTAGCGATTGAACAACACTAGTGATGACCACACTCTGCCAAGCAGTGAGCCCACTGGGCACCAGGCCCACCCCCCGGCCCTCCTCTTGGTGCTGCCAACAGTCCTGTGAGGTTAGTGCTGGACCGTCCCCGTCTTAGAATGAGGCCTCGAACTGGAACCCTGACTGGCGCTCAAATGCAAGGAACTCTTCAGACATGTCTCCACCTCTCCCAGCAGTGCTCACCACGAAAGGGCAAGGAAGCCAAGTTCCTTTTTTGCACTGACCCCTCCCTGGCCTGGGGCCAGGAGGTTGCCTCTGAGTCCCCACCCCAGAGGATGGGAGCTCCCCTGAGGAGGAGCGAGAGGTTGGGAGAGGCTGGAATCCACCCAAGCAAGAGGCAGGATAGGACTCCAGGCTGGTCTTTCCAAAGTCCCTGGTCCCTTTCTCTCCCCAAGGACAGGCCTGTTCCACTTCCTCTGTCTCTTGCTGACTGTGTGCCTAGCACCATGAGGACCTGCGTCTGCTCCAGAATGGCACCAAGTGTGGAGCAGTGAATCCGATTCTTTGCGACCCCATGGACTGCAGCCCACCAGGCTCCTCTGTCCACGGGATTTTCCAGGCAAGAATGCTAGAGTGGGTTGCCATTTCCTTCTTCAGGGGATCTTCCCCACCCAGGGATGGAACACAGGTCTCCTGCACTGCAGGCAGATTCTTTACCGACTGAGCCACAAGGGAAGGCCAACAAACTAGCAGACTCTGGGAAATGCTTTGAAGGCGATCGACAGGTTCCAGGACCACGGACAACCTCCTCCCATAGGCTCAATGAGGTTTGTCCTCAAGGACAAAAACTGTGTCCATGGCCTCAAGCAGGGCCTTGGCAAACAAACCAGCCAGATCAGCCTCATCCCAGAGCTGCCTATGGCCCAGAATCCTATTAAGGAAAGGTGCGCCCCTCACCCCTACTGGAGGGCCACATGGTCATTATGGAGATGGGACCCCCCCAGCCTCCAGGCCCAGCACCTCAGAGAGCTAACCCCACCCTGACTCACCTGGTGCTTCATCCAGCCATACTGCACGTTGGTGAACAGGAGTCCAGGGCTCCGCGACCGCTCCTTAGGCTTGTATGCTGCTCTCAGGACTTTGCTCTCCTGCAGGGGTCCCAGGCAAGGGCGAAGGCTCGCGGCTGAGGGTTGAAGGCTTCCCTACCCACTCAGTGCCCCACCCAGCCTCACCTGCTTGCCCGAGGATTCCCACTTGCACCAGGTATCCTCAATGTCTTCCGGGGAGCACTTTCCAGTCCATGGGGACGTCGGGGTTATCTTTTGCAGCCTGGCCCAGGCTCTAGCCTCTGTGTCTGCCTTCCCATTCAGGAGATCCAAGAGGACTACCTGCTCCCGCCGCTGGTACATCAGGGCCTCAGCAAGATCTCGCTCCTCCCTGATGCAAGGGGCTTTCCTTCACAAGATGCCCTCTGTACCACGTGGTGGGACATCCCTCCCCAGGCAGGTTTCTCCTTTCTGGGCTGGATCCTCTCCAACCTTCTCATCCCTCCCCTGAGGCTGTACAGCCCAGGGCCCATCAGTGAGCAAGTGTTCAGTTAACACTAACAAAGCCCTGCTTATCCTGGCCCCCAGCAAGTCCTGCGACACCTCCCACCACCCGACATCCTCTTCTATGGCGGCCTGACACCCCATCCAGACTTCCCCTGGGCCTCCCCTTGCAGAACACCTAAACTTCCTCTCCCTGCAAGGGGAACCTTGCCTCTGTCTTATTGATATATCCTGACAGCATTGTAAAAGCCTAAGCCTTGACAGGGGCATAGGAGCCACGAGGACTCTATGGTGCCTGATGAACTCTTACTTACATGTCAAAACCCAGCTCCAAAATCTCTATTTCTATGAAGCCTTCCTTACTTGCTCCACCAAGTCAGGTGATTATCCTCTGAGCCAAGCTTGTCTTAATAGTCCCATTGCTTACCACATAGAACTGTAGCCATGGGTTACATATTCATCTCCCTCAGTGGACTGGGAGTTCTCTGAGGCAGGACCTATATCTGGATAGTTTTGGATGTCCAGAACCTAGCACAACCTGGCAGTCAGCAGGACCTCAATAAATATTTTTTGAATGACCCTATGGTTTTTCCAGTAGTCATGTACAGATGTGAGAGTTGGACCATCTCTCAGAAGGCTGAGTGCCAAAGAATTGATGCTTTCAAACTATGGTGCTGGAGAAGACTCTTGAGAGTCCCTTGGATGCAAGGAGAGCAAACCAGTCAATTCTAAAGGAAATCAGTCCTGAATATTCATTGGAAAGACTAATACTGAAGCTCAAGCTCCAATATTTTGGCCACCTGATGTAAAGAGCTGACTCATTGGAAAAGACCCTGATGCTGGGAAAGATGGAGGGCAAGAGGAGAAGGGGGCGACAGAGGATGAGATGGTTGGATGGCATCACTGACTCAACGGACATGAGTTTGAGCAAACTCTGGAAGATAGTGAAGGACTGAGAAGCCTGGTGTGCTGCAGTCCATGGGGTCGCAAATAGCTGGACATGACTTAGCAACTGAACAACAAAAAATTTATCTGAGACTTGGTCAGGAATAGGGATAGAGCACAGGTGGAGGAGGAACCTGTAGAGGAAAGAACAAGTAGCAAGCAACCTGCCTTCCCCAACTCAGAGAAATAACACACATGTCAAGACCAGAACCCTGGGCTCTCCCACCAGAGGCCTCTAGAGCCTGATTCTGGGGCAGGTCCCCATCTAAGGACTTGAGGTTTTATATTTTCTGGTTTTCACTGCTTGATCTTGCAGCTGATCTGGGCTCGGGCTCCAAGGCCACAGCCACCTCCTATAGAGTCAAGTTGCCTGCAATTCCCATGCCTGTGACCTTCTGAAGACCCTACCTGAATATGCCCAGCACTACCCTACAAGGGAGGTCTCCTAGGATCCAGGCCAGAGTTGACCAGTTGACCAATGACCAATGAACATTGTGGTAACTCACTGCAGCTCTAGATGGAAGGTCTTCTCGATGGGGTCGAATAAGTCACCCTCCTTCTTTAAGCTTTTATTTACTTCATCATCAGTAATCATTGGGATATCTTGCAGCCTTTTCCAAACACTCAGGCCAAATGTCCCTGTGATTTAACCAGACCCAGTTCAGTAGCAAGGACTGGCCAGCCCCTCCCTCCTCTAAACACTCTGTCCCTCCACCCTCAAGAGGCAGCCAGCAATCCCTTATTCCTGGCCTACACCTGACTATGCCCAACATATCCCAGGCATTATGCTAGCTACTTGACAAATATCTGGAGGAGTCAGACCCTAGGGTATACTTGGAGTTCAGGCCTGAAGCATCCTGCCCCACAAATAGGCTATGATGGAGAGGGTGCTATGGCAATGACTGAATAGTCCTCAGTCAGGCTTTAAGTGGCTCACATATAAAATAGTAATGGTACATGACTGTCAGGCATCTATCAGCCACCTATCAGATGTGAGGTTAGGAATGGGTCCGTGGAGGATCAGGGCTGGGGTAGAAAGTAGGTAGTAAGAATAGAGAAATATGAGCCCTACTTCTGGGCAGGGCATAGTGAGTTGTAGGCCAATTTCATGCTGCAGAATTCTTTTTAATTCAGTAAAATAAAACAGATGTGTTACAAAGTCATATTTTACAAATCACTGGAGAAGAATAAGATTATCACCTCACACCAACCAGAACGGCCATCAGCAAAACGAACACAAATAATGAATGTTGGTGAGGATTTGAAACAAAAGGAACCCATGTACACCATTTGTGGGAGTGCGAATGAGTGCAGCCATTGTGAAAAACAGCATGGGGGTTCTCAAAAATTAGAAACAGGACCACCATACAATCCAACCGCTCCACTCCCGGGGATACATCCAAGAAAAAATTCAAAAAGATAAACACAGCCCAGTGCTCATAGCAGCTTTATTTATAATTGCCAAGATACGGAAGCAACCTAAGAAGCTGTGGCATGTATATTAGTACATACAATGGAAAGCTACTCAGTCATAAAGAAGGAACAACATTTCACCATTTGCAGCAACAAGAATGGACCTTGAAGGCTATATGCTAAGTGAAATAAGCTAGTCAGTCAAAGACAAACATTGTATCACTTATAAGTGGAATCTAAAAAATATAACAAACTGATGAACATAATAAAAAAGAAGCAGACTCACAGATACAGAGAACAAACCAGTGATTACCAGTGGGGAGGTACAAACTATAGGGTGTAAGACAGGCTCAAGGATGAACGCTGCCCAACACAGGGAATTCAGCCAAGATTTTGTAATAACTATAAATGGAAAGTAACCTTTAAAAATTGCATTTAAAAAAAAAACCACTGGAAAGCTGTAGAAGCAAAGAAGACTAGACAAACCAAAGTTACAGAAAGGAAAGAGTCCTTCCAGAAGAACTAAAATTGGGAGCTGCTTTCTTCTCTGGGAGCATTTTTCTGAGTATGGGCACATGGTGAGTGAGAATCAGGCTCTGTTTAGCAAAAGAAAGATACCTGAAGATAGGGAAACCAGCAGAGTTTCTAAGAGCCAATCTGGCTGGCCTGACAGATTAAGTCTAGTGGAATCCCAAAGGCACAGTTGTTTTCCCTACAGGAGCGCTTAGAGAATATGACTCAGTGAGAAAAAAAGAGAAATCTTGCCATTTGTGACAACAGGGGTGGCTCCACAAAGTACTGTGTTAAGTAAAACGAGTTAAAGAAAGACAAATGCCTCTTGATCTCATTTATATAATCCAAAAAACAAAACAAACAAAAACAGACTTAGAGACACATAGGACAAATGAGCAGTTGCCACATGGAAAGAAGACTGGGGCCTGCAGTTGCTTGAGTTCGGGGGGTTGGGCTAGACAGACAGGATGAGCTCACTAGGAGTCAAGAGTCTCACTGGAGGAAGAAGCCAACAACAAACACAGCAGCCTTTACCCTGGAATCAACGGAACACAGAAGTCAACTAGGCGCCTGAAGCTGCAGCCCAGCCCCAGCCCGGCTCACTTCCCAACTGCATTGAGACGAGAAGCGCTATGCAGAGGAAAGAGCAGCGCACTGGAGGAAAATCGTATCAGCTTCAGTCTTTACAGTTTCTTTTCTACAAAGTTCAGGAAAGCTCAGCTTGATTTGGGTTGGGTTTTTGTTTGGTTTGGTTTCACTGGAGTTTTTCTATAAATGACATGTGAAAAGGCAGGAAAATATAACCAATAATCAAAACAAGAAATAGGCATTAGAATCAGACTCATAGATAATTCAGACATTGGAGGTAATAGGTAAAAACTTTAAAACAGCTATTGTAAAAGTGTTAAACAAAATAAAGGAAAATATGAACAGAATGGGGGAAAAGAAGCAGAATTTCAACCATTAATTGAAATTTGTAGAAAAAAATCAAATGAGTATTCTAGAACTAAAAAATACAGTATCTGGATGGATTTAATAGCAGGCTGCATACAGGAGCAAGATTAATGAACTGGAAAGCAGGTCGGTAGAAAATATCCAAACTGGAATGCAGAGATAGAAAAAAAATAAATGGAAGGAACAGAAGAGAGAATGAGAGACATGGAACAACTATAAAATATATAATTGATCAATAAATGTATGATCAATAAATACATAAATAGATGTTCAACCTCACTACTCATCAGGGATTCAAATTAAAATCACAATAAAATGCCACTACATATTCCCCAAAATGGCTAAAATTTAATGCAATGACAATGACAATACCAAGTGTTTACAAAGTTATGAGACAGTACGAGTTGCTGTATGCAGCTGGTGAAAGAGTGGAAACTGGTAAGCACTTTGAAAGATAGTTTAGCAGGATCTACTGAGACTCAATGTGTATACTCTGTGGTTCAGCAATTCCACTATAAACATATATCTAACAGAAATTCATACATTTGTTCAAAAAAAAAACCTGTGTGAGGGTGTTCATAGCAGTGTTTATTTTTAATAGCCTGAAATAGCCCTAATGCCCACCAACAGTAGCACAGATAGATAAAGGATGGTATCAACAACAGAATGCCACTCAGCAGTAAGAATGAATGAGCTACTACAGTCAATGAATGGCTGAATGACACAAACATACGGTGTTTGAGAGAAAGAAGCCAGACACAAAGGAGAAACTATCAAATGACTCCATTTAGACAAAGTTCAAAGCCAAACTAACATAAGCTTTGGATTTAAGAATCACAACAGTGGTTACTTTTGGAAAGGAGTAGGTAGAGACAGTGCAACAGGAGGTGAGGGGAGCCCTGAGTGCTGGTGATGTTCTGTTTCTTGACACAATGGTGGTTATATACCTATATGTTTACTTCCTGAAAATTCACTAAGCTGAAAACACTTTTGGTTTGTGTGCTTTTCATTACATATGTTATACCTCAAGAATTAAGTTTATTTTTAAAAAGAAAATGGAATGTACCTTATCAGATATATGATCTGATATACAAAGGCAAATAGTGTTGAGCAGATGAGTGACTGAGCAGATGGACAGACTGCTGAATGGACAATTGACACTCACACCTTGTGATACTATTTGAGGAAAGACAGCTGCTGTGGTCTGAAACTCCCACCCCATGGGATATGAGGTTTACGCCAGCTTGTACAGGGTCAGGGCCAGGAAGGGCCATGGGACATGACAGAGCTTCAGCAGGACCATCCATACCAATGGCGTCACCAGAGAGTTTCCAAGCCTTGACGTCCCGGTCCTGGCCAGCACTGATAACCAGCTGGAGGCTGTCCACATATAGGATGTCTGTCACACTATCCAAATGGGCCTTCCAGGTAATCAGAAGCTGGGGTGGAATTAGGGAAATGGTCTTGCCAGCCTCAACCTACATGGGACAGTGCAAGAGAATTAATTAAACTCCCAAGACACTGGCTCGTCAGAGGGCACCCAGGGCTGAAGGTAGCAGAGGCTTCTGGAAGGAGCTGGGACATGAGCCAGGGTTCTAGTTCTAGATATACCCCCACATGAACTTTCTGGTGCCCTTAGGTAAATCCAAGCACTTCTCTGGCCCTCACTGATCCCTTCGGTAAAATTAAAAAAAAAAAAAAATTTGCATATTGTTGTATTGCTTGCCAGCTTCCTGTGTACAGACTTCATTTTAGCATCAGAATAACCTTATGGGATGTGTATGGGTCTCACCACTGCAGAGAGGAGAGAAGTGAGAGTCAGAAACATTCAGTAACCAGTCCAGAACCACACAGCTAGGAAGTGATGGGGCTAGATAAGAACCCAGGTCTTTTTTTCAAGATATTTAGTTGGGCATCAGGCATGGAATAGGGTGAGAAATGGGGTGATAAATCACATTGCACTATGAAAGAATAAAATCCTACTTAACTGGAAAATGAGTGTAAATATCCAAGACTATTTTCAAATAAAACAAAATTAATGAAGGAGGACATGTTTTATCATACTTGAGTATGTTACGTCACAGTAATAAAAACTAGACAACGGAAGACAATATCTCAGAAACCAACCCAAATATATATTTAAAACGTTGATAAATGACAAGAATGGAAGGAAATTGGTGGTAATAGGGGACAGGATTCAATCAACAGTGTTGGAATTCCTGAGAAACTAAGTAGTGAAACTTAAATCATTGTCTTATATCTTATAAGGAAACACTAGAAGGGTTGAAGAATCCTTTTTAATGAAACCATAAAACATTGAAGAGAAAGAATGAGTGACTATTATCTCTGAATTATTATCTCTGATAAGAAAGTGATAAGCAACAGGAAATATCACAATGGGAAGAAAAACTGACCATCAAAAAATATGTTGTAATTCAAAACTCATCATAAATTAAAAGGCAAATGACAAACTGGGGGGAGGGGATGTTTGTAATACATAGGACAGGCAATGAGTTAATATCTTTCAATATATTTTAAGATGATTGTACATTATTTATAAAAGATGGTCACCACAAAAGAAAAATGGACCAAGGACATGAAGAGGTAATTCACAAAATATATATAGCCAAAAAAATAAGGACAGATGTCAATATAAGCAAAGATATTTTCATAAAATCAAAAGAAACTATTTATATCTAAAAATCAGCTAAAAGGTTTTTTTTCACTTTAAACATTTATTTATTGAATGCCTTCTATATCTATCAGGGGGCACTCACTCAGATAAATACTGTAATGATAAAAACTTTATGCTGTCAAGGATAAAGCAAAACAAACTAATAAAGTGAAAACCTATATAAACTTTCTGGAATGCAGTATGGCAGTACACACTAAAGGCTTTAGATTTATGTCCTTTTACATACTACTTCCTTGGGATAAATTACCAGATGTGTAGATAAACAACTACAAACAAAGATTTGTTAAAAAAAAAAAAAAGAATATTTGCTCTATCGTTTTTATAGCTTTTAAACACAGTTTTATTGAAATACAATTCACATACAACTTACCTATTTAAAGTGCTGGCTTCAGTGGTTTTTCATATATTCAGAGTTGCAACCATCAACATAACCAATTTTAGACAGTTTATCACCAGTTGACCTATATTCTTGCCAATATTTGGCATTGCCTGTCCTTTCAGTTTTAGTCATTCTGGTAGATATGCAGTGATATCACCTTTTGGTTTTAATTTGCATTTTCCTGACAACTAAGGAAAAGGTGCTCAAATTCACTAGTCATCAGGGAAATATCAAGTGATTTTTGAACTATGTAGATGCATTATCTGGGCTTCCCAAGGTGGCCTTATTGGTAAAGAACCCACCAGGAGACATAAGACACATGGGTTCGATCCCTGGGTTGAAAAGATTCCCTGCAGGAGGGCATGGCAACCCACTCCAGTATTCTTGCCCAAAGAATCCCATGGACAGAGAAGCCTGGCAGGCTACGTTCATAGAGTCACAAAGACTGGGACGCGACTGAAGCGACTTAGCACACACGCAAATGCATTACCTTAACTCAAGAAAATACATATTTTCATTATTTTTTAAAGAAATTTATGGAGAAGGCAATGGCACCCCACTCCAGTACTCTTGCCTGGAAAATCCCATGGACGGAGGAGCCTGGTAGGCTACAGTCCATGGGGTCGCTAATAGTCGGACACGACTGAGCAACTTCACTTTCACTTTTCCCTTTCATGCACTGGAGAAGGAAATGGCAACCCACTCCAGTATTCTTGCCTGGAGAATCCCAGGGACAGCGGAGCCTAGTGCGCTGCCATCTTTGGGGTCGCACAGAGTCGCACACGACTGAAGCGACTTAGCAGCAGCAGCAGCAGCAGCATGACCTCAGGGCCTTCACTGCAAAGATCAAAGCCCATGGAAGGTGCGCTTATGTGTGTATGTGTATAAATGTGTATGCACATGAGTGTATTTGGTGTGTGCATACTTATGTTTCACTGGTTAATAGTGACTTCTGGTGAGTAGAAAACCTTTTCCACATCAATCAGACAACCTTGAACAGAAAACATGAAAGATTCAGAATCTCAGTGTGGGAACCATGGTTCCAACTCATTGGTGGGGCTCAGAGGCACTTTTCTCAGCAATTGCCCAGTAATCATCCTACCTTTTTCTCCTCTGGGGGACTGTAGTTTTGGAGGCTGACCTGAATCTGTTCAGAAATTAAGAACCGAAACTTGTTGATCTCACTAGGATGGTTCGTCTGCTTGTCAGAATGTGCGCAGTAATCCTTGATGTCCCAGATCTAGGCACAAAGCATGGATTAGTAGCCCAGCACTCCTTGACCTCCAACACCTACTCCCTCTGAGGGTCCCTCCCAGATCATTTCTCTTCACCTCAGGGGGCTGGTTCTTACTCACCCCCCTGAGGGGACCACGGCATCTTCTAGGCCAGACCTTTAGCTAGCATACAGGGAGAGTGTGACCGACCCAAAGACGGGACATTCACACCTCACATCACCACAAAGCACAAAATCAGCTCCTGAGACAGCTGATCACAGATCAGATGCACAGCTGGGGGTGAGGGAGTAGCAGGAAGAGACTTCTAAAGCACAGGACCCACAGGAAGGCTTCTGGGCAGGGGACCTCCTGACCAAGCCCTCCCTCACTTCCCTGGGCCCACGAGGGCAGGCAAAGGCTCTGAGGTAACCTACCCCACCACCCACTGTGTTACAAGTGAAACGAGTGCCCAGAGGGCATAGGGACTAGGCAAGGACCACAGATGGCAAAGAGGTGGCCAGAGCCTGGCTCATGCCAGCCCCTCAATTCCAATGTCAGTTCTTCCTCACCTTGATGCATCCTTTGCAATCCCCTGTGACAAGAATCCAGTCATTTTGATCCGTGGCCATGGCACCCACAACCACATCCCCCTTTTCTACAGAGTCCACAGGGAACTTGCCCAGCAGGCCTCCACTCCCGTGGATGGACCAGGCATAGATGTAACCGTCCATGCAGCTGCTCAGCAGGGCAGCCGAGTGTGGCAGGCGAGGCCTGGTCTGTAAGAAAATTATCTGTGCGAGAGAGGTAAACCCGCTCAGGGGTGCTGGGAGCCAGAGCTCACCTGTGGCACGGTGCTGAGAGGCCTGGGCAAGGAGCCACACCCACCTGGTCCCCCAGTTTCCTAGACGCCCAGTGAGAACAGTGATGGAATACCACCTTACCTACCCCGTTGGTGACCAGGAACGTTTGGCCAGACTATGAGCTCCCCAAGGACTGGGATTTGTATCTTTTTTGTTTACGACTTTATCCCATACGACACTGCCTGACACATCATGATAGATCAATGAACGGTTACTGAATGAAGACATACACGTTTGATTTGTTCTAAGGCTCAAAGAAGATTTTCTAAAGACCTGTACTCAACTCAGAAAGATGTAGAAAACAAACTCATTCCCCTTGATATACTCGTACAGTGAAATGCCAGGGTTTGATCCCTAGTCCAGGAAGATTCTACATGCCACAGAGCAACTCAGCCCACGTGCCACAACTACCAAGCCCACGCTCTAGTTCCCATGAGTCGTAATTACTGAAGCCGCATGTCCTAGGGCCCATGCTATGCAACAAGGGAAGCCAACACAATGAGAAGCCTGTGCACCTCGACAAAGAGTAGCCTCTGCTCACAGCATCTAGAGAAAGGCCTGTGCACAGCAATGAAGACCCAGAGCAACCAAAAATAAAACTAATTAACTAATTTTAAAAAAAGTTAAAACCTCAGTGTGACACCATGAAGGCTGATGAGGTGAAAATATTTCCAAGACACAACAGGCAAAGGATTCATTTCCAGAACATATAGACAGCTCCAAGAAATTAACACAAAAAAGAAGGGAATAGGATATGAATATACATTTATTCCACTGAAGGAATGCAAATGTCTAACAAATATACAAAAAGCTCAACATCACAAATTACCAAAGAAATATCAAAAGACAATGCTATTTTCCACCTACCAGACTGGCAGAAATGAAGACAAGGCTGATGTCTAGAACTGGCTTAGTGTGAGGCCAAAGGCAGACTCATGTACTTTTAAAGAAATGTCCATTTAAGAAAATAATCTTTTAACCTAACAAAGGAATAAGCTGAATCCAAATTACTAATGAGAAAATATATCCATAATATAGCATAGTTAAATTTAAAAAGCAAATGCACATAGCTATATAATTTAACATCACTTCCCTAAAAAAAAAAAAAAAGACAAAGCTAAACCAACCTGTTAGTAGTGATTGTGATTACTGCTGTTGGGGGATGAGATGGAGTACACAGTGAGAAATACGGACCTTTTATTTTTTGCTTTACACATATTTCTATTTTTTTTAACCAACACTACTTTTTTAAGTTTTGGAGGGTTTTTTTAAGACATTTTTTTAAAACAGAGGAAAGCACATTCAGAACCTGAAGGAGAGAAGGTCCAGCCACTGGTAGCTCTCTGCTCCATCCCACAGGACCCAGTCCCACAGGACACTGCTCCCCTGTTCTTGAGTCCCAGAAACTGGGCCATGGAGCAGCCCTGCTGCAACCTACAGCTATTAATTATATTCTCACTGGGCTCATGGTAGGAACCTAGGAGACCCATATAGAATTACCCTATTATTTCAGATTAAACCTGGAAGGGGCCTTAGAGGTCACCTTACCCAGGGGTGACAGCAAAGGGAGATGTGTCCAAGGTCAGAAAGGGAGAAGGTACAGGAGGAAGAACAAAGATAACCCAATCCCCACTCAGGTGTCACGCAAAATTCAGGAGGGCATTTCACCAGCGGGTTCTGAAAATGCCACATCTCCTTCCCAGTCTAGCCCCCAACCAGGAAGAAACACTCCTCTCCTCCCTAGACAGACCCCCACACTGGGGACTCCCCGCAAATGGCAGCCCTGTAGCCAAGATCCTGAGCACTGCCATCATCTCCAACAGGCCTCTCCAGGTCCTGGGAAAACGAGGCTGGGCCCCCAGACCCCCAGGTGCCACATCTCCAGTCCGCATCCCAACTGTGCAGCCCCTGGCTCACAACCCAGCCCCTGCTTGAGCGTGGCCAACCTTCTCCACCGATGCATTGGACTGCAGCAACAGCTTCTTCTGGAAGTCTGCTTTTTTCCTTTCAGTCTCTTTGAGAGTTGAGTGTCTGCCAAGGGGTAATCTTGACTGACTGAGGCTTCTAGCACTGAGAGGTTTCTGGGGAAAAAAAAAAAATGAGCCTCCCAGTTCAGCTTGAGACAATCTCTGGGGAACAGAGACAGAGGCAAATGTTGAAAGAGTGGTCACCCCCCACCAAAGATACAGCTGGGTGTCCAAAGGATCCTGGGCATAAAGACACTCCAATGCTGGGGAATCTCTGGTTTAAGTTACCGGCAGCTTCTGCTCTCAGGGCAGAGAGCGCAGTTGGCTTTTGGGGAAGCCCCCTCCTTCATCCTGGGAAAGACACTCTGGCTAGAGGTGAGGACCAAGGGGTGTGTATGTGGTTGTGCAACCCTGACACTTCAAGGATGGTCTGAGAGCCTGAGTGACAGGCATGCATATATCCAGCAGGTCGTGTGGGTCGAGGTGCAGACTGCCCTGCACCTCACAAGCCCTCTGTGTCTGGGGAAGGTGCGGTTCCTCATTCAAGCCCAGCTCCCCGGAATGGGAATCAGACTGCAGGTGCTGAGACGATCTGACTGGTCCCTCAAGCCCCTCACTGGAGATCACGGTTTTAACGGTTAAGGGTCAGAAGCCAATGCATCTTGGGTCAGCAGGAGAGAGTAGCTACCCCCTGCTCTTCCTTCCAACTCCCCTACTCCAAAACAGGGCTGTCAGACAAGCCTGGGAAGGTTAACCTGGGGCAGAGGCCAGGACTCAGAGGAGGAGGGAAGTGGTGGCTGCCTCTGGGCTTCAGACCCCTACAGCTCATTCTCTGGGGCAGGAGGCATGGTGGCTCATCTTAACCTGGGTGATGGGAGCCCAAGGACAGAGAAAGGCTTTAGCCTCAGATGTACCCTTGACCCTCGAGCCTGCAGACACTAGGTCTGAACTGGCCGTGCTCCTGGAAGAGACTGGGCCCAGGCCTGAGGCAGCCATGGGCCTAATCGGAAGGGACCCCATCCAGGCCTGGCCAAGGAGCCTCCTCAGGTGGTGGTGACACGGGGTGGCCACCTTCAGGGGCAATGGCTTTGCCAGCTCCTTGTCTCTGGGGTGTCTCATCACTGGAGGCGCCGACATCAGGTTCCGCCGCAGTCTGGCATTAACTGTGGCCGCGGAGCTGAGGCCCGGGGGCTGTGGGTGCGGTTTGTAAGCCCACTTCTGCTGCTCGACACAGGGCTTGCTGGGCCTGTGGCTATCCAACAAACAGTTGTCCACATCCTTCACCTGTGCATGGGAGGGAGCCCTGTGAAGCGCTGCTGCCTCCCAGAGGGAAGGGAGGCCTCCCCGCCCAATGTCAACACCACAGGGCCCTCTGGGTGCGCTGGGCTTGCTTCCCAGAAACCCTGTGCCCTTAATGGCATCGAACCAGGGCTTAGAAGCCTGTCCCCAGGGCACCCATGGGCAGGGGACAGAGCCCATGAAGGACTCAATCTCCTTATCTATAAGTGGACAGTGCTTTCCAAGCATTTTTGAGGTAGTTTTTAGTCTGAAGGAAAACTCCAAAGTGTAAAATAGACAAAAAGCTGAAGCATTCTGGAGAAGCTGCTGTAATAGCTTCCAAGCCTCTCTCCACAACAAGTTTGGAAAACTACTGCATGGGGCGACCCCAAAGGCCCCTTCCAGCTTTAATCTGCAAAGATACAGTCATTCAGAGACTGTGGGGGCTCCCCAAGTCCTACCAAGAGCCCAGTGAGCCCAGAGCAGTAATCTGTATTAGTGATGGGCCAATGTGAGCCACATTCAAGAAGACAATAATCTCCTCGGGAGAATAGGACTAGAGCCACAAGGCTCTAGAGTCAGACAGCCTGGATTTGGATCTATTACTTGATGGCTGTGTGACCTCAGGAGAGATACTTAACCTCTCTGTGCCTGTTTCCTCATCTGTCAAATGGGGATAATTATAAGAACTATCACCTACCTCCCTAGCTCCCAAACTCCTTCAGAACAAGTCACCATCACTCCCTCCACCTCCCAGGGCATCCCTGACCCACCCCCCAGCCCTACATGGTTCTGGCCCACAGCTGAGAAAGCAGGAAGCGGACAACGTGCTTCTGCTGACCATACCTTCTTGGGCAGCAAGGGCAAGGGGCTCTGAGAGGCGTTGAACTTGAGGATGGGCCTGAAGGTGCCGATGTTCCAGAACAGGATGTCCCCGTTATAGGAGGAGGTGGCAATGAACTGGTTCTGGTACTTGGCCATGCTCAGGACATCCTCCGTGTGGAAGGTCTGCCAGTGGTAGCATAAGAGCACTGGCTTGATCTTGTGGAACCTGCGCACGTGCCCGGAGGCAGGAGGGTGGAGCGCTCAGCCTTCTTGGTATCCTGGGAGAACATCCAAGCCTCTAGGATTCCAAGCACTGACCCAGAGGAGGATGCCTCCAGAGGAGGCATAGAGCAGAGTTGGAGCTCTTCCCTGCTGACTGCAATAACTGAGCATCTGCTATGTGCCTGCTGTAAAGGCCCGGTCCTAGGGGCTTCACATACACTAATCTTACATATTTGCCCCATTCAGACACCTGAGTAACAACTCAGGCTGAAAGAAGGGGAAACCACGACCCTAGAAAGGCTCTCTGAAGAGGATGGGACCCTACACTATTTTACACTATAGGCTATTCCTCTGCCTATAATGTCGTTCCTGCCCCCAGCCCCTAACTGCTTCACTAAGACCTCTCCTGCTCACTCTTCGGATCCCACTCCACCCATGACATCTCAGATGACCCTTTTCTGATGGCCCCTACACTAGATCAGATTTCGTCCCCTCCCCATAGAAACCTGTATTTTTTTTTCATAGCACTGAGCAGACTATCATTATAAATTATTTGATTAGTGTCTGAGTTCCAGGAGGATGGAGACTTCATATTCTTGCTTATATCCATTCCCAGCACCTAGTACAAAGCCTATTGGCCTCATGGAGTGATGAATAAGTGGATAGATGAGAGGACGAAGCAGTAAACCTCACCCTGCACTAACTTCCTGCTTGGTGTTCCAACCGTCAGCAAAGTTAGGGATGGAGGAACCCATCTTTAGTAAAGAGAGAAGAGTCAGCTGCCCTCACCTCCCATGTGTACCCTGGCCGGTGGTGGTGATTTCCTCGCTCAGTTGTGTCCGACTCTTTGCAACCCTATGGACCGTAGCCAGCCAGGCTCCTCTGACAATGGAATTCTCCAGGCAAGACTACTGGAGTGGGTTGCCATTTCCTTCTCCAGAGGATCTTCCTGTCCAAGGGATCGAATTCGGGTCTCCTATGTTGCAGGCAGATTCTTTACTGTCTGAGTCAAATCAGGGAAGCCCTGCACCCTGGATACTCACGTGTAGTAAGTGATTCTCTTACTCCATCCAGTCGTGTAGAAGACTTTGTTCATGTGGACAATCCCACTAATCTATTGAAGATGAAAGGAAACAGGACTCTAAGGTACCTCAGAGAAAATTGCCACAGGCCCCAAATGTCTTCCTAACCATACCAAGCAAGAAATCCAAACTCTCCATGATGATGAGACTTCCCTAGCAGTGAAACCACCATGTTTTTTTTCAGAGTGCTCTCACATCCCATTATCCATGTGATGGACTTGGAGGTGGCAGATTGGGTAAGTGTCCATGTCCATCTTATAGGGGACAGGAGGGAAGCCAAAAAGTGACCTGGCTAAGGTCAAACAACTGAGTCATAGGATCCGGACCAGTCCCTAATCCCTGGCTTCTTGGCCAAGTGCTCCTTCTGAGTTTCTTAAAGAACTGTGTCACAAGTTTGTAATAGGCTCAAATCCCAAAGAGGAACTGCTGGCCTTGCACTTTGCCACACCCACAGACCTTCCCCACAACCCTGGCAGGCATCTCCCAAATAGGGGTATGGGTGGCTCTGAATCACATGACCCCACTGCCAACAATGCCACCTAAAGCGCTAAGATGTAGGGTGCCTGTGTGCTCAGTCGTGTCTCTTTGCGACGCCGTGGACTACAGCCCACCAGGCTCCTCTGCCCATGAAATTCCCCAAGCAAAAATACTGGAGCAGTTTGCCATTTTCTATCTCAGGGGATCTTCCTGACCCAGGGATCGAACACATGTCTCCTGAGTCTCCTGCATTGGCAGGTGGATTCCTTACCACTGAGCCAGCTGGGAAAACCCTCCCAAGATATAAGATGAGAAGAGCTAACACACTG
Source organism: Okapia johnstoni (assembly GCA_024291935.2). NCBI lineage: Eukaryota > Metazoa > Chordata > Mammalia > Artiodactyla > Giraffidae > Okapia > Okapia johnstoni. The sequence goes on along the minus strand of CM044324.1, from coordinate 51,580,029 downwards.
AAAGAGCAAGAGTAGCTGACATCTGAAGAATGTCTGTGGAGGACAGGCCCTATTATCTATCTTCATGTTATTTATTTTAACATTTTTTTTATGTAGACCATTTTTTGTCTTTATTGAACTTGTTACAATATTGCTTCTGTTTTATGTGTTGCTTTTTTTTGGCCTCAAGGCATGTGGGATCTTAGCTTCCTGACCAGGGATCAATCCCTCACCCCCTGCAATAGAAGGTGAAGTCTTAACCACTGGACCTTCAGGAAGTCTCAACTATCTTCGTTTTATGCACAAAGGCTCAGGGAGGCACAAAGCCAGGGAGTCTGTGTGCATAGCCTTTCAGGCAGATATGAAAAATAGCACGTCCTGGGGTCACAGGAGTTGTGAGGGGCCCCCAGGCCCCAGCTGATGAGCCAGACTGACCTCTAACTGGTCCGCGTTGGGGAAGGTCAGCAGGCATTCGCCAACACTGTAGTTCCACATCTTCACGGTGCCATCACGCAGACCCGTGAGCAGGCACCCCTCTGACTCATCCAGGGACATGGCGGTCAGCTCCACTTGCTGGTCACAAGTCACTGAGAACTCCATCAGCCTCCTGCCCGTCATGACCTCCCACACACTCACTATGCCGCTCAGACAGCCGCTCACCACCTGTAGGGGAGCACACAGCCGGGGCTCCTGGGGCAGGGAAGGCCCCCACTCTGAAGGGCAGCCACCAGCTGGCATGACTGCGGGTAGCCCAGCCACCACTCAGTGTACCGAGAAGACAGGTGCTCTGGGCCCTCCTGCTGCAGGACAACCCACTCTTGAAAACAGGCCTTCCTCTGCCCTGTGCAAAGTGGCACAGTTCTTTTAGAAGGAACCGCTTTGGTGAAGTTCCCTTTAACTCTGAAATGAAATTTATCAGAATCTTTCCAGAGAAAATCATATCTAATCCAGAAAAGACACTTACTGAAAAAGCATTAACCATGGAGGATAGGAAAAAACAACAGGAAATACACTAACGACTCCCTAAGCAGGGAAATGTTGGGTAAAGATAGGTCACCCCACCTAAAGCAACATCACGACTGTGACAATGAAACAGTAACAGGGTTTGTTACTTCAGACTATCGTTCCCACTGAGAACACCTAGAAAAGCTGGATAAGGGGGATTTTTTTTTAAACTGTTTAAGGACATTGAGCCGCCCTAAGGTATGAGGAGTGGTGGTGCCAGGAGCCAGAACAAGAGGAAAACCCAAAGAGGTAAGCTCTGGCCTCCCACCGCCAAGGCCACATTGCAGCAGACAGAGCCACCCACCTGGAGCCTGGGCCATGAAATGGGTACCAGTGGGAGGGGGCAGAGGGCCCAGGAGCCCTTCCTTTCCCCACACTTCAGAATCTACATGCCCAGTTGCTCTGCCCAATGCAGAGATCTCTGCTCAGGACCACAGCCTGGGCCTCCCTCCCCTTCCATAACAAAGCTGAACCATGGTTTCTGTGGAAATGACCTCCAGAAGCAACACCCACCCCAGGATCCTCAAAGAGCAGCCAACACCCTGTGTGCCAGCACACACAGTGGAAAGAAGGCTGCCCGTCCAGAACTGACCTGGGGTGGTAGCCAGGGGCACACAGGCTCAGAGGAGTTTGGTGACCCACTGGCCTCTTGGTGGAGCTCCAGTCTCCCCCAGGGCGACCCCTGTGCAAGACAGCTGCTCGCTGACCTCCTGCTGCCCTGTACCACCACCCAAGCTCTGAGAGTCCTGCCCCATCCAGCCCCTTGTGCCTGCTGCCGGCCATAGAGATGAGCTGCTGCCCACTGACCTGCTTGAAAACCTTGCTGTAGAGGACGGCGCACAGGGGCGTGCTGTAAGTCGTGGTCTTCTCCTCTGTTTTCCCAGGCCCCTGTGTCTCCAGGTACCCTTTTAGGATTCCAATCTGTAGGGGAGGACAGGCAGACAGTTGGGCAGTCAGAAGGGCCTGCTCTCAGTGACTGGCCCCAGAGAGAAACTTCCAGTAAACCAAGAGACAAAGACATCCTCAACAGCCTGCAGAATTGCTGACACCTCACCCCAACCAACTTCATGCCCCCACTTCCTGAGATCAGAGTTTCCAAACCCTAGAGCTCCTACAACCCCAAAGCCCAAGTCCAAGGTCCCTTTTATAACTTCTGAAAAGCATAAAGCCTCGATCTGGTGTCCCCTCATCCAGGAAGCCTTCCCTGACTGCCTTGGCCTCCAGCCAGGCTCAGGATCCTTTCTCTGTGCTCCATGAAGCACCCAGCACACATCTACATCATAACGCACAGCATTTTCTATTAAAATTATCTGTTATGCTAGCTACTCCCCCATGAGTTCTTTGAGGGATGGGCCAGTACCTAATTAATATACTCTCTGCTTTGAAATGGACTTCAAAGATCTGTTGAATTCAACAAGCACTGACAGCTGTCCTAACACTCAGCAGAGGGGAAGGAACCCACCAACTCCCTTTGCAGGACACCTGCCCTCTGGGAGAGTCAGCCGAGGACACAAGGACACTGTGTGTGTCACCTGGCCAACAGAGGGAAGAAGAGTCACGTAGAGCTACCACTTCCTCTCAACCATAGATAACACCCTCGTCTCCCTTTCTGGATCGGACCTCTTCTACTGGCTGCCAAGCATCCCTGTAGCCCCCTAACCTCCATCGTGTCACAGCCCCCCGAACCGGCACCCTGGACAGTCAGCCCCTTGTGCTTCTCGCAGGCTGTCCTGTCCTAGGGGTTCAGGGTAGACCTCACATGGGCACCAGCTAAGTCATGGCTCACAGACAGGCTTCACGGCACGTCCCTCCAGGTTCTCTCCTTCAGAGGGACTGCTCAGGTGTGGGTGTGGGCCCTGCCCTCCTGGGGTTCATGATTTGGCAGGAAAGACAGTCATGTAGCCATGACAAGACAGAGTCATAAGGGCTGTGATCCAGGGTAGGCAAGGGAGCTTGGAGTGAAGGCTTCTAATCTAGCCTGGGGGTCAAGGTGGGCTTCCAAAAGGAGAGACCAGAGGAGGCAAAGGTCAAGAGAGCAGCAAGAGCAACATAGAGGGTGACCACTGGGGGGCTAGAAATAGTCCTCCAGGAAATCGCAGGGGACAGCACTTTGAGAGCCAGGCCACAGAGCCCAGCGGCTTTGTCCTCATGGAATAAAGCAGTCTCAGTCAGGACAGGATGTGACCACCCCTCGGTGTCCTGTGGGTCAGCAGACCATGGCCATGGCCCCTCCCCTCCTCGTGTAGCCACGGCCCACCTCCCTCCCGCACAGCACTCACTGAATAGGTGCTGCAGATGAGTGAGTTGTCCTCTTTGTGGAAGTAGATGCTGGTGATGGGGCAATGTCCCAGGGCAAAATGCTTCCCGCAGAAGGACTGAAGGCACTGGTAGTCTTGCAGGTCCCAAACGCGAATATTCTGGGGGTGGGAAATCAGCAAAGAGGTCAAGAGTGGGTCCTTGGGCATGCGGCTGGCCCAAGGCCTGGGGGTGCTCCTGGGAGCACAGCCACCGCGCTAAGTCACTGCCACAGACCACAAGCCTATAACAGAGACACCATGCATGTGTGCTTAGTTGCTCAGTCATGTCTGACTCTTTGTGACCCCATGGACTGCAGCCTGCCAGGCTCCTCTGTCCATTGGATTTCCCAGGCAAGAATACTGGAGTGGATTGCCATGCCTTCCTCTATGGGATCTTCCCTAGATAAGGGGTCGAACCCGTGTCTCTTACATCTCCTGCATTGGCAGGCGGGTTCTTTACCACTAACTCCACCTGGGAAGCCCAGAGACATTGTTCAGTTCAGGTTCAGTTCAGTCACTCAGTTCAGTCGCTCAGTCGTGTCCAACTCTTTGCAACCCCGTGGACTGCAGCACGTCAGGCTTCCCTGTCCACCATCAACTCCCAAAGTTTACTCAAACTCATGTCCACTGAGTCAGTGATGCCATCCAACCATCTCATTCTCTGTCGTCCCCTTCTCCTCCTGCCTTCAACCATTTCCAGCATCAGGATCTCTTCAAATGAGGCAGTTCTTTGCATCCAGTGGCCAAAGTATTGGAGTTTCAGCTTCAGCATCAGTCCTTGCTTATGGTCAAATGAGGAAACTGAGCCATATACACTACTCCCAGTCTCCTCCTGCCAAGGCATCTTCCCTGCTTGAGCACCTGCTGCTCATCAGCTGAGGATGGAGACCTCACCAGGCAGCCCGTGCTCCCCCCCCAGACACTCACCAGCTCCCACCTCAGCCTCCCTCCAGTAAAGCCAGGCAGGGCACAGACAGAACTGCCAACATAGTTGCCCAAAAGGCCAGCCTGTCCCCTTGGGTTCCTCCCAGGTTGAGGAAGTGTCCCCAGAGGGGCCGGTGGAAGTCCCTGCAGGACACTCCTCACCCGGGGGCATCAGCAGCAAGCTGGTCAGGGCAGGGGCTTGAGTCCACAGACCCCATCCACATCCTGGCTCTGCTCATTGCTGACCTTTAGCGTCTGTTTCTGTCTCCCCAACCCTCCAGTCTCAGAGTCTTCATCAGAGGTGACAATGCCCAACTCCCAGCACTGCCAGCAGCATTCCAGACAATAACAAGTGTGGGGTGTGCTGGGGAGCATGTCCTAGTGACGCAAGGGCCCTGCCCGCTCCTGATCTACCGAGTCCCAGAAGATAAAAACTTGTCCCCTGCAGGAAGACACCTGGGACTGTTGATATGGAATCACCAGTAGGTGGGGAGAGACCCTGAACCCACAGCTCAGAGGAGCAGAGTAACGGACCTGAGCAGAGGAGCTCGGGCATTTGAGAAAGGTCCAGTCTGGCCCTGACAGCCAGGGCAGCCAAGAGAGGTCACTGGGAGAGCTGAGAGCAGCAAGACTGGGTCTGGGGGAGCAAAAAGGCTCACCTATGTTGTACACCTACTATGTGGCGGTCAGGCCACTGCTCCTTTACCACCTGCCCTCCTCTAAACCACTCAACAGCCATTCTCTGGATGAAGAGACTGAGACCCAGTTAAGCGAAGGGCCCTGCCCAGGACCACAGACTAAGTAGCCAGGCTGGGCTACATGGAAAGCAGCTCTGGTGGGCTGCTCAGAGCTGGGCTCAGGCTTCTATTGTGGTGGGGGGGAGGGGTCAGAGACCCATGGTGCCACCTGGGGTACCCCCCTCTAGGCCTTTGGCCAGGGGTGGGACCACAGGCAGGGAGGTCTCACCACTCCCTGAACCTCAGGCTCCTGCCAACTGGCAGCCCCCTGGCTGACTGAGCTAGCTCATTATCCATGGGCTAGCATCTTTGGGAAATGGGAACTATGGGCAGGGGGGCGTCAGGGCTGGGCTCCCCAAGGGTGACACCTTGTCCTTGGAGATGCTGAGGAGGATGCTGCTGTCTTTGCTGTTCACAACAATGTGTGTCACTGAGGTCTGATGCCCCTTCATCATCCACACGGGCTTTCTTGAGAAGAAGGGGTTCCACAGGCGGATGAGGGGGTCATAGCCGCCAGTCACTGGAGTTGAAAACCGGGTATCAGCCACTAGGGGCTTGTGCTGGGACCTTGTCCTGGGCAGGCCTCAGACTCCAGCCAGGCTTGGCAGACGACAGCTGTTGTTACGACCCATCCCTGCCCTCCCCTCCCCATCCCCTCCACCACCAAGCCAAGCAAGCCCGTGTCACTGCTCCACCCCAGGTGGCCATGAGCGGGCACTGGAGCAGCCAGAGGCCAGACGCCATAAGGCCTCCTCCTCAACTCGGATGGGTCCCACACCCTCAGCAGCCCTCACTCTAGTTCTGCCAGACCAGCACCTTCCACGTGATACAAAGGGTACTTACCCAGGACGTTCTTTTCTGGGCAGTAATCGAAGCAAAGAATCCCTTTTCTCAAATTCAGCACTGAAACCCTACAACAGCAAAGGAGGCAGGCTGGGACCAGTGGCCTTGGGAGAGCTTCTAAGCCTGGGATGGGAGGAGCTGGAGGCAGGGCCAAGGAGGGTCGGGGTTACAGGCACGAGTCGTTACCTCTCCATCCAAGGAGAGGAGCAGCCCCTGGGACCTTGCCCTGGGCTCACCCTGCAGCCCCCAGCTCATCGCGAACCACCAGCGCCTGGAAGAGACGCCCACCCCCGCCTGCCTGTGAAGGTGAGAGCAGCCCCCAGAGCAGGAGATTTAACTCCGTGGGCACCTTCACTCTACTGGGATGAGGGTCCTCCCACCCAGGACGCAAACCAAAAGGCGGGGGAGGGGAGGGCCCCCAAAGGCTGGGAAGAGAGAATAAAGTTCCTGCTGCCTGCTGGTCCCTGCGCAGGGTGCTGTCTTGTGAGTCACCAAGACGCTCACACAACCCTGAAGACTGACAGCAGCCATGATGAGGACACGGAAAGAGGGAGCTTGGCCAAGGAGCCGGATGGGGGGGGCGGGGTGTCGGGACTCAGACCCAGCGTGGGCGTGACAGGAAGAGGCAGGAGGCTCAGAACGGGAGCCCCAGGAAAAGAAGAGGTGAGGTGGGGCTGGAGGGTAGGGGGGTTCATGGGGGTGCTCAGGAGGGCAGGTTGGCCCAGGCAGAGTTTCCAGGAAGGTCAGGGAGAAAGCCAAGCCCAATGGCCTCACAGGCCCCAGAGCCCTAGAAGCTCTGTGCCTTTGCGTGTGCTGTTCCCTCATGTCCACACATCCTGCCCCACCAACTCTATCTACTCAAACTCTCCCTTCAAAACTCAACTCCAGGCCTTTACTGGTGGCACAGTGGATAAGAATCATCCTGACAACGCAGCGGGTACGGATCGATCCCCAGTCCAGGAAGATTCCACATGCTGTGCAACGACTAAGCCCATGCGCCACAACTACTGAGCCCATGTGCTGCAACTACTGAAGCCCGTGCACCTAGAGCTTGTACTCTGCAATAAGAGAAGCCCCTGCAACAAGATGCTCCTGCACTGCAATGAAGAGTAGCCCCCACTCACAGCAACTAGAGAAAGGCTGCAGAAAGCAATGAAGACCCAGCACAGCCATAAATAAGTAAATAAACTCAGCTCCAGCATGTTCTCAACCAAACTTGGCCCTGAACTGCTCCTCTGCCATTACCCAGGGGCCTAAGCCTGGTTATCACCATAGAGGCTCCCTCTCCTGAATTCCCACTATTCAGCCGAGCCCCAAATCCTCTTTACCCACATCCCACCAGGGCCCAGGCTCCCTTCACTTCTGTATCAGCCTCCTGGGGTTGGGGCTCTTAACCTCCTGCCTTTCTCCCACTTCCCTGTGCTCCCCACTCCACAGCCAGAAGGATTCCTCTAAACTCAAAAGTTCAAGAAAAGCATATGAAATATCTGTGTTGTCAAACCAGATATGTCTCCCTCCACACTTAACGTGTGCAAAGAAATATTCTGGAAGAACTGTCACAAAATGTTACTAGAAATTATTTCAGGCTGATTCACCCATTTATTCAACAAAGGTTTCCCAGCTCCTATGCTCTTCCAGGACGAGCAGACATGATGCTCCTGCCTTCACTGGAGCTTCCCTTCTAGAGGAAAACTGCCTGAGTGAGTAAAGAATAGAGAGACAAGGAAATGGGCATGTACACATCATGGCAAGTCCTGCAGGGAGATAAACAGACAGCTGGAGGAGACCAGATCTGCAGGAGACTTCTGTGTGGAGAAGAGATTGGAAGGTCAGGGTGGGACTCAGGGAAGAAGTCCACAAGGCCACTACAGAGGCAGAATTTGGGTTGACAGTGCTGGCCCCACTGGTAGAGGCCATGCCCTAAGAGGGCATCACCTAACTCACTGGAAAAGACCCTGATGCTGGGAAAGATTAAAGGCAAGAGGAGAAGACGACAGAGGGTGAGATGATTGGAAGGCATCACGGACTCAATGGACATGAGTTTGAGCAAGTTCCGGGAGTTGGTGATGGGCAGGGAAGCCTGGCGTGCTCACAGCATTGGACACAACTGAGAGACTGAACAAGAGCAGTCAATGGTGTCACCTGCTGGCCAGGGTGTGTACTGCACTCACACATGAAGAAACAGGGTATGTGCACATGTGTATAACTATATATTCTGCAACCCACCCCTAAAATATATCTCGATCTCCACTCCTGGCGGACTCCAGGCCACTATCATGTGTACCCTGGGTTAATACAGTGGTGTCCTTACTGGTGTTCTTATTACCCCTCCTGCCCATATACGGCTTCCCTCTCAGCTTGGTCGGTAAAGAATCTGCCTGCAATGCAGGAGACACAGGTTCGATTCCTGGGTCAGGAAGATCCCCTGGAGAAGGAAATGGCAACCCACTCCAGTATTCTTGCCTAGAGAATCCCATGAACAGAGGAGCCTGGCAGGCTACAGTCTATGGGTTCACAAGAGTTGGACACGACTTAATGACTAATACCACCACGACCACCACTTGCAACAGAGCAGCCAGAAAGATGCTCCACGTGTCGGACCACACCATTCCTCTGCTCAGAACTGTCCTAGAACCTTGTCTATATCTAATTCCAAATAATAATAAAAAGACTTTTGAGACACTTGGGTAAAGATTAACTTGGACTAGTGCTAGGAATATTAAAGTGTTAGTTGCTCAGTTGTGTCCAACTCTTTGCAACCCCATGGACTGTAGCCCACCAGGCTCCTTTGTCAATGAGATTTTCCAGGCAAGACTACTGGAGTGGGTAGCCATTCCCTTCTTAAGGGGATCTTCTCAACCTAGGGATCAAACTTAGACAGCATTATACTATTTCTCTACTTCTATGTGTTTAAAATCTTTCATAAAAAGAAAAATGTTAAAAAAAAAAAAAACAGGCAGAGAGGGGCAATGCAATGGCCTGGGGGCAGGAACATGCCTGAACCACGAGGGGGCCAGTGTGGCTGGAGTGGGAAGGCAGCAGGGCCAGCCACCGAGGCCCTCGTGGCCAAAACTCGGTAATCCCCGTGAAAGCCTCCTGCCATTGAGACCTAATAAAACAAGAAGCTGAATGAAAGATGTATCACCAACATGAGGTAATACTCCCACCAAATCAGAGGAACCAAACCGACAAACCAGCTCCAAGCAAAATGCCACCACACCACTCCACTCAAAGCACAAAAAGAAAGATGGAAGCCTCCCCACCACCTCAGGCATATGCTCCCCTCCTCCAGCCTAGAGTTAGTTCCAGGACTTGAGGACTGGATAAGGGAATGGGGAGGGAGGCCCACGAGATTCCAGATTCATTTATGCTTGAGTCTTTTTTACATATATACATATACCTGTATGACTAGCAGTTGGTTTTATTTTCTTGGCTGTACAATGCAGCTTGTGGGATCTTAGCTGTCCAATCATGGATGAAACCTGGGCCCTCAGCAGTGAAATCATGGAACCCTAACCACTGGACCACCAGGGAATTCCTAACAGTTGATTTTTAAAAAAATAAAGACAACAGAAGAAAATATTCCCTCTGGGGTAAAGGAATCAAAAATGAAGGAAATATATTGGAACCATCTCCAAAGAATTAGTGTGGCCAACTGTTGAACACAGGCCATGTATGGCGCTCACTCACGTAAGTCTTGAGGTAAGTGAAGGACTCTTATCATCCCCTTTGACAACAGGAGGAAACTGAGGTTCACGGAAGTGAAGCAACTCACACTCATCCCTTCACTCAGAAAACATTTTTTTTACTGTCTCGTACTATGTGCCAGCCTTTCTGCTGAATTTTGTGTATAGATTGGTGGATAAAAGAGACCTTATATTTTTGCTGCTGGTGGCAATGCAAGAATGATTAAAACCAGACTCCATAAAAGTTCTCATCACAGGAAAGGAAAAAAGAAATGTGTGGTGACAGATGTTAACTAGACTTACTGTGATCATTTCACAATATATGTGTTTAGTCACTCAGTCATGTGCAACTCTTTGGGAACCCACAGACTGTAGCCCGCCAGGCTCCTCTGTCCGTGGGATTCTCCAGGCAAGAAGACTGGAGTGGGTTGCCATGCCCTCCTCCAGGGATCTTCCTGACCCAGGAATCGAACCCAGGTCTCCCACATGCAGGTGGATTCTTTACTGACTGAGCCATCAGGGAAGCCCTCACAAATTATATATGAGTATCAAATCATTCTATTGCACACCTGAAACTTAATATAATATCATATGTCAATTTTCAAAACTGACAATCTCAATTTAAAAAAACAAAAAACAGACTCCAGAGCCCATATTCCAACTACCACAGCCCACTGTTGGCGCTCAGGACACACAGTGATTCTTTGTACCCAGCCTGATCCACAGGCCTCTGTACTGCCCCCAGGAGAGATGCCACTGTCCTGGAGGCAGGCCACCTCTCAGCAGGGAAGGACACATGTGGCTGAAGTGAAGCCGGCATCCCAGAGTCAGTGTCACCACCCACCCTCTCCCAGACCCACCACCTCTGCCTGGAAATGGGTGCCCCTTACTTGAGGCTCTCTGGGACTTTGGATGGCAACACTGTCAGCACCAGAGAGGACTTGTCAATGGCTGAACAGGAAGCCACCAGGTTCAGCTGGGGAATGAACTTGACCTGTTGACACCAATTGAGGTGAAGAGCCTGGAAAGAGAGCGGTGGTGGTGGGAGACACAACCTAAGCACAGTCGTCCAGGCCCAGCCCCTCCTTGTCCAGGCCCAGTTCCCAGAAAGTAGCAGGTATCGAGGGCTGGAGGGGCCAGGAGATCCCGAGTCTAGTGCCTTCAACAAGGTGCTCCGGCCCCGCAGGTCTAGCACAGGTCATGTGACCAGGACAGTATGGCCTGTTCAATGGAACAGGTGAGAAGCACTGAAATCTGCTGTCACTTGAACTTTTGTTTATAAATTAGAGGACAGGCTAGGTCAAGTGCATACTAATACCATTCTCTGTGGCCCCATCCCAAGGTGGGAGGAAAGATGGATCCAAGTCTGCCTGATCCACAGTCCCTGTCATCCACCCTCATTCCTAGTCCACAGGGAGCCAGTGCTTCCCGGCTCCCCCACACCCCCCCTCATGTTTGTCAGGATGAGGTATGCAGAAGACGAGGATGTTATCTGGTGCATCTTGGGCGGAAAAAAGGCTGGAACCCACAGGACAAGGGCATGGTCTGGCTGGACGGGCTGTGAGGTCTGGCCCCATGCTTGGCCTTCCAGTGGGGAGATTTTCCTCTCCAGGACAAGAATGGACAAGGTGAGCTGGAGGGGTCATCAGGCACTGAGCTGGGTTTCATGTGTGCTGTTTCACCAAGTGCCTGTCACGGTGAAGGCTGGGGGATCATTTGATCACCAATGGCTGATGAAGCAATCAAACATGATATAATGAAACCGCCATAGAAACACAAAAGGATGGGGTCCAGAAAGCTTCTGGGCTAGAGAACGCGTGGAGGTACAGGGAGAGTGGGGACCCAGACAGGGATGGGAGCTCCACGCCCCTTCCACATGCCATGCCTTCTGCATCTCTTCCACCTGGCTGTTCCTAAGTTACATCTTTTAAAAATTTTTTAAAAAAAGGTGATATACTGAAGTAAAACGTTTCTCTGAGTTCTATGAGCTGCTCTGGCAAATTAATCGAACCCAAGAAGGGGGGTCATGGAAGCCTCATTTATGCTGGTGGGTCGGAAGCACAGGTGACCACCTGAAGTTGCACTTGGCATCGGAAGTGGAGGGCAGTCTCATGGGACCCTTAACCCGCAGGGTCTGATGCTGTCTTGAGGTAGACAGTGTTAGGACTGAGTTGAATTGTAGGAAACCCAGCTCATGTCAGAGAACATCTCAGAGTTATGGGAAAAAAAACAATCGTTGTAACAGGTGTCACAGTCCTATATGCCAGGGGCGTCGAACCTCCACGATCTAATGCCTGAGGATCTGAGGTGGAGCTGATGTAACAATAATAGAGATAAAGTGCACAATAAATGTAATGCGCTTGAATCACCCTGAAACCATCCCCCACCCCAGTCCATGGAAAAACTGTCTTCCATGAAACCATTCCCTCATGCCAGGTTGGGGACCACTGCTATAAGCGCTGCAGTGAGGGGATGAAGGCAGAGGCGGATGGAGAGCAGGGATGTGCTAGGCTGGCTGGGTAGGACCTGAAGGAAGTAGAGGGGTGTGTACATTAAGTGGGGGGAGAACATGGTAGCCTGAAGGAATAGCACATATCAAGGCCCTGCAGTGTGAAGGGCTTTGTACTCAGAGAACAGCAAAGTTTGCCGGCATTTCTGTGGCAGAATGAGGAGAAGCAAAGTAGAAAGCAAGACCAGAAACAAGCCAGGGACCAGAGCCCTTCCTGTCCTGATGGTCGTGGGGTGCACTTGAGACTTTGTTCAAACAGGACAGCTACTGGGATTTTGAGCAAAGGAGTGACCTGACTGTATTTTTAGCTCATGATTCTTGAAGTTGCTGAATGCAGAAAGCACCATGTGGAGAAAGGAACTGGGCAATGGTGAGAAGCCACCCAGGAGGGGGCGTGTCTGAGCAAGGAAGGTGGTGAGAGAGACCAGCCTTGCCTGGGGATTCTGCAGAAAGAGCCCACGGGATCCAGCAGGTGCCTCCACCCCTTCCCTGGGGACCAGTCCCCAAGACCAGAGACCCAAGGGCAGATCCACCTGCTGTATTTATTTCCGAGTGGTACATGTGTACAGCTAGTTACCATGGAAACAGCCGAGGAAAGAGCCCCCTTACCTTCAGCCGGTAACTTCTATACATAGGGGACTTCTCACTTAGAAGCCTCTGGGTAGAAACGTTGATCCAGTTATCTGATAGGGGAGAAAATCAAGGCCCGGGTCACCAGGTCTTCCCATTTGCAGGACAAACAAGACCTCAGAAGCAAGACCCCTTGAGCTGGTTTGCAACTCCCAAGCATCTCAAAAGGCTTTTCCCTACAAATACTTGCTCAAGCCTCCCTGTATCCTGGCAAGTTCAGTGCAGGCACTGAATGCAGCACCCAGAAAACAGACCCAAGCCGATAAACACTGCTGCCCAGAGTCCCCCTGTCAGCCCTTGGCAGAGCTTGAGCCAGATTTTAGAGACTCAATTCTCCCCTGTTGAGTCTCCATTAGAGAGCTTGGACTCTGCAGGAACAGAGAATGAATTGAGATCCTGGGCTCTTATTCATCCTGAAAACAGTCATTTGGGAGTTTGTCATTCTGCTTCAAACTACGTGCCCCATCTTGTCTGGCAAATACAAGTTCCAAGAAGAAGTTGCATGCATGCGTTGTAAAGCAAGCATGTCTGGAGCACGCGTGGTGAGCACAGCCCTGCCCCTCCACTTTCTCTCCTTCACCTTCTAGCAAATCCATGAACTGAATGTGCTCATCTCCATTTGAATAAGGGAACCGAGGCACAGAGAGGTTAAACAACAAGGTCCAGGTCACACAGAGCTGGTCTGTCCAGCCCCTCCCAAGTCAACACACTGCTGGATGCCCCTTCTTGTTTGTCCCCAGCCTTCAGTCAGCATGTGGCATGGAAGGACTCCCGTCCAACACTCCAGCCTCATCTGCCTCCCTTCCAATTTCTTGTCCACCACTCAGCTCAAAGACCACCACAACCTCCTGTGCCAATCTGCAGGGTGGCATAGAGTGACCAGGGTGGGCTGGCTCAGGGCAGGGTGGGCACCAGGGGTATAGGCTGATGATGCAGGCACATGGGGTGCTAGACCCCTTCTGTGTCCAGGGTAGGACCCGTCTTCTGCCTGGTCGGTGGTGGATGCTGCCCAACAAGCTAGGCGGGAGGTGTCGCCAAGGCCTGGGAGCCCCTGGAGAGAGTCCTGCTCAGAAACTCTGACTGGAAGCCCAAGTGGCCGCTCTGGAGTCCTGGATGGAGGGGAGTCAGTGTTCCTGGGGGCTGGGGCCCCTAGTGGCCTCCGCCTCCTCTAGATGGATGCAGAGTGGCCTGGAGAAACGACACTGTGGGTTGAAGGCTCGATCCTGGGCAGGGTCCAGTCCAGACAAGCCCCGGACAGCCCCAGGCTCCGAGGCCGTGGGATCCCATGCCGCTTGGCAGAGCATCCCCAAACAGCACCCTCCAGCATTTAGTCAGCTTGAGATACAGCCCAGCAAGAGGTTTAAGTGCCAGCTCTGGGGCAGACTGCCTGCCTAGGATCTCAGTCATCACTGTGGGGCCTGTGCAAGCCTTCACCCCCTTTACCCTCCCCTGCTCCTCCCTTAACAGACTGTGACAACATCAGCCCCCCCTGGCGCAGGTGAACTACAGGAGGTGACGTGCTCAGCCCCTGAGGGCTCGGTGAAGGTCACGTGCTGATTCATGCTGTGAAGCAGGGCTTTCCTCCAGGCCCCACAGAGCCCACATTCAGGGCAGCCTCTCAGCTCCACCCCACTGCCCACCCACAGGCAGCTCCCAGACACGGGGAGCACAACTCTGCTCACATGATGGAGGAAGCATGTCCTTGTCCCAAGGCCCAGAGGGGTCACACAGCTGCCACAGGTTTTTCCTCCCTGGGATGAAGAGGGTTCTGAAGACCCCCCACTTCAGCCCCTGAACCAGCCCTCACAGGCACAATTTCCCACCTTCAGAGAGAGTGCCCATTTCCTCAGCCCTGTCCCTGCCTCGCTGTCACCCATACCCCACCCTCTATAGGTGGTTCTGAGCTGAGCACAGGAGTGTACCACCTCTCCAGGGATGGGACGGGAAGGAGCTCCCAGGACAGGACCATCTCCTCCAACTCCCCACATCTCCCTACCCCATTTGGAGGTCCTGGGGAGGACTCGGGGGTTGAAGAGTCCAGTGGTCACATCATCAGAGGTGAAGATGATGACATTGCCTTTGGTGTCCCCGTAGCAGAACACAGCCCTGTGATAGTCCGACCTGGAAACAGGGAGACAGAGGAGACCACAGAACAGCTGGGCATGTCTGGCACCACCGTCCACCCCTCCCTGGCTTCCAAGGCCCTCCTCCACCTCAGGAGTGAGGGCAGAGCCCACACAGCTTTCCAGCCTGGACCCCAACAGCCGACAAACATGTGCCCAGCCACCCGGACCCAGACCATCAGGGAACCAGGTCCAAGAGAAATCAGCACATGTTTAAAGAAGCAAAATAAATGGATCCCTGGTCCTTCGGCTGCTCTTTGCCAGGTCACCCTACCAATGGACCATGACTTGCTCAGAGCCCTCAGGCCACAGCAGTACAGGCCAGCTTTGACGGCTGACCCGGTGAAGAAGGGAAAGGAAGAGGAGCCGACAACGACTTTGTGGTCTGAGTGACCCCGAAGAGGGGCCTGAAAGAGGAGCGGCTTGGGGGAAAGAGGACACAGGTACAGAGGGTGGGGTCACTCCAGAGCCGCTTCCGGAGAGGCTTTCTGGAGACCCCAGCCCCACTGGGTGATGCAGCTGCTGCCAAGACCCTGCAGCGCTCTCCCAGGAGACTCACCAGTAGCTCATGGTCAGGACGCAGCTGTCCAGATCGGTGAAGGTGAAGACCCGGGCACATTTGTGGCTACTGATATCAAAGAACTCTTGGGAAGAGACAGAGGAGAAGGCCCGCATGGGAACCCAAACCCGTGTCCTAGGCCGGAGGTGGGGGCGGTCATCTCTGGTGATGGTGAGCACCCTCACCAGTCACCACCCAGCTGTTCTCCCAGGAGACTCCAGTCCATGCTCACAGTTGGCTAAGCAACAGATCTCTCCAAGTGCAAATGCATGGCTCCCAGGGGCCAGGCGCAGGCCTGGGGAGCGACGGGGACTCACCGATCTTCTGGTCCGTGGACGCAATGGCCACCAGGTTCATGTTGTGCAGACACACCATGTCGATGACCCACATCTGCTGGCTGTGGAACGGATGGATCTGGTAAAGCTGCCAGAGGGGGACAGAGGAGACCTGATCTGGGGCAGCTCACCCGGGAGAGCACAGGAGCACAGGGTCCCCACAAACCCCCTCCTGTCCCCCGAGGCCCCAGAGCCGGTCACAGACCTGGTGAGGCACACAGCCTTAACACCAATGACAATGGTGGGGCCTTGGATAAGCTTCCAATTTAAAAACCAATTTCCATGTCTGTAAAATGCTTGCTTCTTGGAAGAAAAGCTATGACAAACCTAGGCAGTTTATTAAAAAGCAGAGACATCACTGTGCCAACAGAGGTCCATCTAGTCAAAGCTATGGTTTTTCCAGGAGTCACGTACGGATGTGAGAGTTGGACCACAAAGAAGGCTGAGTGCCAAACAATTGGTGCTTTTGAACTGTGATGTTGGATAAGACTCTTGAGAGTCCCTTGGACAGCAAGGAGATCAAACCAGTCAACCCTAAAAGAAATTAACCCTGAATATTCTTTGGAAGAACTGATGCTAAAGCTCCAATACTTTGGCCACCTGATGTGAAGAGCCAACTTGTTGGAAAAGACCCTGATGCTGGGAAAGACTGAAGGCAGGAGGAGAAGAGGATGACAGAGGACGAGATGGTTGGATGGCATCACCAACTCAGTGAACATGAATCTGGGCAAACTCAGGGAGATAGTGAAGGACAGAGAAGCCTGGCGTGCTGCAGTCCATAGGGTCACAAAGAGTCAGACATGACTGAGCAACTGAACAACAACAACAAAAAAAAATTGGGCTTACACAACACTTAGCCTCACAACCCCTTTTTAGAGCAGTTTGACAAGCTCATTCAGGTTTTAAATGTGCAGTTTGTGATCCTGGAATCCATTTCCAAGGGGCATCTACTCATGTGTTTGCAGGTATTCACAGAGAAGCATAAGCAGGAACAGGCACTGCTGTCCAGCTATGACAGCAACAGGCCAGACGTTGCCTGGACAGGATGCCCTACATAAACCCACACACCAACCGCTGCCCAGACATTAGGAACGAGGGAGCTGTGTACATACAAGGCAGAATAGTTACCAAGATCTATTATTAAGTGAAAAAGCGAGGTGAAAAGCAGCATTCTAATGTGCTACCATTTGTGTATTTAAAAAGAAAGGTGGGATTCCAGGTTTGATGCATGAGACAAATGCTCAGGGCTGGGGCAATGGGATGACCCAGAGGCATGGGATGGGGAGGGAGGTGGGAGGGGGGTTCAGGATGGGGAACACATGTAAACCCATGGCTGATTCATGTCAATGTATGGCAAAAACCACTACAATATTGTAAAGTAATTAGCCCCCAACTAAAATAAATAAATTTATTTAAAAAAATAAATAAATAAAAAGAAAGGTGAGGTGTGTATACAGGCTGTCCATGGAGGAGCACCCCCAAACTGATCACAGCAGTTGCCTCCAATGAACAGAATTAGGGTTGGCAAGAGACAGAGAAACTGACTTTTCTGCACCTGCCCTTCTATGCCTGAATCTTCTTTCTCTGATTTTTACTGAGATATAATTGATACCTAACATTGGTATTCATTCTGTTTGTTTTGCCTGAATCTTGTTTACCATCTGCCAGTGTTACCTGGCTTATTAACGAGAAATTGTCCTGCCAGGATGTGAGGAATGAATGGAACCATGACAGATAAAGCATTTGAGTGCTGCCTGGCATCGGGGGGAGCTGGGCCAGGCAGGGGTGCCTCCCACCCTGATGCCAGCCTCACACAACTCTTACACAGACAGAACCTGAGCTGGCATTCCCGGCAGGGGACACCCCGTGCAAAGACAGTCAGCAGAAATGAGCTGCGCTGTCCAGGGAAGAGGAGGAACTTGCATTTTACACCCTGAAAAATGCCACACAGGCTGTGAACTATCCCATCAGAACCCAGAGCACCAAGAGCAGGGGCCTGCACTGACAGCGAGGGCGGTGAGGACAATGGACCAGGACCCCAGAAGCCCCTCTCTGGCCCCAGGCTAGGGTCTCACCCACACACAGTGGAGGTGATGGTAATGCCCATTACCCCGCCTCCCCCCCTCATGCGCGCACGCACACACACACACACACACACACACACTGGTGTTCAGACTAGAAACGGACCCCTGGGAAGTCTTAGAGACTTGCCCAAGCTTGCACAGCTGGTAAGTGAAACCCAGACTCTGGGGCTTTCAGTCTTCATGACCGTGGACATACAGTGAGTGTGCAAGGCTGGTGCTTGGTGGCTCACTCTTGCCAACCTCCATGTGCCAAAGCAGCCCCTCAGGGAAGGAGGCCACATTTGTGGCCCTCTAGGGGAGCCTCCCTCTGTCCTCTTTGGCCCTCCCAGGCTGTGGCCCTCGGGAGCGCCGAGGTGACCATGTAGGAGCCACAAGCAGAATCTCAGACTATAATGTGTTCCCCCAATAAGCACACAAGAGAAAAAGAAGGTGGAATGTGCCAGAAACCCCAGCCTCAGGAACAGAGGAACGAATTTCCAGGAGCACCTGGGAGAGTTCCTGGAACTCCACAGACCTTGGTTCCCTCCTTTGGCCACCAGGGATGGGGGGATGACCCAGAATCCTCCCGCCTCGAAGGATGACATGACCCCCGATGCAACTAGGAAACACTCTGCAGGCACACAGCATGCTCACTCAGCCTCCTCTGAAGAGCAGGCCTTCCTCATCTGCTGGAGGAGGCTGGACTGGCCTGGCAACGCCAAGGCTGCAGCAGGTGTTCCTGAGGGTTTTATCATTCACCGCACTGGGCCGGGAGCTCAGGCCGCACGACTCAGACGACCATGATGATGACCATGTCAGCTTATGTTGGTCGGGTGCTTACTGTGTGCCTTGCCCTGCTCCAAGCACCAGGCATGGATTATGTCGTGAAATTCTCCCAGCAGCCCTGTGTGTAGGAGGTACTATTACTAAGCCCACTTGACAGATGAGGAAACTGATACACGGACAGCGCTATAGTCACTTCCATGGTCACACAGCTGAGAGATGCTGCAGTCAGGCAGCATCTATGCCTGGCAGTTGGGCTCCAAGGCCCATGTTCATAGTCACTGTGACTTCATCCCTGGTCCAAGCAGAAGATCTGAACCAGCAGGACTTGGTGGTGGAGCGGGTGGGACAGGGACAGGAGGTTGATCACAAGAACCTTGGTGAATGGTGATGCCATTCACTGCCCTGGTGGGGCACAGAACAAGGAAGTCTGGTGGATAAGGTGGGCCACAGTGACAGTCCGTTTGGACCAAGTGGGTTTAGGGTATCTGTTGGGCATACAAGTGCAGTGGACATCCATGTGGAATCCTAGTCTCAGAAGAGAAGTATGAGGCTCATGGCCCCACAGGGAAGCCAGACCTGCCCCTAAGAGCAAGCACAGATGCCTAGCCTACAAGCCCAGAGGAGGAACCCACTGGGTGTGAAGGCAGAGGCTCTTCGACCACCTGTGTGGGCCCTGCTCACCTTGAAGGAGCTGGTCAGCATGAAGGACTCCGACCAGAACTGCAGGATGCCGTCCTTGGTGACGGTCAGGAAATGCCCAATCTTCTTGAGCCGCTGGACTAAGAACTCCACTTTCACGATCTCACACCCATGATTGCTGTGGAAGGTGATGAGAGGGGACCCCAGGCCAAAGTAGAACAACGCCCAGAGGACAGACAAACTTGCCATACTCACACCCCGAGAAACTCGCTCCTTGAGATGCAGCTTCTGCCTCTCCCCCAGGGAACTGTCACCACTAACAACGGTAGCCAGAAAGAGAGGAGACCCACGAATGATACTGGGGTGACATGGGGATCCCAGAGTCATAAGTTTAACCCATGAAATAGCCAGTCAGCTTCCTCATGATGGGAGGGGCCAGATGAGACCAGGAATAGAAGTTCTTTTAAGGGAAAAACGGCCCACGGAAGGCAAGTAGAGCAGGCTTGTGATGAAAATTGTGAAATAACAGTGTATCCAGCCACAACTCTAGTGCTTAGAGATGGAGAGGGGACTCAGGAAGGGGCGCAGGTGCAGGCTGGCCCCAGCCTTGTCCAGACACACCCTTCAGCCCAGGGAGAGGCTCCTTACAGGTGGATGATCCTCATGGGAAGGTGGAAGCATAGGCGGTACTGGCTCCTCATCATTTTCTCCTTCCCCTGGAACTCACGCATCACGTAGTCCACATACTCCTGCTGCTTCGGGAAGAAGCACCAGCAGGGTGGGTGTTGGCCAAACCAAGCACCGGCTTCCAGTGCCTTCCCCTTCTCCCGCAGCCCCTTCCAAGGGTCTCTGAGAGCCCCCAGAGGCTCTGGTGGAGGGAGGCCGCCAAGCACCGGTGCTGTTCTGGGATCTACTTTGTGCACAGGGCCTATTTGCATATGTAAGTGAAGATAGCACAACAGTACCTCCCTCTTTATCTCATGCCTGTAATTCTACATGACCCTCACCTCGCTCCACAGCTGGCATCTCTTCAGAGTCCCTTTATTCCTCCCACTATGCAGATAATAAGACTGAGGCCCACATAAGTATAGATGAGTTGCCTCAGCTCATATATCAAGTCAATAGCAGGGAAGCACCCATAAGCCACAAGGGCAACTCTAGGCTCTATCGACCAGCCTCACAAAAATACGGCCAAGGCCAGAGCGGACCACAAGGTGAAGCCGCAACAAGAGACAGGGAGCTATGAAGAAAGATCATGGTGTAGATGACAGAGTGCTAGAAAACATATGTATTATAGAATATTAAGAGAAATGGGCAGTGGAGGTTCAAGAAGGAAGGGACATATGTATACTTACGACTGATTCACATTGTTGTACGGCAGAAACCAACACAACGTTGTAAAGCAATTATCTTCCAATTAAAAGTAAATTTAAAAAAAGAAATGAAAGCAAAAACCACAAAAAAAACCAGAATGTACATCTATGCTTGGGGGGAGGTATGACAGAGCTGACTACACATGGACTCGAAGGAAAATCCCTAGGTATGAAGATTGACTCGGCTAAAGTTATTCTGTAAGCTCGGGCCAGTTTATTTTTCTCTTGCCTCAGTTTCCTAGTCTGTCAAATAGAGGTACATTACCAGCACCTACCCCATGGGATTCCTGCAAGGTTTGAGTATAATAATATTTAGACTGCTTAGATCAATATCTGCTGTAAATGCTAGTTGTCATTGTCAGCATTGCTACATCAATACATCAGACTGATTTCTTTTGTACTTTACTGTGTTCTGCATTCTTAAATGTTGTATATGCTCAATGTATAACATTTAAAATTGGGGCGGGGGTAGCGTTATTATTAATATGCTCTAAAACTCTGACATTTTGTGATTTAACAGACACTGAGTGAGCATCAAGGGCCACGAGATGGTTGTGGCATTGGCTGGAACCCCCTTAGCCAAATGGGAGGCCGGTGTGCAGGAGTGTTACATGGCAGCTGGAGGCCTCTGCTGCTCACCACTGGGGGCACAGCCAGCCTCATGCAGGGGTCATCAGCCTTTGTCACACACTCTCCTGTCCCCCGGAAGGGAACAAGCTGCAATGAGTCCAGCTCTCAGGAGTCTCAAGAGGGCCCCCTTGAAGACTCCAAGTGTTCCCTCTACCCAGAAAGTCCCCCAGAATCTGTCCCCTGGATCCTCAGCCCTCCTTGTGCCCCTCTGATGCCTCCCAGCCTCCCCCTAGCTCTCTGAGGCAGCAGGGGCGCCCTCCTCACCCAGGTGATGAAGCCGTTACAGTTCAAGTCCACCTTCAAAAACAGCGCCTCCAGCATCTCTTCTGACATATTGCTCAGAATCTTCTTCACAGCCTTAATGAAAGTCTTCATGTCCAGGGCTTCAAGAGAGAGAAGGGAGAACACCATCCACTTCATCGCAAGTCCACTGGCCCCATTACCAGCCACAGTGTTCCTGGACGTCTGGGCGTTGGGGGAGAGGGGGACACACAGAGGGTCACGCTGCTGAGTCATCTTTTCCATCTTATCTGCTCAACATTCGGTAACCCACAAATCCTGGCTCCACACCTGCTGCATGAGAGCATTGTGGTGGCCCCAGAGCAGTGAGTGGGGATGGGTACTAAAAAAGATCAGATCCCATTTCTCAGCAAATAAGACAGACCAGGCATTGAGACAAAGAAAACTGATGAACACTCATAAATAAATAAATAGGAAAGGAGAAAAACTTCAACAATGGCAACAAAGAGACATGAATAAATCCAAAGCTATAGAGGGAGAAGAGATGTGCATCTTTTAGAGGCAATTAAAATACAGTCTTGGGCTGAAGAGAAAGATGAAAAGGGGAGAATAACAAGGAACAGAAGGACAAGAACCAAATTTTTTCCCCTGCTGGGTTTTGCGGCTACAAGGGAATCTGTCTGCAGAGGGGTCGATTACTCCTGCCTAGGTTTTTAAAAAATAATCACAGTCTTTAAAAAGCACTCCTATGGGTACTTCCCTGGTGGTCCATGCTCCCAGTGCAGGGGGGCCTTGGTTTGATCCCTGGTCAGGGAACTAGATCCCACATGCAGCAAGTAAAGATAACCGAGTGCCACAATTAAGACCCACTGCAGCCAAAAAAATAAATAGAAACATTTTTTTAAGTGCTTCCAAAACCCGCTCCAAATACGTGGAACTCTCACCTCGGCCTGAAGGCTCTTCTCTAGGACCTCACCTCCCACCACTGTCCCCTTCATTCTCTGCGGCAGCCACCATGTCCCCACACCTGTCACCTCAAGGCCTTTGTGCTGCCTGGTTCCTCCACAGGGAAGTCTTTTCCCAGAGACTCTCTAAGGAGGCGGCATACCACCCTGCCTGGTTCCAGTGCCCCCTGATCTTCCTCATTACCACCCTGGCCGTGAGCTCAGGGAGTACAGGCCTAAGCCTGTCCTCTCCATGACCGAGTCCTTGCGTGAAGCAGATGTTTGTTCCCTGTTTCCTTCAGCACTGGGGGATGTGATGATGATGACTGAGTACCAGTATCATCTGAGTTTTTTCACACTGACCGCCTGATGGTGGCGGGGGGCGGTGGGGGGGGGCATGAGGAAATTGTGACACAAAGAGGTGGGTTGTGAGCCCAAGGTCACATAGCTGGTGAGTGGTGGCACCGAGCCATTCCCAGCAATCTGGGGGTCATGCTCTCACCCTGCTCCGTGCTCCTCATAAAACAACCAGCTCTGTCTGTGCTAAAGTGACAACTGTCACCGCTTACGGCTAGACTGTGGAACAAATGAAAGGCTGGACAAAAGGTGCCCTGCTTAAAGAGAGATCCAGCCTGCTCATCTGAAGTGACAGCCAAGAGCGTTACACATTGCAGTGACACGTAACGGTCCCTCTGTGTATCAGATGGGCATCAACCCACAAGCTCGGATCCGTCCCCTCGGGGAAGAGCTGGCAGTCAAAGCGCCTTTGTGCAGAATTAATGAACAAACTCCTCTTGACAGCACTACAGGGAGAGTCCTTTCATTGCTGTTTAAGAACCTATATATATTGTTCACTGCCGTATTATTTTCATATTCTTCTTCTTAAAAACAGTTTACTGAAAAAAACTGTCACGTATAAGAAGAGACTAGACACAAAGGTGTCCCGGAGAGGATGGGTACATGTGGGAGCCGGTCAGGTTCCCTGCACATTGCCACTAAAAGGAAACACTCACTCAGTCTCACACGTATAATGAACACAATGGTGCATTAATAGCTCTTGTGGTTCAGTGATCAAGAATCTGCCTTGCAACTCAGGGGACATGGATTCAATCCTTGGTTGGGGAACTAAGATTCCACTGGCCAAGGAGCAACGAGGCCCACATGCTGCAACTACTGAAGGCCGCATGCTCTGGAGCCCATGTGACACAACTAGAGCGTCTGTGTGCCGCCAGGAAAGATCCCGCATGATGCAACTAAGACCTGATACAGCCAAATAAATAAATAATTTTTTAAAATAGCTCTTGAGGGACTTCCCTGGTGGGCCAGTGGCTTAGACTGCATTCCCAATGCAGGGGGCCTGGGTTCGATCCCTGGTCAGGGAACTAGATCCCGCATGCCACAACTGAGAGTTCCACATGTCGCAACTAAGACCCAGTGCAGCCAGATAAATTTTTTTTTAAAAAATAAATAAATAAATAAATAAATAAATAAATAGCTCTTGAAGCACAAAAGCACAAAATATCATGTCCCTGGGGAAGGAGTGAGTGAGTGAGAGTCACTTAGTCATGTCCGACTCTTTGCGACCCTATGGACTGTATGTAGCCTGCCAGGCTCTTCTGTCCAGACAAGAATACTGGAGTAGGTTGCCATTTCCTTCTCCAGGGGATCTTCCTAACCCAGGGATTGAACACAGGTCTCCTGCATCACAGGCAGATTCTTCACCATCTGAGCCACCAGGGAAGCCTAGCTACCCTTAATACATTCCCTAGGATAAGCATTGTAAAAATACTGTTATTTTTACTGTTATTGTTAAAAAAAAAATAGTGGTCTACTTCAAAAAGAGGGAGAGGTGATGGCACTTTTTAAATTTTGACCTGTGTGAATATATTATCTGTTCAAAACAAAATACAATAAAAATTGTGGCCAAAACTGGGACTGTCAGGTCCTCCAAGACAGTGGTGGCACTTCCTGGCCACCAAACACCAACACCCAAAGAGCTCAGATGACGAAGCATCTCAGCTTCAGGTCAGACACAAACTGTCCCCTCCACCAGCCTCACTTCGCTCTTTATAAACAGGCCATTTGTTACCCTTCCTGCCCACATCACAGTGTGGCTGTCAAACTCAAATTGATGGGGCAGTAGCCATGGCCCCAGAGTGCTCAGAGTCTACTAGATAGAAATAAAGATGCCTTTAAGAACTCCAATAGGAATAATAAGTAAATTTTATGTGTCTTTTCCCAAGGGGAAAATTCAAGCTCTGAAGAGAAAAAAAAAAAAAAACTTATGTACAAAGATGTTCTTCACAATGTTATTTAAACTTGGTAAAAGTCTAAAAGTTGGGGACTTCCCTGGTGGTCCAGTAGTTAAGAGTCCTTGCAATGAAGGGGACATGGGTTCAGTCCCTGGTCAGGGAACTAATATCCCTCATGTCGTAAGCCCATGCACTGCAACTACTGAGACTATGTGCTCCAAGATCTGCACACCACCACTAGAGAGTTCATGCATCACCAGGAAAGATCCCGTATGAGGCAACAAAGATGCCAAGAGCCACAACAAATAAATAAATGTTTAAAAAAAAACTAAATGTTTCATTTAGGGAAATGGCTTAGTCAACCAGTGGAGCCCTTGCATTCACTGCTAATGATGATTCAGCAGATCACATAACATATGAAAAAAAAACCCTTAAGGAATTAACATTAAGAGAAAAAGGAGAGTGTAAAATTAAAAGTATGGTTTACAGACATGTAAAAACACAGGTAGTCATCTGGCCCCGTGATGGCAGACCTCCTAGCTTTCATGCCCCCTTGCATGTGGTGGAACCTGTGACCTGCTTCTGACCAACAGAAGACGGCAGTGGTGACAGGATGTACGGGACTGTGTGTGCAGGACTATGCGATGGTAGCACACCTCAGGCTGGAGTTTCTAGCTCCCTGCCTGGCTTGAGTATCAAAGTCAGCCTTATTGGTGAGTCCCAGACGGCCAGGAACCGGGCAGCTCTAAGAGCTGAAGACAGTCGCCCTCCAATAGCCAGGACAAAATGAGAGCCTTTAGTCCTGTAGCTTCAAGGAACTGAATTCTGCCAACAACCTGCATAAACTTAGAAGTGGATATTTCACAAGGACTTCCCTGGTGGTTCAGTGGCTAAGACTCCGCACCTCCCAAGGCAGGGGGCCTGGGTTCGATCTCTGGTCAGAGAACTAGATCCCACATGTCCCAAACTAAAGATCTCACGCGCTGCAACTGAGAGTTCACATGCCACAGCTAAAGATCCCAAATGCCACAACTAAGACCCAGTACAGCCAAATAAATAAATATTTTTTTAAAAAAGAAGTGAATCCTTCCCAGTCAAGCCTAGCTGATACTGCAGCCCCAGCTGACTCCTTGATCACAGGCTAGTGAGACCCTGAGCAGAGGAGCCAGCTAAACTGTGCCCAGACTCCTGACCCACTGAAATGGTGAGATAGTAAACGTGTGTTGATTTAAGCCATGAATTTTGTAGAAATACCGTTACACAGCAATAGATAGCAAACCATGCATATGAAATTGTTGAGTTGCAAACATGCTGAAATGCTGACAGTGGTTACCCAAGTGTCTGAATTAGGGGTATTTTTTCCCTCAGTCCCAAATAGCCTCTAGTGGGCTTACAATACTTACAGAGCATAATGATGAAAAGTTTTAAAGGACATATGGGATGCAAAAATGCTTGTGCAGCCTGTACCCTCCACCCAGGCCGGGTCCTGGGTCCCACCCTGTGCAGAGGCCAGAGGCTGGGCCCATGACACAGCCTCACCTCCAGTCGAGTTGACGTTGCTCTGAAATGTCTTCTCCATCTCAGCCAGGTGTGCCTCAGTAAACAGCTGAGACTCATATTGGAAGTCAGACATCTGGCTAACAGAGATGGATGGTGTAGGGGAGCTGAGAACCTCCTTGCTCTTCCCGGGTCCACCTGCAAAGGACACCTGGAACACAGATGATGACAAGAAGCAGGTCCTGAGAGGGATGACTTCCAGAGCTGAACAGTTTTAAGCACATCTATAGAAAGAGAACATCTGTGGGGTACGTAGTGTTATGGTGTGTTACTTACTGATGCAAACAAGTAGATCTGAATCACTTTTAGCCCTAAGATGTCCAGGGAAGATCTAACTGTGTCCCCTGACTCTGGGGAGTTAACTGTTGTTCCTCTTTTACACATGTGCTGTGATTGAGGCTTAGAGGTTAGTGGCCACAGCCAAGATCCCACCTCACACATCACAGGACGCTAATTTACAAGGTGCTTCAGTTTGGTAACTATATAGTTCCACATCTTCAGTGGTTAGAATTCAAGACCCCAAGGGGTCTGGCTGGATCTTCTCCAGCCATCACGATCTTGTCCTGACCAGCTCAGACACCCCAGGTCAGATCAGATCCTCTGTGCACACAGCCAAGTTCATGCAGTCTCTGCCATCAGGGGCTCTCAGCTTCCTCCTCCTCCTGCTCACCTTCCCACATCTCCTACCTAGCCTTTCCCAGCCCTCCACAATGCTTCCTCTCTGCAGCCCCTATGTGAGACTCATTTTGACACTTAGCACAGTATTTCAGGTTACTGGAGGCTCAGGTCATCAAAGGCTGCCTCCCCAAGAAGACTCCAGGTGTGGACTATGTGATAACCATTGAGTGTTGCCCACTGAAATGCACAGCTTTGGGTGTTGGGCAGTCAAGGAGACATAGGTTCAGAAAGTCAAAAGACAAGGTGGAGGTTGGATTACTCACTCTTCCTACCCCAATTGCACCAAGCACAGAGCTCATCTAACTGCAAATCCAACTGTGAACTTGCCCTCATGCACTCAGGGTCTGTGTACATTCATTGAGTACCAGACACTGTGAACACACCAGTGAACAGAGTGGAGACTTGCCTTCATGGAGCCCAGCAGATGAGCTGGTTAATTCTCTCACCAGCCATGCAGCGCCCAGATTAGATATCCCAGCACCATCTTTGGCTCCTCCCTCTGCCTCCCTTGCATTCTTACTGTCCTTCTTATTGCTTCTTACTGTAATCCAATTCCTACATCTAAACCCTCCTCTCCCCGACCCCTGCCCCACCTTAAGCCCTAGCCTTCTGCTGGGACAAGCACAGTGACCTTCCCCAACTGGGACCAGAGTTTGTTCTTCCCTTCCAATCCACCTCCCAACACTGGAGCCAATCTTCTTTCTGGAAGGCAAGTCTGATCGTGACTTGACCCCAGCTGACACTTTCCAGATTACTCCCATCTCTGGACTAGGATTCTGCCTGGCTCCCTGCTCCCAGGCTCATTTAGTGTGGACTTATTACTTCACTTCTCTGAGCCACAAGTTGCCTTGTCTGCGGAATCTCTCTCCCTAGTACCCACCTTGCAGAGTTGGGGTGAGACAAAGGGACACCTGAACACATGTGAAGCCCCACCACATTGTATTACACAATCCATGAGAACTCCTGTTATTTCTCTCCATCTCACAGTGAGCTCTTTATTTATGTATTTATTTATTTTTGGCCTCACTGGGTCTTCCCTGCTGCACGTGGCCTCTTTGTTTGGGTGCACAGGGGTTTCTCTAAGTTGTGGAGCACTGGCTCTAGGGTGCCTGGGCTCAGTAGTTGTGACACATAGGCTTAGTTGCCCCATGACACGTGGGATCTTAGTTCCCTGACCAGGGATCCAACCCACCCACATCCCCTGCATTGAAAGGGGGATTCTTAACCACTACACCCCCAAGGAAGTACCAAAATGGGCTCTTTGAAGGCTGGGACATTTTAAATTTATCTTCATTTAATCTACACTAGTTATCTCTCTGTTTCACAGCCCCAAGCACACAATGGACACTGAATACTCATCTGACTTGATAATACTCTGTACAGCCCACCCCACCATTTTCACAACTTGGCTGGACAAAATTAAGTAGAGTCCAAGTAGATACTACAAATTGGTGACCTCAGGTTTATTGCATTTGGCCCATGAAGTGCTTCAAAAGGCAAAACCAGGCTACTGCAGCTTAGACTTAAGTTATCAACATTTTGTAAATATCTGCAACCCCTGGTGCGGAGGCTGATAACCTGATAATCAACAGGATGCTCATGGGTGATGTCTGGCAGCTCTGGAATACCCCTCCCGTTATCAACTCCAATAGTTTTCTTACCTTTTGAGACAGAGGCTTGTCTCTGAAGTCCTCAGAAGACACAGGTCTCAACCTAGAATAGGGAATTATAGTGGCTTTAACTCTGATCTTTGTAAGGACCATGTGGAGGCTGACCTAGCTGAATCGCAGAAGGATGGAAAAGAAGTCAAGGTCAAGGGAGAAGGTGGTGCCTCAGGCCTGCGGACCCCCAACTCACATTTGACAGGCACCCCACTTCCCATAGGGGTTCCTCCAACACAGAGCTTTTCCAGAGCTTATACCTGCAAGCCTTCTTTCCACTGATGGGAGAACTATCCTCCTGATGCCCTGAGGCTTCTCAGGTTACTATACTCCTGGCGTCATGCCAACAGCTTCCTAAAGGGAGTCACCCATTTTACAGAAGTAGAAAAGGCTTAGAAGATCATGCAGGGGTCCAACTGTAATCCACAGATTAGGGAAATAAGGTCCAGGGAAAGCACATTTCCAGAGGGTCAAACACATTCACCAAAGGTGGGGCAAGACGAGCTCCTGACATCCACGATGGGCACCCCACACGCCCAGCCCTCGATGTCCTTGGAGGCAGGACCTCTTTAGGGAGCTGACAGGACTCCCCTCACACAGCATGGGGGCAGGTGCAGTGCGTGGGAGAGGTCTGTTCCATGGAACTCTGCTCTGAGGATACAAAGGGCACACTGCCCTGGGTCAACGGACCTCCACAGAGGATGAAAGACAGTGTTGTGTTAGGGTTATTAGGAGCATCCATCCACCTCATCAAAGTCAAGCCTTTGACTGTGTAGATCATAATAAACTATAGAAAATTCTGAAAGAGATGGGAATACCAGACCACTTGACCTGCCTCTTGAGAAATCTGTATGCAGGTCAGGAAGCAACAGTTAGAACTGGACATGGAACAACAGGCTGGTTCCAAATAAGAACAGGAGTACGTCAAGGCTGTATATTGTCACTCTGCTTATTTAACTTATATACAGAGTACATCGTGAGAAATGCTGGGCTGGATAAAGCACAAGCTGGAATCAAGATTGCAGGGAGATGGAGAAAGCAATGGCAACCCACTCCAGTATTCTTGCCTGGAAAATCCCATGGATGGAGGAACCTGGTGGGCTACAGTCCATGGGGTCATGAAGAGTCGGACATGACTGAGCGACTTCACTTCAGATAGTCTAAAACTTATAGGGAGGACAAGATAGTCAATAAAGGTTAGTTTTCTTTAAAAAAAAAAAAAAAAAAGATTGCAGGAAGAAATACCAATAACCTCAGATACGCAGATGATACCACCCTTATGGCAGAAAGTGAAGAACTAAAGAGCCTCTTGATGAAAGTGAAAGAGAGTGAAAAAGTTGGCTTAAAGCTCAACATTCAGAAAACTAAGATCATGGCATCTGGTCCCATCACTTCATGGCAAATAGATGGAGAAACAGTGGAAACAGTGGCAGACTTTATTTTTGGGGGCTCCAAAATCACTGCAAATGGTGATTGCAGCCATGAAATTAAAACACGCTTACTCCTTGGAAGGAAGGTTATGACCAACCTAGACAGCATATTATAAAGCAGAGACATTACTTTGTCAACAAAGGTCCGTCTAGTCAAGGCTATGGTTTTTCCAGTGGTCATGTATGGATGTGAGAGTTGGACTATAAAGAAAGCTGAGTGCCGAAGAATTGATGCTTTTCAACTGTGGTGTTGGAGAAGACTCTTGAGAGTCCCTTGCACTGCAAGGAGATCCAACCAGTCCATCCTAAAGGAAATCAGTCCTGGGTGTTCATTGGAAGGACTGATGTTGAAGATGAAACTCCAATATTTTGGCCACCTGATGTGAAGAGCTGACTCATTTGAAAAGACCCTGATGTTGGGAAAGATCGAAGGCAGGAGGAGAAGGGGACAACAGAAGATGAGATGGTTAGATGGCATCACCGACTCAATGGACATGGGTTTCGGTGGACTCCGGGAGTTGGTGATGGACAGGGAGGCCTGGCGTGCTGCGGTTCATGGGGTCGCAAAGAGTCAGACACGACTGAGCAACTGAACTAAACTGAATCCACCTCATCAGCAACTGCCACCAGCAAGAATAGAGAGGGCACTCCAGGACAGCAGGGGAATAGCCAGGAAAGAGATGAGTCCCAGACAGGCTCAGGGGACAGAGCGAATGAGCCAGTTTGGCTTGACAAAGGGCTCCTGGGCAGGAGGGGGGAAGGGAGGAATAGTGCAAGAGGAAGGAGGAGAAAAACGGAAGCAGAATGCAGAATCTTAAATACCTTCACCAGGAAGTCTGAACAGGATGAAGGGCAGTTATGAAAACTCACCAGCATAAGATGTGGGGAGTAAGGAGGAGGAAGACTGGACACTGGCCAACGATGTCCTAACCTAAACCATGTCTCCGTGACAGCCCAGATATAAGGACCGAAAGGGAGAGAAAAGCCAAAGGAAAGGAGACTTGGAAGCCAGGAACCAAGTAACTGAGGGAAATGCCAGAAACATTTCCAGGAAAGGAAACAATGAGGGAAAGTGGTTTAATGCACGTGATGCTGGGCTGTCCAATTAGAAATAAAAAATAAGTTCCTAGAAATATGGGGACTGAAAAATGGCTACACTGAGGGGATAGAGAGAGCAGAAGAAACACACAAAAGACAGATGGGCCAACTAGAAGTCTGGGATGCTCCAGAGTGAGCCACGGTGATAATGAAGGACACTGAACATGGCGATGCAAGGTCACCAGTGAGAAAGCTGCAGAGGTGTATTCATGAGTCCATTTCTGTTAAGAATATTCCATATAGGTGTTGGCACATGCCTAGAAAGAGAGTCTGGAAAAATATACTCGAAACGTAATGGCAGCTATTTCTGGCAGGTGAGATCAAAGAGAATGTCTATAGTATAAAACCATGCATTCCTCTTTATTTGTTAATTCAGAAAAGATTCATGGTAATCTTGAAGATTTATTTAAAGAGAGTGAATGGTGGGTACAATTTACTCATCTGTGAAAGATCACTGGACAGGAGTGCTGGCTGCAGCGTCGTTCACAGCAGTAAGGAGTACGGTGAATGACTCTTAGTAGATGAATGGCTGAATAAATCAGTGCACCTGCACTCAGGACGTTACCCAAGGAACCAAAAAGATGAACCGGACCTTCAGCAGATGACTAGGGGGAATTTCCAGGAGATGCTCAAAAGAAAAGAGTGTACAGAATGAGGCCAATATTTACAAAAAGATGACAAATAGGTATGTGCTGATACATAGAATGTGTGTGTACACGTACACACGTCTGTAAACAGGTCTACCCTTAATAGTTACGGGGCCAAGGGCAAAAGAACACTGGTCCACACAGCAAGTCTAGTTACTTAAAATGTTCATAGATTAATATATTGTTAAATAAAATACATTCTATTCACGTGCCTTCATGAATCCTTTTCCTAACAACCTGGAAGGCCCCCAAGCCCTCTGTCCTGCTGTCCTCTCTGTCCTACTGGGGGGGGGGGGGGGGGGGCTTGTAAATGGTGGCATCTGGATGGCCACTGTCACCCATACACCCATACATCCCATGCCTCCACAGCTCCATGGCCACCGCAAGCCTAGGCGGGGCTGCCCTCAAGCGATGCACTGAGCGACTTCCCTTGTGGTCCAGTGGTTAGGACTCTGCATCCAACTGCAGAGGGCGCAGGTTCCATCCCTGGTTAGAGAACTAAGATCTCACATGCTGCAAGGTACAGCCAAAAAATAAAAAGAATTTTTTAAAAAAGTTTTAATGATGCACTGAGGAATAGGCCCCCAGACTCTGGAATCAGGTTCATAGGGATTTGGGCAGCTAATTCCAATATTGAGAGCAGTGGGGGAAGAGGGGCAGTGTACCAGCAGGGCTGACTGGCCATCCTCTTAGCCCCTGGGACCTCCCTCATCTAGTAGAAAAGGACATGGTCAGAGAGGAGACAGAGTAGGTTGCCTGGCTCAGGGCAGGGGCCTTTCTGGCCTGCGTCTAAGGGACTCCTGTACTGTCAGTACACACTGAACGATGAGCATAGACACTAGGGTGTGGATACGGATTATGGAGTGCAGGGGTTCAGTGTGGCAAAAAAGGTGGGCCAGCAATAAAGGAATACAAAAAGTCTGCACTAACAGAAGGCACATATATCATCCCATTTATATTAAGAAGGCAAGCATGGGTAAGTATACAGAAAATGACCATATTTTCTTTCGCTTTAAAGTCTGGGTTAACAAGTAACTAAAGTCAACATCACTCATGAGGGGGCCAAAGGCCATGCCTCATGGTGTGCTGGACTCTGGACCACTGCTTCTGTGGTATCCCCTACAAAACCATAACCCGACAACCCCAAACTGAAGGACATTCTACTACGTCAGTGGGCTTTACTCTTACAAATCTTAGTGTCATGAAGGACAAAGATTAAAGCACATTGATGGTGACTGAAAAGAGATTAACAACTGAAAGCAATGTGTGATCTGAACTGGATCCTAAACTCGGGGAGCAAATGGTCTCAGGGCCATTTAGGACCATCAGTGAAATTTAAACATGACTTTACATTTTTAGGTGATATTGATGTTGTTTCCTGCTTATTAGAAGATCTGGGCAAAGGGGAGTTCTTTATACTATTCTTAAAACTATTTAAAATTTATGATTTCAAAACCATAAATTTTATGAGAGAAATATGAGTTTAACCAGAAGAGGGGAGCTCTGTTTGTGTTCAAGGACTGAGGCCACAAAAAGGAAAAAATACTGGTGGGGGACAATTAATGATACCCAAGAGCAAAGCACAAGCAGCAGAGAGATGTACTGGCAGGAAAGAAGATTCAGCTGGAGAGTTCAATATCCATGTAGGATGAGAGCAGATGAGAGGAAGCCTGCTCTGAGGGGAAGATGGCTGGAGTTGGGGTGGGGGGGTTTGGTACAAACCTGGAAGCAAGGGTGAGAGCTTAGAACTGCCACTAGGGGAGCAGGCGGGGAATGCGAGAATAACTGGTTTGCTGTTTATAAGAATCTGTAGCAGAAGGTGACTGAAGACCAAGTGCAGTAAAGCTGCCCTGGAAATCGAGCTGAGAGAGGCTCAGCTCTCCTGTTTGGCCTTGAGTCTCAGGTATGCGAAGAACTGACTCATCAGAAAAGACCTTGATGCTGGCAAAGATTGATGGCAGGAGGAGAAGGGGACAACAGAGGATGAGATGGTTGGATGGCATCACCGACTGGATGGACAAGAGTTTGAGCAAGCTCTGGGAGATGGTGAAGGACAGGGAAGCCTGGTGTGCTGCGGTCCATGGCGTGACCGAGTTGGACACAACTGAGCGACTGAACAACTGGATCTTAGGGCCCAGGGGTCCAGTGTTTTAGAGACTAAGCCCAGACTCTCACTCACCCTGACCCGATCTGCTCTCCCCAGTTAATACTGCTCATTGTATTTAACGGAGGCTTATTGGTTTTCAACTTCCTTCTCCACTGAGACATCTTGGCAGCCATCCCCAAGTCCAGAGTGGCTCCTCTATGAAGTCGCTGTGGAACTCCGAGGGCCTCCACAGACTGCAGGGTCAGTGGCTACACTCAGAACCAGGAAAATGAGACAGAATTCCACATGCAGAACACAAAATGGAACATCAGAATCCATCCCACAAACCGTTACCATGCGGCCATTTTTCATCCAATCTGAGACATTCTTGTTATTGATGAGGTTGAACTGAGAGCAGACAGTCAACAGGAGAAGCTCTAGTACCTTGGAGCCAGGACAAATATGAGTGGAGGGCAATCCATAGGACAAAGGCAGCACAGAGAACTCACCTGCCACGGAAACTGTGGAAAATGCCAGCAAGTCTAATGATAAACCCAGAAGGCCAACTGGCCCCACAGTTGGGGGACAGTGGAAGGCACAGCAGCCCTCTTAACATGAGCTGAACAAGCTCCAAGTCTTCATTTGGCTGCATTGGGTCTTAGTTGCAGCACACGGGATCTTCACTGCCACTGGTGGCATCTTTTGTTGCAGCGCACGAACTCTTTAGTCGTGGCTTGAGGGCTCCAGTTATCATGGCTCAGGGGCTCCAGGAGTTGCGGCACGTGGGCTGAGTTGTTCTGTGGCAGGTGGGATCTTAGTTCCCCTGTGTCCCCTGCATTGCATGGAGGATTCTTAACCGCTGGACCACCAGGGAAATCCCGAGCTCCAAAACAGAGGAAGGCGACAAGAGAACTGTGTGTAACTCTAAGGTTTTATAAACCCAGGCTTCAAGTCAGGCCTGGACTTGAGGCAGCACTGTTCAGTCTTGCCCCTGGCACAATTCAGCAGCATCAGTTGGCCAAAGGTAAATCTCTTGGGGGGGAATTCAACTAGGGACATGGATTCCACGCTGAGTCACATTTCATGATCACCTAGATGTTACCAAAATGTTAACTGACCACCAAGTCAAGATCCCCCCTCCCCAGATCTTCACCACATAGAGACCACCCACAGACAGAAAAAAATTCCTGCTCCCATTTCATCAACAGTGAAGACAAAAGATTTCATCATATTGTAAAACGTGAGAAGTAGAGTGGTTCAATGAAATGTCATAAAAGATGCAGGTCTTTTAAACCAGTTTTATTAAATTAGGTATTAATAAACAAGAAGGATTTAGAAAAAAAAAAAAAAAGAAGAAGAAACAGAAGCAAAGCTGATGGTGCTACATTTGACTGTCCCCCACTGTTTTTTTGACTTGGGGCTTTCATTTTCCAATCCAATGTTATCATTTCTACTTAGAGCAGTCCGTGTTTATCCACATTTTTTACATGGGTCTAAAATACACTAGATTCATTTTCCCTCCCAAAGAAGAAACATCAGAACAGGAAAATCAGTTAAGATGCATTCCATTTTTTAGGTAAGAAAAACTTCAGAAAACCCCCGCCTAAAAAGAATAAAATCATGATAACCAGTAACTCATTTAAAAACAGAAGCAGGAGGGACGGTGTCGAATAAAGAAAAAATCTCCTAGATAAAACCTCTGCACAAAATAATCCTGGAGAAAGTTCTACTCAACGCCTACAAGTTCAGGCATCACTTGCCAGTGCTAAGGAGAACCTACTCTGCTCCCTAACAGTGGAGATGGGATGGTGCTGGCGGAAGGCTTCAAGGGCACTCAAGGACACAGCCAACTCATCCAGGGAAGGTGGCCCCGCTCTGCTCAGAAGTGGTATCAACTCTGCTCTCTTCAGCTTTACCACTGTGGGTTTTTAAAATGTCAAAAATTGTATACTGGGACCTCCCTGGGGGTCCAGTGGTTGAGACTCTGCATTTCCAATACAGGGGGCTCAGGTTCAATCCCTGGTCAGGGAACTACGATCCCTCATGATTCACGGTGGGGCCCCCCAAATTTTTTTTTAAGAAGTTGTATCCTAACATACACTTTTTAAAATTTATTCCTTAATCAAGCTAACAAAAGTGAAAACTTGAATCCTCAGCTTTATAAAATGTATCAAAAATTTAAAGGTGCAACCTGATACTAATGAGAGGCTTTTTCCTTTTCAAAATCAAATAAACAAGACAGAAGCCAGTGACTGTTGGGAACTGCAGGGGACCCAGAGGATTAATGAATGTTAAGATCACACCTTCAGTTGAGACCAACAACTCAGCTCACATGCCACGTAAAACGATGCTCTTCACACCATACCCCACTGCCAGAGAGAATTCCCAGTTCAAATACCAAAGATTTCAAAATACCACACACGACTCGAGAAAACAGTAGCTTCTTAGGGTGGTTTAGTACCTACTACTTACTCACTTCCTCCCAAAAAAGATTGAAAAACAAAAATTAAGTCAAGAGAGCTACAAATGCTTGGGAAATTTTTTTTAAAATAACTTTATTTCATTCAACATAATTGTTTCTTCTCTCCGCCTTTAAAACTAGTAGGGAGGGAGGGGCACACACAGGGGCAAGCTGGGATTCGCCTACAGCTACCTGTAAAAAAGTTTATTCCATTCTTCTTGGTAGCGTTTAAATTTCAAAGTAAAAACAGCAGTCATATACAATTACACACATTTAACTCACATTATTTTGTAGAAAAACACATAAAATACAAAAAAAAAAAGGCAATATCAGGTGAGAAACCTTTAGAATGCGAAAACCCAGATGACCCTGAGGTACGCTGGATCTTAAAATCATTAGAACTACTCCAAAATATATAAATGAGCCCGATCAGGAGAAATATAAAATAAGAATGTGATAAAGTAACTGTGAAGCAAGTAAGAGAGGAAAGAAATCTGAAGGTCACTCAAGATGAGACCAGGATAAACCGTGACAGACCTGGGAGCAATACATTTCGATTCCTGCACTAAACGGCAGGCCAGGGATGGATATATTAGCAAAGCTCTCCCTGGAGCTTGTAGCCTTTTGGGAGGGGGGCGGGGGGGGCAGAGCCAAACTCATGTGTTGAGCCACTTTTTACTTCACCTGTCAAAATCTCTTCTTTCAGGGTCAAAACTTTTATTGAAAGACAAAAGGATGTACACTTTACAAACCATTTCACTGTCAGTGTGAGTTTTTTCAAAATTTCACACAAAAAATGTCATTGATGCTGAAAAACATTGTGCTTTTTTTTGAACCAAAATTGTTTAACTGATGAAACCTGGCCTCCAGAGGCAACACTTGCTGGAACTGGGCACTCTCCCACTCTTTCTGGCTCTGGTATCCTGCAGGCTTTTACAGATCTAAGTAATTTTTCCTGGCTCAGAAGGGATCCCAGGGAAACCATCCTCACTCATCTCCCAACTGAGGCGAAGAAAAGCTCTGCAGAACAGGGATGCAGGGCCCGGAGGACACTGGTCTCAACTCCTGGCCCTTGGCCTCCTGATCACAGCACTTCTCCCTTCTTCGTCTTGATAAAGGTCAGAAAAGGGCTCCAGCCACATACTCCCTTTAAATATTCAGTCCACCCACTTGCATGCTTGAGCCTGGCTTAATTTTATAATAATACACTGCGGTTTGTGAATCATCCATGAAGTTTGTCTTAAGAAACCCATCTTTGTCCCTGCTGGAAACTAGTAAGAGCCATAAAGACAGCTTTGTTAAGACCTACCCTGGTGGACTGAACCTCACCACCAGCTTCCCAAATCTCATTCTCCCACTAGAAGTGAAAATTAAAGACATCAGCAAATAGAGTAACTTGCTCTTTCTCCTCTTCTTTATACCTGCATCCAGGCTATCCTCACCAATTCCTACAGACTGAAAAATATTCAGTCATCCAGGAAGAAAGGAAAAAAATTTTTTTAATGGTTAAGGTAAGACGTCTTACAGAATTCCAAACTGCTAACAGATCACTCTGAAATTCTAAGTCTCTCGATACCATTTACGAAGTTCTAGGCTTTGATGGCTAACTTGCTTCGCGCTTCCTATGATCACAAGACAAAGATTTGCCTCCTTTTTTTCTCACCCTACCCTCAGAAACATGTTTGTGAAGGCTACTTTCATTTTACATTTCAGAACCTCAGAGCCTCCAATTCAAAAGAAATATAGGTTATTTTAAGTTTTAAAATTTCTATATGTATATATCTTCACAGTCCTGAAACAGGGGCCCAGAATTCCAACTCTAAGGTGAGACCTGCTTATCTAGATAATGAAATTAGTGAAGCAACCTGATCACAACCTCAACAGAAAGCTGTGCGCTAGGCTAAGGTAACACTGCTTTCCAACTCAGATTAAGCCAAAAGGGAAACAGACCTTCACAAATTATAGCTGCTTAACAATCTGGCTGAAGGCATGTGAGGTAATGGTCAAGTTCAGTGTAAAAGCACAGAATTCTTCTGTGGGCTTTTCTTCAGAAAAAGGACTCTGCATACTCAAGTCTCACATGTGAAAACTGAGAAAAGAGTAGCAAGTGTCCGAAATAAACATGAACTCATCAGGTTTTAAAATTTTGTAACTGGAATGTATGAATTCAAAACTACGATACACGCCTGATTTTAAATCAACGACAACAGTGCCAGACCAGCAAAATGACTGGTGATTCAGGAACACTGACCACAGACAGGCTCAGGTCCAGCTTGGCTCAAAGCAATCACTTCCACTCTGCTGACAGCAGTCAGATTTGGGTCACCCACATACTAGCAAGCTAATCTGATCAGGCTGATCAGACCTAAAGCTGAGGTTTTGTTTGTAGACTATGCTGAACTATGGTAACCATCACAAAAGGAGTTCTTTATACCAAATCTCATAAAACAATCCTTAAAGAAAAACTTCCCTAGACTTATCTTGGTTATAGCAAAAGGAAACTGCTTCCTTTCCAACACCTTATTATATCCTGAAGAAAATACTTATCTTTAAATCAATGAATCTGAATTACTGAATCACCAAATCTTCATTTAAAAGAAAAAGGTGAAAGGTGTGTTTAGACCATGATTTCACTTGGGGGTAAAAGGGGATGAAGATGATAGTCTCAAAAGAAAGGAGCTGCACTCATCAATCGTCCAAGCTGGGGGGAAAAAAAAAAATTAGAACTCATTACTTGTAATTTTACAAAATACTCAAAGCCTATCTTAAGAATCGCCCGCCTGAATTCTCAGGATACAAAAACCCTGGCCTAAGCTTTTCTGATCTATAAACTTCAAATTGGATCTGAAAAACCAAGCAGTGCTTTCTAACGCTGTGGTTACCTTTTCTGGTTCTCGGCTCATTCTGATGTCAACAAGCGCCTGGTGAGGGGGCTCTGCAGTCAACACTGTCATCCTCGTTTTCAGGTCAGAACAAGAGACAATTATTAATAGCTTAACAGTCACAAAGCTAGGAGGACTCTACAAGGACTCCAACCTGATCCCCTCCTGCCAGTTCCATGTGAGCTTGCAGGGATAAATGTTAAGACCAAAATTAGCTCTGAAGACTACATTAAACCATGTCATCTGAGGCACACAGTAAAATACAGATTTCTAATCGCCTAACTCAGAATTTCTGCCAATTGGACTTTAGAAATTTTATGTCAGTCAAGTTCCACAGGTGATTCTGAGGACCACCAGCATGAGTGAATCCTAAATTCAAATCCAGCCATCTGTTTACTTATCCTGCATACAACACAGACTTTGCCAAGCAAAAAAAGCAGCTTATTCAAGATCACGGCACCCATGACCTAACCTAAATGAGACCCATTTAAAGACTACATGCCTCAGCCTAAAGAGGCAGGCCAATGGACTTACTAGGTCAGAAGTACACACAGTATCAGCTTCACTCTTTCCAAGGTAACTTCTCAGCTGACAATATTCAACATTTTATTCACAAACTCCATGCACTCCTGGACATATCTTCTTATAGATTATCAACACACATGGTATCTAACTCCTTCTGAAGGTGTGTAACATTTCAGTGAAGGTATCATACTGTTAACTTCTAGAGGAGGTAACATGGATATAATCCTAGTGAAAATCATGAAGTTTGGTTTACTCATCCATAACTGTGGTCGGTACCCTAAAGATCATACAGGAAACTACCTTCTGCCCATTTAACTTTATTTTATACTGAAAATAGCAGCACATCACCTTCTGAACTCACTTCTTAGAGCATAGAATTTTTAAAGGGAAAATGATTTCCGATTATTATAGATTGGCTGTGTTTACTGACTCTGAAACACACTTTCAGGGGAAAAAATAAAACAGTACTACCCCATGGTATCCACCAAGCTCTATCCCATACATTTTCTCTGAAGGAAACAGCCTGAAAAAACTTCATGGCATTGAGGCCAAGCCCTGCACTTCTGAAAGCCCTCTCACAGTAACATGAAAGTGTGAAAACAGCAGGAGGCTTAGAAGTGTACTGTTTGAATGGAGAAAAAAGAAACAACCTTAGAAATAAGCACATCTGAAAAAAAAACAGTGAAGGATTTCAAAAGATCAGCCCTAATTTAAGGAAGAAGTATGGCTACCTTATCATTTGAACCTAAAAGAACATACGCAGGGCAAGACAAATTTCAGAAGACATGATACTCTTGAAATACAGAATTTTATTTAGAAACTGTTTTAAAAGTAGAAAAAAACCCTGTCAAGAAAGACCAGGTGGAAAACGGGTTCCCAACAAAATGGAATTTTAGGGCAACAAAAGTCTAAAAGGCCACAAAAGAGAAATAGCACCACTGTTATTTGAACAATGGCTAGTTACTTGCATTTTTTGGCATTGTTAATCACTGAATCTGGGTTTTCCTCTGAATTCCACACAGAGCATGCACTACACAACAATTTTATCATAAAATACCTGCTTGCTACACACATTTCAGGACAAGCTACCACCAGAAACAAATCAATACAAATACATCAGGGGCTGAACAATCTCAGTAGTGGGTGACACACATGTTGCAGAATTCTGCCAAACAAAGGAACTGAGTCGGCTGTGAGCAAAGCAGATGAGGGAATTAAGGAATGAAATATTTTAAATACTAATAATTAATTCAGACATGGTACTATATTTTCTGCAAAAGAAAATTAACATTTAGTAACACGCTAACATTTTTATCTCCAAAGAGATTAGTGCACTGGCAAAGTATTCCGATAACAGTGGAGGGCTGTGGACAGCAGGTACCGAAAACACCCAGCCTTGCAGATCCCAAAGGAGTGGTGGCCTTCACTGATCACTCCCTTTGCCAGAGGTCCAGAAAGAACTTGCAGTATGATCACCTGCCTGCTGAACTTCCACTCTAAGCAGCAAATTTTAAGGAGCCAAAGAGGAGTCCCCAGTGGGCAAGGGGAGCAGAGAAGAGGAACATGTTAAATGTAAACTTAAAAGACAGTAAAACGGGACACAACCCCCATTCAAATCCCAGAGATGTGGGCAAGTCCCCAAAAGTAGTTGTTAGGTTTAAAAACTGGACACACCTCGTTTCAAAAAAAAAAAAAAACCACACACACACACAGTACACAGAATTATCAGGGATAACTGGAAAAATCACCAGAGAAATGCTCAATGAAAATCAAGCTCTTTGACTCAAAACGTCTCAGGTCTGAAACACACCCTCTATTCATCCAGGCAACAATGCCTCTTGCTTCTTAGCAGGCATGCTATTGGTCAAGGACACCAAAATGGCTTAAGAATAACTTTTCCAATTTTGCTTTTGGGCCAACGTCTGGGCTTATGAGGATCAAGCAGTCCTGCGAGGGCTGGGAACAGCAGGTCCCAAAGGCTCCAGGTTCCAGCCCTTCCTTCCCAGACACAATGTCAAACACACATTTTATATTTTGAAATATGGAAGCATCTTTTAAATACTCTTAAGGCATTTATTTATTAAAACGTTCTCTGCCAAGACTTCACATTAACTTAAAATTCAAATCAGTCTTTACATTTCTCTACTGAGGTCTCCACCTTCTCCAGCTATCAGTGCTACCAGCATCCACAAAGTGAGCCCCATGGTCAGCCTCTTTGTTCCCTGGGTGAAGCAACTAGATGTTAATACTGCTCTGCTACAAGGTAAACGCTCCTAACTCAAACTTATTGGAAAAGGAGTGAAACTTCTGCAAAGTGCACTTTTAGAAGAGGTACTTTTTGCTTATGAAAAGAAACCAGTGAGTCCTCTAAGAATAATAAAAGGGAGTATGTTACAGTTAAGCACATGATTTGGAGTGAAGAATTCGGATGTTGCTCGGCTGGTCCAGGCTATTAATACTCTTCCTGTTCCTCCTGTGGGCCCCCTTCATCAGGTATCACGAAGCCTTCCTGAAATGGGAAGATGGGAGGGGAGAGCTATTATTCAACGATGAATGAAAGATCAGTTTCTACTGTGGGTTCCCTTTCCTCATATTTAAAGCCTCTCAAAGTCAACGGTTCTTCCTGTCTCTACCACACACTTGGCACTGAATGGCACAAGACCAAATGACCGCTTTTCTATTAGTCAGACAGTGGAACCACATCGCACAGAAGGCCAAAACTGAGCACAAAGTCACCCTCACACTGTTCAGGGTGATGGATGTGTCCACCGTCTTGATGATGGCAATGATGTCATACATCAAGTTGGACTTAAATACATGTAGTTCATTATACCAACTGAACCTCAATAAAGTTGTTTAAAAAACTGACCCTCAAAAATCCCTGAAATCACCATAATAGTACCAGATCATCTCCTCTCAATAAAATGTCCACACTGCCAGCTTTTCCTTCATGTCTTTTTTTGACTGCACTTAGGAACCTGCATCTCCCTTAGGAGAAGGGGACGACAGAGGATAAGATGGTTGGATGGCATCACTGACTCAATGGACATGAATTTGAGCAAGCTCCGGGAGATGGTGAAGGACAGGGAAGCCTGGTGTGCTGCAGTCCATGGGGCTGCAAAGAGTCGGACACAACTGAATGACTGAACAACAACAAGGAACCTGCATGCTACTGCAGGTGCTGTGGGTGGTCTGTTTACCCACAACTAACAAGGTTGACCAAATATGAGAGGCATGGGACACATCAGATGTGTGGCTCCCACCTCACACTCACTCCAGGCATCTGGCATGAGCTAATGGCTACACCACCATAAAAACTTAAGACTCCCCCTTCAATCACCATCTTTTTTTAAACTAAACCTCTATGGCTAAATTTACTTAACATATGACTCCACTAAAACAATACTCGGACTAAACCCAAAGACACCTATATCTTCATCAACTTTGTTTGCATTATCTGGCACACAGCAAGCCTGAAATACAGATTTATTCAACAAATTATCAACTTTTCAGTCATCAATCTTAATACCCCCAAATTCACTTAATACGTTTAGAGAACAGTGCAAATAACATTAATGTTACCTTATATTTGTTATGGCCACATACTGTGAAACACTTAGACAAGACATATACTATAGCTTGATCCTCACGATACTGCTGGGCATGGCAGAAGAACTATTAATAATTATAGCCATTAAACAGTGGACACAGCAAAATGTCAAATCCTAAATCCAGGGAAAATGAGTTTTCCCTATTCAGCTGTAGAATATACATGACTCCCAAGAGACCTGACCACAAGACAGTGTGAAGCAATGGGAACCGGCACATTCCAGTGTGGGAGGAAAAAGGTACCTCTCATAGCTGTGGGCAGCAGACATCAAATAGGGGCCATGAGCCTGGTTCTCCAGGGCACACCTGGGGCCGTATAAAAAAGAGGCAGCAACTCAGACTGAGAGGTCCAAGCTGAGCAGGGTGGAGTGGGGATGGCAGGATTAAGAGCACTTGGTGGCACTCGTGACCTACCAGTGGCCACAAGCTACAGAAGCAGGGCAGCCAGCCACCTCACTGTCCCGTGCAAGCCTCAAAGGCTTCAGACCTCAAGGCAGAGGCTGAAGTGCCCCCCTTTGGCTGACTCTGTGTGTCAACGATGAAGTCTTTAAATGAATGCTACGCTAAAACACAAGCATCAGTACTGAGCTTGCCAAAAACCACCAGATAAAATGTATTTTCTCTTAGGTGGCAAAAAAACATCCCCAAGTCAGCACGTACATCTGTGGCGTAGAGAATGTCCACGATCCTCTGCAGCACAGGGTTGTTCTCCCCCTCGTTCTCCTGGCAAATCAACTCAATGTTCCTCAGCTTTCCAAAATAGAAGTCTCTCTCCTTCTCCAAGTCTTCAACAGTAAGCTTCAATACATTGACCTGCACAAAACATTAGAAAGGGTGAAGACACCTAGAATTCATACACCAACAGCACATCAGATTAAACTTCCAACCTGAAAGAAGATGTGTGGTCTTTCATCAAATTCTCTAACAAGGACAAAACTCCCATTTTAATTTGATGTCAATTTTCTTCAGCCCCAGATCAACAGCATGGGCTTATTCGTGGCACTCTGACTATAA
This sequence comes from Okapia johnstoni, assembly GCA_024291935.2. Lineage (NCBI taxonomy): Eukaryota > Metazoa > Chordata > Mammalia > Artiodactyla > Giraffidae > Okapia > Okapia johnstoni. Next base: position 51,535,827 of record CM044324.1, on the reverse strand, counting down.
CAATTCCAGCGAAAGGACAGGCTACATGAGGAAACATGAAGGTACTTCTCAGAGACTAAAACAAGATCAAAGAGAAAAAGGCATGGGTGCTCAGACAAATACAGAAGCAGAATCCACAACCTGGCCCAACAGAGTGGCTGCCAATTATATACTGAGTCCATACCAGGATACTTGGTCAGTCAAGTCCAGGTCTTTCTGCAAGCTCAAGTCAACGGTAAGAGAGGGTCTGGTCCAAGGGAGCAAGGCAGAAATGATGAGCAAGAGGGCAAAACTAGTTAAAGACAACTAATACTGGCCAAAAACAGCCAGCACTGATGGGCATAGAAACTCAATAGTTATTTCTGCCCCCAGTATGCTGGAGCTAGGGTGTGACCCATGACTCAAAAGAAAAGCATCCTCTGATGAGAGGGTCCCTCCGTCACTCTCTCCCCCAAGACAGTCTCAAAATGGAGAGACAAGAGCAAAGGAAAGAGGCACACTCCACCATATTCCACCCCTAGCTCCCTGAGCATATCGTCAGCTCACCACTCATGCCACAGGATCTTCCAGGAGCCCCACTGAGGGACTCTAATTTCCACAAAGAGGCAATGACAAAACAAATCTCAGTGAATAGGTCAGGATTCTATTCAGCCAAGAGTAATAAAAGTCATAATAACTCTCACAGTCCAGTGTGTCTTCATTCCAGTATATTCAACTATGACTCTTACTGAATGCAAATTACATGGCAAATGGTACAATATAAAATCTTCACAGGCCTTACAGGCTAGGGCCCCAGAGAAAGCCCAGCCAGGATATCAAAGGTGCAGCTGCTGAGAACAATGTGGGTAGTGGAGTTCTGAGAGCCAGAAGCACTACAAGAATCTAGTCCACCTTCTGAGCGTCTAGTTACCAAAACAGCTCATCCAGCTTCCCCTCAGCCTGATGAAGAAGCCAGACCCAACCAAAGGGACCAAGTCCTGCCCCCTCCTCACAACCTGCAGTTGAGAGGCAGCCAGAGATGAGGAGCAGGTGACTGGAACCATCAGGACCATTTTGTCAAAGACTTAATTTCAATATTTGCCATCAAAGGCCTGAACAGACCGATCCAGATTCAAGGCTCTAGAAACAAGGTTCTAGACACTCTCACTATTCCTTTAGCAACCACAGGAATCACTTTTAAAAATAACTGAGGGGCCTCCCTGCTGGCTCAGCAGTAAAGAATCGCCTGCCAACACAAGAGACACAGGTTCGATCCCTGATCCAGGAAGTTCCTACATGCCGCAGAGCAACTAAGCCTGTGTTCTGCAGCAAGAGAAGCCACTGCAATGAGAAGCCCACATGCCCAACAAGAGAGTATCCCTCACTCTCTGAAACTAGCAAAAAGCCCACAAAGCAACACGGACCCAACACAACCAAAAACAAATAAGTAATTTAAAAATAAATAAATAAATAAACATAACCGAAAGTTTCAATAAAGTACTAACACCACCCAGTCGCCAGCAAAACAAGATAATTCATCCGCCCCCACTCTCCCCACCCCTGCTTTAAGTGCTGTTTGTAGACCTTGCTTAAAGTATCAGTTACTCCCAAAGCAGAGGGGGAGAAGGGGACAAAAGGATCAAAGGTGACTATCCCCAGCAGTGAAAGCTGCTTGGATCTTCGGCCCAAGGTCCACGAGTGAGAGAAGAGGCCTGTAATCACATGAGAAGGAAAGGGAAGCGCTTAACGCGGCACAGCAGCCTGGAGCCCACTTGTACAGGCACGTTACACCAGTGCCTCCCTCGTAAGCCCACTGAAACTTTCTCCCGCCTATTAATCATCCAGGGCACCAGAAACCAGCCTGACAGGCCCCACCCACAAGGCCAAGGCAGCAGCCCTCCCTGACATCCCTCAATAACCATGAATCCACAGAAACAATCAACAAGCATACGCTTCTCTTACAGCAAAGTAATAGCTGGAACCTAAGAAGCCCAAGGAGAACGTTTTAGACCTGGCACTGGCCAATACGGTAGCTAGGAGCCACAGGTGTGGTTCTGAGCACTTAAAATGTAGCCAGTGTAATTGAGACAGGCTGTAACTATCAAATACACACTGTATTTCAAAGACCCAGTACAGTGTTCAAATGTAAAACATCTCACTGATAATTATTTGTAATAATCACGTCAGAATGCTAATACTTTAAATATACTGAGTAATTATTATAATTAACCTGTTTCTTATTATTTTTTTCAGTGTGACTACCAGAAAACTTTCAGTTCTATATATGTATGTCTCACATTTCCGGTTTACATTCTATTTCTACTGAATAGTGTTGCTTTGGACTAGAGTCAATTAACAGTACACTTCTCCAGGATGACTTAAGAATGTGGAATCGGGCTTCTCCGGTGGTCCAGTGGTTAAGGGTCCACCTTGCAGTGCAAGGGACACCAGTTCAATCCCTGGTCCGGGAAGATCCCACATGGCTTGGAGCAACTAAGCCCATGTTATGCTCTAGAGTCTGTACTCCACAAAAAGAGAAGCCACCTGCAACAAGAAGCCTGTGCACCTCAACTAGAGAATAGCCCCAGCTCTCCACAACTAGGGAAAACCCATGCACAACAGTGAAGATCCAGTGCAGTCAAAAATAAAAATTAATTACGTTTAAAAAAAAAACAAATATGGAATCACTGAAGATCTCCCAAGGCTATGAACACCAAAAGGTAATTTGTGTAGAATACACTGCCCACCAAGCCCATGAGGCTCCACTTTTCATGACCAACATGGTCATGTCCCCCAGACCTCCATCCCTTTATCAAGTGCACCACTTTAAATACTCTCAGGGTCAGAGAGATCATGTATATGAGCCATGGGAGTCAGTAATAGCATGTGCGCAGGACTTTGACAACCTGCAAAGAACCTAAAATCCTTCACGTTGAAAATAATAATGATAAAAATCAAAGCCTTGTGCTGGCTACACTTGTTATTTCTGAAGCAGGGCTGGACAGGCTCACAGGGTGTGAGCTGCACTGCTGTCCTTCTCTGGAACCCCTCACAGAGCTGCTGCAAAAGTGAAAACAAAATGCCTAGCAGAGCACTGGTGCTCGCACTCTGAAAATGCTAGTTTTGTTTTTGCTGTTAACACTTGTATATTTCACCAAAAAAAATCTGACTCCTGTAACTTTGAAAACATACTTCAAAGCCTTTTTCACTCTATCGAGACCACAAACAAGAACCATAATAATTGCAACTGTCTTTCATCCACCCCGACTTACCCCCTTTATCCCAAACCCTTCAAGGCACTTTCAAAACATCAGGTTGTGAAATCCATCCAACCACCGAGAGTAAAGTATCGGCCCCGCTGCATATGAGGCAGTTGAGTCCAGAGGTTACCTGACTCGCCCAAAGTTAGAAGTGGCAGAGCCAGGACCAGCCGCAAATACATCCCCTCCCCCCCTCCGCAAATCTGGTGCTCCCTCACCCAGAATACCAGCTGGGCAGCAGTCCCATGGAATCCATCACATCTTCTGGACAGTGTGAGGCCAACCCTGTGCTGGCCGCCAAGTCTCAGTACTGACACCTCTTTACTCTATTTCTGAGACTACTTTCTGTGTACACCTATGCCTGGAAACCAGCAGTTTCGGGGACGCCTCCTCTCCCTCCAGGACTTTTGCCCCCATGGCCACAGTGCCCACAGGGTGCTCACAGGCCCACAGGCCACAACAGGGATGCCGACCCAGTCACCTCCACCCTCCCGAGGCGCCCACATCATGGGGCACACACAAATCAGAGAATGAAAAAAAAAACCAATAAATGTGATCTTGGGGGCAGGCTTTTATGTCCTGATTTCCTCAGAGTATGGTCAGGGTCACACAAGGTTCTGGATTAAAGTGAGGCTATTTCCCCCAAGCTTTAGGACTTGGCTTTCAGGAAAGTAAAAAGGTTCATTCCCAAACTCACAGGAATTACAGAGAATCCTTGATTTTTAAATCTGGAATTAATAACGAGGATCATCCAAAAGCAAACAAGACAACTATAAGAATTAGTGAGAAAATGTCTCAAAATCCAAAATTTGTTCTGATCTACGGAGACCTCTACCAACCATCTTCAGATACTTAACTGGTTCAAAAGATGTTTCAAATCATCTACCTATTAAGAACAGAAAATCAGCTCCACTCTCCACTTGATTCTCCAGTGACCCAGGATGTCAGCAGGGACACTGTAGAATATTTTTTTTTAATTATTATTTAGAAAGGAGCTCTCCATTATCTCTTGTCAGAGTCAAATTCAAGAGACATTCTCTGAATCCCAGGAACCCTGACAGTGTTTCAGAGACTTTCAACAGGGTTCTACCTTATGCGTGCATTTCCAAACAGATAATGGTTTCTAATAGAAACAATCGAGCTTAGAAACAGCTGCCCACCCCCCTGTTCCATCTTCATGTCCAGGCTCACAGTCCCCACACAGGTCCCAAAGCCCTGACACATGTCACAAGGACTGCTGTGATATACAGACAAGGCAGGTCTTCCCATAAGAACACAGACAAGCTCCCCAGTCAGGGCAGCAAGCGTCCCTTCCCCCAAAGGGCTCCTATTGTGGACACAGGAGATGCCTACCTGCTGCATCAATTCAGCTGCTTCGTCATCTCCATTCCCTACACCAGGATTCTTCCTCACCACACCCGGGCCAGCCTTAGGGGTTGCAGTAGTTCTGTGTGTTGCAATGGGCCTCTGTGGAGCTGAGAGAGGAACAGAGTTGGCTTTTTTTCAAGAGGAGAAATTTCAAGACAAAAAGAACCCACCAGACAACAAGAGGAGGTTGTGACCAACTGCTCTCCACAGCTATGCAGTGAAGAGACCCACCGCAGAGAGCCCAGCATGCAAGATTACACCCCATGATCACCCAAAGTGGTTCTGCATCCTGGCAGCACAGGGAAGTACCAATTTTAGCCATGATCTTTCGTGCTGGCAATAAGTCTTTTGGTGTGGTCTTTTTTCCGCTGGGGTGGACGGGACTATCATCTGAAAGAGGCAAAGTCAACCTGGTACAAACAGATGAACTACCTGAACCCAGTTCCGACTAAATGTACAGACAGGCAGCTTCTCGGAGCAAAGGGAAACTTCACACCAGGAGCTCACAGCCCCAGCTGTGGGGCACCCATGACACCCCATCTGGAAAGTAAGGGGTCTCCCAACTCAGAACCTCACACTCCTTGGATTGGGAAGATGAGCGAGCGGGTAGAGACTGCTCTGACCACTAATGCCTTCAAAACCTCTTCCTGTTTCCTTTTAAGAAGGTGTTTAGAGGGTCAGGAGAGAAAAGCAACACACTGACTAGGATAGACAGACTTCTCTCAGTAAGAATGGCCAAAGCAAAGACAAGGAAAAAAAAAGTAAAGGGGCCAATCTATTGATACGTTAAAATAATAAAGAATAATTAGGAATGGGCTACCTCAAGGCAAATTTATCATTCATGAATTTAGTTATTTATTCAGCTTGTATATTCAGTTTGTATATTATGCCAGGCTTAGAAATATCTCATCTTCCTAATATTCCGAACTATTCAACAACCATATGACCTTAAGGCCACCCAGAGTAACAGGCATTTCCACTGGAGGATCTCTAGCATGTGTTTAAACTGAAGACTAAATACGTAATCCAAGTCTCCACATGCCTTTTAGCAGCATCTGAAATATGAAATGCACAGGGTTATCTACACAATTCCCCATTCTAAGAAGCTAAAGAATCAAAGTACTCAATATCTGGAGAAATCTGAACCCTCACATACTCTGCTTGGGAAAATAAAATGGTTCAGCCACTTTGGGATACAGTCAGGTAGTTCTGCCAAAGGTTAAACACAGAGTTATCACATGACCCAAAAATTCTGCTCCAAGAGTATGTACTCTTGGATACACACCCAAGAGAAATGAAAACACATGCCCACACAGAAACTTGTATATGAATGGTCATAGCAGCCCTGTTCATAATAGCTTAAAAATGGAAAGAACTCAAATCACCATCAACTGATGAATAAATAAAATGTGCTACAGCTACACAATGGAATATTATTTAGCCATAAAAAGGAGCCCTGATACATGATACAACATGGATGAACCTTGAAAACATTATGCTAAATGAAAGAAGTCAGACATTAAAGGCCACATAGTCTATAATTCCACTCAGAAATATTCAGAATAGGTAAATTCATAGAGGATCAGCAGTTGCCCAGGACTGTCAGGGAGGGAGGAGTTTTGGGGAGAAATGGGAAGTGACTGCTACTGGGCACACGAGGTTTCTTTTGGGAGGTAATGATAATGTTCTAAAACTGATTATGGCAATAGTATAACATTACCTATGTATGTACTAAAAACCATTCAATTGTACACTTGTAGAGTTTAAATGCATGAACTGTATGGTAAGTCAATCAAGAGCTCAATAAAGCTATAAAAATTACAAAGCACTCAACATTCCTCTCTACCTACCAGATAGATCAGCCCCTCTCTCAAGGTATTATGCAACTTTAATTAATGTTCTTGCCACCTTCTGGAAAGGAGGAGTTAGCATCTGTAGAACACCCACCGCTCCACAAGGTACACACATGTTCTGTGAGTGTATCACTACAAACACATTTGAGGAAATCCACTAGGCTAGGACTTCTAGAGATAGTATCTTAAAAACAGCCTCCCCCTGCCTCCTAGATTCTGCTGCCATCACAGAACTTAGCAGCTGAAGTTCTAGGGAGGGTAGGGAAGCCGTGAGTAAGCACAGGCAGCTGGTCTGCAGACAAAAGGACAATGCAGAACCAAGAACAGCCCCCGAGGGACCTGGAAAGCTCTTTCAGTTTCTGAGAGTTCAGGTCCGGTCGCAACGTCCCATCCCAGGGCTCTAAGATGAAATGCCCTTGTGTTCCAACTAACTCTCCTTTACGTGAGCTAACCTGAGGGATTTCTATCCCATACAACTATCAAGTGTTGGCAAAACTGTAACTCATTCAGTAACTCATTCAGCCTTCAAGAACAGCCCTCTAAGGCCAGTACTGAAATTCCCCTCTTACAGAGGAGGAAATAGAGGGCAGAGGTGAAGTGCTTATAGAGGCTCCAGAGATCTAAGAACAAACACAGGGCCCTGATGCCACAATCCATGCTCCTGCCATAAGGCTAGGATTATGCTACTTAAGATCCCTAAGCCTATGGCTACCCAAACACTTCTGGGTGAATACTGAATCAATGAATAAATACCTAGACTACCATTATTTGGAATTGGCATTATTTGTGTGTGGGGGTTTTTTTTGTTTGTTTTTTACCTGCACTGCTAGAGCTGAGAGGTTTCTTCGGTTTGTTCAGAGCAGGAGCAACAAGGGAGGGGGCCACTGCAGTTTCTTGACCTTGTCTGGCAGCTACAGGATCATACTCTTTTCCATCATAGTTTGCATCAAAAAACTTCTTGAACCACTGAACGAATTCAAAATTGTCCTGAAACTTTCCTTTTACTAATTTGTCCACAGGAATTATCTGTAGAAAAACATAAGACTTTTTAATTCAAAGCAAGAGGTTTCTGGCAAGCATCAAAGGTGTTCACATTCATCAAAATCAGTATAAAGCTCAGTTAAAAGGAGACAAAGAGGCAAGAACTAAATGTTCAGTAAGCCCCTGGAAGGTTGTAGAGCAAGTTTCATTCAATTTACCTTCCACAGAGAACTTAACAACAGCCAATCCCCACAGTTCAAGTCCATCAAAAGAAATCAGAAATGCAAAAGAAACAAGTATCATATAGAAGTCACACACACACATCCAAACACATTTTAAGATATGTCATTCCACTGTAAAAATTAAACCTCCCATGGAACTTGCATGGCCACAGTGCCTGACACAAGGTACCAAGTCCAGAGCACAAGATAACAAGTATTCACGATGAATTATGTTTAAAAAAAAAAACTGTCTTAAAAATAGGTCAAGGTACAGAATCAATCCTGGGATAGACTTCTACAAAATGGCATGTTTTTCAAGTAATTACAATCCTATTAAAACATACTTTAAAGGACCCTCTAAGATTTTTATTGTATAAGAATATGTGGTATCAGGTATTACTTTAAATGGGCAGAGCTTAACTATCTTTTAACTCCTCAAGGATTCCAGTTACAATCTGAACTATCCACCCCTCTGAGCAAGCAAACTTTTAAAAATTTTCTGGTATGAAACATTAACAAATAAAGTTACATCTGGAACTTACTTCAAAATAATCCAGGACTACAGGGGGCAGAGTAGAGATATATATGAAATAAGACCGTCCCTGAGCTGATAATCACTGAGGTACATGGGGGATCCCTGCACTAGTCTCTCTACTTTTATATACTCTAGGAATCTGCTTATTCAAAAAGTTAATTCCATAAAAATAAAAATTACTGTGTATAATAAATTAAACCTAGTTTAAACCATGCCTGATAATTAAATGATATCCTTACAATACAAATGCACATTTTATATATTGCAAAGACAAAACTAAATTAACACTGATTTCAAAGGAAATAAAAAATCAGATATAGAAAATAATTAGGGGGTGATTACAAGCTTTACTGAAGAATGTTTCCCCCCTCAAAATGGCTTAAAGGATAAGCCCTTTTAATGGGGGGGGGGGGGGGAACTGCTTAATTTTGCAATAACATATTATCTACTAAAACAGATATTTTTTCCAATGAAGCCTGGTGGACTCTGTTTCTTATAGCTTCATGTAACCTTGAGGGCAAGAGGGAACTTTCTAGCACCTACTAGCTATAAAAATATTGTAGTTTATACTTTGGTTTTATACTTTGCTAAAAAACTCAAGTAGTTCTAGAATCTTCTCTATTAGAACTACTTATTCTACCACATGGTATGCTTTACAGAAGCAAATTCAGAGATTAAAAGCATTAGATCTCAGATTAATATATTAAACGGTTAAAAAAAAAATGGGTACAGATTTATAGATTGACTTTCCAGACAGCCTCCAACTTCATGGTGAAGAAAGATAACCCTAAGGGAACCAGGGATAGGACAACAGAGGGACGCATTGCTCCCAGTAAACTGTTAACTCGAGAAAAGGTAACTATACAAATTGGGAAAAGAAAACCAAAAACATCCAAAGTCATGGGCCAGCACTGGTAGCCTTGGTAATTATGACGAGTTAAGAAATACCCTAAATGAAAGAATAAACCTTACTTACTTTGTCAACACCCATCCTCTTAAAACCTGCTTGTAGTATTTTGAAGTTCTGGATGTATTCATGTTCTAGCTTAGCTTGGAATTTCACTTTCTTCAAGGCAATGGAGCCAGGGAACAACATGTCCATAAACTGACAATAGGCAGCCCCTGAATGAGTAAGAGAAGAAAATACACACCGGAACATTAAATGCACTAGCTATTAAAGAAGCAGGGTAAAAAGTTACCAACTCGCTTAACCCACGTACAATTTGAAAAGCTGTGGAAGTGTACCTACAAAATCCCAGTGTCATTTCTACTTGACTTTGCAATCAGTAACAGAACTGTGGTTCTACTTAAGTTCTACAACATACTTGCAGCCTGAAATCCCATGATGAAGAGAAAAGGAATGTTCCTATGAAATTTTAAGACTATTCTTTGTAAGAAACAGGCATGACAATAAAATGACAACTAAAAGAAAAAGAATGCCAGCAGGAGGAGTTCCCCAGTATGGCAAAGATCCATCCTCTGACTTAGGTTAAAAACATGTTTTTTCTAAGATGTCTGCCTCCCTGGGCTTTTAACATCTCTAAATAAACTTAATTAACCTATCACTTTATAAACAAAGTTGAATAGAAGGAATCTTTGTGTTCTTCCATTTAAATTTTTTCAATCTTAAAGGCCACTATAAGAAATTACTGCATATATTTCATCCCATTTGCTCCCCAATTTCATTCCTTCCTCCACTTGTTCGTTTTTATCCATCACTACCCCCAAAAGTGTTTTCTTGGCACTTAAAATTTAGGAATGCTATTTCTCTAATGCCTACTAAAATGCACTCTCCTAATACAGGGCAGGCTCCATGTACACTTACTGCCTTTTCAGGAAAAGGAGGCAAGAAATCCAGCGACTACGCAGTAGGTGTTTTACAGAATGAGGCAGCCTTAATAAGCATACTCAACTTATTTTACATCAGACCAAACTGGCTTCCTGCTAGATCTGGCATAAAGAGTGCCATTATCGTTATTTTTGGAAAGATGCAAGAGAGCAGAAGCACTTCAGTGATCAGAGTGACATTCTTAGTAGAAAGGAGCACTAGCAAGTGAAAGCCTGATATTTGAGGTGGCTTGATTTACTCACCCAACAAAAATATACTGTGAGAATTCTATGTACCAGGCAGTGAATTAGCAATATTTATGCTTTTTTAAATGGAGGCATTAATAGCTTCCTAAATTTCATAACACAATGACTCAGTCTCTTTAACAAGTTAACAGCATGAAGAGTGATGATTGCTTTTAAAGGAGATTTAAAAGTCAACTTTTTGTTGACTGTAATAATTTACCAACTGCAATATATAGATCTGGTTTGGATCCTGATACATACAAATCAACTTAAAACACACATACACACAGAAGATAATCTATGAAGCATCTATGCCCACAGCACTGCTTCACATATGAAAGATATTTTTTCTGAGCCAGCAAAGTACATTTACTAAATACACAGTTTTCTCAAGCCATTCATGAGACGTTCCATTCAAAACCACTTAAAAGCATCAGTCATCTACTCCTCTAAAAAAACCTGCCTGAAGAACTTTCAGTTTTTATTTTAGAGCTAGAAGAATCCTTAGAGTCATTATAAATTTAAAAACTGAGGACCAAAAACTGTGGCTCAAGACCACAGAGGTCAGAGACCACGCTCAGAGCCAGACCCCAGGTATTCTGACTCCCTGTCCACTGCTCTTTCCTATGTCACTATATACTTTCTTAGAACACCCTACTCCAGACTAAAGCATTTCCTGTCTCAGGGAAGAAAGAGGTATATACCATGTTGCTACACTCTAGCTGGCTGAAACAGAGTTAATATATGAAGAAAAACACCAGGACTCCAATAAAAATAGACAAATCAATTGGACAATTCACACATACAAAAATGTAAACACCTAATAAACACACGGGGATCCAACCTAAGGGATCTAAGGGAGTAATTTTTTTTTTTTTTAAATATAGCAAGGGGAATTCCCTGGCAGTCCAGTAGCTAGGACTCACAGTGCAGCCAAGAAAAAGGAAAAAAAGCAAACTTCCAAGAAAGGAAAAAAATAGTAAATGTAGTAAAGTTATACACATTAAAAATACATCTAGCAAAGATTTACACATGAAAATTGTATAACTTCATTCACGAGAGAAAAAATGGAAGCAACCTGTATGTCCAACAGTAGGAGCAATCAGTTACATAAATTCATACAACATTGCCTAAGAGAATATTATGCAAGCAATCAAAGCACATTTTTTGGCGGAGGTTGAGGGGAAAGCTCAAGATTTAATGTTAAAAGAAAACGTAAGATACAAAAACATATCTATGTCTTCATATATGTAAAAGCATTCATCTCTGTATGTATAGAAAAAAACTGGGAGAAAGCACAATGTATTAAACCATACAAGGTTACTGTTTTGGAGATCAAATATGACTGAATAGTGGCCATCTCTGGGAGGTGGTACTGAATATATTATTTTTTTAAATATTATTATATACAATGAAAATTACTTTTTATAATAAGCACACAAAATAAGAAGATAAATGCTTAAAAGGAAAAAGTCTGTCAGGTGGTTTTTTACAAAAGGGCTCAAAACTCCTGGCCTGTAGATGTCTTAACTGGGTACAGAAGAGGTTCAAAGGGCTTTCCTTCCAGTCTCGGCCTTAATAACAAAGTCTGGCAACACAAGTAGCACAAGAGGACTGCTCTTAGATGACTGCTGTCCCAATGCTTTGGGGCAGGAGAGCAGGTTCACGTAACCTGTGGCTAGAAGATGTAGACAGCCTTAGGGTGGGACCAGCTGTGTCATGGAATCAACCACCAGGTCTTTGCTGACTACCACAGCCCCGTCCTACGGAGATTTGTGCTGCAAGCAGAGAACACGTAGGGCACAATGCAGCCCGTGCGCCAAACGCCTGCACTATCTCAAGTGCACAGGCTCTCAACCATTTTGGGCCAAGGCCCCCTGGAGAATTAGATGAAAGCTGAAGTCAACAATCTATACAGGCCAGCACTTCCTTGGTGGTCCAGTGGTTGGCAAGTCCATCTGCCAATTTAGGGGACAAGGGTTTGATCCCTAGTCCAGGAATATTCCACATGCAGAGAGGTGCCACAACTACTGAAGCTTGCGCGCCCTAGAGCCCATGCTCTGCAACAAGAGAAGCCACCGCAGTGACAAGCCTGTGCATGGCAACTAGAGAGTAGTCCCCCTCTCGCTTCAACTAGAGAAAGCCCACGAGCAGCAATGAATACCCAGCACAGTCAAAAATTTATTAATTTTTTAAAAAATGATTCATGTTGATGTACGGCAAAACCCACCACAATATTGTAATTATCCTCCAATTAAAATAAATTAATTTTTTAAAAAAATGAGTTTAGTTCTGAGAGTCTGACCAAGAGTCATCACCATAACTAAGAGTGAGAGGAAAAACAGATTTAAAAAAAAAAGAATTCTACATAAGACAGATGCCCTCCTATCAGAAAACGCCACATTAAGAACTCTCAAAGTTTTACACACAAGAAACACACTCCATTAAGCGCAAAAGCGTTCAGGCTTTGGGAGTAGGTGAGGCTTAACTCTTTTTAAAGGATGAATACAAATTGGAAATAGTCCCTGTCCAGGCATCAAAAAAATAAGTAACCAAAACAATTTGGAAATAGAAGGCTGTGAGGCGTCATTAATGCAGACATTAAAAGTCAGTCTCAAGACATCTTAACATGAGAAAAATTATCCTATTTTAATTTTAAAAGAAAGAAAACTACAACATTGTGTGCTTGTATTTGATACTTACTGCAACAGTCTGTAACAGCAACAGACTGGAAATAAATGAAATGTCCATTAATAGGGGACTGATTCAAGGAAACTACGGTACTACAGAGCCATAAAAGAAAAGAAAGTGACACACACTGCACAGATAATGGAACACTCTCCAGAATGTCCAATGTGCTCAAATACGCCACCGCTTGTGTAAAATAGGGGCAAGAGAAGAACACACACACAAAATATGGACAGATGGATGTTTCTGCTCCTACACACTCTCTCTGGAGGCCACCCAGCTGACAACACTGGTCACTTCTGCTCTTACTTTTCACAGGAGGGCTTTTCACTGTTTATTTTTTTGAATTCTAAACCATTTTGAGACTTGGTTATTCAAAAAGTATGTAAATTACGTTTTAAAATTATGGAAAATACTGAAAATACTGAAAATACAGCTAAAGTGAGTAACCTTGGACAAGTTAGTTAACTTCTCTCAGTTTCTCTATCTGTAACATGGGGATGATAGACCTTACCTTCCAGGTTATACAGGTGAAGCACTTTGGAAAGTGCCTGGCCTATGGTAAGAGCTCAATAAATAAAACCTTAGAGGGAAAAATACAGTTAAAAGATAACAGTGATTATCACTTGTGACAGTACAACAGATTACAGTTTCATTCTTAATGTTTCTATGTTGTTGTTCAGTGGTAAGTCGTGTCCGACTTTTTGCAATCCCATGGACTGCAGCATGACACGTTTCCCTGTCCTTCACTGTCTCCCAGAGTTTGCTCAAATTCACGTCCACTAAGTCAGTGATGCTATCTAAACATCTCATCCTCTGCCACCCCCTCCTTCTTTTTTGCCTTCAAACTTTCGCAGCATCAGGGTCTTGTCCAATAAGTCAGTTCTTCATATCACATGGCCAAAGTATTGGAGCTTCAGCTTCAGCATCAGTCCTACCAATGAGTATTCAAGGTTGATCTCCTTTAGGATTGACTGGTTTGATCTCTTTGCACTTCAACATATTCTCAAGAGTCTTCTCCAGCACATTTCCCAAAGCATCGATTCTTCAGCATTCAGTCTTCTTTCAGTCGAACACTCACATCCATACATAACTACTGGAAAAACCAAAGCTTTGACTCTATGAACCTTTATCGCAAAGTGATGTCTCTGCTTTTTAATACAATGTACAGGTTTGTCACAGCTTTCCTTCCAAGGAGCAAGCATCTTTTATTCTCATGGCTGCAGTCACTGTCCACAGTGATTTTGAAGTCCAAGAAAATAAAATCTGTCACTGCTTGCAATTTCTCCCCTTCTAGTTGCCATGAAGTAATGGGACAGGATACAAAGATGTTAGTTTTTTTTAACGCTGTACTTTAAGCTAGCTTTCTTTTTTAATACATTTCTATAAAGAAGACCTAATTACTTATACTCAGAAGAAAATAAGTTTGTCTTCTGCTTCAATTAACACAAAGAGGTATTTGAAAAATTAATTAAGCAAAAAAAATTTAAAGAGATACTTCCGTGAGCAGAGGAGTGACTCAATAAAAATGGTCTCTTCAAAAGGCCACAGACAACCATGGGACAAGGAGAGAGGCGTGAAGGGCCCAGACTACCGTCAGACAAGGAGAGAAGCATGTAGGGCCCAGTTTGGAGGCCACTGTGGCAGCAGCCAGCAAACTGAGAAAAGGCTACAGCCAAAAGACCCTGCAGAAGACCCAGAGAACTCTGTGAGTTAGCCTCAAAAGATGCTTCTCAGGCCTGAGACACTAGAAGAATGGTGGAATTATGGTCCAAAATGGAAAAAGGAGTCAACTTGAGGAGAAAACAAAGTGGGAGAGGCCTGGTCAGGGGCATGGTCTCACTCTCAGAACGGCTCCAGAACAAAATTGACAAACTGTTTTATATAAACTCAAGGGCCACCAGGGCCCCACAATAAGCTAAGAAAAAAGGAAATCTAGCATTTGCCTGGGAGCATCTGAACACCTCTCCCATCCAGCAGACCACAGGAACCGTGAAGCTGGCTGGCCTGGACGGGAGAAGGCAAGGAAGGGAGATCTGAGGACATTCACATCCTTGGAAAAGTGCACAGGGGCCTGATCAGGGACTGGAACTGAAGGGAGAGGGGAATGGAATGGAAAGCAATCGGCATTCTTCACCCCCTCTCCCCATTCCAGTTTTTTTTTTTTTTTGGCCTTGCCACCAGGCTTGTGAGATCTTAGTTTCCCAACCGAGGATTAAACCCAGGCCACAGCAGTAAAAGCCCCAAATCCTAACTACTAGTATACCAGGGAAATCTTTTTTTCCTTTCCTTTCCTGCATCCCCCTTTCGACACAAGTGATCCCTCATCGCAATCATTCTCTGTGATCAGCGTCTTTTTTCTTGATAACTATCTTTCCAAAATACTTGATGACTAACTCTCCAAAACAGAGAGACTACAGAACATAATGAACCTTGAAACAACCAGCCAACCCTATCACTCAAGTCCTCCGCACCTTATCTCACTACAAGAGCCAAGCAGAGGTTCCTTTCACCGTTGGAGGCAGGGAGCCCACGATGCTGATAAAACTCAGCCACTTCACAGGCAGCCAGCACATGAATAGTGTAGAACCTCAGGGCTTTGCCCTCTCAAGGGAAAAACCTATTCCTACCTCTCAAAGCTTGTGCATGGTCAGAGAATTCTGGTGTGCACGTCTCTCTGCTTAATGAAGGTAAGATCAGGAGGGACCAGGCACCAGTGATAAAGGTCCCTGGGATTCTCCTCAGGCCTCAGTAAACACAAGGATCTGAGGAGCCTCGAGTTCTCTCTGACTCCAATCCCCTGGGAGCAGACCTTCTTCAGGGACACAGTGTCTACAGTTCATCCTGTTTGGTCTCATACTGGAAGCTGAGACCCCATTTCCTAAACACCAACATGAAACAATGCAACTTCTACATACTCAGAAAAGCCCCACATCACTCTCAAGGGGGGAACAAGCTGTGAACAGAAGTTTGTTTATAGTGTTCCACTGGGAAAAAGCACTTTATAATAAGAAAAATGGCAGGCAGCAGGCAAAATTCAAAGTCTTCACAGATTTTTAATGAAACAATATCACTAAAATTAATAATATATTTTACATTTGTTCAACTCTTCCAAATGCTTCTTTTCAAAAGATATAGCATGGATGAACTTCCCTGGTGGTCCAGTGGTTAAGAATCCACCTGCCAACGCAGGGGACACAGGTTCAATCCCTAATCCGGGAAGATCCCACATGCCAAGGGCAACAAAGCCCATGTGCCACAACTACTGAGCCCACGATCTGCAATGAGAGAAGCCATGGCAATGAGAAGCCTGTGCACCCCAACTAGAGTAGCCCCCACTCACTGAAACTAGAGAAAGCCCACGGGCAGCAATGAAGACCCAGTGCGGTTAAAAAAATAAAATAAAAAGATAAAGAATGTACACAGCAGAAAGAGTACAGGCTGTGTGGCCAAAAAGATCTGGATGCAAAATCAGGCTCTACAATGCATAAGCTGTGCCCCGTGCAGGCTCCTCTGTAAAACAACAATGTGCCCTGTCCCTTGAGAGACCGAGGCTCACGTCCAGGGGCTGGTGCAGAATCCATATCTGAGAGCTATTTTTACAGGTGAGTCTCACAACAGTCCAACAGGTGAACCAGATCCTACTATCCCAGTTTACAGATGAAGAACCAGAACATCAGGGCCCCATCCAAAGTCACATGGCTCAGAGTAGACTGCGGTCTCTGTGCCCAGTCCTGACTACTGACAACAGCTCCCTGACTGAATGAGAGAAACCTGGAGCCAGATCAGTACACGTACAGCTTACCAACATGTGAAAAGAGATCTCATTTTTGAATTAAGTGAAGTACATCTTGAAGTGTATTTATAGAAAGAGGCAAATTTCAGGGAGAAATTGCTGGTGAAAAAGCTGGCTCCAATCAAAATTAAGATGACCTCATCCCCCCTACTAGTCATTAATCACGGGGCAAACAAGTGCTTTAAACGCCTCCAACAAAAGTGGATGTGGTGGTGAAATGAAACTAGAGGAAAAGCAGCACAGACCTAACAGCACCTACGACTAACAGTGCAAATGACGTTTAGTAGGCGTGACTCTTGGGCACCCCTGTCTCACTGTACAACTTCACAATGAGCCTCTCTGACCATCTATAAAACTGGGATTAAATCTCACAGGGGAAGTAACAAGACCAGCAAATGAAACTAAGACCAAGACTCAGCTACAAAAAAAGGAAGTACAGAAGCTGAATTCATTTAGAAAATGTTCATATAAATGAAAGCAATAATTTTAAGGAGATCTGAATGGCACTAGTTGGTAAAAGAAAACTCTGAAGAACAAGTACGGTACAGAGGCTGAAGGACATGGGCTCCTGATTTCAAATATGGTTCAAGCCTCAAATCTATTCTTGGTTGTTTAACCCTATACTTATTATTGAATTTCTCTGAGCCCATTTTCTCATCTGTAAAGTAAGGTTAATGAACATCCCCACTTCACAGTTCAGTTCAGTTCAGTCACTGAGTCGTGTCGACTCTGTGACCCCATGGACTTCAGCACACCAGGCCTCCCTGTCCATCACCAACTCCCGGCTGCTGCTGCTGCTAAGTCGCATCATCAGTCCTGTCTGACTCTGTGCAACCCCATAAACGGCAGCCCACGAGGCTCCTCCGTCCCTGGGATTCGCCAGGCAAGAATACTGGAGTGGGTGCCATTTCCTTCTCCAGTGCATGAAAGTGAAAGTAAAGTTGCTCAGTCATGTCCGACTCCTCGAGACCCCATGGACTGTAGCTAACCAGGCTCCTCCATCCATGGGATTTCCCAGACAAAAGTACTGGAGTGGGTTGCCACTGCCTTCTCCATCAACTCCCAGAGTTTACTCAAACTCATGTCCATTGAGTCAGTGATGCCATCCAACCATCTCATCCTCTTCACCCCCTTCTCCTTCAGCCTTCAGTCTTTCCCAGCATCAGGGTCTTTTCAAATGAGTCAGCTCGTCGCATCAGATGGCCAAAGTGTTGGAGTTTCAGCTTCAGCATCAGTCCTTCCAATGAATATTCAGGACTGATTTCCTTTAGGATGGACTGGTTGGATCTCCTTGCAGTCCAAGCGACTCTCAAGAGTCTTCTCCAACTCCACAGTTCAAAAAGCATCAATTCTTTGGTTCTCAGCTTTCTTTATAGTCCAAATCTCACATCCACACGTGACTGCTGGAAAAACCATAGCCTTGACTAGATGGACCTTTGTTGGCAAAGTAATGCCTCTGCTTTTTAATATGCTGTCTAGGTTGGTCATAACTTTCCTTCCAAGGAGTAAGCATCTTTTAATTTCATGGCTGCAGTCACTATCTGCAGTGATTTTGGAGCCCAAAAAATAAAGTCTGTCACTGTTTCCCCATCTATTTGCCATGAAGTGATGGGACTGGATGCCATGTTCTTAGTTTTCTGAATGTTGAGCTTTAAGCCAACTTTTTCACTCTCCTCTTTCACTTTCATCAAGAGGCTACCTCACAGAGGTGCAGTGATAAAAAGATATTTGAAAGCAATTACATACCCCGGCACACAAGTGTTCAATTAAATAACTGTTGTTATGATTACTAGGAGAACCTGAAGATTCTAATTCTCCACCCCAAAATCAAGATAAGAATTCAAGTAGCAGCAGGATATAGAGCTCAACCTTCTACTGTCATATTCTTGACCCCACCTCCTATCTGGGGTAAATTCACCTCTGATAACCCTAACACATAATGTATGTCTTTGTTTTAAATCAGCACTTCTCTGTCAGATTCTTAATAAACAGTAGTTCAATAAAGTTGTGGCTGAAATGGCAAACCAGCCTGACTTTGGTCTTGAGTTATGTGGGAGTAAGAAACGCCACTGATAAACTAATACAGAACTAGAACAATTACAATTATTGTCCTCAAATAAGTCACTTCAAATCTGGATGCAAAGAGCGCAGATAGAGCAGCTGAAGCTAAGTAAGCTGCAGGCCTCAGAATGGAGCCGCTACAGCGGGGGTCGGTGGACACACAGTCCAGAAGAGAGCAGGCTCCTTTCAAGCACAGTTCCACTCACAAGTGGAACCAAGGCAGGGCTGAAAGAAACAGAGCAGCCCTAACACAGAACCCGAACCTGTAGCTTTTGCAATCAGACATGGACCGACCTGTGCATCCTGAAGGACCCGCAGGCTTTCCCGGGGAAAGGGCTCTACTGAACTTCTCTTACCTGAGCACAACTGTTCAATCTTTGTCAGATTCAACTGCAGAGACTCATTGATCCAGGCCAGCATGTCATGTCGACTGAGGTTATCGCTGGTGACCGATGTTGAGTACACGTTCACTGCCATCTTCTACGGCATGTGAGAAAAGAGACGGGATCGCGTTATTGGGCAGTAAGAAAGCACAAGCATTTCCTGGAGTCACCAGAGCAGAAGTATGAGGACACTCAACTTGGAATCCTTACCCCCGTTCTTCCCCAAGACGCCAAATCAAAGACCTAGGATTTTAGCCACGAGTCTAGATTTCCAGGAATAACCATGACCTGAAATGAATGGCTCAACACCAGCCAGCCTAAAATTCAGGCCCCATTTTAATGTGATTGGTGTAAAAATGTGCTCTGCTTAGAAAACGTCAATTCATTTATCCATTAATGTATCAAAATGTTTACACCAGTTTTCTTCAGATGGTGGGCTTTTTATTAATTTCTCTTTATAGTTTTCACTACAAAGTTCTCCAAATTTTCTTAATGACTATGTCCACTTTTATAATCAAAAAAGTAACCTTTTCTATAACCTAAGTACTACAAAGGTAGTGGCAAATGACCTCACAGAGAAGAGTCCTTAGTAAAATTCTCTGCTGAACCTACTGAGGACAGGAGGCCATCTGCAGGCCTACTAAGCACCAGGAGCTTAACAGACAGTTGGCTAAGCTAAGTGAGAAGCTTAAACAGAGTGGCTACAGCCCCGTGAGCAGGAGGGTGAGGAGGAACAGAAGTGGGAAAGGTGAAGAAGCCAGATTCTGTTAGGACTCTACAGGCATGATGAGGAGTTCAGATATTATCCCTTAACTGTTCAAGCATCCCTTGCTGGGATTTAAATGGGGGAGAATCACATTCTTATTTAAGTTTGTAAAAGGTCACTGACTGCTGGTGAACAGATAATGGGAAGAGGAGACTCAAACAATATGCGATAAGGGCAGGTGGATTCAGACTTAAATGAAATTCCTGGGCAATTACCATGAGGACTCAGGACTACAAAACAGCAGTCCCCAACCTTTTTGACACCAGGGACTGGTTTTGTGGAAGACAGCTTTTCCATGGACAACCTGGGAAGAGGGGAGGGGGCAGGCAAGATGGTTTTCGAATGATTCAAAGTGCATTACGTTATTGTGAACTTTATTTCTAGTATTATTATATCAGCTCCACCTCAGATCATCAGGCATTAAATCCTGGAGGTTGGGGACTCCTGCTATAAAATACTAAATTTCACAATGACCGACACTTGTAATTGTTCTCATTTCATGTGACATCAATATGATCAATGGGGTAAGAAAAACTCAGGACAATTTGGAACCACCATGGGACTCTGAGCTCTCCTGTGGCACCTCACTCCTCCACCAAGGGACTAGCTAGTCTTCCCTTGCATCTCCAGCACACCTCTCAAGTCAAACAGCTACAGAGTGTGAGGGCCGGAAACGATGGAGATCTACCACACTACCTCCTCTTTATGAACAGGCCTGGAGAAATAACTGACTTATCAGGCTTGTGCCCTCACACCCCACATTCCCCATCCCCCGAGGACTTGGCACAGCATGTTACACACAGTGGGCTCAGTAAAGGCTACTTGTTTTCAGGCTGGCAGGACAGTGTCAAAGAGAGAAAAATGTGTCTCAGAAAGCAAAGTATCAACTCTCTTACCTAAACTCAGATGATAAAACCATGTTATACAAAAAGTCAACACAATTTACTTCCTGACTCCACTGGGAAATGAATCCCTATGTTCCCACAGCACTGCATTCAACCTCTGCAACTGTCATTATCTCTTCATTTCTGAATCATTCCCAGATGGGATCTGAACCAGTAGGAAATTTGCTCTATGCAAAGAGCTGAGTATTTGAAGCCTGGGTTTGAACATGAGGCTCTCACTCAGTTGTATGAACTCAGGCAAGTTACTTAGCTTCAATACACCTCACTCCTCTTGTGAGTGAATGCCCCCTATCTGAGGTGAGGTTTAAATGAGGTAAGGCACAAAAAATGGTTTGGTATTAAACAAACAAGTCCAGGAGAGGGACCTTGTCTCATTTATCCTATCTCCAGTGCCAAAAACAGCACCTGAGACCTGTCACTACCATCTCTCATCTCCATCCACTGCAACAGACATCAAATTAGTCTCTGTCTCAAACTGTTTTTACACCACAGCCAAGGAGAATTTTCTGAATCAAAAACCAGACCAAGTGACTTCTGTGTTTAAAATCCCTAAAGGAAGAAATGAAATGCAAACCATATAGTACCAAGAACAGACACATGCAAACAAAAACCACCACAGTCCCAGGGTGAGCACCTGTAATCTGTTTTGGCGACATTCATACATACATCCATCGGGTACTGTGTGTATCATGCTGCCATAAAATGTAAGCAGCTGGTAAAGCCACGTGTGTCTCCTGACCACACCTCAGCTCAGAAAAAGTTAATGGCCTTTCCTCATCATAAATTTAAAACTCTTTCATTAGCAGCACATTAATACCTGGCCCCACGTGCTCCGCAAACTCTGCAGCCACTAAATACATGGGGCTAGGCACCCTGTGGATGTGCAATAAACATCCACTGACTCAACTATTTAATTTGCTCTTCCAGGCAGTCAAAAAAGACCAGCTCTCAGAGCCTCAGCTACAGCTAGCGACTCTCTTCCTCCATAAGGATTCCTCTGCTTGGCCTCCATGGAAGAAAGACCCCATGATCCCCACACAACCCTCACCCCTCCTTGATCCACATTTAAACTGCCTTGAAAAAGCCTTCCCCTTACCTCTCCATATACAGCCTCTCCTAAAGGCTCCCAAACCCACTCCAATTCAAGGCTGGCTGATGAGCACTTATTACTTTCAAGGTACCATACTGAGCGCTATGGAATGGGCGGTGGGGGGGGGGGGGGGGGTGACCTACCCCCCCCCCAAAAAAGCAATGTGGCCCTAGGTAAATACCTCACCTTTCCGGATCACAAGTAGCTCATCTGCTCATCATGAGAAGGCAGTGAGAATTAACTAAGACTCTAAGTGAAAAACACAGCATGTCCTAAGCTTCCCTATGTGCCAGAAACTGCTATACATTTCTTAGCCACAGAAACTGCATACATACATACACCATCATACAGGGCACACTGGAAACACACTGTCTAGATCGGACCTCAGGGAAGCAGCCTAACAGAGATTAAGGGCCTGGACTTAAAGAGTCACAGACTTGGGTTCAGCCACTTGCTGGACACCATAAAGCAAATAACCTCTCAGAGTCTCGGTCCCCTAATTTGTAAAATGAAGATAAAATCTGTTAAGAGACAAGTGCAATATTAAATGACATAAAACCACACAACACCTGGCACATTGGCAAGTGCCCAAATAGCAAAGAGCTGCCATTATCACTACTCTTAGAGATACCCCATCAGAGAGGCGGACAGCAGGCCTGGTGCATCTTCCTTCAATGGACTTCAGGAGTTTCATTCCCAAAATGGAGTAGAGGCTCAGCTCTGCCCTGCAGCACCCCGGATCAGTTGTGAAACAGGGACTGAAAAAGCACTGTTCATATCACCCTATTACACTGTCTCACCAGTGATCATAAGAAATTCTTTTCCATGTATTATTTTCTCATTTCCATGTATTTTTTCATTTTCGGTCTCCCCACCACAATGTAGACTACTGGAAAGCAGGCCTTTGCCCTCCTGCTCCTGGCTGTATAGCCAGTGCTTAATACAGTGCCTAGCGCTCAGTGGACGCTCAACAAATACTGATGAAGAAAGGAAGAAGTCCAGGGAGTTGGCTTGCTTTTTGCCATACTCGGGGCCAAGGCCTTTCTACGTGTAGTATTATCTTTCTCCCGCGTTTTACAGATGAGGAAACTGAGGCCCAGAGAGGTTAAAGCACCTGCCCAAGATCGCACAGCAGGGAATTCAATACAGGTTGGACTCCAAAACCTGGACTCTTAAATCATCAGGCGGCCCCGTCTCCTACCGTGGGGGGGGGGTGGTCCTCAGAACTTCCGGCAGGCAGGCCCACTCCAACCCCACACACGCCCCCTACCCGGCCCAACCACCCCGGAACCTCCTGCCTCCTGTCCTGGTTCCACGCCTAGGCCGCGGCCCATAAGCCCCCACGCCGCCGAGGGGCAGCCCCCACTTCCGGCCCGACGCCCCGCCCCCTCGACGGAGCGAAAGAGCGCGCGCCCCCCAGCCCGCGCGCGCGCCGGGTCACAGCCCCGCCCTTCCCCCCACCCGGCCCCGAAACGCACCGCCGTGGGGAGCGGCCCGAGCACTGCCCGCGAGGCCCGCTGGCGCTCGGCTCGGCTCGAGACCCGCCCAGCCGCCCCCCAACCACCGCCCCGTGCCCGCTAGCCGGCTCACCGGCTCTCGGTTGGACCGCGTCCGCTGCCCGTACCCGGCTCCGGTTCCGTCTTCGTCTCGTTCAAACCGCCTGACCCCGCCCGCTCACCCGCGCGATGACCTCACACGCACCCCCCGTTACGCGCCGACGTAAAGGCTCGTCATCGCCCGCCGGCTCCTTTTATAGAGAGGGACGAAGCCGCGCGCTGGGGGCGGAGCCCGAAGCTTGATCGACGGCTGGAGTGCCCTAGGGGCGGGGGGGCGCCGGCTGCCGGGCAATGCAACTGCGCGAGGACTCCCGCAACCAATGAGATCCCACCTCGGGCAGATGTGACCCCGCCTAGAAGGTGGGATTCAGTTACAAAGTCTCCACCCCAGTAGCCAAAAAATTGCTTTTACAATGAATTTCTACAAAAAATGGATTATTAGATAAAAAATTAATCGATAGGCGCTTTGAGGAAGGACTTAAAAGTCACATTAGAGACATATTCTGCGACTTTTCTTTATAGAATGACCCTGTAATCTCATTATCCGTTTTTTTCTTAGTGTAGTCATCTCGTTTAATTGTTTATGCCTTTATTGTCTGCTTTTCCATAAGTTCCACGGAAGCAAGAATCTTCTCAGTCTTGTTCCCACGGTGTCCAAGAGCCTGATATTTGGAGTCTTAGAGTTGCTCAAAGAATGAGTTACACCCACTTTACAGAAGAGAAAACTGAAAGAGAGATCAGTTGCCCTGCATCACAAAGATTGATACAAGTTTTGAGCTGGTTTACTTGTCAAAATATCATTGATTCATGTGTTCAGCAAATACTTCTTTTCCCTGATTAATCAAACCCTAGGGATTTGGCGGTGACCAAGAAACAGACATAGTCTCTGAGCTCTTAAAGTTTCCAATCTATCAGGGAAGGCAAAGCACATAACTAATTACACATCACTGTTTAATTACAAGGGCTTCCCCGCTGGCTCAGCGGTAAAGAACCCGCCTGCAATGCAGGAGACACAAGAGACACTGGTTGGATCCCTAGGTTGGGAAGATCCCCTAGAGGAGGAAATGGTGATCTAATCCTGTTTTCTTGCCTGGAAAATGCCATGGACAGAGGAGCCTGGCAGGCTACAGTCCAAAGAGGCGTAAAGAGTCAGACACCACTAAGCACAACGAGCAAGTTTAATTACAAACCAGACTTAGTTAGACAGGAGCAGGCTGAGGTAGGAGAGAGAGTACCTGCGTTGCAAGGAGTAGGGACCTAGAGGCCTCTTCTGGGCTGGGTCTCACCCAAGTAGTTGCTGAAACAGGGGGAGATGTTCAAGGAAGAATGGGTTAGGGAGCTGGGGCAGGAGCTATCTATCAACTCATCTGGAGGCATTTCAATATTTTAACCACCAGTACTGCTGGGTTGTCTTGATAGTAAGTAGTACTCCAAGAGTGTACAGCAGGAGAAAACCTGACCTCACCTAAACAGTGTGGGAAGGCTTCCTAGAGATGCTGCTGCTGCTGCTAAGTCGCTTCAGTCGTGTCCAACTCTGCGAACCCATAGATGGCAACTCACCAGGCTCCGCCATCCCTGGGATTCTCCAGGCAAGAACACTGGAGTGGTTGCCATTTCCTTCTCCAATGCATGAAAGTGAAAAGTGAAAGTGAAGTCTCTCGGTCGTGTCCCACTCTTCGCGACCCCATGGACTACTGCCTACCAGGCTCCTCCGTCCATGGGATTTTCCAGGCAAGAGGACTGGAGTGGGGTGTCACTGCCTTCTCCATCCCTAAAATATAAGATGTTACCCTAGTGAGAGTTAGGGTAGAAAGACAAACAAAAGGATGCAGCAAAGAATCCTGTAACAAATGATTATAGTAATAGTAGTAATAGTAGCACTATATGGATAATTGAATAAAGATATTCATAAGTGATTTGGGCATTTGTGTTAATTACCCCCAACTTATACACAAGGGTGTTAAGTTTCCAATGCTTTCAGTGAATTTTGTAAGTAGCAAAGCCACCAGGTTTGGGTTCAAATCCTGAGTCTGCTAGGGGTTAGAATAAAATGAGATGTATGTAATGTTCTTAGACCACTCCTAGCACATAGTATGTGCTCAATCAATGTTAGTGGTTTCAAAGTCCCTTTCAGTTGATGTCAATATTCAATTTCTGTCAACTGATATGCTGTCAGCAGTACCTGAAAGCCATTGTGGGGAAGGAATGGGTGTGGGAGATGAAAGTCAAGTCAAGAAGGGCCTCAGCTGTCAGACTAGCATTCGAACCTGGTTCTGGAGACACAGGACATCACAGGTCTCTGAGCTAGAGCCTCAGAAATAAAATTCATCTGCCCTCCCAGGCGACAGCGCCCCCAAGAGATGAGAAAGGGCCATGTGACCTACTTAGGCTCCACCCTTCTCTCTGAGAAGAGGGTTAAGCCAAAGTTGTCTGAGTCACATTAAGCTCTAACTGTGAAAGACCAGAGGGTAAAAAGAAAAAAGAACTTCCAATTTCCATCCAGTAGGACAAAGTTGGGAGATTTTACTATGTGCTTTTAAGTGACTTTTTTAATATATGCAGTAATCTCTAAACTGTAAGTCTCCTCTCCGAAAATAAAATAAATAAAAAACTATGACTTCAAACCTGAGTTTTCCAAATGTATGACAAGCTTATTGAACTAAAAAATGGTGTTAGGAGGGCTCATCTGCCTTGAGCACCTCACAAGCTCATGGAAGAGATGGGTACAAAAATAAGAAATAATACAGAGTACTTTGTGCTGAGATATTCTATCAGTCCACAGGGAAGGACAGCTCAGATTAGAGGATGTCTCTTAGTGCTGCCTAGAATGAGGGCAAAGAAATCTTCCTGGAAGAGGTGAGAACTGAAGGACCAGGCAAAGGGGAGAAGGCTGTTCTGGGGAGAGAACATGCACAAAGACTCAGTAAGCAGCCACCAAATCCAGTAATAAAGTTAAACAGAAAGAAGAAAGGAAAGAAGGCAAGGAGAGAAGGAAGGTAAGTTGAAAAAAAGTAAGAGAAGGAAGCAAGAAAGGTCAATTGTATCATAGGCTGCAAAGGGCAGCAGGTAATTTCAGAATCCAGACACACACACAGACACACGTACACAGATGCAGGGGAGACCAATGGATTCACAAAACAGATTTCAACTCACAACTTCTTTGCACTGGCTGTGTGGCCTTAGGTACTCACTTCTGAGTCTCAGTTCTTTTACCTGGGATCACGGGAACCACTGCCTCACTTCAGGGTTGCTGGGAGGACTCTAAACAGTAAACAATAAAGCAGCTGCTGTGTACTCAGCACTCACTACCCACAAGCACTCTGCATGTGCTTCACACACACTGAATCACTTGATCCACACATCAGCCTTATGAAGTTATTATTCTTGTCTTACAGCTGCATAAATGGAGGCTCAGAGTAGATATGGAGCACATTCAAGGTCATAAGCTATGAGGAGGTAAAGCAAGGAGAGGCATCCAGTCTGGCTGTAGGAAGGAGTTAAGGACCAACCAAGCACAAGCCTGGAACAGAAAATCACTCAAGAGCCAGTTGACTGGAACACCAGAGGGACTGAGATGGTGTGAGGGACCCCCTCTGTCCAGTGCTGATCCCCCACCAAATAACCATGAAACTGTTCAGAGGTCAGTCAAGCACCCCCAGGGAAGATCCCTTTCACAGATCTCAGGGGTGCCAGACTCCAAAGCCACCCACACTCACTCTCCCTAACAAGGAGCAAGGGGACCCCAACATGTTGAGAGCAGGGTGATGGACACAATTTCAGCACCAAATACTGCTGTTGCTCGGCTCTTTTGCTCAGCTCTTTTCCAACACCTAGATGAAAATTACCTGTCCTTTTTTTAAGATTTTATTAATACATTAACATTGGATGTTACCATCACTATAAGGGTTTTGTTATCACAGTGCAATTCAGTACATGTGAGCGCTTATTGAGTGCCAGGCAGCAGGCAAAACAACTTACCCAGGTTACAGCCTTGAACATTCACAGCAGCCCTAGGAAGCAGGTAGGATTTATGATCCTCACCTTTTAGAGATGAAAAGTTCCAAGGGTCACCTGCCCAAAGTGATACATGTGAGCCCCCAGATACAGCCCCAGGCAACCAGAAGATATTTTTAGAAAAGGTCTACTTGCGGTACAAACCCCAACTACTTCCCCAAGATCAGAATGTCCATCACATTCTCCACTTGGCCCCGGTCCTAGGATCACTGAGATCCAAACCTGGCCCCCATCTTGAGAAAACAGAGAACTGCCCCCACAGACCCTCCAAAGTCTCCCCTTAAGGCTGCTCATAAATAAGCAGGCCACAACACCCAAGGACCCCTCACCTGGGCGGCTAGTCCATCTCCTCTCTTGGGGTTTCGAGGCCGAGGCTGTTTATTTCGCTTCATCCTGTCCTGGTACTTGGTGCAGCACTGTATACAAGATGGCTTAATAAGGCAGCCAAGGCCCCTGGGGCCTGAACACCTGAGCAGAGCACCAACAGGACTGGCTTGCTAATTGCCAAAGTCTCACCATGGTGACTCGCACCTGGGCTGTTCTAGCCTAGTGGTGCCAAAAACAATTTCTAATGCTCCACTCCAACTCTGGGCCAGAGTATTTCTGAGCTTGCTTTTGAGTTATTAAGGCCCATCACTCCAATAGTGGGCTTCCCAGGTGGCTCAGTGGTAAAGGAGCTGCCTGCCAATGCAGGAGATGCGGGTTCACTCCCTGGGTTGGTAAGATCCCCTGGAGAAGGAAATGGAAGCCCACTCCGGTAATCTTGCCTGGAAAACCACATGGACAGAGAAGCCAGCTGGGCGACACGACTTAGTGACTGAACAGCAAACTTAAATCATGGAGGTGGCAGTGATTATAATCAATCTTATGTGAAGATACTGAGGCTCAGAGACATGCCCACTGAGATATTCAACTGATGCACAAGGGCATTCCTCTTTCCTCTAACGAAACCAGATGACCAATATTAACCTTTGGAAAGACACTGGAATCTTCATCAGGACCGTTTCACTGACCAAAGGCTAGAGGTAGTGACACCGAAGTATGACATGGACTCTGGGCTTTGGGACACCTGGCTGGGTGGACCCAGGTGAATTACTGAAGGGAGTTGCAATGTTAAGCTTACAAGGGCAAGAAACACAGTCTACCCAAAGAGCTGGGGGCAGCAGCTGCGTAGGTCATTCCCAAAGCGTCTCCCCTCACTGGAGCCAACTCCCCTCACTGACCATGGCTCAGCTGTGACATGACAACTTAGGAGCAGTGGAACAAAGTGCGGGAGAAGCCTACAAAGGGACAAGGAACTGGATGGTCAGCCCTGGGATTTTTGAGTCATCTCCACCAATAGCTATGAGAAATAACCTGGACATGACTGTTCCAGGCATCAAGGCTTTCAATGAACTTGTTATTTGGGGAAGATATTAGAAATCCATTCACTATCCCAGATTGGTCCTTGGACAGGCATTGAGGAATTCTCAGGCTCCACTTCAGAGTTAATGAATCAGAAACTCTGGTGGTAGGGCTTGTTCTCCACTGAACAAGCCTTACAGGGGATAGTGATACATTGGAGTTTGGGGACCATGGTACTAGACTTGGGGGTCACCTGTGGTCCTTAAAAGGGCTTCCCAGGTGGTTCAGAACCCACCTTCAATGCAGGAGACATTCCCCCGGGTTGGGAAGATCCCCTGGAGAAGGAAATGGCAACCACTTCAGTATTTTTGCCTGGAGAATCCCATGACAGAGAAGCCTGGTGGGCTATAGTCCATAGTGTGGTGACTGAAGTGACTCAGCATGCATGCACGACTCAGCTTGCATGCGCATGGCACTTCTGCACTGGACTTGTTGAAGTGGGTTATTTCAACCATCCACCTTTCCACTTTCCCTCACACGCCCCACCCATTTGATCTGCAAAAGAACAAAACGGACACCAGATTGTTAGAGAAATACTGATTTTAATTCAACATAAGGTAAACTCTAGGCATCTGTCATCTTTCAGCCTAAAAATTAGCAAAAACTGTTGAAACAAGGCACAATTTTTCCCCATTCTTGTTACGTGGCTCCAGTTACAAAAAAAAAAATTATGAAAATGTTTAAACAAAAATAGAAGTCTGAGATTTAAAAAAAAAAAAAAAAAGTGTATAAAAAAACCTCCCACAAAACCTGTCAACATTGTTCCTCATTCTACAAAATAGCACCAGTAAGAGTAAAAGGTGTTAAAAACCATTACGACAGCATTTCTGAAATGCAGCTTGTCTGACCTCCCACTCCCCCTAGAGAAAAAAAAAAAAGATTTATCGATTCATTGTGGAATAAAAAAGGACTTTAAAATCTCAGGAGGGAGGGAGGGTTGAGCTTTTATTGCAGCTTTCCCCTAAAGTCTCTTAGAGAAGGGGAAAGTGCGAGGACTGTGCTTCTGCCCCTGGCTGAGAAGTTGGGGTGTCATACTGGGGACCTGTGCCTGCAGAGTAGCCTGGAGGGGTGCGGGGTGGGGGGGTCTTTGTAAGCTTCCTCCTCCTCTCTTCTCACATGGGTATGAAGGGGGAAGACAGTGAGAAGCCATACCTGTCTATACCAATATATGGCAGCTTATAACCCAGCCCACCCCTTCCTGAGTTTCCAGAGGGTTCTATTGCAGTCACTGGGAGGGATTTAGCTAAGGGTAGCCCTGCCCTCGGATTTATGGGAAAAACATAGCCCTGAATGTGATGATGATGTCATCCCTGCTGAAATCATCATCCTTGTGGAAAATACTCTAAATGGGCCGCAGATCCCAGCCCTTTACACTGAGGTGGGGGAGGGGAGGGTGGGGACAACGTGCCAGGGAAAACTCAAGACAGACATGGACATCATGTCCTCTTATGCTAGCCCTAGAAAAAACCATACTGGGCCCATCAAGGTCCCTTAGCTACCTGTCTACTGCTGCAAACTCCTGAAAACAAGGAGCCGCAGACATTTTAAAAAATTAAAGTCTTGCAATAACTGTCTTGGGTGCTTTTTCAGCGTTAACCTGAGTCTTGGAGAGCTGTTGGCACTGTGGTTTTGGTATCTTAGCAATCGTTTCTCTGAGCGGTAAACCCAGAAAGGAGAAAAAAAAAAAAAAAAGCCATCTTACTACCTATTTCAAGTTTTAAAGTTTTAGGAGAAGATAAAACAAGCACCGTGTTTGGCCACTCCAAGCGGCCAGGTCTGTATTGTGCACAAGGAGGTGGCACCTCGGGGTCCCCCAGCCAGGAAGGGGACAGGCAGCTCTGCTCCCAACGAGGTACTCAGCACGACCCCACAAGCACAGCTGGGCTGGCAAGGGCAGAGCCGGGCTGCACCTCCTGGGTTGTGGCTCTGCCCACATGCCCTGGTGCCTGGGGGACTATTCACAGGCAAAGTAGTCCTTCAGGGGGGCGAAGAGGTGTCGGATGACAGGCACACTCCAGGACCTCCCAAGCAGCTTCTGACGGGCCACACGGCCCATGTTGGAGACGTCTGTGTAGTGTACAGGGAAGCCGAAGATCCTGGGTTGGGGGGTACCAGAGTGAAAAGACAGGGAGTCAGATGCGCCCCCCCACCAGCGTTCTTAACGCCTCTGGGAGACTCCTGGCCGTGGCAGCCCATGTAGCTCTGCTCTTCCTGCCCTTTGACCCGTCCCTTCCTCCAGGCCTTCCTGTGAGCCCCCTCTTGACCATCAGAGGTCAAGTCCACCAGTTCTTCAGCTCACAGATGCCTGTCATGAGGGTATGATCCCTCTTTTGAGGGTACCTGTCTTGTGCATGCCCCCACGCTTGCACTGTAACTGCTGCCACACAGTTGGTGCTCGCTGGACTTTTCTTGCATGAATGACTGAATGTATGCCAAGATGGCCAGCCAGTCAGCAGACAAGTACCTATCTTCACATCACAAAAGGCTAGAAAGTTAAGCCATTGCCTTACTAAGGAATAGGGACACTCACAAAACAGACCTTATTTCCAATCATCAGATGCTCAGGTAATTGACCATGAATCAACTGAAGCATCCTGCATTTTCTTTCACTCTTCAAAGCAAATTGCTGGATCAAGGCCCAAGCTGGACTTAAAGGGCAGATGGCAACAAAATATACCAACAGCCTCCTGAGTGGAATTCTACCACACAAGAAGAGGTACAGGTCTGGAAAGAGGCTACAGATACACTAGACCTCACTCTTTCCCAGGTTTACAGTCCTATACTACCTATTAAACCAAGAAATACATCCAGTTATAGAACTGAACTATCTGGAGTGAAAATATTCTATCAAAATAACCTCAAGACACTGCCAAAAATGTAAAGAGGAATATTCACAACCCTTACTACAGTCTCATCCCATTAACAAAATAAAACAAGAAAAAAAAAAGTTAAATGCAGAACAGGAGAAATTAAATCAAAGAGTTGGTTCTTCAAAATAAAGTCCCGACTTAGCCAAATAAATGGATAAGGGAGAGGACAGACTCTGGCTAAGGAGTTTTGGAACAAGCAACTCAGCAGGAGGAATCCAGAGAAAGAAGCAACGGCTTGCCTGTCGAGTTTCCTTTAGCTGGATCCTCATACATCCTAGCGTCCCAGCATGTTAGGGCAGGCAAATGCCAGGGAAACACAGCCAGATGAGACAGATGTGCTGTCTCATGGCCTCAGGTTTCAGATTCCTCACCACCACAGCCCTTTTGCCATTTCTGCTAGGAAATAAGCACCAACTGGAAAGGTTACTCCCAGCCCTGCTAATGTAGAAGGTCAGTGAGACTATGTGGAACATGCTGCTGGCCTGAACCACGGTTTCTACCCCTTTTCTCTCTATCTGCTTGATTCCCCTTTCCACGAACAGCCTTGCTCACCTTTCTAGCTCAGTGCACCACAAAACATCTTCTTTGCCATTCATGACAACAGGGAAAAGTTGGTTTTTCCCCTGTCTGATCGAGTTCGACTTGGTGGTTATTGTCTGTACTTTCTTTAACTGGAGAACAAAATGACATCATGGAGTGAGCACAGAATGAACGGTTCTGGGTCAAGGCTCAGAAGCACCTAGGGAAGGTGGAGGAGGGCGGGCAGGTGGGGGAGAGAGGGTGGCAGGGCCAGGCTCGGAGAGGGAATGAGAAAAGGAGAGGTAGAAGGACACACTCTGTGCTTCCCACAAAAGCCAAGAAGTTAATGAGCAGGAAGGACCAGCCTCAGAGAACAAGAGATAAACAAAAAAGGGACCATGAATGAGATCAGATGGGTGTCAAGGAAACAGTTATTGATCAAGCAAGATTAAGCAAAAGGAATAGTTTCCCCAGATTATGGAGATATTAATAGAATTATTTATGACTTAATAGCAGATTTTTTTGGCATTTCTCACTTGGGAGGATAAGCTGAGTCTCCATGGAGTGTGCATTCACAATGGGAAAGTCTAGTTGCCTTCTCTCACTTTCGTTTATCAAGAACCTCTCCTACTCTGTATTTGAAGATCGGATAGAACAACTGTGTAGGGAAGGAAACCCAGCACCAGGGAGTCGTGTGGGGGGAGGACACCAAGGTCAAGTCCCATTGAAAGGTCACCAAGTGGTGGGCCAGGCATAGAGCACTGCTTACCTTTGCTGTCCTATTGAACTCCAGGCAGTCCTGCAGCTCGAGTTTATCATTCTTGGATGCTATCACAGGCCTGGGAACATCCAAAACCCATTACTTTCTACTGCCTGGAAGAGGGCCTTGGCTCGGTGCCTCCCAGGGTGGGAGAGAGAGCCCAAGCTGCAAAATGTGCTCTGGCCGTGTACTTGCTACAGATATATGATAAAAATGGCCCAGGCATGAGCACAAGCCTGGGTGTCAAGTCAGGGACAGGCTAGCTGCTTGAGGCAGGGAGCCCTAGGTGCAGCAGTGAATGTTCCCCCTACCCAAATGGTAACAGTACTCAAAGCTCCTTCACTGAGGAGAGCAGGATGGTGAAGCACATGGTTAGAGGGGTCAGGAGACACAGTCTCAGGCCCACTGCTCACTGGCTGAATGAGTGACCCTGAGCCAATTCTGCCCATTTCTGAGCCTCAGGAGCCTAGATTAAGTCTTTGTGGGTCTACTCACTACAAGTAGCACATCAAACCCATGATTTGGTGGCTTATTGCTGGAACTCAGCCGCAGGAGGCTTTAACACTGGGGTCCAGGTAAGGACCCTAGTTAAGTGGTTCACCTAAGGACTACAATTCCCCTTGTAACTTTCACCATTGAAACCTGCGAATGCAGAGAGAGGCAAACAGATGCTTGATAAAGAGAATGGATAGAACTTTAGATACTGAAGTGGTTAAGCAGGTCCAAAGCAGAAAACTGGGAAGAGGTCTGAATGCACAGGGTTGATGAACACCACAACATCCCTGGGTAAGGAACTCAGAGGCCAAAAAGAAATCAGATATCAGATTGGACATGGTGCCCACAAGAGGAGCCATTGAACACAAAATACTGCACTGACCTCACCCTCTCTCCATTCCCAACTCTTCCATGGACTAAGGGAGCTAAGGGTTCACAGCCCTGCCCTTTGTTCTGTTGATTCTAGGACTGAAATCTTAAAAACCAAGGCGTTTAAGTCTAAAGGCTAGATTTGGGTCTGTGACCTACGGTTGATGTTGAGTCACTGATCCTATAGATCCCAACTGTAGCAGCTCACTTCTCATCCCAACTCGGATAAAGTTGTGCAGATCCCCGTGTCTAGAACCTGATCCCTCTTTGCTGTTCCACAGGACACCTTCCTGGAGCCCCACGCTCAGCGCTTGCTGTGCATGTGGATGGTATCTCTTGGTACCAACACAAGCACAGAGCTGTCCTCCTCTGAACCACATCTGAGCTGCCTCCCCACTTCTGTTCTCATCTCATAATAGTCTATTCTTCCGCCAAAAATCCCAGAGAACCAGAAACACATCTCATGCACAGAAAAACTCACCTGAACTCCCTGAGCCAGAGTACATTTAACTGTTGCCATGACCACAGGCCTCATGTAATTTGGCCCATTTCGCCCTCCTCTCCCTGGAACACTTTTGGGAGCTGCTCTGCCAACACCCTGTGACTGTGACCCCTGCCCTTTTCACTCTGAACTTCATGCCTCTGCTTCTCTTCCAGTCCTGCTGGGATAAGAAGCCTCCCCATCAACTTTTCCAGTGCCCCCTCCAGCCCTGACCCTGAATTCATCTGTCTTCCCTGTGCCTACCCCACTGGCAGGGTCAGCTCTGTTAGAGCCAAGACTGGCATCATAACTGCACAACTGGCAGCAGGGACTGCAGCGTCTGGCAGGTTGAGAGCCAAGGAGTGGAATGAAGAAGCAGTTCCAGACGTGGACACTGTTCCATCTGACAGGCAGATTAGCCAAATGAAAATGTAAGATACTCAGTAGAAATTCCAAGCTATCCCAGTACCTTCTCACCTCTGTCCACACTTCGCTAAATGCCTGCAAGTTATGCTTCCAACACTTCCTTTTAAAGAATCGTTTTTTTTTTTAAGCTAACTCATTTGCAAGTCCTAGTATCATCACATTTGGTATCTTAATTAGCAGGTTGTTCTCCCTGAAGCCACATGAAAGAGATAATTAATCCTCAGTTGTGCCACTTGTTTTTTTTGGCTTTCAACATGACAGGACCAATGAAAAGTTGGGTAAAGAACTCAGTTAAGAAAATCCAAAGAAGACAGGCTTTGGGCTACTGATGGTTATCTCAGCTCTGCCACCCGATTGGTCACCTCAGGCCTGGTCCAGGGATCATCACTTCAACCTGGAGTCAAGGAGACTGGGAAAGTTCATTTCCCAATGGACCACAACAGGGAGGTGGAGAAGCATCAGTGTCCCTGGCTGTGACGAAGCCTGCTCCAGAGCATAGTACCAGGTTTAAGCACCAGGTCCCTGGGCAGAGGAGTAAAGTATGTTGCAGAATCCTGGCCTGAGTCTCAGGCAGTTGCTTTACAGCCTAACAGTCTTCAACCATAACACTAAGGGTTAGTCTGAAGCAGAGGGTGAGGCCTTTCTCAGCAGAGCAGCTCTTTATACAAGCTTCCAAAGTGTCTCTCTCCTAAGAGTTGGTGGTTATGGCTCATACCATTATATTTAACTTGACCGTTACAGGTCCCACCGGGAGCCCCTTGTTACCTGTTCATCCCAGGCAGGTTGCCCCAGAAGTATCGGGCTCTGTGAGCAGCAGACACTTTGATGGCATCAATCATCACTGGGTTACACTGTGGGGAGAGAGCAGGGCAGCTGCTGGGAGCCCAGGGCAGAATGCAGGTAGCACTGGTGACATGCTGTCCCTGAATGTGGGGCAGGCAGGACTCCTGCCAGGCAAGGGACTGACCAATTCCCCTCAAGAATCTCTCTGAAGGACCAAGTCTGTGTGTCTGTTAATGGTGGGGAAAGGGACCAGATCAGACTGGCTGCTGTAAGAGGCAGTATTCCCTGAGCATGTTAGATCATTACAGAAGCTCTGGGTATGGGTGGTGAAGGCAGCTCAAAACTGAAATCCAGTAAAATGGATGAGTTCCTCGTTATGGAAATGCAGTGCTGGCAAAATCTGACTTCGGTCACGGATTGGCCCACGTTCACAAGGCATGAGGAACGGACCAACCAGTTCCAGAAACTCCCTAGCAGAACAGAGGCTTTAAAGTCGGGAGGAAGTAAGTAAGTGTGTGTGTGTGTGTTTGTGTGTGTGCGTTCAGTCATGTCTCTTTGTGGCCCCATGGACTGTAGCCTGCCAGGCTCCTCTGTACATGGAATTTTCCAGGCAATACTGGAGTGGGTTGACATTTCGTGAAGATCTTCCTGACCCAGGGATCAAAACCTGCGTTCAGTCATGTCTCTTTGTGGCCCCATGGACTGTAGCCTGCCAGGCTCCTCTGTACATAGAATTTTCCAGGCAATACTGGAGTGGGTTGCCATTTCGTCAAGATCTTCCTGATCCAGGGATCAAAACCTCCTGCATTGGCAGGCAGATTCTTTACCACTAGCACCACCTAGGAAGCCCTTATATACATACATACATATATATATATAGTATTTACTACAATGCTTGATGCATACTAAGCACTAGGTAATTATCTTGCTTATGGTCCCTAAAGCAGAAGTTCTGCACAGAAGGGTGAGAAAAACTCAAGTAAAAAAATGTCTGGTCTGCTCTCGTGGTGTCTCCAAAAGTATGCTAGTTTCATCGTCTTGACTTCAGTGGGTTTGGAGTGGAGTGAGAGATCCAACATTTCCCACGGACTCTCAGAACTAGCCACGCCCTCCATGGGGAACCATCAGTCCCAACCCTGGAAATAACCCTCACCCCAGTGCCAGCAGGGCCTTCCCATTTGTGTTATCCTGAGAATCAAGACTCCAGACGTCCTCACCTCCAAAAACCGAGAGATGTCTCGCTTGTCGCCAACCTTCATGGCCACCACGTTTTCAAACATCCAGAAGAAAGGCCGGTCTTCACCCTCCTTGGGGCGAGTGTAATTCAGCAGGTGGTAGAATTCAAAGAAGAGCCGGCCTGTGCCCTCTGAGCCCAGGAAAGACAACAGCAAAGCCAGGTTCAAACCCTTCAGCCCACTCTTCCATATTGAGACCAATGTATTCCCAAGGACTAGCTATGCTGATGACCTACTGTCCCCTCTCCCTGCTAGCCTCTAGAAAGACAGGCATCAGCCGTGCAAGACTCATTCTTATCTCTTGGAACTGAGGAGTCACAGTGAGGCATGAGCAGG
This sequence comes from Okapia johnstoni, assembly GCA_024291935.2. NCBI lineage: Eukaryota > Metazoa > Chordata > Mammalia > Artiodactyla > Giraffidae > Okapia > Okapia johnstoni. The sequence continues at coordinate 51,498,641 of CM044324.1, read as the reverse complement.
GCCAACAAGTACAGTTGGCCAGAAGCTAACAGCTCCTTCTCAGGGCACACCTCCTGGCCAGCAGTCAGGGGCCATAGGGTCTCTTGGGGTCTATGTGAGAAGAGATGCTCACCATACAGGCCTTTCCTGGCAGGGTTCACATTGGAGAGATCATTGCATGGGCTTCCACCAATCACCAAGTCAAATGGGCCCCATTCTTCAATCTGCAGGGGAAAAGCAGTCAAGGCTGGGGCTGGGGCTGGAGAGATGAATAGCCTGGATGCCAGGTAACTGGCTAGAAGAAAACCCACTTCCAGGTCTTAGTCATTTAAATTTCCCAACTTCACTTTTGACCCAAGAAATCCAAAAGCTCAGGCTTCTCTGAGATTGATTTACATACAAAGGATTTTTAAGTTGTGAGCTTAACACTACAGATTGATGTAACCAAAGCTGCTCTTCTGCCACAACCCTGGGCAGGTAGAAGGTGACCAATCGGTTGTAAGGATGTGTGGGGTTCAGGGAGAAGAGGAATGGGATGTTGCCCTCACGTTTTTCTTTGTGATATTCCTGACGTCATTCACATATTTGATGTTGCCCTCATGCTTAACGGTGCCAACGGCAATGGAGTCTTCACACACTTCGGAGGCCACGTATTTCTCCACTTTGATACCCAGTTCTTTGAGGACCAAGTACCCTATTGGGGCGGTGTCAAGGGGAAGAGAAAATGTATCAGGATTGTCCTGCCCAGGGCCCAGTCTTCCAGTGATTGTCTGGAAACCATCCCCAGACAATCTTCAGAACTCAGACCAGAGACATAAAGATCATGACAGTCCTCAAGGGAACCCATGCTGACAGCAATGAAACTGGGCTCCCCAGACTCTCTGCTGTATCCACTGGCAGGTATGTACTAAAACTGACTGGTGTATGGGCAATGCCCAGCACCTACCACCCCAGTACAATCAAATTCATGAATATATATCCTCTTCAAAACAATATTTAGAAAAAAACTCAAATCTGGCAAGCTATAGTGGGAGTAAGCCATTGTACAAATACAAATAGGCCTTTAGAACCTACTTCCCTCGAAGGGAGGGGAAAACAAGCCACTGGTGATATCCTGGGAGTCTTTTAAAGCTGTCAGTGTTTTAGGCAGGTGAACACTGGTGAACAAAAATACATATTAATACAAGTGATGCTAAATGCACAGCAACTGATTCCCACTGCTTCCTACTCTGGTAAAAGAGAAATGTTCCTAACAAGATATTATAGGGCACTTCTGAGAAATGAATCAGGCAAAGCCCCCAGAGGCAACACATGTTGGCTATGCTAATTCTATACATGGGAAACCTGGGGGAAATGGGAAGGAACCAAGACTGGAGATACTGGGTGATGAGTTCAGAATTAATCTCCAATATATCTATGATATGAAACAGAAAATAACCTCCCAAGTTTCCTACTCATAATAAAAAATAAAATCCATGCCTTTAAAGGAGGAACACCAGTTGGGTGAAATGGAGAGGTTCAAGGAGAGAAACAAGGAACCAATGGATTTCTCAGAACAGGTGACCAATGGGTAATCCCAGGGGTCTTTCAAATACCTGAAGCAGGTAAGCATCCCTAGGTGAACTTTAAACTTACCTGTTGCAATTCCATCAAACAGTGACAAGACTCGAATGGGCCGCCTTCGGTTTGCAGGAATTGCAGGGTATAACTTGGGGGCTTCCTGCCAGGTTAATAAAAAAAGAGGTCATAGAGGTGCAGGTGAGGAGGTGGGGTTGGCCTTCCTGAGAGGCAACAAGCCATATGTTTTAACCTTTCTGAGCTGGGATGCCCGGAGGAGCTTCAGCACAGATGACCCTCCTACCCTTAGGACATAGAACAATGAGACTTTGACACTACTTCAGACATGTGTTCCTCCATGAACAACCGCATGCAGCCCAGGAAAAGCCACTTTCAGCCAGATCTGAGAGTAAGTCAAAGGCTTCCCTCCCCGCTGGAGTTCTACTAAGACTAAGACTGGGTCGGTTCCATCTTATTTCTTTAGCAGGCCCTTGACAACCCAAGCCAAGAAGGAAGGGAGGGAAGAACGCTGGAGCCGCCTGGGAACGGTACCCGGGACCATTAGCCAGGTCTCCAGCCTGAGGCTCTCAGATGTTCCTTTGGACAGCGGAGCTTTGTTTGACAGACTGGGGCGGATGCCAGGCTTACGTATTCAAGCCCGGGGTCGCTGGTGAAGAAGGCCTGCAGGCGTACACTCCAGTCCTTGCGGCGCCGCAGGATGCCGTGGCAACGCTGCGGGAGACACATGTAGCAACTCCAGGGCTCCTGCAGCTTGGCCTCTGCCGCCGTGCCTGAGCCCACCAGCACCTCCAGGCACTCCACACAGAAGCACCTGTGCCAGGCAGCGGGGAGGAGGGTGCCTGTCATCCGATGGCTCTCCTGCGAACCCACCCTCCCCACGGAGATGGCTCATGCTGGCTGAAACCTTCTCAGGCCCCTAGCTGCCCTTCCCCATGGACAGGAAGGCCTGTGTTTGCAGAACACCGACCTCTTCCTTGGGGACCCGTGCCATCCCCAGAATTGGCTGAGCTCTGGGGGTGATGGAGTCTCCTCTCTCATGCCCTGAGCCTGTCTGCACATCCTAGTTCTACTGTAGGGATGTACAAGCACTTCAAGGACAGGCTCCGCAGAATACTTCTGACTCTGGGCCCTGGTTCCAGGTCAGTGAGGCGCCAGTCCCCAGGCCTGGAACCTATTCGGGGAGCCCCGTGGCGCACCGGCAGCAGCTTGTGTTGCTACACAGGAGTAGCTCGCGGCCCTCGCAGCACACGGTACAGTAGGACTGGTAGCCGTCGTCATCGTACATGTAGAAGAGCTCGAGGAAGCGGTCCTGGCAGCCAGAGAGAAACGCCTGTGAAATCGGAGACCGGGGACAGCCAGCCAAGCCCAGCTGGCTCGTCGGCCCTCGGACGCAGCCACACAACAGGGCACTGGTGGCTTGGTGCTCTTTACAGGGACAACTGGCCTGGGTCTGCAGGCCAGCACCCCTGGGAGGGAAGGGTAGGGTAATCAGCTCCTCTAGAACCTTTCCTGCTGCCTACACTCAGGAGGCTTTTTCTGAATTAGTACGGGAAGTCACGGAGCAGGCAAGGGGCGGGAAAGTTCAGGGTGGGGATTGGACTTACCCGGCATGTCTGGCAGAGCCCACCCTCAAAGAGAGGATGGAAGGACACAGGATTTTTCCTACCACAGGACAAACAGCTATCTGTAAGAAAGACAAGGCCGCTGCTAAAGCCTTGGGTCTCACTGCGCTTTACTCCATGCTAGGATTATGCAACGATTTGTCTCTGGAACCATCCTCGATCCCACATGGAGAGGGCTAAATCAACAGCTCCAAGCAGAAGGTCCCACAAGACAGGCAGAGGATTGGCCCAGAAGGAAGACACGGGGCTTGGGGCTGGGGGCGGGGGCGGGGGGGACACCTAGGTGTGCAGGGGGGCAAAGACCAAGTAGCTGTACCAGCAGAGGTATATGCTTGGATAGAGTCCAGTATGAAAATCTTTAAAGACTCTTCACAGACTGGGACTTCTGAGGAATTTGTGGTCATGCCAATTTGCCCGTTGTCCTAGGATAGGACTTATCTGTGAGCAACCCTACACACAGCCTGTAACCTGTGATTTCAAGAGCCGGGGTCCTTTTCCTATTAGGCTTTTCCTGCCACCTGTCCCATCAGCAGGTCTTACAGACCTGACCAAATGGGCCGAGCTTATCAAATACCAACCACCCTCACCCCACGCCCATCCAGGAAGCAGACAGATGGCTAAAGGAGTCTTGAGGGCTAGGGAAGATCATGGGTCCAGGTCTTGAGGATTGTCAGGGCCTGCTCCAAACGTGGGCTCCCTGGGTCAGCAGCTGTGCCATTTTCTGACCCTGAAGTGACTAACCACTTCATATGTTGACTAAAGGACACGGGGCTGAGGAAGCAATAGACAGTCTTGCTCACACATTCCGAGTTCCTTTAGAAGTGTACTGGGTTCCCAGCCAGGGCAAAGGAACCAGAGCTGGTTTGAGAATGACAGTCTTCCACCTCAGAGCCAGTTGCAGTACTTGTTCAGGGGACTCAAGAGGCCACAGATCATGGTTTCAGGTTTGTGACTCTCCTGGCCCACGTGTCATTTCCTTCCTGTCCCCAAGCACACTTCCTGCTCACTGACCTTAGGAATCATCCTCAGTGAAAATCAGGCAACTCATTCTAAGTAGCACCTGAGTAAGGTAGGTGTCCACACCTCGCCCTGAGGTCAAGGCAGAGTTCGGGGTTAACCTCTGCAGGGCAGGGCAGACCAGCAACACTGGAGCACTAGCTGGGAGCACCACTGAGGAAGGGAAGCCAGCGAGGGAGAGGGCATTACCTTCCAGATTGCCTTTGTTGTTGGCAACATCCGAAGCCATTTGTTCTGTTAAGCAAAGACAAGGTGGTGAGAAAAGATAAGGTCAGACAGCCTTGTGCTGGGCATTCCTGCCCACAACCAATTGAGGATGGATGGTCCCCCAGCCTCCCCGACCCAGTCACCTCGACTCTGGTCCTCCTCTCCTCGGTCTTTGCCGTTGTTATAACAATTTGTCTTGAGGCGCTTAGGTGGGGGGCAGTAGTCAGAGGTGGCAGAGTCATCAGCTGTGCGTCTCCGCGTCTTATTCTCTGTGAAGGGTGAGGAGAAGGCAGCCGCAGCTGGGTTGGAGGAAGGTGCTGGGAGCACAGGACCCTGTGTGCTAGGCCTGCATGCCAGCTGCATCCGGCTGTGACCCGCTGGGTATCACATGGCCCCTCTATGAACAACTTGGATGAGGACGAAGTTATCTGCAATTCACGTGCCTAACCCACGAACAGGACCTTAAACAGCAATAGGTGCAAAATACATCCTCTAGGTCCAGCACAAGGGAAGTAGACACAGCTCAGTCTACAGATGCCAACAGACTCTGCCCAAGATCTCTAATAAGCTGAAAGCCACAGGTAGGTACTGAGAACTGGCAATTTCACCAGTGTGACTGAGGGACTGTGTTTTAATTTAATTCTGATGCAAATTTTAAAACTTTTGATAGATCCCATTAACTAGTCCATTTGAACAAATTAGACATTGGTTAAAATACAGACCAACTGTTTGTAATGAAAACAGTTGAGATGTTCTAAGTCACTTAAAACGAGATATGGAAAATAGGACTATCATTTTTTTATACTAAATGCTGGAAACAGATTAAGTGTATGATCAATATTAATTTCACTTTAAGCTTTTTGATGTGGCTACTAAAAAACACTGAATTATGTTAGGTGGCTCCTGTTTTTAATTCTATAACTTCTATTTTTATTCAATCTACACAGTATAATCTATTAAGGGACATGGTTTAATTTGACTCTGTCCCGAAGAGAGAAAATTACACAGCCATTAATATCATAAGGACACTTTAGTGAAAAAATGACATTTAACAGTGCTTATACAACAAATATTGAGAAATGAAGGGAAAGCAGGAATCCAACCAGTGTACAGAAAGAGCTGGAAGGACGTGCACACCCAACCATAGTCACCTGGAAGGCAGTTGTGAGGGTTGGAGTGAAGGGGGAGGGGAGAGTTCAGGGTGACTTTTAAACAGATTTGATTCTTTTCAGAGTACTTTATGTGCAAACAGATTGAAAGAAAGTGCAGAGAAAAGAGTGCATAGTCAAAAGATGGTGAAGGAATACCGTGTTTCCTGGCTTCTAAGTTCCTACTGCCTGTACGACGAACCTTCGACTTATTAACCACTTTTTGGGAGCGGGGAGGGACAAAACAGAACAGAAAACACTGTGTTAAATGGAAGGATGAGAAGACATCCTCTGGATTTCTGGAGAGAGACAACAGGAAAGCAGCTGTCTAAACAGGGAGGCACTGCGATATTGGTCAACATGAGGAGAGATGGTGCCCCTTTCTAAAGGGAGGGGACCTAGATTTTGGGTGTTTTGAGGGTTGTTTTTTTTTTTAACACTTTCCTAGTTTTCTCCAATATGCAGAGCTTAATTTTTTTCCCATAAAAAAAAAAAGGTGCTAGTGAACATTCCACCTTGACTCTGTTCACTGAAGCTTTCAGAACAGATTCAATCTCAATTATTCGTACTTGACCGTTTAGCAGGAAAGTGGCCAGTGAAACTAGAAATGTTTGGGCTGTTTTTTGGGAAAAAACTAACTAACTGACTGCTGGACAACCGGGGTGAGGTGAGAGGCAGCAGGCATGACTGCACCACCCAGGGGTGCCCCCACCAGCAGTGGCAGGGCTGTGCCGCAGGGCCTCATTCGTACCTGGTTGCTTGTTGGGTTTGAGGCCCTCGACCCCAGTGGGCTTAAAGCCTCCATGGGCCCACTCCAACATAGGCTTCAGCTGATCCTCCAGTGAGTCTCCAGGGCTGCTGGGGAACGTCTTGCCAGCCCGGATCCTGGCTTTCTGCCGAGACAGAGATAGAATCTGATAAATAGGAGGGGTGGGTATTTGCCTGGCTTGCCCCACCCAGGGACTCCCCTTGCTTGGGCCTCATTCCCCTTCATACTGGGCCCTTTCATAGCCAGACAGCTGTCCTGAGCTGTGGTATGTGACAGGGAGGGAGGAGCAGGGACAGGCCACGAAGGAGAGTTCAGTCTCCCTGAAGAGGCACCACATATGATCTCTTCCCTGTAGAGAACTGGAGTGATCAGCTCAGAATTAGCTGGGCCACTCTTAGCTACAGGAGAAGTATCAGTCAGCGTTGTCTCATGGTCTCTGAGAAAGCTCCAAGTTATTAATGAAGGTGTGGAGGTGAAGCCTTAATGTCTAATTAAGCCTAGTGCTTGGTCTCACACATGCTGGACAGATGACACTGATCACTGCAAATCCAAGTGAAGGTAGAGGAACGACAGAGCCTGATGGGTCCCCTGGACAAGGGGAGGAAGCAGCTGACCTTAGCTGCTGCATAGTCTTGGCCTTTTGAACCACAAGCTCCGGAAAAGCTTGCTCACGAATGCTGATATCGCCTCCTTCCTCCCCCAGGGTTCCTCCTTCCGCATTCAGAGGGCAATTCAGACAGACACCATCGGGGCACAGGGGCAGCACTGGGAAATTATGGACAGTCTCAAACCCCTTCTTTCCCTTCTCAGCATAGCCATAAAGACCGCTGTCTTTTAACCCCCTCCCACTGGTTGACCAGGTCCCCTCCAAGTCATTCTTGGCCACACTGTGGATTGAGTTGGCTTTCTGCATGTTTCTTGCTTTAAGCCCATTCTTGGACCAGGCCAGCCACCCACTGCCAAGTTACCTCCAGAGCATGGTACATGGCCTTCCTGTACGAGACCAGCTTATTGAAGGTTGCCAGGTTAAAGTGCTGGCTGAACAATCCCAATGCCACCAACTTATCTGCTGGAATCTAGGAGAGAAAGTTGTCATCAATGTCCACCCACAATCTGTATCTGGGGTGCCCTGGGTTTCTCATGAGTTTATCCCTGGGGATCAAGTTCACAGATATTTTAAGAGCAAATGACCTAAATAGTCCCTGGTGTGGCCCCCTTGTAGCTCAGTTTTTACAATTTGCCATGGATGCTCCAACTTTCAAAGGGTTTGGCACATGTTCTTACCTCCTTCCTAAGCATGACAAATAGCTATGATTACTATTTACTATTTATTTCAGCCATTTATTAATTGAGCTAAGGGATGGGATTAGAGAATACTACCTGGCATCGAGTTAAGCTCTTTTTAGTGATTATGATTTGTTGATACATGAATTCCACTGGGGCTAATGATCTTAAAGTCTTATTCCCTCGTCCCCAGGTCATGCATGAACCATTCAGGTTGCCAATAATGAGATGAAACTGGGCATTCAGGTTTCAGAGCTCGAGAGACATGAAATGTTGCATTCTCCCCAGTGTTGGCACTCATGATCACCTCTATTTACATTTCTAAGCCTAATCACCCATAGGGGTGCCATCCCCACTGATGAAAAGACACTGGGTGGGGTTCAACAGTTGTGCATGGAAATGCAGGTGCCACCACAGGTCCAAACCGTTTCAGTACAGTCTACAGCCTAAGCACCAGGCCCCATATGGCAATCACATTCTGTAATGCTAAAACAACAGCATCTTATTAGCATCAGATGAGGTTGTGCTAAGCACATTTTATGTCTCACTCGTCAAAGAAATTACTGTCCCTCCATGTTTCTTTTCCTTTCATTTCACACAAGCCATTGCCTACATTCTTGCAATTAGATGTTTCAGGGGGTGCACAGGTCCCAGATATTTGTCCTTTGGCTCCCCCTGCTGGCCAAGGAGGACCTCTACATGTGAACTCTCCCTATCAGGGAGACTCCAGGTCATGCTATTGTTAACCCTTTGAGAACAATGTTGCTAATGGGAAAGATCCAATGAGAAAACTTACTAGCTGGTCCTTCATTCCCAAACCTGCCTCCATCCCTGCCAACCTGCCAACTTGTTTCTCACCTAACCTCTGGACACACTGGTGGATGTGCTAAACACAACATCACAGGAAAAGTATTGTTTGTTGCATTCTAATCAAACCTGGAGTCTAAGAAGATGTCTTCAAAGGTGGAAGAATCAAATCAACCCGATTCATTCCCAATACAGATTCTCAATAAGAAAGAGGAGCTTTAAATGGCTAATATCAATAATCAAGAAACGATGAAATCTCCAAAGAATTTTCCAATAACTGTCACTAAGTGACCCTGGATTCATCTCTAAGCCCAGCCAGGGATGTCCCGGCCCCCAGGGCTAAATGATGAGTCAGAGACCCCACCTTCCTATCTCTTTCAGGATTCTCAAATGGAATACTTTGAGAGTATTTTCCCAGGTGGCCACTCTTGCCCCTCAGAACCTATACTGGTGACTCTGCCAGAGAAATAAAGCAGAGGCCAAGTTGCATGGATCAGAGCTCTGGACACATGGAGTCACTGAGCCACATCCATTGCAGAGAGCAGGCTGTTATGTTAAAGGGCAACTGTAAAAGTAAGGGAAGGAAACCCTGGCTCTGTCCATAAGCCCATTAAGTAAGGCCCATCTCGTCCTGGACTCACCTCGGAGAACTTGCCATCACCAAACCACTGGACCCACCGCATGCCAGACATCGCCTGCCGCTTGGAGGTGGCCTTCCAGGACACCACCACGGCAGGCCACCAGGAGAAACCCTTGATCTTTCCCCACACAAGATCTCCTATTCCCAAACTCTTTCCCATCCTGCAAAAGAAAAACCACATGAAAGAAATCGCAATGAGACAGACTGGCTGGACTGAGGAAAAACCTTCCCTGTCCCACCGACCCTGATGGCAATTGCTTAAGAGTCCAGCACAGGGCTTCCTGCAAGTGCAGGCCGAGTTCCTCAGGAAATTTCCTACCCTCTCCAACACTTCCCGGTTGAAAACTCAGGAGAATTGCCTGAAAATAAGGAACAAAGGATGGGCAGGTTTGGTTGCATGACAAGAACATGGGCTTTTATAGGTTGGACCTACAGTACGTCACCTGTAATATCTGACCTAGTATCTGGGAAACATGTTAAACTGCAAACTCAAAAAAAATTGAAAACTCATAGGAAGAATCGAGTAAAATGGAATTCAAGTAAAATCGATATTCCCATAGGCCATCAAATGGGATAGTACAAGTTGTTAAAATGCAAAAAGAAAATTTGGCCATTTGCATGTAAAAAGCTTGCCATAAAAGGGGAGATGCCCATGGAATCATGAAAGCTATTAAAATGCATAAGATCTACTCTGAAGTCATGTACTCGGAAAACAGATTTCTACACGGTATGTGTACATACATGGAGTAATACATATGTAGCAAAGCCTGAGTGAAGCCAACAAGCTCAACTTGTTGGTGGATTAGACATGAAAGTGAGGCAACTTCAGTTCCTAAGTTAAAGAAGCCAATCAAAAATTGTGTATATATATATATATATACACACACGCACATAATGAATAGGATTATGAATTATCTATATATATACATTTCTAAGTACAAAGATATAATGTTCAGAAAAACTTAGGAGGCAAGCTAATCTGGTGCCTGAGTTAATGTCGCGATAAGGATACAGGAAGGGCCACTTGACATATGGAAAACGCACTTGGAGAATGAATCAATTACTGTGATGAAAGTGACAAAAAGTCTTAGTCACCTCTGGGTAACTTCTCGCTGTTTTCAGCCCTTCCCAGTGGTACCTGATACTCAGTGCTGTCTGCATCTCTGCCCTCTGCGTCCATCTGTGAGGACTCCATGCTCTCCTGCTGGCTGTCCTGGGAAAGGCGGGCATAGGGCGTACTGCTGCTCTGCGGCACCACATCCTCGTCTGTGAGGTCGATAGTGAGGTAGGGGCTGGCGGGGGACGGCCACGGCGTGCCTGCCGAGGATCCTGTCCGTCGCCTCAGGGACTGTGAACACAAGGACGCATAGCCTGGGTCACAGCAGACTGGTGTGGGGGGGTGACCAGAGAAAGAGGAGCTCCCAAATGCTTCTCAGTCAAGCAGAAGTGAAGAAGTAAGTTAATGAAACAGAGAACAACAGGGATAGTTTTCCAGGAATAAGTAACTGTCCCTTAAGTGGGGAGAGAAACAACTTCCGGAAGAACAAGGACAGAATTAAGGACCAAGACAGGATAACAAGTGATGCTCAGAGAAGGTTTCCTGGTGACTAGCCTTGCTGTGGGAGTTGAGAATTGCTGTAACCCATGGGGTTGCCTCAAGAAGAGTCACTGAAGATAGTAAGGAGACAAGACAGTTCTGAAATCAGTGGTCTGAGCTTATTCTGAGGAAGTGTAAGGACCCAGTCCACAGGGAATTCCTGCACTTCCCACCAGGGTTCCGTCTAGGGATAAGGCCAGGAGAGAAGTCATCAGGTTTCGGAAGAGCTTAGCCAGCTCCCAGGAGAGAAAGGAAAGGCAGGAACCTGAAAGCGAGAGGAGTGTGAAGAAAGGAAGCAGGTTATATATATAGCAGCCACTTGGCGTGGTGAGAGGGGCAGAGTTTCCATTTAAGAGACTGGCTGGGGAGTAGGGATCTGAGCATCCGGGAAACCAACCCTGGTAGTTGAGAACTCCACGGGGGACTCGTCCACGTGGTTGCGGCCCTGCCGGCCTCGGGTGGAACGTGGGGAAGGCCTGTGCCTCTCCCGGCTGGAGGTATTGCTGTTATTTCGGGTTCGGACCTGGAAGCAAGAGAGGATAAGCACAAGGCCTTTGGTGAATGGAGGCTGGGGCTCAGCCCGTGGGCCGAAAGGACTAGACTTGAGAGGCTGCCTCAGGCCAACAGGAGTGAAGGCGGTGGTTGAGTTGTTCTGGTCTGGTGAATTCCCACCCCTGAACTCGCTAGTGAGTGGAATAACAGGGCAGCATGACTGGCAGGGCTGCCTGACAATCCACAGCAGGTCCCACTTGGCCTGGCACAGCTGAAACTGGCACCTGCAAATTGAACTGACAAATAAAATCCACGTTTATTCCCAAAGACTTCTTTCCTGAAAGCATTATTACAATTGTTGCATTTTTCAAGACAGATGAGAACTCCCTTAGGCTTTCTTCTCAAAATGGCATCAACTTGGAGAGTTGCAGACCTGTGTTCAAATCCTGCACGCAAGAGTTAATGCTTAACCATGGGTAAACTACTGGGATTTTCTGTCATCTGTAAAAACAGGACGATAGACATCATGTGCTGGATCAATGGCACATGCCATGGCCACCAAGTGTCAGTCTGCTTTCTAACAGCAGGCTGGGTGACCATGAGCAATAACTGCCTTCCCATTTCCAGATTTTCAGTCATAGAATCCACCTACAGAAGCAACCTGGTCCCAAAGGTAGTTGGCACTGGAGTCATCCACCTGTAAACTATACCCTTGGGCACTTCTTAAAATGCTCCCCAGAAATGTAGAGAACTGGCATGTGAAAACCATCACAATCATAATTAATGAGGTTTGCTGTCATTTTCCAATTTCAGAACATTTGTTCAAAGTTCCTCCAGGGAGATCCTAGACAAGGCTTTTAATGCAGGCATGTGTGTGTCTGAAGTGCCTCAGCTCCGGGGTAGACACTTACAGCTGGGCTTTCAGACCGAGTCCTGGTTTCCCGGAAGAGCTTTGGCATCACTGGAGTGTCGGAGCCATCCCCGTCTTCTCCTTCGCCATCTCCATCACCCGTCAGGTCCTTTATAAATGAAAAATTATGAATTTTAGATGTCGTATAACCAAAATAGCTTAAAAACTAAGAGAAATTTTGAAATTTTGAAATATTGAAAACAATATCGGTCCGAGTGACTTTAAAAGACCTGCAACCTCATTTTGTTCGAAAGATTTTACAGGTATGAGCACAAAAAGCTTCACAATGACACCTTTCATCGACACCTTTTCTTTGGTTTTCTAATTCCACTGGGGTTTCTCCTGAATTCAGAAGCATGATTTCATGGTTAGACTAACTTGCTATATGCCCAGCAGGGAGACGTGGTCAGTTTCCACAATTAACAGCATCTGGGAGAAACAGGCTTTAGGAAGATGCTTCCTGATACAATGACCAAGGAGAAATGGCACCAGTCCTGTGTCAAGTACGCGTCCCAGGCTGCACACCAAACCCAACAAAAACTGAGCCCAAGGACCAGAGAGGTGGGGAGTGGCCCGACATCTGGCCAGAGTGGTAAGAACTCTTCCCTTGCAACTAAGGTCTTGGGTGGGTCCGTTCCTCTCTTTTAAAACTGGTACAATGGTTCTTCCTTTACAGCACAGAGTTATAGTGAGAATCAAGTCATGCATGCTCGCCAAGGCAGGGCACAGAGGAAGTCCCAAGAAATCAGAACAGCTGTTCTGAGCCTCTGTTCGCGTGCTGTCCCTACCAGGTCCCCACAGCTCTTGATCCCCATTATCTGGGTACCCACTTGCGGTCCTCCATGAGGACAAGACAAGCCGTATGAGGGGGAGTTTTCACTGTCTACAACTTCCATCCGTGCCTTAGTCCCCAATGCCTGATACTGACACTTTGAAAAAAGTAAGTGAATTAACAAACCTCTAATATGATTCATAGGAAATCAGAAGGCATAAATAGTGTCAGGAATAAAAAAAAACATGGAAAAGTTACAACTTGGAAAAAACTAATAGAGTAGAAACCTTGACATTGGTAAAAGATATTTCAGTGATTGTTGAAAACCCCCTAATAAGGTAGGCAAGTTCTTTCCAAAAGGAAAAAAAAAATCCTTGAGGCCACACAGCCACACAATCTTGCTATCAAACCAGACACAGGTATATTACAAGAAATAAAATCATACATTCATTTTACTCAGGAATAGATGTTAAATTCCAAAATAGATCCAATTCAAAACATACCATGAGCAAGCTGGATTCCTTTCAGGGATAAAAAAAATCTTGTTACAGTAGAAATTCATCAGTCCAATTGATCATCCAGACTGAGAAAAACATTCATTTCAAAAACTCAGCATGTGACAGTAGCAAATGCCTTTCTAAGTGAGCTTGTTCTAAGTCTTCTGTGTACCCTAGTGGTGTTCAAATTCATCATTCAGCAAGTATTTGCTCGCCACCAGTTTAAGTGGGCCTCAGGTACCCTACTTAATATGCAAACCATAGAGCTCCCCTTAATCCCAGAAATGTGACCGCAAAACTAGTACCTGAGTATAACTTAGCAGGCTGGAGACCTCCCTCTTGGACAGTCGTGAGCTTGATCTGCGGCCTGGAAGAAGGAACCCGAGTCTGTTGTGAGGAAGGGGCTTTCCTGGTCTCCCCACACCCACTGACATCCTCAGGGGTTAATTTCTAGCCCTTGAACAGTTCCTTCCTATTCAGCCCAATTCAGTGGCCACTAATTCCACTAAAGGAACAACCCAGTGCCTGTCATCGCAGCCACATTAAGTGCTCGCGTGTGGCTCCTCGCTGTCGTGTGAACAATGCAGAAAGAGCACACTTTCACCCTCCAGAAAGTTCTATGGAAAGGCGTGACTTGAAGAGTTCTCTTGACAGCAGGATGAGACAACACAGGGGTTTCCAAACCAGCTGGGCCAGAAAATCTCAGCAGGGAGGATCCCAGGTGATGTGACCTGGGGGCAGCAGAGGGCAGGGGAGGAGAGACAAGGTGGGACCGGCAGGAAGCCGGAGATGCTCGCTGCCCCTGTGTTTCTTCCCAGAAAAATGACAGGCCCAGCTGCAAGGGGAGAGGGGTGGCCCCATAGAAGTGTCAAAGACCCCAGTCTACCCATGCTGTGTCCACCCGCTTGTCTGGAACAGAAGGGCTCATTGGCTTGGGGTCACCTCCTCTGTCCCCGTGGAGGTGACAGGAGAACAGGCAGCAGCTCTTCCCTTCCCTGGGGCGGGGGCAGGGGTCGTCAGAGACCAGACTCCCACAGCCTGCCTTGAGCCTGCCGGGGAGCCCGTGTCCCAACTGCGGTCCACTGTGACCACCCTCCCCACCCCTCCTCCCCACAGGCCACGCCACCTCTGCCACCTCTGCCACCTCGGATCTCAGGGGTGCTGATAGCCTCCAGGATCGGGGGTGAGGGCGCATCCTTGGAGTCGGAAGACTGGTCGCTGCAGCCCCCGTTGGTGAGGATGGAGTCTTCCCTCCTGCTGGCGTCCTCCTCTCCGTTGAGTTGTCTGGTGTCTGCCTTCATTGTTTCCTGCAGCAAGGCCAGAGTGAGGAGGGTAGCAGAGATGCAAGGGTGGAAGGGGGTAGGTGTGCCCCCAAACCTCTGCCAATGTCACCAAGTCCTCAGGCCAAGAGAGGGCCTGTGAGTGGTTCTCAGGACCCCACCCAGGCCGCCCCCCAGAGCCTGCCCCCCTCACCAAACTCGGAGGCTCGGGACTTGGTTCCATGTGGCCTCTCGACCCGAAGGCTCAGGAGCCAGCACCCAGGACAGAGGAGGGGGCTGGGCCGTGGTCTGAGGCTCAGGCTGCTCTGTGCAATTAGCCGGCCACTTCAAACAATGCCATCTAAGGCCGGCCTGCCTGCCGCCAGCCTTGGTCCCCTCTGCCCCTGGCGTGCTCTCCCTGCCCAGTCTCTGCAGGGCCTCGGGAAGTCAGTGCATTATTTTCCCTCCTGACCCCTTTGTTTGCTCTCTCCCTTCTCCTCAATCTCCAGGTCCTCTTCCCACCGTCCCCTCCTCCCCCACAGAACAGCTTCTCTCCTCTCCATGGCAGCACAAGCCCCGCCCCATCACAACACCGGGGGCCCATTGGTCTGCTGGCCTGTCGCTCACTCTCTTCCTCCCTTACCAGCTGGGGCTCAGAGTCCCAAGTTCCCAAGAAGGGAAGGAATGGAGGAGACACAGGGGCAAGGACTGGGACGGGTTAACCAGGGACATGTTCCCCATCTGCTCCAACCTCACCCCGCCTCTGGGCCTTTGCCTCCCCACCACTGCTCACCCTGGTAAGTGCATCATCACTAGGCTACTAAGCTAAGAACAGCTCCAGCCAGGTCTTCAGGCATGCATTGGAGGGCTGTGCGACCTTTGACCTGGCCCTACTGCCTGCAACACATTGGCCTTGCTCTCCTTTATTCCTCTTAATGTGATTGTGGGCCCATTTTATAGAACAGGAAAACTGACCCACAGACCTGGTCAGTCTTCAACATCAAAAATAAAAACCTCACATGGGAGAGGAAGGGTGAAGCCCCAAATGGAGGTGAAGTATTTGGTGCCACAGCCTCCTGGTCCCGGAACCCTGTTTGTGAAGTTTTCCCAGCAAACAGCTGCCTCTGGGCGCTGAGCACTCCTGGCCTGGTATTCCCTATCATGGAGACAGACTCACCACATGGTACGCAATGACCCAAGCAAGCCTCCCAGGGTACCTTCTAGAAGTGTCATCTAGGCTACAGGGTTGTGAGTTGCAGTGGGGATGCTGCCAGCACACCCACCAGGGGGCGCTGTGGGGCTCACTGATGAACCTCGCAGCGCCCCCCGGCGGATATGCAATGGATTCTCAATTCCATCCTGGGCACCAGTCCATCCCCCAGGATGGTCCCACAAGGCGGAGGGACCACGGAATCATCCTGCAGAATTCTCAGGCACCTACTAAATCAGGATCAACATTTTCACAGGATCCCTGGGTAATCAATATGCAAGTTAAAGAAACACTGCCTTAGAATTCCCTGGCACACAGTGGTTAGTTCTTTCACTGTGGAGCCTGGGGTTTGACCGTGATTCTGCAAGCTGGATTCTGAGCAGATGGATGAAAAGGGGAAAAAAAAAAACAAAAAATACTGCCTGGGTCACAAATGCATACACTGATACAGAGCATTTAACTAACCCATGTGGTCCAGAGTGTGCAGGTTCACAGGTCCTGGTGTATTTTCTCTCAATACATATTAAGGAATCTCACCAGCCCCAGGGAAAAGGAGGAATGCTTGACCCAGCCTGATTAGCTGCTTCTCTAGCCCTTTTCCGCTCAAGCCCTGACCCGGAAGAATAGGTTGTCTGACCCCATGGCCAGTTCCTGTGAGTCCAAGTGGCCAGTATCTCAGGAAAACAGTTGGAGTGTGATTCAGAGTAATCATTAATTTCCAGTGTTTTGCCTCAGGCCAAACCAGTGAACTAAGTAACCTTGATGGCCTGGCAGAGGGTGGGAGACTTGGCCATAGGGTGCAAGACACCAGGAGGTTCCACAGGGAGCTCTAGAGAGGGGAGGGGGGCAGACTGAAGAAAGGTTTTCAGTCAGGAGCAGGTAGCAGGTCAGAGGCTGAAATCAAGGGACAAGGCTTCCCTCTCATGCGGGGCTCAGAGTTCCCTCAGACAGTCCCCATCTGGGTCAACAGGAATCTCCCTCCTAGACAGACCCATTTGGAGCCTGCAGCCCAGAGCAGACAATGATTAACTATGACTAACCACCTCAGGCTTCCCTGGGGCCTCAGCAGTGCCAACTTGTCTGCCAGACTGCTGGAGGGATGGACAGGTGAGCAGAGCTCCTTCCCAAAGCCAGATCTCAACAGTCAGGAAATATTCTGTCCCTAGAACCAAACCTACAGGGACTGGAGGAAGATTCAGGGACGGAAACCAACCTGCTGTATGACCAACTACCTGGGTGCCCTGCGGTAAGCTAGGTAGGTAAAATATTCTTACTTCCAGTGGCATCATTCAATGTTTCATTAAAAGTTCCTTCCCTGTGGTTTTCACCCCCCAGAATTTGCAATGACATTAGATTTCTGGGTCGGGAAGATCAGCTGGAGAAGGGCTACGCTACCCACTCCAATATTCTTGGGTTTCCCTGGTGGCTCAGCTGGTAAAGAATCCACCTGCAATGTGGGAGACCTGGGTTCAATCCCTGGGTTGGGAAGATCTGCTGGAGTAGGGAGCCAACTACCCACTCCAGTATATTCTGGCCTGGAGAATTCCATGGACTGTATAAATCCATGGGTCGCAAAGAGTCTGACATGGCTGTGCAACTTTCACTTCACTAGTTACAACACACACACACACAGACTCCAGAACTGGCAAGATTTAAAGATGCCCAGCTCGGTTCCTCAACATTTTACACACATTATGTATCTCCTCCACGTTATACACGTGACCCAAACAGCTGCAGGCATGTGCTGTTAGGCCCTCAACCTGCAAGCCCTACCACATATTCAGATTTCAGAAACCACAGCTCAAAACAAGGAAGGCTTTTCTCAAAAGCTTCCAAAAGTAATCATCTGGCCCTCTTGAAGATCCACAAATCTTGATCAATTTTCTCAGTATTAACTACCATATGCCAGGCACCTTTTGTGCTTTACCTATATGAATTCACTTAATTCTTACATATCATTAATGTTATCCCTGTAGAACAGATGAGCAAACTGAAGTTAGGCAACATAATACGCACTCACTCAAAAGAATGCTCCCAGGGAACTTAAATGAGAAGGCGTGAATTTTAACTATGTACTTCTGGCAACAGGAAGATATTAGCACCAGGGATTGGTTTGTAATGGTAGATAACACATCTCCCTCATGAAGTTGTTTGGCTTCTAGTGAGTCAAAATTGGCATTTCCCAGATAATGTGGCCCCCAACACAAACCAGCTCCTTTATCTAGAGGGATCCCAACCCTGAGAGGTAGCATCTTCTCTAGGGATTTTCCCAGAGGGGCTGACATGCCAGCTCCAGGACACTTGCCACTTGGCTGTTAGCACTTCCCAGGCCCCTCCTGTCTGCTAAAGGCAGAACTGACACCTCTTAACCCCCACCCCAACCTGAGGCAAGTCCTCTCATCAACCTGCTCTCAACAGGCTCGGATGAATTAAGTCACCCAGCAAAGTGGCAGTGCCAAACTCATGCCCAGGCAGTCCAGGGCACGTGCCTGGAACTGTTGTGCCTGAGACGAGTTATGAACAATGCAGCATCCGTTCCAGGAGCTTCGGGAGCTGTATGGCTGAGGGACTTACAGCAGCTGAGTGTTCACCTTCGCAGGAGGTGGTGGTCCAACCTCATGATGCAAGTGAACTCTGACCCATTCCCAGAGGCTGGGATCCAGCATGTGACTTCGGGGTGGTCAGCGGTGCCGGGTGGGCTCACAGGCAGGGTTCCCCCTGCAAGACCCTGCCTCATTAGTGCAGGATGCTTGTGTCCTGACTGAACCAGGTCAGACGTGTCCAAATGCAATGTGGCAGACAGAAGGGTGGGTGGCACCCCCAATTAGACTCAGGGAGGAGGAGGCCCAGGGACTCCCCGCAACCCAGCTATAAACCTGAGAAGTGATGTCATTCATTTCCTCCAGGCTGGTACCAGCAGCAGAACTATTTCCTGGCACCCTGAAAATGTTAATTGCACTAATTAAACTTACAGTACAAGAAGGGGGTGATAGTGGGCTTGATGGCAAGTCGGCGGGGGAGGACCTCGGGCATCCCTGCCCGACTCTATCCACCCAGGGTTTAGAGATTTGTGAAGCAAAAAAAGAGAGCGAGAGGGTGAAAGACATTCCCACCTCCTCTATTTAAAAAGTTCCTCCTTGGCCTGTGGGAGGGGAAATCGACTCCTGACTCCTCCCCTTGAACTGCTCAAGTATTTCTTAGCTGTTTCCCAAAATGGCTGAGAGAGAGCACTCAGCATGTACCACAGAAGAGTTAGTTACTCTTATGATCCCCATTCTGTAGATGGGGAAACAAGCTCACAGGAAATAGATAAGCAGTTTCCTTGATGAGGTTCCCAGAGTGACTGAGTGATGGAGACTGAGGCCTTGGTCCAGGAGGACTTGAAGACATCATAAAGCAATGCCGTGAGCACACCGGGGAGGGACAGCTCACCCAGGTGAGTAAAGAGAAGGGAGGCAGTGGGGACAGAGCACAGGGTCCCAGTTCCCTGTGCCTGATCAGGAATCTCCAGGAAATGCCATACAAGATCAGGTTCACAGGGAAGCAGGAAGAAAATGTCCTCAGTGTCCTTCTCAAGCCTCCGTCATACAGCCTAGGCAATGAAGTGACCTCATCTAATACCCTAGGTGGTTGGTGCTACAGATCCCAAAGCAGATGGCAAAACCTTAAAACCTGGAGAGTACACAGTCTCGTGTCAGATTTCCCAGCTGAGGCTCACAAAGGGATGCATCCCTTCATCCATGATGACTCAAGTTTGGAGAATTTTTCAGTGCCTCTGGGTCATGGCTACATGCACCACTGTCATTGTACGGTAATAGTTGGGCCTGGGCATATTTATCAGAATCATCATAAGGACTGCCTCCAGTAGTCAGTCTGGGCAAGTATGAGAAAAGCTGGCTGTGAGGATGTTCCTTGCAACATTGCTCATTAATAGCACAATAATAGAGAAACATCGGGACATCTGGATATTTGTCAATAGACTGTAATAAAATTATATACCATTACCTTCTAGATAATTTACAGGAAAACCTAGGAACTTACAGAAAGGTCTGAAATGAGAGCTTCAACTGAAGTGTGGAGTCAAACTTTTTACCCTATGCAAACAAACTGCAAGCAACCAGTCCCTTCCGCCTACAAGTTATTTGAGAAGCCCTAGGAAGGTCATGCAGATGGAGACAGGGAAGCCATGGGTCACCCAGAATGTCATGTGGGGCGTCCTAAGCTGAGGATTTGGGAGCTGATATACCCACTCCTGTGGCCTTGTTCCCCTAGGCAAAAATCCAGCCAAAGTGTCCTCTGCCCTCTTCCCAGCGGGGATGGGAAGAAAGGAGACCAGTATTTTCAAAGTCACTCCTTCAGCTCTGCCCCTCGCAGCAGCCTGCACCTGTTGCTACTACCATTGCCTAAAACCTCAGCCCATCTATATACCCATGCTGTGGGGATCTTGATTCAGTATTGAAGACGGCAATCTGACAGTATGCCAAGTGTCCATATCCTTTTATACAGGAATCCTACTGCTAGGAATCCACTCAGCGCAAGGCTCTATCCAAAACCTGTGGGCAAGACTGGCACTGCCTTCATTGTCTAAGTAAAAGCTACCAACAAATGATCAATGGGAGACTGACTAAATTACATGGAGCCACACTGGGGAGACCACTGAGAAGCAAAGCATAGGGCAACTGTTGCTAGATGAAACCATGTAAAGTGAAAAAGTCCACCTAACAATCCAATCGCATTTGTTTAATAGGTTACTGTGTATATTAAGCCATGTTCCTCCAGCATTTTTTCTTTAACTTCTCAGGAAGGTAGCTTGTGGAAGAACAACCATATCCCCATGTGACTTTTACAATCAAAACGTCAACTTTAAAATGTCCCTTTTGAAAATGACCATTTAAGTTTAGTCAATCTGAAGTTTTTTGAATGGTATAGGGTAGAACTCTCAATCTTCTCTATAAGGAAAGTCCGACATACAATGACTAGTATGACCCAACTCCACCTCTTCTATACGGTTCCTCCATATACATGGGATGTTTCTGGTTTCACTTCTCTTTTTGGTTTTTAGCCCTTGCCACCTCTTTTAATCATGATACCTTTACAATAAGTGCTCATATTTGCTTGGACAAGCCTGCCAACCTTCAAGTTTCATTGATTTTCTCAATTTCACCCACACCTCTATGTACATTTGCTCAGGAACTGTCCAAATCCTATTGTCCAGGTACACGCTGCCTCCCTGTAACCTAGAAAATCCCTGAGGACGGCACCTGCCCATCAGGCATCTCGCCTAACACTGCACACCTCCCTGTGTCCCAGGTGAGGTTTCCTTCCGCTCACCTGCAGCATCTCCTCCAGTTCCAGTGCTTCAGTTCCAGGACACCCAGGCTTGTCCAGGGCCTGCTTTGGGTGTCACCCAGCATACATTCAAGGAGCCAGGATGCCAAGTGCCCCAGCACCATGCTGGCCGCTGGGAACATCCACCAGGAAGGCACCATCCCTTCTGCATGAGCTGAAGGGCAGTGGAAGGCCCTGGTTCTGGCCCCAGTAGGCCCATTTGCAACCGGAAGCAAATGCAACTGGAAATGAATGCTGCTTAGGAAGCCTTATTAGCCTCAGAAGGTGGAAGTGCAGGAAAGGATGGAAAATAGGTAGGCCATGACTTCTCCACCCAGCCTGCAACACAAGAGACCTGACGGGAGAGATGAACGCCAGACTGAGAACTCCCCAGTCCCTTTTCCAGCTGTCAGACCTGTACCACTGGGCAGGGCACTGGACGATCCCTCTCTCTGCTCCAGGAAACGGGGAATAAAACATACCACTATCAGAGAGCTACCTTCAGATTTTGGGAGCTCAGAGACAAGTTCCAGTCCACGTCCCACACAGAAAGCCTCCAGTTTTAAATCCTTTGCAATACGGAGATATGGTTCAAAGCTAAAATATGAAAAGCAAAAACAGTAAAAAAAAAAAGACACTCAGAAATTTTGGATGGAACTCTACACACTAAAATTAAGACAAGGGGATAAAGGATATGCCCCAAAACAAGACGAAGACACCATTACAAATGAAATTCTTAGGACAGAAACCCTTCAAAATACGAAAGCTGAGGACACCAGAAAGCAGAACTAAGGACAAATGGCCAAAATGCCACCAGGCCAGGAGGTGCCACATCTGATGACTGAGTTGTACAGAGTAGAAAAAACAAGGGGTGTAATGGCTCAAGGAAATTTATTCCCTCAACTTTAGGATAGGAGCCCACAGTGACACTGAGCTCTTCTCCTCCCGTACCATCTCCTCTTACACACCTGGTCAGCATCATCTGTCCCCGAAAGGAAATTAATTGGTTAAGAACATTTCCCCACGACCTCTCCCACCCATCAATTCTTAACAATGCATTTCTAATTTCCTGCTCACAATTTCTCAATGACTAATGCTCTACCCACAAATTTCATAGATTATCAAAGGCCATTTTCTAAAAAGTCTAAGTATGATCCCTGTGTCGAAAAACTGAAAGGTGGTGGAGGGGGGCAGGGAGGACAACACAACAGGCAACAGCTTGCCTGGGGCAGAGTCCAGAGACTGCATCCTTTGAATGGAAAAATCTCTGTGGGGCTTCCCTGGTGGCTCAGTGGTAAAGAATCTGCCTGCCAACAATGCAGGAGACACAGGTTCAATCCCTGGTCTGGGAAGATCCCACAGGGCAACTAAGCCCATTGCGCCCCAACTATTGAGTCTGCTTGAGTCAGAAGCCCTACTACTACTGAAGTCCGCACTCTAGAGCCCATGCTCCACCAGGAGAAGCCACTGTAATGAGAAGCCCACATACCACCAACTAGAGAAGAGACTCCGCTGACAATAGAGAAACGCCCACACAGCAAGGACCCAGAACAACCAAAAAATTTTTTAAATATATATATGGAGGAAAAAATTATTCTAAAACAAAAGAAAAACCTCTGCAGGTGAAGTTATTTAGAAAAACTTGATCAGGCTGAGCTGGGAAAAGAGCAGAGGTCAATGGTTCTCTAAAAGGTCCTCCCTTCTACTTGGGGGTGAAACATGGGTTACCTTGGGGCTGTGAGATTACAGGCCATGATCTGTTTTTCCTTGGCATCTGAAGATGGTAAATTTGATTTTCATTTGTATCAAACACAGTGAAAATCCTTTTGGTGAAATATTCTAATTCTTTACACAAAACAGATCCTCCTTGCTTTTTGCTTATTTCCTCAGGAATGCTAACTAGGACTGTTTCTCTCAGCAAGTAAATAATGACCACCAGCCAACATCTCAGTATTGAGTACACAATGTGACATTTATTAAATCCTCAGTATGTGCACTTTTTAATAGGATCTCAGCTGACTTCAGCATCCCCTTAACTGGCCAACAATGCATCCCCATTTTACAGATGGAGCAACTGAGGCTCAGGTCACTAGCTTATAAGTGTAGTGAATTGGATATAAATCCTGATTTGATTCAGCAGCCCAGGCCGCTTGAGTATGTTGATTCCTATGACTAACATGACCTACAACATACCAGACTTTTTACAATACTTAGGGCCCCAACCTAACTTATTCTGAAAAGGGCCTAAGGCCTAAAAGGCCGCTGGATTTCATTTCATCCTCCTACCAACTCTACTGGGGATGTGTATACCTTCACTCACTTTACATACAGGTAGTAATCACCACAGGGGCCCCACATGTGGGCTCCCTCTGCATTTACCAGGCCACTTCCCTCTAGCCACAGACAGATACATCTGAACACCTGGACTTGGCTTGTTCCCTTTTGGAGGATCACTCTTCTCCTGGGATAATGGCAGACGTGAAAGTTCTGTAAAGCACTAATCAGTAGGCTGCCAAAGTATCTGCATCTCTCCGAGTTCCATCAGCAGCAAATTTTTGACCCTGTGAGAACATGAGCCCATCACTTTACAAAGAGGGTGCTGACAACATGAGGGATTCTGTATTCCTGCAGCCCTGATCTGCCACGAAACTTAAAAAAACAAAAATCACCCTAAATTCATGATTTTAAAACTCAACACCAAGAGTGTGCCTGTACCTCTGGAGGGCTGGGATAGAGGTACTTGCCATGGTGTCAGACCAAGCGGCCTTTCAGATTTAGCGAGGATCATCTCGGGTGAAATGGAAAAGTATCTGAGCCTGGAGGAAGGACAGCAGGCAGGAGAGCTGGTCTGAGACAAAGGAGTTAGTCCTGGGGAAGTTTCTGTGGGAAGAACTTACCCAAATCTTCCATCAAGGAGCTTGGGGCTGTAGTATGAAAGGGAGACAGGCCCCCCTGGGTTGCAGGCCCCACATGGCAGAGGGAAAGGAAGGAAGGGAAGCAGCCTCTCACAGCCCCACCTCCCTGGCTCCTCCCCTTCGCCCCGCCCCCTGCAGCTCCCAAATACCCTCCTATCCTCCCTGCAAACTTTGCAGGGGTTGGAAGTACTGCTTATGGCTCTAAGGAGCAGGATGGAGCCAGAGCCAGCCCCAGCCCCAGCCCCAGCCCCAGCCCCTTTGTCTCAGCCTTCTCCACCCTAACAGAGAAAAGTAAAGGCTCTCCCTTAGTTCTGCACCCTCAAGGCAGGTCCCAAACTTGGATGGGGGTGTAAAAAGGGCCCCAATTCATAAAACAAAAACCTGCTCCTTTCAAAAAGGAACAAAGATACCCTTTCCTGCCAATTCCCAAATCAAGGACAATGATTTGGAAAACCTTCCATAGTTGAGAGGAGTACCTTGGTGGGAGGGACGAAAGGAGGGGATGGCACAGTTGGCCTGCATCCTCCCCAATTCTCATTAATGGCCACCCTAAAAAGAGGGGCTAATGGTTAATTAATACAATACCATTCACCACCTGCTATACCAAGCACTAAAGTATTGAGTCCTAACCCAACTCTAATGTGATAGGAATTATTACATCATCTGAGGAACACAGAGGGTTAAATTGTGTAAAACTGGTTTCCTTCTTACCCAACTTGAAGTTATTAGTATGACTGTTCCTATTTCAGATGTAATAAGGCACAGAGGGCCACAGATTTACATGGGCAGACTTAACACATGCCAAAGATCTATGCATCCCCCTTAAAGGGAGCAGCCTACTTATCCCACATGATAGAGAAGGAGCAGCAAGACTTTACTGGGGGATTACTGTATGCCAGCCCTATAAAATAGGTAGCATCATCTCAAAGCTGGAAAAACCAAGTCTGCACCTGGGGATTCCAATGGCTAGGGTGCAACAAGTCACAGTAGTCCTGGTGAAGAGGAGAGGCAGGTCAGTGTCCTGGATCCTGGAAATGTGGGCCCCAGCAGGGATCTGGCTCCCTAAAACAACTGCCACCAGTTCGCCAAAACTCACAGCATCAAGAAATCAGGGGGCAGAAAGTCAGACATCGTAAACTTGTCCTTAATTTTCTTTAATGCATATGCTTCTCAGCTCGGCGTGGGGAAGCATTAGGGCCCAGGCAGCCTCTTTCAGCCTGGGAGTGAAGTGAAGGAGGCAGTGTGGACAACCTGGCCTGGGCCCAGAATTCCTGCAGCCCTTCCCTGCCACAGGTGAGTGACTCCAGCAGGAAAATCCCGGCCCAAGAGTAACTCTGTTGCTAACTTGCTACCTCTGCCGGCTCTTTCCCAACTTCCACTTTCTTCTGTTGGAAGTGGGACTCAAAACCTACCCACCCGCGGCAATCTCACTGGGCACCGAGGTAGCGCTGCAGGTTTTCAGGCCTCAGGTTGCAAGTTTGCGAAGTGGGAGCAGCCTGACTCTTGGAAGAGGGGGAAAAATGGAAAGTGAGGCCCCAGGGCAGGCAGCGTGGCCGGGCAGGGAGGCGCCGCCCCGGGGCGGCTCCTCCCCGGCTAGGTGTGCACAAGCGTGAAGGCAGCCTCTCCCTAGGGCATCCCCGCAATCCCACCGCACCTCGGTCTCCATAGGTCCCCTAGGGAGGACCCCGCGAGCCCGCCCCTCTGGCACACGCCCCTGGGAAGCGCGCACATATCGGTCCACCTGCTCTCCCGCGCCCATCCACTACCTCTCCCCTAGCCCTGGGAGGGAAAAAGAAAAAAAAAAAAAAAAAAGTCCCTCGGCAGAACCCCCAGGTCCAAGTAGTAAAGGACGGACGCTAGTCTCCTCGGCAGAACTCTCTTCTGCTCCGTCCCCCACCTAATTAGGCGCCCTCTCTAGCAGAGGCCAGGTAAGAATACGCCTGCTTCGTTAACACTTCTCTCCAGTAGGAGACCTCTTCCCCTCGTCTTTAGACCCCGGGAAGGCCGCCCGGCGCCCTCCCTGGGGACGAACCTCTCTCCTCCTCTGGTTCTCCGGAACACCGCAAGTATCCCTTCCACTCGTATCCCTGGTAAGACACATGCTTTCCCCGCCGCCAGTTTTATCCTCATTGGCAAATTTCCCCCCAGAAGAATCAGGGACTTCTCCCCAACCATGCCCGGTCTCCAGCCGTGCGGGAGCCGCCTACCCAGGACGTCCCGGAACGGGATTCCCTCCCTGCGGTGCCGGGACCCCTCCACGGTCCCTTCCCCCACCAACCCACGGAGCCCTGGGGCTGGCAAGCCTCCCCGGGGGCCACGGGGCGCTCACCTGCCGAGAGCCTGGCTCGGGCGCGGCTCCGCGGGTCGAGCCGCGGGTTCGGACAGGCGGGCGGGAGGCCGGCGGGCGGCCGCGCAGGGCGCTCGGCTCGCGAATCTCCGGCGCCGATCGCCGAACTACGTTTACTTGGGTCACTTAACCCTCGCGCTGCCGGCCGAGCGCGGCCGCCCGCTCGCTTGCCTGCCTGCCTGCCTGCCTGCCAGTGAGCCGGTGGCGTCCGTCGGGGGGCGCTCGGGGCGTCCACGCGGGCTGCGGCAGCCGGGCTAGGGAGGGGGTGCGGCTGCAGCGAGGAAGCGGCGCGGGCAGGACCCGGCAGCTGGAGTGGGTGGGGAGGGGGCGGTGCCGAGTCCCCTTGTAACCCCGGCCCGGCACTAGCCCCGCCCCCGCCCGGGGGCGCCCCTGCCGCAGCCACTCAGAGCCGGGCCTCGGGCGCGGGGGGCGGGGGGCGGGGTCTGGGACGAGGGAAATTTGAAATCGCTCCGGAGCCTCCCCTCAGCCCCTCCTCCACAGGCGCCGCCTCCCGGCCCCCCCACCCCCCCACACACACACTGGTCGGTTAAATCTCCACCCGGATAACAGGCCCGTCTTGGGGACCCCGCAGACGTCGCCCAACTCTCGAGACTCCTCCCGGGGCCCCTCTTCCCCGACCCCCACCTCGACCCCGGACACACGCGCTGGTCTGGACGCCGGGGGCCCAGAGAAGGAAGAAACCCCGGTCCCTGGCTGGCTTCTGGGGTACAGTCTGCATTACTTGGGGGAGAAGCCCCCACTCTGTTAGCAGGTCTTGATGGCCTCTGCCCTTTAAGGGACATTGTGTGTCAGTCGCTCAGTCGTGTCCGGCTCTTTGTGACCCCATGGACTGTAGCCCGCCAGGCTCCTCTGTCGAAGGGATTCTCCAGGCAAGAGTACTGGAGAGTACTGCCATTTCTGTCTCCAAAAGGGGCATTGAACTATTGGAAAACAGCACTTCCTAGTATTTCCCATACCTGGCATCTGCACTTCCTTACCTGCTTATTTTTGTGTCAGTCTGCAATGCAGAAGACCTGAATTCGATCCCTGGGTTGAGAAGATCCCCTAGAGGAGGGCCTGACCACCCACTCTAGTATTGCCTGGAGAATCCCCATGGACAGAGGAACCTGGTGGACTACAGTCCATGGAGTCACAAAGAGTCGGACACGACTGAGCGACTGAGCACAGCACATTGTGTGTCTGTGTATCAGACCATGTATCTGTGTGTCTACGTATGTGAGGGCAGTGTCTCAGTATGTCTTAGCACACAGTAGATGCCAAATAAGTGTTGAATGAATGAGAGAGCAAATGAATGATGACATGGTGGCCTGCAGAGGCCCTAGGTGAGCTGGTTCCTGCCTGCTTTCCCAGGCATCTCAAGTTCTCACCCTCCCTCACTTCACTCTAATCTTCTAATCTTTGCTGTTCCTCAAACGTATCAAGCATGGTTCTAGGTGTTCTTTGTCCAGATCTCTGTACCATTCAGTTTTCTCCCAAAACGTCACCGTCTGGACAGACTTTTTCTGACCAAGCAACCTGAATAGTCCCCTCCTTCACTCTTATTTCATTCTCTCTGTAGTACGAAGAGCTATTTGATGTTGGAAGTGTGCAAGTGAGATGGGCTTAGTGACCAGGCAAGCCTCATGTAAACGTGTGGCAGGAACTCCTTGACCTTCTGGCGCAAGCATCCAAAACTGGGTTCCAGTCAGTTGATGCAAGAAGAAGATCTCTCAAGAGGGCCTGTCGCTTGTTCCCACCATCTGGGGTAAGTCTTCAGAGGACAGAAATTATATATGAAGCTGGTAGGTCTGTGGGAAGGGCTGCTGGGTCTCTGTTTTCTGATCCATAAGCTCTAAGAGCTCCATGCGGCAAAGGATGTCTGTATACCACCAGGAATGCCTGGAAGGTATAGTTAAGATGACAAAAAGTAGGGTTTGAGGGGGACATGGCAGACATTTCTAGGAACATCAAAGTGCCTAACTCCAGGAAGAAAAACAGACAAGGTCTGAATAAACAAGTGGTCTCTGTCCTGTCATTTGGAAAGGAAGTGAAACAAAAATGGCACATTTCCCTGTGGCACAGAACTTTACAGTTTGCAAAGTTCATTGGTCATACTCACTACTTCCTTTGAGCCTCTCAGCCACTCCACGAGAAATCAGAGCAGGGAAAATTGGGTGCCCATTTCAGATTAGGTGACTGAGGCCCAGAGAATAGAAGGACTTGTGTGAAGTGAGTCAGCCATGCAGCCTGACTTGACTAAGCACCTGCTATGTGGCAGCTACCTGACTAGGAATTCAGAAGGGAAGGTTCAGAGCTTACCTGATGGTTGGGAAGGGTGGCTAAATCCGGGAAGAAGATAAAATGGAGACTGGAATGATGTAGCCAGGGGAAAACCCAGCTCAGGATCCAGGTTGGCATGTGGGAGGGACAGCCAGGAAGCCATTGTGGCCAGGGCACAGAGAGTAAGGAGGGAAAAAGTAACAGGGGCCAAGCCATGGTGGATATGTCCCCATTTAAGCCATGTTCTGGCTCAGATGTTTAAAACACACCTGAGTAGGATTTCAGATTTTCCTCTGGTTGCATACTGGTGCAACAGTGTTTACTTAAAAATTTACTGTGACAAATCACAATCATTATAATCCTGATGCCAATCAATATTTATTAAGAATACAACAAAAATTCTGTGATTAAAGTACATTTGTTATCAAAAAGATATATAGATAGATAGATAAGAGGGAGTACTCTCTTGCT
This sequence comes from Okapia johnstoni, assembly GCA_024291935.2. Classification (NCBI taxonomy): domain Eukaryota; kingdom Metazoa; phylum Chordata; class Mammalia; order Artiodactyla; family Giraffidae; genus Okapia; species Okapia johnstoni. The sequence continues at coordinate 51,469,512 of CM044324.1, read as the reverse complement.
CCAGTGGTTAGGAAGCCAGACTTTCAGTGCCTTGGCCTGGGTTCAATCCCCGCTCCTGGAACTGAGATCCGGCAAGCCAAGAGGCATGGTCAAAAAAATAAACAACAACAAAATAACATAGAGAAGAGAATACTCTTAGGAAATAAACAGGAAAGTATTGAAGCATAAATGTGCACAATGTTATCATCAATTTGCTTATTACATGGTTCAGAAACAATAATATGCATATATATGGCAGAGGGAGAATGGACAGCAAATGGGGCAAAAATATAAACAAATGGAAAATCTGGTTAAAAAGACATTCTTGAGTTCCTTATGCTAGTCTTACAAGTCGTCTGTAAATTAGGAACTATCTCAAATTTAAAAAGGCCTCCTCCTAAAAAAATTAATGTTACAAGAAAAAACACACATACATTACACCCTTAATGCCCTCATGTTAATAAATCAACCGATGATGGATTTTTGCCTGTGTTGAGATTAAATATTCTGTATGTGTGGAATTATACCATCCTCTTTTCAGCTCTTAGAGCAGCTGCAGCTTTTCAATAACACATGAAAGTGCCTGATGCCCAGTAGGCTCTCCGTATGTGGTCGTTTTTTTTTTTTTTTTTAATATTATTTTTATTTATTTAATTATTTGGGTGCACCAGGTCTTAGTTGCAGCATGCAGGATCTAGTTCCCTGATTAAGGATGGAACCCGGGCCCTCTGCATTGGGAGCTCCAAGTCTTAGCCATTGGACCACCAAGGAAGTCCCTATGTTCGGTATTTTTATGAGCAAGTAACTTCATCTCTGTGTGCCTCAATTTCTTCACCTGTAAAATGAAAGTAGTAATAATAACTCCTTCACAGGGTTGTTGGGAGATCTGTGTGGGTTAATACATGGGACACATTTTGAACATGTAAACTACCATAAAAGTACTTGTTAAATTAAAAAACTACCTTGTTATAAATGATGAGTATGTGCTACACTGGGCCCCTGGCTGGTACAGAGATGAACATCCACCCTGCCCCTCAGGGTCACACAACCCAGTCCCTTAGGCTCCCAGCTGCTGAGGCCAGCCCAGTTCACCTCTACAAGCAGAGTCTAGTAGGATGAGCTCCATCTTACAGACAAGACTCCGTGTAGTGAGGTAGTTAGGCTGAGCCACAGCTGGTGGGTGGCAGCTCAGGACTGGACTCCCTGCTCCACCCCCACTCACTGTGACCCACCCCCACCCCCACTCCTCATGTGCTATGCTAAGGAGTTTGAGCCTCAGTCTTCTTCCCCTTCTAATTGGAATAATAATAATAATAATAGTGATGCCTACTTCCAGGAGTGACTGCAGGGATTCGCAGAGCCCATGTATGTGAAAGAACCCCATTGTAAAGTACTCAGTCTTAACTGCAGTGTCATTAGAGGCCACGTTCATTTGCAAAGTGGGTTCCTCACGTTTCCTTTTCAACAGGAACACCCAGACTTCTACCCTCTACCCAGACTTCTGACCTGCTACCAGGGAGCTCCTAGACATTTTCAGTTTTAAGAATTACTGTTAAATTGTCACAGGTGACTGACTATATAACAATTTATTAATTGTTTTTATAATGTTCCAACATTTTATTATGAAAACGTTCACGTATTCAATGAAGTTGAAAGAAATTATGACAAACACTCTTATACCCATCGAGCTTCCCTTGTGGCTCAGCTGATAAAGAATCCGCCTGCAATGTGGGAGACCTGGGTTCGATCCTTGGGTTGGGAAGATCCCCTGGAGAAGGGAAAGGCTACCCACTCCAGTATTCTGGCCTGGAGAATTCCCTGGACTGTATAGTCCATGGGGGTCGCAAAGAGTCAGACATGACTGAACGACTTTCACTTTCACTTATATCCACCACCCAGCTTACACATCTATACTTTTATCCATCTTACTTTTAGAAGGATTTCAAAACATAAGTTGCAGACATCAGTGTACTTCCTCTAAACATTTCAACTAGCATATCACTAACTGGAGTTTATTTTTGTTTACAGTTGCTTTGTCTCCAAGGTAAATTTTATACACAAATCGCAGATGTACATTTGCTGAACATTCATATACACATACACATGCACACATGCCTGTGTAACCCATCCCCTATCAAGATATGGAACATCACCATCTGATATGCAGTAATAATAACAATCGTTGTTGTTGTTGAGGGACTGGAAAGGAAGGATTCTACTTCCTGAGTTTGCTCTGGCTCTGGACTCTGCCTCCTCTTTTGTTTCAGGATAAGCATAGAAGGGATGGAATCCTCTTGTCCAGACCTGCCCCTATCTCTTTTGGGCAGGCCCTCTCCCTCCAATCTGCAGGAAGTCCATATACACAGGGTGGCGATAACCCTGCCTGCAGGCTGGGCTTTGGAAAGTAACTGTGAGTTGTGGAGTAGTGGGAAAAGACTGGGTGACATGCTTAGGGTCCCAGGACTTCCATCGGGTTGTTTAATTCATATGTTCAAGGCCCGAGGACTCTGCTTAACTTCCATTTGTCTACTCATGCCTGGCTTCCCCTACCCCTATCCTCACTGAACCTGCCCACAAGTTCCTACTCTCTTCCTGGCATTTATCCAGGAAGTGACTCTTGGATAAATGTGACTCTTGGGTAAAAAGTGACTCTTCAAAAATACAGCATGTCTCCTCCATCAGATTGGGAGCTGCACTGAGGCAATGCAGTAGCCTGTCTTGTTCACTGCTATGTCTGGGGCACTTAGCACAGGGCCTGGCACAGAGTAGGTGCTCAATAAGTATCTGCTGCCTTTGAGGAGAATGGATACGTGTATATGTATGGCTGAGTCCCTTAGCTGTCCACCTGAAACTAACACGACATTGTTAATGGGCTATACTCCAATATAAAATAAAAAGTTAAAAACACAAGAGTATCTGCTACTTCAAAGAATCAGTAGGCTCCTCCAGGTTTCAGATAATCAAAATGGTCTAGAAGAGAAAGTTCCCCAGGGACTCCTCCAAGGTTACACCCAGGTTGTGTTCACAACACCCAGCAGCAATTTGCATTGCAGTCCTAAATTGGGGCCCAAGCCAGGCATTCACTTTATAATCATCCTGAGGAGAAAAACAAAGCAGACAATAGGGATCCAAGGCCTCATTTTCTCAGGCAAAGTGAATCCCACCTTGAATTTGAAATAAGCGGTGAGATTCCGAAAAGGTAGAGGCATTTCACCCCCACCCTCAAAACTAGAAAGTACCAAAGAGCCCTTTAAGAAGCAAATTTCTGGAGGGGACAGTGTAAATGTCCACTGGAGCTTACGCCAAGGATCTTAAACAGGTTTAAACTTTACCCCAGGAATTCCACTTCTCAAATTTGTCTCAAAGGAAAATCTTGAGATTTATTAGAGAAATATTTTTGAACGGACAAGTAAGTATTAATACATCACCACATCCTATATAAAAGTGAAAAAACTGGAACTGTCCTGGGAGTCTAACAATAGAGTATTGTTTACATTCACTTACATACATAAGGATAAACTAAAAGCGGAATGACTCTTCTCCCATGGCTTCCTTGGTCCACAGGGTCGCAAAGAGACAGACACAACTCAAGTAACTTAGCATGCACGCATGCATCCCTGGCTTCCAGCAAGCTCAAAGCCCGTTTAAAAACTAATCAGTAATGCCTCCACTGCCCAATGTGTTAGTGAATTTGCTTCATACCTGGTCCTGATTTACTATCTTTCTATTTTTTAAATCTTCCTATTTTAAGCTCTTCATTTCCTCTGCCCTTAATAGCCTCCCAACCAGGGCTTTTTTGTCTAGCTCACTACTTTGTCCCAGCATCCAGCACTGTGCTGCATAATAGGTGTTCAATAAAGACGTGTCCCATGAATGTACAAACGTATTCACAAAACTGACTCCAAATCTTCCTGGGCGTTTGGCAAATCCTTCCCAAATGGAAGCTACTCACCCAGTGAGAATTCCCTAGTTGTCCAGTGGGTAGGGCTTGGACCTTTCACTGCCAGGGCCCAGGTTCAAGCCCTAGTCACAGGGATTGAGTGGCCTGACCCTAAGTGGCCTGACCAAAAAAAAAAGGTACTGACCTAGCAATTCCATTCATTAGAGAGCAGCTATCTCTATATGTAGGAATGTCCCTTCTAGCTTTGTTCGTAAGTTTGTAATAGTGCAAACATGGATAAACCCTAAGTGTCCATCAGTAGGAGCCTGGTTAAATCAGGTAGGATTTATCCAGGCTATACAGCTGTTATAAAGGAAATAGCAAGTCTGTAAATGCTGATGTGGAGGGAGCTGCAAGATATACCGCTAAGTGAAAAGGTAAGATGCTAAGTGCTGTAAACTCTGTGTGTGTGTGTCTGTGTCTGTGTGTGTTTAGTCGCTAAGCTGTGACTCTTGTGATCCCATGGACTATATATAGCCCACCAGGCTCCTCTGTCTATGGGATTTCCCAGGCCAGAATACCGGAGTGGGTTGCTATTTCCTTCTCCAGAGTATCAGACCTACATCTCTTGCTTGGCAAGCAGATTCTTTACCACTGCACCACCTAGCAAGCTCTGTATATATTAGTCCATGGTTCAAAAAAAAATATGGAGAAAGAAGTCTATTAGGCCATTCCAGAAGGATCCTGAGAACACCTTTGGGAGGTTTCAACCTCAGTACTACCCTTAATCAGCAAGTGCCCTTGATTAGTACCTTTCTTCTCTAAGTGTATCCCCCCTTCTACAAAAAAAAAAAAAAGACCAAGGTTAAGTTAAGACCTCTTGGTGGGGTTACTGAGAGGATTAAGGAAGAAAATGCATAAATGCCAGGCACGTCTCCCAGAATGAGTACTCAAAGATATATTAGTTAAAATAGAAAATAATCATGTGACAGAATGTGAGAAAAATTCCTTTAAAATATATTCTGTAAATAAACTGAAATTTACAAAACAGTTGCAAGAATAATACAAAGGATCCATGTATATTCTTCACCCAGTCACCGAATGTTAACATTTGACATATTTGCACTATTCCGTCCTCATTTCTTTTCTTCAGTCACTTTATCTCTCTTTACCTTAATACATTCAGCTTGTATTTCTTCAGAAAAAAAGACATTCTCTTACATAAATCAAACACAAAGAACAAATTCAGGGAATTAAACACTAATACAATATTACTATCCAATCTATAAGTTGTATTCAAATCTCATCAATTGTCCCAATAATGTCATTTTTAAAAACTGTGGTTTAAAGAAAAGCACATCACATAAAGTTTACCATCTTCTTTCATTCTTTTAAAATATTTTTTGGCTGTGCCATGCAGCTTGTGGGATCTTAGTTCCCCAGCCAGGGACTGACCCCAGGCCCTTGGCAGTGAAAGCTTGAAGTCCTAACCACTGGGCCACCAGGAAACTCCCTTAGCCATTTCTATGTGTACAGTTCAGTAGTGTTAAGTATATTCATATTGTTGTGCCAATAATATTTTTTATAGCAATCGTTTACCTCCATCCAGGGTCTTACATTGCACTTATGTAGTCACTTTGTCTTTTTCAGTGTCTTTTAACATGGAAAAATTCCTTCACCTTCCTTTGTTGATGACTTTCATAACATAGGTGTTTTGAAGAGTCTAGGGTAACTGTAATCTTGTGGCTTTTGTTACATGTTTTTATAATAAAGAAGATAATACTGAAAGCATGATGAGGATAATCACCAATGGGAACATAAAAATATCCATAGCATTTTTCCCCTAGTTTTTGGTAGGAGGAGGATCTGGAGTTTGTTCCTTCTGTTAAAATGCAGGATCCCTGTGGTGATGGAGATGTTCTGTATCTTTGTGCCAACATCAGTATCCGGCTTGGGAGATTTCACTCTAGCTTTGCAAGATGGGATCTGTGCACAGAGAGAAACTCGGAAAAGACTACAGTGGTCTTTCTCTATGATTTCTTACAAGTGTAAGTAAATCTACAATTACCTCAAAATAAAAAGTTTAAATTTTTTAAAAAAGATGCCTTTTGGCATATCAGAGCCTGAAGTGTCAACCATTCTCCTGGGGAGAACCTAGCCCCTTGGTGAAATTCCCAGCAGGAATCCTCTAGCCTGAGAAAGGACTTCTTAATGAACCCCTTTCACTTGCAGGGGTGGGGGTTGGGGGCCTCCTTTGCCCTCTGCGGGGACATTTTAAAGTGAATGGAGGGAGCAAGGTCCCTCATTAAGGCTGAAATGGGAGCTGCTGGGGGCGGGGGTTCTCTAGAAGGAGGCTTGGCCCCAGATCTGCATTTCCTGCTACAAACTTATCTCATTAACAGTAATCACCACCCCTTTCTGTCTGAGAGTGCGTTGTGAAGGAGAACAGTGGAAAGATAATTTTTATCTATTGTCTTTGTTAGCTGCCAAATTCTTAATAAAATGGAAAAATTGTAAAGACCTGAACAGGCAACCAATGGAGATTCGTTAGGAGCATCATTATATTCTCAGTAGAATATTATGCCACATTTTATGATGATGTTTTTGTAGCATTTATAATTGAAATCAAGATGCTGTTGTGTGAAATTTTGAGGTTTCTCTTAGAGGACTTGCAATTCTCAGGGCTGAGACATGTGGGTTAGGGAAGCAGGGTCCTCTTCAGGGAAATGAGCCTGCTGCCAGATTTCTGTTTAGGCTGAAATGCTAATTTCTGGGTATTCTCAATCATTGTCTAGTCTGTCCCTTACTTGAAATTTTGCCATCCTAGCACTACTTTGAACCCTGAACGTCTGAACATAATATCCCTTGACCTTCTAGGAATTTCTCCTCAAGGAATAATCAGATGTGAAAAATGAATTGTGTACCAGGATGCTGATTGCCATGTTCTTTTTATAAGATTTAAAAATTGGAATACTATTCCTAACAAGCATTTGCTGAGCACTTTCTGTGGGCCAGTTGCTGTGCTAAGTGTTTTACAAGCACTATCTCATTTCATCTTTTCTAGTAGGTTCTACCATTGTCTCCATTTGTACAAATGAAAAAAGAAATGGAAGCACAGAAAGGTTAGTAATTTGCTCAAGACAACGTGATTAGTAAACAGAGGAGACAGATGTGTAAATGACAACAAAACACAATGTGATAAACATTAAAACAGAAATAACATGAGGGACAAGAGGTAGACAATTGAAAGTATTAATATCATACAAGGTGTGTCTTTGGGTGCTTAAAGTAAAGCCCAGCATGGAGTGGGCATTTTAAAACGGTGATTATTTGTACCTCAAACTTGAATGTGATCATGAGTCACCTGGGGATTTAGTTTAAAATGCTGGATCAGCAGGTCTGGGGTAAGCCTGGGAATCTGCATTTCCACCACGCTCTGGGTAATGTCTGTGCTGCTGGTGCAAGGACCACACTCTGAGTGCCAGAGATTAAATAGCTTGGCAAAGTGGGAGAACCCCAAATATGTAAAAACGAAACAAATCACAGAAGCCCCAGTGACCTGTGAAGTAGAAAAAGACTGGAAAACAATACAGTTACTGTCTCACCTATGGTATTGGGCTGCAATTTCAAGTGAATTTCTTTCCCTTTATCTATTTTCTGTCACATTCAATTCCACGAATATTTATTGAGTGTCTCAGCACCGGCCACTGTGAGAGCAGAAATGAAGGAAATCTAGTGGTTTCCGCAAGGTTCTTTTTTTTTAAGTTAAAAATAATTTAAAGAAACATACTTAAAATGGGACCATTTCATTGTATATAAATTATACCTGAACAAAGTTGATTTAATACTCAAAGATATGAATAAATATAAGGCCCTGACAGAGATTGTTTTTAATAGATTAAGACTATTTTAAAATTAAAATTCCTGGGTGGTGAGTCAGGGGGTCTGAGCTCAGTCCCTGTCTGTCAGTAACTAGAAGGTGTATTCTCTTCCAGGTACGTCGGACTTGGACAGGTGCCCTGTATACATTCTCAAAACACTTTGTACCTCTTGGCATCAGTTAATAATTTCACACACACGTGTGTGTCTATCTCCCAGATTACACTCTGACTTCTTCTAGACCACGCACTGCATCTGATTTTGTCACTGTGGAGTCCCAGCACCTGTCAGGACATGTGCCCCAGGGGTGGCACTCACTTGGATTATCTGTTGAATGAATGCATGAAGGAGTTTTATTCATACCTTTCCAGAAGGGATTTTTTGGGAAGGGTAGAGGAATGCCAGTCTTCCCCACACTCCCCCACCCAGGTTTCTAGGCACCCACTCCCTACTCTCAAGTCTGGGCTAAGAGGCAGGTGAAGATGCTTTTGGGCTTTGGTGTCAGGTCCTAGATTCCAGGGAGCATCCCTTGGTTTTCTCATCTGTCCAGTGGGGATCAGGTAATATCTGGGACTTCAAGAGATCCTTGGGAAGAGAACATGGGGGTTACAGCGTTTCAAGGGCTGCAGTGATTGTCACTGTCCCCCAAATCTCCCCTCCACAAATCTGACCACCTTCCTCTTCTGTGGGTCAGTTTCCTCCATGCCAGAGTTTCCCCAAGTGCAGTCTTTGGGAAGTTTTTGGAAAATTCTCAGGATCCATCCCAGGCTTTTCTAAGCAGAGCCTTTGGGGGTGGGTCCCAGCAATTGGCATTATAGCAAGCCCTCCAGATGACGCTGGTGCAAGTCCAAGTTTGAGATTTTATTGCTTTGCTCTGCTCTGACCCAAGCTCTCTCAGGGACACTGGGCCTGTCTGTTCACTTTTCTGTCGCCAGTGCCTGGCATCTAAGAGGAGGCATGCACTGATGCAAGGCTGAAGGCATCATAACGATGATGATGATAGCAGCTAGCTATTGATCGAAGACCTTCTGTGTGCTAGGTTAGCTTCTGAATATTTTAGGAGGGTTAGCTCATTTAAGGCACCACCCCCGCGATCGTTTACACAGAGAGTGAAGCAAGTTCCAAGAGGGCAAGCGCAGTGCCCAGGGGTCATCCAGCGGCGGCGGGAGACCCAGCTGGGAGTCCGGGTCTCACCGCTTTGCTGCTTAGGGTCCTGGGGCACAGCGATCGCTGGTATCCTGGACTCCGCCAGGGCGCCCCTGCCCCGCCCCACCCGGGGTCCGCGCGCGAGTGCGCGGCTCGGCCAGGGCGCCCCCGGGGACCCGCCCGGGAGGAGGGCGGCGCTGGCGGCGCCCGCGGCTGGTGGCGAAAGTGCGGCTGCGGAAGCGTGGCCAGGCTGGCTGCGCGAAGGAGGAAGTCGGGGGAGGCGCGGGAGGAGTGTGGGGCCTGCGGGGCCGGGCGGACGCCATGGGCCGGCTGCACTGCACACAGGACCCCGTGCCCGAGGCCGTGGGCGGCGACATGCAGCAGCTGAACCAGCTGGGCGCGCAGGTGGGGCGGGCGGCCGCGGCGCGGTACCGGGGCGGTGCCCCGGGAGGGGGGTGGCGGGTTAGGCCGCGGCAGGCCGCTGTGCGAGGTGATCCTGGTTGGGGCGGCGGGGGGTCGGAGAGGGCCCGAGGGGAGTTAGGGTCTCAGGCCAGTTTTGAGGGCCGGGCGATTAAGGGAGGCCTGAGGCCAAGCCGAAGCGTCCCAGGGAAACCTCGGCGGCCCAGAAATGGTACTGGGAGGCTTCCGGGGGTCCTGGGGACGAGGAGAGTTTGCAGGATCCCCGAAGAGGAGCTGAGGGGAACCTTGATGTGGTCGAAAGGAGTTTAAAGTAACGCACTCAGGGCTTTGGGAGGCCGATGGAGTTTGGGGGAGCCGTGGAATTTGGTGGGTCTGGTGAGGGACTGAGACGTTTAGTAGGAAGATGGGAGGAGGGGGGGGGTCTTGGGGGAGACTGAGGAAGGTCTTAACATCTCAAGGGGGCAGAAGCTGCCTGGAGTGGGGCACGTCATCTGGGGATGGGATGTGGGTGTAGGTAATGGCTAAGCCAGAGTGGCTCTGTGGGCAGGCTGGTGATGACATCCTCTCCTCATCCCCACCCCCACCCCCCCAGTTAAGGGAGATACTGGTAGTCCATGGCAGCCCTCTCCAGTATTCTTGCCTGGAGAATCCCCATGGACAAAGGAGCCTGGCGGGGTCTACCGTCCATGGGCTCGCTAAGAGTCTGACACGACTAAGCACAGCACACCACAGCACTTGTAGTCCCCAAGGAAAGAACCATGTACCCTATACAGTGGAAGGCAGGTCCTTGATGGTAGTGGAGCTGTCAAAGGCTTTTTCTCACTCTTCAGACTGCAGGTGCCAGCCAGTCAACCTTGAAGGCTTCCTGCTCCTGTGTTGTTTGGGATGTCCCTTTCCTACCACCAAGGCAGCCAAATTAAGCAAGTTAAAATGACAGGTCTCAGGATCACTGCAAAGGTGCATCTATTCCCCCCACCACATTGTAACTTCCCAGGAGGTGGGGCTGCTCTCTGTCATCTCAGCATCCTCACAACTTGGTGTTTTCTCATGAAGGAACTGTGATGGCAGTCATGTTCTACAGCCGTGGTGTCCAAGAGAAATACACTACAAGCCACAGGTCTACTTTTACATTTTCTAGTAGCCACATTTAAAAACTAAAAAGAAAGAGGAAATGAATTTAATGTGTTTTCTTTAATCCAGTGTATCAAAGTATTATCATTTCAGTGTGTAACCCACATAAAAAAATAGCGATGAGATGTTTCACTTTTTTTTGGTACTAAGGTTTTTGATTCTAGTGTGTATCTTAAAGCACATCTCAAATTGGATTAGGGGTTTTTTTTGGATTAGCCTTTTTCAAGTGCTCAATGTGGTTAGTGACCATTGTACTGCATAGCACAGTTCTAAGTGCTTTTATGTGTATTGAGTCACTGAGTTCTTGCAACTACCCTAGGAGTCAGATACTATTACCATTCCTATTTTACAGATAAGAAAAAATGATTTAGGGAAATAATTTGACCAGTTTAAGGGCAGGCAGCCCTTATTGAAGTCCTCTGGGCCATTTTCCCTCCTTTTCTTGGGTGATCAGATTTCTCTGAGTAGCCACTCTATTAGCTGGCTTTCATTAGCCAGCTATTCTGGTTATTTCTATTAGCTATTACTCTATTAGCTATTGGCTATTTCTATTAGCTATTACTTTCATTAGCCTTTTACTTTAGACCTAGGCCTCAAGGAGAAAAAGAATCATTGTGTTAATGTCAGCATCACTATTTATTGCTTATTTGATAGGTATTTATCTGAATGCCTACTATGCACCAAATAGCCGCTAAACCCAGTGAAGTTTACAAAGTCTTAATGAATGAGGTCTGTTGTGCTGGGGAAGTTGTGATCTGCTCCGGCAGGTCAGAAAATGGAGACACGGTACATTACTACGTGAATCTGCAGGTTTTCTGTGATGCTGTGATCAATTCTAGGTAACATGGAGCCTTGAGAGTAGGTAGGATTAAAATAATTGTTTTTAGCGTGGTTATCAGAGGAAATTCAGAAAAAATATAAAGAAGAAAACAAATGGTTGACAGTCTCTCACCTGGCAGCACACAAGTTTAGAAAATTCAGACAGTACTGAAAGATATAAAGTTAAAATAAAAATATCTATTTCTCTTGTCTCCAGAAACCATCATTTTAATAGTTCCTCATTTATCTTTATAGAAAAAAATCTGCATCTGCCATCACATTTATGGGTATCCTTTAAAAACTCTTTTTTTTTTACAGTAAAAGCATTTTGTGATAGTCCTTGAAACAGATATAGCATAATTTAACCAGTCCCCTGTTAATAGACACTTCAGTTGCTTTCAGTTTTTTATTTTTGTTTGTTGCTGTCAACAAACTGCCTTGTTTATGTCTGGGTTTACTTTTGGGGACATCTCTGAAGGGTATGCTTCATGCAATGGAATTACTAGGTCAAAGGGTTTGATCGTTTGAAAAATTAGACATGGATTGCCAAGTTGTAATCCAGAAAGTTTGCCCCAGTTTATCTTCTCAACATTGTGCTATCACATCTGTTACTTTCCAACCCTGGTGCCATCAGACTATTAATTTTGAAGATCTGACAAGTGAAAAACGGTATCTCCTTGTTCTGCTGATTTGCATTTCTCATCTGGAATAATCTTGGGCATCTTTTCATATGTTTAACTGGTGAGAATTCATTAAGATTTTTACTTCATGGCTAGTCACAAGCAGGTAAGCATTCCAGGGAGAGAGAGCTATGCAGGTACAAAGGCAAAGAATGGGGAAGGTGTTTAGGGAAGATTTGTTCAACAGATACTTAACTCTGCACTTACAATAATTAAGGTGCTCTGACCCTAAGAAGCCAGAGGAGAAAGCTTCTCTGTTAAGACAGGTTTGTACTCCTTATCAAGATTGAAAATTCTAAGTGCCCCCAGGTGAGGTCCCAAGAGGGAGCCTCAGAAGTTAAGAATCTGGGTAGGTCCCTTGTTAGGAGAGTCCTGGTATCTGGGCAGGGCTTTGAAGGATAAGGAGGGTTTGGAAAAGTGGAGATAGGGATGGGGGTTGATAACAGCCTACAGACCAGGGGAGCTTGAGGCTGCTCAAGGGAGGAAAGGCAGGGATGAGGCTGCACAAGGAGCTCCATCCTGATTGTTAGGCTGAGGCCTGGAAATGAAAGAGCAGCTAGAGGCCCTCTCCGCCACCCCATTTTTTTTAAGGCCCTAGTGCCATAGGAAACATGGTTGGCCAAAGATGTGACAGTTCCACAGATCTGTAGCAAAAAAAAAAAAATTAAAGGAATAGAGGAAAACTCAGTTTGAGGACCCATTCTCAAGCTAGTCTTGACTCTTCTTGTTTTTACTCTGTCAACATTTGTGCAAGACTGATACCCAATATCATAAATATCGCAGAAAGAGAAACCCTGGACCAGCAAGGCTAGAATGTTTCTGTGGAATATCCATGGAGTTTTGAGAAAGCAGAGACTTCTAAGATACCATCAGCTGGTGGAAGTGTAAATCCATGCAACTTCTCTACAAGGCAATTTGGCAATATTTTCTCAGAATTTAAAATGCACATATCTTAGAGAATAAACTAGTGCTTACCAGTGGGGAGAGGGGAGTAGGGAGGGAGATAGGGATAGAAGATTAAAAGGCACAAACTATTATGTAAAAAAATAAGCCATCCTTAGAAGGATGGGCTTCCCTCTTGGCTCAGTGGTAAAGAATCCGCCTGCTAATCCAGAATATGCGGGTTTGATCCCTGGGTCGGGAGAATCCCACGGAGAAGAAAACGGCAAACCACTCCAATATTCTTGCCTGGGAAATCCCATGAACAAAGCAGCCTGGCTGGCTACAGTCTATCCTGTTGCAAAAGAGTCAGACATGACTTAGCAACTAAACAACAACAATAATTATAAGGATATAATGTACAATACAGAGAATATAGCCAATATTTTATAACTATAAATGGATATGACCTTTAAAAGTTAGCAATTACTATGTTGTATACTTGAAACTTATATAATATTTTACATCAACTATACCTCAATTTTTAAAATGTATATAGGACTTCCCCAGCAGTCCAGTGGTTAAGACTCTGTGTTTCCACTGCAGTGGGCACAGGTTTGATCCCTGATGGGGGAACTAAGATTTTACCTGCCTTATGGCATGGCATAGCCAAAAAAATTTTTTTAAAACATATCCCTTCACCTAGAACACATTTTAAGAATATATCTTATAGACATACACATACGTATTTCACAAAGAAGTATGTGTGAGAATATTCATTGCAGCATCGTTTACATAAGATTAACACACACACACACACACACACACACACACACACACACACACACTAATGCTCATTTCTCGGGAGCTAAATTATGCTGTCTTAACAGTTGAATGCCATGCGGTTGTTAAAAGAACTGGGTAGATTTATATCTTGCTGACATGATTGATCTCTAAAGTGTAATTGAGTGGAAAAAAAGGTGAGGTGCAGGGAGTGGGTTCGGTATGATCCCATTTATATTTAAAAGAAACTAAAGAAAAATAAAATGATGGGAAGGCCACAGAGGTGTTCGCATGATTACCTGCGGGGAGTGGGACGAGGTGGGGGGGGCAGGGAGAGAGGGAGACATTTTATTTTATATTCTTGTATGCTAGCTGGGTCTTTTTTAGAACCTTGCATGTATATTACTTTTACATTTTCAAAGACTAGTTTTATATTTTAAAATAGAATACATTTTAGAAGAAAATAATACAGAGCCTTGCCAGGGGTTTGTGTAAAGTTTATGTGTCGTGGAAAAAGGGGCAAATGCATTTGAAAGTCATATGTAGAGTTTTGGGGGCTTTGAGCCGCAGTATCTTCCTGTTGTTTTTGTTTAAATGTTAAAGGTGGATCTAATGGCATAGTGACTTTAACTGTGGCTGTGGTAACTGCTACACATACACATGCATACATACATACTAGAGGCTTGTTGAGCCTCTAGACTGACACTATACTGGAGGCTTTGCACGAGCCAATTAGTACTGTTCTGGAAGCCCTGTATTATTACCTCTGTCTTTCCGATGGCGACTGAGACACAGTGAGGCTGAGTGACTTGCCCAGGGTCACCTGGGTGATCAGAACAATGATTCACATCTGGGTCTTTTAAACTCTTGTGTTTTGGTTTCCTTTTCTTGTGTGTGTGCCACATACACCGTGTCCATCAGGAGAGAACATGGGAAAGTAATGATAAATGTCTCAGTCTGTGCAAGCTGCTGTAACAAAATACTGCACACTGGGTAGCTTGGACAACAGAAATTTATTCCTCACAGTTCCAGAGGCTGGAAGTCCAAGATTAGGGTGCCTGCAGATTCATTTCCTGGTGAGAGCTGCAACTGAGTGACTGTCCTAAGACTCAAAAAAAAGTAAGGTAGAGAAAAAGTTAATATAGTATGTTACCATTTATGAGAGTGAACCTGGGGAAAATTTTATATTTGGATTGACTTATGTTTAAGTAATAAATATGTGGAAGTATAAGCAAAAAGAGCGAGTGTGTGTGTGCTTAGTCGCTCAGACGTGTCTGACTCTTTGTGATCCCATGGATTGTAGCTTGACAGGCTTCTCTGTCCACAGGATTTCCCAGGAAAGAATATTGGAGTGGGTTGCCATTTCCTCCTCCAGGGAATCTTCTTGACCCAGGGATCGAACCCACGTCTCTTATGTCTCCTGCATTAGAAGGTGGATTCTTTGCCACTTGAGCCACCTGAGCCTTACAAAACAAAAAGAGAAAAAAAAAAAAAAAACTATTTCAGTGATTTTCCCTTACAGATCTTGTTTTGGGGAAGGTGTTAGAAGGTATTTGACCCCTTGAGATTTATGTGTGAACATGTGTGCACACACTCAGTCTCTCAATATGTATCTTGTAAGCATCCCAACAAAATGCATGATTTTTTTAGACAATTGAGTGGTATAGGTAGATGGACACTGGTGGTGGGTATTGTGAATATTTGTAACTTTTTTTTTCTTTTCTTAGCTTCAATATAGTTGACATAGAATATGTTAGTGTCAGGTGAACTGCATAGTGACTTGACATTTGCATACATTATGAAATGACCGCCATGGTAAGTCTGGTAACCGTCTGTCACTATGCAAACTTATTACAGTGTTATTGACAATATTCTTACGCTATATATTACATCCTTGTGGCTAATTTATCTTGTAACTAGAAGTTTGTACATCTTAATCCTCTTAGCTTGTTGCACACCCCACCTCTCTCCCTTCTGTATCAATGGGTCTGTTTTTGTTTTATTTGGTTTTTCAGATTCCACATATGAGATCATATGGTATTTGTCCTTCTCTGGCTTACTTCACTTAGCATAATACCCTCTAGATCCAACCATGTTGCTTCCAATGGTTTCTGGCTCAGCTCTCTGAATTTGCCACCACCAACCAGATCAGTCTTGGCTCCCTGAGAAGCATCGTGAAGAGCCTCCTCCTGGTTCCAAATGGTGAGTAGCCCCTCCCAACAGCCAAGGCCAGAGACATTGTTTGATCATTCCCTCAATCCACTGAGTTGGCAGGCGTGCTCTGGGCACTGAGCCAGAGCGTTTGGTAGGGAACCAGACATGGGCGGGACTGCAGTCTAGGCAGGGAAGCCAGGTAAACAGACAGCCGTGGGAGAGCGTAATTGCAGTCTGCATCCCCACTTCAGTCCCCAGCCTTACCTTTCCTCAAAGTGGTAGGTGCAAGATTGAGAGTAAGGGTTTATAAACTTTTATAGCAATTTGACAAAGTTTCTCTGTTTTTAAAATATTTATTTATTTCTATTTATTTGTTTGGCTGCCTTGGGTCCAAGTTGCGGCATGCAGGATCTTCGTTTCAGCTAGTGAGCTAGACTCACTAGCTGTGGTGTGCAGGCTTAGTTGCTATGTGGCACCTGGGATCTTAGTTCCCCGACGGAGGATGGAACCCTCTTCCCCTGCATTGCAAGGCAGATTCTTAACCACTGAACCATCAGGGACAGTCCCTTGACAAAGTTTCTTGAATCTACTAATTTTAAAAAATGGGGCTTGCAATTTTTTTTAATGTGGTAGAATATATGTAACATATAATTGACCATTATAACCATTTGGAGCTTTTTTTTTTTCCCCCAGGGCGTAAACATTAATCAGTACGTTTTGTGGCCAGTTTTGGATACATAATTTTTTTTCTAACAGGGTAGCATGCCTGCTAAACAAAAACCTGAACTAATAAGAGTCTCACAATCTTTTAATGACTTATTAGGGTAATCATAGCATAGAAATTTATCTGAATTAAAAATTTTTTTTGATCCAGTTATTGGATGAGGCTTTAGCTCAGTTACCCTCACCCTTATCCTTGCTAAGACTTTCGTACATATTTTGTAGGAACAAGAACATTTTCTTTCATAACTGCAGTGCAGTTATCAAAAGCAGGAAGTTTACACTGATTTAACACTTTTATCTAATCTGTGATGTGTATTCACATTTCACTAAGAGTTATTTGAGGTTTATATTTTGTAAGCGTTTTTCATTTCGTATTTCTAGGAATTAATTTTCATTGTATTGTACAAAAATATCAGTCCATGGTAGATTGAAAATTTTAAAAATAGGTCTTTTGATGCAGATAGTTTGAGAAGCAGGGTTTGCCTTAGAGCAGTCAGGGAAAGATTCTAGCCAGGAGGGAGGTGATCACAAAGGTTGAGCTGCAGGGTTATCTGTCGTATCACTGTTTATCACAGAAAAATTAGAAGCAACCCAGTTACCCAGCTGTTGAAAATTGCTGTGATGTGCTATGGTCCAGTTTGGCAGAGAAGTATGGTGGTGGTGCTTGTAGTAAAGAACCTGCCAGCCAGTGAAGGAGACGTAAGAGATATAGGTTTAATCCCTGGGTTGGGAAGATCCCCTGAAGGAGGACATGGCAGCCCATTCCAGTATTCTTGCCTGGAGTATCCCATGGACAGAGGAGCCTGGTGGGCTGTAGTCCATAGGGTTACAAAGAGCTGGACACAACTGAAGCAATAGCACACACGCATGGTAGTGATCAAGAATTCAGTCTGAGTTAGTAGGGACTGGGTGTGATCCCAGTCTGACCCTTGATAAGTAGTGTGGCTTTGGTACCCAGTCTCTTTCAATCCCTAGCAATAACCCTCCCTCATCAGTTGTTCCACTCCATCTAAGCTTGTTTTTGGTGTGTGCGTGGAGCTGTTTTGAAGATTAAGATAATGTAAATAAAATGCTGAATAAATATTAATAAATAAATGTCCACCTACTCAATAGACCTGAGTTTGAGCAAGCTCCGGCACAGAGTCGGACATGACTGAAGCGACTTAGCAGCAGCAGCAGCAGCAGCCAGGAGTTGGTTATGGACAGGGAAGCCTGGTGTGCTGCAGTCCATGGGGTCGCAAAGAGTCGGACACGACTGAGCAACTAAACTGAACTGAAATAAAATGCTTAGCAGAGTTCCTCAGCAAAAGGTTGCTCTTATTTTTCACGTTATATATTAATATTAATTTTTTAACATGTTGTTGAGAAAAATGTAATGATATGGAAAACTTTTCACAATATTCTATTTAGTTCTGTCTGCCACAGTCCTGTTTTTATGTAAAAAAAAGAAAAGTTAACTGTGGCTCTGTCTGGGTAATAAGACTTCAGGTTATTTTACTTGTTTATTTTTAGCTAAGTATTATCTTAAAAGTTGCTAGAATTAATTTGGAAATTTAATTAAAAGTTAATTTTATTTAAAGAGAGGTGACATTTGAGTCCATGCTTAGAGAATGAATAAATGTTGACCAGGCTGAGAGGAGGTAAAACAGCATCCCCAGTTTGCATATTTTAAAAATTAATAATAAGCTGATCTTCCCAAGATCTCAGCCTAATGGTGCATTAAAAGTTGGGAACTTGATTTGTTTGGACCTTCCAGTGTATCTTTGTGCAGATCCTTTTCTTTGCCCTGTCTTGTGCTCCTGAGGGTTCAGGGTGTGAATCAGAAGATCCCTGAGGTTTCCAGCTGTGGAATTTTATGACCCTCTGTTTGTGAGATTCTTGCCTTCTTTGCTCTCATGACGGGTTAAAAGCATCAGAACCACAAAGCTGGATGGGAATTGCAGTCTTCCCTGGTGGCTCAGACAGTAAAGAATCCACCTGAAAAGTTGGAGACCTGGGTTCGATCCCTGGGTTGGGAAGATCCCCTGGAGAAGGGAAAGGCTACCCCCTCCAGTATTCTGGCCTGGAGAATTTCATGGACAGAGGAGCCTGGTGGGCTTCAGTCCATGGGGTCACAAAGAGTTAGACACAATTGAGCGACTTTCACTTTCACTTAACACAAGAATTAATTTTCATTGCAAACTTAAAACTGCAGAGCTCTGGACAGTCAAAAGGGAAATTTCCTTTTTATTCTCATCCGACTCTTGTCTCTAGACATAATCACGGTATAATTTTGGCATGTATCCTCTTTTATTTTTATGTACACCAACAGACAGAGCCATATACGTTCATGTAGTTTTGTTTTTCATCAGTGGCAATAAACCACAGAATTGCTCTGTGGCTTGCATTTTTCCATACCTAGTATATTGTGGAGATTTCCCCACATCAACTTCATTCTTCTGGTGACTGCAGTGGACCTTGAACTGAATTAATCTTTTACTTAATCCATTTCCTGTTGCTGGACATTTTAGTTCTGACCCTTTACTCTTAGAAAGTGTACCGTACCGCAGTGAACATCCTTAGGAAATCTATGTATTTAGCGTGTGTGAGCATTTCTGTAGGACAGGTGTCCAGCTTATAGAACCAGGAGTTTTTATCCTCTTTATTCTCATTGTCCAGCCTACACCTGTGGGAGTGAGGAAACCTGTGAGCTGTTGTGGGCACTGATTTTTCAGGAGACCTCTGTCCGTTGTCCCTGCCTCCATTCTTTCCGGGCTTTATCATCTCTGCTCCCTGCCCCCATTCAATCCTGCCAGACTGCCTTAATTCTGCTCAGCCCTGTGCCCCAGCCCCAATACTACCTCTGCAGAAAGTCTTCCCAAACCATCTCAATCCATGGTGACCTCCCCTTCTGCTCTGCAACTGAGATAGTTTCTTTTATCTGCATCCCTTTTTGGAGCATAATCATTTAGTCTTCTGTTGATCATGCTGATCTGTATGTATCTATCTCGTGGCTCTAACAGATAGTTCCTTGAAGTCAGGGGCAGGTCTGTACTACTTTCCTAAGACACAGTTACAAGTAAAATAATGACATAGAACAGGAGCTTTTGATTCATGCTGGGTGACTTGGGCTGAACTTGGGAGACCCTGTGACCCCCGCCACCCAGGAGATGTTGGGTGTATATTCTTCAAGCAGGACTGATGAGCAGTGTTTATAGCAGACCATTTTCCATGGGTCCAGAGAACACTGAGGTGTGCTGAGTTCCAGGGACGGGCTCTGCAAGCTCACTTGGATTTGAGTCTTGGGCATATCACTTTAGGTAGCTGTTTGGCCTTGGACAAATCAGCCTCTGGGGCCTCAGTTTCTATCTGAAAAATGGAATAGTAAGAGCAGTTTATGGTGATGGCTTTAGGAATAAGTGAGTTGGTATCCATAAAGCACCTAATACCATGCCTGCTGAACTTTGCATTGTTTATTTATTTATTTTTGGCTGTGCTGGATCTTTGTTGCTGTGCAAACTTTCTCTAGTTGGGGTCAGCAGGGGCTACCCTCTAGTTGCAGCATATGGGTTTCTCATTGTCGTGGCTTCTATGGTTGTGGAGCACAGGCTCTAGGCGCACAGGCTTCAGTAGTTTCAGCACCCAGGCTAAGTAGCTATGGTTCCCAGCTCTAGAGCAGAGGCTCAATAGTTGTGGCTCACAGGCTTAGTTGCTCCACAGCATGTAGGATCTTCCTGGACCAGGGATGAAACTGGTCTCCTGCACTGACAGGCAAATTCTTTACCACCGAGCCACCAGGAAAGCCCCACATTGTTTATTGATAGTTCAGTTAGTTTCTCTCCTGTGCCTCGATGTCAGATCATCAGATAAAACATCCCTTCCCTTAATGGAGAGGATCTGAATTCTCTTGACTGTTTAATTCAGTTCAGTTCAGTTCAGTTCATTGGGGCTGTCATGTCCAACTCTGCAACCCCATGGACTGCAGCACACCAGGCTTCCTTGTCCATCACCAACTCCTGGAGCTTGCTCAAACTTGTGTCCTTCCAGTTGGTGATGTCATGCCACAAAGCTTTTCAAGCTTTTCAAGTTCTAGAGTTGAAGTCTCAGGTTTGCTGAACTCCTCAGTAGCTCTCAACAATTTCTGTTTGTTTTACTCTTTTTTTTTGTTCTCATGCAATCTGACTTTTCCCTTCCTACAGAGTTGAAGAATTCTGCTTTTCTTCCAGAGCATCTGCTAATGATCTGAGGTAGCTTGTAAGTCTCTTGGCCTCTTCCTCATCCCTTGGCCTGATGAGGGATTATCTTTTCAGTCCCAAAGGCTGCCATCCCAGAATAAATTCTCAGCCCTGCATGCCTTGTTATGGCAGCAGCCTCTCCACTTCTCTTCTCCCATCCAGTTTCTAGTTTGCCCTGGAATACGAACAACTTGGATCCTGCTGCTCCCCTCAACTGTTTACTTTGCCTAATGGATTCTGTAGTCCTTAACTTGGCCTTCAAGGCCTTTCCCTGTCTAATCTGAAAGTGCCCTCATTGCCTTCTCCTTCCTTCATCCTGGTATGGCTTGTACAGTAAGACCTCGCCAAGGTGGGGCTTGTTGGAGTTCAAGGGACCCCAAAGACCTTCCAGATTGGTCTTCCCCAATTTGGTGTTTTCATCCAGAAAAGATTTCAGTGGCCAGACAGGGTCATAAAATTCTGTCCCTGCACCTCCCAGCCTTGGAATCTTGGAGATTCACACACACATTAACATATCTCAGTCTCTGAAAAGCCCTGCAGTAAACTGGTTAACCTGCTTAACCAGTATCTGCGAAACAGTTAACCCTGGAACTCTTCTTTTTGGGGGCAGGAGTGAGTGGACAGGGGGAGGGTTAAGTAAAAGCTTTGTAAAGTGCTGATCTAGTCTGATCTTTGTCTTGGAGATAATGAAACAGCCCTAGAGAGGGCAAGTGACTTGCTTTAGATCTTATAGAAGAAAAGCTGTTGCAGCACCCTCCTTGATTAGCTCAAAGCTTGTGGATTTTTTTTTTTTAATGTTTTTCTTTTACTATTTAGTATGTAATTCTTAAAGCACCTGATGGCTTCCCTAGTGGCTCAATGGTAAAGAATCCAACTGACAATGCAGGAGACATGGGTTCGATTCCTGGTCTGGGAAGATCCCACATGCAGCAGAGCAGCTAAACCTGTGCCCATAACTATTGAGCCTGGGCTTGAGAGCCTGGTAATTGCAGCTATTGAGCTCATGTGCCACAACTACTGAAGCTCTTAGAGTCCGTGCTCTGCAACAAGAGAAGCCACTGCAATGAGAAGCCCATGCACCGCAACTAGAAAGAGCATCCCTTGCTTGCTGCAACTAGAGAAAAGCCCCTGCAGCAACAAAGACCCAGCACAGCTAAAATAAATAAATAAATAAAAATAAGTCCACGAAGAATTGTTCTCTTAAAAAAAAGACCTGATTTCAATATCAACTCATGTCCAGATTGCTTCACCTGTGCCCCGCCTACTTCAACTCATTGCTCTCCAAACTGAATTATTTTTAAACAAATCTCAGACATCATATCGTTTCATTCAATTCCTAGTTATATATCTCTGAAACATAAATGACTTTCTCCTCCTTATCAAACCACTATGCAATGATCATATCTAAAATTAAAATACAAAGACAGAGTTCAAACTTCCCCATCGTCTCATCCATTTTGTTTGTAAGTGTTCTCATTAAGATCCAGATAAGTCCCCCACCTTGCATTTGGTTCCTACTCGGCCCTTGTATGCTTACTTCACAGCTCTGAGACCTTGAACCAAGTCATGTAAGCACTCTGAGAATCAGTTTCTTCAGGAATAAAATGGAGCTTATACTAGTAGTTCATACATTGTTTCAAGAGTGGAGAAAGATGACAATCTATTGGTTAAACTTGGCACTTCCAGGGCAGGGGTCTCATTCAGTCTGTGATCAGGGAACTAAGATCCCACAAGCCATGCAGTGCAGCCAAAAAAAATAAAAATAATTTTTAAAGAATTTCTTTTTAAAAAAATGGAGAAAGATAATAAATGTAAAGTGCTTGCTTCAATAGTGAGTGGTAGTAGCTACACTGCTGTTAGTATTGATTGTCATTATCATTATGAGTTGTCATCTAGAAAAGATTACAGATAACTTTGCAGTAGGGCCATAATTTAAGCTGGTTTTTACTTTAATATCTGGCCCTTGTGGGTACCCAGTAACTGGTTGTTATTCATTTATTTATTTGGCTGTGTCATGTCTTAGTTTTGTTATGTAAAAGGATTCTCCTGTGGCGTGCAGGCTTATTTGTTCCTCAACATGTGGAATCTTCCCAGACCAGGTGTCAAACCCATGTCCCCTGCATTGCAGGAGGATTCTTAACCACTGGACCACCAGGGAAGTCTCCACTGGTTGGTGGCTTTTGTCTTTTTTTTTTTTTTTTAAAGAAAAAGCGATAACTCCCTTTCCCCACTCCCAAAGGAGTCTATCTGGCTGGGCCAATAAAAGGAATAATCAATATTGAATAGTCACAAATGGTATTTAATCAAATGCTGGACTAAGTTCCCTGGGGGTTCCCAACCTTTCCCTGCTCTATTTTCTATGTGGCACTTTTCAGTAATACTCTACATGGAATAATACTCTATGTAGAATCCACTGCAATGCAGGAGGCCTGGGCTCGATCCCTGGGTTGGGAAGTGTCCCTGGAGAAGGGCATGGCAACCCACTCCAGTATTCTTGCCTGGAGAATCCCATGGACAGAGGAGCCCAGTGGTCTATAGTCCAGGGGATTGCAAAGAGTCAGACTCGCGAAGAGTCAGACATGACTGAGCGACTAACACTTACTATATGACTTACCTACTTGTTACATTATTGTTAAAATGTCTTATATGTGTTATATTGTTATATCCCAAAAGATTGTGAGCCTCAGGAGGATAGAGACTGTTGCCTGTTCAGTTTTTGATGCATTCCAACATCCAGCTCAGTGCTGGCACATGGCAGTCTCAGGACATCTATATACAGTGACTGTGACCTCTGTTTGCACGTGAACCTTGCAGGGTGGATTCGCCTTCAGGGTCAGTAATCACTGAATGAATGGGGCTCACGTGCTCTCCCATCTGATTCACCAAGGCTTATTTCTGTTCCTTGGACTTCCCTTGCTACTCTGAATAAGCTTAAGTAGGTTTTGGCTAGAAGAATAGTGTTTGCTAACTTTCCTGAAACCCTCTGCTTTGTCACCCACACTATTCGGTGGCAGTGGGGGTTTGCCTAAGGCAACTGTTCCAGTGAAAAGTGGAGCTCAAGGACTTATAAACCATCCCAGATTGTTATCTGTATTTAAAGGACATTCTCAGATTTACCCTAGTGACATGTTCTAGTGACTGCAGCCCTGGAGTTCAGATTTTTTTCTGACTGACATGGGATCAAAGCTTCAGGCCTGTCTTGTGCTTACAGGACAGAGGAATCACCAAAGGAAAAAGCTGAAAAAGAAGCTAAGGGCTTGAGGCCTAACATGATGCAAATATGTGTATCTCTTATTTTTTAAGATCATGATTTTTTTTTTTTTTTTTTTTAAATTTTTCATCTGTTTGGCTGCCCTGGGTTGTAGTTGCAGCATGCAAACTCTTAGTTGAGATGTGGGATCTAGTTCCCTGACCAAGGTTTGAACCCGGGGCCCCTGCATTGGGAGTGTGAGTCTTAGCCACTGGACCACCCAGGAAGTCCCTCTATGTATGTTTCTAAAGTATGGCTCCTGCCTGTCTCAGGTAGTGAGGTGCCATCAGGACAGAGAGCTTGCTTTGGCCCCTGCAGCTCAGTAGCCTCAGTTGTCAGTCACTGTCGAGTTGTGGCCTGGTCCTACCTCCCCGACAGCATCTCAGAATGACCTGGAGTGAAAAGAGCCTGAATTTGGGGGTCAACTACCCCATAAGCTACTTTCTCTGCTACTTGCCCGCTGTGTGGCCCTGGGCAATACATTTAACCTTTTTTCTTGAGGGGGAGGGGGCAGGGCTTTTTTTTAATTATAGAGAAGCACAGGAAAGAAAACAAAAATGACTCACAATTTTACTGCCTTCCTATTAAAAAAGAAATAACATGCAGCTAGGATGTTTTTAAATGACACCAAGGAAAAAAAGTCCCACCCAGTCCCTTTCCTCAAAGGTATCCTCTGTTTTGTGGATATTTTCACCAAAAATGTACCTTACATCTCTCAATTTAGCCATAAGATAAGCATATAATTAAAGCTATAAGTAAGAATAGATAATATATCCTTCTTTGTTTATGCAAAAGGGACCACGCTAAGCAGACAGTTATTACCTTTTCTTTTCTTTTAATTATATTTTGCAAATAGGCAAGTCAGGAGCTACCTTATTCTTTTTAAAGGTTATATAGCATTCCGTTGTATGGATTCTTTCATTCAGCATGTGTTTAATGAGTTGAGGGCCAACCAATGAACAGTGAGTGCCTGGCACTTTTTTTTAGTAACTTGGGACACAGCAGTGAGCAAAATGGACCAAGTCCTTGTTCTCAACAAGCTGACTTTTTCGTGAGAAAATTGACAATAAGTATGTAGCATGAAGTTGGGTAGTTATAAATGCCATGAAGAAAAGGACACTTGAAATTGGTCAGGGACCCTTTCAGAGGAGGTGCAATTCAAGCAGATTCCTGACGAAAGTGAGGAGTGAGCATGTGCAGATTTGAGGAAGCGTGTTTCCTGCAGGAGGAACTGCAAGGGTGAATGCATAGAGGTAGGAACCTGCCTAGTAAATAATGGAAAAACTGAGTAAGCGAGGGAGAAAGCAGAGAGTTCTACGGAAGGACAGGTCCACAGGGCATTGTGAGAACTTCGGGTTTTACAATGAGTGGAACAGGAGCTATTCGAGGGTTTTGAGCAGAGACGAGACACGGTCTGACTTAAGTTTTAACAAAATCATCTTGGCGCCCAGGCTACTTGTGTGGACACACCAAAATCGGTGTACTGTTCCTGAGTTTTCATCTCTCCTGCCCACACTGCTAAAGAGCTTCCCTTGAAGATCTCAGTGTATGGGGGAGATGTGGGGCAGAGTTGTAGGTGAGCTCTTAGAGTGCAGTTGTCAACTCTGGATTTGCCAAATCCTCTCCCGGCAAAGCTTAACCTTTCTCATCTTTAATTTCCTGGTAAATTAAAAGTTGCAATGGTCTTCGCCACCTTGGAGTATTTGGGGATTATCAGACAGAATGTTGGATTTGAACTGGATATAAACTAAGGAGCAGCACGCCAAGAGTTGATTGGAGCGACTGTACGTAACAGCCTTCTTGGAGAGCTTTTATGGCCAAGGTTTCCTGGGGTCTTGTCTTTTTTTTTTATTTCCCTGTGGCTTCCTTGCTCAGTCTGATTTTGGAGATAAAAGGTTTCCTCCCTTTGTTGACACCGTTGATTTTGCAGAGGACAACAGCCTTTCGGATTGTTTTTCTGGAGTGGGATGGGGGTGGGAGCTCAGGTTTAGGGTGTTACTTCAGGGCCCTCCCTGGACCATGGTGGACAGCTTCTTATTCTTTGATTAGTCATCTTCTGGAGGACTAAGAAGTGGAAAATTTTGAAGCTGTTACCAGATCGTGACTGGAGGCTGTAGCCTGCAGGTTAAATGTTGAGAAGCCCAGATTGCTGGGAGCACTTTATTTTCAGAAATGGGAGCCTGGGAACAGAACAAAGGAGGTGGGTGCAGGGCAAGAGTAGGAGGGTGGGGTTTCCCAGGGCTCCTGAAAGGAGGGGCTGTTAAGCCCCTGCACAAATGACTTGGCAACTGCAGAGGCTGAACTGCTTAGTCCATCTGGGTGTGCTTCCTGAGGGCTGACCTTCTGGGGTAGGCTGTCCCATATGGAGACAAGAATGCTCTGTAATCCGCCTTAACCCGTGCTGTGACCACTGGGCAAGCATGGCTCCTGAGCACCTGGAACAGCTGGTGCAGCTGAGGAACAGAACACTACATTTCCTTTCATTTTAATTGTTAACAGTTAAAGAGGGGAATTCCCTGGCGATCCAATGGTTAGGACTTGGCACTTTCACTAACGAGGGCCTGGGTTCCATTCCTGGTCAGGGAACTAAAATCCCACAAGGCACGTGGCGGGGCCAAAAAAGAAAAAGTTAAAGAGCCCCGCGCGTTCGGTGGTTACAGATGGCACAGTGCCAACTTCAGGCTGTTACCCCTGTGCCTGCCTGACTTAGAACTCCCCCACTTGGCTCCAGGAGTCTGTGGCCTTATTTCCTCAGATGAGTCACCCCCTCCCCAAGTCCAGACGGTCTTTTCTTTTGTCCGTAACTTCATCTATACTTTCTGGAGGGGCCAATGCTTGTGTGGCACCTAAAGTGAAGTGAAAGTTGCTCAGTCGTGTCCGACTCTTTGCGACCCCATGGACTGTAGCATGCCAGGCTTCTCTGTCCATGGCGTTCTCCAGGCAAGAATACTGGAGTGGGTTGCCATGCACTCCTCCAGGGAATCTTCCTGACCCAGGGATCAAACCCAGATCTCTCACATTGCAGGCAGATTCTTTGCTGAGCTACTCAGGAATCTGCCAAAAATGCCCCGTAAAACGTGCTGGCTTGTTCCGCCTCATCTCCTTCCTGCCTGGTTGGACCGAGATCACGCCAGAGTGAGCTGAATCTGTGTTCCCTTTGTCGTCCCTGGCACTTAAGTTGTGCCCATTAAATACTTCCTGCCAGCAGATTGATTGATTTGCCCTTTCTGACTGATTTTTCTCGTCTCCCAGGTGCCTTGAAGAAGAGTCTCACAGCCGAGCAGGTCCGGGCCGACTTCATGACTCTGGGTAGGTGACCACCCCAGGTTGCTTAGGTGACAGGCCCTGCGGCCCTTCCCTGTGGTCATGTCTCCCTTCCGTTCTCTTCCAGGTCTCAGTGAAGAGAAGGCCATCTACTTTTCTGAAAAGGTATCAGAATCCCTCTTAATCAAAGTGAATTAAGATCGTTTGCTTTTATTTCCTGAAAACATACAAATGGAAAACACTGACCAAGGAAAAACCATCAATCATCATATGTCATTTCCCAGCTTAAAGTTTTTCACTTGGTCTCATGCAGATGACATACATACATGAAAACACTATTCAGTGCATCTAATATTTTTCCTCTGATTTGACTAAATATAAATATCATACAGTTTTTGTTCCAACCTGGATTAAATCTTGGAATAAAAGAAAATTACTGCTGCCCCTCTCAACCCGGATCTGTGCACACAAGCCAAGCCCTTGCCTCTGCACTCTGCCCACTGTCTGTGTAAAGACTAAACATGGAATGAAAAAGGGTTTGTTTTTTGTTTCCATTGTGATGACTTTGGCTTTCTGCTTTTGTTCCAGTGGAAGCAGAATGCCCCCACCCTCGCTCGATGGGCCATAGGTCAGACTCTGATGATTAACCAGCTTGTAGATATGGAATGGAAATTTGGAGGTAACCAGTTAGAGCCAGTCCTGGGTCATTTGGGTGATACAGGGTTGGGTGGCAGAGGCTCTCAGATGACTTCACTGGGGAAGCGGGATCCTTGGTCCCCTAAGATTGTTGGGTCCAGCAGCTGCTTCCCTGTGTCACTGTCCACATTCAGCAGCTCTTTCTACCCACGGCTGTCTGTGAGTTCACTTCCTGAAAAGCACATTCTGCTGTCTTCATCCTGGCCCCCACATGGCTCCTGCTTTACAGCTTGCAAGATTGGGCTCTTCAGAGTTGGTCCTCACCAGCCACTTACTATTTTTCTCTTTTGTGTCACAGTGACATCTGGGAGCAGCGAACTGGAAAAAGTAGGAAGTATTTTTTTACAAGTAAGTCTTTTTCTGATCTCTGAAAATTGGGAGATTTTTGACTTGGTTATAAAGTATTAAATCTACATTCTACAATATTCTAATGCAATTACTCAGTTGTGTCCAACTCTTTGCGACCCCAAGGAGCCCGCCAGGCTCCTTTATCCTTGGGATTTCCCAGGCAAGGATACTGGAGTGGTTTGCCATTCCCTTCTCTAAGGGATCTTCCCCACCTGGTGATTGAACCTGGGTATCCTGCATTGCAGGCAGATTCTTTACCATCTAAGCCACCAAATCTACCTTGGGTTTCTTTAATATCCAATTAAACGTATGTTCCACTGCAGTGCCTTGTGCATTTCAAAGCAGTGTGGTCAGCCAAAGATGTGGTTACTAACACGCTTACTTTCAGATGAATAGGATCTGGATATTGTTCTTGAAAGTTTTGATTGTTCCTGTCATCATGGGAATTGTTAGAAGTTTTGGTGTTGGACAATCTAGACTGCTCTCGAGTAACTCTCAAGACGCTGGATGCTTTAATGTTTCCGTGAAAGTTCAGGTTTCAGGGATTTCTTTGCCCAGTTGTCATCATTTTAATTTAAATATTTTATTTCTTTTTTTCCTTTTTTGGCTCAGTTAAAGTTGGTGATTAAGAAAGGAAATCAAACTGAAAATGTATACATAGGTGAGTCCAAATTCCCATTTGAGTCCTTCCACTTTTTCCATGTTTTCTTCAGTCATTAGGCTCCTGAGTGTGTGTTAGTCGCTCAGTCGTGTCCGACTCTTTGCAACCCCATGGACTGCAGCCCACGAGGCTCCTGTGTCCGTGAGATTGTCCAGGCACGGATACTGGAGTAGGTTGCCATTTCCTTCTCCTTAGGCTCCTGAAGCCCACCACTAATCATTTTTCCATTAAAAAAGTCATAATCGGACTGTGGAATCTCCATTCTGCCACCTTTGCTCTCCTAAATGATAAGCCATTAGCAAGTTGGGGACCCCACAGTCAATGAACTTTTTGCTAAAGGGAAAGGGTGGGATAGGAATGTGAGTGAAAGTCACTCAGCTGTGTCTGACTCTTTGCGACCCCATGGATTATACAGTCTATGGAATTCTCCATTCCAGAATACTGGAGTGGGTAGCCATTCCCTTCTCCAGGGGATCTTCCCAACCCAGGGATCGAACCCAGGTCTCCCACATTGCAGGGGGATTCTTTACCAGCTGAGCCACAAGGGAAGCCTAAGAATACTGGAGTGGGTAACCTATCCCTTCTCCAGCAGATCTTCCAACCCAGGAATTGAACTGGGGTCTCCTGCATTGCAGGCGGATTGTTTTCCAATTGAGCTATCAGGGAAGCTTGGGGTAGGAATGGTGAATATCTAAGAGCAAGAAGCTCTGGGGCTATGGGAATCACATCAACTGTCCTGAATGGCATGGCACTCTTTCATCCCTTTGTGCTGAAGAGTTAATGCCATTTAAAATCCCCCCTCCACTTTTTTTTTTTTTTTTAATGGAGCTGAGAACTTTCTGTGTTCAAGGCTTCAGTTCTTTATTATGATCAATTACCCATCCAGAACTGCTTAGAGGTATTAAGTCAAAAAATAAAAAGGAAGTCGCTGGGTGGAAATTCATTTTCTTGGATGATTCTGTGGAGTTGGAAACATTTACCTGAAGCCACGTTTTCTCTCCCCAGAATTAACCTTGCCTCAGTTCTACAGCTTCCTGCACGAGATGGAGCGAGTCAGAACCAACATGGAGTGTTTCAGCTGATTTCTGTCCCTGCCTTGCATCTCCACCTCGCCCCCTCCCTGCCCCCTCCTCCTCTTTCCCAGTGACCCGCTCTGAGAGGCTGCTGGGCTCCCAGGCCTATGGCCTCCCTCTGGGCCTGCCTGCCACTTGGGAGCCCAGGTGCAAAGGTTTCTGAAAAACAAAGGATTAAGTACTTAAGGAGCCGGACAGGATGACCCTGAAGAGTCTTCGTGAGGCACCCTATCTCCCAAGTCACTGTTTAGATATTCAGAAAGGTGATTGCATCTCAGATGCGGCAGAGGAAGTAAGTCAAGTCACCTCCCCTTCAAAGCTCCAGAGTACACAAATGGTCTGTTGCTCAAGATACCAACACTGATGACCTTCCCCACAAGACAGCAAGGGCTTGTTTATGACTAAGGAAGAGGTGGATGTCATGATTGACCCACAGGGAGCTCCCAGCGGAGTTCCTACAGGAGTTTGTGGTGGTGGGGCCTTGCTGATCGGTCTTTAGCGGACACCTATGTAAGAGTACAGGCTGGGTCTGCTCTGAAAAAAAACTGAGGCTTCACTTCAGGTTTTGCCCCATTGTGTCTAATGAGGCGGGCCTTTTGAGGTTATTTCAGCTTGTTTTGGTTCAAGTTGACCTTCTGTGGTGGTTAGATGAAGAATAAAAAAGATTCTGAAGAACAGGTCTGCATCCGGTTGTCTCTGTGCGTGGATTAAAGAGTCATTTGCCTTGCAGAGAACTAGTGCGCTCATCTTCAAAAATTATCTTGCTGGTTTTAGTGAGGGCCCTGGGTCTTCAATAAAATTCACTGTAGTCTCAAGTGGGCGTTTGTAAGAGCAGTTCAGGGGAAACTCAGGTCAAAAATATCATGAAAAGTGGAGTAGATGAATACTGTGTTCAGATAACTTTAGTCCCAACCTGGCATGTGACTTCTCCTCCTCCTACCTCTCCCTCTGCCTCAGAAATTTTTTAAAATTCTGAATGGATAATACATGCCCATGATTCAAAAAATAGTGTAAAGTAATTCCTTCTCCCGCCCACTCCCCACTTATAGGGAACCCCTGTCTTTAGTTTATTCTGTGATCATGCATTTGCAAATATATGGGCACAGAGTTTGACTTTTCTTCCCACACAAATGGTAGCATCCTATACACACAGCATCCTGCATCTTGCTCTCTCCCACTTCATTTGGAAATCACATCAGAACAAAGAGAGCAGCCTCATTCTTTGCAACAAGTGGATGATTTATTTAACTGCTTTCCTGCTGATGGGTATTTAGGTGCTTTCCATTCTTCTCTTATGAATGATGCTACAACTGAATGTTTAAAAAATATTTATTTTTGTTTTACTTATTTGGCTGTGCCAGGTCTTAGTTGTGGCACTCAGGATCTTTTGCAGCATGTGGGATCTATTAATAGTTCCCTGAAACCAGGGATCAAATCTGGGTTTCCTGCATTGGGATTGTGGATTCTCAGCCACTGGACCACCAAGGAAATCCCCTGGATGTTTTTTTCTAATATATATAATACCATTTTGCATGAGGGGAAGTGTATTTATAAGGTAAACATGAAAGTGAAAGTCGCTCAGTTGTGTCCGACTCTTTGCGACCCCATGGCCTATAGTCCATGGAATTCTCCAGGCCAGAATACTGGAGTGCGTAACCGTTCCCTTCTTCAGAGAATTTTCCCAACCCAGGGATCGAACACAGGTCTCCCACATTGCAGGCAGATTCTTTACCAGCTGAGCCAACAACATACAGATGTGGAATTGCTGGGTCAAAGTATATGTACATTTATCAAAGAATGTAGAAAGAATAAAGCAAAAAGCCCCTCTGCCTGGTTTCCCATTACTCAGTTACCCCACTGCCCTCCTCCAACAGGTAACCCTGCTGTTAGTTTCTTAGCTATCCTTCCAGAGTTCCCCTCCACACACATGTAAGCAATAGGAGTTTTAATATTTTTGTTGTTTGCACACTCTACACATTATTGTTAATATATCTTGGAGACCTTTCCATGTCAGTACATAAATAGACTGCATTGTTTTCTGTGACTACAGCATATTCTGATACGTGGATGGGTTATAACCAGCATTTGCAATTTTGATAAATAGTGAGGGTATTTCTGTTACCCAGAGAGCAGAACCAGCTGTGTGTGTGTATGTGAGAGAGAGAGAGAGAGAGAGAGAAAGAGAAGGAGAGGATTGATTTAAGAATTGGCTCAGAGGATTATGGAGGTTTGGTAAATGCAAAATCTGTAGGGTAGGCTGGCTGGCTGGAGGCCCAGGGAAGAGTTGCAGATTCAGTGCAGAGGCAGTCTGCTGACAGAATTCCTTCTTGATGGGAGGAGGCACAGGAGTCGGTCTTTGGTCTAATAAGACCTTCAACTGATTGGATGAGGCCCACCCACATTATGCAGGGGAATCTACTTTACTCTGATTTAAAGTCCACAAATTTAAATGTTAATCTCATCCCCAAAACACCTTTATAGAAACATCCAGAATAATGTTTGGCCAAATATCTGGTCACAGTGGCTCAGCCAAGTTAACACACAAACCAAACCATCACAGTGCCAAACTCACCTCTTCAGTGTGTGTGTTAGTTGCTCAGTCTTGTCCGACTTCTTGCAACCCCATGGTCTGTATGTATCCTGCCAGCCTCTTCTGTCCATGGAATTCTCCAGGCAAGAATGCTGGCGTGGCTTGCCATTCCCTTCTCCAGGGTATCTTTCTGACCTAGGGATCGAACCCAGGTCTCCCACATTGTAGGCAGATTCTTTACAGCTGAACTGCCAGGGAAGCCCTGTTCCAATTTATGTAAGATCACTGCCCACAGGTCCCAAAGAAGAGCAAGTCAGTGCCTTTGAACAGAACTTATAAATGTGTCCATGAGGTTTCGTGTGCCTGACACCATAGGAATTTAATACAAAAAGAATTCACAAAATTTCAGAACAGGAAGTTACCTAAAGTGCAATCTAATTAAATCCATTTGTATTACAGAAGGGGAAACTGAGACTAGAGAGCGAAATTGGTTGTGGGCCAGTGGTCTGGGCTGCCCTGTGAACCATGGGGTCTGCCTCATTCAGAAACAACAGGATCCTGAGAGACCTGAGAGGATCAGCCCAGCAAACGATCCAGGTTTGCATCAGATGCTCTGCGAGAACTGAACCTGGCTCCACTGGGTGGATTCTGACCAAGGACCAACTGGCCCTGCCCAGTTCAGGCTCTCCTGCCCACCTGCACCACTGCAGTGGCTTCCTGTTGGCTCCACCCCAGTTCTCAGCTTTCCAGCTTCTATAGCCTGGCCTGTCCCTACGTGAGCATTCTCCTGGGCAAGACTCACGTCAACCAACAGATCCAAAGGCTCATGGCTCTGCGGGGGTCCTGGATAAAGTGCGAAAGCCTAACAGTCTGGCCGTGCTTGTGTCTCCCACAGCTCCACTTCCACTGCCTCCTGTGAGGTCCTATACCAGAGGGTCTGGTCCACCATGAGGCCATCGGCCTCTCCTTCCCTTGGGATCGAGTGCTTCCCCACACCTCTAGATGTAGCATCCTGGACAGGTCTGAGGGCCTCCCCTGACGGCTCCAGGCCTCGGCTCCCTATAGCTCAGCTGCAGGGGCCAGGAGTGCAGGTTCTGGAGTCACGTCTCTCGGGTTCCTTTCCTGGCCCCTCTACTCATTGCCTGTGTGACCTCAGGCAAGCACCTAACCTCTCAGAACCTTAGTTTCCTCTTTTTAAAATGGGCATATGGGACTTCCTTGGTAGTCCAGTGGCTAAGATTCTGAGCTCCTAATGCAGGGGGCCCAGGTTCAATCCCTGGTTGGGGAACTAGATCCCATATGCTGCAACTAAGACACAGTGCAGCCAAATTTTAAAAAAATAATAAAATGGGTATAGTTCTGGGACTTACTGGGAGGTCCAGTGGTTAAGACTCTGCGCTTCCACTGCAAGGGGCATGGGTTTGATCCGTAGTCAGGGAACTAAGACCCCGCAAGCCACCCAGCGTGGCCAAAAATTTTTTTTTAATAAAATGGGTATGGTTCTTACCTCTCAACGTTATTGGACAGGCCACTTAGCACAATGTCATTATCAAATTAATATCATTGTTTCCAGAATTCTCTTCCCCACTAGTGTGTGCACTTCTTGATAAGAGCTTTGCTTTTCAGCTCAATCATGCCAACACCTGGTATCTGTCAACTGTACTCCCTCCTACCCCTATCTGGTAATGGGGTAACAGGCCCTGTTGTTAGTGGGTAACAGGCCCTGTTGTTAGTTTTTTTTGACTTATATTAGAGTGTTATTTTTATTTTATTTATTTATTTTTGGCTGCTCTGGGTCTTCATTGCTTTGTGCCGGCTTTCTCCAGTTGCATCGAGCAGGGCCAGTCTTCGTTGCCAAGTGCAGGCTTCTCATTGCTGTGGCCTCTCTTGCTGCAGAGCACAGGCTCTAGGTTCTCAGGCTTCAGTAGTTGCGACACACAGGCTCAGCAGTTGTGGCTCCCAGGCCCCAGAGCGCGGGCTCAGTAGTGTGGTGCCTGGGCCTAGTTGCTCCTCGGTATGTGGAATCTTCCTGGACCAGGGGTCAAACCCGTGCCCCCTGCCTTGGCAGGTGGGTTCTCATCCACTGTGCCACCAGGGAAGTCCCTGGAGTATAGTTGATTAACAGTGTTGTCATTAGCTTCAGGAGTACAGCAAAATGATTCAGTTATACATATACATGTATCTATTCTTTTTGTTCAAATTCTTTTCCCTTTTAGATTGTTACGTAACAGTCTAACAGTTACGTAGAATAGGAACTTAAGTTATAAGGCACAATTCCCTGCCTTAGACAGTAGGTCCTCCATTGTTTATCCATTTTAAATACAGCAGTGTGTACATGTCAATCCCAAACTCTGTTTCCCTCCCCTCACCTGTTGTTAGTTAAAATGAGGCTGTGTAGACCCTTGAAATGATGCTGTGTAGACACCCCATGGCAGACTGTTAACAAACCCGCGTGGCTTTATTTTTTATTTTTTGGCTGTACTGCAGCATGTGGGATCTTGGTTCCCTGATCAGGGATCAAACCCACACCACCTGCCGTGGGAGCATGGCGTCTTAACCCCTGGACCATGCAGCAATTCCCTGCATGGCTTTAGAATAAATTGGGGGAAGCCGGTTTGATTGTTGATCATATTTAACATGGATCATGGATGAGTCTTAAGCGTGAAGCGGCTAGGTTGAGCACCCTTCTTCCAGGGGCAATCTTCCAATGCCTTGTTCCCTGACTCCACAAACATTCTTGGAGCGCCTCCTATGGGCCAGAATTCCACCCGGCCCTGTGGGGGCAGGTTATAAGCTGTGCATACAGAGAACTGACCCTTTCTTTTCAGCGACCTTATTTCTCCGAAAGAGATTATATCCTCACTTCCATTTGTAGTTCAGATTCCACCATGAATTCCAGGAACTACTTCAATCCCTTGGTTGTATTGGAATTTCATCACAAATATAAGCTATTGGGTCAGGCACATTGATCAGGGCCGTAGACTGCAGGGCGGGGGTTTCACCGAAGTGCTGTAAGCAGATTCTTTTTCACTGTTAGCACTTCATCTTTGCATTGATCCCCTCTTGTTCCTATTCTTATTAGAAATCTGCTACCCATTAGGGTAGTTTTTGGCTGCAGGTTATTCTTGTTTATATTTTATTTACTTTTGGAGCATGATGTTCATTAAGATGGCAGTGGTCAGGCCAAGAGAAGATTAACCAGAAAGACCTGTATTGTTTACCTGGAGGGGAAAGGCTGTCCTGGTTGGGGTGGAAGGGGGCGTTCCCTGTTCTTTCAGTTCTGACACCATTGTTTCTTTTTCCTCTAGTGATGTTAAAGAAAAAAACAGGTGATGACAAGGAGAATCCCCAAATAGTCCAAATGGTCAGCTGTTCCCCAGTGAGACCAGCTGCCCAACACATGAGCATTTGCTAGAATGTAGAAATGAGCTTTCCAAAAGGCAACCCGGTAACACTTATTTTGCTGAGCATGTTTGGTCTTTTCGAGATTGTATTTTTTACATTTGCCATGTTTCACAAAAGTATTTCAGAATTTCTATGAAAAGTACTATAGATAGTGCCTGATGGATGATACTTTATACTTGGGAAGCACTATGCCTTTTTTTTTTTTTTTTGGCTGCACTGCGTGGCTTGTAGGATCTTAGTTACATGACCAGGGATTGAACCCGGGCCCTCAGCAGTAAAGTGCGGACTCCTAACCGCTGGACTGCCAGGGAATTCCCTAAACTTTGTTTTTTTGTTTTTGAGGGGAGTCAAAGTTACTAAGGCATAGTTTACATACAGTAAAATTCACCCTTTTTAAGGGTATAGTTCAATGAGTTTTGAAAACTGTAACCGCCACTGCAATCAACATGTAAAATACTTCCACCACCCCGGAAAGTCCCCTCACGGGCCTTTTTTTAAGATTTATTTTTTAATTTTAATTCTGGCTGTGCTGGGTCTTCACTGCTCTGCAGGGCTTTTTCTAACTGTGGTGCCTGGGCTTCGCATTGTTGTGGAGCAGCAGCTCCAGTGCATGGACTCAATAGTCGTGGAGCATGGGCTTAGTTGCCCTGAAGCATGTAGGATCTTCCCTGAGCAGGGATCACATCCATGTCCCCTACATTGGCAGGTGGAAGCCCCCCTCAGGAGTTTTTACAGTTAGTCCCCTTCCCTCACTCCTAGCCCTGGCAACTACTGTCCCCACAGTTTACCTTTTCCGGAATGTTGTATAAATGACATAACTCAGTTACATAGCCTTGTGTGACTAGCTTCTTTCCCTTAGCACAGTGTATTTCAGATTCCTCTATATTATTAACATGTCAATAGTTTTTTCCTTTTTATCCCTGACTTAAGGCTGCATCCCAGTTTTTAAAATCTGAAATGGAGTATTTCTTGCTTTAGTGATCAGGAATAGAGAACAGCATTCATTCCTTCAGGTACATCATCTTGTTTGAACCTCAGGACACTCTGAGAGTTGCATATTGTTACACCAGTGTCTGAGAAAAAGGACACATCAAGGGTCACACCATGTGAGGTCATGTGGCAACAGTTGGAATTTTAGTCTTCTACCTCCCAACTAGAAAGGATTTTTGTTTTTTACCAAGATATAATTCACATTTCGTAGAATTACAACTAGAAAGGTTTTAATTGAAGTTAACGTAAATTAAGACGTATTACAAAATCAAACCCATACTGAAACACCTCCATGAATATTTTATTTCTCACCCTGTGTTATCTCTTGATCCAATGGGGCTCTTTCAAACCATGGGTAACCCAAAAATGAATAAAGTGTACTAGTCCAAAATAAACTAAAATTGATATAGCAAATAATGGGAACAATCTAGTATCAGGCAATAGATTAGGTATATCCATTATGGTGTATATATGTAATGGATGAGCATGCAGCCATTGAAATGGATATTGAAGAAGAGAGTAAAACGACCTTGGTCGTGGTATACAGCTAAAAAAAAATCAGGTTACAAAACAATATGATCAAGGTGAACCTACTCTTGTAAAGTTTACATAGAAATAAATTAGTAAGTTGATAAAGTGAATATAAAGGAAAATATTATCAGTGGTGATTTCTGAGCCATGGAATTACAGGTTTTGAATTTTTTCTTTTGGTTATCTGTAGTATCTAAATTTTTCAATGTAAGCATCAATTTGTGATGTTTAGTCGCCAAGTCATGTCTGATTCTGCGAGTCCACAGACTGTAGCCCACCTGGCTCCTCTGCCCATGGGATTTCCCAGGCAAGAATACTGGAGTGGGTTGCCATTTCCGTCTCCAGGGGATCTTCCTGACCCAAGGATTGAACCTGCATCTCTGAATTGGCAGGCAGATTCTTTACCACTGAGCCACTGGGGAAGCCCAGTTAGTGTGATCTATTTGTAGAGATAATACATGAAAGGTGCACAGTGACAAATTCAAAGAGAACTCCTTCCCTGCCCCCTAGATTGCTAAAAAGAACATCTGTGTTTTTTTTTTTTTTTAAGTTTTTTCAACCAAAACAACTACACTTCCTCCACCCCACCTACCTGAATTATTTCTAGTTGCCTGGCCTCTGTTGAGGTCGGGTGACGCCCTGGGGCTGATCTGGGCCTGTAACCTGGGCCTTGTCTTCCCTTCTCTGGCAGGTGATCCCACTTCTCCCCCGTAGCCCCTCTGGGGCCGGCTCCGCCCTGCTGCTTTTCATTTCTGCTCCCCTGGGTCAGACCCTGAACCCTGACGGGAGACTCAGAGAAGCTTTAGTCAGATCACTACTTTCATAGAGAAAAGAAAGCCATAGAGAGAGAAAGGCGGGGTGGGTGGCAGCAGAGGAAAGAGGGAGAGAAAAACTTCAGTCCTTCCCACCCCAGAGCTAGCATAACCTCCTTCAGTGCTTCCTGCTAGTGTGGTGGAATGAGTCTGAGCTTTGGCGTCAGACGTGGGTTCAAATAGCCATCTATATTCACAGATGCATTCATTCGGTGAGAATATTTTGACTCTCTCGCCATGCAGCCGCTCCTGGGTGAAGCAGTGTGCGACCTTGAGGAGGTTTGCTTCACCTCTCCTCTCTGGTTCATCGGTAAAATGGAGACAGTGTCAACCTCAAAGGGTAATTGTGAGGATCTGTTTATAATTAATTTTCGATTTTTATTTTTGGCTATGCTCACGTGGGGTTTTCTCTAGTTTCGGTGAGCAGGGAAATGATGACTGGGGGACTCTATTAAATATTGCTGCACTGACCGGAGAAATCTCAGGCTCGCCAGGCCAAGGAGGCGTAGACGAGGGTCAGGAGGGGCCTGCCGAAGCAACTTCAGCTCCTTCTCATAATTGGAGGCTTTGTTCATAAGGCTGCTTTTCTCCTTCTCCAGAGACCTCCTGGCCTCTGAGCTCAGCTCCACCCCACAGAGCCTGGAGTTCACAACCTCCAGGTCTCTCCGACATTGTGACAGCTTCTTTCTAGCCCATGAATCTCTAGAGCGATGCCCAGATTGTCTCGCTTCCTTTTAGCCATGTTACTTGTCGGGTTCCTAGAGCCATTATTTCCCCACTCTGGTTGCAGGGTTCAGGCTTCTCACTGCGGTGACTTCTCCTGTTGTGGAGCATAGCCTCTTGGGCATACAGGCTTCAGTAGCTGCAGCATGTGGGCTCAGTACTTGAAACCCCCAGGCTCTAGAGCACAGGCTCAATAGATGTGGCGCCCTGGCTTTTTTGTTCCATGCATATGAGATCTTCCTGGGTCAGGGATCAAACCCGTGTCTCCTGCATTGGCAGGTGGATTCTTTACCACTGAGCTACCAGGGAAGCCCAGTTGTGAGGACTGAATGAGGTTGTCTCCATGGGGCACGCAGCCTGCACCGTCACCCCCTCACTAACTTAGTACTGAGCCTGGTATTCTGAGAAAAGGGGAAACCAAAACAAAACACATTCAGTGGCAGTAGGTGGCCGCCACACCCCTGATAGTCTCACCCTGGGACTAAATGAGTGGCTAGACGAGAGGTTCTCAAAGTGTAGTCCCAGGACCCACAGTGTGAGCATCCCCTGGGAACTCTGGTGAAATGCAAGTTCTTAGGCCCGGCTCTTGACCTACGGGTCAGGAACTCTGGGGATGTGACCCAGTGCTCTGTGTGGTAACCAGCCCTTGGAGGGTGACTATGATGCAGGCCTGCCTTTGACTGCTGCTGGGCTACACCACCCCCTGCATTTGAGAGACCACCAACTGTGTCATTAATAAACACAGAGTATGGCCAGCCCCACGGGGACCCCTCTCCAAGATCCTACCGTCTAACAGAAACACCTCTAGATTTGGCTGTGGAGCCTTGAAAGCACCCCAAAATTTAGGGACATCCCCTAAAACACCTGGGCTTCCCTTCAGGAGCATCTTGTGACTCAGCCTTGAATTTAGTGAGGAGTTTTCATCCATTCTCTTGAGTTAAGAGATTCCTAATTTTCATCCTACTGAATAAACAGAGAAGCTGTGAGACTTCGTGGGTTCTTTGGTCTGGGCGGGGGACAGAAGGGGAGACAGATTCTCCCTTCGTACCCTGGGACTTTCAGTTCAATCGGTAGTTCTCTGAGCTGATCACTACATTCTTGGCAGCCCCAACGTCAAATATTCTGCCCCTTTGTCCCTTTGGGGACCCTTATACTTTGTTAGATCTTTCTCATGGGTTTTTGATTTGGAAGTGATGGTCCATGTAACTGTGTACAGGGCATGGTGCTGGGGTGGTGGGGGCCGTGATGAATTAGGACACCTGCCACTCACCTTCGAGGAACTTGAAATCAAGAAATGCACAGGAAATTGTAAATCCACATGGACAAGCTATGAGAAGTGGAGTGGAGGAGGACACTGGGTCACAGTGCCCTGGGAGGAGAGGTGGCCAGGCGCTCCAGACTGGTCTGGAGTCAGGGCGTGGTCACTTTGCCCTGACAGGCCCGAAGAGGGGGATCTCAGGGCCACACTTCCAGGTCATGTGGCCTGTACGTTGTGAGAGATGAAGAAGCTGCCTCTGGCCTCTTTGGAGAGCCCCGTTTACCTACTGTTGACTAAATAAAGGCTTAGAGAGGCTTATGGAATAAGGCTGCTTTCACATCAAAGGGCTCTTACAAAACAGCTTGGTGATGAGTTAAGTACAAATGAATCAGAAACAGATGGACTCAATTTCCTCGAAAATACCCCTGGGCTTCAACAAGAAGAGGGAAAGTGCTCAGCCAAAGGCATTGTGGGTTTTTGCTGATCCTAAAATATGCTCAGTGATTTTGCCTGAAACAGAGCCGAGATGTAGGAACTGTCAGACTCCAAGTCATTACAGGGTCCAGCTGGCGTCTGGCCAACACATCAGCTGATCCCCAGCAGCCCCTCCTCGCTCTCCTCGGTGGCCCAGGAGGAGACCCCGTTGGCTGGGTCCTGCTCTGGCTTTGCAAGTCCAGACAGAAAAGCCAGTGAGACCTTCCTTTTCCCTGGCTCTAAAATGCAAGAGTTAATTTAGATGATCTCTTAAGGCTTTTTCAGCATGGGTGTTCCATGAGCAATAATAACAGTAATAATTGCCAACATTTACTGAATGATTCCTTATGCCAGGCACTGCTGTATTAAAAGCTTTATATACACTGGCTTGTTTTACTTCTTTCAGCACTATAATTATCTCTACTGTACAGATGAGAAAACCGAGGCTCAGAGAGTTAAATAGCTGGCCCAAAGGCCCACAGCTGGTACATGGTAGAGTCTGGATTTCTGGATTTTAACTGA
Source organism: Okapia johnstoni (assembly GCA_024291935.2). Classification (NCBI taxonomy): domain Eukaryota; kingdom Metazoa; phylum Chordata; class Mammalia; order Artiodactyla; family Giraffidae; genus Okapia; species Okapia johnstoni. Next base: position 51,428,288 of record CM044324.1, on the reverse strand, counting down.
GTGATAAGGTATCTCTTGGTAATAACTAGCCTGTCAAGTTCTGGATTTCCATTCTCATGACAACTTTCTAGTCCTTGAGTTGGTATTGAATAGTCTCCGGACTGCCCAGAGGCTGTCCATTCTCTAAGAAGTCTTTAGAACTTTGCCCAAAGTAAGCCAAAAATACAACTTGCCCTTGCTACCCTCCTCTCCCCCAGACCCGTAAGCGCCTGTGTTAGATGCTGGGGACACCCAGCCTTGCTTTCCGGGAGGTGAACAGCGACTTCGAGGCAGCGTGACAGATGCCTACTAGAGGAAGTGTGCAGAACACGCCCTAGGAGCCCAGATGGAGCCTTCTGACCGAGTGGGTGAAGCCCAGCAGGAGTGAGGAAGGCTGGTGAGGGGAGATTAAGGACGCAGCAGTGGGCAGCCCCGGGAGCTCCCTTGGCAGTGAGGTGGGAAAAACTTGTGATGCTTCTGGAAGAACTGGAGGTCATTTAAGATGAGGAAGGCCCTAGGGTATGTGTTGGGGAACCAGAACCCCAGGAGAGAAGGCCAAGAAGATAGGGACCAGATCCTACTAGGTGAGCCTTAGAACTTGGTCTTAAAGGGAGTCACGGACAGGGGTTAAGCAGGAGAGGGGCAGGAGCATCAGTGCCCACCCGCCCCCTGGCCTGGTCCCCCTCCAGGCTGTCTCCCAGCTCCAGTCGGAGTGGAGGATTTAAGGGCAAGGGCGTGTCCAGCACAGCTCACAGCAAGCACTCAATCAGTGTTCACCTAACACTTACCACCCACAAGAAGAGCCAGGTCCCCTGACTTGGGTCAGCAAAAGCAGTCTAGAAAGCAAGGACCTGGGCAGTGGTTCATAACCCTGGCAGCACTGTAGAATCACCTGGGGAATGCTTGAAAAACCCCAGCCCTTGAGGCAGGATCTCTGCACAGAGGGGCTTGGCATCAATGTTTTCCAGAGCTGCTCAGATCACTGCAGCGTCCGGCCAGCGTTGGAATCACTGACAGCCTTCAGTGTGCATCAGAACCTCCCCGGGTGCTCACCTTGCCCAAGGTCAGACAGACCTGTGAAATCAGCATGGGCCCGAGCGGGCAGGGGTCAGGGCATCTGCGGTTTTCACAGGATCCCGAGGTGATTCCAATGGACGTATAATGTTGAGATCCTTGGTCTTCTCACTCGGGTATGCTTGCCTCAGCTTCTAAAGTAGGTCTGAGTCCTGGTGGGTCAGTGCTGATCAGCAATTGATCAGAAGGGTGACCCAGATGTAGCTTGAAACCCTTCTCATGAAGCAGTGAGTGTTTGACAACTCTGCCACTTCTGGGGCAGAGAGGAGAGAAATAAGGGCAGTTTCAGAGAACACTCTCCTACTGCACCCACAGCGCCCTGCTGTCAGTGCACCTACTTAGCTGAGCGGTGCCCAGTGGCCCTGTACCTGGGTTCCCAACTCCTGGCTCCACCCTACCCTCCAGGGCCCTTCTGAGTCCCTCTATCATTAGCACCAAATAAGAATGATGAACGGGGAAGATGTGTTCTGATCATTTAACTGCTCAACTTAGTGGTGTGGTCAGAGGATAAAGGGACTTAAGTGCCAGCCTGAGGGGTTCTGATGGTACACAATGAGAAATTGTTCATTTTTCATGCAACAAATATTTACCGAGGGCCTGTTTCATACCAAGCATTGTGCGAGGCCTTGAGGACATCATCCTGAGTAAAACCAACCTCATAGGCTTACTTTCCCTGGGGAGACAGGCAGTTGACAGATGAAGAAGTACATGATTAACTTGTACTATGGATTAGAATGGGAGTAGTTTTCATGTGCCTGAAGCGACTTAGCAGCAGCAGCAGCAGTTTTCATGCGAGGCTAGGGAATAGTGTTGGGGGGTATTTCTCGTGATGGTCAGGGAAGGTCTCTCCAAGGTGACAAGGAACCTAATCCTGAAGGATGCTAGGGAGCCTGACATATAATGAATGGAAGGGAGAGGGAGCAGGCATGTGCAAAGGGCCTGAGGCACACTTGGTGTCCTTGAGAAACAAGTGATTGCAGAAGGAGAGTACATGGGAATGTGGTGAGGGTGGAGGCAAGCAGGGCCCAGGCACCCAGGGCTGTGATAGAGAATCCAGTTCTTCAGCAGGAGAGTCACCTGCCTTTTGTCTCCCAAGTGAGAGAGCGCATCGGGGTTTGAGTGGTGGGAGGTGATAGGAACATGGTATATCATTGGCAGTTCGAGGATGTGGGCTTCCAGTTTGAACTCACATGTGACCTGGGGCAAGTTACTGCCCCCCCCCGGGCCCCCCAGTTTTCCTCTGTTGGAGGACTGACTGGCCATGTAGTCCGTGTCTAGCTATGTCAAGTGAGGTGTCCTAGGAGCCTCCAGCTATTTGTACAGAAACTGAAGATAAAGAAGTGCCCACGACCCAAGTGGCCATGACACGGAAAACCCTTTGGAAGCTGTGTCACCGACTTTTGTTCATAATTGAGTGGAGCAGTCGCTCTTCTTGATTCAGCTGTTGGGCTGTTGTCCCCAGGGCAGGCGACCTGTAAGTAAATACTGATTTATGGAGGCTGAACTGGCCTTATTTCTTGTAATCCCAGGAGAAGAGTACAGAGTGGCTGGAGGGTGGCGGGAGGGAGGGCTGGAGACCCTGTGGTTGTGGGGCTGAGGGCGGCGGGGACAGTGGCTGGGGTGAGGCCGGGCGCTGGGCGCTGGGAAGGTGTCATATTTTATGAATGATTTCCTGACAGGTAGAGCGGCTGACTCAGCTGGCAGCCTCCCCTGGGTTGGTGTGTGGGGCCTGCTTTTCCGGAGTCGAATGCTAATCTGCCAGGGGCAGCTGGCTCGGGGGAAGGAAGGGCCCCCAGCTCAGTGGGCTGGGGCGGGCAACTGTGCATCTTTGGCGGTTGCTCTCCCCGCGGAGCTTTTCTTAGCTTGTCCGGGGTGGGCCGTGGCGGGTGAGCAGGACCCAGTCTGTCTCTCCTCCTCCTCATATCTTCCTTTACCTTCTCCCCCCTCCTCCCCTCCACACTCCTCCTCAGAGGCCTGCTGTCAGCAGCTTTCAGCTCCACTGCCCGCCTAGCGCCCTTCAGCAGACATGCGCCTGCCCTGGGAGGGGGTGAAGGCTGCTCCCCAGGAGCCCCTCCCCCCAGCAGGCCCCCTGCAGTCAGAAGACTCTTGGGGGGTGGGGGGCTTGGGGGCTGAACTCTCAGAAAACCAGGGTGGCAGAAGCTAGGCAGGATCCTCTGTCCGCTCCAGCTCCTGGGAGCGCTCTCTTTCAGGAGAAGTCCATCTCTCTCTGCATCTCCCCCAGGTCAGAGAAGCCATCCAGAGAGAAGCCTTGTGCTTGAGGCCAGCGGGGGAGGATGTTCAGCCCTTTCGGAAAGGCCGGGCAGAGAACGTGTGTTCCTGAGTTTGGGTGTATTTGCCATCCCAGAGCGAGACAGGGAGGAAGTCCATGGAGTGTCTGACAGCCTAGGGGGCCTCAGGAAGGCCAGCCAAGGGGCGGGGAGGAGCGGTCCATCCCACAGACACCTTATTCCACTGAATTCTCACCACAACATTAAGAAGCCGTTATTCCTCTTTTTTTTTTTTTTAAACCACACTGCATGTGGGATGCTAGTACCCCAAACAAGGGATCGAACCCATACTTCCTACACTGGAAGCACAGAGTCTTAACCACTGAACCAACAAGAAAGTTCCTTTTTCCTTTAAGAGGTAGTTATTTTCCCCATTTCACAGATGAGGAAATCGACTCAGAGAAGGAAATGCATTCGCCCAAAGTCACACAGCAATTAAGTGGGGGAGCGAGGCTTCAAACAAGTCTGCCCAGGTCCAAAGCCATTCCTTACACATCACTTCCTGCCTCTTGGAGAGAAAGACTGTGAAGACGGTGAATTGGGAGGAAGGGCCCCTCTTACTGGTGAGAAGTAGGGGATGGGGGAGTCAAGGACTTGAGTCTAAACTGCCGGGTGATCCTGGGTGATCTGTGCCCTTTCTCTGCTCCTCTGTTACCCTGTCTGGACCAGGGAAAATTTAAACTAGATGCTTTTGAGATCCCTGCTCCTTGTCAGCATTTTCCTCCTCAAACCACCTCGCCAAGGCCCAGAGTTTTGGAAGAGGCTGGATGCTCGCTTGCCTGAGAGTCAGGGGCATCTCCCTGTGGGCCTCTCACTCTCCTTGTGAGGCTTGCTCAGCTAAGGGAAGGAGAGATGCTGCTTGGCCTGGAAGGGTCCAGTGACCTTGGCCTGCCCAGGTCTCAGAGAACCAGGCCCAGAACCCCCGTTCTGCCTCCGTCCTCAGGGTTCAGAAGGATGCCCAGGGAGAGAAGGATGCCCAGGGCTCTAGGACACACACACAGACACAGAAACAACACACACACGCGCGTGCGCACACACACACACACACACACACACACACACCTGCTTCCAGGGAGAGAAGGATGCCCAGGGCTCTAGGACACACACACCCACACCCAGGGCTCTAGGACACACACACACACACACACACACACACACACACACACACACACACACACATCCTGCTTCCTCCCTCTCAGATGTTGATTAGATGATTGGGGGCCTCCAGTAATTATCAACATTTGGTAATTTGCAGGATACTGACACAGGCAGTGGGGGCAGAGGAGAGGAGGCAGCCTCTGTAAAGCAGAAGAAATCTAGTGACTATGAATCCCCTGGGTCACAGTCTCCTCCTCCCAGGCTTGTCTGCAGGCCTGGTCAGCCTTGCCCCCTGGTCCTGGTCTTTGTGTCACACCTGGGAAGAGACCCCACCCTGTTAGGCCGGAATGATCAGAGTAGCAAGGGTGGCTAGTGATGCTGACAATAAGATGGGTCCAGTTGGCAGGTTTAAACACACTGGCGCCCAGAAGCCCTGTTGCTATTACCTTGGGGGAGCATCTCTGGAACAGTGTGCCAGCTTCCTCCTTCCAGACCTACACTTGCTGCTCGGGGGCCCGTGGGCAAGTCGCTCACCTCTTCGTGCCTCGGTTTCCTCATCTCTGATATGGGAGCCATGGCTATTCTGGAACTGTGGGAGGAATCCATGATGACAAGTGTGTATTCTTGGGGCGCACGGTGAGCCCGTCGGTGGCAGCCCTCACTTCTGGGATGGCTGTCATTGTGGCTGGTGTGACACCTTGCCCAGCACCCCTCTTGCTGCTCCTGAGTGGAGACAACCATCTCCCTCATCCCCTCCACGTCACTGCACAGTGTCTCGACAGGGCTTCCATCCAAGCACCTGAACTATACTTGCTTCTTTCTGTGTCTGGCTCCTAAACAGCACAGTCCTGGAATTCTAGGGCTGTGCACCCACAGCCGACACCCATTCTTGGTGGGTGGACACTTTGACCATCTCAGCAGAGGGAGGACAGAAGGCAGGGTGCCTCCTGCTGGGACTTCTCTGCACTTCCCCCTCTCCACCGGGGTTCCTCTAGGTGAGGCGGCCACTACAGAAACCCTGTCACACCACCAGGAGAAGCAGAAGGTTGCCCAGACAACAATCTTGGCCTTAGGAAGGAGCCCAGCTGCAGCTCATGCACTTCCTCTTCCTTTCACACCTGCCACATCCTGAACCGAGGTTTCTGTTCCTCTAACCAGAGCTTATAAACCTGCCCCCATCACACTTCCCCCAGCTGAGCTTTCTAGAAGGCCCCAAACCTCGGAGGTGCCCAGTATGGATTGCTGGATACCTGATCTCATGCGGTGGGGTTTTCTTCCCCAGGCACCAGCAAGGTAGAGGGGGGCAGCTGGCTAAGCAAACAGCCCCCAAATCACCGAAGACATCCTGAAGCGCGGCTCTGCTGGCTTCCGCCCTTGACATGTGAACTAGTACTGGGCTTACTGGGATGCAGATTAGAGGTGAAGCTAGAGTGCAGGGCTGGCTTTGGAGCTCTTTGGGGACCCACAGTGCTCTCAGCCCCGCCAAGGCCCTGCATCGTGATGACAGCTCTAATCAGCAGCAAGCAATGAGGGACAGGAGGGCCCCTGGGCACAGATACAGCCGTTGTGCGGCTGACTCTGCCTGTGGGCTGCAATTTGGGCCAGAGCAGCCTTGGCTCAGCCTACTCGCTCTCAGGGCCCCTGCTGTTTTGCAGGTATTGGCATCCTGGAGATGTGATGCCGAGATCCAACTCAATGAATGCTATGAGCGTCTACTACACTGGGCCCCTGAGGCAGCCAATGCAACCCTGCCCTGGGAAGCCCCAGATGGACACACAACCCGTACCAGGTGACTCAGATCTGTTTGAACAGAGAGTTCATGCCTTGAGTCGGGGCAGTTAGGAAAGGAGCAGCCACCTAGCCTCAGGGCCGTGTGCAAGTCACTTGGACCTGCCTCGGTTTCCCCATCTGTCAGGCCATCCTGCACGATCGAGCCCCCGCTTCTCCTGTTGTGTCCCGTCCTGCCAGCCTCCCCATTACTGCCTCTGCAATTCTGGCTTCCTGCGGCCTCCTGGGCTAACTCTTCCTCCTTAGTCAAGTCTCAGCTCAGGTGGCACCTCCTCCCGGGGGCCTGCCATGACCACACCCCCTCTGCCTCCTCCCCTCCCCCACTGTTCCTTATGGCACTTGAGTCAAGTCCGACAGTATGTTTATGTGCTGCCGCTTGTCTCTCTCTCCCTGGCCCAGAGCTTGGCACTGAATACATATTTGCTGAATGAATGAATGAATGAATGAATGTGCTAGATCCCATGGGGCCTTGCTCATCACACCACATGCTGCTCCTGGAGGGTGGGAAAAGCTTGAAGGATTTTAATGAAGCGGCAACAACAAGACCACAGTTATGTTGTTAAAAAGCCTTCCTGCCGCCCTGTGGGGGTGAGGAGAGAGGAAGGCGGGAGACCAGCCTAGAGTCTGTCACTGCCTCTTTGCTCCTCCCTCCTCCTCCAGGCCCCACCTCTTCCAAAATGGATTTTTTTTTTTTCTTCAGCTCAGGGCACAGTTCCTCATGAACTGTCATTGTGAATAAGCAGCCTGGAGGCCAGAAAAAAGATCCTTTTTCCATTCTTTTTTCCTCCTTGAAAGACTTGCTTCATCAATGAGCCAGGAGCACCCCTGTGCCCCTCAGGGTGGGTGCTTGATGCCCAGTATGACTGAGAAGTGAGTGTCGGGTGTGTCCTGGCATCTGAGCAGTGACAAGAGGGTCGATGCTGCAGGAGGCACCCCGAGCCCTTGAGGCCGGGCAGGAGGAAGGCCCTTTGGACACCTGGAAACTCAGAAGGAGCAGCTTGTGGGTGGCTGGGTTCCGTGAGGAGACGTCCTCACTTCCTGTCATCCGGTGGCAGGGCGGGCGGTGGATGCCATGGTTAGCTCACCTTACACAAGCCTCCCTTCCTCCGAGCCCAGCATCCTGGTCACACTGTAGAGGGGTTCCTAGGAGAGGGTGTCAGGTAAGAAGGACACTGGGGGTTCAAGTCTTTTTAAAAAATATTTATTTGGCAACATCAGGTCTTAGTTGTGGCATGCAGCCTCTTCTAGATGTGGCCTGCAAACCCATAGCTGCAGCTTGTGGGCTCTAGTTCCCCGGCCAGGGAGTGAACCCAGGCCCCCTGCATTGGGAGTACAGAGTCTTAGCCACTGGGCCACCAGGGAAGTCTCTGATTATTTTAGCTGCAGACAAGGGGAGGAATCCTTGCCTGGATTCCCTGGGGTGTGGCGGGGGGAGGGGGGAACATGGCCCACCAGCAGGGTCCCAACCTGTGGCAGAGATGATTGGCACGCTCCCAGCAGATAGGAGAGATAGGGTCCAGGGACATGGAATCATGAAAATGCAGACAGAGGAGAGGTTAGTGGGCTGAGCAGGAACTCAAAGCCTGGGGTCCCTGCTCGGGGTCAGGGCTGAGCTCATTGAGTTTATCTGAGTTTATCTGGGTTCTTTCCTCTGGGCTGTTGTCTATTGTGCAGCATGAGCTGTGCCGGCCTCGGTTTCCCCACCTGTTCACAGGAATAACAAGATCTGTAGCATCCATTTGTCATGAAGCCCATGAAGGACATTGCACAAGTCAAGTTCCAAATTCTAACCATCTGAATTCTGACTGAGGAGCTTTGAGAGAAGAGGGTGGCAGAGGATGAGATGGTTAGGTAGCATCACTGACTCAACGGACGTGAATTTGAGCAAACTCCGGGACATAGTGGAGGACAGAGGAGCCTGGCACGCTGCAGTCCATGGGGTGGCAAAGAGTCAGACAGGACTTAGCGACTGAACCACAACAGCAAGCTTTGAGAGATGAAGACCTGGACAGAAATAAACCCAGCAGAACGATATAAGGATGAAAGAGTTAAAATTGTCTTTTTTTTTGTTCTTTTGTTCTTTTTTGGGTAAGGGGCGTTTTTTGTGAGGAAGGGCAAACATAGATACCATCTGTAACAAAAGCTCTGAAGGTGGAATGAAGTGACACTGGCACATTCTTTGAGGTGGGCTGGGTATTGTCATTTTTGTCCTGTAAGTTCAGGCACTCAGGACTTCCCTGGTGGTCCAGTGGCTAAGACTCTTGCACTCCCAATGCAGGGGGCCTGGGTTCACTCCCTGGTCAGGGAGCTAGATCCCACATGCCGCAACTAAGACCTGATACAGCCAAATAAATATTTTAAAAACAAATAAATAAATCTAGGCATTCTGGGGACTTCCCTAGTGGTTCAGTGGTTAAAACTCCATGCTCCCAATGTAGGGATGCAGGGGTCTAGGGTTTGATCCCTGGTCAGGAAACTAAGATCCTTACATGTTGCGTGGAGCAGCCAAAAAAAAAACAAACATCCAGGCTCACTCTAGGCTAACCTGATGGAACCTCTGGCTCAAAGGCGACCCCTGGTGGTCTGTTCTAAAAACACTGAAGGCTCTCCCACTTGCTTTTTTTCTCCTTTATTAAGGATGCCCTCCTTTACTATTGGGCTTCACTGGTGGCTCAGCTGGTAAAGAATCCACCTGAAATGCGGGAGAACTGAGTCCAGTCCCTGGGTTGGGAAGATCTCCTGATGGAGGGCATAGCAACCCGCACCAGTATTCTTGCCTGGAGAATCCCCGTGGACAGAAGAGCCTGGCAGGCTACAGTCCATGGGATCCCAAAGAGTAGGACACAACTGAATGGCTAAGCACAAAGCGAAGTATTGTACTTTTTTCTGAATACCAGACTAATACATCCAAAAACAACATATCTTCTGTAGGACAAGTTCCTAGAAGCACCAGGCCTGGGTTGGTAGATGCTAGCATTTTGCATGTAGGCAGGTGACATCTAAGTCTCTTTCCAAAACACTTTGGTTCAGATTAACATAAACACCAAGATGAGACCAGGTGGGTCACTTCCCCCATGTGTCCTGGCCATTAAATGAAAGGGCTGGATTTTTTTTTAAAAAAAAGAAACAAAGTAAGGAAACCCATCTTCTCTAAACAGCGAAGCCCCTGCTTTGTGCTCACAGGTGGGTGTGTTGAGACTCACCTACAGGTGAACCAGCCAAGGCTGGAAGAGGCTGGCCAGGCAGTGCCCCGCCCAAGCTTGCATAGCTCATGGGTCTTCCCAAGCCTGCCTGATCTCCAGACCCTCTGCTACTCCACGATCCCACCCTCCTCCCCAGCTTCTTTGTTCATTCTATCAGCAAAACAGCGCTGCGTGGCCACGGGAGTCAGGCTGTCTGCACCACGGAGGGGACGCCACAGGAGCAAAAGCAGAAGTGTCCGTGCACACTAGAAGAATCTCACAAATAAACACACGTGTGCAAATGGAGCCAAACGGTGGGGCAAGAGGCACAGATGAGTGCAGGGTCAGGGGAGCCTGGAGCTGGCCAGCTGGTCCTTATGCTGAGGGCACAGGGTCACTGTGGGGGATTTTAAGCAGGGGAGGGGGTGACCTAGTGAAAATCAAGCAGAAAGACCAGCGTGTGCTTCAGAAGCTGCCATCTGTCCATCACATGTCCCTTGGAGCCCCACCTGGGTCCCTGGGTCTGGGGGACCTGTGGTGGATGCCATGTGGGGAGCCTGTGGCCGTTGAGCCCACCTCCGGCAGCCAGGTCTGAAGAGCCGCGGCCACTTCCGCCCCCTGGCCCCCTGCTCTCCCTGTGGTTGGCTGCTGGGGCCAGGACACCTCGGTCAGTGCAGAGGGGATCTGGCGGAGGCAGCGGGACGGCCCCAGGAGGGGCCGGCACCTCCTACCTCCCAGCTGTCTGTGGTTCTCAGGGCCCGATCAGCCTCTTACTGCCATTTGTCCCAGCCCTGGGCCTTATCAGAAAGGACTCTTTCCACGGCTTCTCCCCACTCCCTCCCCTTTGCCTCTCCCTAGGGGATAGAGAGGTGCCTCCAGGCTGTGAGGGGGGACAGAGAGGTGCCCAGCCCTCCTGACAGAGGGGTCTTGGTGCTGGGGGCGGGCTTCTTTTATGGACCCTCCTTCCAAATGGTTTCCATTCTTCCCTTCCGAAGTCCTTCTGGGTCTCCTGGGCCCGATGCCAGCGTTGCCTCCCCAGGTCTAGTCAGAATCCCCTTTTCACCCAACAGTGTGTGCCAGGCCCCTACGTGATGCCAGGGATAGTTAGACAGGTTGGGGGGAGACCAGGACAGAGGGTGGGATGCACCCTGCCCTCTGGAGCTCACAGCCTAATGGGAAGATGCAGGGCCAGCTCCAAGTAAGGGAGATAAATATTCTTCTAGAACTGTGTGTGCAAAGCACTGGGGGCTTGAAGGAAGAAGGGGAGGGTGGGGTGGTGATCAGAGAAGGAAGAGTCCATGACTTCCTCCCCTAGACGTCCAGACATAAGATCTGGTGTGATGAGAAATAGGGAGGACATGGAAAGCAACACACACACACGCTGTGGCTCGTTTCCCCCACAGAACTAAGGCTACTTAATTTGAAGGACTATTCTTCAGTCTGAAATGATAGCCTTCCTGTTTGTTTTTTTTGGTGTTTTGATGTCCTTTCCAGGAGGTACTTGGTTGTTGTTGTTTTTATTGTACTTAAAGAGGACATAACATGAGTTCTGCTCTTGTAACAAAATGTTAAGTGTACGGCCCAGAATTGTTAACTGGATGCCCAGCGCTGTACGGCAGATCCTTAGAACTTAGTCCTCTTGCTTAACTGAAAGTCCACCCTCATTGATAGCAATTCCTCTCCTCTCAGCTCCTGTCAACCACCCTTCTCCTTTCTGCTTCTATGAGTTTGACTGTCCTAAGTACCTCTTGTAAGTGGAATCATACAGTATTTGTCCTTCTGTGACTGGTTGATTTCACTTAGCATGTCCTCAAGTTTTCATCGGTGTTTAACCTAAGATAAGATTTCCTTCTTTTCTGTGGCTGAATAGCATTTCATTGTACGTATCCACCACATTTTCTTTTTTTTTTAATGTGCAACTTTCAATTATTTATTTAAACATTTTATGTATTTTATTTAAGATTTTTATTTCTTTATTTATTTTTGGCTCAGTAGTTGTGGCACACAAGCCCAGTTGCCCATGTGGGATCCTCCCAGACCAGGGATTGAACCCAAGGCCGCTGAATTGGCAGGTGAACTCCCAACTGCTGGACTACCAGGGAGGTCCCACCACATTTTCTTCACTCTCATCCATCCATCAGTGGGCATGTGGGTTATTTCCAATCCTGTTGCAATGCTAGAGTCAACGTGGGGATGCAAATGTATTTTGGGGATCCTCCTGATTTCACTTCTTTTGGATATATATCCAAAGGTGCGATTGCTAGATCACATGGTATTTAATTTAGTTTGAGGAACCCCTATACTGTTTTCCCTAACAGCTGCACCATTTTACATCCGCACCAACAGTGCACAAGCGTTCCCTTCTTTACATCCTCCAACACTTGTTAACTCTTGTCTTTTCGATAATAGCCACTCTAACACGTGTGAGCTGACATCTTATTGTGGTTCCGATCTGCATTTACTTGATGATAAGGGATGTTGTACACCTTTCACAAGCTTGTTGACCATCTGAGGTCTCTGGAGAAAAGTCTGTTCAGGCCTTTTCTATTGTTTTTAAGACGTATTTGCTTATGATTTTATTTGTTTATGGCTGCGCTGGGTCTTTGTTGCTGCGCAAGCTTTTCGCTAGCTGTGGCGAGTGGGGGCTCCTCTCTAGTTGTGGTGCGCGGGCTTCTCATTGCTGTGGCTTCTCTTGTTGCAGAACATGGGCTCTAGAGCACTGGCTCAGTAGCTGTGACACAAGGGTTTAGTTGTTCTGAGGCATGTAGGATCTTCATGGAGCGGGGATCGAACCCGAGTGTCCTGCATTGGCAGTTGGATTCTTTACTACTGAGTCACCAGAGAAGCCCCCCCTTTGCCCATTTTTAAATTTGGTTATTTGGGTTTTTGCTTTTGAGTTGTAGGAGTTTCTTATCTATTATAATATATGAGTGCTATGTGCTAAGTCGCTTCAGTCGTGTCCGACTCTTTGCGACCCCATGGACTGTAGCCCGCCAGGCTCCTCTGTCTGTGGGATTCTCCAGGCAGGAATACTGGAGTGGGTTGCCATGCCCTCCTCCAGGGGAATCTTCCCAACCCAGGGATCGAACCGCATCTCTTACGTCTCCTACATTGGTAGGTGGGTTCTTTACCACTAGCTCCACCTGGGAAGATGATCATATATATGGCTCACAAATTTTTTCTGTAAGGTTGCTTTTTGTTGATTGTCTCTTTTGCTGTGCAGCAGCTTTTTGGTTTGATATAGACCCACTTGTCTATTTTTGCTTTTGTTGACTGTGCTTTTGGTGTCATACCCAAGAAATCATTGCCAAGACCAATGTTATGAAACTTTTCCCCTATGTTTTCTCCTAGCAGTCCCATAGTTTCAGGTCCTCCATTTAAGTCTTCAATCCATTTTGAGTCGACTGTATATGGTGGAAGATAAGGGTCTAGTTTCATCCTTTTGCACATGGATATCCAGTTTTCCCAGCACCATTCGTTGTTTGGTTTTAAGGGCCTACTTTGGCAGAATAACAAATTTTCAGTCCTTTGAAGGTTCCCTAAGGTTTCCTTAGAAATCTTACTGGTCTGTGAAATCCTGTGAGCCAGATTCTCATAACTTTATTATCATGACTAATTATATTTTAAAAACTAGGATGTGTGGTCCACTATACACATGCCTCTTATGAAGAGAGTGGGTCAGTCAGCAAGGTTCCAGAAAATCTGGGCCGTAGATAGGGTCCATGTCCTTGGTGGCCACATCCCAGTCTGACTGGTGGTTCATTCCTTCACCCCAATCAGACCGTGAGAGCTTTGGAGTTCACAGCTCTGCAGAGGAGGTGCTCATTAACATCTGTTCACTGCCTTGCAGCCAGGGGTGCCAAGATCAGAGAGGTGAAGCCCTTTGCCCACATCACAGAGTGGCTCAGGCAGAGGTGGCCCGGCCTGGGTCTCCAGGTCTCGAGCCAGCACTGTTTTGACTGCCGCGTTATCAGCATGTGTCTCTCTGCCTGCACTGAACAAAGCCTCCCTCCCCGTGTAGTTCAGGTTGGCTGACAAAGAGCTTTTTTCCTTCTGACCTGGAAAGCCTTGATACTGTCGAGATGGAGCTTGTGCCATCTCAGTGTGTCCCCCAGCGGCCAGCATGGCACCTGGCACACGAGAAGAACATGGTAACTGTCTGAACAAAGGGGTGACCGGCATCTCCAACTGGGAGCCAGAAATCAGAAAATTTAGATTCTATTTCCTGCCTGGCTGCAGATTTATGTGACACTGAACAGGTCCCTTCCTGTCCCTTGGCCTTAGTCATCTCATCTGTTAGTAATAACAGCAACAATCATAATAGATAACATGTAATGAGTGCCTCATATGTGCCAGGTACTATGCAAGCCACTTTTTTTCTTTTTCAAAAAAAATCATGCACTTTATTTTTTAAAAATTTTATTTATTTTTTGATTGCACTGGGTCTTCATTTCTGTGCTTGGGCTTTATCTAGTTGCAGCAAGCGAGGGGCTGCTCTTCGTGGTAGTGCACAGGCTTCTCACTGCAGTAGCCTCTCTTGTGGAACACAGGCTCTAGGGGTGTAGGCTTCAGTAGTTGTGGTGCACGGGCTTAGTTGCTCTGCAGCATATGAAATCTTCCCGGACCAGGGATCGAACCTGTGTCCCCTGCACTGGCAGACAAATTCTCAGCCACTGTGCCACCAGGGAAGTCTGCTAACTGCGTTTATAGGTAGAAACCCATTTACTCTTCCCAGTCACCCCCAGAGGTAGATATTATGATACGTCTGGAATACAGATGAGGAAACACTAGCCCAAAAGGCTTGTCCAAGTTCACACGGTTAGTTAGAAAGACAGCAGGAATTCAAGAGCAGACAGGCTGATCCCAGAGATCACCTCATCACTAGATGATACTGCGTGTTAGAAGATTTATCTTTTCTTGCTCAGAAATGCAGTGATTCTTTGAGATACAGAAAGTGGCAGCCGTTTCAATTCTGGGCCTTTGGCAAAATGTTTCTGGTTGAGTTCCTGTAGACTTTGTTAAATAGCAACTGTGCAGATCTCTTCCTGGGAGGAAGGCAACTGTTAAGACAGGGTTACATGTCTATCACAGGGTTATAATGATAATAATTTCTATATTGACTCTGTTGAAATGATAATATTTGAGATATATTGGGTTAAATAAAATACATTATTAAAATGAAATTCACCTGTTTCTTTTTACTTTTTTTTTTAACAACACTGGTATTTATTCTGAAAGGTAATTGTGTGTTCCAAGTAGCATAACAACTTCTAACATGATCTCTAAACCTCTAGGAATAACTAATGGTTCTGAACCATGCTTTGGAAAAGCATTTCCAGCTGTCTGCGTGGGATTTATCTCTGTTCCACCATTGGTAATAGGTGCACTTGTTGCTGAAGGAACTTTAAATTCTTTCGCTGCAAACTTTAAGACTGTTGTGAAAGGCATATTTTTGGGAACACTGAGTACTCTGTAAGGCAGCCTTGGGTCCAAGGTCAGTGTGATCTTAAAGGAAACTGTGGTGGAACCAGCCTGGACAAACACCCCATACCAACTCCCTCTTTTTCCTTTTTTTGCTGTGGCTACTAGAAAATTGTAAATTGCACGTGTGGCTGACATTCTATTCCTATTGGACAGTGCTGCTGTAGCCGCGCTGGCTTTCCTTCAGCTCCTGCAGGGCGCCAAGCTCTTCCCAGCCCCTGGTCCCTCTTCCCCGAAGCTCTTCTCCACCCCCTTCTCAGCTGCCCCCCCCCCCCCCCCCACCTGACCACATGCCTCCATTGCAGGACCACAGAGAACCCTTCTGTTTGCATGTTTGTTTGTTTGTTTAAGCATTTTTCTCTTTCTGGCTGTGCTGGGTCTTCATTGCTTTCTCTAGTTGCCACAAACAGTGGTGCATGGGATTCTCATTGCGGTGGCGCCTCTTGTTGCAGAGCATGGGCTGTAGGGCACTTGGGTTCAATAGTTGTGGCGCACGGACTTAGTTGCCCCGGGGCATGTGGGACTTCTCAGGCCAGGGATCGAACCTGTGTCCCCTGCACTGGCAGATAGAGTCCTAACCACTGGACTACCAGGGAAGTCCTGTTGGCATATGTTTTTCATCTTTCTCCCCCCGGATGGTGTGCAGACTCCGGAGGCTCTGTATTCAGTCCAATACCTAGGTCCTCGTTGGTCGGGGAAGGCCCATGGTCAGACGGAGGCCTCAGTTCAAGGGAAGGATGAGAGCTGGCCCACACTCCCCCACTTGGAGGTGGGGGCAGGGGTCTTAGGGCTCCTCCTGCTGTTGGCCAGGGTTTCACTGAAGCAGGAGTAGGTAGTCAGTGGCTCTGAGCAGAACACACGGGCTGTAAAGGGGCTTTGGGGTTTTCGTGGGGTGCTGGGAACCTGCTGCCTGCGTAGACCCCGGGCTGCAGAGCCACCCAGGCTTCGTGAGAACTCAGCTGGCAGCCGGGTTAGCTGCCACCGTCTGCCAGGTCCTCAGGAAACGCCAGAGCAGCCCCAGAGGACTTGGGCTTTGCTGGGGTTCCCCAGGGTCTGTCTCAGCTCTGCTGCTCACCAGCACGGTGACCTCAACGGGTCACTCAGCTCCCCTCCAGATGAGTCTTGGCTTGCTGCCTGGGGCCGGTGAGGACACGGGGAGGGCTGTCCTCCCTCAAGCGCCGACGGGGCATCATGTGGGAACACACAGATGCGCAGGCCACCCCAGTGTCCTTGTGCCCAGCGCTCCCTCCCTGCCGTCAGCCACCCCTGCAGGGCGCTGGCCACCATGGGGACAGATGCAGTGCATGGCCTCCGTTCCTGAGCAAGACCCCCACCTCCTACTACGCGAGGACCACCAGGTCACCACCCCATTCTGTGTTCTCATCCCGAGGACGCCGACCACGGCAGGATCTGGAGGAGGAGGCGGCACCACCGTTTCTGTGAAGAGTCCTGTGGGTTTTAATTGGCCACAAGCTCAGAGGGAGCCCACGGGTGACCTGATTGCTAAAATAGCCGGGGAGGAGGACAGAAGCTTCCAGAACCGGGAGGAGGTGGCAGAAAGGAAGTGAGGGCACTGTTCTTGGAACTGGTCCCCCTCTGGAGAGCAGGGCCTCTCCCCTCTGGAAACCTCTGCTAGTCCAGCCCCTGTGGGTGAGAGCAGGGTGGCACAAAAGCAGGTGCCTGCCAGCTGCAGGGCTGGGCCACTGGGGGCAAGGTGAGTGCCGCTTTCTGACTCTCCATTCTTCTCCAAACGCTGCTCTTGAATGAATCCAGACAGCTTTTCTAAGACAGGGCCAGCGCCCCTGGGCCTTTGCCGCTTGGGTTAGAAGCAGCCAGGAGCATTGGGGTTGGAAGGGCCCCAGGGGGCCAGGGGGCTCAGGCGCTCCAGTCCCACACGAGGAAGCTGGGAGCCTGCCTGAAGACAACAAGGGCCAGCTCTCCTTCAGCGCTCCTACTCTCTGAAAGAAACGCAAAGAACAAAGAAGACAGCTTCTCTCATACTAGATAATGAACGTTCTGATTCTCAGCCCTGGGGGGTATCATCTCCCAGTATCCCCAGCCAGGAAATTTACAGACCCTTCTGGAGGGCCTGCTGGGGGGAGCCTGGGCCCCAAGAGGGCAGCGTCCCCTTGCTGGTTCCTCCAGGGGCTGGGGTGGCTGGTGAATCCCCTGACCCATGGCGAGGACAGAGTCCAGCGGCCCCCAGCTTGGTGTGGGAGAAAGGGGGCAGGTGGGGAGGTGGGCTTGGGCTAGAGCAAGCCCCGACTCTGCTTTTTGTTTTATGTCTAATTATAAAAGCAATTCGTACTCATTGTAAAATTTGGGAACTACAAAAAGGTAGAAAGGAGAAAATGAAAGTCATCCGTCATCCCAGTGCTCAGAGATAACACTTGCCGTTTTGTTGTAGTTCTCTCCAGTCCTGTTTGTCTGCATGGGTCACACATACGTATATTAGCGTGTGTTTTAATTGTAACCGTACTCTATAGCTGACTTCCCCCTCCTCCCCCCGCCCCACATTACATTATATTGTGAACACTTTTTCACAGCATTCAAATTTCCTTTAAAGTTATTTAATGGCTGTATAATATTCTATTAATAATTTATTTAGCCATTCTCCTCCTTTTTAATTCTTCTCTTTTGACTCTCTTTTTTTTAACCAAAGGAATTGGGCAGTTTTAAAACTTCCACTTAAAAATATAAACCCAGCTTTTCAGCTGCCGAGATGGAGCGACCCTGAGCCATGCTGTCTGCTAGTCGGACTGAGAGGGACCCTTGATTTAACATCTCCGAGCAACGGCAAAGGATGAGCATTTGGAAAAAATAAACAATAAAACCTAGCAGCACCACCGGGGAGGGTGAGGAAGAGGGCTTCTCTCTGTGCCCGGAGCCATGTGGGTGTGCCCATCCTCTGGGCAGCGTCCCGGGGTGCCAGCTGGAGGAAAGGGTTGGGCCGTTTGCTGTTCACCCTCTGCTTGTGATGAGCTGACGTATGAACTCGGGCAAGTCCTCTTACGGCTCCGTATCTCCTCTCCCTAGGCTGTAACGTGGGCCTGACGCTGGAATGGCTGGAATAGAACCCCATAATGGTGCCTCTGACCCAGCACTGCCTCACTAGGGACCAAAGGAACCAGGGCTTGGTGGGCCCTGGGTGGCCTCAGCAAGGAACCTTTGCCCTGTAAGAGCCATGGACCCTCTCCCGGCTCTCAGATTCTCTGCCAGGTCCCCGGCCCCAGAAGTGTGTGGCTACCCCCTGAATTGCTGGCCCTTGGCATTCCAGTTGTCCAGATCGAATGACTCCAGACCCCTTGGAATAGCCCTGGCCTCCCCAGGGCCCTGATTTAGTCCCTAGCAAAGCACTTATCGGGCTTCCCTGCCTTTTCCAAATCCCTGCTCAGCAGCCCAGAACCAGGCCTCAGTATGACCCATAGAGAACCCTGAGGTCTGCTGCCTCCCCCAGCCCTTCCTGAGAAATTCCCCTTTGTAGTTGGGGCTCAGGAGTCATGCAAGCAGGGTTTTTTGGGGATTCAAAGCTGGACATTCTAGAATGTATGCTTCAGGAGGGCAGGAACCATGTACCCTCAGAGCCCAGCACTGGGCCTGGCCTGCAGTAGACCCTCAGTAACTACTAGCAGATCGAGGCCAGCAGGGGCCTCTGACTGCTTTGCTTCTCCTTTCCATCCTGCCCTGCCAGGCACGAGCTCTGGGAGAGCAGAGATCAGTCAAGTCTACCTGAGTCCTTGTGCCCAGCAAAGACAGTGGCTCATGAAGAGGGTCCACGAATGCACAGAGGAACCGAGACCGGACAGATGGATAAGTTATGTCCCAAGAGAGTCAGAGCTCACGATGCCGGCCCTACCTTCTCCCCACCTCTTCCATATGGGTCCCTTCCCTCCCACTGAAGGGTCCCTTCCTCTGTCCCTCCTTGGTTGAAACTGAGGCTTGCTGGCTGTGTGACTTTGGACAAGTCACTTAACCTCACAGAAACTCCATTGCCTTTTCTGTAAAATGGGGCTGATATTGAAAGCATGGGGAGGCTTCGGTGGCTAGCACAGTCAGTGCCTGGCAGGCGGCCATCACTCAGGGAGAAGCGGCCCCTCCTGTGGACAGCAGTCTGGCCTCTCTAGCGATGTGAGCCCCATAATACCAGCTGGCTGGCTGCTGACCAATGAAGTGTAGAAGATGCTCTCGGGCAGAGGTCGTGGAGGGTTCTGGATCCCAAGAGACCTGGCAGCTGTCCCTGGCACTTCGCCCTTGGGTGTCCTCTCTCCTGCTGGGAGCGTAGGTTGCGGGGGCCCGGTCGGGAGGGGGGCCACTCCTTTGGAGAGCAGCGGGAAAGAGGCTGGCTGTACCTCCTCCCCAGGATTTGGCACCCGTCACCCCTGGGGCAGGCCAGGGACAGCAGCTGCGTGATAGAGACTCAAGGTCCTCTCGGCCCCGTCACTCCACTCTCTTGGCTTCCAGGCTTTAAAATGGGGGGAAATACAGCCAGACTGAAGATTTATAAGCCTGTTGAAAGCAGCAAATGAGAGGGTGTCCATGAAAGTGGCTGCTGTCACGCATGCTCCCGAAATTATAATACAATCACTAGCTCGACTAGGAGCTGGTCCACAGAGGCGGGCACATGCCCACCCCCTCAAGGCTGCAAGAGGCTGCTGTCCCTCCCGCACAGGTGCTGGAGGGCGTGGGCAGCTGACTTCCTCCCTCAGCTTCTGCGTCCACATTTGCGAAGTGAGGGCAGCCTCCCTCCAGGGATCCTGTGAGGAGTCGCTGAGGCTATATACACGAGGGGCCTGGCTAAGTCCCGACTCAAGGATAGTGACTGTTCCGGGGGCCTCTGCAGCCACGTGGCTCGCAGGATCTTCCCCGACCAGGGATTGAACCCCAGGCCACCACAGCAAAAAACCAGAATCCTAACCATTAGGCCACAAGGGAAGTCCTCCCTGGCCTTCACTTTGCCTACCTGTAATATGAAGATGACAGTCCCACCCACCCTTTAGGTCATCTGCTGATGGTGGTGGTGGCTCAGTCGTGTCTGACTCTTGCAACCCCATGGACTGTAGCCTGCCAGGCCCCTCCGTCCATGGGATTTCCAGGCAAGAACACTGGAGTGGGTTGCCATTGCTTTCTCCAGGGGGTCTTCCCAACCCAGGGATTGAACCCATGTCTCCTGCGTTGTAGGCTGATTCTTTATCATCTGAGCCATGAGGGAAGCCCCAGGTCATTTGGAGTTCTCAATAAAATGAACCACAAGACCCCCTTCTCCCAGCTCCAACCAGCATGCGTGCCTAGCATGCAGAAAGTGCCCATTTATCTTTTTGCATGGGAATCTTGCTGGTGGTAGCAAAGCCAGGCAGGGTGAGAACCTGCCCCACACCTCCCCACCCCCACCCTCTGCCTGCAGCTCTCCTTCTTGGCCCACGATAGGAGACTTGGACAGATGGGAGCAGTGTGACCTCCTTCCAGCTTGCCAGGCCAAACTGCGTGCCCAGCATCTTTGGAGCACGAGGCCAGCATGATGGCCTGGCAGCAGCTGCCGCCTGCAACCCGAAGGTGGCCAAGTGTCCAGGCTGGGCCTTGGGGTCTTGGTTAGGCCTGGTCTTCTCCTGCCCGGCCCCTGGGCCATCTCCCAGCTGCTCCAGGGCCATCTCAATCTCCCTTTCTGCTCACACAGTGCCAGAGCTGCAGGGAAATATCCGAGACCCAGTAAAAAGCTTTTTATTCTTATTTTTTTCTGGCTGTAAAAGTAATTCTGTTCATTTCAGGGAAAAAAAATAGAATAATATAAAAAAAGAGCACCCCAAATTTCAAACTTCCGACGGTTTTTCTGCATATCCACATATAGAGGTAGAGAGTTTTTACAAGAATGGAATCCTACAATACTCAATTTTTAAAAATTGGAATGAGTATATTTTTAATTTAAAAAAAATTTGAAATTATACCCTTTAAAAAAGTATTTACTTATTTATTTCTGGCTGTACTGGGTCTTTACTGCTGCTTGGGCTTTTCTCTAGTTGCAGCGAGCAACTAGTTGTGGTACACACGCTTCTCATTGTGGTGGCTTCTTTTGTTGCAGAGCACGGGCTGTAGGGCACACGGGCTTCAGTAGTTTTGACATACAAGCTCAGTAATTGTGGCGCACGGGCTTTGTTGCTCTGTGGCATGTGGGATCTTTCCGGACCAGGGATCAAACCCCTGTCTCCTGCATTGGCAGGCAGATTCTTTACCACTGAGACAGCAGGGAAGCCCTACTTTATTTTTTAAATCTTTTTTAAAAAATTTATTTATTTATTTGACTGCATCAGATTTTAGTTCCGGCATACAGGATCTTTCGATGTGGCTCTCCGACTTCTCTAGTTATGGTGCTTGGGCTTAGCTGCCCTGTAGCCTGTGGGATCTTAGCTCTCCAGTCAGGGATCAAACCCTTGTCCCCTGCACTGGGAGGCAGATTCTTAACCACTGGACCACCAGAGAAGTCCCTTTTAAATCTTTCTATTGTAAAATATGACACATACAGAAAGACTACGTAAAATGCTTGCTCAGCTCGACATATTATAAGGCAAACACCCTTGGAACCTCTGCCCAGGTTAAGAACTCTGTCCATGCCCGAGAAGTCCTCAGTGTGCCCCATCTCAGTCACGCTCCCTACCCCCCCCCCCCCAAAAGTTTCCATTATCCAGATTTTTAAGGTGATCACTTTCTTGCTTGTTATCACTCAAGTGTGCATCCCTAGATGCTGTGCTGTGCTTAGTCGCTCAAGCGTGTCTGACTCTTTGTGACCCCATGGACTGTAGCCCACCAGGCTCCTCTGTCCACAGAATTCTCCAGGCAAGAATATTAGAGTGGGGAGCGATTCCCTTCTCCAAGGGATCTTCCTGACCCAGGAGTCGAACCGGGGTCTCCTGCACTGCAGGTGGATTCTTTACCAGGTGAGCTACCAGGGAAGACCTAGATGCTATAATTTTGCTTTAAAAAAAAAATCTTGTCTTTTAAGTCCCTTTATTATTTCTTATTTTTTAAAAGATTTATTTATTCATGGCAGCACGGAGTCTTTGCTGCTGTGCCTGTGCTTTCTCTAGCTGTGGCAAGCAGAGCCTACTCTTCTATGCAGTGTGCGGGCTCCTCACTGCAGTACTTCTCTTGTTGCAGAGCACAGGCTCCAGGGCGTGTGGGCTTCAGTAGTTGTGGTGCACGGGCTTAGTTGTTCTGAGGCATGTGGGATCTTCCCGGACCAGGGATTGAACCCGTATTCACCACATTGGTAGGTGGATTCTTTATCACTGAGCTACCAAGAAGCCCCAAGTCCCTTTAATCTACAGATTTACTTTTGTAACTTGTTTTAAAAAATTTTTAAAAATCTTGGCAGTGTTTCCTGGGCCTTGTCCTTGTGATTCTCATTTTAATGAATCCATTGTTCCATCCCAGGGATGAACATAACCAACTCATTTCCCTACTGATGGACACTTAGGTTATTCTCACAGTTTTGCCGTTACATATAATACTGTGATGGAAAGCTTTTTGCATATGTTTTTGTGTACTTGAACTCCCTAGAAGGAGTTTCTGGAAGTATTATTGTGGGTCCAAAGGATAGGCTCTTTTTTCAGATATGATGCACATGCCATATGTATGTGTGCGCACTGTGTCGTGTCTGACTCTGTGCGACCCCATGGACTGTAGCCCGCCAGGCTCCTCCGTCCATGGGATTCTCCAGGCAAGAACATTGGAGTGGGTTACCATTTCCTTCTCCAACATACCATGTAATTCACCCATTTAAAGCATACAATTCAGTGTTTTTTAGCACATGCTGAGTTGTGCAACCATCACCACCGTCAATTTTAGAACATTTTCACCATCCCATGATGGACCCCACTCCCATTTTCCCCAGTCCTCTCCACCTGTCTTAGGCAGCCACTCCCATAAAACACAATCTTCTTGGGACTCCCCTGGCAGTCTAGTGTTTGAGACTCCATGCTTGCAATGCTGGGAGCACAGATTTGATTGGGAAACTAGAATCCCACATGCCATGTGGCCCCCCTAAAAAGACAATTTTCTTTGTACCTCTCTGGATTTGCCTGTTCTGGACATTTCCTATAAATGAAATCATACCACGTGTGACCTTTGTAACTGACTTTCAGTTAGCTTAATGTTTTCAAGGTTTATCCATGTCATACATGCATCAGACTTAATTCCTTTTTATTGGTGAACAATATTCCATTACATGGTCATACCACAGTTTATTTATCCATTCATCAGTCTATGGACATTAGAATTGTTTCTGCTTTTAGCTTTTATGAATGTAAACATTCATGTAAGTTTTTGTGTAAATGTATGTTTTAATTTCTCTTGGATATATATCTCCTAGGTGTGGAATTGTTGGGTCATATGCTAATTCTTTGTGCCAATACTTTGGCCACCTGATGCAAAGAACTGACTCATTGGAAAAGACCCTGGTGCTGGGAAAGATTGAAGGCAGGAGGAGAAAGGGACGACAGAGGATGAGATGGTTGGATGGCATCACTGACTAGATGGACATGAGTTTGAGCAAGCTCCAGGAGTTGGTGATGGACAGGGAGGTCTGGCGTGCTGCAGTCCATGGGGTCGAAAAGAGTTGGACACGACTGAGCTACTGAACTGAACTGATGTTAATTCTGTTTAACCTTTTGAAGAACTGCTAGATGATTTTCCAAAGTGGCTGCATCTTTTTAAATTCCTTCCAGTAGTATGTGAAGGTTCTGATTTCTCCACATCCTTGCCAACACTTGTTATTATCTGTTTCTTTTTAATAGGCAACCAAGTGGTCATGAAGTAGTATCTGGTGGGTTTAACTTGCATTTCCCTGATAGCTAATGATATTTAGCACCTTTCATGAACTTAAAGGCCATTTATATACATCTTCTTTGGATCAATGTCCAGTCATCATTTGTCCATTTTTAAATTAGCTTATTTGTCTTTTATTATTGAGCTGTAAGAGTTCTTTATATAGTCTGGTTATGATTCCTTATCAAATACATGATTTTCAAATATTTTCTCCCATTCCATGGGTTGTCTTTTACTTTCTTAATGATATCCTTTGCAGCACAAAAGTTTTTTTATTTTGATGATGTCCAGTTTTTTCAATTTTTTTCCTTTTGTTTCTGTGCTTCTGATGTCATATTTAAGGAACTCTTGCCTAATACTAGGTCATGAAGAGTTATGGCTATGTTTTCTTCAAAGAGTTTTACAGTTTTAATTCTTCCATTTGGGTCTAAGATTCATTTTGAGTAAATTTTTGTGTAGGGTGTGAGGAAGGGGGTTTCCCTGGTGGCTCAGTGGTAAAGAATCCACCTACCAATGCAGGAGACACAAAAGATATAGGTTCAATCCCTGGATTGGGAAGATCCCCTAGAGCAGGAAATGGCAATTCACCCCAGTATTATTGCCTGGGAAATCCCACGGGTAGAGGAGCCTGGGAGGCTACAGTCCCTGGGGTTGCAGAAGAGTCGGACATGACTTAGCAACTAAACAGCAACAAACAACAACTGGTTGTCCCAGCACCATTTGTTGAAAAGACTGTGCTTTCCCCCATTGAACTGTCTTGGTACTTTTGTTGAAAATCAATTAACTGAAAATGTGAGGCTTTATTTTTGAACTCTCAATTCTATTCCATTCATCTTACATGTCTATCCTGATGCCAGTACCACTCTGTTTTGATTACTGTAGCTTTGTAGAAAGTTTTAAAATCAGAGGTGTGAGTCCCCCAACATTGTTCTTCCTTCAATATTATTTTGGCTATTTGGGGGTCACAAATTTTCATATGAGTTTTCAGCTTGTCAATTTCTGCAAAGGCGCAAATTGAAATTTCGATGGGGATGGTGTCGAATCTGAAGATCGATTTGGGGGGTCTTGCCATCTTAATGATATTAGACCTTCAGATCCATGAACATGGGATGTTTTTCCATTTGTTTAGGTCTTCTTTAACTTCTTTTAATAATATTTTATCGTTTTCATAGTATGAGTTTCATACTGCCTTTGTTTGGTCCTTTATATTTTATTCTCTTTGATGCTAGTGTAAATGGAGTTGTTTTCTTAGTTACATTCTTGAAGTGTTCATTGCAAATGCATAGGGATGCAGTTGATTTTTGCATATTCCACTTCTATCCTTCAACCTTGCTGAAATTGTTTATTATTCTAATCTTTTTGGGTGGATTCTTTAGGATTTTCTATATATATTAGTCACCTGAAAATAGAGAGAGTCTTATTTTTTTCCTTTGCAATCTTAATGCCTTTCTTTTCTTGCCTGAGTGCCCTGGCTGGAACTTCCAGTACAGTGCTGGACAGAAATGGTGAGAGTGGATATTCTTGTCCTGTTTTTGATCTCAGGGGGAAAGCACCCACCCAGTCTTTCACCATTAGATGCAGTACTCGCTGTAGGAAGGCTCATTTTAAGATTTCCTGGGAGGTTGGCTGGGTATAGTCTTACCGCTAGTGTGTATGAGAAGGATCTCAGTCCCCTTGCCCCTCGCCAACATGGTAGCCCCAGGTTTTAGAGGTGAGGACCCCAAGGCCAGGGAGGGGAAGTGTTGCATGCCCCATGACACAGTTGCTCAGCTGCCTTCCATCCAGCTGTCCACAGTCACTGGAGAGTCAAGCCTGCTAGATACTTAACCTTCCTTCCCCTAGAAGAGATGCCTTGAGACCGACCAAGGGCAGCCACCAGTACAGAGGGAAGCCTGGGTTCTGTTCTTGGCTTGACCGCTAAATTTCTGTATGATCTTGGGCAAGTAGCTCTATCCTCCCTTCCCTGGGCCTCGGTGTTTCCGTCTGTGCAGTGGGAGAGGTGAGCCACTCAAGTCCTCCAGTTTCTGACTACCCACCCCTAAACCCACAGCTGCTTCGGCCGCTCCCCAGGAATACCACCAGAGGGCGCCCCAGACCAGCATTTGGCCCAACTCCTGTGCAGGTGGCCCCAGGGAGGCTGAGAGGCAGGACATGTTTTCCTGGAACCGCTAGTAGTTACCCATCCCTCTGGCTTAGCAGGGATCCCTGAGGAGGGAGAATGGAGACATTACCTCCAAAGCCAGCAACCTTGCACTCATCTCTGCCTGCTCTGCGTTGGCCACATAAGGCCCAGACGTCCCAGTGTCAAGGCCAACAGCCTTGAGTTTCTCAACCTCAGGTTTCCACTGTCTCTAGGCCTCTTACGGGTAATGCACCCTTGCCCCACCGCATTACCCAGCAGTAGGGAGCCCCTATCCAGGGAGTGCCTGGCCACCTGGAAGGGACACCTCACAGCCCGTTTTGCATATGGATGGATTCACAATGGGGGCCCTGGACAGTGTAATGTCAGAAACCACAGTATCTGGACCCCCGGATACCTCACATGGCAGACCCCAGGACTGCAGAAATCAGGACCATGGACCTTAGGGACCACCTGGCACTTCCCAGAGCAGAGTGTCTGACCCTGTTTGTGAAGGATTCTCCTGAGAACACCAGAGGGGCTCCATCAGGCCCCCTCCAGACTTTCCTAATGCTGACCAGACCCTCAAACAGAAGCAGAACCTTTGCTTTTTATTTATTGCTGGGTCTTCGTTGCCACGCGTGGGTTTTTCTTTAGTTGCGGCAAGTGGGGGCGCTACTCTCCATTGCAGTGCGCGGGCTTCTCATTGCGGTGGGTTCTCTTGTTGCAGAGCATGGGCTGTAAGGTGTGTGGGCTTCAGTAGTTGCGGCTTTGGGGCTCTAGAGCAGAGACTCAGTAGTTGTGGCACATGGGCTTAGTTGCCCCGTGGTATGTGGGATCTTCCCGAACCAGGGATTGAACCCATGACCCCTGCTTTGGCAGGCAGATTCTTTACCTCCGGACCACCAGGGAAGCCCGTTACTTGTGTTTCTCTCTCCCCTTGCAGACTGGCCCCCTTGAAGGGCAACAGTGATTCTCCCCTTCTCCTCAGTTCCCTCCGTGGTAGCTGGTTCATGACGTGGGGTCCCACCCGAAGCTGGGGCCTGCCTCTGCTCACCACAGGGCTCTGGGCCACTTGCTGAGCCTTCCTGAGCTTTCCGTTTTCGTCTCTGCTGCTCTGCTTCCCTCAGAAGGTTGTCGGGGTCAGGGAGGATGTGAGAGCCCTGGTGTGAAGTGTGATGGTCCTCAGAGCACGGCGCTGCCCGCGGAGGTCATGTGGAGGTGAGGCAGGCGCCAGGCCACACCCGCCCGCCTGCCCCAGTTTTCCGATAACAATGGCCGACAGTTCCTGGGCCTGTTCCATGGCCCGGACACCGTGCAGAGCATCTCACCCAGACTCTCTCTCTCTCTCGATCCCCTCTGGGAGCCTTCGAGTAGGCAGCATGACCTCCCCTGGCTGTGCAGACAGGGCCACCGAGGCACACGGCAGTTAAGCTATGTTGCCTGAGGTTTCACACTTGACCGATGGTGGAGCTTGGACCCTGGCGTCCGGCCTCCAGAGCCCAGGCTCTTAGGTACTGAGCCTCCTGGTTAAGCCAACACAGGGCAGAGAGAGGCAGCCCTGGGGTCCTCGTGCACACTCTCTAGGAACCTTCAGGGGTCAGAGAGCATTTGCTCCGATCGGCCTTTTCCAGCACTGAAGCACTGAGGCCCAAAGGAGAGCTTCCCTTGGTCTCTCTCACGCCCACCAGGCATCTGAGGCAAAGCAGGAGCCTGGCAACATCTGCCGGAAACCTGGGTGATGCCTAAGCCTGTGAGTCTCAGCATCTACGATTCTATAAACTGTCCTGGGGCCTCGTTCCCAGCAGCCGGCCAGTGTCAGGGTTGGACTCCTCTGCCCAACTCTGGGGTCTTGCAGGGAGGGGGTGATAGGAGATTCAAGGGCTCAAAATGATGCCCACCCACCAGGCTCCTCCTCCCCAACGCCCAGGCCCTTATCAGGAAAGCAATTTGGGTTGGTGGGGAGGGGAAGTCCGAGGCCCCGGGCAAGGTGGGGAGGAGAGATAGGGAAGTGGGGAGGGGGTCACGGGGCTCCTGCTGGGAGGCCCAGAGCCAGCACCATCCTTGCTGGCCCGGCCCCATGACACGGTTCCAGGGCTGCCCCTGCCTTCCACCCTTGCCAGGCAAGACGCCCGCACCTTTAATTAGCAAGCAGCAGCCTCTCCCCGATTCATCACAGTCACTGTTTAATTAGCCGCACACAAGGCACCCCTACCCGCCTTCCAGCCCTGGGCTGAGTGGCCTGCCTCTCTCACGGAGGCTGCCACCACCTCATCGTGTCCCCTGTCACCACCACCCGCCCCCCCCATCCTTATTCAGCTCCGCAGAATGGAGGATGGGGCGGGCACGCCTGGATGAAGCCTCAAGGAGATTCTGGGCACTGACACTTGTATTGAAGGCATCTAGCAAACATTATTAGGGCCTTGGGTCTGTGCCGGGCTGGCGCTGGGCGGAACCCAGGCTGGACTGGGTTGACCGTCCCAACTCTGTGTGACGGCTGGGGACAGTTTTTCCCTTTGTGTTGCTCCTACCCCACATCCGGAAAGGGACGGTCCCCGTTTTCCTGTTCTCCCTGCCCCAGAGCCCAGCAGGCTCCCCAGAGAAGGCTGACCCTCCGGGATGGAGGGGGTGTCCATCCTCCCACCTACTCCTCCTAGCCGCAGATCCCGGAGGCCCAGGGCAGAGGGGGGTGCTGGGGGGTCTCTCCCCACTCCACATCTGCAGGGCCCTGGGAGTCAGGGACACACGATTGAGCCCATAGTGTGTGGCTGAAGCAGGCGCTCTGTTTCCCGGGAGCAGGGCGGGGCTGGTGGCCCTGGCAGTGACACCCCACACCCTTCCTGAGGAGCCAGGGCAGCTGCCGCCGGGGGCACCAGCTGGAGCGGGGAGGCTCAGGTTCCAGCCCAGCCCTGCGCTCGGGTCCATCTGTGGCTTCAGGCAAGTCAGCCATACTGGGGCCTCAGCGTCCTGGGTGCCGACAGAAGGGTGCCAACCCTCCAGCTCTGATGCGGATGGACGAAGGACGGAGAGGATCCGCTTTTATTCTGGTTCCGGGAGGAGGTGCCCGAGCCCGTCCACCCTGGGCTGACCGTCTGTGTGGCCTCGGCCTCCACCGAACTGGGCTGGCCTCAGCTTCCCCATGAGTAGCCACTGCCTCGTGGGTTGTCGTGGGATAAAGGGATTTACAGTGTTTAGTGCGCTTGGAACAAGAGCAGGTCCTCAGGCATCATGGCTGTTTTTTACCATTATTTCCCCTCCTCTTATCAATCAGTATTAATTGCCAGGTGAGGAAATGGCAAACCACTGCATTATTCTTGCCTGGGAAATCCTACGGACGGAGGAGCCTAGTGGGCTACAGTCCGTGGGTTGCAAAGAGTTGGACACGGCTGAGCAACTGAGCACCATGGTGAGGGTGTTGGTGGAGAGTGAGTGAGGCAATCTCCCTGCATTCAGTTTTCCTTCCAGTGGGGGAGGCAGCTGAAAACAAGTAGTCAATAAAGGGAAAGTGTAATTTCATCTGAATTAAATCTGCAGTTTAGTTAATGGTAACACACTGGTGTTAATTTCTTCGTTTTGACAGATGTACCACCATTAGGTAACGAGCTGACATCAGGAAAACTGGGTGAAGGATGCATAGGAACCCTCTGTACTGTCTTTGCAACTTTTATGTGAATTTAAAACTAGTCCCTAAAAAAAGAGCTTATTCAAAACTACAATTTGGGGGCTTCCCTGGTGTCTTGGTGGTAAAGAATCTGCCTGCCAATGCAGGAGACATGGGTTTGATCCCTAATCTGGGAAGATCCCACATGCCATGGAGCAACTAAGCCCATGTGCCACAACTATTGAGTCTGCGTTCTAGAGCCCAGGAGCTACAGCTACTGAGCCTGCGTGCTTCAACTACTGAAGCCCACACCTCCAAGAACCCAAGCTCCACAACAAGAGAAGCCACTGCAGTGAGAAGCCTGTGCACTGCAACTAGAGGGTAGCCTCCTCTTGCAGCAACTAGAGAAAAGCCCAAGCAGCCACAAAGACCCAGCACAGCCAAAATTAAAACAAAAACAAAACAAAACATTTTGGGGCAATGGTAAGTAACATGAAGAAGATAAACAGGGGCAAGAGATAGAGGAGGGGGTGGGGGCCATTTCAGAAATGGTGCTTTTCTCAGAGGAGGCCAGCAGTTGTGAGTAATTGTGTGATGAGAAGATCGGGGGAGGGCTGGCCAGGAAGGAAGAGCAGGTGCAAAGGCCTGGAGGCAGGAATTGGCCTGGGAGGCTTGAGGCCCGCCTGCAGGGTAGGAGGGGGCTTGGTGGCCAGAAATGAGCTCCAGGATCTTGGCAGCTTTCCTTCAACATCATTTTTCCCTTTCAGAGGACAGGAGGACTGGGCCGGGAACTGTATCTGACCCTTTCCACGAATTAGCACCTCATTAGAGCTTCCCTGGTGTCTCAGATGGTAAAGAATCTGCCTGCAGTGCAGGAGACAGGGGTTCAGTCTCTCAGTTGGGAAGATCCCCTGGAGGAGGGCATTGCAATGACACTCCAGTATTCTTGCCTGGAGAATCCCATGGACAGAGGAGCCTGGCAGGCTACAGTCATGGGGTCACAAAGAGTCCGACATGACTAAGTGACTAACACACACTGTGATAATTATTTAGGCTTTCCTTGTGGCTCAAATGGTAAAGAATCTGCTTGCACTGCAGGAGACCCAGGTTCAATCCTTGGGTCAGGAAGATCCCCTGGAGGTGGGCATGGCAACCCACTCCAGTATCGTCTGGAGAATTCCATGGACAGAGGAGCCTGGAGGGCTACAGTCAGGGGTCACAGAGAGTCAGACACATCTGAGTGACTAACACTTTCACTTTCACACTTTAGTTCTTACGGTTACCCCAGGAGACAGCAGCATCTCACTTACAGGTGAGATGGTGGAGAACAGAGGCTCAGCCTACATCCCATGGTAAAAGGGACAGGCCTGTGCTTGGAAGGAGAGACCTTATAGCCCTTGAGGCTGTGCTAGGGACTTGCTGGGAGACAGGAGTGGGCTAAAAGGCAGGGCCTGGAAGAGGCCCAGGTGTGGCTACAGAGGGGTGGGCCAAGCAGGAAGGGAGCACCGGAGAGATGGGGTCTCTGGCCTGCACAAGGCTGTGGGTCAGGGCAGGAAGCATCTTTGTACAATAGCTTTGTAATCAACTTTGGAAATAGTAATACGCCACAGTTGTACTGACTTGGCCAAAAATTATGTTCCGATTTTCTGTACCATCTTACAGAAAAACCGGAGCGAAGTTTTTGGCCAATCCAGTAATACAAAATTCTAAAGGCACAAAACAACATATAGAGAAAGTTAAGGTCCCCCCGCCCAATGTCCCTGCCCAGAGATGCCCTCTGAGGTCTGTTTCTTGTGCTTCTTTGCAGAGCAGCACCTTGACCGCAACCCTAGCAAAAAATCAGCAGGCCCCATGGGTCTGCCAGGCACCACCTGCCAGAAAGCTGTAAGTAGATGTACCACTGTCACATTTAATCTTTATACCAACCACTGTTGTGTGTGTATCCACCGCTCTGTTTTAAATTGGAGTAAACCAAGGCACAGACAGGTAAAGTCACTCACCCACATAGCTCACTCAGGCTTTGGACTCAGGGACTCTCTGACAGCATTGATGAAGAATTTGAGGCACAGAGAGTTCGAGTAACCAGCCCCAGGTGACCCAGCAAGGAGGTGGAGGAGCCAGAACTCTAGCCCAGCAGTCTTAATCCCGAACCTGCATCCCTGAGCCCTACACTGTAGTAGGAGAAGGGACCTCCAACTCCAGAGTCAGCCGTCCCAGGAGAGATGCCTGGCACTGCCTGCCTGCATGGCCTGGCACAAGTCTCTGTCTTCTCCGTGAACTGGCTCCTCACTCAGGATGGAGATAAGGAAGTCTGCTATCAGATGGCTTGAGGATGAGCTCAGGTGAAGGAGAGGCTTCTGGCACACAGTGGCACTTGGGAGGTTGCTCTCCCACAGTGCCCAATGGGCATTTCCTGTAAAGGGCAGGTGGAAAGGTGTGACCAGGTGAGGGGGGGCCGGGAACTTCAGGTGGGATGTCCCTTCCCTGCAGCTGTGCAGACAGAGCAGGTGAGGGCCCTCCCAGAGACGGATAAGTGGGAGGATCCACCCTCTCCCCAGCCCACATCCCCACTGCTGAAGGAATTCTTGGGAGTTGGGGAGGAAAGAGGGGTTTCCCAAGGTCTGTGCAGAGGGCCTAACCCCCTAGGCTCTGTGCCAGGACCCTGAGAGGTGGGCAAAGCAGGAGGCAGGAAAGGAGGCTGCAGCCAAGAGCCACAGGAATGGCAAAGAGAAAAGGGGCCCAGCCCCGGTGCCAGCTCCAGCTGGTTCCCAGGGGGGTGGTCCTCGGGTTGGCAGGGTCACTGCAGGCTGGTGGGCTGGGGCCTTCAGCTTAGCACACTCAGAAAACTGATCTTTTTTTTCAAAATCTCCCAGTCCGCGCACCAATGATGATCAGGGGACTGGGGCCTAGACAGCCTGTTCTCCAGGACATGGGCTGTGAAGTGAAATGTCAATCTCTCAGTCGTGTCCAATTCTTTGCTACCCTATGGATTGTAGTACGCCAGGCTCCTCTGTCCATGGGCTTTTACAAGCAAGAATACTGGAGTGAGTTGCCGTTTCCTTCTCCAGGGCATCTTCCAGACCCAGAAATCGAACCTGGGTCTCCTGTATTGCAGGCAGATTCTTTACCGTCTGAGCCACCAGGGAAGCCCAGGACAGGGATTAACAAACCCAAATGCCAGTTTCTTCATGGGCCAGAGCATTAGGGGCCAGACTGTTTTTCTCCCTCTGATTCCCATCCTCATACCCCAGCCTGGGGAGCCTGGGTTAATGATGAGTGGGGCCTAGGGAACGAGGTCAGAAACACAGTATGTAGCAACTGTCAGTGGTCTCAGCCACGCTGCCCAGAAACAGCACGATGGGGGGTGAGGTGGGGGGGTGGGCATGTGGGAAATTAGGGAGTGGAAACCAGGTTTGGGTTTGAATCCCAGCTCTGCTTTGTCCCTGGTCATGTTAACGCACCACCTCGAGCCTCAGTTTCCCCATCTGTAAAATGGGGTTATTATCAGAACTGAGATCTCATCATAATGGAAGAGCTTCTTACACAAAGCACCCAGAACGCAGTAGGTGCTCAATAAATGTAACTCTCCTCTACTGACTCACTGATTCAGCTCATTTTTCCAAACCCCACAGTCCTGGAGATAAATTTTGGCACTTGTCCTGTGTTCACGCGGCCGGTGGGGAGATGTACTCTGGTCGCCAAGTATTAGAACTGCTGAAACACTCACAGGGAGACGGGGGAGACGACTGTATTAGGAAGTGGTGCTGTCCCTCCTGATGGAGACTGGCGGCCCAGGGCCTCCTAAGGCATCTCCCCTGCCTGAGGCTGGGCTGGCTCAACCCACAGCAGCTCCTTTTTGGCAACTGCTTCTCTAGAAGGCTCCCAGAAGACACCGCCTACTGTCCTGACAGTGTTCTGGGCGTGCCGTCTGGTCTGGAGCCGGAGGCGGCTGCAGGGGGTGGAAGGGAGCTGGGCCAGTCCTGGGGGCTTCCATGAGGGGGCCTTCTCCACCTGGTCCTCTCTGCCCCGGGGAGCAGGGCTGAGGGTGTATCGCAGGCGTGCAGTGCTTTTCTGTGGGCGAGTGTCAAAGTGCTGGAAAAACTGGCAGGGGCTTCTCCAATGCAGGGATGAAAAATCTTTAGAAAACCTTCTGTCTCTTCTGTGAGGCAGAAACTACAAACTAGAAATGACCTTGACCATCAGTGTTTTTTCCAGGAGGATGTTAAATTGGTATTGGGCAGAAAACGGTGTTTATGGTCTAATAAATTCGGGAAAACACTGACTTAACCATCCAATACGGTTTCTTTTCTGCGGTGTTTCTCAGAGCCTTTCATGTGCACTGGTGAAGTTCTAGAGGCAGCGACTCTGTCTACACAGCAGCCAGGCCTCTCTGATGACAGGGTCCTTTTCAATTGTCCTGGACCATCTCGCGAGCTTAGCGGCTCTGAAATCTACTTTGGGAGGTAACAACATAGTAAAATGGCTTCCTTGTGGTTCAGCTGGTAAAGAATCCGCCTGCAATGCAGGAGACCTGGGTTCCATCCCTGGGTTTGGAAGATCCCCTGGAGAAGGGAAAGGCTACCCACTCCGGTATTCTGGCCTGGAGAATTCCATGGACTGTATAGTCCATGGGGTCGCAAAGAGTTGGACATGACTGAGCGACTTTCACTTTCAACGTAGTAAAGAACTTTGCGCCACTCCTCATATCAGAGCTGGAGGAATCTTAGGACTCTGGAAGAATTTTGAGGAGTGTGGGGTTCGAAGAAAAAAATTCAGAAGATGCTCTCACCTTTATTTATGTGCTCATTTATTGATTTTATTTGGCCATGCTGGGTCTTTGCTACAGCACATGGGCTCTTCTTTGGGGCATGTGGACTTGCTCTAGACGTGGCCTATGGGCCTATTAGATGCCCAGCAGCACATGGGGTCTTAGTTCTCTGACCAGGGATCAGACCTACGTCCCCTGCATTGGAAGCCAGATTCTCAACCGCTGAACTACCAGGGAAGTCCCACTCTCACCTTTATTTTAAAGCTAAGACTTTATCCCTGTGTGTGCCCAGTCGCTCAGTCATGTCCGACTCTTTGTGACCCCACGGACTGCAGCCCTCCAGGCTCTCCCGTCCATGGGGTTTTCCCAGCAAGAATACTGCAGTGGGTTGCTATTTCCTTCCCCAGGGGATCTTCCCAACCCAGGGATTGAACTGCATCCCCTGCATTGGCAGATTCTTCATCACTGAGCCACCTGGAAGACTTTATCCCTGTTTTCTCTATTAACACATTTAATCTTCATACCACCCTAGAAGGTAAGGACTGTTGTCATCTTCACCGGCTTCCTTAAGGGTAAACCAAGGCACAGAGAGACAAGTCCCGGTCCAGGTTCACAGCTGGTAAGTGAACAGCTGGGATCTGAAGCCAGACTGCCCGAGAGAGGGGCTGCTCTCATAAACCATTGCACGGTCTACCTTCTGGAGTCCACAGGGCCCCAGGAG
Source organism: Okapia johnstoni (assembly GCA_024291935.2). NCBI lineage: Eukaryota > Metazoa > Chordata > Mammalia > Artiodactyla > Giraffidae > Okapia > Okapia johnstoni. The sequence goes on along the minus strand of CM044324.1, from coordinate 51,393,375 downwards.
CTGCCTGGCCCTTGCAGCTGTGCATTAAGCTCCTGTCTGAGGGAGCAGCTCCCTGAAAGCGGCTGGTCTCTAAAGTTCTCAGGGAGCCTGTGGCTGCTGTTTCCCAGGGTGACAGTCTGCTGGCTCTGAGTGCGGGAGGTGGGGATGCGCCATGGATGAGCTGTGCCATCCACAGCCTGGCTCCACCAGAGGCAGAGTTAAGACCCCTTGATGTTCTCATTTCATCCTCACCCCGATGAGCTTCATTCCACAGGAGAGCCTCAGAGGGGATCCAAGGCTCAGAAAGGGAAAGTAACGTGCCCAGTCACACAGCAAGGAGGTGGTGGGATTGACATTTGAACTCAGGCAGCTGGACTCCAGAGCTGGGTGTTCAAGATATGGGTGCCCTTGGTGACAAAGCAGTGGGTCCTTGTGGCCAGGGCAGAGGCACTGCTGTGGGGCCATGCCCCCTCAGGCTCTGCTCTCCCCTGTCTAGCTGCTGCCCCTGCATATCCACTACAGCCTGCTTCTGGACAGATATCATCTCGGGTTCCCTGCTAATCTCCTGGGCCTCCCCTTCCCAGTCTCACGTGGGCCAACAGTCAGTAGCATGAAAATGGGCAGAAAGGTCATCACCACCAAAGATGGGAGAAGGAGTTGCTGCTCAGGGCTTTATCTCCACCTCCTGGAGGAGGGCCTCGGGAACATCTTCCTTCTGGGGTGCAGACTTTTTGTCCTGAGTATTTTTTCTCTCCCTTCAGCTCACCAGTGCCTGGAGATAGAGTTGTTCTTCTGTCTGTCTACCCGTGAACCTGGGCACTTACTGTGCACCTAGCCCCCTCCAGGCTGGGTGGCTGTGCTGGCCTTCACCTGCCCCAAGGGTGGGCAAGACTCCAGGGTGTGTCCAGAGCTCCTTGGAGGCAGAGGTGCACGCCTGCAAGTGCAGGATCTATTCCAGCGGTGTGTGTGCTCAGTCGCTTCAGTCGTGTCCGACTCTTTGTGACCCGATGGGCTGTAGTCTGCCAGGCTCCTCTGTCCATGGGATTCTTCAGGAAAGATTATTGGAGTGAGTTGCCATGCCCTCCTCCGGGGGATCTTCCCAGCCCAGAGATCAAACTCATGGCTCTTACATCTCCTGCATTGGCAGGCCAGTCCTTTACCACTAGCGCCACCTGGGAAGCCCTGGTACAGCAGGACCTGGCTCCAAATCCTACTTCCAATATCTTAATGATAAAGATACAAATAACCCAATTGTTTAAATGAGCCAAGGATCCGAGTAGAGAATTCTCCAAAGAAGACATGTAAAGAGCCTATAAATACATGAAAGACACTCAACACCATGAACCATTAGTTCAGTTCAGTTCAGTTCAGTCACGTCCAACTCTTTGCAACCCCATGGACTGCAGCACACCAGGCTTCCCTGTCCTTCATCATCTCCTGGAGCTTGCTCAAACTCATGTCCATTGAGTCGGTGAAGCCAACCAACCATCTCATCCGCTATCATCCCCTTCTCCTTCTGCCTTCAACCTTTCCCATCATCAGGGTCTTTTCTAGTGAGTCGGTTCTTCGCATCAGGTGGCCAAAGTATTGGAGCTTCAGCTTCAGCATCAGTCCTTCCAAAGGACTGATTTCCTTTAGGATTGACTGGTTGGATCTCCTTGTAGTCCAAGGGACTCTCAAGAGTCTTCTCCAACACCACAGTTCAAAAGCATCAATTCTTTGGCGCTCAGCCTTCTTGATGGTGCAATTCTCACATCCATACATGACTACTGGAAAACCATAGCTTTGACTAGATGGACCTTTGTTGGCAAAGTAATGTCTCTGCTTTTTAATATGCTGTCTGCTGCTGCTGCTGCTAAGTCACTTTAGTCATGTCCGACTCTGTGCAATCCCATAGATGGCAGCCCACCAGGCTCCCCCATCCTTGGGATTCTCCAGGCAAGAACAATGGAGTAGGTTGCCATTTCCTTCTCCAATGCGTGAAAGTGAAAAGTGAAATTGAAGTCGCTCAGTCGTGTCCAACTCTTAGCAACCCCATGGATTGCAGCCTACCAGGCTCCTCCAGCCATGGGATTTTCCAGGCAACAGTAGTGGAGTGGGTTGCCATTGCCTTCTCCGAATATGCTGTCTAGTCATAACTTTTCTTCCAAGGAGCAAGCATCTTTTAATTTCATGGCTGCAGTCACCATCTGCAGTGATTTTGGAGCCAAAGAAGATAAAGTCTCACACTGTTTCCATTGTTTCCCCATTTATTTATCATGAAGTGATGGGACCGGATGCCATGATCTTCTTTTTTTGAATGTTGAGTTTTAAACCAGCTTTTTCACTCTCCTCTTTCACTTTCATCAAGAGGCTCTTCAGTTCTTCTTCGCTTTCTACTATAAGGGTGGTGTCATCTGCTTATGAGAGGTTATTGATATTTCTCCCTTGCAATCTTGATTCCAGCTTGTGCTTCATCCAGCCTGCCAGTTTGCATGATGTACTACTCTGTTTATAAGTTAAATAAGCAGGGTGGCAATATGCAGCCTTGACAAACTCCTTTCCCAATTTGGAACCAGTCTGTTGTTCCATGTCCGGTTTTAACTGTTACTTCTTGACCTGCATACAGATTTCTCAGGAGGCAGGTAAGATGGTCTGGTATTCCCATCTCTTGAAGAATTTCCCACAGTTTGTTGTGATCCACACAGTCAAAGGCTTTGGCATAGTCAATAAAGCAGAGGTAGATGTTTTTCTGGAACTCTCTTGCTTTTTTTATGATCCAACGGATGTTGGCAATTTGATCTCTGGTTCCTCTGCCTTTTCTAAATCCAGCTAGAACATCAGAGACATGCAAATCCAAACCTCATGAGATACCACCTCACACCCACTAGATGGCTAGAATCAGAAAGATAGATAACAACATATGTTGGCAAGGATGTAGCGAAACCGTGCCTTTATCTGGTGGGGATATAAAATGGTGCAGTCTTATTGCAGAACAGTCTGAAAGTTCTTCAAAAGCTTGAACTTGGAGTTACCTATGACCCAGCAATTGCACTCTGAGGTATCTACCCAAGAGAATTAAAAACACCTGTCCACCCTTCAAAAGTGACACAAATGTTAATAGCAGCATTATTCACAATAGCCAAAAGGTAGAAATAATCTAAATGCCTTTGCACTAATGAATTGATAAACATAATATGGAATATTATTTGGCCGTAAAAACAAATGACTTACTGATATACACTACAACACGGGTGAGACTTCAAGACATTATACTGAGTGAAAGAAACCAGTCATGAAGACCACATGCATTAATCATTTTGTATGAATTGTCTAGAATGGGAAAATCTATAGAGAGGTTTGGGGAAGTGGGGAGTGACTGCTAATGGGTAGGGGTTTTGAGGAGAGGGATGATGCTAATATTTGAAAACAGTGTTGAGACTTCCATGGTGGTCCAATGGCTAAGACCCTACTCTCAATACAGGGGACCTGGTTTCAAACCCTGGTCAGGGAACTAGATCCCACATGCTGCAACCAAGAGTTCATGTGCTGCAGCTAAAGATCTGGTGTGCTGCAACTAAGACCATGAGTGCCCCAACTAAGACCCAGCGCAGTCAAATAAATAAATATTTAAAGAAGAGAACCATGGTGTTGGTTGCACAACTCTGAATAAACTAAAAAGCCATTGAATTGGACACTAAATGGGTGAATTGTATGGTGTGTGAATTATAACTCTATAAAGCTGCTATAAAAAATTAGGAAATACACATAAGCAGAAGAAAAAAGAAAAAAAATGGTAAGGTCCATAATCCTCTCACCTAGAGACAACCACTGTTAACATTTTAACGATGCTCTTTCAAATTATACTCTGTTGCCCTATGTGCTGCTTTTTCACTTAACAATAGATTGTAAACATTTTTCCATGTCAATAAATATACCTCTACATGAAAACAAATCCTACTTCCACCACTTGCTGGCTGTGGGCTGTGGGAAGCAACCTCGTGGCTCAGAGCCTTGGTCTTTCCACCTGTGAGGTGGGGTAAATGAAGGACACCCTGCGGAGGAAGCTCTGAGGAGGAAAGGAGATTCCTTCGGGGAGTCCCACTCCCCTGGGACCTGGCACAGCCTCTGGCCTGAGGAAGACACTGCGGAAGCAGAGGCCCTGTCAAGATGACGGTTGTGGACTTACGGACACTGGCGAGGAGGGGAGGAAATGGTGAGACGAATGGAGAGAGTAACACGGAAGCATGTACACTACCATGAGTAAAACAGAGAGCCAGTGGGAACTCACTGTATAACTAAGGGAACTCAAACCTGGGTTCTGTAAAAACCTAGAGGGGCAGGAAGGGGTGGGAAGGTGGGAGGAAGATTAAAGAGGGAAGGGACACATGTATACCTGTGGCTGACTCATACGGATGTATGGCAGAGGGCAACACAATGTTATGAAGCAATTTTCCTTCAATTAAAAATAAATTAGTTTGGGGGGAGGGCAAGAGGACAGTTGTGCCAGCCTGGAGTGCTCCAACTAGAGGCAGCTCAGTTCTGTGTATTCTGTAAATTTCACATGTACCGTGATTCCAAACATCCATAGATTGGGGACTTTCTTGGTGGTCCCATCGCTAAGACTCCAATGCAAGGGGCCCGGATTCTATCCCTGGTCAGGGAACTAGATCCCACATGCCACAACTAAAGATCCCACATGCTGTAACTTAAAAAAAAAAAAAAAAAAAGAAGAGATCCCATGTGCCACAGCTAAGACCTGGTGCAGCAAAATAAATAAATCTTTCTTTAATTAAAAAAAAATTCATAGTTTAAAAGTAGGACCAGGGTCAGGTTCAGACCCTGGGAGAGCCCTGGAGGTTGTTGTGACCCTCAGTGGAAAACACCACTTTTCAGAGCTCCTACTGTGTGCCCAGCCCTTTCTCATGGTATCTCCTTGAATCCTCACAATGACTGTTGTCCACCTCCTATGAACAGAACAGGAAACCAAGGCTTGGGGAGGTGCAGTCACTTGACATTTTCAAACATGTGAGGGTGGACCTAGGGGTCATTTCCAGGTTTGCTGGTTGAAAGCCTGTGTTCTTGCTGCTTCTCTGCCCTCCAAAGAAGGATATTTTTAAAATTTATTTATTTTTAATTGAAGGATAATTGCTTTACAATATTGTATTGGTTTCTGCCAATACATCAGGCTTCCCTGGTAGTTCAGCTGGTGAAGAATCCACCTGCAGTGCAGGAAACCCCGGTTTGATTCCTGAGTCGGGAAGATCCCCTGGAGTTGGTATAATCTCCAGTATTCTTGCCTGAAGAATCCTATGGAGAGAGGAGCTTGGCAGGGTACAGTCCATGGGATCGAAAAGAGTCAGACATGACTGAGTCACTAAGCACAGCAGAGCACTGCCATACGTCAACATGAATCAGCCATCGGTATACATCTGTCTCCTCCCTCTTGAACCTCCCTCCTACCTCCCACCCTTGATGGGATGATTTTGAAAAGGCCTGCATTCTGTCCAAATGCGTGAGTGTTACTTTTCCCCAGACCTGGAGTGAAGCATCACTGCTGTATGATTTAATCACAGGCTGTGCTGTTGTGTGCTTTGTGTACTGAGTCCTCTGTGGGGTCACAGTAGAGCCTTGAATGCAGTGTCTGCTGGGATACGCAGGCTGGCAGGGTGGGAGCCAGGGTAAGCTGGGGCCCCAAGTATGGGCAGGTGTTTAGGGGCTCAGACCCTGGAGCCAGACAGTTGAGGTTGGAAACCCTACTCTGCTGGTGTCTCGGGCAGTTTCTTTTCTGTGTGAACTGGGTTCCCCTGTCTGTATTAGATACGGGCATCCCTGGTGGTAAAGAATCTGCCTGCAATGCAGGAGACATAGGAGACGCGGGTTCGATCCCTGGGTTGGGAAGATCCCCTGGAGAAGGAAATGGTGATCCACTCCAGTATTCTTGCCTGGAGAATCCCATGGACAGCAACCCTGGCAGACTACAGTCCATGGGGTCGCAAAGTGTTGGACACTATTGAAGCGACTGAGCATGCGCATATGCAAGACTTAGGTAACTTAGAGTGCCCTGAGGCACTCAGCCACCTTCTGACACAGACTAAGCTTTGGTGCCACCAGGAATAAGTTTTGGTATCACTGTGTGGGTCAGGTGGATGGATGCTGGGGACCCAGGAGGAGTGGCAGGGAGAGAGGCCACTGCCCAGCCCAGCCTTATCACACTGCTGTCCAGCCCTCACTGCTGTGAGGGCTGGGAGACGGTCACTCACGGCTTCCATACCCACTTCCAAGAGAGGAAGAGAGGACACCTCCACTAAGAAGTCTGCCCCGTCTCCCCAGCCAAGCCTGGTTCCTCTAGTCCCCGCATCCTGGGCAGCTGCACTGCACCTCTGGCCACATGGATCCCTTCCGCCTGGCCCAGGGTCTCTGTCCTCCTCCCCTGCCTCCTGCCCCCCTCCCCTTGATCACCCTTGGCACCACCCCAGACCAGCCACCTAGTGGGACTCCATCTCTCTGAGCCTCCTTCCTTCTCAAGGGCACCGGGGTCAGCAGTGGGCTCTAGAGTTTGGTTCTGACTCCCCACTTACTCGCTGAGGCCCCCTGAGAAAGGTGCTCAGCTTCCCCAGCCTCAGTTTCCTCATCTGCAAATTAGGGGCAACAACACCTCTCAGAGATTTGAGAATCAAGTAAGAAAACAAAACACACATAAAGAGCCCAGAACTCTGCTTGAGCCATCACGAGTATTTAACACATGTTGGCCATGGTTTCTGTGATTCTGGCCTTTTAGGACTGTTGCAAAGTGCCGGGCGTCCTGCCCCAGAGACCCCATCCCCACGTGTTGGGTCTTCAGCTTCATGTAGACCTGGGTGTGAGGGATTTTGAGGTTCTTATCCTGGCCTCTGCCCCTCCTCCATCAGGCCATCAGATTGTGCACTCTGCTTCTTAAACCCCGCTCCGCATCCACTGACACTATGCTTGCTGATGTCTGTGGAGCAAGTTGCCCTAAAGACCAAATGTGTGAGAGGAAGGCCCTGAGGCTCCACCTTTTGCAGGAAAATGCAGACTCACTCACTCATTCATTCATTCATTCAACTAATGTCTGCTGACCACCTACTGTTCTAGGAGCTGGGGATATAACAGCAAACAAGACTGACAGAACTCTTGTCCTGGTAGAGCTAACACTCTAATGGGAGAGACAGACCCCAGAGAAAATGGACAGTGACATATGGGGAATGTCACCTGGTGACAGACACCCTGAGGAAGCTGGTATAACAGGAAGGGGGCGGGGGGTCCTGGGGAGAGGACTTGTTTTGTGAGACAGTGTGACCAGGGAAGGCCCCACGGAGAAGGTGCCATCTGAGCAAAGATTCAAAGGAGAGAGTGTTATTGTTTGTTCATCCATCCATCTATTCGTTCATATTTATTCATTCATTCGTTCGTTCCTTGAGGCAGTCAACCAGCATCAGCAAACCTTGCCTTGGGCCTGTTCGGTGGCTTTGGCAGGGCGTGGGGAAGTGGGCTTGCCCCGAGTAGCTCACAGACAGTTACTCCTGGAAACAGGGTCTGATCCACCCTGTAAGAGCCATTGAGGTCTGCCAGGGGCTAAGGGATTTTTAGGACGCATGATTTTCAGTGCTCAACAGTAAATTCCTGGGCAAATCAGCATGAGGGGACTCCCTACAGAGGCCAAGGAAGGCCTCTGCTTCTCTGAGGATGTGGAAGGCGAGGCTGTGTGTCCACGCCAGGTGAGCGAGAAGGGCAGAGGCTCCAAGACCCAAATGCCACAGAGTGTGGGGAGCAGGCTGGTGTGGAGGCAAGGCGGCCTCCCAGGGTCAGTGATGAGGAGGCCAGAAGGGACAGAGGGCCCTTGGATGTCCAAGAAGAGTCTGCACTGACTGTGGACAGCCAGCCTCCAATCAGGTGAGCGACTCTGCTGTGTCCGCCTTTTAGAAAGAGTGGTGCTTTGCCGTGTAGGGCTCTTCGCTGGAGCAGAGGGCTGAGGGCGGAGCAACACTGTGTCCTTGTTCCTTCTTTGCTTCCTTCCAGTGGGTGCTGAGCACCTTCCAAGCCCCAGCTCTGACCTGAGATATCTGCCCTGGGTCAGCAAGATCAGGTGAGGGATGGAAGAAGTGACTAGTGAAGAATCTAAGTGAAGGGCATGTGGGTGTTTGTCTTACAGTGTCTCAGAGGTTTAGACATTTTCAAAATAAAGTGTTGAGGGGAATAAATACAATAAATCTGGTCCCCAGTTGGAGTGTTTGGGGGAGATAAGGCAGGTCCTTCTCTCTAGCAGCTTAGGGTCTGCTGCAGGAGCTGGGTGGGTAAACCCAGCCTTCACTGGCATGGGTGCTCTGCATGCGCCAGGTCCTCGGAGGAAGGAGACGGAGGCAGTGGGAGGCCAGGGATGTGTCACCAGAGAGGGAGGGAAAGGGAAGAGCTGGCAGAGGAACAGCCCAGGTAAACGCACAGGGATTCTGGGAAACAGGTGGGACTGTGTGGCTCAGTGGAGGGCTCTTTTGTAAAAATTACTTTTTATTTATTTGGATGCTTTGGGTCTTAGTTGTAGCACCTGGGATCGTCCTTGCACTTTCTTTGTGGTGCATGAACTCTCTAGTGGCGGCATGAGGGCTTAGTTGCTCCATGGCATGTGGGATCTTAGTTCCCCAACCAGAGATGGAACCTATTGTCCCCTGCATCGCCAGGGAAGTCCCAGGGGAGGTTTCTTGGTGGGCCAGGAGGTAGGGTTCAGAGGAGGCTGGAAAAGGAAGTCCTGGCCTCACAGAGCTTGTCTCCTAGAATCAGACTCCGAAAACAAAAGTGAGACTGGTTCACTGTTGCAAAGTCAGAGAACACAGGAAATTATTTGTAAAAAGGAAATACAACCCCTAGGTTAGCCCATCACCAGAGATAACCACTGTGAAGCATTGGATACATTTCTTCCTGATACACAGGTGTATATAGATACATCCTAACTGAGAATAATATAATAGTGTGCATCTTGCTATTTTTTTTTCTTGAAAATCACATCAGATGGGTTTTCTGGTAACACGAAATAATCTCTGAAAACCTGACTTCTAAGCCCTTCAGAGGACTCCAGCCGGCGGTGAACTCCTAGCTAGGAGAACATTTCTCAGCGCTCAGCACTGAGGCTGTTTCCATTTGTTTGCTTTAACAAAGAACACCATGATAAACAGCCTCCACACATACATAATTCCATGTCCACATCGCTGATTATTGTGTATTTTCCTGATTAATTCTTAGACATGAGATTCTTGGAAGTGCTGCTGGGTGCAGAGCTGGCTGGGTAACCAGAAGAGGAGGTGGGTTTCCCAGGGCCACGCGTCCCCGCCTGAGGATAGCCTGGCCCCAGCTGGAAGGAACACCTTGCCCTTTCTGGATACCGCACGCTCACTGCTACGTCCCAGCTGCTTTGTCCAAGCTGTTCCAGGCCGCCACCCCCAGTTCTCTCTCCCTGATTCCCTGTCTGGCTACCTCTTCCTCATCTTTGCAGATGCCCAACAAAACCTTCTAAAGGAAGCTTCCCCAGAGCCCCAGGGTTGGGAGCCCCCACGCCCACCCACCTCTGCTGCTCTGTGTGCCCAGGCCAGCTTCCTCAGAGCTGCTGTCTCACTGGGTTACAGGCGCTGTTTCTTTGTCTGGTTTTCTTTGTCCCCTGAGGACAAGGCCCAGGCTAGTTTCATCTTTGAATTTCCAGCACCGGGGATTGAGCTGGCTCATTTCAGTTTCAGCAAATGTTTGTTGAGCAAAGGAATAAAGAGTCAGACGAACGAATGAACCACTGAAACAAAGTCCGTGGGGCAAGGCTGAAACTCAGACTCTGGGCTCTGGATGAGCCTCCAGTCCAGGGGGACAGAGCAAGGTGTAGACTGGGGAGCTGAAGGCAAGACTCCTGTGCAAGGAGGCTGGGACCAGGGGCCCGGGCAGTGCAGTGCAGTGAAAGGAGGGGGGAGTTAGTGGCAGTGATGGCCGGGGTGGGGGAACCAGTCTAAGGAGTCGGAGGTGGGGGCACCAACAGGTAATGTGGACAAGAACATTCCAGAAGAGGGCAAAGTTACATGGGTTCTGGAGCCTACTTGGGTTCAAATCCTGACCCTGCTGCTTTGAGCTGTGTGGCTTAACTTCTCTGTGCCTCAGTTTTTCCATCTATAAAACAAGAATAATAAATGTTAGTGCTTCATTTATTCGTTCGCTGTTTTTTTCTGGGTTCAGGGCTGGAGGCTGAGAGGGAGCCAACCCTGTAGCTGGATGCAGACCTGGGTTTGCTGCCCACGGGTCCTGTGCAAAGTGCCCTGCGGTCTAGCTCTTGGGGCCGTTGTGAGGACCGGGTGAAGTGCCAGCACTGGGGAAGCACTTACTAAGCAGGCACAGCTATCATGGTCTTCCTATGGTGTCATCAATGCCAAGGGGACAATTGCAATGTCGGGCCTGCACTGACCACTCACAAGGTCGTTCCTCCCTTTCCCAGCCTCACTTTCCTTTAGGGGGACTAATCACCCTAGTTTACCTGGGAATGAGGGTTTTCCTGGGAGGTGGGACTCTCAGGACTAAAACTGGGACAGTCCCCAGGCAAACGAGGTGGTCACCTTCATTCATTCATCTCTAACACAGGGAACTCTATGCCTCCCAGGAGTGCTGAGCAGAACAGAAGTAAGTACGGGGCAGGCACAAAACCATGAGGCCAGAATTCCAGATCTGATTACAGGTGAAGAAGTCTGGAGACTTCCCTCGTGATCCAGTGGTTGAGAATTCACCTTCCAGTGCAGGGGATGTGGGTTTGATCCTTGGTGGGGGAACTAAGATCCCAAATGCCGTGGGACAACTAAGCCTACGCGCCACAACCACTGAGTCTGTGCCCTCTGGAGCCCGTGTGCCACAACTAGAGAGGAGCTCGCTCACCACAATGAAAGATGCCACGTGGTGCAACTAAGCCAGGTTAATGAATTAATTTGTTTTTTAAAAAAGAATTCTGTATGTCATGGAAGTCCAGGTATGAAAAAGAATGAGTTGGCTCGAATGGACTGCTATGAAGAAGCTCTATAACAATGCATATTTTTGGTGAAAAGGCAAAGGACAAAACAGTTTTTGCGGTGTGCTTCTGCTAGTATGAGAAGGGCGGGTTCTGAACACACCCACCTGCTTCTGCATCCAGTGGATCCTCCTAGAAAGGAACTGGCGGGCTGGGAGCAAAGGTAGGGGCACGACTTGTCACTGTATAACCTTTTGCGGTATTAGAATTATTTTAACCCTTTGTTTTCATTATCTGACCAAAAAAACTCCCCAACTCTGCCAAAAAAACCCCGAAAACTTAAACCACCTCCCCCTGCTCCCAAACAAAATTAAAAGGTCAAAGTTAGAGAGTAAGAAAAGTGCCTAGTTCAGGGCTCAGTACCAGGAATTGCTCCACCAATTGGCCTTCTCCCTGCTGCCACCCGTGACCTCATCAGCGCCGGGGCCAGGTGTTCAGGGGGCACAGGTGGGCCGCTGCCTCCTCTGGTGCCGTGTTTGTCAGATTCAGGCATGAGCGCCGTCTGGGAAGACACCTTCAGCCTCCACACAGCATCCTACAGGCGGGTCTGGGGGCTGGTGGGGTCCCCCAACCACTGCTCTGCCCTCATGTCTGAGGTCACCCTGTCTGCCAGGTTCTAGGGGCCGCCCAGCCTCACAGAGTAGAAGTGGGCCCATCTGGCAGAGAAAGTGGTCCGGGTTCCTCTACCTCCAGACCAGGGAGTCTGCTATGCTGCCACTGCCAAAGCCAGTTCTTTCTGCCTCTGGCCAGGGCGGTATGGGGAGAAGGAGCCACAGCTGGTTTAGAAGAGGCTCCAGGTGCGACCTAAGGAACCCAGCGGGCCTGACCCCTACAGACCTGCCCCTGACGAGCCTCCAGCCCAGCCTTTACTCAGCCTCCCAGCCACGTGGCCAGGCTCCTTCTAAATTTTTAGCATTATATATTTTAGGAAAATATTCTCATTGTAATATCTCAAATGTTAATAAAAATGTAGCCAATAAAAGCCCAAGTAAGGACTTCCCTGGCCGTCCAGTGGCTAAGACTCTGTACTCCCAACGCAGGGGGGCCGTGGTCAGGGGACTAGATCCCACATGCTAAGAATTTACACGCCGCAGCTGAAAGATCCCTCATGTCGCAACTAAGAACCGGTGCAGCCAAGCCGATGAATATTCTTAGAATCCCTGAATGATTTCCCCGCACTTCTTGAATTCCATTTTGCTGAAACATTTCTGTCGGTTGGTTGACATCGTTTGGAAAGTTTTACTCTCCTTTGTGTCCATCTATACCTCTATATCTATATCTCAATTTTTATCTATACCTTTATCTATGGGGCTTCCCTGGTGACTCAGTGGTAAAGAATCCGCCTGCCAATGCAGGAGACTGCCAGAAGATGGGGGTTTGATTCCTGGGTCGGGAAGATCCCCTGGAGAAGGAAATGGTAACCCACACAGCTTGCCTGGGAAATCCCGTGGCCAGAGGAGCCTGGTGAGCTCCAGTCCTTGGGGTTGCAAGAGCCAGACACGACTAAATGATTAAACGATAAACATGCCTGTGTCTATATCCATATTGGTATCCTCCGTAACTATGGATTTTGATGTGTCTGTAGTGATGGTGTTCTCACATAAATGGTAACAGCCTGTGTGTCTTCTTCTGCAGGATGCATTATTTTCACTGGACGTGTTATGGACAGTTTTTGTGCCTGTATAGCTATAATCACCTCCTTCTTTTTAACAGGTACACATGCGGTATTCTGTGATGTGAGTTGGCCCATCGTTTCTTTGTAGTCCCCTCCTGGTGGACATTGAAATGGTTTCCATTGCTTTGTTTCCACAAACAGCCCTGGCCTCATTGTGCACTCGAGCAATTTCTCAGGGAGAGGTACCTGGCTAGCCCCTGACAGAGCTGAAGGGCTGGGGAGAACTTGGGCTAGCTACTCATGAACCACGCTCCAGGAAGTCTTAGTCACGCTCCCACCCAAGGGTGTAGACCACCCGCGTCTGTCCGTGCTCATCACCAGCACTGAGCTGTCTTGCAGGTCACACCTTTGCATTAGGCCTCTTTTGCTGGCATAATCCTTCCTCAATGAGCCTCCAATCACTCCACTAGCTTGGCTTTGAAACCTGGGTCACGGAGAACTTTCCTCCTATCTTGACTTGCCATTCTGGTGAGTAGCCTGCTGCCTGTGGTGATTTTCAGGGAGAAGAGGGGAAACCCACAGCCCCAAATTTCTCCCCCTTCTAAAGGCCACCCCTCCTGAAATTCCTCCATGAAGGTGAGAGGTTTGGTGAAGGCTCTGCCCCCTTCAGGAGCCCTTTAACCTGAGGTTTCCAGCTACATAGGCAGCGTGGGGCAAAGAAGGGTGGAAAGGTGGAACATGAAGGGGCATCAAAGAAACAGAACCATCCTAAGGGCCTCTTCCTTGTAAAGTGCCTCCTGCATGCCTGGTGCCACTCCAGCCTGAAGCACTCACTCTGCAGTGGGTACTATAATCCTGCAAGTGAGGAGGCAGAGGATGGTAAAGGAGCCAGGGATTGAACTCAGGCGTCTGTAGCCCCAGAACCTGGGCCCTGCACCCACAGGAGCTCAGATGTGTGTAGGAGGTGGTGCTGGCTCCCCGGAGCACCCGAGACCAATGAACAATAGAAAAGTGTGTTTGTGCATGCATGTAGGTGCATGCGTGTGTGCATGCATGCATGTGTGTGTGTGTGTTGTGAGGAGGGAGCATCTGGAGAGACAGGTAGGATTTGGGGAGAAAGGGAAGGGCGTTCCAGGTGAGTGGAAGAGCCTGAAAAAAAGCCCGAGTTGGGAATGAACCTGGCATGTTTTCTGTTTGTTTGGTTTTTGTTTCTAGTTTCATTTTTTAATTGTTATTTTGACCACACCATGGGGCTTGCAGGATCTTAGTTCCCTAACCCGTGATCAAACCGGGGCCTCGGGCAGTGAGAGTGTTGAGTCCTAACTACTGAACCACAAGAGAATTCCCTACCTGGCATGTTCATGGTGAAAAAGCCTGGTCTGGGTCATGGTGCCAAGGGCAGAGCTGGAAGCTGTGGGAGACCAGGCCTTCCCTGTGGACCATGGAGCCTGGGGACTGGCTTGCAGTTCATTACCACCCTCGTTATCACCTGTAGCCAATGACATACTGATGCCCATGATCTGTCCTTCCATACATGCGAACTCACTCTTCCAACAGCTCCAGGAGATGGACACCATAATGTCCATTTTACAGATTAGAAAATTGTCTAGACTGGAAGCCCCATGAAGGCAGGGTCAAAGCCGCTGACTCACCCCTGTATGCCTGTAACGAGCACTGGGTCTCTGCTATAGGAGGAATGGATTGGACTGGATGGATGAATGGCTAATGGGTGGATGGATGAATGGATGGGTGGGTGGGTGGATGGATATCTTTGGGCCTCCTTTTCCTCGTCTCTAAAATGCAGATAACGCTAATACCGCCCTCTCGAGTCACGCTGAGGATGAAGTGAGAAAAGCCAGGGCAGAGACCTGGTGAGGAAGGGCAAGAATAATAATAACAATCGTGGCAAGTGCGTCTTGTAGCCTAGTCATGTGCCAGATGCTCCTTCAAGGGCCTTACTTTCATTTTCTCACTCACAGCACCGGAAAACGTGCACTGTCATTGTCGCTTGCACTATTAAGATTCCTGCAGATGGCTAGGGCTGGCCCCTCCTCAGCCCTCCAGATCCAAGTCGCTTTGACCTAGTGACCCATGAGTCCCCATGGCTGACATGAGTTGCAGGGCTGGCCCAGGACCCTCTCTCCTGAAGCCGCATCTGGAGTTCTTTCTCCCATGTTCCAAGTGAAAAACCCCAACTGTCACATGGACAGCTGGACCCACTGTGTCTGGGGATAATGGGCTACTCTAAGATCTGGAAAAGACTAGGTTCTTTGGGTCTGGGCCTGGCAGAACCTCAGTTTCTCCATCTGTAAGATAGACATGGTCCTGTGTGCTGTGCTTAGTCACTCAGTCATGTCCAACTCTTTGTGATCCCATGAACTGTAGCCCGCCAGGCTCCTCTGTCCATGGGGATTCTCCAGGCAAGAATACTGGAGTGGGTTGCCGTGCCCTCCTCCAGGGGATCTTCCCAACCCAGGGATCAAACCTAGGTCTCCACATTGCAAGTGGATTCTTTACCGTCTGTGCCACCAGGGAACCCCAGACATGGTCATTGTCAGATTGAATGATTCCTAAGGGCATTTCTGTCTGTCTTGGGCCCCCTGCCTTCTGACTGCTAGTCTCAGGAAACATGTTGCTAGAGGTAGTGGAGTCTGGCCTGACCTCTGACTCCTGCCAGCCTATCTCAGGAGGCGATCGAGGGGACCTCTGGACCAGGGCATCAGCTGTGAGTTCAGGTTCTGCTCCCAGCACCTTCTAGCTGCCGATCAATGTGGGTTAGGTTCCCATCACCTAGCAGGTGCTTGACCTCATGACCCCTCTCTCCCTTTCCCTGCTATTTCTCTGAATTTCAGTCTCCTTGTGTGTACGATGCTGTTCCTCATTGCAGCCAAGCACCAGGACTGTTGGAAGATAGTGTAAGAGGCTGGATGGGAAAGAGCTTCCCATATGGAAAACTTTGATCCATTGGGAAGATTTATTGACAGTATTTATTGATGGCTCACATGACGGTAAGTGTGAGGTCCAGAAGCCGTCAGGACCGCATGGTCCTCACCCTGAAGGCTTTGAGGAAATCTGGGCTGCTCTCCTTCCATCACCGATGGAGGAGCAAACAGTCTTCTCGCTGGGGCTCTGATGTCTGGGAGCATGTCGGGGTTGGGATCTCTGTCAACAAACATTTTCCCTTTTATTTTTGCACATTCATCCCATGCAGAACCCTGGTCAGCACCTAAATGACCAGGGTCTGGGCAGGGGGGCGGGCACCGAGGCAGCCGGAAAGGCAGGCCAAGCCCTCCCTCCCTCTCAGCCCCACATCCTATCACTTCTTCCCTTTCCCCTCTAACCTATTATCCCAGGGGACCTTGCCTTGCCCATGGCCCTTGTCCCTGCCAGCTTCTCCTCCCTCCCTCATGCCCCTGCCATTTCCACCTTGGCCCCCAGGGATCTTTGGAAAACAAGGACCCTAGCAGGGATCTTGGCTGAGTGCCTTCCAGATGCCCTCAACCAAGGCTTGGCCTGTGTAGAGCCCCAAGGAGGGACAGGGGCCAAAGGAGAGGAAAGGGTGTCTTGTACCCTGCAGCCTGCTGACCCCTGGCCTGCAGTGTCCCACTGCTCCTGGCCCCATGTCTTGCGGGGTTGGGGGTGCACCCTACACTCCTACCCACAGGAGGCTGTTGCAAGCCTGCTCCTTCTCCCCTCTGCTGGGCCTGCTTCTCCCCTCAGGCCCGAGATCTCCTCACCGATATCACCTACTCCTTCCCATGTTCCCCCACGGAGTGAGCGCCTTGTGTCACTGCTGTGCGTCTCTCTAAGGGGATCCTGAGCCCCGGGAGGCAGAGGTAGGCCTGCTTCATTGCTGGGGTTCTGGACCCCGCGTGGTGCCCAGTGAAGGCCCCTGAGAATGCTTGTCAGACACCCGGACAAGTGGAAGCCACTCACTGGCCCCAGTGCGGCCACCCCAGGCAGTTGGGAGCATGTGTGACCTCGAGCTCAGCCAGGCTGAGCTATATTTAGACACCGGGGCCAGGGTGAGCTCCTGGGGCTGAGGAGGTGGTGGGGCCCACAGTAGGGCCCCAGAGGGACCTCCTTGTCCCGGGCAACAGTCCCCATGTGGCAGGCCCCAGCCCAGACCAGGCCCCCACTGTCCCACAAGGGCTAAGGGAAGACTCTGAACAAAAGAGCTGCTCTGGCAGGGTTTTGTGTGTGTGTGTGTGTGTGTGTGTGTGTGTGTGTGTGTGTGTGTGTGTGTGTGTGTGTGTGTGTGTATGTTGCTAACTAGAAAAAATAAGTTCTGGCCTGGCTGGTCAGCTCCAAGAGTGGGCCGGGTGGGGGAGCTGTGGTGGAAATGGGGTTGGGGGGCCCGTAGGAGCTGCCTGCCCGCCGCCCGGGCTGCCCGAATGGCTCTCCTCCGCCCTGCACCTCGGGTGGGCGCTGTGCCAGGCCAGGGTGCGGCCACCCGGTGGCAGGCGAGGAGGGGCTGCCCTGGCCCTGGCTGCTCGCTACCCCGCTCTCCGGGGCAGGCAGGAGGCAGGATGGATGTTCGCAATAATTACCCAGCTGCAGCTTCCCCAGAGCTGCCGCCATAGCAACGGTGCCGGGCGCCCCAGCCAAGCGGGCAAGTGGCAGGAGGGGGCGCGGGCGCTCTGGGTAGGTCAGGGAGGGGTGGCACGAGCCCCAGGCGCAGCCCCACCGGCTCCCTTTGTCAGCTCCCCTGCCTGGCCGCCCCCTCCCCAGAGGCCTGGGGGAAAGGGGCTTTGTCTGGGCACCGGGAGGCTGGCGCAGCCCAGGGGAGGCCCCAGCAGATGCCCGTTCCTGCTGCCGGGCCCGTGGGGTGAGGGGGAGCAGGTGTCGGGAGGGCTGGGGGTGCTCGGGGTCCCTGTGGCTCAGGGCTCAACTCGGGACTGGTGTTGCCACCTGGGTGCCCATGGCGTACCCCAGGATCCCTGGGTCTCACCACCTACAATGGCATCTCTGGGCCTTCTCAGAAAGGGTGTTATGACCCACTCACCCATCTGCCCTGCCCAGGTCCTGGTGGAACCAGGTCAGGAGCAAGACTGGATTTGTGGGGGGTTGGCTGTGGGAGAGGCCCCGGGCCTGGAGCAGTGTTTGAGGACTCCCAGAATTCTGCCTTCACAGCACCCATTCCCCTGGGGGCCTCCCTTCTGTGAACACTCATCTTATGAAGGGGACTGTGCTTATTTCCATTTTACAGATGAGGAAACTGAGGCCAGAGAGGTTATGTGACCTGGCTAAGGTCACACAACTAAAAAGGTGTCGCCTCAACCCACTTCAGTCTTGTCATTGCCCTGCATTGCTGCAGCGTTCATTGTGGCTGTTCTCTGTCCCGCTGTCGTCTGGAAGTGTTGCCCAGGGGTTAGCTAAGAGTAAGTAGAGGCTCTGTGGCCAGAGCCTCTCTCAGCCTCAGAGTCCCCCTGTCTCAGCCTCAGTTTTCTCCTCTGTAAAATGGGGATATAATGGAGACTCCCCTGGTGGGGCTATTGTTCAGATTATAGGAAACAGTGAGTGGAAAAGAACAGAGCCTAGCACGTGGGCAGTGTTAGCTGTTGTTATTGTTGGAAATATGATTATTTTTATTATTGTTGTTATAACATGAGGAGGGGGACTTACATGCTACCAAGGCCCCTTTTGGCTCCAGCCTCCCCGGGCTCCCCAGGCAGCTCTCCAAAGGCGTGGCCTCTCTGGAAGTCACCAGTCAGGATCATGAGCTGGGACGTGGGGAGTTCACAGCCTGGCGAGGAGGCGGTGTTAATTGTTTAATCCCACAAGTGTGTCTGGGGTGTGGGCTGTGAGGGTGAGGAAGGAGACAGACCTGGGCTGAGAAGGAGCCGGTGCCAGGCGGACTGAGCCTCCATTTACACAGAAGTGTTTGGGGAAGGCCTCTCCAGAGGGCCGGCCTAGAAAGGTCAGGAGAAGGACATTCTAGAATGTGGCTTTGCCTGAGGAACCAAAGGGAGCCAGTTATCTCAGGAGCACAGAGGGACAGGGAGACTGAGGTGGTCTGGGGTTGGATCTCAGGGCCTTGTGGGCCATGGAGGGGAGTTTTGAGGTGTGATTCTAAAAGCTGTGGAAAGTTAGCAAGTGACTTTAGGTAGAAAAGGAGGGCAAAGACATTTGTTGGATGAATGAATGAATGATTGAAAGAATGGAAGTTTTATTTTGCACTGGCCAACCACAGAGCCCCGCCCCCCACCTTTCCCTCCTTCCTCTCTCGAACCCCCTCCCCCATCACTCTAGTCTTCCCTGGCTGGTTTGGTTCAGTCAGTTGTCAGCTGCTGCCTTGGGAACCCACAGTCATATAGTGGAGGATCAAGTAAATAGAAAAATTCCATATTAGCTGTTTGTCCAGTACAGGGGAGTGTTCTGAGGAAAGAGAGCTGATACAGGTCAGGGCACTGCCTGAGAGGGGCATTGAAGGGTCAATAGGAGTTCACCAGGCTGTCAAAGCTGAGGACATAGCACAGTCTCAGAGACAGGAAACAGCATGCTATGATGGGGAATTTTTTTTGTTTCTTAGGGCCAGTGGAAAAATAAAGATAGCTCCCTTTATTGAGCTCTGACTGTATGCCCAGCCCAGTGCTGCAGGCATGAGCTCACTGAAATCACGCAATTTAAACTCTGCTCTCTTTGCAGCAAGGGCCTATTTCACTTTTATGAATGAAGAATTGAGATTCAGATAAATTAAGTCACTTGCCCAAGGTCACACAGCAACCACAGAGTCCATGCTTTCAAACACCCAGAGGTAGAATTAGACAGACAGTGCGACCTCGGCCACAAAAGCCCCTGAAGTCCAAGCTAAGGTGTCAGGACCCACTCCTGGGGTTTCTGGAATACCGTAGTAGGGTTCTGAGTGGGAGAGGGGTGGGTCAGAGCTGTGTTTGAGAGAGAAGTCTCCATGGCCTCTGTAGAGTGTAGACGGAGTGGCTGTGATCAGTGGCAAGGCTACTGCAACAGTCCATGAGAGGGATGAGGAGGGACTGACTCCACGGGAGTGCCTGGGGAAGGAGAAGGAGGGATGCCTTTGAGAGGGACCCAGAGAAGGATATGAGGCCGGAGGAGCAGAGAGAGGCCCCTGGTGTGAAGGCGTGGACCACAATTTGAGTTCAAGTCTGATGAGTCCATAACAGGAATTTGATGTTCTTTCCTCCTCGCAAGCCGGTTTTGTTTCTTTTTAACTTTTCCTGACCACACCGCACAACTTGTGGGATCTTTGTTCCCCAATCAGGGTTCAAATCTGGACCCTTGGCAATGAAAGCATGGAATCTTAACCACTGGACCGCCAGGGAATTCCCTATTTCACTGATTTGTTAAAGATTTATCATTGTCTCCCTCATGAGATTATAGGCATTTATTTTTTTAAAGATTTTTTGATGTGGACCATTTTTAAAGTCTTCTGCATTGGAGGGTGAAGTCTTAACCAATGGACCACCAGGAAAGTCCCTGTAGGCAAAAATTTTTTTAAGGTAAAAATTGGGAAAAGGCAATTCTTAACCCAAAATGATGCTGGCTGATAGTGGATTTCAGGATGGTGGCACCTCTGTGAATTTTCCCCGAAATCTCCAAAGCCCCTCACGAGCCAAGGGCAGAAAGCACCATCCTTGGTGGTAACGTGTGTGCACATAGGAGCTGGCACTTGTGAGAGGGTCTGCGCTGGGGTCAGGCTGTCAGGGGTGCACTGGGGTCACTGGGGGTCTGACAAGAATTTGGGGTCCATTCCAGAAGCGGCTGGGCCTGCTGAAATTGGAGAAGCTTCTGGAAGCCTGGTATCAGCATTCCTGACCTCCCTTTTTGGGCTTCCCCAGGCTGGGCCAGTGGACAGAGGCCCCCAGCCTGCCTGCCTGCTGCCCTGGGGTATTGTAGTTGGCAGGCCAGGCAGGTGGTGACTCAAACTGCAGGTGCTGTGTCACCTGAGCCTGGGGCACGGCTTCCCCACAGGGAGGAGGGAGCCGTGTTCACACAGCCTGCTGGCCGGCTCACCTCCTCACTGTTATGAAGGAACTGTGGCCTTCCCTTGAACCTGGGAATGAAGGTATTGCATTGTCATCCCCGACCCCCACCCCACCCCGTCTGCTGGCAGAGGGAATTGGGATTTGGTAGAAAGTGATGGTTTAAATCCTGGCTTGGCTTCTTAACACTTGGCTGCCATTTTCTCTGAGCCTCAGTTTACACACCTGTAAATGGTGGGGAGGCAGGGGTGGGTCGTGGGTGTCGGTCAAGGCCAGCATGGCTCCTGCATGGAGGAGGTGACAGGCAGTGTGAGTTCTGTCTGCCCCTGCTTTCCCTGTCAGCTCAACCGGGAGAGGAGATGGGCCGAAAAACAAAACCAGATCCCTGGAAGCCTGATGAATCTGTGAATGATTGCTGGGAGATGCCCTGCTTGAGCCGGATGTGCTGTCAGCTTGGTGTCCAGATGGGCACCCCAGAGTCGGGCACGCCTGGCCAGCCGTGATGCACAGATGGTGGAAGCACAGGAGGCCAGGTCTCCAGAGCCAGAGCCTGGACTGCAGTGGGACGGGCAATGGCGGGGGCGGGGGCTCCATCGGCCTCCAGGCCCGAGTTAGTCTCTATCAGGCACCGCTGATCTTCTTCGCGTGTAGAGTGTGGCCAGCCTTGGGGAGCTCTCCTCCATCTGTGACCCTGTCCCCCTATGACAAAGCAGACAGCTGAGACCTGGGAATGGACACCAGCTTCTGTCTACATGGCCAGGTCCTCTCCAGCACACCCCAGGAGCCTCAAAGGATGGGACAGTCCCTTCTGGCCTCCCCACTCTGGGGTTTTCTGCCTGGCTGCCTCTCCCTCCAGTGCTCAGCTCCACCCTGTGTGCTTACTGTTCCCTCTGCCTGCGATGCTCTTCCCTCAGAGCCCCACAGGGCAAACTCCCACTTCCCCGAAGCCTTTGCTCTAATGCCCCCTTCTCAGAGCAGCCCTTGCTGATCATCTAAAGGTACCTCCCTTCTTGCTTGTTACCTCTCTGCTTTGCTTTAAGTTTTCTTCCCGGTGCTGATATTGACATATTTCAGGTCATGTCTAATTGTCTGCCTCCCTACATCCTCCCCCGACCCCACCCTGGGAATGTGAACTCCAGGAAGGAGGGGGCTTTGTCTTGGTCCTGGTTGAATCCTGGGGCTTGGCCCAGAGAAAGCACCCAATATCACCACTGAATGAATGAATGGGTAAACAAATTCATCACTCAGCAAATATTTATGAGCGCCTCCTGAGGGCAAGATCTGCTGTTGGTACAGGGCCTGGGAACCAGACCCCTCACACCGGGGCCTGGGGGAGGACACCTCCAGGATCCAAGGACACAGGGCAGAGAATGGGAGGGATGGAGGAAGCTAACAGACCTGCCTTCCCTGCCAACCCCATCCTCCATGTCCAGGCTGTGTGGTTTGGGGTTCGGCACTTGCCCTCTCTGAGTCTCACAGTCCTTACCTGTAAAGTAGTGCTGAATATACCAACCAAGGGACCCTAGCATTCCCCCCATCTCCCTCCCTGCTGCCACCCTGGCACATCTATAATCCATTATCGACACAGCAGCCAGAGGGGCCTTTTCTTCTCTTTTTTCCTTTTGCTTCCAAAAATGTATTTATTTATTTTTTGAATAGGTAACAAATTTGCATGACTCAACATTCAAAAGGTGCAAGAGAGAATAAAGAAAATATCCCTCCCACCCAGTCCCAGCCCAGCAGAACTCCCCAGAGGCAAACACTGTTTCCTCCTATTTTCATCTATCATGCCAGAGATAATTTTATGCATACACAAATCAGTGCATACCTTTATCTCCTTTTTTTTTTTTTTTTAAAAAAAAAGGCAGACAGTAGCATACATGCACGTGTCTGTCCTGTGTTTTTTCACTTGGCACAAAAGAATTTGGGGGGGGTCTTTTTATTTTTTAATTTTTATTTATTGATTGCTTTTTGGCTACACCGAGACATAAGAAATCTTAGATCTTAGATCCCTGATGGAGGATCAAACCCGTGCCCCCTGCAGGGTAAGCTCAGAATCCTAACCACTGGACCACTGGAGAGAATTCCCCAGGGGGTCATTTTAAAACATACACTATAACTGGTCCTTCTCCTGCAAACTAGCCCTCTGGTGGGTCCCCAGAATTCTCAGAATGACACCCGAATTTCTGCAGGGTCCTCTGTGATCTGGCCCCTGGCGGCATCTCTGACCTCACCTCCCACCTCTCTTCAGCCGACTCCCTCCACTCTGGCTGCGATGGCCCTCTCTCTGCTCCCCTAGTACAGCCCCAAAGCCCCCCACCCAAGGCCTTTGCACTTGCTGTTCCCTCTGTCTTGTTCTTCCAGAAATCCTCTCAGTTCCCTCTTTTTCAGGTCTCTCTTCAACTATCATCTGATCCTAACTCAAGTATCCACCCTCCCACCCAGCCTGTCCCTTTACTTGCCTTTATTTTTCTCGATAATATTGATTACCATTTGTGATGGGATGTTTTTGTTCATCGCCTGACTCTTGCATCAGACTGAGCCCCATGGAAGTGAGCACAGGATCTGTCTTGCTCACACTCCATCCCAATACCTAGATTTTAACAAGTACCCCATAAATACTTGTTGTTGAAGCAAATTAACAGATCTCCTGTTTACAGATGAGGAAACTGAAGCACAGAGGGGAATCCATGGCTCAAAGTCAGAGTGAGGTTGTTGCAATTCAACCACCGCAACCTGGTTTTTCATCCCAACCCCGCCCTCTGTTTCCTAGTTGTGTGGTCTGGAGCTGTGCTCTTGCCCTCTCTGAGTCCCACAGTCCTCACCTTCCATCCTGGGGACTGCGAGGAGGATGGGATGCGTGTCTGTGGTCCTTTTCCGGTCCTTCACTCACACACCACAGTGAGTCACTGTGTCACTGTCCTTTGCCTTCCACCAGAAGCCCCACCCATGGCTGGCATTACTGCCATCTAATGCGATGAGAAGGTGCCCCACCACTAACAGTATTTTTAAACAACAATCTCAAGGAAATATTTTTTAAATCCCACGTCGTGCTGGGGAACAGCTCTGAATTATTAACTATCCGGCAGCCCTGCTATATTTCTTGACCGAGTTTATTCCGACACATACAATTTTCCTCCTGGTAATTTATGAAAAGCGTATTCTCTTCTTCAGGAAATCATACCCTTTTCTCCTGAGCACCGCCTCCCCCGACCCCAGCTGGAAGGTTTACTGGGTAAATTCACTGAACTTTTATGTTAAAGAGCGTCTGCTTGCTTGCCTGATATCGAAGCACATTTCCTGGGGAGACACTGCAACCATGTTTTTTGAAATGCCCAGCCCGAGTCTTTTAAAGAATTCAATAAAACCCTGTTCATTAGGATGGATTAATCATTGGGAGATTTTTGCTCATATCCCCGAGGGATGCTCCCTCTCCCTCAGCCCCACACTGTGACCCCTGATGCAAACAGCACGTATCTCCTTCACATTCAGGTGATCATGGGTTTGAGCCCCAGTGGAATCCTGTTTCTTGGGCTCTGGCTACTCTGCATTGCCCACCCCATCCCAGGCTTTGGCTGGGCACAGATGGAGTTAACCCAGATGGATTGATTTACTTTTAAATATTTATTTTTATTTATTTATTTGGTTGCATTGGGTCTTAGTTGTGGCATATGAGATCTTCGATCTTGGTTGAGGCACGTGGGATCTTTTAGTAGGATCTAGTTCCCTGATCAGAGATGGAACCCTGGCCCCCTGCATTGGGAGAGCAGAATCTTAGCCACTGGACCACCAGGGAAGTCCCTATATGAACCCAGATTTAGGGTCAGAGGCCCTGGTTCTAGTCTTGCTGGTGTAATAGACTCAGCTGAGTGACCTTGGGTAAGTCACCAAACCTCTCTGATCTAGTTTTTTCCTCTCCTGATCCAGTTTTCTCATCCACAAAACAGGGAGTGATGACCCAAATTCAGGCATCCACTCATCACACACTCAGAGTGCCCTGTGCTGGGTACTGGGGATCCAAGCTGGTGCCCACCCTCATGGAAGTCATGGCAAGTGGGGAATCAGACCAGCTAAACACACAAAGGAGCTAAAGAAATGTCAGATGCTGGTAAGATCTGTGGCAGAAATTAAGCTGGGACAGGCTGGCAAGTGGTGGTGGGGGCTATTTTCAGCAGGAGGTCCAGGACAGAGGTGGGATGGGGGGACAGCACAGATCTGGTAGGGCAGTGGTTTTTACTCCCCCGCCCCCACCACTAGGGAAGATTTTATCCCCAGAGACAGACATTTGGCAGTGTCCCCAGAGTTCTGTTTGTCACAGCTGAGGGGTGGGATGCTACTGGTATGTAGCAGGTGGAGCCCAGATTGGCTGTGGCCACCATCCTGCGGTGCCCGGGACAGCCTGGAGGAGACCTGTTGAGGGGCCTGGAGACTGGCACTTTTACCCCAAGTGATCTGGAAGCCACTGGAGGGTCCTCCCACTGGAAGCACCAGAGAGAGGATGGCAGATGTCCCCTCGGATCCCTGTACATGGACCACTTGGCCACCTCCCTGAAACCGTACTTACTACTGTGATTCAACCAGACAGAACAGGGCCTGCCCTCGCTGAGTGATTATTCTACCCCAGGGGGAGAAAGGGATGAAGCCACCGCTCTTTTGTTCAGAGTCCTCAAAAGGCCCCCCCTCCAACCCCGCCTCCCTTGGGACAAACTCCAGGGTTCACAGGCCTGCCAGACACCCTCTGCCTTCTCTGACTCCACTCTCTCCTGGGTCCTTGGGACATGCATGCTGGCCTCCTGGGGGGCCTCTGCAGTGCTCTTTCTTCTGTCTGGACGCCCACCACCTGCCCCCCACCATCTCCGTGACTCTTCCCAAAGGTGACCTCTTTACCGAGACTTCAGGCCCCCAACCACCCAGTCTAAACAGTCATCACCTTAACCTTTACCCTCTACTCTGCTTCCTTCTGTCTGTCCATCTCCTTTCCATCCATCCATCCTTCCATCTGTTCATTTGTTCATTCATTCATTCAACAAATACTCTGTGAGTCCTGATTATGTGCCAGGCCCTGTCCTGGGTGCAGGGGACCCAGTGGGGAAGGACTCATGAAGGGCCATATCACCAGAAGAATAGATGCTATTAGTCAGATAAGCACAAGCTTCCGGTGGCAAGAAGAGCT
The DNA here is from genome assembly GCA_024291935.2 of Okapia johnstoni. NCBI lineage: Eukaryota > Metazoa > Chordata > Mammalia > Artiodactyla > Giraffidae > Okapia > Okapia johnstoni. Next base: position 51,367,627 of record CM044324.1, on the reverse strand, counting down.
AGAAAAGAAAGGTCTGGGAGTGGCTGGTACAAGCTGGGAGTCAAGGGGGACTTCCTGGAGGAAGTGACCACTGAACTGAGATCTGAAGGGGTGGGAAGGTAAGTGGGTACAGGGTGAGTGTACTGGTTATGAGGTGTGGGGGTGATCGTTCCCAGCCTGTGAGGCGGGCACAAGCAGGGTGCACCTGAGGAGACCAGTCAGTGTGAAGGAGAACAGAGAGATGGGGTGGGGTGGGGGTGTGAGTGGCAGGAGATGAGGCCCAGTGGTATCTGGGGTGAGGCCTGTGGACCAGGGTAAGGAAGGCGGGAGGGGGGCAGAGAGTTGAGGCAGGAGGAAGTAGGGGCTAATCTCCACTCTCACCCCTCCAGTTCTTGGAGAATAATCTGAAGTGGGCTGAGGGTATCCAGTGAGAATGGTGCTATGGTCATCCGGGCTTAAGAGGGCAGTGGCCTCAGCCAGAAGGTACCAGAATGTAGAGGAAATTAGAGGTTAAATCGATGGCCCTGATGGGGCTGTGGATGTGAGGCTAAGAGCTGGGAGGAATCCAGGACTCCTTCACTCACAGGTCATCCCTTACCCAAGTGGAGCCAGGCAGTCACCTCACTGGGCACTGAGGAGTCCATTGGCTCAGAGGTCTCTCTCTCTCCATCCATCCATCCATCCATTCATCCATAGATCCATCTTCCCAACCAATCTTCCATCAGCCAGCCAGCCAGCCGTCTTTTTATTCTGTGTTTCTCAGCACTGTGTGTCAGGCTGAATGTTGTGACCTAGGGACACGAAGGCCCAGGCAGGATTCAGCTGGTGTCATTGGAAATCTGGAAGTTTGGTTTCAGTTTGAGAATCTCAGGAAGACTGGATGGGGCCAGAGAAGTCACAGAGGTCAGATGCCATTGCTTAGGGATACTGAGGCCTGGAGAAGCTCAGGTCCCCACGCAAGTTTACATGGCCAGGAAGCAGGAGAGCCAGGCTTGGTACCAGGGTCCCCCCGCCTGGCCCCCATGCCTCTCACTGCAGGCCCTCTTTGCAGGTCTCCTGGAAGCCCTGGCTGGGGCCTGTCAGACTCCAAGGAGGCCCTGCAGCTGGGAGGGGAGCAGCCTTCTGGGCCCACAAGCCCCTCCTAGCAGACCTCCTTGCCATCCCCTTCCCCGCCCCACCCCAATGGCTGCAAGAGGGGCCTGGCTGGGAAAGTGCTTCTGGTGTTGCCCAGAAGGCTGCTGATTCATGCCTCACAGGAGTTGCCTGTTAAATAGGAGCTTGACTGTGGCCTGCGCCTGTCTCTTTAAGGCCGGCTTGGGCCTCCCTACTCAGCCTGTGTGCCCTGAGGAACAGGAACTAGGCAGGCCTGGTGTCTCCCAAGGCAGAATTAGTGACTCTAACCTGTTAAAGTAGCCTGGGGCGGGGCCCACAGGTCCCAGAGCAGGGCAAGGAGGACCCGGCCCAGAAGGGCCCTCCCCTTTCCAGGACCACACCCTCAGGAAGAGAGGGAGCTTGGAGCTCAGACCAGGCAGCCTGGCTCTGAATCTTGGGCCTGTGGCACCTGAGCTGGGATCTGTGGAGGTCCCGGGCGAGGGTCACCACCTGTCCAGGTTGCCTGGGCCTGGGGGAAGCAAACCAGGACCTGCTGGTAGCTCTACTGTGAGCACTCCAAGACCAAAGCCACCCACCCTGACAGCTCCCTGAGGTGCAACATTCTGGGTCCCAGGGGCTGCCTCACTTGGGACATAGCTGTGTTCCTTGGGCAGGGCACCTAGTCTCCATGAATTTCTGTAACGGAGAAAGCCAGTGGCAGCCTCCAGACTGCCAGAGTGACTCCGAACCTTCATTTGAATCCACCTGTGTGCAATGGGGGCAGTTGTCCTCAGAGACCTCTAGATCCGCAGATCATTGCTCCATCCTGGCCAGGGCCCCGCCCGTAAGGTGTGGTCCGTGCTTGATGAATTGAGCAGAAAGTTAACCATGTGTCTGCTCCTCCTGTGTGCACAGGACCGGTGACCCAGAACTAGACCTTCCTCTGACACCAAAGAGGTCATCCTCAGAGGGAAGGGAGACAGAAGAGGAGTCGGTGCCCAGCGCGGCCCCCATGTTTTGTTTGTTTGGCCGAATCATGTGGCCTGTGGGATCTTAGTCCCCCAGACCAGGGGTCGAACCTGCATCCCCTGCAATGGAAGGTGAAGACTTAACCACTGGGCCGATAGGGAAGTCCCCAAGAGTGTGCTCTGCTTGAGCTTCGGGGTTATGCTATCTCCCAGGGGAATTTGGGATGATCTCCTTACTGCTCTGTGCCTTGATATTCCTCATCTGAAAACAGCATTAGAAACATCTTCCCCATAGATTGTTGAGAGAAGTAAATAAGCTGATACGTGCGGTGTTCGGCACCTGCATGATGTCAGTTATTATTATTGCAGTTCTTATGTGAGGGAAGCAGATGGTGGGGAGAGAAGAGAAGTTGCCGGAGGAGGGGGCTGTGGTGTGGGGAGAACCAGGAACCTGTAAGGGTGGCCCTGGGTGGGGTGCCAACCCTTGTCTCCTGCCCACTGCCTGCCATGCCAGAAGGAGTCTCAGGCCTTGAGGTCTGCCTGTGGGTCTGCTTGGGAGTCTGCACAGAGCTTTCTGGAAACTGAGAGGGGAGGGTGGGGTGGGGAGTGACCCTCCCCAGTGCCCACAGCTCAGCAGGCAGTGGTTGGATCCAAAGATAAACCGTGTGATTGGCCACAGCGCTGAGCTGCCTCCAGCCCTTCCAGGGGACCTCAGTGTACAGGTTAGAATTCATATCCATGGCCGCTTGAGTGAGGTTCACAAATGGCCTGGTGAGCCAGAGTGGGGCAGTCACCTTTGCCCTGCCCCAGTCCCAGTCCTTCAGCTCCGCCACCACGAGCAGATGAGCGCCGTGAGGCTCAGGGGGGCTGGGGGGCCACCTGCATTGCCCAGAGAGTGGGCAGAGCAGAGAGGCCTGGGCCGAGGCAGCCAGTCCCCACCTGCCACCTCCTGGGCTCCATGGGACCTACAGAGAAGGGACAGATGACAGGGCATCTCCCCTGGGGGGAGGACACGGAGGCACTGAGACATGATCAGAGCCCACCACCTGTCCCAGCCAGCCCACTGCCCTCAGGCTCCAGTGCCAAGGCTGCCAGTGTGTGTTCTGCTCCCGGCTTCCCAGAAGCCTCGTGGCCAGGCCCATTCATTGTGCAAAGGTCAAGATGGCTCTGGCTGACCCCCCTCCACCTGGCCCAGGAGCCAAAGGCTGCAGACAGGGCCTACAGTGAACCACCCAGGCAAGGGGCTTGCGGCCTCCACTGCACCGGGTGGGCAGGGGTCCTGAGCCACTTCTGGGCACCCGCTCACTTGCTCGGCAGCATTTGCCATAATTATCCAGCCATCCCCTTCAAGTGTACGGCAACCATAGCAACAGACAGATGTTCTGTCCCAGCCACGGTCCACAGTGAGCCAGGAGCCAAGCACAAAATTTAACCCCTTCCAGCTCAGGAAGCAAGGGCAAGACTGGACTGGGGCCCCAAAGCCCCAGGCCAGGCGCCCAACCTTGCTGGGCCTGGTCAGGTGGGACTAGGTGACTCCTGAGGACCCATTTGTCTCAGACACTCAGTCTCCCTTGTTTGCTCTCTTCTGGGTTTTCTACCCACTGCTTCCTTCTTCCCACAGCTAAGAGACAGTGGTAAAGGGTAGAGGTCCTGTAAGGGAGACTGGAGTGGGCCTGGCTGAGCCCTCAGTGCTAGTTACGATGCAGGTGGAAGAGCGCTGGACACAGAGTCGGGTGAGCTGAGCTGGGCCCTTGTTTTGGATCTGCTTCTGGTTTGCTGTGTGACCTTGGACAAGTGACTCGCCTTCTCTGAACCTCAATTACTGCCTCTGTACAACGAGGAGGGTAGGCTCTCATGCCCTCATCCCACAAATGTTTATTGATCATCTAATGTGTGCCAGGCCCTGGGGTAGGCCCTAAGGAGACTCCTGAGAACAAGATATCACACCCCTCAGGTCCACCTGCGCAGGGAAGGTTCTGGGTGGGGGCCACCAGGCCTGACTTTTGCATAGTCTCGAAGCACTTGGCTGTGATGTCTCCTGCCCCAGCCAGTCCACTTTGATTCCCCTTCCTTGCTTTTGTGGGGGCAGGGGACAACAGCTTCTCCCCAGCAGGGACCATTCGCTCACACTTAGTCTACCTGGAGGCTTCAGTGGGGCCCTGCCTGGAAAAGAGCTTAGGAAGCCTCCCCCTGTCCCCCAGCCCTCCTCTGGTTCACTCAACTCCAGCAGCCTCCCTTACTGCTCTGTAACACCCTATCTCTGTGCTGTGCTTAGTCGTTCAGTTGGGTCTGACTCTGCGACCCCATGACCTGTAGCCCACTAGGCTCCCCTGGTGTCCATGGGGATTCTCCAGGCAAGAATACTGGAGTGGGTTGCCATGCCCTCTTCCAGGGGATCTTCCCAATCCAGGGATCGAACCCAGGTCTCCCGCATTGCAGGTGGATTCTTTAATCTGAGCCACCAGGGAAGCCCATCTCGGGGCCCTGCAATTTACTGCTTCCTTAGGCTCAATCTTCACGGCCTTGAGTCTCTGCTCAATGCCATCTCCTAGGAGAGGCCTCCTGGACCAACCTCAATCAGAACAGAGCCATCTCACTCCCCCATACCCCTGTCCTGGGCTTTATGTGTTCGTGGACCTCCTAGGCTGCATTCCTTTACTCAGCACATGGCTCCTCTGTGCCTGGCACTGTCCTAGGTGCTGGGGATGAGCAGAGAACAGAGCAGACATCCCCTCCTGGCTTTTCCCAGGGGGCACATTCTAGCATGCAAGACGCACTAAGACAAAGAAAGCAGGAGAGGGTTGGGGGGTGCTCACAAAGATAGTCACAGTAGGGTAGGAGGCTCTGATGAAGCAGAGGCAGAGCTTGGGGCTCTGTGGGGAAGATATCAGGGGCAGAGGCCCCGAGGGGGCACTTCTGCCCTCCTCTCTAGAATGTATCTCCAGCAGGTGAGGACAAAGCACATCTTCACTACTGCTGCGTTCTCAGCACCCTGCATGTAGTAGGAGCTTAGTAAAAGCTGGCACGGCTGGCATGATGAGTGGTTGGAGGGTTATGGGCTATGTGGGGCCTCTGGCATGGGGCCACACGCACCGAGGCCCTCAGGAAGCCGGTCCACAGTCACCAGGGGCCCATGGTGGGAAGCAACCTGCTGGGGGATGCTCCGTGGGAGGAACCTTCCAAGGGCATGGCAGGGGAGGAGGAGGTGGCTCTGGGGGGCTGGGCTGACCCTCAGGGCCCTCCCATGTCAGGTAGGGAATTGGGTCATTAGCCTTGGGGCCAAGGGCAGCCATTCGAGAGCTCGGGAAAGTGGATGACATGATTAGATCCAAGCTTTTAACAACCCTTCTGGCATCCATTGTGGAGAAGGGAGTGGATCTCAGTGGGCCTGGGGACGGGTGGGAAGCAGGGAGGTAGTGGAAGATGGAAAGGCCCTGGGAGAGCAGGACCCCTGATAGACCTGTGTGGCTGGGGGTGAGAGGGGGCCACATTCATCCCAGGCTCAGGGAGTGCTCACCAAGCATCCCTACAGCACCGCCCCCAGGAGCCCCCACCGCCCACCAGACCCTGTTCTAGGCAGGGAGACGACAGGAACACAGGACGCAGGGCAGAAAACTCCCGCCCTCCTGGGAGAGCCCCATGCTAAACAAGATAAGTAAGTGAACCATATGGTGCGTGGTAAAGCTACCCTGGTAGCTCAGTGGTAAAAGAATCCGCCTGCAGGGCAGGAGCCACAGGAGGCACGGGTTCGTTCCATCCATGGGTCGGGAAGAGCCCCTGGAGGAGGGCATGGCAACCCACTCCAGTATTCTTGCCTGGAGAATCCCATGGACAGAGGAGCCTGGCGGGCTACTGTTCATAGGGTTGCAAAGAGTTGCACACGACTGAAGCGACTGAGCACACACGATGCGTGAGATCTGTGAAAGTGCTAAGAGGAAAGAAAGAAGTGGGGAGGGGGCTGAGGGGGTGGTGGTGGCAGGTTGAAATGGTGGAGGAGGCACCAGGAACTCCATCCCAGGAGGAGCCTTCTGCCCACATGCTGCTGGTGGAACATTCCAGGCAGCCAGCACCCTGCGGCAGGAGCTGAGGTTGGGGTGGAACTGGGGAGGGGCAGGAGGGCAGAGGGAGCCGTAGGATGGGGAGCAGGCAGGGTTTGGGGGGACTTCATACGCACTGTGGCTTCTCTGAGTGAGGGGCCATTGGAGGGTAGAGCCCTGCAGGCTGCATCTGACTCTGCCCAGAATGGGGTCTATCTTCCTGCCGTGTGGAGGACAGACCAGAGGCCGCAGGGGCACAGGCAGCAGAACCGGAGGCAGCTGTGGTGAAGATTCGAGAGTGAGATGATGAGAGCTGACCTGCGGAGGCTGAGGCATGCTGGAAACTGAGATGGATTTAGAAGTTCGAGCAGCAGGACTCACGGATGCATCTCATGTGGGATGTGAGAGACGGAGTCAGAGAGAGGAAGCTCAGGATGGCAGCTAGTGCGCTGGCCTGGACCGTGGGGAGACTGAAGTTGCCCTTCACTGGAACAGCGAAGGTTGTGGGTGAAACAGGTTGACGTGCAAGTATCGGGAGAGGAGGCTGGAACAAGGTGAAGCGGGAGGCAGGAGGTGCTGTGGAGGAAGAGGGTGGGCGCTGAGCTTGGAGTTCAGGGCAGAGTCCAGGTTGGCCACGTCAGGGTGGGGGACTCACAGAGAAACCGTCTTGAAAGTCAGCCAAGGAGGAAGGCAGATGGAGAGAACCAGAGGACCAGGGACTGAGCCCGGAGCCCCCAACCTTAAGGGGTGGGGGTGAGATGGAGGAAGAAGCAGAAAAGGGTCTGAGAAGGGGCCACCAGGAAGTTGGAGGAAACCAGAGCATTCTGACAGCCAACAAGGAAGGCATCGGAGAGGCAGGGAGAGTCAGTGCATCCAGGCTGTGTGGGGCCAGAAGGACGAGGGCTAGTGATGGTGCTGGTTTAGCCCCTCCGTGGTCCTTGGTGTCCTGGGAGGAGGTAGATGGAAACCCGAGGGCAGAGGATTCAAGGTAGGAGTGGGGACTGTGATGACAGACTCCCTTTCAGGGAGCTCTTGTGGGGGGCCGGGGAGATGTGAGGCAGCAGGGGTGAGGTGGGGGCTCAGAGAAACACATCGGCCATTTGTACGTTGCTCAGGTTGATTTGGTCAAGAGGAAAAGGCTGAGGACTCTAAGCGAAGGGGATAGTTGCTGGAGTGATGTCTCAGGAGGATGGAGGGAAGGGGCCCCTGAATCATCCCCAAGACACCAGGAGTGGGCCGTGTTATCATTTCCACTTCATGTATGTGGAAGCTGAAGCTCAGAGAGGTTGGTCCTCCAGCCACAGGTCACCCAGCTCAGCAGAGATGGCCCAACTCCACGACTCTGCCGTGCCCTTCACAGGCCTGGGCTGTTACCCTGCTTGACAGATAAGACCCAAAGAGCTTCAGCTCCTTGGCTCAGTTCCAGTGCCCAGCTAAGGAGGTTGACTTGATGGGATGTTGTGGGGAGAGGCAGCGTGGGGATCAGCAGTGATGCCTGTTCTCAGCGCGGTTCCCCGGGGGCTTCAGGAGCCACTTCCTGGGCTGGGAACTGGGAGAGGAGCAGCTTTGCAGATGCTGAGTGCAGTCTGGGAGGTGCATGGGTTTCCTCTGTATAAAATGGGGCCAATCGTGGAGTTGACCTCACTGAGTTCTTCTGAGACTCAAGCGAGTTGATGTAGCAAAGCCCTTAGAATGGGGCACCCAGGAAATGCCATGTGGGTCTCATTACTCTGAGTCTGCCTGGTGGGATGAATAGTGGCAACTCCCAAACATGCACTGTAGCTGACTCAGAGGTGAACCTGGCAGGACAAGAGGGCTGATGGGAAACTCAGGGCCACACGGACCCTTCGAGGTCCTTCCTGGCGGAGCCTCAGTTCTGCATTCAGTCCCTGGGTTTCAAGATCCAGCCTTCAAGGGACCCCCGAGAGCTCTTTAGAAACTTCAAGAGTGGAGCCTCTGGGTGGTGGTCCTGGGAAAGACCCTTCCCCTCTCGAAGTCTGAGGTCTTCATATGTAGAATGGATGTCCTGAGCCTTACTCTGTGGAGAGGTGCTGAGTGAGCCCCAGGACTGAGTCTTAGGGCTGGACACCCTAATTTCTCTGCCCTAATTTGCTGTGTTATCTTGAACAAGTAACCTGACCTCTCTGGGCTTTATCTGTAAAACCTGGGTGATGTGAGGGCCTCTACAGACTGTTGACTGTATTGTTATTTAGAGCCTCCTGATTTCATTAGGTGGCGAGTCCTCAGTTATACCTGGGATACTGTTCAGCTTCAGAGTACTGCTTCTCACCATAGTAGGATGGAGGCAGGAGCAAGCAGAATGCAGGGTCCCCTGGGTCTGAACGGTCTTCCTTCCCCCCAGGGTAGCCCTCTCCCAGGCCCATTCTGAGGTGCCTGGGGTGGCATCTTGGGTGGCCCATGTTTCATTCTGATTCAGGACAAAGAAACCATGACTCCTCTTTTCCAATTGTCCCCATTTTACAAGATGAGCACACTGAGACTCAGAGGAATCCTAACTCACCTGTTTACCTCTTGCCTCCACTCCAGGCCAGCCAGGGCTGGCTTTCAGGACACACACACCAGAGCCTCAAGGGCAGACATCAGCATCTGCCCTTGGTTCCCCCATCCAGCCCCACTGTGTGGCATCTCCCATCTCTCCTGTCCTGGGCACAGGAGACACTGAGAGGACTCAGATGAGGGCCAGGCCTCCTCATGTGGGAAAGACACATGTGAACAGAAGCAAATAGAATTTAGGAGGGGCTGGGACACCAGGGAGAAGAGATTCCATTATTCGTTCTGACCAAAGGACCTGGGGAGGCTTCCTGGAGGAGGATGCACCAGAGATGGATCTGGAATACCGGTAGTGACTGTTACCATCTCTTGAGCAACAGCCTCAGGTTTCAGGGTGCGGTCTCATCACACTTTCCCAGTCCCCAGTGAGGTAGGTACTTTACTTAGTCCCATTTTACAGATGAAAAAACTGAGGGTCAGAAAATGAGAATGACACTTCCAGGGTCACCTGGCTTGTGAGAGGGGCCTGAATCCATTCCCAAGACCCACCCTCCCCAGGCAGAGGAGGCAGGGGAAGACCCCCGACCCGGCCTGACAGCCTCAACCCAGGAGGCCTGGGTCTTCCTCTAGCCAAGTGTCCCCAGCACCCGGTTTCACTTCCCAAAACACAGACCTATTTTGGATCCTGCTGACTTCCTTTCTCAGCCATGGCCGTTCAGGCTCTGAGGACTGGGCAACCGTAGAATGGACCGGGGCCTTTCCCAATGCCCCTCTTACACCACCACCCTGGAGCCTTCTCCCTGCCTGGCTGCTGGCTGCCGTGACCCCCTTGGGGAGGGCGCTGACCGCAAGAGGCTGGCAGGAGCCACTGCCCTGTGGCCGCCTCCCCAAGAGCCAGCTCAGCGGTCCTCCTCCTGGCCGACACTCGGCCTGAACTGGCCGGGATGGGGCAGGGGGAGGCTTGGCCAGGGTCCAGATCCCAGCCCCACTGTGTCCTGGCCTGGTGACCCCCAGCAAACGGTTTCCCTCCCTGGACCTCTGTTGCCTTGTCTGTGATCGGAGGCTAAGGTGGCCTCCCACCCTGAGTTGTTCGAACCACACAAGAGTGAATCAAATGTAATAGCTGTGCACAGACGCCATTCTCGGTACTGGTGAGCCACAGAGTCTTGCCCTCAGGAAGCAGAAATCCTACTGTGGGGTGAGAAGGGTACCAAGGGAGCCAAGAAAAAACAATACAGATAGGTCGATTAAACAGTATGTTAGAAAATGATGGAGAAAATAAAGCTGACAAACGACGTATGTGTGTGTGTGATGGGATGAGGGGTCTGCCGTTTTAAGTTGGAAGTCACAGGAAGCCTCCTGGAAAAGTGACCTCTGATGACGTGAAGGAGGTGAGAGAGCCCCAGTGCAGACATCGGGGAAGGGCACTGCAGGCAGAGGGCACAGCAGGTGCAAATGCCTAGAGGTCAGGAGAGGAACACGGAGTTGCTGCCGCAGAGACTGGGGGTGAGGAACTGGGGAGAGAGGGCCAGACAGGGACAGGGAGGCCGGAGCTTGAGGGCCGTGAGGGCCAAGGTCAAGACTTCACTCTGAGAGAGGTGAGGCGCCACAGGACGCTTTGGAGCAGCGAAGGGACGTGATTCGACTTGTGTTGGAGCCGAGATCTCGCTGCCTGATGGAAGGGGTACTGCGGGGCCAGGAGAGGCCGGTGCAATTGTCCTGCTGGTGAGCAGGGGCAGCAGCATGGTGGTGAGAAGTGGTCAGCTTCTGGTCATATTGTGAAGGTGGAGCCAAAGGGATTTGCTGACAGATCAGGTGGAGGGGGCGAGAGAATGGTGGGGTGGGGCTGACTCCGGGGGTTTCGGCCTGAGCAACGGGAAGAATGGAGTTTGTGTTCACTGAGATGGGAAGGCGGCAGAGCGGCCGATCTGGGGTGGATCTCAGGAGCTCGGGCTTGGACACGCGCTGCTAGGATGCCCTCAGTCCTCTGAGTGTGAGGCCGAGTTGGCAGGCCCACGGGCGGGTCTAGAGGGTAAGGGAGAACAGCGGGCTGGGATCAGTGTCAGCCCTGCTCCCGGGTCTCTTGTTCCCATCCCGCCCTCCTGCAGCTCAGTCAGTCCCCGGCCGCCAGCTGGGTTTCTTAAGCACCAAACCAGGTGGTGGACAGACCTTTCCAATTCAATGACTTCCCACTGCTCTGCCCTGAGTCCAAACTTCTTGCCTGGCCTGGTCCCAGCACACCTCAGCCTCACCTCTCTTCAGCCTGCCAGCCTTAGTTCTCACTTTGTGCCAACCTCAGGGACTTTCGGAATTGCTCTGCTGGGTTCTGGTCAGTTCCTCAGCTGCTTGATGGCTCTGAATGTGGTTCATCCTTTTTCCTGGACCTCGGTTTCTCCATCTGTAAAAGGGGAAGCTTGGACTCCTTGAGCCCTAAAGACAGTCCTTACGTTTCATGTTTTGGGGATTTGGGGAGGCATGTAGCAGCTGCCCTTCTCTACTCTGTCTAACCTGGTAAGACCCTGGGGAGATGCTTCATGCTCCCCACCCCTTCAGGATTACCTGCCTTCCAGGGTCTGTTGCAGGCTTTAACTGCTGGAGGCAGGGAGATGTGGTCCTTGGGCTCACGTCCTCCAGGAGAGTGAAGATTTAGACAGACCTGTGTGACCCAGGGCATGTCCCTTCCCCACTCTGAGCCTTGGTTTCCTCACCTGGATAATGGGGCTGGTGATGGTCAAGAGGCCTGGCCTCAGTGGATAGGGTGTCTGGTGCACCATTAACCTAACAAGCACTCACGGTGTCTGGGCAGGGCTGGGCCGGGGGCCCTGATGGTGGGGGTAAGAGGCTTAGCCCTGCCCTTATAGAGCTTGGCCAGGGTGGGGGCTCAACATGGTGTGATTCCCAAGCAGGGCTCACCCACAATCCTGCCCCAGGGGAGACCAGGGCTCTAGCTGCATCTTCCATCAGCGCCACCACTGCCCAGTTTTTCTCAGCTTGCAAGGTCTAGTCAGGACCTCCCTCCAGGACTCTGCTCCCCTGGCCAACACATCTCTCTTCTTCCTTTGATCTCTGGACCCTTCATCCTTGGAACTCTGGGTATGAGTCCTGTTCCTGCCCATCACTAACTGTGAGACTTGGGCAGGTGACGGACCTGGGTCTTGGTTTTCACATCTGTAAAATGGGATAATGACAGATCCTGTTTCTTGGGGTGGCTTTGAGGATTCAGTGGGTTGTAAAGTACCAGAGGGCTCAGAAAACTTTGCTGTGATCATTGAAGCCCTTCTCGTCTATTCTCTCCAGCGAACCTAGGGGCGAGAAGCAGGTGGCTGATACTTTTTGGCCCCAGTTCCCCGGTGCACAGAGAATGAATCACTTCCTCTTGCTTCTGGCCAGGTCAGCTCTGCCGTTCACACGTGTTAAGAGTCGTCCCAAACCACTTCCTCCTGTCAGTGCTTCGTTTTGTTTACATGTTAAACCCAGGTTTCCTCCATTTTACGGATGAGGAAACTGAGGCATGGAGAGGCAAAGTGACCCAAACAAGGTCACATGGTTGCTGGGTGGCAGAGCTGGCATTCAAACCCAGACAGCCTGGTTCTGTGCAGAGACCCAAACCCTTAGGGTGCTTCTCCTCAGCAGTGTCCACTCCCAGAGGCCACAGGGTGGTGTTATCAGTTATCTGAAGCCTCCTGGTCATCCCGGGGTCAAGCCCTTGGATCCTTCTCCTCAGCCCAGCAGGAGAAAGGTCTCTGAGTTCAAGAACCACGGATTCCTCTCCCCACTTTGCCATTGCCTGGCCAGGAAAACCTTGATCTCATCCCTTCTCCTTTCGTGCCTCAGTTTCCACCTCTGTCAAATGGAGGCTAGAAAACCCTTCCAGCTTTGTTACCCCTGGGATCCTACTCCAGCCCTGTCATGTGTTTGGTTTGTTATGTGACCTTGCTCCAGCCAGCATGCCTTTGAGGCTGCTTTCCTTATCTGAAAAAATGGAGCTGATGCTTCATATCTGCCTGTCCTGACGTCTCAGGACAGCTGGGAAAGCCTCACAGGGAAGTCCGGGTGTGGGGGTGAGGGGCTTTCAGTACACCCCCAGCCCATCTTCTGCAGGTAGGGCCTGTCAGCCGCTCAGCCCCTGACCAAGAATGGAGAGGTCATCCATCCATTCATTCAATTCCATTCATTCTTTGAGCATCTATTCTGCACTGGGTCACCCAGACAGGGTGTTGACTGAGACCCAGCCAGTTCCTGTCTTCATAGAATTCACAGTCTGGGGCGGGGAGGGGTGGGGACAGATACCAATAAAGAAACCAGTACCCCTCTCGGTACTGGTGAGCCACAGAGTCTTGCCCTCAGGAAGCAGAAATCCTACTGTGGGGTGAGAAGGGTACCAAGGGAGCCAAGAAAAAACAATACAGATAGGTCGATTAAACAGTATGTTAGAAAATGATGGAGAAAATAAAGCTGACAAACGACGTATGTGTGTGTGTGATGGGATGAGGGGTCTGCCGTTTTAAGTTGGAAGTCACAGGAAGGGGTAAACGTGAGGGGTACAGGTGGTTAAGTGTTATAAAGAAGGGGTGCAGGGGAGTTCCCCAGGAGAGTGAGTCGTGGAGGAGAATCTTAGGGAGAGAGGGGTCATCAGGACATGATGATTGAGCTGAGAGCTATAAGGATGAGTTGGAGCAAATTAGGTGAATTTGTGGCAAGAGAGGAAAGGTTTGGGCAGAGACCCTTGGGTGACACATCCAGGGTCACACAACTTGTGAGAGGGGCCTAAGGCCGTTCCCAAGGTCCTGACAAATTCAAGGAAGCAAAGGAAGGTCAGTGTATCTGAAACCCCAGTGATGGCTGGTGGGGGAGATGAGGGGGCAGGGGGCAGACCTCCCTGGGTCAGTCATGAATTTCACGGTTTCAGGAGAGAAGGGGTCTGGGAAACCATCTGAAGTCCTCCTGGTACAGATAGGGAAATGGAGAGTCGGTTGGGTAAGGGACATGGCCAAGGTCAAAGCAACCAGGGTTAGAATTTGGGCTCCTGACACATCCCCAGGGCTCTTTCTGTATCTGGAGACTGGCCCAAGAAAAGTGAGAGAAAACCAAACGTTCACTTAGCACCTACTATGTGACCCAGAGTCCTGTGCGTGTGTACACACACAAACACACACACACACACACAAACACACACACACACTTCACCACCTGGTCCCTGGGCCTAAGGCCAGGGCCGCAGCCTTGGGAATTCCTTCCCAAAAAGAGAGGAAAAGGAACCTATGGAGGTCATTTGATCTAACTCCCTGCCACTGCCCTCAAGGCCTCATTCCACTGTCTCATTTGAAGACATGGAGGCAGGGTGAACAGAAATTCTAATCCCCATTCTATCGATGAGCAAACCAAGGGAAGGAGAAATTTAGACACTGACCTAAAGTCCCACAGTAAGAAAGCTGTCTTGGCTTCTAATTAAGTGCTCTTTCCAAGGTTGTGCGTGGCTCAAGTTTGAGCCATCTGGCAGGGAAGAAGTCCTTCTTGTTGTCTAACTGAAATCTCTCCTGCTTTACTGTGTCAATTGCCCTTTGTTTAGTGGCTGAAGATATGTAGAAACACTGTGACTTGGAGAAACACTTGACTATCATCTCGGGAGACCTGATCTGTGGTAGGACACTTGGGGACAGCCCCTGGCCACCATGAATCTGAATACAGGCGGTGCAGGCTGGCTAGAGGACAGAGGGAGCCAGGTCCCTATGCCAGAGGGGCTTTTCCTCTAAGGGAAGCTCGTGGGAAACCTCTGGAAAGAATTCCCTGGGGAAGAAGTCCTTCTGGATCTCCCCCAAGGACACACACACCCTCCCCAGGATGCAGCTGCCCAGGGCCTGAGCCCGTGGCCAGCGAGCAGCCGAATTCAAGGCCTCAGATCCACCCCCGTGGCCAGAGGCGGCCTTGCATTTCCTCCGTACACGTGCCTGGTCGACTTGCTTGTCAGAAACCACTCAACAAAATCCAATGGGATTCTCCATGCAAGAGTACTGGAGTGGGTTGCCAAGTCCTTCTCCAGGAGTTCTTTCCAACCCAGGGATTGAACCTGCATCTCTTGTGTCTCCTGCATTGCAGAAGGCTTCTTTACCCACTGATCCATCAGGGAAGCTCTGACAAGGGTCTCTGGCTGGTTGCAATCCAGTGCAAAGAGACCTGAGTGAAAAATACAAAGGGCCTTCAGGCATGACTGAATCAAGGGGCTCAAATAAGGTCAGAAACCTGGCCACCATCACAGTGGTCAAGGGGAGGGGATGTTTTCGATGGCCAAGGTTCAGGCCTGTCCTGCTCCAGTTACTGCTCTAAAGAAGGGGAAGGGGCAGTTTCTCAAAGGCATTTCAGATTACCAGGGGAAGAATGATGCTAGGCAGGTGAAGGCACCAGCCGACACTATGGTTGGTGAGTGCTTACGGCTTTTAGCAGAGGATGGGCCCTTGCCCAGCCCAGGTCTCTGAGGCTGAGACATATCACCGAGGGCTGATGTGGTCAGGGCAGGCTTCCTGGAGGAAGCAGACCTAGGTGTGAGGCCTGAGCAGTGGGTAGGATGCAGGAGTTGGGATCTGGGAGAACAGAGGTATGGAGGTGAGAGCCAACAAGATGTGTTCTGGAGTTGGTGAGTATGCCAGACCCAGAGGGCTAGTACAGGGAGGGAAGGCAGGTGAGGCTGAACCAGATGTTACAGGTCCTTGAATGCCAGGCCTCTTAGCATATACAGGTCAACAGGAAATGGTGGCTTTATCACTCTACAACTCCCCAGGTTCTGCATGGCCCACCCAGGGAGGCCCAGAGGTGGCCAGGCATTCAAAGCCCTACACACCCACTGCCCCTAATAGGCCCTCTGCTCTCGCAGGAGGGCCTGCCCACCACACACACTCCAAGCACCATCAGTCCCTTTTCCACCCTCAGACTTTTGCTCTGACTGTCTCCCTACCCTAAGATACACCCTCCTCTGGTATTTTCACCCATCTTCTGAAGGGCTTCCCTTGTGGCTCAGCTGGTAAAGAAACCACCTGCAGTGCGGGAGACCTGGGTTCAATCACTGGTTTGGGAAGATCCCCTGGAGAAGGGAAAGGCTACCCACTCCAGTGTTCTGGCCTGGAGAATTCCATGGACTGTATGGTACATGGGGTTACAAAGAGTTGGGCTGGACTGAGTGACTTTCACTTTCACTTTTCACTTTCTGAAGGCCAGTTAAAAGAAGGGATCTCCAGGAAGCTTAGTGGGATGGACCTCTGCTCACCTTGATCTCCCAGAGCTCCTTAATTAGGGTTTTTGTTTATATGCCTCTTAGTCCAGCCAGCCCAAGGAGGGCAGGATGGTGGTAACATATGTGTGGGCTTTGGAGCCAATCATATCTGGGTTCAGACTGCCACTCACTAGCCATGTGAGCTGGAGTTCATCATCCTACCTCCCCTTGGTGACATTTTCTGACCTATAGAATCTGATCAAGGTCTATTCATATGAGGCTTAAATGTGCTTATGTGTATAAAGTTCCTGGCACATGGTAGGCCCTCATCAGCTGTCACTATGGTTGTAGGTGTTCAAATTAGGAATTATGTCTCTCTTACCCTCTATTGGGGTGAGGAGCCTGATGCTGGGAAAGATTGAAGGGAAAAGAAGAGGGTGGCAGAGGATGGTATGGTTAGATAGCATCACCAACTCAATGGACATGAACTTGAGAAAACTCTGGGAGACAGTGGACAGGGAAGCCTGGCATGTTGCTGTCCATGGGATTGCAGAGTCGGATGCAACTTAGTGGCTGAACAACAACAACACCCTCTATCAGCTTTGGTCAGGCAGGGAACACACTTGTTTTTTTTTTCCTAGTCCCCCAGTGCCTAGCACATAGTAAGGGATTTATAAGGACTGAGCTATCAGTTTTCCTGGGCAGATGCACTCTTCCCACCCTGCCATTCCTGGGTGAGGCCAAGTGTAGGTCTCACACACCTGCTCCCTGAGGCTGACCCAGCAAGCTGCTAGGTGCCAGCATCCAGCATCAATAAATTACCGACGAGTTCAGGTGACGGGACAGATCCAGTGTCAGCTTCTTCTGTGTCCTATGGGAAGGCTCAGGCCTTGGGGATCCCCCTTCAGGAGCCTCCCCCACTATGGGCTCCATCAGAATAACAGATGCCCTGTGGGCACCTACTGTGTGCCAGGTCCCATCTGGGCACTTGGCACCACATTTGATTGACATCCCACAATGATGCTGTGAAGTATGTACTAGCTCCATTTCATGGATGAGGAGACTGAGGCTCAGTGAAGGAAGGTAACTTGCAACAGACAAAATTAGCAACAGAAAGAAAAGCCTCCTTCCTTTTCAATTCAACCTAACTCTTCCTGGTTCTCATTATGCATTTTATTTATGATGCATGTGCATGCAAACACACACACACACATACACATTTAGGGTTTCTTCATTCACTCATTTATTCAACAAACATGTGTTGAACACCTACTATGTGCCAGGCTGTTCTGAGTATTGGAGATACTACAGTCACAAGACAAAATTCCCACCTTTTTGATACATACATTGCAGTGTACGAGAAACAGATAAATACACATTATAATAGAAGATGGTGCTGAGGTTATGAAGTTGAATAAAGCAGCGCAGGGGATAGAGAGACACTGGAAACTATTTTGAAAGGGTGGTCAAGAAGGGCTCTGCTGGGGCAGTGACATTTGAATGAAATCCTTATCTCTTTATGCTTTATTTTGCAGAATAGGAGATGCTGGACTCAAGGGTTCTTTACCTCTGCGAGGTGGGTCAGTGTTTCCCACTTGGCAGTGTTCCACAGCCAAGGCCACTGTAGGCGTGGAGACATTTTTCTCCTTCCTCCATCTTTGCTTTGAGCACCTCCATCCAAGGAACGCTTAGGCAGGGTTTCTCAAAAGATGCTCTTCTGAGCCCCCTTCATGTGTTATGGAAGCTTTTTGTTCTCTAGTTCTCAACCCATTTGTCTTGATCTTTTCAACGGCAGCTGGTCCCTGAACATCATGAGGGCTGGGGCCAGGTCCATCTTGTTTGTGGCTGTGATCCCTATGCCAGGCATGGCATCTGACACACAGAGGCCACTCAAACAAATATCCGAATGAATGACAGATGGACATGGTGATAAATGGAGCTAACATTCACTGAGCGCTTATTCTCACGACAGCCCTGTGAATTAGGTATGATCATTATCCCCATTTTACTGGTTTTGCAAACCAAGGCTTAGAGTAATCAAGGCATCTATGTCAGGTCACTCAACAGAAGAGCCTTCTAGGAGGAGCACACTAAATGCTAATAGACTGATTGATTATGGGGGAAGCAGAGTAGAGTGGTGGGAAATGCTGTAGTTGTCTGAGATGCGCATTTTGAGAACTAGCCTATTCATTCATTTCTTCATTCTCTCATTTATTTCATCATTATTAAACTTTGGCCCCCATGCTGGGCACTGGTGGGTACAGGTATCCAGGCATTCATGATCAAAGCTGGGATGGGGAAAGCCCAGGGGTCTGTAAGCAGACGTGGAAACCCCTGAACCAAACTGAGGGGTCAGGAAGCCTTTCTGGGTGGAGTGGACTTGAAGCAGCAGGTCACTGTGACTGAGCAGACCACAGGGGGAGACGCTTGGGAGTTGGGGTTTGAGTGGCGGCATAGTCCTTGATGCAATTGGGACCAGAGCCTGACAGTGGAAGCCATCCCACACCACATCCCAAGGACCCAGGACCTCCTGCTCCTCCTAGCCTTTGGTGGTCAGGCCTCTGTGGGGGCCTGAGTCATTCTGCCGTACCCAGGCCTGGAACTCTGCCCCACCCCTGGCTGGGTGGAGGCCACCTCACCTCTGGGTTACAGGCATTCCCATTCATCTGGGCCCAGAGTCAGAGCTCAGTGAAAAGTAGGTGATCTGGGCCAAACCAGGCAAAGGCCAGATGCTCCACTCTTCCGGTAGCCCTGAGCCTCTTCCCTTCTGTGGGACTCAGTTTACCCATCTGTAAAAGGCAGGGTTGAGACAGCATACTCTCTGCAGACCCTTTCTCACTTAATCTCCTGTGACCCAGTACATTACTGTCAGTATTGGAAGTGGACATGAGCCCTAGGGGTCTGGACTCCTTCAGTCCTACCCTCCACTGGACATCTGGATTAAGAGTAAAAAAAAAAAAAAATCCAAGGATCCAATAACCTACAAATAATGGGGCAGCCTACTTTGTCCTTTTGGCAGCTATCTGGAATGGGAAGAAGGGAGGAACAGTTTCCCCCCTAGGACCATGACTGTCCATCCACTGCCCTGTTCTTCCCCAAGAGAAACTTACCTTCCACCCAGCATGCTATGGGGCAGGATCCCTGCTAATGGATGCCACTGACATAAACAGGCCAGAGATCAGGGGCCCGCTTCTGCAGAAGTGGGGATGGGCTGCAGGAGGCCATTCTCATCCTTGGCTCAGCCACCTCCACTCTTTTTCTAGTACCCTTTGGGGCAAGAGGCTGAGAAGTGCTTGCTGTAAAGTGAGCTGACACATGGGAGGAGAAACCAAGGCCTCTGACCTCCAAGCCCCCAGACCACAGATCCCTGGGTCCCCATAGCGGCCTTCCACTCCTCTCTAGTACTCCTCAGTCTCTCCCCTGTTTAAAACTCACCAATGACTTCCCATCACATCTAGACTGCAATCCAAAGTTTATTCCATGGTCTCCTACTTTCCAGCCCCTCCTCACTCACTTCACTCTACCACAATGGCCTCCTCTCAACTTCTGGAAAATAGCGATCTCTTTCCCACCCCAGGCCCTTTGCACATGCTATTCCCTCTCCCTGGAATGCTCTTTCCTTGGAACACAACATAGCTGGCTCCTTGCCATTTATGTCACTGTTCAAATCTACCTTCTCAGAGGAGACTTTCATGACCCCCCAAGAACAGCAGTCCCTCTTGTTTGTTATTTGCAATCACGGCTTGCTATTTCTTTTTTTTTTTTTTTTTTTTGGCTTGCTATTTCTATCACGGCCCTTACGCTACGTGCATGCTAGTTACCAGTCGTGTCCGACTCTTTGCAACCCTATGGACTGTAGCCCACCAGGGATTCTCCAGGGCAAGAATACTGGAGTGGGCCATGCCTTCCTCCAGGGGATCTTCCCAACCTAGGGATCAAACCTATATCTCCTGTGACTCCTGCATTGCAGGCAGATTCTTTATCACTGAGCCACAGAGGAAGGCCCGGCCCTTACCCTAAGCTATAATAATTGATAGTTGTTCAGTGACCCTTTTCCCCACCCATCAGTAAGCTCTTAGAGAACAAGGACCTTGGGGATCCCTTGGCTACATCCTCAGCATCTGGTTTATAGTGGCTGCTCAAGAAAAGTTTGTTGACTGAATGAAACACAAAAAGTATTAACAAAGTTCGCCTTCCTTTTTGAATACTTTACAACCTCCATGGAGGTGAAAATGGCATTTACTGGGCACCTGTTATATATGCCAGGCTCTCTCACATACTTTATTCTGCTGAAACTTTACAGTCTGTATAATAACACAGATAATGAAGTTGGGGTTCAGTGACCTGCCAGAGGTCACCCAGCAAAGGGTCGACTGATGGGCTAATTCAGGTGGGAAGCAGTCAACTGGGATCTGTGGGCACGAAGAATGCCACGGCAAATGGCAGTCAGGATTCAACCTCAAGTCTGTTTGACTCTCCCCGAGACCTATATTCTTTTCATCATACTACACCTTCTGCCATCCTAGAACTCAGCCCAAGATTAACAATCAGGTTTTCAGGTTCTGAAAGTCAGGCAAAGACCCAGACTGCATAGAGAGGTGGTCTGGCTTACTGGTTATTGGTGTGTCTTGGAATACACAGACAAGACTCAAACAAGGGGCCCCACTACCTAGGCACCAGGGCACCATTGCTGAAAGTGAGCATTGGCATAGCTAGGCTAAAACACCATAGTTCTCAGGAAGGGAGTCAACTGTGGGGGTATGCGCCAAGGGATGTATTGAAAAAGTCAGGGCATGGGCTTCCAAATCATGCAGAAGCCCCTCCCCCCTGGGGAGGAGGGGGCTGTGTGGCCTTTGCCTAGTGTGTGGCCCTCTCTGAGCCCCAGTGGTCATCTCTGAAAAATGGGCATGCCAGTATGGAACCAAATAGAGTTCTTAGGAAGATAAGGAGGAAAAATGACTGGGGAGTTGTTGGTATATATAAAGTAACACAGAAATGTAAATTATCTAAAAATACATCTATGTGAAATACTGAGAGAGGTTGGGACTAGGAAGACCTCTTGGGTTCTTTCAGCAGTTATTGGCACCTACTGTGTGCCAGGGGCTGTGCTAAGGCCTGAGGTCTACTGATGAGTCAGACAAAAACCCTGAGCACCTGGAGCTCCCCGTCCTCTGGGGAGCATGAGGCAGCCTCATACAGTGTGGGGATCCCTCCCAGAGGGACGTCAGGAGGAGACTTCATGTGTGATGTGGCAGCAGGAGCCAGACAGACCTGAGTCAGAACCCTCCTCTCCTCCCTGCATGACCTTGACCAGGTCAGGCCACCTCTCCAAGCCCCAGGCCTTCATCTGTGAAAGGAGCCAGCTGCCTTTGCCTCTCAGAGTTTCCTGGACCTGGCACTCTGTAGATACCAGGGCAGGGAACCTTGGGATGAGGGTAGCCAGTAGTTCCTAGGCAGAAAATGGTCCTGCACTGGGTAAAATTGGGGACTCAGGCTTGGTGGTGACTTGTCTGCAGGAGTGGCCTGGGGACACTGGGGGTGGACCCCAGGAAGAGCAGGAAAAGCAGCTCACCGGTTTCTCATACCTGTTCAGAAAGGAGGGCTGAAAGCCCAGGGAGTTGACTTGTGCCTTTATTTACGTTATTATCTAGTGAAGGGGGAGGGGGTTGGCCCTACCCAAGGTCAGTCCTGCCCAGGGAGGAGGCGGCTGGCAGATCCACCTGAGTTTACTCAGCCAGTGATTCTAGGCCACTGTGCACCCGGGAAGGCCGGGTGTCTCCAGATGAATTTGTGGGTGTGTTGAGCGTTGCCCCGAGCCTTGGTGAGAGGCTAGCCTGAATGAGACCACTGGTCAATGTTGACAACTTCTCTGGGGCCTAAGGCAGTCCCAGAGCAGTGGGGTTAGCAGAAGCAAGGCCGGCCAAACTTCGGGGAATTCAGGTGAGGTGGAAGGGGAGGAAGTTTGGGGGCCCCCTGAAGGCCGGCGGTTTGGGGTTCCCCAGGGGAACACTGATCCTCTGGCGCCGAGCTTGCACTGGAGAGGTCAGGCCAGTTGCTGGGAGAAGGGGTAGGGGCCCTGCTCGGTCCCACCCGCGCCGGGCTAAAATCGGGCGGGGTCGCCCGGAGAGGCAGGGACGCCGGTGGCCGGGAGGGGTCTGCGCCCTTCTCCCTGCCCGGCGGAGCGCGGCCTGCGAAGCTCCGGGCCAGGCCCGACCGGAGGGAACTCGGTCCTTGGGCTGGGCACTGTGCGCCTGCGGCTCCTGCCCTCCCGGCGGCTGCGGGCGCGCGCCAGCCCCCGCGCCCCCAGGGGCCGGGCCGGGGCGGGGGCTGGGCCCCGCGGGCGGGCGGGCGCGCGGGGGGGTGGGGGGGCGGCGGCGAAGGCTGCGCCGCTCTAACAGGTGGGATCCCGCGGCGTGGTGGAGGGCGGGCGGGAGGGAGGAAGAGGAGGAGGAGGAGGAAGAGCAGCGGCAGCGGGAGCCCGAGCAGGAGCAGGATGAGCCGCGCGAGCTGACAGCCTCCGCCGCCGCCGCCCGCGCCTGAGCTCGGTCTCGCTCCCCGCGCCCGGGGCCGCTCCCCGCCTCCCGCCTCCCCCGGCCGCCCGCGGGGCGGCCCGCCCCCTCTGCACCTCCGGGCCCGGAGCTGCCTCCATCGCTCCTGCATCCCGGCCGGGGGGGGGAGGAGGAGGCGGAGCAGGAGGCGAGCCGGAGCCGCCGCCGCGCCAACGCCGCGCCGCCGCCCGCCGCCGCCCGAGCAGGACAGAGCGCGCCGCAGCCCCGCGCGTCCGGCCGCCGCCCGTGCCCATCAAGCCTCCGCGCCGGAGCCACACCGCGGGACAGCCGGGGCCGCGGCGCGCCCCGGCTCGGCTCGGGCCCAGCCCCAGCCCAGTCCCCGGCACCGGGCGGCCCGGCGGCCGGCCCGCCCCCGAGGGCGCCGGGCGCGGCGGGAGGATGCCGAAGCCGACGCTACTGCTGCGCGGGGGCTGGGAGCGCGAGCGCAGCCCCGGGGACTCGGAGCTGGGCCGCCAGTTCCGGGACTGGTGCCTGCGCACCTACGGCGACTCGGCCAAAACCAAGACGGTGACACGCAGCAAATACCAGCGGATCGCCGAGGTCCTGCAGGGCGGCGGCGGCGGGACCGGCGCGGGTAGCGGCCCGGCAGCCGGCGAGAAAGGCAAGTTCCAGTTCTGGGTGCGCTCCAAGGGCTTCCGCCTGGGCAGCGGCCGGGAACCCAAGATGGGCCAAGTGGTGTATGTGCCGGTCAAGACGGGCTCGGTGAGTGCGCGCGCGAGGCGGCCGCGGGCCGGTCCCGCGCGCGGGGCTTGGGGCGGGCGGGCGGGGGCGGGGTAGGGGGTGTGGATGTGTGTCCGAACGTGTGTCCCCGAGGTGGTCCGCGGGTCTGGCCCGCCCGGGGCGCCCGCGTCCCTGCTCGCCCGCCCGCCCCAGCCCGCCCGGGGCAGCGCTCCGGGTTCGGGGCGTCCCTGCCCCCTCTGCGCTGCTGCCCGAGCTGTGGCCGTGCCGAGCGGGCTGTCCCGGGCTGCTCACCCCAGCATGTTCCGTCCTCCCGTCCCCCTCCCCCCGCCAGCAGGCGGCTGCTCCGAAGCCCGAGCCTCCCCCCGCCCGCCCCGGGGCTGCCTGTCCCGGGCGCCCCGCGCTCCCGCCCCCGGGCCGGCTGGGTGGTGTGGGGTGTGTGTGTGTGTGTGTGTGTGTGTGTGGTGGGGTGGGTGCCGCGGGAGAGGGGGGGTAGGGGAGCCACGGGACGGGGAGTCCGCTCGGCTTCCCAGCGCCAGGGGAGGGGGGGCCCGCCCGGGCACCGTCTCCCCGACCCCACCCGGGGCTGGCCGGGGAGGGGCACCCCGAGCCGCAGCCTGGCGCAGCAGCAGCCGCCTCCCGCGGGTGGGGTGGGGCGCCCCCTCCGCCCCCCGGGCCCCTAGCTCCCCCCTCCCTGGGACGGGGGCGGCCTGACCTATCCCTCCCCTCCCCTCCCCCGTCCCCGGGGCCGGCCCGGGTCCGGGCGGGGTGGCGTGGGGGAGGGGGCGGGGAACCGCAGCCGCCGCCGAGAGGGAGGAGGCGGGCGGCCGGGCGGGGGCGTCCCCCTCCGGCCCGGGGCGCCCTGGAGAGGGCGTGCGGCGCGGGCCCCGTGGCTCCCCCGCCGGGACCTCATTGTTCTGCAGCGGGGTGGGGGCTGGGGGGGGCCGGCTGCTCCCGGGGCGCTGCTGAGCTTTGAACTTTCCGTGGCGGAGACCCTCCGTTAGTGCGTTCAGCCCCCCGGCCCGGCCGGGCCAGGCCGGCCTCCCTCCCCCCCCCCCCTCGCTCCCTCCCCGGCCTCGCCCGGCCCGAGCGAGCGCGAGCGGGGCGGCCCCGCGCCGGCCCGGCCTCCCTCCCTCCCTCCCTCTCTCCTTCCCCGCTCCCCCCTCCGCGCTCCTCCCCCGTCCGGCCCGCCCGCCCCGCGCTCAGCCCCGTCCCCGGCCGGAGCGGGCTCTTCTCTTCACACACATTGATTCGGTCGTTACGAAAAGTGCACTTGTCCCCTCCCCCTCCCCCTCCGGCGGCTGCCCGGGCCGGGCCCGCGGGGTGAGGGGGCCGCGAGGGAGGGAGGCGGGGGCCGGGGAGCGGATCCAGAGGCGCCTCCCCCCCACCCGCCCCGCGCCCAGGGGACGGGGGGCTGCAGGCCGCGGGGAGTGGGGAGCCGCGAGCGCGGAGGGCGGGCGGCCCATCTGCGAGGAGCGCTGATAACCGCGCCGCCGCCACTGCGGCCGCCGGCCGGCCGCCCATCTGCGCCCGCTGCCGCCTCCGGCCGGACCGGAGCCGGGGGGCCGGGCGAGGGGGGGCGCGCCGGGGCCGGATTCCCGGAGGGGGAGGCTAGGTCAGGGTCCCACCCCGCCAGAGTCGGGACCTCCTCGCCTAAATCAGTGCTCTCTGCCAAACCCCGGGAGTCTGGGTCATTGTCTCCTCCCCGATCCGGTCAGGGAGCCCAAACTGATGCCCACTTGTCCATAGCAAGGAGTAGGGGTCCTTGCCTTTCCCCAGCCTAGGTCAGCTCTCCTCTCTCTGCCAGTTGCGTACCCCGCCTCGGTTCTCCTCCATCTTGGGCTAGTGTCCCCAGCCCAAGTGTGGTTTTTTCGAGGTCAGTGACCCACCAGATGGTTGGCTGGGTCTGTGCTCCCTACCCTGGGTCATTGCCCTGAGCCATCCAGGCTTCCCAGGTCACTTGGTGCCCCTCACCCCCACCCCATCCCTGTTATCCCTCCCCAGGGAGCTGAGCGTCTGGGCCCGACCTCCTTCTCTGTCTGAGGCAGGATCCCCCACTCCACCCACTCCTGGAGTTTGGGAGCAGGTGGCCCTCAGGCTTGGCAGCTAGCTCACTGGTTCTCTGAACTGGTCGACCTCTCCCCTAGGGAATGAGCATAGTGAAACCGTCAGTCCTCCTGCCCCTATAGTCCCACAGCTGTCAAGGGGGAGCAAGTGGGACACACACCCACCCAGGCCACATACAGAAATTGGGTGCTCGGCCTGGACCCCAGGTCCTGCCAGCCTTCGGATCCTCCATGAGGCCCACCCTGACCTGCCTTGCCTGGCAGCAGGAGCCTGGAAAGACTCCACCCGGACTCCCAGACCAATAATAAGCTCTCCCGAGGGACCACCTGCCTGAGAGGCAGAGAAAGGGAACCCAGGCCTCCCTGCCCAGGCTACCAGGGGGGTGACAAACACAACAGACGTGCCCTCAAGCTACCCACACCCACTTGCCTGGCCCACGGGTCCCCAGAGAGCCTGTTAGTTACCTTGCCACTCACCCAGGCATCCGGAGCCAGCCGCAGGAGATGCCCTTAGTCCTGCCACCCCCAGCTCCAAGCGCCTTCCTGGGGCTCAGTTATTATTTTTACAGTTCCATTTTCCTTTTCAATGATCTAAGGGGAACAAGTCCTGCTGGGAATTCTGGGGCAGCCATGGCCTCTTCCTGGGAGGAACTGAATGGGACCATCTTTGAAAGGTGCAGAGGACATCCCCTACCTTCAATGGCTTACACACACCACAGACACATAAACACACACACACACACACACACACACACACACAGTTAAAGTTACCATTGCTTCTGATGTCAGTTGGAAGAGGTCCTGTCGTTTGTCCTGGGTGGGTTTTTGTGAAGGTCATTGGGCCACAAACCTTTGTGTGAGACGTTTGTTTAGCATCCACAGGCCTTGTGGGGGCACTGGGGCATTGGAGTGGTTTGGACTCTGAGCCTGCTCCCTGGGCACCCAGCTGGTGGGGGAGGTGGGGATAGCCCAGGATCTGGTCAAGAAGCCCATGGAAGCTCCAGGGGAGGGCCGGCAGGCAGGCAGAACAATTTTAGCAAAGAGGGGGTGTGGGAGTTGTGTCACCCAGCCATGGAACAAGGGTCCCCTGCGCTCCTGTGTGGGCCCGGGTCCCCAGGGTGGCCATGGTGTTTCATCTCGAGTCCTTGTTGCTCTCTGCCCGTCCCCCGCGGGGGCCCCCTTTCCTCCTCTCACAGCCATATGTGGTGCTGCGGTTGGGGCCCTTCCGAGTCCTGGCCGTGGAGGGTCGATGATCTGACACCGCTTGTCCCGTCCCATCTGGTCCTGAGCTTTTCTGGGTGTGTGTGACAAAGGCTTAATCTGTCCTGACGGGCCCAGGGTGGAGAGGAGGGTGCGGAGAATTGCACTCGGCCGGGGCCTCTTGCAGCTGGGGCCCCGCTTGCAGGGTGGGGTGGGGTGGGGTGGGGTGGGGTGGGGTGGGGGGTGGGGCGGGGGTCGAGCAGAAGCCTGGGGTGGAGGGTGGGGGGAGAGACAGACAAGTTGGTCTTTAGTTTGCAGGTTGTCACAGGAAATAGAAGTGGAGGCGGAGGCTGAAAGCTGAGGGGAGGAGGGCGGAGTTCTCCACTGGGCAGCGCGGGGCGCTCCTGGGGACAAGATTTTTCTGTGACAAGAGCCAGCCGGGCCTCCTGACTGGGCAAAGCCTGGTTTGGATTTATGATTTCTTGCGTTTGGGCTGTTCTGGTCTCAGTGGGCTGCCAAGAGAGGGAAGCAAGCCCCTTGGAGGTGAGACCCCCCGACTCTGTTCCAGCCTCGGCCGCAGAGTGAACCAACCCTTTTCCTCCAGTCTCTCAGAATGGGGCTGTCCCGGGGGCCTGCGCGGGCCAGAGGTTATGTCTGGGGTGGGGCCCCAGGCCGTCTGTCAGCTCCCAGGACTGGAGAACCCCCAGGTTCCTTAGAGATAGAGGTTCTCTGCCCAGCTCTGCCATCTTCCAGATGGGAAAACTGATGCCCCGAGCGAGGCAGTCTTCCAGTCTTCGTTGGTGGAAGGCAGATCTCTGCACTGCCAGGCCTGGAAGGCAGATCTCTGCACTGCCCTGAGGCTTCTCCGGGGGTCCGTCACATGCCAGGAATCCCCCCATTAGAGCCCCCTCCCCTGAGGGAAACACCAGATTGCCAAACTCCACTCTCAGCACCCGGCTTCTGCGAGCCAGACCCCAGGTGTTCCTCCAGCCAAAATGACTAATGGTGGTCTTTTCCCAGTTTGCAGACAACGTTCATTTAGTGGAGAGCATTTTCACAGTCTTCACCCTTTCTCCCCAGGGCTTTCGTGTAAACCTTTGGCACCTGCGGCCACTGGTCTAGGCGGGAAATGGCCTCTGACTTAGCACAGTGTAACATAGGCTGTGACCTTCGGTTGAACACCTTAGTATTTCCTACTTTTCTCTAAAGTGTCACCACAGTGACCCTTTCTGAGTCACCTACTGTGTGCCCAGAGGTCAATGCTGCTGTCACTGCCATCCCTCAGATGAGTAAACTGAGGCTTAGGGAGGTTCAGAACTTCCCTAAGGCCACACCACCAGCAGGGCAGGCTGAGCTCGGGTACCGCCTGTACACCCCTCCACTCTGACCCTCCCTGAGATGTCTTACAGCCTGATGTGCTCTGAAAGCATAGGACTTTTAGTGACAAGCTTTCGGTCCATTACACCTTAGTCTGAATTAGTGTAGAAGACTCTCTGTCATCAAGATGTCTGTAATCACAAGGCTGGTGCTTCAGGCAGGACTGGCTCGGTGTCTGCTGTCTGGAACTTTCCCAGGGCGTGACAGGATGGGTCTAGGGTGAGGAGAAGAGGGGAAGACCTCTGTTGTCCTGTGTCCTGGGGGACTTTCAGGGAGAAGGTTGACAAGCACACAGGCCCTATTTGGATTTCTCATGAATGGCAGAGTGGGCTGCTTCCTTTATGAAGCCACAGTGATTTGGGCGAATGTGGTCTTGGGATCTCTGGGGGAGGGGCTTCAGTTTGGAGCCTGGTGGACCAGGCTCTGCCCTCCCTTGGCCTCTCTTCTGGATCCTGGGTCACCTTCTGCTGGTGGGGGGTGGGGCAGCACACCCCCTCTCTTGTCCTTGGGCGAGACCTGGCATGAGCATCCTCTCCTTCGTGGTCCCTGCAGGCTGCCTTCCCATCTGTGAGTGCCTGGGAGTCAGGAGGCCCAACTGGGACTCCAAAAATACTTCTGGGGAGGACTGGGAGGTGGGGGGAGGGGCTGGGGCTGGGTCTGCCCAGGAACAAAGGTCAAGGGTCCAACTCAGCCTCAGGTAAACCTGGGCTTCTCCAAGCCAGCTCTTACCTGGGAGTTTGTGGACAGATTGAGTACGGTGAGCATGTATGAGCACTCCTGGGCTAGAGCATGTGTGTGCATGTGGGTATGTGTGCAGGAGTGTGGCTGTGTGGGCGTGAGTGTGCTTGTGCCTGTCCTGTGCAGGCTGGGGATGCTTGTGTGCCCGGGGCAGTGTGTGTGTGTGTCTGTGTGTGTGCGCGCATGTGCATACAGGTGGAGGAGAGACTGCATCTGAGTGTGTGTGACTGTGAGTGTCTGAGTTGGCAGATGTGCAAGCACCTGGGGTGTGGGCATTGGCAGACCACAAATGTGACTGTATGTGCATGCCACATGTTCGGGATCCTATTGAAAAACACCCTGTCCTTTGGCAGTGTGGAGCTGCTGGGGCGTCCTTCATTATAACCAAGTCAGCCTGCTCTCCTGGCCCCTGCCGCCCCTGGGGTCTCAGCAGTTGCTGAAGCCAAGTGTGAGGGAGGGAGTGGACACAGGAGGTGGCGCCATGTCCCTGTCCCCAGTGGCCAAAGCACTTCCTTGTTTCCAGCAGCCTTCCTCCTCCTCTTCCCTCACTCCCTGCCCCACAAGGGCAACAGGGAAAGCTTTTGACCTTGGCCATGGTGGCACTTCCAGCACCCAAAGCCAAGCACCATGGGGAGCAGGGTGGGAGAGAGAGGGTTCTGAACTTGAAGTGAGGGGGCCAGGACTGGTGGGGTCCTAAAGCACCCACTTCCTTGCCGTGTGATCTCAGGCAAATAGCCTGCTTGACCTCTTCAAGCCTCAGTTTACTTATCTGGAAAATGGGTTCCAAAGTCACTCTTCCAGGAGACTTGGAAAACTGGAAAATGCTCTGTTGTCTGTCATTTCAGGAGGTCACTCTGCTAACCTCAGTCAAAGCCAGGCCTGGGCCTTGGGTGCCAAAGCGGGGGATGGAGCTGAAGGAAGCTGGGAGAGAGCCCACCCAGGTGGGTGGCTTGTTAGAACAAGGACTCCTGAGTCCACTTTCTGCCCCTGGCCCCCCCTGACATAGAGGGGAAGTGAAGGGCTTGGGGTGTCAAGCCACAGGGTCCTGGATTCAAATCCCAGCTCTGCCCTTCCACCAATTTTGCCTTAGTTTTCTCATCTGTAAAATGGAGCTGATAATCCTATCTTCCTCATAGTACTGTTACAAAGATGAATGCGTTAATGCACATAGAGCTTAAAGATTATAGCAAGTCTTAGGAAATGTCAGCTACTGTGTGATCTCCCTGAGCCTCAGTTTCCTCATCTGAAATATGGGGATGGTAATAAAATGTTATAGATATTAAATTGGATCATGGAAATAACACACCCAGCCAAATCCCTGGCATGTACTTGGTAGGAAGCAGCTATTGGTTCCCTGGAGATTGTGTCTGGGTTATTTCTGTGTCTCCAGTGCCACTGAGGCCTGGTTAATGTTTTACTGCACTGCACAAAACACCAGCAATAGAGGGGTGGGATGGGGAGGGAAATGGGAGGGAGGTTCAAAAGAGAGGGGATATATGTATACCTATGGCTGATTCATATTGAGGTTTGACAGAAAAACAACAAAATACTGTAAAGCAATTATCCTTCAGTTAAAAAATAAGTAAATTTAAAAAAATCAGCAAGTTCTTGGCAAGGGCCATAGGTGTGGCATGAGCCCCCAGTGCTGGGGATTTGAAGGCTTAGGGTCCCTCTCTGCCCTGACTGGCTCCTGCCCTGCTCTGAGCCTCAGTTTTCCTAGCTGTTGCACAGGGAAGCCTCCTGTGGTCCCTCCTGCCTTTGAATTCCTTCCTGGTGCTGGGGGTGTCCAATCCCAGAGCTCAAGGAGAGGCACTAGAGAGGTGAGAGTGGAGGCTTTACCCAGGCCTCGAGGTACATGCCAGGTAGAAAGGTAGAAGGATGTGCTTCCCAGAGGCTTCTCACTGACCGCCCACCCCTCGCCACCCCCGGCCCACACGCTCCCGAGCCCTGCCTTAGTCCTTGGCCAGGAGCCTGAGCTCTGGGCTCTCACAGAGAGCATGGTGAGGCTGGTGTCATGAATGTCCCCGTGGGGCGGTGGCCTGAGCTCCTCTCTCACGTTCTGCCTGCCATGTGCCAGACACTCTGTTTCATTTCATCTCCCCTGGATATTCCGTGAAGTGGACGAGACCTTGGCATCAGAGAGGCCAAGGAGCCTCCTTGAGGCCCACGGTGAGAAAGTGGCAGGGCCTGGGTTCTGTGGCTGTCTGACCCTCTCAGACCACAGGTACCCTGGCTCTCCCCACCTGCTCGTCCCAGGCTCACTGTGCTCCCCATCTGAGGACACCCTACAAAAGCTGCCCAGAGCTTGAGGCAGCCCTCCTCCCTGTCTGGACCCAGCCTGATGGGAGACAGAAGCCGCCCCGCCCCGTCGCCCACACCTTCGCCCTCTCACCTTTGGTAGGGTGCCCTCAGATGAGGGGTCACCATGGGGAGGGGAGAGCCAGGGCACCCGTGAGCTCAGAGGTTCAGACAGCTACTTGCCTGGCCCGGCCTGGGCAGGCTGCCGGGGGCAGAGAGAGAACAATTGTCCTGTCCCCTCAAGGTCAATGACTCCCTCAGCATCCAGACTCCGACTGGACTCAGGGCTCCTGAGCTTCTGGGAAGACTAAGGCGGAGTGGGGGAGCTGCAGTTCCCACAGAGCACCAGGCTGAGTGTGAGCCCATTGGGTTCCAAAGCAGGGAGTCATTCATTCACTCACTCATTCATTCATCCACTCGCTTTACTCGTTTGCTCCTTCCACCGCCCTCCCCATCACAGGGGCTCCGCCCTTCCCAGGCTCAGGGAACATCCAGGCGTCATTTTTGATTCTTTTCTCTTACCACCCCTCCCTCCCCATCCAAATTGCACATTCTGTTGGTTCTACCTTCAAAATACATCTCAAGTTTTACCCTCTCACCACCTCCACGGCCTCCAGCTCAGTCCAAACCTGGCGATGCATCAGCCAGCCTTCCCACAGGGCTCCCTGGGTCCTCTCCAGCCCCCCTGGTATTCCCTCTGGCTCACACAGCCAGCAAATCAGCAAAAGCAAAACGCAATTCAGATGCTCTCCCTTCCCTTCTCTGAACCCTTTAAGATTCCCATCTCACTCAAAGCAAAAGCCAGTCTTTTCTGAAGCCTACATGATCTGGCCCCACTGCCCTTTCTGCTCGCCCCCACCCACCCCTCCTTGCTCATTCAGTGTCAGCCACACTGACCTTGCGATTCTAAAAACCACCAACTGCAAACCTGCCCCAGTGCCCTTGCACTGGCTGTTTCCCCAGCCTGGAACAGTCTTCCCCTAGTTCTCTGCATGGCTGCTCCCCCTCCTCTTTCAGATCTTTGCTCAAATGTCACCTCCTCAGAAAAGCCCTCCCTGATCACCCAGCCAGGGCCACCTTAGGTTCCTTGGACTCTCTTTCTACTTCGTTTTTCTCTAGCCCTTACCATCCTCTGACATTGTGTTTATATTTTACGAGTTTACATGTTCAATATCTTTCTTCCCGTAAGGCTATGAGCTCTATCAGCTTGGTTCACTATCGTATCCCCAGGGCCCCTGCCACTAAGGGACTTCCCCACTGTGGGGGCAGCAGGTGCCTTAGAGCAGGTGTCTGAGAACTGCCCAGGCCTTCTGTACTCAGGGCTTCAGGAGCCCCAAGGCTCAGACCATCCGCCTTCTTGTGGGCATCCAAGGAGTCCTGGAGGAGGCAACATTTGAGCTGGACCTCGAGGGGCAAACCAAATTATTCAGCAAGAACAGAACACGGGAAGGCTTCCTCTAGGGGGTAAGAACATGAGCAACGGCTTGGGTGGACAGGTTTTGGGGGGTCAGCACAGATTGGGTGTGAGGACCAGGGACACTCTCCCAGAGAAGCATGTTCTACAGAGCATTTCAGACGGGTGACGGGGGGGGGGGGCGGTGAATGGTCAGATCCACTGGAGAAGCACTTGGGGATCCTGAGGGGGATTAGCTGGTGAAATCAATTGGGGTCACATGGAAGAGAAGCATCTGGAAAGCCACTCAGAGGAGCTAGTGCGTCACCATCAAGGAGACCTAGGGGTTTGCAGGAGGATTTTCAAGCAGAGGGGAGATGAGGTCAGCTTCAGGTTTTAGAAGGAGCCTCAGGATACTGTGGCAAGAGGGAGATGTGTTACAGAGAAAGTAAAACAGGAGGCTGGGATATAATGAGACTGGAGAGAGAAGGCTGGCTTGGGGCAAAGAGGAGGGGCTGGTTCCCTTGGGACAAGAGGTTGAGTGTCTGGGACTGGGTGATATGGGGCTGTGGGGAGGGAAGCTTGATGGTCGATGGTCATGGTTGACGCAGTATTCTTGGGTAGAGAGAGAGCCATTTAGGAAGCCAGGAATGTAGGCAGACCCACAGGTCCAGGGTGATGACCCAGAGGCAGGGTCTAGTGGGTGGAACCCAAGAGCTGTCCCCAAGGTTGGTAGCATATGGCAGTGGGAGGCTGCGGAGGAGACCTGATGACTCAGGTCTCAGTGGGGACAGTTTGGGAGTAATCATGTTCACGGGGCCCCTTCCCAGCTTGGAACCTTCCCCGCCCCGGCTGGGACCCGAGGCCGGCTCCTGGGAGGCTGGTGCTTGGTGGATGACTCATCGTTTTCTCGGCATCCCCAGGCTGAGGAAATGTTCAAGGAGACACGCGGCCCTTCCTTTGGCAGGCCAGGCCCTCACTGGATGCTGGCAGGTCGAGAGTAACACACTCAGGCCTCTGGCCTTGTCTAAGAGCATCCTGAGGGCGTGTCTCCACGAGCCCCAGGCTTCCACAATCTTACACATCCCCAGCCACCTTAGGAGGCTGTCATGACCCCATTCTACAAGTCAGTGAACCAAGGCGCAGCCTGTGCTGGGCACCCAGCTAAGTAACTGCCTGGTGGTGCTTCAGTTTCTTCATCTAAGAAATGGGTCTGATGATCGTCCCTCCCCCATGGCTTGTTGGGGAAACAGAAGGAGGGAATCATGAGAAATGCTCAGATAGTGGGATTGTCATTTACATGAGGATGCAAGGGGTCCATCCAGGCAACAGGGGCTCTCCACTGGGTGGAGTAGCCCTAGGGAAGGCCAGAGGGTAAGGTGGCCAACAGACCTGCATTCAGGCCCCAGCTCTGCCACCAGCTCCTGGTTCTGGGCAAATGGCTTGCCTACTTGGATCCCCTGCCTGCTTAGGCATCAGTGGGTGATGACCCACACCTTGGTGGGTACTGGGAAGACGGCATAATACCAGGCCTGACAAACAGGCCAGTGAGTAGGGGCTGCAGCTCCTTCTCAGAATCCCTTGGAGAACCGCCCCCAACTCCAATGCAAAGATCTTCAAACCAGACAGCTGTAAACCTCCCAAGGGGAGGGGAGGCAGCTCAGAGAGTTCAGGCTGGGAAGCTCCCTGGGGGGCGGGGCCACTCGGGGAGATCTAGGGGCTGAGACAGGAGCAGACCAAGGGGCAAAGTGTTTTGTGCTGAATAGGAGGCCCCTGCCGGTCAGCAGAGGAACAGGGAGTGTGAAGGCAGAGGCTGGGTCCATGCTCTGCCGTATACTGTTGTGCAGGATGGGCAGATCCCTTCCCCTCTCTGAGCCTTAGTTTCCTCATCTGTAAAATGGGATGATGATAGCTGTGGCTTCACTTATATCCTTCTACACCGTGTTCTATACTATGTGTATACACTACATATACTCATACTATATTCTATAATTTAGAAGCATCTGTACCAGGGGGTGGCCATAATCAAGCCCTCAATAAAAGGGAGCTATAATTAGGATTATAATTGTGAGCCAATCAATAACCCTCGAATCTGTGACAAGGCCATTCAAGCCCTGTTGCTGAGCTGGGCTTTGAAGCTCAGGCTGGCCCCAGGTTTGCGCTGAGCTGTGACTCACTAGCTAGATGACCTTGAAACAAGTCACTCTCTGAACCTCAGTTTCCTCTTTGAGGCTGACCCATCTCACAGGGTCGCTGTGGGGAGGTGAAGAGAGACTCCATGTCAAGTGCTCAGCACAGGAAACGGGAGCATTTCTGTACTTGCATCTGTGGTGTGGCCAGGGGCAGGTGGAGTAGGGATTGGAGTCTGGGGTAGGGCCAGTGGCTGCTGGAGCAGAGAGGAACAGAAGAGGCAGAGGACAGAGGCAAAAAGGAGTGTGTGTGCAGGGGAACCAGAGGGGAGGACTTCTAGGAGGAGAGCTGGTCAGCCAGGTCTGCCCTTGAGGACTGGGGACCCCCCCAACCCAGATCTGATGAGAGGGCAGAGGGAAGGCACTAGCCACAGCGGGTGGGAAGGAGAGGTCAGAAGTCTTGCTGGTCCAGTCAGCAGTTGGCTGTCAGGGAAGGTGGGTGAGAGGGCCAGTGGGCTTCCCTGAGTCCAGGTGTGGTACTAAGAGTACACATGCTCCCCAGGGTAGAGAGCCGTGGGTTCAGATCCTGCCTCACCAACCAGCTGTGCAAACTTGGATGCATCTCAACCTCTCTGAGCCTCCATTTCCACATCTGTAAAATGGGGATAGTGATATCAACCATCTTTTAGGGTTGTTACGGGGATCACTTGAGATGCATAAAGTACTCAGTTACTCAGTCAATGTCTGCTGCTGAGAAGAAACAATGACAATCAAGGCACAGCTAGTGCTTGTTTTGAAAAACCAGATGCTCTGCTGAATAGGTTATGCCCCGGCCTCCGTGTGATTGCCGGAACATGGCTACCATTAGGATCCCCATCTTCCTGATGAGGCTGTTGAAGCTCAGAGAGGTTAAGTCACATGCCTGAGGCCACACAACTAGTGAAAGGCAGAGCAGGGTCTTGAGCCCACACACTGGGGAAGTGTCCTCCTCTCCCTGAATCACCCATCCTGCTGACAGCAATTCTCGGAGCCTAGGGTCCCCTTTGGTATTACCTGGGCTTGAATGATGGCTCTTCTCAGGTGGGGAGGTAGGGGTGAGTCTGTATGACAGAGTGTGCCAGATTCTGGAACACACTTCCTGGGCACAAATGGGATCTACTGGTCAGCTTGACCCTCAGGGGTCACTGAGGTATGCTGTGATTCGGGGAGGGCTGGGTTGCAGCATGGAGCCCCATGGCCAGCCAGCCAGTGCGCTTCATCCAACTCAGACCAGGGAGCCTTGTGCCCACCAGCATGAGACAAGGCATGGCTTGACCACCAGGTCACAGGCAGCTGCCAGTGGCCCCCAGAGGATATAGGTGGCCAGTGCCTGGTCTGGGCAGCACCCACGGAGGAGAGGGAGGAACTTGGGAGGGCTCTTAGAGGAGGTGTGAGTCGTGAAATAGAAGAGGAAGAGACAGGGCCTCCCAGGACAAGGAAGGGATACTGTGGACAGAGGAGCACCGGAGAGGCTTGTTTTCAAGGTGATCAGACACCTGACTTAATGCAACAACAGCAACCAAACAGCAGCCCCCTAAGAGGGTGAGAAGTGCCCAGCCTACCCCCTCCACCTCGTTCCCCTGCCCAGAGGAGGCCATTCCCTTATGTATCCTTCCTGATACGCTTGGCTCTGGAGCTGGGCTGCCTGGGTTTGAATCCCGAACCTGCTTTATTCTTGCTGTGTGATTTGGGCAACTTGCTCTACCTCTCTGTGCTTCTGTGTCTATGTCTAAAAAGCAGAGGGTAGTAACAGGACCTGCTTCTCTGGACTGTTATGAGGACCAGGGCTCCTGAAGCCTAGCAGAGGGCAGGGCTGGTGGCTGAGTGCCCCAGGAGCACTGGCTGTTGCTGCTGCTGTTGCTGTTACTGTTACTGCCATGATGATTGTCGTGCATGTGCAGCTATGTACACTGAGTATGCAGCTTTAAGTGCCCAGCTCTCCTGGCCAGTCCTGAAACTCAGTTTTCATTGCTTCTGCCCACTGAGGAAGAAGCAGAGGTGAGAGGTCCACCCAGAGGTCATCCCAGTGTACCTGCATCTTGAGACAGGCCTTTGATGGGGACGGGCCTAACGTCAGTGGCTGGGCCACCCACCCATGGGTTGGGCTTCCCTGGTGGTTCAGATGGTAAAGAATCTGCCCACAATGCAGGAGACCTGGGTTCGATCTCTGGGTCAGGAAGATCCCCTGGAGAAAGGAATGGCAACCCACTCCAGTATTCTTGTCTGGAGAATCCCATGGACAGAGAAGCCTGGCGGGCTACAGTCCATGAGGTCGCAGAGTCAGACACGACTGAGCGACTGACACTGTTCACTACCGACCCATTCAGGGCTTGTGGTGTGGGGACTCCATCTCCTGCCCCTGCGCTGGGGACATGTGGTGGGGGGCACAGGAAGGATGAAGGAGCTGTGCAGAGAGCCCTTGGCCAGGCCCCAGAAGATGAGGTTTCCGCCATAATTCCCCCCTACGCTTCTTGAAAAAGTTCCTGGCTCTAGACCTTGGTTTCCTTATCAGGAAGGTGGTACCAGGCAGCTGTGAGGAGCCAGGGCAACCCTCAGATGTGATGGAGTCTTGAGCTGTTTATAAGGACCCCACCTTCAGGTTTCTGCCCCTAGGGGATTTACAAGTAAGTTGATGGTGTTATTGATAAGATCCTAGTTTGGAAGATATAAAAGTGCTGCTTAGAAGCTGAGTGACCTTGGGGAAATTTAAGAGGGAGGGGATTAATTAACTCCCTGGGTCTCAGTTTCCTCCTCTGTAAAATGACCTTAGTGATAGAACCTGTTCTATGGGGTTATTGGACACAGGTAAGAAACAGAGCCAGGGGCCTGACTCAGAGTAAGGCTCTGTGATTGGCAGCAGTTGCAATTATTTTAAGGAACTGAGATGAAGGAACTGGGGAAACCATCAGCAAACAATACAGGGCTGCAGGCAATCCATTCATTCACAGATTCATTCAGCAGACTTTGATTGGCGCCTGCTGTGTACCAGTTCCTGTTCATTCATTCCACCAAGACTTACTGAGCACCTACTATGTGTCAGGAGTAGGGCAGACTTGATCTCTGCCCTCCTAGATCTGAGAGTTCCAGTCTCCTCCACTAGCTGGTGGTCAAGGGGCACCTAGGGCCTGATGTGACATCCAGCAGGTTGTCTCAGACAACTGGGCCCCTGTCCCCACTGAGATGGGCTTGCTGAGCTCAAGGGGCCACTTCTGCTGTGGTGTCCCCAAGCTAGTGCTGGTCGCTCTGACTCCCCCTTTCCCAGAAGTAGAACTCAGGAGGGAATTGGGGAGAGGCGTACAATGCAAGACCTTTCTCATCAGCCCCTCCCGCTCCAGTTTTCTCACCTCCTCCCCAGCAACAGCACTCATTGTCCTTCCTATTTTCTCCTCTTCACACAGAGGCCAAAGTATGGTGTTAAAAATATAAACCTGACCATGTTCGTTCTCTGCTCAAACCCTTCTGTGGGTCCCCATCACCATCTGAGCAAAAGCCACCAAGCCCACAAGGCCCAGCTCTGCCCCTCTTTCCACCTTCTGGGCTTCTGCTCACTGCCCTTTGTCTCCCCTAGCCTCTAGGCTGTCCTCCAGCCCTCACTGGGCTCTGCTGACATGTCACCTACTCAGGGAGGCCCTCCCTGACTGCCTTTCCAAAACACCGTTTATTCCGCATCACTCTCAAGCCCTTTACTTCAACTCCGAAGCCCTTATCGACATCTGACTAATGCTGCATTTTGTGTGTTCCCCTGGGCTCCCAGAGGACAGGGGTATTTTCTGTCTTACTCACTGCTGTGTTCCCAGCACCAGGGGCATTCATTCACTGATTCACTCAGCAAACTTTGATTGGCACCTGCTGTGTTCATTCATTCCGCAAAGATTTTCTGAGTCCCTACTATGTGCTTGGAGTGGAGAAAAGGACAGACTTGATCTCTGTCCACCCAGAGCTGTGAGCCCCAGAGACCCCTTGCATGGTATGCCCTCAGGAAGCATTTGTTAAATGATGCCTCCAGCCTTTCCATTCTCTTCTTCATGCCTCGGTTTCCTCTTCTGCAGAATGATGGACCAGAGCTGTTATGGGGCCTACCTGAGGGTTGGTGTGCAGGCCAGGGTCCCATCAAAGGCCACCTGATCTGCCCAACAAGCAGTTCCTCTGGTCTTAGAGCTGAGAGAGCCAGAGGAGGGTGACAGGGTCAGCAGGTGATCAGGGAGGGCTCCAAGCCCCATGTGGAGGCATCTGGACTCATCCTGGTCACACTGGGAAGCCCAAGCAGGACTGGGACACAACTGTGGGAAGATGGGAGGGGAAACAGGCCTGAAGGGAGATCTGGTACTGAGGAGATGTGGCTTGTGGTCCCTTAATGGGGCCCCAGAAAGCCAGCTCTCAGGCAGTGGGAGATACTGAGTATCACAGAGCAGGGGAACTTGGGGAGGGAGGGTTTTAGGGAGCTGAGTCTGGTCTAGTGTGTGCGCAGACTGGAGTCTGAGACCCAGGGAAGCTCTGGGTTCTTGGGCACAGCAGCTCAACTGGGAGCAGAAGCTACAGAAATGAAGTGGAGAGGGCTGGGGAGGGGCTAGAGGAATGGATCTAACAATCTCTTCCTTGTATTAGGTGCTTTTTTCTTCATAAAAGCCTCTTCATCATTCATTCATCCATTCACTCATGTACTCATCAACAACTTGGAGATAGCTTCCTGGGGTGCAGTGGTGAGCCTCACAGATGTGGCTCTTGCCCTGGCAGAGCTCAGGATGCATTGTGGGAAAGATGCCATGGGGCATGGTGGTAGTGGTGATGGTGGTGGTGACGGTGATGATGGTGGTATCAGGGTGATGATGGTGGTGGCAGTGATGGTGATCATGGTAGTGGTGATGGTGGTAATGGTAATAGTGATGATGATGGTAGTAGTGGTGGTGGTGATGATCATGGTAATAGTGATGGTGATGGTGGTAATGGTGATGATCATGGTAGTGATGGTGATGGTGGTAATGGTAATAGTGATGATGATGGTAATGATGATGGGGGTAGTAGTGGTGGTAATGATCATGGTGATGGTGATGGTGGTAGTAGTGATGGTGGTGGTGGCAGTGATGGTGGTGATGGTCATGGTAGTGGTGATGGTGGTAGCGCTGATGGTGGTAACGGTGATGACAATGGTGATGATAGTTACAGTAATAGTGATGATGACGGTAATGCTGGTGGTGATGGTGATGATGCTGATGCTGAGGTTGGTGGTATGTTGGCTCCCACGTTATTGAGTGCTCACTGAATGCCGGCCTGTTCTAAGTGCTTCCTGTGTGTTTGCACTCTGGGCTCCTGCAACCACCCTGCGAGGCACTGAAATCTTACGCAACTTGCCTGAGGCCCCCTGTGAGTCAAAGGGCGGTACCCGGATGTAAACCCAGGCAAGGCGGGCTGACCAGCAAGCTGCTCCTAGCCGTGGCCACCTGCCACTTCCAGCAGGAAGCTCCCCCTCACTATCATGACTGTCAGGCCCGTTCCTTGCCTTCTGGACCCAGCACCTAGCACAGCGCCCAGCGCTGGGGAGAATGCACGGGTCTGACTTGCCTGAACAGGGTTTGAGGTCAGGCTTTGCCCCAGCAAGCTTGAGCAAATGGCTCCTCTGCCCTCAGCACCTCATCTGTGAAAGGGGAGAACCATCCTCCAGGGAAGCCACCAGAAAGTCAAGGAAACACCACCCTCACTGTAGCAATTGACATTTCCAGGGAGAGAGCCCATTCCCTAATTAGGAGGCAACTGAGAAAGACTCAGTTCCGTCTGCGATGGAGGGGGCACATGGGACCCAGGGGCTCCTGGATGGATGGACACACTGTACACACCACTGCTTGTTGCTTCCCCAACACAGGCCCCAGGGGAGGGACTGTTCCTCTTGTACTCACTGCTGACTGCTGTGCCTCTGGGACCCAGGCTCCAGCCACCCCCACCCAGTTCTAGCAAACCCAAGTGATCCCATGCCAATACAAAGATGGGACAGGGGTGGGGGCTCAGAGCAGAAGGCCTGGACGCAGATGCTGCCTCTGCTCTTCCTGTGTGGACAGGGTTCCCCCACTGTCCCTCTCTGGACCTCACTTTTAACCATTTGTTCAAATACATACAGAGCAGGTGCTCTGTGCCAGGCTCTGGAGACACAAATGAAAACCTCTGCCCTCGGAGAGCTGACATTCTGGTGGAGACTGATACTACGTAGTAAACAAGGAAAGCTCCTAGCTTGTCACATGCTGGCAAAGCTGTGGAGAAAAACCAAGCAGAGCGAGGAGAATCAGAGGTGCTGAAGTGGGAGATATTGGAATTTTAATCAGAGTGTCAGAGAGGGCCTCACTGAGAAGGTGACATTTTGTGCAAAACCCTGAAGGAGGTGCAGGAGCGAGTTATGCGGGTATCTGATGGAAAAGGGTTCTAGGTAGGGGGAACTGTAAGTGCAAAGGCCCTGAGGCAGGAGTGTGCATGGAGGATTTGAGGAACAGTGAGGAGGCCAGCGTCCCCAGCCGCGCCCCCCCCCCCCCCCCTGCCCCCACCGCCTGTATTTGAGAATCAAAACACCACATTTTACCTCTTAGGACCTCAGACCTCAGAAAACAATGATTTCTGAGCCCACATAGCCCAATCTGGGGGAGAGTGGCTGATGCCACCTCCTGGACGGGGCCAGGGCAGAGGCCTTGCTACCTGTTTCTTCAACCCAAAGCCTGAATTTTAAGACCTGTGAGGGCTTATAAAAGAGAACACCATAGTTCTCCTTGCTCCACATGACTGACAGTCACCACCCTGGGTTCAAACCCTGAGCCTACTGCTTTCTGAATATGTGGCCTTCGGTAAATCCTCCTCTGAGCCCCAGTGTCTTCATCTGCTGAATGAGGCTCCAGTGCCTGTGTATCAGGGTTGATGGGATGGGACTTGGCGGGAAACACACTTGGAAGCACGTGTATAAGTGTCCAGCCTTGGGTCTTCCTGGAGGAGGTGCTCAGTATATGTTAAAAGCCAGAACCTAACATTTATGTGACTTCAGATTGTTTTCACAGCTGTTGGGAATTTGTCGTATCACTTGAGTCTTCTAAAAAGGAAGAGGGGGCAGGAAGTATCAGCCCCAACTCACAGAGGGGTAAACTGAGGACCCAAGGTCACAGTGAAGCAGGGCCAATAGAGGGCTAAGAGGTGGGTCTCCTGGTTCAGGGAAATCGGGGAGCGAGAGGAGTGGAGATTGTCCAGAGCCCGCCGCCCCTACCCCCCCCCGCCAATGAGTGTGTGTATGTGTCCACATGCGCACACATCGCCCGCACCAAGCAACAATAGCGACATTCAGATTTGTGGTCCCTGAGCAGGTTTTGTAAGGCATGGCTTGGCCGGTCCGGAGGTCTGTTGTAAGAATGTTGAAAGGCCCAGAGCGTGGGGAAGCTCAGGCCGCAGGCGGGCAAAGGCGGGCAGGTCCCTGCGAAGAGGAAGAGGTCTGGGCTCATGTGATTGTCCACTGGGCCTGTCTGGCCATCCGGTGTCTGGCCTTTGTGGCCAGAGCCAGCCGGGTCTCCAGATTAGTCTCTGAGCAGCCTGGCCCCCTGTGCCTTGTCATCCACATACCTGACCTGATCAGCCCCTGAGCCTCCACACAGCCTGGGGAGGGGGTGCGTTACGAATGAGGAAGCCAAGTTTCAGAGAAGGATATGCCCACCTGGCCTAGGGGGAGCGAGGATTTGGACTCAGGACCACCTGGCCAAGCCCCAGCGCTGGCCCTTCCTGGTCATGGCTCAGCTAGGGGCCAGCAGGTGAGCTTTGTGCAGAAGGCTCCCTTCCTCCCTCGGCCTGCCTTCTTGGCCACAGTCTGGCCTCCTCACCCTTGACAGAAGGCCCTGCAGACCGGTCTCTGCTCCTTAGTTGCCACATCTCAACCTTCATGGGATTCTAGCTCTACCCTGCATCAGCTGCTTGTGGACACCGGGCTCACATTCGGCCCCTTTGAAGGAGATGTCAGGGACCCCACCCTTATTCAGTGCGTTTAAGGCCCCAGACAGCCTTTGCCCCATCCCCACCCAACGCAAGGGTTTCTAGGCCCATTTTCTTTTTTTAACATCTGTTTATTTGGCTGCATTGGGTTTTAGTCACGGCATGCAGGGTCTTCCTTGCATCACGCGGGGTCTTTCGTTGCGGTGCGCAGCCCTAGTTGTGTCATGCAGTCTTAATTGCTCTGCACCACGTGGGATCTTAGTTTCCCAACCAGGGATTGAACTCATGTCCCCTGCAGTGCAGGGAGGATTCTTAACCACTGGACCACCAAGGCGGTATTCCCTCAGCCTATTTTCTAGATGAAGAAACTGAGGCACAAAGAGGAAAGGTTATGTCCTAACATGCACGGGCCATGAGAGCAGTGCTAGGACTCTAGAGCTCGTGCTTTTTCTATAATGTAGCCCTCCTTCCCTCAGTTTCTTCAGCAGCAAAATGGGAGACTGGAACCAGATGATCTCACTTGAGAGCAGAAACTCCAGAGATAGACAGACTGAATGTGAATTCTAGCCCCTTCATGTCCTAGCGGGGGATTGGGGCCTTGGATAGTCACTTCCTCTCCCCGTGCCTCAGTCTTCCTACCTGTAAATGGGGCTGAGAGGCATATCACCCCTCGAGCTGCTGTGAGGTCCAGGGAGCAGCCACGCTGAGTGCCCTGGGAGTGAGGACATGCA
This sequence comes from Okapia johnstoni, assembly GCA_024291935.2. Lineage (NCBI taxonomy): Eukaryota > Metazoa > Chordata > Mammalia > Artiodactyla > Giraffidae > Okapia > Okapia johnstoni. The sequence goes on along the minus strand of CM044324.1, from coordinate 51,324,674 downwards.
CAGGGGCAGCAGGTTTTGAAACTGCTGAGCTTCCTGTCCAGCCCTCCCTGTGGTGCTTGAAAGGATGGCAGGGGCCACGTGAATGCTCACTTGTGCTCTTCCTGGGGTATGACCCGGTGACCCAGACTGGATCAGGACTGTGCGTGGATGTGTCTGCCAACAGCAGATGTTCAGGGAGCCTGTTGTGATGGTGACAAGCAGTGGGTAGTCCCAGACGTGGCCATGAGGCCGGCTCAGGCGGCCCTGGGCAGCCAATGACACCTTTGTCCCCATTTGTTCCCTTTGTCGCCTCTTGTGCAGATTACGAGTACCTTGCCTGCTCTGCAAGCTCGACCTTTCCTGGGAGAATTGCTCTGAAGCAGCCACAGAGCACGCAGAAGCTGCCTGGCTAATTAGCGGGTGGCTGCTGGGGACAGGCCTGGGACCTGGTGGCTGGAATTGGGACTCCAGGTGCCTGAGGCCAGTGCCAGCTCGGCTGGGAGGCCAGGCAGTGTCCTGGGCTCCAGGACTTCATGGTCTTTCCATCATGAGGTTCAGATCCTGGCTCTGTGGCTTTTTGGCTGGGTGACTTGCGAAGGCGCTTTGCCTCTCTGGGTGGCAGTTTCCTTACCTTGGACTTTAGATTGTGTGGGTTGGGAGCCCAGCACCGAAATGGGGTCCATGATCAGCAGATTGTGTCACTGCTGCCATCGCCTTGGGCCTGTGCTGGCCCACGTGGAGAATACAAGAAGTGCAAGCCCAGTGACAGCCCTTGGGGACCATGTAGCACCATCTCAGCGTCACAGGCGGCAGGAGAAGCTCAGCGAGGCCTCAGGCCCTTAGCAAGAGACAAGCTTAATCTCTCAGAGCCTGAGCCTCTTTTGTTCCCCCAAGCAATGGAATAATTGAGACACTGTGTGGTCTGGTGCCTAGAACAGGGCCTAACAAAGGTGGAGTTCCTTCCCTGTCCCGCCTCCCCACCCCTTCCACTCCTCCTCCCTCCCACTCTCTCCCCTTCTCCCTCGCCCTCCCCCCCAAGGCCTCAAGAACACACTGGAGGAAGGCAGCTGTAACTCCTGTGGGAAAATCAGGTCGAAGGATTGCCTGTGGCTTGGGGTGGTCAGGAAGAGCCTCCAGAGGATGGAGGGTCTCGACTGGACTCAGCAGGCAGCATGGTGGGGGTTCTATATGCGCAGAGGAGTGGAGCACAAATGGATAGCTCAGGGGCCACGAGGCTCTCAGGCTAGTGGCCCAGGACACAGGCTGCCACCGGACCCTGGGGCAGGTCCCGGTTGGGGGCGGGGGTTGCAGAGATTTGGAAGATAGATAGGGTCTGACTGTGCAGCCTTGGATGTCAGGCCAGGGGCAATATCCCCTCTGGCCCCAGATTCCAGGGAGGAGAACTTCCAGGCCCATGGGGCAGAGGGGTGTTGGTGAACAGAGCATTGGAGCACGGGAAGAGGCGTCCCTGACTTGGCCTGGGGAGTGCTAGGCTGGAAAGCCTTTCTGGAAGGGCCTGCTTTAGGGCCAGGACTCCTCAGCAAGGAGTCGAGTAGAGAGTAGCCCTCCAGGCAGAGGAGACAGCCTTGCAACGAAGCACGCTTCAAAGCCAGGGTGAGTAGGGCCACATCACAAGAGCTCTCAAATGCCTGGCAGAGGAATCTGGATTTTATCCGGGCACTGGGGAGCCATGGAAGGTTTGAGGCAGGCGGCCTTGAGATCTGATTTTCAAAGTCAAGGTGCAGCCCCATTCCTCAGGGAGGTTGAGACAGTGGTTGTACAAACTAGGAACCTGATGGGGTAGAAGTCACCCTGGCCTCTTACCTTCCTGGGTGTCCAACCTGAGAAAATCCCATCCCTCCAGAAACTTCCGGGAACCTCAGCTTTTGCGTGTGTCCAAGTGGCCTGTGGACTTCCTGCCTCCCTGAGTGCCTGGGGTGAAAATGAAATCGACCTTATTTTGTGCCTGCAGCCGGGCACCCCGACATTTCGGCAAAAAGTTCCCTGGAATCTTTCATGGACTGCTCGCCATGTGCGAGGTTATGTTATAGAGGTTATGTCATTGCATTCTTGTGCTGTGCTGTGCTCAGTTGCTCAGTCATGTCCGATTCTCTGCGACCCCATGGACTGCAGCCCGCCAGGCTCCTCTGTCCTTGGGGATTCTCCAGGCAAGAATACTGGAGTGGGTTGCCATGCCCTCCTCCACTGCCCTTTTAGGCAGCCCCTCCCCTATCATTCAGGAGGAAACTGAGGCACAGAGAAGAGAAATGATCTGCCCAAGCGGCAGGGCTGGGATTGAGCGCAGGCTGGTCTGGCCCCGGAGTCCTTGCTCACAGCTTCTCCACACCCCTGTCCCCAAGTGGGGCCCTGGCTGGGGCGTGGCCCTGTCCCCAGCCGGTTCCCCAGGGCGCAGTCAATCCCCTGTCAGGGCCCACCGGTACTGGAGCCAATTAGTGGCTGCTGCACAGGGGCACCACACCTGTCCCCCTGCCCTGGGCCCCCCAGAGGCCCAGCCCTGCCCATATCTTTCAGGCACCACCCTCAGCTCTAGAAGCCGATGCTTCCAGCATTGCACCATTTAGAAGAAGGACAGAGGCTCATTTTTGTCAGAGAAGCTGGGAGAAATCAAGCCAGTGAGAGAAGCGCCCCAGCATCAGGATATTTCCACGCCTAGTCTGGGCCACCGCAGAGCTCGGTTCCCCGGCCCGTGCCCCCCCACCACAGGCTCCCCTGTCTCTCCCACATCTGCCTCCCTCTCCCTAACCTGGGGCCGTTTCCCCCACCCCCACCCTACCCGCTCCCTGGGTCCCCTGTGACAGGGGCTGCTGGCGGCATCGGCTGCAGCTTCTCACCTGCGTGCCGGGTCTGGCTCCAGCGAGAAAGGAGGAGGAGGAAAAAAAGGTCCTTGAGATGGTGACAAAGGTCTGAGTGTGGGCCGCCAGAGCAGCCTGTTTCCAGGCAACTGCTCTACCCTGGGCTCCCCGCGGCGGCGGGCATATCCGTCAAGCCGCCGCTCGGCTCAGCGAGGGAGCTGGGGCGGCCCCAGCAGCCTGGGCATACGGCCACGGCCCCCGAGCTCCAGCCCTGCTGGGGACATGAGGCCCCTCTGGCAGGGGCTGCAGGGGAAAGTACAGTGTTGTTATGGCTACTGCTGGCCAAGCACCTACTGGGTGCCCAGCTGTAGGCTTGGTGCACACAGGGCAGAGCTCCTACTCATTAGTCAGTCTGTCCCGTCATCTATCCACCCATCCTTCTATCCATCCATTCCGGATAGAACGCTGGTGTATTGTGCAGGCTCTGGATGGCTGGGTTGAAATCCTCCTTGCTGTTTGATCTTGGTCACGTTATTCTATTTTGCTGGACCTCAGTTTTTTCATCTGTAAAATGGTCACAATAATAGTTCTTACTTCATAGCATCGCCGTGAGGATTAAATGACTTAATACAGGCAATGCCTAAGCACAGAGCCTGGCACATATTAAATGCTCAATAAAGACTAGTTGTTGTTTCTATTTTTATTAGTGATTAATTATGTGTAAAGAGACCATCAGGGCAGTGGGAAGCATGTCGCCCACAGCGATCAGATAGATCTGGATAGGATAGGGTTCATGTTTGTCCAACTTTCAACGGTACGACCTTAGGCAAGTCATTTTGCTCTTGGAACCCCAGGTTCCTCTTGGCTGCACTGGAGAGATAATTAATAGCTGTCTCCATACCTGTTCTCTTCCGGGCAAGTTTGAAGCACTCTCTCTTGTTGGGAGGATCAGTGATGCGTGTGCCCAGGGCCCCACCCTGACAGCACTCAGTACGGAGAGTGGTCATTATTCAACAGACCTGGATAGGCGCCTGCTGGGTGCCAGTGTGGGGGCAGGGAGAGGAGTCAGACCTGCCCGGCCGTGCCCTCACCATCCCCCCACCCACCTGATTTCTGGGCTGCTCGTCCCTGCTTCCCGCCCGACATTCTAATTGCTCCAGCTTCTGCCCTTGGGGTTGCTCAGCCCTGTTCCTCATCCTTCCTTCCACCTCCCTTTTTGAAAACAACCTCTGCCAGTGCCCCCAGCCCCGGCCCTGGAGGGAGAGGAGGAGGCAGCCCAAGTGCCAGGGGAGCGGGCATGCTGCCGGCCTTTGTCTGGGTTGCCCAGCGGCCGAGGCTCCATCCCCTGGGGCAGGCCACGTTGCTCGCCTGCTGGCGGCTCAGGGAAGGCCGCGTGGGCGGCGAGGCCTGGGCAGGCCTTGGCTGGCCACGGCCCCCTGGGATGGCCTGGCCCATCCCTGGCAGGAGGGAGACCCAGGCTTGGGAGGAGAGTGGTATCAGGCTGGTGCACCCCATGGCAGCCGGGTGGGGGTGACTGTGTCCTTTGGGAACCCATTGCAGACAGGTCTCAGCACCTCCTGTGGATCAGGAACAGTGGTAGCAGCTGGGCCCTCAGCACAAGGCCACACAGTCTGAGTTCAAATCCCTGTTTTGCTGTTTGACAGCTGGGTGGCCCAGGCAAACTCCCACACCTGTCTAGGCCTCCATTAACCAGTCTGCAAAATAAACATGACAGTACTCTTACCTCAAGCTCTTAGCACGGTCGAGAAAAGCACCCGGTGAGGGTTACTGCACTGGTGTTGACTGCACTCGCGAGAAGTAGGGGCTGAACATTCGCCGAACTAGTTGTGTGTTCGATTCACTGGAGAGATGATCCATTTCAAGAAATAGCTCAGTTTTTCAATTCAGTAGCTCAGTCATGTCTGACTCCTTGTGACCCCATGGACTGCAGCACGCCAGGTTTCCCTGTCCATCATCGACTCCCGGAGCTTGCTCAAACTCATGCCCATCGAGTCAGTGATGTCATCCAACCATCTCATCTTCTGTTGTCCCCTTCTCCTCCTGCCGTCAATCTTTCCCAGCATCAGGGTCTTTTCCAATGAGTCAGTTTTTGTAGTAGGCCCAAACCCGAACAAACTTTTTGGCCAACCCAATATTTACTAAGCACCTACTCTGTGCCAGAATCTGGGCTGGGCATTAGGGATACCCGGATGAAAGACCTAGGAGAAGAGAGTGTTGAGGAGATAAGCATAAGGAAAAGAGGGGAAGTTATATATGAAGGCCTACTGTGAGCCAGGCTCTTTGCTGAGCCCTAGGAGTCCAGATAAAGAATCTGCCTGCAATGCAGGAGAACCTTTGATCCCCGGGTCAGGAAAATCCCCTGGAGAAGGGAATGGCAACCCACTCCAATATTCTTGCCTGGAGAATTCCATGGACAAAGGAGCCTGGCGGGCTACAGTCTGTGGGGTTGCAAAGAGTCGGACATGACCGAGCAACTACTTTCACTTTCAGGAGTCCAGAGAGAAGCAGAGGGGCCCCTGCCCTTGTGACGGGAAAGGGCACAAAAATCTGGAAACTGATGATTATGATGCAGGATAATCAGTGCTGTGATGTGAGGTGCCCTGGGGGCTGCCAACCCAGGCTTGGGAGTCAGGGAGGGCTTCCTGGAGGAGGTGACCTAGATTCTTGGCCTTATGATCCACCTTATCTAGTCCCCTCAGTAACAGTTCTGTCATGTTGTGGTCTAGGCTTGGTTTAAACACGTCCAGGGCTGGGGGGGTCACTACCCAGGGAGGAATATACTTTTTCCATTTGCAGTCAGCTGCCCTTCCCTTGGACCCACTCACGGCTCTCCCACCGCTCCCTCTCCAGTCTAGGCTGCAGCAGCTTCTGCGTCAGTCTCCGGCTCCCCCTCTCGCCCCTCCAGTCCATTCTCCACCCAGAGCTCCAGCCAGAGCAATCTTCTGAGACATAAATCAGACAACATCAGCTTCTGGCCTAAAACCCTTCAGTGGCTCCCCAGGGGCTCTTAGGACAAAGACCAGACTCCATACCGCAGCCTGAAAGGCCCAGCCAGACCGGTGCAGCTGACCCTCCGGCTTCCCCAGGCTGTGGACGGGGCCACGTCCAGGCCAGAGCCTCCACCTGCCTGTGCAGCCTGTTGAGGGTGCAGGGGTGAAATTAATGCAAATGGAGCCCCCTGATTGTGGCTGTCAGGTACAGGCCAGTGGGTAGTGATGTAATCCAGGCTGGCGATGTCAGCTTGGCACATAGTCCCTTTCCAGCTCCATGCCTCAGTTTCCCCATGAACAAGACATAGGGACTGTCTGGGTGGTGCCTGGAGAATCTCATTCAGAGTACAGGGCCCCTGGAGCTCTCACGAGCTCGCCCCCACCCCTCACCCAGTGGCTCCCATGATGGACTATTTCCTGCCCTCTCCAGATCTAATCCAAGGAGAAGACTAGCAAGTCAGAACTAGGTTAGGACGTGGATTTCAACAGCTCTCTTGATCCTGAGGAGACCCTGAGGCCCATAAGGTGAAATGACCTGCATTTAGCTCCCCCTATAGTAGCCATGGGCTTCCCAGGTGGCTCAGTGGGGAAAGAACCCGCCTGCCAACGCAGGAGATATAAGAGACGTGGGTTCCGATCCCTGGGTCAGGAAGATCCCCTGGAGGAGCGCATGGAAACCCACTCTGGTATTCTTGTCTGGAGAATCCCCATGGACAGAGGAGCCTGGCGGGCTACAGTCCATAGTGTCACAAAGAGTCGGAGATGACTGAAGCGATGTAGCAGGCACGTAGTGGCCAAACCTCTCTGGCCAGTGTCAGTTATCTGCCATCATGGCAGAAGGGTCAGGCTAGCTCGGGAAGCTGGGGGTTTTAATCTTTCCATCCAGAGTCCTCAGTTCTGTTATTATTGCTTTAACTTTGTTTAAAGACACAGTGCAGGGACTTCCCGTGGCGGCCTAGTGGGTTAAGACCTCACCTTCCAATGCCTGGGGTGCAGGTTTGATCCCTGCTTGGGGAGCTAAGATCCCATGTGCCTCATGGCCAAAAAAACAAACAAGAAAAATAAAGCAGAAACAATAACAATATTGTAACAAATTTAATAAAAGACTTAAAAAATAAATACACAGTGCATTTACATGATTGGAAATTTGATAGTTTAAAAAAACATGGTAAATATCCTCCATTCTTTCCTCCTGCTGCTCACTCCCCCTGCCCACCCCACACACCCCCCCCACTTAGAAGGCACCACTTCGACCATCATCTTGTCTGTCCTTCTAGGGATACCTGATGTACAGAACCTGTTTTCATACCTCAAAGGAGCTGGTTAGTGTGAGTGTTTGCTCCCTGACCACTAAGGGATTAAAGGGTTGCCCGAGGCCATAGAGCTTGGTAGGAGACAGAGTCTCCGGCAGTCTTCCCCTGCCCAAGCACTGGGCATGTCCAAGCATTGGGCAAATTCAGGAACCTGGCTGTGTTGTTCCTGACTCCCCTGCAGAGAGGATCCTGTGTTCAGAGCGTGACTCTGTACCCACAGTAAGCAGAGACCAAGGAAATGTTGAGAGCATCCTAACTACCCTCTGCACCTTCAGCACCATCCACAATGCAAATGATGGGGGGAGAGGGTGCCATGACTCAGTAGACAGGACCCCAGTGCAGTGTAGCAGCAAGGGGGCCCCTCCACAGGGGCGGGATGGGGAGGGTAGACCCCGATTTGTGGAATGGGCTGAGCAGACGGACCTGCTTTATGTTGTAGACAGCTCTGTGTTGATGGCTTCATCCCCTTAACATGAACATTAATGAATAGACATTAACCTTGTTTCATTGAACCTGCACCATATCCCCCACCAGGTGGACTCCGTTACAGTGGAGGAAACAACCTTAGTCACTTGTCTAAGGTTACATGGTGATTTGACTTGAACTCAGGTGGGCTCCCGTCTATGGGGTCGCACAGAGTCGGACACGACTGAAGTGACTTAGCAGCAGCAGCAGCAGGTCTGTCTGGGGGCTTCCCTGGTGGTTCAGCAGTAAAGAATCTGCCTGCAATGAAGGAGTCGCAGGAGACGCAGGTTCAATCCCTGGGTTGGGAAGATTCCCTGGAGGAGGGCATGGCAACCCTCTCCAGTATTGCCTGGAGAATCCCATGGACAGAGGAGCCTAGCGGGCTGTAGTCCACAGGGTCGCAAAGAGTCAGACATGACTAAATGACTGAGCACAGACACACGCAGGTCTGTCTGATTCCTGAGGTTCCCCACCCTGCAGTGCTCCATCAGTATCACATGACCCAGTTCCTGCAGCCCACATGCAAGGGCAGGTTGGTTGAATGGTTGGCAGCTTGGGCTCCAGGACTTCCAGCTCTGGCTCCACTGTTTCCTCGCTGTGTGACCTTGGGCAGGTCACACCCTCTCTGTGCCCCATGACCTCTGCTGCACCTGAGTTCAGAAAAGTAGCGCATCCTCGGGGCTGATGGCATTATGTGGGCAGATGCCATAGCTGATGCCCCAAGGGATGGGATTGCGTCCGGAGCTGAGGTTCACGGATGCACCAGCCTCTGCTTGGCTGTGTGACCTTTGGGCCACTTCTTTGCCCTTTCTGAGCCTCCACTCTGTGTCTCTGGGCTCCCTCATCTCTAGGGTGAGCTCTTTGGGAGGGAGCCTTTTGGATGTAGCCCCGGGGAGTCGACAGGATTTGGGCGGAGCTGGAACTGGGGAGCAAGGAGAACAGGATTCTGGGAGGCAGGGCATAGGTAGCCAAGGGCGTGGCCCTTTTTTCTTTTGTTGACTCCAGGAATGAATTTTACATTTTTTAGCAAGGATCTGATTCAAAGTTGCTGGGCAAAACTGAGCCTAACTGACCTAAAGCCTACCCACACCGCGCCCCCGCCCCCCGCCCCCCGCCCCCGCAATGAAATATTTGCTTCAGGAGAGGAATGAAGTTTAAGAGTTCCAGAAGCCTTAAAATTGCTGTTTTGTGGTCAGGGACAGAGGTACAAAGGGAAACAAAACCAAGTCCTTTACTCCATGGCCTCATGTCGTGCCTGTTTATGGAGCACCTACTGTGTGCAGGTCCTGTGCTAGGCCCTGGTGGAGACCATGGCAGACCCCTCTGTACCCTCACAATGCTCACCGTCTGCCGGGGGTAATAACTGTTAACCAAATGGACACACAAATAAACAGAATATCGTCATTGTGAGAGGCCCCGTGAAGGAAGGGGGCTCCCAAGGTTATGCCCTGGGGATGGGGGTCAGGAGAGCTTCTCTGAGGCAGTCTATTCATTTGCTGGGGCCGCAAAAACAAGTACCACATACTGGGGGTCTTATGCAGCAGAAATCAATTTCCTCACAATTTTGGAGGCTTCAAGTCTGAGATCAAGGTGCCGGGGCTTTGGTTTCTTCTGAGGCCGCTTCCTTGGCTTGCAGATGGCCGTCTTCTCCCTGTGTCTTCACATGGTCTCTCCTCTGTGTGTCTCCGTGTCCTAATTTCCTCTTCTTCTAAGGACACCAGTCGTATTGGATTAGGGCCCACCCTAATGACCTCATTCGACTTAATTACTTCTTTTAAGACCCTGTCTCCCAATACAGTCACAATCTGAGGTACAGAAGTTAAGACTTCAACACAGGAAACTGCAGTGAGAGGAGTGGGGAGGGGGGCACACAGAACGGCCCGTAACAGGCAGTAATACTTGAGCCGAGGCCTAAGGTCAAGTAGAAATTAGCTTAGTCATAGGGAAGAAGGGGTGTTTCTGGCAGAGGGTGCAGTGTGGGCAAAGGCCAGGTGGCAGATATGGTTCTGAGAGAAGCCTGTGTCGCTAGAGGGCAAGAAGGACGTGGAGAGGGGATCAAGATGAAGCCCGAGATCAAACCCCGTTGTGACTGCTTCATCGCCCTGTAGCTGCTTTCTTTTCTAGTCACCAGTTTCTTCATCAGTGAAACAGGAAAGACCCAACCAACCTTGTGGGTCTGGGAGCCTGGAATCAGGTCACATAGACCTAAAAGCCACACCTGGCTTCCCAGGTGGCGTTGGTGGTAAAGAACCCACCTGCCAATGTAGGAGATGTAAGAGATGCGGGTTCGATCCCTGGGTTAGGAAGATCCTTTGGAGGAGGGCATGGCAACCCACTCCCAATATTCTTGCCTGGAGAATCCCATGGACAGAGGAGTCTGGCGGGCTACAGTCCATAGGGTCTCAAAGAGTCGGACACAACTGAAGTGACTTAGCACGCACATAGACCTAAAATGTCTTGGCCTGTATCAGCTCCTGGGAAGTGCTCAAGAAGACTTGTCCTTTTTCTCTTTCCTTCCTGGGCTACCCTTTGTCTCCCTCGGGCCCCCCACCTTGTCCCCTAACCTGATTTGTGTGACCTGGCTTGAGATCTTGAGTTGCAGGGCCAAGAACTCTTGGCGAACAGTATTGTGACTTGGAGAGGCCATTTGGGCTTCCTGGGAGCCAAGGAGAAAAGGACAGTCTCCCAGGCAGTTGCAGGGAGAGTGTGCCTGTCTTTGAGCTCCACAGAGCCAGATGTGGATTCTCAGTAAAATGTCTCAGTCTCCTGTGATGCTTGGAAAGAAAGCCTCCATCTTCCCCCAACACATTGCCTTTCATTGAAACATAAGTGGGTCTCCAGTGACAGGGAGACCTGTCTCCCCAAGAGACCATCTCTTGGGGGATGTTCACTAATCTCTGCCTACGAGCCACAGCTTCTCATTGGCTCTGTAGCTTGTGGCAAATGCCTTCACCTTAAAAAAATTTTTATTTGTTAATTTTGGCTGTGCTAGGTCTTCGCTGCAGCACTGTGCATGGACTTTCTCTAGTTGTGACGTATGGGGGCTATTCTCTTGTTGCATAACATGGACTCTAGAGTGTAGACTTCAGTAATTGCAGCACACGTAGGCTTAGTTGCCCTGAGGCATGTGGGATCTTAGTTCCCTGACCAGGGATTGAACCCGTGTCCCCTGCATTGATAGGTGGATCCTTAACCACTGGACCAGCAGGGAAGCCCTTGCCTTCACCTTTGAGCCTCAGTTTGCACATGTATGCTTTCATTTAACACATTTTTAAAATTTAAATAAATGGTTTATTTTAGAACAATTTTAGACTTACAGAAAAGCGGCAAAGATAGTCCAGAAAAGTCCCATGTACCCTTCACCCAGGTTCCCCTATTGTTAACATTTGACACTATTATGGTATGTTTGTTACAGCTAAGGAACCAACATGGGTACATCACTATTAACTAAGCTCACACTTTTTTTCTTTTTGGATTTCACTAGTTTTTCCCTAAGGTTTGTTTTCTGGTTCAGGATCCCAATCAAGAGACTGCGTTACATTTATTCTTCATATCTCCTTGAGCTCCTCTGGTCTGTGATGGTTTCTTAGGACCCAGTTTTATTTTGACAAATATTTTGGAACTCCTACAATGTGCATGGTTCTTGGTGCTGGGGAAAGAAACAGAAGCCTGCCTTTCATGGAGCCTACATTTGGAAGTGAGGGGGACAGATCACAGATAAGTAAATTTAAATATTAAATATGTCAGTACTATACAGAAAAATAAAGCAGGGGAAGAAGATGGGGAGGTCTGGGAAGGCTTCTTTATGAGGAAACACTGGACAGTGAACTGCTGGAGGTGAGGGAGCTTCCAGGTGGATATCTGGTGGGGAAGTACTCTAGGTAGCAAGCAGAGCAAGTACAAAGGCCCTGAGGCAGGAAGTGCCTGTAAGTCTGAGGAACCGTAGGGGGGCCAGTGGGCAAGAGCCCAGGCTGTAGAGGCAACTGGTGGGAGGAAACGCAGCTCTGTGTGGAGTATAGACGGGAGAGAGTGGAAGCTGGGAGAAGGCTGGTGTCATGATCCAGGGCAGCCAGGTGGAAAGGGCTCGTGGCCTGAGCCACAGTGGTGCCTGTGGAGGGTGAGAAGTGGGTGGATTCTAGCCCTTTCTTGAAGGAGGACCCACAGTATTTGCTGGTGGAAACAGGGCTTGTGCTGAAACCCTCTGACAGGACTTGCATGAGGAATAAAAACGGTGATGGATGTTAGCAAGGCTTGGAAAACTGTGAAGTTGGGTTTCTCTATCTTCTGTGTTTCAGAGCTGTCTTGCCTAACCCATCCTCTGGTTGAGGGCCAGTAATAAACCACTGGTTTTGGTTTTTTTCAAGTATAACATTTTGAAATGGTAATAGAATCTTATTATTTAAAAAAAAATTCATCAGGTACCAATGTAAAAAAAATTCTTCTTCCTAGCCACCCAGTTCCCCTCCCCAGGGGCAACCACTATTATTTCTTGGGTTTCCTTCCAGAGATGTTTTATACATATGTATAAGCACATATGCACAGGCATTTCTGGGGTTTGTTTCTATTTTTACACAAAATATGTTGTACACTGTTCTGTAGGTTGCTTTTTGTCCTTATAATAGCTTTATTGAGATCTAATTCACATACCATAAAATTTACCCATTTAAAATACAACTCAATGGTTTTTTTTTTGGTATATTCAGAATTGTGTGACTCCACAATCAATTTTAGAATATTTGCAGTGCCCGCAAAAGAAACCCCATATTCCAATGTCTTTCCCCAGCTCCAGGAAACTACTTCTTTCTCTGTAGATTTGTCATCCTTCTCTGGACATTTTCTATAAATGGAATCATATGATATGTGGATTTTTGTGCCTGACTTCTTTCACTTAGTACAATTTTTTTAAAGGTTTGTCCATGCTGTAGCATATACTTCTTTCCTTTTTTATTACTCAATAATATTCCACTGTATGGATATACCACCTTTTATTTATCTATTCAACAGTTGATGGGCATTTAGGTTGTTTCCAGATGTTAGCTATTATGAATAATGCTGCTGTGAACAGTCCTGTACAGTTTTTATGTGGACATATGTTTTCAGTTTTTTTCTACCTAGGAGTAGAATTGCTGGGTCATAGGGTAATCCTATATTTAACCTTTGAGTGACTGCTAGACTGTTTTCCAAAATCATTGCATCATTTTGCAGTGTTATCCACAGTGTAGGAGGCTTCCAGTTTTCCCACGTTCTCATCAACACTTATTACTATCTGTCATTTTGATTAGAGCCATCCCAGTGTGAGTGGAATTGTATCTGATTTGCCTTTTGATTTGCCTTTCCCTGATGGCTAATGATATTGAGCATCTTTTCATGTGCTTATTGGATATTTGTGTATCTTCTATGGAGAAAAGTCTATTCAGATCTTTTGACTTTTTTAATTGCATTATTCATTTTATTATTGAGTTATGAGTTCTTTATATATTCTAGATACAAATTCCTTATCAGATATATGATTTGCAAATATTTGCTTCCAGCCTGTCGGCTGTCTTTTCCCTTTCTTGGTGGTGCCCATTGAAAGACAAAAGTTTTAGTTTTGATGCGGTCCGGTTTGTCTAATTTTTCTTCTGTTGCACTCACACGCTCTTCCTTAGTCCCACCTGTGTCCTGCCAGAACGAAAGGATAATGGGAGTCAAAATGACTTACTGTACCCACACTTCCTTGGCTTCCCAGGTAGTGCTAGTGGTAAAGGAATTACCTGCCAGTGTAGGAGACATAAGAGATGTGGGTTCGAAAACTGGGTTGGGAAGAACTGGTGGAGGGCATGACAGCTCATGCCAGTATTCCTACCTGGAGAATCCCACAGATAGAGGAGCCTAGAGGGCTGCAGTCCATGGGGTCCCAAAGAGTCGACATGACTGAAGCGACTTAGCATGCACCCACTCTACAGATGAGGAGACTGAGATGCAGAGGAGAGGGACCAAGGGCTTTCCAGTGCTAGCTCGTGCCTTTCCCCCAAACCCCACAGGTCCCAGGAGGGGAGGTCAGGAGCACGGGAAATGGTGGAAAGCAGGTGGATTCTGGACTCAGTTTAAGGTGGAGTCAACAGGATTTGCTGATGGATGGGCTGGGCATGGGGGAATGTGAGATAAAGATGGAGGAATCAAGGATGACCCCCGGGTGCTTGGCCTGAGAAAGTGAATGTGGAGAAGGCTTCCTTCCGGTGGAGGAAGAGTTGGTGGTGACGGCCAGGCAGTGTAGGGGGTAGCAGTGGTCCAGATGCTTATTGAATGAATAGATGGATGCCTTTCCCTGGCCCGCTACAGCAGCAGTCCCCAACCTTTTTGACATCAGGGTTTCGTGGAAAACAATTTTTCCACAGGGGTTAGGGGTCAGGGTGGGTGCAGGTGGTAATGTGAGTGATGGGGAATAGCAGATGAAGTTTATGAAACTTTGCTCACTTGCCTGCTGCTCACCTCCTGCTGTGCAGTCCAGGGATTGGGGTACCCCGCTCTACAGGGGCCCTAAACACACACTTGCTTTCAGATATGTCCAATGGGCTGAATGGATGCAGAGGATAGGCCCAGGCTGGAGGTGTAAACCTGAGGCCACTAGATGGACGCAGTTGAAGGATTGGGTCTGGGAGCTGCCAACATCAGGAGGTTCTGTGCAAAGTTCAGGTTTTCTTCCTCCATGAAATTTCCCAACCTTTAAGTGTATGTTAGTCACTCAGTCGTGTCTGACTCCTTGTGATCCCATGGACTGTAGCCCACCAGGCTCCTCTGTCCATGGGATTCTCCAGGCAAGAATACTGGAGTTGGGTATTCCCAACCCAGGGATCGAACCTGAGTCTCCTGCATTACAGATTCTTTACTATCTGAGCCACCAGGGATTAGCAATAAATTCAAAGGACCTCTGGTGTGAAGGTCTGGAGTAAGACTGCCTGGGTCTGACCCTGGATCTCTATTCCCAGCTCTGTGTCCTTAGATGAGTGACTCAGCCTCTCGGAGCCTTGGTTTCCTCGTCTGCAGAATGGGAATGATAATAATACCCACCTCCCAGGTTTGTAGTAAGGGTTCTACAGCTGACAGTTATCATGAAACACTATTTATAATGGATTGTATTAGCAATCAAGGCAGATGATGCCAAAAGGGCCTTTGAGTTTGCCCTGGGGTCGGATCTCAACTCTGCCAATGACCACTCTGTGAGCCAGGACTGGATTTTAGACCTCACTGAAGAGGAAATTTGTTGCTCTTGGAGTTGGGGGATGGCTAGGATGCCTATTGAGGCCTCTGAGCCCCCAGCAGCCACTCTCCCTCCCCACCTCCTTCCCTCCAGCCTCGCCCACCTGCCACCTCCCACCCACCTACCCTACAGCAGAATGATCTTTCCAAGCATAAGTCCCAGCATGGTCTTTCTCTGCCTGGAGAAAAAAGAAAAAAACCGGATTGGCTCCCCTGCTGCCTTCAGGAAAAAGCCCCAGAGCCTTAGCCTGATGAGGGGAGGTGGGAGGCGGCCCTCATCTCTCTTCTCTCATCTCCTTTCACCAACCACGCTATGTGCCAGCTGCACCCAGCCCCGCATCGTGCTGTACTTGCCCATCCTCCAGACAACAGTTACTGAGCGCCTGCTGTTTCTCAGATCCAACCGCTTCCCTCCCCTCAGTGACCCGACCACTTCTCCAGGGTCTCCCTCGTACCGCTTCCACTCTGCAGCCCATCGCCCACAAGCACCCAGAGGGATCCTTTAAAAATGTAGCGTGCATGGTGTCACTCCCTTGCTTAAAATCCCTCTGTGGCCACCTGCTTCACTGTGAGTCAAACCACAGCCCCTGTCCACTCCCTCCAGCCATGTTTTGCAGTTTCCCCTGCTGTCCACTCACCAGGGCCCATGACTCCAGCTGCCTTCCCACCTGCAGGCCTTTGCACAGGCTGTTTCCCTTCCTAGATGCTTTCAGCCCTGCTTCTTCAGGACAGCCTCCCTGGAGACCTGCCCTCATCCCCCGCCCCACCTCGACTCCTCCCACAGGTAGGAAGCATGGGTAGGAAGCAGTTCAGGAGGGTCTAGTGCCTGGCACTGGGACCCGCCCTATGTTGGCAGAAATCTGTCACTCCTCCTTCAAGGCCCAGCCCAAATGTCACCTCCTCTGTGAAGCCTTCCTTCCTCAACACAGCCCGTAGCCCTGCCCTGTTCCCGAGGCCCCTCCAGATCGTTCCCTCCCCCTGCATCCCCTGCTGGGACCAACAGCTCTGTCCTGGTTTCCTGTGAGCTTTTCTCTTCTTCCCTTTCTGTCTCCCAACACTCAACAGTATAATTATCACTGAATCTCAAGCTCCTCAAGGCCAAAAAGCATCCTGTAAGTGACAGCTAGTGTTTACTGCTCTTCCTGCATCCTCTTCTTAAATCCCCACCACCCCGTGGGGTTGGCTCTCCTAAAAGCCCCACCTTAAAGAGAAGCTTGGAATTCTCCAAGCATGAATACTGGAGTGGCTTGCCATTCCCTTCTCCAGGGGATCTTCCCGACCCAGGGATCGAACCCAGGTCTCCTGCATTACAAGTGGGTTCTTTACCATCTGAAACACCATGGTAGCCCCAAAGAGAGGCCAGTGGAGGTTTAAAGAGGTTAAGACACAAGCACACGGTCACCGCTAGCAAGTCTGACACCAGAGCTGGGGTTTTAATGAACAACGGCAGTAACTCACCGACAGCACTATCCGCATGCCAGGCCCTATGCTGAGCCCTAGTCAGGGGTTTCGTCCTCACAGTAACTTTGACTGCAGCTCTGTTTTATGGCCGGCCAGCCAGAGGCACAGAGAGGTTAAGTAACTTGCTGAAGCCCAGAAAGCTAGTAAGGAGCTTGGTAGAATCTGAACCATCTGGCTCTGGGTCATGCTGTCTATCCTTGCCACTGTTCCCTCCCACCTCTGACCTGCCTGGGAGGATTCTCTGTCTCTTGGCACCCCCAACAGCTGGAATAGCAGCCAGCCCACAGGCAGCACTGGTTGGTGGTTGTATGGTGAATGACAGAGCAGGTAAGCCGGGGGACATGGGGCCCTGCCCTGGCCGCCCCAGAGCCCTTAGGTCTGGAATGGCCCCTCTCCCGGGCTCGGTGGCCCCCCCCTCCCCCGGTTGCCCAGACTGCCCAAGGGAAGGACCAGATTCATAAACATGAGGCTCCACTTGGGCCCAGGAGGGGCTCTGGGTACTGTACAAGTCCTCAATATTATTGCTTTATTGTCATTTAAATGGAGCCTGCCTCAAACAGGCCACCCAGTTCTAGCCACCAGCACTGGACAAAACCCCCATTGAAAAGCCAATTACAATCACTCCATCTAAATTGTCATGGATTTGTATAGAAAATTACATCTCCATTTAGTCCTGAAGCGACATCGACATCGTGGGCCCCGGACAGAGGGGAGGCTGGCCCATTTACCCTGCCGGCTCAGCGCGGGTGCCGCAGGCAGAGAGAAAGCCCAGGCTCCTGGGTCTTGGCTGGCCTGGGGAACAAAGGCCAGTTTGTGGGGGCCTGGAGAGAAGCTGGGCCTCTCAGGGCGGCTCAGATTCCAGGCCTGGGCCGATGGACCCTGCACCGCCAGCTGGTCTCCCCTGCTGTCGGCTGTGGCCAGACGAGCTCCTGACAGCCGGCTTCAGGCGGCCCGTCAGCCCCGCCACCATCCGAGGCGGCTGGAGCTTGGCTCCTGTCCACGCTGCCAGGAAGTGAAGGAGGTTTAGCCCAGAGAGCCCTGGACTGGGATCCCGAAATCTTGATTTCATTCATTTGTTCATTCACACGCTGTGCAGTGCCTGTTGGTGGTGTGAGAAGCAGGCTCGCCTGGGAGTTGGGCTCCAGCTTAGGGGTGTCCTGGTGTGGTTCCAGACTCTGGCCCCAGTAGGTAGGTGTGAGGAACAGGCTGTTTATTCATTTACGTTCCGAAGTTGTTGAACCCCTATTATGTGCCGGTGGGCAGGATAGAATGATCCAGTGGGGGGTCTGGTGCTCCACGGGTGACGAGTGTCCTGAGGAAAGTGAACAGGGCTCTGGGGAGGAGCCGGGGCACTGGACAGCTCAGAAAGAGCCGGTCACGCTGACAGCAAGTGGCCAGGGCCCTCCAGACAGAGGCCACTGTGTGTGTTGCAGGGGCGGCAGGGGGGGCGGGTGGTGAGGCAGCCGGGGGCAGCAGAGTAGGAGGAGAGGAGAGAGGAGTCGGGGCGGTACCCTGAGGACCTGTGGGCCTCCTACCTGAGCTTCGGTTTCCTCATCTGTGGAAATGGGAGTGTGGACCTGAGCTGCCAGGGGCTTTGGGTCAGGACTCAGGGCGATAAGTATGTAAGGTCTCAGCGGAGCTGGGCACAGGATACTCCTGGCTAACTAAGATAGCCTAACTTAGCACTGTCTACAGGCCAGCCGGGGACAGGGGCCTTGCATGCATTAGCTCATTAAGCCTCCCAAAAGCCCTGTGGGACAGGGCTGTTATCCCCATTTCACAGATAAGGAAACTGAGGGAACAGCACAGGTCAGCTAGTTACTATTCCAGTAGTTTTTACTATGGGTTAGACAAAGACCTGGCACAGAGCAGGCCCTTCAGAGTGTCTGTTGAATTAGTGAATACACCTGGAAGGGGGATGGATGCTGGGCAAGGGTGGGGGAGCTCTGTGTGCATGTGTGTGAGTGACTCTGAGATTGGGTGTACCCGTCGACGTGTGTGTGACTCAAAGTGTGTGTGACTGTTGTCTGACGGGGTCACACACTTGTCTCCCAGAGTCCTCACCCAAATTCCTGGTGCCTCTGGGGGCTGTCAGACTGGCTGCTTGGTGTGTGGCTGTGACAGACTGTGTATCACTGCCTACACGCATCTGTCTGGGCCCAAAGGGGCCATTTGGCACCCTTCCTGGGCGGGCTGGCAGGGCCAGAGGCTATGGTGGGGCAGGATGGGCAGGTTCAGAGGTGAAGAGAGCAGAGTCCCCGTCCCTGCCCCCGCCCAGCCCCACCAGGCAGACAGGCAAATGGAAAAAAATGTTCACACCCGGGGCAGGCCAGTGGCCGCCCGGCGGCAGGACTGCTCTGTGCACGGAAAACAAGTTCTTCTGGTATCAGCTTGAGTTTGGCAGGAAGTGGCTTTTGGGTGGCAGGAAGTTGGATTCAGCTCATATCAGCCCCGGCCGAGGGGCAAGAGAGCAGTTATCTGGGGTTAAACAGAGTTACCGAGAAGAGGGGCCCCAACACCCCATACCTGATAGAGCTGGAGGGCACAGCCCACCCCTCCTGGTCATTTGGGATATAAATGGGCCTCATAAAGGGCTGCCACCCATCAAGCGCCTCCTGACTCCAGACTCCAGACGGCATCCATCTCCCATTACCCCCACGGAGCAGATAGACGTGCAGACTGAGACTCTGAGAGGCAGTGACCTCCCTGAGATCACCAAGACAAGTGGAGAGAACGAGAGGAGGGAGAAACCCAAGGGAGAGGGGAGGTGGGACTGGGACAGAGAATGTAATTGGATGAAGGCAGACAGCAGTGAGACCACACTGGTGGGAAGAATTCTGGACTGTCCACCAAGTGCCAGGCCCCCACACGGACATCATAGTCAAACTTGAGATCCTGAACCCATTTCCCAGAGGAGGAGTGTGAGATCCACAGAGCCTCACTGGCTAAGCCAGACCTGGAATCCAGGTCTGATTCCAAAACTGGTATTCTTTTGGGCTGTGCCCCTGTGCCCACCTTCTAGGGAAGGGAAGTCCTAAAAGGGATGCCAATCACATGAGCTGTTTGCCCAGGTGTACCATTGAGGAATTCACCGAGTTGGCCAGTGGAGACCCAGGGTTCAAACCTGAACAGGATGACTACAACCTCATGTGCTTAATCATGGAATGGTGTGCTAAGCACTATGCCAGAGAAGGCAGAGAAGGCCATGGCCCTGCCCTGAGGCTGGGAGGCAGAGAGTCCAGCCGCTGATTTAAAGCCCCCAAACTCCACCTGGCAAGAAACGGAGGCTCCCAACTCCCAGCCCTGGACACCCTGCATCCACCCCCAGCCCCTACTGGAGCCCCGGGGAGTGGGCCACTGGTTCTTCTGTTCTTATCCCAAAAGAAGCACCCAAGCTGTTCCTTGGCTGAGATGCTGATTTGAAGCTTGGTTTGCATGTGGTTTGCACATTACTCAGGGCATGTCAGAAGGTACGAACATCTCCCTTTCCTGGAGAGGGCTGCTGGGCCCCCCTGCCCTCCTCCAGACAGCAAAAATGCCAGCCGGCTAGACAGGGAGCTGCGCCCTGGCCTCTGACAGCACCCGCCTGCTGCCACCTCCCCCATTCCCTCCTGGAGCCAAATTTAGGCAGCTCTGCTACTGAGAGATGGGGAGAGCGGAGGCAGGAAATGGTGAGGTTGGAGACAGCCCGGCCTTGGCCCAAGCTGGGTGGGGCAGCCCCAGGGGTGCCCCTGTCCCTAAAGCCCTTGGCCCAACTTTCCCCCACCCCACCGACCCCTCCTCCCACAGGAATGTGGGCCGGGTCGGGGGAACGCTGGGTTCTCAGCTGCAGTCCAGGGTGCTGGCTACCCTGGCCACGAGGGAGGGAGAGATGGAGGGAGGGAGGGAGGGAGGAGGTCATGGCCGGGGCAGTGGGGAAGGGATCAGATAGCCTCCTCCTGCCCCAGACACCTGCCGCCACTGGGGACAGGGGTCCGCTCTGCTTCTCAGCACTTCCTGCCCCTCCTTGGTGTGCCCACCCACAGGTCCAACTGTGGGGTGGGGGGCAGGAGGCATAGCTGGGCCTGTGGGGACTCGACTCCCCACGAAAAGCTCCCCGAGGCCATCTCCTGCTTGGTCTAGCCTTTTACCTTGAGGGTCTTGGTTCCTCTACCTGGGAAACGGGGAGGCTTCCAAGGATTTCCAAGTGGCTATCCTCACTGTGGGGGGCTTCCCCGGTAGCTCAGTGGTAAAGAATCCAACTACAGTGTGGGAACAGCAGTAGACGTGGGTTCGATCCCTGGGTTGGGAAGATACCCTGGTGGAGGGCACGGTAACCCACGCCAGTATTCTTGCCTGGAGAATTGCATGGACAGAGGAGCCTGGTGGGCTACAGTCCATAGGGTCACACTAAAGCAACTTAGTACAGCACAGCATCCTTACTGAGAGCCAGGGTCAGGGAGATCTGCAGAAATCGGACGTGGCAGTGGCTTTAGGCCTAGGAACTTCTTCGATTTCTTAGGTATGGCTAAGAGAGGCAGCTCCTCACTGATGCTGGGACAGGATGTGGGCGGGCTGAACGGTGAAAGGAGAAGGCCTGGGCTGGATTACAGCCACCAGGAACCTGGGGGTGGAGTAAATAGTGCCGGTGGCTGAGAGCATGGATCCTAGGGTCTAGCTGCCTGGGTTTGAATCCCAGTTCTTCCACTCTATTCTCCATGCCTGTGCACAAGTCGCTTCAGCTTTCTGTCCCTCAGTTTCCTCACCTGTAAGATGGGAGCAGCAATCCTCCCACGGCTGCTGGGAAAGTGAAATGAGGCAGCAAATGCTTGGCACACAGTAAGCGCACCACGATGCCAGCCACCAGTGTTGATTGTCTCCCTGGGCGGTTGGGAGGCCCTTGGAGCTATAACGGATGTGGACGCGATAGGGAGGCGCTGTAGTTTGGTGGTTCAGTGGGCATCGGGATGGGGGTTCAAGTCTGCGTGACCCTGGGCAAATGGCCACACCCCACTGCGCCCTGGGCGGGGAACAGCAGAGGCGCCTACCGCAGAGGGTCTGGGAGGATTACACAGATCAGGCTTGGCACGGCGCCTGGCACATAGCGGGCGCTCCCTGAAGGAGAGCTAGCCAGATCGAATGGTACCGCCCCGCACAAAGGACAGGTGGGCAGCGTCCCAGGAGGGCGGGGAGCGGAGCAGGTGCGCGGAGAGTGGGGAGGCGGGGCCTGGAGAGGGGGAGCGCTCGGGCCGGCGGGCGGGCGCGCGCGCGCAGCAGGTGCGTGTCCAGTGGGCGGGGTCCCGCGCGGGCGGGGTCTCCAGGTGAGCGGGCGCGCGCCTAGAGGCCGGAGACCGGGCTGAGGCGCGCCGCCCCGGCCCACCCGCCGGAAAGCGTCCCTGTGTCTTTAATGCCCTTCTCCTCGTGTTCCCCCCTCGCCTCCTTTGTGCGCCCCCCCAGCCGGGCTGCAGCCGCGGAGCCGTCCCCCCTGCACTGACAGCTGGTATCTAATTACTGTGTGAGAATGGAAAGTCAGGCTGTCCCAGCTCCGGGGAGAGGGGATTAACGTCTACTGCAGAATACACTTCCTCTGGTGGGTTGCCATGGTTACTCTCATTACCTGCCTGCCCGCGAGGAGCCCGCGCGAACCGCTCCAGCAGGCCCTCCGAACCCGGGCCCGGCGCGCGCGCGCTTCCCGGCCCCTCCCCGCCAAGGCGCACGCGCGTGCGCCGTGGGGGGAGCGCGAGCCGCCTCACCCGCGTCCCCCGCCCCCCGCCCCAGCAGCTGTCAGTGGCGCGCGCGGCCCGGCCAGCCCCAGCGCGCGCTGTCAACAGTCATTAGCGCGGGCCTCTCCCCTCCCCCTCCAGCCCCTCTTCTTCCCCCCGCCCCCCAGCTCGGGGTGGGGCCCGCACCTGGGGCCCGCTCGTTAGCGCGCCCGGGCGGCCCGCCGCAGCCCCGAAGGGACCCGCCCGCGGGGCCCGCTTGGCTCAGGGCCGCCCCCTTCCGCCTAGAAACCCCCGCTCAGGGACCCCATTCCCTGCCCTTGGCCGCAATGCCCGATGGAGGCGAGTCCCCAGAACCCTGGAGCGCGCCCCTCCATAGTAGTGGTGACCGGGTCATTTATGGATGTTCTGCCCGGGGCGGGGGCTGTCTGTGCATCCTTTGGGTTCCCATAAGCTTCCTGTGAGGTGGCGAAACGCATTGTACATACCGTGTCACCTCTACACAGGAGGAAACTGAGGCCAGGGTCGGGGCTGGATTGTCCTCAGACCTCTGACTTACAGAGCCCCTGCGCCCTCCTGGCACACCCAGTCCAGAATTCCTGTCCCCCAGGCCCCACCCTATCTGGCCTGAGAGTGCCCCAGCTACCTCCTCCCTCCATCCCTTAAACCGGGGTAATTGCCCCTCTGTGACCAAGAGGGGAGTACTTTGGACCATTACTCCCCCCTTTCTCTCTCCCCCGCCCCTCACTTTCCAGACATCCCAAGAGTTAACAAAAGGAAAAAAAAAGAAATATTCAGAGCTGATTGAAGGATACGGCTGTTGTTTGGGGGTCCATCCCAGGCACCTTGCCCTGTGGCCTGGGGTGTGCCTTTTGGTCCTTGGCGTGATTTGAAAGAAGATGGAGGTTCAGCGAAGCAGAAAGGAGGTCTTGGAATATATGAGGCCTGCTCCAGATGGCAGGTGCACCGTGGTGGCCGCTCCGCACTAGCAGTTGGAGATTGTGCACAGGGGTGGAGAAGAGGCAGGTGCTACAATGAGTCTTCCACGCCTCATTTTTGTGTTTATTTATTTATGGGGGGGGAGTGGTCTCATCCCTCAGTACTGTCCAGGCCTAGTGCAACCATGGGTACAGTGCAAGCATGGGTCCAGAAATTCTGGCGTGAACCTTTATCTTGGAGTTTTTTTGGTTTTGGTTTCCAGTCTGAAGGTAGGTAGTATTCATACAGGAGAGAAATTCAAATACTGTCCTTGTCGCATTAAAACAATAGCCCCTGTCGGTCATCTGATCGTTTTTACAGACTATGACTGACTTCTCTTGGAGGTTCTGAGGAGAGAATTTCTGGATATTTGGGTGAGGGTCTTCATTTCTGCTTTCCTGTTCTTTCCATTCTCTTAATTTAGTTTGCTTTTTAAATTACATCTCCCATCAATTTCTCTATGAGGACCCTTTGCAGGAAGCTGACTCCTCCCCCATGGTCTTCTTTCAGCCCTACCAAGAGTTGAAAGGAGAACTTTTTTTGTGTGGAAAGAACTTTTGTGGGAACTCCCCCAAACTGTTACCCCCATTTCCAAAACCTTGGTCCTGCCTGAACTTATTAAAATGTGGTTTGGGGCATGAGAGGAACAGTTCCAGAAGTTGGGAAATTGTTGCTGTTCAGTCACTCAGTCGTGTCCGAGTTTTTGCAACCCCATGGACTGTAGCACGCCAGGCTTCCCTGTCCTTCACCATCTCCCAGAGCTTGCTCAAACTCACGTCCATTGAATCAGTGATGGCATCCAACCACCTCATCCTCTGTTACCCCCTTCTAATTTGGGAGGAGCAGGCAGCTAATATTTGTCATAGCTTTTGCCTGTCATCCTGGCTGGCCTACGTGGGATGGAGCAGTATCCTCACACTTGCCTGTACAATCTACCCCCTGAAGTCCTGGGCTCCCAACCAGTCGCCAAAGGTGTGTTTCCCCAGGGGTGGATTCTCCTCGTGGACTTTCTCCTGTAACGGCAGTCTCGTTGATTTTTGCTGTTTGTCGAGAGAGCTGCGGAGAAGGCAATGGCACCCCACTCCAGTACTCTTGCCTGGAAGATCCCATGGACGGAGGAGCCTAGTAGGCTACAGTCCATGGGGTTGCTAAGAGTCGGACGACTGAGTGACTTCACTTTCACTTTTCCCTTTCATGCACTGGAGAAGGAAACGGCAACCCACTCCAGTATTCTTGCCTGGAGAATCCCAGGGACGGCGAGCCTGGTGGGCTGCCGTCTATGGGGTCACACAGAGTCGAACACGATTGAAGCGACTTAGCAGCAGCAGCAGCAGCAGAGAGAGCTGCACCGAAAGGGCTCATCCTACGGACTGTTTTTGTGGTTTCTTCCTCTTGAAGAAGGAACCCAATTGAGAAATGTCCCCACTGTTTAGCCACATTGTCTTAATCATGGACACTTCGTTGCAGCAAGGCACCTGCCTCTAATATAGTGATGGTGGTGCACTAAATGGCACCCTGGTGGCCTGAAAGGGTGCAACCACCTTGATAAGTATGTAACTTATTACCAGCAAGCAACTTTGAAGTTCCAGTTGGAGATGACAGAACTGCAATCCATTAGCAATTGAACCTCACCTGCCATCAAGGGCAGGAGTCCATTTAATTGGCTTAGTGAGGAGACAGGCAAGATTCAGTCAGACTCAGGAGCTCATCTGAGGATGACTCCTCACAACAGCCCATAAGGCTACCTGGTCAGGGGCCTGGGAAGATATACTCATCTTCCTTGTAGGTTTGCAGCCCTGGACACAGCAGTCCTCCTTATGCTGAGCATTCAGATTGTTTGAGGAAATTGAGGAAGCCAGAAAAGGCTTGTTAAGGAATGACCTGCTTAAGAATTAATTTCACCAGGAAGGACTTTAAAACTCCAGTGTCAGGATGCTGGGCACTCCTTCTCTTTCTAGCCATAATCCCCAGCAAGTCTCTGGGTAGGTGTTTCAAATTCATACTCATGTTGCCCAATAAGAATCTTTTGTCCCTACCGTTAGAAAAATGGGCCTCACTAGAGAAGAAAGTATTAATATATTAGGCCCAGCAGCACAGAAAATGTTTATATTCATTATCCAGTGCCAGTTGCCTTACTAGCCACCTCCCTGTCTCAATCACAGAGACATTCTAATCAGCAGTTCTCAAACTCTGTCCTGCCTTAGACAGGGGGGTGCCTATTAAAACCCTCAACGTGTCAAATTTGGAAGGTCTGAGGCAGGACCTGAGAATCACATTTATAACAAGTTCTCAAGTGATGCCTAGGGACCACACTTTGCAAACTATTATCATGCATGCATGCCGGCATGCTAAGTTGCTGCAGTCATATCCGACTCTTTGCAACCTCAGGGACTGTAACCCACCAGGCTCCTCTATCCATGGAGATTCTCCAGACAAGAATACTGGAGTGGGTTGCCACGTCTTCCTCCTCTGAGTCTCTTAAAGTCTCCAGACTTAAGAGGCTCGAATCCGAGTCTCTTAAGTCTCCTGTATTGGCAGGTGGGTTCTTTACCACTAGCACCACCTAGGAAGCCCAACCATTGTTATTAATATTCTGAAATACCGGCCTTAAGTAGACATGTGGTGATTTCCTCAATGACTCACAATCTGGCCTTTAGAACTCAAATAGGCTGGTTTTAAGGAAGATGGTAATATCCAAGAAAGTTTGCAGCTCTATGTATTGGGGGGGGGTGGCTGTGCTGTATGTTGTACAGGATCTTAGCTCCCCAATCAGGGGTCGAATCCTGGCCCCTTGCATTGGGAGCACAGAGTCTTAGCCACTGGACCACCAGAGAAGCCCCTCTCTGAATTTTTCAAAATTATTTATTTATTTATTTTTGGCTGTGCTGGGTCTTTGGTGCCCACAGGCTTTTCTTTAGTTGTGGTGCACAGGCTTCTCATTGCAGTGGTTTCTCTTGTTGTGGAGCATGGGCTCTAGCGCACATGGACTTCAGTAGTTGCAGCTCCTAGGCTCTGGGCACTGGCTCAATGGTTGTGACACCCGGGCTTTGTTGCTCTGAGGCATGTGTGATCTTCCTGGATCAGGGATCGAACCCACATCTCCTGCATTGGCATGCAGATTCTTTACCACCGAGCCACCAGGGAACCCCCTTTCTTGAATTTTTAAAAGCTATTGCCATGTCTGGTTTTGTTGGCCCGAATCTGACTGGCTGTTTTGGAATTAGCTGTTTCAAAAAGATGTAGTATGTTACCATGGAAATATTCTCCCCCACGCAGGAAGGCCCCAGAGGTTGGTCCTGCACAACTGACCGTGTGTGTTTCATGGCTTTTCCCAGGGGGTGCTGCAGGGCTCCATGCCATCACTCCTGGTTGGCATTCCCAGGAAGTGGGAAGTAGTCAAGAAGCTCCATCCAGCCCCACTCTTTATCCAGCCTGTAAATGAAGTGAGCTTCCTCTGTCAGCCCAGGGCCCAGGTTGCTTAGGGCTATGGATCAGACTAAGCTAACTCAGGTACTAAGCAGAGGTGGTTGGCAGGGGCATCCCAAGGCTAAGGAGAAGGTGCTGTCCGATCCCTTAATTTGCAGCTTTTGCCTTGTATACTGTGTCTGGATTCTCAGCTAGGAAAAGCATGCCTCTCCTGCTGCATTTAGCATGAAGGTTATTACCTCTGTGGATGCAGGGCATGGCAGAGTTGTCTGCAGCACGTGACTGCCGTGGGATCCCTTTGTTCTCTTCCCAGGGTTCTCCTTGAAGGCCACACAGATATCCTGGTGTTCCTCCCTCAGGGTGTAGTACACATGGTGTCCAGGTGGCTGCAGCTCACCAGAGGACAGTTCAAGGTGTGGCTCTGCAGACCTTGTGTGGTTTGAATTCTGGTTGCTAAGGGCCCTCTTCTTTCCTGTGTACATCTCTGCAGTTGAGATAGACCGATTATAGGACCCAGGGTTGACAGCAGGGAAGAGCACAGTCCTTGTTGTTTTGTTTTGTTTTGTTTAAGCTGTGCTGGGTCTTTGTTGCGGCATGCTCTTTCTCTCCTTGCTGCTTGAGGGCTTAGTTGCTCCACAGCAGGTAGGATCTTAGTTCCCTGACCAGGGATCGAACCCACATCCCCTGCATGGGAACTGCTGGACCACCAGGGAAGTGGTCCTCATAATCCATTTTTAAAGAGGGAGCATCCCTGAAGAGTTTCTCTGAGATAATTTTTTGGTCACGTTGGGCCAGGTTGATTACCCACGTCTCCCTATGAATGGAGGTGGAAGACTGGGACAGAGGCAGGCTAGGCACTGGGAGTGTGTTTTGCTTTTAATCTGGGTTAGTTAGTTATACTTGGACTTTAGGAAAGCTTATTCCAAGTTTGTGTGACAGCCTTAGCAGGTTATTTTGCATAAGACTTTGCATCTCTTCTGCTGGTGGTTATTACCTTGGGGGACCCCTTCTGTAACCTGAATGGATTAGAGGGACAGGAGATGAGAATGGATCCCTAAACACAGAATGTCCACACTCGGTGGGTCTGAAGGGGAGAGATGAATGTTTACAAGCCTGTATGTGGCAGATGCCTGACATATTCTTACTTAGCCTTGGAACCACATCCAACTAGGACTTTGTAGGCTCATTTTACAGGTTTGAGGAAAATGAGTTTTAAGAGGTCAAAAAGTGGCCTGCCCAAGGTCACCAAGCTTGTTAGGGGACAATTTTCCATCCCACCTATCTAAAATATTATCTTTCATCAGATTGTTTTCTTCTCCACTCCTTCTCATCCAATTTTGTAAACTTTTTCCAGAAGTGTCTGTGTTCTGGCCTGAAGCAGTTTTATGAACAGAGAGGTCTATTCATTTGTAAGCAGCTAAACCCATCATTATGCCTCTGGATTCAAATTATCAAAATTTGGAACTACCTACCCCATTATACTTTTTAAAAAATATACCTTTTAAAATTAGCGGACACTTTTGGTGTTAAGAAAAAATATTAAATTAACAAAACAAAACACAAATTAACTGACACACAGTGAACTGAAAGTCGCTCAGTCGTGTCTGAGTCTTTGTGACCCCATGGACTGTACAGTCCATGGAATTCTCCAGGCCAGAATACTGGAGTGGGTAGCCTTTCCCTTCTCCAGGGGATCTTCCCAACCCAGGGATCAAACCCAGGTCTCCCGCATTGCAGGCAGATTCTTTAACAGCTGAGCCTCAAGGGAAGCCCAACAGACATACAGAAAAGTATACAAATTTTAAGTGTTCAGATCAATGGCTTTTTATAAACTGAACCCATCCTGATCAAGAAATAGAAACCCAGTTATACCTTCATTCTTGGAGGTTCTTTTGTTTGTTTTTGCCAACATGAACCTCTGGTTAGAAGTGTGTTATAACTGACCTGTCATAACGTTTGTCCCATTCCGCTCTACCGTGACGGTATTTGAAGATCTCTAAAATACTGGTGGTTACACGTCAGCTGATGAATGAGTTAGTCACTGATGAGCCAAGGAATTCAGAGGGGGACTTTAGATACTCTCAAGAAAGAGAAAACAGTAACTTCTGAGGGGGTTTAAGAAGAGAAGAGTGTGGAATTTTATACCTCATAAGTGAAGCTCAGGGAGGTTAAAGAGTTTGCCTACAATCTCACAGCAGACAAGCAGGACCAGCAGGCAACTCTTTCTACACAGGTGGGCACACATTCACCCCCCCTAGATACTTGCTGAGAAGTCCCCGTTGCAATGGATGCTAACTTGGGAGAAAGCCATTGGTTCTAGGGCCTGTGCAAGGCCAGTGAGGTCACCACCCAGGGTTATCACTCACGGACACTGCCCACTAGCTCTAGGGTTTGGTCCCTACACCCCAGATGCTTTTCCTCTCCCATCTGCTCTCAAGTGGGCCACTGGCAAAGAGACAGCCCTGCTATCCTACCATGGCAGGTTGAGAAAGTTGCAGGATAAAAGCAAACCCTGACTGTGTCTGGGATGTGCTGTGAGTGAGCGTCGCATTCAGCGTGGCCTCGATTCCCCTCTGACGACAAAGACCAACGTCCTGAGCCAGCCCTTCCACTTACCAGCCACCGTCCCACAGGCAGGTCCTGACCCTCACAGTCTCCCAGGCTGGTTGCGATGTTCAGCCCCGTCCTGGCTAGGGGAAACTTGGCAGTCGGCAAAGCACTTCTTAATGACAATATTTATCCAGCGGTTCCCGTGGTCGGACTTGGTGCTAAGAGTTGCACACATGTTTCATTTACTCCATAGCTCACGGGAAGGGGCTTTCTGTTATCCCCATTTTCTCAATAAAGGACCCGAGGCTCAGAAAAGCAAGATACCTGCTCAGAGTCACACAACCACTTAAACGATGGGCCCCAACTGACACTGAAGAAGCGCCTGGCTAAACTACCCCTCCTGGCGGCTGCCTATAACCAGGCCGTCATTCGGCAGTAATTTATTGAGCCTACTATGTGTCAGGCATCGTTCTCAGTGCTAGGGAAACAGCTGTGAGCCGACAAAAGAACCCCCGCCCCACACACTTCCACTCCCTCCTGCAAAGAGCCGACATTCTTGAGCGGGGGTCCTTTGGGGAAGAATCCTCTGGGAGATTTGTGTTCTGAGCACTTTTACAGAAAAGCCCGCCTCCTTTTTCCTAAATCCCCACCCCCACCCCTCTGCTTGTTCCTCTTTGACGCCCCCCAGAGCCCTCCAGGTCTCCCCTTAAGGAGAAGGTGGCAGAGAGCCCAGTGCCCCTGAGATCCTGGCACACCTTTTCGGGGCCAGCTGACAACACTCGTGCCAGCCCAGTAAGAGGCTCAGGGAGGCCCCACAGCCACGCCACTTACATGGCCCTGCCACCTCCACATGGCCTTGTGTGTGTTATTTCTGTATCTCCACACACAAAGAGCCCGAGTGCTGTTGCTGGCGCTCAGCTGCTGGAGTGGGGAGGCGGGCAGCGGTGAAAAGCTTTTCTGAAAGGCCAGGGCAAGGCAGGAGTCACCCAGGTGATGTGAGCGTTTCCCCTGGGCCCCCAGCCCGGGACCACAGTGAGAGGTTACTGCTAATTGGCGAGCTCCTGATGGGGATGCATCTATTTAGCACCCCCCTCCCCACCTCCCCAGAGACTTCCAGGATGGTCTTGGCACAGCGTGCAATTCGAAAGCTCCCCGCCTGAGTCTGGCACAATCTGTCTGAAATTGTGAACATGGAGGCTCTTGGTTTTTTAATTTGTATTTTTCCTTGTTATTTGTCTCTGCCCATTGTTTCTGGTAGATTTCGTAGCAGCAGCCACCCTTGACTCTGGTAGCCCCCTCCCTGTGGCCCTCTAAGCAGGCTCCTGTCCCCCTCAGGTCCCCCCAGACCTACCCTCGGGAGGCCTGGCGGGGGTCAGCGAGCAGCAGCGTGCCTGCCCCCGCCCCGCTGCCCGGCCGCAGGGCCCAGCTCTCACCCCACCGTCATCCCTGACACTAACACAGCTTGTCCACCCTGTCGCAGGGGGCAGATGGCCTGTCGGAGCCGGAGGGCATCTCTCTGAAGCGGGTCGCTGTGGTGGAAGATTTCTTTGACATCATCTACTCGATGCATGTGGAGAGCTCAGCGGAGCCCGGCAAAGCCCCCAAGCACGCTGGGCAGAAGAAAACCTACCGAGCGGTGAGATTTCTGTCTCTTGGCCTCTGCTGGCAGCCCCAGGCCTTGGCAGGAGGCCATGGGCTCCGCACATGTTGGGCAGGGGGCGGGGCAGGGAGCTGAGGCGTGATGAAACGGCCTTTGGGGACCCAGGGGGGCACAGGGCAAGGGCATGGCAGCCAGAGATGGCTCACAGGGCGAGGGGGCGGGCTCTGTGGTCGGAGCACAAAGGAGAAGCAGGTTGAAGGGGGTGAGAGGGAGGGAAGGAGAGGAACGAGGAGGGCAGGAGGAAAGCTCTCCTCTTCCTGGTTTCTGCTTCGCTCCATCCCCCCAGCCCCAGCTTGGGGCTGCGGTTGGGGGAGGGGGAGGCCAGATAATAGTAATCGGCAGAGCAAATGCTTCCATGGCCTTCGCTGTGTGCCAAACCTGTCCTAATACTCCCCGTGTGTGCGTGCGTTCAGTCCCCTACAATGCAGCCCTGAAGTCACTGCCAGAAGTTCCCCAGGGGACTTCTGAGGACCTGGGCCCCGCCCTCAAGGACAGCACAGCTTGATTGGGGCTGGGGAGGCTGAGAGAAACAGAAATGTCTCCAAGACTAGCTTCAGGGGAACAAGAACCCAGGCACCTGGGCGTTCAGCCAAGGTCCCTCCAGACACCAACGTTCAGTGCTAAGGCAAGAGGCCTTCACGGAGAGGGTGGCGGGTCAGCTAGCAGTCTAAGCTTTGGGTAGGCAGAAGGGAGCAGAGGTGGCCACCTAGGATGGGAAACGTCACACGTAAGACTGTGGAGGGGACGGTGGTCACAGCCTGCTTGGGTTCTAGAAGCGTCCCCGCATTGGCCCCCATTGCCATGGCTTATGCCCGGCTCTGAACCACTTGTCCGGCACCCACCACTAAACCAGGAAGCCAAGCACTTCATGTTCAACATTTAAGCCTCACAGCAGTCCTGTGATGGAGGCGCTGTGGCCCATTTCACAGTTAAGGAAACTGAGGCCCAGGGAGTTAAACTACCACTCTAAGGTCACACAGCACTGAGGCAACGGTCAGCTAGTGTCTCACTCCCCACTCTGTGTTGACTTTCTCTCTGGCTTCCTAGAGACCTGCCCCTCTGTGATGGGCCTTCCTTACCCAAGGTGGATGCCAATCCCTCCAGGTTCTTTTCTAAATAGCCTTGGAGTGTGGCAGAGGTGGCCTGTGTAAGTCTATAATTTCCCCATATGGCCTGATTAAAAAAAAAAAAATCCAACCATCTGGTTTGTCCTTGATGTCAGAAGATGACCTTTGTTAAATGTGTCTTAAGGATGGACCCACATGCCGAAGATCTCAGATAGAGGAGGGGTCGGGCTGAGGGAAGCAAGCGATGACTGTACCACCTGCCCCACCCTGCAGTTCAGCACTTGTGTGTTGGGAAGTGACTTGTGGGAAGGGAGTTCTGAGGGTATTTCCACTGGAGAGTCATAGATGGAGAGGACTCCTGAGCTGGGGCCCGTGTGGACCCCTTGGTGCTGACAATACCCTGTGCACTTTCTTAGCATTGAAGTTGCCCTGCTGGGAGCTGGCTTGTGCCAGGCTGTGCGTTCGGCACGTCCCCTGCGCCAGCTCTCAAAGCCATCACGCGGATGAAGGGTATAAGAATGAAGCAGGCGCTACCATTACAGAGGAGGAAAGCGAGGCTCAGAGAGATGATTAAGTCTGCCTTGAGGTCACCCAGCTGATGTTCAGAGTCAGGCATCTGGCCCAGAGCCTGTGCCCTGACCACTAGACATGCTACCTCGCTGCAAACATCTTGTGGCCAGTTCGCAAGCCCACTGACTTGCTTGTCAAAGTAGATAGGCTTATGCTGACTGGACTGTGTGATTTCCCGGTCCCATGGGTACCCAGCCCCAAACCTTACCCTCAGGCACTTCCTGGGTGTTCATTAAGGCTGGGGTCTGCAACCTCCATGCTGCAGAGAGGGCGAGGCTGGCTGCGCCCACCAGGCTCTGTGTCTCTGGGCCAAGCGGACATCCAGCCCTTGGCTCTGCGCTTCCTGGCTTCTCGTCCATATGCCTGCCGCGTGCCCCACTTCCCGCTGCCCAGCCTGGAGCTGGCACATGATTGGCAGCGAGCCAGCTGGGCTGCACTCAGAGTTGGAATTTCAGCAGCAGGGCCAAGGCAGAGGGAGCAGGCCAGGCCCTCCTGCTGTGGGTGTGAGGCCAAGGGGACCACCTCACCCCCTTCCTTCCCCATGCACTTCCTCTCCCTTCCCCCACTTCCCCATCTGTCACCCTTTTCCTTTTGGGGGGGCGGGGTGATGGGGACGCTTTTGTCCTCCTCTTTTCACCTGCTCCCATTTACCTCAACCCAAGCCTAGCTCTTCAGCCCCATCCGTGCCCGCTAGGAGACTCGGTGCTGATGGCTGCAGAGGGGTATAGCCTGGCACTTCGGGGTTTGCATCAGGCCCTTCGGAGGGGTTTTTGGACCTATCTCCTTATGCTTTGCCAAACCTGAATTCTGGGACTGCTTCAATGTCTCTGAGGGCACCTGAGACCTTACGGAGTCTTACAGGCCTAGGGTGCCCCAGGGAGCAGGGGACTGCAGGGGAGATGGGCAGTCTTGTTCAAAGCATTAAAGGAGGCACACTCTTCAATAGGAAAAGAACATTTTAGCACCTACCACTCTCCAGCAGTGGATCGGGGAGGGCAGGTAAGGAGCTTTCTGAAACTATAAGTCTATGAGCCAAGGTTTGATGACCATTGACAACGGACACTACAGAGAGTCCCCATCTTGGGCAGGAAGCCCTGCCTTAACTTTGCCTCTGATACCACATGGCCTGAGGTCCAGAGGATCCCAGGGAGTCTTGCCAAGGCAGAGCTGTGCGTTCTACAAAGTTCCCTGAGCCCACACAGAGGACTGTCCTTTTTCAAGGAGTGTTTCTGATGTCTGTGCTTAGTCACTCAGTTGTGTCTGACTCTTTGAGACCCCATGGACTGTAGCCCGCCAGGCTCCTCTGTCCATGGGGATTCTCCAGGCAAGAATACTGGAGTGGTTTGCCATGCCCTCCTCCAGGGGATCTTCCCAACCCAGGGATCTATCCCAGGTCTCCCACATTGCAGGCATATTCTTTTCCACCAGGAAAGCCCAAGAATACTAGAGTGGGTAGTCTATCCCGTCTCCAGGGGATCATCTCGACCCAGTAATCGAACTAGGGTCTCCTGCATTGCAGGTGGATTCTTTACCAGGGAAGCTTGTTTCTGATGTCTGAAGAAAGTGAAAGTCGCTCCGTTGTGGCCAACTGGACCCAGGCCAGAATTCTCCAAATCAGAATATTGGAGTGGGTAGCTGTTCTCTTCTCCAGGGGGTCTTCCCAACCCAGAGATCGAACCCAGGTCTCCCACATTGCAGGCAGATTCTTTACCAGCTGAGCCACCAGGGAACCCCTAATGGCTGCACCCACCTGAATCAGAGTGAGCCTTGTTGCTTCCTTCCTCTCTCCCAGGGTGCTGGAAGGTGAGGTCGGGCTCTGGAGCCCTGATCTGACTGCCCAGACCACTTTGGAGTTGGGGCCAGATGTGGTCAGCAGCTGCTCCAGGCCCACCACGTGCTAATCCGCCCGCAGGGCAGAAGGAGGATCTTGTAAAGTGGTGCAAATCCCCCAATTGGCCTCATCTGTCTTTGTCGGCCTCTGAGTTCGGGAGTGAAAATGGGGCCTTGCAAGTCAGCGACTCTGCAAATAGCTTCTGTGCTCTCTCCCAATGAAATCTCACTCAGCTTTTCCCAGTAAGAAAAACGTAAAAGGCAGATTCAGGTACCGGTCTCAACATCCAGGCTGGAGGCCTGAGAGCAAGGCAATAGACAGTCCAGGGCCACCAAGGGCTGCTGGGCGGGGATGGGCCCCTTCTTAAATGCAGCAGCTCTGTCTTTATCTGTGTCACGTTTCAGGCTTCAGGATAAG
This sequence comes from Okapia johnstoni, assembly GCA_024291935.2. Lineage (NCBI taxonomy): Eukaryota > Metazoa > Chordata > Mammalia > Artiodactyla > Giraffidae > Okapia > Okapia johnstoni. The sequence goes on along the minus strand of CM044324.1, from coordinate 51,290,195 downwards.
AGTCTATTTCCAGAACAGTGTCTGTAGCTCTAAAACTATCAGAAAACCACCATCCTGCTGACTAGGGCATCAGCTGGGATGATCCTCCGCGTCTCAGCTCACCCTGTGGTCCTGTGGCCTCGGGCATCTGTGCAGCCAAACAGAAATGGGAGGTCCCATTTCTCACGTGGATGAGGCAGGAGCGTGAACCAAAAGATGCCCACAGGAGGTTGAAGGCCTCGGTGGAGGAAGGCATCCTCCTCCATTCGGGTCCCTATAGCAGCACGGAGCTGTACATTTTACTGACGCCCCACGGGAGCTCTTAGCGAGGCTGCAGACCATCCAGCTTCACAGGGCCCTCGGGCAGCTCCAAGGGCTTCTCACCCACCCACCTTGGGTTCGCCCCATCTGCCCGTCCGTGGGATCCAGAGCCAGAAGTTGTGTACCCAGTGCACCACCTCCCTGTGGCACTCCGGCCAGCCTTTGCATCTGCTGGGTCCCTGCTAAGGCCCAGGCCCCTGGGCACTTTCTAGTAACTGCTCCTGTGTCCTCAGTGGGCCAGGCAGCAAGCAGAGCCTCTGCCCACACCACGGGCAGCCCACAGCAGAGCAGCCCAGCCAGGATCGCCCTCCCTGAGCCCTGTAGAATCTGTCTCTGTCCAGCGGTCAAAGAGCTCCGTGCATTGAAGTCGGGCTTTCCCCATGGTATCAACCTTTCTTCCTCTCCCAGCAGACTGCAACCCTCCTCCCACGTGCTCAGCTCAGCTCTTCTGAGGCCTGACCTGGGATGCCCCAGCTCAGTTCCTTAGGAGGTCATCTGTTGGCCCAACTCAACCTCAGCCCTCTGCCTGACCCAGAGGGCATCTTTCCCTCTTCCCTTTACTCCTATAGCTGTCAGCCCCCCAACAGGACCCATCCCTCCCAACCCAGTGGGCCCGAGAGGGACCTGCCGCCCTGAGACTTCCAGGCAGCCCCAGGCTGGGGATAAAGATGTCTCCGTGTGTGGCAGGAGAGCCCCGTGCCTTGGCCCTCATACCTTCCTATCCACTGGCGCCAATCAGAGAGCAGGGGTTTGCCCTTGTCCCTGACCTCCAGAGGAAGGCAATCAGACAAAGAATTTGGAAGGGAGATAACTCATCAAGGAGCCTGCCTGCTCCGCAGAGCATCAAATCAGCTGAGAAATAACAATTGTGTCACCAAAATTAACTCTGCATTTGCAGCTGGCTGCCAGGCAGGAGTGGCCCGTGGAGCTCCACAGGCAGCAGAGCCCAAGCCTGTCCTCCGAGGGCCTGGCTGCAGGGCAGGGGGCGTGGGGAAGGAGAGCCTGGCAGCCCTCTTGAGTCCCACCCTGCCCAGCTTCCTGGCCACCACAGAGATGGAGCAGTGTGCATCCCGAAGGAACAGACTAGGTGCGTCCTGGAGAGCAGCGCACCACCCCCACCATCCCCTGCTGTGGGCTGACCAGCGCCCTCGGCCAACTTTCCCGGCTGGGCTGCGGCTTGGACGGAGGAATGCTGGGGTGATGCTGCCGCTTAGTGGAGAGGAGAGGGACGGCCCGGGCTCTGGGAAATGTGTGAAACCCTCAACCGGGCAGCTGCCGGCCTCAGCCAGAGAACCTGGGCCCAAGAGGTCCCTCCAGCCCCCTCAGGCAGCCAAACCAGGACCAACCTGGTTTTTCCCAAAACCCAGAGCAAGAGGAAAGGACTGAGCTGCTGGGACTACACCCCCCTTCTTCCCCACTCCCCCACCCAGCCTCTTGTGTTCCCTACCATCACTTTCACCTTCCCTCCCACACTGCTGACTCTTTCTCCGTAGCTAGGGGAGGCCCTCCGGAGGCAGTTCTGGGGGTGACCTGGAGGTTCGGCTCTAGTCTGGCACTATTATAAAGAGCTGTGTGACCTTAAGTGAATTGGTTCACTTCTCTGGGCCTTGTGACCTTGCCTGGAACACGGGGCTCCCTGAGAGCCTGTCCAACTTGAGGCATTTCACAGCTCTCTCGCCTCTGTGAATAGATCAAGGAATAGCCTGTAGAGCATTGGGCTCTGTTCATAGGCCCATAGCCGGTAGATTTATAAGTGGGGCTCAGTTTATCCTCTAAGAGTGGGAGTTGTCTCCTACCCTAGAGCAGTGTTTCTCAACTCATTCTTCAGTAGCAGTGATAAAATGACCTGAGAGGAGTATTCCCAATTTATGAGAACATAGGTTATAGACTAGATGATGTTTCAATGTTTTGCTTTTACAATTTTTAAGCTTCTTTCATTTAAAATTTTAAAACTACTGATATTCTGCAAAAGTACTGACTCATGTCTATGGCTGAGACTCTTAAGACATCTGTCTCTTGCTCCTCAAATCCCTGCCCTTCCTGGCAAGGGCCAAGTGCCTGCCACCGAAGCAGAGCCCTTGGTGACCTGGTGAGCAAGCTGCCTCTGCACAGGCCCACGTAACAGCCAGCCTCCTCTCTCCCCCAGATCGCGGAGACCTATGCCTTCCTTCCACGGGAGGCCGTGACCCGGTTCCTGATGAGCTGCACGGAGTGTCAGAAGAGGATGCACTTTAATTCCAACGGCCTGGAGCCCAAAGGTAGGGGAGCAGGTGGGCGTGCTGGAGGCCTGGGGGAGGCTGTGCAGGGGAGGGGCTCTCCCCTAGAAGGGCCTGCCCTTTGCTGGCAGGGACAGAAAAGTGCACAACCAGCAGCTGTCACAATTCCCAGAGGCCAGCGTGGGTCCATGGAGCTGCCCAGAGAGCCTCATTTTAGGTTTGGTTTGTTGGTTTGTTTTTTTTAACTTTTTCTAAATGTCAAGTGTCACTTAAAAACCAACAGAACATTCCTACTGCCCTTCAAGACTCTCTTCTCCCACCGAGGTTACAGACGGAAATGGCCACCTCACCCCATTTCCTAAACTCTGCAGTCCTCGCCACCCAGGTCTTCCCGCCCCCACCCCGGGCAGTGGATCTGGTCTCACTGACCGGACTGTGCCCTCCCTGGGGACAGGAGCACACCTCTCGCTGTATGCATTCTTCTATCCTACAGCCACCCTCCTGCCATTAGTAGTAGGCCTCCCTAAGTATTTGTCTCCTGCCCTCTACCCTCAGGGCGCACCCAGATCTGTGGGGATTGGTTAGAATTGAAAATGCCCAGAGGGACTTTCTTGGTGGTCCAGTGGTAAGATACTGTACTTCCACTGCACAGGGCATGATTTCGATCCCTAGTCAGGGAACCAAGATCCCGCGTGCTGCACAGTGAAGCCAAAAAATAGGGAATAAAGAGAAAACGCCCAGAGTATGTGTGATCAGCCCAAGCTGGTCCCTTAGATAGACATCCACGCTCTCCAGCTCTTCCCTGCAAGGACCCCTGCCTAAGTCCCCCCAAAGCTTCAATGTGAATGTCCCAGAGGCCTCCCTGCAATAAGTCTGGGCCATCTGTTAGAAGGTGGCTTTGGCACAGCAAGAAGGGCCATTGCATTTGGCTGGTGTGACCATAACTCAAGCCTGAGAAGTGGTGCCCAGATGGGCTACTTATCAGGACTTCTAGGCATCAGGCCTGCAAAGGTTGCTGAGGTGGGTGGGTGTTGGGGTGTTTGCCTGAGGATGGGAACAAAAGGGTGAGCCACTTCCTCAGGCGGTGCCTGGGTGGCATCCACCAAATGTGGTGAAAACCAATAGCATCGCCCAGTGACAGCAGGGCATTGGAACATAGACGCCAGTGGGGTTTTCCTCCTGCTGGTAGTTCAGTCGCTCTGTCTTATCTGACTCTTTGCAACCCCGTGGACTGCAGCACGCCAGGCTTCCCTGTCCTTCACCATCTCCCAGAATTTGCTCAGACTCATGTCCATTGAGTTGATGATGCCATCCAACCATCTCATCCTCTGTCATCCCCTTCTCCTCTTGCCTTCGATCTTTCCCAGCATCAGAGTCTTTTTCCTGGCTGGTAGTCAGTCCCTGATGTGACTTTGGACAGCAGTCACTTCACAAACCCAGAGGCTTTCCTGTCCTTGGGGGCCATTAGGCCACGGCCACTTCACTGAGTTCATCGGATAGCCGCTGATGTATGAGGGACAGGAGTTAATGTAGTTCATTCCTCATAAGTGCTGGGTTCCTGGTTTAAGAGCCAGGGGCGCCAGGGCCACACTGAGTGCATTCGAATCCTAGCTCTGCCACTCAGTAAGCATGTGTCCTGAACAAGTGACTTCACCTCTCTAAGCCTAAGTTTCCTCATGTGTGAGATGGAGTTAATAATGGCACCTACCTGATAGTGGGAGAGAAGGGCAGGGTCCTGATGAAATTTGAGAGTTAAACCCTGTACCTAGGGCAGGGCTGCCGCACAGGACGAGGGAACTAAGGCTGTGGCAGTTATTGTGATAATGCCTGAGGCCTGAGGGAGGCCCCCTGCCCCACATGGCCTGGCCCCAGCTGAGCAGCTGCAACCCCTGTGCTGAGACAGCCCCCTTGGCACCTGCCGCTGGGCTAGGAGACTTTCCCCGTTGTCCTCCCCACCCTGCCCGGGTCCGCGTCCCAGGGGCGCAGGCCCTGGTGGTAGCTGCATCGTCCCTGCCCACCCATCCGCCTGTCCCCTCCTGTGCTGCCCTTGTTGTTTCCATAGCGACTGGCGAAGTCAGACACAGAACCTGAGGGAACAGAGGGCAGCCAGGAGAGGCTGTTTGTGGGCTGCTGTCGGGTGTCTGCAGGCTCCGTCTGTTCTGCTGCCTTCTCCCTGCTGGTGTGGAGGACGGTCCTTGTGTCCAGCTTCGTGGGTTCTGTGCTGGAGCCTCCCTGTCCAGCAGAAGAGGGCAGGGGGAGTAAGTCTGTACCACGCCCATCCTCGCCTGTCCTCAGGCCGAATGCCACTTCCCTGTCCCCAGGAGTGGAGCTGCCCACGCAGGGAGAGGAGGAGATCTCAAGAGAGCCGGAGGCGGCGTGGCCTCAGTGTCTCAGAAGGTGGGCTTGGGGTCAGGCAGGCCTGGGTGTGCTGCTCTGCTCCCGGCTGTGTGTCCCTCAGCGGGTTTTGAGAACCTCTCTGAACATCAGCTGCTCATAGCAGCTGCTGTGATCCTGAGAGGTGTCTGTCCTGGTTCACAGCTGAGGAGAGAAGGCACAGAGAGGTGGTGTGATGATATCATTTGTCCAAGGTCCCACAGAAGGCAGGAGAACTTACCTTCCTATTAGCAAACGGGAGCAACACTTCCCTCTTGGGGTTTTCATGAGGATGAAGTTGAACTAAACGAGCTCGTTCTGTAGGGCTCTTGGTGTGACAGGTGCCTGGGAAACATCAGCTTGTCCCTGATTCCACCCAGTGTTGTTGTCCCAGCCAAACACAAGGCTGCCAGCTTCCAGGTGTCCCACGAAGAGGCACATAGTCACCCACCCAGGCAAGCACCCACAGCCTGGCCACTGGGCTGAAAGCTGCTAGTGGAGGCTGGAGGCAGCTAGTGGAGAGCCTTAGAGGCTGAAAGCCTCCGCTGTCTGCTCAATGGTCAGAGGCATTCGTGCCTGGACCCCTGTCGTCAGCTGGCAGGTCCTCCTGTCTCCTGCCCCAGCTGAGAGCGTGGAGACGCTGTCTCCGCCCACCAGGCTGGCCTCTCTGGATGTGGTCAGCTGCAGTGACTGCTCTTTCACAGGCACCCCTGCTCTGCTCTGCTCTGCCAGCCTCCCCTCCTCCTTCACCCGCCCTCCGGGAAATCAGAGCCTGCGCCTGGCCCCACAGGCAGGCCCCTGGTTCCTGTCCCAGGAAGGTGGGGTGGGAGGGGGACATGGAACAGGATGGAGAGTTCTCGAGGGGCGGCTGGGAGGACGCCTTGCTTCCTGGCCTCGTGTTAGAAAGAAAGAAAGGAAGCAGTGCAGCCTCCCCTGCTCGGTGGTGGCCTGGGGGTGAGAAGGGGGCGGAGGTGGGGGGGCTGTGCTGGACAGTCCCATGCCCTCCCCCAGCGCCAGGAGCACAAACAAAGGAGGCTGTGAGGATCAGGAAGTCTGAGGATGGGAAATTCCAGGGCCTCCCAGCTCCACCAGCCCCTGAGCGAGCCTGGGCGGAGAGGAGGCAAAGATGAGAGACGGGTGTGCCCTGGTCCCAGCCCTGGGCTGCTGTGGAGAGGGGCTTTGGGAGAGGGCACATCTCACTTTTCTTTGACATGACAAAATGCTGTTTGTGTGGCTGCAGACGAGGAGTTAGCAGCGGGCAACGCCGGTTACCTCCCAAAGGGTCCCTCCTCAGCCAGAGCTGTCCACTCAGGTGGTAGCGCCACTGCAGTGGTTTTCAACCCCTCCCTGCCTGGCCCCTCCAGAGCCCCCCCTTCCTGTCCTGCCCCATGTGACCCCATTCCGGCTCGTTCCTCTGCCCCTGCAGCCTCTCCTGTGCTGGCCTGCCCTCTCTCACCGCTCGCCCCTGTGTAACCTGGGGAGGTTGCCTCATCTGTAAACTGGGGCTATTAACATGAGCACCCACCTCACGGAGTCCTTGGGAGCCTCACGCAGGAAGGTCTGTGTGGAGCCCTGGCAGGGCTCAGTAGCTGTCGTCCGAGTGACTGAACAGACGTCCTGTTGAAATAGCCCCTCCACAAAGCTGCCTGGATCTACGCCAGCGGCCCTGGAGCTCTTCCTCCTTGGAGCGCTAATGGACTGGCCATCAGTCCCGCCCTGCTGGGCCCAGGGGCCCTGTGCCCTTCCCCCCACCATCCCCGCCACAAATGCACACCCTTCGGTGCTCCTTGAAGACTTGCTGACCTATTGATTCGCGTCCCTGGAAGAGAGGTTTTTTTTTTTTTTTTTTTTCATCACCTTCTAAGCCAGCCCCAGGCCTGGGATCTCTAGTTCCAAATCTGAACCCTGTAGGCAGGTTGGCTGGTCCCACGTTTCCTCTGCGCCAGGCCTTTATTGCGCACACATCCTTCACCTCCCCAGCCCTGACCCTGAGAACTCTTGCCCTGGACACCCAGAAACTACGGTGTCTCTGGACTGAGGAGTTCTTCCATTCCCGTGGGTGGACACTCAAGACAATTTGCCACCCTGTGCTCCCACCTGGAGGATCCAGGCCACCTCCTCAGCTGGAGTTTGCGTTGATTGGCAGATGTCACTGGGGCCCGCTGTGGTCAGCACTCAGCTTGGCCTGGGGAGAGCCTCTGTGTCACGGGCTCTTTTCAACGGCCTGTAAAGCTAGGTCTAGTGCTGGGGCTAGTTTCAGGTTTCCTTGGCAGAAAGTTGTCAAAACATTTCTTCGGGTGATTCCTCTGCCTCTCTCACCAGCCACCTAAGGGGTTATTTCAGCTCCGTGACCCTTACTAACTCTGAACTCACTGGTGGTCTCAGGTTCCTTGGAGTGGCTTGGATGTGGCCCCTGTGTTCGTTGACCACGGCAGGGACCTGGCCCGTCCAGCAGAGCCCAGCGAAGCTGCTTCTTCTTCGTTCATGGGTTCACCTTCGCTCATCCCCCACCTCCCCACGTGAGCATGTGACTCCAGGGAGCCCCCACTGGCCCTGTTCCTTAGCTGCTTCCTATAAGTCTGTGTGTGTGGTGCTTATCAACCCCAGAACCATGCAGCTCCCTTGCTGCCAAAAACCTGCCCGCCTGTCTCTTGGCTGCGGTGTGGCCCGAGCCCTGACCTCCCACAGGCAGCTCCCTGGCGCATTCCCTCCCCGGGAATGTCTCCTGTCTGCCAAGGTCCTGCCTCCCTGACAGAGCCCTCACTTCTGGAACTGCGGACGCAAGCATTTCATGGCACACAGATCTCTGATGGATTATCTGTGTGTCCAGGGTGTCCGGCTCCCCACCCCCCACGAGGGCATCCAACCTCCTCTTCCTGAGCTCTTCTGGCTCACCTCTGGGCACCGGAAGCAGTTTCTGATCTGTGGACGTGCTGCAGAGGGAACAGGCCAAGGAAGACCCCTTCTCCCACTTCCCAAGAGCGCCTTCCCAGCCATTGTGGGTTTTTCCCCACCCTAAACTTAGCTGAACCTTAGCTTTAAAATTTTTTATTTATTTGTTTTTGTATTATTACTTTTTTTTTTTTCTGACCGTGTCACCAGGCACAAAGGATCTTAGTTCCCAGACCAGGAATGGAACCCTCACCCACTGCAGTAGAAGTGCAGAGTCTTAACCACTGGACCACTAGGGAAGGCCCTGTTTTTTTTTTTTTCTTAAGTTACCCGTTTGTAAGGATTCATGGCATTTCAGGCAAGACACGGGTGACCATTGGTAAAGGAACAGTGTCCGGCCTCCAAGAACAACGAAACGCAGAGCGTCGCCACGTCACCTGATGAAGTCTTTGTGTGAGGCTCTGACCGGGGACCCTTAGGGTGGGGGGGCCCTTCTTATGTACCACGCTATCCAGCAACTTCTCAGCAGACAGCCGCGTCTCTGAGGAAACAAAATGCAAATGGCCACATTCTCCATCCGAAGACCCTCACTCCAAAACAGGAACCGTGGCTCTTTTGGATGACACTGTCTCAGTGTGGCTGCGGGCTCTGCCTCACACAGTGCGTCCGGCCTCGTGGAGTTGCGGGGGTGGGGTGGGGTGGGTGGGCAGGTCCCAGCGTGCCCCCCCACCCTGGGTTGAAGAGGTCAGGTCTGGGTAGATGGTGGGGTGGCAAGAAGAAGAGGACCCACAGTCACAAAAACAAATTCTCATTTCCCCACAGCACTGGGCGTCTGTGCCGGTGGGGCCAGTGTGTGTTGTCAGAGAAGCCCTCTGGCACAGAACCAGGAGGGACTCCCTTAATAGAAGGAAGAGTTTGGCCCATTTTTCAAGCCAGCTTCTGAGACTTCCTTTTAGGGAGTCCTGGAAGAACAAACATTTCTGCATATGATGACATGGCTTTCAAAAACTCAACAAGGGACTCCCTGGTGGTCCAGTGGTTAGGGCTCAGCACTTCCACTGCAGGGGCCTGGGTTCGGTCCCTGGTCTGGGAACTAAACTCCCTCCGCAAGCCGCACAGCTTGGCCACATTTTTTTTTTAAAAAAAAAAAAGCAAAATGAAGCTCTGTGTTTTTATGAAACTTGATAGAAAAAGTTATTCAAGCAGTACAGTCACCAGAGGGGTACCACCTCAAGATGCGTGGACCTGTTCTCTACAGGGCTGTTCTATCCTCGCCAAGTAGGAACTGCCCTGGTGCCCCCTGGCTAGTTTTGCCCTTTTGTTTGCAGGAGCCATTTTTCTTTACTGTGATAAAATATAACGCAAAACTTGCCATTTTAATAAATTTTAAGTGTACAACTCAGTGGTGGTATAGTTATACTCACTGCCCAGCAGTCATCACCACCATCTATTTTCCAAAACTTTTTGTCCTGCCAAACAGAACCTGCAGCCCCGTGAAGCAGTAACTTCCCATCCCCAGATCCCTTGGCCCTGGTAGCCCCTCTTCTACTTTCTGTCTGTGTGAACATGCCTGTTCCAGCTGCCCCATCCACGTGGAATCACCCAGTGTTTGTCCCATGGCGTCTGGCTTCTTTCACTCAGCAGTGTTTTCAAGGTTGTGGGGGCCTGCTGGCCTGGGCTCCGGCTCTGAGTGGCAGCTTCAGCAGATCCCTGCCTTCCTCCAACTCACCGGTCACCGGCTTCCCTCCAGCCCATCCTCCTGGGCATGGTGCCAGTGGCGGCAGGCAGGCTTCAGCTCATCAGAAGGTCGCCCCTACTTCTCACACCACTCCAACCCCAGCCCACAGATAGAACTAGCCGCCAAGGAGCTCTCGGGTCAAAGGCCTGACACCCCTGGAGGCTGAGGGAGGAGGCAGCCAGAAAACAGGTAACCACGATGGCTCCACAGACAGAGGGTGAAGCCAGGTCAAGTGACAAAATGACTAAATGAGGCCCTGCTTTGTGTGACGGGTCCCAGCAGGTGGCTCAGGGTTTCCAGCTTGGTTACAGCAGGAGACATCTGAAGGCGAGGCTGGACTGGAAAGAGTGACGACGGGCTTCCCTTGAATCATGCTTCCCGTTTTGTTGACTTACTCCTGTGCTGTTACAGTCGCTCCTAAATGGCACCCACAGTGGCACCTAAGATGCACAGCACAGTGGCAGGCTGGGTCCACTGCAGGAACCTTCACAGAAGGCTGCGTGACCAGACATTTCAAGAGCCATTGAGTAGGGACTTGCCAGTGGTTAAGACTCCACACTTCCAGTGCAGGAGACGTGGGTTCGATCCTTGTTCTATAACTAACTTGTTCTAACTAAGATCCCTTGTTCTAACCAAGATCCCACATGCCTCTGGGTGAGCTCAAGGAAAAACAAAAAAAGTTAAATATTCCTATCATTTGACCCATGAATTCCATGTTTTGGAATCTGGTCTAAAATGGACACGATCGCAAATACAGACCAGTATTCACATAGAGATGTTCCCAGCAGTGTTTATAAGTAGCCCCTGATAGCAAATAGCCTAAGTAGCCAATCGTAAGGGAGTAACTTACGGAACATACAATAAAACAATACAGGGGTATAAAAGTTATATTTGCAAAGCAAAACGAGATTTTTGATGGTAGGGGAAATGCCTATGACAAAATGTTAAGCAAAAAAAAAGGTTTCAAAACAGACTGTTATTCTCGGTATGCATTATGATATCAAGTATGTAAAAAAGAAATCACAGAGGAAAAAATAAACCGAAGCATATGCCAAGCTGCTTGGTGCAGTTATGGACTTTTTTTTTTTCTTTACATCTTTCCACACTTTGCAAATGCTCTACAAAAGGAATATGCGTTGCTTTGATCTTCAGGACAAGAAAGCAATAAAAGGGAGGAATAATGCTCCTCTCCATGTGATTAAAGAGGAACTAGAATTTGGGTGGACTGGAGGCCTGGCCCAGACCCGAGAGCCAGGTGGTCCCTGGCGGCTTTAGGGAGGATGCTGTGGCGGGTGAGGGTCAGCGTGGGGCAGTGTGGCATGAGAGTGGGCTTAGACCAGCGTAGGAAACTCACATATTTGACTTCAAGGGCCTGGCAAGCATCATCGTTGAGTGCAAGTGTGCAGGGCAGTAGGAACGGGCGGACACTGCAGTAGAACAGAGCCCTCGAGCCCTGTCTGAAAGGAGAGGCTCAGCTGCAGTGGGTGTTTGCCATGTGAGAGTGAGGGCCCTGTGCGGCCAGACCTTCCATTTTTCAAAGAAGCCAGAAATGCCCGGTTTTCAACTGTGAACTCGCTTACTAAACACCGTCACTTAGTTGAGAAACACTCTCAGCGCCGTGCAGTCCACATCCACGGGCCAGATACGGTGGGCGCTCCACGAGTCAGAGACCGCCTGCCTGCCTGGCCTCCTCCCCGGGCCCCATGTTGGGTTCCCCACGTGGGTGCAAGGCTGCTGGCAGCCCACCTGCACAGGCTCAAAGGGGCTTCCTTTTCTTCTCTCCACCAGAAAACGAGCCTCCGTCTCCTCTGGTCTCCGGGATCATCGATTACAACATGCCCCTCACCTCCACGTACCTGAAGCAGATGAAGTTGCGCGTGATGAATTCCCAGGAACAGGTAAGGCATCCGCCCCCCTCGCCCCACCTGGAGGCGTCCTAACTTGCCTGGATGTGGTTGAGCCTTTCCGAGATGTGGGGCCACAGCCTGTGTAAACACACGGGAAACCAAAGAGGCCCTTATCTGGTTATCTGGGCCGGGCAGTCCGGGCTGAGAGGAGGGAAGGAACGCGTTCTTAAGTGAGAAAGTCTGCTGGGCAGACCACCTTGCCAGGTCTTCAGGGAAACTTTCCTTAAGGGCAGGGGCAAGGGGGTGGAAGTCGGGGGGAGGTAAGAGCTGCTGACCTTGGCTCTCGGCTTGCCCTCGCCCTGCTGTGCCCTTTGTCTGCTATGCCACCCGTCTCCTTTCCCTGGGGAGGCGAGAGGGAGGCCCCGCCTGCCTGTGGCCTCTGTCACTCTTGGGGCCTAGGCAGGCCTGGAGGATGGGCCGGGGAGGGTGGCCCAGGGTGAGATAAGGCCCTGCCCACACCCCCACCCCCCAACAGGGGCTGTCCAAGACTGCCCAGCTGTGGATTGCCCAGGGCTGTCAGGCACCATGGAAACAGGCTGTGAAAAGAAAACTGCTCCTGCCCACCTCCCTCCACAGCCCACCTTCTAGCCCTTTGCAAGGCGAGTAGCCTGACTGTCTTTCAGAGAAGGACTGCGTGAGTGCTACCCCGCCTCCCTGACCACTGCCCCAACCCAGAGTCAGAGTGTCTCACCTCCTGCTTCAAGCTTTCTCATCAGCTGTGACATTTGAACCTGCCGTATCTTTGAGGCCCGACTAGGGGAATGAGTTGTTTTCTCCATTGGAAGTCTGACTTCCAGCCCTGGGTGTGTGCCATCCGAGATGTGGCTGGTCTCCTTGACAACCTGAGCGTGTGTCCTCCGAGGAGGGTGACAGCGCCACCATCAGCTCTGAGGGGATGTGGCTGGAGGTGCTCAGGTAGCATCTGGGGCTGGGGTCTTAGGATCTGAGCTGTTTTGCTTGAGTTCTGCATTGCCCTGAGGAGGAGGTGTGGTGGCCCTCCCATCCCCATAGCCTCAAAAGGTCAAATGAAGTAAGCTGCGCTTTGGGTGGTGGAGTTGTTTGCGTCTCTCCCGTCTTTTTATCTGAGATGTTCTCTTTTCTATGACGGTCGCATCCCTAAGAAACTTCATGGACTCAAAAACAGTGTCAGTGGGGATAATGGTGTCAGGTTTTCCACTCAAAACTGCAAAGTTGTTTTGTGCAGGAAATGCCAGTTATAAGAGTGTTGCTCTAACAGAAGCAACACTACGTGGGGTGAAGCACAAAGGCACTCAAATAGCCAAACAGCAGGAGTTCAGCCCCATGGCTTTTCTTTTCTTTTCTTTCAAAATGGCGCTTGAGCCCAGGTCACCACCAGAACCAGTAGTGGTCAGTGCAGCACACACTGGGATCCCTCATTAATGGATCTTGGTATGTTTCATTTGGTTATACAAATTCCTGCTGTCTCTGGGGGCACTAAGGGGTTTCCCAAGTGGTGCTTGTGGTACTGAACCTGCCTACCAGTGGTAGAGAGGTAAGAGGCATGGGTTCCATCCCTGGGCTGGGAAGATCCCCTGGAGGAGGGCATGGCAGCTACTCCAGTATTCTTGCCTGGAGAATCCCATGGACAGAGGAGCCTGGCGGGTTACAGTCCATAGGGACACAAGAGTTGGACATGACTGAGTGACTTAGCATATATGCACCCAAGGAGCATTAAGACTGGTGTGTGTGTGTGTGTGTGTGTGTGTGTGTGTGTGTGTATGTGTGTGTGTGTTAGTTGCTCAGTCGTGTCCAACTCTTTCTTCCCGACCCAGGGGTCGAACCCGGGTCTAGTGCATTGCAGGCAGATTCATTACTGTCTGAGCCACCAGGGAAGCTAGTTAGGTGCATTGACCAGGATTCAGTCACTTAACAAATATTTATGGAGCCCTCTCCAAGAGCCAGGCTCTAGGGATGACCAAAGACAGCACTATTCCCAGCTCTCCTTATGATCTTGGGAGAGACAGACACTAATGAAAAAAGTCACACTCAAGTGCTAAGCTCATAGTAGGCAGCAGCAGTTGAGGGAGAGATTAACCAGCCATCATGGGTACAGCTGTGACAAGTGCCAGGCAGGAGACACGTGGTGCCATGAGTACTTAGATGGGCATGATGGGGGGACTGACACAGGAGTCAGGAAGGTTTGCCTCAGAAGAGGATGCTTGAGCTGAGTTAGATCTTCAGGGAAGAGAGCACCAGTCTGAGGAGACAGCTTGTGCAAAGGCCCTGTGGCTTGAGGGAGGACAATTTGAGAGGCTGGTATGGCTGGTGCAGAGAGCGTGAGCAGTTCTGAAGCTAAAGAAAAGTGGGAGAAGCACAGCATTGGGCATGTAAGCACTTTTGACGCTTTTTGTTTATTTATTTATGGCTGCTCTGGGTCTTCGCTGCTGCACATGGGCTTTCTCTAGTTGTGACATGTGGGCTTCTTACTGTGGTGGCTTCTCTTGTTTGCAGAGCATGGGCTCTAGAGCACGGGCTAAGTAGTTGGGGCGCACAGGCTTGTGGAATCTTCCCCGACCAGGGATGGAACCTGTGTCCCCTGCATTGGCAGGCAGATTCTTGTTTTGTTTTTTTTTTTAATTTAATTATTATTTTTTAACACTAAGAACATTTTCCATTGGTATAGCTGATTAACAATGTGATAGTTTCAGGTGAACAGTAAAGGGGCTCAGCCAAACATATGTATCCATTTGCCCCCAAACCCCACTCCCATCCAGGCTGGCACATAACATTGAGCAGAATTCCCTGTGCTCTACAGTAGCTCTTTGTGGTTATCCATTTTAAATATAGCAACCAGTGTGTACAGGACGTTCCCAAAGTCCCTAACTATCCCTTCCCACCCACCGCCCCCAGCAACCATGAGTTTGTTCCCTAAGTCTGTGAGTTTCTTTCTGTTTTGTAAGTTAGTTCATTTATATCATTTCTTTTTATATTGCACATATAAGGGATGTCATATGATATTTCTCCTTTGCTGTCTGGCTTACTTCACTCATTCTGACACTCTCTAGGTCCACATATGTTGCTGCAAATGGCCTTATTTCATTCTTTTTAATGGCTGAGTAATATTCCATCATGTACATGTACCACATCTTTTTTATCCATTTCTCTGCTGATGGACATTTACGTTGCTTCCATGTCTTGGCTATTGTAAACAGCGCTGCAGTGAACATTGGGGTGAATGGATCTTTTGGGGCCATGTTTTTCTCTGAATATATGACAGGTGGATTCTTAACCACTGGACCACCAAGGAAGTCCAGCATATAAAGCACTTAATGGGCATCTGTGAATGAATGGAAGTTCCTGGATAAGTCGCCCTGGTGAGGTTCAGGCTACTCCAATAGAGAGGGAGAACTTGGAGGTGTTTGTCCCCAGGGGCTTGGGGCTGAGGCTGAGATTGAGGTGGCCTGAGTTGACAGTGGAGTTGACTGTGTCTTCACCTCCATTCCTGGTTTCCCAAATGGGGGCCCTCTGAATGTCCCCAACCTTCCCCAGTGTGTGGTAGAAGGTAAAAATGCAGCCCCTCCTTGCACACCCCTGGCAGGAGAGGCGGTGTGTGCGAGGAGGCCCTCCCGCCTGGGGCCCTCCAGCTGTCAGCCTCCCGCACCGCATGCGCCACAGTGAGCGCTCAAAGCCTCAGCCTCTCAACCAGCACCGTGATCCCGCTTCAAGAGCCAGGCACGTGGCACAACAAGAAGTCACACTGCTCACTAGGTTATTTGTCTGCAGCAGCAAGGAAGGGCCAAGGACCCAGGTGTCTTTGATTTTTCAGCTTGAGTTGAAAACTAAAAATACACTTACTTGAACTGGTAGCTTCTTTCCTGTAGTGAAAATGTAGCTTCCCTAGTGGCTTAGACGACTCAGACCATAAGGAATCTGCCTGCAATGCAGGAGACCCAGGTTTGATCCCTGAGTCGGGAAGATCCCCTGGAGAAGGGAATGGCAACCCACTCCAGTATTCTTGCCTGGAGAACCCCATGGACAGAGGAGCCTAGCAGGCTACAGCCCGTGGGTTTGCAAAGAGTCAGACATGACTAGACGGCTAACACTGCCTGTAGTGACGTCAGAGCAGGGCTCCCATTTGAGAGGGTGAGTGGCTCCCTGTCCTGGTACAGCACGGGTCTGGCTCTGCTGCTGTCAAACACCATGTCCCAAGGCAAGGCTTTGGGAGTAATTTCATTCCCTGTAGCATCCCTCTGACCCTGAAAGGCCTGCCAACAGAAGACACCTGTAGTGTCTGCACATCATTCTTGAAGGCTGGAATGGAAAATAAACCCAATTGTAAATAACAGCTGGGATAAATGATATTTTATGAATGCTGAACAAAGCTCTACATCTAAAATCTCTGAGTGAGAAGAACCTAAGAATTCATTTTTTCCCAGCATTAGGTATCCAGGAGACAGTACAACAGTAAGGCAAGTAGGACATTTTCCCCTCCCTCGGCTTTGAGCAGACAATGAACAGGTGATGGGGTTTGTTTGTGAACTGGACAGAATCGTGTTACCTTTGTCCAGTTGTGTTGGATTAATGTGCTGAGAAATGGGTCTTTCTCTGCAGAGGATATTAGGTAATGTGAAAATCTAATAATAATAATGTTCATGCGTATGTGCTGAAGTCACTTCAATCGTGTCCAGCTCTTTGCCACCCCATAGACTGTAGACTGCTAGGCTCCTCTGTCCATAGGATTCTCCAAGCAAGAATAGAGTGGGTTGCCATTACCTCCTCCAGGGGATCTTCCCAACCTAGAGATTGAACCCATGTCTCTTACGTCTCCTGCATTGGCAGGAGGGTTCTTTACCACTAGTATCACCTGGGAATTCCAATAATAATGTTCACAGGAACAAAACAGATTATTGACGTGTGATCCAATGCAACGAATATTTATTATGGTGTCTCAACATGCAAGACATTTAGGTCCACCCTCCCGGGACCCCCATCCTAAGACACAAGACCCTCCATGAGCTGTCATTTTGGTGGCCACATAGAGCTGAAAATAGGCGAGGGGCCCCCGATAAAGTCAGGTTTTTTCCCCTTATTTGGGGAAGCATCATGAAGATATACAACTGAAATCACATTTAGTTTTACTGATGACGAATGCATTTTCTTGTAGGGGGCAGGGTGTGAAGGAAGATCTCATGAGATGTGGACTGTTGTGGAGAATGTTCCAAAGCATTCTTCTGTTAAGATGGGGTCCCAGGGAGGGGTGCAGGCCACACTCATGAGGCCAGAGGCGGCCAGCAAGTGTACCCCCAGCCGCTGATCTTTCAAATTCTCTTCCAGCGCTGTGTGCAAGATGTACCAAGTGGAGTGTTAGGGTCTCTTCTTCATGTAGACACTGGTTTTGTTTTCTGCCTCATTTTATTCTATTTTTCATACTTAAAAAAAAATTATACAAATACACCTGGCCTCCGTCACCACAAAATAAAAGTATGGTGATAAAAATCACCATCCTCCCACTACCCGGATCACTGAATATTTTGGTGTCCAACCTTCCAGACTATTGAATAGAAAAGGAAACTATCCTGTATGTACCATTTTACAACCCACTTTGCTTTCCTGTATTATTCAGTCTCTTTACTCTCCAAGCCTTGATGTTTCCACCTACCAGATAAGCTGATCTTATAATTCTCTTGTCACGCACTCATTCCTCACCCGTATCCCCTCATCCATCTATCCATCCATCCATCGTGCACCTGAGCTGGCAGGTGCTAAGGAGACAGTGGTGAACAGTCTCTCTGCCCTGCCGCCTCTCACAGTCCAGTGAGAGAGACAAGGAAAATCAAAATCAACATTCTGGGGTCTGTAGGAAGCGCTTAGAGGCAGAACAGAGGAGGGAGAGGGAAGCAGAGTGGATGCCATTTCAGGCACCTGTCCTGTGTCCAGCCCTTTACAAACCTCACCCCTCGCCCTCCCAGCTCAACAGGGTCACATCATCATCCTCATCTTGCTGGTTTCATAGCTGAGGCTCAAGAAGTTTCTGTATTTGCTCAAGGTCACACAACCGCTAACATGAACTGCAACTCAGATCTTTTCCATCCAAACCTATGCCCCTGCCACAGCCACAAACCCTACTTCTCCATGGGCTTCTTGGATGAGGATATTCTCCTTAGAATCCAAGGCGGTGGGTCACCTGGATACTGAGCAGCGGATCACTGGCAGGGCTAATGGAGAGAAAAAACGTCCTTGGCAGAGACGCTGGCAGAGCAGGCAGAGAGCTTTGTTTGGCTTGGGAAGTGGGAGCCGCCTGAAATACATGAAGCTTAAGGAAATGTGGGAAGGAGGGATCTGGTAGGGGGCCTGGGTGGGTTGGAGGTATCCCCCTGCCTTGTGAATGCCCAGTTACCTGCTGGGGTACATGTAGAATTTGATATCCACTTTATAGGGGATATGAACCTGATCTTTCCTGAGATCACAGTGTTTGAACCAAGACCTCATTGTAGAAATCAGATCCAGATCCCAAAGAGAAAGACAAATCATGTGTTCCTTCCCCGACACACACTTACATTTTATAGAAGTGGAGACTGGGACCCGGGGAGGCTTAGCAACTTCCCCAGGACAACCCCTGGCCACCACCCCCCACCCCCCCGCCCTGCTCCCCAACTTCTTGCTCCTTTCAGAGCTGGAAGCCTGTCTGCACCTTCCTTCACCTCCTGCCTCCCTCTCTCCAATTCTTGGAGCAGCACTAATGTCCTGCTAATGGTTTTAATGGTTCTCCCAGCAGTGTGTGAAGCAGTGCAGCGCTCCATTGTTTAAACCCGCGTGATGGAGGCTCTTATTTGTCTCCATTAACCTCTGCCTCCCTCTCCTCTGCAGCTCTCCCCTGCCCCAGAGTTTTCCTTGGGTCTTGGAGGTTGGGGGAGAAAGGGCAGACTTCCCTCCCCCATCCCCCAGATGTGGGGCCTGCAGGGTAGTCCCTGCCCAGAGACCCGGGGGGTCCCCCAGAGTACTGGCCCTCCTGCTCCTTTCAGGAGGTGGTCTGGAGCAGCACTGTTCTCAGCCAAGATTCCAGCCGCCCCCACCAAAGACCCTGGAACTGACAGTACCAGTTCTACTACCTACCGGCTGTGTAACTTGGAGCTAATCATTTCCCCTCTCCATGCTCCTTTTTCCTCCTTCTGTTATTGTTTAGTCGCTCAGTCGTGTCCCAGCCTCAAGGACTGTAGCCCACCAGATCCTCTGTCCTTGGGATTTCCCAGGCAAGAATATTGGAGTGGGTTGCCATTTCCTTCTCCAGGGGATCTTCCCGACCCAGGGATCGAACTCGGGTCTGCTGCTTGGCAGGTGGCTTCTTTACCATCCGAGCAACCAGGGAAGCCCTTTCTTCCTGTTACTTGAGAGTAATAACCGTATAATAACAGTACACCTCACAGAGTTAGCCGAAGAGTTAAATGACACAAGGCAGGCACAGTGCTTAGCACAGCGCTGGGGCACCTTATAAGCACAGAGGAAGCCTCAGTGACCTCTGCTGCTGTTGATGGTAACCTTATGCAACCTTGGTTCAATAGACACAGTGAAGGACCTTGTCCAAGATTGTTCTTGGGCCACGAAGATGAATAAGACAGCATAGCTGGTCTCCAGGAGCTCTGCTTAGTAAAGAGGACAAGACAGTGGTCGTGGAACTGTAATCCAGGATAAGAAAACAGAAACAGGAAGGGACCAGGAACCTGCCAGGTGGTTCAGGGGACACTCGCTTATTTTAAAATGAGATTTGGACCGACCCAGAAGGTCCAGGTGGGGGATGCTGAGGGATAACAGCTCTAGGAGGATCTGAGCTGGGGAAGGCCAGAGCCAATTTGGGAAAAGGGGGAGAAGGAAGAAGAAAGAGGAGGCGAAGGGATTCAGCACATGTGCCTCTTAGAAGGGAGGTCACGAGAGAGCCCTTTCCCCAGTCAGCACCGGGGAACCAGGCTAGGATTGGGGGCAGGAAATTAGCATATTCCACGTGTGAAACTTTCTCAGGTTCCCATCTTTCTTAGTGGAGAGGGAAACAAGCCCACTCTGAAAAGCTCTCGACATTCATTTTCTTAATTGTGGCAAAATGTGAAATTTGCCATTTTAATCATTTTTAAGTGTATAGTTCAGTGACATCAAGTACATTCATAATGTTATACAGTCATTACCCCTATTTCCAAAATTTTTCATCACCCCAAACAGAAACTCTGTAACCGTTAAGCAATAATTCCCCATTCCTCCCACCCCCCAGCCCCTGGTAACCACTGTTTCACTTTCTAAATTTGACTGTCCAAGTACCTCTTTTAAGTGGAATCACGTATTTGTCCTTCTGTGTCTGGCTTATTTCATTTAGCATGTTGTTTCCAATGCTCATCCATGTTGCAACATGTGTCAAAACCTCATTCCTTTTTATGGCTGCATACTATTCCATTGTATAAATAGACCCCATTGTTGTTTTCCATTCATCCTTTGGTGGCCATTTGGGTTGTTTCCACTTTGGGACAAGCCACATTTACTTTTTTAATCTTTTAGACCAGGCTATTGAACAGGGAGGGATTAAAATAGGGATCTGCTCCTTCTCTCTCTGAGTCCTCACCCCGCTTTATGGCTTGCTTTTCTCATGGGCATACTCAGCCTTCTTCCTGCTCAGAAGGGCCCCCCTAAATGGGCAGACCCAAAGAAGAAGCACAGTTGATGGGTCACAGTGAGATCCTGTCACTTACTTAAACAGTGCTTAACTCATAGGACTTTCACCTGTGGAGAACCTACAAATGCTGACTCTGCGCCCAAATTTAATAGCTTGATGACAGCCTCCCCTGGTGGCTCAGTGGTAAAGAATGTGCTTGCCAATGCAGGAGAGGTGGGTTCAATCCCTGGTCCTCGAAGATCCCACATGCCATGGAGCAACTAAGCTCATGTGCCACAACTACTGAGCCTAGCCCATGCACCGAAACTAGAGTAGCCCCAACTCTCTACAACTAGAGAAAAGCCTGTGCAGCAGTGAAGACCCAGCACAGCCAAAAATAAATAAATAAAATTATATATAAGCTTGATGGCAGCAATGATCTCCTTCTTCCCCATCCTCAGGCTGCCCCGAAGCCCAGGCAAGGTGGGAGCTCAAGAGAGAAACAGCAGAATGGAAACTTTGCCGTGTCCAAGGTTTTAATAGTCTTTTTAGGAAGCAGTGGTTCTAATGTGTTACTTTTGTTCTTTTTTTAATAGTAAAAACTTTTATATTTAGAATTAGCCAGCTAGACTCAGTTTAGGTGATCCCAATTTTGTTGGCAACATCCAAACCATCATAGTCAGGGGCCAGCTGTACATAAGCCTTCTTCCCTCCATTAGGCCTGATCAGGGTGTTGATCTTGGCCATGTCAGTGTCATAGAGCTTCTTCACAGCCTGGTGCTCGTTTTGGCCTTGGCATCCACAATGAACCCGGTGTATTGTTATCCTCTGTCTTATTCATGACTGACTTGGTGTGATGGGAGACTTGATGATGGCATAGTGGTCAAGCTTGTTTCTCCTAGGGGTGCTCTTAGGATATTTGGGCTGCCTTCTGGGCTGCAGTGTTTTGGGCTGTCAGAAGGTGGGTAATGTCCAGATCTTTTTTGTATGGCTGTGGACACCTTTCATCACTACTTTCTTGGCCTTTAAAGTCTTTCCTTTGGCTTCAGCTTCAGGAGGGGCAGGGGCTTCCTTTACCATCGACACCATCTTCCTGAAAAAGCTGATGTATTTCTTGAAAATTAAGCAACAATCTTCACAAAATAAAAACAGAATGTAGAATTTCTAAATGGCTAGAGAAAAATAACAGAACCAAAGAAACTAATTAAAGCAACGAAAGCAAGAGTAATTAAATGAAGGAATAAAAGAAGCAGCAATCAAAAAGAGTTACAATAAATGGAAAACTTAGATAAACTAACAGGAACAAGATCAAACACTAGTAAATCATAATAAATGTAAATGGGTTAAATTCCACTAGAAAGTAAAAAATGCTCAAATGAAGTTTTTTAATGGTAAAATACTTTTGGTGTTTATAAAAGACTTTGTTAATGACAAAAAAAGATGAAAATATAGGAAAGAGAGGGAAGTACTATTAATGCCAAACAAGTTCAAGGCAAAAAAAAAAAAATTAAAT
This sequence comes from Okapia johnstoni, assembly GCA_024291935.2. Taxonomy (NCBI): domain Eukaryota; kingdom Metazoa; phylum Chordata; class Mammalia; order Artiodactyla; family Giraffidae; genus Okapia; species Okapia johnstoni. The sequence goes on along the minus strand of CM044324.1, from coordinate 51,268,663 downwards.
AGGGCAAAGTGAGATATTTTATGTTGATTGAAAGCACAGTTTCCCAATAAGATTTCAGAGCCTCTTAACTTTGGAGGTCTGCCCTTGGGGAAGTTGAGACCTCTTAACCTCAGAGGTCTGCCTTGTGAGGAGGTGAAGGAAGACAATAGGTCCTATGAGTAACTTGGGCTTCACTGTGAGAGGCTGCATGTTTATTTCCCAGCCATCATCAGTCTCTTCACTTCACCTTTGCATTTTAAATTTTTTTATCTATTTTTTATTTGAAGGATAATTGCTTTATAGCACCTTTGCATTTTTTTGCTGCTATCTTGCTGTAGCCACTTCTCTAGACTAGTATTTTCATACTTGGAGCTTCAGTGTCTACTCTCTATAAATCTACATAGAGTAATATGAGGGGTGGACCCTGTGGGACTTTGAGAATGTTGAATCTGCTGCCTTCACTGCCTGAATTTTAGTCCCTCTTCTCCTCTCCTCACTGAGCTCACCCACTGAGATTTGCTGGGGCCATTCTCTCAGTTCTCATCCTTTGCCTTCTTCCCAACTCCAGGCCTTCCTGGCCCACAGCTGACTTCCTTCCAAACTAGAGTTCCATTTCTTGCTTTTCTTCTCTCAGGCACTCCCCTCAGGCCTCCAAGATCAGCCCTACTGTTACTTTTATGGACCTGAGTCAAGGGGGCCAGGCTTGCCCCCATGAGAACCCAAGAAAGGCCTGGAATGCCACTGGCACCATTTTCAAAATCTGAGAAGCTGCAGCACAAACCTTTTCCCATCTCCGTAAGTCCCTGGCACTGCAGAAGGTTTGTACTGCGGCAAGAAAAACAAAAAGCCACTGAAATACTGACCTTGACCAAGGCTGCTGTTTAGATTTCTGCAGACAAAGAATGATCCTTGGCACATTGCTGCTGTGAGAAGATGTGTGAGTGTAGTGGCTGTTCTCAGGTTCCGCCCTGTGCCCCTTGGTCCCTCCCGCATAACCCCAGGGCAGCTAACCCTCAGAAACAGCTTAGCAAGTGGTCATCTTTTTTATTTACTTGTGATCATTTTTATGTTTATCAATAAAATATATATCTTAAAAATCATATAGAAAAATGGCAGATCCTGTCCCAGCCTCCCTACTTCAATTTCTACCCATCAGAGACAGCTTCTTTTCTTCCTTATTTTTTAGCTATCTATTCTAGTATTCATCTCCTATTTCTAAATAATGTGTTCACACTGCTAGTTCTTGATTTTTTGGTTTGGACTATTTTGGTTACTGTTGTTTAATTTCTTGCTGGAGGAGATAAATATGTACAGAATCACACCCTCCCATAAACACATGTATTATTTCTCCTTTTTCCATCCCTCAATATTATCCATACTTCCCTATTTAGGTAAATTATTGTATTTATATTATTATGACTGTATAGGTTTTTCATAAATGAGCTGATAGCACACTATGATTACATTTTCTTTCCTTTTTTATCTTTTATTTTTATTATTTTTAAAAATTATTTATTTATTTGGCTGTGCTGGGTCTTAGTTTCGGCATGTGGGATCCAGCTCCCTTATCGGGGATTGAACCCAGGCGCCCTGCATTGGGAGCTCAGAGTCTCAGCCACTAGACCGCCAGGGAAATCCCTCCTTCTTTTTTTAGATAAGTTAATTAATTAATTAATGTTTGGCTGTGCTGGGTCTTCATTGCTTGCACAGGCTTTCTCTAGTTGCAGTGAGCAGGGGCTACTCTTCATTGTGGTGTGCCTGCTTCTCATTGTGGTGGCTTCTCTTGTTGCCGAGCATGGACTCTAGGCACGTGGGCTTCAGTAGTTGCAGCACGTGGGCTCCAGAGCACAGGCTCAGTAGTTGTGGTACATGGGCTTCGTTGACCCTTGGCATGTGGAATCCTCCCGAACCAGGGTTTAAACCTGTGTCCCCTGCATTGGCGGGCAGACTCTGAACCACTGGATCATCAGGAAAGTCCACATTTTCTTTCTTTGATTCCACAGAGTTAGCCATTGCCTCTTTTTTTCCCAACCTCAACCGTCTATCTTTTGATCTTGCTTATGGTGTGTATGTTTTGTCATGTTTATTTTTATGTACTCAAATTTATCAGTTTTTTCTTTAGTAGCTTCTGCATTTGAGTCTTAAAAAGGCTAACTCCACTCTGCTTCTATGTCCTCTTTTAGTATTTTCGTTTTTTAATTTTTTAGAACAGTTTTAGATTTAGAGAAAAACTGAGACGATAGAGCAGAACTCCCACGTTATCCCCACCACACAGAGTTTCCCCTTATTAATACCTTACATTAGTATGATACATTTGTTACAATTAATGAACCAATTGTTGTTGTTCAATTGCTCAGTCATGTCAGACTCTTTGTGACCCCATGGACTGCAGCATGCCAGGCTTCCCTGTCCTTCACCATCTCCTGAAGTTTGCTCAAACTCATGTCCATTGAGTCGATGATGCCATCCAACCATCTTATCCTCTGTCGTGCCCTTCTCCTCCTGCCTTCAATCTTTCCCAGCATCAGGGGCTTTTCCAGTGAGTTGGCTCTTTGAATCAGGTGGCCAAAGTATTGGAGCTCCAACTTTAGCATCAGTCCTTCCAATGAATATTCAGGACTGACTTCCTTTAAGATTGACTAGTTTGATCTCCTTGCTGTCCAAGGGACCCTCAACAGTCTTCTCCAGCAGCACAGTTTGAAGACATCCAATTCTGAAGCGCTCTGTCAACTAAAGTTTATAGTTTATTTCCTTAGTTTTTACCTCCTGTCCTTTTTCTGTTCCACAGTCCTTTCTGGGATACAGTATTACATTTACCTGTCACATCTCCTTAGGCTCCTCTTGTCTGTAACAGTTTCTCAACCTTTCCTTGATTTTGATGACCTTGACAGTTTTAAAGCATACTGGTCAAATATTTTGTAGAATTTTGGAATTTGTGTGATGTTTTTCTCAATGTAAAACTGCGGTTATGGGTTATTAGGAGGAAGACCACAGACAGAGTGTTGTTTTAAAAAAATTATTAAATATAAATATAGTATAGTATATACTATATAGTATGTACTATACAGTATAGTTGATTCACAATGTTGTGTTTAATTTCAACAAAGTGACTCAGTTATACACACACATATGTATTATTCTTTTCATATTCTTTTCCGCTATGGTTTATCACAGGATATTGACTATAGTTCCCTGTACTATACAGTAGGACCTTTTTGTTTATCCATCCTATATATAATAGTTTGTCTTTGCTAGTCCCAAACTCAGAGTGCTATTTCTACCACGTTTTTCTTTTCTGTTTCTTCAGGTCTTAGTCATGGCACCCAGACTCTTCGTTGCAGAGCTCGGGCTTCTCTCTAGTTGTGGTGCACAGGCTCCAGAATGCTCAGGCTCAGTAGCTGTGAAGTGCAGGCTTAGTTGTCCCGAGGCATGTGGAATCTTAGCTTCCCAGAGATGGAACTTGTGTCCCCTGCATTGAAAGGCGGGTTCTTAGCCACTGGACTACCAGGGAAGTCCCATACCACGTCATATTAAGCATACATACTGTCACTATGATTCATGACTATTGATGTTGCCTTGGTCACACCTGGCTGACCTAATGTTTGTCAGGTCTGATCACTGTTAAGTTATTCTTTTACCCCCTTCCATAGTGTACTGTTTGGAACGAAGTCAACCATGTACAGCCCACACCTAAGGAATGGGGTTTATAATTTCCCTCCTTGATGGTGAAGTATCTACATACATTATTTGGAATTCTTTTGCATGGGAGGTTTGTCTCTCCTTCCTCATTTATAAATATATTCAATCATTTATTTATATGGCTGTTTATTCTTGACTTTGGGTTATAATCCAGTACTACTGTATCTGTTTTGATGCTCAAACTGTTCCAGCTTTGCCGCTGGGAACTCTTTCAGTTGGTTCCTGTGCTCTTTTGACACAACCCCATCGAAGGTTTTTGTTGGTTTGTTTTTCGTAGGATTTTGTTTTGTTTTAGTGTTTGTTTACCTTCCAGTACTACAAGATGCTCCAGGCTCATCTTGTATATTTTCTACCCCAATCCTAGAATCAGTTGTATCTTCCTTTTATTATAGAATCATATTTTAAAAAACCAAGATCTGGGTGCCAAGTATGCTTATTGCTACTGGGGTGTCCTTTCTTTTAGACCCTCTCAGCTGACAGAGCAAAAAAATACACGTTTTCATATTTGATCTTTGATCCATTTGGAGCTTATATGTATTGAGATACATATCCTCCTTTACCCTTTTGTGTCAACATCATTTATTAAAGACTCTATTTGCTTCCCACTGATTTGAAACGCCGCCTTTATAATTTACTGAATTTCCATCTGAAACAGAATCCACTTCTATCCAGTCCATCGGTTTCTTTGTCTATTCATGTGCCAGCTCCACACTGCTTTAAATGTCGAGACTAATATGTCTTAATATCCGACACATCTCATGACTAATACGTCTTACTATGTAGCAGGAATGGTTCCCTTCCTTGTTGTCTTTCTTTTTAGACATTTTCTTGGCTTGAAAAAGAGTTATTTGGAAAAAAAAAATGTCTAATGCCTAAAAGACTTCATACACCATTCTTGATGAAGGAAAGACACTGTAGAGGCACCGTTGATGCGGCCACATAAACATGAAGCTGGGATACTTTGACCACAGGCCTTTCTGTTCACCCAGGAAACAAGCTGGGCTGGGGGCCAGGAGTATCATGGTCCCTTGCAGGAAACTGGGAGCTAAAAACATCAACAGTCCAGCATTCCCAGCTGCCTGAAGATGGTGACAGGGAAAATAGGACATGTCTATTATTTATTTATTTTTAATTTTTGGTTGTGCTGGGCTTCCTTGCTGCAAGAGGGCTTTCTCTGGTTGTGACAAGTGGGGGCTACTCTCTAGTTGCCGTGCAAGGGCGTCTCCCCGGAGTGGCTTCTCTCGTTGTAGAGCACGGGCTCTAAAGCACATGGGCTTAGTAGTTGTGGCACCCTGGCTAAGTTGCTCCGTAGCATGTGGGATCTTCCAAGACCAGGGATTGAACCCATATCCTCTTCATTGCAAGGCGGATTCTCAACCACTGGGCCACCAAGGAAGCCCCCAGTGGGCATTATTTTAGTGAACATTAAGTCACTATTTCACTGACAGTCCTTGAGTGCTTTCAAGAAACTTGCTGCAGTTCCCACATACTCTAAGCAAATGAGCACTGTGGCTGTTGTGCCAGGGCAGCCTGGGTTCAGAGACATCTGCGTCTGTCTTCTTTCCTCCTGTTTCCCTGAAGGTGTGTAGGAAAGCAGCAGAAAACAGCCATCACCCTGTCTCGAAAGACAGTTGCCTGATGCAGTTAGTAGATACCTCAAACCTCAACAGCTCATTGTCCCCATCTGCTCCTAAAGTCTCACTCGCCTTCCAGGCTACTGAATCCAGCCCCGTGCACACGAGGATGCAGACGCGGCCTTTCAACCTCATTAGCTGGTGGCATGCAGTGGCCATAATTTACTGGTGTAGGCAGGAGAGCTGCCTGGTGCCTGGAGCAGAGTCCTGCGTGCCAGGCCAGCCCCGAGATGCTTTTATCTGTGTCAAGGGAAAAGGTAGGGGCAAGGTAGAGGCGTCTCTCCCCGTCTGGGCCAGGAAGGAGCGAGTCAAAACATCCATGTGGTCACTGAACCAACTGCCCACCTTGACTGCACCCCTCCATTCTGGATCTGGCCTGCCTGAGACCCAGAGGGGCCTTGCTGTCTCGTGGCTGAGTCCCATTATTGTTGTTGTTGTCTTTAACAACGGCACTCATGACTGCAGTTCTGAGAGATCATCTAGGACAAGGGGAGTATCTTGGGCAGGGCGCTTTCTCCAGTTGTATTTTTTAGTCACATGTTTTTGAGAGCGAGACCCCTGGTGGCTTTTGGAACCTTCTGCTTAAGGCACCGCAATGCAGGCTGCTCGGCTCTGATGGGTTGTGGCTTTTACCCAGCATCTTGACCTCCTCGACCCTGCCAGCCTGATGGCTTCTTCTCAAGTGGGGCCCAGACAGGTCCCAGCCCCCAGCAAAGAGCTGCTCCAGGAGACCTGACTACCTCCCCCACCCTTGGTGGGTGCATGGGTGGATGGCCCAGGCTTTGTAACCAGACCTAGAAAATGCAGGAGGGTTTCCGACGACGCTTCAGCAGCTGATGTCTGGAGATCAATTAGAGATAATGGCTCTGGGTGGACTCAAAGAAGCATGGCCAAGATTTTTCCAGGTTGTGATTATGTTTACCTCATTACCGGGTGGCACAGCAGTGTCACACTGTGAGTTTGTGCTGGCTGCCTCATTTTTGCTCATAGGGTGACTGGCCGCCGACCCCCGCCGAGCTGGGAGTTCCCCCACCTCCACCTAGACAGAGGAGGCAAGGGCCCACAGCTTCTGCTCACAGCCTTCCAGACCCTTGCCCTCCCTGTAACCCTGTGTCTGTATAGTTTTTTGTTGTTGTTAGAAAGGCTTTTAAATGACATTTATTTTTATAAATCAGTAATGTTAAAAAGTATATATATGCTTATATACTAGCAATAAAAATTGGAGCTATAATTTTTAAAAATCTCTCTCTATAAAGTATATTTTAAAATTAAATAGTGTATTCAACAAATTGCACTATGACACTATGATCAGATGTAGTTCTGAAACTATATGTCACTAAGTTTAACTTTCTAAATACTGTCTCTTTGAAATGAAGGAATTAGATAAGCAAATTAACTTTCTTTGGTATGTTTTTAAAAAATCTTCTCCTTCATTCATTCAGATATCATTCAAATTCCTTCAACATCCCAGGCACTGTCCTGAGCATTGAGGCTACAGCAGTGAATTAGATAGACAAGGAGCCCACTCTCGGGGAGTTCACAGGCCACAGAGATGATAAGTCAAGAAGAAAAAAAAAAACAGATACGCAAAAGTGAGAGATTTGGGGCAGAGAATTAAAACTGAGACCACTGATAGTCTGCCCCTCTATGTGAGAAGGCCTCTCTGAAAAGATGGCATCCAAGCCTAGACCCAAATGGGAGGAGGTGGCTGGTCCCATGGAGGAAAGGCTTTCCAGGTGGGGCAGACAACTGAGTACAAAGACCCTGGGGTGGGAACAGCAAGGGGGCCAGGACAGGGGAGCAAGGGGAGAAGCCCGAGCCACCTGCAGAGGACAGCACTCTCTGGCCCGCCTGTCATGTGGAGAGCCTCAGGGTGAGCCTTCCTCTGCCCAAGGAGGGCAGAGTCTTCACTGGAGGTGACAGTCAGTAGGGATGAGGGGCCAGGAGAGCCCCGCCACTCTGACCCTAGGTGTGGCCCTGCCCTGCGCCAGCCGTCTGACTTTCACTTCTCCCTGCTGCAGCTTCCCAACAGCAGGTTGGGCCAGACTTCAGTGGTTTTCAAAGTTTGCTTTGTGACAGAGAAACTCCTTTCTTCAAAGAAACTCTTCTAGGAAGGAAGTTAACATGTCAAGGGTCAGCAGCAAGCAGGCGTGCCGCTGGCAAAGATGGGAAAGGGGCCCTGGAGCTCTGCCCAACCTGCCCTCCTGCTCCCCGCCAGCCCACCTCCAGCCTTCAGCAGTCAGTCACAGGGCCTGAACAGCCCTGAGCTGTGGGCTGGGGTGCTGCACACAAGCGGGAGAGAGGCCCAACCCAGCATGACCACAGGCAGCGGCCCCAGACTGGCTGCTCCTATCTCTCCGGCAGCTTCCTCCTCAGTAGCCATGAGTGACAGAGCCCATGCCGTGCCAGCCCCATGGTCGTTTTAAGGCTTGGATGTTTGGAATGGCTCCAAGTGCCTCGAGAAAAACAAAACAGAAGATCTGCTTTAACTGGAACACCTCTATGGCTTGGGGAGTGCCCTGGCACACCTGTGCAAAGCCTGGCACCTTTCCCTCTGCTGAGTCCTCCCCACGCCACAGTAGCCACAGCAGTTGCTGCAACACAGCCCTGCTCATAGGTCTGTTTGAGTTTACACTAGAGGAAAGGCCACGTGGGAGTAAGGCCTTGCTGTCTAGTCCATCCACAAATAGGAGCCCTATGAATCAGACAGTGATACTTTTGACTACGGGTCCTAAAGCTCAGCTGGCTGTGAAACAAAACATGAAGGTTTTTTTACACCTGAAACAGAAAGAGTGCAGGAGCAGCTGTTGGTAGTAACGTCAGTCACGTTACGTTGGGTTGGTGTCTCTGTGACACTGTTGACCTTTTCTTCATGCTTGCAAGTTGGTGGCTATTGCTACAGCCATCTTGTCCACATTCAGGACGAGAGGAAGGTGTGAAGGGGTGGCATAAGCTTAGCCCAGCAAAGCAAAAGCACTCCCAGAGAGTTGCCAACAGACTTTGGTTAACATCTCCTTGGCCAGGGTCACATGGCCACCTTCAGCTGCAATGGGGTGCTGGGAAAGAAAGAATTTCACTTCCTCCCCTTTCTGTAGTTGAGAAGAGAGAAATGCTGAGTCTGGGTGTCAAGTTAGTCCACAGTACCTGCCATGGCCTTGGCGCCATCAACTGAGCTTGACAATGCCTTTGTGTGTTAAGTTCCCAAAGGTTCAGACAAGGAGAAGACTAGTAAGAGAAGTTAACAGAGGGGAAGCAGGGAGAAAGGAGAAGAGGCGGGGGCGGCGAGGAGGGGAGCAGGAACCGTTGTCTGAGGCCGTCTGTGTACCAGGTCCCACACAAACAACATGGGGGAACTGAGGCTTGGTGTCAGGGAGCTCAGGAAGCTCGTTGGAAGTCACAGAGTGAGTGGGAGGGAGAGCCGTGTTCCCTCCCATGTTAATGCTGTTATTTCCCAAGGGATGGGCGGGGGAGGTAGTGGGGAGAAGGGAAGGGAAAAAGGAAGTGATGATGAGGGTAGGGCCAGGCCGAGGGCCCTGCAGCAAGCAGCCTCATGAGTGCTGGCCCAGGTCTGCTTATCTCGCCACCACAGTCCTTCACCAGGGTTAGGCCCCGGCACACAGTAGGGTCTCAATAAATGTTTGCTGACCAATGTCTCTATCATTAATTACTTATCTTTCATATCAACATCATCATTAACAATAGCTAGGCTTTGGGCAGGTGTTCTACACCAGGCATCAGTCCACACCCAGCAGGCTTCCCTGCGGTTAAGCCTCATAGCAGGCAGCCTTCAGAAACAAGCTTCTGTTACTGTGCCCCCATTTCAGAGATGAAAAAACTGAGGCATGGAGAAGTCGCCTTCCTGAAATCACACTGAGGAAGGGCCTGAATGCAAACAAAGTCCATCCCCTACTCCTGTGCTCCACCCCTACCCTAACAGCTGACTCAGCTACCAGAAAGGCCTCTGTGCACCAGCTCTGGCCCCAAAGCCTTGGCTGCCACATACCACCCCCGCACACACACCCACAGCTCTGTCATGGAGGGACTTAGGGCTGAAATGGGAAGCGCCACCTGTGCCAGTTTCAGAGGGACCCCCCTGCTCCTCCGGTCACCTGCTGAGGAGCAGCCAGTGTTGCAACCCAGCAGAGCCCCAGGCTCAGCTGCTTTCGGGGGGTGCATGGAGAAGCCCACCGTGGAGCAGCCCTAGCCCATTCCCAGCTCCCAGCCCAGGGAAGCCTCCACTCACCCAGCCCCAGACTCCCCCTGGAGGGCTCCTCTCTCTGCTCTGCTGGAGGTGGGTGAAGCACAGCAACCTGCAGTCCAGCTCAGGGGTCCCACCTGGGATCCACCACGTGCTCTGGAGATCAGTGCACCCTGCTTCAAACCCCAGCATGGCCACTAACTTTTGGTTCTGTGACTGTGAGCATGTCCCCTGGTCTCTGAGCTGTTGGTGACTGGATGTGTCATTTAATCTTCCTCCCAGAGCCCCCACTCTTCGTGTGCAAAGTGGCAATTAATATCACCCTTGTTGTTTGGCTGGTTAAATAAGGTCACATAGCCTAGCACCCAGGACAGTGCCCAATGTTGTGTGGGTCATGGTAATTGATTACATTGACCTCGGTCATAGTAACTGGCCTTAGCTTTTTTTCCCCTTTTTCAAATTTAATGGAAGTTTAACACACATACAGAAAAGAGCACGCATATCATTAAGTGGATGGCTTAATAAATTTTTACAAACAGAATCTACCTGTTGTGACCAGTTCTCACATCAAGAAACAGAACTTGGTCAGCACCCCAAAGACTCTTTATGTCTCCTTCTGGTCACTAACCCCCAGCAAGGGTGACCACTCTCCTGACCTCTAATAGTACAGATTGCTTTTTTTTCTTTTTTTATTCATTTGGCTGCTTCAAGTCTCGGTTGTGGCATGTGGGATTTTCATTATGTCAGGCGGGATCTTTCATTGTGATGCATGGACTCTCTAGTTGCAACGTGCAGGCTTAGTTGCTCTGCGGCATGTGGGATCTTAGTTCCCCAACTAGGGATTGAACCCAAGTCCCCTGCGTTGCAAGGTGGATTTTTAACCACTGGACCACCAGGGTAGTCCCTAGCACAGATTGCTTTTACCTATTCTAAAACTTGATATAAATAAAATCCTACGGTGTATACTCTTTTGCCCACAAGCATGAGTTTGCGAGGGTCCTCATATTGGGTCCTACACCACTAGTTTGTTCCTTCCCATTGCTGAGCAGTACTCCACAGTACATGTACCACCCTCATCCGTTCTCCATGGATACTTGGTAGTTTCCGGGCCAGGGCTGCTGTGAATAGTGCTGCTATGACCATTCCAGTGTGTGTTCTTTAAGGACCATCTGAACTCATTTTTGTTGCGTGCATATTTAGGAACGGTAGTACCATTGGGACTGGCCTTGGCTCTTTGGCCGAGCCTCTCCAGAGGTGCTATGACAGAAAGGAGAAGAGGTAGATTGCCCCTCTCTGGGGAGCTGTGAAGTGTGGTCTGCGTTAAGGGGGAAGTGCGCTTAACTCGGAACTCTGTTGCAGACCTCAGGGCTGTGCTGGACAGAGGGCAGGACGGGGTCCTGAGCAATGCATTGGTGAGTCCCTACAGGACCCGATGCTACCAGGGACTCTGCCATCTAAAAGCCTGTCCCAACCCCTGAGGGCTCACGGTCCAGTTGGGGAAGATGTATAATGCAGGAAATGGGAAGGACCACAGTGCATTGTGACATAAAACTGACAGAGACCTGCCACCAGAGCCAGCTGGGTTGTCTGTGAGACTGCTGCTCTGAGTTCAGAGGGGCCTACATCTGGCAGGGGTGGAGGATGTCTTTGTTGATGACCCAAAGTATTTTTCTACCTAGTGAACACCCATGCATCCTTCAGTGCCCAACTTAAATGTCACCTCCTCAGTGGAGCCCTCCAGGATCCACTATGTCCTCACCTACTAGGTACTTCCTTCCTAGCGGGTCCTGCACCTGTCAAGTGCAAACTGAATACATACCCTGTGACTAGAAACTTTGTGGTCCTTTGTTTAAGTTCTCTCTCCTACTGGCCCGCAGGCTCCAAGTAGGCTGACCTGTGTTGTCCATTGTTGTGTCACCCATACTTATCATATGGTGCCTGGCATGTAGAGGGGCACTATACATATTTGTGGGGGAAAAAAAAACATGTCTGGAAGCGTGCTTGATCAAAGGCTTAGAGGGGATCACACATGGGCAATTGAGGGGCAGAAGAGGTGAGTCTGTTGGACATAGAGTTCACAATTTGAAACAAAAGGCTCTAAGGCCAGCAGGGCCGTGGAAGCCCTTAAAACACGAGGCCAGAGAGCTCTGATCTGAGTCTGCCAGCAATGGGAAGCCACTGAAGGTGTGGAGTAGGAGAGTGTCACGAGCGGAGATTAGTTGATGGCATTCTAAAACAACATATTTCTGAAAACGTAGCTGATGAAATTGTCCTTTTTACCTTTGTCGTGGTTGTTAGGAAACTGTATTTTGACAAGTCAGACTCTCAGTTCTGTGCATCATGGGAAATTTATCTGAATAGGGAAGGTGTGCGGAAACAGTATGGGACAGCTTCTCCTGGATTTCCACAAAGGTGTCAAACCGACTGTGAGCTGGCAGCCAGCTGGGCAAAAATCAGCTCATGTGAGGAATAAACGGACAAGCCGAGTTACTACCCAGGTATTCTGAATCCAGGCATGGGTAAAGTCTGGAGCTTCTAGCCCCGCTTCTCTTCCTGCTGGAATGCCCTCTCCACTGGCCACCTGTCACATTCTTCCAGCCTTCTTTGGTTCAGAGTAGATGTCACCTCTTCCAGGTGTTAGTCACTCAGTTGTATCCCATTCCTTTGCAACCCCATGGACTAGAGCCCATCAGGCTCCTCTGTCCATGGGATTCTCCAGGCAAGAATACTGGAGTGGGTTGCCATGCTCTTCTTCAGGGGATCTTCCTGACCCAGGGATTGAATCCAGGTCTCCCACATTGCAGGCAGATTCATTTGAGCTACCCAGGAACCACCCGCTAACAGCCCCTTAATCAGAAACACCTCCCCTGTGTCAAAACTGTGCTGCACCTAGAGCACCATCTGCTGAGGGAAGGGATTAATTCTCTCTGTTATGCTGGGTCAGGGACAGTTCATGGTGGGCGTAGAGGTGAGTGCTGGTTCTACCAGATATTAAAATATTTTCCAGAGCTATGCTGTCGAGACAGGAATAGACAGATCAATAGAACAGGCAATTCCCAAAATAATGGGAAATTAGCATTCTATAAACATGGTGCTTCCAGTCAGTGGGTGAAGATGAGTTATTTAAAAGATGGTATTGGGACAATTTGGATAGCCATTAAAAAACAGAATAAGCTAGAGCTTCGCCATACTTCTTTATTTTTAAATTGGAGTATAATTGCTTTACAATGTTGTGTTAGTTTCTGCTATACAACAACCAACAACGTCAGCTGTATGTATACTCCCTCCCTCTCCCCAATCCCACTTCTCTAGGTTATCAGAGAGCACTGCGTTGGGTTCCCTGTGCTATTCAGCAGCTTTCCACTAGCTAGCTATTTTATACACGGTAGTGTACGTATATCAATACTGCTCTCTCAATTCGTCTCACCCTCCTTTGCCCCTGCTGTGTCCACAAGTCCATTCCCCACGTTTGAGTCTCTATTCCTGCCCTGCAAGTAGATTCACCTATACCACTTTTCTAGATTGCACATATAAGCATTAATATATGATATTTTTCTCTTTCTGACTTCCTTCACTCTGTGTGACAGACTCTAGGTTCATCCACATCACTACATATTACTCAATTTTGTTCCTTTTTATGGCTGAGTAATATTCTATTATGTATGTGTACTACATCTTCTTTTTATCCATTCATCTGTCAGTGGACATCAAGGTCTCTTTCATGTCCTGGCTATTATAAATAGTGCTGCAATGAACGTTGGGGTACATGGGCCTTTTTGAATTAGGATTTTCTCAGTTTCCCTCACTGCTTATATGGAGATAAATTACAGATAGAATAAAGATTTAACTCTAATGAAGCTATAAATGCTCTAGAAGAAAATATGGGTGAAATACATTTATAATCTTAGAGTGGAAAAAAAAAAAACCCTTTGTTTTGACCTGAAATCCTAAAGCCCTAAGGGAAAAAAAAAACTAACTGGATGATATAAAAATGTAAAATTTTCATATGGCAAAAAATCACATTGTAAACAAAATAAAGATAACAAAAGGAAAACATATTTTCAAATTTTATAACAAAAGATTAATATCCTTCCTTTCTAAACAGTTCTTACAAAAAATAAAAGACCACAACCCAGTAAAGAGCAAAGAATATGAATAGATTGTTTAAAAAAAAGAATTACACGTGACCAGTAAACACACAATATGCATAAATATAGGCTCCCATTCCCAAATGGAGGGCAAAGAGAGACACTATTCTTCACTTCTCAGATTGGCAAAGATGAAAGAGATTGCTAGTACCAAGCGCTGACAAGTGTGTAGTGAAATGAGAACTGCCAGGTGCTACTGGCGGCTGAGGAAACTGGTACAACAGCATCTGTGAAGAGGGTGCTGAGCAGCACTGTGAAAAGTAGCCTCTGATGCTGCCGATAAAAGCTACTACTTAACCAGTACTCCCTCTGGGGGAAGGAGCAAGCTTGTATTTTATGACCTAACCTCAGAAGTCATAGACCCTCTATTCCATTGCCCTATCCATTGTGCCAGGGGACCCAGGTGTGATACTTGGAGGGGAGGCTCATCTGGGGACAGCTGGGAGGCTGGCAGTTTCTAATGTCAAAGGGGAAATTTTGGTGTCAAATACATTAAAAACACTATTTTATTATCCACTTTGTAGATGAGGAAACCGGTGCCCCAGGACACTTGTTTGGTGTCACACTTGTTTAGCCATTTGACTAAACTCTTTCTAGTCCACCTCCTTCATGGTCACCCCAAAACCACTCCTGATACATAATAAGATATAATCTAATCTCCTTTGATCTCATAATTTAGACTGCACGACTTTCTCACTCTTAGAATAAAAGTCCCACACCTCACGGTAGTGACCAAGGCTCTGAGTGCTGGGTGCCCTCTGAGTGCCCTCTCCCCCTCCCTCCTCCCAGCCTCCCCCTTGCTCTTACCAAGTCCCTTCCCACCTCAGGGCCTATGCACCAGCTGTTTTCCTCTACCTGCAAGACTGTGCCCCCAAGTCTTCACCCGGGTGTCAGCTTCCACCATCCCAGGGTCAGGGCCCATGTGGGCTTTCTCAAACTGAGAGGGGCTTCCTTGACCACTCAGCCCAGAGCCCACCTTGTCTCCCCTGTGTGCCCTCCACCCCCACCCCCTCATCCTCTGCTTCTCCTTCACCCCATCACCACCTCATCCCATGTCTCCAGGATCCAACCGGAGTCAACAAACTTCACATTCCGTTGTTATTTCTCTTTAGTCTCGTGATTGAGAACTGTCAGCCTGATGACAATGAATCTTTGAGGAATCTGGGACACTTGGGGAGAGTCTTTCAGTATTTCTTGTCGGGTTATCTCTTCATGATCAGATTCAGGTTAAGCATTTTGCCCGGGAGGACTTGACATGGGGAGAACTCAGCACAGGTGATGCTATGTTCTCACTGCATCCCTTCAGGAGGTGAGCACATTGTTTCAGGGGGGCTCCACTTCAGGGTCTGCTCATTTGATCACTTAGTTGGGGAGTGTCTGCCAACCTTGCCATGGTGCAGATACATGTCTTTTATCATGATAAGTAATTTGCAGGGAAAAGCATTTTTGAATGCACTGAGATGCTTGAATAGTATCTACTCTGGTCACAATAAGATCCCGTTATTCCTAATCACGAACCACCGGTTCCCATGGTCAGGTCCCTGCTCCTGGAGCATGCTCATTTCATATGGGAATCTGCCTGGAGGGGTTTGCTGCTTAAGAAGCTCCACAGAGCAAATGCCGCCATTTACAAAGGCACCCACTGTATGTAGAGCCTGGAGGGGATGTGAACGCAGCACTGCACCCTTAAGCAGACGTGAGTAGCCTTTCTCTGTTGTGGTCTCTCACCAGACTGGGGCTGGAGGAAGAGACACATCACTGGGAGAATTAGTGGTCAAGAAACTAGGTCATGCCATTCCTCATTGGGTCCCATGCTGTGGCCACTTTAAGGAGATGCGCAAAGACGCTGAAAACAACCTACACAAGGTTACTCAAGGAGTAGGCAGCTCCTGCAGGAATTAGAGAGCCAGGAGATTTCTGCAGGCTTCAGCACACAGGAAAACTCCCCTAATTCGCAGTGCTGCTGAACAGCCAGGCTTCTCCAGGGCCCCCAGCCACTTCCTGTGGGTCGAGTGGGGCTGGGGCTGTTTTATCTCAGGGATGGTAAATGAGTTCACATTTCATGCCTAGAGAAAATCACTGCTCTGCCCTTCTGGGCGGCACTAGCTCTCTTATTTGTCAGAGAAGAGGTGGGTTATCTGGGTTCAATTCCGCCTTTGAACACCAGTTGGATCTGGGTTTATATTTCAAGCCCAGATGTCCACCATTGCTGTGAAATCATGACTCAGGCCAGGAGAAGTCAAAGGTCTCCAGAAATGTGGGGGGAAGAGATGGGAAATCCTGGGCTTGAATTATGTCATTTGCAGAGTGAGGAAGGGCAGTTCCCGTGTTGGAAACAGCCACATTTCCATGTATGAATTCAAGAGTCATGGCCACTAGTTAATTCTAAAAATCATTATCGGTGTGTGGATGTTCAGGCAGTGAAGTTTCCAAACTGTCTCCCACCTCAGAGGAGGGGACGTAAAGATCTCATGGAGAAAAGAGGGAAGAGAGAACTGGTTTGAAAACACATTTGGTTTTAGGGATGAAAGGTGCTAATGAGTAACATGCTTAGAGCCTCTTTTAAAAATAAAATGTGGGTCTTATATTGACAGTGAAATCTTTACCGTGTGCAGAAGGAAGTCTGTGTGCTGTTAATTCGATGTGTTGTCATCTTTTTATTTTTCTAATGGGTGAATTCTGAGCCCTGAACCTGTGATATTGTATTTCCAACTCGTACCTGTAGAGGGAGCCTTGTTTACCTCGGATTTTTCACAATGCAAAGCTTTCAGTGGAAGAAAGAAAAAGGCTTTTTACAGAAAAAAAAAAAAAAAGTTGGAGGGTTAAAGGCAGTCTGTTTCAAAATTGCAAACAATCCCGCTGGCTGTCTCGTTTTCTCTTCTTCGCTGGTTTCCCTGTGAATGAATTGTAGCGTAAAGTCAGTAGAAATTGCCCTTCCTCTTTAGATGCGGCCAGAGGAATCAGGAGATGGGATCGTTACTGGTGGGGTTTTTTGTTTTTTGTTTTTTTCCATTTCCTCACAGAATTCCACGAGGGCAGCTCTCCAACCCCGTTTAAACACAGGGTTTTTCTGAAGGCTGACCTGTTGGAGGGTGTGGATTTGGGGAGGGGGAGTCTGTCCCGGACCCGTCCTCTTTGTCGGGATCTAATCCTGCTTTGGGGGGTCTAATTCTGCTATTGCGGTACGAGCGCGCTATGTTCCAGGCTGAGTCTGAGGCTGCTCAGAGGTCCGGGGTCCCACACCCCCGCGACGACCGGTGCGGTCTTCTCCTGCACCCAAGGTGGACAAGGACCGTCTGCGCGCGGCACCGCATCTCTGATCCGCGCGGGTCTTCCCCCTACTGCGATGCTGTGTCTGGACCGCGCGCTCCCGGGTCTGGGATGGAGCAGCATTCTTGATGTTATTCTGTTACTTTACAACTGTATCCTGCGCGTCTTCAGGAGCCCGCGCTGTGTGGTTTAGGGAAGCACAATGACCGGCGGGGGGGGAGCGGGGACGGACCCGGGAGCAGGCTGGCGGCGGGCGCTGGAGATGGTGGAAATGTTTGGGTCGTACAGGTGCGCGCAGCCGGACTCCGAGGCGCCCGCCAGTAGGGAAGGGGAGCAGGGGAGGGTGGAAACTAAGTGGTGGGAAAGAGACAAAGGAAGAGTGAAGAAGCGAGATGGTGCGGAATAGTGGAGGGGGATGGGAGGGGGCTGCGAGTGGGCAGCAATGCCGAGGAGCCCGAGCTTGAACTTGATCGAGGAAATGTGGGGGCCCAGAGGCTGGGGGGGGGGGGGTGTGCGCAGCACAGAGCCGACCACGTGCCTGTCTTTCCCAGACCAGGGGCTCGCTCTGAACGCCGGGGCGCCCAGCCCTCTGGCCCAGCAGCCCCGCCCAGCGAGGACCCGCGTCTCCTGGGACGCGTAGGGTTCGAGGGCTGCCCGAAGGCCCAGGGTGCCGAGAGTTCCTAAAGGTGCCTGAGTCACTTTCTTTGGGTCAAGTCTCTCCTCGTCTGGCCTGAACGCGGATAGCCGACCGCCCCCCCCCCCCCCCGCCAACCCTCCCCCTGGACTCGAAGACTGGGTCCTCCGGGAGCAAGGGGCGGGCACAGACCCCACCGCCTTCTTTCCCGGGCTCCGTCCCCAGCAAGAATCTTCCTCCAAGCGCTTCCCCCTTAAGGGCGCTCACCCTCGGGAGCGCTCGGCGGCGCGTCCAGCTCGCCCTCCTCCCTCCCCCTACCTGGCCCAGCACCCTCTCCTTCCTCCTCCTCCCCTCCCCTCCCTCCTTTCTCCTCTCTCCCGGTGCCTCCTGCTCCTCTCTCCCCCTTCCCCCCCCGCCCGGGCCCACTCTTCCCGCCCGCCCCCCCACCTCCTCGGGCTGCTCCTCCTCCTCCCCCAGCGTCAGCCCTCCGTGCGTTCCCCTCCCCCCCCGGCCCCCGCCCCGTGCCGGGTCCCGCCCCCCCCCCTCCGCCTCCCCGTGCCCGGTGCCCCCCCTCCCCCTTCCTCCCTCCCGGCCGCGCGCGCGCCGCCGCCGCCGCCGCCGCCGCCGCCGCCGCTCGCCTGGGCCCTCCCCCCGGCCACCCCCGCCCCCGGGCCGGGCAGTGACGCGCCGCGGCGGTGCCAGCCCCTCTCCCCGGCGCCCGCGGCGGCAGCAGCAGCAGCAGCTGGAGCTGGAGGGCTGTCACCGCCGCCCGCCCCGCTCACTCGCCGAGCCCGACCGCCCGTCTCCGCCTCGCCTCCCGCCCAGGTACGGAGTCCGGCCCAGATCCCCGCGATCGGGCCGTTTCCGGGCCCCCGGGCCGCCGCCCCCCTTCTCCCGCCGCTGCCGCCGGCCGTTGAGCTGCGGTTAGGGGAGCGGGAGACTGGGGGGGTTCCGGGGAGGGGGACGCGGGGGAGCTTCCTGCACCGCGGCTGAGGAGGGGGGCGCGCGGAAGCGGCTGCGCCCTGGGCGGAGTGGGCTCGGGCGGGGGGGCGGAGGAGTGAGACCGAGTGGGGTGGGGGCGGTGAAGCCTGCACTCCCGGGGCCGCGGGGCTGTCGAGAGGGGCGCCCGACCCCGAGTGCGGGGGGCTACCGGGCGCACCCCACTCCCGGGCCGTGCGCGCCGCCGGTCCTGGGGGGCGGTGATTGTGTGCGCCGCGCCGCGGTATTGTGCGGCGGCCGCACGGTTTGCAGCGGGCTCGGCACCGCGTCCCGGGGAGGCAGGCATTCGCAGGCGGCGGGGTGGGGGCCGGGCTCGAGTGGCCGCCGCCGAGGCCGTAGCGAGAAGGGAAGTGGACTGTTTGGAGATGTGAGGACGGGAAGCGTTGAGTGGCAGGGAGGGGCTCCCTGCCTCGGCGCGGGGAGTTGAGACGGGGTTTGCAGAGTTGAGCCCACTTCAGCAGACCCCCGCCCCTCCCTGGACCAGACTGGTACCCCTGTCAAGTGGAGGATCGGAGCAGAAGCTAGGGGTGTCGGCGGCCCCTGTCTTAGGGGCATTCCTTACGGACCGGGGCGCATGGGTCGGGGGCAGCTGGCCAGAGCCTGGGCGCGCGCCCGGGTTAAGTTGGATTTACACCTCCGTCCGCCGCTCTCCGCTTCTCCGAGGCTGGACACTTTTTCGGGCGGCGGGGGCGGGGGGAGTGCAGTTCGCGTTTTTATTCCAGCCGCTCCGATTCAGAAGTGACCCCCACCCCCTACTCTCACCTGGAGCAGTGTTTGCCTGAGTCCAGTGGCCCCTAGCGGGCCGCGCTTCCTGGGGGAAGTTCTCATTAAGCCTTGCTAATTAGCATTATTCCTGGAGAAAGGTTAAGGTTAGACCGTCCTTTTCCTTATCGGGAGGCCCACCCCCTTCCTCCCCATTCCCTTCTTCCTCCCTCCCCAAGAGCACAAAAGCACAAAAAGAAAGTGTGAAGAGGCCCAGATCAATGGAGAAGCCACAAACCCATTAATTCAAATGGAACCTTTTTCCCCCTCTAAAACATTGATTTTTCTTTCTGTCCGCTCTGAGGGAAGATTAATAACCTCCTGATTTCACCTGAAATGGTGTTTGGACTCTGTGATTTCCTCCTCTTTCTGAGAAGGATTGTGGCTTGAAATAGATTCTCCCTTGAGATAAAGCCCTACTTATCCCAGAATGAGCTGGAAACCCCAGCCTGGGCCCCTGTCCTACCAGGGAGAGGGTTGTGGGGCTCTCACAATTCCTCCAGAGAGAGTCATGAGCAGGGGCCCCTTCTTGCCTTCCCCTAGCTTCTGGGCTTCAGGTTGTTCTGGGAGAACGACCCATATAGGGCCCAAGCCCCAGAGATGGTTTAGCCGGGAGGTAGTGAATTACCCCTACATTGGAAACCCATTATGGCCTAAATTCGTAGGTGAATACTATAGAGCTTAATTCAATCCCATTTCAAGGTGGGCTTCTTTTTCAGAGTGGGGGTTGGAGACAGCACCACCCCCCCTCTCACATCCACTGCACCATGGCTGGGTGCCAACACCCCATTCAGCACCATCCTGAGGAACAGCAGGAAACCAAGCACCCGGGGCCTTCCTCCCAGCTGGAAAGGCTGATCTGGGGGAACTTATGTGGCCTGAGTCACCCTGGGGCCATGTGGAGCCACACTGGCCCTGAGTTGCTCAAGAACTTTTTTTTTTTTGTCTTGTCTGGGTCCTTTTCTTGGAAGGAAACTCCTGCAGGGGATTAGTGCAGAGTGGTTTCTCCCGAGCCCTCTTTTCTGCTGGAAGAAACCTGTCTGCTGAAGCTCATCTCTCCAGCCTCCCTTTTAAAGAGACCCCTGTTCACGGCAGGGTCTAGGGTATCAATGAGGCCCTCGTGGTGAGGAGTGCTGGGAAAACAGCCAGTTGCCTTTGCTTGGGAAACAAAAGCCCGTTTTACACTCAATACACTAGTAGGAAGGTGTTGAAAATGCTCACCCCAGCATCCAGGCACCCATGACAGCAGAGACAACAGAGCATCCCTGTGTCGATGCAGACGTCTCTGACAAACCCTGTGCGTGTGTGCGTGTGTGTGTAAGAGAGAGGAAAACCTAACATGTGGTAGGTGATTGGCTGTGTCAGCCCTCCCCACTTCATGTTTCCCAGAAGAGCTTGTATGGCTAGGAAGCAGAGGAAGTTTGCTGGCAGGAAGGAGTGGAATTGAGTGGAGTGTCCCCAGGATCCTGGCGTCCTCCCTTGGTGGCCAGGTGAGCTTGGGACGAGAGATGACCTGCAGCCTTGGGACTCCCTAGCCCCCAGGAGCTGTGGCTCAAACCACCCTAAGATGTCATTTGTGCTGTTCCTTCCCAACTGGGTTTTGGAACCCTTGTTGCTTTGGATCCTGCGGTGGGGAGGGGGGGAGTTCGTCTTCCATTAATAAGCCATCTGATGAGCTGAAGTGGTTAAGTTGGGGTCAAATGCGGTTCAGTACCTCCTTGGCATGCTCAGAAGGCTGTGTGTGTAATGCTCGCTGACATGGAGACAGGCAGCGGAATTGCCTCCTGCTGAAGAATTTCCAGGGCCTGGGAGGGGCCTGCAGGTGTTCCAGAAGGAGGTGCTCACTTTGTCCACGCTGGTGTCTGCTGGTTTGGGGTAGAGCTGGTGCCAGGGCAGCTGTCTTGAGCCTGGTGGTCTTCCTGGCAAGAGCTTCAGCCTCTCATCAAACCTACCCCAAGGGGCTGGACAGAGAAGGGGTCTGTTTCCTGCCTGGCCCATTCCTGCCTCCCACCCCTCCTCTGAAACACACATACCCAAGGCTCCTGGTCAGGGCTTACTGCTCACAACGGCACTAAATTCGCAGCAAATCCTTCTCTCTTTCTCAAAGCAAGCAGTAGAGATAGAGTTACAGCTCTGAGGAGAGGCCTGGAAAATGTTGTGTGAGGCACACCCCAGGATCCCTGTCCTGGAGGATGCAAATGGCTCAACTTCAGAGGCACCAGGAACCCAGTTCCCGAGAAATTGACCCCAGTTGTAAAATAATCAGGTTACTGATAGCACCTGCCCCTGGTTACACGCCATGGATACAGGCGCGTTTCCACCATTTCCCCTCTGGTCTCCCATTTTCTCCTCCTCCTGGGCTGGGCAGCAGTTGGTGCTAGTTTGCCTGCAGAAGAGGAAGGGCCTCAGAACCTGGGTGGAGAGAAACTGAACCTGCCCGTGAATTCTGGACTGCAGATAAGAGCAGGGAGGGTCTGATCGGCTCCTCTCCTCCTGCCCAGAGTCAGGGCTCCCAGACTGGGGTGTGTCCCAGGAGCAGCCTTGGGTGCTGTCTTCCTGCCGCTGCCCCCCAGCCCCCCAGCTCTTGAGTTCCCTTTCCAGAAGGACAGTTGACCCGATCACCCTGTGACCCCCACAAGTGGCTCAGGTCCTTTGGCGCCAGATAAATGATGACCTTTTGTCAACAGGTGGGCAAGGCTGCAGCCTGCAGGGTGTCTGAAGCCAGAGCCAGGAGTCAAGCCGGGTCTAGGGAAAGGGGCCCCGGAAGTAATGGATTGTACACACTCCTTCATTTTTTAATGAAAGTTTCAATGAAGTTTGTTTACAGAAAGAGAAATTAGTAGACCGAGTTTCCTTGAGATTCCAGAGTGCCCCACTTGTGACCTCTGGGCCTGTTCTCCGTAACCCTCACCATCACCTCCTGCAGATCCCTCAGGCCCAGCTGTGGACACTCTGCTCATCGCTGACGGGCTCTGAATTGTGTGCTGGTAATTACCTGTGTCACTGGCCTGCTCCTTGAGCCTGGGCCTGGTGTGAGCCAGTGAGGTGACAGTCTGCAGGGGGCTCTGCTGTAGCAGATGGATGGCAAAGGGGGCTTGGGCAGCCTTCTCTCAACAGGTCTGCTCGAAGTGAGGGTGTGGAAGTTGATTTTGATTGGAACTTATAGTTGGGTGTGTTTTTTAAGTTAGGCATCATAAATTTGATTTCTTACTTAAAAATTTACTGTATCGGGAACTTCCCTGGTGGCCCAGTGGTTAAGACACTGCATTCCCAGTGCAGGGGGCCAGGGTTTCATTTCTGGTGGAGGAACTAGATCCCACATGGCACAGCTAAAGATCCAGCATGCCACAACTAAGACCACAACTAAGGCCAAATTAAAATAAATTAATTAAACAAAATTTCTGTGTCAGTGGTGTCAAAAGCTTAAATAGAACCATCACCCACAGAACAGGGATTCATGTGGCAAAACGCTGGGGGCTGTGGGCACACTCACTAGGGAGAGCTTGACAGTCAGTGGATAACTGGAGAGAGGGTGTTCCCCAGCCCCCTTCTCCTTCAGTGCTTACACATGGGTCAAAAGTTTTCTCTGTTCTTCCCTAAATAACAGGGCCCTGGAGGGAAGGAGCCCTGCTGTAGTCTCAGCACCCCTAACACAGCACCAGCACATAGTAGGTGGTCCATCAGTGCGCATCTATTCATTGATAAGAGTGGTCCAGGTGTGGGTGTAAATATAGCTTCATCTCCCGTGAATTTCCTTTGGGTCTCATCCTGAGACGCTTTGTTGTTAAGGAATCTGGTTCTTTCGACTGAAAGGAGGAAGTGCGGTGAGGCGGCCCCTCGGAGTGGTGGACTGTGATGTGGGTGCTGAGCACAGGCTGCCTGGGTTCAGTCTCATGAGCCCTGGGGCAGCTAAGGCAGGTCCAAGGAGGGGGCGGGTACCAGATCTGGAGAGAGGCCTGACTCGGGCGCCTGCTGTTCCTATTGGACAAGGAAAGCTCAGACAACCCTCGTCTCAGAGCCCCTCATGGATGGACACTGGGTGCTCTTCCTTATTGGGTGATGGCAATTCAGTGTAAAATGTAGCCCACCTCTGCCCAGTTTGGCCTGTCCGGGCAGGGAGACATGGAGGGGGGCCATTTGGGCGGACAGTTAAGTGATCTGAGCCAGAGAAACTTGAGGCTCTGCATGGGGGCGCCTGGCAGCTGCAGGCAGGGAATGCCGCACGGCAGCATGCTGCCACCCGCCTGCCAGCCAGGGTCCAGGTTTCATATGGTCTCCATTCAGGAACCGTGTGTAACAGGACCAAGCCCCCGCTTGTCAGGCTGATGCCACATCCTCGTTAAACCCCATTGTCATGCCAGGCAACTCAGCCAATTTGACTGGTCTCACTGGCTTTGTCCAGAGAGCATAGAGCCCGCTCCCCACTCTTGGAAGGACTTAAGACTGTCTAGGGGGAGAGAGGGCAGAGAGCCACCATGCTGGCCGCTGCAGCTGAGTTCTCTGCTGCCCAACTGCCGGGCTGATGGTACAGACAGGCAGGCGGTGTGAGGCAAGGCGTGATGGAGCCTGAGCTGGACTTGATGCAGAAGGGGGACGTGCGTTTGGAGTTTGGGTTCTGAGGTGCCGCAGCCCCGTGGGCATTCCAGGTGAGGGGCTGGGAAGGAAGCGAGCGTCTGGGCCTTCAGGACTCTGGCTCTGCCACTTGTTAGGTCATGACCTTGGGCTAGTGCCTTCACCCCTTGGAGCTTCAGCTTCCTTATCTGTAGAATGGGGCTGATAACTGCGTGCACCCAGTGGGCCTGTGATGCACTTGGCAACTGATAAACCATGGCTTCCATCGTTGTTATTTTAAACTGTGGCTGAGTGGGGCTAGAGTGGGGTTCAGCACTGCTCCCAGCGGTTCTGACTTTTCCTTGCTCCTTGATGAAGAAAACCTGTGTGTTTCTCTGAGGGGAAGATGCCCACCCGGGATGATGTGCCCCTTAGGAGACACTCCCGAATGGCTTCACTGCCCACGCAGCTCACCCATCTCCTAGTTACAGTGGCTTCCTGACTGCCTGCTGGAACCCTCCAGCGTGTGCCAGTCCAAGGGGCGCTCCCCACCGCCTGTCACAACCTCCCTCACTTCTGCAAGCCTCTCCTCTGATTGTTCCTGACTTGCGAGGCCCTTCTTGGCCACTCTGGCAAACACAGTCAGTCCTGCAGGTCCCTCACCCTTCTTGTCCTGCTTCATTCTTTATTGTGTGGCCCTAACACTCCCGATATTATGAGTTTTTCTGCTGATGGTCTCTCTCCCCCGTTGTCCCTCTCCACAGTGAACACCAGGAAGGCTATGACTTGTCCACAGGTAAATTTTCCAGCATCTAAATGCAGGAGACCTGGGTTCGATCCCTGAGTTGGGAAGATCCCCTGGAGAAGGGAACGGCTACCCACTTCAGTATTCTGGCCTGGAGAATTCCATGGGGTCGCAAAGAGTCAGGCACAACTGAGCGACTTTCACATAGATGTTCGTTAAATAACTTGTTGAATGGATGGAGCATTTTGAGTGGGTGGTGCTTCCAGATGTTAATAGACTACTTGGTCCTTTAAGCCACAAGTGTTTCCACAAGAGCCAGGAGAAGGCCTTCCTGCTTCAGCCGGGACTTCAAGGTCCAGTGACCCCGGGACAGCCAGGAAGAAGCCAAAAGCCCACGCGAGGATGGCCCAGTTCCTGGCTCCCAGAACCTAGATGACCCTACCCCTCCGAGGGTCCTTCTCCCCAGCTTCTCATCGCCCCTCACCCTCCCGTCCCTGCCCAGTTAGCTCAGGGAGAGTCGTGTTGCCCTTTTTGCAGAGAGAACCCTTTGGACATGCGTGTGTCCTTCCAGGTGTGAGAATGCAGTCTGAGTGAGGGTGAGTGAGCGGGCTTTCACCCAGGGACGGCTGTGGGGGTGCGTTCTTGTGTATGAGGAAGAGGGAGCCTGTGGGAGGGAGGCAGGGCGGCTGTGTGTCGGCGGGGTGGGCCCCTAGGGCACACGTGGTCCCCGTGCCCCGAGGCTCTGTGTGAGCGGCGTGGGGACCCCTGAGCTGGGCAGAGCTGGCGTCCTCCTGATTCAGCCGCAGAGGGTACCCACTCCTCTGTGCTGCCCAGAAGCTATAAATTCCAGGAAACTCCCTGCCAGCCAGGCTGGTGGGGGAGGGCGTGGAGGAGCACCCACTGGTTCCCTAGCACTTGCAGAGCAGATGTGTCTGCCTCGGACAGCAGCCGAAGAAAGTTCAAACCCGAGTGTGTTTGCTTGCTGTAAAAGAGACCTCTGTGAGGGGCCCCTGGAGGGAGGCTTTGGGGGGGTGGTGCTCTGCCAGAGGTCCTTACTGGGGGCCCAGAGAGGCCATTGTATCTCGTCGGACAGGGGAGGGGAGGGGGCAAAGCCAGTGCTCCAGGGTGTGGGAGCTGCTGGGTCATCTTTCTTGCGTTTTACAGCCAGCTCCCAAACACAGTTGCTAGCTGCTGCTCCTGAAAGAGGCTGGGCCAGAAGGAGGTGGGGTCCCTTCCCACTGGAGGGCTGGGTGGAAGGGGCCCCGCCCCGGGGGTTCCCGGATGCCTGGCCCAGGGCTCACTGAAGCCAGCAAGGGGAGAGGAGGCAGGCGTGGTCCTCGCCTGCAGGCCCTCCGGCTGTTTGGAAGGCCCTGGCGGCCCCCCAGGCCCTTGAGCCGAACCCCCTTTGCGGTCTGATCCAAACCCTCGCCTGCCCCACCCCCTTCCTTCGCTATACTTCTGGGGCTGGCCTTTTCAGCTCTGGAAGCCGCCCAAGAGCATATCTTTGAAGCACAGCAAAGGTTAGGAAGGAGGAAGACAGAAATGTCCTCTGGGCTGGGGGAGTGGGAGAAAGGAATTCCATGCATGCTCCATGGGAGTTGGGCGGCCTGCGTGGTGGGGGCCGTCAGCCTGGCCTCGGCGGTGCCCGACGTGTCCTGCTGCCCACGTCTGCCCGCCTGGCCCTACGTGGAGTAAACCCTCCTCCCAAGGCTGTGGGCAGGGAGTGGGGAGCAGTGGCCCTTGTTTATGGCGCCTGCTTCAACCTTGGCTCACAAGGGTAAGAGCCAGGCCCTGCCACCCGCCCCTACAGGATGCGAGACCTCGTAATTGTCTTCAATTACAGCCAGCGCCGGCCCTCAGCTCCAGCTTCAGCTTCCGACAGGAACCAGAGCCCCAGCCACTTCCATGGGGGGTGGGGGGCAGGGGGAGAAATCCGCCCCCACTGCAAGGTTTGGGGGTGCCCTATGGCCACACTCCCAAACACCCTCGGGCCCTTGGGTTCACCCTGTATGCTGCCGAGGGGCTACAGAGAGCCTGTCCCTGTTGAACGCCCACCTTCTTTGTCCCTGATCAGGATGAAACTTCTGTGAGCAGTGAAGATTTTGATATGAACGACTCCACATGGATGTCAGCTGACCCACACCTGGCCTCCAGCCTGAGTCCCAGCCAGGACGAGAGGATGCGGAGCCCACAAAACCTCCACAGCCAAGAGGACGGTGAGTGTTCCTTCGTGGCCAGCAGGAGAAGGGTTGTGTCCGCGCCAGGAGCCTAGGAATCCCCAGGGGGTAGACTCTGGGCTGGAGCCTCCAGGGGTGGCCGAGGCTTAGGCTGACAGCGGCCCCCAGCGTTCTCAGTATCTCCATGGCCCCACTGCCCCAGCCCTTAGTTCCAGGGAGAGCAGTTGTTCCTCCCAAAGGTGAATGGCTCAGAGCTCTTTCGGGGATTGGCAGCCTGACCACATCCTGCCAGTTTGTCTGCTCTGATGCTCACGGGCTGGTGGATGTGGATTTCAAAGTTATCATGATTCAGGTCTGGGAAGGTTAACAGTGTGCCTGCCCCAGAACAGTTCAGCCACCCAATCATGAAAACAGGAGTTGGGCTTTGTGGCCCGGATGTGAGGCTCTGGGACAGGGTCCCTGCCTGTCCCTGGTGAGCGAGTGTGCTTGTCTGTTGTGTGCCCGCAGCCCCTCAGGTAGGCCGGCTGAGGAGCTGTCCAGATCTGCCCTGGCCCTGGCCGCCCCCCGCCACCCTCCAGGGCCAGCCTGGCAGCCTCCTCCAGCCTCCCTTGGAACAGAAGCACCTTCTTGGGGTGGGAGAGTTGTGGTCCGGGTCAGACCCCAGAGGTCTACTCCAGCACTCTTGCGTCGAGCCCCCCAAACTGGACCTACCTCAGTTAGACATGGTTGTGGGTGTGCAGTGGCACCTGTGGACAGAGTGTCCTGGGCTGGGCTCTGATTTTCTGGGAGGACATAAGATGGGTGGGGGAAGAACTGGAGAGAACTGGGGTGTAGAGCTGCAATTAGGACGGGTCGAAGGTCGGAGCCTGGAATGTGGGAGGGAAGGTGCAGGGTTAAAAAGGGGTGTAATGTTAACTCTGCGAAATAGGTTAGCCTTAAAGAGTAAATAAGGAGTAGGAGCCTTGCAGTTTGGGTCAAAGTTCGTCTCCATGGCGGAACCCGCGTGCCTGCCTCCCTGCAGCCTTCACAGGCCTGAAATCTGGCTTTGTCTGGGAGGAGACCCAGCACAGAGACAGCCAGGGTGGCCCATCTACGGGCTGGGAAGCCCTGGGTGTGGTTCTGTGCGGAATGGGGTGCAAGGCTGCTGCGAAAGAAAAGGCTTTTGTCCCTTGACGCCTCGGGAGTTCAGCACGACCCCCTCGTGCTGCCTTCCAGACCAGCACCGCCTTCCAGCGTTCCCACGGGTGGGGGGCCAGGGTGGGGGTACCACGTGCTGGGGTGGGGGGACTCTGGGGTGAGATGTGCCCAGCAGCTGGCCTCCCGCCTCATCTGAGCTGATTGAGGGCCACACCCAAGGGCCACACCAGCGAAGCTCAGCCCAAGGCTGTCGACAGTACCTTCACAAGAAGGATCCAGAGCATTTATTTATAGAAAGCCCTGAGTAGTAGGACTGAATGGCAGCCATAGTCCCCTAGCTCATCCTCAAAAATTCTTATGCTGTTATTGCTTACAGCCATCATTTGGGAGACTCATGTCTGTCAGAGACACTTTCCAGGGAGATCTGGTGATCTGGGGCCTCCAGCATCAGGTCCAGGGGAGGGGGGCAGGGTCACAGGGCTTCCTCAGCAGGGCTAATGGGATCAGTGTGTCCCCGCAGCTGGTCCCAGAGGAGCCAGGTGGGAGAGCCAAGCCAAGTGTCTTCATACATGTCCTCCCCCGCCCCCCTCCCCGCCCCCAGCTTCCCAGGTCCCTCCTGGCTGTGGGTGCTGGGGCCTAGGCTGACTGGCCT
This sequence comes from Okapia johnstoni, assembly GCA_024291935.2. Classification (NCBI taxonomy): domain Eukaryota; kingdom Metazoa; phylum Chordata; class Mammalia; order Artiodactyla; family Giraffidae; genus Okapia; species Okapia johnstoni. The sequence goes on along the minus strand of CM044324.1, from coordinate 51,240,078 downwards.
GCTGACAGGACGAGGGTGTTTATCAGGGCGGGCAGCCAGAGCTGGAGACAGGGAGGATGGTGTTGACCATGATACCATCAATTTAATTATTTCATCAGAGCCTGTGTCTGGAGGCTGTGGGTTGATGTGCCGGCCAGAGGCCAACCCATACCCAGCGCAGAGGGTCGCAGGCCCAGAGAGACCAGCTGACCTGGTCATCTCTGCTGCCCTTCTGGTCCTAGTTCTGGTGGTGACCGCCATGACTGTCCAAACCGGTGGGCTCCCAAGGGGTTTGGGCTGGGCACAGATCCGGCCTAGAGTCCTTGGCCAGCCCACCCAGCCCTCACGGAGGCACGCAGCCAGCCCCCTCTTTGAAGGTGCCTGCAGTGCAGACGTGAACTGGGAACCCGCTCTCATCAGTGAGTTGGTAGGAAACTATCAGGGTCCTCAGGATGTTCTCCTGTCCCCTGTTGTTAAGGAAGGATTGGTCAGGGACAGGCCAGGCAGGGGCTCTGTCTAAATCCAGCCACAGCCCTCCATGGTCTCCAGGTCTCCACTCCCTGCTCCTGTGCCTTGATCCAGAGGCTTCTCCAGCACACACCAACCCCCAGGGTGGCTTGGTGCTCAGTCTCTGGCCCTCAGCCCTCCGTGTCTGAGGCCCTCATTGTGAGCTCTGTAAAGGGTGGACCACGTGGATCCTGCTCTCTGCTGTGTCCCTGGTGACTCTGGTTGCATGCCTGGTGCATTATAGGGGCCTGCTGAATATCTGTTGCCCAAATGAGTAAAGGAATGAGCATTTATTGAGTGCCACCCCCCTCCCACCTCCCGCCCAGGCCAGAGGGGATAGAGGTCGGCTCCTTGTTGGGGCCAAGTCGGGTTCTTTGTTCCTGAGGATTTCTACCCTCCTCCCCAGCCTGAGCACTTGGGTCTTTTTCTTTTAGCCAGAAAATGTGGGGGCTCCCAGGGCTGTGCTCCCAGGGCTGTGTCAGGGAGCATCCCACCCCTGCTGGCCAGGAGTGCAGCCCAGAGCATTTCAAAAAACCAGGCAGTTTGCACAGGTTCACACCTGTTGGTGGATGTGTCAGGGCCCTTCTCTTCCACCACCTCCTCCACCTCCTCCTTTTTCAAATTTTAACCGAGGCAGATGGAGGCTGGGCCTTGGCGGGGCAGATCCCGTGGCTGGTGGAGGCCAGGAATGAATCAGGCCAGTTCTCACTCCTGGGGGCTTGTCTGCCGTTCACCTGGAGTGGCAGAGTGCTTGGTGGTGCTTTCATCCCCAAGCCTGCTACCACCCGCGAGGCCTCACATCACAGGGCTCTTTTATGGACCCCATTCCCAGCTTATTGACATCACAGCAGGGGTGCTTGGCTGGGGAACCCCAAAGTGCTTCCTTATCAGGGCGGAGCTGCTGTGGGTGAGCACATGGCTCTCACCCCAGCTTGGGAGGGAACTGCTGATCAGTGAGAGAACTGGGGCCATCTGGCCAGAGTTGGGGGGTGCCAAGGCTGCTCCCCTCCTCTTTCCTCTTTGGCAGGCACTGAGGCCATGTGTGAGGTTCCCCAGAAGATGGGCATGGGAGTCTGGGGACCAGAGGAGGCTGCCCCCTGGAAAATCAGAGCACTGCCTTCTTGGGCTGAGTGATCCAGGTTGTTCTCACCACAGCCTCCAGTCCATGTATAGCCAGGTCCCCTCAGACCGGCACTAAGCACCAGCTGAGGGTTTGGACTTTCTTTGGAGTCCGAACAGAACCCTGGTCTCATCATAGGTGCCTGGAAAAGCACTCTGACCCAGGGGCTGCATTTTAGGAGGTAGAGAGGAGGACAGTTGGAAAAAGCCTACTGTTGAGACCGTGTCCAGAGACGCTATGGTCGGGTGTTACTTAGGACTGAACAGCACATCTGTGTGTAGTTATGCCCCATCAGTGGGATCATGTGTTTGATGGCCATCTCTTCCTCAGATCCTGAGTAAGCACTCTGAGAGCCAGTTCTTTGGTGCCCAGCACAGTGCCTGGCACAGAGCAGGTGGGGGAGTGTCTGTTAAATGAGTAAGTGAACAGGGGTGCAGGCTGGGCAGGTGAGCCAGCGTCCCTGGACGTCAGAGGTGTGGCCAGGCCAGGGCCTTCTCCTTCTTCCATTTCCCCTTGATGTGCTTCATCAGGCCTCTCGCTCTGCCCCTTCCTGAGCGGAAAATGTGAAGCCTGGCCCCCAGAAGGGATGCGGGGGGTGGGGAGCGGACATTACTCACCTCCCAGGCAGACAGGAAGTCAGCACCAGGGCAGAACCGAGGGTCCTGCTTCTTTCTTCCTGCAGGGTCGTGACGGGGGTCGGGGTGGGGGTGCTGGGTAGGAGCTTCGGGGCCGCTGGGGGCCTCTTGTTAGTGCCTGTCAGATGAGAGGCCCTTCCAGTCTCAGGCCTCTGGGACCCACTGGACCTCAGCTTGCCTCCCCCTGGGGACATGGTGCCAGCACTTCCTGCCTGCACACTGGATGTCTGGAGCCTCCCCTCCAGGGCCCATCACCACGTCAGGACCGAGGCACTGAGTGTCCTGGCTTAAAACCTTGGTTCTTTCAGGACTCTCTACCGGGTCTGTCACGTGAATACTGAGCCCTGTGGCCCGGGAGGCTGATAACCCCTTCCTGGCTTTGTCCCTTCCTCTTGGAAGAGCCAGGAGGCAGGAGAGGGGCAGGCACTCAGAACAGGGGACCCCTGCCAGGTTGTAAGCTGTCTGAGGGCAGGAGATGTGTCTCTGAAAAAACATGTCTTTTCACATCTAATTACATTCACTGTAGAAAATAGAAAAAAAAAACAGGAGCAAAAAAAAAAAAAGCAATCAAAATTATCAGTGTTTGGGGCATATTTTTCTTTGTCTTTTCTGTGTATGTAATCAGTCTTATTTTCTTTATTTAAAAAAAAAAAAATGGAGGAGGGGTCACGTAGTGCTGGAGTCACCTTTTTTTCCCCTAGAAGTTGTCTTCGCCTCTCCCCTGCACTGATACTGCATTTTTAAAGGCGGTCCAATTATCCCAGTGATTGGAAGCCCCATTCCTGAGCCCACTCTTTGCTCAACTCTGTGCTGGTGGCAGTTGGCTGTGAGCTCAGAGCTGTGACTAGGCCTTTCCTACAGAGGGGGAGGTGACTTGGCCAGACCCCATGTGACCACAAGGGTGTCTCTGACCCCAGAGCCTGAGTCTGGACCACTCGTGGGGAAGGGTGTTCTAGCCCCTCTTTCTTGTTATCACAAACCGTGCAAGTAGCCTCAGGGCCAAGCGTTCTCTTCTGGGCTTTATCCCCAGCCCTTGGCTTAGAGCAGGTGCCCAGCAAACAGCTGTTAAGAAGCCCTTGGCAGAGCTGGGGGACCAGCAGAGGCGCCTCGGAGAAGGCCACAGTGTGATGTTCAGGCAAGTGTATAGCAGCCTAGGAAGCTTGGGCAGCATGTCAGGAGGAGGCTGGGAGGACAGGAAGATGCTGAATGCCAGGATAGGGGGTTTCCTGGGTCACGTGTCTCCAGAAGCTCCTGGTGACCCCAAGCTTCAGCCGGGAGAGAGGGCCTCAGCCAGTTGAGGGGCTGGCATTCGAGGGTTCCAGGAAGAACGAGAGAGATGAGGCTGCCTCTTGGGCCCGGGGTCTCAACCTGACACAGCTCCCTGCTGGCGACCCATGCCACCCTGCCAGGGCTCTCCTGAGCAGGTCCTGGCCTTCCCTGGTCCTGCAGTGCGGTCTGAAGCAAGTTGCTCATCTCTGATCCCTGGTTTCTGTCTGTCGTGTGCCCTGGGTGACTGCAGCCATTAATCCTGGTGATATCTCAGGAGCCCTTTGTGAGAGGCCCAAGGCTTCCTGCCTCCTGGCTCTTGCTGCCCTTGGATTGGGCCCTCCATTACCCAGAAATGCAAACTGGGCAGCGGGGGCGGTCACTGGGGGGGCAGGTGTGTGACTCGCTTGCCCAGGGCTCCGTATTTATGGCGATGCTGCCTCTCCTGTCCGTGCCGGCCAGGGGCCTCTCTCCCTGTCTTGTGCTCCTCCCTGGTGTCCACCGGGTGGGTCTGAGCGGGGAGTGTGCCCCAACCCCAGACACGCTGCCCCAGCCCAGACTCGGATCTGCCTCTGCTCCTACCTTGCTGTGCAGCCAATCACTCCCCCTCACAGGATGGCTGGTGAAGACCGGACGATGTGTGGACGGGGAAGGCTGGGTTGGATGGGGCTGGTGCAGGGGGTCCTGATGAAGAGCCAGAGGTGGGAGGCCATGGCTAGCTGGCACTCACAGGCTGAGGGGCTGGAGGTGGGTGAGGGGCCTCCCTTGAAAGACTGAGCTGTCCTTCTCACTTCCCCATCCTCTGGACCCTTCGCTGCCTCACCTGGTGCAATCCTGTCTCCTCATCCATCCAGGTCTTTCTCGATCCCGTCTGCCCACTGAGCCCTATGGGGTTCTGACCACAGCTTTCTTTACAAGCTCACTACCTGGGCGCTCACAGCTTGCTCTAGCATCTCCTGAGTTCCCATCCCACTCCCCACCCACATGTGCCAGGACTTGTGGGGGCACCTTACGTCTCCCAGGACCCTGCAGATCTCCTGGAATCTGCACACCCAGACCCGTCCCAAGCTCCCACGCTGGCGGCTGCAAGTTAGCACTGCTGTCCAAGGAGAAGGCACCTGGGCAGCAGCTTACCCCCTGGATGCCAGCCACTGTGGGCACTCAGGCTGCCCAGGAGTGTTCCCAGCCAGGGGTGGGAGCTGCTTGTTTGAGGGAACAGGCAAGAGGCTGTCCTGCGAGTGGGGTCAGGGCCAGGCCAGACAGTCTCAGAGGCAGTCACCCGCATTTGCCCCTGAGCTTCATCCACTTCACATGTTCTCTGCCCGTGGTGCCCACCCCAGCAGGGGCCCCAAACTTCATGGCCTGCTGCAGCCTGCTGCCAGTGGCCCTGACAGTCGTGGTTGGGCATCCTCCCTGGTAACTGTTGACATGTAGGGAAGGCTTTGACCGCTTTGCTCCAGCCTCTCTGGGATGGCTTCCTGCAGTGGGCTTTTAAATTGAGCATCCCTTCCCCCACACCTGTTGGTCTTGGTCCTGACCCCGCCTGTCTCAGGTGAGGCTGGAAGCTGTGTCTGGGCCTCATTCTCTGGCTACTGGTCACTTCCTCGCTCCTTCTAGATTAATAGCTCATAGCTCCTATTCAAGGCTCCAAATGTCCACACACCGGATAGAGAGGTGGTGGCGGTGGCCTCCTGCCCTTTACCCTCCCCTGCCAGGAGCGGAGAACCAGGACCCGAGCCCTTCTGGGGATTGGCTGTGGGCTGCCCCGCCAGTCCCGGGTCACGGGGAAGTGTCCATCATCAGCTGGGCTGCAGGCGGCTCAGACAATGCTGAGCTGTCCTGGCCTCTGGCCGCCACGGGGTAAGGGAGGCTGGGAGACAGCACTGAGAGATCCCTTTATCCCTGGAGCCGGCCAGGCCCGCACAGCCCCGGCCTCATGCAGCCTGCCAGGGTCTTAGGCCCTCACAGCCCCCCAGATGCCTGGTGAGGGCAGGACAAACTCCAGGCCCATAGGGGCGAATGAAGTTCACCTGCTAAGAAAGAGAAAGAGAGATCCCTCAGACACCTGGAAGATTCACCTAGGTCTGCTCAGCCATGGGAGTATCAGAGCCCTGCCCCCCTCCCCAGCCCAGGACCCATAGAGACCCAGCTGCCCACTGACTCTCTGTGGAGGCAGGCCGGCCGTACTGGAGAGGAGGCCAGGGAAGGGGTGTGCCCACAGGCATCACCACCCAAGCCTGTCCAAGGGTGACGTTCCCGGAAACCAGGAAGTAACCAGGGCTGCGTCGGCGTCATCACTCTGACCTAAGGACTGGGATGCACCGAACCCAGACTGGCTTCTGGGCAGGCTGGCAGAAGGCCTGCACACAAGCACGCAGGCTCCGGGGCCAGGGCCCTGTGACTCCTTCACACACAGTTGTCCGAAGTCGTTCAGTTTGCTCTCAGAACACATCATTTGTTGTGGGGTTGGGGCGAGGGGTGCAGAGGAGCTGCTCTCAGCTAGAGCTTAGCACACAGAATCAGCATTGAGTTCTCACTGCGCATGCTTGTCCTTGCAGGTGGGGCCAGGGAAACTTGGGCCTAGGAAGACATAGACCTAGGCAGTCCATACAGAGAGTGGTTCCCCCTGGGGTGCACTTGGCCAGTATTTACTGGGAAAGGAGGTGCAAAAGTGGGACAGGCGGGGGTGGAGGGCTGTCCTATAGTACAGTTGGGCAAGTCAAGGCCAAGAGAAGAAAGAGCGCTGGGTGAGGGGGTGCTTCGGGGCATCAGGCCACACTGGGGCCCGTCTGTGCCCTTCTGTTCACACTGTGTGATGGTGGGGACCTCCCCCTGGGGTCCTTTGGCCTTCCTGATGTCTGTTCTGGGGGAGGTGGGGTGCAAAGCAGGCACAATGAGTCTGCCCGGCGCCTGCCACATACTTGGCACCTGCCCCCACTGAAGGCGGCCCCCGACCCCAGTCCCCACTGCCAACCTTGCTCAGGCCACCTGCCCCAAGACCCCAACTCTCATCTGCAACTTGGACACCTCTCTAAGGACTGAGATCCCAGGGTCCCTGCACCGAGAGAAGTGATTTCAGGTTAGGGGGAACATCACAAAAATCGGGGTGTGCCCTAATGTGGGAGTCACAGACCACTATTGAAAAGGGTTCATGCAAACTGAGGTATACCACGTGTGTAAAATACACACAGAGTTTCAAAGACTTTGTATGAAAAAGGATGTAAAATATTTCAAATTTAACATAATATTACGTGTTGAAAAGATAATATTTGGGCTATATTGGGTTAAATAAAATAGATTATTAAAATTTACTCCACCTGTTTTATTTTCTTTTTACATTTTTTAATGTGGCTACTAGAAAATTAATAGTTCCTTATGTGGCTCACATTAAGTGTCTGTTGGACAGCGCCACTCTGGACTCTGAGGGCTTTAGGTGTTGACACCAGCTTAAGGAATGAGTCATAAAAGGTTGATCAGGAAGATGGATGCTGTGGAATAGAGGTGCTGGGTGGGGTTTAGGGGGCAAGAATGGAGGCCAGATGGAGAGCAGGACTGGGCCAGGCCTTTGGAACCACAGGGATGGAACAGGGTGGCATTCACGAGGGGCAGCTAGGGAGCAGTGGGGGTCAGAAGGCCAAACTGTGGGGCAGGTGCCCAATGTGTTCCCACCACCCAGGATGGGGGAGTCCTAGTGACACCATCTCACCCAACTCCTCAGTGTCCCACATTTGACCCCAGGGCCCTCCCCCTTCCTTCCGGGAGGAAGAGCAGGGTAGCCTGCCAGGAGCCTGGTGCTCCAGGGAACTATGCATCATGTAAACACGGCCCAGCCGCTGGCCTTTGTCAGAGCAGGCGGAGAGACCAGGCCTGGCAAGGCGCACCCCAAATTCAGAGCAGAGTTGGTGCCCCCACACTGCAGCCTGAAGCCACGTGGGTGGGGGGGCAAGGACTGGCTCTTCCAGACTCAGCCCGCCCACCTACCCCCTGCGCCCCCACCGCCGCTGGCTGGCTCCAGCACTCTTGCTTCCCCACCTCCTCCCCAGCTCATCTCTGGTGTGTGTGAATTATTGATGCTCCCTTCTCTCCCCTGCCTGGAAGCTGGCAGAGAAGGGAGGTGCTGCCTGCCTCGCCACACCTCTGGCCATAGCAGGCTGCCAGCACCCGGAACCCATGGGGCCATATGTATGTACGCCCTGGGACCATGGGTCAGCAGACCTTTGCACCCTTGCCCAGCCTTCCTTGGGAGGCAGCGAGGGTCGCCCCTGGGAGAGGGTGCCACTGGCTGTGGCCCCAGGGCCCGGTGTGGCAATTGGCGGCTCGCACAGAGCTGGGCTTGTGCGGGCTGCGGGGCGCTGGCGCCCACATAAGGGCATTGTTTGCTGAGGTAAAAGGGGTTTTTGTCTCCTTCTGGAGACTGGACAGAAGGAGGAACAATTTCCCCCATTCATCACTAATTCCCCCATTTGAATAGCAGCACATTGCCCCACGTTACATAGATGGGCACGCAGTCCTTCCCTGCCCGGAGGCATTCCGGGCCCAGGTGGTGGGCCCTGTGTCCTGCCCAGACCAGGAAGCTGCCCTTCACCGGAGCCCAGGTGGCCTGGTTTTGTGGAAATGCTCAGAAGGGGTGCATTCCCTCTGCTTCCCTGGTGTTCCGCGCCGCACTTGTCCCTGTCACTGTAGCCACAGGTTGGGGGTTGTCTTGCCCTGCTGGCGTGATTCTGGGCTCCGGCAGGCTGGCCATGGGTGGAGTGCCCACCCTGGAGGGGCCTCCTGCACAGCCACACAGGTCAGGACCAGGTGGAGACAAGAAGGTCACTTCCAGCTCCGCGTCATGTGCCTGGAGGCCTGCACCCCAGAAGGCCCAACTCCATCACTCCCGGTGCCCATGGGGCCAGCTGGGTTCTTTCACAGGGTCATAAAATGTCAGAGCCCAAGAGGGCGTCAGCGGCAACTCCCTAGACTGCAGATAAGAGGAGCCAGGGAGGCGGGCTGTGTCCAAGGTCAGAAGGCAGCAAGGCCCTGCACCTGTTACCCCAGCCCTGCTCCTTCAGGCACGGGTTTGGGTCCATGACTATGTCTCCCTTAAATCACGTTGTTTGGGGGGAGGGCTGGCAGGGAGGCAAGAGTTGCGAGTGGATCGGAACCCTGCTTGCCCCAGCCTGCGATGCTGATGTTTCTCCCTGTTCTTTCCCCAGACAGTGAGAGGCAGGTGTCTGGGCCTTGGCTGTGCCAGGATGCTGGAGGTGGGCCCTGCCGCTGGCCCCTCCTGGGGTTAGGGTGGCCCACGATGAGGAGAGAGCCCCCGGGGGGGAGGGCGGGACGGGGGAGGCTCCATTCCCTTGGGCCCTCCCAGGGGCAGGACCGTGGATTACTCAGAGTCCAGACCAGGCCCACATGATGCGACCTGCCTCCAGCCAGCTTTCGCAGTTAAGGAAATCATTGGGTCCTGTAACCAGAAGTCTAGGGCTTTCTTTGGCTTTAGGCACGGGTGGATTTTGGGGGGATTGGTCTGTGCCGGCCTGTCAGCCCTACTGGGGCTCCCTGCTGAGTGAGCTCTGCAACCCCTGGGCTGATGGAAGAGTATTTCTTCGTTTCTGCAGAAACCCCTGGACTTACTTCCGTGGGCCCATTGCGGATTGCTGTGATGGACTGTGCTGACCAGCCAAGCCTGGGGCACAGGCTCACCCTTGGGAGACGCGGGATGCCCTCACTAGAGGGAGAGGGCTGTGGTTTCTGGAGAGACAGGAACCACCTGGGGAAGCTGACAAGGGGGGCTGGGCACAGACCACAGACAGAACATGTGAGAAGGTGATAAATACTCTGGAAAACCGGGTAAAGGAGTCAGTGTGTCAGAGTGGGGGCAGGGAGGTCATACTGAGAAGGTGACCTTTCAGCAAAGCCCTGTATCCAGTGGGAAGGAACATGGAGTGTCCCGAGAAGAGGGGACAGTAAGTGCCAAGGCCAGGGCACAGCTGGATGGGGCGACATCTGGGGACGGGGTAGGGGGGGGCCTGCCAGGAGGGCCCAGCAGGAGGCCTGGGGAGGGTTTGGCTTCAGTTTGGGGTTTTGAACTCAGCCCAAGGGCTGCGACTGGATCATAGCCACTGCCAGGGTTGGCGAGGCGGGGGGCACTGACTGATAACACTTCACCCCCAGCAGCTCCTGAGCCCTGCTGGCCTTAGGGGGCTTCTGCATTTGCCCCCTGACCTTCTCAGCGTTGTTCTTGGAGGCTTCTTCCATGGGCTACTTCCAGAAACCCTACCCTGCCTCCCTCCTGCACAGCGCCCACTCTAGATCCCCCCTCCCCGGGGGGAGCTCCAGAGGAGGAAGGGGTTGCAGGGACAAGGATCAAGGACATGAAGCACCCAAGGCTCTCCCCAGAGCCCAGTGTCCTCTGGAGCCTTCTGTTTGGTTTCTTGCTCCTTAGAGGATGAGCCCCCAGGACAACGACCGCCCCCATCTTTCCGCTGCTGTGTCCCCAGTGCCTCACACAGGCCTCACACCCAGTAGGTGTTCGAGGAAGGGAGGGACGAGGGCAGGGTCAGTGTCTTCGAGGCCCTGTTCCTCTCCCACCTCCTTTCACCTGCCCACCTCAGATTTGGCACCAAGCTGGTCTCTGAAGGGCCCCCGGAAACCCACAGTCCAGTCTAGGAGAGTGTTCATTACAAAGTGAGAAGGCCTGGGGTCAGGGAACCAGTTTTGTTTGTTCTTTTTCTTCAGTACCTATTTGCTGTGTTGGGTATTGTGTACACCTTATAAATCCTATTTTACTGACGTGGCACCCATTTTGAAAGGAGGCGAAGGGGCATCTTCAGGGACACACAGCCCCTCAGCCTTCTGCCTAAAGCCCATGGCCTCCCTCGTCAGCAGAGTTGCAGGCAGTCTGTGAGCAGGTTGAGGGCGGCGTGATGGGTTGAGGAGGGGGGTGCTTTTAACTCGCCTGTGCCCCCTGAGGTGGGCTCTGTGTGTGTGGCTGGCTTTCCTGGCGCCCAGGTGCAGAGTGGAGGTGGGAGAGGCTTGCCCTGCGGGTCCATGGGGTGGCAGCAGATGGAACTGGGGCCCACTGGCCTCCTCCGGGATTTTTGTTTTGTTTTGCTTTGGGGGAATTTTTTGTGGTGAAAAACTTTGTAAAACAGATTTTACCACTTTTTAACCATTTTTAAGTGTACAGTTCAGCGGCGTTAAGTACACTGACCATGTGTGTAACCAGCGCACATTATTTCCAAGATAGAGTTCTCATTCCTGTAAACAGAAACTCTATAACCATTAAGCAATAACTCTCTATTCCACCCAAACCCAGCCCCTGGTGACCCCTCAGATATTTTCATTCTCTGTGGATGTGATGATTCTAAATATTGATATTGCATGTGTGTCCTCTTTCAGTATCTGTCCTGCTGTGTCTGACACATTTCACTTAATGGTAACATTTCCAGAGTTCATCCATGTTGTAACATGTATCAGAATTTCATTACTTTTTATGACCGAATATCTCATTGCATAGATAGGCCACATTTGGTTTGTCTGTTTGTCCAGCAAGGTTCTTCAAAATGTAAACAATGTGAGTCAGTCACCAATATTTAAAAACCTGGATATTTACACACAGGTGCCTACTTCCGGTTTTCTTCTAAAAACTTGGAATGCGTAGCTACACGAGGTCTGGACTCCTGGCCTTGTGTGTCTCATCTGCCCAGCCATTCCCGTGTCAGACTGGAGTCTGGGAGGAGGGACTGTGCCACCATTGGAGCCACTGCCTGTGACTCCCTGGGTGGGTAGGTGAGGTGCACAGCCCTGGGGTGAGGGTGTTGGGAGCTCAAGAGTCTAGGGCTCAAGAGGCCTGGGCTCCTGAGCTGGAGGGCCTGGGAAAACACACACACACACATATACATGCATACATGTGCATCCTCATAGCATCCAAGCCTCCTTCGTGCTCATGCCTGGAGATGCACAGGACAAGAAGGTCCTTCCTCCAAGAAGAGATTCTGGTTGGGAGGTAGGCGGTTGGCGTGCCACCTCTTGGGCCCGTGCCCACTGTGATGTGTCAGGAGGCCGTGGGCCTGATGCCCACACCGAGCATTGTGACATTGGCTCCCTTTATGCCTGGTGTGGTACCCACTGACCTCCAAGCAACCCCTCCTTCCAGAGGAGGAAGACAAGGCCCTCTGAGGTCAAGCAAGTGGCTGGTTATGGAGTGGTGCAGGGTGTGAAGTCACGCCTGCCAGGTGGGCTAAGAATGGGCACTGGCCAGAGCCCAGAGGAGCTCAGACGGTCAGCTAGGATGGACGTGATCCTTGCCCTCTGTCTCCTGGGCCCTGGCAGAAACTCCCAAAACCCCAGGTGTTGGGGCTTCTCTGGCAGCTAGGCCTAGCCCTGGTGGGGAGGTGGGCAGCTCTCAAGCCTGCACCTGAGCCAGTCAAGGAGGCATGATGTATCCCTTGGAGGGATGGGCACAAGCTGGGGTTGGGTCTGTGAGTACCTCCTTCCCAGGGACCCTGGAGGGAGGAGGCCTGCTCTGAGAAGGCAGCATTGGGCCAGCCTTTGAAGGTGGACTCACATTTACTGAGCTGGACAAGGCAGGCAGATTAGCAGAGGCCTGGAGCTGTGAGGTTCAGCAGTGGCCAGTACAGTGGGACCTGGGCTGGGGGAAGGCTACAGAGGTCATGGGACCAAGAACACACCACCGGCAAGAGTGCAGCCTCTCCTTGGGCAGGCTGTGGGCAGCAGGAAGGTGGGGACTAGGGGAGTGATAGTTGGGCTGGTGCTGGGAAAGGGAAGGGTGGAGACAGGTGCAAGGGTGTGACCAAGGGAAGCTGGAGTGCTGAAGAGGGAACTCAGCCAAGAAGACTAGATGGAAGGTGGGGGGGGTGGGTGTGGCTTGGCAGTTTGGCAGCTCATTCACTTGCCGCGTGTTTCAGCAGTGAGCATCTTGTCCCCTCAGGAGGACTGGCATCTTGGTCGTAGTCGGCTACTACTTTGTTTCTCAGCTTGCGACAGGGCCAGCACGCAGTAGGTGCTCAGTAAATACTGCTGGCTAGTTTGTTTATTCCACAAATGTCTAGATTGGTCGCTGGAGACACTGTCAGAAGAAAACCAGACCCATCTGTGACTGAGGAGGAGGGGATGGGTGGTGAGCTTCCAGAGGGTAGCAGGGCGGCTGGCCTGGGGACTCTGGGATGTAGCTGAGCAAGGGCGGGATCTGTGGGGCGGCTCTGAGTAGAGCCTGGAGCAGGCCTGCAGAAGGATGGAGGGAGCAGTAACTGCCCAGAGGAAGAGGAGGAGAAGGAGGGGCAGCCTGGCCCAGGGGACCTGCGGCAGCCGAGGGGGAGGGGTGCCGCTGCGCGGAGGCCTTCCCATCCCCCTCAGCCCTGGGCCTTGGCTGCTTGATGGGCAGCCTGGCCCCGCCCTTGGGCAACCAGCAGGCCAGTGATTGGTTGGCGCGCTAGAGCCGCTCGGTCGCCATGGGGACGCTCGGGAGGTGCGCGTGCCCAGTGCCCGGCACAAGGACTAAATCTTCATAATCTGCTGGCTGGGAGGGGTGGGGGTGGGGGTGGGGTCGTGCGCGACCCTGGCCTGGGGGAAGGGGTGTCCTGGGATGCGGTCAGGGCTCCCTGCGGCCGTCCCTCCCCCACCCACCCTGGTGGCAGGTGCAGAGCCGCTTGGGCACCTGGGCGCCACCAGGAACCACGCGGTACTCACCTGACAGTGACCCCGGGAGCCAGACTGTAGCTTGGGCCTCTGCCTTCTCAGCTGATCACGCAGGAGGCTGGGGGCAGGGTCAGGGAAAGGAGCCTGGAATTCATCGGAAAGGTCTAGCCCCCGAGTTAAGTTTGTCCTCCTGGATTCCCCGGCAATGCTATGCTCTCTGCAGCAGGGGGCGCCCTCCACAGGGCTTTGTAGGGCTGTCCCCGCAGGAAAGGCGGGATGGCCCACTGAGGTGCTGCGGACAGAGACCCTGCAGCCCTGGCTCTGGGTGTCCAGTGTCGTGTGGCCATGCAGGGAGGCAGGTCTGTGTCTACACAGGCTGCCAGGGTTGGGCCCAGGCCTGCTTGCTGGGAGCAGAGGTGTCACAGTGGAGCCATCCTGCAAGTCTGGGGGTGGAGAAATTCCAGGGTCTGCGGTGGGGAGGGCGTCCTGTGGGGAAGAGGGTGTGAAGGGGTGAGGCAGTGGTGAGCCAGAGGAAGAGGCGGGCGCCGGCCAGGCCCCATGCAACCTCCGGGGGTGTCTGAGGACCTCTGGGCCAGCGCTGGGTGGATCAGACTGGAGGCTGCAGCCGCTCAGTCCCAGGCCCTCGAAGCTGAATATGGTGTTTGTGGGGGTGTAGGGCAGGAGGCCACCATGCCCTGCACACTCCCTGGCTGCTCTGCTCCTGGTGGGCCCGGTTTCTGGCAGTGGGACCCTGCCCCCCACCTCGGGGCTGGGGTAAGGCTTGGAGCCTCTTGGAGCCTCCAGCGGGGACAGCAGCGCTCACCTGCCCAGGGATGCTCGTGAGGACAACACGGGGCAAGTACCACTCCCTGAGCTGCCCCGGCCATGTACCTGGGGGTGTCTCGGGGGCCAGTGGGTGGTGGGGTGGGGCCTCACACCCAGGCCTCTCGTTCCAGACGACTCCTCCTCTGAGAGTGGCAGCGGTAATGGCTCCTCCACCCTGAACCCATCGACCTCCAGCAGCACGCAGGGAGACACGGCCTTCCCCGAGATGAATGGCAACGGCAGCGTGGCCCCCATGGACTTCACCGCCAGCGCCGAGGATCAGCCCATCAACCTGTGTGACAAGCTCCCGCAGGGCTCCGCTCTAGGCACGCCCTCCTACTCCTCCGACGGCTGCGGTGCCGATGGACTGCGGAGCCGCGTCAAGTACGGGGTGAAGACCACCCCCGAGGTGTGTGGGGCTGCGGGCTCCCCACAGCTGTGAGCTTCAGTCACTCCTGTATACACAGCAGGGTTGTGCGAGGCTGACGTGAAATTGCATGTTATCTGGGGCTCTGGCCACAACCAGCGGAGGCAGGGTGGTGGCCGTGGCCGCTATGCCATCATTTGCCTGAGGAGGTCCTGAAACGGGAGCAAGCCTCTCACTTCACCTGCGTCCCCATCTGTGAAGTGAGGTTGATGGCCTTGGCCCTAGTGGAGGTGGGGAGGGACGTGTGGCCTGGCCCCTCCGCCTCCAGAACAGGGTCCACTGTGAAAAGAAGCAGCAGGCGGGCTTCGTTCAGCAGAGGGCCCAGGGTTCCCATTTTCTGACTGGTCTGCACACTTGTCCCCATTTTACAGATGGTGCAGATTGAGGCCTTGGTGGCCTCAGGGACATGGAGGTATAAAATCCAAAAGACCAGTCTGAGGGGGGCAGATAGATGCCCCCCCATTTGGCCCTCTCCCACCTTCCTGTACTTCTGCAGGTCACCTCCAGACCAGTAAGATCTCCTACAGTGCGGCCTTGGGTGCGGGAGCTCCCCCGGGGAGGGGGCATTTTCTCCTGCCAGGGCTGGGGGGCCAGAGGTGCCTTCTCAGACCCCTACTCTCCTGGGCTCCAGCCAAGGCCCTGTTCAGGTTCCAGAATTCTCTTCTTGGGGCCTGGTTCCTTTTCTGCAGGGGGTGTAGGGTGGGTACCAATGCTGGCCTGCAGTGGTATCTCTAGTGGGACGTTTCTATACAAGGGTCTCTATACAGTCGTCATACAGTCAGTGTACCTGAGCCCAGGCTGCGGAGCCAGGACTGGCAGCACATCGTCCTCCCCCTCCACTTTTATTTTTCCAGTTTATTTTTTGGCCAAGCCCTGTGGCATGTAGGATCTTAATTCCCCGACCAGAGATCGAACCTGTGCCCCCTGCATTGGAAGCATGGAGTCCTAACCACTGGACCACCAGGGAAGTCCCCGTCCTCCCCTCTTTGACTGGGCCCCAGTGGCAGGCACAGCCTCTGCACGGCAGGCAGAGAGCCGGCACGACTGAGGTGGCCGCCGTGGCCTCAGGCCACTCATGTGGACCACGGAAGTGAGATGGGAGCGTGAGTGTCACTGACAGTCTGTCTTCTCTCACCCTGGCTGAGGATCGGTCAAGGAGCGCCTGGGAATGTGACTGACCCATGGCACCTTTGACCCTCCCGTGTGAGTCTGACACAGCCTGGCAGGAGGCCAGAAGACCTGGGTGTCCCTGGCCCTTCAGAGACTAGGTGTGGTGGGCACTAGGTGTGATCAAGAGATGGGCACATGGCCAGGGATCCTGGGAGGGCCGACCCTGCTGGGTGTGGTTGCATGGAGGCTGGTGGTGGCAGCCATTGCCAGACAGGGCAGCAGTCAGTGTCTGTCTTTATCCATTTGTTCATCAGCAAGAGCTGGGTACCATCTGGGCCACTGTATAGCCATGTGGCAGGGTCTGATCTGTTTCCTGGGGCTGGCCACCTACTAGAAGCTATCCTCTGTTAGGGCAGAGACTGTGTCTCCAGGACACTGCTGGTCAGGACTCGCCAAAGCCACAAACTTTCTCAAAGGCAAACGACAGTGGCCTTTGGCCTTACCAGAGCATGTGTGGCAGGGGGCAGGAGACAGGATGGGAACTGAGCTGTAAAGGATGAAAAAGAGGGGAAAAGCAGGGAGGAGAGTGGGGAAGTGTATTCCCAGGAGAGCTAGGGAAGGGCTTCTTATTTTGGAGGGCAGGGGACGGGTCCTGTCTCTGCTCCTGCTACAGGATAGGGTGTCTGCCCCATGGGCTGGGCCTGGTTCCCTCTCCTCTTTCTACACACAGGCTCTGCATCAGGCTCCCGGTGACTTCCGGGGGTTGCAGCAGACGGGAGAAGCCCAACCCGGGAACTGCGGGGATGCTCTGCCTGATGGCCGTCTCCTTGGCTGGTTCTCTCCCAGCCCATCTGTTCCCCATCCCCGACAGACAGCACATTCGCTGCTTTTGTGACAGCTCGGTTGTCAGCTCGGGGTTGCAGCCCCTTGGGGAGGAGGGAGGAAAACCCTGAAGCCAGAATGGGTCTTGGCACAAGCAGGAGAGGCTGGCTGGTGGCGGGAAACCCTTTCTGTGTCTGCCTTTCCCTCGCACAAGGAGGCAGGTCGTGGTGTGGGTGCTGCGACCCCCTCCAGTGAGCTTCTCCAGGGCATCAGTTGTGGGGTACGGTTGTGGTAGGGGTGGCCTCCTGCAGCTTCCCAGAGAGAGGTGGCCGCATCGCTGTGCCCACCTCGGAGGTGAAGGGAGCAGGAAGCAAAGTGACTTGCTCAGGACCTCTCGGGGCAGCTGGGTGTGCCCGAACCCCCCAGTCCCCACGCTCACCGTGACCTGACCCCCTGCCCTCTTCAGTCCCCCCCTTACAGCTCAGGGAGCTACGACTCCATCAAAACCGAGGTCAGTGGCTGCCCCGAGGACCTGACAGTGGGCCGGGCCCCCACGGCAGATGACGACGACGATGACCACGACGACCATGAGGACAACGACAAGATGAATGACTCGGAGGGCATGGACCCTGAGCGCCTCAAGGCCTTCAACGTGAGTGCTCGCCTGGGATGGCTGGGGCAGGGGCACAGCGGGCCAGCCCTTCCCACCGCCCGTGTCCTCCACAGATGTTCGTGCGTCTCTTTGTGGATGAGAACCTGGACCGCATGGTGCCCATCTCCAAGCAGCCCAAGGAGAAGATCCAGGCCATCATCGAGTCATGCAGCCGGCAGTTCCCCGAGTTCCAGGAACGGGCCCGCAAGCGCATCCGCACGTACCTCAAGTCCTGCCGGCGCATGAAGAAGAATGGCATGGAGATGGTGAGCCCCCAGCGTTCCCTGCCCCCCGACCCCGTTCCCACAGTCCCCCTCCAGTACCTCTGGAAGCAGACATTGTGGCCTCTGGGTCACAGAGGAGCTCAAACCCCAGCCCTGCCCCCCACACCTCTGGGCCAGGGTTCTCTGCATCCCAGCACTGGCTCCATCCCCATTTCTGTCTGCAGACCAGACCCACACCTCCCCACCTGACCTCGGCCATGGCAGAAAACATCCTGGCAGCTGCCTGCGAGAGCGAGACGAGAAAAGCAGCCAAAAGGATGCGCCTGGAGATCTACCAGTCCTCTCAGGTGCCTGCTTGCTGCCAGCTGCTGGGGGGTGTCCTCGGCCACCCTGCAGGTCCCAGGGCCCCGGGTGCAGAGGGAGCAGGGAGGGTGTCCTCAGACAGGGGAGGTGCAGGGGCTCGGGGGAGGCAGAGGAACCCAGACACAAAGGCCTTGCAGACTTCAGAAGGGTCTCTGGACTTCGTCTCGAACCCCAAAAGGGTCTTCAGCCAGGCAGGAACAGATCAAATCTGCCTGGAACATAGACAAGAGATGGGGGTCTGGGGGAGGCCCTGGGCAAGGCAGCCAGGGAAAGAGGCAGAGCTCTGCAGGTCCCCATACTGAGTCCCAGCAAATCTGGGGCCACCATCTACCCCCCATCCAGGAACCTTGGTCAGGGCTGGCTGCCTCCAAGGTTCCCCAGTGCCCCCCTCCCACCCTGCAGGACGAGCCCATAGCCCTGGACAAGCAGCACTCCCGGGACTCCACAGCCATCACCCACTCCACCTACTCACTGCCAGCCTCCTACTCCCAGGACCCCGTGTACGTCAATGGTGGCCTCAACTACAGTTACCGTGGTTACGGGGCCTTGGGCAGCAACCTGCAGCCTCCTGCCTCCCTCCAAACAGGAAATCACAGTAATGGTGAGTGTGGGACACCAGGTTCTGCTCCCCTTGACCAGCAGCCTGGTGGGGGTGGGGGGAGGATGGGCACAGAGGTTGCCAGGAAAGTGACTACTCTGTGTCAGAGAGACCCTCCCCATCTCATCATCATAGCTAGTCCTCAGATCGGAAGGCAAGGTTAAATATAAACCACTACCTACCACTCCTTTCTCGCCTCCCAGGAGGCTTGCTGGGCCTCTCCCGGGTTCCCTGCCCGCCACTGTGAGCAGAGTCCCAGCACTTCACCTGGCACTCTTGTCTTACTGAAAATGACCAGGTCTCGTGCCCAGGTCTCCCAGCGTTGATGGCAGAGCCAGGATGAAGCTCCAGGCAGGTCACCTCCCCCTCCAGGCCATAGGTCATGACCTCATGTGTGAGATGAAGGTTCAAGGGAGCACTGTGGGGCCCCATCTGGGTCACCCGGGGGCAGTGAGTGGTTCGCCATCTGTCCCCTCTCCACCCCCAGGTGCTCTCTGTAACTCTTCCCAGGTGACTGATGCAGACGGGACACAAATCAGTGTTGGAGAGAAACAGCCCCCCAAAGATACAAACCTCCCCATGGAGCCAGGTGCTGCCCTGAGTGCGGGCCTCGGGCCCTTTCATATGGAGGCCTGGGGGGTGGGAGCAATTGGGGAACAGGGGTGCCCCGTGGAGAGCAGCCTGGGAGCTGGCAAGGGCGGCTGGGGGTGATCCTGGGGCTTCTCGGGTCAGGCATTTGGGTTTTGTTCTATGTGTGGTGGGAGCCACAGATAGGCTCTAAGCAAAGGAGGCTGTGAGTTGTGCTGTCTGCCCTTGTGAGATTTTAACGTGGAGGCCAGGAGGCCGAAGCAGCGTGCTTTGGGGCATTCAGAGGTGAGGAAGAGCCGAGGGGGACAGCCAGCTGCTGCTTGAGGAGGTTAGAGGAAGTGCCGCCCACAGGCCAGAGAACTCTGGTTCTAGGTCTTGGCTGAACATGCCTGAGATTTCCTCTCAAGCCCTTGTCCTTGGCCGTAGGAGGGAGACCCCTCGCAGATCCCTTCCCATGGCAGAGAGCTCAGGCACCCTCCACTCCCCTTGCTCCCCACCACTGGGAAATATGTGAGGGTCCCTGAAGGATTCCTGCCTGGGCTTAACTTCTCATCCTTCCTAATGCCTCTTAACCTAAAATAAGAGGCTGCCTGGCCCTAATCCCCAAGCTTGAGGCCAGAGTGGCCGGCTGCAGGCGGAGTGGGAGGGCTGTCCCAGGCGGGCTGCTTTCCTTCCAGAAAGAAGCACCGTCCGACAGCCCTGCTGCATGGGGACCTGGTTAGAGTGGGTCTGGAGAAGGAGCTGCGGCAGGGAAGTTAGAGCCCCCTGTTGTCCTGGGGAGAGCCCTTCCCAGGCGGCGGGCCCCCACCCGTTGCCACACAGCAGGGCCCATCTCAGGCCACAGCTGCCAGGGCTCTCCACCTCTCTAGAGAGCCTGCTTGTTCACACTTGCCGGAGAGGCTTCAAGGCAGGCCACTAGCTCAGTCTCCCCTGGTTCCTTAGACATGGGCAGTGAGGTCACAGAGGCCAAATTCTGCTCGCTGACCTCCTGCCTGGGGCAGCCACATCCTGTGAGCATCAGTTTGGGTCCAGCACTTGGCAGGACACTGCACCCAGCCCCAGTCCCACTGCCCTCCCAACGACAGCCCTTAACATGAGGGGGTCAGTCAGTCTGGCATCTTGGTGGGTAGTCCTGTCAGTGGGTTAGAGCTGCTCACTTAGCTTATGAGTGGATCAGGGGACTCAGATCAGCCCAGATAAGACTGAGGCTCGCCTGTCTTCCCTGGGGTGCTGGGCAACTTGCACTCACTTCCGCCCCTCTAGCAACACCCTGAGTAACCAGAGCCCCCGGCGAAAGACAGAAGGACTGCTCTGAGCCCAGGAGTAAAGAGGACAAGGCTTGGGGGTGGAGGGAGGAAAGAGAGGAAGCCCAGGGCCAGCTCACACTGATGTGGCAGGCGGCTCCGGCCTTCCGCTGCCATAAGCAGTGTCCTGAGGGCACCTAACCCTGTCACAGCCGGGACCCAGTGCAGAGTCCCCGCCTGCTTCCAGCCTGTCCTGGCAGCCACTACTGTAGGTGTCAGCTACCTGCTTGGCTGCTCTTCCCAGCAGTTCACACCTCCAGTCCTTCCCCCTGCGTTTTAGTAGACTTCCCTTGACCCTCAGTTCCAAGGATGTTCCTTAGCAAGCCAGTTCCTAGGACCTCCTACTTGGCGTCCCTAGTCTCTGGTTAGGGAGGAAATAGCCCCATGTGACAAACCACCCCATCCTAGACTCCAACTTCCTTCCCCATTTGGGGGGTGAAGCAGGTTCCTACTACCTATAGTCGTTTCCAAAATTGCTCCCAGGATGTTACTTGCAGTTTGTGTCTCCAGTGCCACTTATCCATCTTTATAGCAGCATAAAAACCGCCACTGTAGGGAGCTCCCTGGGGGTCTAGTGGTTAGGATTCCAGGCTCTCCTTGCCATGGCCTGGATTCAGTCCCTGGTCATGAACTGAGATCTCACAAGACTTGTGGTGCAGCAAAAAAAACAACAGAAAAACTGACACTGTAGATGCAGTGATGAGTGAAACCGGCTGTCAGAACCAATGGGGTAGTGAGGAGCTGGCTTATCACGGAGAACAGCCTCGAACACCCATGTAAACCTCAGCGCAGGGCAAGGCAGGGCATAGGAACCTAGCTGGGTGAGAGAAGGCCTCCCAGGGAAGCTCCAGCTCTTACACTGAGCTCCAGACCCCCTCCTTTGGCTTTCTGTTTGCTGAACGCCTGCAAAGAATGCTCTTCAAATTTCAGGCGTTTTTGTGTTTCCTGGAAGCCCTTTCTCAGTGGCCCTCCCATAGGCTGAGCAGCCCTGGCCTCGCTGAGGGGTCACCAGCGTGGCTCAGCCCCACAACAGCCTCTTGGTGCTGTTGGGCCGGGGGCCCAGGGCAGTTAGGAGTTGCCTCTGGAGTGGCCGAGCAGGCTGCCAGTCTGGGTTTCTGACTCCAAACCCATAGCCCACCCCATAGAGCCGTTTGGGAAAGACGAAGAGGAACCCCACCGCACCCCCCCACCCCCGCCACACACCTCCCCTGTATATTTCAATTAGATTGTAGGCTCCCTCTTGGCTGTCACTGTTCACAAGCAAAGGGAAGGTGATTTCTCTGGAGGGTAACTTGGGGTCCCGTCTTACCTTTCGACCCTCACACGCCCACCCTTTTGAAGCACTAGGGGCACAGCCATGGAGACAGATGAGGGTCTCGGGCCCCCCCCTCACCCTGGCTCCCCTCTCCACAGGGCCCACGGACCTCAGCATGAAAGGCGGGGCCTCCACCACCTCCACCACGCCCACGCCCACCCCCTCCAGCAACAGCACCAGCCGGACCATGCCCACCGCCCAGCTCAGCCCCACCGAGATCAGCGCCGTGCGGCAGCTCATTGCCGGCTACCGAGAGTCTGCCGCCTTCCTGCTGCGCTCGGCAGATGAACTGGAAAACCTCATTTTGCAGCAGAACTGACCCTGCGGCTCCTGGAGTGCACTACCATAGGGAAGGAGGCTCCCCAGCCCTGGACCAGCTTCCCGCCTCACCAGTTTGGTACCTTTTGTTTTTTGAAAGAGGTGGATCCAAAAGAGCTGTTTCTAAGCCACACTCCAAGCGCCTGAGACTCTGGGCACAAGGACACTTTTTTTTTTTTTTTTTTTTGGAATCTCACCACACGGGTGCTCTGACCTGCTTGGAAGAGGCCAACGGGGCAGCTTCAGACGGGCTGGGCTCCCCCTCCCTGACAAGGCGCTGGGGCCACAGCTCTATGTAGAATCATCTTCGTGGGCCCTGATGTTAGACCCCCCACCCCCAGATAATTACCTTTCAAGTCTTAGGTGAGCAAAATTGCATATTTATTGAGAAAAACAAAGTGGACCCTTTCTTCCTCTCCCCTTAGTAATTTATTTTTCTGAAAATGGATTCTTTTGTGTTTGTACAGATTGCCCAGTCTGTGTGTGTCTGATCAGAAGGCTGTGTCCCTGTGACCTAACGTTCCGTATCACTACACTGGCGCGGGCTGGGGGCCGGCAGGGCGGGGCAGCGGGGGCGCCGGGCCGGCCGGCCCTGAGTGCCTGGCACCACCAAGCAGGAGGGCCTCACCCACACCCACTGCAGAGCAAAGACGACAGAAAAAATTGGCTCCCCCACCCCCACAGACGCCCCAGGCACACGGTCACCCGTATTCTACCTCACACTCCAGCGTGGGCTTTTTTCCAGGGTGTGCCCCGAGCCCGTTCTGAACGGCCATCTCCCACCTCCCCGCCCAGGGATGTCTACCCGGGAGCTACGTCCAGAGGGGGAGGCCAGGGGCTGGAGCCCTTGGGAAGACCTTGGCCCACGAGAGTGGCCGCTGGCTGTCCCCTGGCCTCGGCGCTTGACAGGACAGAGCTGGGAGATGGCAGCTGGTCAGCAGGGCCCTTGCCCTCAGCCTGCCCCAGGAGCCAGATCTGCATACTTCTCTGCACAGGCTCTGGCCCCTTGGACACCTGCAGCCTTCTTGAAGGGCCCCTGTTTCTTCAGGGACCCTGGCTGTCAGAAAAGGCAGCTGTGAGCTACCAGGCGGACTGCAGCTCCCTCCCCACTGCCCCCGTGGTTGGAGTAAAGGGACCATCAGAGAAATGGAGAAGCCACTGGGGTTCTCCAAGGACCAGCCCTTCTGAAGGGGCCAGTCCTAGAAGAAACCCATAACCCCTGGAGTGTGAGAAAGGGCAAACAAAAGGCTGGCCTGGTTTCCTTCCTCCCCAATAGGCACTTCCTCTTGCTCAGTGCAATACCTACCAGTGCTGCTAAAACCAGGGATTTGCCCAGACCTCACAAGGCCCGCAGGGCCTCTCCATGCAACACTCCGTAGCCATGACAGCAGCTCTCCGCTGCCCGCCCCTGCCCAGATGGCAGAAGCCCTCTGTTGCCTTTCCTCCCTCAGAGCAAAGAGGTCCCAGGGGAGCCCGGGCCAAGGGGACCCTAGGATCGAGAGCCACTCGACCCCAAAGCAGGCACCCCCTCCCAAACCAGCTTTTCTGCAGCCAGCTGCCTGCCGGCACTGTGGCAGACCGCCCTCAGGAGGGATAGGGAGAGGGCTCCACCGAGGATGCCTCCCCCTCCTCAGATCCAGGACTTGAGCTGTGGGCCCCGGATTCCAGAAAGTCAGAAGGGCAGGGGGGGGGTCCTGCCCCCCTGCTTGCTTCCAGCTCCTGGAGGTTGAGGGTGGCCTTTTCTCTCTCAAGTGGCCTCCAGCACCCCACCCGGCCACACCACCTCTGCCTTCCATCTGACCAGTCCCCAGGCTCCGGTCAGGACACCGAGACCCGCCCTCAGCACAGCACAAGCTCCAGTGCCCAAGGCCGCCCCTACACCCCAGCGGCCACACGTCCAGCCCCCACCTGCTCAGTACTACTCCCGGACGTCTGAATTTATGTAAATATTTATTTTTGTGTGTGAACGATTCTACAAATCAGTAGATCTTTTGCAAAATGTTACCCCAGGCAATTTGTGAAAATCTTAATGTTGAAAACTGGCAGAGACAATCGCCGCCTTACTTAGAATTCTTGATATCAACTGCTTAACATGTCGTTTCTCCTCCCAGAGGCAGTACCCAGGCCAGGCACGAATGGTTCGCTTAAGAGACAGGAGTGAGAAAGACTGGGGAAGGGGCTCCTGCCACCCCCGACACAAGGGGTTCGATGTGAAGATCGGTATAGGCTCCAGTGTGAAGTTGTGGTTTTGAGTCCAGCTTGTCCTACCTGCCCACCTTCAGCGGCCTGAGCACCACCGTAAAGAGTGTAGGTTCAGTGTGTGTCACAGAGGAAATGAGTGCTAGTGGTCAGGGTCCACTGGGGCTCCCAGAGCCCCTCCAGGACAGTGGGTCCCGTCACACTGACCCCACCGCTTGGTGGGCTCCTTCCTGGTGAAGCTCCACATGAAGCCCTTGTGATGGCAGGATCAGGAGCAAGTTACTGTGCAGAAACAGGATTCCATTAGCTAGTCCAGTCAGGGAACTTGTTCAGTTTCGCTTTTGTTTTAAAAGACACAGCGTCAACCCCGTCCCTCTCCTCCTGACTTGGGAGAGCACCAAAGAGCTGGCTCTGCTGAACCTCGCTCGCTGCTGTTCCCCCGCCCCGGGGACTGCCTTCTCCCCAAGGGAGCGCCCACAGCCAGTTCTTACGGAGGGCCTCAGGGCACAGATTGATGATTTGGGATCCTAAATTTAAAAGGAAACGCTAGAGTAGTACACCAATTCCAGAGTCTTCGCAGGGGGCTAATCCCATGAGGTTGGAATCAGGGGAGAAGTGGGGATTTGGTCTTAGTGGTGGATCATAGTAGACCAGTAAGAGTATAACCCATCTACAGTTCATTTCGTCGTCACCACTCAGTTTATATCCGAGGACAGTGTTGAGGGGGAGGGGGACTGGCAGGGGGTTAGAAAGGTTTTAGAGGATTTCAAACAGGAGGAACCCAGCCATCCCAATCCCCAAGGGCCACTTTCGACTCCAGGGGTGGTTATAGGATTAACTACCAGTTCATTCTCAAAATGCTGCTTTGAACTCAGAGGGTTGATACTTTTAATTTGTAATTTTTTGTAAAACTTTTTACAAGATAGTAAAGTATTTCACCAGAATACCAGTTTCAATCCGTCCATGGTCTGATTTTTATATAATTTAGTGGTGCTTTAGAAACCTTGTTTTTGTTGTTCATGAGCTAAACAGCTCAGTCCTTTTTCGCCTGTATCTACCTAAGACCAATGTGAACCTTTGTATTTTTGCTCCTAATTTTGGACTCAGTGAAAGTGTACTGTTTACATGTACAGATGCCCCGGTCCCTGTGTGTCCTGCAAGACTCGCTCCCGAGGAGGAAGGTGCACCTCACTAAGCTCATCTGCTTAGCAAAGCCACAAAACAAAAACCTCTCACGTTTTACCTACGTTTCCACCTAAAAACAAAGACAAAATCCCTACACCACACAGAACTCAGATTTGCTGAAAAATACTTTTCTAAGCTCTGAAAAATCTCTGTGCGGCAAATGGCCATATGCCTGTGTCATGTGGTCCATTTAAGAGCAGGGCTCAGAAGGAAGACTTCCTGTCGGCTGCGGGTGGGTAACCACGTGGACTCGTGAAACGGGACGGCAGGACTTAGCTGTAGAGCTGGGGTGGAAAGAGCTCTTCTCCTGGCAGCCTGGGAATGGGAAGGTCACGCTGACTCATGGGACCTTTAGGATCAAGCCACCTAAGGTTCAGGGACAACCCAAGAAGGTTGCCAATCCCCTTAGACATGTTTGGGAACAGGCCAAGTTCTCTACCTGAGATGTTTTAAGACTTTACAATGCAGATGGTAGAAGCATTTCTTCAGGGTCCCCTACAGGCAGCTGGTTCACGAGGCATGACCTCTGGGTAGGAGCAGGGGGCTCCAGACAGTAAGCATATGGCACTTAAGGCAAACAGCAGATGGCACCAACTTTTAAAGGTGACTCTATTACTTCGTCAATGGCTTCACCTCTAAATTATATTTTTACAGATACGCACCTATGCAACTTAACGTGGCTCTTCTAAGCAGGTGAGGACTTCCTCCTCAATGCTCTATAAAAATGATTTGTGTTCTCTATAGTGAGTTTTTCCAGTAAATGTGGCTTAATATTTTAATTCTTAGAATGTGTCTTCTCTATGTGATGCAACTCAATTCTGTTTTGTTTGTGGAATGACTAGCACAGGCCAACTCCCTCTCCCCTCACTTAACAAAAGACCAATGAGCTGTTAATCGAGCTGTTATCTCCATGGTATTACTTGCTAAATGCACTGATTTCATAAGTATGTGGAATCCTTTTTCTTTGGAATCTGTATATCATATATAAGACTGAATCTACTTAATAAACACTGAATAACAAACTGAACGCTTTATTTCCATGGTGTCCTGTCCACAACAGCATGGCCAGCCAGTTCTGTTCCCTCCAACTTGTTTGGCCCTGAAACACCCTTCTATCAGTAGCCAATAAACTAGCATACAGAAGATCCTTGCTAGATTTTGAACAAATGAACTGGTCACTTTTTTTGGTGCCTCACCCATCAGCAAGGGAAAGAAATTGACCTTTCCTGGTCTTCGTCACGTGCCCAGCACAGGCACACACCGAACTGAAATCTCATGTCTCGTGGCCGCCTGCCCAGGGAGGTGCCCCACTTGTGGGTGAGGAAAAGGACACACCAAGTGCACGCCTTACCTGAATGTGGCCAGTGCTCAAGCAAGGTCTTAGATGCAGCCGTTTCCCTGCAAACCATCCTTTCCACTCCCATTCCCCACAAGGGCGCAACTCTTCAATGGGCTGAAACCAGACTCAGGCGGCAGTCTCTAAGCACAGGCTGGAGAAACCGAGGAAACACTGTCCCTGGTCCTGAACCATCAGGACTTGACACTCCATTTGACCAAAACCTGGGAGCCCATCTTTTTTTTTTTTTTGGCTCTGAAACTTCACTAATTTTATTAGTCAGAGTTCAATCACAGAAGCAGAACTACTGTAATACATTCAGACAAAGAGTTACTGGGATTGGATCTTACAAAATTTAGGAAGCTGGTTAAATAGCCTTTGGGAGGTTGTTTATTCTGTCTGGTGCTGTAGCCTGAAGTCAGCTGGACAGGCAATAAGGACGGGAAGATGGACATCCGACCTTAAAGGAAGCAAAAGAGCTGCTTTTTCTTTCAAAGACATTGACTTGTGTGCAGCCTTTTATTTCATCCTACATATAATTGAGGTTAAACTTTAAGGAAAACTTGCAACAATGTGACTGGGGCCAAACACGATTGTCGCAAGTTTAAAAACAATTCTGCGTGAGTTAATAGCATAAATACAGCTATTGCATGTATGCACATACACTATATGGCAGTTGTTCTGAAAGCATTTTTTGGTAATGGCTAAAGAATCTTTTTTAAACTGAAACTCTGTGCAGTAGCCAAATATATCAAATAGATAAAAGGAGAGGGGTCCACAGTTTTAGTCTAGACCCTGGGACCACAAATCCCACACCCCCACCAGGGACAACACAGCGGGCCATACACACGCAGTCCGCGCTGGCCCAGTGGGAAGCACTTACCTCCAAGTGAAGTCACAGCGGTGCAAGCCCTGGGATCCCAGAAGGAGACGCTTGTGGACAGAGAAGGGCTGGTTCCAGTCTAGCTTCTCGAAATGGGGCTCCAGAGCACTGGTATGGCATGGAGAGTATAACATCAAACAGGCGCCCGTCGTCAACAATGAGCTCAAGGCCACTCAGTGACTGAGCAGTCAAAGCTCAGCATACTTGACCAGGGGGGCAGGAGACTATGCCTGTAATGCAGTTGTAAAGTAATTTAAATGTATTGAGGAAGCTCAGTAGTTACAGGAAACTGAGGGAGAATCCCTTGCAAAGTCATCTCTCCCCTCTTCTGTACAACCCCAGCTCTTACTAGGTTTAGTATCAGTCAGCGGGGTTCTTCGTTCTTCAGTGAGGGGCTCCAGCTGCCAGGGCAGGGTAGGGGGTGCTCGTAACCCACCTGAAATAATACAGACCACTTTGTGCGTCTGTGTGTGTGCACGCATGCACTCCTGGGGGTGAAGGTCCAGAGCTCCCACTGGGCTCTCAAAGGAGCCTGTGTTCCCAAGAAAGTTAAGAACCGCTGCACTGACAGCTGTCACTGTTTTCCTCACAGAACTTCCATCTACACCTTCTGGTTCTCAAGAAATGTTCATTCCAGGCTTTCAAAATGATGCGCAAAGACATGGGGAAGCACAGGTCACTGGCACTGTTTGGTTTCAAATATTAACCTCCAGGGTCTCTGTGACCTATCCGCTCCTTCAATTTAAATGACACCCACCCACACATACAGCCCAGGCTACCTCCTCTCAGGGCCCAGGGCAGGCAGATGCTTCGGTCCCCGAGGACCAAGGGGGTGAGTGTAAGTATACACACATAGACACACACACACGAGAACACCCCTCTCAAGCAGGGTCTGACTTTCACATAAGCAGACTGAACACGAAACCAACAGATGACCCTGTGCCAGGCCAGTAAGACAGCACTCCTTTCAAATTCTCACCAGTCTGTTTCCTCGTCCTTTGGACCATGAGTTAAGTAAGCCTCTCCTCCCAAGGACCCGTCTCTAAACCCAGGACTACACACTCAACCGTAGTGAGATGTCTGCTCTGCCTGCACCAGCACTCAGCGCACCACACGCGTCCCCTGTCCACAGCTCCTCACTGGGGTGAGGGTCAAACGGGCACCAGGAGCTGTACTGTGCTCTCCCATGCGTTCACAGAGCCAGGGTCTTGGCCTCGGGTAGGTGAACAGGCTAGAGACCCCCTAGGCACTGCGCACTACAGTTTTATGAAGCAGCAACTGGTAACCCAAATCAGAGATGAGAGAGTTACCAGAGGCTGAGTGACTTGCCCTTACCACGGTGCTGGCAGGCAGCCAGGCCCTCTCAAAACCATTCCACTCTCCTGATGAGATGCAAGGCTGTGACTATGTTCTAGGCGGCTGCAGAAGTGAGCCACTTCCGAGACATGAAGGCACAAGCACATGTCACCACCACCAGACGGCCACCTGTCACCACAAAGCCCCTGACCTTGACTTCTCCACCCACATCTTGATCAGACAGCAGCACCACAGAATTACAGCTTGTTACTGCCCCCCACACAAGATCTTTCTCCAATTCACAGGAAACGAATGGATACGTACTTTAATAAACCTTTAAAGTCAAAGGTCTTCTATCCACTCAGGCTCATCAACCAGCACTGGGCCCGTATCTCAGGCCAGCCCCACCCTCACTGCTGCTTGTCCCCCTCCCCACAGATATCCAGGAATCTCTCAGGCAACCTCAGGCTCAGCGAGGCCGTTAGGATGAACAGCTGTAGAGGGATGTCCCAGTTCACGACTTGGATTCACAAGAGGAAAGGAACCTCACTGCTCACATGGGATTTCTGCTTTCCAGGCCACACGGTGGATAATGAGTATGTTCACCACCTCACGCACAGGGTGTGAAGACCCGCAACACTGACAAGCCATGCCTTCGGAACCCACCTCACAAAAGAACCTGGCACACAAAAATGTCAGCTCCAACGCCAAGGTGAGGCGAGGCGGTCTCCCCCTCAACCTGACTTTCCTCCCAGCCCAGCGAGATGGCCGCAGAAGACGACAGAGACCACAAGTGCACGTTGTACAGGTTTATTTTTCCAAGACCACAGAGACATACAAGTGCAGTGCTTT
The DNA here is from genome assembly GCA_024291935.2 of Okapia johnstoni. Classification (NCBI taxonomy): domain Eukaryota; kingdom Metazoa; phylum Chordata; class Mammalia; order Artiodactyla; family Giraffidae; genus Okapia; species Okapia johnstoni. The sequence goes on along the minus strand of CM044324.1, from coordinate 51,210,629 downwards.
CCCTGGAGGACCAGTTTCCAATTGTCCCCTCGAGTGGCCCCAAAGGTCACAGCAGAAGGAAGAAGAGGATCAAACGCGCTTGGGCCTCTGCTCCCTGTCTTTGGTAAACAAAAGACTCTTGAAGTTGACAACCGGGACTTGGCCAATACTGCACTTAAATCACCACCATGTCTTTGCCAACTTCCCACTCATGCTGCAGATGACACAGATGCCACACTGGAGAAGTGGGGGAAAGACAAGACCTTTCAGATGAAATGAGGCTTGCTGAAGTCATACCAATTTCACAGCTCACACAGACGCACTCGCACGGGGAGACCTAAGTTCAACAAGGAGGATGCTCAACTCACAACTCGAGGTACAAGATAAGGCAGGAAGCAGGGAGGTGAGACAGCTCTGGAGACATCTACTTGCTGGGAACATGTTGGGAGAGAGGCAGGAGGCTGGCACAGCTGTTGCTTCCTTAACCTGCTGTCACAGGTGTGTCCAGTGGAGCCCTGTGGCCCTAGGAGAGTGTGGTCCCGGCTTACTGCTGACAGGTGGTGAGTTGGCAAAGGAAGGCCCACCTGGGGGCTGCCCAGGGCGCTCACCCTAGAATCCAGAAGCACTTAACACTGGTGGTGGTGATTTGTAACACATGGCAGTGAGCTGCCAGTGAAGGCTGGAGAAGAGATGAGGAGCAAGACGCGTTTGCCCAGCAATGAGTGGCCAGGCTGCCAGTGGCTCTGCAGCTGCAGCAGGTCCACCAGCTGACCGGTAATCGGACACCGGGACAACTGGCAGGTCATAAGTCAATCACTCCACCCCTCATGTCCGGCGGCACAGCAAACAGTGGCTCTGACATGGGTGGAGAGAAGTCAATTACACCACTTTAATGCAACGATGCTGAAGACGTGAAATAAGGGAGTCGTTCGTGTTCTCTGTACAATACATCCATTTACAGAATCGGCCAGTACTGTGTACAACATATAAATATATGGTAAAACATCAGAGGTGCATAGAGCATACTTACAGAAGCCAAAAGTTCACTTTATACATCCAAGGATAAAGAGTTAAAAATATAAAAATAAGAAAAACACACTGCTTTGAAATGTAAAATGATTTTCACATACACAGGTGTGTTGGAGATGCCCACTCCCACAGAGTCCAAAGTGATGTCCAACGTGTTGAGCAGATGAATTCACCTGCCAAATGTCTGGACACCTGACTTACAAGGAGGAAAGACAATCCTAGCCCTGACCTGTTGTCCAAGCAGGTCTGTTTGAGGTTCCGAAAGCTCCTGCAGGCCAGTGGGTTATTCGAAGACAGGTAAGTCTCAAATTAGCCTCGGCAACACAACCGAAGATCAAACTGGCTCCATCAACTGGCAAATGACTGACTGTGACCCTGAGGTCAGCAGGTGCTTAAGCCCCCTGGTGGGCACTGTTGGGAGCTGCTTTAACCCTGTGCTGGCTTCTAACTCCCAAGAGGAGCAGCCAGAGGAAAGACGGAGGGGGCAGTGGAAGACTGACATTTCTACTCAGTTCGGGTAGGTTAGTCCCCTGGATGGAGAACACAACCTTCTCGCTTCAGTTTCGAGGCCCTCCGAGTCTCAGGGAGGCTCCCCGACATCGCATCAGGCTCTGTCTCTGTGATGAGAGCTCAGGCTAGCCGGCCGGCTTTGGGCAGCCCAGTGAGCTGCCCTGCGGGAAACCCTTCCAGCAAGACCCGAAGGGCCGACAAGTGGCCAAGGGGCTTTAGCACTATAGATTTCAGGAAGCGGCAAGAGAACTCTTTGTCTAGAGAGACAGAGTCTGTTTTATCAATGATATTCTGTATACAGATTTAAGATCCATCATTATCAAAATACACACACTAAATATACAACTTTTCCCATGGCCATAATTTATTATCTCACCACAAGGCACAATACACAGAGCTTTGAGGGTCCAATACAGTCATCGTGACAGAACGCACCGCAGCCCTGGCACATGATCATGGCTTTCAGGCTGCACGCACACTGGAGCGAGATGCTTTCCACTGTGCTGCTGTCGGTGAACATTTGCAAGGAGAGGGATGCACTGTGGCTCGCACCAAAGTTTGCTTTGTGGCTCAGCTGCACCACACTTCCGGCCAGGCCTTTGGGAAAGGCGGGGGAGCCGGAGGAATAATTAAAGCTGGTGGAACTTAGCTGGAGTTTAGAAAGCTTCCCATAAAATGCCTGCTTGATGTTGAGTTGGGAGGGGATGGAAGAAGGCTCCAGAGGCTGACTGAGCCCTTTCCCGGGCTCCCGGGGTAATTTCCAGAAGGGCAAATCAAGGACAAAGGGCATCCCTTGCAAGTGATCCACCAGCTCCCGGGGACCAGGCCCCACTGCCTTACTGTTCTCTGCATCCGCCTTGAGAGGCCCTCCACCAAGAGTCTTCTCACTCTTGATGTTGCCAACAGAGGCAGGCGGTGGCTTTGGGGCCCAGTCTTCCCTGGCAGTCTGTACCCCACCAGACAGAGAGGTTTTGCCTGGCCCTGACTTCCTATTGGGAAAAGCAGGAGGGGCCTCCGCAGGCAGTGGCGTCGGCTCCACCAGCCGGGGGCACTGAAGGGCTGCAGCCACGTTCTTGGAGCCAAAGAGCTTCTTCCCTTGGCATCCCGCACTGTTCTGATCCCCCAGGGCCCGACCTGCCTGATTGGGACCCAAGGAGACCGCATCTGGAGATGAGAAACGAGGGGCTCTCGAGGTAGTGAGATTTCCCAGACTCACACCTGGGGCAGCACTTGAAATACTGCACTGGGACAGGTCACGGGCTTCCTTCTGATCTTCGAAACTGAAGGGGGATAACTGCTGTTTGAAATCCACCTCTGCTTTCCCAGAGGCAGCCACTGGACTGGTCACTGGATACAGGGAGTCTAAACTCGGGGCATTCTTGGACATCTTTAACGGCACCTCAGGAGCCTGCCTGGCCTCCAGCCGGGCAAAGCCAGTGCTTGCTTCACAGCTCTCAGGTAGCAGAGACTCTGGACTGCTCTTGTCAACTTCGCACCTGTTCTCCCCAGGATCCTGCAATGACCCCATCCCCAGGGAGCCACCAGGGCTCTGCTCTGCTGTAAGCGGGAGTCGTGGGTGTTCGGGTTTGCTGTCGCCATGGGCTGGAGGGAGAACCTTCTTGAGGGGCAAGTGGCCCTGCAGCAACTGCATCACGAGGGGGTTAGCAGCCTCCACTGAGGACGCAGGCCTGCCCAGGGACACAGGCCTCGGCTGGTACTCGGGACTGGCCAGCAGCAGGGAGTCTGGGATCTTTGGGGGAACTGCACATACTCGAGACACCCAGCTCTGAGGAGCAACCATCCCATCTGTCCTGGTCACCAGACTCAGGTCACCATTCACCTTGGAGAGCGAGGCACAGCGGTTCCAATTGTGTTTCTCACCCTGCTCTACTGCCAAGGACCTCTTTGGCCCCAAGGTTTCACTAGGCTCAGCCTCAATGCTGTCCTCAGAGAAGTGGCCTTCAAAGTCAGAGGCGGTGTCTGTGGACTCGCTGTGAGGACTCAGAGCTTCCGAGTCTCCACTGATTCTGGGCTTTTCACCTTCCAGCTGCCTGCAGTCGCTGCTGCTGCTGTCAACATAGCCAGAGTGCACTGTCCAGAGTGAAGCCAAGTGGATGGGGGGATCCAGACCCTCCTCCGCTGTCAAGCCCACAGGCGATGCCGGGATGAGGGGGGCCGCTTTCTCCCACTCCTCTCTGACCTGGGACTTAACGCATGGGACCTCTTCTCTGGAGTCGGGTTCAGGCTGTCCCCCTGCCTCGTCATTTGACAGGCCAGGCCTCCAAGGAGCAGCACCAGGGGAGACAGGAGCCTCGGTTTTCAAGTTTTCCTGTCTAGAAGCACTTTCCCTTGTGGGTGGGCCCGAGTCACCAAGTTCTGATTCATCATCAAATGGTCTGTCTTGCAGGCAACTGGCCAAGCATGATTCGGGGATGGAACTGGGTGTCATGTTCACAGGATCCTTCATGGTGGGATTACTGCCACTGTCTGGAGCCTGGCCAGTTCCTTCTTCTAATCCAACAGGCCCTGCCAGAGCCCGAACAGGACTGTTCTCTGAGGGGATCGTAGGTGCTGAATCCCCATCACCCCTTTCCCAGGCAGTGGTACCAGACCCACATTCAGTTCTACCTTCTGGATGCAACACAAGCTGCTTAACTAACCTCTCAGGTTCCGGGATTCTAGAGGGCAGTGGGGGCAGAGCCTGGCATGGCGGGTCCCGAGCGGGCACAATGGGGAGTCGGGAGACATCTTCCAGCCCACTGCTGGGGCCATCTGGGACCCTCTGCAGTGGGCAGCTCTTCTCCTTTCTGAGAGAAGCAAGGTCCTCTCTCCTGGCTCTGGACACGGCAGTTTCAGCCTGGGCGTGATCCCCATTTAGAGGACAAGGCGGCAGTAGTTGTGTTCGCTGTAGATCTGACGCACACTCTCCAGGGGCACTCGGGGCTCCCCGGGGCTCAGGGTGGCCACAGGCCTCACCACCATCACCACTGCCGCCGCCTCTGCCACCTCCCTCATCGGTGGCCCCGCTGCCACCTCCACCCGGGCCACCCCCACCTCCGATGGCAGTGGTGGCCGCCTCTCGATGGCAGTGGTGGCCTCTCGCCCCTCGGACCTGCAGAGCACGGGCTTTAATGTCTGCAAGGGTCCTGGCACCAGTCCAGCCCCGGCAGGAGGACTCCGTGATGGGGACGATGCGGGGACATATCTGGTAAGTGGGCTGACCTTTAACCACCCAGGGTGGTTTGATACGTGAAAGTTGAATCTGCAAGAGAAGAACAGAACAGTTTTAATCGACTGAGTGCTCTGACCTAGAAACTGTAAAGCTAAACTGGGACCCTAGCAGCTTAAAAGTCATGGCCTAGAGAATCAAATCTTTTCATAGCTGTCCAACACACCACGCCATTCTGAAAAGACCCTGCTAAAGGGCTGTTAAGTGCCACACTCCTAAATTTAATTTCTGGTGGGATGGTGTGAGTCACGACACAAAGAATCTACCATCACCTAGTAAAAGATTTTAAAACCCCTCAGGGTTCTGACCTGTAGAGATAATGGTGAACAACCAAGTGAGGAAGAAAAGAACCTTAGCCCCTGGCTATTCAAGACAGTCTCAAGAACAGCTCTCTATAGAGAGCTCTACACTCTCACAAAATTAGCACAAGGGCCCAGGGCCTTCTGTCCCTCTAAAGGAGCCCCACCAATCTCCTGTCCCTCAAAGGCCCCGGGCTCAGGGCAGCCAGGATCACACAGCCACCTACCCGGATGGGCGGGACTTTAGGCTCCTCTTTGGTGGGCTGTGGCTTTTCGGGGTGAACACTTTCAATTGTGTTACGAAAGGACTGACGATCTTCAAGCCGGGGCTTCTTTTCGGGAAAGGAGGCAGAGGTCGCCTGTTCAAAGGATTTCCTCTTCTGATCCTTGGGTTCCTGGTCCACGGTCTCCTGCGGCAAGCTGGGAATTCTGTCTGGAGACACGGAGACACGTGCTGGGTCGCTGGGACTGGGCTGGAGCCGGGAGGCCACAGTTTCCGCCAGGAATTCAGGACTCTCTGGGTTGGGTGCTGTGGAGGACGTGCCAGGTGGGTGGGGGCTGCCCACTCCTGCTGCGTCAGTCTTATCCTCCCCGTCCTTGTGGAGGGGGATGTCTGGTGCCACAGACTGTGTGTCTTTAGTGATCTCTGCTTGTTCTGGCTCCTGTCTTTTGTACAGATTCCTTCGGGCTCTGGTTCGAAGATCTGGCCGAGAGCGTTTCTTGAAATGCCCATCTCGCTGCCGGGTGGCTGGGCCACGCTGTGGTCGTGTTGATTCTCCTGAGACACACAGGTCACTCTTGATTTCAGCCTCCTCCTGGCCCACATTCTGCTGCAATGACTCTTCTTTGGTTAAACCCAACCTGCAAACCAAAGTCAGATTGTCAGCTACAGGGCAGAGAGAGCACATCTACTACGTATGACATACACTCAGATACTAGAATTCTCAGAACAAAACCAATCTGCATGGTAACCATACGAAATCCTATGTCAGCTTCCTCAAGAATGGCATCAAGTCAACTGAGAGTCACTGCGACCTCCAGTTCTCAGGAAACACAGCAACACACACAGCTTTGAGAATACCTGCTTCTGCCCACCGCCCCCCTCCTCCCCCCGCCATCCCCAGAAGCCACACCACAACTCATAGCGCCCAGGGCCTTACTTCTGTCCATAGTAGTCTTCGAAAAACTTTTCTTTCCATTGTTCCACTTTCTTTTCCTTCTCCATTTCTTGTCGTATCCTGACCTGCATCTCATGAGTGAATTCGCCTAGAGAGAAACAAAACTTTTCGAGTGGCACATTATGGAGATTAATGTCTGCCTCAGGAAAAGCCAAATCTTGCTGTTCTACTGCATCAGGAGTTTACAAAACAACACTTGGCTTTGGTGAGCTTGGAAATCATTTCCTACCCCTCACTATCTTCACGCTGGCTCCTGGCTCCCTCCCAGGCCCTCTCACGTCCTGCCCTTACTCAGGACAGAACTAACACATCTATTATAAGGGAAACTGACTCCTCTCTAGGGTCATCAGTCCTTGGAAAGCAAGCAACACACTGATCAAAAAAGCAAAACAAAACCAAGCAACAAGAGAACCATTCTTACTCCACACACAGGGAGAAGTTAACAGAGCAGGCTGAAACATGCCTGCTGACAAGGTGGGCCCTTGGCTGCCATCTGGGAAACTGGATTTCAGGAGGGTTCCCACTCCCTAGCTGATAGGAATGGCTCACTGTGCCTAAACAGTTTATGCAAACCAGATGGTTTAATGGTGAGCACCTGCTTTCCTTTGGGGACTCTGGAATTCAGGTATGCACCAGGCAGAGGCTTCCTACTTGATCAGCTTCCAATAAAAACATGAAGCACCAAGTTCTGGACGAGCTTCCTGGTAGACTACCCTTCACTTACATGCTCACAACTCCCTGCTAAGGGAGCTGAGCACATCCAGTGGGACTTCGCTGGGAGAGGACCTGGGAAGCATGCGCCTGTTTCCCTCGTTTCCCTTTGCTGATTTTGGTCTGTATTCTTTGCTGAAGTAAATTACAGCTGTAAGAACTATGGGCTGAGTCCTCTGAGCAAATCATCGAGCCGGGAGAGAGGTCCTGGGGACCTCCCAGCGCAGTTTCCACGTAGCCTCCTCCACAAAACTGAATTAAGAGAAGCTAACAATCAGGACTTCCCTGGTGGTCCTGTGGTTAGGACTCGGCGTTTCCACTGCAGGGGGAACGGGTTCAATCCCTGGTCAGGGAACTAAGATCCCACATGCTATGCAGCCAAAAAATATTACAGAGAAGCTAATACTCACTCCAAGTGACAAAGTCTAAAAAGACAAGAGTACCTGGTGGAATTTAAAAAGCAGGTCAATGCCATGGTTACTGGAAAGAATAGAGTTTACAGTTTTAATGAAGAGGCAACACAGATGAATATATATACACACAAAACAGCGAAAGCTAAAACACTCTTGTAGCTTCGCTACTGGGTACTATTATCCACCACATCAATTAGAAGAAAGCCTGCCTTATATTCAATACTCCTTGGGGGAAAAAAAAAAAGATCATTGAAAAATGAGTGTTTGGATTTTAAACACCAGGAGACAAGTGACACCACACATGGCAGGCACCTCTCAAGCCACTGGGATGAGAATGTCTACTCACCATCAGCCAGGCGTTCCCGCCAGCTCTGAGCTGCGTGGGTGAAAAACTCATTGTTCAGCGCACTACTGCTGAGACGTAACAGGCCATCAGTCCCCACCTAGAAGGAATGAGGGCAGAAAAAAAAAAGGCACATGAATGAAACCAAACAATAAAGAATCTTAGAAAGAGAACAGAAGCTGGTGCAGAGAGCGCAAAGAGGAAGCCTCCCATCCATACCTGTCTGTCTACTTCAGGCAGGAGAAAGAGGAGCTGCTGCTGGAAGTGGGATGGCAGGGCGTGGAAGGTCCGCGAGTTGATCAGGGCCCGGAGGTTGGTGTTGACAAGAATGGACCCAGGCGTCTCAAAATCTATCTCTTCCCCTCTGTTGCGCTTCATCTGACCTGTAATTTTTCAAGCCATAAGAAACAAAATGTAGATTTTCAGCTTCTTAAAGCAAAAAAGCCAATGCTAACTGAGGGAAAGCTTTGGTGGCAGCACCCAAGCTACCCAGAATTTATCTGCACATATTCTGCTCAATCGTCCAGTCTAGTCTAACCTATTGGCTACCACTGAACTTAACAGAACACTTGAGCTGGCACCACCTCAGACAAGACTCTGTAGCACACTGTGTCACAGCCTGAAGGGACACTCTTCCCAGAGAAACTCAGGCGAGGGGCAGACTCTGAGCTTCCCTCCCAAAGCTGGAGAATAGGCTCCACGAAGTCAATGGGAGAAATTACCGAAGTTGTCTAAAAGCGAACCTAGTGAGTGTCCTACAGAAAAATCTGCAGAAGTCTTCTGTGAAGGGACTGGAGAAGTTTGACCTCCATGCAGAAAGGTAGTTAAGAGTTGTTTAAAGCCCACTGAAATGTTAATACCTCTCACAAAAGCCTCTGCCAATGGGATACAGACCTGTGAGACTGAAATGGAGCACTGCTGAGGAGCTGGAGAAGCTGCAGGACAGCAAACCTTGCTGCCAGTGGGGCAATGGCTTATTCTCATCCTCAGAAGCCAAGGTTAGTCTTCCTAATGGTTTCATGGGACCCTTCTACAAAAATCCAGCATGTGGGCTTTGAGACATAAAGCCAGAAGTAGCAAATGGCATACTAGCCTTGCTAAGATCCCCACTGGGGGTAGGGGGTGCACACTACTGAATTTATTTGCATGCCCCAAATGGATGGCTCCCACCCCACATACTGACTAGGTTATAAAAAAGGGTGTCTGATGTGAGATTACAGACGTGGAGAACAAACTTGGCAGGACGCTACCAAAGAAAGAAAACAAATGCTGGAATGCTCCACTAAGTTCAGAAGCCATTTTCACTCACTTGAGCACTTTCTGAGCCATATCAAGGGAGGCAGAGGCTAAGCCCTTACAGGGACATACAAGAAGCACTGTGGCACCATCTATGCCTACAGGGAGTCCTCTCGGTCTAGCAGAGAAAACTCTCTGTGAAATAACCAAACTACAAGCTGAAAGCCAAAGGAAATAAAAAAATAGAGGGCCACTCAAGAAGTAAAAACACACCACAGAAATTATAAAGGAAGTGGAGCAGAAGACATCATCATCTCTAGGCCTGCAGGGGCCCCTTACAGGCAGGGAAATGAGCGCCAAGCCACTCACCTGTGGCCGGCTTCCGGAAGCCTCTCAGGAGCGGGGCAGGGTCCCGGGCGAGCTCGGCCTGGCCACGGATAGCAGTGCTGCCCAGGGCCGGAGAGCTGCCGCTGCTGCTGGATGGGCTGCCGCTCTCGCCATCGGCGTGGCGGCCCGAGAACCCTGAAGGCACAGCATTCCACGGGTCAAGAGCATCACGTGCCGCGCCCACGGCTCTCAGACAAGCTTACTTCTCCCAGCTCTCCCTGAGATGCTGCCAGCAATACCGGTGCTTCCATGGCCCAGCCTTGGGCTGTCAGAGATCACCACCTCCTGGTCTGGCTTTAAAATATCACGTAAGAATGCCAAACCGCTGTCTTTAGTTTGCACAGCACTGCACCTTTTACCAAGCACCTGCACACGCCTTCACCGGACCCTCACGACCGCCCCGTGAGGCCAAGGGGAGGGCGCCCAGCGGAGCCCGTGCCAGAACCTAGGTCGGGTCTCACCACCATGGTGCGCCGCCTGTCAGAGGAGGGCTCCTGACTGTCCTGGCTCGGCACTACCTGGGCCAGAATTTGCTGCCAGAGGAAGGCAGGCCCCAGGACCTGAGGAGGGAGCATCACAACCACGAGGTGACACATACCTGATGCGGATTCCACGTGGGCCCCGTTTACCTTCAGAGGAGTCAGGACAACTCGAGGCAGCATCACCCCTGTCTTTTTCTTCTGCTTGTTCGCCTGTTTCCCCAGAGAGAATACAAAAGGAGCCTAGGTCACCTGCAGGTCACACCAGCTGTCTCTCTTGGACCACTGTCTCCCCCGCTGTCTTATAAAAGAGAATTAGTGTTCAACCAGTAGGGGCAGGTAATGCCGACAACAGCAATGACTCAGGCTATGGAGCCAGGTGTCAGCCACCGTGCCAAGCATCATCCCATACTGAAAAGAATGCCCTGTTATCCCCAGTTTACAGGTGAAGAATCTACCCAAAGCTAGTGAGTGGTGGGCCACAATTCAAACTACTGACTCCCAAGCTCATGTTCTTTCTCCCCACTGTTCTACTTCTCCCTAGATGTTCCCAGGTTTTTCATAAATACAAACGAAGTCATCCATCCACAGTAAAAAGAAAAAACAAACCACTCTGTTCTCAGATCTACTGCCCACTTTCCCTAAGGCCCACTTTTAAATGATACTAACAGGTGGAGACCAAAGTGATTTTCTCCAACTTCAACACGCTCACTGAACACAGCAGGAAGAGTTCTATCTCGTGCCTGCCTCCTTATTTCCGCAGCCCAGTCACCAAGCACCCCTACCTGTGAGGAAGCTCTGCAGCTGTCCCTGGGATTGGAAAGAAGCCGACTCTGAGATTCCGTAGAACAGGAAGCATTAGAAGATGTTTCATCGAGAGAAACTGGAAGAGAGGGAAGTAAAGGCTAGTCCCCAGCTCGACTGTTTGTGGCTCTTCACCCATCTTGTCACAGGCACTTACCATCGTTTTCCCCACTCACAGTGCTGGCTTCATTAGACCCACAGCTCTCCACATCAGCTGTGTCCTCTGGCTCCTCTGCCTCCACCACAGCTGGACTGCGAGACCACTGCAGGGCATCCTTCTGTGACAACAAGGCACGACTCAGGTGAGCAAAACCCTACAAATCCTACAAGCACAGCAGTCATTCCTAAATGTGTATTGCTTGTGGAGAAGCAGGATTTAGAATACTGATTAAATTCCCATCCTTTTCTAACTGACCTCTTTCTTCGAAAGTTCTTTTCATATATATATCAAGAAATTTAGATATAACTTTGCATCTAATCATTCATTAAACATTTATGGGGTGCCTCCTATAAATTACACCATGCTAGTTTTGGGGTGGGGGTGGGGTGGGACTAAGGAGAGGAATCAGAGCCCTGCCCCCAAATGAGAAGAGGAGAAAGTCCAAACTGTAACAATACAAAGCACAGGGCTAGAAGAGAGCAGGGGCAGCCCAGAACAGGGAGCATCTACCCACTGAGCTGGACAGAGAGGGCATGGCGGTACAGAAAGGGGATTAGGTCCAGGGAGGTAAGCTTTCCCAGGAGATGGGTTGCTTGAGCTGAGTTTTAAACAGCAGGCATGTGGGAAACTGGATGTGTGTGCAGGACAGAGACAGCAAGAGGGCTGATGACTGTCATGACACTGTGCTGAGGGATTAAGACTGATTTATTTTAGAGTCTCTGAAGGATATTAATCAGGAGAATGATCTGAGTTTTAGGAATTTCATTCCATTGAAACCAGGGGGACAGAGACAGACTGGAGTGTAGAAATTAAACTTTCTCATAGACAAGTATGTATAGGTATATACAGAGCTAGGTACTATCCAGTTTCAGGCCCCCACTTGGGGGGTCTGGAACAGACAATGGGGGACTACTGTAGTAAGTCTTTATCAATTTATTTTCATGAATTTAAGCCAGTATCATTCTGACCTAAATTAATAAAAACAAAACGGCTTTTTATATTTTTATCTCTTTTCACAACCAACCATAAATGTTCCTCAAGGATCAAAAGCTAAAGAGTACTTTTAGCATTAATCTTGCAATTATGCTAATCGGCTGCCATGTTCTTGGAATGATGCAATAAATTTATTCCCTCAATCAGACAAGCAAACTAACATAAAATACTCAATTCAATGAAGAAAAGAGGTTTACTAATCATCAAAACTGACCCCAAAACTCCAGTTCTCGCAAAAGCGTGGGGAAATCATACATACTGTTGGTGAGAGTGAAAATGGTATACAAAGGTTTATATACAGCCAGTGAGTTAAGAAATCTATAAGCAAAAATCTGAAAATGATATACTTTTTAACCCAACATCTCTTAAGTTCATACAGGACATTATTTTAAAAAGGAAAAAATCAATCAATTGAACATTAAAATTAATATTCTCTGTTCAGCAAATAACTCCATTAATAGAGTAAAAAAGGCAGGCTACTCTGTAGAGTTGAGGAAGAGAGCTCTAACTCATATAACCAATGAAGAACTTGTATCTAAACTGCCTAAGTCAATTAAAAAAAAAAACAAACACCCCAGGGATTTCCCTGGCAGTCTGGTGGTTATTAGCACTCTGCACTTCCACTAAGGGGGCTCAGGCTTGATCCCTGGTTGGGGAACTAAGATCCCACATGCCATGAGGTGCAGTCAGAAAGAAAGAGAAAGAAAAAAGGAAAACAAAGAAAGAAAAAGACAACCAGGAAGAAAAACAGGCAGACATGAATTAGGCATGTACCAAAGAGGATATCCAAATGGCCAATGTTCACATGAAAAGATACTGAACCTTACTAAGTAAGGAAGACACACCAAAAAAATGCACATTAAAACCACAATGAGATGTTATCACGTCCATAAGAATGGCTGAAATTCAAGTTTAACTAACAATACCAAGTAGTGCTAATCAGGATGTGAACAAGGACACTGAAAATGGATTCAAGCATTTGAGGATGTAGTTTGGCATTATCTGACACAGGTGATATAAATGTCCTATAACCCAGCAATGTCAGTCCTAGGTTTGAATTCTCTGGAGAAAGACATACATATCCATATCAGAAAGCACACCCCGATGTTCACGACAGCATCATCTGTAACTTCGGCTATAAACAAAGTGCCCATCAACAGAATCACTACATGGAATGGTCAATGACTGTATTGACCAATACTCAATAAATGGATATTATACAATAATAAAAAAATGAATGAGCTACAGTTACTTACAACATGGATGAACTGTATTGTGCTTATGTAGGAGAATGTCCTTGAATCAATGTACATCCCTTGTGTCCTTTCCCTTTTTTAAAAAAAACTGAGGGATAATTTACAAAGAGTGAAATGTATACCACCTGAGTAGTTCTGACAAATGCGTATCAAGATACAGACCATACCCAGAACCCCTAAAAGTTCCCTTTGTGCCCCTTCCTAGTCAATCCGCACAAACACTGCCCCTCCCACCCAAGAGATAGTGGTTGTTTCAATTTCTACCACTAAAAACTAATTTGCCTGTTTTTGTTGTATGTGTAAATGGCATGTGGGATCTTAGTCTCCTGACCAGAGATCAAACCCATGCCCACTGCAGTGGAAGCACAGAGTCGTTCACCACTGGACTGCCAGGGAAGTTCCCTCAGTCTCATGTTTATGAGTTATCCATGCTGCTGCATACATCAGCAGTTCATTACAACTTCAAATTTAACGAAAAGCTGTAAGAATAAAAACAGTACAAAGAACACCTGCCATATAATTTTTACCCACGTTCACCTGTTAACACAAACAAACGTTTTTAAAATACAAATCTATTAGTTTGGAAGGCAACTGGTAAACAGGCTAGTGATGGGGGTGGGGGGAACAATCAGCATTAATAAATAAAACCAGATAAGATATTTTACCATAAGTCAAATGCTTAAAAAAAAAATCTATACTGTCTCTTAGGGAAGGCTGATTGATGCAAGGGTTGTTTAACGTGTATTATTAAAAGCTAAGAACATAGCAACCATTCAACAGTGTATCAGAATTCCTAACCAACGCACAGCAAAAAGAAACAAGAAGGAATTAGAAGAAATAAGAATATCATAATTTCTAAATAAGTATAATTAGCTACACTGAAGATCTGAGAGACTCCAAACTAGTATTCAGCAAGGATGTAAGATTCGAAATCATATAAAAAAAAAAAAAAGCCAGTGATCCTAACATCAGCAATAATACCAATGATTAGAAAATGTAATTTATAACAAAGAACATAAGTTACTCTGACATAAAGCTCACAGCAGAAACATAACCATTTTATGAAGAAAACAAAACTTTATCAAGAAATGTTTAAAACCGAAATAAATGGAGAGCTACATTATGTTCTTGAATGTAAGACGCAACACTGTAAAGAAGTCAATTCTCTTCAAACTGACTGGCAGATTCAATAAAACTCTTAGCTGAATGTTTTTTTAGTAGTATTTGATTGTACAGGGACAAGCAATGAGCCGCAAATAAGCAAAAGATATTTTCAAAAAGAAGAGGAGAAGCTCTGCTTTTTAAAAAAATAAAATAAAGCTCTAGTAAATTAAAGGAGTGGGCTTCCCTGGTGGCTCAGCCAGTAAGGAATCTGCCTACAATGTGGGAGACCCAGGTTTGATCCCTGGGTCTAGAAGATCACCTGGAGAAGGGATTGGCAACTCCCTCCAGTATTCTTGCCTGGAGAATTCCATGGACAGAGTCCATGAGATTTCAAAGAGTCAGACACAACTTAACAACTAACTACACACACAAATTTAAGGAGTAGATTAGCAGTGCTAGGGGGTGGGGAAGGGGAGAATAGGAAATGGCTGCTAAAGGGTGCGGGATTTCTTTACAGGGAATAAAAATGTTTTGGAATTAGATAATGGTGATGGTTGCACACAGTTATGAATATACTAAAAGCCACTGAATTGTACACTTTAAATGGGTGAACTATATGGTCTGCGAGTTACATCCCCCAAAACTTAGATAACAAATTGCTTACTAAATTCAATACCTCTAAAAACATGAATGAATCTAATAAAAATTTGTAAAAACCAAATAAAGAACATTAAAGTGTATAAAAAGTTTATAGATCCAAAGTAAAACTTCATCATTAGACAATGGTCTATTACTATGTTTTAACTTTCTTATGTGAACCTTAAAGGAAAATTAAAACTAGCAAAAAGCAACCTCTGTGTATGCCTGAGAAAAGTCTTTATCCTTTTTAAAAATATCTACTGTAAAATACGTTCTTTGAATTTGAAATCCATTTGCATTATCACAAGCAATTTCAATATTACAGCTGTCAAAGAGAAAAGGAAGAGCTATTCTTTTGAAAATGAACACACTCTTTGAATTTAAAGAGAAGAAATTGTCTGAGATCTCACTAATGACAAAAAAGTAGTTTCCATCAACCAAAATAAATTGGTTGATGTGCCACTGATGGCTGCAAACAAATTTTCTAGTTGACAGGCCCATGATCCTTCCTCTGAAACCCCTGGGTCTAGATGTACTTTAGAAGTTAGGGCTTCCTGAATTTCAGAATGGCAATATATCATATTAACACCACCAGTAATCCATAATCACAGATGTTAATGTTTTTTGAATTAACATATATGGACATACTAAGTGAAATAAATAGGTTTAAAGTGTCCCTGTCAGTCTAGAGCAGAAATTTGCCACCAAATGAGTTTTGATAAGCCAGGTTTTTACTACCAAATGAGTTAGGAATAAGTTTTTTCAATTCTCAAAAACATTTTGTATTTCAGTATTGTTAATAAGGGATTTATTTAGTTGTTGAGTCGTGTCTGCCTCTTTTGTGACTCCATGGACTATTATATAGCCCACCAACATCCTCTGTCCATGGGATTTCCCAGACAAGAATACTGGAGTGGGTTGCCATTTCCTTCTCCAGGATCCAGGGATCAAACCCGAGTCTCCTACATTGGCAGGATTCTTTACCACTGAGCCACCTGGCAAGACCAAACAAAGGGTTACTAGACCATGGGGGATTCCCATGTAGCTCAGTTGGTAAAGCATCTGCCTGCAATGTTGGAGACCGGGGTTCAATTTCTGAGTTGGGAAGATCCCCTGGAGTATAAAATGGCAACCCACTCCAATATTCTTGCCTGGGAAATCCCATGGACAGAGGAGTCTAGCAGGCTAAGTTCATGGGATCACAAGAGTCAGACATGACTTAGCAATAATTTCTTTCTTACTAGACCGTTAAAAAAGCACTTTTCTCAATAAAAATTTTGAAACATTTAGAAGTTTTTATAATTCAACTTTTCTCACCAATAGATATAACATATAAAGAAAATGTAATGAAAGATTTTTGAGTCCCCCACAGACCACCTCCATTTTACCCATTAAAAGAAAGTAATCTCCTAGAAAAATGTCACACATTTGCATATGACGAGTACAAAAGTAAAAGGATGATCATTTACAGCAGTTTTACTATTAGTTTGTAATTGGGCAAAACTGGAAAAAAATGTGAAAAACCTAAATGTCTATAATGGGGTACTGGACAGATGATACGATACACCACTAAATGGTAGGTAAGAGGAATAAAAAATACATCTATATAAACAAAGCACACTTTTTTTATGGATACATATGAGTAAGAAGGATGCACTTTAAACTGATGACAATCTTTGGTTGCTACTGGGAAGGAAGAAGGGCCACAGGCCTGGATGGCATGAAGAAGGGTAGGGGTAGGGTTTGGTGTGGAAGTCAAAGGCATTTCCCACTTTCTCTGCACAAAAGCTGCAGCTCCCATTTCAACAGGGTGAAATGAACACACACACAGCTCTCTGCAAACTCCTGCAGCTTCATTTGGAATAGCTGTATTTTAAAAGGTATAAACGCACAAAGAGAAAGAAGGAAGAAAAGGCAGCACACGAGAACTATCAACAGAATTCTAGAAGATGAATAGCAGGAAGACAAGAAGTGACTGAATACTCAGCAGGGAAAGACAACTGAAGTCTAAGACCGTAGAAGGAAAAGTCACAATGAGCAAGCCAGTTGTACTGTAAAATCCCCCCAGGGACAGGAATTAAGAGGTACCAGGAACCACTGCAGACAGGTGAGGCATGGGAATGAAAACAGGAGAACTAGTTGAAATTCTAAGAAGTTAGACCTCTCAGATCTCTCTGTCCCCAGTCAGGCAATACCCTCCTCTGGGTCCAGAAGAAAACAGGAGATTTATATTCTGACTGGACTAAATCAGAGAGGTTCTGGAATAGGGGGCTTCCCATGTGGCGCAGTGGTAAAGAATCTGCCTGCAATGCAGGAGACCTGGGTTCGATCCCTGGGTTGGGAAGGTCCCTTGGAGAAGGGAATGGCTACCCACTCCAGTATTCTTGCCTGGAGAATTCCATGGACAGAGGGGCCTGGCGGGCTACAGTCCCAGAGTCAGACACAACTGAGCGACTAATGCTTTTCTGGAAGAGAAGACACTAGCTCCAGGAGTACAGAGAGAGTGAGGTACCACACTCAAGAAGCCAAAGTATTAAAGACCTGTACAAAATGGCGACACCACTAGCTCTCTGCTTCAACTTGACTCCTAAAGCTCTCCCAACAGTGGCAGCCCCACAACTCCAACCCTGGCCTGCTCTCTGCTACCTGGCAAATGGTGAGCAGCTGAAGAAAAAACACCTTCAAGGTACAGATAATTGGGGGAATTTAAAAAACACAACATCCAGGTCCCCACTCGACAACAGTCGACAAGTAGTGCCCACAACACAGGATGTGTCAGTTCTCACCGTGAATGATCTATCAAGGACCACCGGGTAAGTAAGCACTACTGCTACATTAAGGCTAGCAACTAAAATAAACAGAAGGGGGAACTGAAAGAAAACAGAGATAATGAAGCTCCACAGCAAACACTCTCAGAGAGACAATGACAAGTACAAAATGCTATTTAAAAAAAAATAAAATGAAGAAACATCTGAGAAATGAGCAATGTGCTAGTAATTTAAAATAATATAAAAAAAAAAAAAATCAGCAACAACCAATAGGTTATTTCCCAGAGAAGTGACTCAAACGAAAAAGAGAATAGGCTGCATCAAGAAAAGTTCCACATACAACAAACAGAAGTTCCAAAAAGAGAAAACAGAAGAGGATAGTAAGAGGATGGTAAGTTTTCCCAAAATTAAAAGACTTGAGTCTCCAGGTTTAATAAGGCAAAATGCCCAGCACAACGAATGAAAAAAGACCCATTCCACAGCATGACCCCACACTTCCAATGCAGGGGACACAGGTTCAATCTCTGGTTGGGGAACTAAGATGCAGTGTGATGCACCCCAAAAAAAAAAAAAAACCCACAATGTATCCTGGAAATCACTCTTTCACTTTATAGATATTCTTCCTCATTCTCTTCTCAGCTGTATAATGCTCCACGATGCAAACATACCAAAGTTTGTTTATGCAACTACTTCACCACATGAAGGCATTTAGATGGCTTTTAAATATTTTACAAACAGAAACACCACTGCCTTGAATAATCTTGTGAATCTGTGCTTTTATATTATTGAAGGTGTATCTTCAGGGTAAATTCTTGAAGTAGAAATGACGAATCAAAAGGTAGATGTAAAAGTAATTTTGTTAACAGCCAAATTGCCCTCAAAAAAAGTTGTACTGATTTGTGTTCCTAAAGCAAAGTATGACAATGCCTGTTTTCCCACAGCTTTAAAAAGAGAAAACACTGTGATACTTTAAATTTTGTTGCTTTATGTGTTTCAAGTACACAACCACATCTAAGGAGGGCAAGGATGGATCTAAAGCAAGTAACAACTCCTGAAGATAATATTTTAACCATAAACACATAGGCCTACAATTCTGGAAGCATTAAATGTTTATTCTAGAACTTAGCAAATAAGTAGATACAAAGTAGATAAAGTAGGGAGCCAAACCTAAACTTAAGAGCCAAAAAATACAAAGCTTCTATAGAAGAAACTGTAGTAAATATTCATTGGCCAAGACCAACTTTATCCTTTAAAAATGTTGATAAAATTTGCAATTTCTCAAAATTGCATATTTCTAATCAGACAGCTTAATAAAAATGAAAAGGCAGGGACTTCCCTGGTGGTCCAGAGGTTGGACACAGTGTTTTCACTGCTGTGGCCCTGGGTTTGATCCCTGGTCAGGGAACTAAAACCCCCCATACTGCAAGGGGAGGGGGGTAGATCTTAAAAAAAAGAAAAGGCAGCCAGCAGACCAGGAAAAATATCTCCAATACGTATATCTGACAAAGGACTTGTATCCATGGGATACTGTTTTTTTTAATCTATAAATGAAAACCAAAATGACTATACTTCAACTTAAAAATAAAAAGGAAAGCGCTGCTTTTTTCTTCCTTCCATTAGGTGTGTGTGTGTGAGAAAGGTGGAGAGAGGAGCCCCAGTGGCCAAGAGTAGGATGTCCAAGTCTGAGTGGGGGACAGAAGGTATTCATATTTGAGGGTAGCATGCATGGAGTGGGAGTGAGAGCTCAAGAAGGGTGAAACTCCCAAACAAGGAATGACCAGAGGCAGCGTTATCAAAGCTCAAGTTGGGTGAGGAGGGTGTTTATATAAGGCAGCCTAGTGTGTGTGTGTGGGGGTGGTCGGTCAGAGTTTGTGCAGGTGGGTCCATCATCCATGGGGGCCAAGCCAGGAGACGGGGTTGGAGTCTAAGAGGAGTCAAGAGGTCATGTTCATGAGGGAAGGGCAGCAACCGTGATAGGAGAGATTATCTAAGAGACTGGGAAAATTAAACAAGTAAATATATTAAGATATATATTAGAGATATGTATGTAAATATACTCAAATATTCCTTAGCCTCTTCTCACTGAGAGGACCTAGGACCAACTACACACCAATCACAGTAAGCACATCTAGAACCTAGATCTTGGCTTCTAAATACCACTACACAATACAAGAACCAGTGTCAAGGCAGGCAAAGTACACAGTGAGCCTAAACCATCTTTTGCCGGAAAGATGACACCACTCCAAGAATGATGGGAGTATGTCAAAGGGACACAGCAGCCAGACTGACAAAACTCCCACCAGCCAAATCAGGGACAATATGAACATCCGCAACTAGAGTAACCCTCGCTCACTGAGTCTAGAGAAAGTCCATGCACAGTAATGAAGACCCAGTGCAGTCATAAATACATTAGTAAGTTGTAACACATTGAATGAAACAGAAAACTAGGATATCATATTGATATAAATAAACCAAAATTTAGAATGGTATATCACAGTTTCAAAGCCCCTCCCACAAAAGTTATTAAAAGGGGGGGGAGAGGAGCTTTACAGGTATGAAATCTGGCAGATGCTCCTTAACCAAGTGACATCCTTAGTAACAGGACAAGTTGAAATAATGAGCAAACTGAGAAGATGCACTAAGAAGTGTCACTTCTCTGACATGCCTGATACAGATGCATAACCTGACTCATGAGAAAACAAACCCAAAATGGACCACATTTTATGAAGTAAGTATGAAATAATCTTTGAAAGAGTCAAGGTCATGCAAGTCAAGGAAAGATGAAGGAACTTTTCTAGGCTGAAGGAGACCAAAGATTTACAGCAACTACATACAACATGTAAATTCTGAACTAGATTCTTTAGGCATAGGACATTACAGGGACAATTAAGCAAAACTTAAATGAAATCTGAAGAATAGATGGCAAAAATGCCTCAATGTAATTTTTTGAATTTGATACATGTATTAAGAACATA
This sequence comes from Okapia johnstoni, assembly GCA_024291935.2. Taxonomy (NCBI): domain Eukaryota; kingdom Metazoa; phylum Chordata; class Mammalia; order Artiodactyla; family Giraffidae; genus Okapia; species Okapia johnstoni. Next base: position 51,190,137 of record CM044324.1, on the reverse strand, counting down.
TTGGCTATGACCAGTGCATTCTCTTGGCGAAACTTTATCAGCCTTTGCCCTGCTTCATTCTGTACTCCAAGGCCAAATTTGCCTGTTACGCCAGGTGTTTCCTAACTTCCTACTTTTGCATTCCAGTCCCCTATAATGAAAAGGACATCTTTTTTGGGTGTTAGTTCTAAAAGGTCTTGTAGGTCTTCACAGAACCATTCAAGTTCAGCTTCTTCAGCAGTACTGGTCAGGGCACAGACTTGGATTACCGTGATATTGAATGGTTTGCCTTGGAAACGAACAGAGATCATTCTGTCGTTTTTGAGATTGCATTTCGGACTCTTTTCTTGACTATGATGGCTACTCCATTTCTTCTAAGGGATTCCTGCCCACAACAGTAGATATAATGGTCATCTGAGTTAAATTCACCCATTCCAGTCCATCCTAGTTCGCTGATTCCTAGCATGTCGACGTTCACTCTTGCCATCTCCTGTTTGACTACTTCCAATTTGCCTTGATTCATGGAACTAACATTCCAGGTTCCTATGCAATATTGCTCTTTACAGCATTGGACTTTGCTTCTATCACCAGTCACATCCACAGCTGGGTATAGTTTTTGCTTTGGCTCCATCCCATCATTCTTTCTGGAGTTATTTCTCCACTGATCTCCAGTAGCATGTTGGGCACCTACCGACCTAGGGAGTTCATCTTTCAGTGTCCTATCTTTTCGCCTTTTCATACTGTTCATGGGGTTCTCAAGGCAAGAATACTGAAGTGGTTTGTCATGCCCTTCTCCAGTGGACCACATTCTGTCAGACCTCTCCACCATGACCCATCTGTTTTGGGTGGCCCCACACGGCATGGCTTAGTTTCATTGAGATAGACAAGGCTGTGGTCTGTGTGATCAGATTAGCTAGTTTTCTGTAGTTATAGTTTCATTGTGTCTTCCCTCTGATGCCCTCTCGCAACACCTACCGTCTTACTTGGGTTTCTCTTACCTTGGACGTGGGGTATCTCTTCACGGCTGCTCTGGCAATCAATGCAAAGAAATAGAGGAAAACAACAGATTGGGAAAGACTAGAGATCTCTTCAAGAAAATTAGAGATACCAAGGGAACATTTCATGCAAAGATAGGCTCGATAAAGGACAGAAATGGTATGGACCTAACAGAAGCAGAAGATATTAAGAAGAGGTGGCAAGAATACACAGAAGAACTGTACAAAAAAGATCTTCATGACCCAGATAATCACGATGGTGTGATCACTCACCTAGAGCCAGACATCCTGGAATGTGAAGTCAAGTGGGCCTTAGAAAGCATCACTACGAACAAAGCTAGTGGAGGTGATGGAATTCCAGTTGAGCTATTTCAAATACTGAAAGATGATGCTGTGAAACTGCTGCACTTGATATGCCAGCAAATCTGGAAAACTCAGCAGTGGCCACAGGACTGGAAAAGGTCAATTTTCATTCCAATCCCAAAGAAAGGCAATGCCAAAGAATGCTCAAACTACCGCACAATTGCACTCATCTCACACACCAGTAAAGTAATGCTCAAAATTCTCCAAGCCAGGCGTCAGCAATACGTGAACCGTGAACTTCCAGATGTTCAAGCTGGTTTTAGAAAAGGCAGAGGAACCAGAGATCAAATTGCCAACATCCGCTGGATCATCGAAAAAGCAAGAGAGTTCCAGAAAAACATCTATTTCTGCTGTATTGACTATGCCAAAGCCTTTGACTGTGTGGATCACAATAAACTGTGGAAATTTCTGAAAGAGATGGGAATTCCAGACCATTTGACCTGTCTCTTGAGAAACCTGTATGCAGGTCAGGAAGCAACAGTTAGAACTGGACATGCAACAACAGACTGGTTCCAAATAGGAAAAGGAGTACATCAAGGATGTATATTGTCACCCTGCTTATTTAACTTATATGCAGAGTACATCACGAGAAACGCTGGGCTGGAAGAAGCAGAAGCTGGAATCAAGATTGCCAGGAGAAATATCAATAACCTCACATATGCAGATGACACTACCCTTATGGCAGAAAGTGAAGAACTAAAGAGCCTCTTGATGAAGGTGAAAGAGGAGAGTGAAAAAGTTGGCTTAAAGCTCAACGTTCAGAAAACTAAGATCATGGCATCTGGTCCCATCACTTCATGGGAAATAGACAGGGAAACAGTGGAAACAGTGTCAGACTTTATTTTTTGGGGCTCCAAAATCACTGCTGATGGTGACTGCAGCCATGAAATTAAAAGATGCTTACTCCTTGGAAGGAAAGTTATGACCAACCTAGATAGCATATTTAAAAGCAGAGACATTACTTTGCCAACAAAGGTCCTTCTAGTCAAGGCTATGGTTTTTCCAGTGGTCATGTATGGATGTGAGAGTTGGACGGTGAAGAAAGCTGAGCGCTTTCTGAATTGATGCTTTTGAACTGTGGTGTTGGAGAAGACTCTTGAGAGTCCCTTGGACTGCAAGGAGATCCAACCAAGTCCATCCTAAAGGAGATCAGTCCTGGGTGTTCACTGGAAGGACTGATGTTGAAGCTGAAACTCCAATACTTTGGCCACCTCAAGCGAAGAGTTGACTCATTGGAAAAGACCCTAATGCTGGGAAGGATTGGGGGCAGGAGGAGAAGGGGACGACAGAGGATGAGATGGTTGGATGGCATTACTGACTCGATGGACATGGGTTTGGGTAAACTCCGGGAGTTGATGATGGACAGGGAGGCCCTGCTGCGATTCATGGGGTCGCAAAGAGTCAGACACGACTGAGCGACTGAACTGAACTGAATTAAGAACATGTAGCAGATGTCCTCAATTGTAAAGTTATACATTTAAGTATTGTAACAAGGCTCTAAAATGGTTCCGGAAAAGTGATAATTTTGCACTATACTTAAAATTTTTTTGAAAGCTTATCATTGTTAAAATATAAAAATAAATTATTTTTTAAATGAGAAAAACTTTAATAGACAACTTACATAAGATGACACAAATGATCAGTAAGAACATGAAAAGGTACTGAACAACATTTACCATGCAAAATATCAATTAAAATGAGGTATGTGTAAAAGAAAATCATATATTCATCAACGCAATATAATTTTTCACAAAATTCAATACACATTCATGACAAAAACTTTCCACAAACTAGGAACAGAATAGAACCTTCTCAACTTGATAAAGAGCATCTATAAATATCTATAGCTAACATCACACTAATGGTAAAACACTGAGTATGCTCACTCAACTCAGTGGTGTCCAACTTTTGCAACATGGACTGCAGTCTGCCAGGGTCATTTGTCCATTAGACTTTCCAGGCAAGAATACTGGAGTGGGCTGCCATTTCCTTCTCCAGGATATCTTCCCAACACAGGGGTCAAAGCAGCATCTCCTGCATTGCTTTCCCACTAAGACTGATAAGAAGGCAAGGATGTCCACACAAGCCACTCCTATTTAACGTATCACCTGAAATCCGAGTCAGTGAAATCAGACAAGAAAAGGAAATAAAAGGCACACACATCAGAAAGAATACATACATAACTGGCCCTATTCACAGATAACATGACTATCTACATAGAAAATCCCAAGGAATCTAAAGGAAAAACTCCTAGAATAGGTGAATTTATCACATTCACAGGATAAAGGCCAACATTAAAAAATAAAATAAAAATCAATACTGTCTATATGCTGCTAAGTCGCTTCAGTCGTGTCCAACTCTGTGTGACCCCAGAGACGGCCGCCCACCAGGCTCCCCTGTCCCTGGGATTCTCCAGGCAAGAGTACTAGAGTGGGTTGCCATTTCCTTCTCCAAGGCATGAAAGTGAAAAGTGAAAGTGAAGTCGTTCAGTCGTGTCCGACTCCTAGTGACCCCATGGACTGCAGCCTACCAGGCTCCTCCATCCATGGGATTTTCCAGGCAAGAGGACTGGAGTGGGTTGCCATTGCCTTCTCCGATGCTAGCAATCAATAATTAGAAACCAAAATTAAAAGCACCATACTATTTACAAATTAAGGTATGTATCTAACAAGTCATGTATAGACTATGGATGCTAAAACCCAAAACTGTTGATGATGAAAATATAAAAAACAATCTTAAGTAAATGAAAAGTCATACCATCCATAAAATGGAAGACTCAACGTAGTTGCCATTTCTCCCCAAACTCATCTATTGGTTTAATGTATTTACCACTAAAATCTCAAAATATTTTGTAGATATAGTTAAGACAGTTCTATATGGAAAGGCAAAGATTCCATAATAGGTAAAACAGTTCTGAAGAAGAATAAAATTGGAGGAATCATATCACCTAATTTTAAAACTTATCATATGGCTATACAACAGTAATCAAGACAACATGGTACTGACAGAGGAAAAGGCACATAGGCATAAATGGAACAGAGACCAAAAGGAGAACCATATACAAATAGAGCCAACTGATTTTTTACAGAGGTGTGAAGCAACTTAGGGGCTTCCAAGGTAGCTCAGTGGTAAAGAATCCACATGCCAATGCAGAAGACACAGGTTCAATCTCCTGGTCGGGAAGATCCCCTGGAGAAGAAAATGGTAAGCCACTCCAGTATTCTTGCCTGGGAAATCCCATGGACAGCCGGGCCTGGCAGGCTACAGTCCATGGGGTCACAAACAGTCACAGACACAACTTAGCAACTAAACACCACCACCAAACATTATCAGAGTTGTATTTTAGAATCATTCTGACAGGAATCTGAACACTCATTACAGATGGCAAAGAGTCTGAAAACCAGAGAGCACTAATTAAGAAACTAATGCAACTGTTAGGCCAGGGGTAATTACTGCCTGAGTAAGAATGTTAGAACTCTAAGGAAAAAGACTGTTATGAGCATTAAGTAAGAATGAATGAAAGGAACACATATAGGCCATTTCTGTAAAAGAAAGAAAAGAAAATAAGAAAACATATATCTGTGTATCTTTATAAACATAAACACAGGAACGATAAACTCCACCTCCAAATCACTGCAGATGGTGACTGCAGCCATGAAATTAAAAGACGCTTGCTCCTTGGAAGAAAAGCTATAACCAACCTAGACAGCATATTAAAAAACAGAGACATTACTTTACTAACAAAGGTCTGTCTAGTCAAAACTATGGTTTTTCCAGTAGTCATGTATGAATGTGAGAGTTGGACAATAAAGAAAGCTGAGCACTGAAGAATTGATGCTTTTGAACTGTGGTGTTGGAGAGTCCTGAGAGTCCCTTGGGCTGCAAGGAGAGCCACCCAGTCCATCCTAAAGAAAATCAGTCCTGAATATTCACTAGAAGGACTGATGATGAAGCTGAAACTCCAATACTTTGGCCACCTGATGTGAAGAACTGACTCATTGGAAAAGACCCTGATGCTGGGAAAGATTAAAGGTGGGAGGAGAAGGGGATAACAGAGGATGAGATGGTTGGATGGTATCACCGACGTGATGGCCATGAGTTTGAGTAGGCTCCAGAAGTTGGTGATGGACAGGGAAGCCTGGCGTGCTGCAGTCCGTGGGGTCGCAATGAGTCGGACACGACTGAGCAACTGAAGTGAACTGAACAGCTTAAAAGCAAGACTCAAAAGGATACATTTCTAAGTAACTTTATCTGCATTTCAGAACAAAGTTCAAAAATATTAACATGAATACAAAAATATCCAGATTCCAACGTTAAACTCACAATGTCTGTCATCCAATAAAAAATTATTAGGAATGCAAACCAGAGGAATTTAACCCATAATGACAAGAAAAATAAATAGAAACAGACCCCAAAATGACACATGGTTGGACTATTGAAGAGTCTACAGAAAGTTATTACAAGCAAACCTTGGAGATACTGTGAGTGTGGATTCATTTCCAGACCACTGCAATAAAGTGATTATTGCAATAAAGCAAGTCACACCAAGTTTTTGGTTTCCCAATGCATATAAGTTATGTTTATGCTACACTGTAGTCTATTAACTGTGTGATAGCGTTATGTCTAAAAAAATAATGTACATATTTTATTTTAAAAAAACTTTACTGTTTAAAAAATGCTGCTGCTGCTGCTGCTAAGTCGCTTCAGTCGTGTCCGACTCTGTGCGACCCCACAGACGGCAGCCCACCAGGCTCCGCCGTCCCTGAGATTCTCCAGGCAAGAACATTGGAGTGCGTTGCCATTTCCCTCTCCAGTGCATGAAAGGGAAAAGTGAAAGTGAAGTTGCTCAGTCGTGTCCAACTCTTCGCGACCCCACGGACTGTAGCCTACCAGGCTCCTCTGTCCATGGGATTTTCCAGGCAAGAGTACTGGAGTGGGATGCCATTGCCTTAACCATCACCTAAGACTTCATCAAGTCATATCATTTTTGCTGGTGGAGGGTCTCACCTTGATGTTCATAGCTAGACTGGTCAGGATGGTGGTTAAAGACTAGAGTGGCCTCCGCAATTTCTTTTCTTTTTTTTTTTTTACAGAGTTCCATTGTTTATGAAACAGAGACTCCATTTAAGACTGTTCTCACAGAAAGCAGTAGAAGAGCAGTCACTTGGATGGGGAGGAGGCTAGTGGACCTGTGCCTCTCAGGAACCTTCCTGCAGTAGCCACAGCTGGGGGACGGGTGGTGTCTACCCTTTGGTTCTGTCTCCATCCTGGGTGTCTGCTCAAGGATCATCCTCTTGTGGTTCTGACCTCTCTGACCTTGGCCCTTAGGGGACCTCTTGACTTGGCTGTTGTCATTCCAGATTCATGTATCCTGCCTCTTCCTTGAGAAACCTGAGAATTCCTCAGACTGGAAGCTTCAGATTCTCCAAGAGCAAATCAGTTAGTGCTTTGAATTCACATGTTAACAAATAGGTTATTTAGCATCACTCGAAAAGAGTAACACAAATTACCTCTAACAGGTGGGACTATGGATAGATGGTTGTTGTTTAGTGGCTAAGTCATGTCCAACTCTTTTGAGACCCCATGGACTGTAGCCTGCCAGGCTCCTCTGTCCATGGGATTTCCCAGGCAAGAATACTGGAGTGGGTTGCCATTTCCTTCTTCATGCAATTTCTTAAAATAGGACAATAAAATATGCCACATCAAAAGATTCTTTCTTTCATGAAAAATTTCTCCATAGCAGGTAATGCTACTGGACAGCATTTCACCCACAGTGGAACTTCTTTCAAAACTGGAGTCAATCCTCTCAAACCCTGCAGCTGCCTTACCAACTAAGTTGATGTAACATTCTAATCCTTTGCTGTCATTTCAACAATCTTCACAGCATCTTTTCCAGGAGTAGACTCCACGAAATCACTTTCTCTGCTCATCCATAAGAACCAACCCTTCATTTGTTCAAGTTTTATCATGAGATTAAAGCAATTCAGTCCCCTCTTCAAGCTCCACTTCTAATTCTAGTTCTCTTGCTATTTCCATCACATCTGCATTTATCTCCTCCACTAATGTCTTGAACCGTTCAAAGTCATTCATGACTGTTGGAGTCAACTTCTTCTTTTAAACTCCTGCTTATTTAATGTCAGTATTTTGACCTCTTCCCATGAATCATGAATGTTCTTAATGGCATCTAGAATGGTTAATCCTTTCCAGTTTACTTTGCTAATCCTTTACAATTTACTTTGCCAGGACCCATCAGAGTAATAACTATCTATGGCAGCTTTATCCTTACAAAATCTATTTCTTAAATAATAAGATTTAAAAGTTGAAATAACTCCTTCATCCACGGCTATAGAATAGATGTTGTGTTAACGAGCATGAAAACACTAATCGTGTCTCCATCAAAGCTCTTGGGTGACCGGGCGCATTGTCAATAAGCATTAATATTCTGAGTTTTCTTTTCCTGAGCAGTAGTGGATTTAAAGTATTCGGCAAACTGTGTTATAAACCCAGGCTTTGTTGTTTTATTTCTAGAACACAGATAAGAGTAGATTTAGCATTAATTCTTCAGGGCCCCACGATTCTCAGAATGGTAAATGAGCACTGACTTCAACTTAAAGTTACTAGCCGCATTAGCCCCTAGTAAGAGTCAGCCTATCCTTTAAAGCTGAACTTTGACTTCTCCTCTCTAGCTAATGAAAGTCCTAGATGGCGTCTTCTTCCAACAGAAGGCCATACTTTATAGCCACCTTCATTACTTATCTTAGCGAGATCTTCTGGATAACTTGCTGCAGCTTCTACATCAGCACTTGTGGCTTCACCTTGCATTTTTATGTTACCGAGATGGGCTTCTCTTCTCAAACTTAATAAACCAACCTCAGCCAGCTTCAGACTTCTCTTCTGCAGCTTCCTCACCTCTCTCAGTCTTCACAGAACTGAAGAGAGCTGGGCCACATTCTGGATGCGGGTTTGACTTAAGGGAATGCTGTGGCTGGTTTGATCTTCTATCCAGACCACTTAAGACTTTTTCCACATCAGGGATAAGGCTGCTTTGCTTTCTTATCATTGACTGGCATAGCGCTTTTAATTCCTTCAAGAACTATTCTTTCACATTCATAACCTGGCTAACTACTTGGCACAAGAGATCTAGTTTTTATGATATCTTGAGTTTTAACATGCCTTCTTCTCTAAGCTTAACCATTTCAAGTTTTTGACTTAAGGTGAGAAACACATAACTCTTTCACACGAACACTTAAGAGGCCATTGTAGGATCATTAATTAGCTTAATTTCAATACTGTTATTTCTCAGGAACAAGGAGTCCCAAGGAGGAGGAGAGAGAGGGGGAACAGCTAGTCAGTGGAACAGTCAGAACACTTACTAAGTTTGCAGTTTTATCTGGGCACAGTTCATGGCACCCCACAACAATTATAACAGTAACATCAAAGATCACTGATCACCATAACAAATAACAGTAATGAGAAAGTTTAAAATATTGCTAAAATTAGCAAAGTGTGACACAGAGATATGATGGGAGCAAATGCTGTCAGAAAAATGATGCTAACAGACTTGCTCAAGGAAGAGTTGCCATAAACTTTCAAGTAAAACAAAACACATTCCACGCAAATGACAATAAAGCAAAGCACAAGGTATGTCTATAGAAGTATATTTCATGTGATGAAAATTAAGCACATTAAGCAGAGACATGTAAACTATAAACACCACCCAAACAGACCTAACATTACAGTAAAAAAAAGGTTGGTGACAATGATGTAGCAGCAGAAACTATCCAAAACAAAACAACCAGAAAAAAACGGAAACAGCACATAAGTTAAGTTTTGAAACAATCTCAACTGATCCAACTATAAATTATAGGCCCCAAAGGGGGAGGGGAGATGTCAGAGAAAAATATTTGAAGAAATAATGGCTGAATATTTATCAAATTTGACCCAAGAAATGTAATAAAACCCAGGCAACAGGAAACATGAATCAAATCATGTTAAGGCACATTATAATGAAACTGCTGAAAAGCAGTAATGAAAAGAAAATCTTAGGAAATCGCTGACAATCTAGGACTCCACACTTTCACTGCTGTGGGCCCAGGTTCGATCCGTGCTCAGGACACTAGATCCCACATGCTCTAAAGATCCCAAGTGACACAACTAAAAGATCCTGCCTGCAACAAGTAAGACCTGGCACAGCAATAAATAATAAATTATAAATAAATAATAAAATAATTTATAAATTATTTTATAAATAATACATAATAAGAAATTTTTTTAAAGAAAATCTTAAAAAGGAGAAGAAAAAGATGCTTACTTAGGAACAAAGATTAAAATAAGAGTACACATCTCATCAGAAATAATGGAAGCCAGAAACAGAAGAGCAAATCCTCAAAGTACAGAAAGAAAAAAATTATCAATGAAGAATTCTGTAGCAAGTGAAAAATATCCTTAAAGAAAGAATGAGAAATAATTTTTCAGACACACAAATGCTTTAAAATACCATCACTGGCAGACTTGCACTACAAGAAGCATTAAAGAAAGTCTTTCTGGCAGAATGAAAATTTCAGATAGGCAATAAAGAACACCAGACATTTCTTAAATCTCTCAAAAGACTCTTAAACGGACTGTTTAAATGAAAAATAATAACAATGTACTGTGGCGTTTATAACATCTGTGGAAGTAGAGCGTATGACAACAGCAGTACAAAAACTTGAGGAGTGGGGAGTGGAAGTACATTGCTATAAGGTTCCTAAAATACAGGTAAAGTGTTATATTACTTGAAGGCAAACTGTGATGTTAAATATCTACACAATAAATACTAAAGTAACCAGTAAAACAAAATTTAAAAGTTCAACTAAGAGACAGAAGAAGAAAAATTATATTTTTTTCAAATCTATAATGCAAAAGAAGGCAGAATAAGAAAAAAGGAACAAAGAATAGATGACACAAATAGAAAACTAACAAGGTAGTAGACTTAAACTCTATAACATCAGTAATCATACTAAATGTAAATGGTCTACACATTCAACAAAAAGCCAGACATTAACAAACTGCATAAAAGCAAGATCCAACTATAAACAAACCTACCAAAATACTCATAGGAAATACAAAGACACAAGCTAAAAGAAAAAGGAAAAAATACATACCATGCAAATGTTAATCAAAAGAAAGCAGGAGTGGTTATATTATTATAAGATAAAGCAGATTCTGGCGCAAAGAATATTACCTTTGCTTCAGAAATGAAAAAAAATGATCATTTCAAAATGACAGAGGAATCAGTTCATCAAGAGGAACCTAAATGTTTTTGTGCCTTTTCAAGTGAATTTTAAAATACCTGGAGTAAAAACTGGTAAAACTAAAAGAAATACATAAATCCACAATTAGAGATTTCAATACCCTCTCCCTATAAACAGTTATAATGCTAGAGTAAGTGACAGAAAATCAGTAAAATGAGTAAGAATATATGTAGATTTGAAAAGCACTATCCACCAACAAGCTAATCAACATTTACAGAACACACCACTCCACAGCAGAATATACACTGTTTTCAAGTACACATGGAACATTTATCCAGACAGACTGTATTCTGGGCCATAATACAAGCCTCAATAAATTTAAAAGGATTCAAATCATACAAGGTATGTTCTCTTACCACAATAATAATTACATTAAAAATCAGTAACAGAAAGATCTCTGGATATTTCCCAAATATATTGAAACTAAATATCAACTTCCAAATAACCAGTAACGTAAAGAAGCAACAGAAAAATTATAACAGTATTTTGAACGGAAAAAAAATACATCAAATTTTGCTGTACACATTAAATGCTTATGTTAGGAAAGAAATAAATACCCCAGCTTCCATCATGAGAAACATGGGGAGAAGGAAGCAAATTAAACCAAAATCAAGCCTAAGAAAGAAAATAATGAAAACGAGCAGAGATCAACAAAATAGAAAACAGAAAAACCACAGAGAAGAACTAAAGAAACTAAAAGCTGATTTTTCAGGTAATTACTAAAACTGATGAACCATTAGGCATATTAATAAAGATAGAGACACCAATTACCAGTATCAGGAGGACAGCAGTGACATTATTACAGATCCTACAAATATTAAAAAGATAATAAGGAAATAAATATTATAAACAGCCTTATGACAATAATTTTGACAATCTGGATGAAAAGGACACAAACTACTAAAACTCACCCAGGAAAAAAGAGATAACCTAAACAGCTCTATATCTATAGAAGAAATTGAATTTATAATTAAAAATCTCCAACTTCAGATGGCTCCATAGGTGAATTCTATTTAAGGAAGAAATAATAGCAATTCTATAAAAACTTTTTCAGAAAATCTAAAAGGAAAAGATAGTTTCTAATTGCTATAATCTGAATGTGTCCCTCACAACCTCTTCCAAATTCAAACACTGGAATCCCTATGTCCAATGTGACAGTATTCAAAGGTGGGACCTTTGAGCTGTGATTAAGGCATGAGGTGGATTATTAGTGACCTTATGAATGGAATCAGCACTCTTATAACCATGTGATGATGGTACAATAAGAAGTCCGCAACTTAAGGGACTTCTCTGATAGTCCAGTGGTTAAGACTCTGTAATTTCAGTGCAGGGGACACAGGTTCAATCTCTGGTTGGGGAACTAAGATCCCACATGCTATGTGGCAAAGCCAAGGGGAAAAAAGAAAGTCTGCAACTCAGAAGAGGGCCCTCATCCTACCATGAGCGACCCTTGGATCTTCTAGCTTCCAAAATGGTGAGAAATAAATTTCTGCTGTTTATAAGCTACCCCATCTGTGGTATTTTGCTATAGCAACCCAAAGACACGAATTCATTCTGTAAGAACAGCATTATTCTCACATGAAAAGAAAACTCCAGTTCAATACACCTTATGAACATAAATGCATGTATTTCCATTGCTAACAAATGTTAACAATAGTTGAATCTGGGTATACGGGATAAGGGTATTTTTGTAGTATTTATTTTATCCTTGCAACTTTTCTGTGAGTTGAGGATTATTTCCAAATAAAAAGTTTCTTTACAAATAACAATACATGAAAATACTGTTAGCTCAGTTCCTGGAACAAATTAAGAGCTCAATAAATGCTAACTATAATATAATCACCTAATTCAACTCCTCATACTATAGATGATGAAACTGAGGCTCTGAGGTAAGTAATTTATCCAAAGTCATTCTATTAGTTAATGACTAAAAGTCCAGTCTCTAGGTTCAGCCTTTCCCCTACTCCGTGACCACCAGAGACACAACTTCATAATGACTCACTAACTTGTTTAAAACACAACAAAAATGGGAAATACATTTCTGGCTCTTTTTCTAGTTATGTCATAATATGCCTAAAGGAAAAATACCTCCACCACACAAACAAGCCATTTCGTGGAACTTCACCAAAAGTTTAGGATGAGAAAGGAGAGTAAGAAGGTGAGACCTTGGTCTGAGTTAGATAAGATAAACAGACTGAACAGAGAGGAAAATTAGGAGACATAATGAGAGACTGTGAACTAGATTATATACCCTGATTCTGTCCTGGTAAGAGAAAAGATAGGATTACTATGACAAAGTGGTAACTGGATCTAGCAGCTGACTGCATGTAAAAGAAGAAGTCAGGAGTAACTCAGCTTCTGAGTCTGGGTTACCGAGAAGACAGTGAGGGCACAGACAGATGCAGGAAACCCAACAGGAAGGCTGATCTGTGATGCCAGAAAGAGGACACTATATATAGACAAAGGTGAAGCTGTGATAACAGTGGAATCTTTGCATGGAAATGTCCTTTTGGGTATGCAGATCTGGAGTTCTTGAATTACAGACAGAACTTTGGGCATTTGTTCACTTGGCTGTGATAGCTGAAGATTAGATCACTAGGGACTTCGCTGGCAGTTCAGTGTTAAGACTGTGCTTTGAATCAGGGGGCATGGGTTCAATCCCTGGTCCCCAGGCATGTGGGAACTAAGATCCCACGTGCCAAGGGGCACAGATTAGATCACTTAAAAAAAAAAAAAAAAAAAAATGAAGAAAATCTTGGGAATTCCCCGGAGGTCCAGTGGTCAAGACTTGGCTCTTTCACTGCCCAGGTTCAATCCCTGGTTGGGGAACGAAGACCCTCCCCCATAATAAGCCATGTGGTGCAGCAGAATTAAAAAAAAAAAAAAAAGAAAAGATAAGGAATCTTTTCTCTATCCCAAGACATATTTAAACTCAGAAAACAACACTGGGCCACTGCAGTGATTCTTTCCCATAAGAACAAGTGATGAGGAAGAACTGTGCTAGAGCACAAGACAATCAAAACACTCTGATCAACCAAACTGCAAGGGGCCATTAATGATGTCAACTGATATATCCTTGATATGTATCTGACAGTACTTTTGAGTGAGGTGAAAAATTCCAACGACACCACAGCTGCATCACCAGTAATATGATTCTGAAACTTCTATGTTTTAGTGAGTTACACTTGTTTTACAGGATGTAACAAGTGAGCAAATGTGTCAGGAATCTTCCAGTGAACCTGGCAGACAGGCCTGACACAGCAGCACTTATCTCCCAATCTAAATATGTAGAAAAACTGTGCAAAATACAACACATACAAATTGGCAAGCCCAAAAGCAAGATAGGAAATTCCCTGAGGCTGGATACAAGCTACAGGGCCAAACAACTCACAGGGCTGCTAAAACCAGATATAGGACTTAGGGTTTGGAGCTGGTGTTCCTGAAAGAAACTAAGAGACAAGAAATTGAAAATGGGTCAAATGCATAATATACCAAAGCCACCAAAAAACTACACAGGAATAACATGAACTCTCATTTCCAGCCCCTGAAATAGAAGTCTCCCATTTGCCAGAAGGCAAGAGGTGAGAAAATAACCTCTGAGAAAAGGAAACCCCATCATCACAAGTACGAGCTCCAAAAATCACTGTCTCCAAACAGTCCAGGGACCCCAAGCCAAGAGATCAGCCAGCCGCAGGAATCATGCTACAGAGACCTGCCAGGCTCAGGAGAAGCGCAAAACTTCCTTACGGGGGCACCTCCACCAACAAACAAACAAACAAACAAACCCACCCCACGGATGATAAGCTTATAAGCCAAAATTAAAAACCATATAAAGAAATAAGCCGTCCAAGACAGGAAGGATTTTCAGTAGACACAACAAATAGGCAAATTCAGGCCTCCAGATCAAAGTACAGAAATAAAGTTAAAAAGAACAGGACAGAATGAGCATTACACGAATTTCAAAAAGAACCAGATAGAAAATCTAGAAACGAAAATGTGATTATAAAGCGGAATGCTCAGTCAAAACTAAATTAGTAAACTTTATCTGAAATTAGTATTCTTGATCTGAAACAACCTCACAGAATAGAATGTAGCACAAAAAAATAGAGACGGAAAATGTGAAAGCACTGAATTAACACACTGAAATATCAGGAAGTATCAATCTCAGAAAAGGAAGCAAGAAAGACAATATTCAAAGATATACTGGGGACTTCCTAGTGGTCCAGCAGTTAAAAATTCGCCTTTCAAGGCAGGGGTCGTGGGTTCAATTCCTGGTTGGAGAACTGAGATCCCACATTCCAAGGGGTAACTAAGCCGGTGAGCTGCCAACTATTGAGCCTGTGCTCCCATGAGCAACAAGGACCAAGTGTGCAGCAACTAAGACTCAACATGGCCAAAAACAGATAAATAAAATTAAATAGAGAAAGAAAAGGAAAAAAGGACACTGAACAACATTGAACACATTAAGTTTTCAGATTGCCAGGGTAATTTACTCATATTATATACACTATAGCAAGACTGCAAAATAAAGGCAAGCAAAAAGTAGTAAGATGCAACCAAAAGGAAAGAACAATTATAAAGTAGCAACAGATCCCAGACTTCTCAAATGCAACAATGGATGCCAGAAAACAAGCGAATGACCTCTTCCTACAAGGAAAAATAACAGTCAACTACAAAATTACACAGGTAAAACGCCATCTAAGAGTAAGGACAAAGAGGCCTTAAGATATACAAGGTAGTTTATTACTTACAGATCCAAACTGAAAGTGCTATATAAACAGTGTACATTAATACAAAAGAAATGAAACACAGAACTGAAGAACAGGATGCAAGAAGCCATGGTAAGCCAATAAACTTGTAATAGCTCAACATAAATATTAACTTTTAAACATTTTTTTAATGCCTGTCTTCAAGAGAGCTAAAAGTAAGGTGGAATTAGAGAAGAGCATGGGAGAGATGAAATACTCAGAATTAAAACACTGTAAAATGCAATTATTGTTCATGAGGAGAGACACATACTCAGTTTAGGCTGTTAAGTATTCATGCTGAAAACTGTAAAAGCAATCTGTATGACAGAATAAATAACTTACAAGTCAACAGGAGTAAAAAAAGAGGAACTTTAAAAGTGAGTCCATGCTACAACATGGATGAACCCTGAAGATATTATACTAAGTGAAATAAGGCAGTCACAAACAGATAAATATTGTATGATTCCACTTATCTAACTACTAGGGTAATCAAATTCACAGAGACAGAAGGTAGGATTTGGAGGAGGAAGAAACAGTTAGCGGTTAATGGGTGGAGTTTTAGTTGGGGAAGGGTCTGGAGGTGGACAGTGGTGACACACACCACAGTACACACACAACA
The DNA here is from genome assembly GCA_024291935.2 of Okapia johnstoni. Taxonomy (NCBI): domain Eukaryota; kingdom Metazoa; phylum Chordata; class Mammalia; order Artiodactyla; family Giraffidae; genus Okapia; species Okapia johnstoni. The sequence continues at coordinate 51,174,140 of CM044324.1, read as the reverse complement.
ATGTGTGTGTACTTACTAATGCCACAGAACTGCACATTTTAAAATGGTTAAAATGGCAAATTTGTTATGTATATTTTACCACAGTAAGAGAAGCGAAATAAAAGTGATTTTTTTAATCAGTTGAATAAAAGCCAGAAAAGGAGCAACAACGCAAGAAAAAGCATGCGAAAGATGTTTTTTAAAAAAAGATCAAAAATACATTAGTAATCACAATAAATGTAAATAGACTTAATTCACTTATTAAAATGTAGAAACTTTAAATATTAAAAAACAATCCAGCTATAAACTATTCATAAGCAACAGCAAAAACACTAACAGAAAGGTTCAAAGTAAAAGACTTGAAGAGAATATAGCAACCATATCCTACCCAAAAGACAAAAGAATCCAAAGCAAAAAGCATTTATATAGCTAAAGAGGGACATAAAAGAGGCAATCTAGGCAATCTGAAGACTCTAACAATCAGAAACCTGAATGCACACTGTGGTAACCAACCAGTCTCTAAAATTGGCCCAAATGAAGCCGCCTGGTATTCTGTCCTTGTACAGATCCCTCCCACTGAATCTGGCCTCATCTCTTGACTTGCTTTGCACAACGCAGTGTGGAAGAGGTGGCCCTGTGCCAGTCCTGAGCCTTAAGAATGCCTGGCAATTCCCACGTTTGCACTTTTGAGAGCCCTGAGCTGGATAACCTTGCCAGAGAAACAGCATAGGAAGGACTGTGAAAAAGGGAAAACCCCAAGACCACATGAAAAGAAAGCTAGTCATTCCAGCACCATCCAAGCTCAGCCCTGCCTCTCAGCCATCCCTGTCACGCTGCCAAAACTGTCATCAGTCTTGGACCTTTCAGTCTAATAGAGGCCCCACATGTCTGCAACCTCAGCTCAAGTGGAGCTGAAGAACCACTTTACTAAGCCCAATCAACCCAGATTCATGAGATGTGATTGAAGTGGTTGCTGTTTTAAAACGCTAAGCTTTGCAGTGCTTTCTTACACCATAATATCTAACTAAAAACACAAACACCATAGAATTAAAATATGTAAAGGAAGAACTGTCTGATCTCAAGGAGAAATCTACAGTTAAATGGGAATATTTCTCAAACTGATACATAAAGTTTGACTTAAAAATTAATGATATACCTTTTGAAACTTAATTTAAAATTTGACAGGTAATATATAAACACTAATGTAGAAAACAGACAAGTAAAAAATATATACTGTCAAAGCACACCTTAAACATTTTAAAAAACTGACCATAATATTAAACCAGAAAAGAAGTCTCAACAGGATCCAAAATACACATTATCACTTCTCTGACACTGATTTAACACAACGAATAAAATGGAAGGAGGGGAACACAATATACACATTTGGAAACCAAAAAAAAAAAAAAAAAAAAAAAAAACACCCACTCCAGTATTCTTGCCTGGAAAAGTCCATGGACAGAGGAGCCTGGTGGGCTGCAGTCCATGGAGTTACATGACTGAGCACGCGTGCATGAGGGTGGAGGGAGATGGGTTGGTAGCAATAAACTGGTAGAACTAAAAAAAAAAAAAAAAACCACTTCAATTCATGAATTAAATAAAATTTTACAACAGAACTCCCAAAATATTTAGAACTGAAGAAATAATTTAAAAGAAAACATGTCAAAAAAAAAAGTATACATGTCAAAACTTGTGAGGCCATGTACACCACAAAAGGGTACACAAATTAAAATACTCTATCTGGGTTAAAGAACCAGTTTCGTTGTTTTTCCTTCAACCCATCAAAGACGAGTATGTGGTCCTACTGCACATGACTAGTACACGTGACTCACTGTGCAAGCCTGAAAACACGCAAGCTGATCTACACTCTGCTCTAGAGTGGGGATGAGTTCACCAGTCATGCTCAGATGTTGTGGCAATGTCAAACTGCAATAAGTTTCTAAACATTCCTAATTTCTGTACTTATCACAGACAAGAATTATAGCTCACAAACTGACAACAGTCTGTGGATCACACTTTGATTAGTACTGACAATGGTAAATCCACAAAATATAGTGCTAAACAGCTGTAAAGAGGAACAAACAATCTCCATAATATGGCTACAAGATCTCCTGGCCATACTGCTAAGTAAAAAAAAATAAACTGGGGAAGAGTATGGTGCCACTCTAAAAAATGAGGAAGATATAAATCCAAATATGTTATTTGTTTATATTTCTGAGAAGAAAGGAAAATAACAAAAATAAAATAAAATGCTTACCCATAGGGAAAAGAAGGAGCAGGGAAAGGATACCAGAAAGGAGACAGAATTCACTAAATATTGTGCTGTATATTTAACCACACATATTTTATATTAATATGAAAGTGAAAGTGAAGTCGCTCAGTCGTGTCCAACTCTTTGCGACTCCGTGGACTGTAGCCTACCAGGCTTCTCCATCCATGGGATTTTCCAGACAAGAGTACCGGAGTGGGTTGCCATTTCCTTCTCCAGGGGATCTTCCCAAACCAGGGATCGAACCCAGGTCTCCTGCATTGCAGGCAGACGCTTTACCCTCGGAGCCACCAGAGAAGCCCTTATATTATTATAAAGCAAAATAAAAATTGCTTTTAAAGCAAAATAACACATGTAATCTATTTTTAAAAAGTGAATAAAACTAATACACAGACCTGTGTATCAAGTTAATGGAACGACCACACACAAATTATTTCAAGTGATTTTTAAACTGCAGTGATGTGTTAAATCTCTAGTGAGATACACCCTAAGGCCAACAACAACAACAAAATCCCTTTAGAGGGCTTCCCTGGTGGCTCAGCTGGTAAAGAATCCACCTGCAATGCAGGAGACCTGGGTTCAATCCCTAGGTTGGGAAGATCCCCTGGAGAAGGGAAAAGGTTACCCACTCCAGTATTCTGGCCTGGAGAATTCCATGGACTGTATGTCCATGGGGTCGCAAAAAGTTGGACATGACTGAGCGACTTTCACTTTACTTTTACTTTACTGGTGATGGTGTTGTTGCTATTGTTATTCTGAGAAGACTATTAATAGGGAAAAGCAAATGAATAATTATGTGGTTTTAATAGGAGTCAAAATTTCCACAAAGAAGGCATACATGCAAAATCAGAAAGATCAAGCCAAAAACCTATAGTCTTGAATTTGAATTACCAAAAAGAACTCAGGAAATAGTTTATCTTTAAAAAAAAAAAAAAAAATACACACACACAGGGCATCCCAAGCGGTTTCCAGAGCTGAGACAGAGATCAAAGTTCTGGCTGGGAGAGATGGCTGGAGGTTGCATAAGAGAATTTCAGAAAGAAGGAAGCTTTGCAGAAAAAGTCTGCATGGGGTCTCTGCAAATGTATGGAGTGAAACTCCATTAGGCTGGGCAATGAATGGCTGAGTAACTTCCCCAAACATAAGGACTGGAGACTTAGGAGTTAAAACCAGAGTAGAGGGACACAGTTAATCATTTGAGGCATTTGGTAGAGACCCTAGAAGGGAAGTAATTTAGTAGGAGAATTAAATTCATTCTTAGAGAAAAGGCTACTCTGACCTGTCCTAACAAAGCTTAAAAACTAGCCTCAAAGGGAGTAAGCTAATCTAAAGGGAGTAACCCAATGACTTGACAAAATAAAGCCCAACACTCTTGAAAGGAAGATAAACTGTAGCACCCAACAATGTGAAATTCACATTGTCAGCATCCAAACAGAACTACTAGATATGCCAAGAAGAAGGAAAATCTGACTCATAAGCAGAAGAGTCAATAGCAAAAGACTCAGAAATGACAGAGATGGAATTAGTAGATAAAGACTTAAAACAGCTACTATTAATGCATGCACTATGATGAAGGATTAAAAGCATGAACACAATAAGAAAAACAAAGATATAAAACAGAGGAATTTCTAAAGATGAAAAATACATTATTTGCAATGATCAGATTAAAAGCAGATTAGATAGTGCAGGAAAAAAGACCAGTGACAACAGAATATATTCAAAATGAAGCACAGGAAAAAAAAGGACTGGCAAAAATTAACAGAGCATCAGTAATCTGTGGTATAATAAAGTGGCCAAATACATATGTCATCCCAGAAGAAATACGATAACGGGGAAAAGATTAAATAATGGCCGAAAATATTTCAAATCTGACCCACAGACTTGAGAAGTTCACCACTGCAGCCCATAATCAAACTGTCAAAACCTATACTACAGAGAAAAATCTTCAAACCTGCAACAGAAAATAAAAGAGGAACACATGTAAGAATTACCACAAACTTTTCATCAGAAACTATGGAAACCAGAAAACAAAGGATGGGCATCTTTAAAATGCTGAAGGGGGTGGAAAAAAAACTTTTCAATATGTCTAGATAAAATAGTCTTTAAGGTAAAATAAAGACGGTGAGCTGAGAGAATCTGTAATAGCAGATCTGCACCACAGAACTGTCAAAAGTCCTTCAGAAGGAAGGAGAATAGTAACAGATGGAAACCTGGACTTCCACAAAGAAATGAAGAACACTAGAAATGGTAAATGTGTGGGTAAATAAGACTTCCCCTCGTTTTAAAATTTCTCTAAAAGAATTGTTTACAGCAAAAGCAACAATGCTCTGTGAAGTGTATAGCCTATGGAGAAGCAGAATGTATGAAAAGAATAGCACAGGGCTTCCCTGGTGCTCAGCAGTCAAGAATGTGCCTGCCAATGGAGGAGACAGAGGTTTGATCCCAGGTCCAGAAAGATCCCACATGCCAGGGAGCAACTAAACTTGTGCCCTAGAGCCAGGGAGCTACAACTACTGTGCCTATGTACTGCAACTACTGAAGCCTGCATACCTAGAGCCCATATTCTGCAACAAGAGAAGCCACTGCAAAGGGAAGCCCGCAAACAACTAGAGAAAAAGCCTGCACAGCAATGAGGATGCAGCACAGCCAAAAGTAAATAAATCAAATTAAACACACACATATATATACACACACACGTATATAAAAAAAATAAACTTATGGCTGTTTCATGCTGATGTTTGGTAGAAACCAATATGACACTGTAAAGCAATTATCCTTCAATTAAAAAAGAAAAGAATAGCACAAAGGCTAGGAGGAAGTAAATGGAAGCATCATGAGGATCCTACGTTTTATGTGAAATGTGTAATACTATTCAAAGGTGGTCAATGTAAAACTAAAGGTGCCTTCTGTTAACAATAAAGCAACCTCTGAAGAAAAAAAAACAGATGAAGTTAATAAGCTGTGATGACAAAAGGAATATTAAAAACACTCAATCTAGGGTTAAGGGGGGGAGGGATAAATAAGGAACCTGGAGTTAACAAATACACACTACTATATATAAAATAAACAAAGATCTACTGCATAGCACAGGGAACTATATTCAGTATCTTGTAATAACCTATAATGGAAAATCTGAAAAAGAATAGATATATATGTATATGCATACCTGAATCACTTTACTATAAACCTGAGACACTAAATCAACTATACTTCAATAAAAAAATTTTAATAAATAAATGTCTCAAAGAAACATAAAACGAAAAATACTCGTTCAAAAGAAGGCAGGAAAAGAAAAACAGAAATTCAACAGGAAAAGAGAAAATGAAGAACTAGATGTAAGACTTAATCCAACCTTATCAGTAATTACATTAAATGTATATGGTTCAAGCATCCTAATTAAAATGTAGGAATTATTAGGCTGATTAAAAATAAATAAGAGCCCAAATAGAAATATAAAGAAACTTCAATCATAAAAGACATAGATAGGTTAACAGCAAAAGGATGGGAAAAATATGCCATGCAAAAACTAATTATAAGACAGCTGGATGCGCTGTATCAGTAACAAAATAATTTCAGGGAAAAAATAATATTGCTGGGGGGTAGGGAAGAAAAAATTTTACTAAGGAACAATAAACTTGAAAGTAAGGTTATACACTCACTTTGGAAAACAGGTTGGCTGTTTCTTAGAAAAGTAAACAGGAATTATAATTCAGCAACTCTACTGCTCAGTATCTACCCAAGAGGAATTAAAACGTTTATCCACACAAAGACTTGTATACAAATATTCATAGTACTACTCTTAATAGTCCAAACAAGAAAATAATCCAAATGTCCTGGGGAAGTAGGAAAGAGGAAGACTCAAGAAGGAGGGGAGATATATATATATATAAAAATATAATTATGACTGATTGGCATTGATATATGGCAGAGACCACCACAACATTGTAAAGCAATTATGCTCCAATTTTAAAAAAAGTACAAACTATTGAGTTGGCCAAAAAATTCATTCAGGTTTTTCATATGATATTACAGAGGAATCTGAACAAACTTTTTGGCCAATTCAGTATTATGTGTAAAATAAGCTACAAGGATATATTGTGCAACACAGGGAATACAGCCAGAATTTTGTAACATCTACAAATGGAGTATAATCTTCAAAACTTGTGAATTACTATACTGTACTCCTTCAACATAAAATACTGTATAGCAACTATACATCAATAAAAAATCTTAAATTGTTTAAATAAAAATAAAATATTGGTTATTAAAAGAAAATAATCCAAATGTCTATCAGCTAAGGAATGGATAAGTAAAACATGGTAGATCCATACAATAGGATATTATTCAGCAATAGAAAGGAACAAACTATTCATATACAGTGGCACCCTCTTATCCGTGGGCGATATGTTCCAAGACCCCCAGAGGAAGTCTGAAATCAATAGTGTCAAACTCTGTGTATACTATGTTTTTTCTTGTACACACACCAATGATAATTAAGTGTGTTTAATTTACTAATTAGGCACAATAAGTGATTAACAACAACAATAACAAAGAGAACTGTAATAAAAGTTATGTAGATGTAGTCTCTATCTCAAAATTACCTTATTAGACTGCACTCACCCTTCTTATGACGATGTGAGATGAAGGGAGGTGAATGATACAGGCACTGTGTGGTAGGCTACAAGAGGAAGATCATCTGCTTTGGGTGACCCTACATCACTGAGCCATGACAGCATCCATGGTTGGATGCCGGAAGCACACAATGTCAATGGCTGGGGATTCCGGGTGGGAGGGCACAGGATGGCTCAAGATTTCACACTATTCAGATCAGTGTGCAATTTAACGTTTATGTATTGTTGACTTCCGGAATTTTTCATTTCATATTTTCAGACTGCAGTTGACCACCAGTTACTGAAACTGCAGAAAGTGAAATCTTGGATAAGGGGGGACTATACTGTACATTACAAGATGGCTATGTCTCAAACACCTCACACTAAGCGAAGGAAGCCACACTTGAAGGACTACATAATGTATAAGCCCATTTATATGACATTCCGGAAAAGGCAGAACTTCAAGGATAGAAAACAAATCAATGGCTAGGCAGGAGCTGAGGTGGGAAGAAGTGACTACAAAAAAGCATGGGGAGGGCGGGGAAGCACGGGAGGATTCTAGGGTGATGAAATTGCTCTATATCTTAATGATGGTGGCAAATACACATCTCTATGTGTCTCCCAAAACTCAAAGGACTATAACCTGAAAAGGGTGAATTTTACTGTCCATAAATATAAAAGTGAATTTTCAGGGGAGGGAAAAGCACGTTAGCACCAACATTTACTGGAGCAACTGCATTCAAGCCACATATGGCATACCTTTAAATAGCACTATTAAAATGCCAAAGAAAATGTCAAAACAAATGTGAACTAAAAAAACATTCAAATGAATTTTTAACTGTACAGTAGTACATCAAAGTGAGTGAATTCTACTGTATGTAAATGATGTCGTAATTTAAAAACGGGGAAAATAAACTATTTTACCTTCACAAGGCGTGGGGCAACAGGAATCCTCATACACTACGAAAGGAATGTAAATTCATACAATTACTTCAAAAAACAGCTGTACTACCTAGTAATGATGATCAGGTGCAAGACCGACTTAGTCAGCCCCATTCCCAGCAATGTACACACCCTGCAGAAGCTACCGCACACGGACGCCAAGAGATGCACAGGAGTAATCAATGCTGCAGTGTTTGTTACAGCGAGAACCAGCAACAACCCAAATACACATCAAGAGCAGAATGGACAAAGAAATCATGGAATATTCAAACCCTAAGACAGCATGCAGCAGAAAATATAATGTATTTCAGTTAAATGCACCAACACAGATCAAGCTCAGAAATGATACGAGCAAAAGCAGCAAGTCTGAGAAAGACACATACAGTTTGATTCCATTCACATAAAGGTATTTTTAAAAGGCATGTTCTGCAATACATACACATGTGGGTAAACCTGGAAATAAAGGAAGGCAATGATTAATATGAAAATGAGAACAGCGGTTATCTTACAGGGATAGAGACAGATCTGAGCAGAGGCTTCAAAGAGTATAGAGGATGTTCTGTTCCTGAGCTGGCTAGTGGATACAGGAGTTTACTTCTTAGTTATTATTATTTAAAATAACACTCAACTTGCATATATTCTCTTTGCATAATTTATATATTTCACAGTCTTAAAAAGTAAAAACAACATGTTCTCAAAGTAAGACACATCATGTCCAGTAGGTTTCACAGGCAAATTTTACAAAAAAAGAAAACTGTCTTAAAGACACTATAGCTAAGAATCAAGACAGGGAAAACAGCACAGCTTGTTTTGATGCCAAAACAGGGCAAGGCTTAAACCAAAATATCAAATGTAGATAGGTCACTCATGAACACAGATATAAATCCTAAATAAACTATTCATACTCTAAACCAACAATGTGGTATTTAAAAGAAAACCATGTCAACGTGACGTTTATCCTAGGAATACAGGGATGCTTGAACACTGGAAAAAAAATATACTGATATAAGTCACTGTATTACCAAATTAAAAGAAATGAACTATGATTTATTTACTCACACAAATACTTATTGAGTACCTACCTTTTTCCTAGGGGCTGAAGAAACAACATTAACTAAAATTAAAATTCTTCCCTAGTGGACTAGTTCCAGTCAAAGGAGACAGAAAATAACAATAAACAAAGTCTATATAATGTAGTATATCAGACAGTGATAAATACCAAGAGAAAAAAATCTAAGTCAGGCAACAGGGAGATTGGGCGAGCTATGCGGTGTGAAGAGGTCAGGGTACAATTTGAACACAGACTGGAAGGAGGTGTGGAAGCAAGCCATGAAGGTGTTTCGGGAGGGAAGCACTTCAGAAAGCTGAAGCAGAGGGGCAAAAATCCCTGAGACGACGCTGGCGGCATGTTTAAGGATCACCAAGGAAGCCACTGTGTTTATCAACCAGAACGCGTGAAAGGGGGCAGAGCAGGAGGAAGCGAGATGGGAGTGAGGGCGGCAGATGGTGAAAGGGCGCTGCAAGCAACTCAAAGGATTCCAGCCTTCACCCTGGGGGCTGAGCACTGGAGTAATGACACAATCTGACAGGACTTTTTGAATACAGTTCCTGGCTCCAGTGCTGAGGAGGGTGGTAAAAGTGAAGTACGGAGACCAGCTAGGAAGCTATTACAACAATCTAGGAGAAAGATGATGCGACTTAAACCAGAATGGGGGGGGGGGGGGGGGGGCGGGCGGATGGTAAGACAGGGTATATCCTGAAACTTAAGCCAATAGGATCTATTGATGATTACATGTGCCGTGAAGGAAAAAGAAAGTTCAAAGAAAACTCCCAAGTTTCTACCTAAGCAACTTAAAAGATGGAATTCTCACTAACTGACATATTCAAGGTAAGGGTGAAACGGGTTTGAGGTGGGAAAAGCATGATTGTTCAGTCTGCATCAGGAGACAGACACCCCTACTCCGACACCCAGCATCTAAGTGACCACCACTAAAGCTGCAGAAGACAAGTGAAGCCACAAAACCACAATGCACTGAAATTTGCCACTAGCATTTAAAAGCCTGACTCTCAAGAATAGGTCCTCAATCAAAAATCATCAGACATTTGAACAAGGCATGTGGAGTGAAAAAAAAGACCCACACTAAAGTATATAATCATGGAAATAAGACCTTAGAACACTTTTGAGAGAAAGGCAGTAGAAAAAAAGAAGGGGAGCACACACACAATGTTAGGAATCAATGTGTCACTAGATCTCAAGAGCAACACTGGACATTACTTTTTTCTTTTTTGAGAAAACAAAGCTTACACTTTGGATGTTTTCAAACACTCTACTCCATGAAAAAGAGATCCTGATAAAACATTCTGTACTACATATTTCAGTTTTAATACTGACAATTACTATTCTCAATCAATTTAACTGTTTGGCAAACAGAACTGCTACCAATTAAATCAGAACAACCTCTTTCTATGTGTTTTTCCACTGCATTTGTCTAACAAACCTACTATGATAGGTACTGAGGATACAACCCAGAACAAAATAAAACAGATTCTCTGCCCCTAGGGCCTAGTCAGGAGAAACGTATCAAATGATCACCCAAATAATTATAACTGCAAACTTACAAGTGAAAAGAAGTTCAGGGCACAACAGGCAAACCCAATTTAGAGAAGGCTCCTCTGAGCGCCTGACAATTAAGTTTAGACCCACTCAGTTGAGCCAGGCAACAAGTGGAGAGAAGAGACTTCCAAACAGAAGACCTTAAAACTGAAAAGAGCTTATGGAATCACAAGAACTGAAAGAAGAGCAGTGTGGCTGAGCAAAGTTTGAAGTTTTTGGTAAACACCATGGGAAACTATTCAGTTCAGTTCAGTCACTCAGTTGTGTCCGACTCTTTGCAACCCCACGGACTGCAGCACGCCAGGCTTCTCTGTCCATCACCAACTCCCAGAGCTTGCTCAAACTCATGTCCACTGAGTCGGTGATGCCATCCAACCATCTCATCCTCTGTCGTCCCCTTCTCCTGCCTTCAATCTTTCCCAGCATCAGGGTCTTTTCCAGTGAGTCAATTCTTCCCATCAGGTGGCCAAAGTATTGGAGTTTCAGCTTCAGCATCAGTCCTTCCAACAAATATTCAGGACTGATTTCCTTTAGGATTGATTGGTTTGATCTCCTTGCAGTCCGAAGGACTCTCAAGAGTCTTCTCCAACACCACAGTTCAAAAGCATCAATTCTTCAACACTCAAGCTTTCTTTACAGTCCAACTCTCACTTTCATACACGACTACTGGAAAACCCATAGCTTTGGCTAAATGGACCTTTGTTGGCAAGTAACGTTTCTGCTTTTTAATATGCTGTCTAAGTTGGTCATAGTTTTTCTTCCAAGGAGCAAGCGGATCACATGGACTACAACCTAACAGATCACACGGACCACAGCCTTGTCTAACTCAATGAAACTATGAGCCATGCCGTGTAGGGCCACCCAAGACGGATGGGTCATGGTGGTGAGTTCTGACAAAATGTGGTCCACTGGAGAAGGGAATGGCAAACCATTTCAGTATTCTTGCCTTGAGAACCCCATGAACAGCATAAAAAGGGAAACTATTGCCAGGAGTCAAACAGAAATGCGTCATGATTAAATGATGTTTTTTAAAATAATCTCTCTAGCTGCTTTATGGATTACAAAAGAGGAAACTGGATTCTAAGGAAGCAAAAGGCAAACCAAGTAGACCAGGCAGAAGCTATTTCAGTAGCCAGCACACAAGGGTAACTTAAAGGTGGCAGTGGAAATGCAGACCAAAAAAAAACACAAAAACCAATTCTGAAAGAAATGTCAGGAGTTAATCTACTAAAGAAAAGCTGGCATGAAGAGAAAACTAAAATAAAAGGATACCTGACCGAAAGGCACACATTTCAAAGCCCATCTACTACACGTGAATCAAAGACGACAGTATCTTCCAGAAGAAAATGGGACACCTTTTTAACTCCCTATTCTTCTCCTGCCTCATGCTGCACAAAGAATTTGAAGTTATTCTTTCAGAACCCTGAGAATGCATCTCAAACATTTGAGAACCAACTCATTTGGCAGAATATTCTGACCTGTCCTCCATGTGTTAAATACCAGTCTCTCAAATAACCAAAAATGTGACTTCATACCATTTACATTAAGTCCCTTACAAACGAGCAAGTTCTGTTCTGAGAGCGCATTCCTATATTCAACTTGTATATAAGTCCAACAAAGTTAGCCTAGGTACCCAACTAACACAGTTGGCTATTTAGTACTGTAGTGTAATAGATCTATAATACTTTTCACACAAATAATACATAAAAAACAAAAAATAAAACAATTTTAATCTTACAGTGCCTTGAAAAGTATAGTAGCACTGTACAACAGCTGGCACACAGGGGCTGGCATCGAGTGAACAGGCAAAAAGAGTTACTGACTGGAGGAGAGGTGGAAGGTGGTAGAGATGAGAGACTGTCAGCAGTAGGAGATGGAAGGCAAGCTGCAGCTTCACTCAATTCACGCCTGATGTTGATGGGATGCACATCGCATGTTTGAAAGTTCACAACTTAAAGATTCATACCAAGGAGACTTACTGTACTTAAACTCTCTCAGACTGTTTCCCCCATTAGTACAGGAATCGGAAAACATATTTGTTTTCAAAAGACCAATGTGAGCAGTATGACGTCTGTCTGGAATATAGTCAGCACTCAAGCATCAGTTTCCATCTTTTCTACCAGATTTAACTAAACTAGAAAAAGAAGAAACTTCCTTAGACTAAACAAGTTCCTCAAACCATCCCAAAAAGTCTGATGTGTAGGATTAAGAAGAAATCAAATGCAGTTTTCATACTGACTGACCAAAAAAGTTTAAGCATTTTTTCACACATAGTCCCAAGGAAGGCTAAAGCATGGACAAGGTCTTCATTTTCCTACAATGCTGGTGCTTTAAAAATCACACTTAAAAAAATTATCATCCTGCCCACCCCTCTGAACTGCACAAAATCATTCCAGTGGTGGTGCTTTCCAAACCTCTGTTCCCTGACCTTTACCATTTACCACTTCATTCTTACAGGGATTGGAACTTCAGGAGGTAGCAGGACAAAGGGCCGCTCATCATCTTTTAGGCATCAAACCAGAGTCAGACCAGGGCTCCACTGACAAGCAAGTTCTTTTTTCCCTGAGCAAGCTGAACATTCTGTCAGACAACAGAATATCCCATTTTTCAAAGGTGGAGCCAGGCAGCCCTTGAGAATTACTCCAATAAGAAAACTTTTACCAACTGAGGGGTCAAAACCTCCATCAAAACCAAACTATTACTACCATTAACCACAGCAAATGGTACCACTCTACCAAGAGACCTTCTATGCAGTACAGAGTGGAAAAGGTTTACAATAAAAGTCAGCCTCTAGTAAATTCCAAATGCAACTCAAAAGAAAAATATCCAGAGCTGACTTAACTGTTCACACAACATAGTCTAGATGCTAGAATGTGAGCACAGAAAGGATCTTCACCGAATTCTGATTCCAGGAGGTTTTCAACAGAGCTTTAGTGTCTGGGAAAGATGTCCTGGGTGCTTGGGGCACAGGATGGGGATAGCAGAATCCACCAGAGATGCTTGTTTCTACCAGAGCAGTTTCACAATCATCTATACCATGCAGCTCCATTTCATGAGAAAAAGGTTTTACACCTGAAGTTTTTTAAACAACCAACCTATTTCAACTTCTCAGTGTCGGAGACAAAGCAGTATAAATGGAGATATTCCATAGGACCTGAGGCGCTATGTTGAAACCCAGACCTCTATTCTAGTCCAGTGTGCTCACTACCACCAGACACCACTCATTCTGGTACAGAACAGAACCACCACCATCAGAAATGTTGATATAATTAATGCACGTGCAGAAAAGGAAACCAATTGTCCATAACTAAAGACTACACTTTTAAGGATATGAAAAGTTACCTGTGCTTAACAATTATAAGAACTTTCATTAAAGAGAATAAAAGTAACATTTTGAGAAATATCAAGGAACTCATAAGACACTTCAAAAAGATGAAGTAACCAAAGGTCCTAAAACCTGAAGAAAAACTATTTTAAATTGGCATAATGAAAAGAAAGTGAAAATCGCTCAGTCGTGTCTAACTCTCTGTGACCCCCCTGGATTAAACAGTCCATGGAATTCTCTAGGCCAGAATACTGGAGTGGGTGGCCTTTCCCTTCTCCAAGGGATCTTCCCAACCCAGGGATCAAACCCAGGTCTCCCACATTGCAGGCGGATTCTTTACTAGCTGAGCCACAAGGGAACCCCAAGAATACTGGAGTAGGTAGCCTATCCCATCTCCAGCGGATCTTCCCGATACAGTAATCAAACCAGGGTCTCCTGCATTGCAGGCGGATTTTTCACCAACTGAGCTATAAGAAATCAAACTCAAAAAGTGGATTCTAGTCTCAACTAGGCCACATGCATTTGTCACAAGGATACATGGTCATGAATAGGATACATGGTCATGAAGGACACATGGTCACTTAAACTGTTAGAAGCTCAGTTTTCTGTTTGCAAAATACCAATAAACTAGATGATTTCAGAGGCTCTTCCACACTGAAATTCTAGGATTCTACACATTAAAAAATCATATATTTGATAAAGCTAACATAAATTTTATAAAAGCTATCTAAAAACATCATTACCAGTTTATATAAAAGAAATTATTTCTAAGAAAGATGATCAAAGTTCAAAACTCTAAAAAGAGTAACATGATATCTAAAACATACCTAAAACATTTAAACTGTAACAGCACAATTTCTGCCTTCAGCAATTGGAGGAAGCAGATTATGGCCATAGCCTAGGAAAGATTTATTTCTAGTGTCAGCAGATTCTTTCACAGATTAATGTAGAACTAACTGCTCTAAAGAGGGCAAGAAAAAAACAGGATTCTAAGAAGTCAACTTGCTGAGAAGAAAAAATAACCCAGAATATGCATATTCTGTAATAAAACATATGAAACAAAACTAGACTTCCAGGAGAACTATCTGGCTTAAGATTTTGATGATGCTATTCTCTATTTTTCACTCACCCAATACTTATTACATATGTATTATCTGCCAAATGCAGGAGATATAGTGAAAATAAGCCCCTGCACTGTTATTCTAGCAGAGGGAGGCTAGTGATAACCAAGTAACCAAACAAACAAGGCAGGACTTTGAAACAACCAAAACCCTGTCAATGTTGTGTAACCAGAATTAGTATTTAGAGAAAGCCTCACTAGGAAGATACTCTTGGACTAACAACCAAACGACAAGAAGTTACTCCAGAGTTTTCCGGACAGAGTGGCTAGCAAGTCTAAGAGCCCTGAGGTGGACATGAGTTTGAGGCCTTTGAGAAACTGAGTGAAGGCCAAGGTGGCTGAAGTAAAATGACCAAGGAGAAGGTGTCAGGAGAGCAAATCAGAGAGGTAGGCAAGGCCCAGGGAGGATAGTGGTATGATATGATTTGTGTTTTTAAAAGACCACTTTGCTTGATATGCACCAATCAAAAATCAAAATGGATTCTGGTACTGCCTTTCAAATGACAGACTCTATAATTTATTGTATCAAAGTCTCCCTGATATTTAATGGTAATGTAAATAGCTCTAGAATTGATGTAATTGTGGAGCTGAGCAAGAAAAATTTAATTGTAGTTCTATAAATAACATTGTGAAACTGCAAAACTTACTTCCCTCTCTTCCTCCATTTGCTTTTATTTGCAAACTGTGAATTTTAATGGATGAATATTTCAAGTGCAGACATCTATTTCTTTTACCAGGAAGATTTTTTTAATACTTTAAATTTATATATTCTACATATTAAAAAGATTCAGCTAGACTTGTTATTTGAATTAAAGGACCCCTAAGGCTGAGCCCTGCATCACCATGTGAGGTATAATAAGGTGCAAAAACTTGAGCATCATTTCACAATAAAACTTAAATGTTCAGATGACTGCAGTCATGCCTGACAGTGAGTGCTGGAATGGCCACCCACCAAACCAGATTAACCTCACCAATGACAACAATCACATCGTCACAGAAGCAAAGTAGTTCAGCATGAGTCCTAAAAACATGGAACACTACAAACGCGCTCTCACTGGTTTACAAGGATAGGAAATCCCAAGCGTAAAAGACAATATAAATCCCATCCCTAACCAGGCAATGATGGACACTGACAGCCAACTTCAGAGAAAGCTTAAGGAAAGCAACTCAAATCAAGAATTCAAAGCATGGACAGATTTCATCTGCCCCATCCATACCTGAGGACTAGCTCTGAGGCCTGATGCAAGCATTTATGTATCAAGTGTCAAACGTACCATTACCTTACCTAGAACAAATTTTATCAGAGAAGGAATCCTGTGGCAAGCCTTAGAAGACACTGGCTTATCAGTAAAGCTTTGGTCATCACAGATAAAGCTACACAAATGTATTTAAACGGAAAAAACTCCTATTTTCAACTAAGTAGCAAAATCCCATGCTTTCTGACCTTTATGGTCCACTAGAAGAGAGTTTCAGAGAAAGAAACCGAATCTTTCTGCACGTGCTTCTCCTCAACAATATGAAAAACACTTAGGCAGAAAAAACACCACAGGATTTCACAGGTGTCACTACACCCTCAAAATGAAAAACAAGAGTATGAGTTAAATAATTTGTGCCTTCCTGTCCCTTATTACAAGCACGATTCAGAGCAAACTACCCTTAGACAGACACCATACAAAACATCCCATCATTTCCATCTTTCACTGCTGAGTGGCTCTGGGTGACAACCTGGAACAGTAGACAAGATGTAGCAGTACAAACGTAAAGGCGTCTGGAAATAACCAAGATTTCTACATGCTTATTAGTCCCTGAAAAATGTACTTAATTCTGTAAGGCAACCAACCTGGAGTGTTCAAAAATATCAATGCCATGATAAACAAAACAAGGTAAAGGAATTGTTCCACACTAAAGGAGATTGTAGAGATAAGACAAACAAACATAATGTATGATTCTTGACTGTACGCTTGACTTAAAAAATGAAGCCATAAAGAATATTTTTAAAACCAGGAAAGACGGGAATATAGATTTATATTACATACTACTATATCATTAAGTTTCTTGACTATAATAATGATACTATGGTTATGTAACATAATGTCTTTGTTTTTAAGACATACATTCTGAGATGTGTAGGGGTGAAATACCAGCACTAGTTCAACACTTTTAAACGGTTCTGGGGAAAAACGCATACATATGTATAGAGAGATAAAGCAAATGAAGCAAACTTGTAACAATCAGGAAGAAAGCAAGCTGGCTGCAGTACTCTAATTTTTCTGTAGGTCTGAAATTTTTTCAAAAAAAAATTTTTTTTGAGATAAGAAAGGAAAAAAATGCACCACCGTGGACTTTATTCAGCAGACCTAGGTCCTCAGGTGGTTGGTTATCAGCTGGTTATCAGCTGGTTCAGATTTTTGGTATCCTTTCTATCCATTCCCAAATAACAATAAACTAAATGTCTGCACAACTTCTAGAAGACAGTGTGGTGATAATGAGGCAATTAATAAGACTAATCAATGATTCAGACTCTCAAGAAGCCCAAGGAGGTAGAGATGGGGAGGAGAATAAGGTGTGTCCGTATGTACCAACACAACAAACATATTAACTGAACAAATAAGCACCAAAGCCATAAAGAAATTACAATCCAGTTTTTTCAAATATTATTTATACAAATTATTATCTAGGTTACAAGTAGCCAAATTTACAGGTTACCTTTACTTTCTCTGTTGCATTTTACTTGTTACATTTCCATGTATCACTTTATAATAGGTCAAAATGTTAAGAGACAGCGTGGATAATCGGCCAAGCTAAAAGTCTACCAAAGCCACAGGAATAAGTATCTTTCATTTTGGCTGTGAGTGAAATGCCAGAGGCAGGTCTATAGATAGTTTCATCAAGATTATAAGAAGTATCTACTATCAAATGTCAAAAGCAAAGGATAATAATGAAGTACCAGAATGCAGCCATTATTCACTAATTCATTCATTAAATATGCACTCATTGACAGTCACTTTGTACATTATCCAAGTGGATAATGAAATGAAAAAGACCCACTCTCTGCCCTCAAGTATACAGTCTCAATGGGGGAAACAGACAAGCAAACCATGAACTCAAAAATATCAGAGAGGTGATGTACAACTCCAACGAGCAAGCTGCTAGGAAGACTGGGCAACATAAAGGCACATGCAGGTACAAGAACGTGCCGAGCACACCAATCAACGCATCTCAGACATGGGCTGCAGACTAACAGAACACCCCTAAGCTTACAGCAAATTCATACAGCAGAGTTCACTCGGAAAATTAAGATATTGAACTCAGTTCAAATATTTATTAAGCATGAACTATGCCAAGAATTCTGCCGAGTCAAATTACAAAGACAAATGAAACTCAATTCCTTTCCTTAAGGTGTCCACAGAAATAGATATTTCTCCTTCCTCTTAAAAGAGAAACATTCCATTAACAAGCACATTGTAATACATACAACTGTAACTATACACAATTACATATAATTACAATACATAATATATAATAGAAAAATGCCATTAACAAGCAATTAAGATTAAGGAACCTAAAGGAATATCTTAAAGGCTACCATTTATTAAGGACTAACCGTGTCAGGTATGCATACACGACCATAAAGAAGGGTTATATATGTCCCAGGTTACAGAGCTAGGTATTGAAATCAGGGATATCTCTTCCAAGGCTCAGTTTCTAACACTACATTATGCTGCCTTTTAAAGTCTGAAATATTACAAATAAAAACAATACAGAAAACAGCACAGACCCGAGAACATGAGAAACACATGTGTATCTACAGATCAAGATTTATGACCACAGGTTATACAGCTGTTGTTTGTTCAAGTCTTCATTTTTAATAAGCAAGTCTATCAAAATAAAACTAAAACAGAAAAGTTTATGGACTACTGCAATTTATAACTACATTATGGATGATTAGAAGGATTAGCATCAGATTTTCAGTTTCATCCTTCACCATCAACAGGTCAACTATGTCTAAATTCGGAGTCAGCAAACACCACCACCAAGCCAAATCTAGCACACTGTTTTTATAAATAAAGTTTTATCGGAACACACCTATGCCCATTCATTTGTGCATTACCTGTAGCTGCTTTCCTGCTTCAACAGTAGAGTTGAATAGTTATGATAGAGACAGTGTGGCCCACAAAACCTAAAATATCTGGTCCTTCACAGAAAAAAATCTGCCAACTCCTGGTTTAAATGATATATATCATAAACGATAGAAAGGCAATTAGCCTGTTCAATTCAGCTCTACTTAAGCTTTATTGTGAATTCTACCTGATTTCTCTCCCATAGTAATTAGTGTCACTTGGTAAATGCTAATGAGCTTTTGAATTTCCACAAGTATTTTCAAATTTCAGTTATTTTCTAGAGAGTAGCTCTTACTTAGCTGTCCGGTAATTTATCCTTCACAACATTATTACAAACAAATTCATAATTAAGCACATCTGCAATTACCCACACACATACTTATCCCTCTACTGCATATAATCTGCAAAGATATAGACAAGGAAAAACATTACAGACACAATAGCTGATATGACTAAATATTTAATAATTCCTAATCTTTTCACACTAGATCGTCTGTCAATGTGCCATTTCAGAACAACAGCAGCATCCCTTGCCTGCCTATTAGAAAAGCAAATTCATGGGCCTCATTCCAGACCTATCAGGTAACCCTTATGAACACTAAAATTTTAAGAACCACTGCACTAAAGGAGAATTTACATGACTTACCTTGAGTGTAAAAAGGCTGATTCGGCCAGGCAGTTTATAAAATAACCCCTCTCCTCCTCTGGAATTGGAATGTAGCATGGCATTAAGACATGCAAGAGGGGATGTCCCACTGTAAAAACATACAAGGATGGAAAAAGGTCATACAAATCAAGATATCTACTCAAACATCTCTTACCCTTCAACTCATTCTTAAATCAAGAAGAACAGGAAGAAATATAAAATATCCCATAACAAGGATTCTATTTTGAAAGTGGCAAAGGAGTAGCACATGAAATTCACATAAATCACACTCAGAGAGCTCCGGGATAACATGTTACGTGATATCTCTACTCCACACCTGATGATGCTTTTTTTTCTTTTTTTTCTGATGATTCTTAAGTGCCTTTCGACGATATAAACCAAACTCTCAAGAAAATTAGAAACACTGCACATATTTTTCAGGTACACTCAGGAGTTTTGAGAAAAAAAAAATTACCCAATATTTTTATTTACTCAAAATTTTCAAAATTAAATTTTAATGCTGATTAGAAACAAAACCAAGATTCCCTAGCCTCTATCTTTCAACCTGCACATCATGCTCAGAAACTGCCACATAACATTTTTAACATAAAGACCAAGTATCAAAGGTGCTGTCCCAAGAAAATAAGTATACTTTTTTTTTTCCAGTTAAATTATTTTTTAATACACACACAAAAGGAATAGTACGTCATCTGCTTTTTCTCAGTTGGGAAGGGGAAAAGATGCATTTTATTTTATATCTACCCAGGAGCAACACTTTAAATTTGAATATAAAAAGTCAAATGGACTTAGTACGCAATAATGCTCAACCATTAAACCAAAAAAAGAGATAGCATCTTAAGTTGTTTCATGGTCCCTGCTACAACAGAAGGTTGCAAAACCATGACAACTCGAGTGAGTTAGAGACTGCTTACTCCATCTTAAAAAGAAAAGCTGTCAAAAATACAGACAAATTATTAACTGAGTTTGGCACTAGCATGTTAGTACTAGGGTTTACCTGTGTACCTTCTTGTCCCTCTCCCCAGCAAGATAAATAAATACCAATATCTTAAGTAATGCCTCTTAGCATTTTTCAAAATTAGAGGCCCTAATTTACGCTGCATTAAAAATAAATTTTGAGTCTAAAAAAAAAAAAAAAAAAAACCTATTACTTATTGGGCTTTGGAACACCCTGGATGCTAAAAAAAAAAAAAAAAAAAAATTCACCAAGGACCAATCTACCAAGGACCAATCTCTATAAGAAACCTTGGGCAGAAACTGGAGTGTCAAGTGGGTGTGCTAACATCTCTGCTACAGGGGAAGGCATGCTGGCAGAGTCTTTCTTCCAACAGTGTGACTCCTACACACTATCCCTCTGTCTACAAATTATAGAGCTGCTCACTCATCATGAGCCACCATGACCACTTCATAATTCCTGTAAGAGCCAGAAGCAGAAACAAGTTACGTTCTCAATTCCATCTGTCCCAAAAGGACTAATTTACCTTCTATAGGCATAGTGGTCCAACAGCAGTGCAGACAGGAGCACGATGGGGAATAGCCCATAAAAACAAAATAAAACAAAAGATGCAATTACAACATTACACCGCGCATAGGTAGTATTTAAATGAAATACCAGAACGTGATCCAGACAATCCCGATCTTCCCTCCCCACAAAATGTCAGTTTGAGAATGTTTGAACTGACAACTGGAAAGTGAAGATCTTTTGATCCTAAAAGATCAATTTAAGTAGCTAAAGCTTAACCAGCAAAATATATGCTGACTGTTCTGAATCCCAAGGAGGGACTGTGTTGTGTACTCCTCTGCCACTTAAATTTTGAAAAAAAAAGGTTGGGGTGAGCAGAGAAAGGATACAGGACAGTCCTTGGTTTTTATTTGTGCCTGCAATTCTTTTTGTGTTTCCAATTTGTTGCTTCTCTAGGAAAAATATATCATAGGATAAGAAAATCAAGGTCATCCCCAAATTTAGCATGCTCATAGAAGGAATGGCTAGAATCAGTAGGGGAAAAAAGTTGAGTTTTATGATGATTGGATCACCCTTCTCTGAGCCTAAAACAAAGAACTTCAGAGATATGGTACAGAGATAGTTTTAGACATGATGGAGCAGATCAGTCTTTTCCTTCTCTACTACTGAAACTTGCAAAACGGAATACAAGAGAAAATGTGCTGACTCCTTATGCAAAAACAAGCTCCATGTTGAAATGTCTAGTAGAGCAAGGATAGGGCAACCTGCTGCATCTCTGATGAAAACCAACAGAATTGCAGCCACTCCCGCCCTCCACCCAGAAGACGTACGACGCTGAGACAGCTCCACACTACCATCAAACACGTGTGTGTGTATGTGTGCACACATATATGCATTTGTGGATTTTCTCATTCACTACCTAACTGCAGGAAGACACATGTCCTATAAAACCCTAACATTAATCAACAAGAGCCATACAAACCTCATTTCCTTTAGTCCTTCTGCCTCTATGACCTGCAGAATCTGTTTGGGTGTCATTGGAGCATCCGAATAGTTTTCCAGTACCTGAAGAAATATAAATGTTCTGATTTCAGTGTGCAGTTCCCATTTATATCCATCACTATATAACATGGGCTACAATTCTGCAATGAGGTATCACTGCTGACATCTTAGTTTTTCCACAGTCAAAATTACTTCTGAAACCAAATTACACATATATATAACTAGTTGATGAAAGTGACTGCAATTAGATAAATACTCTAATTTTCAATTCTGAAAATATACATCCTCCTAGCATCCATGTTATGGTATGTGGGGCCTTCCCAACTTTAACTGCCACTTAACCTGATGCTGTTAATACAACTAAACTATAGAATACATAATACTATAAACTGTAAGACAGAATTGCATTCACGCTTTCCTTCCCAAGTAAGTTTCACTAGTTATAATATTTTTATCTTTTTGGGGGGAGGGGGGTGGGGGGGGCAGGTAGCTGCGCTGCTTGGCTTGCCGATTAGTTTCCCAACCAGGGATTGAATCTGGACACTCAGCAGCGAAAGGATGGAGCCCTAACCACCGGACTGCCAGGGAATTCCAGATACTTCTATTTTTTAAACTATGACTTTCGCCACTGGGTTGTGGAATTCTGGTGTTAATTAGTACAGGACAATTTGCCTTTCAGCAATACAATGCTACGATTCTATATGACTGGTGCAAGCAAAACAAGGAGAAATGGAA
Source organism: Okapia johnstoni (assembly GCA_024291935.2). Taxonomy (NCBI): domain Eukaryota; kingdom Metazoa; phylum Chordata; class Mammalia; order Artiodactyla; family Giraffidae; genus Okapia; species Okapia johnstoni. The sequence goes on along the minus strand of CM044324.1, from coordinate 51,151,297 downwards.
CATCCCATTTATATTAGTGACATCTATAATTAAGCCCCGGCAACAATGTCTTAGTGAGCAACCAGAGCTCTCTCACTTGAACAAGCTGAGTTGTTTTAGAAATGTTATCCTTTTCAGGGAGGAAAAAAGACAGGCTGTCAGTATCTCTGTACCATCTCTAGCAGTGCAGCTGCTGAGGTTATGCCAAACCACACCAACATCTTACAGTCATTTAACAGCCCTAACAAAGTACTACATGGCTGTGTCACAGATAAAATGCAAAGCAAGAAGCCTAACAGGACTGCTGTGAAGCTGCTCTCTGTGGAAGAACACTGAGTTCTGAGCGATAAAGAAGTCTAGTTTTGGAGAAGCAGGTGCTGAAATAAAACCCCTATTTCCTATGGTCCCATGCTTAACTTCTCTGTTCAGTGTTTACATTCTCCTTGGGTATCATCATCATTTCTCAGTTTCAACACTACCAAAACACTGAATTAACTCCCAAATCTCGACCTCTTGCCTGTATTTCTCCCTAAGCTTCAGGCCCCAAATATTCAGTTCAGTACTAGACATCCCTCATGATCATCTCCTCTCTTCTGATATTCCTCTCCTTGGTTGGCAGTCTGTCTCATCACCTAATTGGGAAACCAAGGCATCATCCTTCACTCTCACCTGTCTCCCAGTTCTCCCAGCCAGTTTCTTTCCTTAAAAAAAAATTTTTTTACTTTATTTATTTGGCTGCATCAAGTCTTAATAGCAGCACTCTAGATCTTGAGTTGCACTATGCAAACTCTTAGCTGCAGCACGTGGGATCAAGTTCCCTGACCAGGAGCCGAAACTGGGCTGCCTGCATTGTGAGTGCGAGGTCTTAGAGCCACTGGACCACCAGGGAAGTCCCCCCACAGCCAGTTTCTGACGCGACTTGACCCAACAGCCTCTTCCCTAACATCCCTGCTTTCCTCAACTTCATTCTTACTCCACTGCCATCCTTCATTCAACAAATACATGAAACACTCTGTGCTAGGAACAGTTTTAGAAATTCATCAGTAAAAGAGATCAAAGCTCTGCTTTTGCAAAACTTAATCTGCTATAGTCTGAGGTCAGTCCAACAAAATAAACCTGCCCTCATCACTTTCCGTACTGTCCTTCGACAGCAACCTATTTCCATACAGCGAAAGCTGAAGCTCCAGAGAGGCCACTGGCCCACTAGAAAAGCACAGGTTTTAGAAGCAGATAGACCTGGTTTTAAAAATTCAAATTCTGGTCTTCTAAACCTGGGCAAAGAGTGGTAGTGCAAAGAGTTGGACACAACTTGGCGAATGAACAACAAAAAAACCTGGGCAAGTTACCTACCCGCCCTGAGTCTAGGTTCCCTCATTTGTGAAGGATGGATACTGAGGCCTTCCTCTCAGAGTTGTTGCAGAGATAACGGAGTAAGTGCCTACAGTGCCAGACACAAAGGGCGTGTGTGCTGGCCAGGCATGCCAGACCCTCACAATCTGGTCTCTGCCTGGCTCTCTGATACACCACAAACTTTATGTTCCAATAACTACATGCAGGTCTACCCAATTCCCACACTTTTCACCCTGCAGATAAACACACACTCTCTCCTATTTTTTGTTTCCAGATCCTGCTTATGTCCTCTGTGAGGAGTCTAACTCCTACTCACCCTTCAAGATTCAGTTCGGAAAGCACCTTCCTCCAGGAAGCCTTCTCTACTCTCTGCCAGATAGTTAAGCATCTCTTTTCAGGGCCCCATAGTTGCACAACACATATAATTCATGTTCCAAAGCAGAACACTTGAGGGTAAAAGGAGGAACTAACTATTCATAATTATGCCTGGACAGTACACAGGAATCAGGATGTCTATTACCATTTATACATCTATGCTGGCACTTACCATGCCTGCAATGAAATTCTACTCACCTGTTAGAGAAGGGTTCAACCTTTTCTAACCCCAGAAAAACCATAAGCTCCTCAAGAGCAGACCTTATCCATATCTGTAATTCCAAGAACCTAACTGCCAAGTTAAGCAGCACTGATGAGCAAACCCACAATACAAGCAACTAATGTTCACTGCCACAGATATGACTTCTTTGATACTAATTGTGAGCTGAGCTAGTGCATTTTTTCACAGTAATTTTTTTTTTTTTTTTAAGAAACATGACTCAAAAATTAGTTACCAATTATTTAAACAGGAGTCAGGAAGAGCCTGAGAATCTAAGACACAGGAAATGGAATCTCTATAGGGAAGTTACATCAAAAGATACAACGTATTCACTTTTATTAAAACTGTATCTGCCTTCAGCTTTTAGTGTAAGAACAATTCAGCAGTGTTCTATCCCCACCCTGTCTTTCTAGAGCATACAAAAAGTATCTCTTTTCCAACTTCAAAGGGGGAAAAAATGTTTGATGTAAGAATGGTCAGTCATGAATCAAACTGAAAGATAAAGCATGCAATGAAGTTTCTCAAAGCCAGCGAGAATCCATTTAAGGGCATTCAATCTAAAGGGAAATCCACTCAGCTATTTCTCCCAAACAAATTGTTTCTAACAAGCAGGAGGATTTAGACACACCCAACCACCTAAAGTCTACTTCCTACATCTAGGAAAAACAATACTAGCAAGTGTTTGATAGAATATCTACTTCTCAACAACACAATTAAGAGCTGCAAAAATCAATCTCCTGGGATTTACTACACTACTGAAATAGTTCAGAAGTCTCTTCTTTCCTACCAAAACAGCTTAAAAAAGGTTCCTGGTATCATTTTAACCACCAAACTGAGCAAGGTCAGGAGCAATATGAAACTGCCCCCAAGCAAGTGCATCTTGACTGCCACAGCAAGCACTCCAAATTCACCTGTCCAAGGAGTGCTTAAAACGAATCTACCCTCCTACCGCTACAGCTCACTCTTCTATCCAGTGTAAGCACTCACAAACTCTCCAGCACTTGGTTTGTTATAGCAATTTTTTTTTCCCAAATGAGCAGAGAAATCTTAAGAACTCGCCCTCACCCACCAACTGGTCCATCCAAAGGGACAGAAATCCCTAAACAAAAAACAATAAAAGATACAAAACTACACATCATATTCCACAAGTCATCTTGCAAGAGTTTAAGAACATAAGTAATTTCCAGTAAGAAATACTATTTTTTAATGAAGAATCATAAAAGAAAAAGAATTTACTGGGGACAAGCTGGCATGAACTGAGCCAATGATAAAAACAGAAATAGCAACCTGGACACTGGATTGCAGATCACAGTAAACTCAAGAATCTAAAGAGGCTCAACAGTGGACCCCTGAATTCCCAGAGTCTTTCAACTAGGAAGAGCCAAAGGAGCTTTAAGACAAGCAGACTTTAGAATTCTGTCAGGACATAAATAACACAGGATTTAAAGGTAATTTCACCTACCTCTAACAAGTAAAACTCTGGCAAGCAAATTTCCTTTTGGTGCCCAGAGTCATAAACACCTGCAGAACAGAAACTCAGAGGAGAATTTCAATGAACAGCCTCAACCTCCAGGAGAAAGCGAGCGCGTCCTTCTGGCTCTTACTACTCTCCTCTGGGCCTAAATCTGTTTCCAGGTGAAGCAATGCTGGAGAAATCCTGAAACTTCCAAGAGATCCTGAAAGCTAACCAAAGGTTCCAAATTTGACTGCATCTGAAAAACATACTTAAGTGCTTCAAAATCTTCAAATTTCATATGCCAAACCAAAACAAAGTAACTGAAACATAAAACTTCAACAAACTAATTGCTACTTCCGTTTCTTGGGCAAAAAAAGGCCTAAGAAAGACGATCAGGTACACCAGTGAATTTTCTCCTACACACCAAACAGCATTCCTCTTTTAAGTCAATAACTGAGTTTTAAGGCTCCAAGAAAGAAAAGAGTGTACCAAGATTTGTAAAAAACCTCCAACATGTATTCATCTTTTTTGCTCAACACCTCTGAGGCAGGAACCTCACTTCCCAATAAAATTAAAGATATTAAAAGGGTGAGCTTCATTCATCATTAAAAGTGAATTACAGCAATTACATATAAACTACAGGGTGTCAAGACACAAGGATGCTATCTGCACTATAACCCTGCTTTGTGACAGTTCTATGAAGTGACAGGTAAAACCTGTTACTATTGTCATCAAGATTTTATAAGAACATGTCTCAAAGTGTCTTCATTTTTTGGGTGCAAATCCACGGGAATATATTTCACTTGCAAGTCCTCTGACATTTTGGGACAACATAAGATTCACAAAAACCGCATTACCAGGCAGCTTCAAATAAATTACTCTCTCCTTTGCTAAGTCCTCAGTGAGCAGTATCTTCAAACAGAGACACCTGGTCTTTGTCCAACACTTCATGTATACATGCAAGAGGACACTAAGGAATAGAGAACACACGCAAACATTCTTTGCAAAGTGTAGTTAGCTGTCTGCAGATTGCCTATCTTCGAGCTAGCTTGTGGACTCGGGTCAGCAGATCTCAAAGTGTGGTCCGTGGGTCACCTGCATTACAACCAACCTGAGAAGCTGGTCAAAATGAAGATACTCAGGTTCTACTCCAGAATCTCAGACTCAGTAGGTCTTAAGTAGGGCCCTAGGATGAACATTCTTAACCTCCCCAGGTGCCCCCACAGGACACTAAAGTTTGAGAACCAAGGCTTAGGGTTCAGGCTGGGAGTGAGCCTTTGCTTCCCTCCACACACCGGTTTAGATTGCGAAAGCTCAAAATGCCACTGGCGTCCTTCAGACTGGGGGGGCTCTTTCCCATCCCTAGTCAAACGCACCACCCCATTGCCCACCAGGAAGCGAGGGAGGAGCTTCCGACCCTTCCCGGAAACCTAACTCCCCCGAGTGCACAAACGAAGCTTCCCCAGACCCCCTTTGACGCTGCCAAATAGTGGGGGAGGGGAGGCTGGGGCCCCGCCGCCCAGAGGAGGAGGAGCCGGCCCGCCAGCTCGCCCCTCCGCAGGAATGTGGGGGGGTTGGGGGGGGTTGGGGGGGCGTGCAAAAAAAGGCGCCACATCCGACCCGGCGGGGGACCTCTCCCCACCCAATGCCTTAGGGGGTTGTCCCGTTCCGGGAGGAAGGTGGCCCGTCCCCTCCTGCAGTGGGCAGGGCTTCGCCCCTCCCCCTCCCTTTGGGGGGTGCTCGACGAGCCCCCCTCGGCGGCTAGCCTCACCAGGCGCGCGGCCTCGGCCCACGTGCGCTCCTTCTTCCTCTTCTGTTTGTCCTTCATCCTCCTCCTCCCCGGCGGCGGCGGCGGCGGCGGCTCCACGCGGGACCTCCGGGCGGGGCGGGCGGCGGCGCGGGACTGGGACTGGGGGGCGGCGGCGGCGGCGGCGGCGGCGGCGGCGGCGGCGGGGGGCGCGTGGCGGCGGCGACGCGCGAGGACTCGGGTGCGGCCGGGGAGAGGGGGCGGGCGCGCGGGGACCGGCTGGCGCGAGACCCGGCGCGAGGGCGGCGGTGGGGGAGGGGTGGCGGCTCCACGCGCCCGCGCTGCGTCAGTCGCCCGCGGCGGCGGCGGCGGCGGCGGCGGCGGCGGCGACGAAGGCAGTAGCCCCGCGATCGCTAAGGAATGCGGCGGCACCGCATTACCACGGGGTCAGAGGTCACGGCTCCGGCCTCCGCTTTCCCGCTCTGCTAAGAGGGCAAGACCCGACTGGCGGCGGGGCGGGAAGGCAAGAATCGGCTTTCCTCTCGGCGCCCGGGTGTATGCGTGTCTGCCGTGGGTGTGTGTGAGTGTGTGTGAAGAGTGAGGAGGGGGAGTGTGGGGTTTTTTTTTTTTTGAACAAAAACAAACCGAAAGGGCGGCTGGGAGTCGTAGTCCCGGCTGCCTCTCTGGCCTCCCCCGCTCCGGAAGAATATGGCTGCATGAAACTCTTGGACCACACTTCCCGACGTGCCCCGCGTCCCGTCTTTTCCGCCCTCCCCTCCCTTCCTCCGCCCCGCGCAGAGCTCGGTAGGGAATGGGGGACGGGCAGTCGTTCGGGGAAGGGGCTGGGCGAGTCTCGCGAGGTGCGGGAACTGGTTGGGGGCCCGAGGCATTGTGGGAGGTGATGCTGGGAAGGGGCGGTGGCCGGCTGCCCCCCTACCCCAAGCTACGTTTAACTCCTTCGGCGCGTCTCGTCTTCGGGACGACGCGCGGCTAAGGGTGGGAATAGAGAGCTGGTAGCTCGACTCCCAGCGCCCGCTTTTGCCTCTCTCTGCCTAAGCTGTTCTCACTGACACTTCTTGTAGGTGACAAGAGACAGGACTTTCCCTTTTGGTCCTCCCCTAAATGACTCACCGCCGCATAATAATGAGACAGAAAGACACTTATACCAGTAAAACGGTTATTGCACGATTGATGGACCTAAACAGTTCCCCATTTCCTCCTGTGCTTTCTTGCCGCTGTACGTTTGCAGAAGCTGAACCCACAGCCTAAAGCGTTCTTACCACCTGGTCAACTTGATGATAAGATTACGGGTAGTGTAAAGAACTTGGACTTTGGGGCCATACTTACCAGAATGCACCTGAGACCTTGGTAGAAGCACTACCCCAGAGGGAACACAGAACATGGAGTGAAAAGAACCTAGACCCGAATCCTGGCTAAACCATTCTGTGGTTATCACAGTATTTTTGAGGTGAAAATCAGCATAAAACACCTGGCAGGTTGGAAGAGGGTTTGCAGGGGGAACCCTGACATTAGGTCCGTATGATTTGGCTCCTGGCATAGAGTAAGTGTTTAATAATTGATACAGGCTAAGAGACAATGAGCAACGTACTTACCCTTTCCAAGCTTTGGTTGCAGAAGCATGAAATGAAATGAGGTTCAGAGTACCCAACACATAGGTTTTCTGTGCCTATTTATTGAATCAGTCAACTGTCCAGAAACATCGCTAGAATCAGTCCTAAACGGGATAACGGCCAGTTCTTTAAAATTAGAGAGGAGGTGTCACTGGTCACATTTGAAAGGATTCCCGCTGTGAGGAAGCACACCTTCCACCCGCTGGTGTTAGCACATAGGAGAGCCAGTGGTGAGGGAAGATCAACAGGGTGCTGCCCACGTGGAACACTACGGAGTTCAGTGCTCCTCCTTCAAATTCTCATCACACAGAAGGCTTTCAGGTCCAGTAAACAAAATCCTGCAAGGTGACTAGACTGTGCTAGGGAAAATAAGGCATGGTTTTATTGGGGTTTCTTTGGCTGCACCACATGGCATGTGGGATCTTAGTTCCCTGACCAAGGATGGAACCTGTGCACCTTGAAGTGGAAGCACAGAGTCCTAATCACTAGACTGGCAGGGAATTCCTAAGCGTGTTTTCTAATCTTCTGTCCCCTTCTAACTTCACCCCAATAGGGGGGAAAGAAGAACCCCACTGCCATGATGAAAAAAAGTGTTTGACCTGACTTTTCACAAAAGGGTGATGGTGGTGGTGGTGGTTTCATGTATAACCTTTGACAGGTCATTTGGCGTGTTTAAAATCTTTTCTTCTTGAGTAGCTTCATCCCACTACCACCCCCGCCCCCCTGACCTCCAGGGAGTCACTAGAAAAGGTTTATTCTAAAATGTAGGCATTTAGTATAGGCACTGTGGTTGGCAGAATAATGTTCTTGTTGCCACCTGCCCCCCCAAAAAGAAAAACTGTGCTCTAGTCCCTGGAACCTGTGAATATGTTATATTCCACGGTAAACAGGACATTGAAGATGGAATTAAAGACCATAAAATAGGGAGATTATCCTGGATTATATGGGTGAACCCAGTGTAATCACATGGACCCTTGAAAAGGAAGGCAAAAGAGATGCCTTGGAGAGAAGTGGCAGAAAAGAATCAGATTGGAAGCTTGAGAGGAAGTCAACCCACTGTTGCTGAAGGGGTCATGAGCCAGGGAATGTCAGAAGCCTTTAGAAGCAGAGAACAAAGCCCTGTCCACAAGTAATGGGACCTCAGTTCAACAGTTGCAGGGGACTGAGATTTCATAACCTGAATAGGCTTGGAAACATGTCTCCCCACCTCCCCATCTCTCATCCTGCAGAAAGAAGTCCAGTCCTGCTAACAGGCTGATTTTAGCCAGATCAGAGAACCAACTGACCCACACAGTCCAAACTTGTGACCCATAGAAAGTGTGAGACAGAATGTTGCTTTAAACCACTAAACCTAGTAACTTTTTATGATAGCAAAAGAAAGCTAATGCAGGGACTGTGGAAATACCTAATTTTTTCAGCCAGTATTGCCTGGCTCTCAGTTGAGTCAAGCCACACTGGAATCCAGATGTGAATGTTTCAAGGTCTCTGCCCTTGCAGAATCAAATGGAAACTAATGACAACATCATAGTTAAGTGTGAAAAGAGTTATGTTCAGAGGACTCTGCAAGATGTGTGGCTTTAGTCATTAAACTTTAAGTGGCTGTCATTTTTTAAAAGTTAATGAGACTCATGAGTATATTCTATTGTCAGAAACACCAAAAACAAGTCTATATATATATATTTTTTTTTTTTGGTGTGTTTTTCTGTTTTATCACAGTGCTTTTATTACAAAGTTTCTTTGAAGTCAACACAGGTGCCACAGGGCAGTATAAGATAAACAGGTCTGATATTCAGCCCTGCCCTTTTTGGGGATGAGTCAATGTTTTCGAAGTGCACAGTTATGAGCAAAGCACACATTCAGGAATCTGAATAGCAAACACACCACCAGCAAACCTAAGCATTCCCTAAAGGACACATATACCCTAGGAACCTCACTAAGAGAGAATGCATTGCTACTGACTTTGGATTTTGGCAAGCCTGGGTTTGAATCTTCTTGTAGTCATTCTCCAGGGCTGTGTGGTCTTGGTCAAGCTATGAAACCTCTCATTGACTCAGAGTCATCATTTGGATAATGGGGTACATAAACTCAAATGGGTGGAATTGGGATTAAGTGGGATCTTTGTAGAGAGATCACAGCAGACTCACTGGAATACAGCAGACTCACTAAAGGCCATCAAGAAGGTTTTAATCAGAAGTGTAAAAAGTGCCTCATTTTTATACTTCAGTGAACCAAGCCCTGGAACAGAGTTTGCCACACTGACACATGTTCTCTCCCAGTGATTCTGTCCCCATTTTCAAATGAAGTTCAGAGAGGTCAGATTATCTCCTTCAAGTCCCAGGGAGAGAACACTGGCTAAACTTCTAACACAGCAGATGATTCACAAATGTGCACCTCTCCTGGTTCCCCCCACAGTTCATTTCTTTGTATGATTTTTGGTTTAGTGTCTCTGCTCTTGTTAGCATCTTCTTGGGTTCATCATCACACTTTCAACACTTGGCACAGTCTTGGCATGTGGTAGGCACTTAATCTGTAGAATTAATGACCTTACTCAATAATTACTTTATTGGACAAAATCCCTAAGTACTACTTATGAGCCCTGTACAGTATTTGGAATCAGCTCAGGCAGAATTGGTAAACAGGCAGGATTCACCCAAACATATCTATGCAAGCTGTAAAGATGCTTAGGGATGGGGACTTCATCACTTCACTGATTCAGCTTACCTGCCTTTCACCATCATTTAAATCCATTCCTGTTTTTCAGTCTCCCATGAGGCTGAAAAAGGTGTTTAAATCCCAACTGTTAATATTAGTTACTTCTGGTTTGTAAGACTACATTCAACTGGGGGGAGAGTGGGTTTTACAAAGTATTACATTTTTAATTGAAAAAAAAATTTTTTTTAATGTATTTGGCTGTGTTGAGTCTTAGTTGAGGCACGTGGGATCTTTCATTGCTGCTGGCAGGCTCTCTACTTGCCGAACTTGGGCTCCAGAGTGCCTGGGCTCAGTTGCCCTGAGGCATGTGCGATCCTAGTTCCCCATCCAGGGATTGAACCTGCGCCCTGCATTGGAAGGCAGAGTCTTAATCACTATACCACCAGGGAAGTCCCGAAAAAAATTTTTTCTCATCTAAACCACAAAATAGCATTTAGATTAAGGTGGCAGATCTAATGTTTTTCACTTCTTTACAGTTGTCTGTAGTTTCCAAATCTTCTAGAATGAGTATGTCCTACTCATGTCATTTGAATGTGATGAAAAAGTAAAGTTGCTTAACAATGTAAGAACACCTTTGTTTTTTTTGGCTGAGCTGTGCAACTTGTAGGATTTGGGATCTCAGTTTCCTGACCAGGGATTGGACCCAGCCCCCTGCAGTGGAAACACAGAGTCCTAAGCAGTGAACTGACAGGGAACTCCCAATAATACATCGTTCCATTTTACTTTAGGGGCTTTCCTGGTGGCTCAGTTGGTAAAGAATTCACCAGCAATGCAAGAGACCTGAGTTCAATCCCTGGGTCAGGAAGATCCCCTGAAGAAGGAAATGGCAACCCACTCCAGTATTCTTGCCTGGGAAATCCCGTGGACAGAGGAGCCTGGCGGGTTACAGTCCGTGTGGTCATAAGAATCTGACACAACTGAGCAACTACACCACCACCACCATTTTACTTTAAAAGATCTGTGGGATCCCCTCCTACAATGGCTTCAAAGGATGATCTGAGTGAATTTTTACCAAAATTGTAGATAAGAACAGCATACTACCTAATTCTTTAAAATTTTCAGGTGGAGATTTCAGGACCCCGTGAAGGAACCCATCTCAGTTTTCAGTCTCTTTAATGCCAGAGAGTTGTACCCATATCTACCATAAATCTTTCTCATCTTAATTTAAGCCATTTCCTCCATTCTTTCTCTGTGAAAAAGGAAAAGAAACTTTAAAGTGCATTTTGACACCAAAATTCTAAGAGTGGTGCTAATTTGATGAGACTGGTAGATGAGCTGGTTAGTTCTTCATTTGCTATTTGTTTGTACTGAAAACATTAACTTACACACTGCACCAAGTGGCTTTTCTTCCTCTTCCTCTTTATTGATTGCTAATAACCGAATGTGAAGTCCAGGGCTTGGATAAATGGCTTTCACAGGCCTTAACTCTTGAGTAGCACAATTACCATGTGAGCTGAGTGAGAAAACTGGCAGGGCCAGTAAAGCGAAGGAACTTTCCCAAGATCACACAGTTGTCAGTGGAGTCAAGATTTAAACTGACAGCTCCTCATTCCAAATTCCTTCTAAGGCACTGTGGTAGCCAGCCTCCAAAATGACCCCCAGTGATTCTCAGACCTGACATTCACATCTGTTTTAGTCCCTCCCATTCTGAATAGGGCTGAACTGTGAAACCAATTGGGTACTTTGGAAATGGCCGTGTGTGGCTTCTGGGGTTTGGTCATAAAAGACACTACAGCTTCTGCCTTGTTCCCTCAGATCATAAGCTCTAGGGGAGGCCAGGCACCGTGTCATGAGGACACTCAGGCAGCCATATGGAGAGGTGACGTCTACACCGCAGGTAGCCCAGACAAGCTTTCAAATGACTTTATCCTTGGCTAACATCTTGAGAGATCAGTCTCATAAAAGATCCACAGCCAGGATCACCCAAACAAGCTTCTCCTGGATTCCTGACCCACAGGAACGGTCACATAATGTTCATTGTTTTGGTCAGATAATATTCATTGTTTTAACTCCCTAAATTCTGAGGTCATCTGCTACACAGCAATACATAGCAATAGACAACTAAGAAAATGCCTTCCTCCTGCTTAGCTTGTACATTTTGTGAAATTTAAAAATCAAGGAACCCTCCTTCCAGAAAAACTTACACGTATTTAAACAGAATTCTTTATAGAATTTTAACATGTGCCCAGACCCTCTGAAGCCAACACAGTAATACTAATCATAGTATTCCCCTTTGCTTGAAGGCTCAGAGAAATAAAACCACTTGTCCCACTTCATGGAGCTACTACATGCCAGAGCCAGGGTTGAAACCCAAGTAACTCAGCTTTCCCTGGAGAAGGAAATGGCAACCCACTCCATTATTCTTGTCTGGAAAATTCCATGGACAGAGGAGCCTGGTGGGCTACAGTTCATGGGGTCGCAAAGAGTCCGACATGACTGAGCACAGCCCAGCTGTGCACATGGCTCACACTCTGCCAGCTTGCTCCTCTGCTCTCGGAGCCCTAGCTAGGTTCAGAACCACTGCTCTAAGCTAAGTAACCCCACCTCTTCTCTTCTTTCTACACTCTACCCCTTTACTTATAGAAGTTGCATTTCTCTGACCGCATTTTAATTGCAGTTCCTAAGTGATCCATTGTGTATTAGTTCCTACCAGAGAGACAGAGTCAAGGTCCCTGACTCTGAGGGCCCCCTGGTCTGATGGGAACAAATAACTATGCACGACCATCAATTTTGGACAAGGACTCAGTAACAAACTCTGAGAGGGCAGACTGCACAGAGGTAGTGATACTCTGGTTCTTGAATGCCGAGAGAAAAAAGGAGAGGTTCAGGGGAATTCTTTGTAGAAGTGACAGTGAATATGATGGGCCCAGGGGATGGCAGCCTCCACATGTGTGAACCTGCAAGTGTGTTCAGCTGGCGAGGGGCTAGCAGTCCAGTGGGGCAGGAGAAGATGAGGTCAAAGAGGTGGGCTGGGGCCTAGTAGGGGGCATGAGGGAGAGATAGGAGATAGATCCCCGTGCTGAGGAGTTCCGATTGTCTCCAGTAACTCCCAAGAATCAACAGAGCTCCGATTAGAGCTCAGATACCGGCTCTTACCCAACCCTGTGGCCCCAGACCAAACAGCACAGGATCTGACACAGAGCAGATGCTCTTTGCTGAATAGATTCATTCAAGGAGGCCTGGGTGCTAACACTAGTCTGCCCTGGAGGGGGAACGTGTTGGGTGCAGAGTCGTCCTGGGCTCCTCCTGGAATATTTCTTCGGCAAGGCTTTTCCTGCTGCTCTGTACTCAACTAAGTCCTTTACACTCCCATAGCACCCAAAACTCCCTTCAAAATGTAGTGAGGAAAAATATTTAATGTAATTCATTCTTGACCCTAATGATGACTTCCTCAGTGTCTGCTCCCCAATTAGACTGTCAGCCAGATGAGGTCAGGGACTGCAGGTCTATTTGCTGTCCTGCCCTATATCCTAGAAGAGAGGCTCTTCTATTCCAGAAAAGAGTAATACAGCATGGGGCACCTTCTTTAATTGGCATTGGTAAGTCTGTACTGATACAAGCCCTATGCTGAGCCCTGGGGACTAACAGCCCAATTAGGCACAGTTTCTGCATCACAAAGATGGATTTCAAGTGACAGCAAGCCAAGGGATGGAAACCTGGGGTGCTCCCAGAGCTGAGAGAAGGGAATGTCTCAAAGCTGATACTGTGCAGGGAGAAATTATTCCCCAAATCAACAATTATAGCTACTTTGGGTGCAACATAAACATTTAAAAATGAATGACTAGATATAGAGAACAGACTGGTGGTTGGCAGAGGCAGGGTGGACAAAATGGGTAAAAGTGATCAAAAGGTACAAAGTTACAATAAAATAAGTCCTGGGGATATAAGGCATAGCATGGCGATGATAGTTAATAATACTGTATTGTATATTTGAAAGTTGCTAAGAGAATAGGTCTTGAAAGTTCTCATCGCAAGAAAAAAGATGTACCATATGGTGAGAGATGTTAACTAGACTTATTGTGGTGATCATTTTACAATATATACAAATACAGAATCATTATGTTGTATACCTGAAACTAATATTATATGTCAATTACCTCTCAATTTAAAAAGTGAATAACTTTCTTATGTACTAAAGAATTCATGTTCACCAAAATGACAACAAAACTTATATCATCTGGAAATAAAGTTAACATAAAATCGCACCTCTTACATGAAGAAAACTATAAACTCTACCAAGGAATATAAAGTCTCGTACCCATAAAGAGCACAACTTGCCTCCGGCTGGAAAACGCTATAACGTGTGGACATTCATTATCTGAAAATTAGCATATCAAGTAAATGTCATCCCAATCAAGATCCAAGGAAGATTTTATTGTTGAAGTGATCCTAAAATTCAACTGGAAAAATAGATGCATCTTTTTCATAACAAAGGGACTGAACATTTACTGACCATGTGCCAGACTTGCTATGCATCATTTCCTCTCATCCTCACAAAAACACAGTAAGGCAGATACTGTTACAACTAACTTTAGACAGATGAGGAAGCAGGGGTTCAGAGAGAAAAAAAAAATTGCCTGAGATTACACAGCTTGTGGGTGGTTGACCTGGGATTAAAGCTCTAGCTGGGTTGTCCCTGGTGGCTCAGTGGTAAAGAATCCCCCTGCCAATGCAGGCGACACAGGTTCAATCCCTGGTTCAATCCCTGATCCCTAGAAGATCCCACGTGCCCGTGTGCCACAACTACTGAGCCTGTGCGCTAGAGCCTGGGAGCCTCAATTACTGAGCCCACATGCTGAAACTAATGAAGCCCAAGCATCCTAGAGCCTGTGCTCTGCAGCAAAAGAAGCCACTACAATGAGAAGCTCGCATACTGCAACTGGAGAGTAGCCCCTGCTCGCCACAACTAGAGAAAAGCACGTGCAGCAATAAAGACCCAGCTCAGCCATAAATAAATAAATGAGTAAATTATAAAGCTCAGGCTGGCTGAATGAACACAAACTCCATGAATTTAACCACTCCACTTCACCGCCCTATTGCCAAGAAAAGTTTGAGGATGAGTTGGGACTTGTTCTACCAAATATTAAAACGTACCTACACCAACTAAAACAGTGCCATTTTGAAAAAGGAACTGACAGACCTATTAAACTGAACAGAGTATAGGAACAGAGCCAAATGTATAAGGAATTGCAGTGCACAGTAAATGTAACATGTCATATTGGTGGAGAAAAGATGGAAGTCAATAAACAGAACAGGATGATTGGGTAGCCATTTGGAGAAAAATTAAGTTGGAGCTCCATCTCTCTCCTTAAATCTAAATTTCACCTCTTAGATCAAAGGTGTATATGTAAACAATGAAATTTGTTTCTTTTTTGGGAAGAAACAAGTGACTATTTTTATAATCCGGAAATGGAAGTATTTCTAAACATGTTTAAAAGTTTTTTTTTTTTAATCCATCAAGTAAAATCAAGTCAAGATTTGACTTCATAAAATTAAAAATTCGTATTCGGCAACAAAACACCACAGACAAGGTTAAAGACAGCCAACGCAGTGGAGGAAAATATCTGTCACATGCATGACAAAGAGTTCTTAAAAAGTCAATAGGAAACACCTGAACAGAAAAAGTCAAATAATAATGGCCTAAACAGGCAATTAACAAAAGGAGAATCACAAATGGAAACAAATACTTGAAAATATTTTCCACTTCATTAGTAACCACAGATAGAAACGGAATTGAGACACCATTTTTCAACAGGTCAGACTGGCAAAGATCAAAAAGATTGGCAGAACCTAGTGTTAACAAGGCTGTATGGAAGTGGGCACAATTTATGCTGGTGGAAGCACAAATTCTACAGTCTACTTTGGGAGGCAGTTTACCAAAATGGAACAAAATTATAATGTTAGTCATTCATTTACAGTGATTTATCCCAGGAAGGACGTTAAACAAGTGAACAACGATCTATGCATGAGGTTGCTTAATACAGTATTGTATAGGGACTTCCCTGGCAGTCCAGTGGTTCGGACTCCTTGCTTCTACTGTAGGGTTTGATCCCTGGTTGGAGAACTAAGATCCCACGTGATGCACGGTGCAGCCAAAAAAAAAAAAAAAAAAAAAAAATACAGTGTTATATAAAACAGAAAATAATCTGGAAATTACTTCAATGATCATCTATAGTGTTAAATAAATTCTGATGATTCACACAATAGATTACTAGGAAGCGATTAAAAATGAAAATATAAATCTACATGTATTAACTGAACATATGTGTATAACATATTATTGAGTGAAAACAGGACAGGTGTGTACTGTGGACCCATGTATATTATGAAGGTGAAACTAAGAGTTTGCATAGAGATACCTAAAAAATTCACCATCAGCTATAGGAAATGGAATTTCCAGTGATATGTAAGTATTTCTTTAAATGTTTTTGTATTGCTTCAATGTTTTATCATCAGAATATATGATTTTTATAATCAGAATATTCCATAAAGGTTGCTGTATTTTGATTTTAAAATGGCACTTAGCACTTATTATACAACCTAGGAACTTAATATTATCACATTTATCATATGTGAATCCCACAAGGAAGGTATTATTCATTCATTTTACAGAAAAGGGAGACAATCCAATGCTCAGAAAGTTTAACCAACTTGAAATGGGAATGTCAGGATCTGAACACAAGTCTGGCTGACACAAGGGCTCTTTCCATAATGCTACACTGTTACTAATAATTAATAGTTACTAATATTTTAATAATATATGCCTCTTGAGTCTGCCTGCAATGCAGGAGACCAAGGTTTGGTTCCTGGGTCAGAAAGATGCCCTGGAGAAAGAAATGGCAATCCACTTCAGTATTCTTGCCTGGGAAATGCCATGGACAGAGAAGCCTGGTGGGCATAGTCAGGACTTAATGACTAAACCACCATTGTGTGTCTATTAAGTGCCAGGTGCTTGATGGATGTTTTCTTTAACCTTCCAGCAAACTCTGAGAGCAGCAGGGGAGGTACTAACCCTCCTACCAAAGTACAGTAGCTTGCTTCAGGTAGAAAGTGCTAACCCAGGTTTGCTGTTGCTGCTGTGCTGTGCTCAGTCACTCAGTTGTGTCTGACTTTTTGCAACCCCATGGACTGTAGCCCACCAGGCTCCTCTGTCCATGGAATTTTCCAGGCAAGAATACTGGAGTGGGTTGCCATTTCCTGTTCCAGAGGATCTTCCCGTCATAGGGTTCAAATCCACGTCTCTTGCATTTCCTGCATTGGCCAGTGGATTCTTTATCCCTGTGCTGCCTGGGAACCCCAGCTCCAAAACCTCTCTGCTCCAGTTTGCCACATTACCTGCTTATCTGTAGAATACTGTCTACACCTTGAGAAATTATTTGCCCTGAATTCTTGGCTCCTCCACAGGTCCTTACATCTCTATCTTGTAGCTCTTTGGTTAGATCATAGTGCCTAAATGGGGCTTCACTGGTGGCTCAGATGATAAAGAATCTGCCTGCAATGCAGGAGACCCTTCAATCCCCAGGTCAGGAAGATCCCCTGGAGAAGGGAATAGCTATCCACTCCAGTATTCTTGCCTGGAGAATTCCATGGACAGAGGAACCTAGTGGGTTACGGAGGTCACAAAGACTTGGACACGACTTAGCAACTAACACTTTCACATTTAGTGCTTAAATAGAGATTATGCATTGGACCATAATGCAGATGTTTACTTTTACAATGAAGTATTTAAGCAAGAATGTTGAGAAGTCTTAATTTATCTGCTAATTTGATCACTGGGTTCAGAAGCTTGGGGCTCTCCCCCTGGCGGACTAAAACCAAGGCAGCCAGGCTTCAACACAGTGTAGCGCAGAGTGCTGTGGGCCTCTCCATTCACGCTGCTGACCACACCTCTCCCAGGTTTTTCATCACAAAAGCCAAGCATTAGGACTGGCCCAGAGTGGCATTCAGTTAATGCCAGCTGAAGGGAGGAAAAAAGAATGCTCTGCCATGAGAGACAGAGATTTCAACCAGGCAACTCAAAAGGGGCCTTGGAGGCTGAATGAAATTTAATTGAGCAGAGATGAGGGTAGGCTTGGATGAAGGCAACATGCTTGCAGTCACCTAGAGACCCACCTCTATACAGTGCTGTCCACGGTTTCAAAGTGCTTTCCTATAATAATCACAACAGCTTCCGTTGACAGAAGGCTTGCCTCATGCCAGGCGCCAGGTGCTTTACATCTCTGCTTTCTTATTCATGTATTTTTAATGTATTATGATTACTATTGTCTTTATGATTAATATTTACTTGCTGTTTCTACTAGCTCCACACAAGCTCTAGGGAAGCAGGGTTTTTTTCCCTGTTGTGTTCAAAACAGTGCTTAGTACTGTCAGGTTACTGAATCCTCCACAGAGCCCCACGAGGTAAGATCTTTTGCCCCCATTTTACAGATGGGCAACCTGAGGCTCAGAGGGGACAAGTGACTTTTCCCAAAGTAGAGATCCCACATGAGGACAAGACTAAAAATACATCTATGATCTCTCTCTCCATTACTGCTGCAACTGCCTGGACTCAGAAGTGTCCAGTTGGCCTCAATGTTGGCAGCCGCCACCTGCTTGCTCCTCACTTAACTAATAATGATAACAGCCTTGTAACACTGACCCCTCCCTGAGCACTTGCTACTACACACCAGGCACTCTTCCCAGTACTTCACATGGCTTGACTCCGAGCAACTTAGGAAGTACTTGCTATGATGCCTTTATGGCAGTTGAGGAATCTGAAGCCCCACGGAGGTTAAAAACCTTTGCAATAATCATGCAACCTGTCAGTGGTGAGTTCAGAATTCAGAATCCAGCAGTCTGGGCCCAGCGCCCATGCTTTTCACCCATGGCCACGATGCCTCAGCAAGATGGTGAGCAGTGGGGGAGAGCTGGGATTTCCAGAGCACTTATGAAGGCCAAGGCCATTCTGCCTGGCAACTATTAGGCACACTCTCCTGTTTCTCTTCATGCTTTCTTTTCAACCTCACAATCACCCTGTGAAGTTACTGGATTTCTGAGCACCGGACAGATGAGACAGAGTCGATTAGTGGTTGCCTACGGCTTGTGTGGTGGGGAGGAAATGGGGAGTGGCAGTTAATGGGTATTTTGGGGGTGATGAAAATGTTTTAAAATTGATAGGGGTTGATGATTACACAACTGTGAATATACTAAAAAGCAATGAATTATGTACACTTTAATGGGTAAAATGTGTGGTAGGGGCATTATATGTTAATAACGCCTTTTATCTTAAAGGGGAGGGGCATGGAACGAAGTGGCAGGGGTGGAATTTCCACTGGCTTCAGATCAAAAACTTTGGAAAACTTTGGAACGGCTGTTGCCTCCTTTGTCTCTCACTTCTCACATACAATTATCAGCAATCAGCGTATATCCTAAGGCGTGTTCCCACTTCTCCCCCTGGCTCCTACCGCCTGGTCCAAGCCACCACCTTTTCTCCAAACTGCCGTACCCCTTTCTAAGCAGTCTCCTTCCTCTCCCCTTGCTCTCTCTCTCCTCTGTTCTCCACAGAGCAGCCAGAGGGATCCTATTAAAGCATTCCTGTCAGATTTCCCTCTTTTGCTTAAAAGCCTCCAGTGGTCTGAAAATAAAATTAATTTACCATTCAGCATTGGCCCCCCGCCACCCGTCCAACCCCACTGCCTGCTGCCCACACTTGTCCTCAAACACACCCCAGCCTCCAGGCCTCTGCACCTTGGTTCCTCTTCCCTGGAATATTCTTGGTCCTGGTACCAGAAACCCATGCTTGTTCCCCAGTTTCACTCGGGGCTCTGTTCAAATGGAAAACATGCTGCAGAGAAGCCCTGGCTGACCTCCCAACCTGAGCCAGCCACCAACCCCTGCTCGTCTCTCTCTCACCCTTGCCCTGCCTTGTTGTCCTTCAGGGCACCTTTGGTTAACCAAAAGTCCACACTTTTGGTGAACCACCTGTCTCTCCCACTAGAACGTGCCATCCCTAGGAGCAGGAGCTTCATCCTGGATCCCTGCGACTAGAACAATGCCCCCACGTACTACGCACTCAAAAAATGAGAAAGGATCTGACACCAAAGTGCTGGCTCCTCCCACTGCCCCAGATCAAGCAAAGAAGACTCATCACCACGTTTAACACACCGCACACTGAAAAGGCTACAACCCCCTCACTGCACCCCGTGAGTGTGGTATCTGAGCCACTGATCACTTTGAAATGTATGTATTTGTGTGGGATGATAATTCCCTACCAGACTGGGAGCTCCGGAAGGGCAGGGCCCTGAGTCGTATGTAGCCCTTGACATCTGGCATAGAGTGTTGAACAGCATTTAGTTAAATCTTTTGGTCACTGGCCAAAGAAGATAAATTTCAAAACCAATGGCAGAAGTTTCTCTTTTCCTAAATGTAGCAAAGGCACCACCTTCCATTCTACTGCTTTGAAAAATGCCTCAGCCTCATTTCCAAGGGAACCAAGTCACAGTCAACTGTTGAAATTCCTTGGGTTCTGAGCTGTACCAGGGAAAGCTCCTTGAGAATGGAGTTTGCCAACTGAGCCCAGAAAACCTGTGTGAACAGCAGGCACACTTAAAGCAGCACTTGGTGAAACTGCTTCCTGTTATGTCGGGTAGAAACAGGAGCATGAGAGGCTGACTTAAGGAGAAAATGCCTGGAGTGTAAGTAGGACCAGGCGTCACTCCTTCACACACACACATCATCCACCAAAAAAGCCTCCAAGGGCCGCCCCTCTATCTAGTGCCGTGGAGTTGAGCCCCTTCTCACAGTCTGCTCCCTCACTCCAGTACACCTTCCCTGTGCTTGTTCATGTTGTCATCTTTGTCTGCCGTGCCCTTCCCTCTCCTAGGAGCGGGGTGCTACCCTGCCCATTCTTCAGGAGCACCCCTCCTCTCTGTAGTCTTTTTCCACCTCTCCTGTCCTACCACCGTTTCCTCTGACAGAAAACACTCTGTTCTGAGCTGCGGGTGTCAGCACTGACCCTACCACTTGATCCATCAAAGCGTCAAGCTGGAGAAGATAACACGACATGCCCTCAGGGAACTTATGGTCTAGTGGGGGAGACCAAGGCAAACAAATACATTGCAAGTTGGGGAAAGGGCTTAGAAGGAAACACGGTTCAGAGAGAGACACTGCACAGCCAGGTAGAGACGGGGGGAACCCAGAATGGGTGGCTGGGGAAGGCTTCTTAGAAGAGATGGCATTAAATGAGTACCTGAAAGATGAGTATGAGTGAGCCAAGCAGAGAGTGGGGAGAAATTACCAGAAACAGGGGACAGCACATGTGAAGGTGTCATGGCCTGTAAGCGCTTGGCATTACCGAGCACCAAAAGGAGGCCTGGGAGAGCGGCATAAGGGGAGGAGACTGGCCTTCTAGGAGGTCCTAACCACTCTGAATCACCGTTCTGAGACTTGTTTCTCTCATCCTGTCTCTCTCCCTCCCCGCCTCAGAAGGGCTGGAGTATACATTACTCCTCTCTGTCTCCAGGGCAGGGCAAGACACCTGGCACTCGCGAGCATTCGACAAGTTCCTGTGGGCGGTACTGTCCCTAGCCATGCGGGTGAGCCACCTCTCTTTCTGCCTGTTCCCCACCCCCACAGCCATCCCCAGTCAGCTCGCCTAACTGAAGCACCCGGGGATGGTTAACCACAGACTGCTGATAGAAACAGAGGATGAAACAGGAGCAGCTGTGAGAGCTACGGTTACAGTCCTTGATAAACGCCACTGACAACCCCGTTGGCAGATGTGACCACCGCATGGTCCTCGGAGACCAGATTCTCAGGGTAAACTTCAATCAGATGGCAACTCTAGTACAAGAGGGCCTGCCAAAATCACGAGCCCTGAGACAGACTGTCAGCGTGAAGTTCAAAACAGTTTCCAAGGCCAACTGTTTTTATTCACAGCACTTCTGATAATGAAATGCATGGGGTTTTTTTTGTCCCTCCACCCAATAAGTCTCTGATTCTTCTCTAGACACCAAATGGGTGTCCTACAAATCGATTTTCAATACTGACACTAACTCCCAGTATTTCAGGACTTGGACCCACAAGACTGCCCCCCGCTTCAGAGACTAGTCCAATGTTCCAGGTTGCCAGTTGGACCTCTGACCAACCAGCTATAACTGCCGAGGGTTTCCACAATCCTTTCCTCAGGTTAAATAATTACTAGAATGAATGGCTCACAGAAACTCAGGAACGCACTTTAGCTACTATTACCATTTTACTGATGCAACTCAGAAACATCCAAATGGAAGAATTGCACAGTGCAAGGTCAGGGGAGGGCCATGGAGCTCCTGGCCCTCTTCGGACATGCCGTCCTTCCAGTACCTTCATGAGTTCACCAGCCTGGAAGCTCTCCAAACCCCCATCGTTCAGGTGCTTTTATGGATGGATTCCATTAGGCAGGCCGGAATGACTGAATCATTGACTATCGGTGATTAACTCAATCTTCAGTTCCTCTCCCCTCCCTGGGGGTCAGGAAGGGTGCTGAAAGTTCCAACACTAATCACATGACCGGTTCCTCTGGCAACCAACCTCCACCCCAAGCTATCCATAGGTCACTTTGTTAGCCTAAGCTCTGGTGCGGCTGAAAGGGGCTTGTTAGAAACACCGAAGTTACTCTTATCATTAAGGAAATTTCAGGGGTTGTAGAAGTTTTTGGGGGGACGAAGACCAACTACATACTTCTTACTCTGTCACACAAGGTTTGAGTAGTTTCTAGATTTTCTTTTTTTTTTCTTTAAACAATCCAGAAGATGAGAAGACAACCTGGTGAGTCAGCAGGAATTTCCAAGTTGCCCAGCAACCTTGCCCTGTACCTCCCACAATAGGTTAGCCCCTGACCCACCCAGAGCTCTGTCACTTTCAAGAATACACTCGTAATTCTTCAAATCACACTTTGAACCCTTGCTTTCTGGCTAATGAGTTTTGATTTTATTCCAGAATAGTTAACTGGGTAGGCTAGGCTAACCTATGATTTTTACCTCTTTTGGGAAAGAAAGGGGACTATAGGGACGTTACATGTAGTTTGAGGCCATCTTCTGAAGAGTTAAGGATCATTTGCCTAATCACATAGACCATTGTCCTCTCTGTGCTCTTTCCATTTCTTGCTGGTATACCTATTTTTAAAGTCCTATACTATAATCTTTTTTATGGTAGCTCTGCATGCTTCCCCCCAGTGAGGGTAGAAAAGGACTGCAGATACCTTCCCGTGAAATCCTAGTTGTGTGTTACATGAGGCTTTCACAGGTGCTGTCCCCTCTTTGAACAAATTTCTTTATTCCTGTCCCGATAACTCTTCGTCCTCTGGATCTCACTTTATGCCATTTCTTCAGAAAGCCCTTCCCTTCTTTACTCACCCAATCCAAATCAGGCTCCTATTCCTCTCTCATGATATCACTTCACGGTATCTGTCATGATTGGTTATTATACGTTCAGGTGAGTTTGGTTAGCATTTACCCCACCTCCCTCTCCCACGCAAGCACAAGCTGTGTGTGGGAGGGGACTACGATCTCACATCTCTAGATCCAGTTCCTGGTACAGCATGGCACAGAGGAGATACTCAACATGTATTTGTGAAGTGATCGGCCGTTTTTCTATAGAGGCCTAGGGTTTTCTGAACATCATATACCCAGTACTAGCTTCTAGTTTCTTAGGATACAAATTGCTCATGGTGTCTTCTGAACCCAGGGCCCTGTCATAGCAATAACCAAATAATTTTATTATTTGGTGGTGGCGGGGGGTGGGGGGGGGCTTTGGGGGTACAAGGGAATCGCAGTACACAGTTTGTATGATCTTAGTTCCCCAACTTGGGATCAAACTCAGACCCTCGGCAGTGAAAGTGCAGAGTCCTAACCACCGAACTGCCAGGGAACTCCCAATAACCACATTTGAAAATGTCTGCTTTTGTCCACATACTTGTGTACTTGTTGCTTTAAATGCAATGCTAATCCTCACAGTGGCCCTTCCAGGTGTGGATTATGACCCTGTTTTACAGACAAGGACCCCCCAAGGTTCAGAGAGAAAAACTCCACATAGTTGCACAGCTAGTAAGCACAGGCACAAGCAGGATTCAAGCCGAGCTCAGAGTCCAGGGTCTGAGCTCCTTCTATTGAGTTTCCACTCCTCACACAGGGTACATGACCCCCCTCCATCCTGCGGGGGGACACTCCAGCAGGCCTGAGCACATAAGAAACCATAAGACCAAGGAGTTGCTCATTTCTGGTAATTTTTTTCTTGATAGTAAATAACATGAAATATTTTTCTGTTAAAAAATGTACATTTTGAAGTATATAATAAATGTAAAGAAACATTAAAAAACAAAACACAGAAATTAAAAAGCAATTTCATGCCTGTCTCAGGAACTTCCATGGAAAACCACAAAAAGCATTCTTTTGTCACTCTTTCATTACACGTCCCTTTACCTTGCTGCTATATTTTTAAAACGCCAACATTCCAACTCAGTCTTCATGTTCCACTCCCACCCTCCTTCCACTAGAAAAATTCGAATGTTTAAAAGAAATTGGCAGTGTGTCAGCCACCGGCATGTCATTCTCAGAAGCATCAGTCATTTATGAGGACACCTTTTTGGAGGTACAATAAATCTGATTTTTATTACACATCTTAGTTTAGAGTCACTTTTACATTCCTAGACAAAGAGATGATACAAATAAATATTGACTATAAAACTCAGAGCCCCAAGTATTGGCATATTCTTTGTCTAAAGGTAGCCAAAGAGAAGGTCAAGATCAATAGTAACTCCAAGGAGCCATAAAGCCCACTGCCTCCTGCCTGCCCCAGGATCACTCCTTTCATAAATAATCTCAGAAGCATTTCATTCAAGAAGCGAGGGCAAGGAGGGGGGGGGGGGCAGATTTCCAAACAGTACAAGACACAACCTTGCACGATAGACAATAGCCAGGCCTGCTGTTCTTATCCAGGTCCTTCTGAGCATTCTGATTATGGCTTTTAGAGTGTATTAACAGCCCCATTCTCGCCCACAGATGGTGCTTAGATGGCCCAAGGTGTTGTTCGCACCGAGCCTCTACCTCCAGTGGGAAATGTGAGGCTGGACTGATATCCCACGCTGACAGGGAATGGACACTTCTCACAAACTTGGCAACGATTCTACATTCAGTGAAGGGGCACTTACAAAAGTCACACAGGAGAAGTAGAGCGTGGCCCGCGCCGGAGCTGAGCAACTCTCTTGATGCCCGTGGCTGTGGAGATGCGGGTGGTGCCATTCAAGCAGCATGCAGGCATTCGACGGGGAGCCATCCAATGTTAGGGCGGAGTCTTAAGAAAGTGCTTCATGCCTATGATTTGTGGCCTTGAGTTCTGAATCCAGGGGCCTGGGAGACATGGGATTTGAAATCTGAAACCAGATACATTCCTGCGGGCGGTTGCACATTTGTCTCCAACTCCTTCTCTCAGATGGGCTTATTAGATCCTGGGGCCTTGCTGCCAGATTTCATTAGTTGCTGCTGACGTGAAGGCCCTCAGATGGCTTGGAATATTCTAGCATGACTACAGACAATAAAAACCTAGTCCCTCAGTCATCTTGGTAGGTCTACACCTTTGCCTCAATTCAGAGCCCAAAGCAGCAGCTTCCTAGTGGCAGCAGGACACTCTACTCTATTCGAATATTTATCGGATCCATTTTGAGAGAAGAAAAGCCCTGGAGACTCAACCTCCAGCCAGGTGTTCTTCTACTTTGTTTCACAGACCACCAGATGAGCACAGCTGAGTACAAGGCAAGCCTGTTTTCATGACCCTGCCTGTCAACTTGGCTCACTTCTTTTGCCTACTTAGAAAAGTTCCATGGTCATTCAACCACCCATGATCAGAACAGTCACCTTGAGACATCGGTATTCAGCTACAGGGTTATCTGCAATTTTTAATTCTCAGATTTCCTAGATGGAAATGTTCAGCCTACAGAATTCAGATCAGCTTCAAGGAAATGTAGTGCAAGAGACAGGTGTAACCAGCAGGACACCATCTTAGGCTGCCCACCCCATCATTCGGTTCCTGTTCAAACAGGGACATTCTTAGTAAATAATAAAGAACAGAGTTTGATCCCGAGAAAGATGAGGGACGCCTCCATTACGCTCCGGGAATTGCTGAAAAGGGCCCTGGGTTCAGAAAGAATGGTTACTAAACAGGAGATAAGCTGGTAGACGACAGATCTCCATTTGCAGGATGCTAAGACATTGCACTCGGTACCTCCTCTTTCCCACGGGTTCTGATCCAGAAATGTGCCCTGGGAACTGAGCAGCTGAGTTAAAATATAACTCAAGGCCCACTGAGTCGCCACCTTCCCGAGGCACGGTGCCAGCAAGGTGCGCCGGTATGGCCGACTAGGGACACATACTGTCCCCTCAGGCTTGGCTCGTGGACTCAGACACCCACGTGGGAGCTTCCAGCCTGGATAAGTCATTCAGCGGGCCTTTAATACAGACAAAGGCAACAACTGCACGTTAGTGTATTTCTAAAGTCGGGCAAGTTCTTGGTCTCTCTCTCTCTTACAGACACACACGACACATTCAAAAAACATAGGCACCACTGTGCTTGCACACCCACACACACTTACGAGCTTCTCATGGGGGGAAATGAGTAACATCCACCTAATGACCAACATAAAGCCAAATTTTGAATTTCAATAATACAGAGAACTAAAACTTACAAACCAAACCAGTATATGTAAACGGGAACTCCTAATTCCTCTGAACCTATTCGATCACACGGCCATGCCTCGCTACCACCCCGAGCTCTGCCTGGAGGGAGCCCCAGTTCTAGGATTAGGTGAGTTTTCTGCTGGACGCAGGCAGGATTCCTCTGCTGCTCTAGCTGTCATGTCTTCCTTTGCCACTGCACCGAGCCTCATGACTCCATCCTGGCACCTACCTCGTCACCCCAATGCTCTCTATGCAAGGATGGAACAAAACGGGGGATGCAGAAGTGCCACTCTGTGTCTCGTCCCCCAAGCTCTGGTCCCATCAGAGAAGGCAGAGACAGCCTCCCTTTTCCCAAAATACAGGCCCACTGCAGAGCATGCTCTGGAGGCAGAGGATGGGCCCAGGCAGGTTCGCTCAGAGAATGTGCATGGGAATAGATGGTGACCAATAAAGAGCAAAGTGACATGGCGTATGGACATGGCATCAGCTTACAGATTCACGTCTTGGATAAGATGGTCATGGTTTTGAGGTTTTAAAGAAGCTGTTTCCCTAAACTCTCCAAGTTGGCAGAGGAAGTGTTATTTCTATTCCTTCTGACATGGAATCCTTCTGGAGCAGAAGTTGGCAGCTTCCTTGGAAAATATCTGCTCCTTCAGCAGATCCCAAAGGCAGATCTACTTCTTACTGAGGTGCATGGACCGTGCCCCTCAGAGGCTTGGCTCCAAATGAGATTTCTCATTTTCTACCTACAAGAACGAGCACCTGCTCAAGTTCTAGGACTTTTGCTTTTCAGACTCATTGCCACTTTATCCTGAGGCTCCAAACACTTGGTCTGCTGAGGTGACTCCTGATTTTGCCCTATTGTTCAACAAGAAGGGAGCCCAGTATAAAGAACAGGCTAGAAAAGGAGAGGGGAGAGGATGGGACGGCAAGGAAAAGGAGAGGAGGTGGCAAGGGAGACGGGAAGCAACGTCACCGGTCACTCTCTTGCTTTCCACTCCGGCTATCACACTTTACCTTGTCCAGGCAGTTCTGAGATGCTAATTAAAGGACAGGTCCCAGAGGAGCTGAGTGCCGTCTTACAACCAGCATGTTCAACCAGATTAAGTTGGTTCATCGGCAAAGAGGCCATTGCTTTTCCCCAGGGGAATGGTTCTGAGTTTGGGGTCAAGTCCTCTCTGCAGGTTTTCGCTTGTCTCTTCTCCCAGAAGGCAAGGCTGTTTGTAACCTGGGAGAGGGGGAAGTGGCTTTACTTTGGAACCAGCCCCCGAGGCTGTGGATAAAGTTGAGATGCGGGGGTTCCTGAGGAAGAGGAGGAGGAGCCCGACTTCCTTCCACTTTTAGGCCTGCAAGAGTCAAACACATATGTCCATTACACATCCCAGCACTGTCTCTGATGCAGATAAGCCTCCCTTCCCATCAATGGCCATTATGTCTCAGAGTGGCCTTGCCCCATGGACTTTTAATTGTAAAACCACCAGAGACTGGCACAGCCTGACCCTCTTGGATGGCCAACATGACCCGCCAATGGACAGATGACACCTCGGGGGGGGACTCCGATTCTCAGCAATTGCTCTTCCATTAAAATCACATCTTGACTGTCTTCTCCAAATTGGTAAGAAGAAAAATAAAAAAAAAACCTAAGTATGCAGGTAAAATTCCTTCCATTTTTGGTTTTGCGCTCAGTTATTTTCCTTAAACTTCTAATCCGGAATTTAATAAGATAGGATTTCTAATTGAGCACCAAATTAAGTGGTTGGTTATTTAAACTGAGGCTCAGAGCCTGGGCTGTGGATGCAGACAGACCGAGGTTAACTCGGGCTTTGCCACTTAGTTCCATGATAAACAAGCACTTTTGCTCCCCTCTCCCCTCATCTGTCCTTGTTCAAGCTTGTTCTGTTCAATCATAGGTCGCCAAAGCCACTCACCTGGCCTTGGTTTTCTTATGTGCAGTGCTTTCAAAGGATGATGCATCCACCTGTATCTCATCTTCGTCCTGCAGAGCCGCATCCAATGCGGCCTGGACCTTGGGGGCGATGGTGGGGCCCTCGTAGTCTCTGGTGGTACGACTGGGCATGTCCAGCTCCAGCAGCATGACGTTTTCTGCCTGCAGAAGCAGAGCCAAGACAGCTAGGATGGCATCCAATCAGACAAAGGGAGTTCAAACAACCTAAACCCAAGAACAGAACCTCAGATTGCTTGCTACTCAAAGCCTACCAAGGGTCTGCTTAGAAAAAGTG
The DNA here is from genome assembly GCA_024291935.2 of Okapia johnstoni. NCBI lineage: Eukaryota > Metazoa > Chordata > Mammalia > Artiodactyla > Giraffidae > Okapia > Okapia johnstoni. Next base: position 51,122,902 of record CM044324.1, on the reverse strand, counting down.
ATGTAGTTTTATAACTTTTTCCCTGGTGCCATTTCAGATGACTTTTATTTTACTCTCTATGCTTTTCTCTCTTTTCCTTTAAAAGAAAAAAAAAAAAGAATGTGTATTGCACCCTAAGGGGAATAGGCACAACCCATTTATTGTAGACAGTGTAAAAATACAAAAAGATATGCAGAAGAAAATAGTAGTCACCAATAATCTCCACACCTACAGCAGCTTTGATGAATTTTCTGGCTGTAGAGGGAAGGAGGCAGGTATGGTGCACATATGTGGAGTGTGTGCAGGGGGCAGTATATGTGTTTATTATCAGACTTTGAAAATCAGACCAGGCCCTGCCTCATAATTGGCCTTGTAGATAAGATTCCTTCACTCAATATTCTGCGGTGGGCCTTTTCCTATCCCCTAAACACCAAGCCAAGGGTGACGAGGGAAGAACACCCATGGCTCCACATCTTCCCCTCTAGCTCCTCTCACTCAGTGGAGTTCAAGCCCCAAGGCCCCAGCGGGGGGGAATGAGGGGCACCAGCTGGGAGAAGGTTAGGGGAGAGAATGGAGAGGCTCCATTGATCAATTTTATATATTGAGATACTGCACAACATGTCTCTCAATGGAGCAGGTCCGCTGCTAAAAATCATCTGAGAGCCACTGCTTGAAATTCCATCTCTGGATCAAGGTAAGCCCCCTGGAAACCCACGTATTTGATCTGTTGGCTTTAAAATCATGTTTTTAGGCTGAAGACACGAAATAAACTGGCAAGATATGCATCCTCTGAAACTGCTAGAAAAATCCTTCTGAGGACTCTGACACATCCCTCATCTCCCACGACAGAAAGCCACATCTGATAACTTCTTTTTTGCTTTTGTTTTCCTTATTCAGAATAACTCAGTGCCAGGAAGAACAGTGCTTGAAGAGTTAACTAGTCCTAATCTGCCTTGCTCTGGTTGCCAAGGGAGACTCAAAAACATCTTAAATTTTTTAAGTGACAAGCTTTCATCATAAAAGCAATTCAGAGAATTCCCTGGTGGTTCAGTGGTTAGGACTTGGTGCTTTCACTGCTGTGGTCCAGGTGCGAACCCTGGTCGGGGAAACTAAGATCCCATAAGCCATGCAGTGCAGCCTAAATAAATAAGTATAATAGAGGTTCCCCAGGGGTAGTTATAAAAAATACAGATAAGCAAAAAGAAGAAAATTTTAAATGAATGTGCTTCCATTAACCAGCCAACTACCAGTTCACATTTTGATCTACTTTGCACCTGATCTTTTAATTCATATATACGCTTTCAGGACCAATTGTTCTATAGCTGAACAATACCTGCATCTCCTGGCTCATCCACTTACCAGCTACCTGAACTTTTAAGCCACAGGATTGACCACACAGAGTGGGTGAGAGGGCTCAATCAGATAGAGCAGGAAAGCGCTGAGTACAGTGCCTGGTGCATGGCCAGTGCTTATAAATAGAAGCCTGTATGGTATTTTTACTGTAAAATATGTTTGGGTCATTAACTAGTTATCAATTATGTCACTTCAAATAACTACATGACTCACATATATTCTGTTAAATGGAAGGACTGCAAGTTCTTTCACGAACCTCCATCTCCTGTTATTAGACATCTTTCTTTCCCATCTCCCCACAAGGCCATTCTGAAACTCACTATTAATGTGTATTGGCCACATGGCCTATGGTATGTTTGTACACTCTCCTTCCCTAGTCCTAATTTTCTAAATCTCATTCTCTTTTACCTTGTTATTTATGATTCATTAATCATACGTATTATTTGTTAAAATCGTTATTATTAACGTAGCTGTCCTCAGGTCCCTCTTAAAAGTGTCAGGATACAAATTGTGACTTTGCAGATGGGTCAAAGGGATTACATAAATTTAAACTCCTCCAGGACAGAGAGGAGAGAAACATGAGTACAATCTTCTCACCCTGTATCGAACGTCTGGACGAACCATCATGGACATTCTTGCGTGCTGGCTCAACGGTCTCCTGTATCCCACGGCTGAGACTGGCCGTTTCATCATCTGCTGGTTCCTGGAAATGGACTGTGTGCTCAAGACCCAGGCCAGAGTGTGTCCCACAGTCCCAGGACTGGGACTGTGGAACCAGCACTCAGAAAATTCTGAGCCTCCTTTAGGTAGAACCTGAAGTGGGAAACTCCCTGGACTGAGGGCTGACATGTAAATGGGGCGGGAGCTGCTTTTATTTTCTGCTTGAATTGCTTTCTGATTCACGTGTGAGCATCATGCATCTTTCAAGCTGGAGGGGCTCTGAGTCATCACCCAGTTCTTAGATAGTAGGCATGAAGCTGAGCTGTCCACACTCCCCACTCCCACATCCTTGGCAGACTTCTCTCATCTTTCCAGCAGGACCCATACAGAGACTGAGAATCCTTCACACGGTCAGAGTGACAGATAAGATCACATCTATCTACTGCCCCTCCCTTGGCCTGGCACACTTCACTGGACATCTGGGGAAGCTGAAGAGCAGGAACTTGGGAAACGCCATTAGTTCACTATGATAATGTTTCCCTATTTCTAATACCACACTCGTCACCAAACGTTTACCTCATGAACTTACAGCAGCCACAAAGTCACAGCTGTAATTGGTTTCAAGTTTAAAGGAATCAGACTGTGTTTTACCATTCTCCTCTGGCCAAGTCCAGCTTATCAACATTCTACCCCACCCCATTCCCACATTACAAGTCAACAGTGACTTACTCCAGTCTGGTTATAGGATGTAATTTCCAATGATCTTCCTCTTCATCGAAGAAGGATCTATTCATAATTTTACTTTTTTCTTCCAGAGGAATGAAGTTTTCTATAATAAGATGCCTGTAAGAGCACACATACCCAGGTAAATAGATGGACAAAGAACAAGAATGGGGTGCTGGCTATCTGGTCCCACATGAAGCAAGTAATAGGTAAGGGCCAAGTCACTCAACCAGCATCTACTGAGCAGGTACAACGGGACTACCATCATACTAGGAGCTGGGGTACAGACATGAATGACACTGGTCCCTGCTTGAGACAGAGAAACACTCTTAGGTATGCTGACAGGTCTATCGTAGGAATATGGAAAGGTCAGTTATCCCCAAGGACTAGCAGCTTGAGGAGGTGGAAGAACTAAAGAGGAAGGCAGGGACTTCCCTGGTGGTCCAGTGGTTAAGACTCCACACTTCCAATGCAAGGGGCCTGGATTTGATGTCGGGGAACTAAGATCCCAAAGTTTTTGAGGCAAATAAATAAACAATTTTTAAAAATAAAGAGGAAGGCAATGCCTGGGCTATGCTGCAGTGAACTTCTGCTAAGTACTTGGGGGAGGGCCACTGGTACTGCTAAACCTGCTCCTTAATTTCCAAAATGCTGAAAACAGATTACAATTTCAAATGCCTTCCTCCAGTCCTGTGGACTGTTGCCCAAGGTGGAAAACTCCACATTCTAATCACCAGAACAAAGAGGAGAAACAAGATGCATTTCAGCCTCTTAGGCCCCTGAGAATGAAGACCATTCCTGAGAAGAATCTCTGCCTGAGAAGCACCCAGGGAACACGGCAGACAATGCAACTGGAATCCGCTGAGCTGTGTCTCTCCACGGCGATGACTATTTCCTGCCCCCTCTGAGCGCACTCCTTCCAGACCTCAGGACAGAACAATGCCCACAGGGTGTGAACGTGGAAGACACACAAAACAAACACCACGGAGGAGGTCGAGGGGACTACGAGAAACAGGCTGGCTTGCTGTTTATTCAGTAGATATGAATAAGAGACAGAACAATGAAAATGACTTCCTTAAAAAAAATAATTTGAAGAGATGACATGTTCTCTCTGTTTGACTATTTAAGAAATGATTTTTCATATATTTTGGGTTCTTTTTTTCCTGATTTTAAAGATCTTATTTATACATTAGAAAATGTGAGACTTCCCTGGTGGTGAAGTGGTTAACAGTCTGACCTCCCAATGCAGGGGGTGCAGGTCCGATCACTCGTCAGGGAACTAAGAACCCACATTCTATGCAGCAGGGTCAAAAGAAAAATTTTTTTTTTAAAGAAAAGAAAATATGAGAAATATAATTACACACAATTTCAATACCCAGAGATAGATATTTTGACATGTTTTGTTCTGACCTTTTTTCTAGGTGTACATGCCTAGCAAGAGGACTAACACATATATTTAATTTTAAGGGCTCCTTTCCAAATTTATAACTTAATCATTAAAAGAATCTCTTTGAAAAGTTCTTCTTTTTAAAAAAATTTATTTAGTTAGTTTTGGCTGCACTGGGTCTTTGTTGCTGCAGTTGTGTTCAGCTGCTAAGCCGTGTCTGACTCTTTGCGACCCCATGGACTACAGCCCACCAGGCTCTTCTGTCCACGGGAATGCCCAGGCAAGAATACTGGGGTGGACTGCCATTTCCTTCTCAATGAAAAGTTCCTCTTTAAAGAAAACTTGGAGCAAATGAAGTGGAAGAACTGATATTAAAAATTTTTTTTTAATTTGCAAAAACCCCTAATGAAATAATGGAGTTATGCAAAGATCACTGTTGGCTGAAACCATTAGCTCAGTGGTTCTCAAGCCAGGCTGCACATCAATATCACACTATCTCAGTCAGACCTCGTGAGAGATCAGTGATTCTCAAAGTGTGCTCACAAACCAGCAGAAACAACAGGGGGTACTTGTGAATGCAAATGCTCAGGCCCCACCCCAGATGTGCTGAACCAGAGTCTCTGGATGTGGGGCCCAGCGATCCACATTTAACAAGCCCTTCAGATGAACTGGTGCCTGCTGAAAATTTAAGGACCACTACCTAGATAAGTGAAATCAGAATCCCTTGGGTACGACCCAAGTGTCACTATTTTTAAAAACTCCTCCGATGATTTATGTGTGTAATCAAGGTTAAGAACCAGTCCTTCAGAGTTCCCCTTCAGTTAAAGGAAAGTAAAGAAGATAGAGACACAAGCTAAATGACACCATGAAGAAGAAGCAGACTGACAAATCCAGAATGTGGTATATTTCTCTAGGCTAACTGCCCCAGCCTTTTCAACAAGACAACTATGAAAAAAAGTTTCTAAAAAGGAAAGGGGTTGCTCCAGATTAAAATAAGCTTAACAGACATAATAACTAAATGCAATATACAGTCCTTATGTAGATCTTAATATAAACAAACCAAGAAAATCCAAAAATGGGTAGGGTATGAGACAATACTCAGAAACAATGTTAATTTTGTTAGGTGGAAAGATATCATTACATCCACAAAAATCAATTTTAATTCCGACACAGTAGCTTCAGAATAAACATTCTGAAAATAAAATAAAACAATTCCTTATATGATAGCATCAAAAAAATAAAATACTTAGGTGTAAATTCAACAAAAGAAGTGCAACGACTACGCAATGAAAAATACAAACGTTTATGACAGAAATTAAAGGAGATTTAAATAAATACAAAGACATCCCATGTTCATGGATCAGCATACTTAATACTGTTAACATAACAATACTCTCCAAATTGATCTATAGAGTCAACACAATTCCGATCAAAATCTCAACTGTTTTTTTTTTTTTTGCAGAAATTGAGAAGCTGATCTTAAAGTTTATATGGAAATGCACGAGACCTTGAATAGCCAAAAGCATCTTGAAAAAGAACAAAACATTGGAGCACTCACATTTTCTCATTTCAAAACTTACTACAAAGCTACAGTAAATAAGACAGTGTGGTACTGGCATAATGACATACATATAGCTCAAGAGAACAGTACTGAGGGTACAGAAATAAACCTTTACATTTATGGTCAACTGATTTTCTGCAAGGATGCAAAGATAAAGAGAGAAGACACTTGTCAACAAATGGTGTTGGGACAACTGAATATCCACAGGCAAAAGAATGCATTTGGAACCACACTTCAGACCATATAAGATATTAACTCAAAACGGATCATAGACCTAAATCCGTAAGACTCTTGGATAATCTAAGAGAACTAAAAATGTTAAGTCCACAATTAAACTTGGACACAAACGTTCATAGCAGCATTATTAACTATAGCCAAAAAGTAGAAATAACCCAAATACCTATCAACTGATGAATGGATAAATAAAATGTGGAATATTCATATAATTTGGTTCAGCTCTAAACAATGAAGTGCTAACATGTTGCAACATGGATAACTCCTGAAAACATGTTAATTGTAAGAAACCAGTCACAAAAGACCACATACTATATAATTCCACGTATATGAAAGGTCCAGGTTAATTTACAGAGTCAGAAAGTAGATCAGTTACTTTTAAGGCTGGGGGAGGAGATAATAAGGAGTGACTGACAATTGGTACAAGTTTTCTTTGGGTGACGGCACACACAAATGTTCTAAAATTAGACTGTAGTGTTGACTTTACAGCCAAGTAAACATATATATACATATTTAAATGACTTGTAGGGGAGTTCCCTGGTCACCTAATGGTTAGGATTCTGGGCTTTCACTTCTGTGGCCCAGGTTCAATCCTCGGTGAGGGAACAGATGCCCCAAGCTGTGCAACCAAAAAAAAAAATTTGACTTATATGTTGTATACTTTAAATAGGTGAATTGTATGGTATGTGAATTATATCTCAATAAAGATTTTCTTAAAAAAAAATAAAAACCACACTGTGGTACATATGTAAGTATGTAGGAATGAGGTAACATGATATAAGATTTGCTTTAAAGTATTTTTATGAGGGTTAAGATCTGTGCTTTCACTGAAGGGGGCATGGGTTCAGTCCCTGGTGGGGGAAATAAGATTCTGCATGGTACACGGTGCAGCCCACCCCCCTAGAAAACACAAACAAAAAAACCAAAAGCAAGCAAACTATGAAAGACAGACAACAAAAGACTATTTATCATGGCATCTTGGGCTTTCCTGGCGGCTCACCAGGAAAGAATCTGCCTGCAATGCAGGAGACTTGGGTTTGATCCCTGGGTCAGGAAGATCCCCTGGAGAAAGAAATGGCAACCCACTGCAGTATTCCTGCCTTCCTGCCTGGGAAATCCCATGGACAGAGGAGCCTGGCAGGCTACAGTCCATGGGATCACAAGAGTCAGACACGACTTAGCGATTAAACCACCATCACCGCTGGGCAATGGATATTTGGGTGTTCCTTATACCATTCAGAAAATTCTAATTAATAAAAGATTCCCTTTCATCAATCGATAATGGCTTCAGGAAGGCAGAATGGAAGGAACTTGGAGATCATCTGGTGAAGATATTTAGTTAACAGATGGGATGCAGAGACAGAAAATAACTTTCTTAGGAATAAACTTTAGACAGACAAGGTGGCAAGAGAAGGAGAGAAGAAGGCAGGGGCCCTGTCTTCTGAGGGGTTTCTTACTTAACAAACAACAATGCAGCAAGTAGCTGGGGCACCCCAGAAGGCCCAGGACTTACTTGAGTTTCAGCTCCCTGGTGAGCTCATTCTGGGTCTGCTCCAGCTCCTGTCGCTCCTTGATGTGCTCTTCTTGGAGGTCATGGATCTCTGCCTTGACTGCCTGAAGCTTAGAGAAGAGCTGGAAACAAGAGGACAGGCAGCTGAGCCGGGCGGCCCTCTGGACAACAGAGTTCACTCTCTGCCCCATGCCTCAAGGAGCCTCTGCCTGCCTCATTCCTTTCCTACCTTTTTGAGTTTCTTGGTCTTGATGTCCACTTCTTGCTGCAATGAGCTGTACGTCTCCTTCAGTTCCAAGGTCTCCTCGTCTCGGCTTTCCATCTGCTGCTGGATTTCTCTTTCTCGACGTTTCTGAGCAATGTCACAAAATTGATCAGTGTGGCTACAGACAACGTCTATTCAAGAATATGGGGCTGGGTGCTCTAGATCAGTCTCCCACCAGGAAGGGGCTGACACATGTCCTTTCCATCACCTTTGAAGAGTCTAATAGAAGAGATATTTGCTCTGTAGAATTAACGTACCCCACCCCACTCCATTCTCTCCAAAAAGGAATGACAAGTTACCTGTTCTGCAATTTCTTGCCGTTTCTGCTCCAAGATTTTCTGCTGTTCATTTGTATGATCTACTATATTTTTTCCTCCAACGAGCAGTTTACTCTCCATGGCCTTTGTGAGAAAAAAGCAGAATCTATGTTATGTTCTTGCTCAGAACATAGCTCCTCACAGGGAAGCCTGTGAAAGACAAAGAGCTCTGGACGGAGCCAAAGTGGGTAAATTCTTGGGGAAAATATACTGTGCTCAGCTGAATCTTTCCTATCACTGGGGTGGAGCTTTGGCAGCTTCATTATGGCTTTATAATGGAAATACTGAATACACAGCTTCCTCAGACATACATGCATTTCAGCTTTATTTTTTAAAGAAAATTTTTGGTTTGTTTGTATGAAGTATTGACCCCAGTTAGAACCTATTAAGCACCTCCTACATGCTAGGTACTGAGGATGCCACCATGAATACGAGTCAAAAGCTGAGAGTCCACAGAGGGCCACAAGTAAGCAGGTTCTTATCAGATGGAGTCAGATCTTATCATGAGGAAAAGACAGAGTAATACAGGGAGAGGCACACAGGAAGGAGGAAATTCAGGCTTTTCCAAAAGGCCGTCAGGGAAAAAGCGTCCTGTCTCAAGGACAGCTACAAGAGTGCCAAAGTAAAAATAGGAATCAGCTAAGAAAAAAAAATTGTTTTCAGAGCGTAGGGTAGAGAGTGGTGATACATGAAGTTGGCAAAGCAATCAGGGGGTAGTTCAAAAACCTCCAAGCCTTGTTAAGGGAGACTAAGCTTGACCCTGAGAACTGCAGGAACCACTGACGCATCCTTTGAGCATTAGGATACATAACCAGATCTGTGTTTTAGAAACCAAACTGCCCTGCAACAGGAAGAATAATTGGAAAAGGGCAGGCTCGGTGGAGTGAGAGCAGACAGGAGGCTGTTTTAAGGTTCCAGGCCTGAGCTGGGGCAGGAGATGCTGGGAGAGCAAAGTGGATGGGTCCAAGAGAGGCAGGATTCAGAGACTGAGGGAGAGCGAGTGGCAGCTGGCAATGATAACTTCTAGGAGTCCAGCTAGACTGAGGAAAGGCAGGCCGAAGCAGGCTCTGCGTGGCCCTGGGCATCTCCATGGAAATACCCAGCAGGCAGAGGCTATGGGATGTTAGGAGACAGCTCAGGGCTAACCATTCAGACTGAACACCTTCAGCATTTAGATGAGGGCTGAAGCCAGGGGAACGATTTGCACCTGAGAAGCATGGACTCCAAAAACTCTGCAACCTTGCTTTTAGGAAACTTCTACCCCTGCTGTCACGTTTCAGCCCCTGAGACTTTCCTCTTCTTTCAAAACAAAAAGGCTGGACTGATTACTAATCACCACCCCCAACACACTCCCTTCCAGCTCGAAAATTCTTTTGTTCTATGACTGTGTATCATCCAGGGATTGAGAAAGACAGATGTCATGTCATTCTCCCATAAATAAAACATGTAAGAGGTCCAGTGACCTTGAGGTGATGCTGAGTCTGGCCACACTCAGCTTCTGAGAGTTGCCCAACTACCCCAGGTTGTTTAGAGTCTAGGTGCTCCTGGGCTTGAATAAAAAAGGTGATCTTTAAAAATTCCACATGCAGATCAAACACAAGCATACCCAGTTACACAGTGCAGGAGTCAGGAAGGGTCAAGTGACATAACAGAACCCCATAGTAAGCCCCTCCCCAGAACACAGTTACCTCCTAATTGTGTTGTATGTGACTCCATTTTCACACCAGGTCTTGAGAGTCCTACAAAGGATCCCTATCTCTGAAGTCAAACAGGACCCAGCTCTGTGAAAGGGCTACTATCATGCCACAGATAAAGTACAGCTTCACATGGTGGGGGAAGGGGAGGCAGGAAAGAGATCACTTTGTCATTTTTTAAAAATTAATAAACATCGACACGTTTTAGAATAGAAATCAAAGTTTGCATAAACACAAGACAGAATCCAATGCTTCAAAGGAATTCTGGCGTGTTGTCAAGCAGTGGTCATCCTCAGTTTTCCACAGCCTGCGCTGTGCTCTCCTCTGCCAGGAAAGCCCTGTGGCGGCCCAGAGTCTAGGCACCTGAGGGAACTGCTGCCAGAAAGAACAGGCAACACACGGGCGCCTCTACACTCTAGCATTCCCCTCAGCCACTGGCATACAGGGCCTGACGGCAAGGGACCCTGCATATGAAAACCACAAGGAGACACCATTGTCTATCTACCAGACAGACAAAAACTCAAGTCTGCTAATCACAAGTGTTGGTAAGGATGGGGAACACCCAGGACTCACACCCTCCTGGTAGAAGCATCAACACACAGGGCCACGTGAGAGAGCTACGTGTTGTCGTCTGGTGAAGCTGAAGCTATACACACCCTAAGACCTGATGGTGTCAAGCAAGAAACCCTCTTTCACACAAGGTCTCCTCTAGTCAAGGACAAGGAATTCGGGGCAAGAAAACTAAAACAGCCTACACTATCAGGGGAATGGAATGCCATGGAAATCTCAGAGCAGTAAGAATGAATCACAGTTCCAGGCATCAAAATGGATAAATTTCATTAACATAACATTTAGCAAATAAAAGTAGATCACAGCAGTGGGATTCAATTGATACGAAAGTTAAAAATTATGTGAAACTAAAACGATCTTTGGGGGCTTCCCAAGTGGCTTAGTGGGTAAAGAATCTGCCTGCAATTCAGGAGATGCAGGAGATGCGGGTTCAATCCCTGGGTCAGGAAGATCCCCTGGAGGAACGCACAGCAACCCACTCCAGTATTCCTGCCTGGAGAATCCCACGGACAGAGGAGCCAGGTGGGCTATAGTCCATAGGGTCACACAGAGTCGGAGCATGCACAAACTGATCTCTCATGTAGAGATACATATACACACACACACATCTGGGTAAACTATAAAGAAAAGCAAAGAAAGAATAAACACCAAATCCAAGGTAATGGTTACCTCTGGGGAGGCAGGGGCACAAAGAGCTTGTAAAGATATAGATGCTATTCTTTCTTATACTGGGGCAGGGAGGGGTGGTGTGTGGTACATGAGTATTACTGTCAAAGATTCTCCAGGCAAGAATACTGGAGTGTGTTGCCATGTTCTCCTCCAGGGGATCTTCCCAACCCAGGGACTGAACCCAGGTCTCCTGCATTGCAGGTGGATTCTTTAGCGTCTGAGCCACCAGGTAAACCCATGAACACTGGAGTGGGTAGCCTATCCCTTCTTCAGGGGATCTTCCTGACCCAGGAATCGAACCGGGGTCTCCTATATTGCAGGCGGATTCTTTACCAGCTGAGCTACCAGGGAAGCCCTTGGGCACTGAATATCAGTATCATTCTTCATATCATTTTTTTGATAAAACAAAAAAATTGGGAAGAAAAGAGAAGGGGCCTAAGGCAGGGTACAGTACCTTGATTTTGGCCCCGAGCACCTCAGCAGCATCCTTCTCCCGCCGCAGATCCTCCATCTTTTTTTCCTTCTCCTTCAGCAGCCTCTTCTTTTCCTCTGCAACCAAGCTGTGGTCCTCAACAATGGCCCGCTTCTCGATCTCCAGTTTCTCTTGCTGTTCCCGCCAATAATCATCCTTGTCATCCCCTTCCTCCTCCCCCTCTTCTCCCTCCTCCTCCTCCTCTTCCCCACCCCCAACCCCCCTCCGCTTCTCTCGCCTCTTCCTTCTGCCAATGGACCGTTTCTCCAACTGGGCCTTGAGCCGAGCAATCTCCTCTTGGAATTCTCGAAGAAGGGCGTCCTTAGGGTCCTCATTGACCCTTGGCTTGTTCTTAATGTTTTTGGCACGGTTGGCATATCTTAGAGTGGTTAGGGTCTCTTCTACATTGTAAGAGGCGGGCCCCACGTTGGCCACCATCACAGTTTTTGCATTGCCACCAAGAGAATCCTGGAGGAGCCTGGTAAGCTTGGAGTCCCGATATGGAATATGAGTGCTTTTTCCATCCACCAGGGCAGAAATGACATTACCCAAGGCCGAAAGGGACAGGTTGATCTTGGTTGCTTCCTTCAATCTCTCCCCTTGCGCACCGGTCTTGGCCTGCCGTTCACTGCCAGCAAGATCTACAAGGTTCAGTTTCCCTACCCGGATGTGGTTTTCACCGTCGAGGCCCACCTCACTGCATTCGATGGTGATGACAAAAATTGCATGTGAACGGGAACTGTGCTCATTCATGTTGGTGGCCCCAACAGAACGGTTCTGGTTCCCCACGTTCATCACATGCTCTATTTCCTTCACACTCTTAGTAACGAAGGAAGATAGGTCTTTCACGTACACCCCGGTGTCAGGCCTCTCCTTGAGCTCAAGCCTTTTGGTCTGATCCTTGGAGAGCAGGTCTCGGATCTCTTCCTGGTAGATCTCCAAGTAAGAAGCCCTGACCAAGTACTGTTGATTCTGGGATCGAGAGATATGAGTGAAGATGTGATCAAACGAGTTAGGGATGACCCCTCTTTTTTCAGGGTCACCCCGAACTCCTTCCATCGTGTAGGTTTTCCCAGTCCCCGTCTGTCCATAGGCAAAAATCGTCCCATTGAAACCCTGAAGGACGGAGTCCACCAGCGGTCGGAAGGTCTCATCATAGAGTTCAAACTGTTTGGCATTCCAGTCGTAGACGGCATCAAAAGTGAAAGTCTTGGGCATTTCATGGGCCACTCCCTTGGGGTTCTTGACAGACACCTGCCCTAGCTTCACGTCCACATCTACCACCTTGTCATATGAAGCAGCCTTTTCCTTGCCATTCATAGGCCGACAGCGAACCACCACCCGGACTGATTCTGAGCTTTTCAGCTTTGACATGATGACCTCTGACCAGGTCACTCTTAAGGGGTATGAATCCAAAAATATCTCAGGATGCTAGGATCCTAGGGGGAGGGAAAAAAAAAAAAAGTAAGCACAGACAGTACAGTTGTCACTGGGAACTGATTACACACCCAGGTCACCTCCATCTAGCCAACCTTCTGACAGCCATACTTAACAATTTTACTACAAATGGCTATTTCCTCATGGGATCTTAACCAGTTGCAGAGGGAAAAATAAAAACACTACTCCACCAACAGTGTTAACTAGCTTGTCCACTCTTCAATGTATATTTTATCCTATACTACAGGCTGAGGTGGCTGGAAGCTTTATAAAAGCCCAAGTAACCTTATATGCTATGGAACTACCATAACCTCTGCATAGAGTCATTTGGAACTATCTATCTAAATTTAAAATGCAAGTCCCCGTTGATCTAGCAGTTGTATTTCTAAGAATTTATCCTACAGATAGAAGGATATCTGTGTTGTGGCATCAACTGTGGTAGCAATAGATTGTGGACAACCCCAATTCCCATCAAGAGGGGGCTGATGAAATAAATTTAATACATACAGTGGAATCCTGTGCAGTTGCTAAAATGAATGTGCTAATCTAAACATAATCCTAAACCAAGATATGTTGTTAAGTGAAAAAACCTGGACGAGGAACAGTGTCTATAGCACAGTTTACGTGTGCATGCTACAATATTAGGAGCATGCATGTAAAAGTGGTAACAGTGGCAACCTTGGCAGGGGAACTATGGGCCCAGAGGACACTCAGAGATCTAGAGAAAGAAAAAAAACACTTTTCACTATACACTCATTAGTACTGTTTGAATTTCCTATCTTGTACTGATAATACTTTTCCATTCTAAAATCAACTACGGCTTGTGAAAAATGTGTTCAAATAAACAAGGATGTAGGGTAATGCATTACAGAGAAAGCACTTATCCAGTCAATAAATTTTAAAAAATCTGAATGCAAATAAGAAAACAGATGTTAAGAAATTTTTAAGTAAAAACAAAAAAGAACTTCATTTGGTGCTAAAAAACTCATGGAGCAGAAGAAAGGATGATTAAATGGGTTCTTTGGGAAGGGGTAGGGAGCTAGCAAATTAGAGCAAAAAGATACATATGATGATGTTAAACTCCCCCAAACCTCAAATCAAGGGTTTTTTAAAAAAAACAGATAATTCTGACTTCCCTGGTGGCACAATGGATAAGAATCTGCCTGCCAATGCAGGGGACACGGGTTTGATCTCTGGTCTGGGAAGGTTCCACATGCCACAGAGCAACAAAGTCCATATGCTACAACTGCCGAGCCCTGTGTGCTGCAACTACCCAAGTCCATGTGCCTAGAGCCTGTGGTCCACAACAAGAGATGCCACCATCATGAGAAGCCTGCACTCGCGGCAAGTGGCGAACGCCCTCGCAGCAACAAAGACCCAGCACAGCCAAAAATAAGTAAACAGACAAATAAAGTTATTTTTAAAACAAAAATTATTTTAAAATATATATATTTTTAAAATTAAAAACAAACAAACAGGTAATTCACATGATTCTTGATTCAAAAGGTCCTTTGCTGACAGGTCCCTCTCCCTTACCTGTTCTCCAGCCAACCACTTCCTTGCTTACAAGGCAAGTATTATTAGATTTTTAATCTTCCTAAATAAGTTTATGCATAGCAAGCTCATATGTATTAATGCACACTTATCCTCTCCTTTTTTACACAAGCATAGTATGTAATACACAATAATATGCAGTGTCCTGCAGCTTGCTTTTTTTTACTTAACAACCTATCTTAGAGTTTGTTCCCCTCAGTAAATGCAGAGCTGCCCTATTCTTTATGACAGCAGTAAAACATCCCTCTGTATGGAGGCATTGTAATTTATTTAACCACTACCCTAGCACTTAAGCTGTTTCTGATATTTTATTATGAAAAACCTAGGACCACATCCTTTCATGTATGGGGGAAAAAAAAATCTATCTGGATCACAGGATATACACATTTGTAATTTTGATAGATACTTAGAACCCGAATTACAGTATTCATTGAGTTGTGAGACTGACCTATTCCTTGCCAACAAAAGGCGGAAAAATGTGAAGCCATGATGAGTCACTCTAGGCATATATGTTGCCAATTAATAAACATGGAGTTATTATGTTCCTTCATTGATCTTTCATAAAAAATTGTTCTTTTGGCAAGTAAGCACATGGAAACATGAGAAGCTACTTCTCATAATTCTTCTAATTTTT
This sequence comes from Okapia johnstoni, assembly GCA_024291935.2. Taxonomy (NCBI): domain Eukaryota; kingdom Metazoa; phylum Chordata; class Mammalia; order Artiodactyla; family Giraffidae; genus Okapia; species Okapia johnstoni. Next base: position 51,107,883 of record CM044324.1, on the reverse strand, counting down.
ACATGTAATAAAATAATGTTCTCTAAGAATGAAGAAACACAAGACCTCTTAGCCTCCCTGCATCAGTGTTTTTGTAAGATCTATAAAACAGGGATAATTCTCCTTCATTTTGGATGATTGTCAGACTAACAGTTACTTATAAAGGTGGAAATACTTTGTGAACTAAAATAAAGTCAGATTAAAATTAACTAACATAGGGACTTCCCTGGCAGTCCAGAGGTTAAGACTCAGCACTTCCACTGCAGGGGGTACAGGTGGGGGAACTTTTGCTCACATGCCACAGCATGGCCAAAAAAGAAAAAAAAAAATTAGCTAAAACAATTGCATCCAAAACCCTTGTCAAACGGTCATTCTGAAGATCACTGGTGGTGATGGTGGTGGTTTAGTCATTACGTCATGTCCGACTCTGGTGACCCCATGGACTGTAGCCCACCAGGCTCTTCTGTTCATGAGATTTTCCAGGCAAGAAAACTGGAGTGGGTTGCCATTTCCTTCTTCCAGGGATCCTCCTGACCCAGAGATTAAACCCGGGTCTCCAGCATTGCAGGCAGTCTCCAACATTGCAAGTGGATTTCTTATTGCTGAGCCACCAGTGAAGCCTAATTTTATCCATTAAATATCACTAGACTAATATTTTCTCTTGTTCAATTTGTAGTCATCATCCTTAAAAAAAAATCAGTTCAAATTGAGATCCAAATACCTAATCAATGTTCAACTGTGGTGGTTTGTGGTTTAGTTGCTAAGTTGTGTCCAACTCTTGCGACCCCATCGACAGTAGCCTGCCACGCTCTTTTGTCTATGGGATTCTCCAGGCAAGAATACTGCAGTGGGTTGCCATTTCCTTCTCCGGGGAATGTCCAATTAAAAGTAAATATCAAGGCAATGGCACCCCACTCCAGTACTCTTGCCTAGAAAATCCCATGGACGGAGGAGCCTGGTAGGCTACAGTCCATGGGGTCACTAGGAGTCGGACACGACTGAGCAACTTCACTTTCACTTTTCCCTTTCATGCACTGGAGAAGGAAACGGCAACCCACTCCAGTATTCTTGCCTGGAGAATCCCGGGGACGGTGGAGCCTGGTGGGCTGCCATCTATGGGGTCGCACAGAGTCGGACACGACTGGAGCGACTTAGCAGCAGCAGCAGCATCAAGTCATTTAAAGAAAACTATGTAAAAGGCAGCCCTTCATTCATCACCTTCTAGAAGCTACTAGAATTTCGCCAGATGCTTTGAATCAGATATCAGAATGGCCAGGTTACTGCGTCTCATTTTCTTTTCCAGGGGAATGGCCCCCAAGTTACAGCTATGGCTGATCCCTTGCCTGTCTCTCCTTCTACTTCAACAGAGGCCTGCCAAAAGCTCTCTAGGTGCCAAGCCCGAATCCTAGGCCCCAGAACCTCCTTTGGGGAGGCCTCTGCTGTAGCACATGGGATGGTTAGACAAGACCTGAGACTCCAAGGAATAAGAAACAGAAGAGGTGGATGGGGAACAGGTCACTGGAGAGGGCCTGTCTTCTGCATTCCATACCTGGGGAGAGGTTTTACCTATGAAAACAATGTGACCCCAAGCCTCTCTAATAAAACTAAAAAGACTGCAGAAGGCATTCATGCAGATATTGATGTTCAGCTGCTTCTGTTACAGCCCTGTATATTTTTGAGTTCTCCAAAACAATAAAAACAAAGGAATGATAATGACCCACAGTAACCTTAAAAATCTTTTAAAAAGAAGGAATTCCCAAAGTCTGAGTCCACTTAATTAAATCTCCTTGACTTGGAACACAGAACATCATTTCTTTTCTGAACTCACTGAGCTTGGCTGAACTAGTCATGTACTACTGACATATTACTTCAGGAAGAAAGACTAATTTAATTTCCTGACACCAGGGCTTAAAATCTTGCTATGGGTCCTCCTCAAAGGAGAGGGTTTTCTTGGAAGGATGCCCTGATAGTCTTTATTACCTTCCTCCTCCTTCTTCTGGTCTAATTACAGCGATAAATCTTTAAAGGAACTCACAGCATTGCCAGGAAAGGAGAAACCACAGGTCACCAGTTCAGCATCTTTATCCCAAACACCTTTTCTGCTTGAACTTGTCATCCCATTGTTAACAACCACCGTTAGAATGCTACTACATGTGAAAAATTGAGTCTTTGTCCAGCTTCATCTCTTTTGTCTGCTGAGGAAATCAGTTGCACATTTCTCAGGGCAACCACTCTCTTCTAGAATCTTTCATGTTTGGATTCATGCACTCTCACCTGTGCTGTCAAGGAGCCCACAACAAATTCTAGAACTAGGTGTGGATTTGGATTATCAGTAACCATTGGCTTCCTATAGAAATTCTAGAACAGAGGTCACAAACTGGTCACATTCTACTTGAAGCCATTTTTATTTGGCCCAACCGTTGTTTAAAAACAGACAAACAAACAAACTCCCCAGCAATTCTACCTCTGTATCTGTATATGCCCTGGTGAAAAACCTTTGCCCATGCGCACAAGGTAACATGGAAAAGGATGCTTCCTACAGCATTGCTAAAATAGTAGAAGACTGGAAACAACCTAATCATCCATTTATAGAGGAACTGAAAAATAAAAGATGGTACATTTATGCTACAGATAGTATACTATTCAGTACTTAAAAGGAATAAGTTGGAGCAGGAGTCAGCAAATGACAGCCCACAGGCCAAATCCAGCCCACAGCCAGTTTTTGTAAATAAAGTTTTATTGGAACATAGCCATACCCCTTTGCTTACATATTATCTATGGCTGCATTAGCTATAAAATAGCAGAGCTGAGTAGCTGTAGCAGAGACAGTGTGGCCCACAAAACCTAAAATCCTGATCTTTCATAGAAAAAGTCTGTCAACCCTGAATTAGTTATATATATTTACATTAATAAATAAACAGGTCGAGACTTTCCTCGTGGTCCAGTAACTAAAACTCTGTGCTCCCAACACTGGGGGCCCAGGTTTGACCCCTAGTGAGGAAACTAGGTCCCACACGTTGTAACTATAAAGACTTCACATGCCACAACTAAGACCTGGCACAGTCAAATAAATAATTTTTTTTTAAAAAAGAAAGAAAACAAACAGGTTGAGTGAAAAAGCAAGTTGCAGGATGATGATTATGACTGAAAAACTAGAAAACAATATGGTGTTCACGGATTTGCATTTATGTATGGAGAAGGCAACGGCACCCCACTCCAGTACGCTTGCCTGGAAAATCCCATAGACGGAGGAGTCTGGTAGGCTGCAGTCCATGGGCTCACTATGAGTTGGACACAACTGAGTGACTTCACTTTCACTTTCCACTTTCATGCATTGGAGGAGGAAATGGCAACCCACTCCAGTATTCTTGCCTGGATAATCCCAGGGACAGGGGAGCCTGGTGGGCTGCCATCTATGGGGTTGCACAGAGTCGGACATGACTGAAGCGACTTAGCAGCAGCAGCATATGTAAGTACTCCCAAAAATGGAATAGAAGGATATACAATAATTTATGATAGTGCCTGCTAAAACTGGACAGAGTGAAATGTAGAGAATGGAACAAGAAATGTGAAGAATTTTTCAATTTTATCTGTAATACTTTATCATTTCTCTTGAAAACAAATAGAAACAGGTTATGAGGCTTAAAGCAAGAGAAAACATTAACAACTGTCAATTCTGCTTCCTATATTATTCTCTGAATGTTTAAGATTTCTGAAAAAAATAAGAATAAAAATAAAACAAACAAAAAACCAATAGCAATTTTACATTAAAACAGACAGGTTTTCTGCTTCTCTGGAAGAATGGGAATATCCTGACGGCCCCTGGCCCAGGCCCCAAGTGCCAGCAATGGGAACTGAATGACAGCTCAGCTACCCAATGATGGGCCCAGCCACCCAATCCTCCCCAACCCACACGTCCTACTGTCTCACACCCAGCATGCTTTGCTCATTTACACTTCCTGCCTGGCTCCTATAGGCATCTCTGTCTATGACCAGATTTATGTATGCACCTCAGTCGTGTCAGATTCTTTACGACCCAGTGGACCGTAGCCCACCAGGCTCCTCTGTCCATGGAGTTTTCCAGGCAAGAATACTGGAGCAGATTGCCATGTCCTACTTCAGGGTGTCTTCCTGACCCAGGAATCAAACCCGTGTCTTTTGTATTTCCTGTGTCTCCTGCAATGATAGGTGGATTCTTTACCACTGTGACACCTGGGAAGCCCTTGTCATGCTAGTTCATCTTTTTAAATGACACTTACCAAGGTTCTGTAATGACATGGAATATGCTTAGCATAAATGAAAAAGCAGTTTACAAAATTAAATACAAGCAATCACAATTGTATAAAAATAAGACACATATCAAAACAACAGTAGTGGTCCACTCTGTGAGATGGGACTGCATATAGGAGATTTTCCCTGCTCCCTCAACCTTTTTATATTTTCCAAATTTTCTCTAACAAGCATGTGGTATCTTTAAATGGGAAAAAAATAAAGGTCTGGCAATTCACTAGGAACAGCCCTGCAAGGAGGGGTACCATGTGGGTACACAGTGCATACTAATACACCTTTAATGAATGCATTCCGACGTAGTGTCCTCTAAGATCAGATCAGGTAATCACCTGCCAACTGCCTGGCCTGGAGTTCAAGGACTCAGAGTGTCTGAAAGGCAGCCCAAGCCATAGATCACAGAGGCCAGCAGAAAAGCACCGCAACACTCAGACAAGAAGATAAAAGTGACTCCCTATTAACCAGCCCAAACCAAGTCCCTGTGCAGCTTTCTCTCAGGGGAAGGAGCTGTTTCTACTCTGTATCCACCTTATCACCATCAACACGACTCTCTTTCACAACTGCTGCTAACTGTTCTGAAGGATCAGGACTCCTTGTTTGCTAATCCCTGAACCAACATCAAGAGAGCAAGCTCAACTCTGCGTCTCTGGTTCCCATGACGGCCAGTTATCAAAATGGGAATTACACAATTTTCAAAACAAGATTATTCATCTCCAATTGAAAAAATAACATCCCTGCCTGGAGAACTTTTAAAAGGACATGGAATCTGTGTTGAGAGAATAGTTCTATATCTGCTTCTACATACATAAAATATATCTGAAGGAATACACAAGAGCCGGATAACAACACTGGTTGCCTGTACGGAAAAGAGCTGGGTAGCTAAGGCCAAGAGCCGAAGGGAAGCTTTACAGTGTACATCCTTTTATACCTCTTGAATCATGTAAATATATTACCCAGTCTTAAAATCAAATTAGGGGAGAAAAAAAGATGGAAAATTTTTGTGAAATTAACTAAACTATATCCAGATGTTAAAACTCATTTTCCTCTTTTCATCTATCCACTTTCACTGACCACCACGAATATAACGTAATAGAATGTTTTAACTGATGAACAAGGGCCCTAGGAGTCAAGCTACTTGTTTTCACTTCATGGGGAAGCGTCATAAAAGAGCTTCTATGAGGTCTACAGCCATGGAGTCTTTAACGTTCTAATGTCAATGTTACGTGTCATGTAGCCTCAGCCATAAAAGGCATTCAGAACAAAGATGTCAAAATAACAGACTAATAATATACATTCTGTTATTACGGGCACTGTTTATAAACATAAGGGAATCTTCTTTAGTAAGCCAAACAGTTGAGTGCTCAGTCTAAACACTTTCAAACTATCTCTTACAGTACATATAAGAGCCACAGCATCACAAACCAGCACAAATTATTTAAGGGCATTTGAGCAATCAACATGAAAAAACTGAAGGGATTCCCATGACAGCCCAATGGTTAAGATCCCACACAACCACTGCAGGCGGCATGGATTCAAACCCTAGTTGGGGAACTAAGGTTCTGCATGTCACACAGTACAGCCAAAAAAAAAAATATATATATATATATATATATGAACATTGAAATGTAATACTCCCTTGAAACAGCAACTCCATTTCTTGCTACTATTTTAAGGCCATGAGTGAATAAATGAATACATGTGCAAGATGTATATACACCTTTATGTTTATCTCAGCCACATCTCTGACCACTTAAACACTCATTAATAAGGAACTGGTTAGATTATGACATATCTCTACAATGGGAAATTATGCAATCATTAAGAAAGGTAATAAACCTCTAGGTATTTACATAAGGGAAGATGTTCATGACATCTTGTTGAGAGAAAAAAAAGCAGGCTACCAAACAGGACAGTTACTATGATGCAATTTATGTCTACATGTGTACATGCACAAGTGCAGAGACAGATGTGAAGGAAACTGTGCAAAGACAAGACAAACTATTCAAGCATGAACTTGAATATTCAGCAGGTCAGGATTTGAAATTCTGCTCTGCCACTTAGCTATAAAATCTTGAGAAAGTTACATTGTCATAGTTACTTCTATGAAATGGGATTAATAACAACACCTACCACAAAGAACTGTTATAAGGATTAAGTAACCTAATAAATGTTAAATGCTCAGTCTAGTCCAAGATGCATAATAAACCCTCAAGAAAGGCAAATAATATTGATCTCTGGGGGTGATCTTGCAAATTACTGTTTTTGCTTTCCTTGGCCTTTGTGATTAAGTATGTGTATTTTGTTTCTTACAATCAAGCAGGGAGATGGCAATAAAAATATTTTGTCTTTGGGGGAAAAAGGTCTAGTACCTTGGTTTCAGCTTACGTGTCTTAAGATGACAGACTACTTATCTGGAAAGAAACCTAGGAAGGTCACAGACAAGAAACATGAACACATAAATGCCTGCCCTGAATTCAAATTACCGCCATGAGCTCCATCATTTGATGACCCCAACAGGCAAACAAAGAAAGCACTTATCTAGAGAGGAAAAGAGGCAAAGAAACCGAAACATTCATAAAGTACATTCACAAAAAATATATTCAAGTCTGCTGCTGCTGCTAAGTCGCTTCAGTCGTATCTGACTCTGTGCGACCCCATAGACGGCAGCCCACCAGGCTCCCCTGTCCCTGGGATTCTCCAGGCAAGAACACTAGAGTGGGTTGCCACTGCCTTCTCCAATGCATGAAAGTGAAAAGTGAAAGTGAAGTCGCTCAGTCGTGTCCGACTCTTCGCAACCCCATGGACTGCAGCCTACCAGGCTCCTCTGTCCATGGGACTTTCCAGGCAAGAGTACTGGAGTGGGGTGCCATTGCCTTCTCCGATATTCAAGTCTAGGGGACACTAATTCAGAATCAATGTGGGTCTGGGGCTTCCTTGTATTCAACAGTCATGACTCATAGTACATTAAGCGCTTAATGTATATACCTCTACTAATCCTCAAAATCACCTTTTGAGGAATAGGTATTAACCTTACTTTAAAAACAAGGATGGGAGGCTCAGAGAAATTTTTTGGCTCAAGGTCACAGCAATTAAACAGTACAGTCAGGATTCAAAACCAGGTTTGTCTTATTGAAAAACTCAAAACGTACTAAACATATACACACGCATATACATGTGTATCAATATATGCAGAGATTGAAACAATTCAAGCTGTACATACAGTGAACAAATAAATCTTCCTCCTACCCCGGGGAGATACTTGAAGCATCTGCAAACATTAATATGTGATACATTCATGCTTAATGTATCTTAACTAACATAAACATTGCTTCCCCACTTTTAAAATTGAGGTGTAAGTAAGTATATATCATCATTCTCTATCTTACTTTATAGATCTTGGAGAAACCTCTCATTCCTCCAACCTTCACCCCTGTCCCTACCTTTTAAGTAGCTGCTTAGATACCACAGTACAGTTGCCTGATAATGTATTTGATTAGTCCCCCACTAAGGGAAACTCCAACAGTTTTTGGTCTTTGCAAAAGTTTTTGGTCAGTGCAAACAATGCTGCAGTGAATGTCCTAAACATTGGGCTTCCCAGGTGGCTCAGTGGTAAAGAATCTGCCAACCAATGAAGGAGATGCAAGAGATGAGGGTTTGATCCCTGGGTCTAGAAGATCCCCTGAAGGAAGAAAAGAATACTCCAGTATTCTTGCCTGGAAAATTCCACGGACAGAGGAGCCTGGTGGGCTACAGTCCATAGCGTCGCGTCGCAAAGAGTCAGACATGACTCAGCATATACCACGAATGAATATACCTTTAACTGTTTGTGGGAGTTCTTAGTAGAAGCTACTACTAGAGGTTTAAAGGCTATGCATGTCCTTTCGACAGAGGGCACGGTCTTACCCTCCCTTGGCTATACCATTTATCCTCCCACCCACAGGGCACCTACTGCCCACACAACCCCGACATTCAGGGCTAATACTCTGAACTACCACTAAGCTATGAAACTGGAAGAGCCTGCCTGCCAGGAACTTCTTGTTCCATGTACTGATCCAGCAAAGAAATGAAACAGTCTCTCTGCTTAAAATTTATACTGTGATGTCAGAAACTTAATCAACCAAATACAACATTTGGCTCTTGAGTAGGACCCTTTTCTGGGTCTTGATTTGAACAAGCTGATTACTAAAAATGTACGAGACCATCAAGAAACTTCGAACCCTGAACATCAGATGATGTTAAGGAACTATTGTTACTTTTTAGCTGTATAAACGGTATTTTTAAAGAATGTTCTTACTCTTAAGAGATACACACAAAAGCATTTTCAGATAAAAGTAACATGCTGTCTGGAACCAAAATAATCAGGGGTGAGGTCAGTGGGGTGGATAAAAGGTCACAGGTGAACTAGAACTGCCATGTGCTGACAACTGCTGGAGCTGGGTAATGGGTTCATGGTTCATTACACTATTCTATTTTTATGTATGCTTGAGAGTTTCCAAAATGGAAAAAAAAACAGATTGCCTTCTGAACAATGGCGCTTTTCAACTTTTAAGAAAATTTTAACTGTGGCTAAAAACAACAACCAAAAAACCCCCACATATTATAAAATGTACCCTCGCAACCAGTTTTAAGTGTACAGTTCAGTAATGATATTCACAGTGTTGTGCAACAGATCTCTAGAACTTTTTCATCTTGCCAAACTGAAACTCGATACCTATCAAACAGCAACTCCCCACCTCGCTGTCTCCCCAGCCCCTGGAAACCACCATTCAACCTCATGGTATTGTAGCATGTGACAAGATCTCTGTCTTTTATAAGGCTAAATAACATCCTATTGTAGTATATACCATATTTTCGTTATCCATTGATATGGCCATGGACATGTGGGCTGCTTGCCCCTCTTGGCTATTGTCAATAATGCTGTAGTGATGATGAGTGTACACAATGACTTGTCCTTTTAATCAGACTGCCAGGCAGACAGGCAGAGGGCCACAACAAATTCTGTATCTGAAGGAGGGAGGTGGCCTGGAATAACAAAAAAGAGGTTCAGACACACCAGGGATTGAAACCCAGCCCAACCATTCCCAGCTCTGGGAATCCATGCAAGTTTCCTCACCCCTCTGAGCCTATTTCCTCCTCTGCAAAATGGGAATGCCCGGCTCCTTGGGGTTGTGTGAGGATCAGAGGACAAGCATGATGATGCCTGGCCCACAGGAGGTGCCTCTGCCCTGACCCAATTTACGGGAGTAAAAAACCCTGGAGATTGGAGAGAGAAGCAACATGGCAGACTGAGATAATCAGCAGCAAAGTAAGCAGAAACCAGGGCGACCTGGCTCCAAAGTTCATAGCCTTTTTTCCACACCAGCATGTCCTAAATGTCAGTCATCTGACTTCACAGTTTTTGCCATATCCATACACTACCTGTACTATTATTGAGTTAAAGTTTTGCATTAAACCTACTTTTAACACACGTTTTTTTTAAAAGAAACTTTCTATCACTACCATAAATGGAAAACCAGTATCACTTGTTGTAAATGGAAGGTAACTGAAAATAAATATAAGGACACACAACAGTGTTACTAAATTCAAACTAAATAACTGTAGCTTACCTAAGGCCCCAAGACTGATCTCCCTTGGTTAGAAAGGGAACTTAGCACATGTTAAGAAAGACTGGAACCAAACACTCTTTTTGACATAGTCAGAAGAGACAAGCGTTTCAGAAGGAATAACTCTCACAGTGTCACTCAACAGAATTTAGGATGTTGTATCAGAGTGTCCCCTAAAATTTTCCCCTGTCCCACCTGGCTTAACCCCTAGAATCTGATCCCATCTAATCCTCAAAATCAGAGTCCCATTATCAACATCTCTGGTGATTCTGGTTTAAGTACATTAATGTTAGAGAAGCTGCCTACATATGCTACCTTTAGAGTAAACAGTTTCCAAAGTTGATCAAACAGAATATCCCATAAATCACAGGATGTTTCAGTAATATAATGAATTGACTACATTCAAAAATTCCTCTCCGAAAGTCCATCAAAAATATCATGGTTCACTGCCTGATTCCATAAAGACATGCTTGCTCTCACAGCTCATCCACTGCACAAAACTGATAACATACATACAGTATTTCTGGTTAATGTCACCAGCCAATAGTCTGTTCAGAAAATGAAGGGTTGAAGTGTTAAAGGCTCATGTTCTGAGTCCTACTCACAAGGAATTCTGTATCAAAAAGAAAAACAGGGACTTCACTATAGTCCTGTGGCTAAGACTTCATGCTCTCAATGCAGGGGGCCCAGGTTCAATCTCTGGTCAGGAAACTAGATCCCACAAGCCACAACTAAAAATTCTGCATGCTACAACGAAGATGGAAGATCCTGTGTACTGCAACTAGGACCTGGCGCAGCCAAATAATTAAATAAAAGAAGAAAGAAAAACAGATTAAGGAGACAGCAAAGAAGGCTGACAAAAATTATTAAAAGATACCCTATGGTATGTGAATTATATCTCATGAAGCTTTCTTTCTAAAGATATTTTTAGAGGGTCCTAATCAAATTTTAAGAAGGAAAAGGTACAGTTTTCCTTTTGAACTTTATAAAGTTCAAACTTAAGTTCTAACTTTCCTAAACTAATTTATTTAGAATGGTTCTCTTATGAGGCTGACAGAGAAGCAAAGATGCTCACCACAGCACTATATGTGATTATAAAAAGCCAGAAACAATGTCAGTGCCCACTGCTAGGGAAAGTTTACTAGTTCATAACTACTAAACATGAGAATACGGAAAAATGGTTATGAAACTTTAAATGAACATCTCCAAATGCAAAACTGGAAATACACTTTGAGAGCAACTATCTGAAAAGACATCTGCAAGTGGACCAGTAAGCTGAAACTGAATCAGAACACCCTTTTCAAAGGTAATCTCTCCCCACTAAACTATTAATGTCTGCCTTTTCAACTTTGTTTAGACACTATCTCATTAAAAACATTATTTAGGAGGCTGCCTTTATAATTACATTTTTTTTTTTTAACAACGAAAGGATCCAGTTTAAAGAAATCATGAGGGGATTTCCCTGGTGGTCCAGTGGTTAAGACTTTGCCTTCCACTGCAGGGGGTATGGGTTCAATCCCTGGTAGGGGAATTAAGTTCCCACATGCCTCAAGGTCAAACAACCAAAACATAAAATTCAGAAACAATACTGTAACAAGTTCAATAAAAACTTTAAAAAATGATCCTCATTAAAAAACAAACAAACTTGGACTTCTCTGGTGGTACAGTGGATAAGAATTTGCCTGCCAATGCAGAGGACATGGGTTCAATCCCTGGTCCGGGAAGATTCCATGTGACATGGAGCAACTATGGAAGCCCGTTGCCTAGAGCCTGTGCTCTGCAACAAGGGACGCCACCACCATGAAAAGCCCGAGTACTGCAACTAGAGAGGAACCTCCACTCTCGGCAACTAGAGAAAGCTCGTGAGCAGCAAAGAAAACCCAGCGCAACCAAAAAATTGTTTTAATTTTAAAAACATCATCAGAAACTTAAATACAAGTTTATGCAAAGATAATCTTTAAGATGTTCACTGTATCATTACTCATAGCATTAAGTATTGAAACCAGTCTAAACGACAATGATTAGGGAAACAGGTAAGAACTGCATATCCATGAGATAAAACACATTTAGGGATGCATTTTCCTTTGGACAGTAAGATGATTTAACAGTTATTTCTGGGTGAATCTTAGTTAATCTTTTTGGATTGTCCTCATTTTTCCTCAGTGGAAATTCAGTATTTTTATAGCCAGGGGAAAAAATTCTATTAAAAAAATGCTGACAATTGAAGAAATAAGGAGGGAAAAACACCATGTATTTCTTGGGCTAGAATCTGACCTGTTATTGCAGACCTTGCAAAACCGGTAACTATTTCCACCAAGAACTATCTTCTTGAGGTTATCTTAAGTAACTCAAGCTGACGTTTTATCTTACCTGGATGGAATCTTTTATGATTTACTAGCTCAACTTTTTTGCTTAGGTTATTGAAATGTGTTATAAAGTAATGATTACTGCAGTCCCCTATGCTGCTGGAGACAGTACTATGAGCTTTAGCCTCTGTTTAATTTCTATCACACATGAAAGCCTCAAAGCAAGTCCTTCCAGAAACCACTGCTGAAGGGGATGTTAAGGACCCCAGGATAGGTAACAGCATGTCCAGTCTCAGCTCCCAAGAATCTATTACAATTTCTATTTCACTGGGACCCACTTCCATTTATACACTATGTTCAAATATGACAAAATGCAACTGCTGCAAATATGTTGCCAAAAATTATAAAAATAAAACCACACCCACCACAATTATCACTGATGCTCTCTAATGCAAACTATGATTTAAATAAACCAGCATGCTAAAGATAGATGTGCCTGTGCGTGAAGAGCTCTCTGTCTGCTATCAGTGTGACAAAGTGAGGAGACACGGTGTGTCACCAAGATTAACTGAGCCTTAAACAAGAACATCCCAAGCAGCAATGCAGATGTCTGTGCTGATAAGATGAGCTGATGGTAAGGATCTCTGACTGCCAAGACAGAGCTCTCAAAGCCCCACCCTGGAAGGCCTGGGAATTGCATCAAGTCACCAAGGAAAAGGAAAAGATTAGCCAACTCAAAGCTGTCTTTCAGGCTGCGCTGGAAGAGCCTTGGAAGACGACCCCATGTCCATTTTGCCTATACAGACACTGAGGGCCAGAGACGCTGAGTTACTTGCCTTGGGTAACACAGCAAATGGCAGAATTGTGCTTATAATTCATGTTTCCACCCAGATCCCGCTGCCTTTTCACACTAGAATTTCCTGTGATGGCACAGGCTTTGATCAAGAAATCTTTCTAAGATTGTGGAGATAAGGGGATATTGAAAGGAAAATCATGAGCCCACCCAGCAGACAGGGAGAACTGAGGCTCAACAAAGGGAATCTTTTGAAATTAGTCAGCTGGTGGCATAGGACTTTAGCCAGCTTCTCCTCACTGGTACAGATGTTATCACCAGAATCAAGAAGCAGTTCAGGCCTGAATGACTCAGAATACAAGCTCACAGTGCCTACCTGCTTCATGTTTCAGGCCTGAGTTAGAGCTAAGAAGAGGGAGAGGTAGCCTATCTCACAAAACAGATTATCTGTCTGTTGCCTGTCAGTCAAGTAATTGACATCCAGAGTTACATTCAAATACCAAGGGTTTTTCCCCTGATTTCTTCAGTCATTCTATGAAGTCACTTTTTCTTCATCAGCATTTGAAGTTAGTTACCCAGGTACAAAAGGGAAAGAAAAGCCTTTGACAAGACATCAGGGAGGTGCAGCCCACCTGAAAAACAGATGAACAAGTGAGTGGCTGAAAGAGCAATGGACTTGGAGTCAGCAGGCCTGGGTAAGTTATTTGACTTTTCTGTACCTCTACTTTCCTCTTCTGGAAAATGGGATTCATAACAGTACTCAGTTACCAGGCTGCTGTGAGGACTAAACGAGACAATGTGTGTAAAGTAAGAACAGCATTTGGATCAATAAATGTGAGCTATTGCTGTTACAGGCATACCTTGGAGATACTGCAGGTTTGGCTCTGGACAACTATAATAAAGCAAATCTTGCAATAAAGCAGGTCACATGAATTTTTTGGTATCCCAGAGCATATAAAAGTTATGTTGACACTATACTGTCGTCTATTAAGTGTGCAAGAGTATTATGTCTAAAGAAACAATGCAATTGTTTAATTAAAATGTAATTGTTAATTTAAAAATATTTTATGCTAAAAAAAAATGTTAACCATCACCTGACAATGCAGGGTTGCCACAAACCTTCAAATTGTTAAAAATGTAGTATCTGTGAAGCGCAATAAAACAAGGAAAGCCTGTACTTTTATTACCATTATGTTTGGTTAAGTCCTAGTTTTGCGACTTATTACCAAAGAGGTGCATCACCAGCTTTAATGTACCCAGGAAACACCCTGGTTGGGGGGGGGGGGTCTTGGTAAATTGCAGACTGGTTTACTGTATCTAGACATAAATTCTACATTTCTAATAAGCTCTCAGGGCACATGGGTGCCTTGATCATACAGAACAGCCTTGGACCAACAAGGATCTACCTAGCCTTGCACCTAACAACTGTTTAATATTATTGACCAAAATGAATGCCCTCTCAATGCTTCGTCTGTAAACTAGGTAAAATACATATGCCACATGATTTCAACTAACTAAACATTAGTATACAAGAATGTGCAGGAAAGAGCATTCTAAACTGAAAACAAAGCTAGACAAGCGGAGGTGGTAGAATTATTAGTCGTACTATTCGCAGTGCTGAATCTACAACATTGTGAAGTCTACATTTACAGAGGCAGTTATTAGCATAAATGAAAAGAGGGCTCAAATTCCCTTGCTCGGAAGAGATACTCTACTCAAGGATCCTCTAGGAATTCTAGCAGAACACAACAGCTTCTCAAGGGATTCCCAAAGCAAAAGCTCTGAAACTTTAGAAATGTCATTCGATGGCCAAGAAAGAACCACTTTGGCAGGGAGACTGTGGCCATTTGAGGCACTGAACTTCATAAGTGATCCCATTCTGTCTCCCAGAGTTGGCCAGCCTTCTCCCAGGAACCTTCATCAGCGAAGATCTTGAGTTAGGACAGCAACGCCAACAGCAATGAAACAGATGGGCACTGCCCTGGCACAGCCCGCACCTGCCACTCCACAAGCTGGCAAAGAGCCAGACTTCAGGAAAAGCAGGGCTTCTGATGTCCTGGGGGCAGGGCTTCAAACAGATGCACCTGGCTGTCTATCCTGTAGGATCTCCTCCCCAGAGGCTCTAAGTGTGATGTTTATACCTTGTGCCTCTCCTCCAAGGGTTCACAGGGAACCAGAGCTAATTCTTCCACACAGGGCACCTTACCAAAAAGCTGTCTTATCATTTTCAAGGCAGATGGCACCACCAACATCTACTTAATTGCTCAGGCCAGAAACCCAGGAATCATGATTCCTTGCCCTCAACCACCATCCCGCTGGTTTCACCTCCATGACACATCCCCAGTCCATCCTCTTCTACTATCTCTACTGCCAATACCCTAGAAAGCCACCATCACCTCTCACTTGGCCTCCGAATGACTGTCCAGGCTGCCATTCTTACACCTCTTAAAATTCACTGGCCACAGAGGCCAAAGTGATTTTTAAAAAACACAAAACAGATCATGTCACTTCCTTCTTAAAGCCTTCAATGCTTTCCCATTGATTCTGGAATAAAAGCCCGCCTCTGTGCTCTGGGCTACAGGCCCTGCACGACCTGAAGTCTCACCCCCGCCCATCCCCCACACACCCACTTCCTCCATCCATTCTGAGTCTTCTTTCAGTTCCCAGAATTTACCAAGCTTATTCCCACCTCAGAGACTTTACCCCTACTCTGCTGCCACATTTTCAAATGGCTGGCCCCTTTCTAGCCACAAATCTCAGCAAAAATGTCATCATCTTAGAGTAACCTTGGACCACCCAGTTTAAGTGGCAGCACCCCCATGGAGAAGTTACTCTCCATGACACACTGCTTTACTGTTTTCAGAGTACTCATTTCCATCCAAACGACCTTGTTCATTTACTGGTTTCTTTTTCTGCTGCTGTCATTAGAATGCAAGCCGCATGAGAGCAAGGACCTCACCTACCTCTCTACTATCACAGCTCCAGGCTAGAACTGCACCTGACACACACCAAGTGTTCAGCAAACAAATGAAATTGAGCCAGTCGGGGCAACAGCACTGAACTGGGAGTCAGAAGGCCTGGAGGTCAACGTGAAATGGGCCACCTACTAGCAGCCTGGCTTCTCTTACCTCACGTCCCTCGACTGTAAAATGGGAATCTCAATCTGCACCTTCCTGTCTTCGTAGGGTTACTGACAGACCAAATGAGTGAAGACACGTTTAAGCATTCTTGTAAACTATTAGGCACAATAAAGAGGGCACTGTATTATTAACCAGCACAACAGAAGGTTCTTTCTCAGGGACCTATAAATCAGTGGATAAAGGGCTTAGAGAGCAAGCCAAGACTTCTAGCCCAGGCACCCAATAGAAACCTAAGGACACAAGAGATGTGAATCCATACTTTTACACCAAAGAGGGGCAAACACAAGACATAAACTCACTTAAAGACACCAAATTCATTTCAAATGCTAGCGATATGCAAATTAAGCTCCGAGGTCCTTGAAGAATCTGGAGTTGGGGCTGATTTCCACATGCTCCACGTGCTTGGCAAATAGGGATTTAGTAAACATTTACTGAACTGGGAGTCGGACAACCAGACCTGGCATCTGACCACCAGCTTTCTTTTTTCTTTGCAACCCATTCTGACATGGGATTACAGGTTCCTGGGGCAACCCTGTAACAGTGACATTTATACCATACTATGACAGCTACTGTTTCATGAATTCAGTGACCCTGTGAAGTTGACAAGACCTAGTATCATCAGCATATGCTTTAATTTATTCATTCACTAACCATCATTAGAATATATAAAGTATAATTCAGGTTATTTAGGCTATGTTACGCCTAAATAACAATAGCTAATGTTTACCAAAACTGCCAGGCACTTTACATGTATCAGGCGTACATAAATCCTCACAACAGCCATGGTGGTTACTATTATTATCCTACTTTTCCAGATGCTGAAACTGTGGTGGTTACTATTATTACCCTCTTCCAGATGCTGAAACTGTAGCACAAACAGGAAAGTAAATTACTCAGGGGCACACAACTTGGAGGCAGCAGAGCCAAGATTCGAACCCAGGCAGCTTCATTCCATGGCTTTTAAACCACTAGCACGCAATCAGAATTGCACAACAGCACTAAAAGGACCCATTCGCTTGCTCCTCTCACTTTAAAGAGGAGGGGTCAGGAGGACAGAGAAACCCCTTTAAACATTCCAACTCTGTTTGGAAGTTCACACTTTGGATGGTTTCTATTTAACTGAGGCTTTATGTAAGATCTTGTTTCATTGTCAGTGGAAGAAAAGCCTCTAGCCACAACAGTCAGAAGGAACAAAAGAATACCCTGTGGCTTTGTAACAGCTACCACGGAGAAATCAAAGATATCAGGGTACAGAGAAGAAAATACAGGATTTACCTGGAGATGTGTCCAGCTCCATCACTTAATAGGTATAAAATTCTTAGGCAAGTCATTCACTTTTCTTAGCCTCAGTTTCCTCATCTTCGAAATGGAGATGACATCACCACCTACCTGGCAAAGTCTATGTGAAGATTAAATGAGATAATATACCTGAAAAGTGCTTCTTAATCATATACAGCTGACCCTCAGTATTTGCGGGGAATTGGTTGCAGGAGTCCCCGGTGGATACCAAAATCCATGGATGCTCAAGTTCTTTATACATAAAGGTGAAGCACATAACTTCGTTAAAAAAAAAAAATCTCATCCACAAGGTTCAAACCGGTGTTGTTTAAGGGCCAATCACACTTGGAAATAGCTATTACTGTTTCAAGCACTTCTCAAAAGACAGAAACATAACTCTTTGTCTTCTGGAAGAGTCAACAAGACCTAAGTAAAAAAATAAAACCATAACCTCAACTATCATCAAGGACTTGACCCCAGGGTTTCCCCCCCCAGGACTATTTTGCAGAAATCCACATCACCTCCCTTGCTCTTGGCAGAATGAAGAAGTAAAACTGAGGGGGGATGTCAACAAGTGAGGAACATCCATATCAGGTGGTGCACTACACACTGAAACCCTACCTGTCTCAAAGTCAACCCCTCCAGGAAGCCTTACCCAAACCACCCTACATGCCTCCTAACAGCTTGTTGAGCACTTACTATGTGCCAAGCTACTTGACATACCCGTCTTACTGGATTCCCACTACAGTTCATTAACGCATTTTACAGATAAGAAAAGAAGGCTCAGAGATTAGTTTGCCCAAGGCCACACCATTACTAAGTGGAGATGCAGAGTCTCAAATCCAGACACTCGGACTTCAAGTTGGATTCTTGGCCTTTCTCCTCCCCACTGAGGGCGCTTCCAGCATACACGGCTCAATATCTTAAACACTCCGAGCAGCAAGTGTTAGGACTCCACTGGGCAAACAGGTCAACTGAGGCCAAGAGGGAAAGGGACTTGCCCAAGGTCACACAGTGAGCCAGGGGCAGCGCCAAGATTCGGACCCCAAGCTTTCGCTTCCCCACCTCCCTTACCGCTTCCCCTCTCCCTCCCGCTTCTCCCCGGAGCTCGGTCTCGGACTTCCACCCCTCGCGGCAGGGTCTGGGGTCCGGCCGCACTCCCGCTTGGGGGAGAAGGGGACGAGGCCGCCCGGACTGCCTGAAGATGCCCAGGAGGCAGGGCAGAAGATGCTCCCGCTGCCGGAGCAGCAAAGCCTGTCGGTGGTGCCGCCGCGGGCCTCCAGGGGAAGATCCCAGGCGGCAGAAAGATCGGCCCTGCCCAGAGGCCCTGCGGCTCCACCCCGACTCACCTGCAGCCCGAGCTGAAAGCGGGCGGCGGCGGGGGCGGCGGCGAGCCGTGGGCTCAGCCGTTGGCTCAGCCGTTCCCCGCTGCCCCGGATGGGGAGAGAACGAGGCCGCTCACTTCCTTAGCAACCGGCTCGGCGACCTACTTCCTTAGCAACCAGTGTCAATTTCAATAACTTTATTGAGACACGAAAAACGCTCATTGACAGTCTGTCAAGCAGGGCAGGGAGGGGCCGGGCCCGGCCAGGTACTGGCGCTTAGTAAGTACCCAAGACCCTTCGGTCCTTTCACCCATCTAAGGGGATGTGAGACGAGCGATACACGGTCTGACTCCGCCTGCTAGTATCTCGTGCCTCAGTTTCTCCATCTGTAAAATGTAACGCGCTGGCTTTGTTGCGCCCTTTGGCCTTTTCTAAAGTGCTTTCATGTCTCAAACTCCCATTTAGAGTCCAACAGACCACTCAACCAAAAATTCAGCAGTCATTCCTGTCCTTTCTTTCTCCTTCACATGCCCCTCCCACCCCATTAAGTCAGTCACCATGTCTCTTATTTAGAGTATGTATGTGCATGTGTTAGTCGCTCAGTCGTGTCCGACTCTGCGACCCCGTGGACTGCAGCCAGCCAGGCTCCTGGCAGTTCTCCAGGCAAACTCTGGAGTGGGTTGCCATTCCCTTCTCCAGGGGATCTTCATCACCCAGGGATCAAACCTGGGTCTCCTGCATTGCATGCAGATTCTTTATCGTCTGAACCAGTACCTCTCAAATATGTCTCCTATCCACCTTTCTCTATTCCCAGTGCCATCACATCAGGCCAGGTGTTGCCCTCATCTCTAGCCTGCCTGACATAGTTAAGCTCTACTTCTACTCCTGTGTCCAGCCCTGACCTCCCAATCTATTTTCCACAAGGTGGCCAAAGTGATCATTTTAAAACATAAAGCAGATTGGGTCACATTATGCTCAATACCATTTAATAGACTTCCACATCTTTCAAAATTAAGTCCAAAGCTCTTACTACTTTCTACAGAATCAGTAAAACTCCATTCTAGCCACATTCACCTCTAAGGCCAGGTTCCATACCCCCTCCCCCAGGAACTCTACCTGCTGCTACCCACTGCCACATGCTGTTGTATCTGCCATGCTTGGTCCATAGTAGGTGCTCAATAAATATGTGGGGTCCGTACATGCTCAGTTGTGTCTAACTCTTTGCCACCCCATGGACTGTGGTCTTCCAGGCTCCTCTGCTCATGGAATTTTCCAAACAAGAATCCTGGAGAAGGTTGCCATTTCCTACTTCAGGGTACCTTTCCTGACCCAGGGATCAAACCCTTGTCTCAGATGTCTCCTGCATTGGCAAACGGATTCTTTACCACTAGTGCCACCTGGGAAGCTCTGAATACCTGGAATGTTCTTCCCCACCCTACACCCTACCTTTGTCTAGTGTGGCAAATATTGTTACTTGCTCCCCTCACATTATTTGCTGGCTCCTAAACACACAATTAGACAACATTTCCCAACCTTCCATGTGGTTCAGACCAAGTTCTGGCCAAATGAATATGATGTGTGCCATTCTCAGGCCTAACCCATAAAAACCTCTCATATAATTGTTCATACTTCCACAGCTTTAAGGTGAAGGACTTTAAAGGACTTGAAAGTGAAGGACTCCAAGGTTCTAGGAGATGGCTGAGTTGCAGAATAGGAGGAATCTGGATCAATGAGACACCTCTTAGTAGAGAGCTGTCTAAACTAGACAAGGAAATAAACTTTTACTGGATTCTACTACTGAGACAAGGAGAATTTTTGTTACAGCTTAGCTGGCCCCAACTAAGATACCTGACTCTGAATCATCCTTTGGGTCCTTACTTACTTCCCTTCACATGTTAACCCACTCTACGTGCCTACCCAGCATTATTCAATATAGTTAAGTCAATGAATCATGTTTACCCTGTAATAACTACAAACACTGTTTCTACTGAACCCAATAATGTGGGTTTATGTTTTATTTCTTCCACACTTTTTCATTTTTTTTTTTTTTTGTAGCTATTGCTATTTTTTTCTATATGTCTTGAACTTCTGTTAGAAATTGTGTTTAATGGACTGAGCTAATTTTCTCATTGTTTTTCTCTTTCATCCCTCTTTTTGGCTTTTTTTGTTCTACTCTCTGGGAGATTTCCTCAACTTTAGCATCCATTTCTTCTAAGAAAGGATTCTGGGCTCACCTTTCAGTTATTAATATTCCTCTCTGCAGACATTAGATCATAACTTCCTCCTCCTGTTAAAGTCAGTACTTCCCCTCTGTCTCTGTCTGCCGAAAGTCTGCCAAAATTTCTGGACCACTAATGTCTGCCTCCTCTTCTATTCACATTGTGGGCTGATACATTTTTTATTTCTTACTGTCATATAAGCAGGATCAAGGAGAAGAAATATCAATCAATACTAGATGTCTATATTTATAATTTAAAAAAAAACAGGTACATAAGGAGTATAAATAGCTAGTTCAGAGAAAGGGTATAGAAAACACGGCTTTCAAACATAAAAAGATGCTCTGCTCACTCATATTAAAGGAAATGAAAATTGAAATAACATTGAGATTTTTTTTTCACTTATCAGAAAGAAAAAAACTTTGATAAGGCCCTGTTGATGAGAGCCTGTTCTTACCTCTGTCCTTAGCAAGCTATATAAAACTGTGTAGAAAAACGATAAATAATAGTAGTACTAAAGTGTAGGGTGATCACCTCATCCTTGTTTGCACAGAACTTTTCCTGTTTGCTATCAGTCAAAAGTCCCATCTCCCGGGGAATTCCCTGGCAGTCCAGTGGTTAGGATTCTGAGCTTTCGCTGCCAAGGACATGGGTTCAATCCCTGGTCAGTGAACTAAGATCCCATAAACCACACAGCATGCGGAAAAAAGTCTCATCTCCCAAGAAAACTCTCAGCTGGGCAAACCAGGATGGTTATTCACCCTAGTATGGTGGGGTAGTATTTTGATATATTACTTAGTATGTTTCCATTTGCTTTCACACTGTGACCCCTTTTCCACCCAACTTAGACTTTGAGACAATTATTGCTCAAGAAAGAGTTGCTTCAGCAGAAAAACAGGGAAAGGATGTTTTGAATTCTAAAGTCCTGGAGAGGGGACTCAAGGCATGGAAGAAGTCATTACAAGTCAGAGCAGGGCTCCCAAGCCCCCAGTTCTGGAGACTTGCTAAGTTTGAGGGAGAAGAGAGATGGTGAGAATTCAACAGCAGGGAAAGAGGCCAGTGGGGCTGGGATGAGTGGGTCCTGATATGGAGATATCATGTGGACCAAAGCAGAGACCCCTCTGCTCCAGCTCCACCCCCAGAGCAAACTCCAGCCTAGAAATGATCTGGTCTAATTCCAGTGAGCGCCATTGTGTCAGTTCATTTTAAGCAATAGTAACCAACTCTGGCTGATGATAAGCAGAAACATAATTCATTAAATAAGAAGTTCAAGGACTTCCCTCATAGTCCAGTAGCCAACACCCTGCACTCCCCAAGCAGGAGGCACAGGTTCAATCCCTGGTCAGGTAACTAGATCCCACATGCCACAGCTATGAGTTCACATGTCACGACTAAAACCTGGAACAAACAAACAAAAGAAGTTCAAAACTCATCAGGAAACTTTCTAGAAATGGGCAGGAATGACAAGACCAGGTCATGTGACACCATATTCTATGGAGTCAGTCTGGTGAGGACATTAGGTCCCTAACTTTCACCACAGATATCTGGCCATGGGCACTATCTCAACAACATTCTCATCTACCCTCCACATGAGGTTTGCTGGCAGTATCAGCTTCTTTGTAACCCAAGCTCTGAATGGTTGAGTCTGACTCACATGCCCATCTCATATCTGCAGTGGAAACTATAAAGGCAAATATCTGGCTTTTGGCTTCTATGGTGGGAGAAGACTCTGCCTTCATTTACAAAATGAGAATTTCTTGAATATAAGAAAAGGATTCTGTTGTTCAGTTTCTCAGCTGTGTCTGACTCTTTGCAACCCCATGGACTGCAGCACGCCAGGCCTCCCTGTCCTTCACCATCTCCCAGAGCTTGCTCAAACTCACGTCCATTGAGTCAGCGATGCCATCCAACCATCTCATCCTCTGTTGCCCCCTTCTCCTTCCATTCTTAGGCCAGAAAACATCCAATTATAACCAGACATCTCTTTACCAAAGATCTCCATCAGTCCTCCTCCTCACTGTCCCTCAGTGAAGACACCTCTCTCCAGCAGCCTCCAGGCACCCAGTGGCCACCTAGCTGGAACGAAGCCCAGTGTATCGTGAAACTTTGCTCAGTCCCCATCTGACTTGTCTTGTGAAGACATCTCATTTTAATGGCCAGGAGCATTATGAATCCCCTGTGACAGAGGAGGGCACTGGGTACTTAGGGGTTGGGGCAGAAGAGGTATAAGGACACAGATCCGTGGGCACCTGTCCCGGGTGGAAATAAGTGGAGCCAGCTTACAGTCTACTCCCAAACCAAGAGAAAGACTAAACACAGCCCAGAAACCCATGGATAATTTTATTTTGATCTCACCCAGGGAAGATAACTTCTGATAGACTCCATACAGGGTTGACAAATGGCAGATGGCTAGCTCCCCATTGCAAGAGTAAAAATCACCAAATTTCCTTTCTTTTCTTGACATTCCAGAGCAGTGCTATCCAACAGATCTTTCCACAGTGGTGGAAAAATTCTATATTTGATGATGTCCAATACAGCCACCAGCCATGTATGGCTATTGAGTGAGATGTGGCCGGTACTACTGAGGAATTGAATTTTATTTATTCAACTTGAATTAATTTAAGTTTATATGGCCAGGAGTGGGTAGTGGCTACCGTATCGGATAGCACAACTCTGGGATATGAAAAATGACAAGCATGACTGTGAGGTCCAAATGGCCTTGGGTTTGAATCCCAGTTCCACCTCCACCAGATAGCTGAGTGTCCCAGTACAAGTCACATTATCTCTCTGGCACTCAGTTTCCTCATCTGAAAAATGGGGCTATTAATGCCACTGCTCAGGTTTCTTGTGAGGATAATGGACATACAGAATGGAACAGTGCTTGACACTTAGTCGGTGCTCCAAAAAATGGTGACTCTCTTTCCCTCCTTTATTGAGTGAGAGTCATGGCTTCCTCTAGGCAAACAATAGTTGCAGTGTAAGGAGTCCTACCAGTTACAGAGTTTAGTCTTCTTGGAAATTTTGTATCAATTGGGGAAGAGGGTTGGAAAGGGATTGTGTAAAAAGATGGAGAAGGTAAGTGAAATAAGTCAGGCAGAAAAAGATAAATACCATATAACCTTACTTCTGTGTGGATTCTAAAACAAATAAGCAACAAAACAAAAACCAAGCTCATGGATACAGAGAACAGATTGGTGGTTGCCTGAGGCAGGGGGTGAGGGTTGGTAAAGTAGGTGAAGGGGGTTAAAAGGTACAAATTTCCAAAATGAATGTCATGGCGATGTAATGTATAGCATGGTGACTAGAGTTAGTAATTCTGTATTGCACATTTGAAAGAAGCTAGGAGACTGGATCTGGAAAGTTCGCATCACAAGAAAAAAATTGTGACTGTGTGTGGTGACAGATGTTAACTGGGCTTACTGTGGTGATCATTTTGCAACACATACATACAAATATGGAATCGTCACATTGCACACCTGAAATTAACATAATGTTACGTTAAGTACATGTCAATGGGAAAAAAAAAAGAGTGCAAAGGGAATGATCTATGAGAATGCAAAGAGGTGGCATCCCAGCGCCCCTTTCAGGAAGAAGCAAGATGCTGGGTTTGGACAGAAGCCAAGCACCTGAGAAATAATTGATGGTCCTCGCTTGGCTGAGCGCCCAGGTTCAGTATGGATGAGACGCTGGGATCTGAAGCAGGCTCTAAGGGCTGGGAATCAAGCTAATGTCTTCTAAATTCACATCTTGATGTTTTCCGAAGAAAGCCAGATGGAAGTTGGCCAGTAATGCTTCCTCCTCAGGCACTTAACTGGTTGTACGACCTTGGGCAAGTTTGTTCACCTTCTGCACCTTGTTTCTCTACACGCCTCCTGCAAGGGTGCTGTGAGAATTCACCCAGAGAATGGGAGGGAAACTGCTTTTCCAACTGTCAGTCACCATAAATGGTAGAAGATGACGAAAAACCAATGATGTTTAAAATCTCAGAGCCAGAAGGACGTTGTAGAAGCCTGATGACAGAACTAGAACTAGAATCGATGTCCCAGGACAGGGTTTTGTCTTGTTTCTCATCCTCGGGCACAACACAGGTATTTAAAAGCAAATATTATCACCATTCACCTTTAAATCAGAAATTTTTAAAGCATAATACTCGGTGTTGGCGAGAAGGGAGAGAAGAGCACTTTCACCCCACTGCTGATGGGATGAAATTGGCACAAATTGTAAGGAAAGTTAACATGATGACTAAGAACCATTTGAGTCAGCCCATACCACTTCTAGGAATCAATTCCAAGAAAATAATGAAAGATGCTCCTAAAGATTTAGACACAAGCATGTTAATCCCAGCTTCATTTACACTTATTATGTCCAATGTTCACTTCACTTCACTCACTTATTATGTCCAACATTAGGGGAATGGATAGATAAACTAAGTTATTGATATGTCAGTAACAGGGAATGTAAAGTTGCCATTGAAAATATTTTTTGAAGAGCATCAAATCATACATAGGAATGCTCGAGAAAATATAATGAGGGGGAGAGTAGGATATGTATATCCATTAAGAAAACTTTTAATGTCCCATAGTGGTCATCAAGAAACAGTCTCTCAGGCAATCAACAGAATGAAAAAGAAAACCTACAGAAAATATTTGCAAGTCATATATCTGATAAGGGGTTAATGTTCAGAACATGTAAAGAATTCCTACAACTCGACAATAAAAAACAAACAACTTGATTAAAAACTAGGCAAAGGCTTGACATTTCCTCAAAAAAGGTATACAAATGACCAACAGACATGTGACAAGATGCTCAAAAGATGCTCAAAATCAATCATTAGTGAAATACAAATCAAACCATAAATTTAGGGCTATAACAAGTGTTGGCGAAGAGGTAAAGAAATTGGATCCCTATGCTCTGTTGGTGGAAATGTAAAATGATGCAGCTGCTGTGGAAATCAGCATTGAGTTCCTCAAAAAATTAAAAATAGAATTAACATACGATCCAGCAATTTCACTTCTAGATATTCACCCAAAAGAACTGAAAGCAGGGTCCCAAAGAAGTATTTGTACACTCCATGTCCTTGGCAGCATTGTTCATGATAGTCAAAAGGTAGAAGCAACCCAGGTGTCCATGGATGGATGAATGGATAAATAAAATATAGTATAAACATATGGTGGAATATTATTTAGCCTGAAAATGGAAGGAAATTCTGATACGTGCTATAACATGGATGAACCTTGAGGACATTATGCTAAGTGAAGTCAGTCAGTCACAAAAAGATAAGTACTATATGATTTCACTTACATGAGGTACATGCTGCTGCTGCTGCTGCTGCTAAGTCTCTTCAGTCGTGTCCGACTCTGTGTGACCCCATAGACGGCAGCCCACCAGGCTCCTCTGTCCTTGGGATTCTCGAGGCAAGAATACTGGAGTGGGTTGCCATTTCCTTCTCTAATGCATGCATGCACGCTTAGTCTCATCAGTCGTGTCCGACCCTGTGCAACCCCATAGACGGCAGCCCACCAGGCTCCTCTGTCCTTGGGATTCTCGAGGCAAGAATACTGGAGTGGGTTGCCATTTTCTTCTCTAATGCATGCATGCATGCTTAGTCTCATCAGTCGTGTCCGACCCTGTGCAACCCCATGGACAGCAGTCCACCAGGATCCTCTGTCCATGGAATTCTCCAGGCATGAATACTGGAGTGCGTTGCCATTTCCTTCTCCCACATGAGGTACATAAAGTAGTCTAAAACCATAGAATGGTGGCTGTCAGGGGCTGGTGGGGGGATGGGGAGTTGTTGTTTAATGGGCACAGAGTTTCATTTTCCAGAGATGAAGCATTCTAGAGACTGGCTGCACAATGACCAGAATGTACTTAACACTACTGAACTGGATACTTAAAATGGTTAGGAGGGTATGTGTGTGTGTGTTAGTCGCTCAGTTGTCTTGGACTCTTAGCGACCTGATGGACTGTAGCTTGCCAGGCTCCTCTGTCCATAGAATTCTCCAGGCACGAGTACTGGAGTGGATTGCCATTTCCTTCTCCAGGGGATCTTCCCAACCCAGGGATCGAACCCAGGTCTTCTGCACTGCAGGCAGATTCTTTACTGTCCGAGCTAGCAGGGAACAATAATAAGAGGGTAGATATTATGTATATTTAAACCACAAGTTTTTTAAAAAAGAAAAGTGGCTTTTAGTTCTTTTCATCCTGTTCTACCTCCATACCACACAAGTTGTTTTCCTGTCCTTGCACTTGTTACTTTGTTGCAAGGTGGCAGCTCCAGGCATCAGATGCTCACAGCAGCATCTTAGGTGGGAAGAAACAGGGACAGAGGCTTCAACCCAATGATGCTGTCTTTCCATCCAGGCAAGGTGAGGCAGCAAACTCACCGCTCATGTTTCCTGGCCAGAAGTGGGCCACGTGCACACCTCCAGCGATGTTCGGTGTCCGTGCTGTCCAATACTGTAGCCACAATCATGTATGTTAGATATTATTTCATTTTAATTTGAATTTTAAAAGCCACATGTGGGCAATGGTAACCAAATTGGACACTGCACCAATACAATCTATTAATAGAGAGGGGATAAGATGAACATGAGTGGCCCGGATCAGTCATGATTCCTTTCCCTAGACAGGCTGAACCTTCTCTAAAATTAAGACAACTCCATTACTACCTAAAAACAAAATTGAGGGACTTCCCTGATGGTCCAGTGGCTTAGACTCTATGCTCGCAATGCAGGGTGCCCAGGTTCGATCCCTGGTCAGGGAACTGGATCCCTCATGCTGCAACTAAAACCTGGTGCAGCCAAAATAAAAATAAACAGACAAATAAATATTAAGTTTTTTTAAGTTCTTTGAACAAGGAAGAAGTGTGAATGTGTTGAGTAGATGACCACAATATCTGCTACAGGTAAGCTACTGTGTCTGATCACACATTTGGTTTAAAAAGAAAGGTGTGCGTGTGTGTGTGTGTGCACGTGTGCAGAAAAAGCTGGAGGTATATCCATCAAATATTTACAATGGTCATTACCTTTGGGTATTGGCATTATAGTTTATTCTTATTTTCTTCTTAACACTTTTTGTGTTTTCTAAATTTTATATAGTAAGCAGAACTATATTTATTGTGAATAATAAGTAGCTACCATCACACACTTATTAGAATGGCCAACATCCAGAAGAGTGACAACATCAAATGCCGGCGAAAACGTGAAGCAGTGGGAGCTCTCACTCACTGCTGGTGGGAATGCAGAATGGGGCTTCCTTGGTGGCCAATGTTAAAGAATCCGCCTGCCAATGCAGGAGAGGCAGGAGATGCAGATTCAATCCCTGGGTTAGGAAGGTCGCCTGGAGGAGGAATTGGCAATTCACTCCAGTATTCTTGCCTGGAAAATTCCATGAAGAGAGAAGCCTGGTGAGCAACAGTCCATAAGAGTCGCAAAGAGTCTGACACAACTGAGCATGCACGTTTACGTTTACAGGAATGCAAAATGAATGGTACAGCCACTTTGGAAGACAGTTTGGCAGTTTTGGTTTTGTTTTTTTTTTACAAAACTAAACATACTTTTAACATACAATCCAGCAAGTATGCTCCTTGGTATTTATCCAAAGGAGGCAAAAAACTATGTCTACACAAAAACCTGCATACAGATATTTATAGCAGCTTTATTAATAATTACTAAACTTGGAAGCCACACTGAAGATTTCGTTCAGTAGGTGAATGGATAAATACACTGAAATTTCCAGACAATGGAATATTATTATTCATTGCTAAAAACAAATGAGCTGTCAAGCCATGAAAAGCCACAGAGGAAAACTTAAATGTGTACTACTAGGGGAAAGAAGTCAATTTGAAAAGGCTACACAATGTATGATTCCAACTATGTGCCATTCTGAAAAAGGTACTGTGGAGACAGTTAAAAGATCAGTGGCTGCCAGGGGTTAGCGGCAAGGCATGAAAATGTAGAGCAGAGTATTTTTAAAGCAGCGAAAATATCTCTACATGATACTATAATCCTGGATATATGTCATTATGAACTTGCCAGGTGGCACTAGTGGTAAAGAACCCACTTGCCAATGCAGGAGACATAAGAGACTTGGGTTCTATCCCTGGGCCAGGAAGATCCCCTGGAGAAGGGAAATCCCAAGGATAGAGGAGCCTGGCTGGCTACCATCCATAGGATTGCACAGTCGGACACAACTGAAGTGACTTAGCATGCAAGCACACGTGTGTCATTATAGATTGTTCAAAACCATAGTGTACAAAAGTGGATACTACCATAAACTATGGACCTTCAGTGACAATGATGGGTCAAAGTAGGTTCATCAGTTGTAACAAATGTACCACCCTGGTGAAGGATGCTGATAATGGGGGCAGTTATGCATGTGGGGACAGGAGACAACTTTGCTGTGAACCTAGAATCCGTCTTTAAAAAACACTCTTAAAAAATAAATGAACTATAAACAAAGGATATCATTGGCAGACCACCATTCTGATTGATCCTGGTGATTATAATTCCTGAGGTGACCACTACCTGGAGGGTGATGAAGGTCCATCACTTCCCTTTCCCTTCCCTGAGCAGCAAGGACATCTGTGATGCCTTGGGAACAGCACGACTCAGGCTCTGCACAAAGATGGCATGCAAAATAGCAATGGCCAACCCATCAGAAAGCATTTACTGAAGCGACTATGGGCAGGGCATCACTTTAGGAGTAACAGGACACCTAAGGATGACTAAGACATAGCTTTTGCACTAAGCTTGGACTTCAGAAGCATGGGGGATTTTGGCTCTACCAGTTCTGTGTGACCTTGAATAAGTTGCTTTCCTTCTCTGAGCTTCAGTTTCTTCACCTACAACCTGGGTGTGACTCCTGCTGGATGACCTCGCAGAATTCCTATGGGAGAGTTGCTAATGAAATGCTATAGCATGGGACTTCCCTTGTGGTCCAGTGGCTAAGACTCTGACTTCCAATGCAAGGGCCTGGGTTCAATCCCTGGTCAGGGAAGAAGATCCTGCATGCTGCAGCTAAAGATCCTGCATGCCACAACAAAGATTGAAAATCCCGCGTGCTGCAGCTAAGACATGGTGCAGCCAAATAAATTAATTATTTTTTATTTTAAAGCAGAAATGTTGAAGTGAGATGCCCCATTACTTAATGGCTTACGGGAGATGCAGGGTGATTATTCTAAAGGGCAACTGAAGACTCCATATGAGGACTGGGGAGTGGAGGTAAGGGGGAATCCCCAGGTTTGGAAGCAGACAGATCTGGGTTTGGATCTCAGTCCTGCCACTGACGGCTGTGAGGCCTTGGAAAAGACACTTGATTGCTCACAGCCACTGAGTGAGGAGCACAGGCCCAAGGAGCATGGTGTGATATGAAAGCCCATGAACTGAGAATTCAGACCTGGATGCAAGACCCAACTCTGCCATTTATCAACTACATGTGGTCTTCTGGCTATTTACAAGGAGAATCAGAAGTAAAGAAATTCAAAGGCACATCCCTGACCAGTAGGAAAGTGGGATCAGGGGATGAAAAGAAAGGAAGTACTTGGGTTAAGAATGGAGACAGATAATCCACAGGTACAAGGTGGTGGCCGAGGGTAAGGAGACCATGGGGAAGCCCACGGGAGAGCAGAAAGGACATCTATGGAGCATTTACAGTAAGTCAAGTATGTCAATCCTTACAACCACCTATTCTGAAGGTACTTTTATCATCCTTACCTTATAGGTGGGAAAACTGGCCAAGGTTACATTTTCGTCCCATGAACCCACAGCCCACACTCTTTCCTCTGCCTACAGTCAGGTGGCCCCAGCTCATCATCCCTGTACTTCTCTCAAGTTTTCTGCAAATACTGGATGTGTCTCTAGACTAAAAAATAGCCTATTTTCCTCCTCTCCTGAGGCTTCCAGACTTGTGGAGAGCAGACCCAAATTCATAGTGATTTGAGATGAAGCCTGGGGAGACCCATTCAGCCCATTACTGCCTGCAAAGTGGTGAGTCTCGGTTACTCAGTCTCTACACCTGCAGATCTGCCTGGCCTGTCTCTGACTCTCCAGAGGCTCCCCTTCTCTCAGGGACAGAGCTTGGGGGCTCTGACAACCTCACTGTTGGCCATATTTCCCATGTTTCTCTGGCCTGTCCCTATGAGCCCACAGGCCTCTTTGTGCCTTTTTTCCAGAGGTCCTTCCCCCCTGGAATTCCCTCTCCCCTGCACCCCTCTTTCTTCTCATACATGACAGATCTCTGTTCATTACCCCTCACCCACCCCCATTCCACTCCAAAATAGGATCCTGCAAGCTTCCTCTTTCAGCTCAGTTTTGTCTCAGCCTTGCTCAAAGGGAAATGTTATATGTGCTGGCACCTAAGAGGAGAATGTGAACTGTACTTCTAACAATTAAAACCAAGTAAGTAAGTAAGTGCTAGTCATTCAGTCATGTCCAACTCTGAGACCCATGGACTGTAGCCCACCAGGCTCCTCTGTCCATCGACTTTCCAGGAAAGAATACTGGAGTGGGTAGCCACTGCCTTCTCCAGGGGATCTTCCCAATCCAGGAATCGAACCTGGGTCTCCTGTATTGCAGGCAGATTCTTTACCATATGTGCTGACACCTAAGAGGAAAATGTGAACTGCACGTCTAACAATTAAAATCAAAGTCCCCCTTTAAAGGGCCTCCTAGGTGGCGCTAGTGGTAAAGAACCCGCCTACCAATGCAGGAGGCATAAGAGATAGCAGGTTTGATTCCTGGGTCAGGAAGATCCTCTGGAGGAGGAAATGGCAGCCCACTCCAGTATTCTTGCCTGGAGAATCCCATAGACAGAGGAAACTGGTGGGCTACAGTCCATAGTGTCTCAAAGAGTCAGACACCACTGAAGCGACTTAGCATGCACACACACCTTCTTTAAAACCTTGCAACTTACCTTAACCATCCTTATCAAAAATTACCTTCACAGGCAGAGCTAGAAACAGTTTATGGAAGCCCAAGAGAGGCCTTCATAACAATATATTTATTTATTGCATTTATTTACCACTGCATATTCATTTTAAAATATTTGTTTTTATTTATTGTTTATCCCTAGGTTGGGAAGATCCCCTGGAGAAGAGGCTACCCACTCCAGTGTTCTGGCCTGGAGAATTCCATGGACTGTATAGTCCATGGGGCTGCAAAGAGTCAGACACCACTGAGCGACTTTCACTTACTACTATAAATTATTTATTTATTTATGTGGTGTTTCCTTATGCCAAGCACTGTGGTAAATACTTTATAGCCTATCTTTTCCCATATCTACATCTTTAAGAGGTGGAAACTATTATGATCTCCATTTTACAGATGAGAACTGAGATTTCAAATCATTACCCAGTAAGAGGCAGAGCCAGAGTCAGTCTGTTCTAATCCAGTTTCAAAGCCCACGACTTTGGTGTCTCTGGGCCCACAAACTGGTAGACTGTGGGAGCATCTGACTACAGTTGTGTTTTATCTGGTCTGCTACATATTTTAAAAACAGAGAGGGCTTCCCTGGTGCCTCAGTGGTAAAGAATCCGCCTGCCAATGCAGGAGACATGGATTGGATCCTTGATCTGGGAAGATCCCACATGCTGTGGAACAACTAAGCTCATGCGCCACAGTTATTGAACCTGTGCTCTAGAGCCATGAAGCCACAACTACTGAGCCAATGTGCTGCAACTATTGAAGCCCACATGTCCTAGAGTCCATGCTCTGCAACAAGGGAGGCCACTGCAATGAGAAGCCTGCACACCATATCTAGGGAGTGGCCCTGCTTTCAGCAACTACAAAGTCTTCACAGCAACGAATACTCAGCACAACCAAAAATAAATAAATAAATACAAATAAAAATTTAAAAAACTAGAGAACCAATTGCCAACATTTAAAAACTAGAAGATTTCTCCTATCAATTGGTTTTTTCAGCTTCTCTTGAAATATCTAAGGAATTCCCTGGTGGTCCAGTGGTTAGGACTCTCTCTCACTGCCAAGGCCCTGGGTTCCATCCCTGGTCGGGGAACTAAAATCCCACAAGTCATGAGACATGTGGCCAAAAAAAAAAATTCCTAAGATTCGGCCACACTGTCTGGGTTCCCACATGGCAATAACTGGCTGGGGGCAGTAACAACAGCCCCTCTTAAACACAATGTGTGCATTCCACTTTGCCATTGGCTCCCTGGTCCCTTGCAGACCTACCTAATTTTTTAAAAAATTTCTTTGGCTGTGCCCCATGACATGTGGGATCTTAGTTCCCCGGCCAGGGATCGAACCTGTACCCTCTGCACTGGAAGCACAGAGTGTTAACCACTGTACTGCCAGGGAAATCCCATTTATTTTCTTCGACTTCTTGGCCTTCGAAAAAGCCTGTGAGTTTGTGACTCCTGGGTCCACAATTTCTGATAGTTGTAGTTTCCTTGCAATGTAATGAATTCCCCATCACTGGAGATGTGCTTACTGATGTTTAGTGCAGGTGCTGGAAAGAGATCGCAAGAGCTAACTGGCATCAGATAGCATATATAATCCTTTCCAGCCCTGCAATGCCAAATATTTACTTAAGGCTACAGCATGTATTGTCAAGAACTAACTTCCCCTCTGATCTCAACTTACTGTTTCAACCTTTCCTTCCCTTTACCTTGGTTTCTTGATCTATTTATATATTTTAATCATATGATTATGCTGTATGAATTCTGGTAAGCTTCCTCAAATCCTTTTTGGAACAAGGCATGGGGAACAAATAAATCCAGACATAAATATTTACATAAAGGGCTTGGTTCCAGATACTGAAAAGAAAAAAAAAGAACTATAAGTTGTAACAGACAAGGTATCTTAGTTTCCCTGAGATGCTTGGGCTCAAAAAGATAAAGAACCTAAGAGTCTGGGATGTAGCAGCTGAATGTGCATGAGGCTAGGTGGTCTCAACCGATTGTCTCAGGAAATGAAGCCTCAATGCTTTATCACCCATTCTTTATTTAAAATAGATTTTAAAATTATAAAACTAATTATGGCAGTTTAAAAAAAAATGCTTCAGAGTCCTTAACATTTCTCCCATGGAGAGGGAGAATCTATGTGTTCTTTCCTTGAATCTGAGTGGGCTTGTGGCTGATTTAACCAATGTGCTATGGTTAGTTGCTCAGTCGTGTCCAACTCTTTGCATTGTCCATGGACAGAAGGGCCTGGTGGGATACAGTGCATGGGATTATCCAGGCAAGAATACTGGAGTGGGTTTCCATTCCCTTCTCCAGGGGATCTTCCCAACCCACGGGTCAAACCCAGGTCTCCCACTTTGCAGGCAGATTCTTTACCATCTGAGATACCAAGGAAGGAAGATGGTACAGATTATCTTATTTGCAAAGCAGAAATAGAGACACAGACACAGAGAACAATAGTGTGGACAGCAAGAGGGGAAAGGGAGGAGGTATGGATTGGGAAAGCGGGACTGACATATGTTCACTACTCTGTATAAAATGGTAACTAATGAGAACCTACTGTATAGCTCAGGGAACTCTACTCAGTACTCTGTAGTGACCTATATGAGAAGGGAATCTGAAAAAGAGGGGATATACGTATATGTATGGCTGATTCACTTTGCTGTATGGCAGAAACTAACACAACATTGTAAAGCAACTATGCTCCAATAAAAATTAATTAAAAAAAAAAAGTAGCCTCATGGAAATACCTACATGGGGAATAACTGAAGCCTCCTGCCAACAGTCAATGAGGAACTGAGGCCTCCTGTCTGCAGCCATGTGAATGCCCCATCTTGGAAGGAGGCTCTCCAGCCTCGGTCAGGCCTTCACACAACGACAGACAAGGATGACTTCTTGACTTGAACTTCATGAGCCAGAATCACTCAGCTAAGGTGATGCCAGATTCCTGGCTC
Source organism: Okapia johnstoni (assembly GCA_024291935.2). Classification (NCBI taxonomy): domain Eukaryota; kingdom Metazoa; phylum Chordata; class Mammalia; order Artiodactyla; family Giraffidae; genus Okapia; species Okapia johnstoni. The sequence continues at coordinate 51,073,081 of CM044324.1, read as the reverse complement.
TCAGAAATTGGGTGAGGCAATAAATGCTTATTGTTTTCACCTGCTGAGTTTCAGGGTTCATTCATTCACACCAACAGATAACTAGTATACAAGGTTCAAAATTTTTAAACGTGTGAAAGAGGATATCGCAAAAGTTCTTTGTCACTCCTACCTCCGAACACCTGGTCCTCCCATCCTCTCCCACCTCCCCCAGCTAACTTACAGAAAGCCCTTGGGAAATGTTAGGTTTATTATCTGCGATACAGGAGTGGATACCCTTGGCTCCTCTTATAGGCTATCTGACTGAAAATAGGCTGCAGTAATATGGTATTCCCTTTCCAAGCTATAAGTCATGCCCTTCTTTCTGCACAGGAACTGGGCCTTTTCAGCCCTGATGCCACCTTTCCCTGCCATGGCCTCGATCTCCCACGAGCATCTCCACATCCTGTCTCTAGTGAGGGTGGGGGATTCCCCTCCTTGCACACCAGTGGAAAACATTGGTGTGAAGACATACATCTTTTTCTTTGACCCACAGAAATCAGAAATTAAACCACACACCTCCCAACACACAGTCCCAGCCTGGTCCCCAGCCTTCTCTCCAAGGCTTTAACCTGCTCCAGCCTTTTATCCTCACCCCAGACTTCCCGGTCTGCTCTTCTGACCTCCCAAGACATTGCTCATGCCAATCCTTCTTCCCCGAATGCTCTGCCCCCAACCTACCCTTTTGAAAACAGCCACCTCTCTTTCTCTGTGAAGCTTCCCCAGATATCCTCACATGCCTCCTTGCTTCCAATCTGGCCCCCATCTGTCTATTGTCCACTTTACAGCCAGCAGACTGATGCAAGACCTGAGATGGTGCTTCCACTTCTGGCAAGATGGAGAAATAATCTCCACCCTGCCTCTGCTGCTGAATGCAGCTCCACACGCTGGACAGGGGCAACAAGCAGCTCTTGAGAGTTCAGAGAAGTCAGCAGTAGAAGGCAGATCGAGGAAGAGAGCGATTCAAGGATCACCAATCCGGCAGTGAGTTTACATGTTTCTTTTTTTCAACTGAAGGATATGTATTTTATTTATTTGATTTTTATTTATTTGGCTGTGCCAGGTCTTAGTTGTGGCATATAGGATCTAGTTCCCTGACCAGGGTTCAAACCTGGGTCCCCTGCATTGGGAGCTCTGAGTGTTAGCAACTGGACCACCAGGGAAGTCCCCACGTTTTGCTTTTTCCCTCTGGTATTCCTTGGGCTGCCTCAGTGCACTCAGAAGGACCAGGGTGGGGGCGCGGGGAGAGCCCTATTTCCTTCCCTTCCTCCGTTCTCTCGTGTCCTTGTCCCCAGCCCATCCGTGGTGGCACAGGTGGTGGCAGGTGCCTCCGGGAGCCTGAAAAAGATGAGGAAGGAAAACCTTCCTCTCTAACTGGATGAGCTGTGGTCCTGAGTGGGGTGAACCACTACTGATTTGCCCTCTACTTGGGCGCAGTCATGGGAAATGTGCGTCGGAGTCCAGTAAATAAAGCCTCAGGGAGCCAGAAAGTCCCAGGGGGAGAGCAGGGAGGCAGGTGTTTGGGATAGTGGCCCCATAAAGTTATCTGTGAACTTCTGGTCTCACCCACTAGCTGCACATGAGTGGATCTCACTTAAACAGCTCCCCACAGACTTTGAGAACTGAATCACGAGCGAGGCCGCTGCCCAAGTTCTGAAAGGTCCAAAAGTGGCCCACATAGAGCAGATGCACATGGCACCAGAGAGAGTTTGAAAACAGAACTGACATTGGAACCAACACCCACAGAAGGCAGGAGTTGAACCCACTCTGCCAGATGCCTGCTAAGACATAAAAATCGATAGTCTCCGTGCGATTTAACTGAGATTAAAGGCTATTAACATAATAATCAAAACGTCCAGGATAAACCACCCGCAATACAAAGAAGTAGAAAATCTCTACTAGCATAGGGAAGTCGATGAAAAGATGCCAACAGCAAGACACTGGAACGATCTAAAGACCTTTAAGCAGCTATTACAAAAATACCCCAAGGAGAAAACGGGGAGTTAATGTTTAACGGGTATGGAGTTTTAATTCAGAAAGAAGAAAAAGTTCTGGCGATGAGTGAGTAGTGACAGTTATACAACAATGTGAGTATACATAATGCCCTGAACTGTATACTTAAATTTGGTTAAAGCGGTAAATCTTATGTATGTTTTACCACAACTTTAAAAAATACTCAACAGAGTAAGGATAAAGATTCTAGCTTTCTTTAGCTTTTCATAATAGAATATCTCAAATGGAAATTTTAGAAGTGGAACATACAATAACTGCTATTAAAAACTCAATGGAGGGCTTCCCTGGTGGTCCAGTGGTTAAGAATCCGCCTGCCAATCCAGGGAATATGGGTTTGATCCCTGGTCTGGGAGGATCCCACATGCTGCAGAGCAACTAAGCTCCTGAGCCTAAACTATTGAGCCTGTGCTCTAAAGCTAGGGAGCTGCAACTACTGAGCCCTCAAGCCACAACTACCGAGTCCTGTGAGCCTAGAGCCTGTGCTCCACAGCAAGAGAAGTCAGAGTATCCACCACTCTACACAACTAGAGAAAGCCCACATGCAGAAATAAAGACCAAGCACAGCCGAAAATAAAATTAATTAAAATAAATAAATCTTAAAAAAAAAAGCTCAGTGGGTAGGCTAAACAGTAGAATGGAGATAGCACAATCTGTGAACTTGAGGACAGATCAATAGAAATTACCCAATCTGAACAACAGAAAAAATAAACACAGTCCATGAGATCTATGGTACGGTATCAAAAGGTCAGCAGAGCAGTGGAAGGCTGGGAGAAGGAGTGCAGTGCATAAATGTTTACAGCACTTCATTCATAATCCACTCCCCAACTGGAAATAACCCTGCTGTGGGTAAATCAGTAAAGAAACTGTGGTATATCCTCACAAAGCTCAGCAATGCAAAGCAATGAGCTATTTGATACCTGCAACTGGGCTTCCCAGGTGGTTCAGCGGTAGAGAATCTGCCTGCTAATGCAGGATACACAGGTTCGATCCTTGTGTTGGGAAGAGCCCCAGGAGAAGGAAATGGCAACCCACTCCAATATTCTTGCCTGGGAAATTCCACGGACAGAGGAGCCTAGCTGACTATGGTCTACAGGGTTGCAAGAGAGTTGGATGTGACTTACCGACTAAACAACAACCTGTAATCCTAGATGACTCTCAGGGACATTATTGTGGGTGAAAGAAGCCAGTTTCAGAGGTTGACGTACTACTGCATGATGCCATTTATGACATTCTCAAAGACAAACCAATGGTGATAGATCAGTGGTTACCGTAGGTTAAGAGTGGGGAGAGTGTGTCACTACAAAGGGAAACTGGAGGGCTTTTTGAAAGATGATGGAACTGTTCTGTATCCTGTTTGTGGTGGTGGTTACGCAAATGTGCATGTGTTAAAATTCATAAAACTATATACCAAAAAAAAAATTTTTACCACGTTAATTAAAACAAAACAAAAACCTTGTGGTAGTCAGTCTCAAGGTGGCCTATGGAGATCCTCACCTCCTTGTATTTATGGCCTGTGCAGTCCCATGGAATAGGGTTGGCCCGTGGGTCCAATAAAAATGGTAGAGGCAACAGCGAATGACTTCTGAAGCTAAGTCATAAAAGACACTGCAGCTTCTGTCTATGCCTCTTGAATCATTCTATCTGAGGAAAGCAAGCCACAACGCTGTGAGGACAGCCAAGCAAGCCTGTGGAGAGGAGCTGAGCCACCAACAGCCAACCCCAACTTGCCAGTCACCGGAGTGGGTCATATTGGAGATGGACCCTCCAGCCACAGTTAAGCTTTCAGGTGAATGCAGCCCTGACCAGTATCTCCTTGCAACCTTACAAGAGATCAGAACTGAACTGCTCAGCCAAGTTGCTCCCAAATTGTTGACCCACAAAGAAACTGTGAGAGAGAATATATGATTACTGATGCTTGAAAAGACTATATTTTGGGTTACTTGTTATGTTGTTGTTCAGTAGCTCAGTTGTATCTGACTCGTTGCAACCCCATGGACTGTAGCACGCCAGGCTTCCCTGTCCATCACCATCTCCCGGAGCTTGCTTAAACTCATGCCCATTGAATTGGTGATGCCATCCAACCATCTCATCCTCTGTCATCCCCTTCTCCTCCTGCCCTCAATCTCTCCTAGCATCAGGGTCTTTTCCAATGAGTCAACTCTTCACATCAGGTGGCCAAAGTATTAGAGCTTCAGCTTCAGCATCAGTCCTTCCAGTGAATATTCAGGATTGATTTTGTAGGATTTGACTGGTTTGATCTCCTTGCAGTCCAAGGGACTCTCAAGAGTCTTCTCCAATACCACAGTTCGAAAGCAACAATTCTTTGATGCTCAGCCTTCTTTATGGTCCAACTCTCACATCCGTACATGACTCCTGGAAAAACCACTGCTTTGATGAGACGGACTTTTGCTAGCAAAGTGATGTCTCTGCTTTTTAATATGCTGTCTAGGTTTGTCATAGTTTTTCTTCCAAGGAGCACGTATCTTTTAATTTCATGGTTGTAGTCACCATCCACAATAGGTAATGACAGTCCTGAGATATAGGTCAGATCATGTCTCTCTCCTGCTCAAGACCTCCCAGTGACTTCTCACATCACTGACATAAAAGCCAGAGATGAGGCCCACTCAGATCTCATCCATGCCCCCTCATACCTCACCCACTTCTCCTCCTTCCTGTCCCTCAAACATGCCGGGCTAGCTTCCACTCCAAGGCTTCTGTACTTGCTATTCTTTCTACCTGGAATGTTCTTCCCAAGTATGCATACACTCACTCACCCCCTGCAGGTCTCACTCAAATGCCACCTGGACACAAAGGTCTTCTCTGACCACCCCTGCCACTCTCCTTCCCTCTACCCTAGTTCATTCTCCTTCATGACCTCCTCATACTTTATATACGCATTTTTTTTCTTATCTGTTTCTCCCCCATTACAAAGTGAGCTCCATGAGGGGAAGGACTCAATTTATAATGGTTCAGTGGTTTAATTTGTATTCCCATTTTACAGATGAGAACACGGAGTCCCAATGATTACACACTAGATTAATATTAGTCTGTGCACCCAAGCCTTGGGACACCAAACCTAGTGCCTTTTCTAAAGAATCAACCAATCCAAAGTCCTCATTTTCTAGTTCAAGAGGAGACAAGAGTTCAGAGAGGGCTGGGAGGACTTCCCTGGTAGTCAGGTGGCTAAGATTCCATGCTTCCAATGCAGGGGGCCTGAGTTCCTAATGCAGGGAACTAGATCCCACATGCTGCAACTAAGTTTACATGCTGTGTCTCAAGATTCCATGTGCCTCAACTAAGACCCGGCATGGTCAAATAAATAATTTTTTTTTTTTTAAAGAGAGAGGGCTGGGGATTTTCCTGCCACAAAGAGACAGTTCACTGTACCCTCCCCTTATATCACTGGCCTAATATGGGCAGGAGTGCGGTCTCTCCCATTGGCCCATCTCCCCAGGTGGCTGAGAGCTCAGCTCCTGTTCGCTCACCAGCAATGGTTGGGAGAAGATGGTCTCCCAGTGAGCTAACACAGCACTGAAACACAAAGGACAGAAGTCAAGAAAGCTTCCAGCAGGTGGTGCCTGGTGAGGTTTCTTGAGCGCCAGTAAAGTTTAACCCCCATATCTGGAGCCCTTGCAATAGTTCCAAAACATTTCCGTGCCCTTTAGCATCTCTCTGGCAGCCCCATGTCAGCTGCTGGTTCAGAAACCGAGCCTTAGAAAGATGATTTTGCAATTTTGTGAAATAATACTATTATCGTCAAGCATCGACGATGTGCCAGGTACTCTGGTAATAGCAGTTCTTTAAATTCTCACAATGACCCTATAAAGTAGGATGAAGTTATATCATATATGGGTTCAACAAATTAGGGCAGAAAGAATAAATTTTGCCTTTATACTTTGGGACTTGACTTTAAAGGAAGCTGAGACTCAATTGAAGATGTTATTTCCGTTTGACAGATGCAAACACTGAGTCTCAGATAGGCTAACTTGAATGAGTCACGCAGCAGTTAGTGGCTGAGTTGGGGTTCAAACCCAAATCTCCTGGACTGTGTAGAGCCATCATAATATACCACCAGAACAGAAATCAAAGTGTCTGGACCCAAGATAAGTGGCTTCTCCCTAAGCCACATCAAAACCCAATGAAGCCCGACAGTAGGGAACAGGCACCAAGCCAGGGAGGATGAATTGGCACAAGCTCTTTGGAGGGCAATGTGGTCATGCCAATCAAAATGACAAATGTGCACTCTCTTTTGACCCACCAATGCCACTGCTAGAAACCTATGCTACTGATGTATCTGCACACGTGGGAAATGGCACCTGTTCCATGTTTTTCATTGCAGCCTCGTTTGTGATGCCTCAAAAAGGTTAAATGCCTCTTCCCCTGAGAGCCCCATTGGTCCTATTCTGAGGGTCTTTGGGGCTTCACATAAAGATAAGGCTGAGGGACTTCCCGGGCTAAGTGGCTAAGTGGCTAAGACTCCTTGCTCCCAGTGCAGGGGGCCTGGGTTCAATCCCTGGTCAGGCAACTAGATTCCACATGCCGCAACTAAGAGTCCACATGTCATAACTAGAGATCCTGAATGCCTCAGCTAAGACCCGACACAGCCAAATAAGTAAAGGAAGAATACCCGACACAGCCAAATAAGTAAAGGAAGAATTTTTTTTTTAAATAAAGCTGGCTGTTCATGTACCATTTGCTACAATGGTGCTATTAGATTTTTTTTAAAAAAGGTAAAGGTGAGTGAGGGTTTCCTAACCTTGATCTTCATAATTCACAACACATCATTTACTTAGTATTTTTCTCTAAATCAAAGATAGAGGTCAGGAAACGTTAAATCACATCTGTCATTGAAAACATACAAATGCAAAATACCCCCAAAATAAATATACTGAAAGCAAAACAGGATTACTAAATTCTGGCTAGCTAATGTCTGACTCCCAGTCTGCCCCGTTAGCAGGATGGATTAGCAGGTGGTAGAGTAGTTAACGACTGGCACTAAACTGAGAATTTCTCTTTGACATTGTTAACAGGACTGAAGAATTGCTGAAAAGAATCCTCTCCTTCTGCTAGTGCCCTGGACCTCCTAAACGATCTTGTATTCTGTTAAGAGAAAAAGTGGGAAATAGCCCCACTCTGCAGAGAATGAATGTGTCACCAGTTTTTTTTAGAGGTGGATCTTCAAAGAGGGATGGGGTGTCCTCCTAGGCTTCCCTCTTCCCACTGGGGTGGGCTGAGTCATCGCGTGTGGGGAAGGAGTGAGTTTATAGGAAATGCCTTTCATTCTTTCCCTTCCTGCTCTTTACCTGGTTGGGCTTGGCGTCCTGGGCTGATGATCCATAAAGGATTAGCTGTAAAAACAAAACAAACCTGCTTGTCCTTAAATAATGTTATTTCAAGGCAAAGGTCCCAACCTTGAAATAAATAGGGTTTCAAGCAAGAATCTGAATTAATTCTGACAACATAATTCAGACAGCAAGATTTGCCTTCAGGTTTTTTTCTGTTAACCCCACTGAGGACAAAGAGAAAACTGAGGGAAAGGATCTTTATTTCCGAGCCAGGGAAGAATTATTATTATTGTTATCATTAAGCTTCTTTGAAGTGAACAGAACATGGAAATGAGAGCTCAGCTTCCTTTTACCCTGTATCCCATTTCTCCTTCCTGTCCATTCTCCTCCATGCTTTTGGAGGGTCTGTGATGTATCAGGACGGCATTTCCCAGCTTTGAACACAAGTTTCTCCATTTCTGCCTAATCCACAACCCTCTCTACTGGTAGTTACTTAGTTTTCAAAAAGTGTAACTCGCATTGTTTTCTTATGTAAGTTTGGCTCCATCCTAAAACAATGAACTCCATTAAATCAAGGGCTGTATATAATATTTCCCCCAGTGCAAAATAAAGAGAAAAAAAAGTCAATGTTACAAAACAAACTGAGCATGACGGGGGACCTCGCAGAGCCACACCACTGACTATGCTTGGTGGAATTTTCAAGACGTGCCAGGCCTCAGGGAAGGCCCTCCATGAGTGCCTGCTGGCTGGCTGACCACAGTGAATCACCCCCACGACCTTCTGACCAGTGGTGTTCAAGTTTTAGCTCCTGGAGGGCCTGTTAAAAGATCACTGGGCTGCATCTGCAGAGATTCTGATTTAGGAGGTCCAGAGTGGGGCCTAGGAGTCTGTAGTTCAAACAAGTTGCCCCAGGGGATGTTGACACTGCAGGTCCAAGGACTACAATTTAAGTAGGTCTTAGGCTACTGGGCATCAAAATCACTTGAAGGTGCATCTTAAGATGCAGATTCCTGGGCACTACATACCAGACATTCTGATTCCTCAGGCTTAGGTGGATCCCTGGAATTTGCCCTATTAACCAGCTCTCCAAGGATCCTCCGGAGACCACCATTAGCATCTGGAACTCGGAGGTGAGTGACCCACATCAAGGTCACTCTGCAAGTCAGGGACAACCTCTCCTTGTTGCTTGGGCCCTAGACCTCAGCGCATTGCGGACCTCCTCTTCCCTCCTAATTCCACTGCAGTGTGTCAGCAAATCCTGCTGCCTCTTCCTTCAAAACATATTTCAGATTTTCTTCAAAAGTCTCCAGTATGTGGACTTGGGAATGAGACAGTAAATGAAAAAATACTGGTGAAATGCTGAGGATTGTTGAACCTGAGAGTTCATTTTATTACAATTTTCATGTATATCTGAATTTTTTCCAAAAGGCAGCTTTATTTTTTTAATTTTATTTTTTGGCTGCATCATGTAACTTGCAGGGTTTTAGTTCCCCAACCAGGGACTGAACCCAGGTCCTCAGCAGTGAGACAGTAAAGTCCTAACTAATGGACTGCCAGGGAATTCCCAAAAAGTAGCTTTTATTTTTAAGTCTTGATCTAACAAATCCACTTCTAGGAATTTATCTTAACAAAAATGTTAGATAACAGAAAAAAAAAAGTTACAAATAAAAATATTTTCCAAATAATAATAGTGAAAAACTGGGAATATACTAAGTTCTCATAATAAAACAACAATAAACTATGAGATATAATAAACTATGGGACACCCCTCAGTGGAATTTTATATCGTTAAAAACATTTATTCAGACCATGTACCAACATGGAAAACATGATACACTATAAAGTAAAAAAAACAGGACATTAAATTGTATATACTACGTGATTAAAACTATGTAAAGATTTACATTTTTTAAAAAAGATTGAAACTTGAAGTCATTTCATATATCCAGAGTCTGACCAGTTTCTACCACAATCAATGCCACGACCTCTGCCTGAGCCCAATCGTTTCTCTTGCGGGCATCCCTGTGATACCTCTATCTTGGTCTCCCTGCTTCTACTCTTCCTCCTTCCCATATCTCCTCTCCACATGGCAGCCTACCATAATGTAAATCAGACCATGACTCTCCTTAGTTCAGACCCCACAGGCTTCCCACATTTCTCCAAATCAAAGCCAAGGCTTGATCTTAACCAGGCTGTAGGACGGGTCATGTCACCTGCTCTCATCTACTCTGTTCCGTGCCTCACTTCTGCCACTCCTGTCTCACTGATCTCCTTGCTAGTTTTCATTCCAGCTTCAGGACCTTTGCACTTGCTGTTGCGCTGCCTCCAAAACTCTGAACGAGCATGCCCCCCTCCACAGCAGCTCTTTACAGAGGCCTTCCCTGAGCTCATCTAAACCAGCACTGTTCCCCCTCTGCACCCACCATGCCTTTTTAGTTTTCTTATAGCACTTAACACCTCCCACGATACATCTGCTTATTATGCCTTCTATTTATTAGAGTGCAAATTCCTTGAGAACAAAGAATTTATGTCTGATCCTCTGCTAAATCCCTAGTACCCAGCACAGAGCCTGGCACCTGGTCAATAAACACCTGTTGAATGAAAGCATGTTGAATTAAGTAACCACCCAAGAAAACTGTAAGTTTCAGGTGGGCTTTCTCTTTCCTGGGGGATCCTCCCTCTCTGAAAGCTCCTGGCAGTGGCAGACCCACGGCTGGAGCCCACTGGGGACAAAAGGCAGCTGACCATCTCTCCATTCAAGGTCTCCACGGCACACACACAGAGTAAACTGGGTCTTGTGAACTGGAGGAGCAGAGCAGGCTGGCTAACAGCACTGGCCTTTGGAGGTCAAATCTGGGCTGACCACTACCAGTTGTGGCCCTGAGGAAACTGAGAATTTTCCGAGTGTTAATCCTGCCTTGTGCAGAACGAGTAAGTTTCTACTTCCCAGGGCTAAGGTGGGGGTTAAACCAGGGAACATCCATAAAATACTTAGCAAGCACAGTGGCCGGCAGAGAGGAGGCATGTGACCAGAGGCAGGCACACTAACCAACAGCCACGTATGGGCCTTCGTCTCCTTCAGGTTTACAATGGGGCCTTATGCTCCCTTTATCTGACTGGGGCCATTCAACAACCCTGTCGTCAGTTTTATCACCCTTTTATAGGTGGGGAAACTGGGTCAAAGGAATAAAGTGCTCGCCTACAAAACACACCGCATCGGACTACAGGTCTAGCGCCCTCACCTCCAGAAACACAAGCTATTATGACTGCCGACGCTCATCAAGAGGGTTTGGGCAGCCTGTTTGAGCCCAGACTCTCAAGTGTGTGCAGCAAATGACATCAGTCAGAGAGCCACACCTTCCCAACCGCCCAATGGAGGCAGGGGCTCCCATGTCCCTCAGTGAGGATCATGTAGAAATCTGAGCAGATAAACTATCACTGAGTCTACCCAGGATTTAAAATATTTTCCCCAGAGGGGAAATACAAACGCCCTTTCTGTATTAAGAGTTTGACGGCAGCTCTAAGCAGCAAATGCCATCTTCGCTGTTTGAGATGCTTGTCGCCCTGCAGCCTCTGATCCAGTATGCCCTGAAGAAAAAGGCATCTCTTCCCAAAGGCTACCCACGGGACACAGCTGTGTGGAGCTCTGGGACTGGCTTTCATCAGAGTCTCCCCCACTTTCCCAGGACTGAAGGCCAAGTGAGGTCACATGGTGGGGAAGTAACCAGCAGGTAACAGACATGAATTTTAGAACCACCCAAGAGAACTATAAGCTTCAGGTGGGCTTTCTGTTTCTTGCGGGATTCTCCCTCCCTGAAGGCTCTTGGCAGAGGCAAACCCATGGGTAGAGCCCAATGCGGACAAAACGTCGCTGACCGTTTCTCTATCTGAGGCCTCCATGGCGCACACAGAGTAAACCGAGTCTTGTGAACCGGAGAAGCAGAGCAGGCTGGCCAATAGCACTGGCCTTTGGAGGTCAAATCTGGGCTGACCACTGCTGGCCGTGTGACCCTGAGGAAATTGAGAATTTCCTCAAGACCTAAAAATCACAGGGTCTCGGGGGTCATGGATTTTTACCAGTACAGCATCTGAGAGACAAAGAAACTCACAACTGTAACACTTGAGGCCTCATGGGCTTGGCTGAGACTACACTGGATGGGATGGAGCAGACAACCCCAGGAATGCAATGCGACGGCTCCTGGGTACTGAGCATCTTCCATCTGGTCAGGGGCTTGGTGACCACTCCCCTGTGAGGATACAGTCGGAAGGCTCCCGCTGCAGGAGGAAGGCTGGGAGGACAGGCCCTGGAGACCAATTTAATGACAAAGTTCTACAACCAGGCCCTCTGGGACAGGAGATAACAGAGACCTCAAAAGGATCCTGCCAGGCCAGCAAGCCCTGGCCCTGGTGATGTGTTATGAGACCCTGATGGTGCCAGGTTTGGGGCAAGCCACCAACTACCAAGAGACTCTGAGAGCAACACCATGAAAGCCTGGCTTGATGGCGGGTGTTCCCTGCTGGGAATGAGCCATGTGAGCAGCATTTAGCCGTCTGAGTGCGTACTGACAGCACTGTGGTCGATAACTTTGTGCATAGTGTTTACGACGGAGAAGACTGTTTGTGCCCCAAACCCTGGAAATGGCCTAGAAAGTGGGGGTTGACAGTGGCTCAGGCCAGGCAGTGGGGATGACCCTGAGGGCCACTTTGGGGGATCATGTGGTAAAGCGGTCAATACACTCACCCACCCCTAGCCTTTTCCACATTCTTTTAAGGTCACTTTAGATACCTACCTTAATGAACTTCACTGATTTTTTTTTAAGATAAGGGAGAGTTCTAGAGGAGTCATGATCTTGTATCAAAACTATAAAAATTTGTCTTTTTCTATGTATAAAATCTCTCTGAAGAGAATTGAGCATCTCAGCCTCCTCAGACCAGGGCAGACCAAAAGACTACTTTGCTGGTGTGAGAAAATCCCAGGAGAAGCAGCAGGGAGCACATGAGAAAGGGAGATGTCTGGCCACTAGGAGCTTGGAAGTCCCGTGTCCTGGGAGATGGACTGTCTTCCTCCTCCAGGAAGTCCCTGGTACTTTTCTCTGTTCTCTGATCTTTGGGGAATCAACCCTGGGAGCGCCTCTAGCTGCCAGGCCTGGCTGGAGGGAACAGCTCAGACTGGTGATGTGCTCCAGCTAGGATCAGAACTCATCCCGCAGCTGAGGGGGCCTGTCCATGCCGAAGAAGGAGGATGGTCTCCCATGGAGGTCCCGTTCCCGTTTCACGAAGGCAGTGAAGGAGGAGACACAGTTGCCAATAAAGTGGTCAGCTTGGCCGAGGATATACAGGTCGATCTGGGCCACCTCAGGCTTCAGACTCACCACCTTCACCTGCAGGAGGAAGGGTAGGGCGATTTAGCCAGGGTTTAGGACAAAGTGGCTGGATCCGTCATGGCCTGCAGCCACCCCTCACCTTTGTTCTCTGTGCTGAAGTCACAGACAGAAGGAGGCGTACAAAGGGTCAACATGTAGGGTTGGTGTGCCTGAGAGAAGTGCTGCCTAGCAGATGGTGACCCGAACCCTCAGCTCCATACACACACCACTCGTTCACACTCTGCCTTTGCTCATTGGTGTCTTCTGCCAGGAATGCCTTTTCCCATCCATCGCAGTCCTGACCATTCTCTCAAGGCTCAGTTCAAGGTCTGACTTTTTCATAAAGCCCTCGCCTCAGGAGCTTGGCTTCTCCAACCAAACCTCGATCTGACCAAAGAGCACCCCACCCACCAAGTTCTGCTGCCTGGATGCCTCTGAGACTAAAGTCCTGTCCAATCTATCCCTGAGATAGTCCTCAAAGGTGAACCTTTCTCTTGATGGATTACCACTCCCTGGCTGGTCACCATACTCTTTTCTTCTACTGGTCTGCTTACCAAAGGAAAAGTGAAAGTGAAAGCTGTTCAGTCATGTCCAACTCTTTGCGACCCCATGAACTATCCAGTCCATGGAATTCTCCAGGCCAGGATACTGCAGTGGGTGGCCTTTCCCTTCTCCTGGGGAATCTTCCCAACCCAGGGATCAAACCCAGGTCTCTCGCATTGCAGGTGGATTTTTTACCAGGTGAGACATAAGAGAAGCCCAAGAATACTGGAGTGGGTAGCCTATCCCTTCTCCAGCGAATCTTCCTGACACAGGAATCAAACCAGGGTCTCATTCACTGCAGGCAGATTCTTTACCAACTGAGCTATCAGGGAAGCCCAGATACTGTAGGAAAGCAGCCAAAAAAACCTTTCACAGATTCCCCTACTCCCTATTCCTCCCTCCCTCTGTCCCAGGCTGAGCACCCTTAACTGGTGCCCTACTGCTCCGCAGAGAAAGACTACAAACCTTGAATGTGGCCAAAGGCCTGTTCAGCTGCCTCTCCACCTTGAGCTCCAGCCACTTTACACTAGGCTCCCTTCTATCTCAGGATCTTGACACATGCTCCTCCCTCTGTTAGGGGTGCTTGTCTCTTTGCCCGGTTAACTCCTACTTAACTCTCACTCTGCAGCTCAAGTCTCACCTCCTTAGGGAAGCCCTCCTTGGCCCCCTCAGTCTAGTCCAGGTTCCTCTGCTCTGCACTTGCACAGAACCAAGTTCCTTTACTTTGTAGCACACACATCTTCGTGTGTAGCTTTCACTCAGTGATTCTCTGGTTAACGCCCATTTCCTGCACCTGGCTGGGGCTGTGTTGGTTTGCTGGTCATTTCTGACAGGGGTCTGTCTCAATATGCATCTGGGGACTGGACAAGTGAGTGAATGAGCCCCCATACCCAAGCCTGGCCCTCTCCTGTGGCATACCTTATAAGTCTCTGCAAGTCTCTTTTCCTGAGTTTAGACTGTGAGCCCTAGACGGCAGCAGTACATTTTATTTATCAGTATCCCCGGCTCAGCACCACCCCAGCTTAATGGATGAGCAAGACTTAGTTCACAAGAGAGGGTAGGCTGAGCCCATGAAAGGAAGTGAGGAGTGGAGAAGGGCAAGAACAGTGGCACAGGAACAGGAAATAGAAATGGCAAGAGGTTCAAGGTGTAACAAGTATACCAACTCTAAAAACTCACAAAAAACTCCCTGGGACTCTCCAAGTCCTTCCATTTAGTACAGAGGTAGGGGGTGTGGGCAGAGCTGGGGCTGAAAAGTGCTTTGCTGTCACACAGAGATTTCTGATGTAACAAAAATCATCATCTTGCCATTCAAATGGTAGCAGAAAAATAATACCAGCTTAATCATGGCCAAAATCCCCTGAACAATTCCGCCCACGCCCTGAAACTTACCCACTCTGTGTCATGCCCACTAAAATTAGCCCTGAGACCTCCTGGGTAAATTCTATCCTTTCTTGGGACTTTGGTTTCCTCAGTTTTAAAATGCAGAGGTTGGGTCAGAGGTGCTCCAAGGTCTCCAGCTCTGATACTCTTCTATAAAGTGGGTGGGTGGGGACCAGAATGCTGTGACTTGGCACTTCCTCTACAAGGCACTTCCTCAACAGGCCCATAAAAGAGGGAAAGAGAGCCCCTCGACATAAAGCCAAGGGCACCCACTGTTAGAAAGCAGATGCCTGTCTTTTAAGGTCTGCACAAGCATTTAGGGGCTTTATGCACTCCAAAGTCTTACTAAATGTTCACTACTAACTCCACCGTTTTACCAATACATAATTACTTATTACCTATTCTTCACTTACACAGTACCAAGCATGTTCTGCTATTTACTCCTATGCCAAACCCCTACTATTCACCCCTTCCTTAAGCATTTACGAAGCACTAAAGAGCCTTTCCTGTATTCATCAGCCACCTACTTCTACTATCAATGACAGCTAACTTTATCAAGAACTTATTTTGTACTAGTGGTCAAAGAACAGGGACAGCCTTTGACCTCGGCTACCCTGTTCTTCTCTGGAGAAGGGAATGGCAATCCATTCCAGTATTCTTGCCTGGAGAATCCCATGGATAGAGGAGCCCAGCAGGCTGCAGTCCATGGGGTGCAAAGAGTTGGACATGACTGAGCAACTAGCGCAACGCAACAACGCAAGTTTTAGCTTCTTCTTATTTGATCTTCACAGTTACCCCAGGGACAGAACTACTCTCAGTCCCATTTTATTGATGAGGAAACAGAAGCACAGAGAGGTGAAGTAAC
Source organism: Okapia johnstoni (assembly GCA_024291935.2). Taxonomy (NCBI): domain Eukaryota; kingdom Metazoa; phylum Chordata; class Mammalia; order Artiodactyla; family Giraffidae; genus Okapia; species Okapia johnstoni. The sequence continues at coordinate 51,057,611 of CM044324.1, read as the reverse complement.
TTGTGCAAGGCTGCACAGGGAGGAGAGCCCAAGACCCTACGCTGCACAGTCCATGCTCTTAATCCCTCTGTGGCACAGGACCGCCCTCCCCCCAACCCCCATCCCCCAGGGCCCACTCAACATCCTTAATCACTAAACATTTACCAAGAGCCTACCATGTGTCAGGCACTGTCCTAGCCACTGGTGAGGGCATGGTGGGGTCTCAGCCCTGGAGGAGGTCAAAGTATCAGGCTAGACCCCAAAGAACAGAACAGTGAGTCTACCCTGGATCCTGCCTTCAAGGAGCCACAGCTCCTGGGAAGAAATAAGACATGTTTCTACATGAGTCTCACAGTCTAGGTGTCTCAGGAGGAGATGTGATCAAGTGCTGTGACAGCTCCCAGTAGGGATCCAGCAGCAACAGGAGTGGAGGGAAGCCTGCAGAACCCCGGCGGAAGTGTCTGAGCTGGGGTTTAAAGAAGGGCAGGAACTAGAGAACAGGATGTTCAAGCAAAAGCCTGGCAGTGGGAGAACATGAAGCATGAGGTGGGAGCGGAGGGAGCACCTTGGCGCTTCCTGTGATTCCCTTCCGGCTGCTCTCCCTCCAGGCCCACACCCCATGTACCTTCCCTTTGAAGAGCTGCTGGATCTCGGGCAGGTAACTCTCAGAGTCGGTGGCGATGTAGACCGACTGGGCGTTCAGCGCCGTCACCCAGAGCTTCAGGGCGCGCCTGATTTCCTTCAGGTCGGGGAGGCACATGGTCATGGTCAGCGGGGCGGCGGCGTGGCGGCTGTAGCCCACACACTGTGGGGAGGCCATGAAGTGGGCGCCGGCAGTCCCATCTTTCAGCATGGCACACGCGTTTTTCTGTGGGGCAGGTGGGGACAGAGCTATAGACAGCCACTGCCCACAACCCCAGAAGTAAGAGCCCAGGAAAGAGAGAAAGGCAGGTGATATAAGAGTGCAACTTTTTTTTTTTTTTAAACCACTGAGGAAAAGGGAAATGTATCAACAGTTAACAGTGCTTATTTCTGGTAAGGGATATTGGCTTTTCACAATTTTTTTTTTCCTGGTCTTACTGCATTATCTGGGACTTCCAGCAGAATTCTGAACTGTGGTGGTGATAATGGGCAGCCTCATCTGATTTCTGACTTCAGTGGAAACACTTCTGATAGCCCCAAGAAGTGCATGTTTGCTGTGGGTTTCGGAGAGATAGCTGTTATCAAGCTAAGGTGGGCCTCTTGTATTCCCGGTTGGTTAAGAAGTTGTTTTTCTTCTTTTTTTAAATCATAAATGAGTGTTGACTTTTTATCAAGTGCTTTCTTGGCTGCCACTGAGATGACTATACGATTTTTCTTCTTTGGGCATTAATATAATAAACTTCACTGCATCACTGGGATAAATTTTATTTGTTTGTGTTGCGTGTTCTTTAATATGCTACTGGATTTTACTTGGTAATATTTTACTTAGGATTAGGCAGCTATGTTCACTAGTGAGAATGGACTCTACTTTCCTGAGTTGACCTTTTAATGAGTTTGGTATTAGCATTATGCTAGATTAAAAAAAAAAAAAAAAAAGCTTATATTTTCTTATGTCCTAGGAGAGTACAGGTCCTGGCTCCTTTTCTTCGTGGAGGGGCAGGAAGGGGGTCGTGTGGATGTGACTGCTTCCTCAAATGCCACTGAATGGGTTTTGATCTAATTTCCATACTTCTGAGTATTTTTCAAGTTTCCGTTAATGAGTATTTCTCACATACACATATATACATATCTTCTTACGTAAACTAAGGAGATTGTCTGTATTGCTTTGGTTATTTTCACAGGGAGGATAACCTGATGAGGTTTCTGCACATTTAAGCAACTGCCGAATTTGGAGGATGATATCTTCTTTTCTTGGGAGCCCTACCCAACTTCCAGAGCTTGTTTTTCAACAAGGAGTGGACTAGCTAAACACTGAACTGGGGCAGAAGACTGTGGGCTCTCTCTGGTTTGCTGCCTGACTCAGAGCCTAGCTTGATACCTCAGTTTACCCATCTGTGAAATGAGGAAAAAAGGGCAACTGTTAAAAATGAGAACTACCGAGCAAGCACTCTGAAGATGTGTCCATGGTAGGACTGTGGGTCATAGCCCCATCAACTTGGCCGAGTGAGGTCTCTTTGCTCTGGCTAGGACTTGGTGCAATGGGTTCAGCGTTCAATGTCACAGACATGGGCCCTGCTCATGGATACGTCCAACCCAGCCATGAGAGGAAGGGGGAAGTTACCCAGTCGGAGCCAATGCGCAGGTGCATGCCCACATAGGGCCGGATGAGGTGGGCGCGGATCTGGGCCTCCCCTGTCCTCACCATCTCGTCTGACCACACCATGTACTTCTGGAGCGGCCTGTGCTCCTCCAGGACAGGGAACTGGGCAGGGGCACCAGGCAGGGCAAGCACTGGATGTTGCTCTGGAGAAAATCTAGGCAGCAGACAAAATGAGAAGAAGTCAGACAGAGGACGCACAGCGAGTCTGGCTGCCACCCCCACGGGAAAAAGGATGGTGTTGCACCACATCCCAGAGACCCTGCGGAGGGGCCCCTGTAACATGCAAGAAGCACGAGAGGTTGTGAAACACCAACGGGCTGATAAGAGACCTTGGCGGTGGCAACAGCCACAATATGCAATACTGTCCCGCCACGAGGAATTTACAACCTTCTTTGCTTGTTTAACAATTAAAAATTTACAGTAGAGCATTCCAGCCCTTTGTATGTCATGCTGGCTTCCAATCTGTGGTGCGGTAATTCACTCCAGGGCGGGGTGTCTAGACTGAGTCTCTGCCCTTTTACCCACACGGTGGGATTAGGAAGTGCAGCTGCTAACAGGTCACACACAGGGAGCGTGTACAGTGGATGAGATCATTCAGTCAACACTTAACACATATCTACTGATTGCCTACTACGTGCTGAGGCCCAGAGGAGAGTAAGACAGGCATGATCCCTGCTTTCATGAAAGCACCAGAGGTCTGAAGATGGCCCTATCATTCCCTGCCCCTTGTTCACAGTGCATCTTGTAATTATTTCACCAGTCTTTTCTGCTGGACTCAGGCTTCTGAAGGCAGTATCTCTGTGTGCCTAGAACAGTGTCTAGATACACATAAGGGCTCAGTAAAGATTTGTTGACTGAATGAGTGAAGAGCAAACCTGTGTTTTCTCATTAGCTAAGGCCAGACTATATTCCAGCAACACAAGATGCCCCACTGTTCCATAAACTTGCAAAGTACTTTCCAACTCCAGATCTCTGCAGACTTCTCCCTTCCACCTGGTATGCCTTCCCTCTGCCAGTCAAAATTCTTTCCCTAAAATTATGAAATAGGTACAGTCACTCTGGAAAACAGTCTGGCAGTTTTTTACAAAACTAGACAAGCAATTACCATATGACCCAGAAACTGTATGCTTGGGCATTTATCCCAGAGAAACAGAAACCTCTATTGACACATGAACTAGTATGTGAATGTTCACAGCAGCTTTATTCATAATAGTTAAAAACTGGAAACAACTCAGATGTCGTTCAACAAGTGACTTGTTGAACAAACTGCAGAACAAACCCACACCACAGAACACTACTGCAATAAAAAGGAACCAGCTGTTGATAGAGGGAACAACTTGGACGGATCGCAAGGGAATCCTGAGTGGAAAAAAGTCAATATTAAAAGGTCACACACTGAATGATTCTATTATATAACATTTGTGAAATGACAAAGTAGAGAAAAAAGAAATGGAGATGGGATTAGTGGTCACCAGGGACTAGCTGTGTGTGTGTGTGTGTGTGTGTGTGTGTGTGTGTGTGTGTGTGTGTGGTTATAAACTGGCCACACAAGGAGTGTGTGTGTGTGTGTGTGTGTGTATGGTTATAAACTGGCCACACAAGGACCTCTGTGATGTTAGAACTGTTAGGTATCTTGACTGTGGTAATGGATATATGAACATACACACATGATAAAATTGAATAAAACTAAATATACACACACAGAGAAGCAAGTTCAAGTAAAACTGGGGAAATCTGAATAAGATGGATTGATTGTACGAATGTCAACATCCTGGTTGTGCTACTGTGCTCTAGTTTCACAAAATGTTACCACTGGGGAGAACTGGGTAAAGGGCACTTGGGATTTCTCTGTATTATTAATATTTCTTACAAGTGCATGTGAACCTACAGTTACCTCAATAAAAGTTTTAGTGAAAAATTACTAAATATTTCAGAGCATGCAGGAAAAGAGAAAATAATTTAACAGTCCTCATACCTGTGACCCAAATTAGCAAATATTAATACTTTCCTTTGTTTCAGATTTTTAAAAATATACACCTAAATAAAAGCTCTATCCTATGGTCTCTTTCCCTCTTCTTCCTCTTTCCAGAAGATACTGTGGTTTTATGAACGGTTGCACTTTCACTATTTGTATAAAAAGATATTATCCTGTGTGCTGTTTACACAGTGCAACGGTGAAAGTATGCACTATAGCGCCAGACAACCTTGTTCTAATGTTGGCTATGTCACTAACTTGGGCAGGTGACTAAAACCATTCTGTGCCTCAGTTTTCTTATCTGTACAATAGAGCTGATAACAGTTCCCACTTCAGAGGGCTGTTGAGAAGATCAAACGGATTAATACAAGCAAAGCATTTAGAACAGTGCTTGGCATGTAGAAAGCTCTCACAAAATTCTGACTCTCACCATCTCCATCATTGTCATCATACTGCATGTAATGTATTACAACTTTTTTCTTTTTGTGAATGAGCTAATCTTTTTTTTTTTTTTTTTTTTTTTTAGTTGGGGGCTAATGACTTTACAATATTGTAGTTGTTTTTGCCATTCATTGACATGAATCAGCCATGGGTTTACATGTGTTCCCCATCTTGAACCCCCCTCCCACCTCCCTCCCCACCCCATCCCTCTGGGTCATCCCATTGCCCCAGCCCTGAGCATTTGTCTCATGCATCGAAACTGGAATGATGTTCTGTTTCACATACGATAATATACATGTTTCAATGCTATTCTCTCAGAACGTCCCACCCTCACCTTCTCCCTCAGAGTCCATAAGACTGTTCCATGCATCTGTGTCTCTTATTCTGTCTCGCATATAGGGTTATCGTTACTATCTTTCAAATTCCATATATATGCGTTAGTATACTGTACTGGTGTTTTTCTTTCTGGCTTACTTCACTCTGTATAATGGGCTCCAGTTTCATCCATCCCAATAGAACTGATTCAAATGTATGCTTTTTAATGGCTGAGTAATATTCCATTGTGTATATGTACCACAGCTTCCTTATCCATTCGTCTGCTGATGGACCACTTTTAAAAAATTTAACTTTCTGTTGTAGAGATTTGGCCATGTTGATGGTGTGGATCATGTTAATGTCTCCTGAAGTTTTCCATCTGCATGAAGAAATCAGTTTCTCTATCTAGTCCCCTTCTGCTGGTCAGTGAGGCCGTTCCAATCTTTCCCCCATGCGCAAAAGCTGCAATGGATGGGCCACTCTTTATTCACACCTGACCAAACACCACAAACACTTCCAAACTTCCGAGACCAGTTGCCACACCCAAGCCTCAGCTCCTGGGAGTGGACTCCGTCCCACTTCTCCTTTGCTGTCCTGCACAATGATGCGCTCAGTAACCACCTTCCCTGTCCACTGACATGAGGCTAGACCCCAAGTACTTCCGTTCACGGTGAAGGCCACACACACGAGTACAAGCCCTGTGCCAAGGAAGCAATGACCAAGTGTTCACCCACAGCCTGGCTCTATCCAACACTGGTCTTGTCAGAGTTTAATTTTGTATGTACATACATGGGACAGGCAGTGTTCTAGTTACGTTCTGTACATTAACTCATCTGAGTCTCTTAAGAGCCCCCATGAGGCAAGTACTGCCGTTATTCTCACTTCACAGATAAGGAAACTGAGACACAGAATGGTTAAGTAGCATGCCCATGGTCACACAGCTAGGAAGTGGCAGAGCAGGGAGTTGAATCCAGGCAGTCTCCTCCAGAGCCTTTGTTTTGAACTATTGTACCTCACTCCCAGCTCCCCCACCCAGTCAATAAGTTCCTCAAAAGGTCAATCTGTGGCTTATTCTGATTCCTAGTCTCAGTGCAGGCCTCAACACATAGTAGGTACAATGAATATACTTAGAATGAATGAATGAGCCAGGAATCTCACAGAAAGACCAAATCAGGTAGTCAGGGGTTAAAGGAAGAAGTGAACAGTAACTGAGTACCTACTATGGGCCAGGCCCTTAAGTGACTTTCAGAGGCCACCTTAAAGGACTTCAAATGAAAAATAAAGTTGTGACTTCCTAGGAGGCTGGAACGTTAGGATAAAACCAGGACCTCTGCCCTCCTTGACCTCCTGTAAAGAATTTGCTGCTGACCCTTGGTGAATTCCAAGTCTGGAATATGTGCCCCCTTTACCTGGATCTGGATCAGCTCACACAGCCGTCTTGGTTGGATCTGAATGCGACACCCTTACTGACAATGCCAAGCAGCGAGAAGCCAAACTGATGCGTTCCTTTGCTCCCAATGAGGATACTGGTGTTTGGAGTGAAAGTGGGGAATGAGGGTCTTGTTTGGAAAGAAAGCTTGACTAGCTCCATCTGTTCACATCCCTGGCTGGTGACCCTAAGTCAGGCCCTGAGCCTGGTAGCTATCCAGCTGAATAAGGCACACTTTCCTACTGTGGGGAGCAGTGAGCCTCTGGGGTGTTTTACCATTACACTGACTCTACTGAGACCCCCCCCCCACCAAGCTGGGGTTTCTTCATGCACAGCACCCACGTGTGTGCCCAACAGACACCAGTGAATGGACATTATGCAGGGTACAGAGGATGCAGGTACATGAATGAGGCAGAGTCTAGCTCTTGGTTGTGGCATGAAGAACTGCCTTTCTCTGCAGCTCTTCATGCCTGGCTCCTTCTCATCCTTCAGGTTTCAGCCCTGTCAATTGCATGTCACCTGTTTATATCCACTCAGGAAGGCTGCAGCCAGGGAGAATGATAAGCCACATGTTCAAATACCTGTTGCCTTCATGCCAAGAGAATGGTTCAGCCTGATGATTCACAGCCTTCCAACAGTCAAAGTGCAATAAATAATAAATGTCTATTGAATTAAACCTCCATCAGGGTATTCACAGATTCAGAACCAGCAGAGATGGAAAGATCCTCAGTGGGGAATCACTTGGTGGGGAAGAAATAACTCTTATTCTCTTCTTCTAGAACACAACTTTCAAGCTGGACACGCTGAAGCCCAAAATACATTTCTCAGTACTTCTTGGGGCTAGGTATGGCTGCACATCTAAGTACTGGCCAATGAATTGGTGTAAGCAAGCTGTAAGGAAGGCTCCTTAGAAAAGTGAGGAGGGGCCCTTCTTCTGCCCCTTTTGTCCCTCCAGCTGCCTGGGGTTTCATCAGTTATCTTGACACATGAGGTGACACTAAGGATAAAAGCTGGTAATGGGACAGCTAAGCAGAGATGGGAGCCTAATTCCTAGACACAAGGGAGCTGCCATGAGTCCTGGGTTGCAGTCCTTTTTTACGTAAGAAAACAATAAACCTTTGTCTTGCTAGTCTGCTGTTATTTGGCGATTTCTCTTACAGGTATCTAATTTAAACCTGGTACACCCAGACCTGTGACCACCGAAACTTTTAGCTGATATACAAGAGGGTTACTGATTGGTAGTGGGAGAGGGGAACTGAACAGCTCCAACTTGGCCCCGCCATGGCACTACAAGCGCTTCTCCACAACTCTAAAATTCAAAGAACAGTTTGAAAACGACTGATCTTAGAACATTTCTGGTGGTGGAGTGGCCAGGACTCTTTGTTTCCAATGCAAGGGGCCCGGGTTCAATACCTAGTCAGGGAACTAGATCGCTCATGCTGCAACTAAAGATCCCACGTATGCATGCACACATGCTCAGTCGTGTCTGACTCTGTGTGACCCCATGGACTGTAGTCCACCAGGTTCCTCTATCCATGGGGATTCTCCAGGCAAGAATACTGGAGTGGGTTGCCACTTCTTTCTCCAGGGGATCTTCCCAGCCCAGGGATTGAACCTGAGTCTCCTGCAGTGCATGTAGATTCTTTACCACTGGGCCTCCAGGGAAGCCCATAAAGATCCTGCATGCTGCAACTAAAACCCAGTGCAGCCAAATAAATGAATATATTTTAAAAACTAAAAACAAACAAAAAAACAAATGTTATCTTACTAATTGTTTAAAAAAGAAAGAAAATGATCTTGCTCAATCCCTTCATTTTATAGATTGAGCACTGTGGCCCGAGAAGGAAAGCAACCTGCAGTTACCCAGTGAGCAGGGAAGCATCTGACTCTTGCCAGTGCTGTTCCCCCAACACCCATACTCCTGCAATGGAAGGACAACTTCCGACAGCAGGAAAGTATACCTAAAAAGTTGGCTTAAAGGCAAAAGCTTAACCAAGCCCTTACATAATTCCTACAACTCAACCACTCAAACAAGACCATGGGGCGGCCATGAACAAGTGTTTCAGTAACAATGTCCGACTGATGCATCCATGTAGCACTGCCCCTTCTCCAACCAGGATTGTGTGTTTTTCGGCTTTTTGGAATTTGCTTTTAGAAGTGGTGTCATTTTCCCCCCTTAGCATTTTAGAAGCAAATCTCCATCCTCTGAGGACAGTTTGCCTTCTGGCAATAGCTCTGGGTTCATTCAGAGCTGAATGGGGAGGACCAAGCAGGTAATTAAATGGAAATCAACAATTTCCTATGCAGGATCAACTATGAGGGGGGTAAGACTCTGCCAGGATTGAGTCTCCTTAGTAGCTCATGAACTAGCTCTGAATGCAAGTCCCAAACAGGAACTAGGAGCTGTTTAAGGCACAGCTCTCTTCTCCACAGTGATGAAGAACGGGTGCTCTGGAGTCAGGTGGCCTGGGTTCAAATCACAGCTCTGCCGCATCAAGCTCAGGCAAGTGATTTCACTTCTCTCTGCCTCAATTTCCTTACCTGTGCAGCAGAGATGACAGTAACACTTGTGTCACAGACTTGTGACTGTATTAAATGAGCTATTACCTTGGAAGACTCAGGTAGAGAAGACTTAGGACAACTGGCACACAGTAGGCACTAAATAAATATTAGTTTTTATTATCTATGAAAGCCTTACACACAGACCCCAGCTGCCCACTCAACAGTTGCATTGCTTTGGGCAAGTTATTTAAATAACCTCACCGATCTCAGTTTCCTCACCAGTCAAATGGAAATTGATCATAATATCCACTTCATGAAATTTCTCAAAGGCTTAAATAAAATAAAGCATGTGAGTAACAGTAAAAGGTAACACGGACTGGCCCTCTACTACATGTCATGTGATTTACACACTAGGAGGCAGATACCATAATGCTCCTTCCATTAAACCAAGGAGGAAGCTAAGGTCAGACAGCTTGACCGGCTCACTCAGGGTTATCTGAGAAAGAAAGGGCTGCATGAGAGCTCAGGGCTGTCTAATGGTAAATCAGTCTTCCTTTGCCTTGCTGGGACTACGCAAGAATTCATATGCCCCTCACGGCTCCTAACCCAGGTCTGACGTCTAAGCCCCTGCTCTTTCTGGCCATGCTATAGCATCGATGGCAACTATACTATGTTAGTGTCATCATTTTATCTAGACTGTAGGCAGCTGAAGGCTGAGACTGGGTCTTCCACATTTTTATGTATCACCTCTGGCCTTTGAGCACTATGTCTCATACGTGACAGACGCTCTATAAATATTTCACAGCCTGTGCCTATGCCCTGCTAACCTATTTTTTTTTAAATAGGGCTTACTGGAACACAATTAATAAAGCACATCCAATTATTATCAGGATGACATCATTTCTCAGTCTGCACCTGAAGCTGTTCTTCTCTAGAAGAGGCTTCCAATTTTCACCTTGTGAAGAGGAAGGTAACAGGGGAGTGATTCTCACGCCTCAAGGAGGAAATTGAGATGCATGTGACTGCACAATATTCTTTTTATGACATCCTTTATCGGCTGATAAACTCTTGCTCAACCTCGTGGCAGGTCAATGTCCCACCGTGTCAGGCGTTGAGATGGGAACAGATCACATAGGATCCCAAGTTCAACAGACAGAATAGCCGCACCTTTGATCTCATACATCAGGGTGCAGGGTGTGGTAGAGGGAAGAGGACCAGGAAAGTGCTGAATGCCCGTGGGCCCCCCACTCCTCCCCTAATCCCAGCAACAATGCCCCCTCCACTTACCTCTGGATCCATTTGTCTTTGTAGGAGGCGCTGAAGGAAATGCCTGCAAAAAGCTCAGACTTGTTGAAACTCACATGAAACTGATCCCAAAATGGGCCAAAGGGGTTTCCTTCCTGGAGAAAGAGAGTGGCCAAATGCTTACTGGGCAGGAAGGAAAGCCAGGTGGGATTGGGGCCAAGGAACTGTGAATGGGGAAACCCTGTACTATCTGACTTGGTCTGAAATACTCTCATAGGATGGGCGAGTAGGAATGTCACTTCATAATTCCTGGGCTGGGGGCTGAGGAGGGCGGCTCGGCCTCCAGGCTGGTTTTCAGCAGGAAATGTTCACCACAATATCTGAAGGAGTCTTTCCTGCTCACATGCCATATCCTCCCAATCCTGCAGCATTGGTGGGGGTCTGGGGAGGGAGCTGAACTTGAATTTGGGACCATGGACTAAGAGCTCCAAGAGACTTTCAAGATCAGCTAATCCATGCTCTTATTTTCAAGATGAAAACCAGGGTCCAGACAAGGTAAGACACTGGCTTAAGCTCACAGAGCAAGTGAGGGCAATATTGGGGATGAAAGCAAGGTTTCTTTTTTCAAATTTCATGGCTTCTCCACCTACCCTCCCCAGACTTTAGCATAAACACTGAAAGACATATTGGGGATTGTCTTACTCCCAAAGTGCCAGAAATTTACAAACTTCTGATAAATATGACAGCCTTGCATTTACCTGCTGAGAGGCAAGAAAGTATACAAATTAGGAGGGTGGAAAATGGAGTCATATTACCACAACTTATTTGCTGTATGATTTTGGGCAAAATATTGAACCTTTCTTTGTTGCACTCAGTGTCCTCTCTATAAAATGAGGATATTAATAGTACTTGCCTCATGAAACAGTTGAAGGACTGAGTGGGATAATATGTGAAATGCTCTTAAAATGGTACCTAGCATGTTATAAGTGCTATGTGAGTACTAGTTATCATTACTGATGTGGTACTTTTCAGTTTACAAGCATTCTTACTCCTGGCCCTCATGATACTTTGTGAGCAAGACACAGCAGAGACTAGTGTCTTTATTTTGTAGGTAGAAATAAAGGCTCAGAGGAAGTAAAGTCCTCTGCCCAAAGTGACACTGCTGACAAATGCCAGAAATGGGGCTCAAATCTCCATCTTTCTATTCCAGGCTCTTCTGGTGCCTCCCCCCACATATTGCTATCCTGCAGTGTCTCAGAGCCTAGAGGAACTGGAACAGGCAGAAAGGGCCCCCCTGACCCACGGGACTCACCTTCATGGGGCATGTCTTCTTATCAGGACTTCGCTGGGCTGCCACCTCAAAGCAGTATGCCACCCGCTTCTCAGGGGGCCAATGGGTGGGTGCCAGCTTCTCCATGAAGTCCTCCAGGCTGATGACTCGATGGTAGGCCTGGAGGGGCTCCAGCTTGAAGTACTTCTGGTAGGACACATGGACCTGCAGGAAAAGTGGGGAAAAGGGGTGGGGTGGGGTGGAGGATCCTCCCTCAGTATCCTAGTGGCTGCTTCAAAGACATCCATTAAAACCATATACTCTAGGACTTCCCTGGTGGTGCAGTGGATAAGAACCCGCCTGCCAATGCAGGGGATATGGGTTCAATCCCTGGCCCAGGAAGATTTTACATGCCACGGAGCAACTAAGCTCTGTGTACCACTACTGAGCCCACACTCGAGAGCCCGTGAGCCTCGATTACTGAAGCCTGCACACTCCAGGGCCCAAAAGCTGCAACTACTGAGCCTATGTGCCACAACTAATGAAGCCCTCACACCCTAGAGCTGCACACCACAGCTACTGAGCCTGTGTCCTGCAATTACTGAAGCCTGTGCACCTAGAGCCCGTGCTCCGCAACAAGAGAAGCCACCGCAACGAGAAGCCCTGTGCACCGCAACTAAGAGTAGCCCCTGCTCGCCACAATGAGAGAAAGCCCACACACAGCAACAAAGACCCAGGGCAACCAAAAATAAATACATTTTCTTTTATTAAAAAAAAAAAAAAAAAAAAAAAAAAACACCGTACACTCTATGACCCAGAGAGCTTAGACTTCATGTCAGTGACAAACTTTTGACAAAGGACACCAAGCTTAGACCAGAGGCTGGGAGAAAACATCTGTAAACTAAAGGACAAATAGTAATGTACCTCATGTTCAAAAATGCCTGCTGATTTGTAAGAAAGAAGACAAATGACACAAAAGAAAACATGGGCAGGAAAGGATAAGAGTGAGCAGCTCACAGCAAAGAGAACCCAAACAACCAATACACTCAAAAGATGTGCAGGCTCACTAGAAGTAGGAAAAAGAAAATGACAATGACAACAAGACATCACTTCTTACCCAAGAGACCAACAAAAGTTTAAAAGCTTAACTCTGGGCTTCTCTGGTGGTCCAATGGTTAAGAGTCCACCTGTCAATGCAAGGGACATGGGTTTGATCCCTGATCCAGGAAGATCCGACATTCTGCGGACCAATAAGCCCGTGTGCCACAACTACTGAGCCGGTGCTCAACAGCCTGGGAGCCGCGACTACTGAGCCCACATGTTGCAAATACTGAAGCTCTCACACCCTAGAGCCATGCTCTGCAACAAGAGAAGCCACTGTGACGAGATGCCCGCGCACCACATCTAAGAGTAGCCCCTACTCCCTGCACGCAGCAATGAAGACACAGTGCAGCCAAAAATACATAAAATAAATAAATCTTTTAAAAAAGCTTAACTCTAATTATTGGAAAAGATAGAGCTGATAGTAGAGATATACATTTTAGAGCCGCTACTTTGGAGTATAACCTCTTATAGCATCTATTAATAATAGAATTTTAAATGCACCCTCTACCTCTAGGTATTTGCCCTAGACAAGTTCTTGCCCTTTGTACCAGGAGAGGCATAAAGGATGCTCAGTGCCATAATGGAAGCAGTACTGGAAAGAACTGGGAAGGAGTTCCACCAAAAGACACTAAGAAAAAAAAAATAAGAAAGAAAAAGAAAAAAAAAGACACTTAAGTCCATGATAGTGGTTGCCTCTGAACGTGGGGGAGGAACTAGGAGTAGCCTTGAACCAAGGTAGACTTTATCCTTTAACAACTTTATCTGTAACCTTTTGTGTCTTTTCTTAACAACAAAAAAAGATGAAGCAAAGACAAGAAAATGTTAATGATTATCATTGCTAATGGTGAGTACATGGATAGTGATTATATTAATCTCTGCATTTTTCAAGACTTAAGAAAATTTCTTGGAACACTATGAAATACAGTTCAGACTTTATCCTATAGGTCAGAGTTTCCAAGCATGTTCTAGTAGTTCAGGTGGGTAAAGGGTTCTGCAATAAAAAGGCTCCAGAAATAAACAGGCCTGAGAAATGCTACATTAAGCAGGTTTCTTTATGACAGGACTTCTCAGGGCCTTTAATACGCTAACATGCATTTTGAATCTCCAAATTTTGGGGGAATGAAGAACTGAGAACATAATTTCTCAAACTGACTTAACCACTGCACCAGTTCTACATAAGCCATTGGTGTTTCAGTGAGCAGGCTTTAAGAACCTTACTTATTAGCAATGAGGTCGCACAAAGGATTTTAAGCAGAAATAATATGAGATCTGCTTTCCTGAAAGATCTCTCTGGTGACAGAAGAGAGAATGTCCTGATGGTAAGATTAGAGGAGGGAGAGAAAGATTAGGAGGCTACTGCGATGGTCCTTTTATTTGTTCAAGTATTCATTCAACATGAGTTGGAGGAGAAGGGGGCAACAGAGGATGAGATGGTCAGATAGCATCACTGACTCAATGGACAGGAGTTTGAGCAAACTCTGGGAGATAGTGAAGGACAGGGAAGCTTGGTGTGCTGCAGTCCACGGGGTTGCAAAGAGTCAGACACAACTTGGCAACAAAACAACAACACTTCATTCAACATGTATTTTTGTTGTTTTGTTTCAACATGTATGTCTGAGCATCTCTCATTAACTCTGAGAGACTGGGAAGCATGGACAGGTTAGAAAATGTAAAGAAAGGGGAAGTGCAGAGTAAAGGGAAGCATTTAGGATGACGTCTAGGTTCCTGGCTTGGTATCCAGGTGAATGGAGGTAAACTAAGGCTGGAAATACAGGCGGGAACACAGGTTTGAGGGGAAAGTGCTGGCTCTATGGGTCATCCAAGCAGACTCAAGGGCTGAGGAGTTTGAAACACTGGGCCTGTGGTCGGAGAGTCGGGGCCATAGATAAATTTGGAAGGTATGTGGAGAATAATGAAAGCTGCAAGAGTCAACAGAAACTTACAGCAAAGCAAATAATGGTAATAAAGCAACTAATATTTATTGAGTGCTGGATTAGCGCCAGGGGCTATACTCGTCATGTTTCATGGACTTGACCATCTCATTGTGAAAGGTAGGAATACAGCCATCCCTAGTTTACTTATGAAGAAACCCAGGCGGACAGAAGCTAGATAACTCATCTGAGGTCACACAGCTAACAAGCGAACAGAAAGAGGAGACACACCAATATTTAAACAGTGGGTGGGGAAAAAGGAGCCCTTGCTGCAGCACAAAGAGGAAAATGCAGAAAGGTCGGGCTAAAGCAGGAACAGGCTGTGTCTTAGAAGCCAGGGGAGTAAGGAAGTTCAAGGAGACAGGCTTGTGGGGCCTGGTGCCACCGGGAGGTCAGATGAGATAAGAGACTGAGAAATGACCCCTGGATTTGGCAATTCTGAGGTCTCTAGTGACCTTCTGTGAGAACAGTCCCATTGGGGAAGGAAAGTCCAACTGGAGTAGGTTGAGTAACCTGTAGAAAGCAAGAAGAGACTCTGAAAGACTCCTAGCTGAGAAGGCAAGGCAAGAGAAGGCAAGTGAACCAGAAGGTGATGAATGGGCCATGTCTGAACTGTAACAGTAAATGCAAAAAGTCAGAGCATCAACTGCGCCCAGTTACTGAGGACTCTCTACGTCATAAGCACTTTACATTGATTGGCTCAGCTGATTCTAAGAGGGAGGGATACCACCATCACTAACTCACTGAGGGGAAGAGCAATAATTATTTCCAGCCTGTTTTAAAGATGAGAAAACTGAGGCACAAGGAAGTCAAATACCCTGACTAGGTTACACAGCTACTAAGTGGCCAACTCAGGCTGTGACCTCAGTATTCTGGCTTTTATCCTCTGTGAAAAATCTCTCTAAAAATGGCATACACAGGAAAAAATAAAAACTATGCAGAGAAAAGGCTGTAAGAAGGAAATATGGGTGTTTTGCACATAACTTTTTGAAGTTTATTCAGAACTTTCAAAGCCAATTCACTAAATATTAACTCAGTTCCCACTACCAGGCCCCTGGAGTTAAAATGTGAACAAAAACAGACATCAGGCCAGTCGAAGTCATAAAGAATATGCAAGAAATTAAGACGATGCTGGACTTCTCATTCTAAGGGATCTGCTGATGAGGTGGGAGGTGGTGCTAGAGTCAGACTCCTCTAGTTTGTGACCTTGGACATGTTATTAACTAACTTGTGCCTCAGTTTCTCCCTCATAACTGATAATAGCACCCATCACCTGTGACCAATGGGTGGGACCAGACAAGGCTGGAAATGGGGTCTGGAGCTTCCAGTCATAGGCTCTGGAGTCACACAGACATGGGCTTGAATTCCAGCTCTGCTTGTGTGAGTGTGTTAAGATATCTAGTCTCTCTAAACCTGTTTCTTAATAGAAATGTGATGCGAGGGAAAAGAACTAATCCTCATGCAGTGCTCAGAAAGCAGGTGCTGAATAATGTTAGCGAGTTAGCCAGGGAGGACAGTTCTGGGTGGTGGATAGGGAAAACTCAGGGGGATGGGAGATAAAGCCTATGGGACGACTTGGAGTCAAGCAGAGGTGAGCATGACTAGGGAAAGGTGGACAAGGGCCAACACAGGCAGGAGGTACTCACATTGGTGAAAGGAGGCTTGTGATGCTGGTACTCAATCCAAGGAGGTACAGCCAGGGTGCGGTTCAACAGCTTTGCAAATGCCAGAGAGCCCAAGAAATGATCAGCCTGGTTCCCAAAGCGCCCTGGATGGTATATTGCAGGTGAAGTGAGGACTGGGGAGTTGAGGGCTTGGGGTATGCAAGGTTCAGAAAGGATGCGGAGCCAGGGATGGGGCGAACCAGGATACCAAGGACAGCCAGGGAGCTGGCAGCATGGGACCAAGTCTGGACTCCTGGGTCTGATGGTCAAGGCCCTTCAGGCTCTGCCTCTTCTGCCTCAGTCATTCCAGGTTCTTGCTGTTTCCCAAACATGCTCTGTACTTCCCATCCCCACCCCCATGTCTTTGCTCTTGCTGTTCCATCAGCCAGGGGTGCCCTTCTATTTCCTCCTCTCTGTACACGAAGGGGTAACTCCAATGCCTCACCCACTGGGATCCTTTCACGACCCCTCTGCCATATTCAGTCCCCATCCTCTGTCTCCCACCTTGGATGAGCTACTTGTGGTTCTTCCACTTTTCCTAGAATGTCCTTTCCCATTTCCTGGCCTTTGGCCCTTTCCTCAGCCTGTGAATGCCTCAGAGGCAAGGGCCCTATCTGATTGCATCTGTCTTCCCCAGCATGGCATCCATTCATTCATTCCACAAAGACTGTTGAGAGGCTACAATGTGTCACTATCTCTGCTACTGCTGGGACACAGGAGTGAGCATGAAAGTCAAGGTCTCTGCCTTCAAGGCATTCACAGTCCAGGTAGGATGACAGTAAAGATAAATATGTTTGGTGATGGAGAAAATTGATGAGATTATTTGGGTTGAGGTCACTGAAGTCCTTTCTCGCAACACTTATAAGCTGTGGCCTGAGGATGGGAAGACGTTGGTCTGGCACAGAGGCAAGAGGAGGGTGTTCCCAGCTGAGGGAATAGCGCAGGCTGCAAGACCGAGCCTGTGTAAGGAACAGAAAGGGATAACTGCACCTGCAACTGGAACATCTGGGGAGAAGGGTGTGGTGGAGATGATGTGCAGAGGGACAGACCATCATGGTCGGGAGACTGGGGGGTTTTAGGAAGGAGTGACTTTAAAATGACACTCCACTACCCCCATTTGAACTGCACCCCTCTGCCAGCTTTTAGATTCTCCCTTACCCTGCTCTATTTTAATTTTCCCATAGCACTTACTCGCCTCTAAGATATTATGCAATTACTTACTCTTTATGCCTACCTTTTATGGTCTGTTTTTATCGACTAAAATGAAGGCTCTACAAGGGCATAGAGCTTTCTGTCTTATCACCACCGTATCCCTAGAGCAGAGAACAGGGCTGGGCACCCAGTAGGTGCCTTATAAACATGTGTTGAATGAATCGCCCGGAGCCAGCGCTGGGTCAGTGACATCAAGTCCTACCCCACTAACTCCATTTACTGGACTCGGGGCTGGCTCAGGCTTTGCGCAAGACACGTCGTAACCTCTCCCGGCCTCGGTTTTCTCATCTGCCAAATGGAAGGCTGGACAGAGAAGCCTCTCAGTGTCCTTGCCACGGGGGCAGAAAGTCGAGGAGCAGGCCCTGCCCGGCGCTGGAGTCCGTTCCCGGACTGTCAAGGAGTCTCTGGGCGCCTCTGAGGAGTGGCTTCTCCTTTCCGGGCCTCAGTTTCCCCACTTGGACAGAAGGCTCGGGAGGCCTTACCCATGCATGGGCAGTAGAGCAGGTAACCGGCCGGATCCCAGGAGCCCACGGGCAGCCCCGGGAGAGGCAGAAGCAGCAGCAGGAGAGACACACGCGGCGGCAAGAGCGACGGTGCCCACGCGGCGGCGCCCATAGCGGCTCCAAAGCCAGAGCGCGCTGCGGCCCGGAGGCTGGGAAGGAAGGAAGAGCGCAAGCGTCCGCCCCGCTCCCGGCGATCCCCGCGTGCCGCCCGCGCGCCGCCCCGGCCGCTCTAGCCGGCAGGCGGGCGGGAACATAGAGATCCCGCGGCACCGCCCCCTCCACGGCCCGAGCGCTGCTCGCGCGGCTCCCACAATGCACCGCACAATGGCCCGACCGCCGCCACTACCGGGGCCTGAGCGGGCCTGGCGGAGCCCGAGCGCGGCCCGGCCCGCAGCGCGGGGCTCGGAGCGCGGTGAGTGCCGGTGATGACCCCGGGGGACGGCAGGGAGCGGGGCGGGAGGCCGTCTCGCTGCGCCCGCGCGCCGGGCACCCGGAGCGGCAGCGCCCCTCATCGTGGGCCCGTCAGCGCGGTCGCCCACACCCCCGACCCGAGGCCACCTCTACGCCAGCCTGGCCCAGATAGGCCCCGGGGTGACCAAAACTCTTCTCGGACCCGATACCTGGGTCTTGGGGACTCGAAGAAACCCTCTGGCCCCCTCCCTGCCGAGACCGGGAGACTCAGCCCTGGAGGTCCTCTACTCCCGACCCCCCCAGGCTCCCTGGAGACCCAGATAACGCGCAGCTGACCTTACCAGGGACCCGGGTCTGGGGGACGCAGATAAGCTGCACCTGCTCCCTCCCCTCAGACACGCCTACCCGGACCCACATAACCCCCTTTACTGTTCCATATAGTCCGCTCTTTCCCCTCTGTTTCATTTCCCAGAACCACATAACCCCCTTTGAGGCTTCCCTCAAATGTTTGGTTCTGGGGAACCCAGATGAGCTCTACCCATAGTTTCCTCCTCGGCGATCCTGCTCCCAACCTCTAGACAGCTTCCACTCGGTACCATTTTGAGACTCTTGAAATTCAGGGAATTCGCCTTTTATCTTAGCCCCTTTAACCCTCCAGCCGGTGTACACCATCCCCAGCCCGTCTCTCTTTCTTTGCGGTGGGTGTGGTGGGGGTCTCTTTGGGATTCAGATAACTCTCCCCTCTCTCCATCCCTCCCATTCCTGAGACCTCCTCCAGTCTTCTCCCTGAATTTCTGTCCCTTGTCTGGCAGCCGTCCACCCGCAGCCCTCCCCGTCCCGGGGCGTTTCACACCCCCTCCTCCCCGCCACGCAGTATGGTGGTCTAGAAACTGCCCAGGAGCCAAGCTGTCCCCTGCAAATCCTGTCCCAGGCTATAGCCCCGTCTCGGTGGGGAAAATGGACCTGCAAGGTGCAAGATAATGGGATATTGGGTGTGGGGAGTTGGTACTTTAACCTACAAGTGTTCCTGTCTCCTGGCTTGTGTGTTTTCCCACCTGTCTGCCTGGGATTCGAAAAGAGCCTAGCCTGGGGTTTCTAACCCAACCCCCCAAGGTGAGGCCGCCGGATTGGGGTGGGAGTCTAATCAGGTTTCCTTTTGGTGAAAATGGGGCTGTTGTGAGTTGCAGCCATTTGCTCAAGACCTCCTTAGGAGTGGGAGTCATGGGGAATCAGACGGAATCGGGAATCAAAAGGACTCCAAAGAGGGTTCACCTACACTGATAGAACTAGCAGCCCGGGAGTAAATCCAACCCCTGTTAATCCTGTTTGATGTCTCTTGGAATGATGCAAGCCATTGAGACTCTCCAGCCTCCCTGTAATTTAATTCTCTCACCACTGGGGAGTGTGTGTGTGTGTGTGTGGCGGGGAGGGGGGGCGGTTGCGAGGCAGTTATACCCATTCCCCCCTTTCTTTCTAGCCCTTCTCCAGCCAGTCAGTATATCTTTCCTTGCCCAGGTCAGGACTTGTTTTTTGTTTTTTTGTTTTTTTTTTAATCTCTATTTATAATTTCCCAGTTGCTATTTTGGGTTCTGCTTAGGGGAAGAGTCTGTCCACCCCAAGGAAAGTTCCTGGGTGTGTTTCCTCCTCGGCAGGTGTTGAATTGAGTTCTTCAGATCCCCAAGTAGCTCTTGGGCAGGAGGGATAAAAGCTATTTTAGGGTAGTCACTGAAGTGGAGCTGTTAATCCTCTGTGGGTCTCTAGTTAAGAACACTTAGAGATTAACCCTTTCCTTGCTGCAGGGGGGCTATTTCTTAACAGTTTGGGGGGAGATTTGGGAGAATTCAACTCTGGCAAAGGTGGGAACATGCAACTCAATACAAAAGCAAAGATAATCGCTGCCTTTTGTTGGGTACTTAGTGCAAGCCAAGCCGAATGCTGAGCCCTTAGCATACCTGACTAAAATAATCCTTAAAACAAGCCTGTGAGGTAAGTATTTTTAGTTTTACAGATGAGGAAACAGGCTAATAATGGAGAAAGAATGCAGTTTCTATAGAGATGATGTAACACCATAAAAACTATAGTTTCATCAGAGGGCAGCAGACATCATGGCACACAGCAGAGGAGAGAGAGATGAGGGAGTAATCTGCCTCCTTTAAAAGCTTCCAAGAGGGCCATAGAGAATTTTTAACTAGGGAGCCTTAATAATAGAAGAGATTCCTAAACTGAAGGAACTCAGGCCCGGGATACGGTGCTGGAGAAAGATAAAGTAAAGGGGGACTGGCTCCGGGGGATGTGCTGAGGGTTAATTGTGGGGGAAAAGAGGAAGGTTGCATTCTGGGGAGGTGTTGGGAAGGGAAGGAAACTCACTCTGAGGACTGAGAAGTCACATTAAGGGAGGAAAAAAACGTACTACTCAGGCCCTGTGCCGAAAAGGAGACACAATTTAGACCTCAGAGATCGCACTGTTTGTATTCACACATATTATGTCAGATGTTTCAAGAGTGTTGTTTCACTGAATCTTCCATTAGAATATTGGTAGGTAAGAACTAATCTCTTTTTTAGAAACTGAGGAAACTGAGGTTCAGAGAAACTAACCTACCCGTGGTTCACAGTCAGTAAGTGGCAGCTCTTCTGATAGCAAGTCCAAGGTTCTTTCCACAATACCTCCCTCTTGAGATCAGGCGCCAGAAGGAATCTTAGGATGAAAATATACCGAGTTATACCAGTAACTGGGAGGGATTGATTGTGTTTGTTTTATGGGAACAGGTTCTGTCAGCTTCTACAGTTGTTAAGGTTAGAGTGTGAGACCAGAAGAACAGCTTTGAAAGAAGCAGGATTTTTTTTCACAGTTTTGTGGAGAAGAAATAGGCCTTCGGATAATGTGGGAGCGGCCCAGGAATCTTCCTGGATGAGAGGAGTTTGCAGACAAAGGACAGAGGGAGAAAAACTAGATTTCCTGAAGGATTCCTAAGGTAACAGTAAAGCCAAAGCCCCAATACGTGCAGATCAGGGCAAGCACATGGCTGCTGCCTTCCTTCTTTGCTTCTATCAG
The DNA here is from genome assembly GCA_024291935.2 of Okapia johnstoni. Classification (NCBI taxonomy): domain Eukaryota; kingdom Metazoa; phylum Chordata; class Mammalia; order Artiodactyla; family Giraffidae; genus Okapia; species Okapia johnstoni. The sequence goes on along the minus strand of CM044324.1, from coordinate 51,036,276 downwards.
TGCAGCCTCGTGAGCTCTTCTTAGCCACCACCAGCCTCTTTCCTAGAAGCCCATTACTCACTCTTTCAGTAGCAGCATACTAAACTGCTCTGTCTTGTTTGTGCTTGTTCAGGAGAACAGATGAGGTGGATGTGTGGGAGGTGGGGGACGTACTGTTCTCTTTCTGAGTTTGTGCGGAATTTCCAGGGCTAGGCTTCCCTCTCACGTCAGCCGAGTGATGCGACTCGCTTGCCTCTGGCTGCCATTCCCGGCTTTCCAGAGGTGGAGGTGCCTGATTTCATGTGTCGGGTGGGGGACTTTGAAGGTGGGGGAAATTCCCTCCAAACTAGATTTTCAAATTTGTGCTCGTTCTCTATCCAATTCCAAGCTGCCTAGTAATCACTGGTATTATAAACAGGTAATCCCACCCTTTGGAAGAAGGGGGGACTTAAACAATAAAAGCCAGACGTCAGAGGCCTTTGAGGTTTATCATGAAGTAGGCAAATATACCATGATTCGAAGGCTCAAGTGGGACTCGTTTTTAGTGTTAGCACATGAGTCATGCAAAATGCAGCTGCCTTTGTGCAGATCTTTCTAGGCACATCTCCACTCGTGATGGGGAAATTGTTTATCATATTACATTGCAGTGTTTCTTCAACAAGAGGAATGGTTCCTGAACAGGACATAGCTCATGTTAATGATGAGCAAAGCTCTCTCGGGCATGAACCCGCTGATCCCATCATCTCGTTCACGGCCAGCCTGTTGGTTGAATGGTCACTGTGAGCAGCAGGTGCTAATGAGCTGAGCAAGCATTCTTTGGCCCACAGCTAGTCTGTGCAGTTGGAGCCCTCCCCAGATTCTCGTGGACAATCCCCACATACCCGCTTTGCTCCCTTCACATGGAAAAGCCTCATGACCAAATTTTGGCATGAGCTCTTCAAAGGAAATTCCCCTGTTGTAGCAAGTTACATTGAGGTTGGTAACCTGTTTGTGTGATGAGCTTGTTAGTGTGAATGTGGGTCTGCTTTTGAGAATTAATGCCCTTTTCTTTTCCTCTGAGTTGATGTCAGGAAAGAAGTTCTGTCACCTATGCTCACCTGCTCCCCCACAACCCAGTAGAAAGACTTCAAGATATTGGCTCCCCACTTTGGAGCTCAGATTAAACCAGAACTTCCTGAGCATGTTAGCCTGTAAGAATCCACTTGCATTCAGTGACTTATGTACTCATCTAAAAGAAAGTTGAAAGTCCTTTTCTAGATGCTAGGTGTATGGAGATGAGAGAGATATGATCTGAGCTCTCAAAGTATCTGAGTTTGGTGGTGGAGTCTGAGTTCTAATGCAAGTATGTTACCTGTTCACAATGGAGACATGCGTGTGTTCTATGAGGGTCTGTAGGAAGGGCCGCTCAACACCTTGGTTATTGGACAGACTTTGCTAAAGAAGTGTGGTTTGGGTCCTGAGACCAAGAGACCCAGAGTAGTGGTGGAGGGCAGGATGGGACCAGTACTGGTTTAGTGGAAATGCTGAGTCTGCTGTTGCCTCTTCAGATGAACCTCTTGATGTTGATGCACTGCTGAGAAACACATCTGGCGCAGAGGCTGACTCTCCAGGGTGTAAATTTCCTAAGTAAAGGCTTCTTTCTCTTCTGATGCCTTTTGGGCATTTTATTGCTCCTTAGCACCTTCAGGAGGAGGAGAATTGTAGAAAGTGAGGAGGAGGTAGGGTGAAGAGGAGGAGGAGGTGCTGCTGTCTAAATTTAGTGGAAAGGATGTAAAAGTGAAGTTAGAAGGGAAAGGGAGTTTAGGGCTTTTACTTCCTCTTATTATCCTGTTTCCTATTAGCCTAGGTGGTACTAGTAATAATAGTTACCATGTAGCACTTACTAGGTGCCCAGCCTTCTGCTGAATGCTTTATATTATCTCATTTAACCCTCAAAAGGTCCTTATGATGTGGGAGATTATTAAGCCCATGTTGTAAATGAGGAAACAGCTCAGGGAAGTAAGTAATTGGCTAAAAGTCACATGGCTTCAAAGTGGAAGGGCTGGGATGGAACTGGGGCTCTGTCTGCCTCCAGAGCCCATGTTTTCATGGTATTGGGCTCCCTAACACCAGGTGTTCTGATGTTTCAGGTGAAGAGATTGTTTTCTGAAGGCTGCGTTGGAGGCTGTGACAGAGCACAGAGCCCTGTGGAGCTGATGGGGAGGCTTTCTCAATAACATGGCCCTTCGCCATTAGCCTTGCCATGACCACATTTTTCACCAGCGTCCCCCCCTGGATTCAAGATGCAAAGCAGGAGGAGGAAGTGGGCTGGAAATTAGTGCCCAGGCCTCGGGGCCGAGAGGTGGAGAGTCAAGTGAAGTGCCAATGTGAAATCTCGGGGACACCCTTCTCAAATGGGGAGAAGCTGAGGCCTCACAGCCTCCCCCATCCAGAGCAGAGACCGTATAACTGCCCTCAGCTGCACTGTGGCAAGGCTTTTGCCTCCAAGTACAAGCTGTATAGGTAGGTGACGCTCCCATACCTCTTCATGCCCTGAGGTTCCCAGGGATAAAGCCAGAGAGACTCCACTGAGTGTGGGGCTTTATCTGTGGCAGAAGAGTAGAGGTTAATTTGTCCCATAAATGTATCCTAAATATCAACCATTTGAGGTCACTCATTGAAAAATCATGGTGGTATATTTTATTCAAACACTAGACTCTGATGGGTACAATATCAGATAGCCATGAACAGACTAGATTGAGTTTTGTTTTGTTTTGTTTTTCAATACAGGCTTACCTCATTTTATTGCACTTCACTTTATTGCACTTCACAGATACTACATTTTTTTTTACAAATTGAAGTTTTGTGTCAATTTTCAGTCAAGAAAGTTGGCCCAGTTTTCCAACTTTCCAACAGTGTTTGCTCACTTCATGTCTCTGTGAAGCATTTTGGTAATTCTCACAATATTTCAAACCCTCCACCATCAAAAAGATTACAGCTTGCTGAAGGCTCAGATGATGACTAGCACTTTTTAGCAATAAGATTTTTTTTTCTTTTTTTTTTTAAATAATTTTTTTAAAAGGTGATATGGACTGTTCTTTTAAAGTCTTGATTGAATTTGTTACAACGTTGCCTCTGCTCTTTTATGGTTTGGTTTTTTGGCTGAGAGGCTCACAGATTTGTAGCTCCCAATCAAACCTGCACCCTCTACATTGGAAGGTGAAGCCCTAACCACTGGACCACCAGGGAAGTCCCCAGTAAAGTATTTTTAATTAAATATATACATTGTTTTTTTAGCCGTAATGCTATTGCACACTTAATAGGCCACAGTATAGTATAAACATAACTTTTATATGCACTAGGAAACCAAAAAATTCATGTGACTCCTATTACTGTAACGTTCACTTTATTGCAATGGGCTGGCACCTGCAATATCTCCAAGATATGCCTGTGCTACTTTCCCTACCTGTGTCAGGCAATGGTGAAAATATTGGCCCCCAATTAGGCATCAGCCTTAGAAGTTTAGAAAGAAAAGGAGACCCTATAGTCCAATCTGTAAATTGTAAAGTGCAGGCTCAGAGTGGTGAAGTTAACTTACCCAAGGTTATATTGCTCACATGATTACTTGTGTCTCTGTAGAGTCCCTGGTGTCCTCTGGGTTAGAAGATTTCCTGAAACTTGTAAGCTCAAGAACCCCTATCTAAAGTGAAATGGAATGTGAAAGCCCTGATGTAAAGCAGATATGACAGAGCAGCTTTGAAGGGAGCAGGGCCTGCTCAGAAGTAATTTTGATTTTATCCTTGCCTTTCCATCAGAGGACCATGAATGTGCCCTTTACAAGTGATGCAGACTGCCTGATGCACAGTCATTCATCCCTTGACTATCATTTATTGATCTCTTGTCACACACCAGGCAGCGTTTAGTCTTAGGAACAGACAGTTCCTATCAGTGAGCCAGACAGATGCAGGGGTGGGGGTGAGGGTGGGGGAGTGCTGACCCTCCTTAAGTTTACTGTCTTAATAGCAGGGACCGACCGCACATGAGTAGATACGTGAACAAGATGACCACAGAAAGCCTGTAGTTCCTTGTCTGGAAAACAGTTGATAGGAAGGAACTAAAACAGGTAACAGGGTTGTATATGACCAGGATGGCCCTCGTGACAGTTCTGTGGTCCTCAGGAATGCCTCGGTTCTGTGTGCTCCTGTGTCTTAGGTGGATATCAGTTGGGGGTGTCCTCGTAGACTTTCCTAGTGGTAGTCTGAGTGTCAGTGGGAGGCTCCAGGAAAGGTCCTGGGCCAGGAGACAGGAGCCTTGACTCCACCCGGAGTCACCGTAGAATTTTAGGCAAATTACTAAACCTCATTGGGCCTTAGTTTTCTCACCTTCAAAATGAGGGAAATAGACTGTGAATCACTCAGCATCTTCCTCTCATATGTTACCATGCCACTTATGTCACAGGAGATTAATAGTAACCTTTATAGTTGTGAGCACTCACAAGAACATGAGGGTAATGGGTATGATTGATACCTTCCAGGTAGAAAGAATCACTGGGTGCTGTGCTAGAGACAGCAGTGGCATATCTAAGTGAATCCAGGTCTTGAGAAGGTCTGGGTTTAAATGCATTGTCTGCCACTTACTGACTGATGGGTGGGGCTGTCCTGTGCGTCAGCTTCTTATGTAGAACACAGGGTTAATGACACAGCTCACATAGGGCTTGTAAACGATGGGACCTCAAAGTTTTGCTGAGTTGATTCTGAATACCATGGAGCTCTGGATTGTAGTTCCTGGATTCAGAGCTGGTTTCCAGCCAGATAGGAGCAGAAGCAGGTAAACCAAGGGGCACTGAGGTCCCATATCACAAACACATCTTTTGAAATGTTTAAATGCTTTACATGGCAAACAGTTTAAATGGTACAAATGGACATGCAGTGAAAAATAAATTGTCACACTTGAAGCCACTGTTCTCCTCAAAGGCAACCATTGGGGTCAGTTCTTTGTGTGTCCCTCTTGAGACATTCGAACATGTATTCCCTTCCTTTTTTATTTTCACAGAGGATTGTGTTACATACACCATACTGAACTTCCTCTTTTGACTTGGCTCGCTGTTTCTTGGGAGATTGTTCCAGATCAGGAAGTTTAGATATATTTCATTTTCCCTTTATTGTGTCATTTAAATTTTTATAAATACACTTTTTGTTGCAAAGGAAATACATTCACGTAATTCAAAATTCAAAAGGTATACAATGAAAATTCTTCATCACACCCAGAAAAGCTGCCCTTTCTTCTCCCCATGGGTAGCCAATGTTAGTTTCTTGTGTATCCTTTCAGAAATATTTTAAGCTCATATGAGCAAACATGCATAAATTTTCTCTCTTTTCCAATGCATGGTACCATTCCATAGGCACTGTTCTGTCTCATAGCTTTTTCCCACTTTATCTAGGAGCTTATTACCTGTTGTATATATAAAGCTGTCATTATTTTTAAAAGTTAAGGTGGGAATTCTCTGTCGGTCCAGTAGTTAGGACTTCATGCTTTCACTGCTGTGGGGCTGGGTTCCATCCCTGGTCAGGGAACTAAGATCCCACAAGCTGCACAGCCAAAAAAAAAAAGTCGAGTCATTTTTATGGACTTAGAATTACTTATTGAGCCAGTTCCCTACTGATGGACATTTAGATTGTTCCTGATATTTTTGCTACTGAAATCAATGCTTCAGAGAATAGCAGCACATGTGGTTTTGCAGATGGTAGAGGATAGAATGCAGTTGGCATGGCATTCGATTCCATCGCATGCCTCTACCACAGTTTTTGTGTCTAGCTGCCTGTGAGTGCGCAACTCCGTTGTCTAACCAGCCCTTATGATCTCCTTTCTTTCTCCTCTGTCCTCCATCCCTGCCTGCAGGCACATGGCCACCCACTCAGCCCAGAAACCCCACCAGTGCATGTACTGCGATAAGATGTTTCACCGCAAGGATCATCTGCGGAACCACCTGCAGACCCATGACCCCAACAAGGAGGCCCTCCACTGTTCTGAGTGTGGTAAGAATTATAATACGAAGCTGGGCTACCGGCGCCACCTGGCCATGCATGCCGCCAGCAGTGGTGACCTCAGCTGCAAGGTGTGCCTGCAGACCTTCGAGAGTACCCAGGCCCTGCTGGAGCACCTGAAGGCCCACTCACGCCGGGTAGCAGGTGGTGCCAAGGAGAAGAAGCACCCTTGTGACCACTGTGACCGGCGGTTCTATACTCGTAAGGATGTACGGCGGCACCTGGTGGTCCACACAGGCCGGAAGGACTTCCTGTGCCAGTACTGTGCCCAGCGATTCGGCCGCAAAGACCACCTGACACGTCATGTCAAGAAGAGCCACTCACAAGAGCTGCTCAAGATCAAGACAGAGCCAGTGGACATGTTAGGCCTACTCAGCTGCAGCTCCACAGTCAACGTGAAGGAGGAGCTGAGCCCCGTGCTGTGCATGGCCTCTCGGGACGTGATGGGGGCCAAGGCCTTCCCTGGCATGTTGCCCATGGGCATGTATGGTGCCCACATCCCTACCATGCCCAGTGCGGGCGTGCCACACTCCCTGGTGCACAACACGCTGCCCATGGGCATGAGCTACCCTCTGGAATCCTCACCTATCTCTTCCCCAGCTCAGCTTCCTCCAAAATACCAGCTTGGATCTACCTCATACTTGCCCGACAAATTGCCCAAAGTGGAGGTGGATAGTTTTCTGGCAGAGCCTCCTGGAAGCCTGTCTCTCTCATCCGCTGAACCCCAGCCCACCTCACCTCAGCCGGCGGCAGCTGCGGCCCTCCTAGATGAAGCACTGCTCACCAAGAGCCCCGCCAACCTCTCTGAGGCTCTCTGCGCTGCTAATGTGGACTTCTCCCACTTACTGGGCTTTCTTCCTCTCAACCTGCCCCCATGTAACCCACCTGGGGCCACAGGAGGCCTGGTCATGGGCTACTCCCAGGCTGAGGCTCAGCCCCTGCTCACCACTTTGCAAGCTCAGCCTCAAGATTCCCCAGGAGCTGGGGGACCGCTGAACTTTGGGCCACTGCACTCCTTGCCACCTGTGTTCACCTCTGGCCTGAGCACCACGACCCTGCCTCGTTTCCACCAGGCATTCCAGTAGCCGCAAGGAGGCCCTTAGCTCAGTCCTGGCTCTGTCACGGAGCCTCAGTACCTATCCCATCTGCATCCCCCATGAAGGCAGCTGAGCTTTCAGAGCTGGGTTCAAAAAGAAACAATTCCAGTATCTGTATGGAGCACTTGGTTTGGGGGCTTAAGCTCCAGGATTAGTTCCAGGAGGAATCTTTTGAGCCCCAACCCCATGAAAAGATGTCATACAATAGGACTTCAGGTATTTTTACTTTTTTTTTTTTTAAATCTGAATCGGGAGCCACACCTAGCCTTCTCCCTCTCCAAAGCATCGGAACCTTCTCTTTGAAGAAGGGAGAGGTCTCTTGAAGACACAGAGGGTTTTACTTCGGATGACCTCGAGAGAAGTAGCCCAAGAAGCCTATCTTCTGGTCCCAGCCTGCAGACCCCACAGCAGTTGGTCAGGCCCTCCTGCAGAGGGTCCATCGCCTGCTTCCAGTCAACAGGCAGGAGGGAAGGCCTCTGCCTGTGGTTCCCCATTACCTCCATCCCTCCTGTCCTGACGCCTCCATTTTCAGTCAGTGTTTTCCAGCCAACGGTACCGTTTACACAGTCGCTTCAGACACATCATTTCACCTCCCTTGCTGAGCTGTTAGCCTTAGAATGATTGCAGTGAACATTGTTTACACACCGTGAATCCATTCCCACCAGTCCATTCCAGTTGGCACCAGCCAGAACCACTTGGTACCTGGTGTTAACTGGAGCCCTGTTTACAAGGCGGAGTCGGGTCCCGACTTCTCTTCATTTGAGGTCACATTTTTCCCCTGTGGGGAAATAAACTGACTTTGGACTGCTTCAGTCTCTGCCATCTTCCATGACTGTGTCTGTTCTTGCCTTCCTTGGCAGAGTCCACAGGAGACAGGCACGAAGATTGGAGCAGTTTTCTCACAGGTCTGCAATTCTGTTTTTCTTCAAGTACATCATGACCCCCTCATCCTCCTTTTGAACTGGAGAGAGGGGAAGAAATGAAAGGCATGCCCACTTCCACTTCCCCCACCCCCCTGTTCCTTAATCCCTACCCTGAATATCATGAGTTGTTATTGGTCTTGGAAGGAGGGATCCAGGTTCTAGGCTGGTGTGGATAGCAGAGGAGAGGGTGTGAGCTCCTTATATGTCTCTCCTACCTGTCCCATTTTCAGGAAGTTGTGGAATTGTTGGAAGAAGAGTTTTCAGAAAGTTAGGACTGGGCAGATAATTAAGTCCTAATCATCATCATATCATGTATGGGGGTTATACATCATGTATGGGATGTATCATGGGAGGTATACATCATTGCCTCCCATACCAAACTTTTTTCTTCTCCACAGTGTTCCTCCTCTCTCTTCCACCTTGCAGTCCCTGTGGACTCAAGGCCACTGTGCATAGGCTTCTCTGCTTTCCATCAAAGAACTTCCACCTTCCTCTTGTGGCCCCTCTCACTTTTGCCCTCAGTACTCAGCAAGTTTTCTTGAACTAAACGATTAATTCTCTTTTGACTTGTGGGGCTCCCTTGCTGCAGACAGCACAGCTCTTGCCCGACTGAACCTCACCCCTGCTTCATCTCAGTTCTGCATGGGCTTCGCTCTTCCCACTCGTGGAAGGGAGGCTGCTCAGGGACCACCAGTATGGGGCCCTCTTGAGACACTTCCACTCTGATTCAGAAACACACTTCTACCTCTTTACTGTTAACTCCTACAAATGGCAGCCAGCAGTTTCTGGGCACTTCTCTCAGCAGGTGCCTCATACTGGCTTCTGGCTTCTTCACTAGGGTTTCAGGACAGACTACAAAGGAACTGCCTCAGCCTCTTCCCAGTTCTCCCCGACCCCTCCTGTCTAGAAATCACTTTGGTTTATCATCAGGAACTGAGCAGGTCCAAGACCCACGCTTCTGCTTCAGCGCAGGCCAGTACTCATTCTTTGAGGTGAAAGCCTTAAAATGTAGCTTCCTGGCCCTTGATTGGAAGCATTGTGGAGTGAATAAACATGTTTTCATTTAGGCAGGCTAGCTTGGGATACCTTTTTTAAAAAAAAAAGACAAAACCAGATATAAAGATGTCTGGCAAGATTGGAATCAGACTAGGTGATTTGCTTCTAAAAATTAGCTTCAGTGAGTCCCAGGGACTAATTAAGGTTTACTTTTAAAAGCGTCCACCTTGGTACGCAGCCACCTTCTGCATGCTATGCATGTTATTGGGACTCGTATATAGGAAGTGGTATGTGAGGACCCAGTTGGGACTCAGTGCCGCCATTGTCCTTGTCGTCTCTGACCGTCATCACTAGACCCAGCAACCCTCACCCCTCCTTGCTACCTTTTCTGCACCTTTTGTTTACAGAGGTAAAGGGGCCTCTGGCTATGAAATGTAAAGTCTCGGACTGTTAGAGGAGTCCCTTCTCTGCCTGCTCTTTCCTGTCCCTTTGAATTCTCTCCCCCATTAGTGATGCTGGTAAACTCATAGGACAGGCAAAGCAACTTCAAAACCTTGTAACTTGGGACCTTGCCCCTCCTCTCCTCTTCTTCCTTCCAGTCCTGTTCCTCCTGTTCTTCCTTCAATGCCCCCCCCCACACACACAAAGAATTTTCCTATCACTGTGAACTTTGCTGGTGCAGAGGAACATCTGCCTTCACCTTTTTTTTTTTTTTTTTTTTTTTTTGGACTGTAGATACCCAGCAATTTCTTAAACCTCCCTTTCCAAAATTAAAAAAAAAAGTCCTTATTGACCTGTTGTTCAAAGGATAAGAATAGCTTTATCCTACTCAGTACCAAACCGACTTCAGTACCCTTACTGAGGCCATGAGAGCCTAGGGGTTTCTGCCCAGGACAGGAGCCATGGCATGTTGGCAGAGACCAAACAGGGACCAGGAAAAGGGGTGAAGTCCCCTTTGCCACCGCCTCCAACCTCTGTCAGCGATGAGCTGCCCTGAACGATGGCAGGCACCTCCCACTCTGCACAGAAGCTAGTCAGGGTTGAGTGCAGTCCTAGGGGGCCAGGGGGTACCATGCCAGCTGGGTCAGCTCAGAGGATCTGCACATCTTGGGAGAGGAACAATGAGTTTTTTCCCCATAACCTTTTACAAATGGCATTTTGTTCATGGAAATCCGGGAAGCAGGTGTGATTCCCTTTTTGCTCATAGATATTGTCTTAAGTTGAACTTCTACTGCCCTGAACTTTCCCCTAGTAGCCCTTTAAGTCCCTACGCCTCCCTTTTGGTAGCTGTTTTCTCCAGCCCCCCTCCATCTCCCCTCTTATCTAGGAGCTATTTTTAAGCACGACTTTTTTAACAGTTTATATTGTACAGGATCAATATTTTGCTTTTTAACAAGGATATTTATGTAATAAGAAACTTTGCCTTAGGCAGGTGTTGGCCAGAAAAGTCCAGATTCCTCTGGGACCCCACCCTGGCCTCTCCTGGAGCTCTGAACCTGCTGTGGAAGGAACTGGCTGTGACCTTACCACTGGAAAGTAGGGTCTGTGGTGAGGGAAAGGGGTGTACTGGTTCTGACAGGAGGAGGATCCACCATGGTAATCAAGTGCCTCTGTGGAGGGGTTTGAAAAGAAATGTTCTAGTTCAATTTCTTCAGATGTTCGCCTACTTCCTTAGCAGATTCTCCCCATAATGCACCTCTCTAACTCTGACCATTTGGCACTGGAACTCCTGAAACACCACTTCTCATACACCCCCCTCCCTCTCTCCCAGTGGTCAAGGCTTTGGAGCCACTCTTTCATAATACCAGATTATTTAAAGAGAGAAAAATACAAGACAAAACCTTCTAGCACTTTGTAAACACAGTGAATAACCTCTTGAGTATTTTTGGCTTTATATAAAACAAGGTTTTTAATTGTAAAATATAAGTGCCATTAGAAAATGCACAGGGCCTATCTTTGTTAAAGTAGATTTTTCAATGTTTTACAGAAATTACATTTTCAAAAAAAAAGTTTTTATAATGAAGTTGTTTATTAAAAACTTCTGAATGATGTGTTTGGAAGTTGTGAACCTGTTTCATTGGGAAGGGATTGGAGAGAACCTGAGGAAGAACTGGAGTCGAGACATCTTAAGCATCCAAGGGGATGGTGGGTATAATAGAGCAGACAGTAAGAACCCTTCACATTAGCACCTACGAACTCTGTGCTTTGAAATGAAAGATCTTTGAGGTAAGTGGCGTCATGCCATCACTTAATAATCTTGGATGCAAGAATCAGAAAAAAGTCAAATGGACTCAATGAAATTTCATATTGCAAATGCCAGATGGAATGCAGTCCTGACGTTAGTATTCGTTCAGCAACTCAGACATGGTAGGCCTTAGCATTCCTGTTTCTGCCATATTTGTGCAGTTGTGACCATCCTTAGGCCCTTGCATGTGGCTTGTCCCTTTATCGAAGCATGCTGCCGCGATTCCAGTCATTCTCACACAGTGCTGACCAGGAACGGAAAGGGACCCTTTCCAGGCTCTCTAAGGAGAGAGGAGTCCTTTTATTCACAGAAGCCCTGTAAGCATCTGTCTCATTGGCCTTGATGGTGTTCTGTGCCATCCCCAAGCCAGTCACTGTAGACCAGTGGTGACAAGACTGAGCCAAGGGGAGGAGTGTTTTCTCAAAGGAACTTTGGGGGTACTGTTAGAATGAGCAATGGATGCTGGTTGTCCAAAAAAAAACGTCATCCATGGCTCAAGGTGCATAGCTGGTCAGTGACAGAGCTAGGACCTGACCTTGCCCACACTTGTGCCTACACATGTGGTTCAGACAGATTCTTGAAAGGAGTCATGGCTTCACCTGCTGTTGGTTGGCCAGTCCATCGAAGGCGGTCATCATTGTTCTGAGCCCCATCCCTTGTACTGAGTGAGATCCTCCCATCCGGGGCTCAGACTGAGCTTGCTTTTCTGTGGTCTGGAGCCAGTGTCCATAGTGAAGCAATGCAAATCACTCCAGAGTCCAGCCCAAGACTTTACGGGGACATTCCATGTTAATGTGTGTTAACAGGTGTTTTATGTACACAGGCAGTGGGCTGGCCCTTCATCTCTTCAGCCTGTGACTTGAGTAACTCCATCCCAATGGGTCAGACCTCTGCTAGGGCCCCAAAGACATCCACTTTGCCCTCCAGGAGCTGCATTCCTGGGAGTGGGTCTGGCGGCTCAAAGCCATCTTTTCCATTGGATAGGAAGAAGATGAAGGCTTTCTGGAGGATGTGGCAAGGACTTCCAGGTGAGGGGGTGGAGTATTAGGTGTACTGACCACCATGGGGCACAAGTTGGGGAGCTGAGAGAACAGGACTGCAGGCATGTGCAGGTTTAGGGTTGCAGGCGCTGGTCTACCCAGGCTCTTACTATCCAGGCACAGGCCCTGCACTTCAGACTAGAGTTCACATTTGTAAAATGGAACAGAACAAGGGGTAGCCCCCAGGCCTAGGAGGAGGTAAAGCAATGTTCAGCCCACCAGCCCTTGAGGATCCAGCTCTTGGAGGGCAACCAGGCAGAGACCCACTTGCTCCCTGGTTGGCTGCATCTGAGAACTTCCCTTGTCCCTTATTCTTCCACTTCAACCTTGTTTCTTCCTTTTTCCACAAATATTTTGAGCACCTCCGTGTGCCCGACAACTACTATACAGGTTTCAGTCTGGTCAGACCGAAGGATGCCTCTTGAGTCCTTTGCATTTGCCTGAGTAATTTATCATCTGCAAAGCTACCCCAAGGCCACAGTAGAGTGTGGGCACCAAGCAACTCCCACCTGTTCACCACAGGTGGGAAAATTACTGCTTGGCATGGTGGCTCTGATGGAAGGTTCTATCTGGGTCCCTGTTCAGAGCTGTTCTGTGCTTGCTACACCCCTGCACATCACCCCCTTTCCACCCCTGACTCCTAGTTCTTCTGTCTGGGTGCCTGCAGTCGCAGCCCCCTGCCCCTCCACCGGGTCCCTCGCCCCTCATTAGCTAGGGAACCCTTGTGAATCACATCCGAAAAGGGTTGGGGGCGCAAGGGGGCGGGGCGAGCCCCGTAGGAGAAGACCGCGCCTCTCTGCCTCCCGCAAGCGGTCCGCTGGGGTTGCCGCCAGCCGCCCAGCCGTCTCTCGCGCGGAATCCGCTGCGTCGCCCCAAGCCCTAAGCCCCTCCAGGCTCGAGGCTTCTGCAGGTTATGGCGGACGAGGGTTCGGGAGGCCTGGAAACCGCCGCGCGCCGGGTCCCCGCGTCTGGGGCCCGAGAGGCTGGGGAACGCGGGCACCCAAGACCCCATAGCCCGCCCTGGGGCCGCCCCGCTTGTCCGGGAGCGCCAGCAGGAGGCCTCCGCGGCCACTGACCTGAGCTCGGAAAACCGGCCTTGTCGGGGACGGCGCCCCAGCAATCTGTCGCACAGAAGGGTGGGGGGTTCGAGCTGGAGCCGGCGGGAAGGCCGAGGAAGTGACGACTGAGAAGGGCGCCATCTTCATGGAGGAGGCGGAGGTGGGGGGCGCGTGGGGAAGCAGGCGGTGGGAGAGGCGGTGAAGGTGGCGGAGAAGCTGGTGGGGGAGGAGAAGCTAGAAGTGGGAGCGGAGGCGCAGGAAGGCCTGGGGCCCCTGAAATTGGTGGCGGGTGAACCCGCTGGAAGCCGTCAAGTGGGAGCAGGAGGCCGTGAGTGCCCAGGCAGACAGGGCCTACCTACGACTGGAGCGCAGCTCTGGGAGCCCGCGCCAATTGCACCTGGTCCCAAGGAGCTACAACATCCAGAATATTTCTGGCTTCTGGGTCACTGCCTTCCTGAGAGGCTAGAGGCCACGATTACAAAGGACATAAGGAAACTTGGGTTGGTAAATGTGTTCACTGTCTTGATTGTAGTAATGGCTTCATGGTGTGTATATTTGTCAAAACATGGGACTTCCCTGATGACCCAGTGGTTAAGACTCTGTGCTTCCACTGCAAGGGGTTGCAATTTTGATCACTAGTTGGGGAAATACGATCCCACATGCCACACAGCATGACCAAATATATATATATATTTGTGTGTGTGCAAACGTATCAAGTTGTGTAGTTTCTGTTAATTATGATTAAAAATATAAACATAAATAAACACAGTTTTAAAAAGGCAGCTATAGAAGTGGTTGGAAGAACGGGTTTTGGAGGCTGGCTTCTTCAATTGAGTACTACTACAGCTTTCACCTGCCATGGGATGGCCCAGCAGTCAACCTTAACTACTGGAGCTTGTAACTTCCTCTGTAAAAGGAGGCTAATAACAGAACATGCCTCAGAGGATCATATTCAAGATTAAATGAGCTAACACATGGAAAGTGTCCGCAGTGTCTGGAACACAGGAAGTATCCCATGAATGGCAACCAGCACCTTTTTCACTGGTTTGGCATTAAGACTGGGTGGACCTAACAGGCAACTATTGTTTTTGTTTGCCGTGCATCCCTTACTGTGGTGAATCGTTGTTTCCTTATCACCCATTCCATGTGACTTTGGTGGGCAGAAATTCACAGTATCCAATATCCTTGGAGTATGCAGCCTGTTAATAGTACTCAGTCCCCCTAGATGTAGTGATTGGTCCAAGATGTACAAACAATAATCCCAGCTGGGCCCCTTAAAGACTTTTCCTGGGATTTCTCTATGTTGAATATACTAACATAATGGGAAGTCTTTTTCTTCTGGGTTTTGTTAACTGGCTAATGTAGGCCTTGGGCTTCCCTGGTGGCTCAGGTGGTCAAGAATCTGCCTGCAATGCAGGAGACCTGGGTTTGATCCCTGGGTTGAGAAGATCCCCTGGAGGAGCGCATGGCAACCCAGTCCAGTATTCCTGCCTGGAGAATCCCCATGGACAGAGGAGCCTGGTGGGCTATGATCCATAGGGCCACAAAGAGTTAGACACGACTGAGTGACTAAACACAGCACAATGTAGGCCTAGATTGATCTATGCCATGCTCTCCCAGCCTCCTGCAGAGGAAGGAAGACTGTTGACAATGGGATAAAATGTTACAGAGAAAAGCAGAGTGGAGACAGGGAGAATCTTAAGGCTATCTTTTGTGCCCCTGGATCTATCCAGACCTGAAGCCAAACCACTCTTTTCCTTGATGACTTATGAGCTAATCAGTCCTTGGGGCTTTGGGCAGTGTGACCTGTTTCTACTGCCTGACACTGAAGGAGTCTTACGTGACAGGTGAAGTGAGTGAGCAGCAAACTATTCGAGCTGGGAATCCTTTAAAAACCAGGTCTCACTGCAACCAAAGCTCACACTTCCTTGCCATTTCCTACCTGGGGGGCCAGAGGGGCATGCTGAGTGATTCAGTATGGAGGGGCTGGGCAGGTGGGAGAGGCTTTGAACGTGCACCAGGCAGGGCAGCAGAAAGCCTGATGTGAGACTTGAGCTTTAAGGGAAACCACTCAGCTCAACCCAGTGGGAGAAATCTGTGTCACCTCAGACCTGTAACCCTTGCGAGAGAGTCAAGAGACATGACAACAGGACAATGACATATTTATTTACAATTGGACCAAAAAAAGGCATACAGGCATCTTGTAATTAAAAAAAAAAAGGTGATGATTAAAAAAGTCAGAAAAATTGATGTCTGAACTGTTTATGAGGAGTCTGTTTACCACTCCCCCCCAAAAGAGAATCTCTTAGGGAAAAAAATTCAAGATGTGAATGAACAAGACTCCATTATCATACTCTACTGCTTGGGTTCCCTTTCCTCCAACCTGATTCTTGGTGGACGCCGCTTGGTACTGCAGAGTCACCGTGAGGCAAGGTTGAGAAGATCACTGGTTTGACTGGTGGAGCTGGTGAGGGCTGCTGGGAGAATCTGGGGGGTGGGGGTGAGGGGGGTATGTTCCTAGTTTAGCCAGCATCCTGAGCTTTGACTTGTGGTGGGGGTCCTAATGGGGCTGGAGCAAGGGTGAGTGGCTGTTACTTAAACCCTAACCCTAGGGTGGGTTTGGTCTCTTGCAACTTGAGAGCAAAGGTCTGTGACAGGCATGGGGGAGGGCAGGGGTTAGGAAGAGGGGGTTCTGATGAAGAAGCCAGGCATCCGTGTCAGCTCCTCTTTCTAACTTAGGAGGCTCCTTGCTTGTTCCTGGGACTTGGGGAAGGAATGACACAACTTACTTTCCACCTTCCTTCTTGCAAGTAGTGTTCTGGGTGTTCTCCAAAGGAGGCAAGAGCTCAGACAGGAAGTGGAGGGGTGGGGTCTGGCTACAAGAGCTGTGTGTGGGCACTGAGGCTGGGGGATGTCAGGGAGAGAATGCCTCTTCCAAGCCACCTAAAGAGGAGATCTGAAGTCTCCAAGGCCTTGTGCTGCCCTGGAAGCGGGGGAGGAGAGGGCCTCCCACCAGCACACACTGCAAAGAGCAGCACACCCTCCCCCAAACCCAGGAAGGGGCTGAGGAGCAATCTGAGCGGTGAGGACCCTCATCCAGACAGACACGTGAATGCTTGGTTTGGTTCTGGAAATACTTGGCCCCAGATCCAGGGTTTCTTGGCACAAAAGACAGTTCATTGCAAGTCTCTCCTCTGGTCCAGCAAACTCCCGCTGCTATGAGCAGGGGCGATTCCTGCTGTCCTGGGGCACTTGGCGCCCAGTACTTCTGGGGGATTTCCTTGGCTCAACCAAGATCTGAGCTTGCTCCCAGTGACAAGATGACGAGAGGCCTGGTGGGGAGCCCTGCTTTGAGCAGCCCTGGGAGGAGGCTAGGGAGGAGGAAATAGGGAGTGGAAGGGGTTGGAAGAGGCTGGTTGGCACTGAGGATGCGAGTCCGGGCTGAGCTGTGCTTTGTCGCAGCATCAATGGCGAGGACGGGCAGTGAGAGGCTCAGAAACCTCCCTGAAGCCCCGGCGTTTCCTCTTCCAGTTAGTGGTGGGGTAGCCAACAGCCCTGAGGAACTGAGGTGGAGACAGTGACCAGAACCCAGTGTCTCAGTGGATTTATCCATCCTGGGTCCATTTGTTAAAAAAAACTAAGGGAAAAAAACCCCAAACCAAAAATATACCTGAATAAACAGGTCCGAGAGTTCCTGCTGGAGGGAACTTCCTTAGCACTGAAGAAAAACAACCCACAAAAAACTCATCCCCCATAGAACTGCAATAAGATGATGAAGAAAAATGCAAGATTTATCTACAGGCCTTCCCGCCCCCCACGCAGCCCCGGGATCCAGGAACACTGTGCCAGGAGTTACATTCCAAACGAGCAGGAGTTGTTTTATTTTACGTGCCTGCAGTTCCCTGTGCGGGGCGGCTTCCTGTCCGTGGATGGAGTGGGCCAGACCATGGTCCACCTCCATCAGTCTATCTTCACAGCAGCGTAGATCTTGCGGACAAACATGTAGGCTGCATAGAAGCCGATGGTGCCCGTGAGGAGCCAGAAGGACAGGACCATGAGGGCCGTGTAGCCAAAGTAGAGGAGAGAGGGAATGAACTCAACGATGTCCAGCTGGGGTGCGAACGGGGAGAGAAGGGGGACACTCTCAGTGCCAGCCTGCTGTGGCCACCCAGGTGTCCCCCGACCTTCGCAGGGACCTCGTGGGCAGGCAGAGAGGGGCAAGTGGGGCGCACAGCCAGGGTGAACCTTCATCAGCACCAGGGTCCGTGCTCCGCCTTGGATGCTCACAACCACTATGGTGGGTTATTAACCCATTTTACAGAGGAGCTGGGATTTGAACCTGGAGTCAGAGGGCTAGCAGCCCAAGGCCCAAATCCACGGACCAGGCCATTCCTTGTCGGGGTAGGAGTCTTCCTGGGGAAGGGCCTGGGAGCTCACTGGGAGATGGGGCTGACCTTAGGGCCCACTGCCAGAATGACGAAGGCAGGAAAGGCCACAGCTGTCACTTCCCCACCCTCCATGTCCCCAGAACAGTGCAGTGAGACTCGCGGATGGCTGGAGCACAGAAGTCGGAGGAGGAGAGAGGAGTTCACAGCTCCTGACTTTAGGACCAGAGAGTCACCGTGAGCCTGTCTCAGCCTACGGTGCTCTCCACCTGAATGCGCTCTGTCACTTTTATTACCATCTCACGGGGAGTCATAGGGAGTTGATCCTGGAGCATCTGAACTCCTTAGCAGAGTTCTCAGACCTGGGCAGGGGTGCCAGGGAATCTATCGTGTGGTGGGCTTTGCTGGGCCAAGTGGAGCTAATCTGGGACCTTGGTATCAAGACCTGCCTGCCCACTAGGGCCTGAGTGGGGCCTGTTCCAGGGCTCTTGGGCAGACACATGATCACAAAATGCCAGGAGTCCACAAGAAAACAGTAAGGGTCACTGTTTGAGACCATCTCCCTGAAGTCAAATAGCCTCAAATTGGGGGATGAAGGCCATGTTTTCCAGCTCAACCACCCATCTCTTTTTTTATGAGCTTTCTTGTGGCTGAAGGTGGGGTAAAGGTGATGGGGAGAAGAGTAGTGGTAAATCCAGTGGTAAAACCAGAAAAGGAATGAGGCAAAAAGGCGGTGCTGGCAAGTTCCTTAGAGTTCAGAAGGCCAAGGCCATCATGTTTCAGACAAGGCTCTCGGGCTGGCTTTAGAGCAGAGGAGAAAGCCTCGGGCAGAGGCAGGAAGGGCAGGAGGCTGAGATGTGACCACTGTGTAGGCGGCTATGGAAGCAGGCTTCGCTTGCCCAACACTGGCTCTTGTCTTCCTTTTTTCTGGGGTCTTAGGTACCCATTCCCTACTCTGTGGTCCTGCTGGGGCTGTCAGTCCAGTACAAAGCCTAAGCCAGTCAATCAGAGTACACCGTCCTACTGGACATGAGGAACAGTGAGGGGTGACGTATAGCCTGGGCCAATGAGCATCTTCCCTGGGACTGATAACATGAGGACAGAGGAAACACGTTCTTTTATCTCTAGGGCTGCAAAGCTGAGAAGAGACTCTACGGCTGCTACTGGCCATCCTTCTACTTTGTGAAAAGATCCTACCTGCAGACTGAAGCCAAGAAAACACACACAGAGCTGAGGTATAAACACAGAGCCCTGATACCATTTAAGCTGCTGGATCTAACCAAGCCTGAAGCTGCACTTCAACTTCTTATTAAATTTACATAAGCCAAAACATTCTCTTTTTTTGCTTAAGCCAGCTGAACTGGGTTTTGGTCACTTCCCATTCTGATAAATAGGGGCTGCAGAGAAGGGAAATTATATTTGTTTTGCAGGATTCCAGGTATAAGATTGGTCTGAAGATGGAATTTACAGCGAGGTAAATTTCAGTGTGAATCAAGGAGCCGTCTAAATGATAGGAGCTATCTAAAGAGAATGGGAGCATCAGGAGGGAACGCCCTCGGTCACTGATGTGCTAGAGCAGGGGTCAGCAAGCTGCTGCTTAAAGGGAGAGATTATATTGGGTTGGCCAAAAAGTTCATTCGTATTTTTCTAGCTGCTAGTACAGAAAAACGATCAAACTTTTTGGCCAAGCCAACAGCTGAGGCCATGTGGTCTCTGTCAAAACTACAATACTCTGCTGCTATAGTGTAACAACAGCCTGGACAACATGTAAATGAACAACCACCGATAAAACTGTTTACAGCAACAGGCCTGCTAGCCCATAGGCCACCACTGACTGACTCCTCAGCGAGGCGATCCCTTATTGGGATCATTGGAGAAGGGGCCAGTCAGGGAACCGGGAGCAGGGGTGGAACTCTGCACTCAAATATCTGGACAGTCCTTTCCAACCTGATGTTTTTGGGAAAGGGAATTCCAAGCTTCACTCCATTAGCCTATGGCTCTAGTTTAGTTTGGGAATACAGCTTGGTTATAAGCAGAGAACTTCTTGCTTTGGAAATCCAAACTACAGTGGGTAAGATCACCTTCTGTGTAAGTCCCGGAGGTGACATGGGGTCCACCAAAGCAACCCCAGACGCCCCTCAGTGGCCCATCTGATTTCTGTGTTATGCACACATCTACCAAACCTGGGGTGGGGATCTGTTTGGACTCTGAAGCCACCCTTTGGGGACAGTGAGCTCTGTGAGTACAGCTGAGTTCCTCAATCTGAGTGCTAAAGGCTACTTTAGCAGCTTCTGTTCTTATCTCTCTAACTCCTCTCATTTACATGTCTTCTTTCATGTTACTGTTTTTTTGCCCCTGTCTTTCTTTCTCTCTGTCTTCTTGAGGTGAACACTGTGTTACCTTACTTCCTCTTAAAAGCACTGTAAGGTGATGCAGTTCCTTTTAGCTCTGCTTTGGTTGTCATCTCACAGGTTCTCCATACAACATTCTCATTGTTGTTTATCCTGAAGGCTTTGTCACCCAAACACATTCTCTTTCCAAAAAGATTCTGTTCTAAGAGCAGGAACAGTTCTAGAATGACCTTGGTCCTCCCCATTCTTGGTAGAAAAGTAAGATTTAGACACTAGAGGTTTTTCCCCAGCACCCCCTCCCTACAGTCCTGCCCTGAAAGGGCAAGGGGGCTCCCTCATGCAGGGTGGTACCTTGTTAACAAAGTAAAAAATGGCATAGACCAGGACGTAGAATGCAGATCCCCCGGAGACTAGGAAATTCCTCCACCACCAGCGGTAATCCTGAGGAGGAAGCAGAGAAGGGTCATTGCTGTCTCCAGGCAGAATCTCTTCCCCAAGTTTCACAGTTGCCTGAGGAGCTTAAAGACCCTGTGTAAGGATGGTAATATTTGGGGTCACGTGAAGGTTTTATGCCTTGACTGTGATGGTGGTTACGTGACTGCATGCATTTCTAAAAACTTACACAACTATAGACTAAACCGGGTGAATATTACTGTTAATAAATTACATCTCAATTTAAAAAATCAACAACGAAAGAACAGTATTAACAACATTAGCATTTCGTGAGCAAACGTTCACCACATGCCACGTCCTGTTCTAGGTGCTTGTTGTGAATCAGCTCAAAGTTCGTGGAACAGCCCTCTGAGTTAGGTCCGGAAGGCACAAAGAGGTTAAATGACTGCCCAAGAGCTACTGGAGGAGCCAGGGTTTCAGCCCAGGCTGTCTGTCCCAGAGCCCTGGCTTTGCTCGCTCTGCCAAGAGCTAGTCCCCAGATAGAGGACAGGTTACCCAAACAGTGCCAGCTGTTGAAGAAATCCCTACTGGAGTGGCCTCAGTACTCACAAGGACTCACAAGTACTGTCATGAGGTCGTGGTGACCTCCCCCCACAACAAGTCTACAGCTGAACAAATGGAAGCTCGGCAAGGGGAAGTGATGCACTTGCCCAAGGCCTCAGAAGACACGGGACCACGTGGGAAACCCAGTTTCCCTGACCCATTCGATGCTGGCCCCAGCTCCCCCTGCCCCCAAGTGCTGGCCACATTCCCCTCACCTCTGCACACAGCTGGAAGTACACCATGACGATGCTGATCTGTGAACAGGACACCACCAGGATTATGAAGACGAGGAACAGGAAGCCGAAAAGGTAATAGAACTGATTCTCCCAGATTGCCTGCGGATACACCAGAGCCGGCCTTCAGTGAGCCCACCCCCTGCCCCTGCAGTTCCTGCTCGTGCTTGGAAACTCCATCCCTCCGTTGGGACTGGCAGGAACGGAGAACCGTCATGACACCACTGGGGCCTGTGGCCCTGGCTTGTGCCTGGCCTGGTCTCTCCTCTCTGGAGCAGAGGGTGAGCCAGACTGTCCCTAGGGAGGGGCTGGGGCATGGCTGATCCTGCGATGGGTGGGCCCTAGCCTGAACTCAACAGCTTGTAGAAAATAACAAATCCCACTCCAATCAAAATTACACAGCAGCCACCACTACCTGGGGTGGCTCACCATGTGCCAGGCACAGTGCTACATGCTTTACGCACACAACTCCACATGTCAGCCTGTGAATGGGTGGCCTTTTACAGTGAAGGAGTCAAGGCTCAGAGAGGTCAGTGACTGGCCCTGGGTCAAAAAAACAGAATAGAGGTGGCCCCCCTGGGCAGGCAGCCAACCCATCCCAGCAAGGCTGGGTGGGCAAGGGGGTATCAGCTGGGCGAGCTGGGCCACTGCAGAGGTGTGGTTGCTTGTCCAGCACTGATTTACGGCAAAGCCTTCTCTCTGTGCTGGACACCGAGCTGGGTCAGCTGGCCTTAGATGGCTCTGAAGAACCCTTCTGCCAGCTTTCATCTGGGCAGGCCTGAGAGAGGAGCAATCATTAAAATAGCAGCCATGAGTTAAGAAGCATTTCCCAAAATGTCAAGCACTGTGCCTTTTACAGACATTATCATGTTCCAGCCTCATGATGATCCTGAGAATTAAGCAGTTTCCACACTTTCCTAGCAGTCTTGAGTAACAGACAGGTAAAGACATGTGCGGACCCAGAAATCAAAGCAGATGCAACAATGTTATTAATAAAGGTGGTGACTAATGGCAATATTGCTAACACAGCCAAAGCAGCTTCTAGAAATTCACCGAGCCCCTCCCACACCAGACCCTGTACACATGGCACATCTCACTTCACCTTCCAAGCTGTCATGAGATGCAGGACTGTTACTGTATTTTAGGGTGAAGAATGGGGGCTAAGAGAGGTTAAAATTTCTGTCTGAAATTTCATAGGCAGTAAGTGGCAGAGTACCTGAGCAGAGGGGTGGGGACAAGGCTGGCGCGGGTGAAAGTGAGGGGTGGGAGCAGGTAGCAGTACTCACACTGAAGATGAAGAAAAGCTCGATGAACATGGCACCAAAGGGCAGGATCCCAGCCATGAGAATACTGCAGAGAACAGGAGGGTTAACACTGCTGGGAGACCTGGGCCACTGGAAGCTTCAGGCTCCCTCCTGAGCCAGTGAGAATGAGAGTGCTAACACAGTGGGGTAGGTCTAGTGCTTTGGCATGCTTTTGTACCACTACAGCCATTCAAGAGGTATGCATCATTCTCCCCATTTATAGATGGGAAAACTGAAGTATAGAGAAGGGGCGTGACTTGCCCAAGGTACTAGGTAGCAGTAACCTGTCACCCTGCACCTTTCCACCCCACCCCTCCATGGCCAGCACTTAGTCTGGCTACAACTTGGTCCTCTCTTTCTTGGAGAGAAGCTGAGCTCTTATGAAGTCTACTAGAGCCAGCCACAGTGCAGCCCCTGCCGAGGAGGGTACCCTCGTCCACGTCTTCCCAAGGAGACGGCTTGGAAGCCCTTGCCTGGCCCCTGCTGGAGACTCACCCCACGAATCGGTTCATGTACCACCGCTGCTCAGGGATCTGCCGGGGAATCTGGTTGGTGCGCACAGGGTTGTCATATGGCTGCTTACGGAAGCCGAAGTAGTAACCCAGGTAGACGAGGGGCAGGGAGATCCCGAACCACATGCAGAGCAGGGCCACCATAGTGGGAAAGGGTACCTGTGGGCACAGCATTGTGAGGCTCCACGAGCCCTGAAGCCCAGGCTGGGGCTGTGCAGTGGGGAGGGGGACCTTTTGGGTCCCAGGGCAGGAAGGGCTCAGCAGGACACCATGGTTGGGAAGCTCCTACAGACACACCCCACACAGGGCTCCTGGCCAGACCATCCCGGGGTAGACCCCAGCCCTGGGAAAAGTAGAGGGCAGATGGAGAACCAGCTGAGCCATGAAGTGAAGAAGGAACCACGGCATCCCACAGGAGCTTGTCACCAGGGAGGATGTGGGGAAAGAACAAGGGAGGGCCTGAGAACCGGAAGGGGAGATGAAGGGCCAGAATAAAGGGAAATTACATGTGCTATGTTAAGTGGAAGAAAAAAAAAAACAGAAGTACACAAATAGTGTGTTCCCAATTTTGTTCAATGAAAACACCACACTATACCACTAAGTGAAAAGCAGGATATCAAACTGTATGTACAGGACTCCATTTTAATGAAAACACCCCAATACTTAAATATGCATACACGCCCAGAGAGGCCTATGACAAAAAGTTAACAGCACTTCCTCAGATGAGGTATGGGGGACTGCAATTGATTTTTCATTTTCTTCTTTAATCCCCATTTGCAGTCTTACATTTTTCATGCAAAATGAAAGAAATAAATTAATATTTGTAAAGTATCTAGAACAAAATTTATTCCAAAGTAAGCACTATGTTTGCTATTATTTTATGATTTTACAATTACATTATTCCATTTTAATTACATCTAAAAAGAGATTGAGATGAGACAGAGGATGAGATGGTTGGATGGCATCACTGACTCAATGGAGATGATTTTGAGCAAACTCTGGGAGATAGTGGAAGACAGGGAAGCCTGGCATGCTGCAGTTCATGGGATCACAAAGAGATGGACATGACTTAGCGTATGAACAACATAAAGAGGTTAGAAGACTCCAAAAATAGGAAATTCCTTGGCTGGGACTCTGTACTTCCACTGCAGAGGGCACAGGTTTGATCCCTGGTTAGAGAACTAAGATCCTGCAAGCCACACAGTGCGATCAAAGAAAAAAAAAGACTGTAAAAACATATTAAAGATCTATATTAACTTTTCTGTACTTTCCAAAATTTCTACAAAGAGTGTTTATGATGAGCAGCTGGTAAATTGGGAGAAAAATGTTGAGAGAAGGGAGACAGGTATAAAAAAGAGGAAGTGAGAGGAAGAACAGGACCCGGTCTTTCCTGAGGGCAGCTCCCTGGACCGCTGGGAAGAACCCAATACTCCGCAGCCTGGACTGTGGGCCCCACCCAAGGCCCTTCAATGGGTACACCAGTGAGAGGGAGGCAGTTCCCTCCACCGAGGCTAGGATGGCAAATGCCTACCCCACCTCTCCTGCAGCTCATCATTCAAGACCATCTCCCCATCTCCAACTGAGTCTACAATCCTCGTATGGGGGCTGGCAGGGACATGACAAGGAGAGCCTTGTTTTGGGATCCTGACCTTATCAAGTCACACCAGGCAGCTTTCCCTTGGTTGAGACAAGGGAAATTCCCCAGTTGGCCCCTGGACTGTGGAAACCTCCTTTTAGAGAAGTGAGCTTTAGGCAGCTGTCTGAAAAGACTCCATGGGAGGGTCAGGGCAGATGGATGCACAGGGCTGGGGAAACCCTGGCCAGCCCTCAGCCCCCAGGGCTGGGAACAGACCTCTGGGGAATCAGAAAAGGGAAGGAAACAGCAGGAAGTCACCTGTGGGGATGGGCCTGAGCACAGCTGGCCCTCCCTGGCTGGGGAGGGCACTTACCGCTCCTGATGAGTGCTTTCCCCAGATGAAGCAATTCAATACGAAGCAGATGCCAAAAACCACGCCAGGATACAGTGTCGCTGTCTGGAAGCACGAGACATCAGGCTGGGGAGCTGCGTCTAGTGGGCTCTCACCTGCTCCCTAGTCGGGGCACCCAGACTAGAGGTTCCCAAGCCCTCCTGTCCTGGAGGACTCAGCGCCAAGATAATCCCTTCCAGAAAGCACTCCCTGACCTCTAGACTACACGTGCCTCCTGCTCTGTCCTTTTAGATCCCTGGACCACTCCTCCCTTGCCCTCATTCAAGTTCGTGATCTTCTGCTGTTGTGACCCTCACAGACGTGAGGTCTTGGGAGGACTATGTCCTGCTCAACGATGTGCTCCCACCACTTAGAACACGGCGTGCTCAGTAAGCATTTGTTGAATAGGAATGACCAGATAGAACTTTTACTAACACATTGGTCTGTACCTCAACTCAAACCGTCTAGAGTGGTGGGGAAGCTTCAGCTGAGTCTTAAGGGCACTGGGTGCTAGCCTCCATGTGCATGATCTCACCTAACCCTCACTACAGGCCTAGATGGGAAGAACCACCACTCTCTCTTTTTAAGAAGAGGACACTGAGGCCCAGTGATGTTAAATAACCCCCATGCCAACTTCACACAGTCAGCTAAGGGTGCACCAGAGGTTTAGATTTAGACCCCGGCCATCTGACTGCAGAGGCCCCGCCTCTGACCCCCTGTCGGGTATTATATCCAGTCAGGATCTCCGGGGCTGGGGCTCAGGCACAGTGAACCAAAGCTCTAGACTCACAGTTGAGCCTCCTTCACTACTGTGGCTGTCCAAGCACCCAAGAGTCACCCACCATGATGCCTGAGGCGCCCTGCAATCTGGCGCTCAGCCTCACGGCCAGTTTTATCTTTGGCCCGTAGCCTCCCACACTCACTAACTGGCCACTGCCACTCCATGTCTCTGACTCTGGCTCTTTATCAAAGGTACAGCTAATAGCATCTCAGGTATCCACTTCCTGAATGTCAATGCTGAACTGGTGACCTGCCATGTACAGTCTCCTTGCATCCACACAACAACCTGGAGACACCAGCCCCCAGTGGATAGATGAGGAAACCAAGGCTCAAGAGAGCTGGTTGAGGTTACCAACCAAGGAGAGAACTGGGCCAAGACTGGGATCCAGGAGATTCCAGAACCTGAGGCTGCCCAGCTGGCTGCTTCCATCCAATGGAAACTCTCCTCTCCAAGGCTCTGCTCAAATGTCATTTCCTCCTTCCTGTCTGTCCTGGTTTATTCTGCTGTGTAGCAGGGAATTCCTTGTCTGTCCTCCTTGCTGAAATTTATGGACTGGCCACTGTGCTAGATATGAGGAAGAGCAGGGGAAAAGTCCAGATCCACAAATGGAGAACAACACACGTGGCACTCATAGGCACAAGGCTTTGCCCCAGCCCCTCTGGGGTGCCAAGGAGGACACTAAAGTCAGAATCGGGGAAGGAGGAGGGAGCTAAGACTTAGCCACCCACACAGGTGCCAGGGGAGAGGCATGGTCATACACCTGCATGACTGCAGCAGAAGCCCGCCTGGGAAGGGAGGCAGACCTCCACACCAGGGACGGGTCACAATCTTGCAGGGAAACTGGGGAGGTCTAGCGTATCCAAGGGTCCATGAGAAAGGCAAAGACACCTGAACGTGGCCAAGAGTCCTGGGGATGGAGATGGGAAGGAATTCATGCACTAGTTGGCAGGAGAACCATCCACACTTGATGGATGAGGGGAGGCAGGGGTGGATGCTGGCAGCGGTTTGTGCTGGGACCCACCCAGGGAGACTTGGAGGGTATCTGGTGGGAGGCTTCATCAGGGAAGTCTCACCAGGGGAGAAGAGGGCTGGGTTTTACAATTTTGAAGATCCCTGGCTCTCAGTACACAGTGGCCCAAGGAAAACATCTGATGCATGACGAATTCAGGAAACTTTTTTGATCTTTCCAGAACAATTGCAGCTCTTCCATACTGAGGGCTTACTAAGTGCCAGGGTACTAGAGCTGGGCTAGCCTGAGTTCCCCTGAGCTTTCAAAAGCTGTGACAATGGTTTCAGAAGGCTGGGTCTAGAGGCTTTTCCCAGTCTGGCACCAGGGGTTTCCCTGGTCCTCTAAGGGCTCACTTGCTCTAGGAGACGGGGCTCAGGACTCTTAGGTATCCTCCTGTTTCCCAAGTGTTCTCCTCTCTTCTACTGCCAAGAACTCTCCTCACCACCAGGACAGCGATCGTCAGGAGCTGACCTTACTCAAGAGGAACGGCGGCACCAAGTCTGGCAAGCAGGCTGACAGTGACGTGGGGCCCGGCCTCTCCCACCTGTGGCAGGTAATTCTGTCTTTACTCTGCTGGGCAGGGTGTTCTCCCAGCAGCCCTGCTGATCAGGTTTTGACCTTAAACTTTTGACACCTGGGCTTGGTGCCTAACTCTTATTATTCTGAATTCCCTATTTCTACTTGTTCTTGAGCCATGGGACAACGCAGGCTAAAAAAATCACCTTATTTCAATTCCCTCTTTTCATCGAAGTGGCAACTAAGGCCTTCAGAGGTAAGCACCCATGCGTGAGGAGAGAGCCCAGCACTCCTCCTTGGGTGCACCCCTCCCACCCCTCATGCTGCTGCCCAGCCTCTGGCCTTGAACACCCCCCAGGATGTGCCTCTGCTGCTCCTGAGGAGCCCAGGAGGAAGTGCCTTAGCTCCCCACCAGCACAGGGAGGAAGTTTGGGACACTTACACAGAAGGCTCCTTTCTTCCACCGATGGCCTTTCAGAGTGCGGTACAGACGGCCGGCTGAAAATCCACCAAACACCCTGTGGGTAAACGGGAGGGGTCCACACCAAGGAGACCTGTTAGCTGAAGCGGAGGCCGTCTGCGTCAGCCCCAGCAGCCCCTCAGACACACCTACCCCATGAACATGAAGAGGAAGCAGGCCGTGGTCATGAGCGCTCCCCGGCTGGAAGGCGACAGCATCCCGAGCATGGCCACAACTGAGGAGGGAGTGGGGAGGGGGGACAGTCAGGACCCCAAGCCCCGGGCCCCAGCTGGCCTGGCTGACGGGGCAGGGGAGGCTAGAGGAGGCTGACTGGGCAGGGGAGGCTAGGTGAGGCTGCCGGGGCAGGGGAGGCTAGGTGAGGCTGCCGGGGCGGGGGAGGCTAGGTGAGGCTGACGGGGCAGGGGAGGCTAGATGAGGCTGCCGGGGCAGGGGAGGCTAGGTGAGGCTGACGGGGCAGGGGAGGCTAGGTGAGGCTCCCTTCCCCCTTGGCCTCCTCTCCACAGGAGAAGACTGGGTCTTAGCTGGGGTGCAGAGGGATGCAGCAGTTATTATACGTCAACAAAAAAAGAAAAGTAGGCAGACTGACTTCAGTACTGTCTATAACTACTATATAATCATTTTGGGGGGTGTTTTCTGAGAAAAGAGACCTGATTCCAGTCTAATCCTGGCGTGGAAAGGGGTAGGTCATATAATGCCTGGCTGCAAAAGGAGGCCAACCTCCTCATGCTGATCCGTGGCTTCACTGGCAGTGTGGCTGTCAGGGGGCTATGGATGGTGCTGGAAAGATCTGAGCAGCAAAGCACTGGGGCCTGTGACTGAGAGGACCAGCCCTTCTGCTGGGACAGATGATTCTGTCTGGCCCAGAGATGCTGGCAAGTCCCTGTGCCCTAGGAAGGGAAGCCAACTCCTCTCTCAGACTCAGGCCTGTGCTGCTCTCCCCGCCCCACCCCAGCCCCACAGGGCCCACTCACAGATGACGATGAGGATCATACAGAAGAGCTGAATGCCCGAGCCCAGCAGGGAGCTGAGGATCATGGGGTACTGGGGGGGCCTGAAGACATCACCGTGCACCAGCTTCCAGCCAGACTCTTCCATGGTGTCTTCCTGCAGCAAAGGGCCAGAAAGTGAGGCTCTTTCCGGGCTCCGGAGGAGGCAGCTTCTGCAGGGACCACTCCTAGGACTCATGTTCCCTGATTGGGGCTGAGGGTCCCTCAGGTGTGTCAATCAACTCCACTCTTACACAGGAGTGTGAGTGACGTGAGAATACTTCCCAGAGAACTGTCACGTGGGGAAAGGATACCACTAACATGAGCAGACAGCCGTATCAAAGGAAAATTTCCTCCCCATATGCCAAAAACCTACTGCACGGAAAAATAATATAAACCAACACACTAAAATGCTGTGATAGTTTTTGGGTGGTATATTTAGAAGCAAGTTATTATTATTTTTTTTTTACTGATTATAAAAGTGATATAAGCACAGCTTATGTTACTGTGCTTCATTTTACAGCACTTTACAGATACTGTAATTTTTTCAAATTGAAGGTATGTAGCAACCTGCAGCAAGCAAGTCTACTGGCACCGTTTTTCCAAAAGCATTTCCTCACTTCGTGTCTTTGTATCACACTTCAGTGATTCTCACAATATTTCAAAACTTTTCATTATTATTATATTTGCTATAGTGATCTATTCTCAGTGATCTCTTTTTTTAAAAAAATTATTTATTTGGCAGCACCAGGTCTTAGCTGTGGCACACAGGTTGCGGCATGCAGGATCTTTAGTTGTGGTATATCGGCTCTAGTTCCCTCACCAGGGATGGAACCTGGGCCCCCTGCATTGGGAGTACAGAGTCCTAGACTACTGGACCACCAAGGATCAGTGATCTTTGATGTTACTACTGCAATGGTTTGGGGCTGCCAAAAACATAAAGATGGCAAACAATCAATAAACGTGTGGTCTGACTGCTGCACCAACCAGCTGCTCCATCTCTCTCCCTCTTCTCCAGCCTCCCTACTCCCCGACACATAACAATATTGACATTAGGCCAATTAATAACCCTACAACGGCCTCTAAATGCATAAGTGAAAGGAAGAGTTACATGTCTCTCACTTTAAATCAAAAGCTAGAAATGATTAAGCTAGAGAGGAAAGCCTGTCAAAAGCTCAGACAGGCCCAAAACTAGACCTCTTGCACCAAATAGTCAGCCAAGTTGTGAACGCAAAAGAAAAGTTCTTGAAGGAAATTAAAAGTCCAACTCTGGTGAATATAGGAGTGATAAGAAAGCAAAGCAGCTGTTTAGCTGTTATGGAGAAATTCTGAGTGGCCTGGAGAGATCAAACCAGCTATAAGATCCCGTGAAGCCAAAGCCTCATCCAGAACAAGGCCCAACCCTCTTTAATTGTGTGAAGGCTGAGAGAGGTAAGGAAGCTGCAGAAGAAAAGTCTGAACTTAGCAGAGGTTGGTTCATGAGGATTAAGGAGAAAAGCCCATTTCTATAACAAAAAAGTACAAAGTGAAGCAAGTGATGATGGAGAAACTGCAGCGAGTTATCCAGAAGATCTAGCTACACTAAACAGATTTTCAATACAGACAAAACAACCTTCAACTGGAAGAAGATGCCATCTATGACTTTCATAGCTAGAGAGGAGAAGTTAATGCCTGGCTTCAAAGGACAGCCTGACTCTTTGTTAGAGGCTCATGTAGCTGGTGACTTTAAGTTGAAGCCAGTACTCCTTTACTATCCTCAAAATCCTGGGGCCCTGAAGAATTACGTTAAGTCTACTCTGCCTGGATGACAGCACATCTGTTTACAATGTGGTTTACTGAATACTTTAAGTCCACTGTTGAGACCTACTGCTCAGAAAAAAAAGAATCCTTTCAAAATATTACTGCTCGTTGACAAAGTACCTGATCGCCCATGAGTTCTGCTGGAGATGTACAATGAGATTAATGTTATCTTCATGCCTGCTAACATCCATCCTGCAGCCCATGGGTCAAGGCATTATTTTGACTTTGCAGTCTTAAGAAACGTATTTCATAAGGTTATAGCTGCCATAAGACAGTGTGATTCCTCTGATGGATCTGGGCAAAGTAAATTGAAAACCTTCTGGAAAGGATTCACCATTCTAATGCTGCTGGGTTTTTTTTGGCTGAACTGTGCACCGTGTGGAATTCTAGCTCCCCAACAAGAGATTGAACCTGCACACCCTTCGCTGGAAGCACGGAGTCTTAACCACTGTGCCACCAGGGAAGTCCCAAGAGTCACCTTCTAGACGCCATTAAGAACATTAGCGATTCATAGAAGAG
The DNA here is from genome assembly GCA_024291935.2 of Okapia johnstoni. Taxonomy (NCBI): domain Eukaryota; kingdom Metazoa; phylum Chordata; class Mammalia; order Artiodactyla; family Giraffidae; genus Okapia; species Okapia johnstoni. The sequence continues at coordinate 51,005,075 of CM044324.1, read as the reverse complement.
GTCAACATATGAACATTAATAGAACCTTTGATGAAGTTGATTCCAGGCTTCATGGATGAAATTGTGAGGTTCAAGATTTCAGAAGTAATTGCAGATCCAGTGGAAGCAGCAAAAGAACTAGAATTAGAAGTGGAGCCTAAGGACTGGACTGAATTGCTGCCATCTCACGATAAAATTTTAATACGTAAGGGGCTATTTCTTATGGATGAGCAAAGAAAATGATTTCTTGAGATGGAATCTACTCCTGGTGAAGATGCTGTGAGAATTTAGCAAATTTCACTGCTGTCTTAGTTTAAGAAATTGCCACACCCACCCCAAGTTTCAGCAGCCACCACCCTGATCAGTCAGCAGCCATTAGCATTGAGGCCAGATAAAGATAATGAAAAGGTAAAGGCTCAGATGTTGGCTAGCATTTTTTAGCCCTAAAATATTTTTAAATTAAGATACTTCTTTAGATATACTGCTACTGCACACTTAATAGACCATAGTATAGTATAAACATAACTTTCATATGCACTGGGAAACCAAAAATTTGTCTCACTTGCTTTATTTAATAATCACTTTATTGTGATGGCCTAGGATTGAGTCCACAATATCTCTGAGGTATGTCTGTACGTGCTCTTACATGTGTAATAAAGTAAAAAAAAATTGTTTTTGGTATGATACTCAAATGAACAAAAAGTAGTAAATGTGTATCACAGACAATTTTTTTAAAAATCCAGAAAGATTGAACAAAAAATATAAAACTTGTAAACATTTAAAGATTAAAAAATAAACCAAAAAAATACAGAAAATGATTTATATACTTAATAATACCGTGTTTTGATCTATTTCCTTAGCCCATTAGATATGTACATGTGTGTATGTGTATATAGCTTTTAACAGTAAAACTGGGATCATACTGTATTTACTTGGTTATTTTTAGCTGAGGGATGATCATGAGCATTACCTCATGTCAGTAAATACTCTCTATAATTACTATTTAATAGCTGTACAATTTTTCATTGTACAGCTGTATTATACTATAACCAAGTTATTATTAGGGGACATCAGGCTATATTCAGTTTATTTAAATTATGAAGAAGTCTGCTATAAATATTTCTAGATCAAATTTTTGTGGTTTTGATGCTTAGGGAACTAAGATCCGACATGCCACGGCCAAAAATTAAAAAAAAAAAAAGTTAACTTTTTGACAGTTTATGCAACTTACTGTCAATTAGGGTTAGGACAGAAATGGTATGGACCTAACAGAAGCAGAAGATATTAAGAAAAGGTGGCAAGAATACACAGAACAACTGTACAAAAAAGATCTTCACGACCCAGATAATCACAATGGTGTGACCACTCACCTGGAGCCAGACATCCTGGAATGTGAAATCAAGTGGGCCTTAAAAAGCATCACTAGGAACAAAGCTAGTGGAGGTGATGGAATTCCAGTTGAGCTATTTCAAATCCTCAAAGATGCTGTGAAAGTGCTGCACTCAATATGCCAGCAAATTTGGAAAACTCAGCAGTGGCCACAGGACTGGAAAAGGTCAGTTTTCATCCCAATCCCAAAGAAAGGCAATGCCAAAGAATGCTTGAACTACCGCACAATTGCACTCATCTCACACACTAGTAAAGTAATGCTCAAAATTCTCCAAGCCAGGCTTCAGCAATATGTGAACCGTGAACTTCCAGATGTTCAAGCTGGTTTTAGAAAAGGCAGAGGAACCAGAGATCAAATTGCCAACATCCACTGGATCATCAAAAAAGCAAGAGTTCCAGAAAAACATTTCTGCTTTATCGACTATGCCAAAGCCTTTGACTGTGTGGATCACAATAAACTGTGGAAAATTCTGAAAGAGATGGGAATACCAGACCACTTGACCTGCCTCTTGAGAAACCTGCATGCACATCAGGAAGTAACAGTTAGAACTGGACATGGAACAACAGACTGGTTCCAAATAGGAAAAAGAGTACATCAAGGCTGTATATTGCCACCCTGCTTATTTAACTTATACGCAGAGTACATCATGAGAAACGCTGGGCTGGAGGAAGCACAAGCTGGAATCAAGATTGCTGGGAGAAATATCAATAACCTCAGATATGCAGATGACACCACCCTTATGGCAGAAAGTGAGGAAGAACTAAAGAGCCTCTTGATGAAAGTGAAAGAGGAGAGTGAAAAAGTTGGCTTAAAGCTCAACATTCAGAAAACTAAGATCATGGCATTTGGTCCCATCACTTCATGGGAAATAGATGGGGAAACAGTGGAAACAGTGTCCAACTTTAATTTTTTGGGCTCCAAAATCACTGCAGATGGTGATTGCAGCCATGAAATTAAAAGATGCTTACTCCTTGGAAGGAAAGTTATGACCAACCTAGACAGCATATTAAAAGGCAAAGACATTACTTTGCCAACAAAGGCCCGTCTAGTCAAGGCTATCGGAGAAGGCAATGGCACCCCACTCCAGTACTCTTGCCTGGAAAATCCCATGGACGGAGAAGCCTGGTAGGCTACAGTCCATGGGGTCGCTAAGAGTCGGACGGGACTGAGCGACTTCACTTTCACTTTTCCCTTTCATGCACTGGAGAAGGAAATGGCAACCTACTCCAGGTTTCTTGCCTGGAGAATCCCAGGGACGGAGGAGCCTGGTGGGCTGCCGTCTATGGGGTCACACAGCGTCGGACACGACTGAAGCGACTTAGCGGCAGCAGTCAAGGCTATGGTTTTTCCAGTGGTCATGTATGGATGTGAGAGTTGGACTATAAAGAAAGCTGAGTGCCGAAGAATTGATGCTTTTGAACTGTGCTGTTGGAGAAGACTCTTGAGAGTCCCTTGGACTGCAAGGAGATCCAACCAGTCCATCCTAAAGGAGATCAGTCCTGGGTGTTCACTGGAAGGACTGAGGTTGAAGCTGAAACTCCAGTATTTTGGCCACCTGATGCGAAGTGTTGACTCACTGGAAAAGACCCTGATGCTGGGAAGGATTGGGGGCAGGAGGAGAAGGGGACGACAGAGGATGAGATGGCTGGATGGCATCACCGACTCGATGGACATGAGTTTGGGTAAACTCCAGGAGTTGGTGATGGACAGGGAGGCCTGGCGTGCTGTGATCCATGGGGTCGCAAAGAGCTGGACGCGACTGAACTGAACTGAACTGAACTGTCAAGTAACTGCGACTGAACTGAACTGAACTGTCAAGTAACTACTTTTAAGAAAACTACCAGCTTACAGTCGCACTGGTGGCATGCAAGGTGCTTACTTCACATTAACCTTGCCAACAATTACTACTACACATACAGAGCTGTGCTAATTTGAAGGTCCAAAACTGTCTTCTCATGATTGAAACTGCATGTGGGGGGCTTGATGTTGTTGTTTAGTTGCTAAGTTGTGTCCAACTCTTTTGAAACTCCATGGACTATAGCCTGCCAGGTTCCTCTACCCATGGGATTTCCCAGGCAAGAATACTGGAATGCATTGCCATTTCCTTCTACAGGGGATCTTCCTGACCCAGGGATTGATCCCGCGTCTCCTGCATTGGGAGGTGGATTCTTTACCACTGAGCCACCAGGGAAGCCCATGTTGGGGACTTATGCCTAAGGTAAAAACATTTTTTCACATGTTTATTAGCCATGTATTCTTGTCTGTATTTTTTGCTCATCAGCACATTAGAGAATTTTAGTGTTTTTTTTTTTTAAGAGATTTTATACCAGGTTCTTTTAACCATCATCTTCCTTTTTAAAAACATTTATTTTTAATTGGAGGATAGTTACTTTACAAAATTGTGTAACTATCATCTTCTAAAACATTTGAGCATATATTGTTTGCCATTTTACTTTTCTGTTTTGTTTATTTTGACGTACAGGATTATGTATGTCAAATCAATATCAATCAAATATCATATAATATTTGTATGTCATCAAATCAATCCAGTTTTCTTCCATTATGAAAGCTTAGAAATTAGAAAGCTGGACTCCCTTGGTGGTCCAGTGGTTAAGAATTTGCCTGCCAATGCAGGAAACAAAGGTTCAATCCCTGGTCTGGGAAGATGCCACATGCTGCAGGGCAACTAAGCCTGTCCGCCCTAGAGTCTGCGCTCCGCAAGAAGAGAAGCCACCACAATGAGAAGCCCTCGCACTGCAACGGAGAGCGGCCCTCGATCACCACAACTAGAGAAAGTCTGTGTGGAGCAATGAAGATCCAGCACAGACAAAAATAAATACATAAAATAAAATAAAAAAGAAAAAGAAAATGAGAAAATCTATCCCAATCACTTTGAGTCATTAAACGTTTTGTTTTCCTTTTTTCAACGTTTATGCTATGAATGATCACACAACCCTCCACCCCCGCTCCCAGTCCGGGTCTGGTAGGTCTGGAGCTCTGCTGCTAGACCAGCCTCCCTCTGCAAGTCCATCCCTCCCCAGCCAAGACCTCGTACAATGTCATCCTCCTTATTATAGTTGGCGATGTCCTTCCGCAGTGTCCGAATGATAATCATGCTCAGGATGCCTGAAACAAATGGGGTGGCGGGCGGGAGGGGGGAGAGAAGCCGTCAGCACTGCCAGCTGAGTCTTCTGTGCTGCTGGCCCCCCGGCACGTGTGGCTTTCTCAAGTGGGAACTGGCTATGCAGTGGCCTCAGGTCCTCTCCTGGGCAGGGCTCCAGCTCAGCAACCAGGGGAAGAGCAAACAGAGGGTCACCCCTCAAGTCGGAAGGGCAGGAATGAGCTGCTGGGATTGGTGGGGGCTGTCACAGGACACTGCTTCCACTCTAGGGAGAACAGCATCCCTGTTCCTCCAGTGATCGGTCCTTCTAACTTCCCCAGCCTCTCCTCCTTCCAGGCTTACCTCTCTGGTTATTTATTGCTTTTGGTTATCAGGTCACGGCCCATCTCCCTCTCACCTGTGTGCCTATAACCCAGGCTACTCCTTTTGCCTTAACTCCTACTCACTCTTCAAGACATCGCCTCTCAACACACCCCAAACAGTTCAGAGGCCCCCATCGGCACTGGCACAGGCTGTTTCTCTCTAGGCAGCGGTGTAGCGGCTAAGACAACGGATTATCGGACCCTGAGCTAACTTAATGCTTTTAGGCTTGGCTGGAAGGAGGGGGAGGCTTGTGAAGTGTTTATTAGCACCACAGCTGGTCCCAGGGTAAATGTTTAATGAAGACAGCATTATCTTTACTTCCTCTCTGATACTGAAAAGATCAGTTATGTCCACCGCCCTTCCGCCCTCGTGTCATCTGGCTTCTCACCAAGTTTGTCCCACAGCAGGGCCATGTGACCCTGGCTAGAAGAGTCCTTCCCTGGGTCTCTGAATTCAGAGACCTCATTCAGAGAGGTCTTCTCTAAGGCAGCCTTCACCCTCTCCTCACTTAGCACTTAGCACTTAGCACTACCTGGAACTCCATCACCCCGGGGTCTCTCCCGCCACTCGAGTATAGACGGTGAGGGCAGAGACTGGGTTAGGTTTGCTCAACACCATATCCAGCATGTGGCTCGGGCCCAAAAAGAGTGAGCAATGACGAAGCCTTGTTGAATGAACCAACAAAGGTGTGTGGGAAGAGAGGCGCAGTCTTCCCCGGGGAGCCCTCCAGAGTGGAGGCTAAGTCTTGTTCACCTCTTTGAACCTGATGCCCCCACAGAGCCCTGATGTCCGTTTCTGACCCACACTTGGTGCCAAGAACACCCCAGAAGTCCCCCATGAGGGATGTGACACCTCAGCCCCTCAGCCCTCAGCCCCTTGTTCTCTCCACCCTCCAAGTCCACAGCTCTCACCTGACAGGAAGAAGACCACCACAACGGAGTTAATGATAGAAAACCAGTGTATCTGCACATCACTCATGGTGAGGTAAGTGTCCCAGCGAGAGGCCCACTTGATGTCACTTTCCTGGCGGTGGGGAGGAAGCGCTTGAGAGTCAGGCCTCCTGCTTGACCACTCCCACCCAGTCGAGCCCTCCTCCCCTACAGCTGTGGGCTGCAGCCCCTTCTCACCTCCCAGTGCACAGAGTACGTGAAGTACAGCTGATTCTCCTTGGTGGGGTCAATTTCTTGGGGTGAGGAGTTGGTACCCTCAGGCAGGGTGCATGAGCTCTTCTCGTCTGCTTTGAGGTCTGTGAAAGACAGAGACTCAGTCTGTTCCTGGGAGGGCGGATGCCACTACCCATGGACTGTTCTGGGGGGATACATGGGGGTGGTGTGCTGCTGAAAGGAGGCTGGGAGAACAGCTGGCAACAGCAGCTTTAAAACTGTGCTCCCTGGAGCCCTGACTTTTCAAAGAGCCTCAGGGGTTGCAGAGAGGTGTGTGCAGGGAGAGGGTCTGAGTCCCTGTTTAGTCAAACAAATTCTTCCTTCACTCAAAGCAAATATCCACCTGCTCGTGCAGTCAGTCCCATTCAACACGCAACCACCACCAGCCCACTGTCTCACGTTTCCTCGCTCCCTCAGTCCTCAGAGTCCCAGCGCTCTAGCAATCAGTCCTCAGTCACTTTCTCCCTTCATTTACTCACCCATTCATCCTGGTATCGTCCATTCATTCAGTAACAAACACACAATAAGTAGGGGCCTACTATCTACCTGGTACTGGGCTAAAAACAGCGAGAAAAGAAGACAGGGTCTCTAACCTCGAAGAACCACGGGGGCAGCAGCTGCTGTCAAACACTCACACAGCAAACATCAGGCTGCGCCCACGACACTGGCGGGAGGAGAGGCAGTCTGGCGCCCCGAAAGCACAGGGTCTACATTTTACAAGAGACTTCTGAGTATGATTTTGTTTGTTTGAATACCAGGTTCCACACTTTAAAAAAAAATCCCGAAACCCACCACCACGGTGGACAGAAGACCGGGCCTACTAAGGGGAAGTGCACTCTGTGGTGAGCAAGGGCTGCCAGGCGAGGTGAAGCTAGACTAGGTTCAGTCAGGCCCAGAGGGCTGGGCCTGGGCTCTCAAATTCCCACAGGACGGCTGACCCTGGGCCAACTTTAGTCTATGCCAATCACTCACCTGCAGAAGCACAAACACTGAGACTGGCTTCCCAACAGCTCTGTCTGTACCTCTGCCCCTTGTTCTTTAGCCGGCTGGTTCTTATGATGGGCCCAGCCAAGCCCGATTGCTATTTGGTCGTGGCCAAGTCACTGACCTCTCTGAGCCTCTGGTTCCCATCATAATCAGCACACACCTCCCCGGTGGCTGGAGTAGGTAAACCGGTAGGTGCCAGGCCAGGACACAACATGTCAGCTCTCCCCTCGTCCCTGCTTTCTCTAACGGGAATGCAGTGACCCTAGCTTGGCTGGGCCCCTGTGCCACACATGGCCCCTGTCAGCCATGTCAGGGGTCAGAGGTGCAGAGACCCCGGGTATGGAAGCCCAGGCCCGTCCAGCCCTGCCCTCTGGCCACACCTACCCACTCACCCTCCAGCCTGATGCTCTGGGGAATCACCTCGAAGCGGACGACGCGGTACGTGTGCTCCTGGTCCTCTTCCAGGTCTTCCCGGTGGTAGTAGAGGATGAACGAGAGGTGGTTGTGCAGGTAGATCTAAGCAGAGCAACAGAGGGAACAAAGGAGCTAGAAGCCAGGGAACCACCAGCAAACCCACACAGGGAGACCAGCCAGGTATTCGGTCCCTTCCCTCATTTAACAGACCCAGCCGTACCAACCTTCCAAATACACTGCTCTCCTAGCTGTCCATTACTCATGAACCCTCCAGAGCTCAGTGGGGCTTATTAAAGTCCAGACCCCACAGGCTGGTATTCAAGGCCCTCTGTTCTGTAACCCTGACATACTGGGCTGTCGTCACCTTCTCAAGACAGGTTAGTTCACCTGCTCCCCCTGGATCTCTCCCTGCCTCATGAATGGTCCCCACCCTGAACGCTGTTCACGGGATTCACTTCAACTAGAATGCCATCCCGACTTCACTCAGTTCAAGCCTATCTAGTTTTCAAGGCCCACCTCCTCCGTGACAACCTGAATGCCCGTACGCTTCCTCCAAACTCCTCTGGCACTGCCCATGAGGTTGGGATTGGGCAACACTGGGTCTTACACTGTCAGTTCTCTCCCATTATGACAGAAGCCCTTGGAGGACAGGGACCGTGCCTCGAAAGAAATGTGTTTGTTCTTTACTTCCTAAGTAATATGTGCTCAGTTTAGAAAATGACAAATATAAGAGAATCCCTGTTACAATCAGCACCACTAGCATATTTCTCAGCAGCTATGCTGCAGAGTGCTTACACAGATTTTCTGATTTACTCTGCATGACCCCACAAAGGGCAGGTATGGCTATCACATACATTTTACAGAAAAGGAACACAAAGCTTAGAGAGGTGAAAGAAGTAGGATTAAGGTCACTCATCAACTATTAAGGCAGGATTCAAAATCCAGAGAACCTGTATGCTCTTGACCACCACTTAGCTCTCTCGCTAACATACTGATGAAATTCCAAATTTTTTAGAGGTGGGGGTGGGGTGGGCAGAATTACTCTTATAATCCATATGATCATGTAGTTATACAGAATCCGAGGTTTTAGGCACTGTGCTTTCCACTTCCTGTGTAGCACCTGCTAGTGCCCTGCCCACAGCACCCAAACTTCCAACAGACCACACCTGGGGGCACCAGGAAGAACTTGCCATGGCCATCCCCATATTTTCTGTTATAAGCGTAGAGCTGCATGTTTCCCCTCCTCTGTGGCCCCAAGTGCTCATGACTTTGAGGCGTGGCTCCCCCGGCCCTCTGAGCACACTAGGACATTCCCGTACCTTGTTGACATCTGTGAAGCCGAGCCGGTAGCCATGTTCAAACTGCACATCTTTCTCCTTCTTCTTGTCATCGCCATCGCGGTTGGAGTAGAGCTCCAGCCGGGTGGCCACGGGCAGGTTGTCCGCAATGCTGGAAACCCAAGGCCCCGCTCAGTCCCTCGGACCGCCGCTCCCTCAGTGCCCTCCCCTACGGGAACTCGAGGCTGGTGGGGAGCAGAGGACAACTCACAGGTGGACGTAGTAGTCCTCTGAGATCCGCTCGGCCACAAGCCGGCTCTGCTCCACAGTCAGGGTCACTGGCTTGTTGGACTGGCCGCACAGAACCTCACACTTCTTCTCACTGTTCATGAGAACCTGGAAAGGGGTGTTGACAATCCGGTCCCCTCTCAGCACCTCTCCTGCCATAAGAGAGACAGATGGAGCTCAGAGCTTCAGCCCCGAGGTTGCTGAGGTCAGCAGATCCACGGAGACACAGGGCCCACCTAGAAGGCTTCCAGCAGTCTTGCAGCCTGGCAAACTCATTGTTCTATCCTGCCTTTTCAGGCTAAGCTTGCCCACCTGACCCCACCTGTTGCCCTCTCCTCCCTTTTGTGCTCTAGCACCCCCAGACTCTTCAGGGCACATCAAACATGCCCCATCATTCCATGCCTCTGGGCAGCATTATCATTTCCTTTGCCATTCCCTGCCCCACATTCCTAGGAAACTTTCTCAACCTGTTCAGGCTCAGCTTTTATTCCACTTTCTGGAAGCCCTTCCTGACCTCCTTGAGGCTGAGCTCGTCTCTCTCCCCGGATTGTCCTCAGCACAGAGGGAGCATCATATGATCGTGAAGCGAGAATTACTGAACCGTGGCTCTGCAGCTTACTAGCTCAGCAGTCCTGGAAAGTAATTTAACCTTGATGAGGCTCAACTTTCTTATCTGCAAAATGGGGATAACAGTACCCATCTGACAGGGTTACAGTGAAAAATAAAGTACCAGGCACAGAGTAGGAAGGCAACAAATACTATTTTTATCACCAGCATCACCTCTGCACCTTTTCAGATGTCAGTGATGTGATTTTGCACAATGTACCGATGGTTAAAGTTTCTGCCCTGCTACGTGATTATGAGCTCTTTAAGGGCAGATAATTTATTTCTGTGTCTTCAGATCCTGGTTTAGGCAGGGAGGGAGGTAGTGTAAAATCCAGCACTGGAGATTTTTAGCCAAAACATCTTCTTACTTACGGAACTGGCACACCCTTGCACGCCTATGGCCTTAGAAAAATCTGCTGCCAGGTGTCCCGTGAGCAGGCACCAAGCAGTCAGGGTCTAAACCCAACAGCGCTTTCATGTGGAGCCATTCTGACAATTCTACTGGGGTGATGAGGAACTGGGGCGAGCTGAAGGAGACCAACCAAAGCCCACAGGCGGCACTAATGCCTGAAGCCACACCTGGTCTAACGGCTGCCTGTCAGAGTGGACCTGATGTGGGACTCCTGGCCCGGTCATTTGTTCGTTTGCTCATTTGTTCCTTCCTAAACTGGGTATTGGTTATATGCTGGGCTCTGAGGACACAATATTGTACAGACATACTCATGGAGCTTATGGTCTAGTGGGAACACACTGATTAAATAATCAGGATGGTGAGAAGATATAGTATAATAAGAGGAACTTGCTCTAGATGTGGGAAGCAGGTCTAGGACAGTTTCTTGGAAGCACTAATGCTTGAAGTGAGCTCTAAAGGAAGAGAGGATTAGAGAGACAAAAAGATAGGGAAACACTATTCTGGACAGAAGGAACAGTATGTGTAAATGAGAGGCCTGTGTGGCTGCAGTGCAGACAGCAAGGGTGACCTGAGGTGCATTGGAAAAACTTGCCAGAGCTGGACCTTAGGGGGCCTGCAGGCCACACAGGAAGTTTGATCTTCATCCAGAGAGCAACAAAAATCAATAAAGGGTTTCTAATGGGGCAGCAGAGACTATCCGATTCTGGTAACAGATCAGTCTGGCTATTTTGTCAAGAAAACATCAGAGATGCAAGGAACTATCTGGGGTGATGGCAGGCACTATGCAAGCGAGTAGTGATGGTCACTGCATTCTAGGGTGTGGGGAGGGTGGAAACAAGTATACAGATTCAGGAGCTACTAAGGAGATGAAATCTAGGGGGCTTGGTGCTGATTGATACAAAGGATGAGGGAGGACGGGTGCATATCAGAAGGACTCTGAGGTTTCTACAACCAATTTCTAGTTCAAGCCCCTGGGCTCCTTCCTCTACCACATGCCCTACCACCCACCTGTCTTCAGTGAGGTCAATAAAGGACTCACTTGAGGAAAGGAAGAATATACAGAGAGAGGAACAGGGCTACAGATCAAGTATCACTTCTTGATATTTAGAAATTAGATTTAAACCAAGAAGGACACAGTGGTCTAGAACAGCTCATTTCTAATAGTGAAGTACTCCTTTTAATTTTTAAAGCTGGGAGCAGTCAGCTAGCCACACTAAACGAACAGCAGGCTGAGTGGACACTCGAAGAGAGAATGACACTGTCCTCCAGTACATCTGCTGCAGATGTCCCCTCACAGACTCCCCCACCCCCAGCCATATGAATCTTCATCAGTGCAGCAATCTGAGAATCAGGAGCACAGCCCTCAGACAGCCCAAATGAAGCTTTCTGGAAAAGGCAGTCTGGACAACAGAAAAGTGAAAGTCAAAGTGTTAACTTGCTCAGTCTTGTGCGACTCTTGGCAACCCCATGGACTGTAGCCCACCAGGCTCCTCTGTCCATGGAATTCTCCAAGCAATACTGGAGTGGGTTGCCATGCCCTCCTCCAGGGGATCTTCCCAACCCATGAATAGAACCCAGGTCTCCTACTTTGCAGGCAGATTCTTTACCAGGTGAGCTGTCAACAGAAAGAACTGCTTTAGAGTTAAAAAACTTGGGTTAAGGGACCTTCCTGGTGGTCCAGTGGCTAAGACTCTGTGCTCCCCACGCAGGGGGCCCAGGTTCTATCCCTGCTCAGGGAACTAGATCCCAGATGCTGCAATTCCAGATCCTGCACACCGCAAGTAAGACCTGGCGTAGCCAAATAAGTAAGTAAAAATAAATAGTAAAAAAAGAAATAAAACAAACTTGGGTTAAAATCTCCACCCACTGACCATAAGCAACTTTTTCAAACCTCTGAAGCTGCTGTGCCCTCTATTCTGGCATGGAGGCCAGCGTACCTGGCTGTGCAGTCACAGTTGGGAACCAAGTGAGACAGTGCACAGACTGTGCTGCTTGAGGCTATGGACCCTGCAGCCACAGTTCTTGGGCTCTGCCACCAACTCGGTGAGTAACCTGAGGCAAGTGACTTCACCTCCTGTGGCTCACTTCCCTTGTCCATGACAAGCAGATTTTAAGAGTAGCTACCTCAGAGGGTTGTTGTGAAAATTCACTAAGTTAAAGCACAGATGGGCTCAGAACAATGCCTGGCTCACTGTGAGAGCCATGTAAGGATTAACAGTGATGATAATGATGACGAAGAAAACAAGGCTTACAACCCAACAGGCGTTCAATCAAGGCTGTTTCTGCTCCACTCAGAGAGGACATTTAACTTTAACTGGATGACGACGATGTGTCAGAGGCTGGGTCAGAAGTGGCAGAGAAAGACAGAGAAATGTAGGGCATGATCCCATTGCTCAAAGAGCCCCTAGGCCACAGAGGGAGGCACTACACAAAGATGGAATGAGATATAGTGTGGCAGGATAACTTCTGTACACTGTAATTTCCATTTCTGTGAGGAAGGAACACTTCCTAGCTTCACAGAGGTTAAGGTCACCTAGTATCACACTGAGGTGTGCCCAACTGTTGAGTTTTGGGTTATTGACAAATCCACACCAGCTCAAGGGAAGGGAGGAGCTGCTGTGAGGGGTCTGGAGGACAAAGCAGGTCAGGATTCCTGGTAGCAGCAAGGTGCTGGGAACATGGTGTAGAGTGGAGAGAAAAAAAAGGGTAAGCGGGACTTGCCTGGTGGTCCAGTGGTTAAGAATCCGCCTGTCAATGCAGGGAACCTGGGTTTGATCTCTGGTCTGGGAAGATTCCATGTGCTGCAGTGCAACTAAGTCGATGCACAACTATTGAGCCTAACTGTAGCGTCCATGCTGCTGCTGCTGCTGCTAAGTCGCTTCAGTAGTGTCCGACTCCGTGTGACCCCATAGACGGCAGCCCACCAGGCTCCGCCGTCCCTGGGATTCTCCAGGCAAGAATACTGGAGTGGGTTGTCATTTCCCTCTCCAGTGCATGAAAGGGAAAAGTGAAAGTGAAGTCGCTCAGCCGTGTCCGACTCTTAGTGACCCCATGGACTGCAGCCTACCAGGCTCCTCCATCCATGGGATTTTCCAGGCAAGAGTACTGGAGTGGGGTGCCATTGCCTTCTCCGGTAGCGTCCATGAGCCACATGCAACTACTGAGCCCATGTGCCACAACTGCTGAAGCCTGAGCGCTGCAACTAGAGAGTAGTCCCCACTTGCTGCAACTAGAGAAAGCTTGCATACAGCAACAAAGACCCAGCACAGCCAAAAGTAAATAACAATAAAATTATTTTAAAAAACAGGAAAAGAAAAGAAGGGTATGCAGCAGGTAAGCAGGAACAGCCTGGGCCCTGAGATCAACCTCCGTTCAACAGCATCCGGGGAGACTTGGGGACTGGCGGTGTTGCCTGCTTTAGGTCAAGGTCTGCTCCAGCTGGCCTGGGATGCCCAATACCCAACAGTAGGTACAGCTGCTGGCTAGAGGTTCTGGAAACATCAGAACCGTGTGCAGCTCTGACAGAGAAGGCGGCCCTTTTAGGAGCTTGCTCAATAACCAGTTCTCTCCTTCCCCCTCCCTAAGCTGTAACAGAAGAGGAAAATCTCTTCATTTCCTTGAAGTCGGGGGGTGGAGGGACATCCTTCCAATTTTTTATCTCCAGGACTTAAAGTGAGACAGGCACAGAGTAAGTACTAATAATCATGTCCTCAACAGAGTCCTCCAAACATCTTTTCCTTTAAGCCTGAAATTCTACCAAATGAAGAATTATTTGAATTAAAGTAAAATGGCTGCTATTTGTAAACACATATGCCAGACACTGTGCTGGCTGCTTCACACATTATTTGAGGCAAGGCCTAAACAGCTTAGCAAGAACTATAGTGATGTCTGCTTCCATCAGGGCCAGAGATAATCACTCACTCTCAATTAAAAGGAGAGCAGGTTACAGAAAGCCATAAGAGACAGAAGGGGATATCTGGAAATCAAGAAGAACCAGTCTGAACAGTAGCCAAGGGCTCCAACTCTGAAGCCTGACTACACAGATTCGAAGTCCAGCTTAGCTATTAATTTACAGTATGCTGCTGCTAAGTCGCGTCAGTCATGTCCGACTCTGTGCGACCCCATAGACGGCAGCCCACCAGGCTCCTCCGTCCCTGGGATTCTCCAGGCAAGAATACTGGAGTGGGTTGCCATTTCCTCCTCCAGTGCATGAAAGTGAAAAGTGAAAGTGAAGTCGCTCAGTCGTGTCCGACTCTTCGCGACCTCATGGGCTGCAGCCTACCAGGCTCCTCCGTCCATGGTGTTTCCCAGGCAAGAGTACTGGAGTGGAGTGCCATTGCCTTCTCCAAATTTACAGTATAACCAATGACAAGTTACTTAACCTGTAAAAATGGTAATAAATACCACAACTACCTCCTTCAGGATGTTATGAGGATTAAATGAGCTAATATATAAATAAACTATGTAGAATGGCGTCCAGCACACAGTATGTGCTATCTAAGGGTTAACTGCTATTATCATTATGAAAAGATCTGAATTCCTCTTTGGGACAGAGTAATAGCAGTGCCAGAGAAGAACTTACCCAGATTCTCTGCCTTGTAGGTTATTTTGCTGGGCTGGCAGAAGGGCAGCGAGTAGTATTCGTAAGGTAGCTGTGTGCGAGAGCTGGTGAGCTTCACAGCCTGGTGGGACAAGAGAGGCCATTATTCCTCAACCCAGAAATCAAGGGGACTTTCAATAATCCTCCCTGGTACCTACTCATCTTCAGTATACTCGGTATTATTATCTAAAAAGCAAACTAACTGCAGCAGATACAACTCTGGTACACTATAAATATACTCTACAATTCTGAATTATTTCACAGCTCACTAGTTTCAGACTGCATTATAGATTTTGTTTAAAATCACAACCAAATCCAATATATACTCAGAGTCCTTAACGTGTTGATATTCTTTGACCCTATAATTTCACTTCTGGGTATCTTTCCTAAGGAAGTAACTCCAAATGAGGGAAAACACTTCAGGAACAAAGAGCTCACTTCTCATTCCTAATCACAGTGGTCTCCTGCCTTCAGCTTGGAACCCTGCTCCTCTCTGCTTGATTCTCTGACTCCTCACATTTACGTGCTCAGTCGCTTCAGTCATGTTCGACTCTTAGCAACCATATGGACTGTAGCCCGCCAGGCTCCTCTGTCCATGGAATTCTGCAGACAAGAATATTGGAGTGGGTTGCCATTCCCTTCTCCAGGGGATTTTCCTGACCCAGCAATCGAACCCATGTCTCCTGCATTGCAGGCAGATTCTTTACTGCTGAGCTACTGGGATTTCAGCTTAAATTCTTCACCTTTGAGTCCTTTCCTAATCATCTCACCAAAGGAATTCCCCCATTTCCTCTACTTCAACACTCCTAGTTATCTTTGTAGCATGTCTGATAAAATATAATTATTTGATTTTTTTTTCCGAAGAAATCAGCCTCCCCTGCTGGAATTTAAGATTTAAGGTTTGTGAGGGCAAGGACCATATGTATCTTGCTCACTTATGTAACCACTGTGCCTACAGATCTAGGCATATGGTAGGTGCTCACCAAATGTTTGCACAATAGAAAAAGAGAGAAAAAAAGTGGAAAAACAGCTAAAAGCCCCATAATGGGAAATTGGTCAATAAATCATAAACTGTCATTCAATTAAATATTAAACCGTTAAAGATGAAGTTTAAGAAGACCATGAAGGAGAACATTTAGGAAGTGATGCAAGAATGTAACTGGAAACAGTGACAGCCACAGACTACTCCCCAAAACATGGATAAAACAGAACCAATCAAAATGTTGTAAAAAATAAATTTTAAATGCAACTAAAATTATCTTAGCTATTTAGACACTAATGACCACTCCTCATATACCATCTGAAAATATAAATAATTTTTAAAATCCAGGTCCAATCCTTACTTAAAACTCTTGTTTTGGAATCAGGAATTTTTCTAATTTTAAGAGAGCAATGTGGTATAATATACCATGGTTTTATAACACCTCCCAGCTGGGTCTGGAGTAGTACCCCACATTCAATGACTGTTTGTACAAAGAAATATAAAAATAATGATACCAAGTGGGACAAATAAAGTCAATAAAAAATTCAGGGCAGGTCTTGCCTACAATGAATTTAGCAAAACTCTGGTTTCAGAGCTTTTTTAGATGCTGGATTGAGAATTGGGGGCCTCTATTAAGCATTTCACAAACTGCTTGAGGCAAAATAATCAAAAAGTTATTATCTGTTATAACTGCCTATTATTTTGTATCTTGTAATAGTCTCTCCTCCTGGACAATCAAAAAAGAATCCACATTACAAAGAGACTGAATCTCACCTTTACGTCCCCTCCCACCCTCTCTCTTCCCACCCAACATGCATGTTCTCACATACCCAGCTTGGCAGGACTGAAGCCAGAACCACCCAGCCTTCCCAACACCACAAGCTTTGCTCCGGAGGGGGCTTCTGGCTGAGGCACTGGGAGGAAGGGTCCTGCAGTGGTGAAGACCTGGGCTCTGAAACTAACCCTATGTCTCTCTCACAATGTGTCCTTGGGCAAAATGGTTCATTTCCTTGGGGCTCAGTTTTCATAACTGTAAAATGTTCAGTAAATATCTAAAATATACAGTATCTGCCTCAGAGGGCTCTTGACGGGGGCATCTTGAGGTAAGCCATGCATAATGCCTGGCATGTAAATAATCCTCAGTAAGTGTTACTCTGATTATTGCTCCCCAAAATTACAAACTGACTTCCAAGAAAGAGGGATGCTCACAGCAATGCAACATATGGAATGGTGCCTTTGCTTGTTACACTGCTGCTGCTGCTAAGTCACTTCAGTCGTGTCCGACTCTGTGCGACCCCATGACGGAAGCCCACCAGGCTCCCCCGTCCCCGGGATTCTCTAGGCAAGAACACTGGAGTGGGTTGCCATTTCCTTCTCCAATGCATGAAAGTGAAAAGTGAAAGTAAAGTCGCTCAGTCAACTCTGTGCGACCCCATAGACTGCAGCCTACCAGGCTCCTCTGTCCACGGGATTTTCCAGGCAAGAGTACTGGAGTGGGTTGCCATTGTCACGACATACTTCTAAATGCACTTTCTAACAGTAATTCATCATATGTATTTATCCACCCTGTCAGGCTATGTACTAGGAGCTGGTGACACAGCAGTAACCAAGAAAGATAAAATTCCAGCCCTTATAGAACTTGATTCCTGGTGGATTTCGATTTTCCACAAATGTATCCTATTTTTAACCTCTAAACCAGTTAACTCCCCCTAGATAATGCAAAGTTGCTTGAATCTAATGCCCCAAGTAAGCATGACATGTAACAATTTATAATTTTGCAAATACCCAAAATGTGGTGGCAAACAAAGGCATATGTAGTACATGACAGCACGTCACAGCCCTTCAGGATCCTCTGGTCTTCTGCTCCCCCTTTTAAACACCATGATGCTTCGACAGGATAAAAACTGTATTTTCACACAATCCCACTGCTTTGATTTTGCACAGATCAGTAGAGATGTGGTTTCCCAAGAATACAATAATGAAGTAAGAAACATACATTTTAGGAGCAGAATTTATTTTCATAACTTTGTAAGTTTTGCTAGCCCTTTTTACAGAATTGCTAAGGATTTGAAGGACTACTAAAAATTTCAACTATTTTGCCTATGGGGGACCGATATAGTCAAGAAGCTGGGGGTTTATGGAAGTCTGAGAATGCCAAGTACACTACACTGTAAACACTGCACACAGAAAAAGACTAAGAAAAATATCCCGAAGTATTAGGAGCAGCTGTATTTGGGTGATGGCAGAGGGGAGTCCCTTTAGCCAGGAGCTCTGGTACAAGGTCACAGCCCTCCCCTGGTGGCTGGTCCTCTCGCCTCAATGTGAGACAACTTTGCAGGGCCAGCCACTGCATTGCCAGAGTTTTCCAAGGGACTCTGCTGTATCACAGTTCAAGGTCTCCCTCTGCTCAGTCCTGCTTCCCTCATTCTCTCCCAAGTGCTGATCCTGAGCACCCAGTCAATAAATCTCATGCAGCAAAGCTCCACCTTAGAGTTTGATTCTGGGGAAAACTAAATACGAAAAGGTCCACCATCAACCCCTAGCCCTATATGGGGCTTTGAGAATGTCACTCTGTCAGTCTGTTGTTATAGGAGACATTAACCAAGGTGTCAGCCTGTCCACTGCCCCTGATCAATCATATTTTAAAATGACTCTCCCATAATCCCTGTCACAAGTGACTGACACAGAAGTGGACACCTAGGCTGAAGTGAGGTGGCCTGGACTCTGATTTAGGGCAATGCTTTCCAAACCCTAATCATTCATGTACTGACTTGCCCTATTTACCTAACATTTATTCTATTTGCTTGGGTATGATTCATTTTTAGATAAATACACTCATTTAAGAAACAAATATTTTATCACTATTAAAAATGGAAAAGAAACGATAGTCATGAAATCATGAGCTGAAGTAATGGCTATATTTTCCAGTATAATTAAAAGAAAACAGTTATTAAAACATATTTGTCAGCAACTTAAAATCATCTCATATACCACCACTCAGATATGCAGTGCATAGTTAAGAAATACTAAACCACAGAATCCTGGCAGAAGCTAAAACTGAAAAAACAGAATCCATAATAGGCCGCGTACACACAGATGATATGAATTATGCAGAGAAAGCTGGTGACAGAGAGGAGGATGTGCGTGCATGTGTGCTCAGTCGCATCCGACTCCTTGCGACCACATGGACTGTAGCCTGCCAGGCTCCTCTGTCCATGGGGTTTCCCAGGCAAGAATATTAGAGTGGGTTGCCATTTCCTTCTCCAGGGGATCTTCCTGACCCAAGGACCAAACTCAGGTCTCCTGCTTGGCAGGCAGATTCTTTACCACTGCACCACCTGGGAAGCCCAATAGGAGGATGGAACAGCCCAAAAAGAGAGGCAGAAACATCACCAAGGAGGAGGCAGGTAGAGAGACAGAGACACAGAAAGAGAGAGAGACAGACACAGAAGGGAGTGCAAGAGAAAGACATGGAGACACCTGTGAAAGTGAAAGTAGAGAAACAAAGACGCAGAAAGAACCAGAAATAGAGCCAGAGTCAGAAACAAAGAGAAAGAGAGAGAGGAACACAGAGAGAGAACGCACTCATACAGGCAGACATGCAGAGACCCAGAGGGAGATGGAGAGCAGGAGATCCTGGAACTGCGGGGCCCTGGGGGAAGGGGGAGCGGACTACTTCCAGCTCCGAGCAGAGAACCCTCTTGCTCTCAGGCTGACCAGCACTGGTCTGTGATCTCTGCAACCACAGGAGGGACATGACCACTCACTGTGCTCCTGCAGCCAGGTCCTCTGGCCCAGCACAGAGGCTCCCACAGACTCAGAACGCACTTACCTTGATCTCGACAGGGTCGTTCTGGTGGAAGTTGATTGGTGCAACCCCAGGAACATAGAAGGCCCCTGTGTCACATGTGAGCGAGAGAAGCAGTAGGGACCACAGCAACCAATCCTGCTTGGATGAAGAGAGGCAGCAGTCAGACCAGGGGAAAGAAGTGAACAACCCTTTGCAGCACCGTCATGTCTGCTGTAAGTGACCCCATCTTACCTCCACTCTGAGAAGCCTGAGCACCCCCGCCAAGAACTGCCATCCAAATGCCCCCAAAAGTGATACAAGGCACTGATTCTGCACTTCCATAAATGAGCCACAAACTGAGCACGGTAATTAACATCAGGGCAAACTAATACAGGAGCCAGGGCTCCCCACTCCTGTAGAAATGTTCCTTTCACTGCTTCACATGTATCACTGTCCCATAGGCCAGTGGGAAACAAAGCTCACAACATCCGTTAATTCTGCTTCTCTACACAGCAATGGGCTCCTGTTGTCAGAAAGCTCGTTATTTACCAATGTATTCTTCTACAAACCATCTCCAAAATTGTCCTGACCCCACCACCTCCCATATTCCACCTCAACTCCAGCTACATTGGCCTTCTTACTGTTTCTTGACAGTGAGCCCTTCTGTACCCTCCAGGCCATCACTTTGACTGTTCCCTCCTCCAGAATGTCCTTCCCATAGATGCCTGCCTGGCTCATGTCCCATCCCTTATTTCATTCAGGCCTCTCTCAAATCCTCAGAGAAGCCCCCACTGACTAGCTGTCTAAATGGCCTCCTCATCCAGTCTCCTCTAACGTTAACATATTGCATAACCATGGGCAAGAGAGTTTTTTAAAAAATAACTAGATTTTAAAATATTTTGAAAAAGTAAGACATATACAGTAAATAATTCAAACAGTAAAAATGGGTACGACCATGAAAAACAATCTTCCTCCTTCTTCAGCTCCCCGTAGACAAGTGCTAGCACCAGTTCCTTGAAAATCCCTCTGGAGATATTCTATGCACGTACAAAGGGAAGCATTCAGAAGTATGGGCCTGCCTTGATACAACAACAACAACAACAACAAACAGACTTTTATCCTTTCTTTCTGTGACAGAAAGCCTACTGACTGTGGGCTACTTACCAGCATCCAACCTCCTCTCCATCAAGTGGAGGACTTCCTCCGCTTGAACAGTCATCAGGAGATTCCAGCTCTCTCTTTGCTAGGCCTCATGGGGCAGTCCTTAGACTGTGCGTGCTTTTGTGTGAGAGAAATAAATCCTGTCCTTTCTTTTCCTCTAATTCCTCTCTGAACCTGAATTCCAGTTAATAAAATGCAAGAAAGACAAATCCTGTACTACTGGCATATAAACTGTCATCCAAAAGTCACTTAAAAATAATAATCTAACTCTAAATTTTTGAAAACTATACCGAAAACAGGTAATCCAGATACCACCAACAAACCACAAAACAATTTATCTTAGAGGAAGGATCAACAGGTGAAACATGGCAAAGGATGATTTCCATAATATGCCAGATTCTTAATACTTTTGCAACCAAAAGCAATTCAGAAATTTGGTTTAGAATTAATGATCATACCAAGATGATATTGTTAGTTTTAGCTATTACAATGTCACTGCTTTGATCTTCTCATATGGCTGGAAGGATTATAAACTGAAACACTTTCAGGGGGGGCAATCTGACACTCTGTAACAAAAGCCCCCCAGAATTGCACACTGACCCTGCTCATACAGGAAACTCGAACGAACTTCTTGGACAGCCCAATACTTCTAGACATGTTAAGAAAAATACGGCAAAATGCCAAAATGTACATAAAAGAATGTTCGCCACAGGATTATTCAAAATAGTGAAAAAGTTCATAACTTACAACAGTAAAATATCCAATATTAGTGGAATGGGTTGAATTATGGGGTATCCACCTATCCTTTTATGTAATCATTAAATAGGATGATGTATCTTGTATATTTTCAGTAGGAATATTTGAGCTTTAGATTTAAGTAGAAAAATTAGGGAATAGAACCCTGCTCAGCAAGATCTGCTCCTCTTTTTAAAGTTATGTTTGAGAAAATAAGGCAATGTTTTCCTTTTTTGTATATCTGCAATTGGGCTTCACTGGTGGGTCAGATGGTAAAGAGTCTGCCTGCAATGAGGGAGACCTAGGTTTGACACCTGGGTTGGGAAGATGCCCTGGAAGAGGGCATGGCAACCCATCCCAGTATTCTTGACAGGAGAATCCCCATGGACAGAGGAGCCTGGCAGGCTATAGTCCATGGGGTAGCAAACAATTGGACGTGACTGAGCAACTAAGCACAACATATCTGTATTTTCCAGTTTTTCTTAGGGGATTATACAAATTTATACCAATTAAGAAAAATAATGAAATAAATTAGGCAAAAGAAAACATCACTGTTCTGAACACCCAGGTTAGAGCCAATTCTAGTTTGGTATGGAAGAAACTCCACCTACTGGCTCCAAGATGTTTTTCCATCAGCAACTCCCACTGTTTCTTTCTAAGCCTTCAGGAAGACCCTGAGGCTGTCCCTGTCCTCGGTGAGCAGCCTTGCCCAAGTGAGGCTGCCTTCAAGGGCTTTGCTCAGGTTGTTTCTGACACTTGCTCTCACCTTATTCAAGTCCCACCTACACTCGGAGGTCCCGTGTAGGTAATGTTTCTTCCTTCAAGAACTCCTCAGATCTCCACAGGAGGAATTATTCTCTTCTTTCCTTATTTTTTAAGGCTCTCTGTGAATATCTCTATGACAACACTAAAGGCAAGAAACTGGAAACTACCCAATTCCCAAAAGAACTTTCACATCTATATATGTTCAAAGATGGCTACTTAAGTTACTTGACAAATATTTAAATCTGTACTTGTTTAACACACTACTATTAGCACTTTCAGGAGAAGGCAATAATGGCACCCCACTCCAGTACTCTTGCCTGGAAAATCCCATGGATGGAGGAGCCTGGTAGGCTGCAGTCCATGGGGTTGTGAAGAGTCGGACACGACTGAGCGACTTCACTTTCACTTTTCACTTTCATGCATTGGAGAAGGAAATGGCAACCCACTCCAGTGTTCTTGCCTGGAGAATCCCAGGGACGGCGGAGCCTGGTGGGCTGCTGTCTATGGGGTCGCGCAGAGTCGGACACAACTGACGCGACTTAGCAGCAGCAGCATTAGCACTTTTCATGCTGTATTATGATTTAAGTATCTGCTATCTCTCCACCTACACGAGTCACTTGTCTGGCTTTCTTGATGTGAATCCTCAATAAACCCTTATCAAACAAGCTAATAATAAGCATCAAGCAACCTCTGATCTATAAAAACATAAAATCATTCATTCACATAGACGTTGAATACTATGGTTCTTAATCTTAGCTATATCCCCTTGATAACTGATTTTTTTTCAAATCCTCAAATTTAAGGAGTTCGTGGTACCTCCCACCTGTCCAAGAACCTACTTTGAGACTCTCGGAGACATCTATTATGTCTGTACCCTATCTGTACATCCAAGATAGTGGTTCTCAACCATGATGCACATTAGGCTAACCTGGAGAGTAAATGGATTAAATTCTGAATCAAAAGGCACAGAGCGGCTGAATGGAGTAAAAAACAAACCAGCTTTACACCTCAAGGAACCAGGAAAAGAACAAACTAAGCCCATGTTAGAAGAAGTAAGGACATACGGTTAGAGTAGAAATAAATTAAAAAGAGAATGTTTAAAAATAGGGAAAAAATAACAGAGCTGTGTTGGTTTTTTGAAAAGATAATACTGACAAACCCTTAGCAACACTAAGGAGAAAAAAACTCAAAATCAGAAATGGAAGAGGAGACATTACAACAGAAGCCTAAGAAATAACAAGGATAAGGTTCTATGGTGAATGCTTACAGGTCAACAAATTGAATAAAACGGAGACTGAATCAGTAATCAAAAATCTCCCAGCAAAGAAAAGTACAGGACTAGACGGCTTTAAAGGTAAATGCTAACAAACATTGAAAGAAGAGTTAATACTAATCCTTAAACTCTTCCAAAAATACAAGAGGGAACACTTACAAACTCATAAGGTGAGTAGCACCCTCATACCAAAAGCAGACAAAGACACCACAAGAAAACGAACTATAGGCTATAGGCTAGTATCCTGGATGAACACAGATGTAAAAATCCTCAACCACATACCAGCAAATTGGATCTAACACCTCACTAAAAGTAGCATACACTAAAATCAAATGGGATTTACGCCCACCATGTAAGGATGGTTCAACAGAAGTCAATCAATGTGATAAACTACATTAACAAAATGAGAGGAAAGAAAACACAAACTTTTCAACAGACTCAGAAAAAGTATTTAACAAATTTCAACATCCATTCATGATTTAAATTCTCAAAGTGAAAAAAAAAGGTATAACTGACTCTTTGCAACCACATGGAACATAGCTCACCAGGCTGCTCTATCCATACAATTCTCCAGGCAAGAATACTGGAGTGGGTTGCCATGCCCTCCTCCAGGGGATCTTCCCAACCCAGGGATCGAACCCAGGTCTCCCACAGTGCAAGCGGATTCTTTACTGTCTGAAGCACCAAGGAAGCCCATAAAAGGAATTTACCTCAATACAACAAATGCCACATATGAAAAGCCCACAGTTAACATCATTATTTCTTGCTAATCAAAAATATATATCATCTACCTCCTACAGTGCTGGTGGTGGTGGGAATGAAAATTGGTGCACTCACTATGGGGAACAGTATGAAGGTTCCTCAAAAAACTAAAAATAGTTTCCTTATGATCCAGCAATCCCACTCCTAGATACATATCCAGAAAAAAACTATAATTCAAAAAGATCCATTCACCCCTATATTGATAGCAGCACTATTTACAATGGTCAAGACATGGAAACAACATAAGCGTCTATTGACAGATGAATGGATAAAGAAGATGTGGTATATGTAAATGTACACACACACACACACACACACAGAGAGACAATGGAATATTACTCAGCCATAAAAAAGAACAAGATAATACCATTTGCAGCAACATGGATGGGCCTAGAGATTATCATACTAAGTGAAGTAAGTCAGAAAGAGAAAGAAAAATACCATATGATATCACTTACAAGTGGAATCTAAAATATGACACAAGTGAACATATCTACAAAACAGAAACAGACTCGCAGATATAGAGAACAGACTTCTAGTTGCCAATGGGGAAGAGGGAAGAAAGGATTGGGAGTTTCCCACTGTACCACACAGAAACTATATTCAATAACCTGTAATAAACCATAATGAAAAAGAATATATATGTATAACTGAATCACCCTGCTGTATAGCAGACATTAACACAACACTGTAAATCAACTATACTTCAACAAAATTTAAATATACGTGTGTGTGTGTGTGTGTGTGTGTGTGTGTGTGTTCTAAATTTCCCTTCCTAGGAAACTCAACACCAGACGTGCCTTACCTGCTGCTGCTGCTGCTAAGTCGCTTCAGTTGTGTCCGACTCTGCGCAACCCCATAGACGGCAGCCCACCAGGCTCCACCGTCCCTGGGATTCTCCAGGCAAGAATACTGGAGTGGGTTGCCATTTCCTTCTCCAATGCATGAAAGTGAAAAGCGAAAGTGAAGTCGCTCAGTCATGTCCGACTCTGCACAACCCCATGGACTGCAGCCTACCAGGCTCCTCCATCCATGGGATTTTCCAGGCAAGAGTACTGGAGTGGGGTGCCGTTGCCTTCTCCGTGCCTTATCTGATAGCTGTCAATTGAGGCCAGGGCAGACAATTACAATCTCTTATGGCTATTAAGCCAATTAAATCTAAGAAGTTACTCCAGTTCTGTAATAGAGTCCTCTAATCTTAGCAGAGAGACACTGCCCATGGGAACTGAAGGGCTCCATGAGACCTCAGGTGGCAGAAGAATGAAAAGCAAATCCTGAAAGACTTCAATATACGTTTATTCCAAAGTCTCAAACCAATGGAGCAAGTACACACAAAAAAACCAAACAAACAAAAAGACGGAAAATACTCACCTTGGTGGAAAACAACATTAAAAAGTAACAAGAAGTCACAGAGTCACTAAGCATCTAAAAGTAAGTACAAGGCACTGCGGTACAGCCTCTTCCATGTGCCAAGTTCCCGCTTTGTGCTAAGCACTTTACAAACACTGACTCACACCATTCTCACAACTACAACTACCTGGGGATTTCTATCACCATTTCCCAGATGACTGCCAGTTAACCCGAGACCCAGAGATCACATAACTTGCTCAAGATCAGAATGTAGAGAAACAGCATGCTCTTTTCAGGAAGGTGAGCTGCATTATAAGATGATGCACATGTAATGATGATAGTGATAACAATGTCAGCTAACATTTGCTGGACACTGACCATGTGCCAGCCACAGTTCTAGGTTCTTTTCATGCAACAATGCAATTAATCTTCACAACAACCATATGAGGCAGAGACTCTTATTGTTCTCATTTCAGAGATGAAAGCAGTCTCTCTTCGAGGTCCATGCTCTAACCAGAACAGAAATCAGTTCACTATACTGAGCACCTACTATATGTCAGGCACTGTGCCAGCCTCACAGAATGCACCCCCACGAGCCAGTTGGGGGACAGATAAGTCATCAGCCAATTGCAATGCTAGTTCCCAGTTGCTATGGAGGGCCTAGTCTCTTATCCTAGCAGCTAAGAGCCTAAGGAGTACACAAGAGCAGCAACAAGCCCACCCAGTCTTGGAGGGGTGGGTGTCAATCTAAGAATTCAAGTCTACTCCAAGGGAAAGGAGAGGGAAGGGGAAACTGCTCCATAAAGAGTGAAACACAGGCACAAAGGCCTGGAGGCAACCATAAGGAATTTTTGGCAGGTGAGGTGTAGGTTGGTGCTACTGAACTTTAACGTGCATATAGGTCACCTGGAGGTCTTGTTAAAATGCAGAGTCTGTTTCGGCAGGCCTAGAGATAGGGGTGGAGATTCTGTATTTCTTACAAGCTCATAGGTGATGACAACACTTCTAGTTCATGGATCATCCTGTGAGTAGCAAGCATGAATAGGTCTGTGCAGACAGGGGGCTGGAAGGTACATAAGGGATACATCACACAAAAGCCACACTGAGGAGTTTGGGGTTTGTCCTCCGTGCACTGGGGAGACCCTGAACAACTTTAAGGAGGAAAGGAATATCTGCATTTGTAAAGATTACTCTGGTAACCGAGTACATGTATGTGTTTGGGGAGAGGGTGTATGGGTGTGCAGCACATTTCTGCTCCAGAGACACTGTAATATCCAGCCCTAGATTTGACAACTAACAAGAATAAGTGAAGTCACCTATAAATTCTTGGTCAGATGTGAATAGAAGCAGCAGCCAGGTGGGGGAGCCAGGTGGTGGTAGGCAGTGGTTCTGAAACTTGAGCAGGCAAGGAAATCACCAGCAGGGATTATTAAAGCTGATTCCTGGGTCTAACTTCCCAGAATGTCTTCTTTGGTAGTTCTGGAGCAGGGCCTGAGAATCTGCTCTTCTAATAAGTTCCCAGGAGATGCTGGAACTGCTGGTCTTGTCTTGGGATCACACGTTGAGAACCATGGGTGTAGTGGAAAAAGCACAGGCTCTGGGGGTCATACAGATATGAAAGCAAAGTCCTGACCCATCACTTCCAAGCTGTGTGACTTTGGGCAAGTTTTTTAAACTCTGAGTCTCAGGTTTCTGATTTGTAATAAGAAACTAGGAAACTAATACTTAAAACTCATGGCAGGGTGCTACAGTGATGATGGTAGTAAGGACTAAGTACAGCACACATTAAGTGTGCTTGATAAGGCAGAGTGGCTTTGCTCTGGGTTGCACTGGAAGGCAAGACCAATGAGCACACTGCAAGGAGGAAGATGTATGCTCATTCTAAGGAAACTTCCAACAAGAGAGTTACCTAGCTAAGGAAAAGGCCATAATCAGAGCTAAACAAAGAGGTGACAAGGAAGGAGGAGGAAGGTGATATCCCTACCTTAGTGAGGAAGGTGAATCAGAACCCTTATGATCTCCCAGGAAACTCAAGAAATTCGTGATTCCTTTGAAACTGTGGGACGTTCCATCAACCCAAGCTGCCTAAAGGTAGAACAAAACAAGGCAAAGTTCCACCGCGAGTTGGGTTCCTTAAAGACATCTTTTGAAGAACTTGAAAGTCAAAGTGTAGTTGCTCAGTCATGTCCACTTCTTTGTGACTCTATGGACTGTAGCCCGCCAGGCTCCTCTGTCCATGGAATTCTCTAGGTAAGAATACCAGAGTGGGTTGTCATGTCCTTCTCCAAGGGACTTCCCAACCCAGGGATCGAACCTGGGTCTCCAGCATTGTGGGCAGACTCTTTACCATCTGAGCCCCAAGGGAAGTCCCTAGGGGGTCACATAATCAGGAGGCCAGAGAGGGGAAGTGACGTGGTCACATAGCAAGTTATCTGCAGAGTAAAGGAGGTCCAACTCTACCAAACCTGGCAGAGCGGAGTGATCAGAAGTTTGTCCCCACTGTGAGAGCCATGCTCAGAGATAATTTTAGGTCATGATTAGAGGTGTCCAAAGAAGAACTTGATGCCACGGATTAACTGCTTTTTGTCTCCCTTTACCCTCCTTCTCTAACTCTTTTCCTCTTCAATACTATGCCTTCCTTGTCCCTCCCCCAATTCAATGCTTTTCTACTAATAACCAAATCACTATAGTCAGTTTCACACTTATCTTTTACTTGAAGGCAGACTAATTCTACTAAATATTAAATACAGAGCTATCCAACCTGTTTGGCACTGAAGAAGACAGGAAAGAAATGTACAAATTGAAACAGGAGAAATATTAGAAGAAAATATTTAGTTCAGTTCAGTTCAGTCACTCAGTCGTGTCTGACTCTTTGTAACCCCATGAGCTGCGGCATGCCAGGCCTCCCTGTGCATCGCCAACTCCCTGAGCCCACCCAAATTCATGTCCATTGAGTTGGTGATGCCATCCAACCATCTCATCCTCTGTCGTCCCCTTCTCCTCCTGCCCTCAATCTTTCCCAGCATCAGGGTCTTTTCTAACGAGTCAGCTCTTCTCATCAGGTGGCCAAAGTATTGGAGTTTCAGCTTCAACATCAGTCCTTCCAATGAACACCCAGGGCTGATCTCCTTTAGGATGGACTAGTTGGATCTCCTTGCAGTCCAAGGGACTCTCAAGAGTCTTCTCCAACACCACAGTTCAAAAGCATCAATTCTTCGGCGCTCAGCTTTCTTCACCGTCCAACTCTCACATCCATACTTGACCACTGGAAAAACCATAGCCTTGACTAGACAGACCTTTGTTGGCAAAGTAATTTCTCTGCTTTTTAATATGCTTTCTAGGTTCCAAGGAGTAAGCGTCTTTTAATTTCATGGCTGCAATCACCATCTGCAGTGATTTTGGAGCCCAGAAAAATAAAGTCTGACACTGTTTCCACTGTTTCCCCATCTATTTCCCATGAAGTGATGGGACCAGATGCCATGATCTTAGTTTTCTGAACGTTGAGCTTTAAGCCAACTTTTTCCCTCTCCTCTTTCACTTTCATCAAGAGGCTCTTTAGTTCTTCTTCACTTTCTGCCATAAGGGTGGTGTCATCCACATATCTGAGGTTATTGATATTTCTCCCGGCAATCTTGATTCCAGTTTGTGTTTCTTCCAGCCCAGCGTTTCTCATGATGTACTCTGTATGTAAATTAAATAAGCAGGGTGACAATATACAGCCTTGACGTACTCCTTTTCCTATTTGGAACCAGTCTGTTGCTCCATGTCCAGTCCTAACTGTTGCTTCCTGACCTGCATACAGGTTTCTCAAGAGACAGGTCAGATGGTCTGGTATTCCCATCTCTTTCAGAATTTTCCACAGTTTATTGTGATCCACACAGTCAAAGGCTTTGGCTTAGTCAATAAAGCAGAAATAGATGTTTTTCTGGAACTCTCTTGCTTTTTCGATGATCCAGAGGATGTTGGCAATTTGATCTCTGGTCCCTCTGCCTTTTCTAAAACCAGCTTGAACATCTTGAAGTTCACGGTTCACGTATTGCTGAAGCCTGGCTTGGAGAAGCCAGAAAATATATATACTTTAACACAATCTTGATATGAAAAGTTTTCTAAGAAGAAAACAAAATCCAGAAGCTACTGAGAAATAGAATATACAGAAAGGAAGAAAATGAAAAAAAATTCATTGTAAAAAAAGAAAATGACAATTTGAATAAAAATATTTCGCACACACCTGACAAAGGACTTATTTCTTCAATACACCAAGCACTCTTACAAACCAATAAAGGACAAATAACGCAAAAGAATAAGAATGGGCCATTGAAGAGAAAAAGGTTCAAACGGTCAGACACAAAAAGATGCTCAACATCATTCATAATCTAAAAACCACAAATGAAAATAATGACATCTTTTTTACCTATCCGAGTCAAAAAGTTAAAAAACATCTGAATACACTAGATATAGGTAAATTTGGGGAGAGCAATTTAGCACAATATATACTTAATTGGGAGGTAGTATTATTACTGAAAGACTGCCAACACAAATTATTAAGTAGAAAATAAAGATGCACATCAATGTATACTATAATCTCATATGTCTAAATAAACTTTTAAAAAGAATGTACCAAAGCCGAAGATATCACAAGAAAAGGAAACTACAGACAGATATTCCTCAGGAACACAAATGGAAAAATCCTTAACAAAACACTAGCAAACTGAATCTAGCAATACAGAAAAAGGTTTACACATCACAGCCAAGTGGGTTCTAGCCCAGGAATGCAACGTTGGCTTAATATCTGAAAATCAAATAATGTAATACATCATATAAATAAAAAACAAAAACTATACAATCATCACAATTAATGCAGAAAATGCACTTGATGAAGTCCAACACATATTCATGATAAAAACTCTAAGCAAACTAGGAATAAAAAAGAACTTCCTCAATCAGATAAATGGTAGCTTTGAAAAAACCACAGCCAACATCATACTTGATGATGAAAGACTGAATGTTTCCTCCTAAGATGAGGAAGAAGGCAAGGATGTCCACTTTTGTCATTTCTAGTCAACATTGCTCTATAAATGCAAATGATACGCTCTAAGCTAAAAATAAAATCATCCAGATTAAAAAGAAAAAAGCCCTTTTATTTGCAGATCACATATCTTGTATCAAGAAATCCCAAGGAACCCACAAAAGAACAACTAATAAACAAGTTGGACTAGGTCACAGACTACAATATCAATATATAAAAATTACTTGTATTTTTATACACTAGCAACAAACAACCCAAAAATAAAATTAAGAAAACAGTTTCATCTACAGTAGCTTCAAAAAGAATAAAGTATTTAGGAATATGCTTTTAAAAAGGACATGTATCCTGACAATTATAAAACATTGCTAAGAAAAATGAAAAAGATCTAAATAACTGGAGAGACATTCCCTACTGAAATGAAAGACTCAGTACTGTTAGGATGGCAATTCTCCCCAAACTAACCTATAGATTCAGTGCAATCCCTATCAAAATCCCAGCAGGCTTTTTTATTGAAACTGACAAGCTGATCCTTCAATTTACCTGGAAACACAAAGGACCTAAAATATCCAAAATAACTTTAAAAAAGAACAAAACTAAAGGATTTATACTACCCAATTTCTAAGCAATTATAAAGCTACAGTAATTAAGACAGTGTGATAAGGATAAGCATAAAAGGCCAATGGAACAAAATTAAAAGTCTGGAGGTAAATCTTTGTATTTACAGTAAACTGACTTTCAACAAAGTTGCCAAGGCAATTTAATAGGGAAAAGGCAGTCTTTTCAACAAATGGTGCTTGCACAACTTGGTAGCCATGTGCAAAAGGAACCTGACATAATGTACAACAATTAACAAAATGGACCACAGACCTACACAGAAAAGCTAGCAAAAAAACATTTTTATGTACATAAAACATCTACTTTTCAAAAAGCAGATTATTTTTTTAGAAGATGTTTTATGTACATAAAAATGTTCTGGAGAAATATTTTTCTTAAAAAAATCAAAGAGTACACCTGAGGAGTGGACAGGGGGTAGACAGCTGAGTGACTTTCTTTTCATTTGTAACGCTTATGCTTTTTTTCATGTATATGGATAACCTATATTTAAAATATATACATTGACATTTGAGGAAGGGGAAGGTTGCCTCTGAAAGCATTTGGGCAAGTTCCCCTGAAGACAGGCTGAAAATGGGAGCTATAAGGTAAGAATGAGGGGTACTCTTTCTGCCCCCCTTCTGATGCCTATGTCAGAAGCTTTCTCTGTCTCCTTTATACTGTAATAAAACTTTATTACACACACACACACACACACACACACACACACACACACACAGGTAAGAATGATTCAGTGGAGATTCTGGAGCCAGGTGTGTGATCTGAACCAAATCAGATCAGTCATTCTTAATTTTGGGAAAGTGTTGCAAATCCCCCTGAGAATTTTAAAAAAGTTACAGAAGCTGCTCCCAGGAAAAAAACACTCCAAAATGCAGAATACGCCGTATGAGTCCAACAAGATCAAAGGACCAGAAGTTCACAGGCCCTTGATTAAAGAACTCTGTACTGGATCCCATATTAACTTTTTGTGATTATTTGACTTAATTACCTCTGTAGCCCTTGACAGCCTGATAGAGGATGTTTGACACTTATTTCATTTCTGTATGGAAATTAGGAAGAAGCAAAGTACCTGCTTCTTGGGAAATCCCTTTATATCTTCCTTTAATTTTTAATTGATCACCAGAAACTCTTGCATGAGACTGTCTGAAAAGTCAGTTAACTATTTAGCAAACATCTGTTGCATGTTTAGACCCATGAACGGAGTGGGAGTCCTAGAAGAGGTGAACCAGTCCATTCAATTTATTTGCTTTACTTGGTTTCCAAGTTACAAGACTGCAGAGGCAGGATGTCAAGGAACAAGGTGATGATAATCTAAAACCCCTTGTGTTGTAATCTAACACTCCATCTCTGGCAAAGAGGTGACTAGGAAAGTCATAAAGCTCAAGAGACCTAAGAATCAAGGTCTTGCCCTCCCTATCTATTTTATTCTTTGGGGTTGGGCACACAGAAAAACTTCTCCCAAACAACAGCCAAATGAAGAACTATTAGGACCCAAAAGTACCCTTCACCCCCCACCCAACTTTGCACCAATCAGTTTGAAAGGTATGAACAATTAACATCTTACAAAGAAAATAGGAAGTTTCCCCTGAGAACTGAAAAATTTTCATTCACTCATACTCTCTGTGGCCAGAAGTTAACCTTTTGTTTTCTGGAGCCCTCTGCCTTGCTGTCTTCTTCCCCATAAACAGCATCTGAGTATCGAGTGCGGCCAATCTGAACAACCTTCCAGGTTCCTATTCCATGCCTTTTCTGCTGCAAAAGCTGCACCTTCCCTTAAGAGTAAGTTAGATTCTTTTTTTTTCCTTTTCAAAGATAAAATCATCATTTCAAGATCATTCAGTAACTGCTCCCCAGATTTTCAGGGGGGGGGAGGAGAAAGAAAAAGACTTTGGGGCACAGTTTGCCAACAGTTAACTGAAATCAATTAGCTAATCAGTTAAAGCTCCCTAAGAATTCAACCATACTTGAAGGAAAGCTAATGACAGCCAAAGACCACTTACCAAGCAGCCTCCATGGAGCTAAAGATCTCAGGAAGAAAAACAAACAAATCCAGAACCAAAATTAGCCACGAGAGACTGAAAATGTAGCCTTTATTTCAGAGTCCACAGACACCGAGTAACTACTGGGCAGACACACACAAAAGACTCAAAAGTGTTTTTTGGGGGGTAGGGAACAACCAACAGCAGGCTGTGTGAAAGTCCAGGTGAAACTATAGCTACCCTCACCAAGCAGAAGACATCCAGACCCAGACTTTGAGGCCAGAAAGTGCAGAAATAAAACATTAAAAATGCACGGAACTTCCCTCCCACCTTGGGTATTTATTAAATACTCTGTGAGCCCAAGCAACAGGCTTAGATAGTTCATCTCCTAAAGACGTCAAACCCTGGAGTAGGAAACCATTACAGAGTGTTCATCTCATGTTTCATTTAATCACAATTCTTTGAGAGTCTCATCCTCATTTTAAAAATAAGAAAACTGATCCGGACAAAAAAGTTCTGAAGATGGATGGTGCTGATGGTTGCACAATAATGTGAATGTATTTAACGCCACTGTACACGTAATGCCACTGTACACGTAAAATAGTTAAAATGATACATTTTATGTCTATTTTACCACAGTAAAAAAAGATTTTGTTTTAAGCAACAGGTTTAAAGAAGCAAATAGTTGGCCCAAAGTCACAGAACCAATCAGTGTCAGATTCTAGCCCATGTCCTTAGACTAAGTCTTAGTTTCTTCATTTGTAAAATGGGCTTTTGTAAAGATTAGATGGAATAATGGATGGACATATGGTTTATCAGCTGACATGTATCTTGTGAACAGAAATTTTCCCCTCAAAGTTAGGTAACCTAGGGGATTACCACAAACCTTAAATATTGCTTTTGAACCCGTATGTCAAAATAGGAAGATTTTTATAGAGAGACCACCTCATTCAGGGGCTGCAAATTCAACCCCCTAGAAAGGCCATGCAAATTACCTACTGAGTGATGCTGCTAAGGAATAAGCCAAAAGGTATGGAAGACTGGGTCCTGCACAGGGAATGTTCTTTATGGGAAATTTGGGCCCAAATTTTCAAGAAAAAAATGAAAATCCAGAACTTCTGTAATGTGAAATCTCCCAATTATTAAATATTGGCAACTAACTGGAAAAAAATGTAAAGTCCTGGGCCTGCCAACCTCTCTTCCTTGCCCCTCAACCCCAATCAAAGCCATGTAAAGATGTGCTCCATAAACTGTCACTTCATAGCATGAGATCTGCTTCACTGGAAACTGAGGCCCAAAGATACTAAGTGACTGGCCAGGGCACCCAGACTCTCTTCTAAACTGGCTTACGAATTCAGCTCCAATTTGTGATTTGATTTTGTTTTTAAAGAACTGCTAGTAGCATTTAGCATACCCTCTGAATACAAAACCTTCAGATTTCAAACCCTGGGACGTCTGTCAGTTTAATGCTTGGGGATAGGTCAGAAGTCATGGTACAGAGCAGAGAAGGAAGCAATGAAGAGGAATGGGACTGAACCGAGAAGTCCCAGTGTCCGAAACCATGTCCCGCTTGAGAACTATCAGTGTCAGCAAATGGTTTAAGGATCAAAGCAGGTCTGGGGCGGTAGGTGGCTCCTACCATTCACCTATGGCCAGATGGCCCTGTTCATCCTGGGTCCTTCCCACCTTCCTGCCAGTGCCCAGAGATCAAAACTCAACCTTCTCCAACATTCCGTGATCTGCTTCTTTTTCACTGAGATCAAAGGGAAACTTTTGTCTAAGTTGTAAAAGAGAAACCAACTGGCAACTTAATGCCACCTCTGCCTTCCTTGGACTTCCTGGGGGGATTAAGGGCACTCCTTTAAATGGATTTCTCAGAGAAACACATCTGTACCAAGGACCGGTGTTGGTGCCTCGGCCTCTAAGGACACAGCGGCTCCTACAGAACACACGTGCCAGGTTGAGCAAGTGGAGAGAATAGACAATACAACCAACAGACAGCAGCCTGGAAAGACCCCAGGGACTAAGATCACAGAAAAGAAAAAAATAATCAACCTGATTTTATAGGCATATTAGCAAAAATCACAATGAATGCAAGTATTCTAAGCCACAAAATTTTCAACCTCAAGTTGAAATCTTCAATTTCATTGAAGATTTTACAAATTTCATTGAAGAATTTAGAAATCCTCAAGTCTAAATCTTCATTTCACATATGACCTGTGCTGAAACAGACGAGTAACACCAAGTAATTTGCTCCAGGCTGCCTGATAGACCAGTGGCAGTGCTGGGACTAAGCCCCAGCTGCTTCTTCCTCAATGAGCCGCTGGCCACCCACAGGTGAGGCCCTGGGGAGACAGCAACTTGCCAACACAGGAGTGCTGGCAGAGTACAGGCCTCCTGCCTTCTGTACCAAACCTCTATCATCCAGATTCCATCACAAAACACGATTCCTGTGCTTCTGACTGGCCCAGGGGCAAGGGGACAGTGGGAGGAAGGAACTGGCTAGCACGGTTTTCGTTTGATCAAAGGAACCTAGAGGTCATTCAGACCATTCCCCTGCCTCTGGACTGGATCAAACTCAAGCTCAGAACAGTGAGAACCGACCCAGCAGTTCTACTTCTAGGTATATAACCAAAAAAACGGAGAACCGATGTTTACCCAAGAGCTTGCACACAAAATGTTCACAGCAACATTTTTCATAACAGCCCAAAAGTAGAAACAATCCCCAAATCCATGAATAGATGAAAAGGTAAACCAAAAGAGGTCTATCCACAGTGGAATATTATTTGACCATAAAAAGGAACGAAATATTGACACATGCTATGACATGGATGAACTTTGAAAACATTATGCCTTGTTTAAAAAAAAAGTCAGATAACAAAACACCACATATTGTTTGATCCCATTTATATGAAATGTCCAGAACAGAAAAATACAGACAGAAGTACATTAGTGGTTGCCAGGGACTGGAGGGAAGGGGGAGTGGGAAGTGGCTGCTAATGGATTTTTTTAATGGGGTGATGAAAATGTTCTGGAGGTGGACAGTGGTGAAGGTTGCACAACTCTGTGAATATACTAACAATCACTGAACTGTAAACTTTAAAAGGGTGAATTTTATGTTATATGAATTATAATCCAATAAAAAGGAAAAAACATAAAACCCCAAACAGCATGAACAATGTGTGAGAGAAATACACACAGTTTTATCTTCCCAACAGAGGTTTCTAGACTCCTGCTGCTGCTGCTAGGTTGCTTCAGTCGTGTCCGACTCTGTGCGACCCCATAGACAGCAGCCCAGCAGGCTCCCCCGTCCCTGGGATTCTCCAGGCAAGAACACTGGAGTGGGTTGCCATTTCCTTCTCCAATGCGTGAGAGTGAAAAGTGAAAGTGAAGTCGCTCAGTCGTGTCCGACTCTTTGCGACCCCATGGACTGCAGCCTACCAGGCTCCTCCATCCATGGGAGTTTCCAGGCAAGAGTACTGGAGTGGGGTGCCATTGCCTTCTCCTAGACTCCTGAGATGTCTACAAATGTCCTCAATGGACACTTCCCAAGTTCCACCAAAACAATATTCCTCAAAGCATATTCCATATGCTCAACAGTTCTATAAAAGATGAAATATGGGCCTGCTCCTCACCTCAGACCCAGCTAGAGCAACTTGGTATTGTGTAACTTTATAGTCATCTAAATCCAGGGCAGGAAGAATGCAGGAAAACTACAGAGAACATCAATTTACACCAGCCATCTACTCCTATGCTGGGGAAGTTCAGGAAACACCCACTGTGCTAACACAGATCTGGGAGGTGGCAGCCAACCCCTGGGAAAGAAGAACCAATCACTAAGGAAAGGGAGGGAGGTAAAAACCTATAAATATCACTTGAAACTTGCACCCACAACCCTAACTTTCAAAATAAAAGAATAAACCAAAAGCCAGCATGTTTCCCACGGTCACTGAATCTATTAGCTAGGTTCCTCTTTGGTTGTATGACTTGCCTCAGAAACCTAGACAACCCAAAGCAGACCCACACACTTCCATCCCCAGCAGTTGTGAAACAACTTATTGTACGAGGGTGGGGGGACTGATCTGACTTCCCTATAAATAAGGGGCTTCACACAGACCAAGCTCAAGTTTATCTGCCCACCCAGCCAGTCACACATCGTATCCCCTGGTAATAAAAGTGCTTCCGTGACTTTTCACTATTGCATCAAACATGAAGCTGCTCATGTGCCGTCTTAAAAGTGCCTCTGTGGGTCCCTGTATACATTACACCTTCAATTTCTGGAAATCAGTTTATAGTATTCATCATGAAAGCAGAGGATGATACTCCCAGGGGACACAACAAACACAAAATCACTTTGCTGTCCACTGTGCTTAGAATAAAATCCAAACGCCTTTCCATGGTTTCTCTGCAGGCTGAGAACAAGCTGGCTTCCTTAACATAACATTCTGAAAAGTGTGGGAAGGGCAAGCACTGTAAAAGAACAGTCTTTCAAAATGCAATCCACAGCTTACAAACTGTAGACTACAACCCACAATTACAGGCATGCTTCTAGAAACACAGCTCTTCCTGCCTCTCTCTGATTCCATCTTGTATTATTCTTTGCCCCACCCCACCCCCAACCCTGACTCCTCACCATGTTTCAGCCCCTCCAGCCTTCTGTGTTCCTCAAACATACTCTTTCCCACCTTAGTCCTTTATACTTGCCATCTCGTTTGCCTGGACCACTCTGCATTGCTGGTTCCTTCTTGTTAATCAGGTCTCAACTCACCTCACTTTCTCTGAAAAGACTTCTCTGACCACGTAATCCAAAGCAGTTGCATCATCCTGTCACCCCCCAATTACTACCACGTCACCTTGCCCTCTTCACACTTACACTATCTGACATTACCTTGTTCGTGTATTTTACCTACTGTCTCCTCAGGCTAGAAAAACTCCACAAGCATAGGGACCTTGACCCTCTAACTCTGTGCCAAGACCTAGGGATGTACTAGGGATGAACTAGGGATGAACTAGTGAGAGAAATACACACAGTTTTATCTTCCCAACAGAGGTTTCTAGACTCCTGATGCTGCTGCTAGGTTGCTTCAGTCGTGTCCGACTGGTCTTGACTATCGGTAAGAC
The DNA here is from genome assembly GCA_024291935.2 of Okapia johnstoni. NCBI lineage: Eukaryota > Metazoa > Chordata > Mammalia > Artiodactyla > Giraffidae > Okapia > Okapia johnstoni. The sequence goes on along the minus strand of CM044324.1, from coordinate 50,966,919 downwards.
CAGTACATCCCTAGGTCTTGGCACAGAGCAGGCACTCAAATATTTGTTGATTAAATAATGTGTACCAGAAATATGTTAACTTATTACCTCTTAAAACCTCAGAACAGAGCAAGAATTTCCCAGTGCAATGCTATAAATGCCACTTTACTGAACTCCTTCCCTGTGGCAAAAGAGGGTGTGACTTTTCCTGTTCATGTTAAGTTCTTATGACATTCTTGTTCTGAAAGTGGTCCAGAAAAAAAAAATTGGTTTCAACATACCACTTTTGGGATTTTTTTCTGTGGTCTGAGACCACAGATATCAGGCAAGGCTGTGAAGTCTTTTACCTGACCTCTGAGGTTATAAATAAGGAACCCCTTATTAAACAAAAAGGATAATTTATCAGTTGGTTAATAGAAGGAGGAGAATTTGTTATCAGCCAGGAACCTATCCTTGCTTGGAAAAAATCAATACCAAAGAATTTAAACAAGAATCTTCCTTTACGAAAGTCAATGTCTTTTGTGTGCACTCCCAGGATGAAATTATATGCTGAGGAAACAACATACAGGAACAGTATAAAATCACTCCGGCCTAAGTGACTTCAATTTTGGTTCTGGTCTCTTGACAAGCACAATGTGAGCCGACCTTCTGGAAGAAGAAACGGCCAGTTTTTCACAGATCTACTTCCAGCATTCTATACCAGAAGCCAGTAAGTTCTGACCCACTTTCCGGGTACAGCTTATCCACACAAACGCTTTATCCTACAGAGCTGTGTGGCCCTGTAGGGGCATGTGAAGAGGAGCGGGCCAGGCAGCACTGGCATAGTGCTTTTCACAACAGACCACCTCCATCATAATCACTAGAGTGCTTATAAAAGTGTGGATTCCTAGGCATCTCCTAGGCCAACAGAATTAGAATCTTTGGAAACTGTATTTTTAACAAGCTTCCCCCCACACACCCCAAGTCTTATGCACAGGAAAGTGTGACAACCAGTGGGATAAAAGATCCCTAGGAGAGAGACAGGGAATTGGAATTGAGAGAAGAGGAGATATGATTAGAGAAGGATCTGGGGATTGACAATGGGGGCGGGGGGTGGGTGGGTAAAGGCATGCTTCCGGGTATCGGCCGTCAAGACAGGTGCGCAGTGGGGACAACTAAGGGTAGACGTGAGGACAGGGCTCTAGAAAGGATATGACACAGGGTTCGGGCTGGGAGAGGTGAGGACGCATCTGCGGACTGGTCAAGATAGTGGGGAGGCGGGAAGGCGGAGAAAGCAGGGTACAGACGTGAGAGGGAGGAGCAAAGCTGGGAGTAACGGGGGCTGTTTGAAGGGGTGAGGATTGCAAAGTGAAAATTGGGAAATGGGGGTCACAGGAGTCAAAGACTAAGACTAGAATAGGAACCGGCTAGGGTGGTAGCTGAGACCTTTCCTCCGACCCAGAGCCTCCCCCAAAACTTCGGGCCTTGACAAGCCTGAGTGCGGGGCAAAGGCCGGGGACGGGGAGTTTGGAGGAGACAAGCCCAATCAGGGATGTCCCTCAGGCCTGAGCTAGGGGTCCCTGAAGTGGATCGCGCCAGGCATGGGACCAAAAAGTCCTGGGATTCCCCCAGAGCGGCCCGCTCCATCTCCGGCTCCCTGAGTCTCCTTCACTCACCATCGCCGCCGCCATCTTGGATCCACGTGTCGCCGTAATGACGTCTGCGGAAGTAGTGTTTCCTTGGTTACGGAGTTTACCTCCGCGAGGTGCTGCCCTGTTTCAATCGCTCTTGTGGTCGCGGTGAGTGGAGGCGCAAAGAAGACTTAGCTCCTGATCGGTAGCCTGGTCTGGGCAGTTAGGTCGCTGATTAGGTGAAAAGACAGGGTGATGTAACTATGGAAACCATGTTAACTCCTGGCAGACCCCTCTCCTTCCCTGGCTGACACTGCGTTGTGGGTAATAGCGGTGTGCGTAAAGGTGCTTGTTCTGTGGGCTCCATCTTTACTACTGGCAGGAAGATCCGTTGCCAGGGTTACCTGAGCCCCTTGATTTGGTGGAGTGGGATCCGTACCAGGGCTCCATTAGCAGAATGATTTGTAATTAATATATTTAATTATTTACTTGACTATCCAGTATTGTCTCCAAAAGACTCTGATCCCTATGTGGGTGCGATCCTTTTTTTTTTTTTTTTAACCTTGCTTTGCCTCATTCTCATTTGTGAAATGGGAAGGAGACTATTTTAACACCTTCGTTATAGGTTTATGATGAGAATCCAATTAACTAATGTTCAGTTCAGTCGCTGAGTCGTGTACAACTCTTTGTGACCCCATGAACCACAGCACACCAGGCCTCTCTGTCCATCACCAACTCCCTGAGTCCACCCAAACCCATGTCCATCGAGTCGGTGATGCCATCCAACCATCTCATCCTCTGTCGTCCCCTTCTCCTCCTGCCCCCAATCCTTCCCAGCATCAGGGTCTTTTCCAATGAGTCAGCTCTTCACATCAGGTGGCCAAAGTATTGGAGTTTCAGCTTCAACCTCAGTCCTTCCAATGAACACCCAGGACTGATCTCCTTTAGGATGGACTGGTTGGATCTCCTTGCAGTCCAAGGGACTCTCAAGAGTCTTCTCCAACACCGCAGTTCAAAAGCATCAATTCTGTGGCACTCAGCTTTCTTCACAGTCCAACTCTCACATCCATACATGACCACTGGAAAAACCATAGCCTTGACTAGACGGACCTTTGTTGGCAAAGTAATGTCTCTGCTTTTTAATATGCTGTCTAGGTTGGTCATAACTTTCCTTCCGAGGAGTAAGCATCTTTTAATTTCATGGCTGCAATCACCATCTGCAATGATCTTGGAGCCTAGTTGGGGGGAGACAGCTTTGAATGTGGACTTCACCTTGTGCTGGTTACCTGAGAGTGTGACTCGAGTCACTCCACCTTCCTAAGCCTGTTTCCAGGAGCTAGAAAAGGGGACTCAAGAAGTTGTGGTGTTAAAATTGGGAGAGATCTGAAAGTTCAGATGGTCCATGTATCACTGTAAAGTGGATACAGTACCAGTGCTATCTGCAACTGTTAGGAAAAGTTGTGAAAGATTAATAATGGTTAATATCATGTGTTGAACATTTGTGTGCTGCAGCATTTAGCATCGTGGAGAAGGAAATGGCAACCCACTCCAGTTTTCCTGCCTGGAGAATCCAGGGACAGGGGAGCCTGGTAGGCTGCTGTCTATGGGGTCGCAGAGTCGGACACAACTGAAGCAACTGAGCAGCAGCAGCAGCAAAACTACTCATAAGGCTCTCTTGCCTAGTCTTACCTCTTAGCAGGGGGCAGCTGAACTCTGATCCCCACCTAGGAGCAGGGCTATGGTTGATTGCCAGGCAAAGAAGGCTGCCAACAGATCTTTCCATCTTTTCATGAGCATACTATTTCTCCCACCAAGAGGTTGACTCTATTTCTCCTCCTTTTGAGTCTGGCTGGTCACATCACTTGCTTGAACCAACGAATGTGATACAAATGACTCTGCCAGTTCTGGGTCTAAGCCTCAAAACACTTGGCAGTTTCTGCTTCTGTCATTTTGGGTCTAAAGATGTCTGGCTACCAGGCTTGATAGCCACATGGAGAGGGAGGGAGGCCCAGCCAACATCTCCAGGTACTCTAGAAATTCCATCTTTCTACCAAGCATATGGATGGAGTCATCACGGACATGCTAACCCTAGCTGAACTGCCAATTGACTGCAGCTACATACATAACCTTATCTGACACCATACGGAATAACAACAAAAAATTGCCCAGCTGAGCCCAGTTGTTTTCGATTTTGGAGTGGTTTCTCATGAAGCAATAGGCAATTAAAACACACACCTATTAACTCTTGTGACTCATACAACCATCCTGAAGAGGAGCACAACAGATAAATTCCCAAGGGAGAAGAAACTTGAGCGAGCAGGAGGAGCATTTCCCTGGAGTTTCAAAGCTAGTAAGCCACAGGTTCTAAACTTGCAACCAGTTCTGGAGCTTGAATCCTGGGTGTTTCCTATCATTTCTGGAGTCAAAAGAGGGTTGAATGATAAGGAACGAAGATCCATGAATGGCATATTATTCCTTATTCATTTCCATTTTCCCCTTCATATCTTCTGTTTTTCCCAAAAGGCTTTCATGACCCAGTCTCCTTTAGTAACATGCATACATCAGAATCTTGAGGCAAGACTGCCTGGGTTTAGATTCCATTTCCATCACCCACTGGCTCCATGGTAGGGGCAAATTTCTTTTTTCCCTTAACATTTTTTTTTAAATTGTGGTAAAATACACATCATCTCCCTGGTGTCTTGGTGGTAAAGAATCTGCCTACCAGTGCAGGAGATATGGGTTCTATCCCTGGGTCAGGAAGATCCCCTGGAGAAGGAAATGGCCACCCACTCCAGTTTTCTTGCCTGGGAAATCCTATAGACAGAGGAACCTGGCGGGTTACAGTCTATGGGGTCAGAAAGAGCCAGACATGACTTAGCAACTAAACAACAGCAGCAAAATATATATCACATAAAATTTACCATTTTTATCACCTGTAAGTGTGCAATTCATTCGTGTCAAATGCATTCACCATCTGTGCAGTCACCACCACCTCTGGAAGCTTTTTATCACCCTAGACTGAACTCTGTGCCCATTAAAGTGAAAGTCACTCAGTTGTGTCCGACTCTGTGACCCCATGGACTATACAGTATATGGAATTCTCCAGGCCAGAATACTGGTGTGGGTAACCGTTCCCTTCTCCAGGGGATCTTCCCAACCCAGGAATCAGACTGGGTCTCCTGAATTGCAGGCGGATTCTTTACCAGCTGCAGTACCAGGGAAACCCAAACAAAGATATAACCAGTTGTAAAGTGAAAGTCGCTCAGTCCTGTCTGACTCTTTGTGACCCCATCGACTATACAGTCCATGGAATTCTCCAGGCCAGAATACTGGAGTGGGTCAGTTCAGCTCAGTTCAGTTGCTCAGTTGTGTCTGACTCTGCAGCCCCATGGACTGCAACATGCCGGGCTTCCCTGTCCATCACCAACTCCCGGAGCTTGCTCAAACTCATGTCCATGGAGTAGGTGATGCCATCTGGCCATCTCATCCTGTGTCGTCCCCTTTTCCTCATGCCTTCAATCTTTCCCAGCATGAGGGTCTTTTCCAGTGAGTCAGTTCTTCACGTCAGGTGGCCAAAGTATTGAAGTTTCAGCTTCAGCATCAGTCCTTCCAATGAATATTCAGGACTGATCTCCTTTAGGATGGACTGGTTGTATCTCCTTGTAGTCCAAGGGACTCTCAAGACTCTTCTCCAACACCACAGTTCAAAAGCATCAGTTCTTCAATGCTCAGCTTTCTTTATAGTCCAACTTTCACATCTGTACATGACTATTGGAAAAACCATCACTTTGACTAGATGGACCTTTGTCAGCAAAGTAATGTCTCTGCTTTTTAATATGCTGCCTAGGTTGGTCATAGCTTTTCTTCCAAGGAACAAGTGTCTTTTAATTTCATGGCTGCAGTCACCATCTGCAGTGATTTTGGAGCCCCCCAAAATAAAGTCTCTCACTGTTTCCCCATCTATTTGCCATGAAGTGATGGGACTAGATGCCATGATCTTAGTTTTTTGAATGTTGAGTTTTAAGCCAACTTTTTCACTCTCCTCTTTCACTTGCATCAAGAGGCTCTTCAGTTCTTCGCTTTCTGCCATAAGGGCAGTGTCATCTGTGTATCTGAAGTTATTGATATTTCTCCTGTCAGTCTTGATTCCAGCTTGTGCTTCATCCAGCCCGGCATTTCACATGATGCGAAACATTCAGAAAACCAGCAGTAGGAAGCATTAGTACAAACAATGTTAGTGGAGGTGATGGGATTTCAGCTGAGCTATTTTAAATCCTAAAAGATGATGCTGTTAATGTGATTCACTCAATATGCCAGCAAATTTGGAAAACTCAGCAGTGGCCTCAGGACTGGAAATGGTCAGTTTTCATTCCAATCCCAAAGAAAGGCAATGCCAAAGAATGCTCAAACTACTGCACAATTGCACTCATCTCACATGCTAGCAAGGTAATGCTCAGAATCCTTCAAGCTAGGCTTCAACAGTATGTGAATGAAGAACTTACAGATGTACAAGCTAGATTTAGAAAAGGCAGAAGAACCAGAAATCAAATTGCCAACATTAGTTGGATCATAGGAAAAACAAAGGAATTCCAAAAAATAAAAAAAAAAACCAAATTCATCTACTTCTGCTTCATTGACTACATGAAAGCACAACAAACTGTGGAAATTTCTTAAAGAGATGGGAATACCAGACCATCTTACCTGTCTCTTGAGAAACCTGTATGTAGGAAAAGAAGCAACAGTTAGAACCAGACATGGAAAAATGGACTGGTTCAAAATTGGGAAAGGAGTATGTTAAGGCTGTATATTGTCACCTTGCTTATTCAACTTACGTGCAGAGTACATCATGCAAAATGCCCACTGGATGAGTCACAGGCTGGAGTCAAGATTGTTGGAAGAAATAACAACCTCAAATATGCAGCTATGACTCTAATGGCAGAAAGTGAAGAGGAACTAAAGAGCCTCTTGATGAGGATGAAAGAGGAGAGTGAAAAAGCTAGCTTAAAACTCAACATTCAGAAAACTAAGATCATGGCATCTGGTCCCATCACTTCATGGCAAATAGATGTGGAAAAAGTGGAAACTGACAGACTTTATTTTCTTGGGCTCCAGAATCACTGCAGACAGTGACTGTAGCCATTAAATTAAAAGATGCTTGCTCCTTGGAAGAAAAGCTGTGACAAACCTAGACAGCATATTAAAAAGCAGAGACATCATTTTGCCAACAAAAGTCCATATAGTCAAAGCTATGGTTTCTCTAGTAGTCATATATGGGTGTGTGAGTTGGACCATAAAGAAAGCTGAGCACCAAAGAACTGATGCTTTCAAATTGTGCTAGAGAAGACTCTTGAGAGTCCCTCAGACAGCAAGGAAATCAAGCCAGTCAATCCTAAAGGAAATCAACCCTGAATATTCACTGAAAGGACTGATGCTAAAGCTCCAATACTTTGGCCATCTGCTGTGAAGAACTGACTTATTGGAAAAGACCCTGGTGTTGGGAAAGATTGAGGGCAGGAGCAGAAGGGGATGACAGAGAATGAGATGATGGCATCATCAACTCAGTGGGCATGAATTTGGGCAAACTCTGGGAAATTAAGTAAAGGACAGGGAAGCCTGGTGTGCTGCAGTTCATGGGGGTTGCAAAGAGCTGGACAAAACTTAGCAACTGAACAACAACAAAGACTACCTTTTAGCTATCGTAAATAATGCTGCTTTGAACATGGGTGTACACGTATCTGTTCAAATCTCTGCTTTTACTTCTTTTGGGTATACACACAAAAGTGGAGTTGCTGAATCATATGGTAATTTTATGTTTGACTGTTTGAGGAGCTGGCATACTATTATATTTTCCACAGTGGCTGTACCATTTTACATTTCCATCAGTTGTACACATGGGTTCTATTTTCTCTACATCTTCAGCAACACTTGCTATTTTCCATCATTGTCATTGTTGTTGTATTTAATAACAACCATGCTAATGGGTGTGAAGACGAGCAAGTTGTTTAACCTCTCTAAACCTCAACTTCCTCATCTGTAGAGCACAGATCATTGAAAGACATTACCACATTGGACAGTTATGTGGGCTGAATAAGCTAATATATGTCAAAAGCTTAGAATAGTGCCTGTCACATGGTAAGTGCTATATACATGTTTGCTATGACTGCTTTGAGGTCAGTAGCCTTTTTACCTTTGGAATGATGGAAACATTAAGATAAAGAGATGTTGAGGAAGTTGGACAAGGTAACCCAGCAAATTGGAAGGAGGATAAGACTTGACTCAAATCCACTGAGTCGAGTCCATGCCTCTGTGTATATCCAGACAGACAAAACCAAACCCAGACCAAAGGGTTCTTATAGGAATATAGATGGACATAGTTGCAGACACCTGCAAAAGTGCTTCTCCAAGGAAAATTGAAAGGTGGGGCTGGACCTAAAGGAAGCAGTCTGATCCTTAGATATCTCCAAGGAGAAGGGTAGGATGTGTTAATCTGTGTCCTTCTCACACTGGTGTCTGTTATCTATTGCTACATAATGCACTATCCTAAAACTTAGTGACTCAGAACAACAGTGATTTATTATTTCTCTTGATTTTGTGAGTTGACCGTCTGTGAAATTCTGATGGATCTTGCACACACTCTCATCTGACAGCTCAGTTGGGGCTGGAGGGTCCAAAGTGCCTCATGTGTCTGGGAAGGTTAGTGTTGATTATCAAAAGGGCCTCTTTCCACATGTCTTTCATCCTCAAGGAGGGCAACTTAGGCTTCTTCACAGTGTGGTCTCAGGGGTCCCTGAGGGTGAGTGCAAAAGCTTCTAGACTCTTCCTAAGGCTTAAGCTTCAGAAATCCCATAGCATCAGCTCTGCCACAATCTATTGGTAAAATGAGTTACGAGATCAATCCAGAGTCAAAGTGAGAGAGAACCACACAAAGGCATGAATTCAAGGAGGCATGATTCACAATCCATGACTCCATCATTGCCTAGGCCACCTTCCCATCTCTCAGCTGGACATCCGGAATGGCCTCCTACCTGGTTTTCCTACAGCCTTTCTTGTTACCTCTCATCTCTCTTCTCCATTTAACCGTCAAACTCATCTTTTAAAAAGCAAGAATCAACTGTGTTTCTCCCCTGTTTAAAACTTTACCCAATTAAAATCTGAAGCCCTCACTATGACCTGCAAGGGCCTGCATGATCAGGCCTTGACTCCCACACTGTCCCCTTCGTTCAGAAGTCTCCAGCCACACAGACCTCCCAGGAAACTTGCCAGGCTCATGTCTACCTCAGGGCCTTTGTACTTGCAGACCTTTCTTTCTGGAATACTGTTCATATTTTGTGTGATTAGCTCCTTCTCATGATTAGGTCTCAGCTCAGCTGTCACCTCAGAGAGTTGTTACCTGCCACACACACACACACACACACACACACACACACACACACACACACATACAGATGGTTGGGTTGGGGGTGGGGAGAGATACTTTGGTTATTTCTTATTGTCTTTCTTCCAATAAGAAAGCCTACACTGGGTCTGTGGTGTACCCAACTGTGTCTTTATTAAGAATGTGCTCAAAAAAAATACTGGTTGAATGCTTGCATTATGATTTAATCTCAGGCCTCACTCTATCAGTTTGGAACAGCTGTGGCTGTAAGGAAGACCCCCCAAAACAACAGTGGCTTAACAAAGTAGATGCTTACTTTTCTGTCTTAGTTTGGTTTCCTCCAGAAGCTGACTCTGACACAAGGATTCAAGCAAGAGTAACTTTTTAAAGTTTATTTATTTTAATTGGAGGCTAATTATTTACAATGTTGTGGTGGTTTTTGCCATACATTGACATGAATCAGCCATGGGTGTACATGTGTGCCCCCTGTCCCGAACCCCGCTCCCACCTCCCTGCCCAACCCATCCCTCTGGGTTGTCCCAGTACACCAGCTTCGAGTGCCCTGTTTCATGCATAGAACTTGGACTGGTCATCTGTTTCACATATGGTAATATACATGTTTCAATGCTATTCTCTCAAATCAAACCACCCTCGCCTTCTCCCACAGAGTCCAAAAGTCTACTCTTTATATCTGTGTCTCTTTTGCTGTCTAAGCAAGAGTAGTTTAAAGGGAGTAATTTAAAATAATTAAAAGGAGGGAAAGGGATACCAGAGGGCAGTCATGTGGAGGACCCAGCTCCTGTTTGCAAAAACTGATCATTAAATTCTCAGGAATTTTGTGAGCCAGTTGTTGAACATGGGCATTATTGAAAATTAAATTAATTTAAAATTAAATAAATGGTATTAAAAACAAAAGTATGACTCATTCAAAGGGCTTCCCAGGTGGCACGGTGGTAAAGAATCCTCCTGCCAGTGCAGGAGACACGAGAGATGTGAGTTTGATCTCTGGGTCGGGCAGATCCCCTGGAGTAGGAAATGGCAATCCACTCCAGTATTCTTGCCTGGAGAATCCAATGGACAGAGGAGCCTAGCGGACTACAGTCCAAGGAGTCACAAAGAGTCAGGCACAACTGAGGGACTGAGCACACACACCCACACACACACATGAAACATTCAAAACTCATCATTTCCTAATAATTTTACTATTCCCTAAGCTCCTGATTTTATTTGCATCTATTTTATGTTTACAACAGAATGCTTTTAATTCATGTGCTACTACATATCTCTTCCCAACTCTGTGTTCAGTGGCTTTGGATTGTAGCAGAGCCAGTTTATGCATTAACACAGTAGGTACAGTGCCCAAGGCCCACCATACTTTTAGGGGCCATGAAAATGTTTAAAAGAAATAATTTCTTTTAAAATCAGAATGTAAAAATAAACATTGGGGTTGAAGTGAAAGTTTTCATATATAATATTAGCAGTCTGTTTTTTAAAACCAGAGCTTATTTATTTATCCGTTGGCCATGCTGTGAAGCTTGTGGGATCTTAGTTCCCTGACCAGGGATTGGCCATGCGCCCCAGCAGTGAGAGCACTGAGTTCTAACCACTGGACTGCCAGGGAATTCCCAGTATATTCATTTTTATATCAATGCAGCTGTTGACTTCAATTTGTATTTATAAATGAAAGTATTTGTATATATATTTATAAAATATATGTTTTATGGAGGAAGAGTCCTACAAAGACAAGATTGCTTAAAGCCCATGAAAGTGACAGTGCAGTTCTGGATGGTAGCCTGAAATTGGCTGTGGTGGGGATATTTACACCACAGAAATGAGCAAATGCTACAAATCAGGGCTTGAATTTTTGCTGTGTTAGCAAACATTCTCTGTAAAGGGCTAGATGATAAATATTGAAGGCTTTACAGACCATGTGACTATGTTACAACTACTCAACTGGGCCTTGTAGTACAAAAGCTGCTACAGACAATAAATAGTGATCTGTGTTCCAATAGAATCTAGTTTGCCAAGCCCCAGCTTAGACGTAAAGTGATCAAGTGTCAATAATGCAGATTAAACTTTAACAGCTATGTGTTTGTAGCTGTTAAACATTGTGGTCAGCACAAAAATGTGACACATTTTATTCAGCAAAGAAGTTGCTCATCCATGTCTCTGCAAATGGCACATTTCATTGCTTTTTATGGCTGAGTAATATTCCATTGTATATATGTGCCACATCTTCATCCATGACTCTGTTGATGGATGTTTACATTGCTTCCATGTCCTATCTATAGTAAATACTGCTGCGGTGGAGAATGGGGTACATGTATCCTAGAATAACACTTTGCTAACTACTTGATCCTCTGTGGTGACCTAAATGGATAGAAAATCCAAAAAAAGAGGGAATATGTGTGTATGTATGGCTGATTCACTTTGCTATACGGTAAAAAAAAAAAATAAATAACACAACATTGTAAAGCAACTATACTCCAATAAAAAAGAAAAAGAAGTTGCTTGTATCATTGTCTAACAAGTGAAGTTCTGACATATGAATGCCTGCATTATCTCATGTTCATCTGATTCATAAATATACATGACATTGTCAACCCACATTCATTGGAATGAATACTTGGAACTATATTTAAAGAGCATATGTTGTCAAGCAAGTTACTACCGTGGTGAAAAGCTTAATCTTGTGGGGAAACTTGGGAAACAATGCAAAACACACACCTCAGAGTTATTCTACCCAGAGGGCGAGGGAACAGGTCATTAGTTTCAGACTGATCCCACAGGGTGTTAATTCCTTGGCACTTTGGGCCTTCTGAGAACCCTGGCAGGCTTTTTGCAGTTTTAGAAAAAGGGTTCTCAGGCACAGTGATGCAGATAACAACAACTAGAAGTTCAGTCCACTGTAAGGATACCAACAGTGCATGTCACACCCTCCAAGGTGAAAAGTCTAGGGAAGACTGTCTTAGCTGATGTGGTGGCTGTGCCTAAAATATCTTCAGGGGTTCAGGCTTCACCCAGCCTTGCCATCACTAGAATTAATTCATTTTCATCAGCGTCCATGGTGGCAGCTGGAGCTCCAGCCTTCACATGTACATTCTAGGCAGAAAGAGGAAGAGATGAAAAATAAGAGGTGAAGAGCCCATGTTAGTTGTCTTTTAAGAAAGGATTTTGGAAGATGATACACCACACTTCCACTTACAACTCATTGATCATAACTTAATCACACTACCATACTTTGCTGCAAGAGTAGGAAATGTAATCTTCATTCCAGGGAATTGTGTCCCTGATAAAATTCTATTCCTCTAGCAGGAGGGGGAACATGGATAAGCTACGGGGACAACCAGCAGTCATTGCCAACCTCAGAAAGGGACAGGATGCAAACAAAATGAAAACTGATAGAGCCTTATAGTAGAACCTGTTGTGATAACGACAGATCCACGACAAAATTGAGGGCCCAGGTAAGGGAATGAGGAGATGAAGTTTTACAGATCACAAGGGGAAACAAGTGCTTTTTCTATATTTAAACTCAAAGCTACAACTAGAGAAAATATAAGCCAGTTAAGACTATCTTAGAAAGAGCATCTTACCTGTGCCTTCTTTGACATCTTCCAGGGAGGAGTGCATGCAGTTTTCCCATAAAATTGGTGTACCAAAATCTATCCCCTATTTATTTAATTAATAGAATTTCATTTTAGAGCAGTTTTATGTTTACAGAAAATTGAGTATAGAGTTCAGTACAAAAAAGATCTTCACGACCCAGATAATCACAATGGTGTGATCACTCACCTAAAGTCAGACATCCTGGAATGTGAAGTCAAGTGGGCCTTTGAAAGCATCACTATGAACAAAGCTAGTGGAGGTGATGGAATTCCAGTTGAGCTATTTCAAATCCTGAAAGATGATGCTGTGAAAGTGCTGCACTCAATATGCCAGCAAATTTGGAAAACTCAGCAGTGGCCACAGGACTGGAAAAGGTCAGTTTTCATCCCAATCCCAAAGAAAGGCAATGCCAAAAAATGCTCAAACTACCACACAATTGCACTCATCTCACACACTAGTAAAGTAATGCTCAAAATTCTCCAAGCCAGGCGTCAGCAATACGTGAACCGTGAACTTCCAGATTTTCAAGCTGGTTTTAGAAAAGGCAGAGGAACCAGAGATCAAATTGCCAATATCCGCTGGATCATCAAAAAAGCAAGAGAGTTCCAGAAAAACATCTATTTCTGCTTTATTGACTATGCCAAAGCCTTTGACTGTGTGGATCACAATAAACTGTGGAAAATTCTGAAAGAGATGGGAATACCAGACCACCTGACCTGTCTCTTGAGAAACCTGTATGTAGGTGAGGAAGCAACAGTTAGAACTGGACATGGAACAACGGACTGGTTCCAAATAGGAAAAGGAGTACGTCAAGGCTGTATATTGTCACCCTGCTTATTTAACTTATATGCAGAGTACATCATGAGAAACGCTGGGCTGGAAGAAACACAAGCTGGAATCAAGATTGCCGGGAGAAATATCAATAACCTCAGATATGCAGATGACACCACCCTTATGGCAGAAAGTGAAGAAGAACTAAAGAGCCTCTTGATGAAAGTGAAAGAGGAGAGTGAAAAAGTTGGCTTAAAGCTCAATGTTCAGAAAACTAAGATCTTGGCATCTGGTCCTATCACTTCATGGGAAATAGATGGCAAAACAGTGGAAACAGTGTCAGACTTTATTTTTTTGGGCTCCAAAATCACTGCTGATGGTGATTGCAGCCATGAAATTAAAAGACGCTTACTCCTTGGAAGGAAGGTTATGACCAACTTAGATAGCATATTTAAAAGCAGAGACATTACTTTGCCAACAAAGGTCCGTCTAGTCAAGGCTATGGTTTTTCCAGTGGTCATGTATGGATGTGAGAGTTGGACGGTGAAGAAAGCTGAGTGCCGCAGAATTGATGCTTTTGAACTGCGGTGTTGGAGAAGACTCTTGAGAGTCCCTTGGACTGCAAGGAGATCCAATCAATCCATCCTAAAGGAGATCAGTCCTGGGTGTTCACTGGAAGGACTGATGTTGAAGCTGAAACTCCAATACTTTGGCCACCTGATGTGAAGAGTTGACTCATTGGAAAAGACCCTGATGCTGGGAAGGATTGGGGACAGGAGGAGAAGGGGACGACAGAGGATGAGATGGTTGGATGGCATCACTGACTCGATGGACATGGGTTTGGGTAGACTCCGGGAGTTGGTGATGGACAGGGAGGCCTGGCGTGCTGCAATTCTTGGGGTTGCAAAGAGTCGGACACGACTGAGCGACTGAACTGAACTGAATGACATATGATGTTGAGCATCTTTCATATGCTTATTTTCCATCTGCTTATCTTCTTCTTGAGGTACCTGTTTAGGTCTTTTGCCCACTTTTTTAATTGGGTTGTTTGTTTCCTTATTGTTGAATTTTTAAAGAATTCTTTGTATATTTTGGCTATCAGTCCTTTACCAGATATGTGTTTTGCAAATATTTTCTCCCAGACTGGAGCTTTTCGTTTTCTTTAAATGTTTTAGAGCAGAGTTTTAATTTTAATAAATTCCAATTTATCTGTTTTTTTCTTTCATGGAGAATACTTTTGGTGCTGTGCCTATCCCTATGTTTTCATCAATCTTTCCTGTGACCAAAGGGATAAAGCAGAGTGTAGGCTAGTGGGGTTCGGAGGGCAGTATAAATGGAAAGAGCAGGTAGGCAGGAATTGATCCCTTGATCTTGTCCATTTAGATTTTACCTTTTGAGATCATGTCTCAGTCATGTATTTCTATAATAAGGCTGCATAACAAAACAACCCCAGAACTCAAAGTGAACTGAAGTGAAGTTGCTCAGTCGTGTCTGACTCTTTGCGACCCCATGGACTATAGCCCACCAGGTTCCTCCGTCCATGGGATTTTCCAGGCAAGAATACTGGAGTGGGTTGCCATTTCCTTCTCCAGGAGATCTTCCCAACCCAGGGATTGAACCCAGATCTCCCGCATTGTAGGCAGATGCTTTACCGTCTGAGCCACCAGGGAAGTCCTCAGAACTCAAAGGCTTATAATAATAAGTGTTTCCTTCTCTCTCACATGTCCACAGGGCATCTGGGTTTCAGTTGATCGAGGCTGTGCTCAGCTGGGTTTAAATCCAAGCTGCAGGTTGGGTCCAGATCTTTTCCACATGTCGCTGATCTTCGTTGGACTTTTTTCATCTCAGGTCCAAAGGCTGGAGGGCAAGCCTAGCCACACAAGCACATTTCTAGCCTTTGCTTAATCATATCTGCTAACATCCCATTGGCTAAAACAAGTCCATGGCCAAACTCAACACCAGTGGGGCAGGGAGGGACGTAAACTCCTCTTATGGATTACTGAACAGCAATCTAATATGCCACCAATCATATATGCAAATTCCTATCACAGGACCCTGGGCTCTGTTTTCAGAGACCCAAAGACATGTTCCCAAACCAGGAAGCAAGAGAGAAATTCAGTTATAAACTACATAAGTTAAAACACTTTATATTCCACTGTTCTTACACCCAGTGCCTAAGGTTAGACTCTGTGCTACTCAGGGGTACAGAATCAAGTCGGTATAGGGTTTCATGGGACTCTGGTGGGTGCATCACAAAAGAAAATAGATCCTTCAGGAGATACAAGAATATAGAAGGGTATCACTTGCTCCCCATCCCATGGTCCAACTCTTCCTATCACTCCCTCTACAACAAGGCTAACCACTGGGGACTTTCAACTAAGACAACATTCAGGAGGAAGACCCCACTGCCTCCTTGTCTTCTCTGCCTCCTTCTTACCTCTCCCCCCACCCCTCCCCTCCTCTGAGAGCTTCCCACTCAGGGTAGCAGAGACTTCTCAGCGGCCACGTTTCCACTGTAGGACTGTAGGATTCCATCACAACCGTGATGGCTGCTGGACCATGGGAAATGCAGGGACTATAGGCAGCCCCCAGCCTAAAGGAGATTCAGACCAATCAATTTGCATAAAAACATGGCTTGGAAGGAGAGTCATTGTTTCAGATCATGAAAAGTCATTCTTGTCATCCTGGCACATGCAGCTCCTTGGAGATAAAAACCCATCCAGTGTGACAGGTGAATAATAGTCCCCCTCCAAAAAAAAAAAAAGATGTCTACCTTCTAATTCCTGGAACTTGCAAAGATGTTATCTGGTGTGGCAAACGGGACTTTACAAATGTGATTAAGGAACTGAAGATGGGAAAATTAGTCTGCATTATCCAGGTAAAAGTGAAAGTCATTCAGTCATGTCTGACTCTTTGCGACCCCATGGACTATACAGTCCATGGAATTCTCCAGGCCAGGGTACTGGAGTGGGTAGCCGTTCCCTTCTCCAGGGATCAAACCTGGGTCTCCCGAATTGCAGGTGGATTCTTTACCAGCTGAGCCACAAGGGAAGCCCAAGAATACTGGTGTAGTTAGCCTATCCCTTCTCCAGCGGATCTTCCCAACCCAGGAATCAAGCTGGGGTCTCCTTCATTGCAGGCAGATTTTTTACCAACTGAGCTATCAGCAAAGCTTATCCAGGTGAGTCTAGTGTAATTACAGGGATTCTGACAAGTAACAGGGGGAGGCCTCAGGGTCAGAGAAGGAGATGTGATGACAGAAACAGAATTTAGAGTGAGACCAGAAGGGAACCAGGAACATGAGCAGCTTCTAAAAGCTGGAAAAGGCAAGGGAATGATTCTCCCCTGGAGCCTCCAGAAAGCACGCAGCCCTGCCAACCCATCTCAGACTCTGACCTCTGGAACTGTAAGATAATGCGTTTGTTTTGTTTCAAGCCACCAAGCTTGTGCTAATTTGTTACAGAAGCCATAGGAAACTAATACAGCCAGCAAGTATTCAGGGGGCAGTTAGAAAACTGGGAGCATTGAACCCCACTTCTCTTTGCCAGTTCTTCCCCCTTTGACTTGTCATCCACCAAAAGGCAAATGTTCCCAAACTGGCAAGACAACAAAAGCTAACCGCATCCGGTACCCACGCTCCAGTGCACGGATCACCTCAGGATTTGACATCCCTGAGAAGGAGCCCACAGACCCTGCCTCCACAGCAACCATCCCTCCCCTTCCTTTGGGCACTGTGACACAACATGGTCTGTGGAGCTGCAGAAGCCATCTGACCACATGGGGAAGACAATCACAGGGGAACCAACCCAGAGACCGGAGAGTCATTGAGCAGCTGAACTGACCTGTGGCCAGTGCCAGACTCCTAAGTCTGGGTTGTAACAATTTACCTATTGTTTCCACCACTCAGTCTGTTAATTTGTTACTTGCTGCCTACAGGGTTCCATAATCCCCTGCCTGGTTTTTATTGGTGAACCCTCAAGATGAAACAAGTCAGGTAGCCAGACTCAGTGTCACCCTATGAGTGGGAACATTTCTTTGTTCAATGAAAGTTCATGTTAGTTATCCTCAAGAACAACCATTTAAACATCTATGATCCCCAATTTTATATTACTAGTCTTTCTTAAAAAAATTATATGGCCATGCTGCATGGCAAGGGGACCTTAGTTTTCTAACCAGGGATTGAATCCTTGTCCCCTGTATTGGAAGTGGTATTCTTAATCACTGGACCACCAGGGAAGTCCTATGTTACCAGTCTTGAACTTGTATTCATATATGCAAGTGCTTCCTTGAACATCTTGGATAAGCCACCTCAAATTTAAGAGAGCTAGAACAGAACTCTTAAATTTTTTTCCCTAGACCATCAGGCATCCAGTTGCTCAATCAAAACCAGAAAACTCATCCTTCATTCTTCTCTCTCCCTCACCTTCCACATCAGCAAGTCACAGTCTTTCTTCTTTTAAAACACAGTGCCAGCTCATAAACTTACCAGTTACCACCATCACCACTGTCTGTGCCACAGCTGCAGCTCCCACCATCTCCCCAGCCCTGATCCACTCTCCACACTAAACCAAAGCATCACTTGCATGTGGAAATCAGACGATGCCACTTCCCTGCCTATAATGCTCCAGTAGCTTCTGTACTTAGACTAACACCCACAGTCTTCGCCATGACCATGGATCCGCCTGATTGGGCCCCTGCCAACCCCCGCCCCCATTAATGTACCATCTGCTCTCATTTCTTGTCTCCATCTACCATGCTTGTTTGTATTCTGCAGATACAACTCAGGCCCTAAGAGCTGGCAGTGCCTTCTATCTGGAATCCTTTTCCCAATCTTCACTCTGCTCACTTTCAGCTCAGATATGACCTGCTCTGACAGTGCTCCATGTCCACAGGAGCCCAACGTCACTCTCTCTCCTGCTTCATTTTCTGTTCCAAGTGATCTCCACTGAGAAGTGTGTCTATTTAGTGCGTGTTCCTTCAGGCTATAATGTGAGCTCCTATCAAGCAAGGGCTTCGTCTCCTACTGTATACTCCATGCCTAACACACAGTAGGAATTTGATACATACTGATGAGTGAACCGAGTGCACCTTTTATTACTAATTTTCAGAACCACTTCTGCAAGGTGGTTGACTTCATTACCTATATTTTTTACAGATGAAGAACTGGGGTAGACGTCAAGTGAATCTCTCAAAGTGTTGATGGGAACAGGGTTAAAGCTCAGGACTATTTACTTATAAAGTCAGAATTCTCTTTATATCCATCTTGCTTTCTGCCCCAGGGTTCTGGCTACAGATACCCTAGGAAACATCCCAACTGAAAAGGAACAGAGAAAAACTTTATTTGCTGAGTCCCAGGCACTCTACATGCCAGATATATCTTTGTACACCCCATGGTCTACTCAGTATAGAGTGCCACCCAGAGGCATGAGGATAAATTCATCCATTTGACAAATAGTTACTAGGGACCCACTACATGCCAAGCACAAAAGTAGGCAGTTCAGATGCACCAGTAAGGAATACAGACATAATTTCTGGCCTCACAGAGCTCAGAGTTTGATGGATAAAATATCAAACAAATATAGTTATCAATGGTGATGAATGCTGTGAATGAAACGGCATAAGGTATTGTGAATGAGAAGCATGGGGACATGTATAGTACTTTAGATGACTGGGTGGTGAGGTATAGCATGACATGATGGGAGAGGGAAGAAGTAGGCAGGGGCTGGATCATGCCAGACCTGCAGGCCTCTATTAAGAGTTTGTGATTTTGTCCCAATTATGCTGGTGACGGTGGTTTGGTCACTCAGTCGTGTCTGACTCTTGCAACCCCATGGACTGTAGCCCGCCAGGCTCCTCTGCCCATAGGATTCTCCAGGCAAGAATACTGGAATGGGTTGCCATTTCCTTCTCTGGGAGGACTTTTAAAAAGTTAGAGGTAGAGAAGGGAAAAGTTCTGATCCACAATTTTAGAAAAATCCCTCTGGCCTCAGGGAGAGAATGGCCTGTAGGAGAGAGGGCAGACTGCTTAGGAGGCCACTGTACCAGTGAGATGAGGGAGGACATTGGTCTGGTGTGGATGGAGGCCATGGAGTTAGAAGTGGACAGACTTGGGATGCTTTGGAGTCCAATGGCTAGAACCCTATGGCTCCTTGAATGTGGAAAGGGATAAGAGAAGAGGAAGGGCCAAGCAGGCTCCCAGATTCCAGGCTTAAGAAACTGGATGGATAATGGTGTTGTTAACTGAGAGGCTGGGGGTGAGGGTCAAGAACTCAGTGAGAGTCAACCAACTCAGGCTGGTGGTTGCCAAGGGGAAGGCAGCTGGGGGAGGGATGGAGTGGAGCAGACGTAAACTTTTATGTAGAGAATGGATAAACAATAAGGTCCTTCTTTATAGTACAGAGAACTATCTTCAATATCCTATGATAAACTGTAATGGAAAAGAATTTATATTAACATGTATACTGAATCACTTTGCCATACAGCAGAAAGTGACACAACATTGTAAATCAACTGTACCTCATTAAAAATATTGATAAAAAACAAACACAATAACAAACAAACGAAAACTCAGTCTGAATGGACACAGTGACGAGAGAAGGGAGCCAGGCTGCCCTGGAAGCAGCCCCAAGCTGATGCCTCTCTCTTACCTGGGTAAGGGATCCGGCCATAGGTGACGATCTCCATCAGCAGGATACCGAAGGACCAGACATCTGACTTGATGGTGAAGGAGCCAAAGTTGATGGCTTCAGGAGCTGTCCACTTGATGGGGAACTTGGCCCCTGTGGTTTGAACAGAGCAGAGTCAAGGAGAGTCTGGGGAGCAGTCAGAGCTGGGTCTCTGCTAGGGGGAGGGAACAGGACATCAGTACAGCTGCCAATATCTGTCCCCTGCAGAACTGTGACTTCCCTCAATCTGGCCTCCGTGGAAGCAAGGAAGATCCATTCTGAGGACCGATGGCTAATGTAGGGAGGAGTGGGCCAAGGTACCTGGGGTGTGGCAGGGGACTTGCCCTCTTGGGGCCTCCTGAAGAGTGGAGTCCTAGAGGTCACAGGACCTTTGGGGATGGCAGAACTTCAAGGGACTTTGAGTCCAGGTCATACCTGATACCTCGACCCCCTAACCCCCGGTGGGGGAAGGGAAGATTTCTGTTTCCCCCAGTCACCGGATGTCTCTCCCTCTAGTCCTCCTCTCCTTCCATCTGGTCTGGGATAGGTTGAGTTAACCTTTAGTGAGTAATTTCTATTGTAATTCCACTGTAGTTGGGAATGCAGTGTGTAAAGGATACATGTCCTTGGGAATTTGTTGAGACCTGCTTTATCATCTAGTACATAGTCAAGTTTTGAAAATTCTCTATGTGTTTCCTGCTCCCCCATCCCTTCCTTCCTTGGGACTGAGAGAGTTTTCTTTATTCCTGCTTATCCTCTCCTGGTTTAGAAATTATACATTCTATTCTTATTCTTTTAGTGGTTGCCCTTTTACTGTGTCACACAAACATGAAATAAAATGTACAAATCTTTCCTATACAACTAGATGCGTTTTATATATGTATCCAGCCCTTGTAATCACCGTTCAGATTAAGATATAGAAAATTTCCGCATCTCAGAAGGCTCCCTCCTGCCTCATCTCAGTCAATACCCCTGCAATCCAGGTTAAGTATTATTCTGATCTTTAGCACAATAAATGAGTTTTGCCTGTTTTGTTAAAACGTTTTATTGAGATGCATTCACAGACCATATAATTAAGCCACTTAAAGTATTCAGTTCAACATTTTTAAAAAAAATATATTCACGAAGTTGTGAATTTTAAAATATTTTCACCCTACCCTTCCCCAAACCATAGCAGTCACTACCTATTTCTTTCTAGCTCCCCACGCCAGCCTCGGCTGGAGTTAATCTACTTTCTGTCTCTATAGATTTGCTTGTTCTGGGAATTTCATATAAATGGAATCATACAATACATGGTCTTTGTGTCTGGCTTCTTTCACTGAACAAGATGTTTGCAAAGTTTGTCCATGTTTAGGGTATATTAGTACTTCATCCCTTTTTATGGTCAAATAATATTCCACCACATGTCTAGATCTCACTTTGTGTATTTGTTTATCAGTTGATGGACTTTTGGATTACTTCCACTTTTTGGCTGTTAAGAATAATGCTGCTGTCAACCTTCACATACATGTTTACCTGTTTCTGAATTTTATATAAGTGGAACTATCCAGCATCTACCTTTTTGGTCTGAGTTCCCTTATTTTGATATTATGCCTGTGAGAGTCGTCCATTTTCCTTCGCGTTTGCATGTGTCATTGGTTTGTAACTTCTCATCGCTACATAATGAATGATATTCTGTGAATAAACCACAATTTAAATATCATTCTACTCTTTATGGACATTTAGATTCTTCCCTGTTTTTGTCTATCACACCTAAAGTTGCTCTTGCCCTTACCCTTAATTTTAACATGACTTGACTGACCCAATCTACAAGTGATCCCACTTACTGGGGGAGGAGACTGGAGGCCAAAACTCAAGATGGAGCCCCTCCAGCTTAACAACACACAGCTGATACTGGGACAGACCTTTGCATTTTATTAATACCACTTTCACAGGTCCTAATGCTCAGTGCACACGACCCGCCCCAGTGGGCCCCACGGGGCCCTCGACGCCATCCCCTACCTTCCCGCGCTGTGTATTCGTTGTCCTCAATGACCCGCGCCAAGCCAAAGTCAGCAATCTTGCACACCAGGGACGCAGACACCAGGATATTGGCGGCTCGAAGATCTCGGTGGATGTAGTTCCTCCGCTCGATGAAGGCCATGCCTTCTGCAATCTCCACCCAAAACAGAGACACCCTTACCCTCATATTTGGCCCAGCCCAAGGTGTAGGCCTCACCCAAAAGCAGGAGAGGACTGTCCAAGTGTGAGAAAACTGGAAATATGTGTGCTGGCCTCCCCCCTTGTTTTGTGGGAGGGTCCTGGTCTCAGATTGGCATTTCTCTACCTAACCAGGCTGGGGGGATCCTTATAGCCTGGGCCAGTTGGGAGCTCCTCTAGGGTTCCTTGGAGAAGGAAATGGCAACCCACTCCAGTATTCTTGCCTGGAAAATCTTATGGATGGAGGAGCCTGGTAGGCTATAATCCATGGGGTCGCAAAGAGTCGGACACGACTGAGCGACTTCACTTCACTTAGGGTTCCAAGACTTCCAGAGAATACTTTAAGGAAAAAGCATTATTTCTCCAAGGACCTACACACACACACACACACACACACACACACACACACACACACACACACACACACACACACACACCCCAGGATACTTTGAAGGGCTTTCATCCCCAATCCCCTTGCTGGAAACAACCTAGGCTCACGTCACATTTTGCTGTATCTCTTATGCCTGCTTCACTCCCAAGCCTGGGAAGGGAAAATTCCTTTATTCATTCAACAAATATCTACCGAGTGTCTTGTGGGCACCAGACATGTTACTTGGACAGGTGGGGAGCCAGGCAAAGCCCCCACAGGTGGTGATAAGCACCATCAAGAAAGGGGAAAGCAGGTACTAGGACATGAAGTGTAGAGGGCTGTTTTGGATTAGATGGTCAGGAGGTGAAACTTCAGCAAATGCTCCGTCAAATAAGAGCATTCTTGGCAGAGAACATCATGTGCAAAGGCCCGGAGGAAGGAAGTAGCTTAGGTATTCATGGAACAAGTGGTTGAGCAGAAGTTGCCCAAGGGAAAGTGGGGAGGAGAGTGGAGGTTGTGGGGGAGGCTGCTGATGGAGAAGAACCTTGTAGGTTAGGAGAGGGGGTTGGGTTGTATTCTGAGCACGAAGGGAAGTGGTAAGTCTTGGAGAAGGAGGGTGACATGGTCTGATGTATATTTTAATGTCATCAGGGCTTCTGAGTGCATAATGGACTGCGTGGAGGGTTCTTATTCACAATGGGACCTGGGAAGCCCAACGGAAAGATGTGGGATTTTCCTGTAAAGACGTTTTCCTCTTACAAGACTTTGTGCATTACCCCTCATAAAGAGGTTTATGATTAACCCTCGGAAACTCAGAAAATAGCATTTGTAGTTCATAAACGGGTCTTTGACGTCCTTGAGCCAGGTGTTACCTCCGTCTCTGTTGTACAGAGGAGGGACACTATGTCAGGTCACACCCCAAGGATTTGAATTTCCACCCCCAGGGCCCCCATGCTGCCTTTAATCACCCAGAACCCCAACACTTTGGAGAACTGCGGCTGGCTGCAATCTGGTGAGATTATTTGGGGAGGTAGGGTGTCTGGCCAGACTAAACCAAGGTCTGTTCAAGGTCTGAGGCAAGTGGATGGTATACTTGTGGAAAGTGGCCAGCAGGGGGCACACATGGCCATTGGAACTGAGATCTGAGTCTCCAGTCTTTTCTAATGAAACCAGGAGACTTTCTGATTTTGTTTGTCATCACCGGCCAGGAGTGGGTGAGGCAGTCTTAGCCTCATGGGTGTGGAAAATTTATATGGAGTTCAGACGAACAGTTAACAACAGCCATAACATTAACTGTGGATGTTGTAGCTTATTCATTAATCATAAGATGATATTTAATACTTAAATAGCATTTACTCTGCTTTGGGGTAGGTACTATTGCTTTCAGCACTATTATTTCACAGGTTAGAAAACTGAATCCCTGAGAAGTAACTACCTGGTCCAAGTGGAGACCAGGACTGGAAATCTGACAGCCCTGCTTAGGCCAGCTCAACTTGAGCCCACATCTCTGTGATCTCCAAGCAAACTACTTTACCCCTCTGTGCCTCACTTTTCTTCTCTGTAGAATGGGACAATAGAATCTTCTTCTGAGGGTTCATGTGAGGATTAATACTCTAAATCTACATCACGTGTTCAGAACAGAGTCTGGCATATAAGTATTCACTTCAACAGTCTCTGTTGAAGAAAGCGGCCCTCAGAAAGGTTAAGCTATTTGCTCAAAACTACGCAGGCAGACCTGGGCTCAACAGCAAAACTCTATACGATTCCTAAGTCCATGTGTATACAGTGTTGCTTCTTAAGGGCATGTCAGCTGAACGAACAGTGGATAGGTTGGCTGGGTTCAGGGTTGGTCTATAAATTGGGAGTTGATGAGGTGGTGAGATTTCCTGAGCACCAGATGGTCTGCCTGATGTCAGTCATTGGCACATGGGTTTGCTTCTGCGAGAGTAGCAGGGAATCACAGAATCAGCTGGAAGGGCCTGTAGGGATATTCCAGCTCAGGGCTCTTCACGCCGAATCTAACTGAGGGACAAAAGAAAGGTCACCCCTTCCATCAGAGCAGCTCTGTTTTCATCTATTTTAAAGTGATCAGCTGCTCCATAAGATTCATTTGACCAACACATTTATAGCAAATGGAGGGACCGAGAGACCCAGAGTGGTTCTGAGGCTACATAGCCAGGTGGTGACAGGGCAGTCTCCGCTGGGCCCACCCACCTCTCTAGGACCAGAGGTGAAGACCAGGCCCCAGGGTGGCTCCTTTCTGTCCCTGGGCTCTGAGTTCACCTCCACTCCTGGATGCACAAGGGCCTGGCACCTCTTTCCCTCCTGTGGTTTCTGCCTTCCCCATTTGTACCACAGGGAGAATTGTTCTTGCCCTGGTCCATGACCCTCCTCCCAGCAAGCTTTCTGCCAGTGTAACGGTTACAATTTAGCAACAGGCCAGACTCCTGTTTCCCCTGGAGGTAGGACCCATTGAAGAGAAAGTGCCTCTTCTGGATTTCCATATGCCTCTGGTATTAGAAGACTCTGAAAGGCAAAGCCTTTTATTATACCCTTCCCAGGATTTGCATAGTGAATGAGCTCTGACTTAGGCAACTCCTGAAGGCCCCACCCTGGTCCCAGGTGTCCCTCTCCCTTAACACCTTCCAGGCTGCAAGCCACACCCCCTCCATTTTTGCCAGGTTCAGGCTCCAAGAGAGCAGGTTGAGCTCTGGTTTTGCCCTTTGGACTTTGGCATAGACTGTTTCTTCTGCCTAGAATACCCTTCCCTCTCATCTTCACCTGTCCAACTTCTACTCAGGCCTCAGCCTAGCGACCGCTTCCTCTGGGAAGCCTTTTCTGATTGCTCCTGGATCGGGAGAAGTGCTCCAGCCGTGGGTTCCCACCGGTACCCGTTTCCTCCTCTGTTTTGCCACAGACAGGAGAGAATGAATGAGAGAGGACAGAAGTGAAAAGCACTCAGGCTGGGCGTGAGAAGAGCTGCAGAAAGTAAAGTGAAGATGAAAAAGAAAATGGAGTTTTAAGAAGTATTTCTGTGATTTCTGGACATTATTACTTTGCTGGACACTGCATTCTTTTGACACTGAGCCAGGATTACTTGGGTCATGGCTCTCTAAGAGATTCAGTTGTTTAATAAGTGTAAACCCTAGGGGGATAGCAGTACTTTCCATTTTGTTCACTGCCGTATCCCCCTAAAGTAACACAGCCAAGTAGGCAGGCTACTTCACCTCCCTGGGCCTCAGTTGCCTCATCTGCACTTCACTTCCTCTCTAAGCCTTAACTTCCTGTTCTGTAAAATGGGGTGACAATTACCTATCTGTGGTCAGACTGCCACATCAGTGGTTCCCTGTGAACCATGCCTCCTGGGACTCATGCCTCCTGGGACTCACGCCTCCTGCCTTTTTGCAGTCCCTCCTACACTGACTCTGGGCTAGGTCATGTGACTTGCTTTGACCAACAGGACATTAGCCTGCACGATGCGAATAGAAGCTCGCTCATGATAGCTTAGTCCCTTGGAAGACTGCCTTTTGGAACCTTGCTGCCATGATATAAAGGAGCTCAGGTTAGGCTATTGAATGAGTGATGTGGAGTCACTGGAGACAGACCCAAAGGATGAACCACCATCCCAGATACTGTAGCCCCAGGGAAGCTCTCAGGAGACTGCATCCTCAAGAGGGGTCTAGGTTTCACTGCGTGGAGCAGAAAAATCACCCAGCCAAACCCAGTCAACCCCACAGAATCATGGGAAATGATACATTGTAGTTTCAAGCTACTAAACTTTGGAGCAGTTGGTTACAAAGGAATAGATTTAAAAAAGTCTCACCCTTGAAGGCTGATGTGAAGACTATATGAGTTAGGACTTGTTTGCATGCTTAGTCGTTCAGTGGTGTCTTCAGCTCTGCAGCCCCACAGGCTCTTCTGACCATAGGGATTCTCCAGGCAAGAATACTGGAGTGGGTTGCCATGCCCTCCTCCAGGAGATGTTCCCAACTCAGGGATCTAACCCAGGTTTATCCGCTTTGCTGGTGGATTCTTTACCTTCTGAGCCACCAAGGAAGCCCAAGAATACTGGAGTGGGTAGCCTATCCCTTTTCCAGGGGATCTTCCCGACCCAGGAATCAAACTGGTGTCTCCTGCATTGCAGGTGGATTCTTTACCAGCTGAGCTACCAGGGAAGCCCCGAGTTAGGTCATAGAAGGCACAGTTAAAAAGAATACTTTTATCCTGAGCACTCAATACATATTAGCTATTACTGTTGTTATTATGATAGCATGTAATCAGTAAACATGTGTTGGATAAATAATTGACTTCCCCTTCCCCAACTTCCCCATTAGACTCTCACCTGAGCCGAGAAGTCGATGAGTTTGGGCAGCGGCTGCCTGCTACCTTCTTCACTTTTCAGGAAGTCCAGCAGGCTGCCTGTGTGGGGGTAGGGGGAACAACATTTACTCTCATGACTAACAAGTGGTTAACATGGTTCATAGTAATGGATTTAAATAAAAGTATTTATTTACTGTTCCTAGCATATGAGAAATAGAATCTGAGCATTTTGAGAATGACTTTGTGCTTGCCAGATTGGCTGTTTGATTGAGACAGCTTTCTGAGCCTGGGGGATTGGGGCCATGGTTTTATAAGGCTGGCATAATTGTGTGTTTAGAAAATGATAAAAGCTTTGAGATGTCAAATCCTTCTAAATGGATGTCATGTGAGACATTTCTGTATGTTGAGAAATGGGCAGGAATTGAACATTATTGGGAAATGATGGCCTAAAAAAACATCCCTGAGACATCCTGGGCTGTGCGCAGGCAGGATGGGAGCAGCCTGGAAAGGATGCTTAGCCAATGCATAAGGAATGCTTTGCTGAGTCTCCTGGAGCACTGGTCCACTCAGGGAAGATGGCTGGTGGTCAGGGGGCGGGGCGGGGGTGGTTGAGGGAGTGTCCCCAGCCTCAAGGGCCCATGGTGAACCCGTAGAAGGCTCTTCTCCTATCACCCAGAGGGGTTCTGGCCCCACCCCCTCTCCCAGAGGTCCCTGCACTCCCCTTCTGTTGGCATCCCCCTAACACGATTTCACTCCCCTTAACCAGGAGAGTGGGGCAGTCAGATATGAAGGTGCCCAGTGAGTTTATGTCAAAAGAGTTCCTGGCCAGACTGGGGGCATCTTGAAGGCCAAAGAACCATGTCAGAGTCACCTCTGACTCTACAGGTGACCAGGAGGAGGCATAGTTGGTACCCCTAGCTCCCAGCGCACAGCACCTTTGGCCATGAACTCCGTGATGATGTAGATGGGCTCCTCTGTGACCACAGCATGCAGCTTCACCAGCTTGTCATGCTGCAGAGTCTTCATCAGGTTGGCTTCTGCCAGGAAGGCCTCCACAGACATGCTCCCGGGCTTCATCGTTTTCACGGCCACCTTGGTGTGCTTGTTGTAGGTGGCTGCAGCAGGACAGGAAGCAGAAAAGGTGGTCAGGGCCCACTGCTCTTTCCTCACAGGCTCCAAAGAGCTGGCTGCAGACCTGCCTCCTCCAGAGAGCCTTTCCTGCCCATCTCAGCCCTTAGAGAAGGAAGGGGAGACATGTGCTTTGCCCTCAGGTAGATGTGGGTTGGAAGGCCAGTCCACCACTTCCTAGCTGTGTGCCCTTGGGCAGGTCACTTAACCTCTCTGAACTATGGTTTCCTCATCTGCAAAGTCTCATGCAGGGGTTAAGGAATTAAAACATCACTCTGATTATGTCACTCACTCACACACCTACCTTTGTTTTGTCACACATTCACATACACACCATCTTTGCTTTAAATGCTTATTTAATCTTAACACTGCTCTCAAAATAAATATGTCTCATCATGGTCCACAAGGCCCTGCATAAACTGGCCTTGTTCACTTAGCCTTGTCATCCACCAACACCTCTACCCCTTGCCTTTTTTGCACCAACCCGCCTGCATATCATTCAGTCCCTGGAGCAGCCATCTCCCTCTCCCACCACAGGGACTTTGCTCATGCTGTTCCCTCACTTCACCCCACCCCTTCCCTGCTTCATCTTGTTGATCTTGTAAATCTCAGTGTTGCTTGTGTTTCCATTTTTGCCTTGGCTGCCAGGAAGCTCTAATGCAGAGTTGAGGTCTTCCTATAGTAAGAGCCTAAGGCTTTATATAATATGTGTGTGTGTGTGTGTGTGTGTGTGTGTGTATTTGTTTTCTAACCCCATCAGTCTGATCTCTCTTACCTTCCTCACCATACTTTCTCTGCCACTTTTTCTTCTTCAGTGCCTGACACATAGCAGGCTCTCAATATATATAGTTGAAGTGAGTGGATTTTAAACTTGTTTTTTTTCTGGCTGAATTGTTTGCATCTCTGTAAGCTGTCTTCACTCCCATTTGGAATGTGGTTGAGTATAAACACAGTGTGGGGGCACCAGGCACTGGGCCAGGCATCGCGTCTACCCCCACAGTTCTGCAAACCCCCACAGGCTTTGCTATTCTTAAGTCATTAGAGGCAGCCCAGCAGGGGTGGAATATGTTTTTTTGAAGCCTTACAATGCCCTAGCATGACTCTGGGCACATGGAAGGGGCTTAAAACAGCGTGTTCATCAGCTGCCAACATTGAACTCACCTGGAAATCTCCAAGCTACACTTTCCCATTCTTAATTCTCGTCATTCTAAAAGATGCTTTGGTTCTCTCAATCCCAGACTGTCCCAGCTCCATGTGAGGAAGCAGATTCCTCATCTAGGACTCCCGCTTCTTAGAAGAAAGTTTTTGACCCCAACAGGCCTGACCTCAAAGATTTGCATGGCAGTGTTTGCATGGCAGGACTATTTGCTTTGCTATAAGAGGAATCACTCCTTTACGGTTATTATTCAAATCTCCCCTCTGGCCTAGGTGACATTCCCACTTGGCCTTGGGCTGTTCCTGGAAGCAAGGACCTCCTTCTCCCCTTTCTCCCCTCCTGGCTTTGGCCCTGGGTCCTTACCCATCCAGACTTCCCCAAACTGTCCAGCTCCAAGTTTCTTCTCCATCTTGAGGGACTCTCGGGGGATCTCCCAGGCGTCTTTCTCCCAAGGTTTCTGGGGCTTGGAGGACATGCAGGGCACTGTCAGCTTCTGGCAGAGTCCGTCACTCCCCTCTGGAACAGAGCCCCCTGGTTAGCCGAGGGCAGGCAGCCCCAAGCCAGCCTCAGGCTTCCCCTCCAGGCCTCCCTGCCTGGTCCACTGCATGTGACCCCTGTTCCAAACGGCCGCTCCATTGAAGATATTCCCAAGAGAACAGAGCATGATGAGATGGCATCTCTACCCTCCCGCTCAACAGACCAAAGACTTCAGGAGAATCCAAAGCAACTGTTTGTCTGGGGGGAGGGTCAGGAAAACCTTAGCAGGCCTGAGAGGCAGCAGTGCCCCCTTGACTAGGATTCCCAGGAGAGACGCCCACCCAGCTGGGCCCCCAGAAGGGAGGCAGTCCCACGGGACTCACTCTTATAGTGGGCCACCAGTTCCTGCAGGCTGCCGAAGGTGCTCCGGGGTGAGATGTAGAAACCCCCATTGTCCAGTGTGCGGATCTTGTAATGTTTCACCGTGTCCCTGTGCTGAGGGTCGTAGTCTCGCACGGACAAAGAGTAGCTCCCTGCGTGGGCCAGAGAGAAACCACCCGGAGTCAGCACCCTGACAGCCCGTAAAGCCACTGCTGGCACCATCTTGACATCCGCACAGTGGAGCAGAGGGTAGGAGTGGGCGGTGGAGTCAGGCTGCCTGGGTGCTTGTCAGGCTGTTCCATGTCCTGCTGTGAGACCTTGGACATGTGACCAAGTCACCTCTCTGTGCCTCAGTTTCCTTATCTGTAGAATGGAATTGGTCATCATATCTCCTCCCCTTAACACATTGCCTGGTGGTAAAAGAAGTTAACGCTTGTACTCAGGATGTAAAAGCTCAGTAGTGTTGGCTGCCATTGAGTTCATTACTATTTCTTTTTCTTCCTATTGTCTATCTACTTTTCACAAATACCAAGATACCACAGCAGTTTGGTAAAAAGCGAGGCTGTTTAGCACTATTTAGAATAGCTAGGACATGGAAGCAACCTAGATGTCCATCGGCAGATAAATGGATATGGAAGTTGTGGTACGTATACACAATAGAATATTACTCAGCTATAAAATGAATGCATTTGAGACAGTTCTAATGAGGTGGATCTGGAGCCTATTATACAGACTGAAGTAAGTCAGAAAGAGAAAGACAAATACTATATATTAACACATATATATGGAACTTAGAAAAACGGTAGTGACGATCCTACATGCAGGGCAGCAAAGGAGACACAGATGTAAAGAACAGACTTTAGGACTCAGAGGGAGAAAGCGAGGGTGGGATGATTTGAGAGAATAGCACTGAAACATGTACATCACCATATGTAAAATAGATGACTAGTGCAAGTTCAATCGGAGAAGGCAATGGCACCCCACTCCATTGTTCTTGCCTGGAGAATCCCCGAATCTGTGCTACCGTCTATGGGATCGCACAGAGTCAGACACGACTGACGCGACTTGGCAGCAGCAGCAGCAGCAAGTTCCATGCATGAAGTAGGGCACCCAAAGCTGGTGCTCTGGGACAACCCAGAGGAAAAGGGTGGGCAGAGAGGTGGGAGGGGGTTCAGGATGTGGGGTCACATGTATACCTGTGGCCGATTCATGTTGATGTATGGCAAAAACCATCACAATATTGTAAAGTAATTTTCCTCCAATCAAAATAAACTAGTTAATTTAAAAAATAAAATTAGATGGTTTTATAGTAAAAGCAGTATGGGTATATCCATAGGTTATTTAAACACAAATAAACATTAATTCTGAAAAAAAAAAGTTAGGCTATTTAGAAGCAAACAAGCAGAAAGATTAAACAAACAAACCAATCCAGTTCAACTATTACAATATAAACAGTGAAATGTAAGTGTCCATATTAAATGTTGCGGCAGGCTGAGTCACGGCCCCCCACATCCTAATCCCTGACACCTGTGTGTGTATCACTTCACATGGTAAAGGGATTCTGCAGATGTGATTCAGTTAAGGAGCTGGTGATGGGGAAGTATCCTGGATTCACATAGACCAGAAACACACAGGTCTTTCAGTCCCTGGCCACAGTTCTGCCGTTTGTGAGCTGTGTGTCCTTGGGCAAGTTATTAGCTTCTCTCTCTCTCAGCTTTCTCTACCACAATAGCACCATGTCATAGGATTTGGGGGAGGTTGAAGTTGTTGCATGAATTACAGTTGACCATACATGCTGGGGCTTCCCTGGTGCCTCAGGTGGTAAAGAATCTGCCTGCAATGGAGGAGACCCAAGTTTGATCCCTGAGTCCGGAAGATCCCCTAGAAAAGGGAATGGCTACCCACTCCAGTATTCCTGCCTGGAGAATTCCATGGACAGAGGGGCCTGGAGGGGTACAGTCCATGAGTTGGAAAGAGCTGGACACGACTGATCAATTATCATGCATGCTAGGCTGTGCTGTGCTTAGTCACTCAGTCATGTCAGACTCTTTTTGAACCCATAGTCTGTAGCCCACCAGGCTCCTCTGTCCATTGGGATTCTCCAGGCAAGAATACTGGAGTGGATGCTATGCCCTCCTCCAAGGCATCTTCCTGACCCAGAGATCGAACCCAGGTCTCCTGCATTACAGGCGGATTCTTTAATGTCTGTTGTTTGGTTGCTCAGTCATGTCCAACTCTTTGCAACCCCATGGACTGCAGCATGCCAGGCGTTCCTGTCCCTCACTATCTCCTGGAGTTTGCTCAAACTCATGTTCATTGAGTCGATGATGCCATCCAACTATCTCATCCTCTGTCACCCGCTTCTCCTCCTGCCCTCAATCTTTCCCAGCATCAGGATCTTTTCAAATGAGTCAGCTGTTGACAATGAATGAATAGGAATAATAAATAATAAACAGTGAACGGATAGGAATAATATTCATTATAATGGACTATAGTTATATGCATTATAATAAGCTATATTGTTCATTACAGTGAATGAATAACCCCACAGGTAGAGGTTTTATATCATCACAATGTCATACATAAGGAGACTAAGGTCCAGGGAGATGAAGTACCTAACCTGCAGTCACACAGCCTGTAAGTAGCAGAGCTGGGCTTTAAACCCAGGCAGCTGGGACCACACTCTTAACCACTCTGCCCAGTCAAGGGGAGGCTGACTTGGCTGATGCTGGGTGGAGAAGGGCAGAATCCAGGAAGCAGCAGGATGGGACTCAGGGCACTTGTACTACAAGTTTATTAACTCGGTGAACTCACCTATGCTCCCTCTAAGGCTGTGGGAGTGGCCAGGCTCACCTTCCTGCCCTTGTGTGCAAGATGGCCCAGAGGGAGAAGATAAGCCAAGGGCTGTGTACGGCTTTATCTTTTTGTACCATTTCTTTTCCTCTGGGGGCTGGTAGGGAGTTTGTTGGGTGGGAGGAAATAAAGCCCAAACATTCCCTGACCTGAAACACAGATTGTGAGTGTTATTTTAGCCACATTCAGGCTTCCCCAGTTCAGAAACCAGGGGGCAAGTAGAAGGCCCCCGAACTGATTGTCCAGGGTACTGTAAGGTCACACTTTATACTGATTTCTCTGAACCAAGCAGTCTTGAATCTAAACACAGTAGTAAAGGCACACACTGTGTGTGAAATCCGAAATCACAGGACTTCTACTTACAATCATCCCTTTGGCAAAACTGGCCTTAGTTGATGCCAGTTTGAGTTATTTGTTGTTTGGGGGCACTGCTCTTGCCTCCTGTGCAATGACCGGGCACAAAACCACCCTCACAGCACAGAAATTTCAGGAAGCAGGTCACCAACATCAAAATATCCAAATACCTCAAAGGAGTTATTTGAAACAGGTCCCAGACAAGGCTGGCTGGGGGGCTCTTTCTACAGCCCGAGCCCATCTCATTTCCTATGGAAGGAGAGAGGAGTCAGGCTTGTGGACAAGATATATTTTGATGGGTAAATAAAAGAATCCAAGCTAATGAAGATCAAGTTCAGCAGGTTGTTGTTCTTCAGGGCAGTAACCACTTCATCTTACTTCCACTGACCTAAGTTGGCAGGTCTGGGGGCCGAGAAGGCCTGAACAAAGAGCAGAAGGAAGCCTGGCAGCCTGGGGAGGGGGGCTGGGTGAGTTGTTCAGCCAATGGCCTACCCCAAGGGAAGGATGGTGTCCGGCCACGCCTGAGGCTCCCCTGTGTGGTGGGGCAGAAGCACAGGGCTAGGAGGGCCGGCCTCACCTTTGGTGGTCTCGCTGTCCCGGATCATGAAGGAGCCCAGCACATTGCCAGGGGCCAGGAGCTGGCGCTCTGCATCTTTTCGGCTGATGCCTTTGAAGAACCACCTGGAGGGAAGGGAGGGGGCAGTGTGTAAGCCAGCAGTGGGCAGTCCTGTTTGACTATCAGCATTCTCGCCTGGCATCAGGACTCCAAGGGCCTGGGATTCCTCTGGTATCAGTTTTACTCAAAGATTCTTTGGGGGGAAAGCAGTCATTCTTTTGATATTAAAACAGACATTTTACCACAGGTGAATCCAGTTTGTTAAGGCTGAAGCATGCAATTTGGGGAGCTTATTTTGGCGGGGGGAGCTTTCTTTAAGAAAAATAATACAGCATTATAAATATTAATACAAAATGTTCCTGGTTATTCCAGTGCCACCCAATGCGAGGGATAAGGTGATGAACAAAAAGACTGGGTGGAAAAATACAGCAGTCTTAACCAACTGTGGTCAAAAATCTTCTTTTGCAGATTTCTCTAGAATGTTTAATCAACCTCTCAGGATCTTAGAGGCCTATGTGAGTGAGGGCTGAGCTTTGTTGCCATCACACTTCATCTTCCTCTGTAGATACAGAGTTGAATATAACATCAGCATGAATTTCTAATCTCAAACATGAGATTTCAAATAATTTTATGCTTGGGACCACATTCTTGGACCTTTATTCATTCCCCTTGACTATTTGGGATCTTTAGATCCCCCAAAAAATCTAAGGATAACTTTAAGCAGTAGAAACCAAATTTATTCCCTGAGGAGTGGTTCACGCGCTGTGATGGAAAAAGCCCCAGACCAGAGGTCAACTGGCCTTGACCCTGCCACAAACCTATGTGTGACTTTGAGCTCATTGCTTTCCCTCTCTGGACTTCTGTTTCCTCTGCTATCAACTGGAGAAACAGGCAGTTACCATTTATCAAGCTCTTGTTACCCACCCAACAACTCTATGGAATCTTTGCCTTTATTATCCCCATTTTACAGATGAGGTAACCGAGAAACAGAAAGAGCAAGTAACTTGCCTGGCATCACACAGCTCGTAAGTGGTGAAGGCAGGATTCAAAGCCAGGCAGTCTAACTCCAGAACCAAAGATCTTAATCACCATGCAACACCCCTGCCTTCCTTGCTTTCATTTGGTAAAGAGATTCTGCTGCTGCTGCTAAGTCCCTTCAGTCGTGTCCGACTCTGTGCGACCCCATAGATGGCAGCCCTCCAGGCTTCCCCGTCCCTGGGATTCTCCAGGCAAGAACACTGGAGTGGGTTGCCATTTCCTTCTCCAAACCATGGGAAAATGTTCAAGCAGTGTTAAAGGGTACACAGTAAGAGCTGTCTCCCTGGCAATCCCACCCCTAGGAAGTTATCCCACCAGTTTTGCCTGGGAAGAAATGACATACACAAGGAGACTCAAGGCAGCGTGGGACCAGAAACAGCTTAAGTGACCACTGATGAGGGATGGTGGGGCATCTACATGACAGACACTGCAACTGTGAAAAGGAGGCACTGTAGGCACTGCCTTGAAGATCTGAACAAAAGGGGTGGAAGAGTATAGTGTAGAATCCGCCACTTGTGTAAAACGGAGAGAGACAATAGTGTTTGCAGCATTGTTCACAATAGCCAAGACACAGAAACAATCTCAATGTCCATCAATAGATGAATGGATAAAGAAGTTGTGGCACTTATATATAATGAAATATTGTTGTTGCTGTTTAGTCGTTAAGTTGTGTCTGATTCTTTTGCGAGCCCATGGACTGTAGCCCACCAGGCTCCTCTGCCCATGGGATTTCTCAGGCAAGAATACTGGAGTGGGAAGTTATTTCCTTCTCCATGGCGTTTTCCCAACCCAGGGATCAAACCTGTGTCTCTTGCATTACAGGTGGATTCTTTACCGCTGAGCCACCACAGACATGATAGTGGAATATTAGCCATAAAAAAGAATAAAACAATGCCATTTGCAGCAACATGGATGAACCTAGAGATTGTCATACTAAGTGAAGTTAAGTCAGGAAGGGACAGACAAATACCAAATGATATCGCTTACATGTGGAATCTTAAAAAAATGATGCAAGTGAACTTACAAAACAAGTAGTGTCACCGATGTAGAAAACAAACTTATGGTTTACCAGTGGGGAAACGGGAGAAGAGGGATAAATTGGGAGACTGAGATTGACATATACATACTACTATACATAAAATAGATAACTAATAGGGACCTATAGCACAGGGAACCATATTTAATATTTATAATGACCTCTATGGGAAAAAAATCTAAAAATGAGTGGATATATCTATATGTATAACAGATTCACTTTGCTGTACAGTTGAAACTAACACAACATTCTAAATCAGCTACACTCCAATTTTTTAAAAAATTGGAGGAAGATATATGTAGTTTCTTAATCAAGTATAAAGCATTTGGGAGGACTTATAAGAAACTGATTGCTTCTGGAAGGGAAGTAGCTGGCTGGGGATAGGGTGGGGGGAAGACTTTTCACTCTTTAGACTATGTCCTTCTGCACCATTTTCATTTTGAAACATTTGAAAATACTGCCTATTTCAAGGTAGATGAGGAAGTAAGATTCCATCCCACGCTGATTTCCAGGCCCCAGCTGCTCTCTTCAGAGGCAGTCAGTGTGAGCAGTCTCTTGATGTGGACACAAGAACCCAGGA
Organism: Okapia johnstoni; assembly: GCA_024291935.2. Lineage (NCBI taxonomy): Eukaryota > Metazoa > Chordata > Mammalia > Artiodactyla > Giraffidae > Okapia > Okapia johnstoni. The sequence continues at coordinate 50,930,405 of CM044324.1, read as the reverse complement.
GTGCAAGATTCATATGGATATTCAGGTCAGTGGTTCTCAAAGTGGGTCCCTGGACCAGCAGCATCCATCTCACCTGAGAACTTGTTAGAAATGCCAATTATGAATTGGACAGCCGAGGAGTGGGGCTCAGAAACCAGTGTTTTAACTAACCCCCTAGGTGATACTGATGCACTCAAGGTCGAGAACCAGCCATTAAGTTATTACTCAAATGATAACCCACCATGTCTGTCCTCTGCACCTGGCCTTTTCCACTCATCAGTTATATTGCTTTAAGGAGTAATACTAGCCATGCCTCCTTCAAGGCTGCTGCAAGGTGAGGTGTGGTGCAGGGATTCTCTAAGTGTTCAGAGCCTGGAGCTGGCGAGCAGAGCACAGATGTCCCGGGAGAAAGCCTAGAAGGACAGAGAAGCAGCCAAACTGCCACCCCCCTGCAGCAGGAAGGGCATGTGCTTGGGGCATTCCAGGACAGAAGGGTCAGGGCTGGGAGTGAGGACGTCCTCACGGCCACAGAGGGGAGATTTCACAGGGCGAAGAGGTTTCCTGTGTGCTAAGAAAGGGGTGACTTTAAGATGGGAAAAGCCCCTTTGAACAGGTAAGCATCCCAAACCCTCAACACCATCTAGCCAGAGGGAGGAGGCAAAGGAGATAAAACCGTAGTGACCGTCAGGTTTTGACTTTTTGACTGGCTGATTCTGAATTGAATCTATTGCGCCCTATAGTGTGGCCATCTTCTTACTTGTCAGTGTCCCCCCCCCACACTGTGAACATCTCCAGGGAGGAAGCCTGCCTGAATCACCTAGTATTCCTGGAATAAGGGCTGAGAGTTCAGTGGATGCTCAAGGGTCTGTGGGATGATTGGGTGGATTGATGGATGGAAGGATGAAGTACAACTGTCTGTTTTCTGAGTCAAGGTAGACACAAAGAGCTCGCAGTAAAGAATGAGGGGTTACAGGGATCTCCTTGAAGGTGGGGGATGTCTCATTGTCTCTGTGGCCCCCAGCTGGCACAGGGCTCAGTGAGGTGCAGGCACAGGCGGGCTGAATGAGTCATGTGAGGGGGTGACCAGCCGGGTGTGGGCTGGCTCGCCTCTCAGAGGACCCTACTTGGCACAATTGTTATACTTTATCCAACAAATATGCATTGAGCACCTACTGCATGCCAGCTTGTGTGGAGGGTGCAGGATGCAGCAGAGGACAGACCATGTCCCTACCATCATGTGCTCCCATTCTAGTGGGGGGAGGCAGACAGTGAACCTGGGAACAACCAAAGAAACAAGATCATTTTTTCCAGTGAGAAGCATTCAGAAGGAGTAAAGCAGGGAGTCACAGCGAGTCACAGCAGGGACCCACTTGAGACTAAGTGGCCAGGGAAGCCCTCTCTGAGGCCCAAAGGATGAGAAGGAGCCAGACAGGCAAAGAGCTCTAGGAAGAGTGTGCCAGGCAGGGGAGACAGTGAGTGCAAAGGCCCCGAGGCGGAAGCAAGGCTGGCTCAGCTCGTGCTTGCTTCTGGAGGGCAGGGAGATGGAATACTCACTCCTCTGTCTCCAGAGAATTGACACGGGCGACGTAGTTGCTTGGGATGTAACCCTCTTTCCGGGTGGCCAGAGATCGCGCTCTCCACCACTCCCCAGACCTGGGGGGCAGAAGGGAGCAAAGGGGTCAACTCCCCAGCCATGGCCTAGACTACCCCCAACAACAGGAAGCTGGCAGGGTGAAGGGCAGGGCCACTACTGTCCCAGCCCCCAGCCTGCACCCCATGATGAAGGTAAATATCTTTACAACAACCCTCACTGTGCATCCAAGGGTCCATCCGGGGCTGGAATCAAGCCCTGTCTCTATATTCACAGCCCACAGTCCTAGGCTTTGGCCTCACTCTCATTCCCTGGACTTGTGGCCTTGACCTTACCAACCATATATTAGTCAGGGCCCTATGCCCATGGCAGACTCACAGTGGCTTGCTGGCCAGAGGGACCAGGCTCAGGAGTCTGACCAAGCATAAGAAGTCCCAGCACATATTAGACACTACATCTAGCAATGGTGAGGATTATAGGAGATTGGAGGTAGCAAACTCAGAGATCCACAGATCTGAATGCAAAGTCACCTCAACAGGGTCTGCTCTGTAGGTAAGCCTGCCACTTAATCATAAGAGTCCAAGGAAGGCTTCCCTAGGAAAGCACTGTCAGCTGTCCATCCTTGCCTGGATGTGCACAATTAGCAAGCACACAAGCCCCTTTACTGTGGTTAAAACCCAGGTTAACAGCAAACCCTTCTTCTTTTATTATGATCACATTTTCATCAGTCATTTACACTCTAGTATAATATAGCCCATTAGGTTCTTTATTGAAACACAAAAGAGAGCAAAATTGAGTATTGGAGACAGCTATGTCTTAGGGGAAGTGGGATGGGGACTCACTCCTCCAGGACCACCATCTGGTCCCCCTTCTGGAAACTGAGGTCTTCATGGTGAATAGCATCATAATCATACAGGGCAACCACAATGATATCCTCAGAACCTGTTGGGAAGGGAGACACATGGGACAGTGAAGCTTTATCTGAGCACACCCACAGCCCTGGGTATTTCCCACCCCAACACCTGGCACCCAGCCCTGGACCCCTTGATGTCTCTGTTCATGGTACAAGTAAGCATCTTGCTGCACCACATTCTTGGAGTTATGTTCATGCTATGAAATAGCACTATAGAAACACAATGGCCTGTACTAAGTACTCTGGGGGCAAATTAGGGGATTTTCAAGGGTGGTTTTGACTGTTTTGGATTTTTGCCTCAAGCTCTCACCAAGCACCTAACCTAATCCTCTACAATCACCAGACTCCACTGCACGTGCCTTCCAGATACTCACCCCAATCACCAGACCCCACTGCATGTGCCTGCCAGTTACTTACCCTCTGTGAACCCTGGTGGGTTGCCATTGTTACTGTCAGGCCACTGTGGGGAAGAAACGGGAGAAGAGAATGAATCCAACAGTGTGTGTGGAGCCATGGAAGGTTTGTGTCAAAAAAGGATATCCCAACCCCATGTTTCATGGGAGGAGGCCCAGAGAGGGCTGGGGAAGTGCCCAAAGTAACACAGCACATTAGGGGCACAGCTAGCACAAGGATGCAGATCTCTAGGGTTGTAGGCTCTGCCTTAGACATACTGGGGGACACTGATTTGTCCCTTCCCCTCAACATACAGTGAGGGAGGTTGGTCCAGATCAGTGTTTTCCAAGTCTGAAGAAATCCTAGATCTACCAGCAGGCCCATGAATAAAGGCTCCACTATGTAAAACAACCTAAGTGTCCATCCAAAAGGGAATCAGCACCAAATTAAGGGAGCTGCTCTAAGCAGCTCTTATAGGGGGGAGGCCACTTCATTCCTGATACAGCGAGACCTCAAAGGTACATTGTTGAGTAAACAAAGCTAGTTCTTCAGAATAGTACATATGATACGCTGGTATAAAACACACACTCACACATCCTAAACAATTTCTGTGGACACATACTGTACAGGTGGGAATAAATTCATGGAAAGAAGTTTGCAAGGTTCCTTGCTAAACTGACAACAGCTGTTACCTCTGGGCTGGGGTATGGTATTTCTAGGGAGGAGGGCATTGGTCAGTAGACACTGTAGTTTTAACTGTAGTTTATGATTTTTATTTTCAAAGAGAATAAATTTGTGGGTCACACACGTAAGTAAATGCTAATTTAAAGAAATAGGTTTGGGAAACACTAAGTATATCCTTTTGGGGGAGATGCATAAAGCCCATTACAAAGATTGATAAAGGCTCTGGGAAGTCCTACGGAAAGGAGTGTGGGGCCCAGCGTTTTGCAAGCTGATTTGACCTGGGAATCCTTTCTCAATTACTACATTACTGCTAAATCAAAGCTCTGCGTGAGCAGAGCAATGAATGGCTGATAATAATGTCCCTTAAACTTGATGTTCAGAGAGAACAGGCAAAAACTGGTGGGAGAAAACCTCTACTTCCCCCTGGGGACAAGTCAGGGGGCCTCAGAGAACCTGAGAATCTGGAGCCCTGGCCACAGAAAGGGGCCCGGGCCACGCAAGTTAGGAGAGAAGCTGACCTAGGAGTGACTTAGGGTTTAGGCTGTCACCTCAGGACATCACCAGTGTGGGAAGTTCTTGTAAACTCAGGCTGTATTAACTGAGGTCAAGTGTCAGAAGACGGGAGGTGACTACTCCACTCTTCTCCCGTTTCCAGAATTAGTCCTGTTCTAGGCATCATGCCTGGAGAAAGGCAAGCAGGTAAAGAGAGGCCAGGAACCCATGTTGTGTGAAGGATGATTTGGAAGGAAAGGGTGGGTTGGGATAAGATCTTTTCCTTCCTCTACAAGCTTCTCTACAAGCTCTCACGGAGCAAAGGTAGTGGATGTGTTTGGGGCAGGACTGAGGGGGGAGGCATAGGATCCAGGAGTAAGGGTTATGGGGTAATAGGCCTCCCTTCAACACGAGGAAGCACTTTCTAAGGAGCACCAGGAAGAAGTGCACCCCTGCCTCTGGAGGCTGTGCTTGCCGGGATAGCTTCAGATAAGGGGATGGACGGAAGGACCCCAGAGGAGAGAGAACCCCAGCGTTGAGTTTAGAATGACCCAGCTCTGCTGCCTCCCAGCACAGAGCCATTTAACTCTGAGGCTCTGTCACTCTGGCTGTAAGAAGCGTTAACTCCAGCCTCGCGGCTTTCGGTGAGAATTAATGATATAGAAACAGCTCACCCAAGTGCCCAGACCATAGTAGATGTTCAAAGAACGATAATGCTTATTACAACTGTTACTGCTGCTCTTAACAGCAGTAACAGTACTGTCAGCGCTGTTACTAGTGCTATTACTGTAACCACCGCTATTACTACCGTTACTACTCTTCAAAGCATCACAACTACCGTGACTAGTAGGGTGACTTCTGTGGCAAATACTGCCCCCAGGCCCCCTCTATTGCCACCATGGCTACTGCTCCTGTCACTAGCAGTTGGCTCTGCCTCTGTTACTTTGTTCCTACCGCTGGGACACCGGGACAGGCACCGAGTTTGAATCCCTACTAACCACGTAGCCTTCAGCAAGCCACTTAATGTGTGCGTCTCATCTCTAAAATGGGTATAAAACTTGTAGCCCACAAGAGCACTACTGTGATGGTGCTTGGTTCTTACCAAGGATGGTACTTGGTTCATCGTAAGCTCTATATAAGTGTAACAGAAGTGAGCAGATACCTCTGCTAGTATTACCACTTCTCTCATAGACTCTGTGCTGTAGTTCCTACCGCCATTGCTGTTATATTCCCACTAGTATTGTTGTTACTGTTATTACTAACGCTGTTATTACAGTTATCCCCATGATACTGACTCTGTCATCATTACCATCATTTCTTCAACTGCTGTTGTGACTAAGCGGCTCGCTCATTACCCTCAGCACTGATTATAGTACTGCCCGGGTGTGGAGGCCACCCATGCCCCCTGGGACCTGGTCACCCAAGCTGAGGGGCCAAGGCCTGGGCAGCCAGACAGGAAGCAGTGACCTTGCCCCAGGTGCTCGGTGCTGGTGTATCCCGGGGAGTCAGGGCGCTGCTGGCGACTGGTCAGCTCCATTTCACCCCAAATTCACCCTGTTCATCCTTGGGAGAACAGGGAACTGTGAGGGCAGTTTGGGGCAGTGTGGGGCAGCCCCGGATAGTCGCCGGTGTCCCCTTTCTTCCCCCACTCACCCGCTTGCCTGAGGACGTGGGATCCGGCACATACACGGGGTTGTGTGGGTTGGTGTTGGGCTCAGTTTTTGAGACCTTGCCTCCGTTCCGGAGGAACTTGGACTTCACGCACCCCATCCTGCAGTAGAGAGAAAGGAGATGAGCCCAGCTTGCTCTGATCCCCGCAAGGGGGAGTCTTTGATGCTGGGCTTGAGACCCCCTTGTTCCCAGGTTGGCTCCCCTCCCTGTGTCAGCCCCCCGACCTCACCCTCACCTTACAGAGCTCACTCTGCCCTTGTCATCTCTGGGCTTCCCCACATCCACATCTGCCACGCACGCACACAGAGCTGACAAGTTGTCAAAGTCATGCTACCAAGGACGCCGGTGATGGGAAGTTTATTGAGAGAATAAATCGTGATGATCATTGAAATTCAACACACTTGGGGGTCAGAAAGCCTGAGCTGATACTTGGTCCCTCCCACCCCCACACTAACTGCTCACTTATCACTCCCCCTGCTCCCTAGTCTCAGTTCCTCACCAGCGAAATGGGGATAATAATACAGCCTACTCTCAGGGTGTTGGGAGGATGAGAAAGAACGTGGGTGGGGAAATAGTCTAGAGTCAGGCTCCAAGCAAACAGTAAGACTATACTCTCATTATATAATAAGTTAATATTTTATATTAAATGATAGAGATCAGGTTACACAATGTGGCTCAAACAATCAAGCCACCACACCCCTCATATCACTTTATAATTGCCTTGTAACAGCTTCCTTCTTTCCTCCCTCCCTCCCTCTTTTTCTTCCTTCCCTTCTTTCTCTCATGGATTTACTTGGTCATTCATTCACTGGGTAAACATTTACTGAGCACTTTTCTTCCTTTAAATTTCTTTCTTTAAATTTTTATTTACGTATTTGTTTTTGCCACGCCACATGGCACGTGGGATCTTAGTTCCCCAGTCAGGGATTGAACCCGTGCTTCCTGCAGTGGAGGCGTGGGATCAAACCACTGGATCACCAGGGAATTCCCTACTGAGCACTTTTCTAAATCATGACTAAGACAAGCAAGTTCACGCCCCTATTGGAGCTCACCCTGGAGATGGATGGGAGACACGGATCAAGAACAGGTAACAAATAATTAACAGGATAGATTTAGTTAGTGAAACGTGTGAGGATGCTCAAAGAGGATGTTGATAGGGAACAACCGTGTGGGGCCTCTTTAGACAGGGTGGCTGGGGAAGGCCTCTCTCAGAAGGTGATGTTGGACCTGGGGCCCAACTGACACCAAGGAGTCAGCTATGTAACACTCAGTGTTCCAAGCGAGTCAGTGCAAAGGTGAGTGCAAACAGTGAGTGCAAAGGCCCTGAGGCTGGAATGTGCTTGAAGAGAATCGGGCACCGAAAGGAGGCCAGTGTGGCTGGATCACAGGCAGGAGGGAGCAGACAGTATATGACGAGGCTGCCCCATCTTTACAGTGGTGAGGAATTTCGGTTTGCATTCTAAGGCTGAGGGGAAGCCAGGGAAAGTTTCATGTAGAAGGATGACAGGATTCAAGCTCCACTTTAAATAACCCTGTCAGCTGTTCAGCTGCTCGGTGGAGTATGGCCTTGAGAGAATAGGTCAGAAGTCCAGGCTTGAGATGCTTGATGGTGGCCTGGCCTGGGGTGGTGGCTACTGAGGGGGTAAGAAGCAGAAAAGGTCAGGGGACATTTTGGTATCCCTTACATTATCAACTTACATATTTTGGAGCTGACAGACTTTGCTGATGGATTAATCACATTTAAAGATCCTTAAAGGAAACACATTGATCCGATCAGAGTCGAAACTTCATCGTTAAAGTGGTAGAAACGTTTTATTCTTATCTCAAAATGTGCACGTGTTTGCTGAGAAGTCACATAAGGAAGTAATTGTTTTCCTCATCTCTGCACAATTGCAATTTTCTTCTAAAGCAGTTATACTTATCTTGTTAAAATGAACATGTGTTTGTGGCTTAAGGAAAAAACCCAAATTCCTAGGTTTAGGGAGTTATTTACTTATTTTTTTTAAAAGATTCTTTTCACTTACAAGGATGTTTTTGTCTGTCCTGGTGGGAATTGGGAACAGTTTACCATCTTAAGACTTAAGTGGTTTCTGCTTCATCCTCCTTTTGCGAATAAAGTAAGGAACTGATCCAGACTCCTGGAGTGCTGGATCATTAATTTGAAAAGTTATTGCAATTAGTCACTGTTTTATAACGTACTCACATGCAGTGAAAACGAAAAACAACACCTCTCTGGCTTGTGATAAATATGTATTACAGTTGTGGGAAATAAAATAGCATATTGTGAGGTTTTGTATGACAGAAAGTCATATTCCATTTCATATATTTTGATTAAGTTAAGGGTGATCTGGGAAGAGGATGGCTGTGGGAGGTAGAGCAGCTCTCTCCACCTCTCTGAGCACGTATTTGGTATTCCTTCATCAACTTACAAATTCAACATGACCATAGGGTCTAGTAAAGTAATGCTCAAAATTCTCCAAGCCGGGCTTCAGCAATACGTGAACCGTGAACTTCCAGATGTTCAAGCTAGTTTTAGAAAAGGCAGAGGAACCAGAGATCAAATTGCCAACATCCGCTGGATCATAGAAAAAGCAAGAGAGTTCCAGAAAAGCATCTATTTCTGCTTTATTGATTATGCCAAAGCCTTTGACTGTGTGGATCACAATAAACTGTGGAAAATTCTGAAAGAGATGGGAATTCCAGACCGCCTGACCTGCCTCTTGAGAAACCTGTATGCAGATCAGGAAGCAACAGTTAGAACTGGACATGGAACAACAAGCTGGTTCCAAATAGAAAAAGGAGTATGTCAAGGCTGTATATTGTCACCCTGCTTATTTAACTTATATGCAGAGTACATCATGAGAAACGCTGGGCTGGAAGAAGCACAAGCTGGAATCAAGATTGCTGGGAGAAATATCGATAACCTCAGATATGCAGATGACACCACCCTTATGGCAGAAAGTGAGGAAGAACTAAACAGCCTCTTGATGAAAGTGAACGAGCAGAGTGAAAAAGTTGGCTTAAAGCTGAACATTCAGAAAACTAAGATCATGGCATCTGGTCCCATCACTTCATGGCAAATAGATGGGGAAACAGCGGAAACAGTGGCTGACTTTATTTTTCTGGGCTCCAAAATCACTGCAGATGGTGATTGCAGCCATGAAATTAAAAGATGCTTAATCCTTGGAAGGAAAGTTATGACCAACCTAGACAGCATATTAAAAAGCAGAGACATTACTTTGTCAACAAAGGTCCATCTAGTCAAGGCTATGGTTTTTCCAGTGGTCATGTATGGATGTGAAAGTTGGACTATAAAGAAAGCTGAGCGCCGAAGAATTGATGCTTTTGAACTGTGGTGTTGGAGAAGACTCTTGAGAGTCCCTTGGACTGCAAGGAGATCCAACCAGTCCATCCTAAAGGAGATCAGTCCTGGGTGTTCATTGGAAGGACTGATGCTGAAGCTGAAACTCCAATACTTTGGCCACCTGATGTGAAGAGTTGACTCATTGGAAAAGACCCTGACGCTGGGAAAGATTGAGGGCAGGAGGAGAAGGGGATGACAGAGGATGAGATGGCTGGATGGCATCACCAACTCAATGGACATGGGTTTGGGTGGACTCCAGGAGTTTGTGATGGACAGGGAGGCCTGGCGTGCTGCTGTTCATGGGGTCACAAAGAGTCGGACATGACTGAGCGACTAAACTGAACTGAACAGGGTCTTGAGGGGTAGCTCTCCGAACATATGAACACATGATCCAGGGTGGTGGTGAGCACAGAGTGAGCTGAGAAGTCTGAAGGCGTCTGCCACACAGTAAGTTCTACAGAAGTGCTTATCATATCATTTCCATTTACTGGCAGATGTGGCCCTGCCCTGGGGCAACACTGTTTGCAAGTCCTTTGGCCCTCAAGTTTAAAGATATCACAATACTTGAGAAGTTAACTTCTTAAAATAGGAAATTCCTGTTAGTTCAACTTTTGCCCAATGAAGTATTTTTTTTTAAGTGGTATATGGGCAAGAGTCAAATTTGCATAAAATGTGATTTTCCCCTAAACCAAGAGAACCACTCCACTGCTTTGCCTGGAGTGGCCTCTGAAATGTTCATTTTCATGACCACTAGACACAAGAATGTAACGTGAGCCACGTATATAATTTAAAATTTTCCACAGACGTGTTTTTTCAAGGTAAAAAGAAACAAGGGAATTAATTTTAAGATGTATTTACTTTTCCCAATATGTCAAAATTATTACTAACATGTGATCAACATAAAATGATCAATGAGATACTTTATATTCTTTTTTTTTTTAATGTTGAGTCTTCATATCTCAGTGTATGTTTTACACGTATAGCACATCTCAGCTAGGACTTGCCATGTTTCCTATGCTCAAGAGCTGTCTGTGAGGACTTCCCTTGTGGTCCAGTAGCTAAGACACTGTGCTCCCAATGCATGGGGGCCTGGGCTGGAATCCTGGCCAGGGAACTAGATCCCACATGCCACAACTAAAGATCCCTGCAAGCTACCACTAAGATTCTGTGTGCTGCAACTAAGACCCGACCAAAGAAATAAATAAACATTAAAAAGAGAGAGAGAGCTGTCTGTGGCTGAAGCTACTCTACTCAGCAGTGCAGATACAGAACATTGCCATGACTACAGCACCCCAGAGACTGGTCCTTCTCATGTCTGTGTCCCTCGGTGCTCAGCTCAGCACCTTGCTGGCACACAGTAGGAGCATAACACATGGTCAGTGAGTAAATGTGTGCCCAGAGCCCATGTAGTCAGTCCAAGGTAAAGGCATCTGGATCTGGCTCCTGCTCCAGCTGGGATGCAAAGACTGGACACACAGAATTACATTCCCAAGGAGCTGTTAGGTATTGGCAAAACAGTCAGAGCCACGCAAAGACTTCTAAAATGCTTGTTGAGTGAGAAAAACAACCTGCAAGATGTATATAATATCAAGCCATTCTTGTGAATCTAATATATATCCAGGTTCTTCCACTAACATATATATGTTACTTAGTTCATACTAAAAACAACCTGTGTATAATAATTGAGCAGCAGGATAATGAGTTGAATTTTGAAGAGAGGGAGGGATTTCAATAAAGATTTGGGGAAATTCAAGAATGTTTCATAGAAGCACTGTCTTTCAAAGAGAATTTGAGGGAGCTTATGATAGTAAACCATGTACAGAGCACTTCAAGACTCAAAAGGGGTTCTGTTGCACCATTTGAAAGGAAAGAGGATTGAATCAGAAGCCTGGGGTGTTACTGCTACTTCCATTGGGTACTAGATTTATCTCTGAGCTTCCTAGTAGCCAAGATAAAAATGGGAATTTGTACATTGTTAACATAAAACCCTGGGAAGCATGGCAATTTACTGACAGAAACAAATATTTTTTGAGCACTAAATTCAAAAGAGAATTATTATGTGGATCCTCTTATAAGGGTCACCGAAGAACACAGGGGACAGTAATTTGACAGCTGAGTCTGCAATATGTTGACAAGTGAAAGTTGCTCACTTTGTCAATGTGTTGACAAAATGAAAAAAAAATGGACGATTCTTTGTGATCCAGGCCAGAATACTGGAGTGGGTAGCCTTTCCCTTCTTCAGGGGATCTTCCCAACCCAGGGATCGAACTCAGCTCTCCCACATCGCAGGCAGATTCTTTATCAGCTGAGCCACAAGGAAAGCCCCTATATGTTGACAAGTGGTTCTCAAATGGGCTTCCCTGATAGCTCAGTTAGTAAAGAATCCTGGGTTGGGAGGATCCTCTGGAGAAGGGATAGGCTACCCACTCCAGTATTCTTGGGCTTCCCTGGTGGCTCAGCTGGTAAAGAATCTGCCTGGAATGTGGGAGACCTGGGTTCAGTCCCTGGGTTGGGAAGATCCCCTAGAGAAGGGAAAGGCTACCCACTCCAGTACCCTGGCCTGGAGAATTCCATGGACTGTATAGTCCATGGGGCCGCAAAGAGTCAGACAGGACTGAGCAACTTTCACTTTTTCCCCAATAGATGATGCTGTTGTTTGGCTGGGTTTTGGAACCATGGGATGGGGTGGGGAGAGGGCGAGGGAAGAAGTTTATATAAACCAGGGCCTCTCTGCAGGGTGGAGACCACAGAGTGGCTCGAAGTGAGTTAGAAATGTAACAGAGTGCCTGGCTACTCGGAGCACGGCCAGCATGGAAACCAGCAGCAGCATCATATTTGAGCTGTTAGAAATGAAGAATCTCAGGCCCCATCCCCCAGATCAGAATGTATGTTTTTACGAGGCCTAGGTGATTCGTGTGATCATTCTAGTCGAGAACTGGGCATGGTGAATATTTTTTGCTCTTTCTTCCTCAGCATCCATCCCTTTTCTGAGAACCGTGCCTGGATATTCCCTAGGAACCCAGCCTTCAGTGGGGCTTCTGGGGGGCTAACCCCTCCCTTGCCTTCAGGGATTGACAACTTGATACAGGACCAGCCCAATAGGGAATTCCATGTCTTCCTGACAACCAATGGTGGTTGGTTCAGTTATAGGTATGTATGTGATCCTATCTGAGGCGGTCTGCCCTGGGGTTTTGCTGGGAAAATTAGGGAAAATGCACTCTCTTTCTATAAGCATTGTTGTAGATGTGGGTGTGAATGTGGACGTAGCTGTTGATGTGGACATAGGTATAGATGTAGACATAGGTATAGATGTAGGTATAGATGTGGATGTAAGTGGGTGTGGATATGAAAATGGATGTAGATGTAGGTATAGATATGAGTATAGATATAGGTGTGAATGTAGGAAACTGGAGCTCTTGGGAGCCATTCTGACATCATGAAGGGAGGGACTGCCTTAGAGGGAAGCCATCACAGAAGACAGCAGAGGTGAGCAATGGGGACAAAGTGATTCCCGAAGACACATTTGAACACCTGGATCCAGCTATGCCTAAAACTTTTCAACCTCAGAATTTTTTTAATTCACAAGCAAGTTAATTCTCAATTTTGCCTAAGCCAGTTTGAGTTGGATTTCTGCCACTTGTACCCAAAGAGTCCTCACTGACTCTTGGCAACACTCTGAATTGAATGAACTAGGGTTTCTGAGGATGAAGGCATAGAATCTGCACTCCAAACAATTCTTTAGGAAAATCTTATCACACTGAAATTTGAGACCCGCTAGTGTAGTGGAAGGAAGGCCAAGCTTGGGGTCTGATTACCTGGCTTTGGATCCCAGTTTTTCCACTGACTGCTGTGTGACCTTTAGTAAGGCTCTTGCCCTCTCTGAGCCTCATTTACGTACCCCCCCCCCCCCGCAACCCGCCCTGTCCCTTTATAATAGGAGGCACTTGCTTCTCAGGCTTGGCCTGAGGTCCTATGGGACAGGGATTTGAAAGGCTCTTTGAAATTTCTGAAAACACATGTTTCTTGTCTAATCTGACTCAAAACCAGGCTCTGAGAGCAGAAGTGGCTTGCCTGGCCCCACATTAACTTAGAACAGCTGATCCCCAGCAAAGACACTTCCTCAACTCACTGCTGAAACCCCTGGGACCTGAAACCAGCTCCCTGTCCCCTCAGCTTCTGCAGGCACTGCGTGGAAGGGAAACAACAAAGTTCAGCTTGCTTGGCCTGACTGTTTCCCATGGTCACCGTGCTAGCCACGGAGGCCTCAGAGACTTCTCCTGAACTCTCAGAACCCTGCCTGAGCATCCTGTGGAGTGGGCAGCAGGTGGTTTCCTAGGAACTTTTAGGCTCAAGCAGTGGCTTCTGAGGGCTGGGGGCAAGGACCCCTGGAGTTTAGTCCCACCTTTGCCACAAACTCACTGTGTGACCTCAGGCGAGTCCCAGTCTTTCTCTGGGCCTCAGTTTCCCCAAATATGTGATGAGATGTCAGGTGATTAGTTCTCCAAAGGGGACAGCTATAGTTCTTTCTTGTGTAGCATCTACTCCTCCTCCTTCTGACAATAGCTCCTCAGTTTTCTTTGGGAACCACCCCTCTCCCATTCTCAACTCCTGGACTGTGGCAGAGCTGACTTCAACCTCTGGTTGTAGGGATGGGTCTGTGATGAAGTCTGGCCAATCAGACTTGCAGTAATAGAAGCAGAGACGGGCATGTGACTCAGTTCTGGCCAATGAGAATCACCCATTTGGCTGGAAAATGTGTGTTGCAAAGCATAGCCTAGTAATGAAGAAATACAGATTCTTCAACTCTGCATGAAGCAGATATGCTCATGGAGTTTCCAATATCCTTCTTTTTCTGCTTGAGCCAGTGTGAGTTGGATTTCTGTGCCCTTGAACCTCAAAGAGGCCTGCTAAGTGCAAAGGAAATTCTTACAAAGGATGGCAATTCATACTCAGGCGTAAATGGCTTACGGCAAAGATTGCCTCAGTAGGAAGTTTTGATAGCAGGAAGTAAAGAGGGTACTAGACCCATTAGAATGGGTTGAGGGGGGGAGGGTGTGGAGTATGAAGCTGGTGGCACTGAAGCCATGCCTAGAAAGGGCCTGACGTGGATTAGGCTGTCCATATACTGGAACCCATCTGTCAGATGGGGAAATGGAGGCCCACAGCAGAGAGGATCCCTAGGTGGTCAGTGGCAGGTAGAGCAAGAACCCACCTCTCCTGCCTCCCATTCTCCATTGGGTTAGCCTCAGAGGCTACAGCGGGGAAAGCTGGGAGGGGGTGGGGATGAGTAACCCAAACAGGAAGTTTAGGAAGGCAGACCGCCAGGGGCCCAGGGCTCAAGATTGTCCATTTAGAGGAACTTTCCCTCATCAGAATAGCTCAGCCATGGGGGCAGGGGGAAAAAACCTTCCACTATTGGGGACCAAGTCCCCAAAGTTTTCAGGAGCACATAGCTCCCTCTTCTTGGGTTCCTTGACTCTTCTGAATGAACCAGACAGACCTCCAAGTGACTGCTATCCATAATGGACATTTAAGGGTCGCCTCTGACTCTCCATCTCTTCCCTTTTCCAACTGTCAGCTTCTTTCTGATCGAGAGCTCAAAACTTTGATTTTGCAAATACCCAGAGAGGGCGGGTGTCATGCCCTGGTTTACACAACAGCAAGTGACCGAGCAACATAGGAAAGAGGAAGTCAGGTCTTTGGTCATTTTCCTGATTCAGCCAGAAGATTGACTCTGAAATGTATGTGTTCCAACCATTTGCTCCAAACAAGTAGTAAATTTTTAGCGTGTTCAATGTTACCTCTGGGTCACCTGGTCAACTCCAGAACTCAAGGGCACTTGTAAGCCTCCTTAGAATACTTTTAAGGTAGGCAGAGGGCAGGGAAGTTTGGAAAAATATAGGGTCCAGAGGATCCTCTGGAGAAGGGCATGGAAACCCACTCCAGTACTCTTGCCTGGAGAATTCCATGGACAGAGGAGCCTGGTGGGCTACAGTTCGTGGGATTGCAAAGAGTTGGACATGACTGAGCAACTAACACTAGAAGCCAGAAAGAGCTGGGTTTGAATGCCCTTTCTGCCTCTTACAGATAAGTGAGCTTTTTAAAATATAAGTCAGATCACGTCCCTCCTTTGCTCAAAATATCCCGGGGCTGCCATCTCACTTGGAGTAAGGGTCCAAGTCACCTCTGGTAAGGCTAGCAAGGCTCCATGACCTGGGGCCCCCTCAACCTCACAGTCCTGTCTCCTCCAGCCCTCCCTTGATTTTTTCATTTTAGCCACGCTAGCCTCTTGCTATTCCTCAACTCACCAACCATGTTTCTACCTCAGGGCCATTGCACAGGCTGCTTTCTGTAACATTCATCACCCAGAAAGCCTCTTTCTCTTCACCCAGGTCTTCTTGCAGATCTCACTTTCTCAGCAGGGTCTTCTCTTATCACCCTGGCTAAGATAGGAGCACTGTCTCCAACTCCTATCACTTTCTGGCCCCTTCCCAGCTATATTCTTCATGGCTTTCCCCACCATCTTATGTGGTGACCGCAAGGATAAGCCTCTCAGATCTCGAAATGCAGAGAGCAGAATTGACCAGTGGCCCCAGCTGTTGTGCTGTGAAGACCATCACTGTTGCCTTGGGCTGCTCCCACCCAGTGACTGAGTGTGGCAGGGGTACCGAGGCAGGCCCATGCCAGGGGGACCTCTGATGGAACCTCCTTGACAGCCTTGCCAACCTTCCTTAAAACTGCCCTGCAGTCTAAGACATTTCTACCTTCCTTTCCTTGCTTCTTCCCTTCCTTCCTCTCTCCTTCTTTCATTTGGAGTCAGACATGCCTTGCTAGTATTCATGTATGGATGTGAGAGCTGGACCATAAAGAAGGCGAGCCCCAAAGAATTGATGCTTTTGAATTGTGGTGCTGGAGAAGACTCGTGAGAATCCCTTGGACAGCAAGGAGATCAAACCAGTCATTCCTAAAGAAAATCAACACTGGATATTCATTGGAAGGACTGATGCTGAAGCTGAAGCTCCAATACTTTGGCCACCTGATGTGAAGAACTGACTCATTGGAAAAGACCCTAATGCTGGGAAAGATTGAAGGCAAAAGGAGAAGAGCACAGCAGAGGATGAGATGGTTGGATGGCATCATCAGCACAATGGACATGAGTTTGAGCAAACTCCAGGAGATAGTGAAGGACAGGGAGGCCTGGCATGCTGCAGTACGTGGGGTCACAAAGAGTCAGATACGACTGAGTGACTGAACAACAGTGCCTTACTATCTTATCTGATGCCTCTCCTAGCCTCTCCTAGCTTCTTCTACAGGCATTCCCTCTAATCAGTTTCTGAGAGTCACCTTCTCCAAGGACCTGACTAACTGAATGAAATACCCTTAGGTGCCAGGGTGCCCTAGATTTCTCCTTTTAAACAATAGTCACAAATGTGTGTTTAAACTGAGAAGTTCTGTCCATGTTTGTTTATCTTTGCTTGGAGAGGAACAAAGTCTTTTCTTGATTGGAGCTGAGTGAAGGTGACCCCCTTCCAAAAGGATGTGGTAGCCAGTTCGCCCAAGGGACAGTTTTCCACTTCAGGCTCCCACCATGTTCCGAGGTCAACTGCCCCCAAATCTGACCCCCTCAAATGGAAACTTCAAAGTTGCCATTGCATGCTCTGACCCTTTTACACTTTCTTTTTTATTGTTGACAGAGCCTATTCTTTTCTGTTTTGGAGGGTATGCATTTTGTTTTTAAAATTACCTTTCATCACCTAGTAAAACACTACATCGTTCTTGTTAACAATGAAAACAATAAAGCTAAATCTAAGGCACCTTTGGAATAAGGCTTGTAAGGTACCCTTTCCAGGCCCTCCACGGCCACCCCTCCATTCACCACCCCAGCCCAGCTAGCCTCTTCTTGTGCATTTGCGTATTATATTAAAGCAGATATGTCAGTGTCCCACCCCCTTGCTCAGCTGTTCACCCTTCTGAACACTCGCTGGATGTCCAACTGCCAGGACCTGCATCTCTTCATCTAGGAGATTTCTCTGTGGTCCTTGCTGCCTGCTCTGCCCATGAGCCTGGCAAGTGGAAGTGCTAGAGGATTGTCAGCCCATGGGAGCTGACCTCAACCCCATCAGCTGTGACTGACAGGATCAGGCAGATAAGTATCCCAGTTCCTCTGCCTCTTGAGCTGGCTCAGCGGCTCCCAGCACTCCCAGCAAAACTGAGCTCCAGGTGCCGACAATGGGACTGACTTGATCACATCTTTATTGTCTGCTGACCCGGGTTCGATCCCTGGGTTGGGAAGATCCCCTGGAGAAGGGAAAGGCTACCCACTCCAGTATTCTGGCCTGGAGAATTCCACAAACTATATAGTCCATGGGGTTGCAAAGAGTTGGACAGGACTGAGCGACTTTCACTTTCACTTCTCTTCTCTGTCTTGCTTCCCCACTCTCCTACAGGGTTTTCTGGGATCGAATCCCAAATAAACTAAACAGTGAATACATTTGACATCTATTCTAGGGTCTGCTTCTGGGGAGATTCAGGCTGACACATACACACTCATAGACAATATGGAGTATCATTTTTTGGTGTGTGTTAACATAGAAGGAATACCGTTCTGCATGAACCATGAGGCAGTAGTCATCTTATCCTCATTTTTTGGATGAGGAAATTGAGACTCAGGAAGTGAAAGGATTTGTTTGATGCATCACAACTTGTATGAGGCAATGTTTGCCCTCAAACTCAGGCCTCCCGCGTTCTATCTGTGTGCCTGTATGCTAAGTAGCTTCGGTCGTGACCGACTCTTTGCGATGCTATGGACTGTTGCCCGCCATGCTCCTCTGTCCATGGGATTCTCCAGGCAAGATTACTGGAGTGGGTGGCCATTTCCTTCTCCAGTACTCTGTCTATGGTTCTTCATTTCTCTGGCAGAGTTGAGGGAGGGTCTCCTATTCTCTTAGCCGCACCTAAGTCTCCTGGACCAAAGGATTTCATGGTGATGGTGGGAGCTCAGGTGGGTGTCGTAGGTCAGGATGAGGACTGTCACAAGGCCCAGTGCAGGGCAGGGCCACCCAGAGGGTGCAGCCTGTGTGGCCACAGCCACTGGCCAAGAACAGGACACATTTTACATTCAAGCAAGGGTGTCTTCTGTGTCGTTACCCATGCCTCTGGAACTACACACTAAAACTCCCAGTCCTGGGGGGGAGGAAACTGGAGAAATGGCATGGGGTACCAAAGCGCTGTGGTGGGGGTGGCTTAGACAGAGGCTAAGAGATTGTACCATTAACTTACTCTGTAACTTTGGGAAAGTTACTTACCCTCTCTGGGCCTGACATTTCTTTTCTATAAAAAGGGAGGCCCTGTCACGATTTTAGGACTGGGTTTGAAAACTCAGATAAGCTATAGGGGCCCACAGGGCTATCCACATGGGGCAGGTAGTCCAGGCAAGGGTGCTGCAAACTGGACAGTTCAGGGGCAGTCTACAGGGCAACCCCACTCAGCATCACCCACGCTACGATGAGTGAATAGCAGCAGAGCACAGGAGACCAAGGTTCTAGTCCCAGTTCTTCTAGTTCAAGAGAAGACAGAAATTCAGGTTTCTATGAGCTCTCTTGACTTTAAATGTTAGCGCATATTTAGGAAGAATCATTGTGTGGGGCCGACTGAAACACACATATATGCTGAAATATCTCAGGCAAAGGAGAGAAGGGAGTGTTCATCACCCCTCAATTCTGTATTTTTGAGGCCCTACTATGTCTCAGGTGCCAGGGGTTAGAGATACAGTAGTTTTGGAGACAAACACATCTGTGCCCTCATGGGACTTACTTTCTAAAAGAGTTTAAAGTCCAAGCCCTGACCAGTCCTCTGAATGCAGACAACTCTCTCCTCACCCTCTGGGGTAAGAGGCCCCCAGAGAGCAGCCTGGTTGGGGTGAGATTGAGACTCATGCTTAATGAATGATGGTTTTAATGATAATTTTTGAAAAGGAAAATAGCAAGTGTTGACCACAGGGTGGAGAAACTGGAACCCTTGTACATTGCTGGTGGGAATGTAAAGTAGTGGAATATAATTTGGTGATTCTTCAAAAGTTAAACGTGGAGTTACTATATGACCCAGAAATTCTACTCCTAAGTATATACCCAGGGGAACTGAAAACAGGTGCTCAAATATATGTACATGCATGCTCATAGTATCACCATTCACAGTAGTCAAAAGGTGGAAACAACCTGAATTTCCATCTACAGATGAGTGGATAAACAAATCATAGAATATACATACAATGAAATACTATTCAGCCATAAAAGGAATTAAATGTGTCAGTATTTAATGTGGATGAACCTTGAAAGTAGCCAGTCACAAAAGGTCACATATTATGTAATTCCATTTATATGAAACATCCAGAATAAATTAATCCATTGATACAAAATGCAGGTTGGTGGCTGCCAAGGGCTGAGGGGAGGGAGGAAGGGGAATAACTGACTATGGCCTTTCCTTCTGGGATGATGAAAATGTTTTAGAACTACACAGAGGTGCTGATCACACAACCCTGTGAACACACTGAATGCCCCATTGCATTGTTCACTTAAAAATGGTTCATTTTATAATGTTATATGAATTTCACCTAAAAAAGTTTTAAAAATTGCAGACTATGGACTTCCTTGGCAGCCCAGTGGTTAAAAGTTCACTTTCCAATGCAGGGGGTGTGGGTTTGGGAAGCAAAGATCCACATGCCTTGCTGCCAAAAAACCAAAACACAAAACAGAAGCAACACTGTAACAAGTTTAATAAAGACTTTAAAAATGGTCCACATCAAAAAAATTTTTTTTTAAATTGCAAGCTACCTAAAAGTGCTTTGCAAGGATGGTTAAAATAAATTATAGTTTATTCCAAACAGTGGAATAGTACTCAGTCATTAAAAATTTGAGGATGTTTTAATGACATGGAAAAATGCTTGCAATGTAATACTAAGCAAATAAGTGGGATAAAAATTGTATATGCAGCATTTTACTAATTATGTTAAATAAAACATAAGGTGCACAGAAAAGAAGACTATAAAAATAAACTAAAACACTGCTACCCAAACATTTTTTAAACGATTCATGCTTCTGGGAATTTCCTGGCTATCCGTTGGTTAGGACTCCATGATTTCACTGCTGAGGGCCCAGGTTCAATACCTAGTTGGGGGACTAAGATTGCTCAAGCTGTGAGGGGAGGCAAAAAGAAAAACAAAAAAACTGAAAAGCTAAACAAAACAAAAAAGATGCATGCTCCTATTGTTGGAGCATATACTAAGTGTCAGGCGTAGTGAATAAGGCGGAGGAGAATCTTTGCCCTCCTGCAGCTGAGAACAGGTGACCGTGGCCCTGGATCTAGAGGGAGCTGGAAGATCAGCAGAGCCGATTCTTTCTTTTCTCTTCTCTGCCCCAGACCCTCTGGGTGACATTTCCACGCCTCAGTCCTCCTCATACACAAAAGATGTCCCTTGGGAGAGCCACTCAGCCTCTCGGTGTTTCCCCCTAGAAACACCTGTACATGAGCCCAAGACCACACATCCAGGCTGGCCCCCACGGTGTTGTTTGTCATGAAGCCCTGGATCAACCTGAATGTTCAACATCGGGGGGGAATGAGAAATAGGGCAGGACGGTCCCCTCCTGGAATCCTCCACTTAGAAAGAATAAACTAGAGCTCTGTATCTTATTCTGGCTAAATTCTGACAACTTAATGATACCAAGGCAGGGGAAAATGAAAACTGCCGCAGAATCTCACAGTTAGACAGCATTTATGTAGATCTTTAAAACACGAAAGACAATTTTACGTATTGTTTATGCATCCACATATATATGTAATACATTTTTAAAGGCACAGGCAGGAAGAGCTATAATCCATGACAGAGATTTCCTCTGGGGAGGGAGAGAAACAGAACTAAGATGGATACAGGGTGGGGAGGCTTCAATGTTATCTGTTACTTTTAGTAATTTTATTTTTCAAAAAAACTGAAACAAACGTGACAAAATGCGAACATTTGTTAATTCTGGGTGATGGGTTCCTGAGATATTTAGTATATTACTTTCTTCACTTTTCTGTATTTAACACCCCCCCTGCTCCCCCAAAATAGGATAGTGCAGAGAAAGCAATGATGAGAACCGGTATCTTTTGAGGACTTTCTCTGTGCTGGCCAAAGTGGTTCTCAGAGTGTGGCCCTTGAACCAGCAGCAACAGCATCACCCGGGAATAAAAATTCTTGGAATCCTGTGCCAGACCTATTGAATCACAAACTCGGGGGTCAAGGCTCCCAAATCTGTGTTTTAACAAGCTTTCCAGGTGATTCTTATGTACCGTTTAAGTTTTAGAACCACTAGGCTAGACTGTAATAGCTATGACCATTGTTAATGGATATTAAGCAGTTAGACCTGTTAGGCAATAAGCAGTTAGACCTGTCAGTAACTCAATCTGATCTTCAAAACAACCCTATGGGGACTTCCCTGGTGGTTCAATGGCTAAGACTCTGAGCTCTCAATGCAGGGAGCATGGGTTTGATCCTTGGTCAGGGAACTAGATCCCACATGCTGCAACTAAGACCCAGGACGGTCAAATAAATAAATAAATACATTTTAAAAAGACCTTCTGAGGTAGCCATTATTTCAAATATCCCCATTCTACAGTTGTGGAAACGGAGGCACAGAATGGCCACATCCTCTGCCCAAGGTCCAACAGGCAGGTTGCCCACCCCAAACCCCTTACTTAGCCACTGCACTAAACTGTCACTTGTGGGCACGCTCAGTCTCTTCAGTTGTGTCCGACTCTTTGCCATCCAATGGACTGTAGCCTGCCAGGCTCCTCTGTCCGTGTGATTCTGCAGGCAAGAATACTGGAGTGGGTTGCCATGCCCTCCTCCACCCTCCTCCAGGGATCTTCCTGATCCAGGGAGCAAACCCACGTCTCATGTCTCCTGCACTGGCAGGTAGTTCTTTACCACTAGCGCCACCTGGGAAGCCCAAACTCACTTACATGACCTCTAATATACTCTATCTCATCGCAGTCTTGGAAGACAGACCTAATAGCCCTCTTTGACAGATGAGGAAACTGGAATTTAAAGAGGGAGAGTGAGTGACTTGTCCAAGATCTCACAGGAGGAAAGTGAGGAGCCAGGCATCCTCCTGTGGTCTGTCCAGGAGGTTTCAGGGTCCGACTTAGACCGCCTGGGAATCAGAGCGCAGCTGGGAGGAGGAGGGAGCCCAGTGAGCGAACCGACCCAGCTGCAGCCCTGCCTGGGTGTGGCTCGCGCTGTCACGCCTACGGCCAGCTGTCCCCTTCCCCACCATGGCTGCCAAGCCGCCGTGACCGTGACTGTCACCCAACCCCAGCAGGAACCGTAAGCGCTTTTCCCCTCTCGGGCTCCTTGAAGCCTTTTTTTTTTTTTTGTCTCTTGCGGAAGAGGAACCTGGACGGCCCAGAGAAGGCAGAAAGTCACCCTCCCGCGTTCCCAGGTTCGCAGCCAGGCCATTCGGCTGTTCATCTGGGCATCCTCCCCCGAGGGTCGGCCCCCGCATTCCGCCGCCTGTTCGCCGCTCCCCCGACGGTCCCTTTCCGCTGCGCCCAGCCTACGCGGCTCACCACCCTGGGTGTCCTTAGCAGCCCGAAGACCCGACCGTCAGGCCGAATTCGAGGGCCAGTGTCCCCCGACCCCCGGGTCCGAAGCACTCACCTGGGCGCCCGCTCCTCTTCCGGCGGGCAGCCCGGATCCTCGCAGCTCGAGCGCCCCCCCAGCTCGGCAGTCCCCGAGGTCCCCGGGCGCTCGAGAGCTAGGGGAAGATGGACTGACTTTCAAGAAGAGGCTGGGGATGCGCTCCGAGGGGCTTCCGTGCCGTACGTCTTTGGGGGGCCCTCTGGCGCTGGACTGTCCGCGTCCCCTTCCACTCGCCTCTAGGCCTCGGCGGTGCGTCCCGGCCGGAACCAGGGACTCGGTGGCGCCCACAGACCATCTGGGCGCCTTAGCCGCGCCCGGGGCGATGCTAATCCCGCCCCCAAGTGTCCTAAACCCGCCCCGGAGATTCTGACCCCACCCCAGGGACTCCAATCTCTGTCCCCACCTCCCAAGATCCTAATCCCGCTGCCTAAGGATTTTTTTAAACACCGCCCATCCAAGGCTTCTAACCCTGCCTCCAGGAATCCTTACCTCATCCCCGAAGGGCAATAACCCCGCCCCCAAGAATTTTAACCGGTCCTTCCAAGGTCCTAATCCCCAAATAAACTAACACCTCCTCCAATGTATTCTAATCCTGCCTTCCAATGCCCTAACCCTGTCCCAAATGATTCTAAACCCCACCCTCCCGAGAACCCCAGCATCCCATCTTCTCCTGAGATCTTAATTCTGCCCCAAAGGATTTTGAATCTCACCTATGAAGGAATTCTAACCTCGCCTACCAGAGGTTTCCAATTCTGCCCCCAGGATTTTAATCCGGCAAGTGAAGGATCCTAGTCTCTTTCATAAAAAGATTCTAACCCAGCCCTCGAGATCTGTTACTCCAGTCCTAGGGATTCTATTCTAATCTCGCTCCTGGGTGATCCCAACCTGTTCACACAGGATTTTAATCTGCCTCTCCCCGCCTCCCCATCCCACCCCCCACCCCCCAGGATTCTAATCCCGCCCATTCAAAGATTCAACCCCTGCTTTCCAGGTTTCTGATCCCACGTATCAAAGGATTCTAAACCGGCTTGGGAGGATCCTAACCCTACCTTCCTCATTCTCACAGGACTCTACCCCCCCTCCCCCAAGCATTCCGATTCATTTCCCCACCATTCCAATCGCCTCCTTCTAGCCCAGTCCCCTCCCCAACGCCGTGTCCCAAGCCTTCCCGGCCCTTCTGTGGTGTGCGGTTTCCGCTCCGCAGGCCCTGGCTATTCAAACTCCATGCAAAGTTTTTGCCCGCAGGAACCAGCCTGACTCACTCCTGGCCAGTTTCCGGGTAGCTCAGAGGAGCTCGAAAATTGAGGGGGCAGTGGGGTCGCTAAGAGTCGGACACAACTGAGCGACTTCACTTTCACTTTTCCCTTTCATGCACTGGAGAAGGAAATGGCAACCCACTCCAGTATTCTTGCCTGGAGAATCCTAGGGACGGCGGAGCCTGGTGGGCTGCCGTCTATAGGGTCGCACAGAGTCGGACACGACTGAAGCGACTTAGCAGCAGCAGCAGCAAGTGGCGCTGGAAGGTACAGTTTGAGGCCGCAGATGAATGAGAGGTGCCCAGGGCCAGACAAGGGCAGAGCACATCTCCTCCTGGAAACGGACTGTCACCCTAAATCCTGCTGAACACACCTCCAAAAATGTACAGAAACACTACAGTGTCTCTGTAGTCCCACCCGCTACCAGTCAGTTAGGCCCCCACCATCTCTCATTCACTCGTTCATTCACTATGCTGGGGATGAGCTACACAGGACTTTTCAACCTCAGCACTATTGATTGACATTTGCGTGCCTGCTCAGTCGCTCATTCTTGTTCAACTCTTTGCGATCCAATGGACTGTAGCCTGCCAGACTCCTCTGTCGGTGGGCTTGTCCAGGCAAGAATGCTGGGGTGGGTTGCCATTTCCTCCTCCAGGAGATCTTCCCTACCCAGGGGTGGAACCCGAAGATGGATTCTGTACCTCCGAGCCACTTGGGCAGCCCCACTATTGACATTTAGGTCCTGAAATTCTTTGTTGTGGGGAGCTGTTCTGTGAATAGCAAGGGGTTGAACAAAATTCCCAAATGTCAGCCTCTCGATGCCAGTAGCAACCCCATTCCTCAGTTGTGATAGCCAAAAATGTTTCCGGACATGACCAAAGGTCCCCTGGGTGGGGGGATGGCAGGTGGTGATGGAGGGGAACAGAACCATGAATAAGGAAGATAATGACCCTGCTCTTGTGTTTGGTTTATGTGCTTAAATACATGTATACCCTTTTAAAAAGTAGATATTGTTTTAATTGTGTGTTTAATTTACTTGGATAGTACTTAAATTTTGTATTTTTTTTTCACTCCATCACTAGATACTACTTATATCTAGCCATGTTGCTGAAGGTCATTGTCTATATCTCCCATAGTCTATTTATCCATTCCGCTAGTTACAGACACCCAAATGGCACACAGCTTCACCCCACCATAAACAGTGCCACTGTAAACATCCTGGTATGAGTCCCCTTATGAACCTATGTGAGCATTTTATTAAGACTTGGCTTTTCCAAGAATGAGAAAAACTTACTGAATGGCTGCTGCTCGGATTCCTTTCCACTGTTTCCCCAAATCTTGACTGTACCTTAGGTATCGTCTGCTGGTCTTAATTTGAGTCCCCCAGAAGTAGACCCTAGATACAGATTAAAGTGAAAGCTGGTTATTTAGAAGATGCAGAAAACACTGGTAAAGGAGTGGATGAATGAGAAGGGAAGAAAGCCACTCAAGAAAGCATTACCAAGCAAGCTCCAATTGGGAGCTCCTGGAGCTCAATCACGCCCTGGGAGTGAACCCACACAGAGTTATCCCACCTGAGACATGAGGGAGCTGGGGCATTTATACACCAGCTCCTGTCAGACGTTGGATGAGGGCTGCTCCTGCTGCTATTTAGTCGCTACATAGTGTCTGACTCTTTGCAATCCCATGGCTGCTCTGGGTGGGGCCGGATATTAATCCTCCAACATTTCTGGCCTTCCCCATGCATGCTCCAGTCACCAGAGAGAGCTCTAAGAAGACAGATGCAGGTTCTGGGGATGTTCGAGTGTCATTGCCAGCATCAGCTACATCTTCTGAGTTTGCCATTCTGATGGCAAAGGACCACTGATAGCAGAAACATTCTCCTGTTAATAGCCAATTTCTCCAATTTCTTTTCTTTTTGTTTTTGCTGTTAAAGTAATGCTGCAATGAAAATCGCATATGTGTTCCCAAAGCCCCTATCAACTTTACTGCAGCATAATTTTATAAATAAAATGCACCATTTAAAATACTCGGCTTGATGAGTTTTGGCAACTGTAGACATCCATGTAACTACCACACTAATCAAGATATAGAGCATTTTTATCACTCCAAGAAGTTCCTTTATACCCTGCTACATTCAACTTCCCCACTTATTTCCTAAGGTAACAATTGTTTGGCTTGTTGTGAATACAGATTAACTTTGTCTTTTCTAGAATTTCACATAAATGCAATCATACAATATGTTTCTTTTTGTGAGTAAAATGGGCCTTCATTTTACTCACATATTGCTTTTAAGAGTTTCCACGCTGTTTCATATTCCAGTATGTTTTCCTTTTACAGTGCTGAGTAGTATTCCATAGTACAAATGCTATCATTTGTTCATTCATTTACTTGCTGGTGAATATTTGGGTTGCTTCTGTTACATGAACAAAGCTGCTATGAACATTCATGCACAAGTCTTGGCATGGATACATTTTCATTTCTCTTGATCAAATGATTTGGACTGGAATTGCTGGATTATATAGTAAGTGCATGTTTAACTAAGCTTCCCACTAGGTGGCTCAGACAGTAAAGAATCCACCTGCAATGCAGGAGACCCGGGTTTGATCCCTGGGTTGGTAACTTTATAATACAAAACTAAAGTGGTTTTCAAAGTAATTATACCACCTTGCATTCCCACCAGTGATGGGAATCACTATGGTTTCCAGTTTTATCATATCCTTGTCAATTTTGTATTGTTGTTCTTTGTAATTAAAAAAATATTTCCCCTCTAACTCATATTAGCATGAAAGAACACTGATACAATTACAAATTTTACCCCAAAACACTGCCTTACTAGTATTTGGGATAGCAAACATTTTTGTCTACTCAGGCATTCATTCATTCATTGTCATGGGGAATGTAGCTGACCACAAGAAATGGTACTAAATGCTGCATCTTTGGAGTCAGACTAGAGTTCAAACCCCGACACTGCCATTTATCAGCTCAGTGATCTTGCACATACTGAGTCACCTCTCGGAGCTCGTCTCCTCATCTGTCAAGTGGGAATAGTAATACTGTTTACATCAGTGAACCATTGTGAGAGTCAACTGACATCTTATGTCTGAGGATGGGAAGGATTATAAGAAAAATAAAGCAAAGCAAGCGGCAAGGTAGCAGGGGTGGGGAAGGGGTGATGGTGTGACTCAAGACAGAGTGGCAGGGAAGCCCTCTCTGAAGAGGGAGCATGTATGCAGATACCTGCCGAATTGGGGGAGTGAGTAATGGAATAGTCTGGGGAAATGTGTTCCAAGCAGAAGTAATAGCAATGGCTAAGGTCCTGAGGGGCGACTGCACTTGATGTGTTCAAGGAACACAAGGAAGTCAGTGTAGTTGGAACAGAATGGACACAGGAGAGAATGATGGAGAGGACGCTGGAGAAGGTGTGAGGTCAGACCGTGAGGCCATGAACATCCTGATGTTAAACGTTAGTTGACACAAGATGGGAGCAGTTGGAGGGTTCTGAGCAGAAGAATAAACCACAACTGGCTTGTATTTTAATGGGATCTCTCTGGCTGCTGGGAGGAGAATGAATTAGAGGGACCAGGGGGAAGCAGGGAATCCAATGAGCAGGCTGAGGCTATGCTCCAAAGGCGAGATGATGGTGGCATGGGCCAGGGTAGTGGCAATCGACAGTTGTAGACCTTTTCTCAATCATTTTCAGATGCCTTAAACTTCATGGAGATGCACAAGGAAAGTCATTGCAGCACCACTTTTTACCAGGAAAGAATGGGAAATAAGCTAAATGCCCATCATTTGAGGACTAGGAAAAAATGATGATAATACAATAATGAAGTGCCCAGCAGTTGTCAAAGGAATAACGATGTTTAAAAACTAGTTGTCCTTCTATACACTGGCAATGAACAAACTGAAAATAAAGCTAAGAAAACAATTTCGCTTACTATATTAGTGAAAAGAATAAAATACTTGGGAATCAATTTAACAAAAGAAGTGCAAGATACTTGGAAACCAAGAAACATTCTTGAAAGAAGCTTAAGAAGACCTAAATAAAGTCATCTCATGGGATGGAAAAGACATATTATGGAAAAGACATCCCTTTGCGGACTAGAAGACTTAATATTAAGATGGTGATACTCCCTCAAATGGTCAACCAAATCCCTATCAGAACCCCAGATATATTTTTTAAAAAGTAAAAATAGACAAGTTATCCTAAAATTTGTATAGAAATGCAAGGAACCCAGAACAGCCAAAACAATCTTGAAAAAGTAAACACTGAAGGACTCACTCTTTTTAATTGAAAACTCAACTACAGTAATCAAGATAGTGTGGTTACTGGCATAAATGTAGAAATATAGATCAATGGAACAGAATTAAGAGTCCAAAAGTAAATCCTCACATTGACTGCCAATTGCTTTTCAACAAGGTTGCTGAGACAATTCAATGGGAAGAAAGAATAGTCTTTTCAACAAATGATTTTGGAACAATTGGAAATCCCCATGCAAAATAATTAAGTTGAACCCCTACCTCACACCATCCACAAAAATTAGTTCAAAATGGATCACAGACCTAAATGTATGAGCCAAAACTATAAAACTCTTAGAACTAAATCTTCACGACCTTAGGTTAGACAAAGCAATCTTAGACGTGGCATAAGTGATAAAAGAAAAAATAGATAAACTGGACTTCATCAAAAGTAAAAACTTGTACTGCAAATGATATAATCAAGAAGATGAAAAGACAACCCACAGAAAGGGAGAAAATATTTGAAAGTTATACATCTGATAAGGTACTGGCAGCCTAAATATTTAAACAACATAATTCAATAATAAAAAGACAACATACTTGAAAAGTGGGCAAAGATCTAAATAGGTATTTCTCCAAAGAAGCTATACAAGTAGCTAATAAGCACATAAAAACGCTTAGTAACATTAGCCACTAGGGAAGTACAAATTAAACCACAATGAGATACGATTTCACATCCATTAGAATGGCTAATAAGAATAAACACATAATAGCAACAGTTGATAAGACCACGAAGAAATTAGAACCTTTACATATCATGGTGGAAATGTAAAATGGTGCAGTCCCTTTGGAAAGTGGTGTGGCAGATCCTTAAAAAGTTAACATGGAGTTACCATGTAACCCAGCAATCCCACTTCCAGGGTGTCTACCCCAAAGTATTGAAATGTATGTCTACACCAAAACTTGTAAATGAAGTTTTCATAGCAGCATTATTCATAATAGCCCAAAAGTGGAAACAAATCTGATGCCTATCAGTGGATAGATAAAATGTACTATATCCAGTCAATGGACTATTATTTGACAATAAAATTATATGAAGTATTGATACATGCTACAACATGAACTTTGAATATTTGTTAAATGAAGGAAGTTGGTCACAAAACATCACACATCGTATAATTCCATTTATATGAAATATCCAGAATAGGCAAATTTACAGAAACAGAAAGTAGGTTAGTGATTGTCTAGGGCAGTGGTGGGGAGAAACAAGGACTGATTGCTAATGGGTACAGGGCTTTTTGTGGGGGGGAGTGGGTAATGAAAATGTCCTAAAATTGATTGCAGTAATGGCTGCACAACTCTGAGAACATATGAACTATTACTAGATTGTACATTTAAATGGATGACTATGTGGATTATAATTCAATAAGACTTCTTTAAAATGAAGAAAGTTCTTATGTACTAATAGGGAACAAGTGTGTAAGTGGATGGGAGCGAGGTGCACAACAGCTTCTATTATGTTTTTCTATGTGTGTAGAACAACAAAACAAAGGTATGGGAATTTACCAGCACATGCCTGGGCTGAGTCAGAAGGGCACAGATAAGAAACAGCCCCTGTGATTTCTTCCAGGGAAGGGAACTGTGTAGCTGGATGAGAGAGGAGACAAGGAGGCTTATTGGTCCTAGTATAACCTTGGTACTCTAGAATTTTGAACCACCTGAATATATTAATTATTCAAAAATAATATTAATTATTCAAAAATAAAGTCATTTAAAATATCAGAGATTTCATGGACAAGATAGAATTGAGGCAGATATGACCTAGATCAAATCCCTTATGAGTATACAGTGGAAGTGACAAATAGATTTAAGGGACTAGACCTGACAGACAGAGTGCCTGATGAACTATGGACAGAGGTTCGTGACATTGTACAGGAGACAGGGATCAAGAAAATCCCCATGGAAAAGAAATGCAAAAAAGCAAAATGGCTGTCTAAGGAGGCCTTACAGATAGCTGGGAAGAGAAGAAAAGCGAAAAGCAAAGGAGAAAAGGAAAGATATTCCCATCTGAATGCAGAGTTCCAAAGAATAGCAAGGAGAGATAAGAAAGCCTTCCTCAGCGATCAAGTGCAAAGAAATAGAGGAAAACAACAGATTGGGAAAGACTAGAGATCTCTTCAAGAAAATTAGAGATACCAAGGGAACATTTCATGCAAAGATAGGCTCGATAAAGGACAGAAATGGTATGGACCTAACAGAAGCAGAAGATATTAAGAAGAGGTGGCAAGAATACACAAAAGAACTGTACAAAAAAGATCTTCATGACCCAGATAATCACGATGGTGTGATCACTCACCTAGAGCCAGACATCCTGGAATGTGAAGTCAAGTGGGACTTAGAAAGCATCACTACGAACAAAGCTAGTGGAGGTGATGGAATTCCAGTTGAGCTATTTCAAATCCTCAAAGGTGATGCTGTGAAAGTGCTGTCTGTGCACTTGACATTGGGACCAGCAGTGTAGGAATGATGGAAGCAAAGCACTCGATATGCCAGCAAATTTGGAAAACTCAGCAGTGGCCACAGGACTGGAAAAGGTCAAGTTTTCATTCCAATCCCAAAGAAAGGCAATGCCAAAGAATGCTCAAACTACCGCACAATTGCACTCATCTCACATGCTAGTAAAGTAATGCTCAAAATTCTCCAAGCCAGGCTTCAGCAATACATGAACCGTGAACTTCCAGATGTTCAAGCTGGGTTTAGAAAAGGCAGAGGAACAAGAGATCAAAATGCCAATATCTGCTGGATCATCGAAAAAGCAAGAGAGTTCCAGAAAAACATCTATTTCTGCTTTATTGATTATGCCAAGGCCTTTGCCTGTGTGGATCACAATAAACTCTGGAAAATTCTGAAAGAGATGGGAATACCAGACCACCTGACCTGTCTCTTGAGAAACCTGTATGCAGGTCAGGAAGCAACAGTTAGAACTGGACATGGAACAACAGACTGGTTCCAAATAGGAAAAGGAGTATGTCAAGGCTATATATTGTCACCCTGCTTATTTAACTTATATGCAGAGTACATCATGAGAAACGCTGGGCTGGAAGAAGCACAAGCTGGAATCAAGATTGCCGGGAGAAATATCAATAACCTCAGATATGCGGATGACACCACACTTATGGCAGAAAGTGAAGAAGAACTAAAGAGCCTCTTGATGAAGGTGAAAGAGGAGAGTGAAAAAGTTGGCTTAAAGCTCAACATTCAGAAAACTAAGATCATGGCATCTGGTCCCATCACTTCATGGGAAATAGAAGGCGAAACAGTGGAAACAGTGTCAGACTTATATTTTGGGGGGCTCCAGAATCACTGCTGATGGTGATTGCAGCCATGAAATTAAAAGATGCTTACTCCTTGGAAGGAAGGTTATGGCCAACCTAGATAGCATATTTAAAAGCAGAGACATTACTTTGCCAACAAAAGTCCATCTAGTCAAGGCTATGGTTTTTCCAGTGGTCATGTATGGATGTGAGAGTTGGATGGTGAAGAAAGCTGAGCGCCGAAGAATTGATGCTTTTGAACTGTGGTGTTGGAGAAGACTCTTGAGAGTCCCTTGGACTGCAAGGAGATCCAATCAATCCATCCTAAAAGAGATCAATCCTGGGTGTTCATTGGAAGGTCTGATGTTGAAGCTGAAACTCCAATACTTTGGCCACCTCATGCGAAGAGCTGACTCATTGGAAAAGACCCTAATGCCGGGAAGGATTGGGGGCAGGAGGACAAGGGGACGACAGAGGATGAGATGGTTGGATGGCATCACTGACTCGATGGACATGAGTTTGGGTGGACTCCGGGAACTGGTGATAGACAAGGAGGCCTAGTGTGCTGCGGTTCATGGGGTCGCAAAGAGTCGGACACGACTGAGCGACTGAACTGAACTGAACTGAGTATTTTCAGGGGATGCAGAGTCCAAAAAGGTTCTGTCTGTGCACTTGACATTGGGACCAGCAGTGTAGGAATGATGGAAGCAAAGGCACTGAGACTGGACTGAGTGCTTCTCACTAGCTGTGACTTTGGTCAAGTTACTCAACTCCTCTCTGTCCATGCTTCTTCATCTGTGAAGTGGAATGGTAAGAGTGCTTACCTCACCAGTCATTGAATCCTTGCATGTCAAGCTCATTACTGTGCCCTCACTTACATCATCTCATTTAATCTCTTTGAAACAGGGATGATTATAAGAGGATGGCTCAGAGAGGTAAAGACACTTGTCCAAGGTCACACAGCCAAGAACAAATTCGAACCCAGGTCTTTGAGCCTCCAGTGTGCCTCCAAAGGCTGTGCTTGTAACAACTACACAAACTAAGTGTGCCCTGGAGACTGAAGAGCAGAGAGAGAGATATGCTGATGGCAGGACATGACACAGAGCTCAGTCTTAGAGAACAAGGCAGGCTTCACTTTACAGAGGGTCAGAGGTCTGCTCTTTCAAAAATATAGTTTTCCTATTTCCAGGAATATTTGCATCTTGTTTATTTCTAATTCTTTGGAAACTGCTGATTGTTCTATATTCAAAGCAGGATAGGGGATAGGGAAGAGAGCCACAATGATTATTTCAGGGCCCAGATATTTCCCCTTTTAGTTGCCAAGTAGCCAGTGTTCATTTCACAGCTACACCCTCCCAGGCAGGAGGTCACTGTTGCCCTCATTTTCCAAGAGAGGCAAATGGAAATCTGAGAAGGTTAGCCCATGAGAACCTCACAATAGCCCCTAGCAGGTCCTTGACCTCTCTTCTTAAAAAACTCCTCCTGTCTCCATCTTCTCTAGCTGTCCCTGCCACACCCACCTCCACCCCTGCCCTGGTTTATTTTTCTCCAGAGAACTTGTCACCACCAGGCACTCTAATACATATCTATGTTAACCTGTTTGTTGTCTGTCTCTTCTCCTTTTTCTTTTTGGCATGTTCCATGCAAATACTATTCATGTGCACTGTTTTACAGATGGAAAAACTGAATGAAGGAAGGAAACTGAATGAATGAAAGAAATAGAATGATGAAATGAATGACAGTGCCTGGGATCCAAACCCATTCATTGATTAATTCTATTAATATTTATTAAGGATTTACTATGTGTAGCTTCCAGACTTTCCTTAACATATTTACATACAAATATAGGTAGGTGGCACAGTGGTAAAGAATCCGCCTGCCTATGCAGAAGCTGCAGGCGATGTGGATTCAGTCTCTGGGTGGGAAATATTCCCTGGAGGAGGAAAAGGCAACTGCACTCCAGTATTCTTGCCTGGAGAATTCCATGGACAGAGGAGCCTGGCAGGCTACAGTCCACAGGGTCATAAAGAGTCAACCACCACTGATGACTGAGCATGCAAGCACACATAGGTAAAAAAACAATCATGTTATTATTTTTTTTTTAATGAATGTACTCTCTGTACTATTATACAAGCTTGTTTTAGGGCTCTCTCTATGTTAATTCACCTGAGCAAGGCTGGGGCCCAGGTCCTTTAATCTCTCCGAAAGCAGCCAGGAGCTAGGAGGACAAAAATGGACAAGATAGTCTTGGCCCTCAAGCAATTCAATTAGGGAGACAGAAACTTAGACCAATAACTTAGAGACAAGTGGAAAATTCTGTGGTAGAGAGGCACATGACATTGTAGAACCAAGTAGGAGGGACACTGGCCCAGTCTGGAGTGCATCACGGAGAACTTCTTGGAGAAGGTGATTCTTTGAGGTTTAAAGGATAACAGTGGAAGGTCATGGCAAAGGAAACTACAGCCATTCAAAGACTGGAGACTGCCCTGTTTGAGGAACCACAAACCTTTTTGTTGGTGTCAGAAGCCCTAGGCAAGAGAAGGCACATCCTGAGGCTGGAGATGGCAGCAGCAGCAGCGGATAAAGAGCTGGGACTTTCTCATGAGGGTGACCAGGGAGATTGCCCTATGGGTGTCTTGGAAGCTCACCTACCCTAGATACCACCCTAGCGGCAGCCGACCTCCTGCTCAGGGGTGTGGCGGAGCAGAACGGGGACGGGGGTGGTGGGGGTGTCCACGGAGTTGTTTTTCTGCCCCCAGCTGCGTGGCCACCTCCAGCTGATGGCTCTCCCCCGGGGAGGAGGGGTAAGGGACAGTTTGGTTTCACAACCCCACTCCCTTCCCCCTCGTGTCTCCGGAGGCCAACAAAAGAGGAAGCACTACGGGGACTTCCTCCTGGGTCCCGGTGCGCCGGAGCCCAGGGGGGTCCTTTGGGAGGGCGGAGGGATGGGCGAGGAGATGGGCGGGGCAGAGCAGGACCTGCCCGCCAACCCGCGCTCAGCCTGGTCTAGCCCCGCCCCCTTCACTCGGTGGCCGAGCTCCGACTGGGTGAGTCCGGGCCTGAGGCCCGGGACGCAGGTTCGCCTCCCAGCAGTCCTAACTCACTGTTCCTAAAAAAGACCTCCTTTCTGAGACTCACATCTTGAATGAGAGGGCACATCCTACCCAGTAATTTAAAACTGAGGCGTTGTGTATGAATTAACATGGACAGAGCCCCAATATATGCTTTCAGAATAGTATAGAGAGCATATTCATTAAAAAAAAAAAAACAAATGGGAAACACATTGTTTTGTGTCTACCTATATACACAGCTGACAAGAACAGAGATAGTCACTGGAGAAGAAAGTAACATGGGACCAGAGAGAAAGAGGTGGTGACCATTCCTCTATTTTTTAAAACTAGACTGTATTTGTTTTTATTTGTGTAATTAAAATTAAATAATAAAGGAGAGGATTGGTATGTGTGGTTATTGAAGGTCCTTTCCCTAAAGTTTCTTATTCTGAAACTTCCCCCAAATACATCAAAACTGAAAGACTTTTACAACAAAACCCCTATACTCACCACCTGCATCTACCATGAACATTCTACTTGCTTTAATCACATGTCTATCCATCTAGCTGTGCATCAATTCATCTTTAAAAAATATTTCAGAGTGAATTAGTTCAATGTTTGCTTACAAATTTTTGATGTAAAATATATGTGCAACAAACTGCATAAGATTAAGTGTTCATTTGCTGAATTTTTGCAAATGGATTGTACATTTATATAAATTCAACCCCATTAAAATAGACATTGCCATCAATCTGAAAGTTCCCCTTTGTCCTATTTTAATTGCCAGCATTCTATGAGTCAGCATTTCACACAGGGCCAGGTATATAGTAAGTGCTCAATAAATGTTCATTGAAGGATGAATGTGCACATGGCCTTCTCCCCTGAGGGCAGGATCATGTCTTTTTTCCTTGTACTCCCCACAGAATGGATACACAGTATAGCTCAGATGGTAAAGAATCTGCCTGCAATGCAGAAGACCTGGGTTAGATCCTTGGTTGGGAAGATGCCCTGGAGAAGGGAATGGCTACCCACTCCAGTATTCTTGCCTGGAGAATTTCATGGACAGAGGAGCCTGGCAGATTACAGTCCAAGGGGTTGCAGAGAGTCAGATACGACTGACATACTTACTTACCTTACTAGATGCTTAATAAAGACTATTGACTGTACTATTTACACATTGCTGTGTAACAAATTGCCCCTAAATTTAACAGCTTAAAACATTAGAAACAGTTATCTCACAGTTTCTGTGGTCAGGAATCTGGAAGCAGCTTAGCTTAGTGGCTCTGGCTTGGGGTATCTCTGAAACAGGCAAGGTAAACCTGGTCTACAGTCCAATGAAGGATTGACTGGGGCTGAAGAGCCATTTCCAGGATGATTCACTCATACAACTGTTGACAGGAGGCCCAGAACCTCACTACCTGAACCCCCCCATAAGGTTGCCTGAGTGTGTGTATGACATGGTGGCTGCCCTCCCCTAGAGCGAGTGACTGGGGAGAGGAGGTGACGCATCACACTGGTCACACAGGTCATCTCCATTCCACATGGGAGTGGTCCACACAAGAGCAGGAATGCCAGAAGGTGAGACTACTTGGGGGCTTCTTGGAGAAGAAAGTCATTATGAATATGGATTCAGATTCTCTGAGCACTTGCTTTGTGTTGGATACTGTGTTGGGCTCCAGGAGGGAGTATAAGTCACAACCAGTTCTTCCCACCCCCCTCACAAGATCAAGATCTGTGTGTGTGTGAGTGTGTTGGAGATGGAGATGGGGAGGTCAGGTAGACATTGAAACACGTGGGGTTGTAGAGTATGATAAATACTGCAATAACAGGTTTTTAATTGTTTTTCTGTAATTCATATTCAAGGCACAATATTTAAGATACATAATGAAAAGAGAGTTTCTTTCCCTCCATATTTTACAACTGTACCTTCCTCCAGCTCAGAGACAACAACTATTACCTGTTTTGTATGTCCTTCCAGAACTATGTATTCCATGTGGAGACACACAGACATTCTCTGCCCTCTTTAAACAAAAGGATAGCACTATCCAAAGTGCATTATTCTGCATCTTGCTTTTCTTTTTTCAACTTACTTTACCCTGGAAACAATTCCACATCAGTACACAGAGAGCTGGGCTTCCCTGGTAGCTCAGCAGTAAAGAATCTGCCTGCCAATGCAGGAGATGCAAGTTTGATCCCTGGGCTGGGAAGGAAATGGGAGGAAATGGCAACCCACTCCAGTATTCTTGCCTGGGAAATCCCATGGGCAGAGGAGCCTGGCAGGCTGCAGTCCAGGAGGTCGCAAAGAGTCAGACACGACTGAGCAACTAAACAACAACACAGAGAGCTACTTCATTCTTATTTATGGCTGCATGGTATTCTGTTGTCTGCACAAGTCCCAGTTCATTTAACCAGTTCTCTATCACTGAACATTCTATTTATTTCTAATCTCTTGTCCTTAGAAGCAAAGCTGCAGAGATTTTCCTTGTATATTCATCATTTCCATTTTGTGAGTATGAATGCAGGAGACATTCCTGGCAGTGAAACTGTTGCATCGAAGGGCGTGTACATTTAAAATATTGATAGATATTGTTAAGTAGGGTTTATATCAACTTGCCCTCCCACCCAAAACGTGTGAGTGCCTATTTCCTCACATCTACCCACACTGTAAGTTGTCAAACTTTCCAAACTTTGCCAATCTAGTAACTGAAAAAAAAATGGCTTCTCAATGCAGTTTTAATTTGCATTTTTCTTATTAGAGTGAAGTTGAACATTGTGTCACAAGTTTCAGAACCAATTACCTTTTCTGTGAACTGAAAAAAATAATTTGCCTATTTTTCTGTTGGGCTATGGGTCCTTATTATTTATTTGAATGTTCTCTTTATACATCAAAGGCACTGTCTGCATGATAAGCTTCAAAAATAATGTTTTGGAACAAGTCGCTTCTAGATAGAAATGAGAAGTTTCCACCCCATGAGCTGCCAGGCTCTTCTGTCCATGGGATTTCCAAGGCAAGAATACTGAATGGGTTGCCGTTTCTTTCTCCAGGAGATCTTCCCGACCCAGGGATCAAACCCAGGTCTCCTGCATTGCAGGCAGATTCTTTACTGTCTGAGCCACCAGGAAAGCCTGAAGTTTCTACGGGTCACATCATTTTCTGTGCATCACTGCAGGGCCACCTAAGGGTTAAGGGAGCAGCCATGCCATGTAACATTCTAGAAGGTGATGCTAAGACCTGGTGGTGGGGTTGCGGGGAGAGGGGTGGGCTAGGAGGCAGTTGTGAGCCCTTGTACTAGATGGAAAGAACTGTCTCAGAAGAAAACAAGCTCCCCAATGCAAGAAGTAGACAAGACAGGCTGGCTTGTCTCTAAAACATTTTGCCCTTCATCTGGAATGTCTGCGAATAGACAAGTCAGAAATGGGAGGACACAACAATGTGTAAGTGTGTGGTAAGTCGCTTCACTCATGTCCAACTCTTTGTGACCCCATGGACTGTAGCCCGCCAGGCTCCTATGTCCATGGGATTCTCCAGGCAAGAATATTGGAGGGAGTTGCCATGCTCTCCTCCAGGACACAGCAGTGGGGCTGTCAATTTCTGATCATTTGCTGGTTACTGCATCTGGAACATTATTTAATAGCAATATAAACTCCTTAGAGTGGAAGCCCCATGAGGCCAATGTTCAAGTGCTAAATAAACAGTTATGAAGAATGAATGAAGGAGGGAATGGGTGATTCTAATCAAAGGATATGAAATATTACTGTCTCTGAGCTGATAGGAAGCCCTCTTCCCCTCCCTCCTTCTTTGAACCTGCCCTCCCTTCTTCCTTCCTCTTACTGCATCTGAGCCAGTTCTAAGCATCTCTCCTCTGGTCCTTGTCCCAGCCCTCTCCCTAGGGCCCCAGGGCCCCAAGACCCGGGCTTTTCTCCCCTTCAAGCAGCTAGATTCTTTTCAAGAAAATGCAAGCCTATTAGCTTACTCCCCACTGCCTATACTTCCAAGCCTGCCCTTCTAGGGCCATCTCAGCCTGCCCAATTCTCTGATTTCCTCCCCTACAAGCTCTGCCCCTCACTGCACATACCCCATGTTCCTCCCAAACAAATCATGGTCACATTGATTAAACACTTACTAGATGCTTTTGGGGTTTTCCTGGTAGCTCAACTGGTAAAGAATCTGCCTGCAATGCAAGAGGCCTCAGTTTGATTCCTGGGTTGGGAAGATTGGCTGGAGAAGGGATAGGCTACCCACTCCAGTATTCTTCAGCTTCCCTGGTGGCTCAAATGGTCAAGAATCCGCCTGCAAAGCAGGAGACCTGGGTTCGATCCCTGGGTCGGGAAGATCCCCTGGAGGAGGGCATGGCAACCCACTCCAGTATTCTTGCCTAGAGAATTCCATGGACAGAGGAGCCTGGCCGGCTACAGTCCATGGGGTCGCATAGAGTCAGACATGACTGAGCAACTAAGCAGCAGCAGCAGGTGCACTTTTACATGGATTATCTTGTTTACACCTCACAACAATCTATGAGACCTATGAGGCCAATGCTATTATTGCCCCACATTATAGATGAGGAAAACAAGACCTTTAGGGGCTTACTACCTCAAGGTCACCCAACTGCAGATGACAGACTTGGGACTCAAAACCACATGTCTGACCCTGGAGCCAGAGTGTTTAAGTGTCTCAGAGGGTGCCATGTTCCCCTGCCTGCACTCATGCTGGGCCCACCTGAAGGGCTCTCCCTGCTCTTGTCAACCTGCCAAAACCCCACTTGTCCTTCAAGGGCTCACTTGTAGGTCACCTCCTCCAAGAAGCTTTTTCCAGCTTCCCCAGAAAGAGCCGAATTTTTACTCTTTGATTTTACAGTTGAGAATTTTATGTAGTGATAATTTGGGGACCATCAGGCTAGGAGTCCCCAGCAGGCAGAGATTATTCTGTATCTCCTTCTAGTGTCTAGCACAATGCCTGGCACAGAGTGGGTGCTCTCTAAATGACAGTGACTGAATGGCAGTGGTGCCAGAACTCCTCCCCAACATGCAGTTGCGAAGGATTGCTAGGGGTCTCCAGGGCCCCCAAATGGGAGGGACTTCAGTGGCAGTGGCAGTTGGAGACATTTCACTGCCCACCACTTGTCCATGGGGCAGGAGTGTCCTCAGAGGATCCAGCTGTTCGGGGAGTTCCATCCTTACACCACCCCTACAGGTCTTTGGGAATCAGCTGTCCCTGCCCAGGGGGGTTTCCTGTCTTGCAGCGCCAGGAACTGAACCATGATGGGAAGTGACCCTGGCAGGGTTTCTGAAGGCTACAGGAGGAAGTGTGGCCAGAGTCCCCATGCTCACAGCCTGGGTCACCCCAGCTCTCAGAAACCAAAGGATTACATGGCTTTAGTAAGAGGATAGTTCCGGGGTGGCTAGGGACTTCCTCAGGATATGAGGGAAGTTGCTCCATCCTCAGAGCTGTGGGGTAAGAGCTGTCTCAGTGCCTCTCAGCAGTGCTGACTCTGTGCCAGGCTAGGACTGTGGCCAGTTTCCAAGCCTGATCCTCTTGCAAAGCCCTCAGGCCTTTAAGAGGGACCCCTATCTCTTTGGTCTCTGCCCCTTGTCAATGGACTTCTCCTTCATGGCTGCCTCATTCAGGAACTTACCCGGACACCCCATGGCCTCAGGTCCAAATCCCTCAGTTTCTGATCAATGTATCCCAAAAGTAGGTAGACCGGATAGCAGAGCTCTATCTGGGCTCTGGGGTGAGCCAGATATGGGTCCAAATCCCAGCTCACTGTGGGTCTTGGGGTCATTCACTTCACCACTTTGAGCTCACCCGTAAAATGAAGACAAATAAATTTGAAAATATCAAAATTAAAAATTTGTTCCATGGGAAATTTGTTCAGAGGAAACCACAGACCAGTGGTTTTCAGTGTGGTCCCTGAACCATTAGTATCATGTGAGTACTTGTTAAAAACATATGTTCTTGAACTTCCCTGGTGGTACAGTGGATAAGAATCCGCCTGCCAATGCAGGAGACATGGGTTTGATTCCTGGTCTGGGAAGATTCCGCATTCCTCAAAACAGCTAAGCCCTTGTGCCTTGACTACCTAGCCCAAGCTCTGGAGCCCATGAGCCACAACTCTGAGCCTGTGTACTGCAACTACTGAAGCCCGCAAGGCCTGGAGCCTGTGTTCCACAACAAGAGAAGGCACTGCAATCAGAAGTCTGTGGACTGCAAAGAAGAGTAGCCCCTATTTGCCGCAACTAAGCGAAGCCCACGCCCACCAGCGAAGACCCAGTGCAGCCAAAAATAAAAAAATTAATTAATTAAAAAAAAACACACAAGTTCTTGGGGCTTCCCTGGTGATCCGATGGTTAAGACTTTGTCTTCCAACCCACAGGGTGTGAGCTCAATCCCTGGTTGAGGAGCTAAGATCCCACAGGCCTCATGGCCAAAAACCCAAAAGGTAAAACAGAAGCAATATTGTAAAAAATTCAGTAAAGATTAAAAAAAAAACATTAAATAAGTAAATGCTAAAAACAAACACATACAAGTTCTTGGGCTCCATCTCTGTTCTATTGAGTCAGAAACTCCGGGGTGGGGATCAGCAATCTGTGTTTTAACGAGCCTTCCAGGAGATTCTGATGCATGCTAAAGTTTGGGAACCACTGCCATAAATAAACTTCATAGATGGGCAATGGACTAGGAGAAGATGTTTATAACAATATCCAACAAGGGATTAAAATCTAAAAGGTATAAACTACTCCTGCAAATCAACAATAAAAAGACAGGAAACCCAAATGATAATGGGAAAAAGATATGAACAGACAATACTGAAGGGGAAGCCGAAATGCCTGACAAGTATAGGAGGAGGTTCTGAATCTCAGGGTTAATAGAGAAATGCAACTTAAAGCAACCTGATGCCACCTTACACTCAAATAGGCAAAAGATTACAAAGGCAGATGATGGAAAAGTTGCTGAAAACGTGGGGAGACAGTGTCCTTCACACACTACCAGTGCAGCCATTCTAGCGACTTCTGGCGAAAATGAAGACATATATGCCCTATGATCTACTCTTGGGTATAGAGCCCAAAGAAATTTTCACCCAGCCCCACAAGGGTCATGCACAAAGATGTTCATCACAGTGTGGTTTATGGTAAGAGGAAATTGGAAGAAACATAAGTGTCCATCAGTGGATGCTCAGCTTGGAATATTTTGCAGTGGTTGGATGTAATAAGTTAGGTTTTTACGCAGGAAGGAAACAACAGAATGAGTTTCTTACACAATACCATTTATGTAATGTAAACACACACACAAGACATCATACATTTTATGTCCAGGGACATATATCAACACATAGAGATGGGTACCCATGGTGGGGAAAAGAAGGATTGCGGGGATGTGTGGATGAAGTTTGGGGAATATAAAACAAAGTAAGACATCAGTTCAGTTCAGTCAGTTGTGTCTGACTCTTTGCGATCCCATGGACTGCAGCACGCCAGGCTTCCCTGTCCATCACCAATTCCCGGAGCTTGCTCAAACTGATGTCCATTGAGTCAGTGATCAGAAGGGCCTTTTGTGGGTCAGTTATGATGGGATAGTCATTTGCCACAAACTGAGTATGAA
Organism: Okapia johnstoni; assembly: GCA_024291935.2. Lineage (NCBI taxonomy): Eukaryota > Metazoa > Chordata > Mammalia > Artiodactyla > Giraffidae > Okapia > Okapia johnstoni. The sequence goes on along the minus strand of CM044324.1, from coordinate 50,888,181 downwards.
TCAGGGAACTTGCTGAATCCAAGCCCTAGTAATAATAATGATATTACTTTAACAATGGGGATGACAGTACCTACCCCATGGTAAGTACCTTGTGTCTGGCCATGTAAAGTTCTACAGATAAATTTTAGTTCTTCTAGGCAATTCTCTTGCCTTTTCTGAGGGCTTCTTTCAGCCTCTGAACCTTTACTGAGGCTGTGCAAGTCCTGTCTTTATGCCGACTTTTCTCCTGCTCCAATCTGTCTTTGGATTTCTTTGACTACCTGAGATGTGATGGCTAGTCTGCAGAATCTTGGGTACTTTCCACTTGAACTTTGAGCAAGGAGTCAGACTGTAATAGAGCTGTGAGGGGCAAGTCCTATTTTCTCTTCCCAAACTGTGAGTTCCCTGAGGGTCTTCCTACATCTCGCTCACCTCTCAGTTCGTGTCCCGTTGCACACAGGTAAAGACAGGTAAACTGAGTCAGAAAGTGTCCGATGTGGAAGGGAACAGCATTTATTGAATACTTCTCATGTGTTAGACCTAGCACTAAGTCTTGATCTTCAGTAATCCCTATGACCCCCTTGTGAGGTGGGTGGGGCCGACTTCCTGGTCGGAAGAGAAAATGGGAAAGGCAGAGAGGCTAGGACACCTATCAGCCAGGGAGCCTAGCCTGTCCTGCTCCAATTGCAAGATCTGAACAAGCAACTTGTTCAGAGTCTTAGAGTGGGGGCTGGGACCCAGGTCATGCACCTCTGGGTCGACTCTTGGTAGAAAGAAACCTCTATTCCACACTAAAGATCTAAGTCCATCTGCAAAGGGGAGATCCTGCCTCTTAGAGCTTCAGAAAGACCCTCTGCACGATTTAGTATGGCCAGCGTGAGGTAATATCTAAGGGGAATCAGGAGACTCCGTCTAGTTTCTTCTCTCGAACCTCAGTTTCTCAAACTGTAAAATAGGAAAAGAGGTCTTCAGGCTCGGGGAATTCTTTTCTCAACCGGCCAGCAGGTGGAGCACACTCTCCATCCCTCTAGGCCTACAGCAAGTTGGCGTGTCCAGAGGCCGAACGCTCGAGCTATCGGGACAGAGAAGTTCGCCGCCCACCCCGGCCGGCAGAGGGAGCTGCTGAGCCCCGGTTAGGGTCCCGCCCCCTGCAGGACATTCTCGGTACTGCAGGGACCAGAGCCGCCCCACCTCCCACCCCACCCCGGGTAAGGACAGACTCCCGCTCCCCCACTCCCCGCCCCCGGAGCGCGGAGCCCCGGGTAGGGCTCTAGCGAGGGGTTCCTGGGGATGGAGTAGCACAGACAAGGGCACGTGAGACTCAGAGGCGGGGGTGCGGGGCCACCCCCTTGCCCGCCCTCTGTACGGACGGTGGCACAGGCTACAGGTAGTTGTCCTCGGCCGCGTCGCCCCCGCCCGGGGAGTCCCGGGCCTCTTCGTCCGTGCTTTCGTCATCGTCGGGGGCCAGCGCCTCGATGTCGTGCGTTATGTCTGTCAGCAGCCGGTGGAAGGCCTGCGCCTCGGGCCGCTGGGCGCCGTCGTAGCTGCGCACCGCCGACGCTGACGTGGAGCTCATGCTGCGCTTGATGCGGCCGAAGCTGTCGGTGAGGATGCCGCCCTCGCGGATGCCCACGCCCTCCAGGAAGCCCTCGAAGTAGCCGATGTCCTGGTCCGGAATGAAGGGCCTCATCCCTGCGGGTAGAGGAGCAGGGTGATTCCTCGGGGTCAGCCCTTCCCCTCCCACCGAGGGATCACCTTCGCTGGAGAGCGGAGTTCAGATTCCCCGCCCTGCCACTCGCTGGCTGTGTGGCTTTGCACAACTCCTTGACTCTCTGAACTGGAGAATAATGGTACAGTGCCCCGCACACATTTAAATGCCCACTGCATGTTAGCTTATTCTTGTTATCATTATTATTTCGATGGTTATATTCCTATTTATTCGTTATGTGCTGTGCTGTGCTTAGTCGCTCAGTTGTGTCCCACTCTTTGCGACCCCATGGACTCAAGCAGTTCAGTTCAGTTCAGTCGCTCAGTCGTGTCTGACTCTGCGACCCCATGAATCGCAGCACGTCAGGCCTCCTTGTAAGTAGCCTCAGTAAGTAGCCTCAATAAGTATTCTGAGCCTTACTGTTGTCACCTGTAAAACGGAGGTAATTGCACCTGTTCTCCCGGGCTGTGAGAATTAAATAAGGTTCTTAGCACACACTGAGCAGCCCATTTGACTTCTGTTTTACTTCTGTCACTACTTACTAGCTTTATGACTTACGTACTTTGCTTCTCTAAGCCTCAGTTTTCTCATCTGCAAAATGGAGGCAAGTCATAGTTTCAACTTTCAGAACTGAGGGCTGTCAACTGGGTGATCCTTTGGCACATGGTTAACTGCCAAATACATGTTAGCTTATTAAGATGCTCTTTCCTGGGACTTCCCTGGTGGTCCAGTGGTTAAGGCTTGGTCTTCCAATCGAGGGGGTGCAGATTCAATTCCTGGTCTGGGAGCTAATATCACACATGCCTCAGGGCCAAGAAAACCAAAACATAAAAGAGAAGCAATATTGTAACAAATTGAATAAAAACTTAAAAAAAAAAAAGGATTATCATTGCTCTTTCTGTTATCATTAGCCCTCTTTACTAGCTCCATGACCTTGGATGAGTTCCTTAGCCTCTCTGAACTTCAGATGCCTCCTGGGGTAAAATTGGAAGTGTCATCCCCTCTCCCAGCTTTGCTGTGAAGGTGAAATAGTTACATCTGTGCTCTCTTTCCCGGCTCTGTGACTGCAGGCAAGTCCCTTTCCCTCTCCACCCTTTGGTTTCCTTGTTTGTCTCATGGATCTCATGATGTTGGCTTTATGGGAGGCCGAAGGGTAAAAAGTGAACACTCCCATCCTGGGCATGGGGCTCACCGAGCAGGAGGAACTTGCGCCGGTCTCCGTAGAGCTTCAGCAGGCCTGTGCAGTAGTCCTGGATGGGCAGCCCCAGCCGGTACTCCCGAAGCAGCAGTGCAAACTGCTGGATCTCTGGGGGCCCCAGCTTAGTCCGCAACTGTGGATGCACCATTTGAAATTACTCCCCTGCCTAAAAGACCCAGAGCTGGGTATATCTGGCCCAGCCCTCCTCAGAAAAGCTGGCCTCCTGGGGGACATCCAGACTCCTTGGACTGCATCTAAGAGTGGGATGTGGACTCAAGCTGCCTAATTTCAAATTTTGGCCCCTTTACTGACCAGCTCTGTGATCATGAGCAGATGATAACCTCCTTAACCCTTGCTTTCCTCATCCGCAAAGTGAGAATAATGATGGCACTTTCCTCTTGGGTTGTTGAAAGATGAAAGGAGATGATACATTATAGGTGCTCAGAACAGTGCCCGGTATAAAGCCAGCACTCACTGCTAGCTGACATTCATTAAAGTCTTTCGTGGCTGACTCCATTTACTCTCCGAACGTCATGCACTGCCTTGACCTCCGAGGTCTTACACTTCAGTTATGCCCAGGATTGTTCATGATTCCTGAAATACCTGGACACCCTGCCTGCCCCAGCTCACCGTGACCATGTAATCCTGTAACTGCTCGAGGCCCAGGCCGCTGTGGTCGCTGCTGCTGCAGTGGGAGCCATGGAAAGAGGGTGTGGACGTGCCACTGTAACAGGCTTCAAACGTGTCCTGGGAGCTGTTGCTGCAGGAACAGAGGGAAGGGGCCTCACTGCCTATCTCCAGCTCCTCTCCATGCGGTAGGCTGAAGGTGGGAGGGGACTGCCACCCATGCCCTGGGGCTGAGCCCTCCTCCTGGACCCCATTTTGGCCCTCGAGGTCACCTGTGATCTGGCCCTGCACCACCTCTCAAGCCTCGTCTCACCCCTGCTTCTCGGGCTCAGGCCACCTTGTCTTCTTGCTTTTCCTCTAATACTCCAAGTACCTCCTCACCTCTGGGCCTTTGCACATGCTGTTACCTTGGCCTGGAATGCCCCTCTTTCCCTGTTGTTTGCTCAGGTAACTCTTCCTCATCATTGGGTTTTAAAAGTCACCTCCTCGGGAGAGTTCTTCCTGATCCCTCCCGACTGGGTTAGACCCTCTGTCCAATGTGATCACAAAGTCTGTAAGTCTACCCATGACATGGAGGCCTTTCCAATGCCCTCGCCAAATGTCCTTTCTAGCTACTCTGTCCCTCACATCCTGTCGCAGCCTCAGTGGCCTCCTGGATGCTCCTTAGCCTTGCCAAGCAGATCTTGCCTCAGCATCCTTGCACTTGCTGTTCCCTCTACCTGGAGCGCTCCTCCCCCTTTTATCCGTCAGGTCTCAGTTCAAGTGTCGTCACCTTAGAGAGGCCCTCCTGACTCCCCAGGTGAGGCAGGCTTTCTGCAGCCGCTCTCTGAGCTTCTCAGGAGTGTTTTTTTACTGTTGATGCTTATTGCTACTAAATAATGATTTCACTGTCTCTTTGCCACACTTGCAAAGCATGCACGAGCAGGGACCTTGGTTTTCTCTGTTTGAGGAGAACCTACTATGTGCCAAGCACAGGTCTCATCCTTGCCTTGCTCCCCCTGTATCCCTAGCACACAGCACAGCACACAGGGATGCTGAGGTAGGATCTGAAGGGCGAGTCTGGGGAGCAGCCAGGAGGCCACTGTGGCTGCAACCGAGGGTGTGAGGGACAGAGTGGTTAGAGAGGACATTTGGTGGGGGCAGCAGAAAAGCCTCTGTGTCATTGGTAGGTACAGAGTAGGTACTCAATAAATATTGCTTAAATAAAAGTCAGACTTGGGCTCTGCCTCCTGGTCTCTAAATGGTTCCAGAACCGTCATCAATGATTAGCTCTATAGAAGCGGTATAAGCTTAGTGTGGACTCTAAGCCTACTTGGGTTCAAACCCCAGGCCAACAACTTACTAGCTTCTTGACCTTGTGTCAAGTTACTTAACTTCTCTGTTTTTCAATTTCTCTAGCTATAAAATGGGATGGTAAAAATTGGTGTCATTGTGAGAAATAGAGGTGTTAGGGTTACAGACTAAGCAATAAATAAACAGTAGTTACTCTAATGTTGCTATGTTGATTTTTAAAATGAAGTGCATTATAAATTAGCCCTTAGTACATAGCAAGTTCAAAAGTTACTCATTATCACAATTGTTGTCTCTCTAGCATACAGCAGATTGTTTAAGGACTGGCCTAAGGGTACACAGTATTAGGCAAATATGTTGCTGCTAAAAAGGAAAAAGAAAAAAAGTAAGGCATATATCACTGGCAGAGACTTCCCCTTGTCCAACCAAAGGCCTTAGCAACAGAATTACGGTGACCAACGTGTCTCACTTTTCCGGGGACTTTTCTAGTTTTAGTACTGAAAATTCCATGTCCTGGGGAACCCCCAAATCCTGAGCAAACTGGGGTGGTTGGTCACCCAAAATGGAACCCTGGACAGTGTTCACCACTGAGACTTTTTAAAAAGCCCTATGTTTTCCAGTTCTGCTTATAGCTAGTTGTGTCCATGAGACCACATTCTGGCCGGCAAGATATAAGCAGAAGCCATCAGGTGGAAATTCTAGCAAAGAATTAAAGACTTGCTGTGATGGTTGGAGCTATAACCACTATTTTGGCCCGTGAAGTGATTTGGGGGATGGAAGCAAGTGTTAAGAAGGCTGAAAAGATACGTCTGGGCCCTTGATGACCACAAGGCCATGAACTCCTGGTCTACTTTATGTAAGAGAGATGGGGAGGGAGAGACTCTTGTTTAAGTGGCTCTTTTTTAGCATTTTCTATTCCGTGAAGCCAAAATGATTTTTTGGCATTAGTTGTGATTTTGGCCTCTGCATGCCACTGAGTGTCTGGATGACTGGGGAAGAGTGGCAGGGTCCTGTGGACCCAGTTCTAGGTTCTGGCTGCCTTGTCTCTCTCTCAGGGGTTCAGATTCTATCAGCTCACCAGAACCTCAGGCTCAGGGCCCAGTGTCTCAGCACGAATCAAAGTGGAGTCACTTTCCCCCATCCTCTCTTGCCTACAGGGTCTCAAGAGTGCCCAGAGGAGCAGCCCTCTTTGTGCAGGGACAGAAGGGACCAGAATGGGGTCCCTGGCCAGGGCAGTACCCACAAGGAGCTGCAGCAGCTGAAGTCGGCATCGTAGGCATAGGTCCCATCAGTGCGGCAGCTCTCACCTGGGGGCAACAGACAGAGGGCGGTCAGAGGTGGCAAAGCAGGGACCAATATCTCCGGCTCCCTGAGGCCCCAAGCTCAGCCCCACCCTGGAGTAAAGATGGCAGCTGAAGCGAGGATGGCCTTGTAAGCAATCCTACAGGAGTTAGCTTACACACTGAGTGAAATTAGCAGCCAGTGGAGGACTCTGACCAGGATTCCTGCCCCCACCACCAGCACAGAGACAACCTTGGGCAACCCACCTCTTCCTCCTGGCCCTCACCTTCCCCAAGGTTGGGACAACACCACCTTCCTGCCTATTCATGGGGATCTTGGGGAGAGCAAGCCAGGGGACAGTTGCGGTAGGGTTTGTAAGCCATATATGTTTGAGAGAGAGAGAGAAAAAAAAAGACCTTTGAAGAGAAGGAAGTCAAAATCATGAGGAGAAAGGAGCACTAGGTACAGAGAACTTGCTCTGTACCTGACCCTGTCGTCTCAGTGAATTCAGGTACTGGCCTCCCCCTGCCCATCTTAACTTACTTAGTGGCACTTCCTCAGGACACTTCCCTGACTTTCCAGGTCAGGCTAGTTTCTCATTATACATTTTCATACTAGAGTGTGTGGTTGCATTTTATTTGTGTAACTATTTCTTTTAAAGTAGGTTATTTTCCTTAAAAAAAACAAACAGGATTTCCCTGTTAGTCCAGTGGTTTGAAATCCGCCTGCCAATACAAGGCACATTGGTTTGATCCCTGGTCCAGCGCAGTAAAGACCAGTGTGGCCAAAAAAATTATTTTTTTAATTTATTTGAGTTCACCGGGTCTTCCTTGTGGCACACAGGATCTTTAGTTGAGGCATGTGAAATTTTGGTTGCAACATGTGGGATCTAGTTCCTTGGCCAGGGATTGAATCGGAACCCCTGCATTGGGAGCATGGAGTCCTAGCCATTGAACCACCAGGGGAGTCCCTGTGTAACTGTTTAATTACTGTCAGCCGATTTCAGCAATGCAAGCCTCCGAGGGAGGATCATGTCTGATTTTAGTCACCAGTGCATCCTGGGGATTAGCAGGATCCAACACTCAGGTGTTCAAGAAATATTTGTTGAATTATTTATTTGTCCATCATCCCTGGGAGAGTCAATGAACTTTCCCAGATTCTCAATAACCACAGTTCCCACAGATGGGAGTGCCTCCAGGAGGAAAGGGCCCTCCCCCTGTTGCTGGAGCTATGCAAACAGGGACCACACTGAGGGGGCTGTGACTGAGGAATTTCACTTTGGGGCCTTGAAGGCAGCATAGAGAGTGAAGCTGTTGCAGATGGAAGCTTTAGAATCAGGTGCACTTGAGTTTGAATCCTGACTCTGTCATTTGCCAGCTGTGAGACCTTGAGACATTTATTGACCACTCTGAGCCTTAATAGCCTCATCTGTTAAAACTGGATTCATAAGGCCTCAGAGAGTTCTTTCACCCACTCAGAAAATATGCCTTGAGCATCTGCCCCTAGTCCTCCTCTAGGAACAGGGGATATAGTGGCAAACAGGACAGATGAGATTGTTATGAGGATTACATAACATGTGGCACATTGGGCCTGTTTGGCACATAGCTGGTGCTCAACAAATCTCTATTGGTTTAATTTTCATTCCAGCCCTTGACAGCATTCAAGGACCAGTCTTAAAATCTTGGTTTTGACCTAGAGTCCTAGTAGGGCTAGATGGCTCAGTAAACAGACAATGCCCCTGGGACACCAAAATACAAAAGGGAGAGAGAGTTCACCTCTAAGGGGCTCATTATAAAGCTAGGCTTGAGATCATTATGACATTGGACATTTTATTTTAGATATATATTGGGGGTACACTGTAATTGCTGTAGAAGTCAGGACCCCTTAAGGCTTTTGTTGGCCCCAGTCTTGGGACATATTCCATGCCCCACCCCTGTCCCCTGCCTCCTCTGGCCTTTCAGGATGATTCACAGGAAGGTTGGCCAGGAATCGGAATACTCACTGCGGCTACAGAGCCACGGCCGTTCAGGTGTGGATGTGTAGTGGTAGCCGGCCCGGTCCACGCACTCGATGCTCTGGTCCCCGTAGATGATCTGGAAGACCTGACAGATGAGGGCGCAGGACTCCTCGGCAGCATCCTTGTCCAGAGAGGAGGACAGAGCTCAGTCCCTCTTCTGTAATCAGGATGCCCCTGCTTCCTGAAAATGCAGTGTGAGCGGGCACACAGGGGCACACATGCAACCATGGGCGACTTTAGATCCACTCTGAGGTCATTTCCCATCAAAATTATACAGCTATGCTCTGGGTGGCTTTTATAGAAATAGCCACTTACTGGTCTTTATAGAATCCAGTGACAACTGTAACTCGTGCTCTGAAAAGTACACATGTGTACCCCCAATTTATTGGAGAATTATGGGCCTTCCTGAAGCTTATGCTAAATTAAGTTTATACGTAGGAAGCTGAAGCCCAGAGACACAGAGTGATTAGCCAGGACTAGAACCCTGGTCTTCTAATACCTAGTAAGAGAAGGAAGAATTAAATGTATGAAAATGTTAGGCTCAACATAGTTACTGTGCCATATTTAGATATGAGCTTCCTGGCACCCAGGGCAAAAATGGAAGCAGGATGAATATATAAACTTCAGTCCCTGCTGCTGCTGCTACTAAGTCACTCCAGTCATGTCCAACTCTGTGCGACCCCATAGACAGCAGCCCACCAGGCTCCACCGTCCCTGGGATTCTCCAGGCAAGAACACTGGAGTGGGTTGCCATTTCTTTCTCCGATGCGTGAAAGTGAAGTCGCTCAGTCGTGTCCGAGTCTTCGTGACCCCATGGGCTGCAGCCTACCAGGCTCCTCCGTGCATGGGATTTTCCAGGCAAGAGTACTGGAATGGGTTGCCATTGCCTTGTCCCTGATAGAAGGAAGGAATTTAGGTTCTTGGGTAAGACTTTTTTGAGATGGCAAATTTGAAGAGGAATTTGCCTTTTTGGTTTACTTCTTTAAGTCTTTAAGTAAGAAATATAGAAAGACAACTAATGAAGAGTCCATCTTCATGAAGTCACTTCTTATTTTGTGCTTCTAAAAAAGTCAGCCCAGGGTGTAAATTAAAATGTAACCTCAGGACAGGCATTTTGGGATGAGAGAGTGAAATTATCATTAAACCGGGATTGATCCTTATAATAACCCTATCAAGTGGACAAAGAAGAGGGGATCCTTACTTTATGAGAGTGGATAAGTGACTCACCTAGGCTCACATAGCAGGCTCATGGCTTTGGTTAATATTGGCATCCAGGTTTTTTGACTCTAACTCCTGTACCTTTCTTGGGACCATGATGCCTCAGATTGGAGGCCAAAGGCTCAGATACTCTCGGAAAACAAGCCTTATTTATTTACTCATTCTACAAATCATTACTTATTTTCACTGTGTGGCAGGCACCGGGCTGGGTTCTGGAGTCTCAGAGGTGAATTAGGTAAGGCCTAAAGCACTCACAGCCTAGTGGGATAAACAGGGCACGCTGGTACCTATGCCTGGAATTGACTTTCTTGGCTCTTTGCCCTACTGCTTCCTTCTCTCTTCCACATTTCAGTTTAAAAGGCACAAACTCACTTTCCCTCTGAAAACTGGATCTCTTCCTCCTTATCATTACAAGTTGCCTGTTTTTTTCTTGGTCCCCATCACCACATATCGTAATATATCATGAACTAATCCATCTACTCAACATATTTATTGAGCAGCTTGGAAATGGCAACTTACTCCAGTATTCTTGCCTGGAGAATCCCATGGACAGAGGAGCCTGATGGGCTACACTCCATGGGGTTGCAAAAAGTCGGACATGACTGAAGCAACTTAGCATGAACACACACATATGCCAGGCACTTTTCTGGGTGCCAAGGATAAATGAGAAAGTGTTTCAAGTCAGCTCCATAGCCTGAGTTTACTGGTTACTACCCACCTTTCTTTCTAAAGAGGCGCCATGTCTATTTTGTTCACCACATGGGATTTATATATAGGGGGAGTTCAAGACCCTGGGTCAGAGAAAAAGCTTACAAGTCTCAGGGTTTGAAGATGTCCGCTAGACAGTGAGCTCCCTAAGGGAGGACACTAATTATGTCTTGTTCATTTACCATTGTTACCAAGAGTACAGGCTCTGAACTTTTGGGTCCCAGTGTTGAAATCACTGCCTGCTTCCTGTGTGACCTTGCACAAGTTGCTTAGCCTCTGTGTCTGTTTCCTTCTCTGTAGAATAGGAATGATGGTAATATTTGCCTCTAGGGGTTAACGTGAGAACAAAATGATTAATGCTGGTTTCCTGTCTGGCACAGGTCGGGCACTCAGTTCATGCTGGTGATTGCTGTCCTCATGATTGTTACTGTGGTAGTGCGGAGACTGACGACTTTGGGGAAAGAGGAGGGCGGGAGGAGGGATTAGATCAAGTCTGGGCCATTTTGAGCTTTCATCCCTCCGGGACAAGTAAGGGGGAGGTGTCCGGGAGCTGGAGGGTAGAAGCCTTTTGCCGTTATGGGCACACAGTACCTGAAATCCTGGGTAGTAGGGCCAAAGAAGGGAGATGAAAAGGGGTGGGTGGGCGGAGTGTTGAGGGGGTGGGGGCGGAGGGATGGGGACGGGGGTGAAGACGCGCGCTGGAGGCAGGGTGCAGGGGCGCAGGGTGCCCTCGGGCTCACCCTGTTGGCCACAGCCAGAATGACCAGGTTGCAGTAGGCGTCGGGGCTGGGGTCCTGAGGGTCGAGCGGGTTGGGGCCCGGGTGGCGCCGCTCCCAGCTGCCACCGCCGCCGCACGCCTGCCTCCTCTCCCAGCTGCCGCCTGGCTTGCCCGCGCCGCCGCCGCCGCCGCCGGCGTGCCGCCGCTCCCAGCTGCCGCTGAACGTCTGCCGCCGCTCCCAGCTGCCCGACGCCCGCGCCCCGGCGCGCTGGCGCTCCAGGCTGCCGCCGCCGCCGCCGCCCCCGGCCCGGGCCTCGGCGCCCGCGGCCCCGCCCCACGCCATCCGCCAGTCCAGGCTGCAGATGGTGTGGCGCCGCTCGGTGGTGCCCACCCGCCGCTTCTCGGGCGCCGCGCCCGGCGGGCCCGGGTCGCGCCCCGCCCCGCCGGGGCTGGCGTCTACGCCGGCTGGCACCGGGTCCACGCCCAGACCTAGGAGAGGTCGGGTGGCCGTCAGAGCAGGAGATCCAGGCTAAGCGCCCCCTCTCCCGAGGCCAGCTGGGGCTCCTGACCCCCCGCTGCGGGATAGAGGGCTCGGAGTGAGTCCCCCAGCCCCTGTCCTCAGGCCACACCCCTGGCTTCAGAGTCGGGACGCCCGACCCCGCCCCATTCCGGGTCCCTGCTTTTGGACCCCGCCCCACCCTCAGGCTCCACCCCTGGATCTGTCCGTTCCCACCCGTCCCACCCCATCCAGACGCCCCTCGCCTCGGACCCCGCCGTCTGGTCTGAGTAGTGGTCAGGCAATCGCCTCCCTCTTGATTGTTAACTTGGACCCTGTTCTTGGTTTCAGGAACCTCTCCTTGGATCCAAGCTTCCATTCAGCCCCGCCCCTGGCCTCAGGCCCCGCCCCTAGTTTGGCAGGGTCTCACACCTCCCACCTGGTCTCTCAGCCGCGAGCTCCGCCCCCCAGTGTACGGCTCCGCCCCTAAATGAGACTCCGCCTCTTGCCCCAGGTACCCTCCTAACCTCAGAGCTTTGCTACCCATTAATCACGCCTTCAGGCCTCAGGATTCTGGCTTCTCCATCATTTCCGAGATGGTGATTCAGGCCGCCCTCCTTCAAGCCTAAACACTGGTCTCCCTCTTCTTGCAAACAGCCATGCCCTATCCCTAGTCTCGGGGTAGTTTGGTCAAACCTTTCCGTCAGCCCATCTTCCAGCCTCAGGCCCCGCCCCCGCCCTGCCCCGCCAGGCCCCGCCCACCTTACCGGTCTTCAGCACCAGCAGGTGCAGAGCGTCGTCCTGCAGGTAGGAGGCGGCGGCAATCTCGTGCGTGGGGATACGCAAGATAAGCTCCTCATTGTCGCGCCAGGTGAGCAGCAGGCAGCGGGCCGACAGGCTCAGGATGCTGTCCTGCTCCGCCGTGGTCTTCAGCGGCAGCTCCTTCAGCTGCTGCAGGGTGGGTCGGATCTCCTGAGTCCCGGTGGCCGCGGGTGGGAAACGTAGGGGACCAGACCCTGTCCTCCCCTCTCTCGAAGCCTCACCCTGGCCGTGTCCAGCAGCTGCAGGAGCTCGTCCCGGCTGGAGGGGTTCAGTGAGGAGGTGACCCAGGTGAGGTGGCCCAGGAACTGGATTGAAATGGGACGGGGGTGGGGGGGGTGGGAGAAGGACAGAGAGAGGTCACCTTGAAGCCGCGGAGGACCCTGACCTCACTGACACCGTGAGGGTAGACTGAGATAGAAATATCTGAATTAATAATAATGGCTTGGTAATAACTGTTATTAAAGCAATCCTAGGAGTCATAGTCCTGCGAGTTTTATGCACTCATTCATCCTTACTTTGAGGATGAGAAAACTAAGGCATAGTCAAAATAAATAACCTGTCCATTATTATCTATAATAGAAAAGGTGGAGCTGGACTCCACACACCAGAACCCACACTCTCACTGCTAGCTTATTTTTGCTAAAATAAACTTATTTTATGAGCATATAGTTATTTAACTATGGCAGAAGCAAAGATCACTGTAATAGCTTGAAAGAACAAGCCACTTGTAATTTCCCACTTGACCTGCGTGGCTCCTGTTCACCCCAAGCACCCGTGTTAACAGGTTACTGGCCTTATTTACGATCTTGTTGCAGAAATTAAGTGAGAAGGGAAGAATATTGTATCAAGTTAGTATATAATTTTGTCAGAAACATGATGCCTCAAATAAGTAAATAAATTATTCATTCTTACTGTAGCTTAATGTTATCACACTTAAATGTCATTAAGTGTAAGAATTAACTTTTTTCACTATTTTTAGCTTTATTCTTACAGGTGAATTCTACCAATAATACCATTTCTCTTCTTTTTATTCTCTATGAAGTTTCAGTTCCCAGTTTTTTAAGTGGATTTGTTAGCTTTTCCCTTTATAGGGTTGCCAGATAAAATACAAGATGTCAATTAAATTTGGTTTTCATGTAAACAACTAATTTTTTAGCTTGTTTTTAAAGTAATTTTAGTTTCATGCAACATTGGGGATATATTAACACTAAAAAATACTCATTGCCTACCTGAAATTCAAATTTTTAATAAAAACTTTATTGAAGTATAATTGATTTACAATGCTTCAGGTATACAGTCAAGTGATTCAGCTGTATACATGCATAATATATATATATATTCTTTCTCATATTCTTTTCCATCATAGGTTATTACAAAATATTGACTATGTTTCCCTGTGTTATACAATAGGTCCTTGTTGTTTATCTATTTTATATATAGTAGTGTGTATATCTGTTAATCCCAAACTCCTAATTTATCCCTCCACCTACCAAAATTTAAATTTAACTGGGTGGCTGTTTTTGCTAAATCTGACACTCCTATCCCCATATTGATCTTCGTTGGGTAATGAGGATTCTCCACTGCTCCTTCACGGTGTTCATGAAATAGAAGTAAAGCCCTTGAGTTGGCCCAAGTCCCTGTGACTTGCAGAACTGGTTTCCTTTAATCTGGACACCATCCAAGTAGCCGTAATGTCACTTCAGTAAAATCTCACAAGATGGACTGGCTTTTCAGTGCACAGGGCACCTTCCCATCTGCTCTGTCCTTGGGTTAGACTTTGAGACCCGTGTTGAGATGGGAACACTGAGGCTGAGCAGATGGAGGTCACTTACTGAGGATTCCCAGCATAATGCATGTGCAAGGCTGGGTTGACTCCAGGCCTCTTTCCCCTTAGCCTCCCCTGTGTAAGACAAGGGTGGTCATAGATTGGTGTGCAGGAGAGGTAAAGTCTTTCCTGATGGGGTCCAGAACACGCCACTCTAAAATATGGCACCTCAGCACACTGACTATTTTAAACTGAAGGAGTCAGAGGAAACAACAGAAGCAGGAAGGTCATTCAGAATTCCCCTGCATCATCCTTCTTCCCTGAAAGCAGGAGATAAATCTCCCTGGTGAAAGGTACCCTCTTTTCAGAGTACCAGCAGGAAGGGAGACCTCCTTATCACCAGAGACAGGGAACCGAGGGCCGAGAAGTCTGTATAAACAAACCTTGTTCCTCCTTTACTGTGTACTACCCCTACTCCAAACCCCTCTGCCTTGTCAGTTCTTCACAGATTTATTGTTTCTTTGTCAAAAAGGTATAAAAGTTTCCTGCTCTAGTCACTTCTCAGAGTCTTCCATTCTCTCCCTGAACATTCTCATGTACATGTGAAAATTTAATAAAATGTGTGTGCTTTTCTCTGGTTAATCTTTGTTCAGTTTAAATTTCAGACCTAGCCAGGGACCCTAAGAGGGTTGTGGGAAACTTTCCCCCTAATCCGTTGTCCCCAGATCCTTCCCTCCCCTCCCCCCTTGTCCCACGCATACCTTGACCTCTTTCTCCAGATAGTCACAGAGCAGAATCTGAGGGTCGATGAGGTAGTCGGGGGGATAGAGGGGCATCGAGTGCAGGGGGCGGCGGCTCACACTGCTCCGACAGGCTGCCCGGCGGGCAGCCTTGGGGAACACCAGCCTCCGGATGGGGGACACAAAGCCCTGGGGGACGCAAGGGCATGGGGGTAAAAGCAATAATAACAGCCACTGGTCTTCTCCAGCACCAGCACTTATACGCAGACTTTTACTTATATTATCTAATTGAATTCTTACAAAAACCTTGCAGGGAGGGGGAGGTTACCTCTATGATTTCCATTTTACAGATGGAGAAACTGAGCCTCAGAAAGAGCTAGTAAGGTTACCAACTAGTGGCTGTAGAACCAATAGTTCACCCTGGGCAGTCTGGCCCCAAACCTTCATTCTAAATACTCAGGTGAGGGAGTTTGGAGGAGAATGGATACATGTCTATGTATGGCTGAGTCCCTTTGCTGTTCACTTGAAACTATCACAACATTGTTAATTGGCTAACCCCAATAAAAAATAAAAAGTTTAAAAAAATAAACACCCAGGTGACAGTAGGAACCTGCCCAGGCTGGGGCAAGTACAGAAAAATATTAACATCCAATGCGGCTGAATGGTAGGTGCATAGGTATTTATTAAGCTATTTTCTGTGCTTTCCTCAATATTAGAAATGGTTGATTTCTAACTAATGATACTGTAGTATAATCCAGTGGGCACCTGCATAAAAATGGCCTGGATCTAGGTTGAAGGAGCAAATTCTAGGGCCTCAACCCAGCCCAACAGAATTTAAACTCCCAGGAAAGTGGGAGCACTGATCTAGAGCAGTGGTTCTCAGTGTGTGGTTCCTGGGTCTCCACCACCAGCAGTAGCAGCGTCACCTGGGAATTTAAGAGAAATGTACATTCTTGTGCTCCATCCCAGGCCTATTGGATCAGAAACTGGGATGAGACCCCCATGATCTGTGTTTTAACAAGCACCCCAGGTGATTCTGACGTCCAATTCAAGTTTTACAATCAGTATCATGGAGCCTGGATAAAGTACAAGGAAGTTCTGAGGAATGAGATCAAGCAATCTGGGAACAGGCATTCCAAGAAGAGGGCACAGCATGTGCAAAACCCTGGGGCCTGCAAGGGCTGGATGAGCACAAGACTGGAGAAGATGTATTATAGCCATTTTGCTGTAGCCAAATGATGAGATGAACAAGTCATAGAGGGCTTGAATGTTGGCTATGGAGCCAGGACTTTATCCCATGTATGGGAGTATGTGTGTATGCCTGAGTGGACCGGGGAAGTAATTGTTTTATCTGTGGCCCTGAATGGTCCAGCCTTGCCCACTTCTCCAGCTTCATCTCATTGCCCCTCACTCCTGCCCTCTGGCTCTAGGGCCATCTTTCAGTTCTTCCTATTTGCTATATTCCTTCCTCCCATGGAGGGGCTTTGCACACACTGTTCCCCTGCCTGAAACACTCTTTCCTACCCCCTTTGCTTCCACCTATCAGCTCAGGCTGACCAGTCTAAGGCTTAACAGTCTCCCAGCACTGCATATGGAGCCTTTTGTGCAATTTTACATTAACTGCTTTTTAAAAAAATTAATAGCTGTCTCCCCCACTAGACTGTGAGCTCCAGGAAGGGAGCAGGGACTTTGTCTGATTTTGCTCACAGTGCGTCATCACCAGCACCAGGCATGGTGCCTGGCACATAATAGGTACTGAATAAATATCTGTAGAAGGAAGGAACCAAGAAGGAACAAGCACCTATGTCTTGGCTCCCTTCAGAGCCCTCACAATTCACATGGGAGCCTTTTCAAACAGTCAGGTCTTGGTTTCCTGGGGGAAGAGGGCTTGGTGGGGATAGGGGTGGGAGTTGGAAGCCCAGAGGCTTCCTGAAGACAAACAGGTGAGATGCCCAGAGAACCAGACTAGAAAATCTCAGAGTCAGGAAGAAGTAAAGATCTAGGGGGTTGGGGAGTGACCCTCAGGCTGAGGCCTTTGGAGCAGAATCGGCCCCTGTATAAAGATGGGGAGACGGCAGGCTCAGCTGGAACCTGGCCGGAGGAGGAGGTAGGTGTCCCAAGCCCAGAGAGGCAGCCTCATAGCACAGACGTGCCCTGCCTGAGGTCCTTCTCTCTGATGAGGCAAGGAGCAGGAGAATGGGTTTGCTGGGTGTCTGTTTTTCCGTCTGTCCTTTGGTCTGAGAAACTGCAGGGGGGATCCCCTAGGAACACCAGGGAAGCAGGTTGGGAGTGTCTCCCAGACTAATCTGGCTGGCTGGATTTTCCTGGAAGGTACCTGTCTGTCTGTTCTTTCCTGGGATGGCAGAGGCCACTAAGAGCAGGGAAACTGGTTAAAGAGTTTGAGCTCAAATGTCTGGCTGCCCAAGGGTGGAGAGGAAGGTCTTTCCTAATAAGAAGAAAGGTGCTCCTGACGCCACTCATTGCTCATCACCCCACCCCCAGGCTTCTCATTTCTCCAACTCCGGGGACACTTCTCTACCCCGAACCCTTTCCAAACGCCCACCTACCTTTTTCCCTTTCTTGACTTCATATTCCATGATGAAGCGTCCCCTCTGCTCCTGCCACTCTTCTGGCCACCCCTCCACCTTCTCCCCCCCACGCAGTTCCTTTGTTCTTTTTCCTGCCTGGTCGGAAACTCCACCAGCCCTGGAGTTCCTGCCCCTCCCGTCTGATAGTGAGCGGCTGGGTGAGGGGTGGATGGAGGTGCATGCCTTGGGACCCTCCAGCTGAACAGTGGAAGCCCAGTCAGAGCAACTGACCAGGGAGAAAACCCCAAGATCTCCAGCCCGCAGGCTTGCTACTGAGGGGGCCTGGGAACTGACTAAGGCTGGGGGAAGTCCTCTGAATTTCGAGGCAGAAAATCCCAGATCCCACCCCCACTTCTGCCACTGACCTTGCTGTGTAACCTTGGCAAGGCAGGTGAGTTCCCCTTTTCACAGCCTGTTTCCCCCTCCTTTTTATAAATTAGGGGTAAACATTGCCTTCCTCTCTAGGCTGCTGTGGTGAGAAAAAAATGAATGAGTGGATGGGCAAATGCTTCATAAACTATGAAATATTGTGGGAAAGCAAGTTATGATTTTAAGAATTAATCATTACCAATATTAAGGGAGGCAGTATGCATGGGCTTCAGAGATAGGCCGCTTGAGTTTGAATCCCAGCTTTGCCACTTACTAGGGTTATGACCTTGGGTCTGTAACCTCTTGTGCCTCCATTTCCCCATTTGTAAAATGGGCACAATACCAGCCTGACCCTCAGAGTGACCTTGTAAGAATTAAAAGCACTTAGAAAAACTCCTGGAACACATAAAGTACTCAATAAACATTAACTCTTCACCTATCTGTGTGTCTGTGTGTTCTGGGCTGTTTTACTGTCTTTTGAGAGAATAATACTAGGGAAGCAGGGCTCACTTTGTGGTTCTGGACTGAGCTCTTTATGTATTTCATCTCACTTATTTTTCACAATATTGGTGTACCATTATTACATGTGTTGTGTTTGTGTGTGTATTAGTTGCTCAGTCGTGTCCAACTCTTTGTGACCCCATAGACCACCAGGTTTCTCTGTTCATATAATTTTCCAGGCAAGAATACTGGAGTGGGTCGCCATTCCTTTCTCCAGGGGATCTTCTCGACCCAGGGATCGAACCCAGGTCTCCAGCATTTCAGGTGGATTCTTTACCATCTGAGCTAAGAGGGAAGCCCTATATGTTCTATCCAGATTTTTAAAACAGACTCAAGTGCAGAGGTGAACCCAAGGAGGGCACACAGTAAATGAGACAAAGGCCTGGAATTTCTGCCTGGTCTGGCTCTGATCTGAAGCCTGGTTACTTACCTCTCAGGCCTATGCCCTCTGCGTGGCCCACCCAGAGCAATGAGAAAGGTTCTGAGTGATCCCTCCTTACCTTGTCCCGACCACTCGGTTCTGGAAACCTAAGCTCTGGAACTGATTTGCTATATGATGCAAGCAGGCTGCTTATTGTAACCTCTCTGAGTCTCAGCTTCCTCATCTTTCCACTGGGAACAATAAGCCCCCAAACTCTGTCCTGCAGTCAGAGGTATGACAGGAGAGATATCAGGCCGTGGATGAGAAGGCAGTTGGAAACTGTGAAGTGCAGGGGCCCATGCATAGGATTGTTTGGAAAGTTTTTTCTAAATACCCGGGTATGCCAGGTCAGTGCCTACAGGAGCAAAGCTCAGAGCTCCCTACTGCCTCTGGCTGTGAGAGCTGCAGGAGACTCTCAGACACCAGCCTTCCCTCTGTCTCTTCCTCCCTCTTTTGGATGTGGGGAAATGGCCCAGACTGCTCAGTGATAGCTCACACAGCCACCCTCCCTGCTCCCTGACATCCTGTCTGTCATGTCCCTACAGCAGGAAGCAAGAGCCTCTGCCTGCGGGCTAACAGGAAAAGGCCAGGATGTACTAGCCAATCCCTGACCGCCCTGGGCATCACCCTCCCAGTTAACCCCTGAGCAGGTCCCGAATTCCCACCCTCAGATGGCAGCTGGGAATGAGACGTGGTCTCTTGCTCTGGCACCTCCATGATGGCTTTTGCAAGCCTTTTCTCCTCTCTGAGCCTCAGTTTCCCTCTGTGTAAAAGAGGGACATCTCTTATTCCTGGATTAACTCCAAACATCCATTAACCACTGTGGAGCTCAAACATGACCAGTGTTCTGAATGGCACTCAAAATAGCAAACCATCTCTGTGCTGTCTGCAGTCCCAGCCCAGGACCATGAACAGATCAGGTGCTTAGTACAAGTCAGTGGAAAATGAAAGTGTTACTTGCTCAGTTGTATCTGACTCTTTGCGACCCCATGGACTGTAGCCCACCAGGCTCCTCTGTCCATGGAATTCTCCAGGCAATATTACTGGAGTGGGTAGCCATTCCCTTCTCCAGGGGATCTTCCCAACCCAGGGATGGAACCCCCATCTTCTAGGTGGTCTCCTACATTGGCAGGTAGATTCTTTACCATCTGAGCTACCAGGGAAGCCCAGGAGACATGTGGACCTAGGTTCAAATGTGTATGACCTTGAACCGATACTTTCTCTCTTGGAGTCCCAGAATCTCATACATCAAAAGCAGGATAATGATGGTGCTTGCCTCAGGAGGCTGCTGCAGGGATTAAATGGGATCAGAAGTATACAATGGTAACACTTATTAATAAAGCTGCTTGTGAATCAAAGAAGAGGTAAGTAAAACAAAGTCTGTGCCCTGAAGACTTGACAGTCATGGCAAATAGAATTCACCTCTTTTGAGGCACCTCCAATTGATGGGCAGGGGCTGCCCTGGAGTGCTGATTATAAAAACCAAATCTCCCAGTGGAAAGGGGATTGCCATGGGATGTGAGTGGGTGGGTGGAGGACATGGCAGCCAGTGCATATGCTGACCCTTCATCTAGTGAAAAAGAAAGACAGACAGGCAAAGAACTCTGACATGAGGCAAGCGACTTGTTTGGGGAAAGCAGAATCGGGAGCCATTCACCAAGCCTGTTGCATATGAACCAGGGTTTGAAGGGAAGCAGGATTTGAAGGGCGTGTGTACAGCAAGGTCACTCCAGGCAGAAGGAACGGTGTGAACAAACACTCAGTGCCTGAGATGTGATGCTTTGAACTGCTAAGAATAGACTATCCAATCAAAGGTGGCTTATACATAAGGAACATTTATCATCTCCCAAGACAAAGCCCAATGATAAGTGATTTCAGGGCTGGTTAATTGAGCAGCTCAAGAATGATATCAAGTAGGAGGGGAGTTTAGGGGAGAATGGGTATACATATATGTATAGCTGAGTCCCTTCACTGTTCACCTGAAACTATCACAACATTGTTTGTTAATCGGCTATACCCCAATACAAAATTTAAAAAAAAATTTTTAAAGAAAAGAAAATCAGGCTTAAGAGTGGAAAAAGTAACCATTAACACCAAACCATTGAGAGAGAAACTCTACCAGGAAAATACACAGCCTCAGAGCTCACTTTGAAAAGGTAGCACACATTGTTTCTTTTTTTATTTTTTTATTTTACGTGTGCTTTTTTTTTAAATTAGTTTATTTTCTATTTTTTAACTTTACAATATTGTATTTGTTTTGCCTGCACACATTATTTCTAAATGGGTTTTTTAAATCCCTTCTCCGGTTCAGTGTTTGTATTACTTTATACAATTAAAAGACCACTCCAGTGTTCTTGTCTGGAGAATCCCAGGGACAGGGGAGCCTGGTGGGCTGACGTCTATGGGGTCGCACAGAGTCGGACACGACTGAAGCGACTTAGCAGCAGCAGCAGCAACGTGTGAAAAAAAAAAAAGAATGGCATCAAGTTTATTACATCTTCTGCTTTGTTGTTGTTACAGGCTGGATTCTGTCCCTCCCAAATTTGTATGTTGAAGCCGTAACACCCGGTACCCCAGGGGTGGCTGTTTGGGGAGATAAGGCTTTTAAAGAGGTGATTAAGTTGAAATGAGGCCACAGTGTGGGTTCTAATCTAATCTGATTGGTGTCCTTATAAGAAGAGGAAATTTGAAGACACAGATACCAGGGGCGCATATACACAGAGGACAGACCATGTGAGGACACAGTGAGAATGCTGCCATCTGCAAGCCAAGGAGAGAGCTTCAGAAGAAGTCAGCCCTGCTGACAACTTGATGTTGGACTTCTAGCCTCCAGAACTGTGAAAAAATAAATTTCTGTTAAAATGCCCAGTCTGTCGTGTTTTGTTAAGGGAGTCCTAGCAAACCAGCACAGCTGGAGGGAGGGTAGCAGTACAGACATCATACTCTTCATCATTATTCTGGTTTTGATGCTATCAACGATTGAGGAGGCCAAGGGTTTCCCTTTCTTGTATGTCTTTCTGTTGAGATGGAAACCTTTCCCAGAGATTCTTCAAAAGACTTCCCTTAGAAGTCTAGGGGTCAGATGTATTAGCCAGGATATAGTTCATCTGTCATGAAGACCCCCAAACAGTGGCTTAAACATGATAGAAGTTGATCCCTTCCATCACATAAGCAGTCCAGGTCAGGTATGGCAGTTCCATGTGTCCAGGACCCAGGGGCTTCCTGTCTCGCTGCTCCACCATGCTAGGATTTTGCTCTCAACTTCAAGCTGGCTCTCCACACTACTGCAGTTCAGTCAGTAGGAAGGGTAAACTGAGCTAGAGGAGAGCACAGCTCCTCCCTCTAGGGGAATGACCTGGAAGTAGCACAAAGTTCTACTGCTCAATACCCATTGGCTGAAACTTGTTTCCATGGCAACAACTAATTGCAAAGGAGGCTGGGAAATACAGTCCTCTACAGTGGCCATGTGCTCAGCTAAAAAGCCCTTTATAGAGAAAGGGGGTGCATGGATACTGGGAACATACAGCAGTATCTGCTTCACAGAATTGGTCACATGCCCCTGCCCCCACCAATCCTCAATCAGGGGAATTATCTGGGGCCAATGGTTCTCAAACTTGGGTGTGCTTCAGAATCACCTGGAAGGCTTATAAAAAAATGCTGCTCCTCATCCCCACACTGGCTGATTCAGTAGGTCTGGGGTAGGCTCTGAGAATCAGTATTTCTAACAAATTTCCTGGTGATGTTGGTCTCGGGACCACACTTTGAGATTACTGTCTCAGGCCAATTCAATCGTGACTTGCCTCCTGAGGCCAGGGAGAGGCTCTATGCCCTGAGCATTTGGGCTGGGGGCCACTAGGAAATGGGGCTGTACCTGAGACCATGGTGAGAAAGGCCATTGGGTGGCATCCAAGAGAGGCTCATAGAAACAGGAAGGCGGAGGTTTGGAGAAGCTATAAGACTGTGAAGCTATGAGGGCCAGGCACGATAATGTTGGAGGTGAGGATCAAGAGATATTTTGGGTCTAGTTATGAAAAGTCAGCATCAGGCAAGGGGTTGGATCTTGCCTACTAAAGAAAGTCACCAGCTATCTGGCGGTACAAGAATTGAGTCATTAGCCACTGCAGTCACTGACCTTTAACACACCCTGAAACGAGGTTAGGAATGAGGTACGCTATGCTCTGGGAAAACTGGCAAACAGACTTTAAGATAGTTAGATATTTTCAGGAGAAATCTTTATGAACTTGGATTCTTGCATTTTCCCATACTTAAAAAAGCACTAAGACCATTAACTAAGATATCTGTTCCTTAAGACTAGCAGCAACATTCTATGGAGTTGTGTGCTTGGTTGCATATATCCTCCTTACGCCAAAATCACATATATACTAACCCCCAACCCCACCTCTTCGGACAGTTTCTCAGAGCTAGCTAAGGGGTCTGTCTCCTGGGCTATAGTCCTCAAAAAGATGCTGAATAAACTTGACTGACAGCTTTTGCCTTGTGCATTTTTTCAAAGTTGGCAATCTTTATCCTGAAGGCCCTGGGGAGCCATGGGAGATTCAAAAGTCAGGAAATGTCATGATCAGATTGGAGGGAGAAGGCATTAAAGCAGTGTCCTCAAAGAGAGGTTCTCAGACCCCCTTGCACCAGATCCACTGGAAAGCCTTTAAAATTCATATTCCCAGGCATGCTCTATCCACCCTCCAATCATGGAGATGGAACTCTGCATTTTATTTCTTTTTTATAATAATTTTGATTGCAAACTTCTCCCCATCTTCATTTTTATTTATTTATTTTTGGCTGCTGGGTCATCATTGCTGTGCCTGGGCTTTCTCTGGAAGCAGTTTGTGGGCTTCTCGCTGAAGTGGCTTCTCTTGTTGTGGAGCACGGGCTCTAGGGCTTGGATTCAGTAGTTGTAGTGCACCGGATGAGTTGCCCCGCAGCATGTGGGATCTTTCTGGGCCAGGGATCAAACCTGTGTCCTGGAGCACCAGAGAAGTCTGGAAATCTGCATTTTAAATAATCCCCCTCTACCTCAAGCATTTTAAGCTTTGAGAACCACTGGATTAGAGGGTGGAAACACTGGAGGTAAGCAGATCATTTAAGGGCAATACCTTCTAGAATGTAACCTCCATGAGGGCAGCGATCATGACTGTTTTATATCTTTCTTATTCACTGTGTCTAGAAGAGTGCCTGGCACATAGTAGGTGCACAATAAACATTTGTTTTAGTGGCACTAGGAACTTCAGTCTAGGTCCTGACATTGTCCATGGATTCATCCTGTTACCTCTAGCAAGTCTGTCCCCAATCTCTTTTTTCCCTTCTCTGTGAAATGACGAGTTTGGAGAAAAGTTTCACCCCCCATTCTGGATGCATGGATGTGAGAGCTGGACCATAAAGAAAGCTGAGCTCTGAAGAATTGATGCTTTTGAACTGTGGTGTTGGAGAAGACTCTTGAGAGTCCCTTGGACTGCAAGGAGATCCAACCAGTCCATCCTAAAGGAAATCAGTCCTGAATATTCATGGGAAGGATTGATGCTGAAGCTGAAACTCCAATACTTTGGCCACCTGATGTGAAGAGCTGACTCATTGGAAAAGATCCTGATGCTGGGAAGGATTGGGGGCAGGAGGAGAAGGGGACGACAGAGGATGAGATGGCTGGATGGCATCACTGACTCAATGGGCATGAGTTTGAGTAAACTCTGGGAGTTGGTGATGGACAGGGAGGCCTGGCGTCCTGCAGTCCATGGGGTTGCGAAGAGTCAGACTCGACTGAGTGACTGAACTGAACTGAACTGAGCCATTCTGGTTGAGTGATTGAGGCTTTGTCCAATCAACAGGGAGCTTTGTGGACTGCCACCAAGTGCCTCTGTGTCTTAACAGAGCCCCAGGAGCCCCAGGGGATGTGGCAGAGGGTATCTTTCCTCCCTGTACCCTCCTTCCTCATCTCCTTTCTCTGGCCCAGAATAGCCAAAACAATAGGACACAAACAGCACGTACTGAAATGACTTTTAATATCTCATGTCGCAGCAAAATTAAAAATATACAAAAAGTTTGTGGTGTACAAAAGAGTCTCAGTACAGAAGTCCCAGCTTGGGGTCCCCTCCCCCTCCTGGGGGAAGGGCAGAAGGGTGAGTGGGGTCCAGGACTGAGGATGGCACAGATGTAGTAAATACCAGGAGGTGGGACCGGAATGGGAAGCACAAGTGGGCAAGGGTTGGGGGCCGATTAGGAGGGGCAGAAAGGACTTGGAGGGGAGAATCACCCGGAATTGTGCTGAAGGAGGGAACTCAGCCCCTCAGGCATGGCTAGTGGTTCCTGGAGTTGGTGAAGAAATGGGAGGGGAGGCATCAGGGCTGGGGTGTTCGGATGGGACCTCGAAGAACCTGGGCTCTGGTCCTACCCTGCTACAAACTCACTGTCTGACCCTTCCTCTGGCCGTGTCTTCTGGGCCTTCTCCTTTGGTAAAACAGATGCTGGATGAACAAGCCACTAATTCCTAATTTGAGGTCCCAGAGACAGAAATGAGGGCCCACTAGTGCTCTTGGGAATTATATATTAAACATGCCAACAGAAGGAAGATATTCCTCCCATTTTTAAGCCATAAAAGCTAACTCAAGGCTGTGGAAGCATTTATCTGCATTCAGAAGCTCAGCTTGAGTTCATTTAATGTTGGAAAATTATTCTTCAAGAAGTGAGGCTTGTTTCGGGGGTGGGGGGGAAATCTCCCAAACTATAGGATCCTCGGGGGTGAAAATAATAAAGAGGGCTCTGGGAATCATTCGAGTCCCTTCCACCTAGTTTATGACTGTTTTTTTTAAAAAACAGTGGATTTGGGGGGCTGTTCAGATAGGGTCCCTCCAAGATTGATTGCTTAGCCCAGTAGAGACAGGCCTGTTTTAGTTTCTGGGATGGTGGGGAAAGGGAGATGGAAGAACATCCTTTTTCTGCCTGGTGCCATTCTCACTCACTTTGTCTCAAGCTGCCCTCCACTCTGGATTATTGCAGGGGCTGCAGGGCCCCCATCCCTTCAGCCTGGCTGGGGGACGCCCTTACAATGATTGTGCATAGAATAAAGGCCAGGATTGCTGGGAAGAAGACAGCCCCCTTCTTGCTGGGAGAGGGGAAGGGTAAAGGAGGCAGGGCACAGCAGGACTCTGCCCCTTTCCTCTGCACTCCCTGTTGTGGGGGAGCAGGCTGGGGTGGGGGGGCGCAGGAAGGTTTCTACTTCCAGGAACCAGGCCATCCCTAGATCAGGACTTCCTTTCCCACTTCCACAACTTCCTGTCTTCCTCCTCTCCCCTCTACCTGTAGCAACTAAGAACTGGGAATGTCCTAGCCCCTCCCCAAGCAGAAGGGCACATTAGCCCAGCCCCAGGGTCTCAGAAGCCCCTCTGGCTGGGAAGTGGCATCACCAGCCCTATCTCCATTGCTGCCCATGTGGCTTGGCATTCACTCGTAATCTTTCATTGAGACGTCACAAAGCGCAGAAGTACAGAAGCTGATAGCTCCTCCGCCTACAGGCCTTACTTGGGAGGGGGACATCCTCAGGGTGCCTGTCAAAGAGTGGCATGGCCCAGCCCAGGATGGGGGCAGTTGGCTCCTGGCCTTCAGTCCTCTCTGCCTGTACCCAAACTCTCTCTCAACCCAGAAGAGTTTCTTGCTAACTGGGGGCCCCAAACAGGAGAAGACCCCAGGTTTTACACTGCCCCTCTCAGGCTCTGGAGGAGCCTGTAGCCCTTGTTGGAGGATAGTTCCCAAACCAGTTACCTCACAGATGCCCAAACTTCCCTGACCTTTTCAGCTGAGAGGGCACGGGGCCTGCTCTCACGTGGCTAAGCCGTGGGGGTTTAGGGTTGGACTAGAAAAGTCTCCAAGGAGTTTCCAGACTCTTCAGGGCTTCCCAGAACCATATCAACATTTTGAACCAAAGGTTTCAAACTGCTGGCCCATGGGTCAAATAAAAGTGTTTAGTCTGGCCAGGAATGGATTTTTCAAAATTCTGAATTTTAGTTGCTATAGGCAGGACCTGCACTCTTTGGTTTCCCAGAGTCCTCGGCGTGCTTTACTGTCCAGCACCTCTGCTTCTCTTCTTTTCATTAATGGGAGGGATTTGAATTTGCATCTCATGCACTCCTGCCCCAGAAATCTTCTCCCCACTGCCCGAGGTTTCTATGAACTCCCAGCCCAGGGGATCTCCAAGGGAAGGGACTTGTGGGACTTTAGCTCTTAGGAGGGCACTGGGGCTGCCAAGCAAGACCTTCCCTGGACACTCATAGTCCTGCTGGCCCTGATCCTGAGACCTGGACCAGGGCTTGCCCTCCCTGCCCTCTGCTTTCTTTAACTCTCATGGGTGACATGTCTCTGCAGGACACAGGTGTAGCAGGGAGATAGCTGGGGGTACAGATTTGGGGGAGACAGGAGAATGAGACAGATGAAAGGAGAGGACCAAGAAAGACTTCCTTGTTGGAGAGCCCCCTGCAGGGGAGGGATGGAGGTCTCTGTGCTGGCCAACCGGGGTGATAGTCACAAGGCACGTGGAACATGTGTGTAGGGATGTGATGAGGGGGTGTGCTGCCTGGAGAGGTTTGGGGAGCATAGTCAAGCAGCCTGGGGCATCAGTTCCAAACACCTGGGAGCTAGAAGTCTGCTCTGGGAATGGGGACATGGTCTCCTAGGGGTTGAGATACTGAGGGCAAGGCAGGGCCCGGCATATCTTGATACCTAGAGCATTCTGTTCTCTTCTATCCCTAACAAAATTAAGATGGATCCAACTTGGTTGGATAGCATCACCGACTCAGTGGACATGAATTTTAGCAAACTCCAGGAGATAGTGAAGGACAGGGAAGCCTGGTGTGCTGCAGTCCATGGGGTGGCAAAGAGTCAGACATGACGTAGTGACTGAACTACTTCTCATCCCCAGGAAAAGCTTAACTCTGCCATGGACTTCCTGAGTGGTCTTGGGCAAGTCCCTGGTGCTCTCTGGGCTTCTGTTTCTTCTTTCTAGTAGATGTGGAGGATAGGTGGCTTAGGGGACCCTAAAGTCCCCTCTAGGTTGTGGTTCTCACTGCAAGCACCCTCCAGAGGTTCTGGGAAGAACTGAGTCAGGCTAGGGTGGAGGACAGGGAATGGGGAGCAGGGGGCAGGGACCCAGGGTGTCCACTTCTGGCAAGGAAGAGAGACTGGCTGAGGTAGACTGTGTCACAGAAAGGAAAATAAAACAGCTCGAATGGGATGGTGCCCCTTCAGCACCGACTACTCCAACCCGATGAAACCAGCAGACCAGCAGGGATGAGATGAAGTAGGTGACAGGTCAGCAGAGAGAGGGACCCCAGGCCTGGGAGGGATGGGGTGTTGAGCTCCTAGGTATGGAGGGAGGGGGGAGCCCAAAAGAGGCCTTTCCAAGGATGAGAAGCAAAAGGTGCCTGCAACCCCCTCCTTTTGGCCTTTTGACTATGACGGCTTCTGACGCTCAGACATCCTCGCAAGCAAAGGCCTTTAAGGGAAGGTTTTATAGGATTGAGACAATGTGGGGGTAGGGGCGGAGTAAGATCCAAAAATGAGAGCCTGCAGCCGCGTGTCGGCACTGCCTGCTTGTCTCTGCTCTGGTTCTCTGGGCAGCTCCTGGAGCTGTGATCTCCCGGGGAGGGCCAGTTTAACCTTGTCTTTCCAGGATGCTGGGGAATGGGGCAGCCAGATGGACCATTCTAGGACATCGGGGAGTAAGGTAACTTGCCAAGGCTCACCCTCATGTTCCCTCTCTGAGGGGACATGTTTCTTCTTCTGTAAGATGGATCGATAACACCTCTGTTGTCAGGATGTTGCCAGCAGGGGGGAGTCAAAGTGAAACAGTCTAGGGTGAAACCTCCTGGCGCAGATAACACAGGAGTAGCAATCAATCAGATCTGGGTCCACACCCTCAATGCGCCCACCTCACAAAGGGCCTTGGAATTTGATCTCTGAAAACAGAAGGACAGAGGACGAGGATGATGGAACCCATCAGAAGGAGTCTGGGTCAACCTTGGGCTTCCCCCAACTCCCATCACCTTGAGGTCTGGCTCCTGAGGCATCTTAGGGATCAAGGAAGTAGAAGGAAGAGAGAAGGGAAAGCACTCTTTGTATGTAGATGGGAAGGAGGTATATACCATCCTGGGCTGGAGGGGGGCTGGACGGGGAGCTGAGGTGATGTGTCACGGGGTGCCGTGTGCTTTTGTGTGTGTGTGTGTGCAGTCCTGTCTTCTGTGCCTTTGGAGTCACCCTGCACACCCTGAGTGTGGCCCTCTCCCAGCATCCTCAGTAAGTTCACTGTCACCCGTCACCATCTGATGGAACAGCCAGGAATATAGGACCTTGTGAGACTAGCTGCCACTCTGGGCCTCACTTCCCATCTTTAACCCAAGCGAGGCTGAACTATGAAGGGCTAATTTGCCCCTCTAATTTGCATAGTCTAGGATTCTTACATCCACTTTGTCCCAGCCCAGGTCTGCATGTGTCCTTAGTATTGCCTGTTGAGCCCTTGCAGTGAATGTGCCTTAGTAGGCATGAGGGAGGAGTTTTTGAGGGGAGGGGTTTCAAGCTTCACCTAGAGGCTCTGGGCCCTCACCCCACAAAACTGCCTTCAGCTTGGCTCCCATACCCCCCACACTATCCAGGACTGGCTGTCCCAGGTGGAGAGAAAGGACGCTAGGTGAGTGGTCACAAGGATGCCCTGGGGTGTTTGGGCCATGGAAATGAACCACAGGTCCTGGAGGGTTGTCAGATCTGAGGCAAAACAAGTCAGTTTTACAGCTGCTGCTCCAGGGAGCTTCATCTGCAAGGTGGCTAAAAGCCAAGATTCATGTCATGTCTTCATAGCTAATTTTTCCCAGCTGGAAACCAGCTGGCAAATTGAAATGTCTCAGAGGTTCTGAGGACAGTTTCTTCTTGGGAAGATGGCTATGGACCAAGGTTCACAGGGGCATAAAACTCATATAAACCCTAGCAGTCTAGAACTGGAGTAGCCATTCCTAGAATATTCCACTCACACAGGGGTCTGGAGCCCCCACTCCCCTGGAGTCCCTGCAGCAGAGCAGGGGAGGGGTTCCAGCGTCTGCACCCTTTATAACAGAATACAGGTCAGTGACTCCCTAGGATATTTTATCAGCTACCTGTCCTAGAACTTAGTCTAGAACTAAGAATGTCTCTCTAGAAGTTTCTCTGCTAAATGTGCCAGCACCTCATCTACAATCGAACCTGGACAGAGTATCTTCCCAGTCAGTTTATCTGTTGTGTTCAAAACTTTTGTCTAGAAGAAATGTTCCAGAGGCTCACCTAGAACAAAGAATGGCTCCTTGAAACATTTCACCTGAGGTGTCTGGAACCTCATCCATAACAGTGTCCACAACAAAGGGGGTCTCCTGAGGAACATTCTCTACACTCCGGGTCAAGTTCCTCTCCCCCAAATCCGCCACCCCTTCATGCTTCTGCCAGTCTGGACCCCTCCGATGTCTCAGGGTTCTTCCTCCTGTCCACCTCCAGCACTGTCAGCCCAGTCCACCCCAACTCCCCACCCCACCCCAACTCCCTCCTTTAATTCCCCTCTTGCCCAGGCTCCAGGCTTCGATCCCCAAGGGCTGTACCAACCTTGTTCACCAGATGCTCCCACCTCACCCCACATCTTCCGTGGCCTTTTCCATCCTTCTCAGAAGCAGCCCACCCCCACACCCCCTGAGGAGCATAGGGCCTAGGTCATGAACTCCTTCCTCTGGCAGATCCGCCAGGGCTGCCAGGTGGGCAACTCCAGGCAGGGAGAGGGTGTGGGGCCCCTGGCACCAGCTGTGATACAGAGGCCTCCATGAAAGTGGGGCAGCTCACAAGGAGCGTAGCACCAGTTGGTTCCCTGGGCCCTGGTTCCAAAGAGTTTAGGAAATGGGCCGCAGGGTTGAAAACAGGGCCGAGGGCTGGGGCTCCACAAGGCTGTCCCCTCCCAAGAAAGAACCCAACGATGGGGGCCACTCTATCCTTGGACCAACAGATCCACTCGCCCTCAGCCTGGTGGCCGTACAATTCTCAGCTCAACACTGTGGTCGATGTGGGATCAGCCAAAGTTCATCCCTTTTCACGGGGAAACTCTGGCCTACACCGTGGTCTCGTACTCCAGCAGCTCCTGGGAAGTCCCAACGCTCCGGTACTGCAGGCGGGGCGTCGTGGGTGAGGAGTACTCCAGTGCCAGGATAGTCTTCCGGAGCCGGCGGTCAATAAAATGAGCATCCCAGGCGGGGTACTTCTTCCGAGGCAGGTCAATCCGAATGACAGGCCCTTCTGTCCGCAAGGTGCGGGCCACAGGTGTGGGAGGCAAACCAGGCCGCACCTGGAAGACGGGTGGCGTGGGGGTCCCCGCACGCTCACCTCCCACAGAGGCCCCATCCCGCTCAGGGCCTGTAGTCCTGGGTAGGGACCTTGGGGGGCTTGTGACGGCATCAGCTGGTGGGCCACAGGGCCCTGGGGCCTTACGAAAGAGGCAGCCAGGGGCCTGGGGACTCAGCATGGGCCCATTGGGGTGCAGGAGGCAATAGTAGACACACATGAAGAATATGCCCAGCGCGAAGCTGGAGGCCACCACACAGACCAGAATGAGCGAGTGGAAGTCGGTGGAGAAGTTGCGGCTGGAGTACCAGAAGCCGGTGAGCGCGGCGTTCTCCAGCAGAACGATGCTGTAGTAGAGGGTCACGCGGTGGCGGCTGCGGCCCTCCTTGACATTGAACCAGCAGAAGATGTAGATGATGCCCACTACCATGTTGTAGATGATCTCTTCCCACTTGGACATGCAGAAGTCTGTCTCACCCTGGATGACCCAGAAGGTCATGACGCACCAGTGGGCCACGATGAAAATGCCAAAGTAGAGCTTGTAGACACTGGCGAAAAGTGCAAAGGCCAGACTGCGGGCAGCGATGGCGAACAGGTGCCATAGCACCTGGGCCACGGCACCCTTGTAGGACAGCGGTTGCTTGTCATCCCGTGAGTCCCGCAGCACCTTCTGGTAGGAGGCCAGTGTCCAGGCCAGGGACACGAGTGAGGCAGAGATGGAGAGGGCTGTGGAGACAGGGTGGGGGTGGGGGGGGCTGGGTTAGGGATGGGTCTGGGTTGGGGTCTGGGGAAAGGGGGAGGGGTCTGGGTCAGGAGCAGGGTTCTGAGGAGCTGTGCGGGGCAGGGTCTCTAAATCAAGAGGGGTGTGAGGTGGTCTTCCAGAACACAGATGTAGGGCTGAGAGTGGTAGGGTTAGGTGCTTCCACAGGGGTGGGGACATCAAGGGAGAGCGGAGGTGGATGATTTTGATCTCTGTAAGGGTCAGGTGCAGGTCTCTAGTAGGGGGTTGTTAGGGTTCAGGGGTCTTGGTGGGGGTGGGTGGGAAAATAGGGTCCAGGACTCTGGGAGTGAAAAGGAGGTGAAGAGGCAGGGTCATGATTAGGGAATGGAGAGCCAGAGGGGACTGTTAGAAGCTATAGGCCACCAGGATGAGGCTGGGGCGTGGAAAGGAATATCCAAGCTGAGCACAGCTGAGGGCATGGGAAGAAAATGCCGGGTGGGAAGTTTTGATGGGGGCCCGGGACCCTGGGCAAGGGATGTCCAGGGCACCTGAGAGATGGTGATAGAGTCTTTTGAAACACTGAGGGTGTGTCAGGCAAAGTCTGGGTGGGAGGAGAGTGGGGAGCCCCAGGGAGACAGGGAATGTGGTTTTTTCCTCTGACACAGGTGACGCAGTGGTAAAGAATCCGCCTGCCAATGCAGGAGACTTGGGAGATGCCAGTTCAATCCCTGGGTCGGGAAGATCCCCTGGAGAAGAAATGGCAACCCATTCCGGTATTCTCGCCTGGAAAATTCCATGGACAGAGGAACCTGACGGGCTACAGTCCATGAAGTTGCAAAAGGTCAGACACGACTGAGTGACTGAGCGCAACACAGCAAGGTGGCTGTGTGGGGTGACTACATGGGGACCAGGACAAAACCTGGGAGGAGTCTCCAAGAGGGCTAAAGAGCAGCCAGGGGTGGGATGGAAAGGCTCTCTGGAAACGGGTGGTGACTGAGAAGGTCTGAGACAGAGGGGTCCCCAGGAGATGCAGGGTGGGATGGGGACAGTCTAGGGAAAGAAACGGACAGGGAACTTCCCTGAGAGCCTGCAGTGTGGTGATGGGGTCAGGGGCTTCTCTGGACTTGGCAGAAGTGGGATCTCGTCTGCCCTGGCAATGGGGAAGGGAGGGCGGGAAGGGGCCTGAGAGGAGGCAAGGGAGTGGGGTGGGGTGGGGGGGCGTAGGTGTCTCCTAACATTGAGAGTAAGTGGGCCATTGGCGGGGACGTGGGGGGTCTCCAGAGGCCTGGAAGATGGGGAGAGGAGAAGGCGAGGGGCCTCTAAAACCCGGACAGTGAGTGGGCCAAGGGTGCGGGAGTGGACAGGGCCTCCCCAAGGGGCCTTAAGCCCGGGCAGCGGACAAGTGGCGCTGTGCTCTGAATCCTGGACACAGGTGAGCACCGGGGGGCGGGGTTCCGGGGGCGCGCAGGCGCGGGGCGGGGCTCACCGGGCAGCAGGTTTGGGCACGCCGCCTTCGTGCACCACCAGGCTGAGCTGCAGCACGAGCTGCGGCGCGCTGCGCAGGAAGGTCTCCAGCAGGCGCAGCATGCTCACATCCGCGCTCTCGAACAGCATCCGCCAGTAGAAGTGGCGCCGCAGCTGCTCTCCCACGCCAGCGGCTCTGCAGCCCCAGGTACATGGTACGCAGATACCTGCGAGAGGACGCGGTGCTCAGGACCTCGGGGGCGCGCGCGCGCTGGGCCCCCTCGCCCCGCCAGCAAGTGCAAAGGGCCGGGGCATAGTGTAGCCCTGGGCAAGTCACTTACTGCTCTCAGCTTGTTTTCTAGGCTGTGAAAAGGACATAGCAAAAGGATCACCTCACGGAGCTGTTCCCAGTGGATTCACTAGCTTGAAGCACTGGCACACAGCAAGTCTTTCATACAGCATTATCAACATCACATTATTGCTGTGATGAGTTAGGTCCTGCTTTCTTTGCAGGATTCCTGACACTCTACCCTGAGCTTACACTAGCCCTATTATTATCCCCATTTTATAGATGAGGAAACTGAGGCCCAGTGAGTTATGTCCCTTGTCCAAGGTCACACAACTAGGAAGTAGTGGAACCAGGATTCAAATCTAAACATTAGACAACACTGCCTCTCACTGCAAGCCATAAAGAGCTGTCCACATACAGGTTCAGGCATCATTTGGGTACCAGCCTTCAGTTCTATTGCCAGCTTCCTGGCCTTTCCCCCAAGCCCACCTCTGAGTGCCCAGTTCTCCCCACAGGGAAGCTGCTCAGAGATCCCCTGGCATTTGAAACTTGGCTGCTTCCTCTGGTGCCAACTGCTCACAACAAACTTGACAGCTCCACCTGCTTTGCACTCATCACAGATGCTCACGTTCATCTTCATGGAACACCTTACCTAGCCCTTCAATCCCCACCCTAGCCCTAAACCTGGACGAGTCTTGCTTTTCATCCAAGGCTAAGCTATTAGACATGACTTCTTTCAGGCAGCCTCTGCTGACCACCCCCATCTGAGGTAAGGGGCTCTCTCTGGCATCCCTCCAACATTGCACTTGTCACAGTGACTTGTAACTGCCTGGTTATGCATCCATCTCCCCCAGACTGAACTCCATAAGGATGACTGGCTGGCTTGCTAACTGCTACACCTTCGGTTCTTTGCACATGGTAGGTGCCAATCCATGTTGGCTGCAGGACTGCAAACTTGTTTAACTGAATGGAACTCTGGTGACCCTGTAGAAGGTATGGAAGGGAGCCTGAAGACTTGACTTCAATTCCTGACATTGTTTCTAATTTGCTGGGTAATTTTGAAGAAGACCTTCTCTGAATCCTAGCTGATCCCATCTAAAGTGGCTGTGAGGATTAAATGGATGAGATACTTTGCAGCTATAAAGTGCAATGCCCATTAGGGTGACAAAGGACCTGTCCACACAGATCCCTGCCCTGGTTCCTTGCCCAGCAGCTTCACTCCTGGCAAACTCAACTCCCAAATTCTGAAGCACAGGACAGGTGTGCCCTCTGCTGAAACAAGAGAGGGCTCTCCTAGGAGTCATATTCCTTCAGATCAGGGGAGAAAGTCCCACCAGATTCAATGGCCATATCACCTGAATCTAGAATCAGGGAGCCAGGGATCTGGGGGTCTATTCCCACATGTGAAGTGCTGGCATTTCCAGGATGTTCTGTAGTCAACTGTGTGTCACCAGCCCAAGGGAGGAAGCACAGTGCTCCCTGGAATTTGGGCTCAGCTAAAACCCAGAGTTTCCCCAAATGAGTATCCCCATCTGAGCAATGGCGTGGTGCTCTCTGGGCCTCAGCATTGCCATCTGCCAACAAGAGGGATGGGGTTGATGACGCTGAAGATCCTTTCAGAGCTAATGTTCTGGGACCCAAAGTGTCCCCCCAAAACATGGCCAGAAACACCCATTTAGGGTTCTCCTTCCCATCCCTGGGTCTTCCCAGGACCAATGGGTGGGGTAGGCATGCCCTCAGTGTGACACACTATGGGATGGCAGTGAGGACAGGGAAGAGGGCTGTTTCCTCAGAAGCTGACTCAAGAAATGCAAAGGCCCTGCAGCCTAACTCTCCCGTCCAGCACTGGAATGCCTCTGGCAGTTCCCAGCCTGTGCATTTACCCCTCTGCTCACACACTTCTCAGAACAGGAATACTCTATCTCCTGAGGCAGAGCCTCCAGTTCTGAGCAGCTCAAGAGCCAAATTGTGTTTCTTCTGATTGAGCAGAAATCTGCCTCCCTCTGATTACTATTCTTTGGACCCCTGCCTACCACCACCTGCCCCCTGCAAGGATCTCTGCAACTAGAATATTCACTTACATAGCAAGGGTATCTTGACCTCTTGCTATGTGCTAGGCCCTGTGCCCTTAAGTTCTCATAGTCACAGGAGAGAGACAGATAGGCTAAGAGCTGAAATAGATGCTCTAAGATGCTGCGGAACTCATAGAGAAGATGGATAACTTTAGCTGGGGAAGGGGGTCAGGAAAGATGTCCTGGAGGAAGAAACATTTGATCTGTTTTAAAGCAAGCAGGGGAAAGTATACAGGAAGCACAGAAGTGCATTCCATGTAGAAGATTCAACTGAAGTGAAGGTATAGAGGCACAAGAGAACATGGCTATTTAGGGGAATGGCCAGTGTTTTGCCAGGCCTGGAAGTGAGGGTTTTCCTGGGCCTTTGGAAGACTAGAATTGTGAAGGGCATCGAATTTTTGGAATGAAGAGTTCATACTTCATTCTAAATCTGAATTTGGTCCCAGAATCAGTGGTGATATGACCAGCTTGGTAGCTTAGAAAGCTCACTCTGGAAGGTTGGCTTGGAGGAAGGCCAGGTGAGGCTGGGGTTTGGTCCAGGCATGAGATGACAGGGCTGAGTTAAGGCAGGGCACAGAGGAAGGGGCTGAGCACAGAGCCGGAGATGCCAGAAGTGGGGGCAACTAAGAGAGAGACCAAGATGACCCCCAGAGCTTCTGAGGGCCCCAAATGCACAGCAGGTGTCCCAGCCTCTGTCTCCCTGCTCCCCATTCCCTCTCCCAGTCCTATGGCTCTGGCTTTGGACAGGAAGGAGAGACCAGCTGGTCCAATGTGAAGGGGCCTGGGGAGTTGGGGGAGGGCAACACCCTGGAAGTTTCCCTCAGGCTGGAAGACCATCTGTTTCCTGGCCTAGGTCAGCATAAGGGAGGCCCCAGCCCGGCCAGCATCCATCACCAACTGACAGGCTGCCTGCCCAATTCCCCGCCCACTCCTGCCCCCTCCCGTGCCAGCTCCCAACACCCATGCCCCAGCAAACCGTAGACAAAGGGCTCACCCAGCCCAGGGCCACTGTGGGCTGGAGCAAGGAAGCGGGAGGGGAAGAGAAAGACTGCTGAGACCCAAGAACAGTGGGTCAGCGGGGAGCATGGAAAGATCATGCTACAGTCTGGGGATAAAAGGGTCTCCGTTTAGCCTCATTCTTCCCCTTTTGGCAACAGGACCAAAAATCATGGCTGTTCCTTCCAGTCTGCACTAAACACTCATTGCCAAAGGCCTGCAAGGTTTTCATGGGCCTGGGAAAACGTCTGAAGCCAGGGGGGAAAATTGGCTCTAAAACACAGGGAAAAACTGTAGAATCAAAATTAATAAATATTTAATTAAATGTCTACAAAACAGAATATCATATCAGCCAGTCAACTGCAATTTGGCTTTCATCTGATTATATATAATTTACACTTGATGTTTGATATGGCTGCATTTTAATATGCTTGATAGATAGATGTAGGGCCCATAAAGGTCCTGCCCAGCCTAGGACATGTAACCTAATTTCCCTGGGCCTCAGTTTTACCTTCTCTAGAAAGGGGCCAGCACTTGCCCTCCTTCTACATCATAGCCACTGGGGCGAGGATCAGGAGGCAAGGTGGATATGCTGGGTTTGTGGGTTTGCCCTTGCCCTGGGTGCTGTGTGGCCTTGGATATTCTCTCTCTAAGCCTCATTTCACCCCTTGTTGTGAACATTTGTAAACTGTAGGGGGATGTGCCCATAGAGAGGGGGAGCATATGCCAGGTAGAGGCCTCTGGCTCCTCCTGATCACCAAGCAGCCTCTCTTTTCGTTGAAACATGGTTGACGTACTAGCAGCGTCCCTTAAAGCCTTCTCCAGGAAGCCCACCCAATTCCATTCTATGTGGAAGAAGTTGATTTTCACCGCAAATGGGACTGATGCCGTCCGCACAGGACATCCTGTCTCAGGGAAAGGAATCCAGCCTTTGGGGCAGTGCCTCTGCTCTCCTTCAAAGCATATCCTCAGTCTGTCCATTCGCTGCCACCACCCTGGTCCAGGCCATCAATATCCTCTGCTTTCTCAGACCTACGTTCACTCCTGCCCCCTACCCCCGCCTCCTGCCCCAACCCTGTTGCCGTAATCCATTATCCACATGGCAACTGTTGGAATATTTTAAAAACTAATCATGTCAGATCATGTTATTCCCCATCTCAAACCCTTCCAAGGGCCTCCCTCTCACTTGGAGTAAAATCCAAGCATCTCCCCTTGGCTTACAGGCCCTAAACCATCTGGTCCTCCCTGTTGCTCTTACCTCATCTCAAACCACTGTTTCATTCATGCCCTAGAGGTTCCCGGAACCCAGCCCAACTTGTTCCTGACTTCAGATCTTTGCACTTGCTGCCTGCTCTGCCAGGTGCCCCCTTTCCCCAGATCCTCCTGTGACTCCCAGGTCTCTTCCTCAGCTCCCAGGTCACCTTCTCAGAGAAACGCCCCAGGCCACCCATCCCATGTCAGCCCCTCCACTCTTGCTGAATCCCTCTCATCTGTCATATCACTCTGTCATTTTCTCCTTAACATACCTTATGAAGCAATTTTATTTATTAATTTACACTACTGTGGTTCACTAAGGGTTGGGACCTCATCCATCTTGGTCCCCACTGTATCCTCAGCATCAGTACATGTAGTAGGCACTTGATAAATATTTGTTGATTGAATACATGTGCATGAGTGTTTGCAAGCATCTGCCCCCTGACTTTGGCGGCCCTGGGGCTTCTTTGCCTGAGTCTACATAGAGCTGGAATATCTGTCCTTCCTCTTCCAGGAAGCCTTCCCTGATGTTCCTCGCTAACTCTGACATCCCCCCTTCTCCTGTGCTCCTGGGTTATCCTGAGTCTCTGGCACTTGTCAGGGTTGCTGGCCTTGGCCTCAGTCTCCGTGCAGATGGTCAGCCTGGACCCGTCTCTCTGTGGTCCTCAGTCCCACTTCTTTGTGGGTCATTGTCTCCGTCTCTGGCTCAGATCAGCCTGTTGTTGGGTCTGTCCTGTGAATGCAGGGCCAACCTATTTATGTGTCTATTCTTCCATTACTGTCAATCAATCTACTTGTCTGTCAGTCAGTGTCACCCTGGGACCTTGGGTCAGTCCTGTTGTTTGTCCTTGGACTATAGGTCACGTAGTCTTTCAGATACTATGTCCATCTATTAGTCAGCTTGACCCTGGGGTCCTAAGTCAGCCTATCTGTCTCTCTGTCCCTTGGATGTCAGGATAGCCTGTCTGTCCCCTTGGATATCGAGTCTGCTCTTCTGTCTCTTTCTGGCTGTTTTGTGGATACTGCCTGTTGGTCTGTCTGTCTTTCGGTCTCTCCGTGCCTTGGTCCATCTGCTGGTCTGTTGCTCAGCTCGTGGCTCGCGTGACTGCCAGTTTTCCGGCCGCCCTCCCCTGCCTGTTCCCCCTCTCCCGACTCCAGGGCTCTCTCTGTCTGTCTGCGTCTCTCACATCCTCGGCGCCTCCATCTGTCGATCTCGGCGTTTCCGAGTGTGTGTTCTCGTCCCTCTCCACGCCTCCTCACAGCTCTGGGCCAAAAAACACAGCAGCTTCCAGCGGCTCCCCCGCTCCTGCTCCATCCAGGAACAGCGCTGCACCACGGCCTGCTCTCTGGTCTCCAGTGTGGGCCCGACTTGCAGGCTCTGGAGGGCGACCAG
Source organism: Okapia johnstoni (assembly GCA_024291935.2). Taxonomy (NCBI): domain Eukaryota; kingdom Metazoa; phylum Chordata; class Mammalia; order Artiodactyla; family Giraffidae; genus Okapia; species Okapia johnstoni. The sequence continues at coordinate 50,849,204 of CM044324.1, read as the reverse complement.
GCAAGGCTGAGGGGAAGGAACAGGAACACTGGACCAACTGAGCCCACTGCCGTTCTGGCAGCCTGTATGGGGACAGTGTGCAGGCATTAATAACAATAATAGCTCACACTTATTGAGTGCCAACTGTATGACAGGCTGTGCTTTTTATACATAGTGTCCATTCCTCACAGCAAATCTTTGGAGTGGACACTATTACTATCCTTATTTGATAGTATCCCTCTTACTACCCTTATGAAGAAGCTGAGACCCAGAAAGGGATGGTGACTTGTACAAAGTCACCCAGCAAGTTCGCACCAGACCTAGGACTCAGACTTGGCTCTCCATGGGCCCCTGCTCCAGGGAAGGTGCTTTGGTTTCCCTGGAGGGCGTGCAGAGTGCTGTCCGGGAGGACCCATGTCGGACAGGGCTGGACCTAAAAGCTTTGTCTGGAATTACATGGATTTAGAGAAACCTGGGGGGAAGAAACAATTTCGATTGGAGAGTCAGGAGACCTCGGCTCAAGGCTGGGTCTTTCTGGGAAAGTCCAGCCCCTCTGTGGGCTTTAGTCTTCCTATAAAGTAGGTCCCAGTAACCTGATCCTTGCTTGCCCCAGGGAGTTTTCATTAGGCCCATTCTCCCCACCAATCTAGTTCTGATAACATTAAGACCCTACTGCTGTGTCCTGAACCCAAGCATTTCTCTCCATTTCTGTGTTATTTCTCTGGTCCAAGCCACCCAACCCCAAGCAGCGGCAGCCTCTGTCCACCTTGATCTCCTTCCCTCCATCCTTGCCCTCTTAGACCATATACTTCACACAGCAACCTGAGGGGTTCTGTAAAATCCTCCATCAGGTCATGTCACTTCCCACTCCCCTTAGAATAAAATCCTCACCATAACCTTTGGGGCTCAGTGGGATCCAGCCCCTGCCCACCTCTAGGGTGGCAGATGAGGTCATCTCCCTCCACCCTCCCCATCTCCTCCATCTCCAGCTACACTGGTCTTGCTTCTTCGTGAACACCCCAAGCTCTTTCCAGCCTCAGGGTCTCTGCCTAAAAAAGGCTTTAACAGCACCTGGCAAATTCTCATTCTTTCCATCTCAGCTCAGTTTCACCTCCTCAGAGAGCCCTTCCCAGATCCTCCCTGCCCTGCCCTCCAAAGCACTTCTGCCCCTCTGGCCACTTTCTATCAAGTTACCCTATTTTCTTAATAATATACATCACAACCGGAGATGATCTAATTTACTTGCTTACATATTTCTTGTCTGTCTCTCCATGAGTGTGGGGACCCTGCTTGTCCTCTTCTCTGCTATGCCACTAGTGCCTGGCACATTGTTAATGTTCAGTATATATTTGTTGAATTCTTGAATGGGTGAATAAGGAGTATGAATGTATTTATAAGCCCTCAATTGAAGGCTGTCAAGCGCAGAAGGAAAGAGTCAATCTTGAGAGTCAGGGAGCCCTGGGTTCAGATCCTGATGCTGTCATTTATTGTCTGTGTAGTTTTGGGCAAGTTGTGTCCCTCTCTGAACCCCTCCACTCAACGCTCACCTTTTCTGGGTAGCTATGAAATCAGAAAGTGATGGGACTTCCCTGGTGGCACAGAGGCTAGGAGTCCGCTTGCCAACGCAAGGGACGTGGGTTTGATCCCTGGTCCGGGAAGATTCCATATGCCTTGGAGAAACTAAGCCCATGTGCCACAACTACTGAAGCCTGCGTGCCTAGAGCCTGTGCTCTACAACAAGAGAAACCACCACAATGAGAACCCTGCACATCACAACCAAGGAGTAGCCCCTGCTTGCCACAACTAGAGAAAGCTTGCACAAAGCAATGAAGACTCGGGGCAACCAAAAATAAAATAAATACAAAACATTAAAAAAAGGAAGAAAGTGGTGATTTGTATAAAATGCCCGGCCCAGTGCGGAGCACTCAACCAACAAGAAGTTTTAAGAAGCTGACAGACTCAGAGGCTCCAGCAAGAAGAGGAGGTCTTGTAGTTTCTGGTGGGGCTGAGACCTATGCCTCGCTGACTTTCCCTGGTGCTGACTGAATCTGTTTTCAGAAGACAGAGGGCCAGGGAATTTCCTTCAGGGTAAGGTGTTCTTCGGGGTGTTTGCCCTCCTCCAGAAAATAACAACCACTCACCGAAGACCTTCTATAGGTACTTTGCTAACATCCTCAGTGCAGCTTATGACATTTTGTGGGCATGATTCCCATTTTCCAGGTAAGGAAACTAAGTCTCAGAAAAGACGAGGTTCACTGACATTTATTCACCCAGCATTTTTGAGTACCTACTGTATGCCAGGAGCTGTACTAAGCACCCTCAGGAGTGAGACAGACCTGATCCATTGGGTGCTGTCTAGTGGGGGACCTGGACATTAATGAAATCATTATGTAAACCTGAAACAACAGACATTCTGCGGCTTCTGCACATGCTCCAGCCAGCTTCTGTGCTATTGGTGAAGGGCCCAGGGGGAAGAGGGTGGCAGTCAGGGAAGGCTTTCTGAAGGAGGTGGCTACTGAGCCATGATCTGAAGCAGGCACAGGAGTTAACTAGGTAAAAGGAAGAAAGGGGGTTTCTGGGAGAAGAACAACATGGGCAAAGGTCCTGAGTTGGGAGGGAGAAGTAAGTAGTCAGAACGGCTATAGCTCCCGAAAAGGAGATGCGGAAGCAAGGGATGAGGGGTCCATGGTGAAGCATTTAGTCTTTATCTGAAGCCAAAGAGAGGTTTTAAACAAGAGGATGAAGATCACGTGAGATAGTACTTCTCCATTTTAGAGGGAGTACCTTGGCTGTAGGGAACAGATTGGAGGGAGGCAAGGGTGGAGGGTGGGAGACCAAGTACCAGGTGAGAGGTGAGGATGGCCCAGACAGAAGGGATGAACCTCAGAGATGTTTAGCAGGCACTTGGAGAAGTGACTTGCCCAAGCTCAATAGCCAGAAGCATCAGAATTGCACCTCAGGTTAGGGATGGACAACTCCCCCATTTCACCACAGGACACAGATCAAGCTGAGGACCTAGATGTGGTGTGTGTATTTCCCAGGGAACACTGGGCCTCCAATTATACAGCTACCTCACCTGCACTGTGGCCAAGTACGCTCTTGGGGGGAATGGCCCTGCGGCTCCCTCCCCATCTGTCCACCCGTCAATGCTGTGTGCTCCTGCAACGATGCAAAATGGGACCTTCCTGGAGTTGGCAGCCAAATGAGTCATAAATGTCAGTAAAGGATGTGATCTTACACGTTTGGCTCCCATTTCATATGGTGCTGGGAGCTAGGCTGTCTCCTTCCTCCCTAGCAGCCCCCTACAGAGACACAGCACTTTTTTTTGCTGGGCTAAGGCCAAACATCTCCCTGCCACTAATTTTAGGCTCTGGCTGAAAAGCTGAGACCCTCTCTCAACCCACCCACTGCAGTCAGCTCCCAACCAGTGCTTCTCTCTTTGCCTGGCAGAGAAGCAGGTGGCTCTTCTCCAGCAAAGTGTCTCATGTCCTTCACTGTTTGAGTGCAGCCAGATCTCCTTCCTTCTTGGGGCCTCACTTTCCCCATCTGTGAAATGGGTGCACAGCAGAGACTAAAACCCAGGACTCCATACTCTAGCCCAAGGCTCTTTGTTCCCACTTTTCCTGAAATCCTTGTGAGACATTGGAATGATATGGGCCTGGGAGGGAGAGGGAGTTAGATCCTGGCCTCCTGGTGACATCTGAAGGTGCTTGAAGATCAAGGCAGGGAAAAAAGCACAACTTCGTTTGTCTCTGGTCTGAGGGATCCTAGATGGTAGAGGGGCCTAGCTGATATTATTAGGGACTCTGGGGAATGATAGAGCGATGTCCTGTCTAAAAAGGCAGCTGTCCCTCAGCTCCAACTGATTGCTGCCATGGGAGGGAGAATGTGAGCACAGTATGGCTGGAATTTCAATTTTTCAGGAAGAGCTGGAAATTAGGATACTTGTGCAAAAAAACAAAAAATGAAACAAAATTCAATTTGGAAATGTTGGCAACTAATTTTAAAACTACCATGTGAATTTAAAAGAAATTATTATTTCTTTTTTAGGTATGGTGACAGTATTACATACTTTAGTTAAATTTTTTAAGAGTCTATTTTTTAGATGTACTGAAATATTTACGGATGCAATGATACCACACACACGCGCGCGCGCGCACACACACACACGCACACACACACATGAAATTTCCATCACTGCAGAAAGTTCTTTCAGATGGTGCTGGCCAGGAGTTGATCATTCTTGTAACAGGATGGTGGTACGTGGAGGAATCATTATCCTGTTCGCTCTGCTTTTATATACTAAATTATCTCCATAATAAAGTTTCATTAAACAGGAGGGGAAAAAATGTCATGTGGGCCAAATGAACACACTCTTAGGCTGGACTTGCTGTTGGGCCACTGATTTGCAACCTGTGGTCTGGCAGATAAGTGTCACAAAGCCCTCAAGTCAGATCCACAGACTCAGAACTGTGCAGGGCTTTAGAGATGACTAGTTTATCCTCCAAATTGAAGTCAGGAGGCCCTGCTCAGCTCCCCTGCCAAAGTCAGCCACTTTTGTCTGCACACACGTCTGGTGATGTGGCGTTCACACCCTTGGGGCAACCAGCTTTCTTAGGGGCAGCTTGATTATCAAGATGATCTTCCTTCTTATCAAACAGCTTCTGCCTCCCTTTAACCTTGCATTGTCACCTATCCTCACACTGTCTCTGAGTCACAGATAAGTCTCCTTCCTTGCAAGAGGGGTCCAGGGTTGAGGAGTAGTGAGCGTCAGGTCCCTTGATGCCCTTCTCCCAACCCCTGTCTTGTTACTAAGCAAGTAGGATGGGCTGCTACTTGGGTCAATAATAATTGGTGGTAAATATTTTATGAGAATATAGTATGTGAAGCCCCATGCATCAAGACATCTTTTTTAAAAATAAGTGAATATAGTCATTTAAGGTAATGATGGTTCCTTAAAAAAAACCATTTATTTATTTATTTGGATGCACAGCATGTGGGATCTTAGTTCCCTGACCAGAGATCAAACCTGTGTCCTCTGCTTTGGAAGCGTGGAGTCTTAACCACTGGACCATCAGGGAAGTGTCTCAAAACATCTTCATAAGAACCTTAAGGGGTGGGTTCTATCATCCCATTTCACAATGCAACTAGAGCTCCAGCTGGTGGGGCAACTTGCCCAAGGTCACCTAGTGAGGAAGCCATGGTGCCATGGGCTGTACCACTGCTCCAAGCTCTCAGCTACTTTGCTCTCTTGTCTGAGTCCTGGGAAAACTCTTCCAGGATTCCCAAGGCCCCAGCTGAACTTTACAGATGGGGTAGCTGAATCCCAGGCAGTGAAATGTCTTGCTCAAGATTCTGATTTTAGAAACAGACTCACAGACTTAGAGAATGAACTTTTGGTTATCAGGGGGTAAAGATGAGGGGAGGGATAGATTGGGAGTGTGAAATTAACATGTACACACTGCTATATTTAAACTAGATAATAACAAGGACCTACTGTGTAAGTCAGGGACCTCTCCTCAGTATTCTGTAATACCCTAAATGGGAAAAGAACTTGAAAAAGAATAGATACATATATATGTATAACTGAATCACTTTGCTATACTCCTGAAACTAACACAACATTGTTAATCAGCTATACTCCAATGTAAAATAAAAAATTCTTTTAAGTCACATTACTAATAGTAACTTTTAGTCAGAGAGGAAGAGCCCAGAATGTTAACAATGGGGAGAAAGTTCTGATTTTCAACATTCTATTCGGTTCATGTGAAAATTTATTGAGCACTTACTGCATACAAGGAACTTTACTTCCTCTGTCTCCTAAGTCAGCCGCTTATGCATCCTCCTGGGAACTCAGCCCCAGGGTTGCTCCTACTATATCTTGTACTAATACATATGTATTGCCCTGAGCCTGCATTTCTTCACTGACAGTTTGGAAGGCTGCAGCTGCAGATGAAGGCCTAAGCAGACCCCAGTGCCATATCTACACAGTGAGGCGCTCCCACATTGCCTTAGCGCCCCCCACTTCAGCCAAAGATGCAAATCCTGCTTCAACAGACTTCATGTTCTGAGAATTTCCAACGCAGGCTCAGTTGTTTCAGTTGTGTCTGACTCTCTGTGGCCCCATGGACCACAGCCTGCCGGGCTCCTCTGTCCATGGGATTTTCCCAGTATTCCCGGTAAGAATACTGGAGTGGGATGCCATGCCCTCTTCCAGGGGCTCTTCCTGACCCAGGGGTTGAACTCACTTCTCCTGCATTGCAGGAGAATTCTGTACCACTGAGCCACCAGGGAAGCCCCAAGAATCTCCTACGGACCTCATCAAAGCTGGCTGGGTACAAGGCCACCAATAGCAACAGAGGGTCTGCTTGGAGTCGCTCACCATGGGGGACAGAGAGAAGAATGAATGAGGCTTCAACTCTCCAGGGGCTTGTAATCTGGTAAGAAAACCAACCAGGTGGGCAAGGGTCACAACAGAATCTGATCAGGACAGTGGGGCTAAGAGGAATGAGTGATTGTGCCTGGGGGGAAAGTCTAAGGAAGAACCCAGAATGTGTTAACAGTAGGTATTTTATATTAAAATAAAATTTAAAAAATACTTTTCTGACTTTTTCCTTTTCCAAAGCAGTACATGATTATTTGTTTTCTAAGAATACGCTTAACTAGTAGAAAGCAGTATGGCTTGGTAGTTACACATGTGGGCTTGGGAGCCTGACTACATGGCTTCCCATGAACTGGCTTTGCTACTTATGTATTGGGAGGCTGTTACGTCTCTGTGTGTCAATTTCCACATCTGTAACAATAAGCCAATAACGCTAGCTAACACTAATCGAGAACGTATGATGTTTTGAGTACTGTGCAAAGCAAATTCCATATATTAATTCAATAGCCCTTACAAGGGCCATTTGTATAGGCATGTTATTATTCCATTTCACAGATAAGGAAACAGGCCCAGAGAGGTTAAGTGACTTGCTCAAGGTCACACAGCTCATACGTGGCAGAGTCAGAGTTTGGGCTCCACAGTCCTTATTCTACATTATCACACTCCAAACCTGACAGGGGAGAAGGCAATGGCAACCCACTCCAGTACTCTTGCCTGGAAAATCCCATGCACGGAGGAGCCTGATAGGCTGCAGTCCATGGGGTCACTAAGGGTTGGACACGACTGAGCGACTTCACTTTCACTTTTCACTTTCATGCATTGGAGAAGGAAATGGCAACCCACTCCCGTGTTCTTGCCTGGAGAATCCCAGGGATGGGGGAGACTGGGCGGGCTGCCATCTATGGGGTCGCACAGAGTCGGACACGACTGAAGTGACAGCAGCAGCAGTAGCAGCAACCTGACAGGATTGAAGAGGAATGATCTAATCTAAGTCTCTAAAATTATAGTTATAATTTTTAACAGCATCTGATTTTTTACAAACAGGTGTACATGTTTTTAAAATGTATATGGGTAAAATGTATACATGTATTTCTTGGTTAATTAAAAACCAGAGTAAAATCTTCAAATGATATAAGAAATACCTAATTAATAAGGGAAAAGTCTCTCCTAACCCCACCTCTCAGCCCCCAGAGATCATGAGTGAGGGCAGTCTTCTTTGGACCTCTCCTGTGGGGCCTGAGGTTTCAATGGGCGGATACAGCTCCTTTCTAAACAGACAAAACAAGCAAGCAATTTCCATCTTAGATGGGTAGGAGTTGGGGTCTGAGGGGTAGACAGTGGCATGTGTTGGATTTGTTCAGGGAAATCTACTCTGAAGAGGTGGCTCTTTGTTTTTTTTTTTTTTTTTTTTTTTTGGTTGCGTCTTGCAGAATGCAGAATCTTCATTCCCCAAGTAGGGATGGAAACTGTGCCCTCTGCAGTAGAAGTGTAGGGCTCTAACCACTAGACTGCCAGAGAATTCCCAGAGGTGGCATTTGAGCTTGGCCTTGGAGGGAGTGCAGAGTTTCACTGGGTGGAAGATGCAGGGCGAGGGAGGTGTTGCTGAAGGAAGGACTGCAGGCAGCTGCTGAGAGGCACAAAGGAAAAGAGCGTGTGGCTTATGGGGGGGCGGGGCAGAGTGGTGAGGAGATGAAAGGGCAGGAGGTAAGGGGCTTGACACTAGGCTACAGCTGTAAGACTCGCTCGATGGACTGATGGACTGAGGGGAGCCAGGGCTGGCCCTCTGGCTACAGAATGGCAGGGTCAGCTCTGAGCTTTAGAACTATCATTCCGGCTGCAGGTGGAGGCAGGATGAGGAGGGGTGGGTTGAGGAGGGGAGGGACTGGAGGTTGATAGGATTTCCCAAGGGAAGAATTCCGAGGCCCTTACAAAGGCTGAGTGGTGAATGGAGAGGCCAGAGTAATCCCAGCCCATCTTCCTTCCTCTCCCTAGGGACCTTCGCCCCAGCTGCCGGGGGGTTCAAAGCCATTTCCTGGCAGCCCTCCCTCCTCCCCCAGGGCTTCTCCTGTGTGGTCTTTACAGATCAAACAGGGGACACTGGGCCCAACTGCCGCCGCTGTGTCTGTTAGGGGCTGCTCTAATGGCCTGTTGCTGCCAGCTGGGCAGAGAGGGGAGGACGGTGGGGTGGAGAGCATCCTGGAGAGGGGTCTCTCAGGAGGTGGGTGGTGAGGCTGGACTGCAACAACCCTGCAAGGTCAGAGCAGGGAGGGACCTTGAGAATAGTCTCGGAGTTCAAGGGGTTGTAAAACATGTTTCAGTTGTAGGGCTGTCAAAACAAAATCTTAGAAATGTAGTCATCATATCAACAAAAGAGAAACTTGAGATGCTCAGGTTGAATTGATGGTAAGAGGTGAAACAGTTTGAAAACCACTGTGGAATCCAACTCCTGACCTGTTTTACAAGTAACAATACAAATAGTAATGGTTACTGAGAATTGAGCACTTCCTGTGTTCTAGGTCCTGTGCTACACATACATTCTTTAATTCACCACTCCTCCAAATCACACGTGATAGATATTGTTAGGAAGAATGTCCAGTCTGCAGATGAGAAAGTTAAGGCATAGACAAGTTATACCATTTGCCCAAAATCACAGAAAGTGGCAGACAACTGTAATAAGGCTTATTCCAGAGTACGAGTTCTTAACCATTAACTGGCCCCAATGGCGTAACTGACCAAAGAAGAAAAGCTATCCTGTCTGCTATGCTTGACTCCCCGCTCTGCTACTGCCCTGGTCCAGCCCCTATCTTCTCTCACCTGAATCATTAAGCAGGTTCTTTGTGGATCTCCAGACTTACACTGGCCTCCCTCCAGTCCATTTTGTGTCCAGCCGCCAGAGTAATCGTTGTCAAATCTAAGTCCAGGTCCTGTTCCTCCTCTGCTCAAATCCTCTTGGGCTCCCCACTTTGTGCAGAGTGAAAACCCCAAACCTCCTCTTGGCCCTGCGTTGTCCAACCCCAGCCAACCTGTCCACAATCATTTCTTGCACTCTCTCCTCAGCTCTCTCCTCTGCCCCAGAGACTTCTTCTTGCCCTGCTCCTTCCCTGTGCCTGGAACACCCATCCCAAGATGTCCACACAGCTCCCTCTCACCCTGTTCAGCCCTCTGCCCATGTGCCCACCCCTCACAGAGGCTGCCCTGACCACCTTATCTTGAAGGACTACACTCTCACCCATTTCACTTCTTCCCTAGGGCTTACCACTATCTGACCCATTATATTTTATATTCTCCGTCATATTTTTATTAAATATTATGTTTATGTTAGGTAATTTATATTATATTATGTTTGTGTATTGGTTTCTCCCACTGGAGTTTTGAACTCCAAGAGGGCCAAGACTTTGCCTTGTTCACCACTCTATTTCCAGCACTTAGAGCAATGCCTGGTAGACAGCTGGTCATCCATGTATTTGTGGAATGAATGACTACAGATTAAATGCACAGCTGCCATGTCCCTATGGCTTCAGGGGCCTTCTAGGCCCTCTTACCTTCCTGCCCACTCCCAGACCACTTACTCAGTGAACAAACATCTTTCCACAGGGAATAAAGCTCAGGCTGATGGTATGAACCACTGCCAGCGGTTCTGAATACTTAACAATGGGCCGGTTCTTTGCTAAACCCTTGGTATATTATCTCGTGAGACCTCGAAACAACCCAAGAGGTGACACCATTATGGTCTCGTTTATAAAGGATGAAACTCAGAGAGATTATGTGTCTTGTCAAGATCACATATATAATGTGGTACAGTCATGATTTGAATCGAGCACATTTGAATCCAGAGTTCATGCTCTTAACCATTATGTGAAGAACAGAGTTTCCCAGAGAGGAAACCCAGAGCCTGGTTTTCACACCAGTGAGGTCACTAATTCATTTCCAAACTTTTCTTGAGTGCGGAGCTTGTGAGGAGGCAGAGGGAGCAATACCGGGGCCTAAGCATAGAGGGGGTGTTAGAGGGAGGGCCTTCAATGTCCTGTTTGCCTCCTTCCTTCTTCTCCCTCCTGTTTGGGGTCCCCAGATCCTGACAGCCTGGGAGGAATCCTATGCCAGATCGTCTCCCACTAATTGGCTCAACAAACCATGCTTATCTGGGCAAAGCTGGGGCCCAGTGAGTTTAAGATTAGGGAAAGCAGGATTCATGGCTTACTGCTCTGCTGCCCACAGGGTCAGAGGGGACAGGGTTAGGACTTTAATTGGCTTAACAGTGCTGAGTGGCTTAACAGCTCAGAGGTTGTGCAGGGCGGGGAGGAGTGCTGGGCAGAAAGGGATGAATACACAGGTTGGGTTCAGCCCACAGCCAGCTTCGTGTCTGACCAGAGGATCTGCGTGTTCTCTCAGGGATCAATCTGTTTCTGTGCTGGGCCATTGCTCTGGAATCTTCTAATGCAGCCAGTGTGATGGCACCAGGGATAGAGCTTGGGCTTGGGAACTGGACAAAGGTAGGTGGACATCTCACCTCTGCCCTACTACCTCGATGGGTAACCTTGGGCAAGTTACTTGACTTCTCCAAGTCTCACTTTCTTGTCTTATAAATGGGTAAATCAACTGCCACCAGAGGGAAGGTTTCAGGGCAAAAAAAAGATCACATTCCTTGAGCACCTCACATGGGGCCTGCTGAGGCATGAAAGGTGAACAGTGTCTGTGAATTCCCTCCCTTCCTCTCCCACCTCAGAGCCCCACTTTGCATTTAAAATAATAATACCCATTGTTTGAGAACAGAAAAACAAAGGACTTCAATCAACTGTGAGGAGCTGGCCAGAAGTTACAAGGAGGATGGGGCCCATATTTATTTCATGTAGTTGACATTATTTTTAAAAACCTTAATTAGTAGTTAAATACTGGCAGAATTCACACCCCCCCAAAAAAATCCCAATTTCTGATTTCTCAAGAGAAATCAAGACAACACCTGGTCCATGATTTCACATGGCACCATCAGCTGGAGCTGGGTAGTAGCTTCATCTTCTCTAGGCTTGCCTCATACTGTCCCCTTGACTGAAACCCATGTACTAACACATGTCTATGTTATCTAGCTCCTTAAAGTATTCAAATTTTGATTCAGCGTTGTGTCAGTACAGGCATGAGGAGTTGAAAAATATATTTAGGTTTCAAATTAATTTATTTGGATTAATTTATCCAAAATTTCAGGAGGCAAATGACTGGCCAATCCCCCAGCTTTGATTCCGCAGGTCACACACACACATCTCCTTCCTCATTACCCAGGTTCCACCCGTGAGAACATCTGCACCAAGTCCCACTAAACAGTGATGCTGTTCTTTGTGGGAACCTTTCACATGGTAAGCAAACGCGTTGTGCCCACATTGCTTAGTTTCTAGGGATACCAACCCTGGTGGCTTCTCATCTGGATTTGCCTCCATTTAGCCACCTCCTCAGTAATTTTAGAATCCATAGCTTTGGGGACAGGGGCCCAGAGGCTTCAGCCCTGATAACCAGACCCAGAGTCAGAATTCCAGAAAAGAGAAGGCTCTTAAGGTCATCAAATCTATTATTCTCATTTTATGTACAGGGAAACTGAGGCCCAGAGGTGGGAAGAGCCCTCGCCCAAGGTCACCTAGCAAGCTAGTTACAAACCCACATAAAGTCTCCTGATGCCCACACTACCCCCAATCCAGCACTTTTCTGACAATATGTACTGTCTCCCCATCCTTATCCACATAGTTCAACTCCCTCCCCCTCCTTTCCCATTCTTATCTCAGTCTAGCAGAAGCCCTGACTTTCTATCATCCTGGAATCTTGGGATCTCAGACTCATAATTCTTTGAGCTTGGGGGACATTTTAGTGGCAGAATTGCAGGGTAAATAAATTGAACTTGTGCTTTGAAGGCAGAGAGTCTTGAGTCCCAATGCTTCTACTCTCGAGCCGTGTGACCTTGGGCAAGGATGTCCCCTTTCTGAACCTCCATTCCCTCATGTGTTAAGTAGGAATGATAATACAACCATGTTACAGGATTCCTAGGAGGGATACAGGAGATGAAGCAGGTAAAAAGGCAACCAATAGGCTGGTGCAAAGTGAGTGCTTAATAAAACAATTGTTACAGAACTGTAAATTAGGGGTCTCATGTCCAGATGTGATCAAAGAGAATGGAACTGGACAAACTGAAGCACAAATATCCTGTCTAAATTGTTCCAGGCCTGGAACTGCTAGATGCCTTTTTTTCTAAGGGAGAGTGAGGACTCTAAATTTTTGAAATACTATACAAGCTAAACAAAACACTACTGTAGGCCAGGTTCAGTCCAAGAGCTATTAGTTTGTCATCCCTGCAAAATCACGTCATCCCAACCCCCTCACTTTACAAATAGGGTTGAGTAGAAATTGCTAGCCCTTTTATCTAAGAAACCATGGAGTTCAATGGACTCTCAGCCATCTGCGGCCACTCTCCTGAGACCCCACCCCCACCCCGTTGTCATTTTTTGTTCTGTTTGAGGGAAATTCAGTTTTATGTTCAAGGAAAAAAGTATTCATTCCTTGTAAGTAGATTCTGAGCATAGGGAGAAGGTTTTGAGGTAGCCAGTGAGTCAAGGGGCAGTTGGCCCACTTTAGGCTGAAGGGAAAGGGGGATGAAGCTTTGGCTACCAAGAATAGGAAGTTACCATTTCAGAATCTAAAAATATCTTTCACCATCTGTCCACTCGGGCACAGAATGATAAATGCAGATTAGTTCCTGGATGTAGACATGAATATTTTTATGTGTCAAGCTAATAATAATAACACCACCTTTTGTGGATAGAGTTCCACCCACCTCTTCCCCCAGGGCAAAGTAAATGGAATACACAGAACATCTAGGCAAAGCATAGATGGGGAAACCAAGGCAGAGAAAGATTTGGCAACATAACAAGGGTGACACAGCAAGTGAGCAGCTGGGACAAACCCTGGGAGTCCTGTTTCCAACCCTCAGCCCAGAACTGAATCTACTGAGTTAAGCAGAACATGTTAACAAGTAGAAGAATAAACTTAACAACAGCAATAATCACCCTTTACTCTGCAGTAGCATTGACTTTTTCCATGTTTTCCCCACATCTGTGATAACCATGATAATCTACTGCAGTCCTAAAATATGTTATAGTCTGCAGGGCTTTTACAAAGACCTTCCCTCACCTGACCAACCCAAAGAGGTAGGAAAATGTGATGGTAAGTCAATGAGATGAGAAAAGGAGGGAATCTCCCTCATTTCACAGGTAAGGAAACTGAGGCTTGGAGGTAGGAGGGGTTTGCCTAAGTTCAAATAGTAGGGAAGTTCATTCTGTCAGTACACAGTAGAGCCCAAGTTACTAGAGAAAGACAGACTCAAGGGAAACCCTAGGTTCAGAATTCCCCCTGTCTCCTATTAATTCAGCTCAGCTCAGCAGGCACCCTCAGTCCTGGCAGAGGAAGAAGCCTAGAATTAGGCTGCTGTACAAAGCCTCAGTTTTGTTTTACTGTCCTGAGATGAAAGAACAGCTAGTAGCTATATAACCTCAGGTTTAAGATACCATATCCCCACGGCCCTGTTTCTTTTGAGTGTAAGGGTAGAGACACTGATGAAGTCTTAGGAAGCAGAAAGAGCTAGGCCCCTTCTTAGCTGGGTCCAGCACACCCTTTCCCAAAAAGTCCAAAAAGTTTGAGGAGGATATTCATTTAGTTGCCTCAAATTCTGTTTCTCCTGGGAGGTTGGGAATGGGCTGCAATTCCAAAGTGAGAATCTTTGAGAGCAGGGAAGGACTTCTGAGATCTTTCCTAAGCCCAGGCTTAGACTCAGCACTCAGGCAGAGTGGAGTAGGATGGGGCTGGATGGAGCCCTGGGGCCCTGTTCCAAGCTTCATATTCATCTCCGTTGGCCCTGGGCCCTCCTCATTCACACACCCCTGAGGATCTCTTTCTCTTTCTTCTTGCCCCATTCCCTATCTTCAATAGCCAGATCAGTGAGGATGGAACTGAAGCTGGTCAGAGTTAGAGGGCAGAGGTCAGTGAAGAGCCGGCAGAGAAGGAATCAGAACTGCAATAGGGTGGGGCGGGGCGGAGGTCAGGACATAAGGGGGCGTGGAGGGTCATAGAAGGCCTGAGGAGGTGGGCAGACCCTCACCACCCCCACTCCTCCAACTCGGTTCTCTCCACCTGAGCTTCTCCTACCTCCAGACCTGGCCGAGCTGCAGGAGGTGGACGAGGGTCTGCAGCAGCCAGACGCAGAGGCGGCAGCAACGGCGGCGGTAGGTGCTGGCCGAGGAGGGCGCGGGTCGGGAGCCCAGCTCAGGACTGCCTTCTTTGGTCCGTAAGGCGACGGCGCTGTCCTTGGTGCTGATGACCGGCCCGCCGGCACCACTGTCCTTGGTGCTGACGGCGGGTCCCGGGGCCCCTGCGGGCTCCGTGTAGTCGTAGACGAACCAGCGGAAGCTGAGCAGTTGCACGACAAGCGAGGGCAGGAGCACAAACAGCAACGTGAGGGCGAAGTAGGTGTGCTGACCCTCCAGGTAATAGGAGGCCGCCAGCCACAGGTCCGTGGCGCCGTCGGAGAAGAACACGAGCAGCGCGCACAGCACCCAGCAGCAGTCCCTCAGCTCGTAGCGCGGCCCCGGGCCCCCCGCCCCCGTCACCCCGGGCCCCCCGGCTACCTCCGCCGCCTCCCCACGCCCTCCTGCACTGCCCCGGGCTCCTCCGGCCGCCCCCTCCGGCCCCGGGCCGGCCGCGGCCACCGCTCCATCCGACTTCGCGGCCATGTTGGCGGAGCAGGAGGCGGGGAGCGACTTCCGGGCGGCGGAGGGGGGTGGGGTGCGGAGTGGGGAGGACCCTGTGCAGGCGGCTCCCGCCTCCTCTTCTTCTTCCTTTTCTTCTTCCTCCTCCCTAATACTTCAATTATTCATTCCCCTCGGCGCCGCCCCTGCCCTTCCCCCACCCAACCTGGGCTGGGCCGGATGGGGGCAGACCTCCGGGGAATGAAGAGGGGGAGGGTGGGGAGAGCATCCCAGGTCACCCTCTCCTTCCTTCCTCAGAGGCGTGGGGCTCCAGCCACACGCTTTCTGCCTCTCGGCCCCCCTCCCCACTCCACTTCCTTCTTTCCTTTTTTCTTCACCGGTCCTTTCTCCATCCTTTCCTCTTCATCTCCTCTGTTTACCTTTGGTGGTCTGGGTCTGAAGAGGGTAGGGGACCAGGGACTTTGAAAACAAGGGGCTTTTTAGGCGGGCACCCCGATAACCTATTAGTAATCACTCCGTGCTCACACACCACTTCCTAGTTTCCGAAGTGTTCACATATTGTTCCATCCCTTTCTTTGATCTTGAGAGGTCTCTTTTCATTGTCTTTTTCTTACTGCTTTGAAGCTGAGTAAACTGCAGCTCTGAGAGTTGCTGTCTCTTTCCACTCTCCCCTGTCCCTCCCTCAGGGACTGCCTTCATCTGGCCACAGCCCTAGTTGAATAGAGGCTAGGAAGGGGGCAAAATCAGAGGGAAAGGGATGGGAGGAAACGCCAGGTGGAGGAAAGAGCAAATGCAAAGGCCTAGAGGCATGAGACTGGAGGGCATGTTTTCAAGGAAGTCTGGATCACAGATCCAAGGAGGTAGAAAGCTAAGAAAGATGGGACTAGAGAGTTCCAAGGGATGCGATCCTGAAAGGCCAGAAGCAATGGGCAACCACTGCAGAAGTTGAGCAGGGAAGTAATATGATCAAATCAGTATTTGGAAAAAAATATTTTGCAGAGGAGAGAATTGCTTAGAGGGAAGCAGCCTGGGGATGGAGAGACCAGAGACAGAGAGAGAGAGAGGTAACAGAGAGGTAACTGAAATCCAGGAGAGAAGTAAGTCCCTCATATGTCCTGGGTATCCCTAGCTCACCATCCCATCTCACCCTGCTTTGCTCAGATTGGATGTACCAGGGTATCTATGATACAAAGACTCATGTAGCAGTTTCTCTTTGCTCAGGACCATTCCAAACACTGTACATTTACTAACTCTTTAACCTTACGATTTGTGAGGTAGTGTTTGTTTTCCTCCCATTCTACAAATGAAGAAACTGACTCACAAAGAAGGTTGTTTATGTGTGTGGAATCACACAAAGTGCTTACAGTTAGTAAACACTAGTCAAATTCAAAGCCATCATCCAGTTCCAGAATAAGAACCTTTCTACCTTCCAAGGGGAGGATAAGAATTAGGTGAGAAGGGGAGGAGAGAGGAGGGGAGGAAAGGAGGTTTGAGGATCGCCCTGCCTCAGAGTGGCGAGAAAGGGAAGATGAAGGGAAGACAGCTGCCTTGGGCTAGTAAGCAGCAGTCATCTGCAGCCCTTCAGCCCAGCATCCCTTTCATGTCCAGGGACAATTTTGGTCCCAGCAATGTTCAGGAGGTTGGAGTGGCAGCTGTTATCCAAGGCTGAATGTAGAGGAGGAAGAGTTAGGGATTAAGGGAGTTTTCCAAGCTGGATACAAAGCTGACAATCTCCCCGTGGGCCTGTGTAGACCGGTGGGAGTTTTGATGGGTTGGGCTGGAGGGGAGTCAGAATCCCAATGTGATTAAACAAGAGCAGTGTCTCTTCCTTCCTTTCTCCTCTACGACCCTAGGTAGGGAGATTCATGGGGCGGACAGAACAAAGAGCAGAGGGAAGATCTGACCCCAGACCCACCTGTGGCCCTGGGCCAGTTCTACATGTGTCTGATAGGGCCTGACAGTCAGGTTCTTAGCCCCACCCAATGAAGACAGCCCCTCTACCTCCCATGCTTCTCCACATCCCACTGCCTGTTAAAACAGGCAGTAGAAGGCACACTTTTGCGTCTAAGAATCTAGAGTCAGGAAACCTTGGTTCCAAACCTTCTCACTCCTTCCTGGTTCTGTGACCTTGAGCAAGTCACTCAATTTCTCTTAGCTTCACAAAAGAAAGTAACATGATAGGCATGGGGGATAACCTATACCTTCCTCCTAGGGCTGCGGTGAAGATAATTAATGCTAATCATTAGTGGCGGTGTTGCCTCCCTCTGGAAGCCCTCCTGGATCTCCCACCCAGCTGTCCCCTGGTCTCTATCCCTCAGAGAAATAGCCCTGACCCCTCCTTGTTATGAGCTTCCATGACACTTTAGTCTTTTCCTTCTTAACATCAGTACACTGGAAATTTATCTTTTTATGTCTGCCTGTTTGGAATTGCCTGGGAGTCCCACCAGAGTTGGAATAATTCATCTATTTTCTTCACTAACAAATCACTGTTCAACAGATATTCTGTAAAAATCATTGAACGAAAGAATGAATCATCAGCGCTATGAAATAGGTTCTGTTATTCTCTCTATTTTGTAAACAAAGTAACTGATTCAGAAAAGGGCAGTCACCTGTGTAACTATAAACCCTTCTGTATGTCAGAAGCTGTTTTAAGAAATCTACCGCAATTACCACATGTTAACTTCAGACCATCCATTTTGGAGGGGGTGAGGAAACTGGGACTCGGGGAGGTTCTGTCATTTACCCAAGACCATCAATTAGGAAGTAGCAGAGCTGGCATTCAAGAACTCTAGTTCAGGTCCCTGGAGTGGCATAGGGGAAGGAACAGGTGAGGTGCCTAAAGTGTGGGAAGAGATGGGAGAGACTCACCTGTCGGTGGCGCTATAGTGGGGACTCTGTCCTGAACAAGTTTGGACCAGTGTGTTCTGAGTGGCCTGAGATCAGAGATCAGGGATTCAGACTGAGACCAATAAGGAAGTACAGGGGTGGTGTTCCACTGGGGGCTGAGGCAGAACAGCTTAGGCAAAGGCTCTGCAATGGGACTGAGCTAGGCTCATTCAAGGGCTACAATGAGGCTGGGTCTGGCTGATGTGAAGGTAGAAGGTGGACCAGAGCTGGTCAGAAGTGGGTAGGTCCTTTGACATCTCATCCAGTTCCCTAAGTTCTTTCATTTTACAGGGACACTGTAAACACAGAGGGAAGTATATATAACAAGTGGCAGAAGCAAATTTGAGAGCTTTTCCTTTGTGCCCAAGGACATGGACTCTGGGTTTTGTTGGGAATCACTCTTGGGAACAGCTTTTATCACATTTCCTCAATTAGCCAAGAGCTCAGTTTGTGCCAACCACACCCTTTGCTTGGACCAGTTTCTAATACCATTCCTTAGTTCCTGTGCAAATTATGCACAAGATAATTGAGACAGCATTGTTTATAACAAGAAAAATTGGGAATGACCCACTTGCCCATCAGTAGGTGACTGACTAAATAAATCGTGGACTTCCTGACAATGGAATGGCATATGGCAGTAAAGGGGCTTTTGAAGCTCTCTGTCTCCTAATATAGAGAGCTGTTCATAAGGAAAAGCAATGGACAGAACAGGTGAAAAGTGGGACTAATAATTTATATTTGTAATTGTTTGCATATGCATAAGGAAACTTTGGAAGTCTATATGAGGAAATGAGATTACTGGGGAGCACTGGGCAGAAGGGAAACGAGGATGGGAGGGAGACTTTATTATATAACTATTTATAATTTCTTGAATCATGTGAATGTATTTACCTATTAATAAAATGAAATAATAATGGGGACAGCTGCTAGTCAGCTACTGCTGAGTGCTGTCATATGGGAATAGGCGCCCAGCATGGTCACATTTTCCAATTATTCAAGAGAAGCCAGAAATCCAGATTTTATTGTGAAATCTCTTGATTTTTAAACCTTGGCTCCATTTTTTCTCAAACACTTTTCAGGCCAGATAAATAGGTCAGTGGGTCAGACACGGACTGAGAGCCACCAGTTTTCAGCCTCAGCTCTAATGGCTTCCGGCTCCCAGAGCTGGGAGTTCTCAGCACCCGAGGTCCCTGCCCGACGTGGGTAACTACAGACAGAAACAGGAAAGCGTCTTGTCCTTCCCCTTTTCTAGCACCCTCCAACCTTTGTCCCTTGGGGCTGTGACATTTGGGGCTTTTAACTCAAGATCTGGAAAGCAGAGAGGGGTTATGAACGCTCAGATAAACCCCTCCCCTGGGGCCCTGCAGGCATCAAGGCCCAGCTGCCTCCTGCTGCCCACCCATCTGTCCCTGGGAGGTGGGGACAGGAGTGGGGCTGGCAGTGATGGGGGCGGGCAGAAGTCTCTGCTCTGAGCCTCAGATCACCGGCTCCGTCTAGACTCAGCATCCAAGAGATTGCAAGAAAAGAAAAACAGGGGCTTCCCTGCACCTAGTTGGTGTTTGCTGAGATAATTTGACCAAATTACAAAATGTCAGCGCTGGAAAGGCCCTAAGGGGACCATCTCATCCAACCTGCTCGTGCAGCTGCAAAGACTGCCTTCTGCTCCCCAACACCCCACCCCAGACCATAGCCTTGTCACCTCTCTCCTGGATACCTGGACCACACCAGCCTTCACTGGGTACCCCACAGCCCTTCTTCCTCCACCTATTGATCAGTTTTCACCATTAGCCAGAGGGGCCTTTTTGTTTTATTTTTTAACAGATGTATACATATATATATTAACTTATTTATTTGACTGTGCCAGGTCTTAGTTGTGGCAAGCAGGATCTAGTTCCCTGACCAAGGATCAAACTCTAACCCCTTGCTTTGAGAGGGTGGAATCCTAACCACTTGACCATCAGGAAAGTCTCCGGGGTGGGTGGGGGGCGGCTTTAGAAAAGGGAAGTTTCATCAGACCCCATTCTGCTTAGAACTTTCTGACTACGTCCTACCTCACTTTGAGTCTGAGTCCTCAGCCCTGCCTACAGGCTTTCTCTGGCTCTCCTCCCCATCCTCACCTCTTTCCGTCTTTCCCTCTCGCATTCAGTTCCAGCCACACTCTTTGCTATTGCTTTAAACATCCACCCTCTTCTTCCCACCCAGCTTTTGTTCCTGCTGCTCCCCTGGGTGTTCACAAGTCTCTATCTCTCTCTTTTCTAAAATGCTGCCTCTTCAGAGGGGTTTTCCTCATTTCCCCCGACACTCTGTCCCCTCACCTGCCTTATTTTTCATTCACAGCATTTATCACTACACAACACGTATTTGTTTCTTGTCTAGAGTATAAGACCTGTGGAGGCAGCAGTCACACCCATACTGTTCACCTCTATATCCTCAGCACTTACCAGAGTTTGGCACATAGATGCTTAGTGATCCTGAACCAGCTGTGACATGAAAGGGCACAGTCTAACAATTCAGGTGACAGCCCATCCTGGTTCTGCCATTACCTGCTTTGTGACCTTAAAGCAACTCACCGCGCTTCTCTGGGCCTCAGTTTCCTCATTCGGTCACTAAGAGACACCGACAGTTCAACAATCTGTCCCAACATCACTTTCTCCTGCAAAGGAATCTGGAAGTCCTTTAAACAAATGTAATTGTGTTTATTTATTTATCGAATAGTTAATACATTCACATGACTCAACATCCAAAGGTACAAAGGAACACACGTCTCTCTTCTATCTTGTCCTCCAAGGTTCTTTCTGGATGCACACAAGTTTCCCCTTCCTTCCTTCCTTATTCCATCCCCCCCCACTTTGTTTATCTTTATATTGTTCTTCACCATTTTGAAACAAATCTTAGCTTAATTATACACAGCTCTGTATTATGCCTTTTTTTCACATGACAGTAATTTGGGAGGCTGATTTATTTCAGTGCATAGAGAGCACTCCTGTTCTTTTTTTGTGGCATCCCAGTGTTCCGTTGCTTTGATGTACCATAATCCACTTCACCAATCCCCTATGTGGTGGGCAATTAGGTTGTCACCAGCTTGTAGCAATACTTCAGTGAATGACTTTGTGAACAAACCATTCTGGATATCTGTAGAATAAATGGCCTTGCTGATTGCATGGTAGGTGTGTTTGTAATTTTGATAGATGCCCCCTGTAGGGACTATACCAATTTATCCCACACACATCAGCATTGAGTAAAAGTGCTCATAAAAGGCCTTTTAAAATGGACTTCAATAGGTCCTCAAGACTTCTTGTAGATGGATAAATTGTTCAGACTTGCTAAGCCTGTTTCCTCATCGATAAAATGTGGTAGTGAAGATCAACAAGGTAGTGCAGGGAAAGTCCTTAGCACAGTTCTTGGCACACAGTAGGGCTTCTCTGAAGGTTAGCATTCCTCCTCTGCTGGATGCTCTCTGCCCCTAGTCTGTGAGCTCTGTGGGAACAAGGGCCTTGTCTGTCTTGTTTGCTGTTATAGCACAGCCCTGGCAAACAGAAGCTGTCCAAATAATTATTAATTAAGTGAGTAAGTCCAATTTCCAACTTTGCTTTGCCTACTAGGCCCTGTATTATGACCTAGCTCCTGCTTATCTATTCAGACTCATCCCCTATCCCTTTCTCCCCTTATCCTTGGGATCCATCCACACTGCCTCCTCCAGGTTCCCTCCTGCCACAGTGCCTTTGCACTTGCCATTTCCTTTGCTTCAATTTATCTACCCCACCCCAACAATCTCTCCATTTGCTTAGTTTATTTCTACTCATCCTTAGGCCCCAGGTCAAATGTCACTTTCCTAAGAAAGCTTCCTCTACCTCTAGTCCCTGATTTAGGTTGAGAGACTCTCTCTATACAATCTCATTGGACTCTGAGCTTTTCATTTGAGTCTCATCACAATTAGGAATGGTACCTGCATGAATGTCAATCTTATCCTTGTGACTGAAAGTCCATGAGACTCAGGACTAGGCCTGTCCTCTTAAGAGTTGGGTCCACAGGGCCTTGCACAATATAGGCACTCAAAAACCATGGACTTGAGGGAAAGAGTGAGTGCCCACACCCATTTTACAGAGGGGTTGAGCCACGCATCCCCATGCAGGACAAGAGAACTCTGGATTCCAAGTTCCACTCTCTTTCCAGTGGAAAGAGCAACTTTCGTAAGGTTCCAGTTGGTAAAGAAGAGAGAGATTGGACCCTTAATTACCCCCAAAGCATGATTAAATCATGGTCTCACTCATTCAGCAGACCTCTCTTGAGGCATCCTCTGAGGATCCTGGGGAGGGGAAGCCCACAGAGCCCCCAACCTCAGTAAGAAGAGGAGGACCAGTGTCCTTCTAGAGGACCTGAGGGAGAGCCACCCTCCTGAGGGATCAGGTCAGGGATGGGATGGGGTCTTCTAGGAAGAAGGGCCTCAACAAGTGGAGAAGGAAAGCAAAGGACATTCCAGGCAGAAAGCACAGCCTGAGCAAAGGCTGTGGGCAAGTCAGGGAGTATTTGTGAACTTGGGTTCAAGGAGAGTAGAGGAAGATGAGACAGAAATTGAACTCACAGACAAGTACCAGGAGATGTGTCTCTGAAGGGGCATTGCGGCACTTTTCCTTTTTTTTATTTGAAAATGTCTTTAGTTTTTATGTTTTTTTCTACAGTTTCTTTTTTTTCAATTGAAGGTTTATTGCTTTACAGTATTGTGTTGGCTTCCACCATACAACAACATGAATCAGCCTTAAGTATACATACGTCCCCTCCCTCTTGAGCCTCCCTCCCACCTCCAACCCCATCTCACCCCTCTAGGTTGTCACAGAGTACCATGTTCAGCTTCCTGTGTTACACGGCAACTTCCCATTTTACATATGGTAATGTACACGTTTCAACACTACTCTCTCAATTTGCCCCACCCTCTCCTTCACCCACTGTGTCCAAAGTCTGTTCTCTATGTCTGTGTCTCTGTTACTGCCCTGCAAATAGATTCAGCAGTACCATTTTTCTAGATTCCATATATATGTGTTAATATATGGTGTTTTGTTTTTCTCTTTCTGACTTACTTCACTCTGTATAACAAGCTCTAGGTTCATCCACTTCACTAGAAGTGACTCAAATGTGTTCCTTTTTATGGCTAATATTCTATTGTATATGTGTACCACACTTCTTTATCCATTCATTTGTTGATGAATGGTTCCATATCCTAGCTATTGTAAAATAGTGCTGCAGTGAATATTGGGGTGCGTGCATGTGCTAAGTCACTTCAGTCGTGTCCGACTCTTTGCAACCCCTGGACTATAGCCCACCAGATTCCTCTGTCCGCAGGATTCTCCAGGCAAGAATACTGGAGTGGGTTGCCATGCCCTCCTCCAGGGGATCTTCCCAACCAAAGGATCGAACCAGTGTCGCCTGCGTCTCCTGCATTGCAGGCAGATTTTTTACTGCTGAGCCACTAGGGAAGCCCGAATAGTGGGGTACATGTGTCTTTGCCAGTTATGGTTTCCTCAGGATATATGCCCAGTAGTAGGGTTGCTGGGTCATGTGGTAGTTTTATTCCTAGTTTTTTTTTAAGGAGTCTCCATACTGTTCTCTACAGTGGCTGTATCAATTTACATTCCCACCAACAGTGTAGCACTTCTTCTAAACCCCAAAGATGGAAAACAATTAAGTGTTTATCCAGAAAAGAAAGGGTCAATAAACATGATACTTACAACCACCCACACTAGCAAGCCTTAGGAAGTTATTTAGTCCCTAATGTTGGGAAGGGTGTGCATCACTGGTAAGAGTGTAAATGGGCACAGCCATTCTGGAAGAGAATGTAGCATTGTTTAGGAAAAAGAAGTATGTGCACGCTCTCCGTCAAGGCAATAGCACACTTGGCAACCCACTCCAGTATTCTTGCCTGGAGAATCCCAGGGACGGCGGAGCCTGGTGGGCTGCTGTCTGTGGGGTCGCACAGAGTTGGACACGACTGAGGCGACTTAGCAGCAGCAGCAGCAGCAGCAGCATGCTCTCCGTCAAGGCAATAGCACACTAGGGTGTTCGTTGTGGTACTGTGTGGCTGGTGCAGAGAAAAAGGGAACTCAAGCACTCACAGCCAAAGGAGAGGACATATGAAATGTCATGGAAGAAGTCTGGAGTTCTCAGGAATGAGAAATATACGGAGGATGTGGACAGATGGAAGGAACATTGAGATGAGAAAAAGTGGAAAATTAACACAACAGCACAATAATATTATGTGGATTATCTGTGTCTACTCTCTACTGAAACTAAACATACCCAGCAACCCAATCCTCAGTATTCATGCCACAGGAATGATACGTATGTGTATGTACCCAAAGGCACATACACGGCTGTTCATATCTGCATTCTTTGTAACAGCCCTATGCTGCAAACTACTGCACGTCCAAAAGCAGAATGGTTTAATTGCTATGTAGTCCTCTGATGGAATATGCTATAGCATTGCATGTACACCATACACAACTACACCCAATGACAGAGGTAAATCCATGAACAAAATGTTGAGTGAAAGATGTCAGACACAAAAGAGCACACCCAGTGTGATTCCATTTGTATAAAGTCCAAAACCCAGCAAAACAGATGTGCAGTGTTAGAAGTCAAGGTGGCAGATGGGAGGGCTTGGAGGATCTCCCTGGGAGGGGGCTGCTGATGTTCTGTTGCTTGATCTGAGTGCTGGGTACAAAGGTGTGTTCAGTTTTTGAACATTCATAAACTATAAAATACTTAAGATTTGTGTGCTCCTGTATGTGTTATACCTTAATAAGAATTTTTAAAACACTTAACAAAACTACTGTGTATTTTTCAAGAAATCACAAATATTGTAGGCCATATATCAAAACACAGTAGAGAGGGTGGGCTCAGAATTGAGTGGGGGTGGGGAGGAAAAGAGAAAACCATATAAACAAGAGAGGGTCTTTGAAGACTAACTCATGACCATGTGCTAAGAGCTGAGCGGTGAGATTAAGTCAATCATCTGCTTTTTAGTGCATGAAAAGTAAATGTAAAATTTAATTTAGAAAACCAGATAAACAAATGAACTCTGGTGCTTATACACTGTAGAATACTCTGCAGCTGTCAGGGAATAGGAGAGAGATCTAAATATACCCATCAAAGATGTCCAAGAGCACACGGGCTGCAGAGTGATCACTTGCATGCGATGCCCTCCTTCCCACCTTCCTACCCTACCACGCATGTGATAGTCTTACATATGTTCTCTGGGTTCCTAAGTATCTCTTTAAATGAACATCTTCACACACCCAAACTGGGATTCCAGAGGGAACTGAGATGGCGGAGTCAGGGGGGATGTCAAAACTGAACTTTAGTCTTCTCTGTCATGTTTTCATTTTCAATAAAAAGAATCTATTCATGGAATTTTAAATGAATGGATTTCGTATTAAAGGTAGTAGTAAAGATCAGCTCAGGGAGGCCTGGAATGTTCTGGGCTTGTATTCTCTTTGAGGTCATTTAAGATTTTTCAAGTCAAGCCTTGGGACCATCTGTTGCCTGATGAAATCAGGGCGTGTGGATTTAGGACGCAGGTCCCCACCTGGCGTCCCCATCTGGCTGCATGACCTTAGGAGGGTCCCATGCCCTTTTCGGGCCTCAGTGTCCTCAACTGCCCAATGGGAGTCAGATTTCTTCATTCCCTGGGGACATGGGAGGATAGAGGGAGGGCAGGAAGAGAATCACATGAATATAAGGGATTATTCTCTGGGTCAGAGGAGAGGGAGTGGCAGCCTCCCCTCCACCTGCCAAGCCCACAAGGCACAAAGGAAGTGGAGGGAGGGGCTGGGGACCACCCCGAAGAGCAAACAACGCATCTGTGGGACAGGGGCACGTTGTCAGCAGCTGGGAGGCTGGGCCTGGACCACTCACAGACCAGAGCCTGTGGGCCAGCCACCCAGGCTGCCTGAAAAATTGGGATATTGAGCCAGCTTCCTGCCGCTCCTAACACCAGTACAGTCACAGCCCTGTCACCTCTCTAAACCCCATCATTATCCTCCCATCCCCAACACACACACACACAGGACCACACCATACTCACCCTTTTAATCCCATCCTATCGCTACAGCAAGAGAGGTTTCACAAAGGAAACCCAGTCATGTCCCATGCTTGCTCAAAACCCTCTAGCAGCTTCATATTGATTTGATAACAAAAGCCAATCCCCTTGCCTTAGTGACAAAGCCTGGTGTGACCTGCCGCTCCCATTCCGCCATGGCCAGCATAGGGGTTAAGGGCCTGGCTTCAGTGAGAATCTGCCTTGGTTAAAATTCTGGCTCTTTTCTTCATTCATTCATTCAGAAATGTTTATTGAGCACCTACTGTGGGCCAGGTAATGTTCTAGATATTGGGGATCCACCAGTAGCAAATGAGACAAAGATTCCTGCCCTCACAGAACTTCCTTTCTAACAGAGATGAACAATAAATATAAGTACATTCAATAGCATGCTGGAAAGTGACAAATGCTGGGAAAAAAATAGAGCAGAGGAAGTTGATTGAGAGTAGTGGGGGAGGGAGTATTTTTAAATAGAAGGTTCAGGATAGGCTTTGTTGGGAAGGTGAAATTTAAGCAAAGACTTATAGGAGCTGAGGGAGGGAGACAAGAGGACACCAAGGGAAAGTGCAGGCAGAGAGGACAGCCAGTCCAAAGGCCCTGAGGTGGGACCGCACCTGGCTGGTTTCAGGAGCAGCAAGGAGGTGGGGAGAGAGATGGGAGATGCTCAGAGGGGTAAGGCAGGTCAGGGAGGGCCTGGTGGGCCTCAGGGAGAAGTTTAGCTTTTCCTGGTGACATGGGAGTGCTGAAGGGTTCTGACCATAAAGGAGTGGGGGCAGGGGAGGCAGGACAAAGAAGGAGAGGAAGCCTAGGGGGGCTTGTGGACGTTGTGTGGGGGGCTACTTCAGTCTGATCCTAAGGGAGAACTTTGGAGCGTTAAGCTATACCTCAGAGTTATCCACCCACACTCCTGCCAGCATTCCATGCAAGGAAGGAGGATTTTCATATTCCTGAAATGGTGAGCCACAGCTTGAAGGGAAGGTAAGACCCCACCAGGAGGCCTCAGCAGCCTGAGAGTGGTCCTCCCTCAGGACAGAAGTGGGTGCTGGTCGTTGAACCCTTAGCCAAGAAGAGTGCAGAGAAACAGGAAAGGCTCTCCAAGGGGAAAGGGTGTAGCGTCGTTCTTATTGCCTCCAAGCACCAAAGCCCCAGTCATTACAGTCCTTTTGGCCTGGAAGGGAGGGCTTGCTAAAGATGAGGCACACCCCTGTGTGACCAGGTAGACTTTTCCGATTAGGAAAGACTTAGGGATTACCCCTACATGAATTGCAGAGGGATTCATGGTCTGTAATATCCTAACCATATGGCAGCCCAGCCTGATACACCTTCTGGCATGGGAAGCTAGTTACAGTTGGGTTAGTTCTGTTCACCTTTGGATACTTTGGGTTTTAGAAAGTTCTGCCTCATGTTGAATCCATGACTGAGTGCATACTGTATGCCAGGCAATATCCTGGGTTCTGGAACCCAGCAGTAAACAAGAGAGATAAGATCTCTGCCACAAGGAGCTCTCAGCTGGAGAGGGAGATAATTAGAGAAAAAGACAGTGTGGTAAGTAGAGAGAGGGTTATCCCAGGAAGCTCTGGGGGCTCAGGGAGGACTTTTGGTCTTTGGGAGGAGTCGCCAAGCTGGTAAGTGGGGGTTGTGTAGTAGTTATAGGTTTAGAGGTGTGCGAGAAAATGAATCCAGGCTGATGGAAGGGTGTGTGCAAAGGCCCTGAGGATCCCACCAGTGCTATCACTGTGGCTACCCTCTGTCCAGCAACTATCCTCTCCTATGTGGATGACTGTAATGGCCTCTTCATGGGTCTCCCACAGAAAGACAAAGAAGCTGGGGTACACAGCCACTAGCTCTTTCTTCTTCTTGGCTGAGGGCCACTATTATGTGCATTAACTCACCCACATTCCACACTCAATCTGTATCCATGAGCAGAGAAGCTGGAAGCCACAGGCCCCTGCTGCAGTATCCGCCGGCCACCTCAAGGGAGGGCCTTGCCGTGTAAGCAGGGCACCTATGGCCCCTCCTATAGCTCCATAGTTTCAATGCCTCCTTCCCCTTATCAACCTCACTTCCTATTTTTCCCTCCTTGCTCATTCTGTTCCACCTACACTGGCCTTGCAACTTGCCAAAATGAAGGCTCATCTCTGGGCCTTTGTTCCCCCTGGGTAGAATGCTTGTCCCCTAGATATCCACATGGCTCAGCCTCTCACCTCCTCCACATCTCTGCATAAATGCCACCTCTTCAGAGAAGCCACCCCCCGCCCCCAACCACCTTATCTCAAATTGCCCCTCGTTCATTCCCTCTCTACCTTGACAATGGACATGAGTATAAGCAAACTCCAGGAGATAGTGAAGGACAGGGAAGTCTGGTGTACTGCAGCCCACGGCACAGGGTTGCAAAGAGTTAGACACAACTTAGCAACTATAAAACAACCTTGCCCTGTTCTTTTCTCCATAGTGCTTACCATCCACCACCTGACATAAGATGTATTTTATTGTTCATGCATTTATTATCTGTCTCTCCCACCAGACTGAAAGCTTTGGGCAAGGACCAAATCTGGTTTTGCTCATGGTGGAATTCTTATAACAGGGCCAAGGCAGTCAATAAATATTTGTGAAATTGATGGTTCTGAAACATAAGTGGTTCTAAAGTAGGAGTTCTTCCAGGTATGACTGTCTCAAAGGTTTGTGTCCCTCCCCTACACTGCCAGTGGCCAGTCACAGCCAAGAAGCTGCCAATTTGGGAGCCTCCTTCAACCCTTTCCCATCCAGGCCCATCTGGCAGGGGTCAGGGGTCAGCCTGGCTCAGGCCCCTTTAAGCCCTAAGGTGGAGGGGAGATAATCCTAGGGTCCAGGCCTCAGGGATGCCTGGTGAGCCCTGTTTCTCCTTTGGCAAATGTTCCCCCTTCCTTCATAGGGCCTGTGTCTGCATTTCTGAACCAGAAGGTATTTACACAAAACATCCTGGGTTTGGCGACAAATTCACCCTTAATGAGGAATCCTTAATGAATCTCCTTCTTTCTCCATGCCAGGTGGCTGCAGGGAAAACTAACTGCCTCATCAGTTGAAGGAAGCCAAAGGCCAGGCAAAGACAGGGTGCTTCGAGGACTTTTGGGGCCACAACTTGGTGGGGGGCCCCTTTTTTTTTTTTCAGAATCCAGAAACAGCTGTGGTCTGGAAGCTTGAGCACTCCTGGGCCATGTTTGCTCCTGACTTGCTGTGGAACAAAGAGCAAGCCTCAGTGTGCAGCTGCAAGATGTGTAATAACCCACCCATACAAAGATGGTTGTGAAATTCAAGGAAGGCAAGGGGTGTGAAAGGGCTTGGTTACAGTGGCCAAAAGGAGAGAAATACAAGCTGGACTCAGGGAGACAAGAGGTCAGAGCTCTAATACCGGGTCTGCTGTTGACTTTTTAAAACCCTCACCACCCTCTGAACCTTGGCTTTTCCAGCTGTACAATGAGGGGTTTGGGTGTGAAGATCTCTAGGGAATCTTCTGATTTGGAAGGGAAGCCACTTTCCACCTACCTGCTTCTTCCTGGGGATCTTCCCAGCTCCTTCAGCCCACAATGATTCACTTTCCAGCATTCATACAACTTTCTTCTGAGCTGGCACTTCATCACTCACCGCCCTTCCTTGGGTCTAGGTCAGCTATTCCTGACATTGGGTCCAACACAGGGGCTCAATGAACGTAGAGGTCAAACTGAATTTTAAGACTCCTGCCTCCTTCCAATCCTGCGGAAACACAATGAGAACGATTTTTATTCACTCTCATTTCATAAATCAGAAACTGCTACACTTGCTTCCTTGGTGCTCCTCAGGCAGGAGAAGAATGATTTGATTTCTCCAAATCCATATAACTGCCTGTCATAGTATATAATTATTTGTTTTGTCATCAATTGTTTATGTTACCCACTAGATGCAGTTGCACGAGGGGCAGGGAATTCGTTTTGCTCTCTTCCGCATCCTCAGCGCCTAAGAACTATCCTAAGGGAGGGCGAGGTTAAGAGGTTTGGACCTGCAGGGGGCGCTCCAACCCCGCCCCCAAGCTAGGCCCCGCCTCTCGCGTCCGCTTTCGCGCGAGCTTTGGGGCCTGCGCGCCTCCGTTCTTCTTTTAGCTGCGCATGCGTGCCGGAAGCCCTGTGCGAGCGGCGCGTGCGCGGACGGAGCTGCAGCGCAGCAGAGCCGGACGTGAGCTCGATAGGATCGTGGCGTAGCGGAGTTGCGGCTGGCAGGCATCATGCTGTCGCCCGACGCGGAGCGGGTGCTGCGGTACCTGGTGGAGGTGGAGGAGCTCGCCGAGGAGGTGCTGGCGGACAAACGGCAGGTAGGAGACTTGTCCGCGGGGCTGAGGCCCGGGTTTTGCGGTTGGGCCTGCGAGCTCCTAGGGCAGCGCGCAGGGTCCGGAATCTGGCTCCAGCTTGGGCTCGCTGTGAATTGACCTAGTCTTGTGGGCCAAGAGCTGTGACGACAGACCGGGCGGTTGTGAGATCATGTGGGCCAAATGTCGAGTGCATGGCACAGCGCCGCGCTTGACTCCTGTATTTGGCACATATTAAGCTTGTCTGTGTCAGGCCTTTCCTCTCTCGTCGTCATTCCTCTGCCCTTGGCCCAGCTTTCCGGATCCCGACCCATTACCCTTTGGGCCTTTGGTTTACCTGAACCGCTTTTTCAAAATGCAGTTTCTGGGCCCGCACACCGACCTGGGCTGCACCGCTCCAGTCCAGGCCAGAAGAGGAACAGGAAAGAAGTCTGAGTGGTCTAGTAATCGCTCAAGAGTCCGGACGTGGGAGAAGTGTGGGGCCGAGGCCACTGGAGGGCCGTGGAGACCTGCACAGGGAGTTTAAGGGAGTTTGTGGTGGGAAGAGAGTGTGATATAATGGATTGAGGCCTTGAAAGATCCCTCTGTAGAGCACAGACTGTAAGGGGGCAAGGGGTAAATGAGGGGCCATGTAAGGGATGGATTTGGGCCTAGGTGGTGGTGATGGGTCATCTCCATTTGGAGTTGGCCTCCATGATGCTGAAGTATAGGGGTGAGGGTGTAGGAGGGATCAAGAATGATTCAGACTCCTCATCTCCAGTTAGAATGATTGGATGCTTGGTCAGTTGGGTATTAAGGGAGAGCCTAGTAAACACTGCATCAAGGTGTGCTGGCTGACAAATAGCAGTTAAAGTTGATTGAGTACTTACTGTGTATCAAGTACTGTGCTGACTTAGTTCCTAGGTTAATAACCTTGGTGGTGGGTCCTCTACTTGTGCCTGTTTTTCAGAGAGGTGAAGTCACACAGCTCATAGCAAGCTGCAGGATTCAAACCTGGGTGTTCCACTGCCAGGCAGTATACTGGCACTGCCGCCTCACTTCCTTAGTAGCCGTTGTGCTGTGACCACCATCTCAGTGCCAATACCCGTGCCTTTCTGATATAATATTGTTGGGTTTCTCAGCATACTCGGTCAGAATCAGCTGGAGGAGCTTGTTCAGGAAGTGGTTTCCACTCCCTTGGTGATTCTGAAATGCCTTGAAGCTTGAGAACTAGCGCTCCCGTGGATGATGATAAAAAATTACCCATATAGTCATTAGACATTTCCCCAGCACCTCCTCTGCGGGGGAAGACACCTGGATGAAGCATCGTCTTTAAGGAGCTGGAAGCTGAATGGGGGAAGAAGTACCTTCACATATCTATCCACTTGAGGCAGGACATTAGAATTAACCGAGGAAGGATGCCTTGTCATCTTTGTTAGGTTTTAACTGCCCTGGTCTGTTGGGAGTACAGACCGGGGTAGGAGGTAACTGAGTTCCCTCCTGCCCCTGTGCTTTTCAGATTGTGGACCTGGATACCAAAAGGAACCGGAACCGGGAGGGCCTGAGGGCCCTGCAGAAGGATCTCAGCCTCAGTGGTAAGCCTGGCTTTGTCACTGCAGCCCAGGAGGCCTGTTCAGTTTACCTTCTAATGCTTTTGACTTATCTCTGTTAGAGACCAGGCAGGAGGCCACAGGTGTGTGGCACAGCCCGTGGAGATGGGAGAGACAGTATTGCAGGTCTGACATAGACTGTGGCTTGGGGTTTCAGTTGCTTACCTCAGTGACAGGTTGTTAGCTGCCAGCTTATCAATGACACTGAGAAAGTGCCAGGGGTATAACAACAGTGCAGTTCCTGCTCTTGTGCCCTACAGGTAAGTCAACAGCGTAAATACAGAATTGAAAATTGTGAGAAAGCTGAAGAAGGAAGTGAACACAGGGTTGGTCTTGGAGAATGGGATGGCGGCTCTTTAGATGAGGCTAAGTAATAGAGGAAGCAGTAGGGGAGGGGCATGTGATCATGCTGGAGAGATGGGCAGAGGCCAGGCCATGATGAAGGGCCTCAGGAACCAAGCATTTAAAGTGCACTGGAAAGCCTGAAACCTTCCAGTTTCTTGTCTCACCAGAGTAAAATCCAGAGTCCTTCAGGACCCCATGTAAACCGATTTCCTTGAACTGTCCCACCTGGTCTCCTCTGCTCGCGCTCACTCATCAACTGCACCCTTGCTGCTCTCCTTGCTGTTCCTAGCACACCGGCACATTACTGATCTTTGCTGTTCCTGGTTCCTCTGCCTGGCTCGCTCTTTCCCTAGATGTGTGTCTGCAGGGCTTACACACGCCTCACTTTCTTCAGGTCTCTGCCCAAATGGCACATTATCTGCAAGACCTTCCCAGACTGCCTGGTATAAGTGACAGGCTCCTCCCTTTGGCATTCCCCATCGCTCTTTCCCTGCGTTAGTATTCTGTAAGATACCTTTCAGGGTCTGACGAATCATATCTTTATTATCTTGACTTTTTTGTTTATTCTCTCTCCTCCACTCTAACATAAGCTAGGAGGGCAGGGGTTTCGTCCTGTTTTGCTGTTTTCAGCTTCTAAAGCAATGCCTGGCATCAGAATGTTTGTTGAAGGAATGACTGTTTGCCATTTCAGAAGACGTTATGGTTTGCTTTGGGAACATGTTTATCAGTATGCCTCACCCTGAGACGAAGGAAATGATTGAGAAAGGTAAGCCTCCTGGGCAGGGGTCAGGAACAGCACCCCTCCCCAGCCCCATGCCACACCCTCCCCAGCCCTGCTCCAGCTTCTGGCAGCTTGATGAGAGGTGGCTGTGTACATTTTAATCTTTGCTGTGCCACTGAGTTGTTTCTTCATCTCTAAAGGGAGATACATCTACATAGCACAGTTGTTGTAAAGTTGAGATAAAATAATATATGTACCTAGCATAATGCTTGTCATTGAGGAATGAGTTGGACGGCAAATAACAGAAATCTAGCAGTTAGTAGGACTTAAGGAAATACATTTCTGTTCATCTCATGTAAGAAGTTGTCCAGAGATGGGCAGTCCAGGATTGGCACAGCTGCTCAACTTAATGTATTCTCTTGGTGGTTGTGTCATGATTGCAGGCCTCATGTCTGAGAGCCAGGCTAGAGGAAAGGCAGGAGGGCTTTCTCCATATATGGCCTTGCCTTCTGTTTTGGAAATAAGACCATCCTCCTCAGGGACGTCTGCTGATACCTCATTGGTCAGGTCTAAGGCACGTGCTCATATTTGCACATCCCCTGTAGTAGCATCAGGGTGGAAGATGGAGGTCTGAGGAGGGTGAAGCTCTCAAGTTTGCCACACTAGCGTGCACAATGGATCTCACCACTGTGATCCTAGAGGCTCTTTGGAGAAATGTCATGAAAGCAAAAGGTCAGGCTGCAGATGGATCCTTGGCTGGGATAAGGGCAGGTTACACATGTTTTCTCTTCCTCACCCTGAACATATGTGGGCCAAGAGAACCAGCAGCACGGTTGCCTCTGTCCCTGAAAACAGGGTAACTCTATCTCTGTTGAAACTGAAATTCTATCAAAGGAAAGTAGGTCAGCTTTGAGGAGAAACTTCCGTTGAAAAACATCCACTAGAGACTTCCTTGGTGGTCTAGTGGTTGAAAGTCCACATTCCAGTGCAGGGGACTCGGGTTTGGTCCCTGGTGGGGACCTAAGATCCCACATACCAAAGGACAACTAAGCTTATACACTGCAGCTAAGACCCGACGCAGTTAAATAAATAAACATTTTTTTTTAAAAAAGAAAAACACTAATATCATGGTTGTAAAATTGAATTGTCGTTGCACTTGCGGAGGGACTGGAGGCTGCTCAGAGCAAGCTTCCAGAGGGCCTCGCCTGCCTGACTTGAAGATCAGGTCCCCAGCTCTCTTGGCCTACGAGTGTGGTCTTGTCACTGACCTAGAAGGGTTCCAGGACAGCATCTCTGGTTCTCAGGGATGGACACAGGCTAAACAAGCTCATGCGAGGTGGTGGTTATTCATTTACAATGAGAACCAGAGCGACTGCCCAGGCCAGAATGCTTAGCTGGTCAGGGCTTAATCACCATCAGAAAGAATGAAGGTCTGTGGGAAAGACAAAATGTCACCCGTAAGCGAGTGAAAACAGCAGATGGAGTTGGTTGGGTGTCATCAGTTGGTTGCACTTCTCATGATGCATCTGCTTTTGGGCACAGTCCATTCTGTAAGACAGCCTTCTCTTCCCTGCCATGAATTAGGTTAAGTGTGAGCATGAGACAGAGTGTTGACTGTTCAGGTCACAGTTACCACAATCCTGCTGTTGTGAAAACTCCTCACCTGGATGGATGTGGGTTTGTAAACTTCGTCAACCACCTGTTTTCCATCCATCTTAGGATAGGCTGGGTCTTTTATTCTTAAATTTGAATTTTCCATAATTTCATTGTGAGAAGGTGACCTAAAATCCTGGTATTGCCTTCCCCATCCACTGCCCAGGGTACTTTGCATAATGAAAACAGGTTGATAACACTGCAAGTTGGGAAACTAGTGTGCTCAGCCCTGTTCTGGGCTCACTCAGTGGTCGGGGTAGGCCATGTCCCCTCATTAGCCTTTAGTTTTTTCCTCAGCTGGTCTCCCAAGTCCCATTTTCATCCCCGCATGCTCAGACCCCTGCCTTCAGTGGGGCTGGGCAGAGGCTGGTATCCTTGGGTCTGTCTGTAGTGTAACCTCATCTTGTTTGCCTGTCTCATTTTTTCAGATCAGGAACATCTGGATAAAGAAATAGAAAGACTCCGGAAACAACTTAAAGTGAAGGTCAATCGCCTCTTTGAGGCCCAAGGTATTGGCCTGGGGGCTAAGCGTGGGGCTGGAAACCAGGAGGGGAGACAGTATCAGCACAGACTTTACAGGCTGGGGTGGGCAGCTGGTGAGTGGCACTGAAGCTGTAGGAAGTGGGCAGGGTTGTCTTGAGCTGACCAGAGATGGAATGGACAGGAAGTGTGTGGGATCTTATTCCTGTTACAAGTTCTTTTCAGGCACAGGAATTGCATGGAGTGTCTCACATTTTATGCCAGGGTGTGACTGTGGGGGCCAAGATACATCTGACTAAGGGTCAGAGGGCCTCAGTCAGGTGGTCCAGGTTAGAGCTGAATTTCTAGGTAAACCTAACCACTCCAGATTGGTCAGTCTGGCACAAATTAGGAGGCTTCTGCACAGCAGTCATGACTCTGCAGGTTCTTGGTGACTCAGGAGCAGGTGTCGATGTTCCTCGTTCTGTGCTTTGCAGAATTTGAGGCCCTTCTGTGTCAGACCTCAAGGCCAAGTTTTTGGCAGCATGAATGCAGTGTAAGCCCCTTTCCCAGGCTAGACTCCAGGGCCAGTAGGTTGGACAGCAGGAGCCCTGACTCACTGATGAATTCTTCCCCTAGGCAAACCGGAGCTGAAGGGTTTTAACCTGACCCCTCTCAACCAGGATGAGCTTAAAGCTCTCAAGGTCATCTTGAAAGGATGAAACCTAAGAACCCAGATGGGGGAACCTGAGACCAGCATCCTCCCCTGGGGTCATGGAGGACCCAGAACTCTCCAGCCTTGAAACCTGCAAGGACAGGATCTACCCTGCAAGGGGACAGGTGTGAGAAATGTAGCCATAGCCATGTATGAAGTTTCTTTGTCTGTAGCACTTAGCTACTTTGTGACAGCAGAAGGGAACCCTCAGCCTACACCAGTATCTGCCGGCTTGACCACTGGGGCTGGATGGACACAAGGCCCATTGACAGGCCCTGGCAGCCTCCAGGAGGTGGGTGGGGGCAGCGCCAGTGGGGGTGTGAGAAGGACTGCAACAGGCACTTCTCAACAATGGCCTGCTGTTGAAATGGGCCTGGAGGGAGAAGAGTAGGAGCTTCATTCCAGCATTCCTCTCAGAAAAAGAGAGACGTATTTTCAAGCAGTGTGTGTAACGGAATTGGAATAAAGCAGGAGGCTCACAGGAGGCTCCTGTGCTGGATGAAGGACAGAATGTTAGTGCTTCGTGGTTCAGCATAGGCAGACACATAGTCCCCCCGCACTGCCATCGGGGCCCATCTTCCTGCTCACCCCCAGGATGGAGTCCAGAGTGGGTGCTGCTTATCATCCCCCTCGGCTGCTCTGGAGTCAGGAAGGCCTTGCAGAGTCCTGCACCAGCGATGGATGAGAGCCTGCGTCCTACTGTGCTCTGCTTAGGCAGGATGTGACTCCATGGGCTCTGAAAGCAGAACCTTAAGCGCTGCTTAGAGTTCCTGGCTGCCTTCAGGGTCTGCGATCCTAATGTGAATGTGCCGTGAGGGATGTGTTCTGTGTGCCTCATGTGCTCAATACATGTTACCTAATGAATAGTAGCTTCTAGTCTTTACCTCATTTGGTCCTTAATGGAAGGTATGCCACTCCTTTTGGAGTACCGTCTATGAAGGGGCAGTGCTCCCTCCTTGAAATGACGTCAGGGCAGGCTGGAGAGGACACTCCATTTGGTTGTGGCCGATGGTTAAATATGGGGACACAGGCTGCCATGGCCAGATCTTGTGTTTTCTTCAAGAGACCTAGAAATTTAGATTTTTTAAGTTGAATCCTCTGCTTTTTAAATACTGCTGATTAATTCAGGAGATTAAAAAAAGCGTGAATGTTGGCTAAACAAAACACTTTATATAAGCCACATTTGGCCCAAACCTCTGGTTTTGCATCCTTTTGAGTTTGTTTTTTTTTTAGTAGAAATTGCTGGGGTTTCTCCATGATGGCCCTAGGAAGTAGGGAGGTGGAATCAGAAACTAAATGTCCAGAGTAGATGAAAGAATTTGGTAACTCCAAATAGTGGAATATTATACAGCTGTAATCAAGAATGAAGCAGCTGAACACTGATTTGGAACAAGCTTCAAGATACATTAAAGTGAGAAGCAAAGATAGGTGTCTAATAAGCTCATAATTTGTGTGCAGTTATGTGGTTTCCTCAGAATAGAAATTACATGGTTAGGGTGCAAGGGAAGGACATGTTGCTGTTGTATATTTTAAAATAAAAATATAAGAAAATGGGGAGTTGTGGCATTCACTGGTAGATACTATCTGGATGACTGCTTGGCTCAAAGTTGTTCTCTCTTAATGTTGACCCTGCCTGTCTGGCCAGGTGGATGCTAGGCCAAAGAAGAGCCAATCAGATTCTTCTTTCTCCTGGAGACATGGACCCCATTCCTAGGGTTGTCTGGGCTTTACCCAGAATGTGGGAAGCCCCCAGATTTTTGAGCAGGAGCCCCAGAGTGGCCTGGCTTCTGGCCTTCCCAAGGCTGGCTGATTCACTTAGATTTGCCAGTATTTTTCTTTGAAAAGCACTTTCCTTCTCCCCACAGTCAATTCTGCTGTTTACAGTTAAAAGAACTGTCCTGAAGCAGGCAGAGTGATAAAGGAGCTGCCTGGGGTCCCTTGGAAGGTTGTCCTGAAGCAGTTAGCCACCAGCCCACTCTTGGTTCAACTCCTCTTCAACCAAGAGCCATTGGAATGTGGAAAGTGCACATTCTTACTTGTGCCCAACTCCCCAAGCCATCTCTGCCTGACAGCCCAGGGCTTTCTGATCTAAAAAGCTCAGCTTCCAACCTCAAATAGGAAGGCCCAAAGAGGCACCTAAGTCACCTAGCTGACTTAGTAAGTGCACCTTCGTGGAGACCCTCACTAAGCAGCTCTGCCTTCCTGATCCTTGCCTTCTCTACTTGAGAAATGGGGATGCTCTGGCCCACTGGTTTTCAGATGGTCAGGGAGCTCCATGGGTCCCCTGACATGCAGTCAGGCTATTGTAAGGAGGGCAAGATGTACTTAAAGCTCAGCCCTTACTCGGACCCCCAGTAAACACAATCTAACAACTGCTTGCTTTGCAAACACAACTTAAGAACTGAACCCTTGCTCTTGGGGGAACCTATCAATACATCCTCTGGGAGACATCAAACGGTCAAAACCAGGAAGATGTGGTTGCGGCGACAGCATTCCCTGAGCCAAGCCTGGAGCCCAAAGACTTCAAATAAGGGCTGTAATCCTTTATGAGATGTGATCTCTCTCGGGTATAACTTGCTGCATTTGTCCTCTTCGCCAAGCTAACCAGTCCATCAAGGTTAAAATCTGTCCAGTCCCAGAGATTGGCTCTCCTGGTGCAAAGACGTCCACGGTAGGGTGGGGTGCTGGGCCAGCAAAGCAGCCGCCAGGCTGGAAAGAGGGAGGGAGAGTGACTGAGTGCTCTGAGTGCTGCTGTGCTGATAACGGGATGCAGAGAGAGGACCAGTGTGGTACCAGTGGTTCTCCATGCTCGGGATTAGTTGGGAGTTTTCTTCTGGCCTTGAAGGGAGCGGAACAGCTGCCTCAGCTGTTTCTTCCGATCATTGACACAGCCTGGAAGGGAAGTGGAATGTTGACTGGGATGGGCTGTCCTTGGTAGAGGGGTCTTAGGGGAGTAGAAGGGGCCAGTGCTACTACCTACGGAAGGAGGGGCCAGCGGAAGCCATGCAACCACGGATGGCCTGTGGTTTGCATCCTGGTGGGTTTCCTAGGTGGCACTAGTGATAACCCACCTGCCAGTGTAGGAGATGTAAGAGACATGGGTTCGATACCTGGGTCAGAAAGATCCCCTGGAGGAGGGCAAGGCAACCCACTCCAGTACTCGTGCCTGAAGAATCCCATGGACAGAGGAGCCTGGCGGGTTATAGTCCATAAGGGTTGTAGAGTTGGGCACAACTGAAGCAACTTGGCACGCATCCCCTCCCGACTGCCATGACCATTAGATCACTTACCTCTTTGAGCATCAGTTTTCTCATCTGTACATCAGGATGCCTGCTTTATGGGGTAAATGCATGGATCAGGTAATATTCACTGGGGGCTTACCTCAAATCAGGGGCTACTTCAGGTGAGGATGTAGATTTGACTTGTTGAGCTTTCACAGGAATAATGTGTGCAAAAGAAGAGGAGGCTCGGCGAAGTTAAGTAATTTGCTCCAAATCGCACAATTAGTAGCAGGAGTGAGGCTTAAACCCAGGCTGCCTAGCTCCAGAGGCCAAGCTCTTGACCACTCCTCCCATATTGCTCTGCCTTCTGGCTTTGCTTCGTGAAAATGCACTTAAAGCTGGCACAGTGCCTGGTACCTAATTTGTTAAATGTTGGCTTTTTCCCTAATCTCATGTGTCAGGCACATTCAGCTAAGAGGTGGGTCTTCCCCCCACAAGTTGCTCCTACTCTCATGGGAGAGTGTCCCAGGCAGTGCAGGCTGACTTCACTTCTTCTCTTAGTGCATTCACTGTTTCCTTTTGTGCTCAGAGCTAATCCTTGAGGCAACTCCATGGTCATTTAATCTTGTGCCAGGAGCACTGATGGCACCTCACAAACGTTGGTTGAATGACTGAATCCCGATGGGCACAACTACTGACCTGGAGGTGTCTGCCATGTTTCTCAGCTTCCCCAGAGCCCCACCCCTGCCTCCTAGGCACTCACCAGCAATCAAGCCTTCTCTGAGCTGAAAGTCCACTAAATGCCAGTCCCCGGGGTTTTCCAAAATGAGTTCCATGTAACCTTAGCCTTAACTAAGGTTCATCATTCACAAACCTTTGTGTCCAATGCAAATCTCTTGGAGTTCCAGGCTCATCTCTTAGTTATCTGTTGATCTTTTCACCATATCTCCAACGCATCCCTAATTCATTTCATCAATACTCGTCCCACCCCCAGCCAGCTCCTCTTATATTCAAAACTACCCACCCAGATACTCAACTGGAGATGGGAATTATTCCAGAGACTTCTGAATCACTGGCTCTCGACCTAGGTTGTGCTTTCGAGTCATCTGGGAGTTTGAAAAATACTGATGTCCAAGGATATTTATCTCCAAGAGGCATCAGTTGTTTTTTTTTTTTTTATGATTCCACATGATTCTGATATTCAGTCAAAGTGGAGAACCACTCTTCTGAGTCTTTGCTGCTTAAACATGGTGCAGGAACCATTGGCACTGATATCTGAGATGAATTGTTAGCAAAGGTGGATGCAACAACCCTCTTCGTCCTCTGTGGACCTCTCTGCAAAGTAACTGTGCCACTCCTCCCATCAAGAGGTGGAATCTTATTTCCTAGCCCTCTGAATCTGGGCTGGACAGGCTTTGGCTAACGGACTGTGGCAGAATGACATGTGGGATTTCTGAGCCTAGGCCTCAAGAGGCTTCACTATGTCTTCTCTTGCCTTCTTGGAACCCTGAAACTACTGTGTGAACGACTGGCCACCTGGAAAAAGAGGCAGCTGACAGCCCATCTCAACCACCTCAATGTGAATGAAGCTATCCTAGGCCACCGTGTCTCAGCAAATCTGCTAGGCGCCTGCACCCCTGTGAGAGACCCTGAGCCACACCTAAAGAATCATAAGCAAATAAGATGGTTATTTCAAGCTTCGAAGCTTCAAGAGAATTTGTTACACAACAATAGTTAACTATTAGGAGGCTTTTAGGTATGCAGACTCTTAGCCCTCTTCTTCCAGACCTACTGAATCAGAACAGCATTTTAACAAGATTCCCAGGTGATTGTCTGTACAGCTTGAAAGCATTGTATAGTCATCCTCAAACAACACCATGTGGCAGGCACTAGGGGTCTGCCGTGGGAAAACCATTCACAAACTGCCCCTCCTTTGCCTTCCTCAAAGCCAACTACTTAGTACTTGACTTCCCGGGTTTCCTTGCAGCTGAGGTGCCATGTGACCCAGCTCTAGTGGGTGAGATGTCAGCAGAGTTACCTGCTTTCCTTTTGGAATAGAGTCAAAGCTTGAAGGAAAGGCTTTGGCTCTTGGGCCTGCCTGGGATAAGGACACAGTGTCTGGAGTTGGAGCAGCCATGAGGCAAAAATCATGAGCATCAAGGCTAACAGGCTGAGTGTGGTAAAGAAGAAAGAGGAAAGATCTGGGTCCTTGGTGGCACTGTGCAACTGTCATTTATGGCCTGCCCCATGACTTCTGGTGACTCAAGACAAATCAGTTTCTCTCTGGATAGCTATTAGTTTGTTAATTGTTTGCAGACAAACCCAATCCTAAATCATACCAAACCCTAAAAGATACTCAAAACTTTTCATCAAAAAAGAAGGAAGAAAAATGCCACAAACAGAAAGGAAAATGACAAACTCATTTTGTTTGAATGGAAATATTCAAATAAAAGGAAAATATTTACAGTCAGTTTGACAGAGGGAAAATATCCTCAATATATTAATATCCAAGGCCTTTACAAATTTAGAAAAATGGAAGCCCACTGGAAAAAAAAGTAAGTATGGATAGCTTCCAAAAGAACTGCAAATGTTAAATCTGAAGCCTCACACATAATCAATGGAATGCACAGAAAACAAGTAAATATTTTTACCTATGAAGTTGGCAAAGGTTTTTTTGTTGTTGCTGCTGCTGCTGTTTTAAATTCAGAGCTCGCAAATTTATGTAATCTCTCTAAGAAAGCAATTTGACTGTAATAAGTCCATCCTTTTAACCCAGTAGTTCTATTCCTAGGGATCTGTCCTAAAAAATATAGCCAGTTTCAGTTGAACTTTTATTTGAGAGGATGTCCTCACAGCATTATTTATAAAAGTGAAAAACTGGAGTCATGCCAAATGCTCAATTATGTGAAATTGGTTTCGTAAATTTGGGGATGTTTTGCAGCTGTATGGTAATTTTGTTTCTAATTTTGCCAAGGGACAAGTGCTAGCAGCCTAGCTTTCGGGTTTTGAAGTTGGACAGATTGGGTTCAAGGCCTCTCTCACCACTTATGACCAAGACTGTTGGCCAGTGATCTAACATCTGGAGACCTTTTCCACATCTGTAAAATAATCGAGGCTGCCTCAAAGTGAAATGAGATAACGTATGTAAAGGAGTCTGGACCTGGCCATAGTGTGGTTCCAGAGAGTGACTGAACGTTGCTCAGTTGTGGCTGACTTTTTGTGACCCCATGGACTATAACAGTCCATGGAACCTCCCAGAATACTGGAATGGGTAGCCTTTCCCTTTTGCAGGGGATCTTCCCAACCCAGGGATCGAACCCAGGTCTCCCACATTGCAGGTGGATTCTTTACCAGCTGAGCCACCAGGGAAGCCCAAAAGAGAGGCTCTTACTAATGTTATTGAATGAGCTGGAAAATGCTATGTGGAAAAGTTAGACTCAAAGCTTCAGCCCAGTGCCAATTTTGTAAGAAAAAAATATGAATATATGCATTTTTGTAAAATTGGAAGGAACTACACCAGGTTGTTAAAGATGGTTGTGTTTGGATGATTTTTTTAGTTTCTTTCTTTAGTTTTCAAATATTCTACAATGAGTGTGAATGATTTTTATAGTCAGGGGAATTTTTCACTTTTTAAAAGCCAAGTTTAAGGTCAAGCCCTGAAGTCCTTAATTTCTCTTAGCAACATACCGTGTTTTTTGTTTATTTGCCACCTAAGCTTTTTGAAATCTGCCTCATAACAGACTAATAATATCTTTCACCACGTGCCATGCAGTATTCTAGGCATATATTGAGATAGAAACTATTGAATCTCTGTTTTACAGATGAGGAACAGAGAGGTTAAGTCCCTTGCTCCAGGTCACATAGCTGGTAAATTTTAGATCAAATTGAAACATTCTAACCACCATGGAAAGTTGCCTCTTAGACTACTTGCCACCTCCCACGTGCCCACTCCCTACCTGGGCCCACATACCAAGATGTGTGTTGGTCACAAAGTTCCCCATCGCCGACAGGTCAGGACCCCCCTCTTCTCTGCTGACAGGGCCGTCGTTCCACATAAGGTCAAAGCCTCCTACTCGCTTCTCCCTTCCTGTGAGCCTGGACAAGCAGGAGATACAAAGGCTTAATGAAGGTGCGCCTGGTGGGGCCCTAAGACTCAAGCCAGGGCCCCGAGCCCTCCCGGCACCCTACTGGTGCCCACCCTGTCAGAGTACCTTTTGTCCATCCAAAATGGGGGATGACCTCAGGGGGTCATCCCCCATTTGTCCCCAGGCCTCCACACTTGGTCCCAGTAACGTGCTTTCTGGTTTAAAGTCTGCTATCCTTCCCAGACCGGACCCCATGAAGGCAGGGACTAGGCCTGTCATGTCCTTTATTTCCTGTGTCCCGAGTGTTTAGCACAAGGCCTGGCACATAGGAGGGCCTCAAATGATTGTTGAAGGAATAAGTGATGATGGATAGAGGCGGTGGACGCCTGAGGTTCTGCCTGCTCAGCATCCATTTCACTTCTTTTGGCCTTTGGGTACCTGGGTTTTCTTTTTTGAAAACCAGGCCTCACTCTCATGGTTCAAGTAGGGTTGACCCCAACACCTGGGAGTGGACACAAGACCTAGCCTTGGCCAATCAGAGTCCCAGTGATTGATTCAGGGATGGGCATGTGACTCAATCCCCACCAGTGAGCAAGGAGAGTCAGCCCTCAAATTTTTGCTGGAATAACTGGGGAGAAACTAACACAGGAAAGAGATGAGAGAGAAAAGTGAGAACAGACAAACCAGCCAACACTGGGCCGTTCCTGAAGTCAAACCCTGTATCGTTCCATTATATATACATTGTTATATCAATAAATAGCCTCTTATTGAGTACTTTACTGTGAGTTAGTCATATTACAATAAATTACTTTGGTAAATTAATCTAACCCTGAGAGTTAGATATTAAATCTCCCATTTTACAGATGAAGACACTGAGGTTCAGAGAGGAGAAGTGACTGGGTCAGGGTCCCACAGTCAGGAAACGTTGAGGAAATTCTGCGGGACCGAATCTCAGAAAGCTGTATGGCCCTGCTCTGCTGGGTCAGGGCCGAGTCCGTGGGCCAGGACCTGATCCTGTGTGAACACTGCAGTTTCCCCATCTGTGGAATGGTGGGACAGGGGAGGGCGGAGGGGCCAGAGACATCTCTGAAGTCCTTTCAAGTCCCAGGTTCCAAGTTCTCGCTCCTCGGTGGGAGCCCTGATGGTGAGGTACAGGGGTGTATGAGCGAGGCTGCCCTCCCTCACCTGGCCTCCATGTCCACAACATGCAGGGTGTCTTCCAGGAGGCAGGTCTTAAGCTCATAGTCCTCCTGGCTGCTGGCTGTCAGTGATGGGGACGCATTGACCTCCAGGAGCCACCTGGGGAGGGAAGGGAATAGAAAATCTTAAGGTTGCCTGGTCCCTGGAATTTCACAAGAGACTAGATGAGGTGCCTGGGCCCCACCCTCAATTCAACCAGGGCTGCTGTCTCTACATTTCCATCTGAAGAAAGGTTTCAGGGAAACCTTGTGAAAACAACTGTCACACACTTGAAACCCCCACAGGGTCCAGGTGGTGACTTAAATGAAGCAAGCTGGTGGGGGTAAGAACAATTTTGTGCCCTCGTGCTTATTACTCCTTTGGCTTCT
Source organism: Okapia johnstoni (assembly GCA_024291935.2). Lineage (NCBI taxonomy): Eukaryota > Metazoa > Chordata > Mammalia > Artiodactyla > Giraffidae > Okapia > Okapia johnstoni. The sequence goes on along the minus strand of CM044324.1, from coordinate 50,804,462 downwards.
TTCAAAAGAGCTGGAGTATGAGAGAAACTTTCCTAGTGAACATTTGTCTATAAATGGTAACCAGGGGACTTCCCTTGTGGTCCAGTGGTTAAGAATCCACCTTCTAATGCAAGGGACATGGGTTCAATCCCTAGTGGGGGAATTAAGATCCCACATGCATTCTTAATACCTTTTCTCAAACACTGATATTTGGAATTTTCAAATTTTAGAATTAGGTATTTTTGTCTAGTACTAAAAGTTTAAAAATGTGTATTATCTGTAAAAACTTGATGTTGAAAAATATGTTAAAATGTTACTGGCCAATTAAAGAAAACAAGATCCCACATGCATGGGGGCAACTAGTCCGTACGCTGCAATGAAGCGCGGATGCAGCCAAATAAATCAATAAAAGTATTAAATAAATATTTTTAAAAGATAGTCTGCCAGGTCAAGGGGGGAGGGGAGTGGCAGGGGGAGGGGTAGGCCTGTGGTGGGCTGGAAAGAGTGTTCCACCTCTGAAGGGGTGGCTATGGCAGCTCAAGCAGAGTGTTGCCCTGTGAGTATGTGGACGCAGAATTCTAAGACCCTCTGACTCTTCCAAAACATCCCGATGTTTGTGCAAACATCTTCCAGTTATGGGAGGTGGTCGATGAAAAATCAACCCAATGAAAAAAAACATTCTGAAGGTCAAACTCAAAGTATCTGCAGGTTAAAAGCAGCCCAAGGGCTTCCAGCCTGTGACCTCTGGTTTTCTGCAACCCTGTGAGTTGACAGACAGGAATCTGGGGCACAGAGAGGGGCAGGCTCACCCAGCAGGTCAGTGAGAGACTGGGGCCCCCTTTCCCTATCTTCTGCCTCCTCCCAAGCTCATTTCCTGCATCGGTGTCCACTTTAATGCCTGTAGGACAGCTTGCATCCCAGAAGGCAAAGGAGAGAGACCTGCTGGCGCCTGGCTCTGGTTTCTCTTGAACTTGGGCCTGACTTAGGTCTTGCTCTAGGGCTCCTACTCCTGGCTCAGAAAGGCCCCCAAGAGCGATACAGTGACCCTGGCGAGGGGGCTGGGTCCAGCAGCCATAGTACTGGTGGAAGCTGCTCAGCCCAGGAACATGGACCCTGGGCCCAGCTCAGCCCTGGACTTACTGCATGACCTCAAGCTGCCTGGACAACCTCACTGGGCTTCTGTGCCCTGTTGTATCACCCGAGGGCCATTAGTGTGTTCCCTGACAGCTCGGGTGTGTTCAACCTCCTCGTGAGCACTGCAGGAAGGCACAAAATTCTGGAAATTGACCTGGTAACAGTACTCCCTTGCCCGTCTCTTCACATCCTCAAAGCACCAGGATTCACAGAGGGGAAGCTTCTTGCCTGATGGGAGGGGAGGATCACTGACTCAGCAGATGCTTGGGAAAGGCCACAGTGTCGGGCATGGGGCTCATTTCTTCCTCATAACATTCCTCTATGCACAGTGACCATTTTACAGACAGGCAAGCCAAGGCTCAGAGAAGGGAAGCATGCCCAGCTAGGAAGTGGCAGAGCTGAGCTCACACCCAGGCAGTCAGGGTGCAGAGTGTGTAAAATATCCCCCCTCCCCAACAGCCTTCACACTCTCCGGGCTACCAGCCCATCCACTTACGGCTTGAGGTCTTGGTCTATGAGGATGTCATAGCCGTAGAGCTCAAAGCAGTGCTTGTCGCTAATGATCACTTTCTGCACGCTCTGCAGGCTTCTGATGAAGATGTTGTCCATGTCGCTGAAAAGCGTCTCTACTACCTTGGGCCCGTGTTTGGATGCCAGGTACTGCCGGAAGCACTGAAGCATCCACTTGCAGCCCTGGGCCCCGCCAACGGGTTGGGAGAGGAAACCGCAATCAGCCCAGACCTGGCCAGCCAGGACGGCCATTTGCCATCAGCACAGACCCTAGTCTTGGGCAAGGGGAACCCAGCCCTGAGTTCTGTGATGAGCAGAACCCTTACAGGGTGGATACTCTGCACGCGCAAGGAGGTGTGGCCCACCCAGAGCCTGGGCCTCTTTTTCTCGAGCACCGCCTGCTCTCTGCCACTCCAAGAAGTCTCTGCCCAAATGCCCTGCACTGGCCTCTTCCCTGGGCCTGCCCTTTAAGGACAGACTGCTCTGACCATGAGGGTACCCCAAGACCCAGGGAGTCACCCACAGCTTGCTGTTTTGGGTGTGTGCATATTTGCAGGAGGCCCCCACAGGGTGATGGAGAACTGGGGACCAGCTCTTCCTGTACTGTTCTGTTCTGGCTCTTAACTCTGAGAAGTCTGAGTGTGCTAAATATGAACCTGGTCTTCTTGCAGGTTATTAGGTAGGTTAGGTAGTAGATAATATATCTGTCAAGGTAGGAGGACACAACACATATTGTTACAGGGCATACTAGTTTGATTTGTAACTCTGAAACATTTAAACACATGATCTGTGGGCCTCCATGTATACGCTTACTCTGGGCCCTGAAAACAGGCAGTGACCTGACCTCTTTGGAGAACTCTCCTGGGCTCTCCCTCCTCACCACCCCAGCCCAGTCCCAGAGGCCATATCCAAGGGCAGAAGCCCAATTTTCTCACCTTCTTCGGGTGGTAGTCGGGAGATGTCTTTTGCACGGCGACATTGGTGAGGTGAACGTCTGGCAGAGGTTAGTAGTCAAGGGCCAGTGTGGATAAGAAGGGTAGCCCCCAGGGACCAAACTAAGACCCTTGCTTGGGAATCTCTGAGGGAAGACTACCAAACAGCCCAGAGCTCAGGTGTGTGGGTTTTGGAGTCAGATGGACTCGGGTTCAAATCATGCCTGCATCTATCTTTACTGGCTGTGGGCTCCTGAGCAAGTCACTTAACCTCTCTGAGCCTGTTTCCCCCTTTATTAAATGCCGGTGCCTAGTAGCATGTTGACCTCCCAGGGTTATCTGAAAGATCAGATAAGATGCTATGTAGAAGCACCTCTTACAGTGCTGGCATGGCTGATATTATTAGATTAGGATTGTCTCACTCTAGAGGAGAGAACACTTTCTAACATGTAGAGACACCAAATACAGAACAGCCTTCTCAGGATGTTCTGAGCTCTGTCACTAGAGAGGTTCAGACTGGGTGGCTACTTTGTAGGAATATTGGAGAAATGACCCAGCATTGGGATGGGGTCAAGATGGCTGCCTTTGAAGTCCCAAACCTGAGAGTCTGCCTTTTGGTATCATCACCATCACTGGTATCGTCACCACCAGTAACATCAGCAACATTTCAAAGCTTATAGAGCATGTTCACACACATCATCTCTTTTCCCCAAATCACCCCCATTTCACAGAAAGGCTCAGAGAGACAGCCACTCAGCATACCCCATCCTCCCCCACATAGCTAAGCAGGATGGAACCCAAAACCTCACAAAGAGGCAAGACATAACTTTCTCCTGGACTTGTTGGTAATACAGGCAGAGTCCTAGGACCAGGACTCTTTGCGGCAGTGCTTACACCTGGACAAACATCACCTCTTCAAGCAAAAATACAAAGAAACTATAAGGGACTAAAAAGAACTGTATGCATGTGCAACTGAGGAAAATTATGGACAACAAGATACAGAGACCAAAGAGCCCTACTTCCACTTCTGAAGGGTGGGGAGCAAAAGCAGGAAGTCAGGAGCAAAAGCCGAGTACTGCACGCAGCACCACCAAAGGGGCGGGCAAACCACCCAAGCCAAGCTTCCAGCTCGACCCCTGGACACACCCCTACCCTCACCCCAGATAAATAACCAACAACTCCTCACATCTCGGTGAGCCCAGCTAGCAAGGGAACCTATTATTTGTTCTTGTTCCCTCTGCTGCAGCAGGGACCCCAATAAAACCTTCCTGTATTTCTTGCCTCTGATCAATTTCTATTGATTGAGGTGGCCGAGAACCCTGGTCAGTAACATTGGACCATTCACAGATGGGGAGGTAGAGGCTCCAGGTCACTGATCCAAGTCTGACTCCCCTAATACATATGTTTCTCCATGTTTGTGGTGCATCCGGCAGGACTGCAGCCTCTCCAGAGGAGGTGGGTATCCTCTCGAGCACCATTTTCCTAGAATGTCTTCTTTATAGCTCTTCAAAGACTTTTTGGTCACACTTGTCTGAGAGTTTTTCTGCCTTAATTTCAAAAGAATAAGCACAAAACAAACCACTAAATAAGAAGAGAACCCTTACATTTTTGGTCAATTGATTTTCTAAAAGGGCACCAAGGCAATTAAGTGAGGGCAAGCATCATCTTGGGCTTCCCTAGTAGCTCAGTTGGTAAAGAATCCTCCCGCAATACAGGAGACCCCGGTTCAACTCCTGGGTTGGGATGATCCCCTGGAGAAGGGAAAGGCTACCCGCTTTAGTATTCTGGCCTGGAAGTTTCCATGGACTGTATAGTCCATGGGGTTGCAAAGAGTCAGACACGACTGAGCAACTTTCACTTCACTTCACTTCAAGCATCATCTTTCCAACAAGTGGGGTGAGGATGCCTGGATATCAGTGTGTGAAAGAATGAAGTTACCATACCACAGGCAAAAATTAACTCTAAACAGACCACAGACCTAAATATAAGAGCCAAAATTATAAAACTCTTAGAATAAAATTTAAGAATAAGTCACTGTGGCTCTGGGTTAGGCAGAGCTTCTTAGATGGGACAGCAAAAACACAGATGACAAAAGAAAAAGTAGATAAATTGGACTTTATCAAAATTAGAAAATTTTATGTTTCAAAGGACACTATAAAGAAAATGAAAAGGAAGTGCACAGAGGATTTTTAGGGCAGTGAAAATACTCTGTATGTTACAATAATGAGGGACACACGCCATTATACATTTGTCCAAACCCACGGAATGTACAGTTCAGTTCAGTTCAGTCACTCAGTCGTGTCCGACTCTTTGCGACCCCATGAATCGCAGCACGCCGGGCCTACCTGTCCATCACCAACTCCCGGAGTTTACCCAAACTCATGTCCATCGAGTTGGTGATGCCATCCAGCCATCTCATCCTCTGTCACCCCTTCTCCTGCCCCCAATCCTTCCCAGCATCAGGGTCTTTTCCAATGAGTCAACTCTTCTCATGAGGTGGCCAAAGTATGGGAGTTTCAGCTTCAACATCAGTCCTTCCAATGAACACCCAGGACTGATCTCCTTTAGGTGTACGACCATAATATAAACTATGGACATGGGGTCATTGTGACGTATCAACACAGGGTCATCAATTGTAGCAAATGTAGCACTCTGGTGAGTGGTGTTGATAATGGGGGAGGCTGTGCACATGTCGGGGCAGGCGGTCTATGTGGAATCTCTACCTTCCTCTCAATTTTGCTGTGAACCTAAAACTGCTCTAAAAAATAGTCCTTAAAAGAAAAATGACAACCCCCAGAATGGTGGAAAATATTTGTAAATCATGTGCCTGATAAGGGAGCAGTATTGAAAATACATCTAGAAACTTACAGCTCAACAATAACAGAGACGATCCAATGAGAAAGTGTGCAAAGACTCTGAGTAGAAATTTCTGCAAAGATTTGCAAATGGCTCAGAAGCTCATGAATAACATTATTAGTCGTCAAAGAAATGCACATCAAAACCACTTCACATCCACTAGGGTGCTTATAATTAAAAAATACAGATAATAACAAGTGTTGGTGAGGATGTGGAGCAATAGAACCCTCCTACCATGCTGGTGGGAGTGTAAAATTGTGCAATGCTTTGGAAAATAGTCTATAGTTCTTCAAAAGGTTAAATACAGAATTACCATGTGACTAGCAACTCAACACCTAGTATATACCCAAGAGAAATAAAAACATGTCCACACAAAAACTTGTGCAGAAATGTTCACGGAAGTATCAATAATAGCCAAAATGTGGAGACAAAAAAGACAAAAAAAAAACCTGCTGATACATGGTACAACGTGATGAACCTTGAAAACGTTAGGCTTAATAAAAGAAGTTAGGAGGATTTCCGTCGAGGTCCAGCAGTTAGGACTCCATGCTTCCACTACCTGGGGCTCAGTTTGATCCCTAGTCAGGGAAGTAAGATCCCACAAGTCATGCAACATGGCCAAAAATAAAAAATAAAAGTAAGATACAAAAGTCCACGTATTTTATGAATCTGTTTACATGAAATGTCTGGAAGACAAATGCATAGAGACAAAAGTGATAGGGCTTCCCATAGGGCTGGAAAGGGGGGATTGTAGGGAAGTTGCAAATGACAGATAATGAGTACCGGGTTTCTTTTGGAGAGAGTGAAAATCACTTAGTCATGTCCAACTCTTTGGGATCCATGGACTGTATAGTCCATGGAATTCTCCAGGCCAGAATACTGGAGTAGGTAGCCTTTCCCTTCTCCAAGGGACCTTCCCAACCCAGGGATCGGACCCAGGCCTCCCCACATTGCAGGCGGATTCTTTACCAGCTGAGCCACAAGAGAAGCCCAAGAATACTGGAGTGGGTAGCCTATTCCTTCTCTAGGGGATCTTCCTGACCCAGGAACCAAACCAGGGTCTCCTTCATTGCAGGCAGATTCTTTATCAGTTGAGCTATCAGGGAAGCCCTAGAAAAGCTCATTTGGGGGATGGTGAAACTGTTCTAAAATTGACGGTTGGTGATGCTTCTGTGAAGATGCTAAGAAGTACTGAGTTGTATGATTTAACTGGGTGAACTGTGTAGTATGTGAACATACCTCAATAAAGTTATTGTTTTAAAAACGGGAAAAAAAAATGGAAAAAGAGGATGTTCAGGTAAAGTGAGTTACCTGTTTTAAGAGGGGGAAAACTGCTCCCTTTTGTTGGAAGAAGTGCTCACATTTCTCGGCACACTGCTCCTACCCTCAAGAAGGAGAAATCAGGGACTTTCCTAGTTTCTTGGAGCAGAGGCTATGAGAGGAGTGTGGGTCAGCTGATTTCCCAGCCTCCTCTCTCCACGGATGGACCTGAAACCAGGTTCTAATGAACCAAGGAGCTAAATGGTGAAGAGCAAGCAAACAACTGAACCAATCCATAAAGAAGCAGAGCTGAGTGAGTAGCTGTGAAATCTTTCAAGGGGAAAATCTTTTCTTAGCTTAGAAACAATAGAAATCACAGAGGAAATCAGTGAATATAGTCAGCTATGTGAAAAGGAAATCAATCAGACTGAAAAGGCAAAAATGACAAGCAAACCCGACTAGAGAAAAGATTTGTAACAAAGATGACAGGCTAATGTTTTGTTGCGTGAAAATCACGCATAAATTGTTAACAATAAAATTTTATACCCTCATAGATAAATAGATAAAGGATATTAAAACAAACAAAAAAAAACTGGTAAAAGGCCATCTGGGAAAGTGCCCAAAGTTTCTAGTGGTAAACGATACACAATTTTAAAGGAATATAAGTGAGGGAAAATGCAATTTGGAAGAGATGCGAATTCTAAGGCAAAAATCTACTTCCCCAGCAAATCAGTTGCATTTTTTAAAACCTTTTTATTTGGAAAAGCTCAAAAGCCACAGAATACTCGCAAGAATGGTATAATGAATGCCCATATATGGTTCACTTACATGTGACAATTGTTTAGGAAATGTGTTTTGTAATCGGTTTAATTGTCCCCAGTGCTGGGGAGCTGGGGCTAAATGGGCCCTGTCAATGGGAGGGTAAAAATATGAGGAAATCTGGAAAACAATCTGGCTGATTCCCTTGACCCAGTAGTTATACCTCTGTGAGGCCATACAAAGGAAAAAATTTTGATATAGTAAAAGATTTATGAAAAAAAATGTTTCTTTACTGCATTGTCTGTCATAATAGGAAGAAACTGACTACTTCCCAAATGTCTGCAGCAAGTACAATAGGATTAGTAAACCAGTGAGTCTACTCAGTAGAATACTTTGTAACTAATAAAAAATGTCTGTAAGGAAAATACTTAAATAATGTTCAATGAAAAAAAGGTTATACTTATCTAGTGGGATTGTTACAGGAAGGGGAACCCCTTCCAGGGCCTGAAACTGGAAATGAATTGTCCAAGGAGACACATGTGCTGACAAGGCAAGAGATTTTATTGGGAAAGGACACCCGGGCGGAGAGCAGTAGGGTAAGGGAACCCAGGAGAACTGCTCTGCCACGTGGCTCCCAGTCTCCGTTTTATGGTGATGGGATTAGTTTCCAGGTTGTCTTTAGCCAATCATTCTGACTCAGAGTCCTTCCCGGCGGTGCACACCTTGTTCAGCCAAGATGGATGCCAGTGAGGATTCGGGGAGGTGGTTGGACGTGTGGTGTCTGCTTTTGACCTTTCCTGAACTCTTCCGGTTGGGGGTGGCTTACAAGTTCCCTGTTCCTTACCAGGACCTCCTGTTGTAAAATGCAGATGGTTACTATGGTGCCTAGCCAGGGTGGGCGGTTTCAGTCAGTGTGCTTCCCCTGACAGGATCACTCATATATAAAAGGGTAAGCAACAACAGAAATTTCAGAGGAAGTACATCAAAAAGGTTATTTCTAGCGTGACCAGAAAAGGTTTCTCTTCCTCCCTCCTCCTTTGTGTACATTTCTCCTGGATTTTCCAATTTGTCTTCAAAGAGCTATACTTCTATTATGAAGGCTACATCCTTTAAATGTTTTATTATCTTTATTATTAAAGTAATGCATATCGGTTGCAAGAATAGTTCATAATATAGAGAAATGTTGAAGTTAAAAATAAATGTTTCCTGACCTGATTTTAATCCTCTAAATTTTTGAAGTTAATAGATTTGTGAACCTCCTTTCATACTTTCTTCTAAACATAAATGTAAAAGCAAAAAATGGGATTGTAAACACATCCCAGTTCTACACACATGTTGTTTCCACCTCACATTCTATCATAGACCCTTTTCTTCCCCCCTGGCCGCACTGCATGGCTTGTGGGATGCTTGTGGGATATTAGTTCCCCCACCAAGGATCGAACTCTTGTCATCAGCAGTGAAAGCACTGAGTCTTAAAACACTGGACCACTAGGGAATTCCTGTAGTTACCTTTCCATAACATTTCAATCACCTCACTGTGTTCAACAGCTACACAGGATCATGGAAATGCTTTATCATTCATTTCACCATCTCTCTATGGTGGATTAAGCTGTTTCTGCTTGTTTACTATTAGAGTGTTGAGGTGAATATTTTTTCATTTTGAGTATGTGTATCTGATTTATGTATTTGAATAATTGTGTTTAAGTTATATATATAATATGTATATTTATTTAAAGTCAGCTAAATAATTTTATATATTATTATTTTGCAATCCAAAGTTGCTTTATTATTTTAAAAGTTGATGTGTAATATCTGAAGCAAATAGGCAAAATATTAATAACTGCTAAATCTGGATGGTAGATGCATAGATTTCTGTTACAGCCTTTCCTGCAGTTTTCTATATAATTTAAATATTTCAGTATTTAAAAATTAAAAACAATTAAACAAAGGGATGAAAGTTATGTGTATTCATTCACTGTGAAAACAGCAAAGCCTCCTTAAACAGAAACTAGCCGTGGGAGAGGCCTCAATTTAATAAGGCTCTATGGTGCCTAGAGATAAACATTTTAAAATGAGGGCAGGAGGACCAATAATGTGTACTGAGTAGTCACTCTGGGTTAGGCACTGTCTAAATGCTTTACATGTATCGTTTAACTTTATTTATTTTTAGGTTTTTTTTCCTTGACCACATGGCATGTGGGATCTTAATTCCCTGGGGTCGAACCTGAGCCCTCCACAGTGGAAGCATGGAGTCTTAACCATTGGACTACCCAGGGAAGTCCTTCATCTAACCTTAATAAGAAATGAGGTGGCAAAAAATGAAACTAAAATAAATTCGATGAGTTGCATATGACAAATTCTTGTTAGAATCACAAAATAAGACATACTAGAAATGTTGAAGTTGGCTAAACAGAAAGAAACAAATTGTAGAAAATACTCAGGAAGGCCTAAGCCCTTATGACATTCAGGGATGCAAATGTATTACCTTGGACAGACACTTAATTGAATGACGAGATTAAGGCAGAGCTATGTGAATTGGCTAAAAGCATTAGCTGGATTGCCCAAGCCAGAAGCTTGGCAGCATCACTTGCTACTTCCACCTCTCCCTTATGAAGGTAATCTAGTCCTGCTGGTTTAACTCCTAAATATTTATTTAAAAATTAAATGATCTAAAAATAGATCATTTACCCCTTTCCTCTGATGCTCATGTCTAAAAGTCTTAAAAACAATGTTTTCTGTTTTTATTTTGACCAGATAATACACTCACATAGTTAAAAAGTCAAAAGTATAAAAATGTATATAAAGAATATCTCCTTCCCCTAACCCCAGCCCTGTCGCCTCCCATTCATTTCTCCTCCAAGTCAAATTCTGTTTCTAGTTTCTTGTCTATCCTTCCAGAGACGTCTATGCACAGATAAAAATATATACAAAGATATACGTTTTAACATGAATGGGAGCATCTTTTCCACAGAGTTCTACACTTAGTTTTTTTCCAATTAACAATACATCTTGGAGATTATTTCATCAGTACATAAAGCACCTCCCCTGGTTCCTTTTTTACCAGCTGGATAGTATTCTGTTTTATAAATGAGCCATTCATCAGTTATTTCCTATTATTATTTTTGCTCTCACAACAAGGCTGGCTATGCAGTGGATAACCTTTAAACCTCTCTTTTCCTATATTATGAGTGTACCTGTAGGATAAATACCCAGAAGGGAATTGCTGGGTCTGTGCATTTGTTTTTTGATAGAGATTTGCCAGATTGCCACCTAAGCAGTTGTACAGTTGACCCTTCACCAGCAATGTATATACTCCCCTAGCTTTGCCAATACAGCAGGTTATCAAAATTTTCATACCTGCCAATTTGGTGAAAAAGGCCCTGTACTAGAGTGAATGAGTGAGTCAATGACTAGGCACATAAAGGGATGTGAACATTTTCCAAAGGGGCTCAAAAAGTCCAATCCTATGAATCAAATCAATGTGAAATGATGATCAAGCAGGGAAGCTTGGTGAGTTGCTCTGAGAATAGCAGGACTGTTTCCCTCAGGTCACTGGGGGATCCCCCACCCCCTCAAGGCTGTAAGTTCCCCGAGGGAAGGGACAAGGACTGTTTTGTTCACTGCTGTATCTCCTATGCCCTGATTGGAGTTTGACATCTGTGGAATGGATGAGTTATCTCAGGACCAGCCAGAGGACTGGAAGGGCAGGGTGCCTGGAGGATGCTAGGGGCGGGTGGAGGAGTCCTAGGATACACTGGTCATCAATGCTGTTCAGCGTGAAGCGGGTGTTGGAGAATCGGGCAAAGCCATCCCTGTACAGCCAGGCTCGCAGCGGGATGTACTAAGGGGGAGGTGGGAATGGAGAGCGAGAAAAGGGAAGGAGGATCAGTTCCAGCACTTTCACACCTCCTGGCTTTTGCTGTTTCCTCCACCTGCAATGCTCTGCCTTCTTTCCCACATCATCCTGAAAGAATCTGCTCAAACATCAACCTTCTCTCATTCAATCCCATCCTTCCTGGGGGTAGGAGTGGGGATGGAGAGATGCAGAAGGGAACAAAATTAATGGGCCTTTCCTCTGCTCCACCATCACGTGTGACACCCACCAGACAGTGAAGCTCCAGGAGGGCATGGGCCGAGCCTGTCTTAGACACTCCAATATCCTGTGCCCAGCATATTGTACCATGAAGGTTTAAGTGTTGGTTGAATGCATGAGTGGAGGGAGTACAGCAGCTGTTTGGTTAAGAGAGTTGGTTGTCAGGATCCGAATCCCTGCTCTGCCACTCACAGTTGTGTGACCTCGAGCAAGTTGCTCAACCCCTCTGATCTATCTCCTTATCTGTAAAATGAAGCAAACAAAAGAACCTACTTCCCTGGTTAATTAAAAGGACTGAAAGAAAGAAAATCTGCTAAATACTGGGCCTGGTACTTAGTAGGTGCTCAATAAATGTTGGCTGTGGTTACTATGGATGACTGAACGAACAGAGAAGGAAGGCAGAGACGATCCAGATACTGGGGCCTCTGAGATGGCAAAACTTGGATCCATTGATCATGCCCTGGGCTCTCCCAGGCAGGTAAAACCAGACAGCTCACACAGGTGCCCCTAGAATGGCTTCTGCCCTGTCCCCTGGGCCAGCTGCCCCTCCCCCACCCCTGGAGAAGAGCACCTGTCTTGGTCACTCACCGACATCACCAGCACGTAGACACGCAGGTCAAACTTGCGGCCTGTCAAGCAAGGGGAGAATGAATTGGCATAACGAATACCGATGGTGTGTCCAGCACCAAGCGAGGTTTGGGGGAGACGGCAGTGGACAGGCCAATGTGAATCCCAATAATACCACAGGAGGTGCTAGGTTCCTGCCGAGCCCAGAGTGGGCGGGGCCTTCGGGCGGGAGGTGCTGCCTGAACAGATGCCCACAGGGGACAGAGGGGGCTTGGTCCAAGGGCAGAGTGCAAGGAGATGAGGTCAGTGAGGTCAGCAGGGGCCAGGTGGTGTGCAGTTTTTTGGGTCTTGTTCCAGCAACCATGGGAAGCCACTGAGGGGTGTCTGACCCCTCTGGTGACTGTGTGTAGAGTGCAGCAAAGGGGACCAGAGCTGTGGGCATCAGTGAGGAAGGAGAGGTCAGTGGCCAGAACTGGGATGGAGGTGGCCAGCCAGGTTCAAGAGCTGCATGGAGGCTTGATGAAGAACCGGACGTGGGAGAAGAGAGGGACCTTTCCAGAATAGGCTCCACCTTCTGGCTTGGCGGGGGAGGACAGTTCTGTCCCCAGGTAGAGAGGCTGAGGGGTGAGCCAGATGGTAAGGGAAGGACAAGGCTGCATTTTAGTCTTGTGTTCAAGCTGCTGAGAGATGCTCGCAAGGGGATGTCATAGGCTGTGGGACATCAGGGTCTGGGGTGTGGAGCAAGATCTTAGCCAGAGACAGAAATCTGGGGGTCATGGGATCGGGGTGGTGATTAAAGCCATGAGAGAGGATGGGGGTCACTGGGAGAGGGAGGGGCGGAGGAGAGACCCACGAACGTCCCCAAGGAAGGACAATGCCTGAGGAAGTGAGAGGAGGCAAGTGATATTAATGCTATCCCATGGGGCCCCTTCAGAGCACTGGCCCCTCTTGGTCAAGACCCTGCAGGACAGGGCTCCATCTTCGCATTCCATCATGCCTGGTGGCAGGCTGAGCCCATGACTGGCTGCTAATCCAGGCTTGTTGACTGACTAACTGACCAACGATCCTGTAGAAGGGCAGGGAGCAGAGACCGCCATCTCACCTCCTATCAAGTAGGGATTTTCGATGTAACGCTGAGCTACATAGTTCTCCACGGGAATTTCATCTTTCTGGTCATCAGAACTTCTTGTGTCCTAGTTGTAATAGTAATTGTTATTAACATTTTGGGGGGGAGCATTTCCTGTGTATGAGGCATTGTGTTAGGCACTCTACTTTGGGTATATGATCTGATCCTTAAATCAACCCTGTCAGGAAAGTACTAATATCATCACCATTTTACAGATGAGCAACTGAAGCACAGAGGCAGGGAGTGACTTGCCCAAGGTCACACAGCTGATGGGCGGTACAGCTGGGAAGTGGCCTCACACAGTCTGGGCCCAGAGCCTGGGCATTTAACATCCAAATCTGTGCTGTCCAATAGGGCACCTACCAGTCACATGTGGCTATGTACATTTATATTTAAATTGATTAAAAGGAAATGATATTCCATGTGATATTCCAATACGGATGACACTTGGAGGCATCATGCTAAGTGAAATAAGCCAGACCTAAAAGGACAAATCTTGTCTGATTCCATTTACACGAGGTAAGAGTAGTGAAATTCTTATCAAGTAGGAAGGTGGCTGTCAGGGGTTGGGGGTGGCAGGGCGGAAGAGAATTAGTGTTTAATGGGTACAAGTTTCAGCTGGGGAAGATGAAAAAGTTCTAGAAATGGAACACGGTTTGCACAAAACCATGAATGTTCTTAATGCTATGAATTGCACACTTAAATAAGGTTAAACTGAAAATTTTTATGTATATTTTACCATAGTCAAAGAGGAAATAAATTAAAAGCCCAGCCTTTCAAGTTGCCCTAGTCTCATTTGCAGTGTCCGGATATTAACATGTCACTAGTGGTCAGGACATCAGAGAGCACAAGTGTGCACCATTCCCCGCCACTGGAGAAAGTCCCATTGGTGGTGTTGCTGGAGCACCACGCAGGCCTCCAAGGACATTCCTCTCCCTTCTCTTCCTGCTGATTCTTTGCAGCCAGCCCAGCTCAGGCCTTTTCACCTCACCATCTGCAAAGCCCTTTCCCACCCATTGTAACCTTGTGAGAAAACTGAGGCCCCAAGGCAAATGTCACATGCTTGGTGAGGTCATCTGGGCCCAAGGGCAGAACTGTCTACACCTACCATCACCCCCACCCTCAAGATTTGCTTCTCCATCAAAGCAGCCAGTTCTTCTCTTTCTGGGGTCCTGGGCCACCCCCACCTATACTCACGTGGCTGCCAGAGGAGTTGACAGTGTTTCGGGCTGGCTGGGCCTCCAGGCTGGTGAGCTTCTTCCCAGCGGTGCCCTGACAGTTTCATGGGAAGAACAGGGACACATTGAGGAGGGGCAATTCATTTATTGCGCCCCTGCTGTGAGCCTGCTGGCACAGTAGGTGTGGGTTGTGACAGACTGCTCCTGTCACCCAGCTTGCATCATTACCATCTCAGGTTCAGAGGGGTTCAGAACTTTCCCCAAGACCACAGAGCTGTTGAACGGTGGAGACAGGGTTGGGACCAGAATTTCTATTACACCGATTCCTGCACCAAGACAGGCTTGGTTTGGGGGGCAGGGAGAGGGCTGCCTCAGGCTTAGTCCAGGACCCGGAGGAAGAATTAGCCAAATTCCCCCAGCCAGATGAGTCAGGGTCCAGGAAAAGAGCGTACTGTTCTCTTAGACACACTAACTCATCACTTCTTTAGCAGGTACTATTACTATCTTTATTTATTGGGGGCACTGAGAAGTGAAATGACTTGCCCCAGCTCACACAGCTATGAAGTGGTAAGGTCAGGATTTGAAACCAGGCGATTTGGCTCCAGAGACCCTGCACCCATGGGCAGGCCTGTGGGCAGAGCTCCTTTGCTAGCCCTCTGAGCATTGAGGGTGAGGAGGAGAGGCCCCTGATCCCTGCAGGGGGGCAAAGGAGGGTGTGGGGAGGAAGGGGCAGAGACAAGCTCACCTTCTTCCAGTCCATGATGTCCTTCAGCCTCCGAAAGAGGAAGATGCCCTTCCCCTGTGACCGGGCTACCTGAGGTGGGGGTGAGGGCAGAAAGGTTGGCTCTTAGCTCCATGTGGTTCCCTGTGGGTCCCTGGACCTGGGGCCCTTCCCCAGAATTTCTCTGTCTCCATCTTCCTCGTGGGCACCCCCAGCTGTCCCCAAGGATTGGCCCAGTGCAGCCTTGAAGGGGTTGGGACAGAGAAGGTGTTAAGCCAGGGCGGGAGGGAGGGAGGGAAGTAGGGAGGAAAGTGAGAGACTTGGTTCACAAAGGCACACAATTGCATGAATAATACAAAGGAGCAGACAATTAAAAAGCCATTTCTAACAGTCCTGGGAACATATCATCCAATTCTTTTTTTGGAAATCAATTTGCCTTCCTAATTAGATTTTGCTTCAGCTAATACTGAAGTCACTCTGCCTTTACTGAATCTCAGCATGGATAATTCAAAGCCTCAGAGTCTCAGGGTTGGGAGCATCTTTAACATCATGCAGAGCAGGAGGCACCAAAGACATTGCTCTCTCTTTGACATCCCTCTACAGGTCACCTGCCTGACCTTGCACATTCACAAAGCCAGGGAGCTCACTATCCTCCCCCACCCCCAGAGAGCCCATTCCATAGCAGGATAGCTCCATTAAGCAGTCATCCAAAAGGTACATACTAGGTGTGCTTGGCTTTATGCTATAGCAATAACTTAGACCTCATGGACTTTCACAGCTTAATCTGTGTTGGGCTAAAATCTGTCTGCCTGGTACTGGCCTCAAGGGCCTCCTAGAACAAATCTGACGCCTAGACCCCAGAAAGCCCTTTTTAATTATTTGCAGCCATTGAGCAGGTGACCCAGAGTCGTCTGTCTCCAGCATAAATGCACCCAGCCTGTGCAAATTCTCATTTCGCTCTCATCTTCTTGGAGCATGGCCCAGCTGGTTAAAGAGAAGCTCTTTATACAATGTGAGATGGACAGAGCTGTTACTGACATGCCTATTCCTGAAGATGTCCTCCTAAGGGAAGAACCCTAAAGAGTGGAGAATAAACTTCCTGCATGGTGATATATCAGGGTGGTTGAGAATGGAAATCATCTAATATCTAGTCTGCCGGACTGTCATTTCCAAAAGCAATCATGATATTCCCAGTCCCGTATGTCTTCCACAACCTTATTATCCTCCACCTTCCGTCAAGAGCAGAAATAGCTGTCCCTTCTCCTTGAATCTGTGTGAGCCTATAGGACTGTCTCAGCTATTTTTGTGTACAGCAGAAGTGATCCTGTGTAAGTTCCAATACTGGGTCATAAAACGCAGCACAGCTTCCACACACTTTCTCTTGGAGGATGGTCACCCTGGGAACCCAGCCACCATGCTGTGAGGAAGCTCAGGGCACATGGAGAAGCCCATGTGAAGGGCAACTGAGTCTCCCACCCTCAACCCTGGCTGAGCTCCCGGCCAGCAGCCAGTACCAACTTGTCAGCCAAGCTAGTGAGCCAGCTTGGCAGTAAATTCTCCAGCCCTCGGTAAAGCTGCCTTGATAAATGCTGGAGCAGCTATAAGCCCAGCTTGCAGACTCGTGAGCTCATCAGCCTCTGAGTTTTGGAATGAAGCAACGGAAACCGAAATTTAGGGGAACAGTTCCTAACAATGATAATGTCAGCACCTAATATTTCTCAGCAATGAACCAGGCACACAGATTTCACACTCATATCCTCATTAAAGTGTTTCAAAAAACTTGTATGTAGGCATTAATATCCCCATTTTTCAGCCAAGGAAACCAAGGAACAGAGAGGCCAAGCCCTCTGCCCAAAGTTACCTAGCTTGTGGGTGACAAATCCAGGCTGGTTACACCTGTGTTTCAAAAGCCTAGGGCTCTCTCAGCTTCTGCAAAATGTGAGGGAGTATGCAGAATTAGGTGATAAACATGGTGTCACTTCTGAGAGCATCAGTCTTACTTGATGAATCAGGAGGAAAATATTTTTATAGTATTTTTATTTAAAGATATGTTATTGATTGGGCTTCCCTTGTGGCTCAGCTGGTAAAAAAATCCACCTGCAATGTGGAAGACCTGGGTTCAATCCCTGGCTTGGGAAGATCCCCTGGAGAAGGGAAAGGCTACCCACTCCAGTATTCTGGCCTGGAGAATTCCATGAACTCTACAGTCCATGGGGGTCACAAAGAGTTGGACACGACTGAATGACTTTCACTTTCACGTTATTGATTGGAAAACAATACAAGTGGATTATTAAAATGAACCCAGTTTGATTTTGTATCACCTGCAGCCACTCACAGCCCTTCACCCCTTCCCTGCCCCTGTCATGCCCCTGGGTCATCACGGGTCATATTCAGTGGGTGTTGCAGATGTGGTTGGTGGTCTCCCCAGGAGCCATTCTCTTTCCTTGCCAACGGAACCCCATTTGGGTCTCCTCTTCCCCGTGGCCCCACCCTCTGGGGAGATCTGAGCTCTCACAGTGGGTCCACGCCCCTGCCACGTGATTGGTTCAGGTGTGAGCTGGCAGGATGGCAGGGGAAGTCTGCCGTGGTGACTTCTGGGAATTTGTGTCTTCCTCTGAAGGCCACAAAACCAGGGTATTCCCTTATTCCCGTGGCAGGTGGAGATGTGAGGGGGTGAGTTAGGGCTGCAGCAGCCTTGTGACGGAGAGGAGCAGTCAGCCCACTGAAGTTGGAGTAGATGATAAGGTAGAAGTGCCTAACGAACCACCCCTGGATTCGACCTTCCATCATCAAAGGAAATTCCCTGGGGTCTGTAAATTTGAATGAGGAAAATCTTTCATCTTTATTTTCATTAACCCGTGACCAGATTTTCTTGTTTCCTTCCATTATAAATGCAGGCATGAAATCCTAGCAGTGTTAGCCAGGGCTGTGACTTGGCTCTCAAAAGAAATCACAGTTATTTTCACATCGTATTACTGTTGCTGATATATCTGTCTCCAAATGCTATTTATACTCGTTACAACCTCGAAATTATGGTAACGTTGGGCCTGCTGCTAGACTCTCTTTAATTGTTAATGAAAAGCACATATACTCCTACGGCATGAGGAATGTGCTAATAGTTTGTGGCTGCCCCCTGAGAAGTGCCCGCAGAACTCTGACTGCAGTGCTGCGGTGAAGCCCAGCCCTGCTGGCCAGGCCAGCGATGAGGGCGCAGGGACACAAAGGCTGGCCCACTCCTGGGACACAGGGGACTTCTGACAGAAAACTGGGCTTGAGGCCTCGCTGGGCCTCGCTTAGCTCCCCTCAGGCCCCCCTTCCTTCACTCTCCCTCCCTGGGGTCAGGCGTGGTGGTGTGTCAGCACCCCTAGCCTCTCTGGGCTCCCTCCCCCTTGTCCCACAGGCCACACTCTGGCCTGTTGAATCTTGTCTTGGCGTCTATTCCTCAGAGGACCCAGACTAACACAGTCGGTAACTGTTTTACAACATAGTTGCTTTCTTGTACAGTCACACACACTCTATGTTAGGCTTCTACAAACCCTGTTCTGTGACGGGGTCCACACATTTCACCAGATGCCAAAGAGACACAAGGCATGAGAACAGTTCGGAACTGTTGCCTTCTTGTCTGAGCTGCTGTGAGCTGGGGTTTTCTGTTATCTGCCATCCCAAACATCCCAACTCTTAGGAGAGTTCAGTGAAAAAGTGTGAGAAGTGCTGGTTGGGGTAAATCCACATTAGAAAATGTTAAAACTCGATTTTTGCCATCCTGTAATTTGGACAGAGGCCCCCAAAGCCCAGAACAGCCCAGTGGTCGCCCCAGATGCTCACAGCCCTTAGTGAAGTGTCAGACCACCTCTGTGGACACACAAGGGAGGCTGGAGGAGCAAGCATGGTCCCCATGAGCTGGGTCCTGTTCATTTCCTTGTCAATCCAGAGGGCCTGGGCTAGTGGGAGAGAGAGCGTGCTCAGATGGAAAAAAGTTTGTATTGAGGTGATTTATACACTAGACTGATGGGATAGGAAGACGGGTCCCTGTATGTGTGCACTAAGTCGTGTCCGATTCTTTGTGACTCCATGGACTAGAGCCTGCCAGGCTCCTCTGTCCATGGAATTCTCCAGGTAAGAATACTGGAGTGGGTTGCCATGCCCTCCTCCAGGGGATCTTCCCGACCCAGGGATCGAACCCACATCTCTTGTGTCTCCTGAATTGGCAGGCAGATGTAGTAGGTTGACAAGAAGGGGATGACACTGTCTGTTCCCTTTTGACTCAGCTCAACCCTCTCCTTCCAAGACTGCCCTGCCCCCACTGAAGAGGAAGATGAAGGCTCGCAGGCCCCAGGGAACCGTGCACAGGAGACATTGAGGGAAAGGCAGGCTGGTCGCTGCCCCAACTGGCCTGGCCACAGCAACGATGTGAAAAATCTGGTATATGAGTGGATGACAACTGGCCGGGTCACAAAGGCAGGCCTTGTGAGAAGAATAGAGGGATTCAAGGGGCTTTCTCCCTCTAATTTCCAAATTTAGGGCAACGTCCTATTTTTTTTAACATTTCTCCACACCAAAGGGATCCAAACAACAGGAGCCCAGAGCTAATGATCTGGTTCTCAGAGTGTGGCACCCAGACCAGTAGCACCCTTATAACCCAGTGTGATGGTTAATTTCATGTGTCAACTTGGCTGGGAAATGCTGCCCAGTTGTTTGGTCAAACATTTGTCTAGATGCTGCTAAGAAGACATTTTTTAGATGTGATTAATATCTACAATCAGTAGACTTTAAGTAAAGAATATCATTCTGGATGATGTGGGTGAGCTTCATTCAATCAGATGAGAACTTAAGAGCAAACCCGAAGGTTCTGGAAAAAGAACAATTTTGCTGCAAGGCTGTAACAGAGAAATCCTGCCTGAGCTTTCTGTCACCACAGTTTAGACTTACCAGCCCCCACAATATCACACGAGCTAATTCCTTACACACACCCCCCACACACACACACACACACCCCCTAATGGTTCTATTTCCCTGGAGAGTCCTAACTGCCCCATTTGGGAATTTGTTAGGAATGCAGATTCTCAGACCTCGCACCAGGCCTAACTGAATCCAGTAGAGTGGGTGCTTCAATCAACTCTCCAGAGGATCCTCATGTGTGAGAATCATTTCTCTACAGTCTCATTACTCAAAGTGTTGTCCGTGAACCAGCCCCAGTGGCATCACCACGAGTGGTTAGCAATGCAGATTCTGAAGTCTCACCCAGACCTGCTGAGAGGGGCTCTGAACTTTAACCAGGTCCTCAAGGATTTGTGAGCACATACAAATTTGGGAAGCATGGATCCAGTGCTCCCCAGGGGTAGGGGGGAAGAGATGGTGTTTCCTGGACTCGGTGAAATAACAATAAAAATGGTCAGCTATTGGGCATCTAAGTGCTAAGCACTTTATACAGCTTATATAATTCATGTATACAACCCATGTAACTTCAATGAATTATCTCATAACCCTGTAAGGCAGGTGTGTCCGTTAAGGCCATGTTACAACTGAGGAAATGGACTGAGAGTGGTTGTGTGTGTGACCTGCTTAGGGTCACACAGCTCATAAGTGGTGGCTCAGAATTAGAACCCAGGCTTCTGACTAGAAGCACCCACTCTCCACACCCCACACCCTAGACAGGGAGCCTCAGAGATTCAGGAGAGAGGAGACACACACACACACACAAACACATGCACGCACACACAAACATGAAGCCAAGATTCCTCCTCTTAATTACAGCTGTCGTTGTGTCTGCTGCTAACAAAGGCCGGGGGCTGGGAAAGGAATCAAATTAATGTGCAGTTGCTTGTTCCCAATTAGCACAAATTACCATGTGTCTGAGAAGATAATATGGGGAACGGGGATCCGCCCCAGTGGGTTGCAGCGTTCCTGTGCTTAACACCCTTCCAAGCCCTTCTCACTGGCCTTCCCTTCTCCCAGGGAGGGGGATGAGCCTTCCAGCCACATATTAAGAGGCCTGAGTAAATCCTGGCTCAGTTGCCTTTAGGAGCATCCATTGTTTTTTGTCAGTTTCCCCCTCCATTCACATGTGTGTACCTGTGAGTGCATGCATGCTAAGTCGCTTCAGTCGTGTCCGGCTCTTTGTGACCCCATGGACTGTAGCCCTCCAGGCTCCTCTGTCCATGGGATTCTCCAGGCAAGAGTACTGGAGTGAGTTGCCATGCCCTCCTCCAGGGGATCTTCCCAACCCACAGATTGAATCTGTGTCTCCTGCACTGGCAGGCGAGTTCTTTATCACTAGTGCTGCATGCCTGTGATATTAGCTAAATCTGTATTAGCCAACACTAGCCTGTCCTCAGCCACAAGAAGGACTGCCCTCTCCCTACCCTACCCCCAGCTCCGTTTCTTGGGCCCAGCATGTTCCCAAATCCAGAAAATACTGGGGGGCTCTGATAATGCCATTCCAGGCTATGGTGGCATTGTTTTGAGAGTCCAGCCCTGGCACAAGGAAGGGCTGAGGGGCTGACAGGAGCTCTGGCACCCTTGCTCTCCTCTCAGTTTCTTGATCCCCCAAGAACTCAGATACAAGGCCTTTGTGCTTGCAGTTCCCTCCTCCTGGACTGCTCCTACCTCTGCCCTTCTCCAGGCTGACTCCTCTGTATCCTTGAGATCAAAGCTCAATTCTTTTTTTTTTTTAATTTGTTTCCTTTTGTTTTTGAATACTAATTCTTACAACAACAACTATCATTCAGTGAGGACCTAAGATATGCTGTACTTTTGTTAACCCATTTAGTCACACACCAACATTATGCAATCGGTAGGTGCTAGAGTGATTCTCACTATCCAGATGGGGAAACCAGGACACAGAGAAGTAAAGTAATCTGCCTGAGGTCACACAGCTAGCAGGTGGCACAGCTAATACTTGAACCAAAGGGTTTGGCCTCAGAGCCCAATCTCTCACTTCTTCAGAGAAGCCTGCTGAAAGACTGGAGGAAGTCCTCCTGCTCTTTCCTCTGCCAGCACCTTTCTCCTGATCAACACTTGCCACAACTGTAACCACACATGTATCCTGTATCTGGGAGCTATCTCCCCACCATCCAGTTCTGTGCCTGGCACATGGCAGGTGCTCAAAGAGCATGTGTGGGATGCCTGAATAAATAGGTCTCAGGCTCCTCATCTTTAAAACGGGGCAGATAATACCTCCTCCCAAGGGCAATTATGAGAACACAGGCGATGCAAGCAAAGCCCTTCTCACGGCCTGGCCATTGTTTTCATTCAAATCAGAAAGCAATTTCTCTGGGTTCTCTGCCTTGGGGTCCTGAGGCTCACTTGTTTATCTAGTGAACATTTGTTGAGCATCTACTGTACATTTACTGAGCATATACTGTGTACCAGCAGTCACAGGTGCTGAGTCCACACACTGCAAAGAGAAGGAGATGTAGTCAGCCCTTTAGGGAAAATCAGATGGTGCATCTAAGGCTGAATTTCCAGGCAGAGTCCTGTCCAGACATGTTCCAATGAAGGAGCCCTGATCTAGTGCCTAGGATGCCCCAACCCCCAGGCCTCAGCAATGGGCACTCACAGGCTTCATGATCCAGGTTATCCCGGGGTTTTTGCGAAACTCCTCCACAAATAGGTGGTACTCGCAGGGCATCTCAAAGGTTTGGGGGAAGAAGTCGCACTTGGCTGCCTCCAGCTTTCCTTCCTCACGCTCCAGTTGTTTCCGGAATCGCTTCAGGTTCTTCACCATGTAGTTCTTGCGGGTGAGCTGGGCAGCAAGATGGGCAGGCAGGTCACTGGTGCTCGTGCTCACTGCCCTGTCCACCTCCCAACCCCAACATCCCACCAACCACGGCCCTCAGCAGACCCATTCTCTGCAAGGTAAGAGTAACAATAAGAGCAAATTTGACTGAGAGTCTGCCAGTCTATAATGATCCCGACTAGGCAGTCAGGGAAACTGAGGTTCAGAAAGGTTGTCAGTTTCCCAGAGCTATCCAGGTAACAGGCAGCATAGGCAGGGTTTGACCTGGGGCCTGTCTGACTCCAAAGTTCTTGTTCTAACTGCTAAGCTGCACTAACCTTTTCAAATCTCCCACCTTTGTTCTCCCGCTTGCGCCCATTCCATCTTTGTGGTCTGGGTCCTCCCAGTTCTTCCTTCCCATCTCTAGACTCCCAACAGCTCGACTTGCCTCATCCTGAAATCACACAATCCCTCAAGCATCCTGCTTGCTCCTCCTTTGCACCGGAGGCCAGCTAGCCCATGACCTCCAGCCCCTCTCCAAGGCAGTCTTTTTCCTCAGGTCTGAGATCCCTACTGCCTCACACTAGCTCATCATGGATCTAGTGCACATACCCCACACCCGGCGTGTAGCTCCAAATTCCCTTATACTTCTCCATTCTCGTCCCCGTGTCCCCAGCCAGCCCCTGCTCACTGCCATGCCCAGTCCCTGAGCCCACCCGGCTCACCTCGTAGTGGTTTCGGAAGTGACTGATCCGCACGTGCTCACCCATGTAGGTGTGGTCGAAGTTCTCCCGAAGCCAGCTGACATCACACCAGTAAAAATCCCACTCCCCTTCGCTGGAGGCGGGGGTGGGACAGAAGTTAGGACTGAGGACCTCAGCACTGCAGGGGGTCTGGGGTGGGGTCTGGAGCCTGGGGAGGCGCAGCTGAGGAGTGAGCAGCTGTGCGTCCTTCGGGAGTCTCAAGGAGGTGGCTTTGAGCCGCTGCTGCCCACCATGAAATTGGTGAGGCCTGTGAAAACTACAGGCCTGTGAGAGTGAGAACTACAGAAATGTTCCTACAAAAACCCTGGCTGCCGGCTTCCTTTGAACAGTCAGCAGATCTCAGATCTGGCCATACTGAGCCCAGATGCCTCTCTCCCCCAGCACTCATCACCATAGACAGGGCACACCCTCTCCAGATCACAGTCCCCACTATGCTACATGGTCCACGACAACCTGCCAACCTCACCTGCTCCTGTTAACTGCCGGGGTCCTAGAAGCATCCACATAGCCACCTCTGAATCCACATTGCCAAGCAGTGGAATTAGATCACATCTGTAAGCCCTTCTCAGTTCAAAAAGCTTTCCTCTCACTGACTCTTCAAAGCAGCCCCCAAAGTGCTGTGATCATGTCTGGACCCCTAAGATGGGGACAGCCTTGCTCACTGAGGACACGGCAGCCTCAGGACTCATACCCAAGCCTGCCTGCCTCCTAATTTTGATCCATTTCTCACCACCATGCCAGAGAGGGGGACAGGAAACTAGACGGAGCTACCGAATTCGCATAGCAGAGCGAGGTACACACAGGAAATGCCTGAAAAAGGCATGAGTGACAAGAAATAAAACACCATGATTACTTTCAACTTTTTTAGTAAAAAATTAGATGTAACCAAAGCCCCATGTATATCCCTGCCTGACTGTACCTCCTATTCTCTTGTCTCAAAGGAAGCCATTAGCCTGAACTTGGAATCATATCTATGAGTGTCTTTATAGTTTCACCATGGATATATGTGTGTATTCATACATGGCACATGGCATTGTTTGGCACATGCCATGTATGAATACACAAATATATACACAGTAAATGTATATATACATATTAGGTTCTGTTATTATGTCCATTTTAAAGATGAAGAAACTGAGGCACAGAGAGGTTACGGAACTAAGCTATTAAGTGGGCAGAGCAGGATTGGAACTCAGGCCATCAGGCTCCAGAGTCCAAACTCGGTGGATAGAACCACTCTTGTCTATTTCCTTTGACAACTTGCTTCCCTTTTTTTCTTACCAATCTTTTGTTTTGGGTGAATGAATAATGGATGAGTGAATAAATAATGCATTATTCATTCATTCATCTAACAGACAAGTGTTGAGGTTGTCTCGGTGTCAGAGACAATGTTGGGTGCAAGGATATAGGGGGAACAAAAACAGCTGGCCAGGTGGTGCATACAGTCCTGTGGGGCAGATAAATAAACAAGGATACAAATGCGCAACTCTCTAATGAGGAATTAGAGACGAGTAATCCAGCTGGAGGCCATGAGGCAGGGCAGTTGAGAAACCTATGTTAGGTGGAAGCCACCCTGTGGGGCTGATATGTCAACTTATATCTGAAGAGTAAGGAGAGACAGCCAGATCAAGGGCAGTGGGGAGAGGGTTCCAGGATATAGAAGAGCAGGAACTGAGGTCCTGATGTTGGAAAGGATATGAAGGATATGAAGAAAAGCCAGAGTGGAGGGACAAAGGTCAGGGATGACACTGTAAGTGGAACAGGGCCTAACAAGCAGGGCCTGTACACCTTGGTGTGGATTTTAGATTCTTTTATAATTCTAAAAGTTTGTTCATTTATTTACCATCTTCCTGTTTGTCATAATCAAGTTGTTCTTCAGTTCCCAGGGAAGTCATTAAATTGCTCAACAAGGCCAAGAGGGACTGAGGTTCCTTCTACCTTCCCGTTCTACCATCCTCAACATGTCTTCATGCTCATCATCTCAGGGTCACAAGATGGTTGCTGCTATTCCAGGCATCATGGCCACTTTCTTTGTGGGAAGCAAGGGAAGGGACAGCTCTGGCCACATTTGTTCCAAACTCTGACCTAACAGGCTTGTGGTCTGAACTGGGGCCTCATTCTGTATGGAAATACCAGACTCCAGCTTAGGTCCTAAGGACAAGGCCTCGCATTCACTGAGCCATGTCTGGTGTAAATACCCTGGTCTCTGGCCCTTGATTTGAGGACTCTTGAGGCCATTTGGGATCATCCAGGAAACAACTCATTTCATGGGCTCACACAGCATCAGCACCAAACAAACCCTCAAACCTTTTCCCACTTGATTATGGAACAAGGCTGAGAAGGGACAGGGGGCAGCCTGAGGTCATAGGGAAGGTCAGGACAGTGCCTTTTCCTATACACTTCCCTTGCCTCATTCTCCACTACCTCCAGTCCTTCAGGATCCAGGGAAGGAAAGTTCATTCCAAGATAAGTGTGCTACATGAGAGAACCAAGAAGGAAAATCCACAGCTGGAAAATCCCTGTAGCTGCCATCATCACCACCATCATCACCATCATCATCACCACCATCACTATTATCACCACCATCACTATCATCAACACCATCACTATCATGACACCATCATCACCATCACCATCATCACCACCATCACCACCATCACCATCACCACCACCATCATTATCATCACCACCATCATCACCACTATCACTATAATCACCATCATCACCAACATCATTATTATCATCATCACCACCATCACCACCATCACTGTCATGACACCATCATCACCATCATCACCATCACCACCATCATCACCACTGTAATATTCACCCAAAGCACCAAAGAGAGGACTCTGCCATCTTGGATTACCTACACCACAACTTGGCACCAACAGGCAATTTCTAAATTTTTTGTGGGGTGATTTAGTCAAAATCTGTCTCCCCTACTAGACTCTAGCACCAGGAAGTAGGAACCATAGATTCACCTATTCACTCATTTGTTTCTTCATTTATGAAGAGGCTGCTAGAACAGGGAGGATGAGCCTGGGATTCTGCAGACAGTTAGACTAGATGCAAACCTTAGTTCAAGCCCTTACAAGATGAATGACCTCGTGGTTGTTTTCTTTTTAACTCTTTTTGTCCAATTTTTCTCCTCAAGAAAATGGGGATAATAATAGCACCTACTGGAAGGTTTGCTGGGATTGTTCAAAGAAGTCATGCATGTTAAGTGCTGAAGAGTGTCCAGCAGGCTTAGCTACTGTTATACAACAAATACTTATTGAGGACCCTGGCAAGGCAGCTGGTTGCCCTCAGCCTTCATAGGTATTCTCTCCTTTTCCTACCATCATAGGATTCTCAACATTTATCTGGGAAAATGTAAGCTTACATCTTCCAGATTCCCTTGCAGCTAGGTGCAGGCACATGACGAAGTTCTGGCCAGTGAAATGTGAGAGGCTTCTGAGTTGCATCCTTCAAGAGTAGGACTTGCCTTTTCTTGTCTCCTTCTTACTTTCTGCTGCTTGGAATGTGCAGGAGCCTCACCTCAGACCATGAGGTTGAAGGCCTCATTCAAAGAATAGCAGAGTGGAAAGATGGAAGCAGATGGGTCCCACATTTCCATACCATCTCTGAACCTCCTACATCTGGACTTCAGTGGGAGGGGTAAATAAATTCTAGTCAGTCAAAGCCTCTTTTACTTTGTGTCTCTGCTATATGCATCCAAACCTTAACCCTCACTAACATTAGCACCTACTATGTGCCAGGGGTCGTATGCATGTTCATTTCAGTATCCAGAGGGCTCCATATAGAAGAAGAAATGTAGGTTTAGGGGTCAAAACACTTGTTCAGGGTCACAGAATTAGTAAGAGGCCAGGACCTGCTATCACGGGAGAATTCACCCTGTGAGTCTGTGCTGGATGCAGAGAGACCGAAAGGACACTGCCTGTGGAGTAGTCAGCTTGCACTGGGTTTGAACCCCACACTGACGTTTACTTTCTGTGTGACCTTAGTCAACTAGCTTAATATCTCTGAACATAACCACTTCTTTCTGGATGGTTATGAGGCTTAAATAAGACAGAGATGGCATCAGTAATGCACTTGACACACTGTGGAATGCTAAATAAATATTGGCCCCTGTCATAGCCAAATTGGAACAAATCCCAGAGGGCACCCAGGGGAACTGGGAGAAAAACAAAGGGAGACAAGGACCTGAGAGACAAAGGGAAGGACAGAGGAGGCTGGTGGAGGGGGAGGGATCTTACTCCTTTACTTCCACCCATCCTGGCCTGTGGCGAAGGACGTCCATGAGAGTATTCATAAGAGTGGTCTTGAACCGGATTGAGGCTCTCTGCTCTCTGCAAGAAAAGGCAACAGAACGTTTGCTCAGAATCAACTGCTTCCCTAGGATGGTCCAGGGATAGGAAAAAAGGAAAAGGAAGAAATGTTAATTCCATACCTGGAAATTCCAAAACAGAATTACCAAATTCCAGAATTTAGCATCATAGCATGAAACACTTAAAAAAATCAAATTGAGAATTACAGAATCTTTGAATCATTGAGAAATAATAGCAGTCACTTTCTTCAGTGCTTTCTATGGTCTGGTGGCTTTACATATGCCACTGCTAATTCTCATATCGAATGATGTGTGCTATGTGTGTGCTCAGTCGCTCAATCATGTCTGACTCTTCGTAACCCATTGACTGTAGTCACCAGGCTCCTCTGTCCATGGAATTCTCCAAGCAAGAATACTGGAGTGGGTTGCTGTTTCCTTCTCCAAAGGATCTTCCCAACGCAGGGACTGAACCAGTGCCTCCTATGTCTTTTGCATTGGTAGGCGGATTCTTTGTCACTGTGCCACCTGGGAAGCATATTAAGTGATAAGTATTTGAAAATCCCCTTTTCTGTTACTCATCTGAGAAGATGGAATGGATAGACTTTTCCCTCTTCCTCCTACCAGGAAAACTACAACCCCAGGACATTAGATATAAAACAAACATGAGAAGACACTGAAAGGTGGACAGAAGAAGGCAGACCGACTGGCTAAGGATCTCAGGACCCAAAGAATTGCATGTGGTAAATTCCCTGGGCTATCTTTTTGCCTCATAGGTCCCAGACGTAGAGAGGAAGAAGCTGGCAAGTCTGAAACACGGCATAGACAAAAAAGCTCCAATAAAAGCCCTTCTCTCCAACCAGGAAAGGAAGACTTAGACAATATCTTCTGTACTCTGGCCAACTCTGTGGCCTAGCAAAGGCTACATGGGGAATCTAGACTTCCCACTGGGTTGTAACAAGGCATCCAACATCCCCCAAGACACCTGGGTAGGTTGGTGACAGAGAAGGTCAAAGATGGAGCCGGGACTTTCATCACTAGCAGGTGGTAGTAAGATGCCCACACCTGCTGTGACAGTGGAGACCATGTGCCTGGACTTCCATCCCTACCTGGCAATAAGGAGGCACCCCTCTCCCTTGGGTTGATTGTCAACAGAGGCCTGGTGAAGAGTCAAGACTTTCACTACCACCCAGTTGTAATGAGGCTGCACCTCCTGCAGTGTTTGAGTAGGTCAGGTGGGGAGCAGGAACAAGGCACTCCCAGCCAGAGTGAAATCAGCAGAGGCCTAGTGGAGCCAGAACTCTCACTCCACCCAGCAGTAAGAAGGAGCCCCCTCTACCCTCAAGCATCAGTGGAAGCCAAGTGGGGAATCTAGACTACCCTACATGACAGTTATGAGGTGGTACCATACTTCTTTCCCTGGCCAGAGCAGGGTCAGCAAATGTCAGCTAAAATAGGTTTAAACAAGACCCAGAGTTCTACAGCATAATACCCCAAATGTTCAAGATTCAATTGGAAATCACTTGTTACACCAAGAATCAGGAAAATATCAATGTGGCTAATACCCATGCCAAAATGGCAGATGTGTTAGAATTATGTGACAAATTTTCTAAAGCAACCATCATAAAAATGTTTCAATGAGTGACTAAGGACATATTTGAAGAACATATGAGGAACCCAGGAAAAAAGCAAAGATGTGTACTTTCACTGCTGCTGCTGCTGCTGCTGCTAAGTCGCTTCAGTCGTGTCCGACTCTGTGTGACCCCATAGATGACAGCCCACCAGGCTCCCCCGTCCCTGGGATTCTCCAGGCAAGAACACTGGAGTGGGTTGCCATTTCCTTCTCCAATGCATGAAAGTGAAAAGTGAAAGGGAGGTCGCTCAGTCGTGTCCGACTCCTAGCGACCCCATGGACTGCAGCCTACCAGGCTCCTCCATCCATGGGATTTTCCAGGCAAGAGTACTGGAGTGGGTTGCCATTGCCTTCTCCTATACTTTCACTACTCTTATTCAACATAGCACCAGACTGAAGTTCTAGACAGTTCAAGAAGGCAAGAAAAGTGATGTAGGTCAGGAAGGAAGAAAGAAAATTTTCCCTTTTTGCAGATGACTATGTAAAACTTCTCAAGGAATCTAAGAAACAATTCATGAACTAATAGGTGAGATCAGTGAGATCACAGGATATAAAATGAACATTCAAAAATCAGTTATATTTCTATATATTATCAATGAGCACATGAACACTGAAATTAAAAATACAATTTACAAGTTCTTTTTAAAAAGGCATATTTAGGTGCAAATCTAACAAAACATGTGCAGCACTTATGTACTGAAAACTACAAAAGCAAAAATTCAAAGATTTAGATAAATAGAGAACTGTACCATGTACATGGATTGGAAGATTCAGTAGAGGTGTCAACTCTTCCCAAATTGGTGTGCAGATTTAATGTAATTCCTGGGGTCAAAATCCTAGTAAGATTTTTTTTGTAGTATAATTTTAAAATATATGTGGAAAGGCAAAGATATTAGAAGGGCTTCCCTGGTGGTTCAATGGTAAGGAATTCGCCTGCCAATGCAGGAGATACAAGAGATGCAGGTTCGATCCCTAGGTCGGGAAGACCCTTGGAGAAAGAAATGGCAACCCACTCCAGTATTCCTGTCTGAAAAATTCCATGGACAGAGGGGCCTGGCAGGCTACGATCCATGGGGTTGCAGAGAGTCAGACATGACTAAGCAACTGAGCACACACAAACACACAAAGATATTAGAACTAGAATATCTAAAACAAATTTGAAAAGAATAAAGTGGGGTCACTTCAGTTCAGTTCAGTCACTCAGTCGTGTCCAACTCTTTGCGACCCCATGGACTGCAGCACGCCAGCCTTCCCTGTCCATAACCAACTCCCAGAGCTTGCTCAAACTCATGTCCATCGAGTTGGTGATGCCTTCCAACCATCTCATCCTCTGTTGTCCCCTTCTTCTCGTGGTTCAATCTTTCCAGAATAAGGGTCTTTTCCAGTGAGTCAGTTCTTCGCATCAGGTGGCCAAAGTATTGAAGCTTCAGCTCCAGCATCAGTCCTTCCAATGAATATTCAAGACTGATTTCCTTTAGGATTGACTGGTTTGATCTCCTTGTAGTCCAAGGGACTCTCACGAGTCTTCACCAACACTACAGTTCAAAAGCATCAATTCTTTGGCACCCAGCTTTCTTTATAGTCCAACTCTCACATCCATACGTGATTAGTGGAAAAACCATAGCCTTGACTAGATGGACCTTTGTCAGCAAAGCAATG
Organism: Okapia johnstoni; assembly: GCA_024291935.2. Classification (NCBI taxonomy): domain Eukaryota; kingdom Metazoa; phylum Chordata; class Mammalia; order Artiodactyla; family Giraffidae; genus Okapia; species Okapia johnstoni. The sequence continues at coordinate 50,773,247 of CM044324.1, read as the reverse complement.
TCTTTGCTTTTTAATGTGCTGTCTAGGTTGGTCATAGCTTTTCTTCCAAGGAGCAAGCATCTTTTAATTTCATGGCTGAAGTCACCATCTACAGTGATTTTGGAACCCAAGAAAATAAAGTCTGTTACTTTTTCCATTGTTTCCTCATCTATTTGCCATGAAGTGATGGGACTGGATGCCATGATCTTAGTTTTTTGAATGTTGAGTTTTAAGCCAGCTTTTTCACTCTGCTCTTTCACTTTCATCAAGAGGCTTTTTAGCTCTAATTCACTTTCCCGCATAAGGGTGGTGTCATCTGTGTAACTGAGGTTATTGATATTTCTCCTTCAGCTTGTGCTTCATCCAGCCCAGTGTTTCTCATGATATATTCTGCATATAAGTTAAATAAGCAGGGTGACAATATACAGCCTTGACAAACTCCTTTCCTGATTTGGAACCAGTCTGTTGTTCCATGTCCGGTTCTAACTGTTGCTTTTAACATGCATACAGATTTCTCAGGAGGCAGGTAAGGTGGTCTGGTACTCTCATCACTTTAAGAATTTTTCACAGTTTGTTGTGATCCACACAGTCAAAGGCACTGGCGTAGTCAGTAAAGCAGAAGTATATGTTTTTCTGGAACTCTCTTGCTTTTTCTGTGATCCAGAGGATGTTGGCATTTGATCTCTGGTTCCTCTGCCTTTTCTAAATCCAGCTTGAACATCTGGAAGTTCTCGGTGCATGTACTGTTGAAGCCCCACTTGGAGAATTTTGAGCATTGCTTTGCTAGCGTGTGAGATGAGTGCAATTGTGCGATAGTTTGAACATTCTTTGGCATTGCCTTTCTTTCGGATAGGAATGAAAACTGACCTTTTCCAGTCCTGTGGCCACTGCTGAGATTTCCAAATTTGCTGACATATTGAGTGCAACACTTTAACAACATCATCTTTTAGGATTTGAAATAGCTCAGCTGGAATTCCATCACCTCCACAAGCTTTGTTTGTAGTGATGAAAGGCAACCATTCTGCTTTTTTACAATTCATGGTCTTGATCACTGCCTCCTGAACAATGTCACAAACCTCCGTCCATAGTTCTTCAGGCACTCTATCTATCAAATCTAAGGCCCACTTGACTTCACATTCCAGGATGTCTGGCTCCAGGTGAGTGATCATACCATCGTGATTATCTGGGTCATGAAGATCTTTTTTTTATGGTTCTTTGGGTATTCTTGTCACCTCTTCTTAATATCTTCTGCTTCTGTTGTCCATACCATTTCTGTCCTTTATTGTGCCCATCTTTGCATGAAATGTTCCCTTGGTATCTATAATTCTCTTGAAGAGATCTCTAGTCTTTCCCATTCTACTGTTTTTCTCTATTTCTTTGCTTTGATAATTTATGAAGGCTTTCTTATCTCTCCTTGCTATTCTTTGGAACTCTGCATTCAGATGGGTATATCTTGCCTTTTTTCCTTTGCCTTTTGCTTCTCTTCTTAGTTATTTGTAAGGCCTCCTAAGACAACCATTTTGCCTTTTTGCATCTCTTTTTCTCAGGGATGGTCTTCATCACTGCCTCCTGTACAATGTCACAAACCTCCACCCATAGTTCTTCGGGCACTCTGTCTATCATATCTAATCCCTGGAATCTATTTGTCACTTCCACTGTATAATCATAAGGGATTTGATTTAGGTCATACCTGAATGGTCTAGTGGTTTCCCTACTTTCTTCAATTTAAGCCTGAATTTTGCAATAAGGAGTTCATGATCTGAGCCACAGTCAGCTCCTGGTCTTGTTTTTGCTGACTGTATAGAGCTTCTCCATCTTCGGCTGCAAAGAATATAATCAATCTGTGCAGTAAATCAGTCTAATCAATTTCAAAATATTATGTAGCTACAATAATCAAGACTGTGTGGTGTTCACAGAAGAAGAGATACAGAGACCTAGAGAAGAGAAAAAAGAACAAGGAAATATGCCTAACTAAATTTTGACAAATGAACAAAATCAATTCAATAGAGGAAGAATAGCCTTTTCAATAAATGGTGCTGGAGCGATTTGATATGCATATGTAAAATATGAACCTAGACTTAAACCTCATACTTTATTGTGTGAACTAGTTGTAAAAATTAATTTTATTTAATTAATTAATTTGTTTATTTTTGGCTGTGCTAGGTGTTTGTTGCTATGTGCGAGCTACTCTCCATTGTGGAGCACAGGTTTCTCCTTGCAGAGGCTTCTCTTGTTGCAGAGCATTGACTTAGTTGCTCCCTGGCATACAGGATCTTTCTAGACCAGGGATCGAACCTGTGTCCCCTGCATTGGCAGGCAAATTCTTAACCTCTGGATCATCAGAGAAGTCCCTTAGACCTCATAGTTTATATAAAACTTAACTATAGCCTCCCTAGGCTCCTCTGTCCATGGGATTTCCCAGGCAAAAATACAGAAGTGGGTTGCCATTTCCTTCTCCAAAGGATTTTCCTGACCCAGGGATAGCACCTGCATCTCCTGCATTACAGATGGATTCTTTACTGCCGAGCCACCAGGGAAGCCCAAATTAATAGCACAGGAAACTTAAATGACCAACAGCATGTTAAAATATACTCAACCTTATCAATAACCAATAAATGCAAATTATGATAAAAGGACTTCTGCTTTTAGTTATGACATAAAAGGATATGAAAGAGTTTCAATCCTATAACAACAATGAGAAAACAATGCATAGAATATATGTCCTTGTTCATGGGGCTAGTGGAGAGCAATAGACAAAAGAAAACTTGACGAACTAATTCCAGAGAGAAATAAGGCCTTCATGGAGGAGCAGAGAAAATGCAGCAGTTTCCAGATCTGGGTCTGAGTTGGACAAGTGAGGGAACGATGCCAGCAGTGGAAGATAGATTTTGCAGTGGCAGGAGAAATTAGCCGAGCTTAGACAACATGTGGGCTTCCCTGGTAGCTCAGCTGGTAAAGAATCCGCCTGCAATGCAGGAGACCCTAGTTAGATTCCTGGGTTGAGAAAATCCCCTGGAGAAGAGATAGGCTACCCACTCCAGTATTCTTGGGTTTCCCTGGTGGCTCAGACAGTAAAGAATCCACCTGCAATGCGAGACACCTCGGTTCGATCCCTGGGTCAGGAAGATCCCCTGGAGGAGGGCATGGCAACCCACTCCAGTATTCTTGCCTAGAGAATCCCCATGGACAGAGGAGACTGGAAGGCTACAGTCCTTGGGGGTTGTGTAGAGTCAGACTGAGTGACTAAGCACCGCACAGCACAGACAACATGTAGGGTGGATAAAAATCTGGAAGAGCCCTTTCCAAAACCAAATGAAAGAAAGCTGGATTCTGGCAAATTTGCTTAAGAAAGGAGCACTATAGAAAACAGTAAAGCTGAGAGAAAACCCAGACTCTGCACGTGGTGCTTGCATTCCAGCAGCCCTGCCAGAGATGAATCCCAAAGTAAACAAAAACAATCAAACAAATAAATTAAAAAACAAAACAAAACTGCAGTCCAACCTCCTCCCAGGTCAGGTACTAACAAGCTCAAAATGGCAGTACAGGAGGCAAGGCTCGGGATGAAGTCAGTGTATTAAAGCTTTGATCCAACCCACGCTCCCAGTGCATATAACAAGTTATGTTTATACTGTAGTCTGTTAAGTGTGCAATAGCTTTTTGTCTCTTTGAAAATGAACATATCTTAATTTTTTTTTTTATTTTTTTATTTTTTTTTAGACATATCTTAATTTAAAAACATTTTATTGCTGGGACTTCCCTGGTGGTCCAGTGGTTAAGAATCTGCCTACCAATGCAGGTTACACGATTTTGACCCCTGATCTCAGAAGCTCCCACATGCCTTGGAGCAACTAAGCCCTTGATCCACAACTACTGAAGCCCATCTGCCTAGAGCCTGTGCTCAGCAGCAAGAGAAGCCCGTGCACCACAACGAAGAGTAGTCCCCACTGGCCACAACTAGAGAAAGCCTATGTGCAGCGATGAAGACCTAGCACAACAAAAATAAAATGAATAAATAAATATGTAAATGAAAAATGCTAAAAATACTTTATTTCTTTAAAAAAAATGCTAACCGTCATTTGAGTCTTCAGTGTGATGTAGTAGTAGCATCAAGATCACCGATCACAGATTCTCATAATAAATATAATAATAATGAAAAAATCTGAAATGTGAGAATTACCAAAGTGTGACACAGACACAAGGGCAGAAAATTCTGCTGGAAAATGGCACAAACAGACTTGGTCAATGTAAGGTTGCCACAAACCTTCAATTTGTAAAAAAAACATAGTATCTGTAAAGTGCAACAAAGCAAAGTATAATAAAAGGATGTATGCCTGTACACAAACACATGTACAGAAATATATGTGGGTGTGGAAGCGGCTGTGTGTAATTTTTTTGGTCTTCACTATTTTTTACACACGATGTGCAGAATGGAGTATAAAAAATATAAGACATGCAATGCAGAAAAATGTAATGCATAATCAAGAGGAAAACAGCCAATTGAGATAAACTAAAAAATGACCCAATTATTGGAGTTATTAGATTAAGACTTTACACAGATACTATAAATATGTTAAATAACTTACGTGAAAAGATGGATATAATAAGTAAATATATGAGTTATTACAGAAAAGATATTGAAAGTCTAAAAAAGAACCAAGATGGAAAAATCTAAAACTGAAAATTACAGTATCTCAAATTAAAAATTCATAGGATAAATTTAACAGGGGATTGGACATTATCGAAGAAAGGGCAGTAATGTTAGTCAAAGGGTACAAATTTCCAGTTATAAGAGAAATGAGTTGTGAGGATCTAATGTATAGCATGGTAACTGTACTGTATGATATGCTTGAAAGTTGTTAACAGTAGATCTTAAGTGTTCTCACCATAACAACAACAACAAAATGGTAATTATGTGAGGTGAAGGATGTGTTGACTAACTTTATTGTAGTAAACATTTTAACATATATATGTGTATCAAATCATCACTTTATACACTTTAAATTTACACAATACTATATGCCAATTACACCTCAGTAAAGCTAGAAAACAATTGAAAGATAGTAAATTTGAAGATAGGACAATAGAAATTATTCAATCTGAATTAGAGAAAGAAAAAATTTAGAAGAACAGATCTCAGTGTCTTATGGGATAGTATCAAACAATATAACATACGTGAAATCCATGGCAACATACATCACCAATGGGAGTTGGTGATGGACAGGGAAGCCTGACATGCTGCAGTCCATGGGGTCAGATAGAGTCGGACACGACTGAGTGACTGAACTGAACTGCACTGAATAAAACAAATGAATGGGTTCTGTTATCAGAAGTGATCTTTGTTTTGTTGAGGTGGGAGCAGATGTGTAAGTTTGGGCCAGGATCTGGAACATAGTGGAATCACTCTGCATGCCAGAGTGAAAGGTTTAAAATTGGTGGAAAGGAGTCAGTACATATAGACAGAAAGCAAAGAAGATGGGTGCTGCATGAGAGAAAGGTCAGAGATCATGCGTGCCCTCCCCAGTGGTGGTGTAGTCAGGAAGGACTTTAGAAAAAATAGAAATATCTAAATGAAATAAGAAAATTCTAAAAGAATTGCCATGGCGTGTGCAATGTAACTACCTCCTTAACTCCCCACAAAAATCTTCAGTAAAGTCTGCATTGCTCACTCCTGCTCCGTGCATGTGGATTCTGTTTAAGAAATCCAAAAAGGTGCTGAGTTCTGCACCCAGGTTACTGTTGCAGAGCGGTGCAGAAGTTTAGAATGGATTTGTCATTTGAGTTATCAACTTCACTTCACATGGTTGTTGAACGAGGCAAGGGAACACAGATACAACATGGTCTGTGGAGTCCAACAAGCTCTGCCACTAACAGATCCTACAGTCTTGAGCAAGTAACAGCTTCTCTGAGTTTCAGTCTCCCCATCTGTAAAATGGACAGAACAGTAGTATCTACTTCAAAGAACTGTGGTCAGGATTCAATGAGATAAGCAAGTGAAGCAACAAGCCCAGGGCCTGGCAAGTGCTTGTTAATTGTTTATTATCATTATCCTTATCATTATCAAAGTAAAGAAGGGGGAAGGGAGAGAAGGACAAAGGGAAGGAAGGAAGGAAGGCAGCAATTAGTTCTGGGTTTATTGGACTGAGTGGGACCACTCACCGTTCTTTTCCTTTCGGCAATCCATGGCCCTTGTGATTTTGATTCTGCAATGAGAAAATGAAAGTGATATCAGTTCAGTTCAGTCGCTCAGTCGTGTCTGACTCTTTGCGACCCCAAGAACCGCAGCACGCCAGGCCTCCCCGTCCATCACCATCTCCCGGATTCCACCCAAACCCATGTCCATTGAGTCGGTGATGCCATCCAGCTATCTCATCCTCTGCCATCCCCTTCTCCTCCTGCCCTCAATCATTCCCAGCATCAGGTCTTTTCAAATGATTCAAAGTATTGGAGTTTCAGCTTCAACATCAGTCCTTCCAATGAACACCCAGGACTGATCTCCTTTAGGATGGACTGGTCGGATCTCCTTGCAGTCCAAGGGACTCTCAAGAGTCTTCTCCAACTCCACACTTCAAAAGCATCAATTCTTCGGTGCTCAGCTTTCTTTATCATCCAACTCTCACATCCATACATGACCACTGGAAAAACCATAGCCTTGACTAGACAGACCTTTGTTGGCAAAGTAATGTCTCTGCATTTTAATATGCTGTCTAGGTTGGTCATATCTTTCCTTCCAAGGAGTAAGCGTCTTTTAATTGCATGGCTGCAGTCACCATCTGCAATGATTTTGGAGCCCAGAAAAAGGAAGTCGCTCACTGTTTCCACTGTTTCCCCATCTATTTGCTATGAAGTGATGAGACCAGTTGCCATGATCTTAGTTTTCTGAATGTTCAGCTTTAAGCCAGCTTTTTCACTCTGCTCTTTCACTTTCATCAAGAAGCTTTTTAGTTCTTCCTCACTTTCTGCCATAAGGGTGGTGTCATCTGCATATCTGAGGTTATTGCTATTTCTCCCGGCAGTCTTGAAATCAGCTTGTGTTTTTTCCAGCCCAGCGTTTCTCATGATGTACTCTGCATATAAGTTAAATAAGCAGGGTGACAATATACAGCCTTGACGTACTCCTTTTCCTATTTGGAACCAGTCTGTTCCATGTCCAGTTCTAACTGTTGCTTCCTGACCTGCATACAGGTTTCTCAAGAGGCAGGTCAGGTGGTCTGGTATTCCCACCTCTTCCAGAATTTTCCACAGTTTATTGTGATCCACACAGTCAAAGGCTTTGGCGTAGTCAATAAAACAGAAATAGATGTTTTTCTGGAACTCTCTTGCTTTTTTGATGATCCAACAGATGTTGGCAATTTGATCTCTGGTTCCTCTGCCTTTTCTAAAACCAGTTTGAACATCTGGAAGTTCACGGTTCACGTATTGCTGAAGCCTGGCTTGGAGAATTTTGAGCATTACTTTACTAGCGTGTGAGATGAGTGCAATTAATTTTATGCATTTCCATTCTGTTTTTCCAGCTCAACTTACTGCAGATATTAAAATGTTCAAACTGTCAGACTCAGCACTGCACAGATGCTATGACAGGAAGGTTTAGCCTGGCAAAGTTCTCACTGGTTAGCATGTAGCCAGAAACTTGGTCCTTGGAATGAACCCCCAAGGATCCAAGGGTCCACGTCACTCTAGGCTTACCCCATAGATATGACTGTATAGTGAATACCCAGTTTTAAGTGTTTCAAATGTCCAACTATGAAGCCCCTATGAGGGCTGAACTCAGTAGGATCTGGACCTTCTCTAACATTGAATGTTTGATTAGACCCATGATTCAGGAGGAGCTGGGTTAATGACTCAGAGCAATGTTAATTGCTTTGACTCAAAATGGACCTTCCAAATCCTCAAAGGGTATTTGGGGTATTATTCTCCTACAACTATGTCCAAAACAGTTTGATCCTCAGTCCTGGTACAACTGATTCCTAAGGCAGGTGTGAAAGGAGAATCAGAAATTGGTCTTATGCAAGATGACCTATGCACCTTGGACAGATGTGCCATCTGTATTAGTTTTCTATTGCTGCATAACAAATTACCACAAACATAGTAGCTTAAAGCAGTGCAGATCTATGTCTCACAGCTTCCTTGGACCAGGAGTCAGTCTGGCAACATCTTAGCTGGATCTTCTGCTCAGGTCTTGCAAGGCTACCATCAAGGTGATGGCTGTGGTTATGTTTCTCCTCTAGGGCTTGGGGTCCTCTTCCAAGGTCATCCAGATTGTTGGCAGAATTGTTATTTGGGGTTGTACAACTGAGATCCCTGTTTATTTGCTAGTCATTGTCTGGGACTGCTCTCAGCTCCTAGAGGCTACTTGCAGTTCCTTTTGAAGTGGCCCCCTTAGGCAGTTCAAAACATGGTTGCTTACTTTCTTCCAGGCCAACAAAAGCATATCCCTCTGATTCCAACCCTTCTCCCACTCCAAGTTGGCTATGATGGAGGCTCATATAACATGGTAATAACTATCACATCAAAGTCATAGGCTCCATTGACACTCTAGGGGAGGGCATTATACAAGGTATGTACACCCAAGGTGGGCATCTTGGTGACCATCTTACAATTCTGCCTACCACACAATGCTGTGCTGTGCTGTGCTTAGTTGCTCAGTCGTGTCTGACTCTTTGTGACCCCAGGGACTGTAGCCCACCAGGCTCCTCTGTCCATGGAGATTCTTCAGGAAAGAATACTGGAGTGAGTTGCCATGCCCTCCTCCAGGGAATCTTTCCAACTCAGGGATCGAACCCAGGTCTCCCGCATTGCAGGTAGATTGTTTACCGTACGAGCCACCAGGGAAACCCAAGAATACTGGAGTGGGTAGCTTATCCCTTCTCCAGGGCATCTTCCTGACCCAGGAATCAAACTGGGTCTCCTGCATTGCAGGTGAATTCTTTACCACCTAAGCTATCAGGGAAGCCCCTACCACACAATGCTACCCCTCAAAAAGCCAGTGGAAAGGGCTAGAGGTTACTGTTTTAGAAAACCTGTAGAAGTAAGCCCTCCACAAAAGCAAGGGTAATTTTATCCTGTTTCTTTTTCTTTTTTTTTTTTTTTTTTTACACTGGTTAGAACAGACATTTCTTTTTTTTTTAATTTATTTATTTTATAATTTTATCCTGTTTCAATCAAGCCCATCTAATTCCCCCAGTCAAGTGTTCTTTTTTCATAATATTTTTTATATCCTCACATGTTTATGTATGTTTACACAGTTGCTCCAGAGTCTTTGCTTGAAAAAATTTCCCATTTCTCACTGAATTGTCTTGCCTCTTTCTGTCAAAATTCAATTGGCTATGTATATGTGGGTCTATCTCTAGACTCTATTTTGTTCTATTGACTTATTTGTCTACTCTTATGTCACTACTACACTGCCTTAATTACCATAGTTTTCTAGTAAATCTTGAAATCAAGTAGAGTAAGTCTAACTTTTTCAGAATTGTCTTTACAAGTTGAGGTCCTCTGGACTTCAATATTAATTTTAGGATCTGCTTGCTAACTTCTACCAAAAGAGTAAATTGGTATTTTTATTGGGATTATATTGAATGTACAGATCATTTTGGGAAGAAGTGACATCATAAACGATTGAGTGCATTATTCCATGAATATGATCTATCTCTATTAATCTACGTTTTCAATTTCTTTCCAGTATTTTCTAGTTTTCGGTATAGAAGTCTTGAACATGTTTAATTACATTTATTTTTAGACATTTGATTTTGTGATGCATTGTAAACTTTCACTTTCCAATTATTCAGTGGTAAACAGAATAAAGCTCCCTCAAAATGTGTCCATGTCCTAATCTCCAGTGATGTCCAATTCTTTGGGACCCCAGAAACTGTAACCTGCCAGGCTCCTCTGTCTACGGAGTTTTCCAGGCAAGAATACTGGAGTGGGTAGCCATTTGCTACTCTAGGAAATCTTCCCGACCCAGGGATCAAACCCGTGTCTCCAACCTCTCCTGCATTGGCAGTCGGGATTCTTTACCACTGTGCCACTTGGGATTGCATGGCAAAGGGAAATTAAGGTTGCAGGTGGAATTAAGGTTTGGAATCAACTGACTTGAAAATAGAGACATTATCCTGGATTATTTGGGTGGGCCCAAAATAATCACATTTTTTTGCTCTGAAAGTGAAAGTGAGAGTCGCTCAGTCGTGTCCGACTCTCTGCGACCCCATGTAATTCTCCAGGCCAGTAGGTAGCCATTTCCTTCTCCAGGGCATCTTCCCAACCAAGGGATCGAAATAAAAAAATGGAAGTGCCATTCTTCAGAGGTGGAACACGGGGTATGAAGCAGGCTGTGGTGGCACAGTTGGATTCTAGAGTAATTCATTCCTTTCTCTGGGTCTAATCTTTCCCAGATTAGAAATCTCTACCGCTTTTGAAATGGGGGCGTTGGTCTGTGCACTCCTAGAAGGCAGGGGCTTGTCCGTTTCACCTCTCCACTCCGCGACCTAGCCGGAGACTGGCTGCCAGCCGAGGGCACTCACGCCTCGTGTCTCCTCCGGCTGCACTTCGGTTGACCTAATAGCCCTGCGTCTGAAAAGTTGTCAGTTTTTCGTCAATGCGATGGTTCTAAGTTTCCTTACTCGGTCCCTCACAAAGTCAGCTGGTCAGTTGCTCACGTGGCCAATCAGTCACTCTTGATCTCGCTCAGTCACTCTAATTCTTACGCATCAACTCTATGCCAGGACTCACCTCAACGTCTGCAGTAGCCTCCTGACCCTCTAGGAGTGCCCGCTTTGCTCTATCCATTCCAATTCATTCTCTGCACTGCTGGCAAAGAGCTCTTTAAAACACAAATCTGATCTTGTCTCTCCCCTGACTATAACCGGGCCATTTATTTCTCACTGCATCCTGTACTGGCTCCATGTCCTTCCCTGCCTTACTTCCCACTGCGCCGGGATCTATATACCTATATCCATATAGCTGATTAGAAACTATTTAAAATTTTTTTTTGTTGTTATTTTATAGCAATAAAAATATGTAGGAATATATCTAACAAAATATATGAAAAACATCTCATCAAACAACAAATTTTTATTAAGCATCTACTGTATGTCTTGGCTCATTCTTGACTCTGAGGATACAACAATGAATAAAACTAACAAAGACTGTGGAGTTAATATTCTCATAGAGAAAATTACAAAGTGTTATTGATGGACATTAAAGAAGACCTGAATATGTGGAGGGATATACCACGTACATGGATGGGAAGACTCAATATCATAAAGACATATATTTTCCCATATCTAATCAGAATTTTGAGAGCCATTGTCAAACCCAAACAACAAAGTTTATGTGTTGGGGAAGGGAGATATTTCTCTGCTTATCAAGTCACATCTGGTACAAAGAGGCAAATATTAATGGAATACAATAGGGATCCTAGAAACACACAGGTTTTTCTGTACTGATGTACAATAGAGGTGGAATCATAAATCCGTAGGGAAAGGGTGGAGAACTCAATAAATGGTACTGAGAAACTGGCTTTCCGTAGGAGTAAAAAATTGATGTCTGATTCAAGTAGATTAAAGAATAAATACGGAAAGCAAATATTTCAGACTACAACTGACCCTTGAATGAGGCAGAAGTTAGGGGAACCAACCCCTAAGCAGTTGAAAAACCACCTATAACATGACACTTGGCCCTTCTTGTAGACAGTTCTACAACCTTGGATTCAACCAATCTCTGACTGTATAGTACTGTATTATGCTTTTATTGAAAAATATCTGCAAATAACTAGACCTGCCCAGTTCAAATTCATGTTATTCAAAGATCAACTGTGGAGTATGATTTTTTAATAAACCACAACTCATAAGGGAAAAACTGATCTGTGACTTTCTCAAAATTTAAACTGCCATACAACACAAGACATTATAAACCAGACTAAAAGACAAGCTACAGATTAGGAGTAAAAATCTTCAACCTGTATAACAAAGGGGTAGTACTCAAAGAACTCTTGCAAACCATTAAGAAAAAGACTCTCTCCCACAACCTGCAAAAGAAAAATGGATAAAATATAAAACTGGGGACTTTCAGTAGAAGAAACTCAAATCACTAATAAGCAATTGGGATATATACATAAAAATAATTATAAGATATGGTTTTAACTACATCAACCAGAAAAAAAGTAAAACATTTATCAATGCCAAGTGTTTGTGAGCATGTTGGGAAACAGGAATCTTTATATGCTGCTGGCACATTCACACTTTGGAAGGCAACTTGGCAGTATCTTATAAATTGAAAAGGCACACACCTCACAACCCATCAATTCAACTACTGAACATACACTCTTTGAATACAGCCGCAAGACCTATGAACTACCTTTCATTTTGCAGCTAATGTGCAAGATGACAACCTTCCCTAAAGAAGTTCTTACACTTGTGCAAGGGTTGTATGTATGAAGATGTTCTTTGCATGTAATATAAAACATTCTTTGTATTAGTGGAAAATATTAGAAATGATTTAAATGTCCACTAGTATGATGATGGATGAATAAAATGTGATATATTTTAATAATAAGATACTATATAGTGATAAAAATTAATGACCCAGCTCTATCAACGTGAAAATATCCTCCAAACTTATTTTTGGGTCAACAAAAGAAAGTTGTAGAAGGATAAATATTTTTAAAGGTTATGATTTGTGTTAAATATAAATAGTATATTTATACTATTATACACATACAAAAGTATATTCTATATGCTACAGGTATATGGGTATTACAAGTTTAAAAACACAGACTGGAAAGATGTACACCCAATTCATGACAGTATTACCTGTGGGGAAAGAATTAAAGATGAGGAAAGAGAAGAAGAAACTTCAACTATGTGAAGTTTATTTGGAATTTTTTTTAATAACCCAGTTGAAGCAAATATGTCAAAATATTCTTATCTGAATCTGTTTTTCAGGTTTTTTTCTAAATGAAAAACAAGCCATAGCAATAACAGAAAATCAGTACTATGAGAGATGACATTTAGGATACTTTGGTAATGCACAATGGCGGGGTCTAACCAACTCTAACTGGAGTCAGCAGAGACTTTCAGGAGGAAATGGGAGCTCGTCTGGTAAAAGGAACGGGAAGGGCACTCCAGGAAGAGGGAAGAGCATGTACAAAACCAGAAGACAGAGTGAAACATGTTTGAGGAAGTGAATGCAGATCAGAAAAGAGCGAAGAGAGGAATGATGAGACGGCCAAACTTGTATGTTTTGTTTGTTTCCTTTTTCACAGAAGTGGAAACAGCCCTAGTGAGGGCAGTAGAACCCAGGGCTCCTAACACCCTGTCAATTGGACTGTGATAGTAATAATAATAACAACAATAATGAAGATAATAATGATGATCATGCGCTATGTGCAGTCACTCTAGTAGATACTTTAAATATGTCCTCGCTTTTAATCTTGCTACAGACCTAGAGGGGCGTTTTCCCTCCTCGTTTTACAGATAGTAAATCTGAGGCCTGTAAAAGTTAAGAAATTTGCTCCAAGTCACAGTGGCAGAAGCCTGATCCCACAAGGCTTTGTGTGCCCTGCTAAGCAGGTTGGACTTTTTCCCAAGGACATTGAGTGTATTAGGTTCCTATTGCTGCTGTAATTACAGTAAACTGAGTGACTTAAAACAATACAAATGTATTAGCATATAGTTCTTGAGGTCAGAAGTCTGAAATGGGTCTCACTAAGCTAAAATGAAGGTGTTGGCAGGCTTGAGTTCCTTCTGGAAGCTCTAGGAGAGAGCCTATTTCTTTGTTTTGTCTTCCTTGGCTCAAGGCTCCCTTCTATGTTTGAAGCCAGAAATCATACCACTGTGACCTCTGCTACTGTCATCACATCCCCTCTGACTCTTATACTCCTGCCTCCCTCTTTCACTTAAAGGATTCTTATATGTGAATCCAAGGTGGCTCCACTGGACCCACCCAAACAATCCAGGCTAATCTCCCCATCTCACCGTCAGCTGATAGCAAATTCAATTCCATCTGCGGCCTTAATTCCCTCATAACAGAACACATTCCCAATTTTCAGGAATTAGAAAATGGACATTTTTGTCCATTAATTTGCCTACCATGGTGAACCACCAAATGGTTCTAAGCAAGGAAAGACAAGGTGAGAACTGCATTTTAGCATTTTTACATTATTATTAGTTTTAGAAAACTGTCACTTCATGACTCATTTAAGGCAAATGAGGCTTTGTAACAACTAACACTTTCAAAGGCTGAACAGTACATAGATATTAAATGTGTTAACTCTAATAACTACATTTTCCCAGGGTTTTTAATGTGATAGAGTTCTTTCCTACATGTGCTTTGAAAAAGTCAAGTAGAGGAACAGAGGGCTATGTAGTAATTGATCCCATATGAATGAGAAAACATACCCTGGGGCATTTGGTCACCTGCCCAGGTTCACACAGCTGTTAAGGCCAGGGTCATGAAGAGGGATTGGACTTCCGGCCCCCTTTTAGGCATTTCTTTAAGCTATCCTTGGGATGGGACATTCTGGGAAACTCAAATCATACATCTTTGGCGCAATATTTCATGTGTAACCTCAGTCAGTTCAGTTCAGTCGCTCAGTCGTGTCCGACTCTTTGCGACCCCATGAATTGCAGCACGCCAGGCCTCCCTGTCCATCACCAACTCCCAGAGTTTACCCAAATGCATGTGCATCGAGTCGGTGATGCCATCCAGCCATCTCATCCTCTGTCGTCCCCTTCTCCTCCTGCCCTCAATCTTTCCCAGCTTAAGGGTCTTTTCAAATGAGTCAAAGTATTGGAGTTTCAGCTTCAACCTCAGTCCTTCCAATGAGCACCCAGGGCTGATCTCCTTTAGGATGGACTGGTTGGATCTCCTTGCAGTCCAAGGGACTCTCAAGAGTCTTCTCCAACACCACAGTTCAAAAGCATCAATTCTTTGGCGCTCAGCTTTCTTCACAGTCCGACTCTCACATTCATACATGACCACTGGAAAAACCATAGCCTTGACTAGACAGACCTTTGCTGACAAAGTAATGTCTCTGCTTTTTAATATGCTGTCTAGGTTGGTTATAACTTTCTTTCCAAGGAGTAAGCGTCTTTTAATTTCATGGCTGCAATCACCATCTGCAGTGATTTTGGAGCCCAGAAAAATAAAGTCTCTCACTGTTTCCACTGTTTCCTCATCTATTTGCCATGAAGTGATGGGACCAGATGCCATGATCTTAGTTTTCTGAATGTTTAGCTTTAAGCCATCTTTTCCACTCTGCTCTTTCACTTTCA
Organism: Okapia johnstoni; assembly: GCA_024291935.2. NCBI lineage: Eukaryota > Metazoa > Chordata > Mammalia > Artiodactyla > Giraffidae > Okapia > Okapia johnstoni. Next base: position 50,758,002 of record CM044324.1, on the reverse strand, counting down.
TCAAGAGGCTCTTTAGTTCTTCTTCACTTTCTGCCATAAGGGTGGTGTCATCTGCATATCTGAGATTATTGATATTTCTCCCAGCAATCTTGATTCCAGCTTGTGCTTCTTCCAGCCCAGCATTTCTCATGATGTACTCTGCATATAAGTTAAATAAGCAGGGTGACAATATACAGCCTTGATGTACTCCTTTTCGTATTTGGAACCAGTCTGTTGTTCCATGTCCAGTTCTAACTGTTGCTTCCTGACCTGCATACAGGTTTCTCAAGAGGCAGGTCAGGTGGTCTGGTATTCCCACCTCTTCCAGAATTTTCCACAGTTTATTGTGATCCACAGAGTCAAAGGCTTTGGCGTAGTCAATAAAGCAGAAATAGATGTTTTTCTGGAACTCTCTTGCTTTTTCCATGATCCATCAGAGGTTGGTAATTTGATCTCTGGTTCCTCTGCCTTTTCTAAAACCAGCTTGAACATTTGGAAGTTCACGGTTCACATATTGCTGAAGCCTAGCTTGGAGAATTTTGAGCATTACTTTACTAGCGTGTGAGATGAGTGCAATTGTGCGGTAGTTTGAGCATTCTTTGGCATTGCCTTTCCTTGGGATTGGAATGAAAACTGACTTTTCCAGTCCTGTGGCCACTGCTGAGTTTTCCAAATTTGCTGGCATATCGAGTGCAGCACTTTCACAGCATCATCTTTCAGTGTAACCTAGGGCCCAATAAATAATATTTGTTGAATGGATAAATAGCCATGCTTTAACTTCTGAGGCACAGATAGTGATTTTCAAGGCAGGAAAACTGGGGGTCATCCTAGAATTCCTTCCTGTACTCCACATCTAGTCTATGTGCAAGTCAGCTGTGCTGCCAAAATACTAATATGTGCTGCATCTGTCCCCTTCTTTCTGTTGAGCCCCGCCCCAAGGCCACAGACACAGAGCCCAGAATCAAGATCACCTCCGAAGCTGACTGAGCCCCTTTGTAACCTTGCCAAAAGCCCCCTGGTAGTCACTAACAAGCTTCCTGACTCCCAATTAAGCAAAGATGCCCACTCCAGTAAACACCCTATTACACCCCAACCAGTCACCTAACACCAACCGTCCAGCAGGAATTTTCTTTGTCTTGAGACTATAAAAATTGGCTGTTAACCCATGAAAACTGTCGACTTTCCCCGGTCTGTCAGGAGGTTGCCCCACTGAGCTCGCAGTGCCCAGTTTATCTCTGCTGTTTGTTCTTAATAAACTCACTCCATTCTGAAATGCCCTGTGCCTGAAAGTTCTTTTCCAACTCGCGCTTTGACTGCCTCAACACTTTCCAGCTTCTCAGCTCCCACTTCTCCCAGGGTACTGTATCTCTCACCATCTCTTCTGAAAACCTCCCGTCTTTGCCTCTCTAATCTACACTCCAGTTAGGGGCCAGGGTGATCCATGTAAATCAGACGACATGGCCTCTCAGGTTAAAATTTTACTGCCAGGCTTTCCATCATGCTGAGAAGGAAACTATAAACACCCAGTCATGGCCACACATGTTCTTTCACTCTCTCCTCCTTAGCCTCATACTTACCACCTCCCTATGGCCTCCTCCCCTCCAGTCCTACTGACTCTTCCCAAAGGCCAAGCTTTCCCACCAAAGAGCCTTTGCTTGTGCTGTTCCTTCTGCTGTAAACCACTCTTTAAACACCCATGTCCTTCTTACACGTCAGGTCTTATCTCAAATGTCACCTGTTTAGAGTTCTTCCTGTCCCCCATTTTGTTTCTTCCATAGCAAATTTCCATTGTTTTCAAATGTTTTGTCTATTTGCTTGTTTTGTTTGCCTTCCTTCTTAGCCCTGATGTCCAATATGGAGCTACCAGCCACATATGGCATTAAGTACTTGACATGTGGCTAATGTGAACTGAGATGTGCTCCAAGTGTAAAATATACACTGGATTTTCAAGACTGAATACGATTAAAAGAATGTAAAAGATGTCATTAATAATGTTTAACTATTGACTACACATTGAAATGATTATATTTTTGCTATCCTGGATCAAATAAAATCACTAGTAACAACCTGCTTCTTTCTACATTTTTAATGTGGTTACTAGAGAATTTAGGATAACCCGTGTGGTTTGCATTGTATTCATACTGGGCAATGCCGGTCTAGGCCATTAGCCAAAAAGATAGGAACCACCACCCCCTTACCTATCTCTGTGTCACTACCATATAGAGGGTACTAAGTATCTGTTGGATAATTTAGTTTTTTTGAGAACCCTGGACACACAGCTGAGACAGGCATTTCTATGTACACTGCGAATTTGAGGAAGAAAGAAATACCAAAGAAACACTTATTTTCCTCCAGTCACTGTATTTCGAACAGGTTCCGTGGACTCTGTCCCCACCTTCCTCCTGCAGTCACCTACTACTGTAGATGGAGGCGGGCAGGTGACTGCTGGAGGAGCAGACCTGGTTTAGCAGCTACTATTTCAGTCCCCTAGGAGGTGTGTGCTCTCAATTATTTCGCATTCTCCAGCTTTGGGCCTAGTAGTAACACATTGAGACATACAGTTAGTAGCTGGGAGCCCAAGGAGATTTGCCCAGGGTCACTGCACAGGTCATAGGTGAATGAATAGGGCCTGGAAGCTTGGTCTCCATACCCACCTTTCCAGACTCTTGCCTCTAACTACATCCTGTTGCAGTCTCTTTTACTCCAAAGGACCCAGGTGACCATAACCCTCACTCATCTCCCTCTCCTCACATGTACCTCTGATTTATGGGAGATCCTAAGTAGACTTATGCCTGGTCCCAGGAAAGCTGACCCAGATGATACTCTCCTCAGAGGCCAAAGAGGATGAGAGGAAGAGATGGGAGGATGACTGGATGAATGGATAGACGGACCAGTGAATGGATGGAGTGGAGGATGGGAGGACAGACCGGCTGCAGGAGTCGGGGAGGAGGATGGCTGGCGGGTAGGCTGCCTGCATGGGGGCGGGGCAGGAGGGGGTACAAAGGGACGGAATTACCCACTTTTCTCGCCTCACATAGAATCTGAAGATCAGAGGACCCCTAGCGATCCAAATCCAGCCCCCCCTACTCCCCGTCACGTTTCTACCAGGAAACCGAGGATGCCGAAGAAGCCCGGCGTTTTGCCCCACGGCCCCACAGGGAGGGCCGGGCCGAGCCGGAACTGGGATCCGGGTCTCTGGGCCCCGCGGCTGGGGGGCTCTCTCCGCCCCCATCCGCCGCCCTCCCCACAGCGCCTGACGGTGCCAGGGTAGGGGGAGCGCCCCCGCCCCCCACCTCCGGAGGTGGAGGCCCCACGCGGCCCCAACAAGCTGTCGTTGTCCCGCGGGCCCCGGGCCCGGCACACTGGGGCTTTGTCCAGCCCCCCGCCGCGACCCACGGGTGGGGGGGCCGCCACATGACCGAGGGGGTAGGAGGAGCCTGTGGCGGCGGCGGCTCCAGCATTTCCCTCCCTGGCCGGGGGGCGGCGGGCGGCGGCGGCGGCGGCGGCGGCGGCGGCTGGGCAGAGCTGGGCCGAGCTGCGGACGCCCGGCCCCCCGATCCCCGCCAGGCTGCAGGCGCCGGGCCCGGGCCGTCAGGGCAGCTGGTACCCTTGCGTTCAGCGGGTGGCGAGCTGGGGGTGCTCCCGGAACCCCGTCCCCGGGATCATGGGGAATGGTATGACCAAGGTAGGGGGCCGAGATGGCGCAGCCCGCCCCTGGCGGCCCCCAGCCCCGGCCGGGCGCCGGCCTCTGACCTTCTGGCTCTGGCTGTCTCTGTGTGTGTATTTCTCCGGCTCCCCGGGACGCTGAGAGCAGACTTCAGTGTCTCTCTGACTGTCTCTCCGTGTCTCTGTGACTCTGTATTTCTTGCTGTGTCTTTCTGTGGCTCTCTGTCAACCCTAGGCTCTATCTCTCCCTGTGTCCCTTTCTCTGTCTCCATGTGTCTCTGTCTGCCTTGTCTCTGTCCCCCTGGACTCTCTAGTGCTGTTTCTCCATCCTTCCCCACCCAGACCCCCACACCCCCATGCCTCTGCCCGACCCCCCACCTGTCCTTCCTTCCCACCGCCTCCCTGTCAGAATTCTCCACCACCTACCTGCTACCTGCGAAGTCCACCTCTCCATTCGCCCGTCCCCTGTGCTCCTCCCACTCTCTTTCCCTAGGTCTTTGTGCCCCCCTCCTTTTTCCTCTCCCCTACCCAAGCCGGCCTCCCTTGGTGGTCCACCTCTGCCGCCCTCCCTAGACCCCTCTCACAGAGAGTGAGTCCTGGCCCATAAGAGAGAGGACTTTGCTGCTTGAGTCCTGAGGGTCAGACACTCTTCACGAGTCTGAGGGGAGCTGTCATGCACCCCTATCCGGTTGACCCCCTGCCTGTCTCTCCTGTAGGTACTTCCTGGACTCTACCTCGGAAACTTCATTGGTGAGCACTGCCCACTCTGTCCCAAGGCCCTGGCACGCTCTCTGTCCCAGGCCTGTGTCCACCATTCATGCTCTGGCCCACGCATCCTCGACATGCTCAGGAATGGGGCTGGGGGCAGAGAAGTGATGCCAGGCTGGGAGCAGGGAGGTCTAAGGGGGACAAGGGTGGAGGAGCGGCCCCAGTGCAAAGGGCTCAGAACACTGGACGCCAGGCAAGCCTGCACCTGCTCAGAGCCTCAGTGTCTGCCTCAGCACAAGGCCTAGCCCCACCTCTAAGGGTTTTTCTGGTCTTGAGGTTCTGGGTTGAGGTCTGTTTGGGGGTGTTGCTTCTAGCTGGGAAGCTGGGAACACTTCCTGGCACAACCTCCTCCTCAGAGGAGAGGTCTCTAGAGACTGGACTCTACCTCAGAAACTTCACTGGTGAGCACTGCCCGCTCTGTCCCAAGGCCACGGCACTCTGCCTGTCCCAGACCTGTGCTCAGACACAGGCTGGTCTGGAGCTCCGGAGACCCGAGGCAGGAAAAGTCACTTCCATCAGTGGAGTCAGAGAAAGCTTTGGGGAGGGAGGGACATCTGCCTGGGGCAGAGTTTTCTCCACCCACTCCTGTCCTCCTTGAGCTTAGGGGCTCCCTCTCTCCTAAACCCTAGTCCCTTCCTCCCTGGGAGCTTCCTCAGCAGCTCACACCACATCGACTTCTGAATATTTGGTAAGTAAGGTCTGAATCCTTTTTAAGTGTGTAGGCCCATGAGGGCAGGGGTCATGAACTTGACCCCACAGTGCCATGCCCAGCCAAGGGTGCACATAGTAAATAGTCAATGTGGTGGATGATGAAGTGGGCATGGAGTGGAGATAGAGTGTTATATACTTTGATGATAAAAGATCTTCATACGCTGGGAATCCAGCCCCTAGTATGGTCACTGAGAGCTGTGGGGGGCATCTCCCTGAGTCATGTTTCATTTAACTTTATAGATACAGATACACTATTTAAAACAAAAATGGAAGTCTATTCTGCATGCTATTCTGTAGCCTGTGTTTCGCATTTAATAATATATTGTGGACTTCCTTGCACGTCAGCACATAGAGATCCTTTGAGTGGCTGCAGAGTATTCAAGTATGAATATACCATTATTTATCCAGTCTCCTTTTGGGTTGTTCCCATTTTTTACTACTTCTGATGTGTTCACGGTCATAAGGGGAGAACATGGTCTTCTCCCACACAGTTTTCGGTGTGAGTTCATTGTTCTGTAGTCAAGGTTCCTAAAAGTAGAATTGCCTGGTCAAGAATATGCCAGGAAAGGGTGTTTGCCATGGGAAGAACAGTGGGGGCAAGGCTGAGGAGGTGCTGGGCTGTTCCCTGTGGGTATCCCAGTGGCAAGACTGAAGCCTAGGGGTATGGCAGAACCTGTCATGCTGGGGGCAAGAGGTGGCAAAGAAGCAGGGCGTGCTGGTGGAGGGTGGGCAAAGGTGGAGAGGGAGGGACCAGGAGGAGAGCAGGGCGGTGAGCTCCTGCCTCACTTGACCGTCGGGAACATATAAATCACACCTGCCAGATTGTCAGACATCCTGTTTCTTTCAGATGCCAAAGACACAGATCAGCTAGGCCGAAATAAGATCACACACATCATCTCCATCCACGAGTCACCCCAGCCTCTGTTGCAGGTATGACTTACCCCCACCCCAGGACCGTGCATAGCAGGGGAGGGGTGTTTTACACCCCCACAGCACCTATTTATCAAGTACCAACTATGTTCCGGGTCCTATTCTGGCACATGGGCCTTCCTGAGCCATGCTAACTCATTTGGCTCCCTGTTTGGCAACTGAGGAACAGAGAGGTAAAGTAACCTGCCTAAGGCCACACATCCAGGAAGCTTAGCTCCTTAGCTAAGGAGCTAAGTCCTCACAGGGGCTTCCCATTGTCCAACTGAATAGATGATTCTTGGCTCTGCATCTCACTTGTGACCTGGGGCTATGATTTTACGCGTCTGGGCCTCTGATCCCTCAGCCCTGTCTGTCCCCAGGGAGCTGCGAGATGGTGAAGATGTTTTGCACACTGGCCTCCACTGGGAGGGTTGGTGCTGGTATTACCAAGTCCTGGAAAAGACAGGGTGAGGGTTATGACCTAGAGTAGGAAAGAAGAAAATCCAGACCAGATGTGCTAGAGTCCAGAGGTCTGAATTCATATCTTTACCACATTCTCTCTCGAAACTTGGGCCCAGGACTTCACCTCTCTAGAACTCAGTTGTCTGAAAAAGGGGAATTTTATAACAGTTCCTATCCCACTGGATTGTTGACAGCCATATAATAAGTACTCAATAAATTATAGCTGATATAATAACAAAGTTAATCATATTCTCAACCTATAAACAGAGCCCCTTCCTTCTTATCTGTTAGGGTCTGGGTCACCCACTGAAGGGAAGGAACAGTGGGTGGAAAGGGGAAAGGGGCTCTGGAGATCTGAGATCCAGACCAGCTTCTGTCACAGATTTGTTCTGTGACCTTGGGCAGGGTCCTCCCCCTCTCTGGGCTTTAGTTTTCCCTTGTGTCAGATTGGATGGTCTCTAAGAGCAACCTCTGATAATCTTTGGTTCTCAGTGTCATTTGAAGAAGAAATGTCCGGGTCAGTGGAGTCTGCTTTTGCTTTATAGGGGAAGCTTGTTTTGGCGTATTTGGAGAATGCAGTCACTAGAGTACCTGGGGAAGCTGTCTAGGCACGACTATGTTTACTAATGAAATGAAAGCTGGCAAAATGAGTCCTTGCTCCCACAGCCCTCCCTTCTCACCAGCATCTCCCTCTCCATCCATCAGAGAATTTACCAGTCAGGGTTTGATAATGCCCAGGAAGTTCAAGGCTGACTGTGTTGCAAACTGAAATTGCAAACCTTGCAAAAGATGCAGGCTCAAGTGACCTTGGGGAGGGTGAATTATAGAGAAGGGCTGGAATTTCACACAAGCCACTAACAGATGAGGACCTGGCCAGGGGGTCCCTTAGTCACTGGCTGGAGGTGGGCCAGGCCCTTGAAAAGAGCCATTTGAATATCAAAGGACAAAGAGAGGTCCTTGAGAAAAGTGCCTCTTGGAATGTGGGCAGAACTCATCTTTAAGATCTTGTGTGAAGGTTGGGCATGATGTCAGAGCACGTTTGTTGGAGAAATTACTAACAATTCATACCTTGGACAGAGGAGCCTGGTGGGCTCCAGTCTATGGGGTCACGAAGAGTCGGACACAACTGAAGCGACTTAGCATGCACAGAGTTTTATAACCACAGTTCATGAACTAAAAGCTTATCTTCATAGTTTTTGTTTCAAGATAATAAAATCTACTTTGCCCTTCTTACTATGTAATTTTATAATCCTCACATAGAAGAGTGTCGCTTTAAGTGACTGTTTCCCAGCTGTTAAATAAAAGGTCCCTGGGCTCTTTTTTGGCAGGTGCCCAAGCCACTCGTGGGGTTAGGATACTATCTTCTCAGAATGTTCTGGAACCGTAGGTGGTCAGACCTGAGAGGCCCTCAGAGAAGGTGTCTATCCTTTGGACAGAGACAACAACAGTGGCCCAGAGAGGGGCAGGAACTGACCTAGGGTCGCCAGGTGCTTGGGAGGCCCAGGCTGGGGTCAGGGGGTGCAGGCAAGGGCTGCCCACTGCCCATGTGTGTTTTGTACTTGCAGGACATAACCTACCTTCGCATCTCAGTGGCCGACTCCCCTGAGGTACCCATGTAAGTTCCTCTGGATGGGCTGACAAACGGACAGCTGCCTCCTGTGGTGGGAGGAGGGAGGGTGGGAGGTGGCCTGAGAGAAGACAGAGAAGACTCAGGCCCCAGAGCTGTCCTGGGGACCCCAGCACAGGTGGTCTCCCAGACTGCTTTGACTCCCAGCCACGTCCTTGCCTATGCCGCTGGCCAAGCCTTAACCTCCCAGAAGAGCTCAGTGTCCTCAGCTATGGATGGAGAAAGCACCCTGTCCCTCAGGCTCAGATGCCCCCATGGGTTTGAAAGGGTCAGGCTCAGCCTTTTCCTGGCCTTGGAATCTGGGTTCAGGCCAGGCTTTGCCATTTACTTGCTGTGTGACCTTGGACAAATCACTTCCCCTCTTTGAGAGAGAAAAATGGGTGTGTGGGGGGTGGGGGGGATCTGTCATCATCAAGGAGACTTTCAAGGATCAGACGGTACACGTTGAGGCTCTAGGACAGGGCCTGGAGTGTCATGGGGGCTCAGAAAGCAAGATTGTTTCTGTTATTAGTAGTAGAGGTCCCCAGCCTGTGGGGGACCCAGACAGACACTCCTGCCCCTTGGGATCTTTCTCCCAACCCCACTGCTGACTGTTATTGTCCCCAGGTGCTCTGATTGTAGACCCCAGAGGGGTGGGACTCCTCCCGCCCATTTCCTTGAAAGATCAAGATGAATCCTCCATGAAAACAGGATCCACAGGACCCGTTGAGGAGGTGCTCCTGCCTCTGGTGGGATTTCATCCAAGGCCTCTCTCACCGCCTGAAATGCAACCATTATTGTACACACACTTCTCCACCTGTACTGCAGCATCGGCCCCTAGTCACCTCACGTGCCAGCTGACCTGAGGACCCAGGGCTCTTTGTCTGTCTCTTGCCATCCCAGAAATGGGGGGGGGGGGGGCGGTGGGGACAGCTTCTTGGAGACCTGTGCCCCCCACCCCTCCCAAGCACTCAGTACCTTCTTGCTTTCTTCTCTAGCAAAAAGCACTTCAAGGAATGTATCAACTTCATCCACTGTTGCCGCCTCAATGGGGGAAACTGCCTTGTACACTGGTGAGTTAGGAGGGGCGTGGGGGGAGTGAGTAAGTATCCTCAATGCGGGGAAACTGCCTTGTACACTGGTGAGTTAGGAGGGGCGTGGGGGGAGGGGAAGTGAGTGAGTGTCCTCCATCCTGAACACACCCTCATCCTACGGGGAGTGCAGCCTGTGATGGGTCTTCTGCAGCCTGTCACCATGCCTGACAGTCCACCATTCATCTGACAGCCTGATGGAGGACACTGTCCCCAGCTGTGGCCGGATAGCTGTTTCTCCCTGAGACTCAATTTTCTCATCTGTAAAATGGGGGACAGACTGTTGACCTGATAGGCTAATGGGAGGAATAGGTGAAGTCATGCAGGTAGTTCAGCATCCTCCAGTAGTTCCAGCTCCTTCTCCTCCCCTCCAGCCTTGGAGGCTATAGTATAGGGCAGTGAGGAGCCCCAGGCTGGGAGATGGGACCTTTGAGTTTTCCCAGGACCCCCTGGCCCTGTTGATGTCATTCATCCCATGACTTCTCACCACACTTGCTTCAGGGCAGCTCTGCCTGAGCCCCAGCCATAAGGACACCTCCTCTAGCCTGTCTCTCCCCCTATCTCCTTTCCTTGCTTCAGCTTCACTGGTCATCTCTCCATTTTTCAAGTCCATCCGGATCCCACTCGTGGTCTTTGTACACTGCCGGAATATTCTTAACAATCCTTACCCATCTTTCAGGATTCAGCTTGTTGTCACTTCTTTAGGAACCCCTTCCCTAATCCTCCACATCCCTTCCACTAGATGAATACCTCTTCCTATACCATCTCCTAGCCCCTGGACTCATCTTCAAAGCAGTTATCACCACCTGAAATTGTCTCCCTGGTTAGTGTCTGTCTCTCCCAACCATCTTATAAGCCCCAGGCTGGCAGAGATCATGTCTGTTTTATTCCCAACTATATCCCCAGTACCCGAAAAATCACAGATGATCAGGAAACGTGTTGAATGATCGAGTGAAGTGATGTTTCACTCAGGCCTTTGTTGTGGGTGAATGCCATGCAGAGGGTACAGCAAAGGCAAAGGCTTGCATGTTAGAAGACAGGTTTTGGCAGGTTCCTTGTAGTTGGAGCTCAGGAGGCAAAGGGAGGAGAGCTGAGTGTGGATTCGGTCCCTGGGGGACACAGAGGAGACTGGGCCTAACCTGAAGTCTTGGGGGTGTGGTGTCCCAGCTTTGCAGGCATCTCCCGAAGCACCACTATCGTGACGGCATATGTGATGACTGTGACGGGGCTAAGCTGGAGGGACGTGCTTGAAGCCATCAAGGCCACCCGGCCTATTGCCAACCCCAACCCAGGCTTTAGGCAGCAGCTTGAAGAGTTTGGCTGGGGCAGTTCCCGGAAGGTAGGGGCTGTGGCTCAGTGGTAAAGAATCGGCCAATGGGGACGCAGTTTCAATCCCTGGGCTAGGAATATACCCTGGAGGAGGATATGGCAACCCGCTCCAGTATTTTTGCCTGGGAAATCCCATGGACAGAGGAGCCTGGTGGGCTACACATGGGGTTGCAAAGAGTTGGACACGACTGAGCAAGTAAACAACAACAGGGGCAGGGGTGTGAGACTTCTTACTTGAGCTGAGCACTGATTGGAAAGAATTTTGCCTGTGCTTCAGACCGGGCAGAAGATTTTTCTGAGGTCTTGAACTTGTGGCTCTTGAGCTAACTTAGCCCCTAGGTGTATTTTGTTTGGCCAGCCAGAGGTTTTCTTCTCGTTTTTAACTTAGGATGTGTATACCTGCGGGCCAGATTATGGACCCTTCAATTTGGCCAGGTGCCAGCAATGCCCACTCCGCCTGCCTGGAACCTGAAGGCATTTGAGCCTCTGGCGCCTTTGGGGAGACCTGTCCAGTCCCTACCCCTGGGTCCTTGAGGAGGCCAAAGCAATTCCTTCTCCTGTGCCCACTGGGCAGATGGCACGTGGAGATGTCAGGGACTGAGCCCACCCTCCCCCCTCCCCGGAACGAGAGATGAGAAACAGTGAGAGAGAGAAGCAGCCAGTGTAGGAAGGCCGGCTGGTTCCGAGACTTGTCTGCAAGGCTGTATTAGGAACGAGACTAGCAAGGAAGAGGGCCTGCGTGAACCGAGTTGTTGCGCAGGCTGGGGAGGGTTTAGTGTGGTCCCCACTGTGCAGGTGTAGGGGGGTCACTTCACAGTAGGTCTGGAAGTTGGAGTGTCAAAGGGGAAGGAGGGGATTCAGGGAGAGGGAAGGGACTTGGAGGGAGAGGGGGCTCGGTGAGGGGGATGGAGACCCCAAGGGAAGCCAAGAGGACGCTCAGGAAGGGGAGGGGCTTAGCGAGGTGTGGGGAGCTAGCAGAAGAGCGGAAGCCCTGAGGATGGAGAGGGGACCCCAGGCCGGGCACCGACCCCGCTCCTCTTCCCGCCCCAGCTTCGCCGGCAGCTGGAGGAGCGCTTCGGCGAGAGCCCTTTCCGCGACGAGGAGGAGGTGCGCGCGCTGCTGCCGCTGTGCAAGCGCTGCCGGCAGGGCTCGGCGAGCGCGGCCGCTTCCCCGGCGCCCAACTCCACGGCCTCGGAGGGGACCTTGCAGCGCCTGGTGCCGCGCTCGCCCCGGGAGGCCCACCGGCCGCTGCCGCTGCTGGCGCGCGTCAAGCAGACTTTCTCCTGCCTCCCGCGGTGTCTGTCCAACAAAGGCAGCAAGTGAGGATCCCGCCCCCGCCGTGGTGCCCCTCGTCCTCCCGACTGGTCCCCCATCTGGGATCGTCCGGACCTCTCACGGCCTTCAGGAGGGGCCCAGTGCCCGTGGGAGCCCCGCGGTGGCCTGATCCCTGCCCCTGCCCCTCTGCCCGCCTGGCTTGTCTGCGTCCGCAGTCGGTGTGTCCTCCATCTGTGTGTGTGGCTCTGTGTCTGGGCCGGCCTGCTGCAGCCACCTGGTGCCTTAGTTCTTGGGCTGGGGGAGGGTGCACCCGCGCCTCCCCCCCTCCCCGCCCTATTAAAGGCCGCGGGAGTGGGAGTGGGGGAGGGGGAGGGCTGGATGGGCCTGGAGGATATTAAAGAGACCCAGAAGCTGCCGGTCTGATCTCGTCTCCCAGTCATTCAGTCATTGAGCTAAGGGGCGGGGGCGGGGGAATGGGGGGTGAGGGGGGGCTGTTCCTGGCGCCTGCAGGAAACAAGAATGGGAGGAAGTTTGCATCCCATACGGCCTGAGGAGCCTGCCATCTTCCCAGCACTGCAGTGTGCTGGGCTAAATTCCACTTCCTTATCCTCACAGCTATCTCTCCCTGGAGCCCTGGTCTCCTGAAAAGGCCCCCAACTCCTCTTTCTCTTTGAACCCCCTGCCCCCTGGCTGAGCCCCTGTCCTCCCTGAACCCCACCTCTTCTTCCCCAGCTCCCTTCCTTTCCCTATCCACAAATCCTAGCTAGTAAAGGTATAGAAGTAGTACCTCCCTCATGCCTGATTTTTTACTAGAATGAGTTCACTTAATCCTCTGGGAGGAAACAAGTTCAGGGAAGTCGGGCAGCTTGTCCAAGGACACACAGCCAGAGTAGGGGAAGCAGGATGTGACCCTAGACAGTCTGTGTCCCACGACGGTTGTTAAAAAACAGCTCCTTCTGGTCTTGAAAGTTACTGGCCAGGAGGACTCACCCCTGGCTAGTGGGAATGACCCTTCCCACTTAGAGTTTAAAGGCCAGGGGAGCAGTGAGAAGGGAGGGCCTCAGGGCAGCCCAAGAAAGCAGCAGACTGACTGAGGATGAACAGTGGTCACCTGAGCTTATTTTTCCTAACTTAAAATTAACTTAGAGTTAAGAGGGATCTGAAATTTCTGTAATCTAATAATCACCTGTACAGGGGTTCTTATGATTCATCAAGACCTAGGGGTGATGGAGGAGGCCCAGATTCCAGGATCGGGGGTAAGAGATGGATGAAATAACCTTCACCTGCTGCCCAACCTCTTCCTCAGCATTCACGCAACAAAAGTTCATTGAGTACCTACTGTGTGCCAGGCGCCATGAGCTGGGCACTGAAGACAGCAGTGAGCAAGCCTCTGCACTCATGTTGCTGACATTCTGATGGGAAAGACTCTGGATAAACAGATAAACCAAAGAAAAACTACGTTTGGTAGTGAGGGAGGGAACTGCTTTGCTGTGTGGCTGGAAGCATTTCAGGCAGAGGGTGCAGTACCTGAAGAGGCCTGAGGTAGGAGGGTGTATGGAGAGCAGGGTGGTGGGACTCACCAGAGTGCAGGGAGCCTGTGGTCCTCCTGACTGGTTAGTGGTGCCACCACCCACCAGGTTTAAAACACCGTGTTTCTTCTGGTGTGGCTCCCTATTTAAAACCCCCGTCGCCCTCTGGGCTTCCCTGGTGGCTCAGCGGTGGAGATGCAGGTTGGACCCCTGGGTTGGGAACATCCCCTGGAGGATGGCATGGCAACCCACTCCAATATTCTTGCTAGGACATTCTTGCTGGGAAGAACCTGGTGGGCTGCAGTCCTTGGGGTTGCAAAGAGTCGGACACGACTGAAATGACTGAGCACACACAATTATCTCTGTCATCTCTAGGAGAAAATAAAACCCCTTGATAGGATATTCCAGGTCCTTCATGATGCTCCCCGCCCTCCTCATCATTACCTTCACCACACTCTGGTTCAACAACCTCAATATATTATCACTCATTTATTGAGCACTCTCTGTGGGTCAGGCAATGTGCCGGACACTGGACTTGCATCTCATGGAATCTGCAAGTGGCCCTATGAAGTAACCTTTGCTATTTAGCAGATGAAGAAACTGACCATCTTGGTGCCCAAGATAGTCAGCTAGCAACTAGGGGGGCTGGGATTGGAATCCAGGCAATCAGGCCCCATCCTCGTTACTATGACTCTGCCCCCTGCCCTGAAAAAAATGAAGAAATTGCCTGACACAATCAAGACTCCGGTTTAGATGCAAGTATTACTCTTGTATTTAACCATCTGAAATTCTCTGTGCCCCTTTGGAACCCTGAAGTTCTGAGTTTGAATCCTGGCTGTGACTGTAGAAGGGTCAGAACTGGGTGGCTGCTGCCATATGAGGACAGAGAGTGAGGAGCATGAAGACAGCTCCCTGACAGGTACACACGAGGGACAGTGCCCAGCCTCTGGTCAATGCTGGCCCCCATCCAGCTCAGTGTTGGCTGCAGGGAAGGCTGGTTTCTCCCTCTCAGAGCCTCAGTTTCCCCAGATACACAGACAGCGTGGAGCAGTCTGAGCTACTTGACCTTTCTCATATCACAATCCCCCTTTGACAGTTTAATGAAAAATACGTGCGGGCTAAGTAGCTTCAGTCATGTCTGACTCTTTGCGACCCTGTGGGCTGTAGCCCTCCAAGCTGCTCTGTCCATGGGATTCTCCAAGCAAGAATACTGCAATAGGTTGCTGTGCCCTTCTCCAGGGGATCTTCCCGACCCAAGGATTAACCCTTGTCTCTTACGTCTCTTGCATTGGCAGGTGAATTCTTTACCACTATCGCCACCCAGAAAAAAATATGTAGAGATGAAAAAATTGCATATATTTCTGGTGGGGGGGTGGGGGGTGGTATCACAGACCCCACCAGGAATCTATAACTCCAGGTGCAGCTGTTGGGAGGCAGTGTGGGACACCATTTAGGCTCCTGGACTCTGGGGGCAGAGAGTCCCGTGTTCAGATACTGGCACCCCCAGGCACTAACTGGGTGACCTCAGTCTTCTAATGACAAAATCAGTAATTTTACTCATCTCACATGATGTTGAGACATGTGATCAATTGAGACACTGCAGGAAAGCCGGACCGAGCACCTCGGGGAGTGGTCAGAAGGGGACTCCCAGTATTTAAGGAAATATTTCTCGAAGGGTGGCTCATGGATCACCTGGATCAGAATCCCATGGGGGACTAGTTTAAAATGCACGTTCCCCGACTTCTTGCCCAGGAAATCTGATTCTGCAGGTCTAGGTTTGAGGCTGGAAGTGTGCATTTTAAACCAGTCTCTGCCTCCCAGTTCTGCTGGGAGTTAGTGTGGTAGGCACTATGCTTTTCCCACCTCTTCAGTCTTGGTCCTGGAAAGAGACCAAGTTTCCTGGAGGCTGGGAAGAAAGGAAAACAGGTGCAGGGATGGCGTCGCCCCCCCCCCCACCTCCAGGGACTGGTAGAACCTGGGGCTCCTCCACCCTGTACTTCTTGGCTTCCCCCGGTACTGCTGGCTGCCCGCTGTGTGAGGACTGATGCCCTCCAGGCCAGGCGACACAGGGTGGGGCGAAAGGGCCTCCAGGAAGCAGAAAGGAAAGCGAAACTTCCTACACAGACTTTCGCTTTCACCGCCTCTTCACTGTCCAGGTGGCCCCCGCGTGCTATCCCCTGTCGCCCTGGGGTTCGGCCACTCGCGCGCCCCAGACCTGGTCCCCGGAGCACTGCGTTCCCCTATGGCCGGCGACCCCTGGCGGAGGGACGAAGGGAAGGTCTCCGACAGCAAGCGACCCATGGCGGGGGCCGGGGGTCCCCTGCGCCTCCGAGAATGGCTGGTGGCGCAGATCGAGAGCGGGCGCTATGCGGGGCTGCGCTGGGAGGACGCAGGCAAGACCCTCTTCCGCATCCCCTGGAAGCACGCAGCCAAGCAGGGTTACCAGGTGCGGCAGGACGCGGCGCTCTTCAGGGTAAGGGAGTGAGGGCGGGGGTCCCAGGTTTGGGTCCCCGGAGGGCTCTGCACGCACACGGTCCCAGCGCCTGGAGCGACCTGATGCGCTGTCACCTCGGGCCACTCGCTCAGCCCTTAACCTCGGCTGTCTCTAGGTTGATGATAACGTTCTCTACATATGGGAGACCCTCCCGTGGGTGCCTGCTAAGTTGCTTCAGTTGTGTCCTACTCTTCGTCACCCCATGGACTGTAGATAGCCCACCAGGCTCCTCTGTCCAAGGGGTTCTCCAGGCAAGAATACTGGAGTGGGTTGTCATGCCTTCCTCCAGGGAATCTTCCCAGATCCAGGGATCAACAGAGGAGTCTCTTATGTCTCCTGCATTGACAGGAGGGTTCTTTACCACTAGCACTACCTGGGAAGCCCACCCTCTTAAAAGACAATTAGCCAAGGGCTGCATGACTTGCACCATCCTCACCCCCTAGGGGACTTCACCCTCTTCACGGGGAAATTAGATACCACTGCCACAGATGGAAATTCCCTCCACTTCCCACCCCTAAACTGTTAACCCCAGCAACTTCAGGACATTTTCTGTGCTTCCCAACCCCAGCCCTTCTCAGAGACCTCCTCCAGGAACGCCCTGTCTTTCTTTAGTCACCATTGCTGCTGCTGCTGCTGCTGCTAAGTCACTTCAGTCGTGTCCGACTCTGTGCGACCCCATAGACGGCAGCCCACCACGTTCCCCCGTCCCTGGGATTCTCCAGCCAAGAACACTGGAGTGGGTTGCCATTTCTTCCTCCAGTGCATGAAAGTGAAAAGTGAAAGTGAAGCCGCTCAGTCGTGTCCGACCCTTAGCGACCCCATGGACTGCAGCCCACCAGGCTCCTCCGTCCATGGGATTTTCCAGGCAAGAGGACAGGAGTGGGTTGCCACTGCCTTCTCCATCAATCACCATTAACTTCCTCCAAACTGTCTCTTTTCCATCAAGGTTTTAACTCAGATCTCTTCCATGAGCAATAAGCAACCAGCCACATCCCAGACCACTGCCACCGTCCCAAACATCACAGCTGCCTCCAGCTCCTGCTTCTCTAGCCTCCCCTCTACTTTCACAGGGTATAAAGCACCTAGAAAGGGCCTTCTGGTCATCACCTCCTTCACTCATAGCCCCTCAGCTCCTCCTCTCCCCACAATCTGGCTTCTCTTCCTCCTGCTGATGTCTCTACTTGTCTCTAAGAATGCCATTGCTATCATCTTCTTAGACACCCCCTCCCCCACCTCAGTGGGTCTACATCTAGTGGTCCCCTCCTCCTCCTTGAAACAGTCTCACTTGGTTTCCAGAATCTCTGTGTGCCCACTCCACTCCAACCCTGACCTGTTCTCCTCCTGCCTTCCGGGCCCCTGCTTCTCAGCCTCCATCCCCTCTCCTCCTCCTTCGGTGCTCTCAGCACTCCCTCCTGGGCCTCCCACCTTGTGTCCCACTCTCCCCTTACACAGCCTCAGCGTGAAGCCCATGCCTCCCCTCCAAGCCCCAAGCGTGCTAGTCTAGCACTCCCAGACCTCTCAAACTCAGCACCTCCTCAGTACCACACTTGTCAGCTCCCCGCTGCAGACATCTGTGTGTTTCAAAATGAGAGATGGCATCAACCACCACCCAGATCGCAGAGCCAGGCACCTGAACCCTGGCTGCTCCCCTCTCTTCTAATCTCATCCTAACCCATTACCAAGGTGTTTGGCTCTTCCTGCAGAACTGCTCTTTCAGCCATCTACTTGGATCCATTCCCACCAGCTCTCACCAGGACAACTGAGTGCCCTGCTTTCCGGTCCCTTGGCTCTCCCCTCCGTCCTCCAGAGGGATCACTCTAAATGTAAATCTTGCCTCTGCACTCCCTGCCTCAGATTCCTTCCATGGCTCCCTGTTGCTCCTGTAATTAAGTCCCAACTCCTTACCAGGACCTCAAAGCCCTGCACGAACTGCTCCTCTCTGGCCTCTGTCCATCTCTCCCCACTCCCTCCCCAACTTCAGACCCAGCCAGATAGTTCTTTCACTTTCCAAATGGTTCCTGTGTCTCTCACTGGGAGACCTTTGTACATTCCGTTCCCCCTGCCTGGAACACCCTCTCCACCTTTACCGGCCAACTCCTGTCATGCTTGGGGCATAAACATCCCCTACTGAAGACAAGCCTCCCCTGATGCATTCGTTTGTTTAAAGCATTGAGGAAGCTCTCAGTGCTTCTCCAAGTCAGCTCTGATTCCTTCTGCTTCCTCCATTGAACAATTTTCCTTATGAATTATAAGTGCCTTGTATGACTCTGCCTCCTCCAGCTGCCCATGGCTGGTGACCCCGAGGACAGTGCCTGGCCCATGGAAGGAACTCATTAAGTGTCGAACAGGTGGTTACCTGGCCTGCATCTTAAGGCTATGTGGTGTTCAGAAGTGGGAGATTCTGTGGAATGGATCTCCCTGTCCCTCTTTGGGGATGCTTTGACCCATCCTTCAACCCACCAGTGACACACACATGTGACCCCCTGGCTTCACGCCCTCCCGGTATCTCAAAGCCCACAGGATAAAGCTTGGCCTTCATAATCCAGCTTCAGTCTGTCTTCTTCCTTAATTCCTCTTTCCCTTTCCCCCAACACATGCAGTATATCCTCATTCTTCACAGATCGCATATTGACAAATTCTCTTACTTGCTGAAATTATGTATAATCCCCCAATTGATATTCAAGGCGCTTTTGCAGTCATTCACAAAATGGAACAACAACAAAAAACTGGGTCACCAATATGCCCATTTCCAATGGAGGCTGAACAAAGTGACAACCCTAGTTTCAGCTCTTCTACTGTCCTTTCACAGACAATCTTTAGTGCCACAGTTTTGATACTTTTTGTGCTTTCTGTTGGTGATTTCACTGTTTAAAATGGCCCCCAAGCCCACACAGTGCTGAAGCTTTGTTAGGACTCCTGTATAAGGTAAATTCCTTTCAGATGTGAGTTATAGTGTTGTTGGCCATAAGTTCACTGTTAATGAATCAACAGTTTATATTCAATAAGGTGTCCTTCAACAGAAACACACGTAAAACAAGGTTATGTATTGACTAGTTGATAAACAGGATGTACTGATCAGTTGATGTACCAGAGGCTGACAAGGACCTAGTCTCATATTTCCTTTAGGAGTGATGGTTCAGTGCTCCCTTACTCAGTGTTTCTGTAAATTGTATGGAACACAACTACCACGAGTAATGAGAGTCACCTATATACATACCCTCACGTACACATATCAGCTCGTCACATCAGGCTGCTCACTGTCTCCTGTGTGCTTCATGCCATGCTTTTGCCAAAGCTGCTACCCCGCCAGGAATATCACTTCACCTGGCAATTTCCTACTCATCCTTTAAGGCCAAATTCAGTCCATCCCACAAATATTTACTGAGCATCTCTTGTGTGTCAAGCGCCACTCTATGTGCTTGGGGGGCACAGCAGTGTTCCCAAAGATCCCTCTCTCAGTTTGGTGATAGCACCCTGAGCCTTGATCCCAGGTTACCTTTGAGTTAGAGCATCATGAATATAATGAACAAGTTCTGCAATAAACAAGCACGACTGGGTGCCAGGTGCTGTGCTAAGCATCTTACACAGACCACTCATCTTACACCTGCCACAACCACGTGAGGTTAGGTATTATTAGCACAGTTTGCAGACAGCAAAATCAAGCCTTAAAGGTCTCACCACTGGCAAGAGACACCAACGTGGGAAATGTGGCTTTTGTCTGGTGTCCCACTAAGCCTGGGATCTCCAAGAGCAATGACTGAGTGCGATTTATCAGTTAAATCGCCGCCCGGCCCCCCATCCCTGTCCACCACTGATTCCTGAATGTGATCATTTCGAGCAAGACATCTCTTGTCTTCCCCTTTGACTACTCTGCTCCACACTGGCCTTCCTTGAAATCTATCCCACCCCCATGACCTTTGCCCTCGCTGTTCTTTCTACCTGGAACAGCCTTTCCCCAGTTTTTTGTCAGAGTCCTTCCTTCTTTTCAATCAGACTTCAGCCCAAATGCCACTTCCTCCAAGAGGCTTTTTCTGATAACCCTCTCTAAAGCAGCCCCTCATATTTTTTATTTATTTAGTCCCTCTACCATAACAGTCAGGCTTCCCAAGTGCCAAGTGGGAGACAGAGGTTCAGTCCCTGAGTCAGGAAGATCCTCCGGAGAAGGAAATGGCAACCCACTTCAGTATTCTTGCCTGGGAAATCTCATAGACAGAGGAGCCTGGCCGGCTACAGTGCATGGGTTTGCAAAGAGTCGGATACGACTGAACCACTGAACAGAAAACAACAACTGTAACAGTCATTCTAATGTGTTTAATGAGTATCTTTGTATGTGTTCTTGCAAAGTAGGCATTGCTGTTTTTTTGTGTGTTTTTATCTTATGTACATCATCTTGTGTTGTAGGTCTCTTTCTGTATCTGACTTTTATTTCACTCAGAGTCATGCTCTGAAGATCTATTCTTGTTCTCTGTCCATCTAATTTGTTTCTAGATGCGGTACAAACTCTATAGTGGGTATCTATTACACACACACATACACACACACACACACACGCACCCATCTACTTTCCCAGGGATGGACACAAATTTGCTTTCTGGAACACAAATAGCTCTGCAGTGAATCTGGTCCCCTCATGAGCCTCTGTGAGAATTTCTTGGGAACTGGAATTTCTGGTCACAGGCTGTGCTTATACTTAACTGGACTAGGCAAGCCTGAGTACCCTCCAGAAACTCTGCCCCTATTCCACTAACAGTGTTCACATCCCAACCAACTCCTGGCTTATCCAACTGGCTAAATTTTATAAGCTTACAGGCGATATCTCATACTTTTATCTGCACTTCTCTGGCACTAATGAATCACAACGTCTTCTCCTATGCTCGTGCGTGGGCTTCTGGTTTCTTCTTCTGTAAACCCCTGATTTTTGTCCTTTGATAAGATTTTTTTCTTTCGGGGTTGCTCTTGTTTCTTCTGATATGCAGGAGTTCCCATATGTTAGATCTTAGCCCCTGTCTGATTTCAGACTTTGCAAATTTTTTGCCTCATGGTTCATCCCCTCAAAATTTTAAGAAGCATTATACGTCCCCTAGAAGATTTCTTCCTACATTATCTCCGATTAGGTTTATGGTTTCACCTTACTTTTGTTTTTTTGGTCATCTGGAGTCCACTTTGTATGGGGCAGTAGGTGCGGATTTCATTTATGGCACTCCAGGTAGCAGATCACTGCCATCATTTTCTGTCCCATTGTATTATTTATTTATTTCTCACAATCCATAATTTGGAATATAATTATTTCTTTTCAGCTGTTTGCAGCTGCCTTCTCCCATTAGACTTGCATTGCTTGAGAACAGGGATGTCTGTCTTGCTCCCCCTTCAGTCTATAACTTGAGCTTGCTCAAGAAGCAGGAGCTCAAGAAATAAGTGTTGGATGGAGGGAGGGAGGAACAGAGGAGCCTAGGGGCAGAGAAAGAGAGAGAAGGGTGGGAGCCAAGGCAGTCCTCATCCCTTTGCATGGCACCAGCCCTGTCTCCCAGGTCATTCCTCCCCAATTCCCCTGCTTATCCCCAGGCCTGGGCCATATACAAGGGCAAGCACCTAGAGGGCATTGACAAGGAGGATCCCTCTACCTGGAAGACACGACTCCGCTGTGCCCTCAATAAGAGTGCTGACTTCTGTGAAGTACGTGAGCGCAGCCAGCTGGACATCTCCAACCCCTACAAGGTCTACCGGCTCCTGTCTGATGGTGCCCACGACCCAGGTACCATACTGCCCCTGGAGGCAGAAGCTTAGAATGGCTCTCTAGGCAATAAGGACTCCACCTTGCCCATCTGTAAAATGGGAAAGAGTGAACTTACTGAGCTTAAAATCATGGGCTGGTAAACACAGAAGGATGCTTACAGTTTATCTCCCCATTCCAAAAAGAGGAAACTGAGGCCCAGAGAGAGGTGGGCCTTGCCTGAGATCATGCAGTGAGCTGGGATTATCTCAGATAAGGTTGAAGGGAGTCATCTTGGGTCCCAGGAAACCACAGACCATTTCTTGCTCCATCTAGTTACCAGGGCTTGTGCTCCCGGTAAAGAGGAGGGCATTCTTCAGAGCCAGCAGAAGCCCCCTGGAGGAGTGACAGAGCCAGCCTGCAGGACAGAAGAGCAGGTCAGCGTGTCCTTCTAGCCCCTGCAGCCTTGCTAACCCAGTCACCTCGCACTCATACCACTCCCTCTACAATCTCCAGTGCATCATCTCATCCTCTCCATCAGGTCTTGGCCATCATTGTCCCCATTCCTCTATCAGCTCTACTTCCTACCTCTACTCCATCTCTGCCATCACTTTCAGCTCCTTCATTCTATTCTCAACTCCACCATCTCTGTCCCATTGTCTCCTTCACCTTCACCTCCATCCCTCATGTGCATCAATCCTATTTTCTCCCATTTCACCCCCTCTCCCCTGTTATCACTGGGTCCATCAGTGTGTCCCCACTCATGCCACTAAATCCAGTTCCATCATTGTGTTCCCTTCACCTTCATCACCTCTAGCTCTCTATCATCTCCCATCATCTCTGTCTCCATCATTGTCTGCATCACCCTTACTCCACCCCGACACGTCTCCTCCTTCATCTACGGTCCATTGCTCAGTCCCCATCACCCTATTAGCCTGGTTCATTCCACTCTCCCCCATGCCCCATTCCATCCATCGCTCTGTCCCTCCATTTCAGTCACTCCATCTCCTCATTCACTCCTAGCACTTCTCTCCCTACCACCATGAATTTCATCTCTGACCCCGTCATCTCCAAGAACCCCATCAACTCTCTCTTTACCTCTATAGGGAAAAAGAGTCTTGAGCTCTGAAACCTCAAAGTCCCTATTAACCCCAGCTGCCCTGCATTCTGCCCAGACCTCCATCTGCCCCAGTGCAGACTGGGAACTCCTGGGCCCCACAGGTCTCATCTCCTACCCTCACCACCTTTCCTCTCAATGCTCAGGATGTATCCGGATTAGTCACAGAGGATAAAGACAAGGAGCAGCCCTCCAGGCTTGCCCAGCAGGACTTCCTGCTCCCAAGCCCTTTGGCTGACCACAGTAAGGAATGAGTCTCCTCACCCAACCCTGCCCCCTCCCTGGCCTCTTCTGTGATCTTGATGTAGGGGCAAAGGCCCCCAGGGTGAGATGATGCCTTATTGCTTCCTCTCCTTCCCCAGGCTACCAGGCACAGAATCCCACTCACCCCTGGAGCCCTTTGCCCTCTGAGGATTTCAGCAACCCTGGTAAGGAACTGGAAGGCCCTCTCCTCCGACCACTGTGCAGAACTGAGGAGGGCCCAGGATTGAGGCCAAATAGCCTCTGTCTCCCACCCAAAGCACCCATGCAGACTTCAGATAGCAAGAGTGAACATTTGTTAAGGGTGTGGCTTATGCCAGGCATCCTTCTAAGTCTCCCCACAGCCCTGTGAGATAGATACTGCCATTCCTCCCATTTTACAGATGCAGAAGCCAGACAAAGAGATTAAGAACCCTGCCCAAGGCCACACAGTAACCTTGGGAAAGTTACTAAGAGGCCACAGTTCCTAACTGGCAGTGAGAGATTAGAATCCAAGGGCTTAACTACAGAGCCCACAGCCCTAACCACTGAGCATACTGCTAACTGGAGGCTGCTGTTTTGTTGTTGTTGCTGTTATTATTATTATTTCTTCCAGCACTAAAATCCTTGCTGGGAAGAAGCTCCTAGAGTTCCAGAAACTGGGGTTAGGAGGGCAGCAGTGTCACACCCCCATTGTACTGATGGCTCCAAACTCTGATTTTGAAGCTCAACTACCAGTTCCATCCTGGTAGTTAAGAAGTATGTGTCCGGTGAAAGTAGTTAGGCTGGAAGCTGCTATTATATACTACCACCACCACTACTGCTAGAATTATTATCACTTAACGGGAGAGAGTGTCAAAAATTCCTGAGGTGGGGGCCAGGAGGACCGCTGGGTCCCCTGCCCTGTTGTGTGGATGGAGCGGGAGCCGGCGCCGCCAACGCCGGGGGCGCCCGCTCCCTTTCCCACAGATTGCTGGCTGCACGTGCGGCTCTTCTACCGCGCGGAGCTGGTGCGCGAAGCCACAGCGCTGGCGGCCGAGGGCTGCAGCCTGGGCCCGCGCGCGGCCGCCGCGGCCGCCGAGCGACTGCTGGGGCCGCCGCCGAGGGTCGCGCAGGTTCGTTTCCCGGAGCCGCCGGCCGGCGCCCACGTGCTGCGGCGCCTGCTGCCCCACCTGGAGCGCGGCGTGCTGCTGTGGGTGGCGCCCGAGGGTGTCTTCGCCAAGCGCCTATGCCAGGGCCGCGTGTACTGGCGCGGCCCGCTTGCCCCGCACCGCGCGCGGCCCAACAAACTGGAGCGCGAGCGCACCTGCCAGCTGCTCGACACGCGCCGCTTCCTCGCCGGTAAGAGCGCGACAGCGGAGTGATGGGTTTGAGAATTCTGGGCCTGGGCTGGGCCTGGAAACAAAGGACATAACACAGAAACACCGAGAGTGGGAACGAATGCGGACATGGGCCTCTAGGAGGTGGAGGTGTAGGCATGTGACAGGCTTGGGGCGCTGGGTGTGGGACAGAAGCCTAGGACTTGGGCACGTGTTGTCTTAGGGCATTAAGCATAAGGTGGGCATTGGGGCACTGGGCACAAGATAGGCATAGGTGAGTGGCAGTGGGCATGATAGTGAGCCTAGGGCAGGAGGCACAGGGCCTGAGAATTAGAAGTGAGACATGAGACAGGCATAGGGATGTGGAAGTGGGCCTGGGCACATGGGGGATGTGGATTTACAGGACATGGTCAGGGGATATGAGCACAAGGTGGGCATCAGATGAGATCCCCCCACCCAAGACCCCACTGTCTCGGTGCCTGTAGAACTGCGAGCCCACCTGCAGGATGGTCACCCGGAGCCTGAATACCAGATCCGGCTGTGCTTTGGCGAGGAGTACCCGGGGCCCCCGGACCAGCCTGAGGAGCGGCTCATTATGGCCCATGTGAGTCACTTTCCACTCCAGCGGAGAACCACCCCCTACCCATCCCCTCTAAATAGCCTCTCACTGCTCCCTCC
Source organism: Okapia johnstoni (assembly GCA_024291935.2). Lineage (NCBI taxonomy): Eukaryota > Metazoa > Chordata > Mammalia > Artiodactyla > Giraffidae > Okapia > Okapia johnstoni. The sequence continues at coordinate 50,733,119 of CM044324.1, read as the reverse complement.
AGTCCCAGCTCTGCCCCTGACCTGCCATATGACCTCTGATCTAGAAGACCTCCTGTGTGAAAACGCATGTGGAGATGGGTTGTCACTCCTCACCCCCAACAAAGTGGGTGGGTAAGGAGAGGGTTGGCTCATTCCTCCACCTCACTCCCACCCCGCAGGTGGAGCCAGTCTTCGCCAGGGAGCTCCTCCTGCACTCGAAGATCCACGGCCAGGTGCCTCGGTGGCAGGTTCCCAGCCTAGTATCCCCAACAGCATCAATCACCTACTGACACAGCTGAGTCAGCCCTAAGCGGCTTCTTCCTCCTACCATACCCACTAAAGCAATTCCCCACAGGGTATAGATCCCACCCTAGTCCTGCCCCAACTGAGCCAGGGGATTTAAGGTAGGTTAGGACAGTGGAAGCCAGTCACGGCCTTCAACCACTCAGCCCACCTAGCTGGAGCCTGGGAACCAGGCACAGAGATAGATAGCTGGACCTGAGGCATCAGGCTTGGAAATTAAACTCAACCTTGAGGCTCCAGAAATAACAATTAGGTCAGAAACAAGGCTTCATCTTTTTGTTAAGAGTCGGACATGCCTACACTGGTTTACCTAAAGCAGACTCTAACTGCAGTTGATCCGTTATAAAGTTTGGTTAAAGCTGAGTTTACTGGGAATTCCCTGGTGCCCCTGTGGTTAGGACTCTGCACTTCCATTGCTGGGGGCCCAAGTTGGAGGGATCCCTTGTCGGGGAACTAAGATCCTGCAAGCCCCACAACCTGGCCAAAAAAAGGGGGGAGCAGGGTGGCTGAGTTTACCAATAATTAGACCCTCAGCATGGTTTAGACTGAAGCCCAACCAGTAACAGAACTGTCCCATTTCTGAGGGATTCTGAGTTTCGAGACCCTCCTTCCACCTGCCACAAGTCTCTCTTATTTGGAGGGGGTGAGAAGTAGTGGGCATTGGGGTTCCCAAAACAGAGGACTTGACCTTAACCTAGGGCTTTGAATGCTAACCACTGAACCACCACCTGTAGATACTGTCTTTGGAGAAACTGAGACAGGCCTAGGATAGGAACCTAAGTGGGAGCCAGGAGTCCAGCCCATCCCCAAGCCCCACCAATTTTTGCAAAATATGAGTTATAGGGAGTCTGTGACAATTGGGAGGGAACCCCCTCCACCATGAAGGCAGTGACCTTGCCTTGTCAGTAAAGGCACTGTTTTCTACCCCAGATATCAGACCTTTTCCCTTTTCTGATTTCTGTCTTTATTTATAGGAGTTCTCTTACAGAAGGCAATGTAATAAATCTTTCAGTGATACATAAATAAGAGGAGAAATTGTATGACTCCACAAAGGACAGAAGTCAGTCAAATCACTATTTTTAAATTCATTCAACAAATGTTTATTGAGCACCTACTCTGTTTCAGGCAAATGCTGGACACTGGGGCTAGAGCAAACCATGGTCCCTATTCTCTTGGGGGTCACAAACCTGTTTTCCAGTGGTGGCCCAGTAACTGTCCTCTACCCCTGCCCCTCACAGAAGGAGTAGTATTAAGGAGTTCTAAACTTCTGAGTTGAAATCACAGCTTTGGTCTCTCACTAGCTGTGCCACCTCAGGCAAGTCACAACTTCTCTGAGCCTCAGATTCCTCATATACTCAAAAGAACCTCTCAGGGCCTCTGGAGCAGAGTTGGTCTGAGAAGTAACTGTCGAGAGGGGAGCTGGCCTGGCATGTCAGTGGCACACAGGAGGTACCGGCTGACTTGGTTGCTTGGGGCTGGGAGAGCACGGTGGAGGTGGATTCATCCTTCAGAAGCCTTGACTGTACTGGGCTTCGCTGAACCCCCCGGCCTAAGGCTGCAGCTATCAGAGAAATTCAGCTCCAGGGGACAGTCCTCGTCATGCCCAAACCCTTACTCGGTGCCAGGCTCTAAAAGGGCACTGGATTCCGTGTAAGCTTTACCACAGCCTGGACAACTGCAGAGTCATCAGCTCCGTTTTAGAGATGGGAAACTGAGGCTCAGCCAGAGAACTGATTGAGAGCCTCTTGGAAGGGGGACGTCTCTGGCCCGAGATCTGTCCTCCCCATACTAGTCACTAGAGGGCGCCAGTGCCCAGCCAGCCGGGTTTGGGCTGGCCCTCATAACCAGCCTAGGTGCCCCACCTCTTGCAGACCCCAGGGCAGGGAACAATGTGACCCCGAGTGCTCTGCACTGCGGGGAGGAGAAAGAGAATCACGGGCCTGGGAGGAGGAGGAAAGGAGAAAGAGGGAACCAGAGCTGGGGATTCAAGAGGCCCCTGAGGCTCCTCTCACAAAGCTCCCTGTGCTTGAGCTCGCAGATTCTACCTCTCCTCTCTCCTGTCTCGTGAGAGTGTGTGTGTGTGTGTGTGTGTGTGTGTGTGTGTGTGTCTCCCTCTTCCTATCTTCTTGGATTTCTGTCTTTCTCTCGTTCAGTGATTCTTTTTCTGTACTCTGTGCACGTGCGCTCGTGTGTGCGGCTGGCTGTCAGTGTCCCCCCTTTTCTAATTGCTCTCTTGCCTCTGCCTCTGTCTCCTCTGTGTGTTCGTGTCTCCCCCTTATTATGTCCCCACCTCTCTTTGCCCTGTCTTTCTTCATTCTCTCTCTGTATCTCTGCCTCTGTCTCTTTTTGTTTCTGTCTCTGTCTTGCCCAGTTTCACATCCCATCCGTCCTCAACCACCACCACCAGCCAGCACACGTGGGCTGAGGGTCTCAGTCCCGTCCCTCCCGGGTCTCCTCACCCCGGGCAGCTGCTCACAGCTTCCCAATCCTGGCCTCTCCTGCCCGCCCTTCGTGGGCCTGGGGGGAGGGGGGCGAGGGAGGAAGGGAGGGCAGCCTGGCGGGCCCACCCCTTTTTGCCTTTCCAGGCTAGGAGGCTGGGCCAGTGGGCCTTTTAACCAGCCTGGGCAGGCTGTGCCGGACACCAGCCCTGGACATCGTGCCTGGCCTCTGCGGTTCCAGCAGCCTGGCCAGCCCGGCCAGCATGCAGCAGCCGCCCCCACCCGGGCCCTTGGCCCCTGCGGCCGAGCCAACCAAGCCTCCTTACAGCTACATCGCCCTGATCGCCATGGCCATCCAGAACTCTCCAGGGCAGCGGGCCACACTCAGCGGCATCTACCGCTACATCATGGGCCGCTTCGCCTTCTACCGCCACAACCGGCCGGGATGGCAGAACAGTATCCGCCACAACCTGTCACTCAACGAGTGCTTTGTCAAGGTGCCCCGCGATGACCGCAAGCCAGGCAAGGGCAGCTACTGGACGCTGGACCCCGACTGCCATGACATGTTCGAGCATGGCAGCTTCCTGCGCCGCCGCCGGCGCTTCACCCGAAGGGCAGGTGCGGAGGGCGCCAAGGGCCCCACCAAAGCACGCCGTGGACCCCTCCGAGCCACCAGCCAGGACCCAGGAGCCCCCGACGTCACGGCTAGCAGACAGTGCCCGTTCCCGCCGGAGCCACTGGAACCCAAGGGCCTAAGCTATGGGGGTCTGGTGGGTGCCTTGCCAGCCAGCATGTGCCCGGCCACCACCAATGCCAGGCCTCAGACACCCTCAGAGGCCAAGGAGATGCCCACGCCCAAGGCTGCAGGCCCAGGGGAGCTTCCTGCGGCCACCTCGTCTTCCTCGTGCCCTGCATTTGGCTTTCCCACCAGCTTCTCTGAGGCTGAGGGGTTTAGCAAGGCCCCTGCACCCATCTTGACCCCTGAGGCCACCATCGGGAGCAGCTACCAGTGCCGGCTGCAGGCGCTGAATTTCTGCATGGGGACTGACCCAGGACTCGAGCACCTCTTGGCCTCAGCAGCCCCCTCCCCTGCACCACCCACTCCTCCAGCCTCCCTCCGGGCACCGCTGCCCCTGCCAGCTGACCCCAAGGAACCCTGGGTTGCAGGCAGCTTCCCAGTTCAGGGAAGCTCCAGCTACCCATTGGGGCTGACCCCCTGCCTGTACCGGACACCAGGAATGTTCTTCTTTGAGTGAAGCCCAGCTGGCCTCAGGTCGTCCCTGCATAGCCCCTGCCAACTACGCCCTCCAGGTTGAGCCTGACTCTGGGATCTGGGGAGCTCTCAAAGGATGCGGGCCTGGCAAGCCCACGACAGCTGGGACAGGAAGCCAAGATTGCAGCGGTGAACACTCAGCCAGCCCTAGGACCTCTGGACAGACTTGGGGGTGAGGGGAAGCAGGGCCCCCTGGGGGTTTACTCTGTGGCTCTCAGGGCCAATAAAGCCAGTGTGATGATGAGGGTCAGTCTGCTGGATGGTTGGCAGCTGAATACCAGGACGCCTGGTTCCATGTGGAGTGGGTGTGGTTGTGGGGTCAAATGGCAGGGGCAAGGGACCCCGGATAGAAATGTCCCACATGAGGCTCTCTACTGCTGGGGACTTTCTCAGGGGGTTTCCCAGGAAGGCAGAGGAAGGGGGAGGAGGGAGTGGGAGAGAGAGAGAGGAGGGATGCAATCAGGAGAGATGCCCAGCAGGGTTGGGGATGGGCAGCACTGAGGGGCTGATCTTCCAGCCCCAAAGTCTGTGACTTGGCTCCCTCATGATGAGCAGCCACAATACCTGTGACCATTTGTGATATTTATCCTGTCCTGGGCTCATATATATCTTCTCATATATATATATATATATATCTGTGTGGTACAAAATGTTATCCCCATTTTACAGTGGTGGAAACTGAGGCTCAAAGAATTCGGGGCTCACTAGCTCTGGCTCCAAATGGCAAATGAGTGGCAGAGAAGAAATCAAAACCAGGTCTGTGTGGCTCTACCCGACCTCCCCCCCCAACCAATCCTACCTGCAGTTTGAGTCAGGCTGCAGGGTGGACACAGGGTGACCCCCTCAGAGGGAGGGGGGCATTTTTTGAAGCCTGGTGTGCCAGGGCTAAAAAGCCACCCCTCACCCCTAACACAGACAGGGAGCCCAAGGCTCAAAAGGCAGGCACACTTCCCTTGTCTGGATTTCCCACATGACTGGGAGACCTCCCTGAGCCAACAGCTCTCTGAAGTCTCCTGGTGTCTCTTTAAGAAAACATTTCCCTCCTGGTGGGAGGGAGTGGCTACCCAGGGTACAGCTCAGAAGAGACTGAGCCCTGACCTTTGACCTTCTTCAGCTGCCCCCTCGGGTGGAAGCAGGAGAAGTGGGTATATTCATGGCCCCCATCAGAGGAACAGACTTAGGGACCTGAAACCTCACTGTTCCCACACCCTCCAACACCAGGTTTGCTGAAGCAGATGGCTTTCTTCCGGGACCTCAGTCCCCCGTCTGGATCACGGGTGTAGGGAGAGAAGACAAGAGCCAAGGATTCTTTGCTGGAGGCTCTTGGGTCCCACAAGATGATACCCAGGAGGCTGGAGACCCCTTCATCAGGCAGGCAGCCCAGTTCCCTCCAGAAACCCCCCTCTCAGGCAGGCGGCCACGCTGGCTTCAGTCTCTGTGGCTCCCTCCTCCCTCGGCCAGTCCCCTGAGGCCTGGGAGGAAGCGAGCCCGGCTGGACGGCCCCAGCTGTCTGGTTCCCACAGACTCCAGAGCTGGGGTGGAGGGGGGACCTGCAGGGTGGGAGGCTCAGTGCGGCCAGAAGGGGGTGGAAAAATGCCTGGCCGGTATGGGGACCCTCCCCACTGTGTGTGCCGGGCCCCAGCCTGGAACCCATGGAGCAGTGGGGGGACATCCTGTCCCATTTGGGCGGCCTTGTGGCTGAAAAGGGAAGAGATGGAGCCCCTCGAGTGCAGGGCACGGCGAGGAGAGGTTCACACCGCAGGGTGTGCCTGTGTGGGTCAGTACGACTCGGTGTGTGTGTGAGAGAGACAGAGAGATGCTCAGAGACAAACAGAGACAGGGACAGATTCAGGGGGCGGGGGTCCTTTCTCAGCTGGATTAGAGAAAGAGGCCGCTGCCGGGCGCTGTTCCCTGTGGTGCATTCCTGTGGAGACCTGGTGACCCCAGTCCCTTCCCAGTCTGTGTCCTGGAGCTAATAGGAGGATGGGGAGGCCGGCCCAACGGGAGGAGAGCCCAAGCCTCCGCATCCTGCTCCACCCACCCCTGGAGGAGGTTTAGCATCTAACTGGGGTGGGGGCTTGGAGAGAAGAAAGCTACACCCCCTGTCCCTGATTTGTGGTAGGGGAACAGGCAGAGGGGTCAGCCACACCCAGCGCTGGGCAAGGGCCCCCTCCATGTCCCTCTCGGGTCCCCCAAAGAGTCCAGAAGTGAAAATGGGCCCCTCAGCCCCAGTGCCTAAGCAGGGCCCTGGGCTCAGAGCCTGTCTTGGACTTGCCATGTGAGCCTGGACCGGCGCCAATCTCTCTGGGCCCTGATTTCATTCCTTTTGCCCTGTGAGGGGGTTGCAGTCAGGAAGGCACAGCCTGACTCTTTGAACCCAGATCCCAGGGTGGGGCTGACTTGGGGGACAGACTGGAAGGGATCCCCTCCCAGAGGCTCTGGACCAGGAAGACCAGACACCATGGTCTCACGTTGCCCTCCGCCTGCCTGCTGCCCAGCCTGGGGACCCCACCCACTGGGCCTCCTGCCCTCACATACTTTCCGTGACCAACAGACACCCTCCGGCTCCTGCCTGGCCACCCCCACCTGACGGGAAGGACCGTGCTCAACAGAGACTTGGAATGCTTAAGCTGGGCCGACCCAGAGAAAGCACCTCGGCACAGATGGAGACACCAAGGCCAGAGAAGGTAAGTGATGTGTCCAAGGCCACACAGCAGGGCAGGAGTACCCCTCTGCTGCCTAAACTCTATAGCTCTTAGGGGGACAGGAGCCTCTCCTGATTCTCCACACTGAAGGCTGGTCTGTCACCAGGAGGGGCTCTCAACCCCCACTCCTTCTCCTCAGCAGATCAGAGTGCAAAAGAGTGCTAAGTGGCATTGTAGAGTCAGGCTAAATCAAATCTAAAACGGTAGAACCAGTGGTACTTCAGAATATTCCAGAGTCTTTAATCACAGCGACTCAGATTCTTGGACTATTAGAGCTGAAAGGGCGTCTCCCGCCCCATTTCTGAATCCCCTCCACACCAGGCAGTGCGTATCACGTGGGGGTGCCTTCAGAGCTGGCTTCTTCCCACCCAAGTTTGGCAGCTCTGAAGGGCTATCGGGAAGTTCTTCACCTGCTGGTCCTTTGGTCTCTGCTCTCTCTGCCTCCAGGGAGGCTGCCCCAACCCACAGGGCTGGGCCTTCCTCAGCTGCTTCTCCACCCTCCACATCTTATCTCCCCCTCGCCTCTCCGCCCACCCGCTTCCTTCCCTGGTTTAAGGCATTCCACTGCCCAGAGTTCCAAGCTCCTTCCCACACCCCAGACAGCGCCTGGGCCCGGGCGGGGAGACACTCTCCCTTAGAGCATGGGCCCTCTGGGGCCACCACAGTGATGAGGAGGACAGGGGAGGCTGTGTCGGCTAGCCTGGCATGTCCGCCTACTGGGAGTGTACAAACCCAGGAATCCAAGCCTCGGCCAAAACATCCCCTCCTGTCACTCCTAAGAGGCCGGGCTGCCAGAGGCAGTAGGTACGGCAGCTAAGGGCAAGGACTCTGGACCCCAGCTGTCTGGCTTCAGGTCCCAGTTGTCCCTTCCCAGCTGTGTGACCTTAAGCAAGCTGCTTCCCCTCTCTGGGTTTCCCTCATCTGAACAATGTGGATATACTAACAGTGCCTACATCCATGGGATTGTTGCTAGGATTACATGAATTAATATTCACAAAGTGCTTTGAACAGTGTCTGGCTAATGGAAACAGCAATGTATGTGTTTAAGCAAAATAAATACGTGGGTCCTGGGGGCTTGTCTTCTTAACCTGGTTTACCCCCCAGGGGTGGCTCGAGCTACTGTAGAGTTGGGTGGGGGGACGTGTAGGGAGAGGAGAGATTTTTATGAGATGAAGCTTTGGATTCAATTCCTGGCGTCTTCACTTCCTTGCTGTGTGACCTTGAACTAGTAAATTCACCTCTCTGAGTACTAGTTTCTTCATCTGAAAAATGGAGCAAGATTTCGGTTCTCAAGAACTGGCATATGGGAAAATCTCATCTTGCACAATACGTGTACAATTCAGTCAACACAAATAAATTGGACACCTGAAATTAATATAACATGGTACGTCAACTACTAGAACATGAAAGAGCCCTGCTGGAGGGCCTTGTACCCTCAGCCCAGTCTTCTCCACCCCTTTCATTGGCAAAACCCCCCTCCCTGAAGGTCCAGACCCCAAAGTGCTTAATCCCCCATTCCCGCCCTGCTGGTAACTGGGTGGTGACTCAGGGAGGTAGCTGGTGGGGCTAAAGGAAGTGGTTCCAGGCTAAAAACAGACCAGCCCATTTAGTCCCACAGTCAGCCAGAACCCTGCCTTTGACCCCTGGAAAGGCTGCCTCCTCCAGACCGCAGCCCTCGGGGTGCCCTGATCTCTCTGGGAGACCAAGAGGAGGCTGACTCTCCCGAGTGAGTTAAGGCAGCTGACTCCTCTAAGCCTTTGCACTTGCTGTTGCCTCTGCCTAAAAAGCTCACTTCCCATGGCTGACTTCTTAGCATCCAGAGCCCAAGTTGAATATCACCTCCTGGGAGAAGCCTCCCCTCACCCCTTGATTTGACTGGATGTCTCTAGATTTTTCTTCCATCTCTGCATCCTATGTGTTTCCTCCACCTAGCACCTGTTGCAATGTGTAATTATGCCTCTGTGTGTATTCACTTTTTCTTGCACCTCTGCCTTAGTATCATAAGCCTCTGGGGGCAGGGGGTGGGTCTGCCTTCTCCACTTTATCCACTTCTCCAACCCACTGACAGGCATGTAGCAGGCCCTTAATAAAGGTGTGCTGAAGGGATAAATGGATAAATCTGTTTGGATTAAATCTCAGAGAATCCTCCAGGGGCTCCTGGTCAGAGCCAGAAGCCAAGTTCTCAAAGGCTTGTATGATCTGGTTTTGGCTCCTCTCGCCCTCTCTCCCACCCCCACTCCAAACAGGCTTTGCACTTGCTCGTCCTTCTGCCTGGACCAGTCTTCCACGAACACCCACAGGACTCACTCCCTGACCACCACGTCCCCTATCCACCCCACCAACTCATTCTAAGTTCGCTATTGCCGCCCAGTGTCTGTCTCCCAAGAAGGAAGTTCCATGAGGCCAGGAGTTTTTGTCTATCGGTTGCTTGTCGTCTACACCTGAAATAGTGTCTGGAACAGAGTAGGGACTGGACAGAGTTGTGGAACACATGTAAACTCAGCACCCTGGCCAGGTGCTTGATCTGTACATCTCAAATCACTTTTGCTTTGACCCTGGGAGGCAGGTACTATTATCCCATTTTACAGGCAGGAAACTGAGGCTCAGAGAGGGTGCATAGGTCCATGTGAACCCCATTCTGCCTGACCTGCACCCAGTCTCTCTGTCATCAGTCGGTCTCCCTGGCGGTGTTTATGGTCTGCAGCTCCCTCTTCCTGGCCCCACAGTCCTTACAGCCCCTCAAGCAGTCATGCCCCATCCTCCCTCTGGCCTCTCCCTGCCTCCAGTCTCTCCCACTCAGTGATGTCCCGGACTGCAGCGATGCTTCTAAATCACAGATCTGATCATGTTCCTCTTTCATTTGAAACCCTTCCATGGCTCCCTATGGCTGGGGTTCAGCCTGGCATTTGAGGCTCCTGCCAACTTCTCCAGACTTATTTCTTGCTTCCTTGTCTGCAAAAGCCCCCTGGGATGCTTCAAGACTAGCTTGTTCTCAGTTCCAAGTCTTTGGAGCTGCCTGGAACAACCCGCCTCACTCTATCTGGAAAAGGCCTGCTCCTTGTTTGCTCTCAGCTTGGCTGTCTCTCCCACTGGAGGGGAGAGAATAGAAGCAAGTGTCTTCTTCCACGCCCTTCTAGCTTCACTACAATCCCCAACCTCCCATCCCAGGGGTTCCAGAGACTGAACTCCCCAAAGACCGAGGCCGTGACTAATTCATCTCCAGGCTCTGGCTTAAGGCCAGGCCCAGAAAAGGGTCTCAAGAAATAGCAGTGAAGTGATGGGATGTGTCTGAAGTCAGGCCACCTGCTTTGCATCCTCGCCCTACTATGTACTGGCTGGGAACCCATGCATTTGTCCGTCAGCTCCTTGTGCCTCGGTTTCCTCATCCCTGAACTGCTGAAATACACACTCACAGGGTGGGATGAAATGAGTGCACACATGGGAATCACTTGGTACGGTGCCTGGTGCTCAGTAAATAACACCCATTAGAGTGAAGGAAGGAACAGGTGTGTGGGCAGCTGCATGAACGGACGCTTGGTCCAGGTGGGCACATCCCTTAAGACAGCCCTGGCCGCTTCACACCCTCCGGGCAGCCCTGTTACTGGCAGAATCTTTTCCCACAGCTGCCCTGCTGGGTCCAAGGTGGCTGGTGGAATTCAAGGCCACTGGATGCCGACAGGAAAAGGCAGCGTCACCAACCCTGGAGTAATCCAAACCAGATGTGGCCTCAGACCCATGGGGGTGGTCACTGTGGGCCTGGCCAAGGCCCAGAGGCAGGAAATAGTCTTGGAGAACGCTGCTCTCTGCTCAGCTCTCTGGGATCAGAGAGCTGGGACCAGTCGGGAGGAGCTGTCCTGTTGAGGGTGTTAACCCTTCAGAGCCCACGGTAGGGGGAGGGGTTTGCCTATGATGGTGTACAGGAGCAGCTGGTGGCCCTGGCCCCATGGGGCAACAGAGCTCCTTGCAGAGAAGGTTACAGCATCAGCATCATGATGGGCACTGTGCAGGGGGAGCCCACAACACAGGCACTGGGGTGGGCAGGGCACGCCAAGCAAGGGGCAGGGTCTGCCGTCCGGGACTTGCAGAACCCCAGCCCCAGGCCCGAGCTTTGGGCCTGGCTCTGGCTCCACTCCCTCCATCAGGGCAGCTCCGAGGCTGCTGGGGATGGGAGTGCTAGTGAAGGTCACGGGGCTGGATCCCAGCCTCAGACAGGCAGAGATTCAGTCCCACACCGAGGACTGCCACCCCAGCCTTCTCCTGGGTGTGCTCTGTGGCCCTGGGGGAGCAAAATCTCTCTGAACCCCCATTGTTTCCATATTGTCGAGTCCATATCCTTTACCTCTAGGGAACAGAGGAAACCGAAAGGAGGCACCCGATGAATCAAAAAGAGCTTTGTAAGGTGTGCTCCCTGGAGGGAATAGGGACAGAAGAGGCAGTGATCAGCCCTGTTCCACGACTCTGGGTGGGCTTCCTTCCCAAGACACGTTCATTTACTGTGTGACCTCAGGCAGATCAGTTTCCCTCTCTGAACCTGTTTCCTCACCTGTGAAATATGGTGACTGAGCCCCCCTGTCCCATATCTCGATTGTCACAGTGCCCCTTGGGGTGGCAGAGGACAGTAGTGCTGAAGTTGTCCTCTGAACCTTTGTCCTTTGTCCTTGGTTTCATAGAGGGGGAAATGAGGCCTGTGCTGGGAGTTTGGGTCCTGGGTTCTAGTCCCAGCTTCTCCTGTCCCTGCTGAGCAGCCTGCTCATTTTGGCCTTGGTTTCCCCAGCTGGATCCTGGCCCTGGATCTCGGTGCTGGCTGGACCTCATTTCCTTACCCCTCCACTATGGCGGTGACTCATTCCTCATCATCACGCTGTGTGGCCGAGGCTCAGCCTGGGTGGGGGCCAGCATGGCTGAGAGAACGCGGAGGAAACCACAGGCCTGGCCCAGCTAGCAGGTGGCGGGCAGACAGGCAGGCAAGCAATCCACGGCCCTAGGGTCACTGCCCATAACACATCTCCCACCAAGAGCCTAAGCCAGGGGCCCCCCTGAGCCCCAAGTGCAAGCCCAGCAGGCTCAGAGCCCAGAGCCCCCCTATCCTGTCCCACGTGGTACCTGCGTCAGGGGAACTCTACACCCATCTGCTGGAACAGGGCAGGGTGGGGTGAAGACCTGGCCTTGCCCTCCTGGCCAGCGTTCATGGAAGCAGGGGCTGGAAGGCTGAGCGGTCAAAGTCTCCATCCAAGATTTCACAGAGGCAGATAGTGCAGCGGTTCAGAGTGGGGGCTCTGGTCCCAGACTGTCTTAGTACAAACCCTGGCTCTCTGTGTGATCCTGAGCAAGTGGCATCGCCTCCTTGAGGCTCGGCTGCCCACCAGGCGGGGTCACTGGGACAAAGGTCAAGCGAACACACACAGGTGGGTCTGGGACGTGCCCCCTGGAGCTCAGTGCATGGGAGCTGCTGTTATTGCCATTCCTGCTGAAGCCCCGCTTAGGCCTTGATTGACTCAATTGTCCTCACAGCCAGAAAGGCTGTACCCTATTAGCATTAAGCTCTCTTGCCATCTAGGCTGCTCCCTCCAGCAGAGGCCTGGGATGAGGAGGGCTGAGGCCCATGGGTGAGACTGGAGAACAGCTCTCTCCCTAGGCCTCCCAGGGGACCCCCATTGCTGCAGGCCTGAACTCCTGGCTCCACTTGGAGACTCTGCTATCTGCAGAGTCTTGCTCTGTGAGAAGCAGGGAGGACTTGTGGGCAGAGCCTTGCTGTGGGAGGAATAGTTCATTTCAAGCCCCAGCTTCTGACTTGTTGAAAAGCCTTCAAGTTCCTTCTTCTCTCTAAGCCTCAGTATCCCCCTCTGTATAATATGAATAATATATACCTTGTAACCTCATAAATGAGTTAACAGACATACAAGCGCTTAAATAGAGCCAGACACACAGTGCTGTGCTGTGCTTAGTTGCGTCCGACTCCTTGTGACCCCACGGACTATAGCCCACCAGGCTCCTCTGTCCATGGGGATTCTCCAGGCAAGAATATTAGAGTGGGTTGCCATGCCCTCCTCCAGGGGATCTTCCAGACCCAGGGATCAAATCCAGGTCTCCCGCATTACACGCTGATTCTTTGCTGTCTGAACCACCAGGGAAGCCCAAGAATACTGGAGTGGGTAGCATATCCCTTCTCCGGGGGATCTTCCCAACCCAGGAATCAAACCGGGGTCTCCTGGATTGCAGGTGGATTCTTTACCAGCTTAGCTACCTGGAAAGCCCAGACACACAATAGTCTCCCATGAATGTTGGCTGGTGCTATGACCTTTCACAGATGAGCACACTAAGGTACAAAGCAGGCAGCCACTTGCCCAGATCAAGCACTGGGTAGCCTGGCTCCTGAGGCTGCATCAGTAACCACCACACCATACTCGAAGTGCTGCTAAAGTGACTGGCCCACGACAGTGCTCCGTGAACAGTGGCCAGCTGTGACCTCACCCAGGTGCACACACATAGAGGGAAGGGGGCCACTTCCAACCTGTACATTTATTTACATGGCACAAGCTGAGAGCAGGTTGGGGGCTGCCCGACAGCCTTCCTACTCCTCCAGGCCTGCCAACACCATCATCTGAGGCCGTGGGTGACCCCTGGAATGGGGGCCAGAGTGGCTGGGTTAGGCTGGCTTGGCCTTCAGGCAAGCTCGGGGGTGGTCTCCCCTGTCCCCCAGGCCTCTCCCCGCCCCCTCCACCCAGGCCTGGGCTGGGCGTCCTCTCTCTCACACAGAGTTCCTGTATGTTGGTGGTCGCAAGGAAGGTGGGCGGGGGCCAGGCCCTGCACCAGATGGTGTGTGCTAAGCCTTATCTGTTGGGAGTGGGGAGATGGGCGGGTGGGGACACGGAGGCCCTCCTTCACAAAGCCTGCTCTGTCTCCCCTGGCAGCTGCGCCTTAGAAACCGGCCATCTACCGTCCTGCCCCACTGAGGCCTCCCACCCACAACTGCAGAAGGCCCACATGCCAGGACCCCCAGCCCTCCCACTCTAGCTAGGAGCAAGCCCAGGCCAGGGATGCCCCAGGTGAGGCCAAGCAGGGGTCACCAGAGCAGCAGTTCCAAGAAGGGGAGCCAGGCGGGAACAACAGGGCCCATGGCGTCCGGGCTGTGCTGAGGGCCAGAGCCCTGTCTGGGGAGGCGCTAGCAGGATGGAGTCAGGCCACATCTGACGCGGCTCACGTCGGGGAAGCAGTCACCGTGCAGGGGCGTGGGAGCCCCGAGCCTCCCAGCCTGGTGCAGCCTCGTCCTGGCCAGCCTGCCCCGGCGATCTGGCCCGTTTGCTCCGGCCTTCTGGGCTGTGTGGCCTCAGCCCTGGCCACTATGCGGCTGCGTCCAGGCCTCAGCTGCTCCCGGGGCTCAGACCCCCAGAGCCATGAGTGCCCCCGAGCTGCTGATCTTCTTGAAGCGGTTGGCAGCGCTGACAGCAATGAAGTTTTTCTGAGGGATGAGGGAGAGGGGTCCTGGTCAGCAGCAGGGCAGGGGGAAAACTGTAGGACAGGCTGTGTGTCTCCCAAGGTCCCCCTCATCCCAGGAGGGCCCCTGGCCAGGGAGGCTGCAGTGCCCGAAATGGCCACAGGAGGCGCCATGATGCCACAGCCTCTAGGACGCTCTGTCACACTCAACAGACCGATCAGCAAACCTGAGTACCGCTCTCCTCACGGAGGTCTGTGTGTGCATGCTAAGTCGCTCAGTAGTGTCTGACTTTGTGTGACCCCATGGGCTGTAGCTGGCCAGGCTCCTCTGTCCATGGAATTCTCCAAGCAAGAATACTGGAGTGGGTTTCCATGCCCTCCTCCAGGGGATCTTCCCAACCCAGGGATCGAACCCACATCTCTTATGTCTCCTGCATTGGCAGGCAGGTTCTTTCCCACTAGCGCTACCCACCTGGGAAGCGGTCCACTGGTTCCTATTTCATTCCAAGAAAAAGCCCTTCACTGTGGCTGAGTCTCTCCACGCCCTGCCTCCCCATCCTCTCTGGCACCTCTCCTACCCCTTGCTTATTCCACTCAGAGGAACTGGCTTCCTACCTGTTCCTCACGCTCCACAAACATGCTTCTGCCTCAGGGCCTTTGCACCAGCTGTTCCCACTGCCTGGGACACTCCCCCCTCCATACCAGCCTGACTCAGGCCTCATCTCCTTCGGGTTTTTGTTTACAGGCTCCTTCTCACTGTGCTCTCCCTGGCCACCCTATTTAGAAGCACAGCCTCTCCCCAGCACTCCAGACCATTCTTATTTTTTTCTAGTAAGTGTGTTTGTCGCTCAGTCATGTCCGACTGTTTGCGACCCCAAGGACTGTAGCCCACCCAGTTCCTCTGTACGTGGAATTATCCAGGCAGGAATACTGGAGTGGGTTGCCATTCCCTTCTCCAGGGGATCTTCCTGACCCAGGGATCAAACCTGGGTCTTCTGAGTTGCAGGCAGATTTTTCGTCTGAGCCAATAGAGCCCTTCCTTAATTCCTTTTAATAACTCCCCGCCCTCTAACAAAAGTAAGTTCACAAAGACTGAAATCCTACTCTCTTTGTCTGTTGCTGTGTCACCCGTGCCTGGAGGTGGTAGATGGTCAAGAAATATTTGTGAAATGAAGGGAAGAAGCCTGAGATGGGGTCAGAGACCTTTTCCTCAGCCCAAGCCATAAAAGGATGCCCCTCCCCAGGGTGGAGGGAGTGGGTGGAGGGCCACCACCCAGGGCAGGAGCCAGCCCAGGACAAAGAGAAAAGCCAATTCTGTTTTCCAGACAGAACCGGCCAAGACTGGGCTAGAGGGGCCAGGGCCCTTCCCACCCTGTATCCCTCTCTCCTCCCCGCCTCAGTCCAGGGGTACCTTCCAGCGCCTCTTCATGAGGTATTTCTTAAGCAAGATCTGGGACTTGAGGCGGCGGTTACAGCGCTTGGCCTTCTCTGCCAGGTTGTTGAGCCAGGGGTGGGCGAGGCACTGGGCAGCACTCATCCGGGCCCTGTGGAGAGGGGGTGGCGTGGTGAGAGTAGGCGGCAGGCCTGGGAGCCACCACCCCCGCCGGCCTCCAAGCCCAGATCCCACCCGGCACACACATGCACTGGACTTTGCACACCCGGGGTTCATGTCCTGGGGGTGAGCCTCACCGCTGGTCCTTGACGATGAGGTTGGAGACGAAGTCTTTGGCCTCGTCTGACACGGCCTCAAAGGTTTCCTCGTCAAAGTACCAGTTGCTTGATAGAACGTTGTTCAGGGTCTCTGTGTCATCATCTCCCAGGAAGGGGGAGAGGCCACTCAGCCTGGAGGGAGGCGATGGCAGGAGGCAGGGAGGTAAGATTGGGTCGGGGATGTGACAGATCCTGAGAAGCAGCACCGTGCGCTGAAAAGACCACCAGCCTCTCAAGTGGGACAGACCTGGGTTTGAATCTGGCTGGGTGACCTTGGGCAAGTCACTTCCCCTCTCTGAGCCTCACTCTTCTCATCTGTAAAATGGCCATAATCATCCAAGCCTCCGAGGGTTACCGTGAAGAAGAGGAATGATGTGCGCACCCCCAATGCCCAGCAACCCCCAAGTGAGGGAGTGGGGAGGTGGAAGAGATCTTGGCCTCAGCTGCCTGCCCAAGTGCCCCAACCCCATCAACACTCACAGCATATAGGTGATGACCCCCAGGCTCCACATGTCTGTCTTATCAGAGATTTGGTCGTAATTCACCACCTCAGGGGATAAGAACTCTGGGGTCCCAAAATTCACCTTCAGCTTCTCGTTGGGGTTATACCTGGAGGTCAGGCAAAGAGCTCAGAGCACAACTCCCAGCCCATTCCCAGACACCTTCCCACCTTCCCCTGGCCCCACCCTCCCCACCCATCCAAGGTGGTACCTCCGTGCCAGGCCGAAATCAATGATCTTCACCAAATGGCCCGTGGTGTTGACGCACAGAATGTTCTCTGGCTGAGGAGAAGGGGGTGGCCTGGATTGACCTCTGACATGGCTCACCCTCCCTCCCCATCCCAGTCCATCCAAGTCCCAGGCTCCCTGGACCAGAGGCCCAGGCTTCCAGAGTGGACAGCCCCCCATCAGAGACCCTCAGATCTGCCTCTTCCAGACATAGAAGGGGATCCGGAGGCCTGAGAGGGGCTCTTCTCCAGACTTCCCTGCTCCCCACTCTCAGCGTTTAACAAAGGGCCCAGTAAGTGCTCAGCCAAGATGCCTGGAATCCAGCCCCCAAAGCACGGGTGAGCATGTGAGGTCACTGATGGAGGCACTGGGCCTCCATCTCCTCCTCATGTAACACCAGGACAGAGGACTCATCTGAGGCTGTGGGGCAGAAACGTTGTAAGTCGTTAACGATGGCTAAAAGGCAGATTATACACAAGAACCCCGATTTTCAGCACCACCCGAAACACTGGAAGCCCTGGCCATATGGCCACACACGGCTTGGAGGGCCTTGGTGCTGACCACTGAGATGGGCGGGAGTCCTCCAGTTCCCCCAGGGCCTCCACCTCCTGACCCAGCTAGGCTCTGAAGAACAGGGTTCTGTTCTTCATCTGGGCTTTGTGGTATCTGATCTGAGGCCCCAGACAGGAGGCTTTCGGAAGGTCCTTTCACACTGCTGCACTCAGAAAAGGACGCTAGTGACTTCAACAGCCCAACAGTGCTCCACTGAAACAGGGGAAGGAGGGAAAGGCCCCAAGGAGGGCTTCCCTGGTGGTCCAGTGGTCCTTGCAATGCAAGGGACACTGGTTCCACTTCTAGTCCTGGAAGATCCCACACGCCTCGGAGCAACTGAGCCCATGTGTCTCAACTAATGAGCCCATGTTCTGGAGCCCATGAGCTGCAACTACTAAAACCCATGCACCTAGAGCCTGTGTTCCACAACAAGAGAAGCCACCGCAATGGGAAGCCCTCGCACTGTGACTAGATAGTGACCCCCGATCGCCGCAACTAGAGAAAGCCCAAACGCAGCAATGAAGACCCAGAACAGCCAAAAACAAATTTTAAAAAAGAGAAAAAATATTATTAAAAAAAAAAAGTCTCCAAGGACGCAACTGGCAGGGGAAACCAGACAGATCCAGATCTCCTTTTGGAGGATGAGGACAGGGGACTTCCTGAAAAGCCCTGCAGCTGGGACCCTGGGAAGGGGCTTCAGGTTGCGGTTCGCCCAGCTCACTCGACCATGAAACCCTTTATTGATGAAAAACTTATTGTTATGCTGAAAAAAATCACATTTAGGACACAGAGATTTAAGTTGAACTTCTTCCCAGGACACTGCATTTTAATCAGGGACGCTGCTCTACCCCAAGGAAAATGGCTTTTACTGGAGAAGGGAAGCCTCCTGCCATCATGCAGGCTTGAGTTCTGCCCAGAAACTCAGGAGGCACCTGCACTCTTTCCATTCCCTCTGCCCCCCCACATCCAAACCATCAGAAATCCGGCTGGCTCTATTTTCAGAATGTGTCCATCGTCTGACCACTTCCCATTCCTCCCCCACTGCTGTGGGTTCCAGCCCCATCATCTCTCCTGGCTTATTATGACCACCTCCTAAATTCCCTGCTGTCAGAATGGCCCCACTGAAACCCTTTCCCTTACCCTCCTCGCTCCCTCACTTGTCAGTGGGAATGATAACAGCACACCTGACCCAAAGGGCTGCCACACACTCTAACCACATCCTGAGTGGCTCTGACCCCTAGTAAGCACAGGGGAGGGTTAGTCCACAATAGCACCAGTAGCATCTCCTGTATCGGACCTTGAATGCTCCGGCCTTTACCTTCCTTTTCAGTTCCACCTTATATGTCTCCCCATTACTCTCACGCACTTTTTCATAATGCTTTTAGTGGTTTAAATTGATCTACGGGACTTCCCTGGCAGTCCTGTGGTTAAGACTCGGCACTTCCACTGCAGGGGGTATGGGTTTGACCCCTGGTGGGGGATCCAAGACCCTGCAGGTTGAGTGACACAGTCAAAAATAAAAATTAAAAAAAAATTTTAACAAAAAATAAAATGATCTATTCATCGAGTTATTACGTCTGATTCCACCACTGACCCCATAGGCTCCAGGGAATAGGGTCATGTCCTCACCATCCAGAGGGTAACAACCATGCCCAGCACTGTGCACAGTGCACAGAGGCACAGAAGCAGGGGCTCAGTATGTATTTACCAAACGAATGAATGAAAGTACTGTCCACTTTGCCGACGGGCGTTCACCCGCCTCAATGTTCAGATTTCATCTTCTCCACTAGCCTTTCCATTGATTCCACAAACATTAATGCCTGCCATAAGGATGGGGCTACCTGGCACTCATGGGGCTCCTGCCCACTCCACACCACAGCCACTGCCAGCTGATCAGACTTGGAGGGATTCATAAAATCTTATGGAAAAACCCAAACGAACTTTTTTGCCCTCCTGCTATGTGCAAGGTATCGAGCAAGAAGAGCCTAAATGTTCTCTCAGCACCCATTTTTGTTAGTGCCTGCCACGTGTGTACTGCTGTACCGACACTGTACTTTGTTCTTGTTTTAGTCACTAAGTCGTGTCCCACTCTTTTGCGACCCCATGGCCTGTAATCTGCCAGGCTCCTCTGACAATGGGATTCTCGAGGCAAGAATACTGGAGTGGGTTGCCATTCCCTTCTCCAGGGGATCTTCCCAACCCAGGGATCGAACCCGAGTCTCCTGCTTGGCAGGCAGATTCTTTACCACTGAGCCTCCAGGGAAGCCCCACACTATACTTTACTGATGTGTCGTCCTGATTCCCCTTCTAGAACGTAAGCTCTATGAGGGCAGGCGTATCTATTTTGTTCACCACTGGGTCTCCACCACCTGGAATACTGCCTGGCATCTAGTGGGCCCTCAACACATATTTGTGGAATAAGTGAACAAACATTAGCAGTACCTATCAGGGGCCTACACAGAGGTGCTCCTGCAACACTGATCAGCTGGTGTTATATGTGGGGCTCACAGAACTGCAAGAGATCCTTTCAACAAGTACTACGACAACTCCAGACTAGGAGAGGGCTGGGACCGAGTCTTTCTTGATCTCTGATGTGTCCCCTGTTTTGACTCTTACAATTGGAAGGACTGGATGGAGGAGGAGAATGAGTCATGGGGAATGGAGGGATGGCTGGCCGCAGCGGTGACCTCAGGCGGTCCGATGCCACCCCGCCCCAGCCCAGGAGGCCGCCCACCCCCAGTACCTTGAGGTCCAGATGCAGGACTCTCATTCTGTGCATGAAGAGGATGCCATCGCAGATCTGCCTGACAAACACCATGGTGTCCACCTCAGTCAGCTGGTAGTCCTCATCCACAATCCTCTCGAAGAGCTCGCCGCCCTCGATGCTGTGTGCACAGACCCCTCTGCAGGCTTGCCTCTGGGCCTGCTGCCCGCCGCCCCGCTCACCCCAGGCCCCCACCTCGCCGCCGACACTCACTACTCCATGAAGAGGATGATCTCGTGCGGGGTCTCGATGGCCGCATAGAGCTGGATCAGGTTGCGGTGGTTCAGCTGGTTCATCACCTCAATCTCCAGCAACACCATTTCCTGGGGACCAGGAGCATCAGGGGTACCATCTGAGCATCATGACTCCTTGCCCTCCACCCTCTTTGGGGTGGGCCCTGCCTGAACCGCTGCCCTCCCCCTCCTCGCTGGTCTCCTCACCTCCCATCTCTCTCCCGACCCTCCAGCCTGTGTCCTCACCACACAGTCATTTCTGCTGGGACATCTTTCCTTTGCTTTGCTGGTTCTTCTCCTCCCGCTGGCTGAATCCTGGGCCCCATCCTTCCCGCTCAGCCCTCCCTGCTCTACACTCTCTCTCAGGGCATTCTCAAGTCCCATGACTGGAAATTCCATCCAGATGTGAAAGATTCCCAAATACACATCTCCACCCCCAAGGGCTCCTTTGAACTCCAGACACCAGTTCCTCCCCCTTGGATACCTGATAGGCATCTCAAATCTCTCAAGTCCAAAATTAAACCCTTGATATCCGTCCTTTCCCCACAGTTGAGTTGCCCCCAGCATGTCCATCAGCAAAAAGCTATCATTTTTAACCCCAGTGTGCAAGACAGCAAGTTAGGAGCTTTCCAGGGTTGCTCTCTTATTCTTGCTTCCTCACGCCCCCTCATCCAACCTGTCAGTAAATCCTTTGACTCCACCTCCAAAGTAGATTACAAATCCAATCATTTCTCAGCTCCCCCATCACTGCCTTCCTAGTTTCGGCTGCCATTATTTGTCACTTTCAGAAAGTCTGCCAGCCAGTGGTCACATCCTTAGCTTGAAATCAACCATGGTAGGAATATTTACACCAAGGAAATTGGCAGATGCTACAGATCAGGTCTCTCCCTAGACCTGTTCCCCCAGAGCACTGGATCACTGCCTGGACTGTTCCATTTTCCATTATTCCATTCCTTGGAATATCTTACCTTCCACGTCACTTCCTCAGGGAAGCCTAACGTCACCTGATCCTATCTGAGCGGCTCCACACACCCTGCTCCTTCCTGGCTTTACTTGTCTTGTTAACACTGTCTCGGCTCCGGACACCACACTTTCTATGTTTTGGTTCAGTTTTAGTTGTCTGTTCCTCCTCTCTAGCGTGTTAGGACTTGTTCGATGCCATGTCCCTAGCACCTGGCACAGTGCACAGCACAGAAAAGTACCCAATAATTAATCCATCAATAGCTGACTCCAATTAATTTACACATCACTTTTGAGCATCTCCGCTGAGCCAGGTCCATGATAGAGGCCTGGGACCCAAGCCCCATTAAGTGGAAGCAACAGAGAGAGAGTCACCTAGAAAATCTTTCCGATTTCCCAGCACTCCTCCAGAGCTGCTTCTCCTGCTGCTTCTGGGCTCCAGGCCTCTGCACGTGCTGTCTCTGCTCCCCTGGGCTTGACCTCGACTCAAGGGTTCCCACCTGCCATTTCTGATCCTCAGGCCTTTCTATCCACAGTCCCCTCTGTCTGAAAATCTCTCCCCTGCCTTTCCCACTGGAAAACAGCTCCTCCTTCTTCAAAGCCTTCATTCAGGAGACTCTTTGCTGACCTGCGGGTGAGTCAGGAGACTTCACTGTGACAACCCCTCTCCCCACCCTCCCGCCCTAGCTTTCCTGAGTTATATAGCTCTCACCATGCCAGGCTGCTAGGTTGCCATCACCTCCTCATACACCCGACTCCCTCACTCCACATGAGTCTATGCCTCATTCATTCATTCACTCCTTGAACGAACACTGCTCTGATCCAGGCCTGGGCTGGTGTTGAGGTCTGTTTCCCTTGCTGTTCTCAGGGGGCAGGGACCACCTAGCTTCCCTCAGGGACCTCCAGTGCACAGCATAGGATCTGGCCCAGAGCCTGTGCTCATCAGCACTTACTGACTTGAACCAGAGGGCTTGAAGAGGAAGTCCCCAAGATAAATTCACTAACTGTGGAGTCAAGTTTATGGTCAGGGGCATCAGGCCCCTATGGCAAGACTGTCCGCCTGTCTATCTGTTGATCTGTGTGATGTCTTTGGAGCATCAAGCTTCGTACCCCTGGCCCCTGGTGCAGACGTGTGGGTGGAGGGAGGTGAGAGGCACCTGCTCCAAGGATCCCCTCCCCCTCTCCACAGCCAGACCGCTTTACCTTGTCTTTGGGTGTCTGTTTCTTGATGACCTTGGCTGCCAGTTTGAGGCCTGTGGCCTTCTCTGTGCAGGTACAGACTGCTCCAAACTTGCCACTGGAGAGAGAAGAGGCTGAGAGTAAGGGAGTTCTAAAGGCCAAGTGGGAGGGGGGCCTGTGCTCTGTTCCCTGTGAGATGGGGGAATCCCAGCCAGCTCCAATACCCTCCCAAAATATGAGCTCTACTGCAGAGACCACAGCTGAACTGCACAAACCACAGGCTCAGGCAGGGTAGGCTCATCAAAGGACAGCCCCTGATGGGCACCTCACAGGCAGGCAAGGGCACCAGGCCCCGAGGGAGAGAACTTCAGGACTTCTAACAAAACAGAGGATCACCTTGAAGGGGTCAGTGTGGTACCCCAAACTGAGACAGACAGGACAGTATTACGTGCTTCCTACGGGAAACACCTAATGACCAATGGTGTGTTTGTGTGAGTGACTGACGCACCAGCCATGTGACAGCCTGCACACAGACAAGTGAGACTACATGGAAGCAATCGTGGCCATGTGGCTTATGTCTGATCGGAGTGTCTGGGCCTCCCATGGGGCAGATGTAAGGCCCGGGGACTCCATGCTCTCCCACCTGTGGGCCAGGGGCTCGGGGCCCCAGCTCTCACCCGCCCAGTGCCTCCTTGGAGTTCAGGCTGAATTGACTGTTGATGTTCCCGGGCCTCAGCTCCACAATGCGGTGGGGGAAGGGGGCTGGGGGCGGCGGGCAGTCATCTGTGGAGCAGAGCAGAGCCATTTCGGTCAGTGCTGGGGCTGCTAAGGACTCACCCTGGCACCATGCTCTCCTGCCTGGCCTGGGTCCCATCCAGGGGTGTTCACCAAGTGATACCTGGGGGACAGTTGGCTCCAGGATAGGGGCTAGGGGCCCAGTTTCCAATGTCAGCTCTGCCACCAACACTCACCCTCCTTGGGAGGCCTCTGCCTCTGTCAGAGGGGGGCTCAGCTTCTCCTGGCACAACAGTGGACAGCTGATTGGACTCCTCGGACCTTCCCACATTATAAGGTATAAAGACTCCATCCCAAAGTTTTTGGGTGGAGCGGGGTGAGGGTGGGGGTGGTTCGCAACTGTGAGCTCCCTGGTGGCTCAAAGAATCTGTCTGCAATGCAGGAGACCAGGGTTCAATCTCTGGGTCGGAAAGATCCCTTGGAGAAGGGAATGGCAACGCACTCCAGTATTCTGGCCTGGAGAATTCCATGGACAGAGGAGCCTGATGGGCTACAGTCCACGGGGTTGAAAAGAGTTGGGCAGGACTGAGCTACTTTCACTTTCAACTATAATGGTGGAGCACCGTGCCAGATAGGCTTTACTGTGTCTGAAGGAATCAAGGATGGGACCTGCCTACCACCCCCTCTAATAACACCACAAGCTCTTACCACCTGTGGAATGGGAATCCCCCGGCCCTGGCCCAGGAGCTGGATATCGAGCTGTTTAGTAGGGACCTGCTGCCACCTAGTGACAATACAGGGAACAGCAGGCCCTGGACGCCAACAGGCTGAGTCATCGGGAATGGAAACCTCTTTATAAATAGCAAGAGGCCACAGGGAAGCCGGCTGGTGATAAATCAGATGGCTCTTGGAGGTTGTTCAGGTCCGTCCCTCGAGGATGTGATTGCTGGGCCGAGTGGGCCCTGGAGGTCTGTGCCGCTGCTCAGGGGAGGAGGCAGGGCTCCTGGCTGCCGCCCAGCCGCCAGGCCCTCCCACCCTGTCTGGGTGGCACTGTGCTGCTCACCAGGCAGACTGGCAGGTCTCCCAGGGCACCTCGGCCTGGAGGAGGGGGGTTGTTAGGACACTCTGGGCTCTCCTGACCCCATCTCACCCCACCCCCCAGGCCTGCTACACCCTTGCTCAGGCCCTTTTCCTATTCACCTACTGGCCAAGCTTGCTCATGCTCAATGGCTCCCTTCTGCTCGCTGAATAAACCATCACCACTTGAGGCCACTCCGGTCCTGCCCATCTCACGTGCCCAGCTTCCTTGGTCACCGCCTCCCTCCCCCCTCCACACACACACCTGTGCTCCTCAGTTCACAACCCTCTGTGGTTCCCATGACCCTCTCTACCCGTCTAGGATGCAGTTTAAAGCCTGGCATTTGAGCCCTTTTACAGAGTAACTTCAAACCCCACTGTCCAGAGAACTGGTGGTGCTCCAACATGTCTGATTTTTTTTTTTAAACTCCATTTTAGCCAATGTAGAAGAAAGTAAACAAGAGAGCTCTGGAGCCAGGCT
This sequence comes from Okapia johnstoni, assembly GCA_024291935.2. Lineage (NCBI taxonomy): Eukaryota > Metazoa > Chordata > Mammalia > Artiodactyla > Giraffidae > Okapia > Okapia johnstoni. The sequence continues at coordinate 50,708,568 of CM044324.1, read as the reverse complement.
GTCCCCACAGGTTCATATCCTGTTCTAGCTGTGGGTTTGGGGTGCTCCCTTTTGTGAGTCCCCATTTCCCCATCTCTTGAAGGGGACTAGGAACTCGAACTTCCTGGAGTTGGATGACACTTTGGTGAATCACCCTGGGTGAGGTGGCTTAGAAGGGTTTAGTGCTCTCAGAGAGGAGACGGGGGAGACATGGGGAGCCCCTTCCCTCCTCCCTGGACTCCAGGGCAGCCCCGGCCTACCCAAAATCTGGAAGCAGTCCTCCTCCCTGGCTGTGGGACTGAGGGCCTGCCCCACCTCCGATCTCTCTGAGGGAACGGCCTGGAATTCGATCCCCCTCGAGGTGTCCCCTTGCAACCCAGCCTGGCCAGCCTGGCCTGCAGCCTTCTCTTCTCCTTCCTTCTGGCTGCCTCCCGGGAGGTTCTTCTCTCCTTCTGCTACCTTGGCTGGCTCAGTTTCCGTGGGGCCAGGGGTCACAGGCACCCCTTCAAAGATGAGCTCTAATGTCTCATCTAGGGGCTTCTCGATCAGTGGCTTCTCAAGGCTGAAATGTGAGAACACAGAAGGGTGACACCCTTAGCAGCCACAGCCCCCCAGCAGGCCCTCCCAGAGCCTCGTCTGCAGTCCAGAGCCGATACAGCCTTGCCCCCACCCCAAACACGCGGGACGGTGAATCCAGATTCACTTCATATAAAATCCGGGGATGTTAATAATACCACGAATGTCTGTGGTGGCGGTGGTTGTTTCTTCCCAGCTATGCCATGCAACATGCAGGATCTTAGTTCCCCGACCAGCGACCAACCCATGCCCCCTGCAGTGGAAGTGCCGAGCCCTAACCACTGGACCACCAGAGAATTCCCATGTCTGCATTGCTATCTTGAGTATCAATGCACCAAGAGATCATTAACAACTGTTAACAGGATTGCTGATTTGGTTAATCATTAGGTAGCGACAATTAGGGAGGTTATGTAGTTCTTAATTCATAAAATTGTGGTGATATGATTGATAACGTATTAATGATACTAATTTATATTACCACATAGTTCCAACTGATATGGTAAGTGTTATTATTGTGGTTTACAATAAATATATCATTAATAACCTCACTTATATCATTGGCATTCAGGTAAAGCTAATGGATTGCACTTTGAGACTGGTGCTGTATTATACGCTATAAGAGTATAGTGGGCTTCCCAGATAGCTCAGTTGGTAAAGAATCTGCCTGCAATGCAGGAGACCCCGGTTTGATTCCTGGGTTGGGAAGATCCCATGGAGAAGGGAAAGGCTACCCACTCCAGTGTTCTGGACTGGAGAATTCCATGGGTTGTATAGTCCATGGGGTTGCAGAGTCAGACACAGCTGAGTGACTTTCACTTTCACTTCCCTTTTCACTTCAAGAGTATTAGTAATGATCTATCAGCCTGATTATTAGTCATATTTCCATATTATACCAATAACTGTATTAAGAAGATGAGTTATCTTTTCCTCCTGACATCTCAGTCCTGCCCTTGGTGAGACCCAAGTCCATGGGGTAAGGGGGACTCTGGACTCCAGATGCCTAGAGAAGGGGTCTTTGAGGTCCTCTGCTGCCTGACCCTCCAGGCTTCTGTGAACTATCACATAGTTCTGATCTCTGCAGGAAGACCAGGCGGTCAGGCCAATGCCTAGGACAGAGAGAGGGAGCTGGACATTGGAACTACCCAAGCCAGCGCTGAACGTGGTAACCGTGCCTGAGACAGTAACCGCAGATCCCTCCCCGCTCCCAGGCAGGGGCCGTTCACCTCGAGATGGCGGCGGGGCAGCTGGGGCTGTGCAGAAAGGCGGGTGAGCCCTTCTTGCTCGCTGCTTGGCCTTCTGCTACCTTCTGGTGCACCTTGGCTTCCCCGGGGTCCTGGCTGCCCAGGGTCCCCTGCTCAGCCTCGGGCTTCTTGACGCTGGCCTCGGCCGTCGCTGTCTCCTGGGGCAGGGCTGCCGGCTGCCCAGCAGAACCCTTCGCAGGCTCTCCCTGCAGGCCTCCTTCTTCCTCAGGGCCCTGGCTGCTGGTTGAGGGTTGGGCGGAGGCCCCATCCCCTTTCTCTGGGGCCGGGGCTTCAGTATCTTTTGTCGAGTTGAGGGGATCAGGTTCTTTCTTTGGGTCTAGGGGCCCAAGTTCTTTCTCTGGGTTTGGGGGACCAGCATCCTTCTCCGGATCTGGGGGCCCAGGATCCTTCTGTGGATCTGGGGGCCCAGGGTCTTTCTCTGCAGCTGAGGGTCCTTCACCTGCTGTACCCTTTGGTGCTGCGTCTGCAAAGGAGGTGAAACACCAGTCAGGATCCACCCTCCTACCCCTCCTTCCCCAGCCAGGCTGGCCAGGGACAGGTTCTGGGCCCAGGTCCCCACCCAGGCCACAGTTTACAAGCACTTGTCCTGCTGAACTTCTGGGGCCATTCCATGGGCTCCCAATATGAGCTGTCTGGGCCTCGGAGGCCCTGGGTGCAAGGCTCTGGGCCCCTGGTGGGCCTCGAGCCCACCCCACAACCCTTGCTCTGAGTGTTCAGTCCTCATCCACAAGGACTTCACATTTTTCCAGTCTCTCTGGGGAAGGCTTCCTGTGGGCCCTTGACCCAGTCCCACCCTATCCAGAGATAATTCTGCTTTTTGGGTCCTCCATGTGCCACACAAAGAAGCCTTGGGCACAGAACTCCCACTTTGAATCCAGAGCACCGGCCCAGCTCTGGATTCAAACACCCCTTCCCAAGCTCCTCTCTCCACCTCCGGCCCCCACTTGGCACCTGTTGATGAGCTCGGGATTTCCAGCTCCACTGCTCCGTTTTCCGTCGCCATGAGGTAGGGAGGCGTGTGCTTCTGCTTGTCTAACTCGAGTCTTTCTAGCTGCAGAAAGAAGAGAAAGGTGTGTCGGGCTGCTGGATGCCTCCTCCTGTCTGGCTGAGAGGAGGCAGGGGCCAGCCGGCGGAGGGGAGAGAGGCACCTGGAATGGAGAGGGGCGACCTGGTGTCCGTCTGTCTCGCAGTGGCTGCCCGGGAGCCGTCCTGGGCAGTTGTAAGGGCCGGGGCCCGGTGGGCAGAGGCGGAGGCAGGGGTGCAGGCAGAGGAGGCGGGGACGGGGAGAGGATCTCTTACACCAGGGGCCATGCAACTCGGACTGCCTGCACCTGTCACTCTTGGCCCCCATTCAGAGGACACGGCATTCTTCCCGTGGACCGACCGGGGGGAGAGTGGTGTTGGAACAAGCAGGAAGAGAAAGCAGGAGGGGGCACCTGGGGCCCTGGGGGAGCAGCCTTCTCCCAGACCTTGCCTGGTATCTCTGACTTGGGACAAAATAGATGAGGGAGCTCTCAGACAGGGCTGAAGGGCAAGACTATGCTCAGGCCGGGCTCCGGCTCTGCTAACATCTCCTGGGGTTCCCCGGAGCCTGGTTGGAACCACACAGGCGCACACATAGTCACTTCGACCCCAGGGCCCAGCTCTGTGTCCACAAGCCCTGCACCCGGCCTCCAGACCAGCGTAGAGCATCTTTGAGTAAGAAAAGGTCTCGGGGGCACTTGCTCAACTTGCCTATGGGCCTGAAAGCCGTTTCTTCTGAAAATGTCTTTTTCCTGGGCTCCTGGGGAGATGGATGCTGTCCCAAGGAGCTGTGAGAAATGGTCAGTGTTTTTGCTCCCCTGAGCTGATGCAGGTCTTTCCAATGGCCCATTGGAAAGTGAGGGTGTGGGGCTGGCTGGTGGAGAGTCTTTTCCAAGGATCCTCCACCACAGTGGTGACCCAGGGACCACTCCAGCCCAAGGTGTTCAAGTAGAGATGGGATGGGAAGAGGTATGATCCAAAGGACCTTCCATCACTCAGGCATTGTGCCCAGACCTTCTCTGCAGGCCACCTTGAGAACTAGCCCCAAGCTGAGTGCGTTGGAAATAGTTCTGGAGTGGATTCAAGACTAGGTTCAGGTCCTGACTGTGCTGACCCATCCAGTCACTCCAAACCCCACTCCAGGGCCCAGCTCCTCCATTGATCAAATAGAGGAAGCAACTCTTGCCCTCCATTGAGACAGGGAAGGGGGAAATGGCTTGAGAATACAGCACATTTGAACAATAGGAAGTTGTGTAGCTGTAGAAAAGATGGAAGAAGCTGCGAATGAACTGACAAGAAGCAACCTATAAAATGGGGGGACAAAAAGCAATGTGCAGAATAGCATGTAGAGGGTGCTATCATTTGCACAAAAGGGGGGTAAATTTTATAATAGTGAATATAACATATCTAATATATACAATTTCCCTTTACAGGCATGAAGTTTTCTTTGACAGGCTAAGAAACTGGGAGCCAGAGGTGGGAGAAAGATGTCACTGCATACTCTTCTACTTTTTTATTTGAACCTAAAATTATGTGAACAGATTACTATTCAGAATGAATGATGCTTTCTTAGGTGAGAAAATGTTGGGGTTGTCAGTCCAAGGCTAGCAAATGCCGGAGTTGGAGCCCCTTCCCCAACTTGCTGCCTTTTATTTAGCCTGTCCTCCTCTTCTGACCTGGCCTCCCCTCTTCCATTTCTCTCATTCCCAGCTGACAGCCTGCCTCTTCTAGGAAGCAAAAATACTAGCAGCTATACAGTACTCTGGAGAAGGCAATGGCACCCCACTTCAGTATTCTTGCCTGGAGAATCCCAGGGACAGCAGAGCCTGATGGGCTGCCGTCTATGGGGTCGCACAGAGTTGGACACGACTGAAGCGACTTAGCAGCAGCAGCAGCATACAGTACTCGCCACATGTGTTGGCCCATGTTCCAAGTGCTCCTGTGTAGGTTCACTCACGTGATCTTTGGAACAACCCAGTGAGGTAGGTACTATTACAGATGGTGGAATTGAAGCACAGAGAATCTAAGCAGCTGACCCAGAGCCATCGGGCTTGGAAGGGGCTGAGCTGAGATCTAAACCCAGGCTCCCTGGAAAGACAGGAGCTGCCATTTTTTGAGTGCCTCCTATTAGCTTTATCCATACTGTCTTAAAACATCACCTTGATAATAACTCTGTGAAGGATCTCAACCAGTCTTCTGGGTGAAGACGGCAGAATCCAAAGAGTAACTTGCCAAAAGTCACTCTGCAAGGAAGGGAGCTGGGCCAGAAATGTGTTTCGTTATGGCTCAGAGTTCTCTCTCTTGCCTAAAATTTCCCAGACTGTGTCTCACCCTGGCTCCCTGCTGGGTACCAGTTTTATGGGCCTCTTAACATTCTAAAGGTTGAAATCTTCTTGTCTGTGCCTATAATATGGACCCCTGGCCCTCTATTTGGTTGTTCCCACAGCACGTTCTGATTTAGCTCAAAATGTTGGGACTCCCTCCTCTGGTTCCTTCAGTTACATGCTGATCCCACCAATGACACTGTCCGAGAGCCCCTCGAGGGCAGGGGCTGTATGATGCTCACATGTGTCCCCGCCACAAAGTGTACTTGCTAATCAGTGCCTGACGAGTAACAGTCCAAGGCTCTGGACCACGTTCGTGGGATTACTCTATTATGATGGCCCTTGCTGATGTCTTCTTGTTATGATTGTGGTTATCAGTACTGATCATTTATTGAGTGAGTGCCCATGAAGGGCCACTAAGGGCTCTGCCAGGGGCTTTGCTCAGTTTGTTGGATCTTCACAAGGGATTCTAGGGGCCAAGTGCTAGACTCTCTTAACGATGTGGAAACTGATGCTGAGAGAGGGTAATAGGTTTGTCCCTAGAGTCACACAGCTATTGAATAACTTCGAATCACCCAGATTCACATCCACAGCCACCTTTTGACACCAAAATCCAGGCTGGGACAATATAAGGGGCTTTCATTGCTACATTTGTTACTATTATGATTCCCAAATAATAACTCTTTCCAAGTGGACCAGGCCCCATCCTCATTCTTTCCTTACCACAGTCCTGTTGAGCAGTGGCTGAGGAGCTTGGGCAGTGACGCTCTCAGATTAATGACCGTAAATCTTGGGCAAATGCCTTCTCTTGTCTCTTATTTACAGGATGAGCCCTTTCATCACAGGGAAAGTACGTACATGAAGCATTCGAACAGCACGTGGGTACTTAAGTTCTGTATAAACATCAGCTGTTTCATCCCCATTTCACAGATGTGACAGGAAAAGAGTTACAGGGCAAAGTCACAGAAATGGATTTGAACCACCTAACACAATGCCCAGCTTATAACTACTCTGTCCCATTGCTTCTCTCCCAGGGACAGCTGGGAGCATTTAGCGAGCACATAGATGTAGAGTGGTTGGCACAGTGCCTGCCACACTGTGGGGTCTCCATCAGGTGGACACCCAAGGTGGAGGCTCATCTGTCCCTGCAGGGTTCTCCGCGCTCGCTCCTACTGAGACGAGAGCCTGGCCTGCTTCTGGATCCACAGGATTGCCTGCAGCTTGCTTGCCCGTCTGCCTGCCCAGGCTGAGCTCAGCTTGGCCAGCTGCTCCCTGGGAGGCACAGGGGTGGGGCATGGGGAAACCTCCTCCACCCGCCTGGGGGCTGCCAGAGCCCCAGCCCACCCTTAAGAAGGGGCTTTCCCACCTTGCACCAGCTGTGCAGCCACCCCCCCACCCTTGCCTCTACAGCAGCAGGACAGGAAGTGGGGCAATGCCAGGGCCAATTAAACCCGCCAGGGGAATTAAGGTCAGGAGGATGCAATTATGCCTGTTGGATTTAACAAGGCCAGAGAGAAGGTTTCTCCAGCCAGAGTTCACGGCTCCTTAGGCCTCTTGCCCTGGAAGGCTCTGCATTCCAAGCCTGGGCTCTGAGGCTCAACCGTCCCTGGGAGAATTCCTTGGGCGTGGAGGGGTTAACTCCACTCGGGCACTGCTTCCCTGGCTCCTGGAGGAAACAGACTTAGCCAAGAGGCTTTAAAAGGACCGGCTCAGAGGAGACATTTCCCGGCCTGACCCTCTGCCTGCTCGGCTGTGATGGAAAATCCAGGGAGTTGAGCAACGACCTTTCTGACTCCAACGAGAGCAGCCAACTCTCCTCACGACTTTCCCTCCAGTCCTGATATGGGAGCAACTAAGGGCTGTTTTCTTCTGCCCTCTCCCATCTTGGGTCCCTGAGCCTGGGGCTTTGGCAGTACCTCTCAGCCCCTGGGACAGTCCTGGTAAGGCTGCTATCCTTACCGCAGACCCAGTCCTTTCCTCCAAGGAGGGTAAGCAGAGATCTGTGGACATTCTATGTGGACCAACTAGATGTAGATTTCTCTGAAAGTTCAAATGACACTGTTCAACACAGAACTGTCGAGTTTTATTGCCAAGATTATTACTAAGTGCTCTACTTGAAAGTGAAAGTGTCAGTCACTCAGTCCTCTCAGACTCTTTGCGACCCCATGGACCTTAGCCCCCCAGGCTCCTCTGTCCATAGGATATTCCAGGGCAAGAATACTGGAGTGGGTTGTCATGCCCTCCTCCAGGGGATCTTCCTGACCCAGGAATGGAATCCAGGTCTCTTGCATTGTAGGCAAATTCTTTACTGTCTGAGCTAACAGGGAAGCTCTACTCTGTGGCAAGAACTAAATTGGTCACTTTGGGGACTCAGAGATGAAGGTGAGGAAAAGCTCTAGAATCACCATATAGTGCATTCTTTGGGAAAAAAAAGACTGCAAAATTCTTCATGAAGTGGGTTCTTTTTGTTGCTAAAAATATTTGTAGAGAAAATATCTGGGGGAATATGTATGCACATACACATATATACATGCAGGTGTGGGAGGAGAGATTATTTTTATGCTTTGGCTGGATTTTGAGACATTTTTGAAATGACTATTTGTAACTCTTAGGTGATAATTCAAGATATCAATATAGATACAGATTTCTACAATTCAAGACAGAAAATGGTTAGAGCTACACATGAGATGTGAAACATCATGGGGTCTAGAGGTACAGTTTTGGGGACTGACGACCACAAGTGACTTCTCAGCTGAAGGTATGGCTGCGGCAGGCTTTCTCAGTGTCTAAGCCCCAGAGTTTGTTTAAAATGAAGCCTCCTTCAAATGGGGCCCCAGGAATCTGTCTTTATAACAAGCATTTCAGGGGGGGGTTCATGTACTCCTGAAATTTGAGAACCCAATTTTGAGGCAGTCCTGAGGTAGTCGGCAGGGTACTCCCAGGACACACAACCTTCTAGCCTAGGCTGTATTCTCAACCTTGATGCACATGGGCAAGTCTGGAGAACTTTCATGTCTTCTAAAGTCTGAGCCCCTCTTGAGCTCAAACCACTGAAGCAGCACATTTGGAGGTGGGGCTCCGAGTGTTATTTTTCAAACCTGCCTAGAAGATTCCGATGTGCTGTCAGAGTTAAAAACCACTGCTCTGAGGCTCTCCCAGGGCAAGCACTTCACCTGTGTCCCTGGAATGCTCCCACAAGCTAGGCTCTTGCAGTGCGCACGGCAGTCCCTTCTGACTTGTACTGACTGCGTGCACTGCCCCAGAACCTGGGGCTCTAGGGATCAGGCGCCAGCTCAGAACAGATCAGGACCATGTCAGTCAACCTTATATCCCAAGGACTCAGTACAAAGAGTGGTGCTTCTGTTGTTAATAATAATAGCCCCTAATATTTATTGTGCATTTACCCTGTGCCAGATGCAGATATGAACTCCTCTAATCTTCATGATAACGTTATGAGGTAGATACTACTATCAGTCCTGTTTCCAAGAGGAATCTGAGTCACAGAGGAGTAACTTGCCCAAGGTTTCAGATGTAGGATTCCACTGGGTCTAGAATTCAAACCCAAGCCATCAGGCTGAGCCCTCACTCATCATTACTGTTCCACACCACCAAGTAAACGCCTGCTGAACAATGAATTTGTAGGCGAGTGAGGAATATACTTAGATTATGGCACAACTTGGTAGCTGCGGGGCCTGACATTCAGTAGGTGCTCTGTGAATGTTGAAGAATAAATGCTCCTACTTTAGTAGGGCCCTGGGATGATGAGAAACTGAGACCGACCCCTCTTTCATGCTTTCTCCCTCTCGCCCATCCCAGCCCAACTTCTCTACAAGTACAAACAGCAAAGCCAAAAATAGCCATCTAATGACGTCAGAGGAACAAGGTCATCTGAAAACTGCCCATGGCCACTGGACACCTCCCTATAGGATCATGTAGCAGGAGGGTACCCCAGGCTGGTGCAGCTGTTACAAGAACAGGAAATGTCCCAGAAGCAGACTTGGAAGCACCGCCTTCCAAAGGCAGGGTCCGTGGGGGCGGGGGACAAACACAAACACAGAAAGAAGCAAGACTCAAGGGCAGAGTGCAGACCTTGCAGAGGAGAGGAATCGGAGTTTATCTGCAGTAGAAGTCACTCTCGGCACACGATCCCAGGAAATGGCTCCAAAAGCGGGGAATGCATGTTCTGTCCTGGTGCACCGGGTGGCTTCCTGGCCTACCCCTGAGCTATTTATAACTCTCCAGGCCAGTCTGCTGAACTGGGTTACCACATGAGCCAGGGGGTGCGTGACGAGCTCTGAGAGGCTGCTGGGAGAAGAGAGTCCCATCTGGGACGGTAATGGGGGTTTCAAATAAAGGATGAGGAGTGGGCCGGGACAAAGCACCTTCCGGCTGCACTCACTTGGCACTTCGACCACGCTGGCTACATTCAGGCCTGCTGAGGCTTGTGACTTAATTGACTGGCAGCTGCTGCATCCCAGACAGGAACGCAAGCATCCGGCTTGGTCTGAGGAGACGCCTACTGGGTGAAACTGAGGAGAGAGAACCCCGCCTGCTCCCAGCCTCTGGGAAGCGTAGCAGGAGGTTCCCACAAGCAACACCAAGAGTTCAGTGAGGGCTCCAGCCCACAAGCTTGCTCCAAAGTCCTCAGTTGCTGGCCATGGTGGGTGACAGAAACAATCTCTTCTTCACCCATGGGGCTCTTTGATCACTCGGGTTCCAAAAGAACCAGGCCCTGTCCTCCAGGAGCTCCTGAAGAGGTCCATCCATCCTCTCGTGGGATGTAACTAGTGTGGTGCAAAGGGCACTTGAGGGCACAGACCTGGGTCCAAATTCTGACTCTGCCACTTACCAGCAGTGTGACTTTGGGATAGTAACTTAAACTCAGATCCTCAGTTTTCCTCATCTGTCTTATGACTTGTTGGAAGGACATATGGAAAAGCATTCTTCCTTCCATCTTAATTCTGGTAATGGAGCCTTGGCTAAGGAGATAAACACTCAAACTCAGCAACTCTCCTGGGTAACATGAACAGGCTGCACAAATGTGACTCTCCAGGGAGCTCAGAGGGGAGGCATGTTCCTGCTGTCCACCTGGGCTCTAGGTTTCGCCTGGATACTGAGGGTCACAGGAGAGAATGGCTGCCGATTCCGATTCATAGGGAGCATTGAGTTGGGAGTCCTGTTGTCCACTAGGACAACATCTCCTGACACGGTGGTCCTCACCCTTGGGGGTACGTCACAGCTCTCTGCAGGGCTTGTTAAAACACAGTGCTGGGCTCCATGTCCATAGTGTCTAATTCAGGGGGCTGGGGAATTTGCATTTCTAGTACCAGTGATGCTGATCTGCTGGTCTCCAGGCCAGCCTGAGGACCACTGCCCTAGAGAAAAGTTCCCCAACTCTAGTGGCTGAGCTTTCAAGCCTGCCAATTCCTACCCATTTTCCTGTGGCCGCTGGGTAGGAGTGTTTTGGTACGTGTGTGAGGGAGACACAACACTAAGACCCTGTGGTCAGTACAGCTAGGGAGATGCACAAAAAGTTGTTTAGTGAAGGTGAGAAGATACTGACAACCCCTCCCAACTCCCACCTGCTATGTTGCTTCACGTATTAGTTTTCTATAACTGTAGTAACAAATTACAAGAGAGAAAATGGCTAACGTGCAAATAAGAGTCAAGGAGGCTACAATGTCGACATCAACCTCCAGACCAGTGAGAATGAGATTCTACAAGCTCGACTAAACTTCTTGCTTATGGCTGACTAGTAGCTGCTGGCCCTGTTCTGTCAGGCTGTTAGCTTTGGGTAAACTGCACGGGCCTCTGGTGACACATACTGACAATTAATATTGAACATACAACTCAAGCAGGGTCACACTGAATTACACTGGCCAACACAGGGATGAATAAGTGCCCAATGTGCCAGTCACCATGACTGCCCAGAGTGCTTTCTGGTCATTTTCAAGCTAGGAGCAAATTCTCCTTCATGGAGCCTGAGAAAAGGTCCTTTCTAGAAATGCTGTTTTAAACTTCTAAGTTGGAGAATTGAGACCCACAAAATGCAAATGACATGCTCAAGACTACAAAACCAGAAGCTACTCTCCCAATCCCCAATCTTGGGTTCACTCCACTAAGCAATTTTGTACTCCTTCAGAACTCTGTGACAGTTATCTCAAATCCATCCAAGTTCCCTTTGACCACGAACATTATAAAAACTGAATTGCAGCAGAGAGAAATGGAAGAGCAGCAAGGCAAGGTGATGTCCTTAAACCGCCTCTAACAACTAAAGCAGCTTACATCTTGGAAAAGCCAAGGGTGGGAGGGACTTCCTTGTTGTAGTCTGTTAGAATTCATTGAGCATTCTGTGCTCTCTCTAACCAGTTCCAAGGTCAAGAGAAACATCAGAAAATATGTGTGTGTGTCAGAGGACATTATTTAGAGATTAGTCCCCCGGAGTGATCTGGGCTAGATTTCCGCTTCCAGAACAACCCTTGGAAAGTCCTCAACGAGTTAGTGCACTGGTCTCCAACATACTTCACTGAAGTTCAAATGGAAATCTAGGCGCGGGGAGCTTGCTAGAAGAGCCCTCTTGCAGTGACTGAGCAGCCGACTATAGAAAAATATAATGTGAAAGCAGGGCTAATGTGATGAAAACAAATTGCCTAGGAAAAAATCTGAAAATACTGAAGCTGGGAAGAATCTTATTTTTCTTTCTAATTCAATCTCCTCTTTGACGATATGGAAACTGAAGTGATGTGGAAACTGAGGTCCAGAAAAGGGGAGTGCCTTTTTAAAGGTCACCCAGTGTGCCAGTGCCAGAAGAGAGATTATATTCCCTGCCTCTACTCTTCCCAAAAGACACCATCACAGCCCAGCTAGTTAAGAAAGACAAGGGCGGTTCTAAGACAAATCTCAACAGCTTTGAGACAATCTACTGGGTAAATGTGTCGTAAGACACAGAGTTCCAAAACTTTAAAATAGCATAACTAGAATTCTCTCGAGAAAGGCTTTGCTAAGGGCCTATAAACTTTTTCACTGGGCACCAGTGCCAGTAACATTGACATGTCAGCCAAAAGGAGCTTTCCAATTTGCAAATGTGTATGCCAGAATGATGTCATTAACTATGCTTTTGGGAGGGACTTACATTTCCTTTGAACATTTTAATTACAAAGGTTGACTAAGTAGTTTGAAATAGCCATTTAAATTTTAGAGAAAGATATAATACATTAGGGGGACAAAGAAATCTGTCTTATAAATAGCCTAGAAAAATCTTTTGCAAAACAAACATTTTCAATGGGGAGAAGTAAACTCAACACAATGGAACAGCATGCTGCTATTACAATTGGTATTTATAGAGTATGCAGTAATACAGGAAAAATATTTGAGTTACTACTCTGAAAAAAAAATCAGACTACAAAAAATACATATAAAGAGAACACCCCTACAATGTAGAAAAAATTTTTTATAAGAGAAGATTATACATAGAAACACCAGTGTTCAACATGGGTGATGGGACCACGTATTTTTTTCTCCTGCCATTACCAGGTATTTTCTGAATTGTATACAATTAACAATAAATCCCAATTTTAAAAACAAAAACACTGCAAAATCCAGTTGATATTTTTGCATAGAGCAAATTCAGAGTATGTAACAGAGTATGCTGGAGCACTGTGAGTGGAGTATGTCAGTGTCAGGTCAGACTCAGTTTTCATCTCTCCTTACCAGCAAACTTGATAATGCTGCCCCAAAATGCTTTTCAAATAACAATTTATAACCACTGACTATATAATATTTGACCCACTGAAAAACACCCACCTTGGCTCCCGAAAGAAGCCCTGAGAATACTGTATGCGTGTGTGTGCTCAGTCACTCAGTTGTGTCCAACTCTTGCGACCCCATGGACTGTAGCCTGCCAGGCTCCTCTGTCCTTGGAATTCTCAGGCAAAAATACTGGAGTGGGTTGCCATTTCCTTCTCCAGAATACTACCGGTGCTCAAACAAGCTGATGACAATTAGCCTGTTCACACACCTGCCTGTGAGGTTCTGGGATACTAGTCCCATAACTACTTGAGTTTTGGCAGATCAGACTGGCCAAGTTTTTATTTCCCTTCTATTTAATAACATTTTAAGAAAAAGAAAGAAGGTAATTAATGTCCTCAGGCGAGGCTGAATCTAGCAAAATAATTCCTGATAAAACCTAAGATTTCCTTAAGCCCCTCCAACCATGGTTTCTTGGAATATGTTAGCATTTGTCAAGCCCTTTTAGGAAGCTGATACCTTCAGCACCTAAGAGCCATGTTTTGACCAGAGCCCTACCTCTTATTCTCTTAGAAAAAAGAATAGCAAACAGCATCAGACATTGTTTTTGATGTCAGCAATCTTCACCACAGTACTAGAGAACAGAATGGGTACACAGGAAGACAAAAACAAGGAAAAGGTATGTCCCCAGGCTTCTTTTTTGTAGCAACCACACAGGCTTCAGCTGAATAACAAATTGTCCTGGAATTCTTGGCATTGGAGCAAACATGCCAGCTCCCTGGTTACACCTTCGTCACTGCTCCAAGTACCACACACTTTAACCTTCCTGCTCTTTCCATAGGCCTGGGTTTGTCCTGTATCCAGGAAACTTTATATGTTGTCTAAACTGAGCATCCCAGCAGGCTGCAAGGCAGATTCAGAATGCTGGCCAGTTTCTACCTGGATCCACACCACCAAGTTGTTACTCAGCCTGCCTGTGCAGAAATAGGAGCCAACCCACGTGGCTGACAGCTTTTTTAACTGCTACTCGCAGCAATGAGGAACTTCCCCAGCAGACAAGATTCAGAAGGGAACTGAAAAGGAAGCGTATCAAGATTTACTTGAGAGGATACACAGGTTTAACCAGATACTCAGGCCAATAAGCCCTCAAGGTTTCAGCAAAGCCAAGAGGAGCTAAAAGGCCAGGTGTTGCTGACCTGATCTCCAACCCTTAGGACCTCAAGTCACTTGGCCAGGACGTCACACAGAACTAGACCCCACTCCAGGTCTGCCTCCACATCACACTAGATTCTCCTAAGAGGGTTCATACTTTCGCCAGGGAGAAAGCTAGCACAATGCCCAAGGTAGCACCTGAGTCATATCACCCATGCAAAATACATATGAAAAGAGCAAGGTGCAGAGTGTAAATTATGACACTATGTGTGGAAAAATAAGAGAGAGCAGGTAGGAATACATCCATGCTGAAGCCATCTCTGCAAGGGAACAAACCTGGCAGCACCAACTATACCTGGAATAGGGAACTAAACACCTTTGCAGCTTTCGAATTTTGAATTAATGTGACATATAACCTTCAAAGAATAAATTAAAGGCAAATGCATAATGCTATCATCTTAGTATTAAAAAATGCTCTGTGACTCTGTGTGTATGTAAAAAACATTCTGGAAGAATGCACAACTGTTAATAATGGGTAACTCCCAGGGAATGGGAGGAGGGACAGAAAGGGAGACTTTCATGTTTTATACAGTTTGTACTATTTTGTTTCCAAAAGGCAGTACAGTCAGCCCTCTGTATCTACAGGTTCCATATCTGCAGATTCAACCAACCACAGATCAAAAATAAAAAAAAAAAAAAAAAAAAATCCAGAAGTTCCAGAAAATAAAACTTGAATTTGCTGTACAGGGACAACTTTTTACATACCATTTACATTGTATTAGGTACTATAAGTAATCTAGAGATGACTTCAAGTACATGGGAGGATGTACATAGGTTATATCCACTTCATATGAGACTTGAGCATCTGTAGATTTTGGTATCCACAGGTCCTGGAACCAATCCCTTGTGGATCCTGAGGGATGACTGTACTACTTTCATAATTTTTACTTAAAAAAGAGACATCTTTAAGAACAGCAATCTCACCTCAAACAAGAATTTCTAAATTCCTGCAGCATTTTTTCTGTCTCCTGTTACTCAGTCACATCCTATCTTGTATGACAACAATTTGTGTACAAGACTTATCTTCATTAAATGCTGGAGCAAATGCCACTGCAGCCTGTCTACCACTTAAGCTCCACTTTCCAAGGACAAAATTCTGTGGAAAAGAACTGGTAAGGAATAAAACAGTAGTCAAAATGGCAATAAAGCAATGACATAAGAACAAAATGATCAAATTCAGAGTGAACAATAATTTTGTATTAATTAGTATAAAACTACTAGCAATGGGGAACCATGACCGAGTCAAAACAACACTGAAAACAAGAGTCCTTCCCAGAAAGTGTGGGAATTCCAATAATCTGCATGTGCACATATGCTGGGAGTTTTACAAAATTGCCAAGCCAAGTATGGCCACCAGATTTCTCAGTAGAATTCAGTAAATTCCTATTAGAGGTCCAGTTCTTTGTTTAGGAAAATTCCAGGGTAGCTTGAGTATTAAAAGAGAAGCTCCCTCTTGGACAAGTCCTGAAGGAAAAAATAGAACCCGAATTTCTCTGTAAAATAAAAGCAGTTTGATTTTCAGGGAAAATGGGAGGCTTTACTAGGAAAATGAAAGTCATGTGAGGTGGTCCAAAAGAAAGGATTCAATACTAGATGGACTGTGCTGAGAATAGACAGACAGCCACCTGGAATTTCTGGGAAGCAAGGGCATCTTAATTTGAAAAGCTATTTGCTCTGAAGTAATATAATCCCTCCTTGTTGTCTCTAAGAGACTGTCACACATTACCACCCTGATGTAGGTATGTCCAGAGAGGGTAATCCAGGCTGGAGCAAACGGGGTGGAAGGATCCCATAGGTCCACAATTCTTGATAACACTCTAAAATTCTCACCTTGAGGGTCAGATTTATTCTTCTATCTGAAACTGAAACAATAAATGGACAAAATATATGAAAAAATGATTTTAGATGGTACTATATGAATGATAGCAAAGTGTTAAGAGAACTGCTGATACACGGGAAGGAGAAAAGTCGAAATGGACAAACACAGAGAGGGGATCAACATATGAACAGAGGTAGAAAAACCAGAGAGGTGACAAGAAACAAATGAAAATCCTCCTCACCCCCTGAGAACCCACAAGAGATACAAGGACTGGGGTAGAACTGGATTTTTCACAGCACAAGGCCTGGAGAACTCTATCTCTGTTTGGGGCTGATACCTGAATGCCCTTCTCTACCCTCTCTCCCTCTCCATGTCCAATCAGTAAGCCAGTCTTGTCAGTTACAGCTTCAAAATCCATTCAGGATCCAAACATTTCTCATCACCTCCACTGCTACCACTTTAGCCCAAGCCACTACCAGCTCTCACCTGGACAACAGCAAGAACCTCCTCTCCTTCCTGTTTCCAATCTCACATGGCCCCAAATCCCCATCTCAGTCTATTTTCCACACAGCAGTCAGTCAGAGAAACATTTATCACCTAACAGAAGAGGACAGTTACTTGTTTATTGTCTGTCTCCCTTCTAAAAGGTAACCTCCATAAAGTCAAGGTCTTCTATTTCTGTTCATTGCTTATATGCCCAGAGACTAGACAATGCCAACATATATATAACTAGCACCAAATCAATCTTCTGTAAATGAACTACACAAGCTGTTAGGGAACTATACACCACATATCTCTAGGAATGAGCAAAAGAACTGCACTTTGTATCAGTCTGTGGGCCTTCAGGAGACCCAGGGATCTGCAAATTACACCTCGCTTTGTTGCCCATCACTAAATCTGCAATGGACTGTAAGATAAGGCTCACATAAGATAATGAATAAACAAAAGGAATACAAAATAGATCCAAACTCATAGGACTGATTGGCCTTTAACTTGTGGCACAGAAGTAAGACTGGTACAGAGTAAGAGTTCACAAACGATATCAAGTCTAAAAGAAAATAAACTATTCCACATGAACCTAGCAAATTCTGTGCCAACAGAATACAAGGACCACAGATATGATTACCCTAATTTTTATCTTCAAGGAATAACATAATTTTAGTTATCTACATCTCTACTAGTTTGTAAACAAGTCCAAGTAACTCAGTGGTTTACCTGTTCTACTAGAGATATATACATTAAGAAATATCTGGGAGGCACAAAGCAGGAAGTTATCATCCTTACCGGACGAAACCAGATGGTCAAGGAAAGATTTATGAGAAAGATTTCATAAGGAAGAGTTTACCAGATGAGAAAAAACACATTTGAAGAAGGCACAGTCCGTTTCGAAGGAATAACAGGCTTCCAGAGTTGTTCCTAGGAGGGAGTTAACAAACAATGGAAGGATTCTGACAAAGGACAGAAAAGAGCACTTTCCTTTAAGGACAGAGACTATGCTTTTAAAAGCTCCTGGACTCTCCTCTCAAAGTACCCACTTCCCCAATAAGATGTGACCTCTAAAGGGGCTCAACAGATGTAGAAACATCAAATAACAAAAAATTGGGGCTGGGGGCAGGGAGGGGAAAGACAAACTTTTATTCCAGTCCAGGTCACTGGAAGACTTAACACACGCACTGCTCAGCATTCATAGGCACCAACAAGGGAAGAATCTGCCTGAACAGCAGACCTGCCTGAAGCCGGCTGATGGCTGCTGCGAGGTTCTGGTCAGTCAAGTCTCTTTCTCATCAGGCGGTTCATGAGGCTTCCCCACTCATAGTAATGGGCTCCTTAACTCTAAATTCATTTTGCACAGAGAAGAGGAAAGAATCTGACAAGAATCTGATGGTTCCATTTAATCCATGACTTAAATCTCTCAGTATTTAACTATGTTTATTTTACGATTAAAATAGAAAAAGAGAGGTGGGATAAGGGCAATAGAAATTACACTGCGCTGATACAGAGGCTTAAATTCTAGTCAGAATTAAGGTCCATACTGAAGGTCAACCATCATACTGATGGTTCCAAAGAGTCTGGTTGAGACATACATGAGTTGAGTCTCATTATTAGCCACAAGAATATAGGAAAACAACTCTCAATGAAATCGGGAGTCCACACTTATCAGGCATGCTCTGTCAGGCCTGGGTAGGAAAAAGCCTGGAGAAATGGATTCTCTCTATGCCCCCACGACAAAGGTGGCTCCTGGTTTGATGGAAAAAGCAGCTCAGGTTCCCAGATGGTGTCTGCAGCTCAAAGCCAAGTTTAGCAGTGGAATCGGGTAGAGAACTTGGGTGAGACAGGCACGGTCAGGGGCTGGTCACTGGATTTGACTTCCACACCCTGGTATCTTCGTATCGGATTTGCTTTGTGCACCTGCAGAGAAAAATGCATTTTCCATTGATGAGGATGTAAGAGAACTACACTTACGGGTGTTTTTATTTTTCTTGAGAACATTTCTGTATAGTATTGAACATCCCAGTCACTAATTAAGAGAAGGGGGGAAAAGGCAACACAGTTTAGCAGGAAAGCATTAAGAACTCTGGAGCCCAAGTAGATTTCATATCTATTATTTTTTTTAAAGATTTTTTTTTTTTTTTAATGTGGACCATTTTTAAAGTCTTTATTGAGTTTCTTACAATGTTGCTTCTGTTTTTCATGCTCTGGTTTTTTGGCCATGAGGCATGCGGGATCTTAGCTCCCCAACCAGGGACTGAACCCTCACCCCCTGCACTGGAGGGTGAAGTCTTAGCACTGGACCACCAGGGACGTCCCCCAAGTAGGTTTCTATTCTGGTCTTGCTGGATTCCTCAGAGTGCACCTATCTCTAGTCTGACTGTTCAGTACTGGGGTATAATGGGGCTTGTACTCAATTACATCAGAGGAGAGTTACACCTTAAGAATCTGCCAGAGTACAATCTTAAGCTTACTGAGTCTTAAAGCAAACAAAAAACTAGGAAGCATTGCTGGGAGAAGGCATGGTCTCATCCATTCTTAACCCTGAATTAAACCAGATTACTAAAGAGCTCTTACAATATGGATAAACACAAGAGGCAGGACTCAAGCGGTGAAGAAAAGTCAAAACACTTGAGGCTGGCTTTGTGAGTGTATCTGGACTGAGGATTATATATATATATATATATATATTTTTTTTTTTTTTATCTAATTAGCAAATGGTAGCTTGGTTTTGTCAAGAAGCTACTCCCTTTAATAGTTTGTCCCTAGAGCCTTCCTTGGCATTGTCACCTCTACCAACAGCTATATCAACTGCTGGCTTAGCTATTTTAGACAGAATCTCAATAACTTATGTATTTCCACAGTCATTCTTTTATTACACTAAGCATTTGAAGTTCCATCTAAAACTTTCCTCATTAATGCAGTTCATGTGGCTTGCTACCGTCTTAGGGAAAGGGTCCTTAAGGTGAATTAAGCTTTCTTTTTGGGTAACTAATATTTACATCATTATCTAGTGATAGCATGGAAGGTCACCTGGGCTGATACGCACTATAACTCCAAGGAATTTGAGTCAAGTATTACAAGGAAAATGAAAATACAGTTGTCACACAGCTCCCATGCCCTTCCTTACCTATATATTCTAATTGTAAAACACACTGGTTTCCTTATTATTCCTTAAGCCTTAAGGCAATAATAAAAATAAGTTAAATAAAGAGCCCTGGGACTTCCTTGGTGTTACAGTGGATAGAAGTCCCCCTGCCAATGCAGGGGACATGGGTTCGATCCCTGGTCTGGGAAGATTCCACATGCCGTGAAGCACAACTACTGAGCCCAAGTGCTGCAACTATTGAAGCCCATGGGCCAAGAGCCCACGCTCTGCAACAAGAGAAGCCACCATAATGAGAAGCCTGCGCACAGCAAAGAAGACCCAGCACAACCAAAAACAATTTTTTTAAAAAGTCCTACAAATGTGTTATTGTGCACTGGCATAGCATGTGATGTTCTCTTTAGGAAGAAATTCTGACTGAATCTAGGATCAAAGACAAATGCATTTTTTTAAATAACTAGTTTGTTTATATCTCTCAACCATGGTAAGTTTTGCAACTGACAGGTTGGTTCCCACAAAGGGCCAAAATTATAGTATAAACTTAGGAGATCCATGGATCACAATATACACATCTTTAGCCTCGTTCACTTGTCAACTTTGTCACCACCCTTGGTTTGTGTGACTTCTTGGTTTCACTCATCTTCGATGGCGTCCTTGGAGGCCACCTTAGATCCCTTCTGGAACAAGGCAAGGTACAGATAAACAAAACAGATGCAATCATGGGTTACCAGCTCTTTCCGTAGTCTGGCCAACTCCTCCTTCTGCTGCTCTTCCTCCTGCTGCCTGGCTTCCTCTAGCTGCTGGGCTTTCAGGGCCTCCACCTCAGCCATTCTTTTCTCCAGCTCCTGCCGCTCCTTGGCTCTCTTCTCTGTCGCCAGCTGAAAAGGTTCCTGAACTAGAGAACCAGAAAGGCCCTCTGAGTACAGAAACAGAGAGAATATTGGTGCACAAGCATGACTTGCGGAACCCTAGCCCCATAGACCCAGCAAGTGTACAGAGAAGCACAGCAACAGAAGGGCAGAGCTCAAAGGAAGCCCAAGGGGGAGAAAGGTGAAGTACCCTCAAATTTTCAGGGTTGTAAGGACCCCTATAAATCATCTAATTAGGAGAAAAGCAAGACCCATACAGATAGTGGCTTGCTCAAAATTACATAGTGACTGTGAGAGAGATTTAGGAGAAGAATCCCATTTTTCTAGAAACGCAGCTCAGTTCTTAAGAGGAATCAAATGTTTTCTATCTGAGACTAGCTTTAGGGTGAAGTCCAGAAAGCAGTCCTGGCTCTTCCCTCCTTATTTGCTACTCTCTGGGCTGGGAAGTAAAACTGTTGAAATGCCAGCTGCCTCCACCCAGGCACTGTTCTGCTACATTCAACAAAGATATAGGGGAGAAATGCTAGATCTCTACAGGCAAATGCTTCTGGTTGACACAGCATTGTACTGACACAACTCAGTTCTAGGAAGTCTCACAATTCTTACCCAATCCCTCAAGAACACATAAAATACTACCGATAACGGATTTTTTCTCTCGCTTAGGAACAAAGGGCTCCTGGGAGATGACAGTGTTTGGACGAGCCTTGAAGCAAGCTGCTTCTTTCTGCTGTTTTAGTTCTTCGTCCAGCTGTAAGGAAGAAAATCTGTCAGACAAGCAACCACCAACTTTCCATAATTACCACCTCAATGACTCAAGTTCGAATTTTTCTGAACTGTTTCATTTATAAAGACAGCAGGTGATTATTGATCAATATCATGGGAACACAATGAGCAATATCCAGATTGTAAAACCTAGGTAGGACAAACAATCCCATTTACTCAACATATAAAATGCACACAGAGCAGCCTACAGATGAAAAGGGATTTAGAGATATATCAAACAAATATAAAATATGGACCTTTTCTCGATCCTGATTTGAACAATTCAACTGTTTTAAAAATGAGAGATAGGGGATATATGAATGCTACTTGTCACTATTAAGAAATTACTGTTAATCTTTTTAAGTGTGACAATAGCATTGGAGTTACGAAATTCTTTTAATCCTTACATTTTAAAGTTACACACTGAAGTATTTTTGGATAAAATGAGATGGCACCTAGGATTTGCTTCAAAATAATCTTGTGTAGGCAGAAATACCCAGTATAGAGATAAGTAGGTAGAAAGTTAGATGAAATAAGATTTTTCATGTTTTGAGCACTAGAAAACAGGGTGACAGGTTCATGGAAGTTCATTATACTATTCTTTCTTTTATATATGTCTAAAAAACTTTAAAAATCTTTTTATTGTGGAAAACACCCCCCACATTCTATGTCATGATTGCTCTCAAATCAACAGCCCTAAGTTCTCCTAGAGAACAGTGCCAACAATGGGCCTAGATTTAGTAACTTAATCAATCATATCTCTTGGGCTTCAACAGGGGTGACTTTCTACAAAGATCAAGCCAGAGCCCCTTTTGGACAGACTCCAAAATAAGAGATAATATCAATTCTGACAAACTTAGGGATTCAGGAGATTTTTTTTTCCAGACAAGGCAGGATTAGATCCCAACTAAACCAGCCAAGAACTGATTAACCGTTTTAAATCACCTATCATCTATAAAGAGCAAATAGCACACTATGCTGAGAAAACATACTCTATTGAGAATCTATTCTTACCACAGGTTCTTATCAAAGCATCAACAGAAAAAAGTGAATATTTAATGAACAAGTCTAATAGATGAAATAGATGAGATCTTTAAGAATCTTCTATCACAAAAAAAGTCTATCAGCTCTCATATTCTCCAGATGATCACTTACAAACTTAAGCTTGCAGACCAAATTCAGCTTGCAATGTCTTTTTGTACAGCCCTTAGACTAAAGATGGTCTTTATATTTTTAAAGGGTTGAAACACACAACATGTGACAAAGACCATATGTAACCAACACAATCTATAACACTTAATATATGGTATTTTATAGAAAAAGTTTTCTGACCCCTGACTACAGTGCGAGTCCCTAAAACAATCCAGTATGTTAGTTCCCAGGTGAAGCCTGGTGTAGCGGGTCTACCTACTGTAACAAACCAATAGTCAAGCAATTCACATTTTAGCTGCTCTCCCCATCCCCACCTGGTGCTTCCAAGTCTGTGCCTTCAGGGCACCTCTTCTGTCAGTCTCCAAGCAGAATGGCTCAACCTGGGTGGTATTCTTCACCTTCTTTTCTGGCAGGTTAATGGTGTCAAAGTGAGGCAAAGGATGTGCCTTAAACTTGGGCACCTAATAGAAAAGAAAATGTAAGATTTAAGATAAGGCCTTTCTAGTTAGAAAGCCACAGCTGCTCCAGAATATTTGGATGAATCTGAAAAATATGAAAGGCAAGTTTTCAAACCAGCACGGTACATTAGACTAATAGGCTCAAAAGGAAATTGAGGTTTTCCTCCCAATTTTGCCAATAACTAGCAGCATGATCATGGGCAAGTCACTTAACTTCCTTGTGCCAGAATGGTTATTTAAATTACTTGCCCTATTTATACTTCATAAGGTTCTTAGAGGGATCAAAGGAAGTTAATGATTATATAGTTAAAAGTACAACATATTGAAACATGTATATTGTCATATGTGAAGCAGAACACCATTCCATGTTCTATGCATGGGACGGATGCTCAGGGATGGAGCGTTGGGATGACAGAGAGGGATGGGAGGGGGAGGGAGGTGGGAGGAGGGTTTGGGAGGGGGAGCACATGTGAATCCATGGCTGATTCATGTCGATGTATGGCAAAAACTACTACAATATTGTAAAGTAATTAGCCCCCAACTAAAATAAAAAATAAATAAATAAATAAATAAAAACAAAAAAAAAAATAAATAAAAAAAAAAAAAAAAAAAAAAAAGAGTGCATCAGAGTCTATACTCTGACTAAAAAAAAAAAAAAAAAAAAAGTACAACATAAGGAACTTCCCTGGTGGTCCAGTGGTTAAGAACTGCCTTCCAATGCAGGAAACACGGGGAACTAACATGTCATGGGGCAACTAGAGAACCCATGTGCTCTGGAGCCCATGAACCACAACTAGAGAGTCCATGTGCTGCAATGAAGATCCCACATGCCGTAACTAAGACCCGACGCAGCCAAATAAATACACTTATTAAAAAGTGCAAGATAAAAGATTACCTTTGAGGGATTAAAGACTAGTATTAATATTATGCTACTTATAGAAATGGAAACACCTACCTCTCCTTTCTGGAGTTCTTTTATTTTCTTCTCTTTTTGTAACTGACGTTCTTTGTCTCGGGAATCAAAAGAAAAAGGGCATACTTCCACAGTTCTCCCCACTGGGATCTGGGGCTTAAAAGGCATTCCAAAATATGGCACAGGTTGAGCTCTTATCACTACTGGCTCCTCCTCTTCCTAAGGGAAAAAATTGCGGTTTAGAGACAAGACTTCTCACTCTCTTGCCTCCTCTGAATGTAAAGTCAGAAGACAATATACGAAAGAAGTCATTAAGGCAAGTCACTCAACCTCTCAGGTGTCTTAGCTTCCTTTTCTATCAAAGAGGGACACCTACCAACTCACCAACCTATTAAGTCATTTATTAACTCACAGGGGTGAGAACATCATGAAAGCATTTGATAAACTAACACAATTACTTTTAAAGGATCTAAAATTTTTCACAGGAAGGTTGGAAAAACTAAATGAGCTCAAACAGTGTAAGTAAAATGAAGAACAGAAGCAAAGTACTAACCAAGCATATACCTTGGCCTCTTCTTTGACCTAGCCTCCAGACTCCACTAAAACATGTGACTGGGAGCATTTCCAGTTGCCAAACCCAGAATAGGACCAAGTAAGTTGACTGGGTTCAAGCTGGTAACATAAGATTACTGTGTATTTTAGTTTCAAATGAATCTATAAAAAGGTTTATGCTTGAGATATGCTATAAAATTACCCTAACTCTGGATATTTATAGATAAAAAGGGAGATGTAACAAGAAACTAGCCTGATCAATGACAGTTTATATATTCCAACTTCATGAACCATCACCACATAGTCACTTTAACCCTTGGGTCAATGGAGATAGGACAGGGCAGATGTAACTATTTAGCGTGAATTTTAAAAAACCTTCACTGAATGATGACAATAGCTCAGGCAAAATAGAATATAGGTCTTAAAAAAAGACTGATTTTCAATCCAATGGAAACAAACATAACTCATTACAACCAGTTACCACTGAAAGCCAAAATGACTCATCATTGTCATTCAGTTGCTAAGCCATGTCCAACTCTTTGAGACCCCATGAACTGCAGCACACCAGGCTTCCCTGTCTTTAACTGTGCCCCAGAGTTTGCTTAGATTCATGTCCACTGAGTTGGTGACGCCATCCAACCATATCATCCTCTGTTGCTCCCTTCTCCTCCTGCCCTCAATCTCCCCCAGCATCAGGGTCTTGTCCAATGTATCAGCTCTTCATATCAGATGGCTGAAGTATTAGAGTTTCCACTTGAGCATCAGTCCTTCCAGTGAATATTTAGGGTTGATTTCCTTTAGGACTGACTGGCTTGAACTCCTTGCTATCTTAGGGACTTTTAAGAGTCTTCTCAGTGGAGAAGGCAATGGCATCCCACTCCAGTACTCTTGCCTGGAAAATCCCATGGACAGAGGAGCCTGGTAGGCTGCAGTCCATGCGGTCGCGAAGAGTCAAGACATGACTGAGCGACTTCACTTTCACTTTTCACTTTCATGCACTGGAGAAGGAAATGGCAACCCACTCCAGTGTTCTTGCCTGGAGAATCCCAGGGACAGCGGAGCCTGACGGGCTGCCGTCTATGGGATCGCACAGAGTCGGACACGACTGAAGCGACTTAGCAGCAGTAGCAAGAATCTTCTCCAGTACCACAATTCTAAAGCATCAATTCTTCAGCACTCAGCTTTATTTATGGTCCAACTCTCACATCCGTATATGACTACTGGAAAAACCATAGCTTTGACTAAACGGACCTTTGTTGGCAAAGAGCCTCATACACTTACTACTTTTTTCTTGGAAGAGCAAAAACAGATGATCAATTATTCATACCCATTGCAGACAAGAATGACTGCCTTTGAATTCCTCTATGTTTAAGAAAGAGTAACACTTAGATTTGGAGAAGGGCATGGCAACCCTCTCCAGTATTCTTGCCTGGAGAAACCCATGAACAGAGGAGCCTAGTGGGCTACAGTCCATAGCATCGCAGGGTTGGACAGAACTGAAGTGACTTAGCATGCACACAATGCTTAGATTGATTATGCAGAAGGAGTAGAGATCCCATCCTAGGGAATCACCTCATCTTCTTTGGTGGGCATTCTGATTCTGTTCTTCAGAGCGAAGGCTGGTGACTTTGGAACAGTGATTGGAAGCTCTTTCTTTTCAGGAACACCCTGAAGGGAGTAAGCAACTCTGTTAGATATCCCAGAACAATCTCAACTAGGTTATGTGATGAAATTAATACCTTTCTTAGAAGTTCATGTATCAGAAATCAAAAAAGGCTAGGTGTTATTTATCCACCTAACACTGGTATGTATTAGTACTCCAAAGGTGGATTAACATGACAGAAGATCAACAAAAAACATAGTTTGAATTGTATATTCAATAAAAAATAGAACTCATCAAAATCTTTTTTGGTATTTTTGAAAAACACCACAAAATAAACCAACATCAATATTTTATTGCTTCTCTCCCTTTTTATACCCCAATCCCTTAAAAACAAAATCAAAAAGGACTTCCAAATGTGGAAGAATGGACAGAATATGGTCCATTCTCCTAAACCTATTTCACATACATCTCTACAATAAGAACTTATATTTTAAAATGTTACCCTCAAAAGGTGAATGGGAAAAAGCACCGGGCAAGGTCTAGCTTAATTTCCTTTTGCCAAATAACTGGACAAAGAGCAAGAAGTTAACAAAGATACACAACAGGCTTAATATCCAGAATTTTAGAAATGATATATAAAGTAAAATAAGGCATTTTTCACCTAAAAGACTGAGTAATACACTTCAAAGACTGATTAATACCAGTGTTGGCTGGCATGTGACGAGAAGTGGGCAGTCACATACAGCTGGGGGACGTACAGGACACAAGCTGGTACAATCTTTAGGAATTAGCTATTAAACCTTTAAATGGTCATACTCTTTAACCCAACATTACACCCTAATATTTGATCTCTAGTTTAGTTTTTAGGTATATTTCAATATAACATTTTTTAAAAGAATAAAGACAACTGGTTAAATCCTTTCTTAAATTGTGGTACATATCCACACAATAGAATATTATACGGTCATCAAAAAGAATAAAATAAATCTTTATTACTGACATAGAACAGTATTCATAATATTGAGAGAGGAGGGACAAGTGGCTGAAACAAAAAATATTTTGTGTTTTTAAACTGTACATGTAGAAAGACAAATATATGATATCACTCACACGGAATCGAAATTTTTTAAATAATATAAGTGAACTTATTCACAAAAAAGAAACAGACTCACAGATCTCAAAAATAAACTTATGGTTACCAAAGGGGAAATAGGGGTAGGGGGTGGTGGGTGGACAGGGACAGATTAGGAGATTGGGATTAACACACACACTACTATATATAAAACAGAAAATCAACAAGGACCTACTATATAGCACAGGGAACTCTACTCAATATTCTATAATCACCTATATGGGAAAAGAATCTGAAAAAAATGACTATGTGTATGTATATAACAGAATCACTTTGCTGTACATCTGAAACTCACATACTGTCAATCAACTATACTCCAAAAAAATTTTAATAAGTCAAATTAAAAGATACATGCACATATACTAAAATAAAATGCATATATAGTTAATCTAAGCATAGAAAATAAAATAAAATACGACACCAAACTGTCAACTCTCACATCTCTTTGAGAGCAGATTAAAAGAGGCATTTAATCTCTATATTCCTTAATTCTTATACATTCAACTCCTTTGAAGATATTCCTGCTTTGTGATTTCAGAACACTGCCAACATTTCAAATCCTTTTGGACTGAACTATGTGCATCATACTACGCATGTGATTCAAAACTAACATATTTTAGAAAGTTGTTCCCCAAGTATTTTCTAACTCTGCTAGTTTACCCTCTATCATGAATCTGGCAATCTCTAGGGCTGTTGTTCTACATAAAGTGTATGACCATATCAATTTTAAAAATATCAAAAGGATTTAAGACATCCTCAGTAACTCCTTATTTGTTACATCCACATCCATATGCCTCCCCCATCAGCTCTCTATTCTACTTCTCTAACTCTCCACTGTTATGCCATAGGCTACACTATCTATTGCCTGTACCATTCCACTAGCCCACTAACAGCTTTCAGCATCTCATCTCATTCTGCGAGTCCATCTTCTTATACAGTCAAAAGATCTGATCGTTACTTCCTGACTTAAAATTCTTTAATGGCGCCTAATGTCTACTTACAACAGTATAACATATTCCTTAGCATGAAGGACAAGGTGCTTCATAATTTGGTACCCTGCCTGACTCTCCAGGCATGTCTCTTGTCCCTCTTTAGACATCACCTTTCAGCCACAATAAACTACTGGCAACTGCCAAAATTTAACACTGGTTCTCATCTCAATAACTTTGCCTATGCTCTCTCCGAAATGCTCCAGCTGCCGGAAGTATCTAATCTTTCTTTTCAAGCCTCCACTGAAGCATCTCCTCTCTTATAAAACCCTTCAGTAGATCACTCCCTGAACCTACTGACCCCACTCTCCCTTGTACATAGTCTACTATGGTACATACAAAAACTTCATTGCACGACTTCCCTTGTGGTCCAGTGGTTGAGAATCTGCCTGCCAATGCAGGGGACACAGGTTTGATCCCTGGTCTGGGATGATCCCACATGCCATGGGGTAACTAAGCTTATAGGCCACAACTAGTGATGAACTGGAGCTCCCCAGAGCCCGTGCACCACTAGAGAAGAGCCGCCACTCACATCAACTAGAGAAAGCCTGTGCACAGCAACAATAAATAAATTTATTAAAAAGAAACCTTCATTGCACTTGTTAAGATATTCATCTCCTCCTACTATGAGTGCTTTGAGAGTGGCAACTGTTATTCCATCAATCCCTAATACCTAACCCAGATCTTGGCAAGTATAAGGCATTCAGTAAATGTTTCTTGAATGAATATTGTAAGCATGAATAACAGAATTTATACCTTGGACTTGAAGACTCTTGGACTCTACCTTGGGAGACTTCTTAATCCCAACAATGCTGCAACTGCGCCAAACATGTTTGGAATGTCTTTCTTGGAGTGGCCTTCAAAGCCAGTTTTAAGGCCATGCAAGGCAGTCGCTCCCTCTTTACTTTTAATTAAGCAATACTGTTTCCAGCTCTATTACTTCAGACTACTCTGAAGTTTTAATTCTGAATGACTTCAGACCAACTCCTAAAAGCTAATTAATTTTTAAAGTATCAAGACCTGGTATTGTTGAAGAGATCCAAAAAACTGCCACAACATCCAAGACAAGTGGCTTTTCCAAAATACTTTGTACACTATCAATCTTTGGAAAGAATACATACTCTCTCAAGGTACCACTGTAAAGGGGAGCTTCAATCTGCTGTGAAAAGTTGTCACACACTTTCCAAAGAAAATCAGAATCACTAGTATAGTAAAATTTAATACAGAACTTGTAACCAGACTGACAAAAGTTTATGAAATGGGTTTTCATCTAATGCTTACCAGAAAACAACAAAAATCTGTTGTTCTACATCCTGGACAGGTAGACACCAGCCTGGAGCTTGAACACTGCCAGGACAGGTGGAAATGGAAGAACACTGAACAAGAAGTTAGAGGTCTTTTCTGGCCCATCTCCCATTCCCATCTGTATAACGTGTCCTTGGGTTTTTTCTTTTCATAAAAATAATTGAAATAAATACCTGAGAACTCATTTAGTTCTAAAATAACTCCTAATTTCCTACTTTCCCCCCCTCTGTCTGCATCCTCCTAGCAGAGATATGCATTTTAAAAGAAATCTCTAACAAGTAAGCTAGGAAAGAGATATATTTGATATGAGTGGGATAAATCCTCATATTACTTGGGGGAGAAGGAAAGGTGATTTATGAAAATCAACTTTGCAGCAACTATTTATCCATACCCCATCTCCAATGCAATCAAAGCCAACAGGGGGCTCATTCAGAAATAGAGATAAGGAAACCGGGTTTCTAGAAACAGAGAAAGCTTCTTGTTTTACTGTTTTAAATTGTTTTTAGTTCTAAGCTCCTTGAGGGCAGAGATACTGCCATTTGCATTCCTTTGCATTCTCTACAGCACCTACAAGAAGTATTAATTGTTGAGGGAACATATGTTGATTAGTATTACTGTCCTTATTTGTTGACATGCCAATCTGCTCTTCCAGACTATGAAAGCTTTGAGGATGAAGGCTGTGCCTGATTTCATTCGAATTCCCAGTGTCTAACACAGGCTGATGTATTTCAGCTTGTATTGTCTCTCACACAGTTGTCCAATACCCCAGTGCCTATGCTATGCTTAGATGTTGGGGAAGCAGGAGTGAACAATACAGACAGACATGGTCCTTGCTATCTGGGAGCTCACATTCTAGTGGAGGAAAGAAAAGACAATGAAAAAGTAATAAACCAAATATTTCTTGATTTTCACAAGTGCTCTGAAGAAACCCAACAGAATATGGAGCTGAAGGATAATGGGGAAGCTCTGAAAGGAAGCTGAGGGAGGGTATTTCTAAAGAGGTGATAAATGGGTATAAGGGGGCAACGTGGATGGATAAAAGACACATTTAGGAAAAGCAGCCTGGGATGGGACATAAGGGGTGAGCATGTCTCCCTAAGGCAGATATGCCCCCAAGTGCCCTGGGACAAGTTATCAGGCCTGTCCCAGAGCAATTAGGAAATCACCATGAAGCAATGTTATCTCAGGGACTATGAAAAAAATTTTTTAAAGCCTGCTGGTCTCCCCAAGTCCCTAAAATATCACTGCTAAAATTACTCACTTGCCTCACTGATACCATATCCACCTCTGTGGAGCCCCAACTCCCCACTAGATGTCGGCACCAAGTTCACATTTCACACCCTGGAGCTCAAGGCTTTCATCACTCCACCTCAGCCCCAAGAGCCCTTTTCTCATCCCTGCCTCAAGGCCCATTGCTGCCCAAGCCCATCTCTCATCAGCCCCGTTGTCTCCTTGCCACCTATCAACAAGTGGGAGAGCACAAGAAACGCTGTAAGGACACAAGGAAAGAGAGCTTCAGCATTGAGGGGACACAGATGGAGACAAACAGTGGCAGACAGACAGCTGCACTCAGGCTCTGGAGGCATGTTCTTCTGCTTTAAATAAGAGTCCAGCACTAAAAGTTAAGACACCTAACTTCAGTTCTGCCACCAACTTTTAAAAATGTTCCCATGGGCAAGCCATGTTCTTCAAAGAAAGCCCCCCTTTTCTAAAAAATGAAGAGAGTAGAAGGAATAAATATATCTATGACTCCTTCTATGCTTTGTTTTCTCTAGAATCCAAAAGTTGAAGTCCCTGGAAATTTCAGTAGGGAAAGAGCTGAAAACAAACTCAAAACTGCACTTGCCAGAATAAACAATGAAAACAGCATTGTGAGGTAGAGAAACATAGTGTTTAAGGAGATGACAGGTTCAAATCCTGGTTCTGCATAATAGACACCTCTTAGCATCTCTTTGCTAATCTGAAAAGTAGGGATAAAAATAGAACCTATTTCTTAAGAGTTGTTGCGAGAAATCAATAAGATAATCTGCATAAAATGCTGCACAATGTAAGCATGCAACGGTTATCACTATTAACAACACGACCGCTTACTCTGTGTCAGACACTAAGGTCTTCATCGGGGCTCTCTAATCTATGCTGCACCTGACAAATCAAAACTCCAGGGGTGGAGCCCAGGAATCTGTTTATGTAACAAAATCCCAGAGGACTCGGAGACCCAGTTGATTTGGCAATGCCTACCCTACAGCATACCATATCAGTTCAGTAGCTTCTTACTTACTCACCTAGTGTTTTGCTGATCCGTTTATCCAGAACTCTCAACAACGCATTACCCAGTACAACACTACTTTATGATCTCACTTAACCAATTCCTAATGAACTCGAGTCACCCTTCCCCACTTACCACTTCACCACAATATTTCCAAAGTACAACAAACTGCCAAACCAATTTCCTCAATCAGTGTTTCTAAAAATGGAGTTCAGGTAATACTGGCGATATTTAGGTAGGATGTAGATAGTTTTTTAAAAAATAATCACATATTTTCCAAAGAACCTTTCATTTTAAAAGGTACCTTCTATTTTAATACAAGAGCATGGACCTTTGAACCATATTACCTAAATTCATATCCCAGCTCTGCCATTGGCTACTTTATGATCCCATACTGGACTTTAAGTTTCCTAAGAGCAAAATCTACCTCTGACACATCTCTTTTTCACCCAGAGCTCCTAATATGATGTCCTGATCACAGTATCCAAACATGTGTGACTGGGTGGATATGTGGTTGTGAACATGACACTTCAACCAGCTCGCAGGGCTTCCCCACTCTTACCACAACATCTTCCAAGATCTTAGTAGGGCAGGGCCTGGAATGAAATTCATAGTGTTCCTCTTCCAATTTCTTCTTTGACTCCCGCTCCTGGATCCTTTTCTCAATTTCTAAATCAAAGCCAACAGGCTGAGTAGGTGGCTTCACAGGAGGTTTCTTAGGCAAGATGGGCCCACCTTCAAGAATTCTGGGATCAAGTTCCTGTGCTTTGAATTTGTATCTGTAAGGTGAGAGTTTAAGTGATAACCACAAAAAAAATTTTTTTAATAAAATGAAAACTAAACAACAAAGTAGTCCAAAACCAGAAAAAAAAAAAATTAATCATTAAGATTATCCATCATGTGCAACAAAAATTCAACTCTCTCCATAGCCATTATCCCTGCCTTGAGAGCAAAGAAAAAACAAGACAGTCTAACATCCCCACCACTCTAAAGATTGGGGTTTCTCTTCTACTTCTTTTGAGAAAAGAAACTCCCCCTTTCCAAAAGAAGTACAAGAAGGGAGAAAGAAGGCTACAGGAGACAACCCCCAGACTTAACTCACATTAAATTCCAGTTCTCTCTACTGGTAACAGTTGTAACAATCCCTTGTGTAGCCATAAAAGGGTGAAGATTTACCTAAACCTCAAAGGGCACTCTGTATTGGAATCGTAAATTCTCCCACCCCAACGTCTGATTATTTTTTTTTTTTTACCAGTTTACACTCCAGGACAGCTCCCTACTCCCACTTTCAATCCTCTCATCACAGAGGCAAGGCAGAGCCTGTAGCTCAAATACCATAATTCCCAAGGCAAGAAAAACAGTAACTGTCCCCCTTACAGAAGTGAAAAGGAAGCAGGCAGGTTCTTGGAACTCTTCCTCAAATACTGCCAGTGGAACTTACTGTTGCAGCTTCTCAAGCTCCTCGGCCTCCAGATCTGCTGCACTTTTGCAGGTCACAGGCCGTGTACGATGTTTGGTTTGCAGCACTGGAGTCTGTGGGTCTCTGCATATTCTGACCACAGATTTGGAGGGTAACGGCACTGTAAACCAAGATCATAGACATTCACCTAGCTAAGACCCCGTTTACCTGTAGGTGCTGAATCAGCTAGGCAGCCCAGAGATGGCTAAGCTACAGAGTGGCTGGCCCCTCACACTCAGCTCAGCTCACATCAGTCAGTCTGACAAACATTCAGTCCCTTCTCCCCTATCACTCTTTATTGAGAGGTGATGATAAATTTGTGTGTGATGGATTTCTTATTACTGCAGAGGGTGACTTTCTATTTAACAAATGACTAGTTGCTAGCCTGTGGGTAAACTCTGATATCATCTTCTGAATCTAAAATCCATTTGTGTGTGATGGATTTCTTATTACTGCAGAGGCCTGCACTGACTTTCTACTGACAGTGCCAATTATTTTGCATGTTATTGATAAATAAGATTTAAAATAAGGCATTTTTAAAGACCAAGTAATAATTTCCAATATTATGAACTCCTTAAAAGCATCTATATCAAAACATCAAGACTATTTCACACAGAAAGTCAAATAGAAAAAGTAAAAAAAAGAAAAAAAAAAAACTATGTCAAAGCACCAATATTAAGATCACCATCACCATTCACAGAAAATACTATTTATCTGGTCAGAAGCAACCTTGTCAATTTTCATAATTACCCAGAATGAATTTTCTAATTTAGACTTTACCATCTAACAATTGGAGATGGAAACCAAATCTACTTATTTTAGAAATGACAGGCTTCAAGTATACATATAACTATTACTGAGCTATAATAGTCCAAAATTTTAAATAAAAATTGCAGAAAATAATTTTTCTTTCTATTTGCTAGGACCAAGATTCTAAGAGCAGAATACCAGACTCTAAGAGTCACATATTATTTGGAAAGTCATGGTTAATATTTACATTTCCATTAGAATAAAAAAGATTATTTTCATGATATAAAATTTGACAAATGGCTACTAGAACATAGTAACATTAGGAAATGCTGTCCTTAAAGGAACTAACTCCTCTGGCTACCTAAAATAGCACTAAACAGTGCCTATGCAAAGGCAGGAAAAATTAAGAAACCTTCAAACAACCAGATTTTGCTTTTTCCAGAACACTACCCTGTTGACAACTAGTTTACACCACACCTCCAATCCTCAAACTTCTTTTAGGAATTATTTTCATAAAGATAGACGTTATCAGATTAGCTTCCTCTCATCTGTTCACCACCAAATCTACAAACTAACCAACAGTTGCACTCGTTGCTCTCCTCTACTCCCCTTTCAAAGAACAATCACCCGACTCGTGCTAAGTATCCCTCTCCTACCTGCACAGGTTCTTAACCATTGGTTATCTCTTTTCTCTCCTGTATTTCCCTGCCTGGACTTCTCAGCACACAGACCTGCTCTCCCTATCTCACACTTCCTTTGATTCTTACATTTCCCTCCACGTTCACAGCACGCACAATAATCTGTGAGTGCTGTTTATCTCTCTTGCTGAATTACACACTTGATGTTGAGTAGCACCAAGTCTGTTTTGCTCACTTCTATACTGCCTACATCACACAGAGTGTCTGCTTTGTAGTAGTCAACATTTATTGAACCAATGAACAAAAAGCACACAACATTAAGTGAATAGAAAGCTTTCATTTTCTGTAGGTAAGTGTGCACCTTGACACATGGCAAAGATAACCTTGATGTGTCATGACCTTAATTGATATCTCATGTTACCTTAATTCCCCTCAGCCAATTACTGACCAGGAGGATCAAGGTGGTTGATGGGTGTTAAGTGGACAGATAACTAGGTGGTTTGAGAAATGTTCAACTATGGGTACATTTGTTGTCTGCATACAGTATATGCCATGCTTTATTTCAAAAATTAGGATTTCAACTAAAGACAAATTTGTACCTAAGATTCAAGCAAAGGGAATTCTAGGGGAGGCTCCGGCCAGGTATGATACTATAAAGAAACTTACTAATATCATCCTTCCTGTTCCTCAGGTGGTATCTAGTAGGGGTTCGTTTATGGAATGCTTCGACCTGCTGTGCAAGGGGAACATACGTAGAAGCCGTCTCATCAAATGTTCTTTTCTTTCCTTGTGACAGGTTGAAAGGCATAACAATGGTGCATCCCTTAGTCACTCGAGCCTGAAAAGAAAGAATTCATTCCCTAAATGAAATGTTGTGGAAGAGCTCAGATAAACCACAAGCCTCAAAGTCAGCACAGAGGATCAAAAGGAAAATAATCCACGGAAAGCCAAGATTATTCTTCTCCTTAAGTTGTCAGTCCTTGAGCATGGGTTATAATCTGTATACTCCCATCTTTTAAAAAGGGGGAGGAAGCATCCAGCACTTAACAAATTGTCTATTCTGTACATAAGGTGACTTTTCCCAAGCATGTTCATGTTTTGAAGCAATCAAGAGCAAGTTTTCTTAGAATTAGAAGGGGAAAAAAGCTGTACAGGTATCCCACCCTGAGTCATTTAAAAATTTTAACTGGGCTTCTGGATCAGCTCAGGCAGCTGTCTGAATCAAATTCTCTTCTCATATCCTACCCCAAAACTGACTAATGAAGAAGCCTACTCCTTGGGTCATTAATTTTTATAAAATTAGTTTCTGACTGGAAGTAAAACTCAAGGACCTACATCTCAAAAGAAGAAGCACAACTCCAGGATTTATGTCTGCAAAGGACTGACTTAAATAAGTAATGATGATGGACTTCCCTGGTGGTACAGTGGATAATGCCAATGCAGGGAACCTGGGTTTGATCCCTGGTCTGGGAAGATTTCACACGTTGCGGAGCAACCACAACTACTGAAACCTGTGCACACTGGGGCCCAAGAGCCCCAGCTACTGAGCCCATCTACTGCAACTACTGAAGCCCTTATGCCTAGAGCCTATGCTCTGCAACAAGAGAAGCCACTGCAATGAGAAGCTCATGCACCACAACAAAGAGTAACCCCCACTCGCCACAACTAGATAAAGCCCGCACACAATGATAAAGACCCAGTGCAACCAAAAATTCATTGATTTTTTAAAAACAGATTAACCTACTTAAAAAAAAAAAGTGATGATGATGACTGCAAATGCAAGTAGAAATTCTTAGTGCTAGATTTTTTACTTAGGATTATTACTGCTTTTGTTAGTGCTCTGGTAACAAAACTGCATAGGATTTGAGTGTTTTGCCCCAACTTGACTTTCCCCATAAGCCCATTATATTTTGCACAAAACTTTGCAACAACAAGATTAAAAAAAAAAAATTTTTAATAGCACAAGCTGTAACAAGCCTGTACCTACAATTTGCCACATGTAATTCTATGTGTTTTATGTACATTCTCAATTCAGTTTTCACAGCAATTTATAAGATGCTTCCCAGAGACAGTGATTTATTCAAGATTACACAGCTAACAGGGGGCAAAGTGAGGATTTAGACCTATCATAACTCAAAAACACATGCTTCTCTCAGTTACATTACTATAAGTAGTGACTACAAATACTACACCAGAATCTTCACTGAATAACTAACAAGAATACTGATTTAGTCAATCAACTTACAGGAGATGGAGGATGCTTTCGCAGTTCCGATGTAAAGTTCACTTCCTTATACTCCTCCTGGTTTTTAGGATGCTGTTTGATCCGTTCATCTGTGCGGAAGTGGAAGTCAACTGATTTGGTTACCTGGCTCACTGATTTCTTCACAGGTTGCCCTGAGTAAAAAGTACAGTAAAACATACAGGTAACACTAAGAATACAGAACATACATAGAGTAAGTCCCTTTTGATTCAGTCCTTTTGGTATTTCTATTACCATGGATCTAACTTTGTTTACTCTCTGCATGTAACCCAACTTGAAACAGTCCTCAAGGACACCAATATATGTGCCTTATTCATTAAGTACTACTGAGTTTGGGGCCCTTCAGAGGCAAACTTGTAATAAGGTAGCAGAGGGGAGAAGAATCCCATCCCCCAGGTGTGTTCACAGCTCTGAAGACAGAGAGAAACTGGAATACTTTTGACAAGAAAAGCTATGAAATGACTTTAGAAACACACTTAACTAAGCATCTCTAAGAGGGAGACCCCATAAACTCCAAAGATGCTTTTCAACCCAGTAAGCAGAGCTTTACAGCTTTGACTTCACCAATATAATTATGCTAAAGCAAAGCAGAACTCTGATCCCTTCAGCTCCCTCAGTCATACTTTCCTCCCCAGCTACAAGTAGATTCACTCAACTTTCTTCTCCTCTGCCTAGGATAAAATAGAAAAAAAAAAAAAAAGTCTGTCCAACTGCTCTATCTTCCGTCTTAATCCTAGTTCCTTCTTTTTCTAATACAAAGAAAAAGAATTAGGAGGAAAAAAGGAGAGATTAATTCTACTTGGGAAAATGAGGTAAGGACTCATGGAAAAGACCTCAAAAGACGGGTGTGAAATAAAAAAAAAAGATGGGTGTGACTTCTATAATTAGAGATGGAGAGGAACGACAGCATACTCTAAGAAAGGACCAATGTACATAAAACATTCTAGGGAATGATCATTGGGATATGAATGGTACCCATGTCCAGCCTCCTAAATAAAAGTATCTTTTTATGCTGACTACTGACCAAGAAAGACATTTTTGCTTTTGAGACTTTAAAAACTCTACCAAGGTTATGAGAAGCACCACCTCATAAATCAGACTCGATCAGAACCAAACTGACCTGCTCCTGCAAGAGCAAACTTTTTGAATTCTTCATTCCTTTTCCGCATCTCTACCACTTCCTGCTGCATTTTCACTCTCTTCTCCAACTCTTGCTCCTCAGTACTTTTTAGAATCTTCTGCCTAAAGGGCAAGTAAGTAAAGGAGATGAAAGAGGAGAGGAGAAAGAGATTCAATCGTAAAAAAACATCTAAAGGCATTATATAGATTAGATTTTTAACCTGGGATAAAATAACCATCAAAACCAAAAAGTATTATCCAAGAAATCAGTATTAGCTTAGATAACACTATAAAAAAAGATGCAAAATTTATTCCAAAATATTGAAAAAATTTCAGAAAAAAAGTTAAAACAGACTATAGAGGATTTTACAAAATATCCACAAATTTGACTGTATAATAATTAACTTTCATGCCACAAGAAAAACTAAAAAAACCAGTAGTAATATTTTCAATAAACACAGCAAAAGGTTAATATATATAAAATATATACTATGATAAAGAGAAAAGCCTTAGGAGTAAAGCCAACCAGAGTTCAAATCACAACTCTGTTGTTTCATTTCCTT
The DNA here is from genome assembly GCA_024291935.2 of Okapia johnstoni. Lineage (NCBI taxonomy): Eukaryota > Metazoa > Chordata > Mammalia > Artiodactyla > Giraffidae > Okapia > Okapia johnstoni. The sequence continues at coordinate 50,670,239 of CM044324.1, read as the reverse complement.
CCTATGTGATCTTGAGAAAACTATTTAACCTCTATGAACCTATGTTCCCCAATGTAAATGGGTAATACAAATACTTGTTTTCATGGAATACTTGTGACTATTAAAAATCAGACAGTTTCTGAAATAATCGACATAGCATAAGTTCAATTTAAAGTAGCAAAAAAACAATAATAAAGTAGTCATTCTTAGTAATGAAACATCACTAAGACCACTTACAGATAAAAAGGAAACAACTTTGGAAAAGATGTTTACAGCAACAGTAATACAATCCTGTTAGCAAACAAATAAAAATTAAAATAATTTGATGCCATCAACATTATATCAGTTAAATTTGAAACAATTTTTAAAGTAAAAAATTCAATGCAGGTGAGACTACAAGGAAATAAAATATTCAAAGTTGATGGCACTAAAAATTCACACATTCATTTCAGAAATAAAACTGACAATAAATATCAATAGCCATAAAAAAGATCATACTCATAGACCAAGGAATTTCTTTTTCCTTATCTTGAGGAGACTACTCAAAGAATCTCTCTATAAAGATGTTCACTGATTCCTTGTAACAGTGAAAAATTTGAAACAGCATTTTTAACAGGAAATAATTAATATAAAGAATGTTAACCATCTACCAAAAGGAAGGATAAATGTGAAGATTTTGTAGCAGTACAGAAAATAAGAGTTTCATAGTGAGTGAATATGGAGAAGGCACTGGCGACCCACTCCAGTACTCTTGCCTGGAAAATCCCATGGACAGAGGAGCCTGGTAGGCTGCAATCCATGGGGTCGCTAAGAGTCGGACACGACTGAGCGACTTCACTTTCACGCATTGGAGAAGGAAATGACAACCCACTCCAGCGTTCTTGCCTGGAGAATCCCAGGAACAGCGGAGCCCGGTGGGCTGCCGTCTATGGGCTCGCACAGAGTCAGACACGACTGAAGCGACTTAGTAGCAGCAGCAGCAGTGAGTGAATAAAGCAGAATCCAAAGACTGCTTATATACTGACTGTAAAAATAGGTATTTTACTTGAGTAAAGTCCAGCATGGAGCTTGACAAAGTAAATACTGTTCAACTTAGGTAACTGGCCACCTGATGTGAAGAGAGGACTCAGAGGAAAGACCCTGATGCTGGGAAAGACTGAAGGCAGGAGGAGGACCCAACAGAGGATGAGATGGTTGGATGGCATCACCGATTCCACGGACATGAATTTGGGCAAGCTCCAGGAGACTGTGAAGGACAGGGAAGCCTGGCAAGCTGCAGTTCATGGAGTCGCAAAGAGTCAGACATGACTGAGCGACTGAACAAGAACCTTTACTAACTTTTTTCTTTTATATTTCTTTTACATTTGTTTTACTAGTTTATTTTTTTCAATGTATAAAACTCAAGCACCCACCAGGACGTAAACAATGTACCTTACCATGGTGACAGCCTTTAGAGTTTCCCAGACTCCATGTGCTTCAAATGGACTGTAGTTGTACACATTTGTAATTTTACTCTGACTCTAAAGCTGAAATTCAGGAAAGTATCATACCTTACAGGTGGGATACAAGGTGTAGTATGTCTGCCTTTGGCTTTTTCTGGGGAAGATTCATTCTTTTCAGAAATATCTTGACGAGCATTGCCTTCTTCCTCTTCTTCTAACTTCTTTTTATTGTGAGAGCTTGAGTTGAAAAGGACAAAAAATATCTCAATCCCCTACAGCCTACAAATATCTCAATCTCCTCCCCAGATCTACCACACATGGCTTAAGTTTTCTCATTCTTTAGGACAACAGCCATACTTCAAAAGCCAAGATTCTTCCAATAGTATCATCAGTTTATATATACCAATAGCTACAACAAGCAAACTTTGAGAACACCAACAGAAGTCACGTAAGGGTTGTCTGGTGATGGTTCAGAAAGGTGGGAAGAGATTCCAACTGCTCATCATCAGATGAACAAATGCAAGACAGTTTCCTTTCCAAAATTTATGTCACTTTCTTTCTTATTAACAGAACTCTAACTTTGTTTGGGGCAGCCAACATATGAAGGTAAAAGTATCGTACTTGCTTCAACAGTCTCTACTGCAACTAGAGGGGATCTAAGTTACAGTTCAGTCAACTAATGTATAAACATAAGCATTACTGGAAAATATTTTACTTTCCTATTATGGATGCTACCCCTCTTTCTTCATCAGACCCTTCTTCTCTCGAACATGGATATGATACCTAGAGATAGAGAAGCTATCGTAACAATGAGGCAACAAGCACAAGGAAGAAGCTAAGAAACGCAGAGCAGCCACCCTGAGCATCAAGTATGGGGGGAGAAACCCCACTAAGACTCAGAAATGTCACCGAACCAAAGCTAGCAGCAAACTACTTTCAGAATTCTATGAAGCAAGTAAATCACTGTTCTTTAAACTTCTCTAATTAAATTGGCTACCATATTACCTTCAACAAAACACACTCCTAAGTGACAATAATAAGAACAAGCACCATGTATTCTGCTTGCTGTTACCATAGGAGCAAACAGGGGTAAAATCTATGCCAACTGACAGAAGCTGTGGCTACTTACACTTTCATTTTTTTGGAGGGTGGAAATTCATTGATGATTACAGGAGTAGCACATCTCTTGGCTTTCATTTTTACATGATGCTTTTCTTTCTGTTCCAAATTCTTCTGAGCAGAGAGTCTGAGAGATCTTCTATGGTAGAAGAATTGACAAAACTTATCTGTAGTGAATACATCTACTAGATATGCTGCAGAAATGTGAAAATATGTCAAACTACAAAGGCTGTTTTTACAAACTACAAAAATGGTATTATTTCCACTCTAAAAATCTAATGTCTTATTGATGGCTTTTGAAAATTCACCATAAAATGTTGGTACTTTAAGTGCATTGGTATTTGTAAATCAAACCTTGATAAAGTTGATTTAATTTTGTAAAAAGGCACTGGTACAACTCCCTCCTTTTGAAGATATGAGTAAATGTAAAAAAAAAAAGATGAGGTGACATGACCCTGTTATACAGTTAACTAGTCAGACTTCAGGTTAGAAAGAAGATCTTCCGGAAATTTACTAAAGTGTTTATTTTCTCCTCTTTTAGTCATGACCCCCTATTTTTCTTAAAATATGTAACACATAACAAAAAGTACACAAAAACCAATTAAGTTAATGATTACAAAGTGGAGACTCATGAAATCACCACCTAGACTAAGAAACAAAACACTGGCAGCAGGTGCTATCTTGACTTTTACAGTAATGATTACTTTGCCTTTATCTTTTTACCGTATAAACACGCATTCCATAAACGCAGTATGTTGGTTTGAAAAGAAAACGAAAACTTTATACATTTTTTCTGTCTTGCTTTCTGTCTCAACATTATGTTTGTGAGATTCAACCACATTTATTCATGGAGTTCTAATTCAGGAATTTTCAATGCTCTATAACATTCATTATAGGAACATACCACTATTTATCTAGTCAACTGTTGATTCTCACATATGTCTCCTGATGTACACATTGTTGTTGTAAGATTGCTAGGTCACAGTACATTGGCTTATTAACTAAAGTTATTTTCCAAGGTGCTTTTACCAATTTATACTTACACTGGCAAATTTATAAGAGTCTGTATTGCTCTACATTCTCCTAAACACTTAGTATTGTCAGATGACTTAATTTTAGTCATACAAATTGGTATATATTAATCATAGAGCCTCACTGTGGTTTTAGTTTGCTTTTCCCAGGGAGATTGAGCACCTTTTCACATGTTTATTGGCCATTTGGTTATCACCTTTCATTAAGTACTAGTTAAGTCTCTTGGTTGTTTTCTACTGCATTGTGAATCATTTTCTAACTGATTAGTAGGAATTCTTTATATATTGTGACTATGAGCCCGTTGTAGGTTTTAAGTGTTACAAATACCTCCTGCCAATCTAGGGGTTGGCTTCTCACTCCTTTTTTTTTTGAGGGGATGGGGGGTGGGGCTTCTCACTCTTTATGGTATCATTTGATTAGACAGTAAGTTCAAAAAGCACTTCTTCCCAAAAAGCATGCCAGTGCTTTTCTCTGTGGATTCTATTTAAGAAATCTTTCCCTATTCCAAGGTCATGAAGATATTCTCCTGTATTTCCTTACTTGAGCTGTGTCTTCACATTGAGATCTACAATTCACCTAGTACTGACTGTTTTATATGGAGATAGGTGACAACTCTCATTTTGTTCTATTTGGCTATCCATTGTCCAATCATTGTTTACTGAAGGCGGAAAAATAAAAACACCCTCTCCTCATAGACATCCAGTACCACTTTTGTATATATTGTGTCCATATGAGAGAGTAAGCTTCTATATGATTTCATTGGTCTCAGCATTGGGCAATACCCAAATTAATACAAACCATTCATTATTGTAGCTTTATACTATGACTTGCTATCTACAAAATACTTTAAAAATATTTTGACTACTCTTGGACCTTTGCATTTCTGTATAACTTTTAGCATTAACTTATCAATATCCAAAATGAAAACCTTTGGGACTTTTGTAGAGATCACATTGAATCTATAGGTCGGGTAAGGAGACTTGATATTTATAGTATTGAGTCTCTCAAAGCATTAACATGGGGGCTTCTCTGGTGTCTCAGTGGTAAAGAATCTGCCTGTCAATGCAGCAGCCAAGGATTCTTCATTGGCAACTCAAGATTCATCCAGGCAGAAAACAGGAATATTTATCCATGAATAGCAACTACACAAGTTAAGAGTTGTGAGTTTTTTGCCTGCGGGCATGCCCCAAACGTGGCAGGTCCAGCAGCAGAAAACTCTCCTCTCACTGGCTTTAGATAACAGAAGATAGAATTCAGGCCGGTACAGGAGCTAGAAACCTAGGAGGAAAGTCCTAGAAGAAAAAGAGCTACAAAAAAGGTGTCACTCAAAATCTGAGCCAAAACTGCACAAATTTCCTGTTTCTATATACGCTAACTATGTGTATTTAGGGGAGACCAAACATGCCCAGTGAAGAAAGCAGAAACTGGTGAGGTGTCCACCCTTCAAAGACAAGCGCACTAGGTGAGATTGGTGAGTTGCTGGGTCTCTTTGATTCAGCGCATTACCCAGTGTGCATATGGTACAACAGCACATGATTAAAGTCTGACTGCTTGAGGTATCCAAAGCAAAGCAACTGGAAATTTAGAGGCAAAACTCCAGAAGTGAGAGAACCACACAGAGGATGAAAACTTAAGCCTGAGTACAAACTCTACTTGGTTTTGGCTGACCACTAAGATTTTTAAGCACAGGGGAGACTCCAAGAAGCCAGATTTAAAAAGCAATTATATATGTAGATATATGAATGGCCAGAAACCACATGAAAATGATCAACATCATCAGTCACCAAAAAATGCAAATTATAAACACAATGAAATATCAGTAAAAAGACTGATAATACCAAGTGTTCTCCAAGATATGGAGCAACTGATACTCTCACATTATCCTGCTTATGGAAATGTAAAATGGTACAGTCACTTTGGAAAAATTCTGGCTGTTTCTTATAAACAGTTTGAATCCTATCTCTGAAATAAATCTGCTCTCAACAAGCAACTTTAGCACCTCTGAGCCCTTATCTATAAAATAAGTATATTACCTACAACTCATTAATGTTATAAAGATTAAATAAGGTAACATGAAAAGTCGAATGTACTATGGGACACAAAACCCTTCTCTGAACATTATTAATATAACCACCACTTTTGAACACCTCTTACCTCTGAGGCTGAGCTGGAATATTCCTTGATGTGTTTCCTTTGACTTTCATAGAAGGACATTCATTTGATGGAATGGACTCTTCCACCAGATTTTCTTTTTCTGCCTGTGTGTTGTAAGTATTATCAACTGCAAGAGAACAAAAGCTAGTCTGTACTCAAATCCCAAGGAAATACATGTCTATATATACATATGACTTAATACAGAATTCTAGATTGAAATGTGTGTGTGTGTGTGTGTGTGTGTGTCCCTCCTAAGCAGTGGAACCTTTTGTTCCAGTGGAATCTTATGCAGAAGACCAATTTATAAAAGCTACTTTAGTTGAAGCAGAAATGAAATATCCAGGGCCCTGCCTATTTACTAGCCTAAGGCACCTCAGAAAAAAGTGTCCCAAACCCCTCATGACACTTTATTATTTATTTATCTGGCTGCACTGAGTCTTAGTTACAGCATGTGGAATCGCTGACCTTCGTTGTGGCATGTGGGATCTTTAGTTGTGGCATGCGAACTCTTAGTTGCAACATGTGGACTCTGGTTCCCTGACCAGGGATCAAACCTGGCCATCCTGCACTGAGACCAGAGTCTTAGCCATCAGACCACCAAGGAAGTCCCTTTCATGACATTTCAAAAAGATAAAAATTCTGAAAGCTTCTGTGAGAAAATGAAATCACTTAAGTAAGGAAAACAGGATAAGCTGAATTCCTCATCAGCAACAAAGGATGATAAAAGATAACGGAACAATGCCTTCAGAGAAGAAAAAAAATCTTTTAAACTGCAATTCTGTATTAAGTCCAACTTTCAATAGTAAACGAAGGTGGAACAATGACATTTTCAGACATATGAGAACTCAAAGTTCTCTTCCTGCACCTTATCTTAGGAAGCTCCCTGAAGACGTACCCCTGCCTAATGAAGTACAAATGAAAGAATATAAGAAAGAGGACATAAGACCCAGGAAACAAGACACTAAGAAGAAACTAAGAAAAATAATGCCATCCTCAAATAAAGCAGTGTAACTTCCAAGGATCATTGTTCAATATGTAGGAAGCTCAAATATGACAAAATTTTAAGTAATTGATAAAGTTTAAAGAATCTACCTGACCCAGGTGTCAAGATCACCTTTATGTGGTCAAGACACTGTGACAAATAACACCAAGAAGAACCAAGAAGAAATGTAGCTGCATCACAGTAACTGACCTGGCATTGAGTAATATTTACATAATCAAAATAATGTAAATATTTCTGTAGTAATTATATGACCAGACATTATAAATACAACCCCCAAATCAATTTAAAACAATAAGAATTTTAAAATGTAGCATCTAAGAAAAGGGACTGTGTATGGGGTGGGAAGAGGAAGGAGATATTTTATCAAAGTATTCTGATGTTACTATGGACATCATAAAACAGAAGCAGAAAAAAAATGCTGAGAATAATGAGAAAGAAACAATCAAGTAAAGGCTTCATGGAAAAAACAGCATTTGATAGTACAGCTTATGAACTGAGCCTTGATTAAAGAACACTTCAACCAGACGACAGGGAAGAAAAGTCAGGCCAAGAAAACACATTTCACACAATATTTATTCCAGAGAACAATTATTTAGCTCATTTTTTTCTGGAGGGGAGAAAAATACATAGGAAAAAAAAATAGTATGCTATGTCAAAGCTTCAATAGAGGCTGTTACCCAATTAAAAGACACAGATGATTGATTTTAAAAACATTTTTTAAAAAAATTTATAATACCTAAAACTGTATGCTGTTTGTGTAAAAAAAAAAAAAATGGACTGTAGCCTTTATAAATAATCCATGGAAAAAGTCCAGGCAAAAAAAGTTGGAGAGGGTAGATTCCCGCGCTCAGTTTTTTGTCCTAACCCAGGGATTGAACCCAAATTCTTTTGCAACCCCATGAGCCACCTGCCCAAGAAGCCTAGCCTATCCCTTCCTCCAGGGGATCTGTCCCCACCCAGGAATCAAATCCAGGCAATTGAATGTGGGTTCTTTACTAGCTGAGGGTACCAGGGAAGCCTGCCCATTTCCCTGACTTTTCTATCAGTAATTACTCTAAATGCAAATGGATTAAATGCTCCAATCAAAAGACACCAAGTAGTTGAATGGATATAAAACAAGACCCATATATATGCTGCCTACAAGAGACTAACTTCAGATCTAAAGACACACACAGACTGAAGTGAGGGGATGGGAAAAGGCATTCTATGCAAATACAAATCAAAGGAAAGCAGGGGTAGCAATAATTATATCAGACAAATGGACTTTAAAACAAAGACTGAGGACTTCCCTGGCGGTCCAGTAGTTAACAGTCTGAGCTTCCAATGCCAGGGGCATGGGTTCGATCCCTGGCAGGGGGGAGCTAAGATCCCACATATGCACAGCATGGCCAAAAAATAAACAAATTTTAAAAATATATAAATAAACAAAACAAAGACTGTTACAAGAGACAAAGGATATTACATATGATCAAGGAATCAATTCAAAAAGAAGATATAGCAATAGTAAATATATATGCACCCAACATAGGACCACCTAAGCATATAAAACAAATATTAACAATCATAAAGGGAAAAATTGACAGTAACACAACAACAGAGAACTTTAACACCCCACTTATCTCAATGGAGAGATTATCCAGACACAAAATCAGTAAGGAAACACTGGCCTTAAAGGACACAGTAGACCAGATATATGTAGAGAGAACATTTCATCCAAAAGCAGCAAAACACACATTATTTTCAAGTGCACAGGGAACATTCTCCAGGACTGATCACATTCTATGCCACAATACAAACTTCTGTAAATTTTAGAAAACTGAAATCATATTAAGCATCTTTTCTGACCACAACACTATGACACTAGCAGCCAAACACAAGAAAAAAACCGCAAAACACAAAAACACATGGAGGCTAACCAATATGCCACTAACCAACCAATGGATCACTGAAGAAATCAAAGAAATTAAAAAAATACCTGCAGACAAATGAAAAAAAGAACACAACAGTCCAAAATCTATGGGATGCAGCAAAAGTGGTTCTAAGATGGAAGTTTACAGCAATACAAGCTTACCTTAGTAAACAAGAAAAATCTCAATCAACCTAAACTTACACCTAAATCAACCAGATAAAGAACAAACAAAACCCAGTTAGTAGAATGAAAATAAAAAAAAATCATAATGATCAGAACAGAAAGAAGTAAATAAATGGAAATAAATGAAATAGTGACTAAAAGAAAAATAGAAAAGATCAATGAAACTAAGGGCTGGTCCTTTGAAAAGATAAACAATATTGATAAACATTGAGCTCGACTCATTAAGAAGAGAGAAAGGCCAAATCAATAAAATCAGAAATGAAAAAGGAGACGTTGTGAGCGACACCACAGAAATACAAAGGATCACAGGAGATTATCACAAACATCTACATACCAATAAAATGGACAACCTAGAAGAAATGGAAAAATTCCTAGAAATGTACAATCTCCTAAGACTGAATCAGGAAGTAATAGAAAAGATGAAACCAATTACTAGTAATGAATTTGAATCATTAATTTAAAAAAAACTCCCAACAAATGAAAGTCCAGAAACAGATGACTTCACAGGTAAAGTCTACCAAACATTTAGAAGAGTTAACACCTACCCTTCTCAAGCTATTTCAAAAAACTGCAGAGGAAGGAACTCTTCCAAACTCATTCCATGAGGCCAGCATCACCCTGACATCAAAACCAGACAAAGATACTACCAAAAAAGGTCAATGTCACTGATGAACATAGATGCAAAAATTCTCAACAAAAAAGGATCATGCACCATGGATCAAGTGGGATACTGTATCATCTGTATTCATACCAGATACTTAAGGAGAAATAAACAATCCACAATCATAGTCTGAAATTTCAAAACCTCTCCCTAACTGATGGAACAAGTTGACAGAAAAATCAGCAAGACTATAACAGCCATGCATACGTGTATGTGCTAAGTCACTTTACTCGTGTCCAACTCTTTGTGACCCTATGGACTGTAGGCTCCTGCCAGGCTCCTCTGTCCATTGGGATTCTCCAGGCACGAATACTGGAGAGGTGTTAAGACTGGTAACTCTGATAAGCTGGTTCTTTGAAAAGATTAAAATAACACTGCTAAATCTTTAGCCACACTGATTAGAAAAACAGAGGTGACACAAATTGCTAATATCAGGAATGAGAGAGGTGATATCACTACAGAATTTATAAGTATCAAAAGGATAATAAGGTAACATTACAACAACTTTTTGCCTATAAATTATAACAACTTAGATGACATTGATAAATTACTTGAAAGACAAACTACCAAAGCTCATTCAAGAAGAAACAGATAATCTATATCTGCTAAAGAAATTGAATTTTTAGTTAAAAACCTCTCTGCAAAGAAAACTGCAGAGCCAGATGGCTTCAATGGTGAATTCTATAATATTAATATTACACAAACTCTTCCAGAGATATGAAAAGGGAATATTTATATAGTAAGGCCAACATTTACTCTATCAAAATCAAACAAATGCATCACAAGAAAGGAAAACTACAGATCATTCCCCATGAACACTGATGAAGAAAATTTTAAACAAAATAATGTAGCAAACTAAACCTAGAATATATATATATAAAGAAAAATACCATCCTGACTATTTGGGGTTCATTCCAGAAAAGAAAGATTGGCTTAAAATTGGAAAAGCAGTGTAACTAAGAAAGGGGAAAAAATCATATAAACATCCTAATATATGCAGACAAAGCATCTAAGAAAATTTAGCATATATTACTATAAACATTATCAGCAAAATAGGAATAGAAGAGAAATTCCTCAGCCTGATAAAGGACATCTATGAAAAAACTACATCAAGACTGAAATCAAAATAAGAACTGAGGCCTCCAAAAAAAAAAGGACTACAGTTAACATTATACTTAATTGTGAAAGCCTGCATGCTTTCCCCTAAAATCAGGAATAAAACAAGCATGTCTACTTCTCCTCTCCTATATTCAGCGTCGCATTAAAGGCTCCAGGCACTGGATACTTGTCCAGACCCCAAATTCAATAAGATATCACCTGTGTTTGAAAGTCAGCCTAGCAACTGAGACTCTGCAAACTAAACAAGTTCACTGAAAATACAGCGACTTTCTGATATGTCCCCCTAGTTAGTGCTGTGATTGGGGCGAGTTTCAGATTAACCCATAAGATTAATTTTCAAATGTTCTAAACTGATTGTGGTGATTGCACAACTATTCCATGAGCATATGAAAAAAAGACTGAAACGTACACTTTAAGCAGGTGAATTGTATGACATGTGAATTATATCTAAATACAGGTACTATTTCAAAACAATTATTTTTGAGGATTTATGACCTCTTAAAAGAATACTTTTTGTTCTAATCAAACAGACAGTATTTTGTATATTTAGTAACTATTAGTTAAATGTCAATCATCTTTTAAAATCAGATACAAGACTCAAAGAATTCTTGCACAATTAGCAAGCAGTACATTCTTCTCTCCTGCTGTTTTGTTTCCCAGCCAGACTCCAGTTAGGTTACATTAAATCTAGTCAAAAAAGAAAACAGTTATATATCCGGCAATAAAATTCTATGTCAGCTTAATTTCCCAAAGTTTGAAAAATGAAAAGAACACAGCATATCATTAGTTTTCAACTCACCATGAAATGAATAAATGAATTAGCCCATTTCACCAATTAAAAACAAAGGGATACATCATTTACGTAATTTTCCCAGGTCCCTCAGGTTCCTAATATACTGCTCCACCATTCTGCCAAGGAGCTTTTTTCTAAGATGTTCTTTCTTACCTGGCCTCAAAGGTGTGACATCTTGATGAAGATTAGCCTTCCTCAGAGGTGTTTTGCCCTGAAAAAGCCCTCCTGTACCATCCTTCCCAGGAAACTTATTCTCCAAATTAGCCTTCTCATCTGTGAAAAGGTAAAATCATGATCATCTAAACCACCAGCAAGGAAGCAAACAAAAGAGTGTCAAACACTTAAAATGAGGCCTAAAGCCTCCTACTGGTACACTTCGAACTCAATTGGCAAGTACCAGCAAAGTTTCAGTGATTAAAAAAAAATAAGTACAGGTTATATAACAGAGACAGCAACTGCAAAAACTATCACTAAAACACTGGTAACACTGAACAAAGGATTACAGAAAAGGAGTGCAGACTCTGTATTGTGAAGAGCTCTTTATCTTTGCTTGATACACATTTAGGACCATATAATCATAAACTGGCTTTACCTACTACCTAAATACATCATGTTCCTTTTAAAGAAAACTGTAATCAGTGAGAGTGGTAAGGCTTACAAGGGACATCTTGTAATCTAATTGAGTTGAGGTTCTTTCTCAATTAAGAAAGTGTGGGGTGCAAGAGGATGGAATAGAGCTAGGTTTTCTCAGGGAATTTTATCTTAGGTTTTGCCATGCCCAAAGCCAGTACAAGCAGTGAAGAGTGTGTTCTATCAACAGCCTACTGATACAAGTTTTAGGAATATGCTGAGTCCCACTGTGAATGTATACTCTGACTGCAACTGTGTAAAAAGATGTGATTATCTGGGAGAAAATTATAAAGGAATACATTAGAACTTGTGTGGACCACAACAAACTCTGGAAAATTCTGAAAGAGATGGGAATACCAGACCACCTGACTTGCCTCCTGAGAAATCTGTATGCAGGTCAGGAAGCAACAGTTAGAACTGGAAATGGAAGAGACTGGTTCCAAATAGGGAAAGGAGTATATCAAGGCTGTATATTGTCACCCCACTTATTTAACTTATATGCAGAGTACATCATCAGAAATGCTGGGCTGGAAGAAGCACAAGCTGGAATCAAGATTGCCAGGAGAAATATCAATAACCCCAGATATGCAGATGACACCACCCTTATGGCAGAAAGCAAAGAACTAAAGAGCCTCTTGATGAAAATGAAAGAGGAGAGTGAAAAAGTTGGCTTAAAACTCAACATTCAGAAAACTAAGATCATGGCATCTGGTCCCATCACTTCATGGCAAATAGGTGAGGAAACAGTGACAGACTTTATTTTCCTGGGCTCCAAAATCACTGCAGATGGTGACCGCAGCAATGAAATTAAAAGATGCTTACTCCTTGGAAGAAAAGTTATGACCAACCTAGACAGCATATTAAAAAGCAGAGACATTACTTGGCCAACAAAGGTCAGTCTAGTCAAAGCTATGGTTTTTCCAGTGGTCATGTATAGATTTAAGAGTTGGACTATAAAGAAAGCTGAGTGCCTAAGAACTGATGCTTTTGAACTGTGGTGTTGGAGAAGACTCTTGAGAATCCCTTGGACTGCAAGGAAATCCAACCAGTCCATCCTAAAGAAAATCAGTCCTGAATATCATTGGAAGGACTGATGCTGAAGCTGAAACTCCAATCCTTTGGCCACCTGATGCAAAGAACTGACTCACTGGAAAAGACCCTAATGCTGGGAAAGATTGAAGGCGGGAGGAGAAGGGGATGACAGAGGATGAGATGGTTGGATGGCATCACTTGACTCAATGGACACGAGTTTGAGTAAACTCCAGGAGTTGGCAATGGACAGGGAGGCCTGGCGTGCTGCAGTCCATGGGGTCGCAAAGAGTCGGACACAACTGAGCAACTGAACTGAACTGAACATTAGAACTAAGATGATATTAAAAAAAACAGTGGGATCCATTTTTCTTCCAAAGTGTATTTTAAAGTATTGTTATACTAGTATTTCCTTTCCTGTTTTCAAGAAAAAAACTTGGAAAAAGAGAGACAGCCCAGCTATTTCCTCAGGGTTTCAGTGGACCAAGGGCATGGAGAAGACCTTCGGTATGGCAGCTGGCTTTCTTATCCACCCTTCCTCCTATACACATCCAACAGATCCACTGGATTTCATTAGAGTCCTTTTCCAAGAGAATGGCATATGCTATCACATTTGGACACTGCACTATAAGTGTTAAGTACAGCTGCAATGGACTCATTTCTACCCCCATCATATACTGATTTCTCTTAATCAGAAAGAAAAAAATGAAGAAGACCCAGCAATAACTAGCGTGACATTATCACTGGTCTCACATATTATCCCAAAATAATATAAAAACAGAGAACAGACTTATGGACATGGGGAGAGCGGAGGAGAGGGCGAGATGTATGGAAACAGTAACATGGAAACTTAAATTACAATATGTAAAATAGATAGCCAAAGGGAATTTGCTGTATGGCTCAGGAAACTCAAACAGGGCCTCTGTATCAACCTAGAGGGATAGGATGGGGAGGGAGTTGGGAGGAAGGATCAAAAGGGAGAAGATTTATGTATACCTATGGCTGATTCATGCTGAAGTTTGACAGAAAAAAACAAAATTCTGTAAAGCAATTACCCTTCAATAAAAAAATAAATTAAAAAAAAAACCCCACATCCTTATTTGTTGATGATGTCAAAGTTTGTGTCATATCACCTGACCCAATATCAGGGAATCCTATCTCTATTTGGAGACTGGGTTCTGAGTAGCATAATCCCTCCATTTAAAAATGGCAACCCACTCCAGTATTCTTGCCTAGAGAATTCTATGGACAGAGGATCCCGAGGGGCTACAGTTCATGGGGTCCCAAAGAGTCGGACAAGACTAACTAACACTTTCACTTTCATTGTGACTTTGGGCAGTTCCATAAATCCTAGAAGCCTGAATTTTAATAACCAAAGCAGTCTTGAGAAAGAAGAATGGAGCTGGAGGAATCAACCTTCCTTACTTCAGATTATACTACAAAGCTACAGTCATCAAGACAGTATGGTACAAAAAGAAATATAGACCAATGGAACAAGATAGAAAGCCTAGAAATAAACCCATGCATCTATGGGTACCTTATTTTTGACAAAGGAGGCAAGAATATACAATGGGGCAAAGACAGCCTCTTCAATAAATGGTGCTGGGAAAACTGGACAGCCACACGTAAAAGAATGAAATTAGAACACTTCCTAACACCATACACAAAGATAAACTCAAAATGGATTAAAGACCTGAATGTAAGACCAGAAACTATAAAACTCTCTGAGAGGAAACATAAGCAGAACACTTGATGACATAAAACAAAGCAAGATCCTCTATGACCCACCTCCTAGGGTAATGGAAATAAAAACAAAAGTAAACAAGAGGGACCTGATTAAACTTAAAAGCTTTTGCACAGCAAAGGAAACTATAAGCAAGGTGAAAAGACAACCTCAGAATGGGAGAAAATAATAGCAAATGAAACAACTGACAAAGGATTAATTTCCAAAATATACAAGCAGTTCATATAACTCAGTAACAGAAAAGCAAACAACCCAATCAAAAAGTGGGGAAAAGACCTAAACAGACATTTCTCCAAAGAAGATATACCAGTGGCTAACAAACACATGAAAAGATGCCCATCTTCGCTCATTACTTGAGAAATGCAAATCAAAACTACAATGAGATATCACCTCACACCAGGCAGAATGGTCCTCATCAAAAAGTCTACAAACAATAAATGCTGGAGAGGGTGTGGAGAAAAGGGAACACTCTTGCACTGTTGGTGGGAATGTACATTGATACAGCCACTATGGAAGACAGTATGGAGATTTCTTTAAAAACTAGGAATAAAAGCACCATATGACCCAGCAATCCCACTCCTAGGCATATACCCTGAGGAAATCAAAATTGAAAAAGACACATGTATCCCTTTGTTCGTTGCAGCACTATTTACAACAGCTAGAACCTGGAATCAACATAGATGTCCATCGACAGATGAATGGATAAAGAAGTTGTGGTACATACACACAAAGGAATAACACTCAGCCATAAAAAGGAACACATTTGAGTCAATTCTAATGAGTTGGATGAACCTAGAATCTATTATACAGAGTGAAATGAGTCAGAAAGAGAAAGATAAAGACTGTATTCTAAAGCATATATATGGAATCTAGAAAAATGGTAATGAAGAATTTATTTACAGGGCAACAATGGAGAAACAAACATAGAGAAGAGACTTATGGACATGGGGAGAGAGGAGGAGAGGGTGAGATGAATGGAAAGAGTAACATAGAAACTTATATTACCATACATAAAATAGATAGCCAACAGGAATTTGTTGTATGGCTCAGGAAACTCAAACAGGGGCTCTGTATCAACCTAGAGGGGTGGGATGGGGAGGGAGAAGTGAGGGAGTTTCAAAAGGGAGGGGACATATGTATACCTATGGCTGATTCATGTTGAGATTTGACAGAAAACAGGAAAATTCTATAAAACAATTATCCTTCAATAAGAAATAAATTTTAAAAAATAATAAGCTGGGGAGAGGTAGCAAGAGGGAAGTGAGTATAGTTCTAAAAGGGGAACACAAGGATCCTCATGATGTTAGAACGGTTTGTTATCTTGACTGTGGTAGTAAATCAATGAACCTACGCAAGTGATAAAATTACACAGAACTTAATACACATGAAAATAAGTACAAGTGAAACTGGGAAAATCTGAGTAAGATTGGTGGAGTGTATCACTGTCAACATTCCACCTGTAATATTCTACTCTACGCTCAGTGACAATAAAGCAAGTTTTTATGTGACTGCCCTCACTACAGACATGTAGTTGAATTTCACTCAACTTTTTTCAACCGGATTTTACCATATGTTCATAAAGCTAAAATAGTCATCATTTTTAACTGCAAAACTTTGATTTCTACTGATAGTCCATTTCCAAAATAGTGGACATTTCAACTATTTCTATCATGTCATGGATGACAAAGGCTCTGAGTGCAGAAAGGAATTTATATTTTAGTTATCTACAATCCATTCTTCTGAAAGGTGCTCAGCACAAAGCAAGTCACTAACCCTTAAAACAACTAGAAAAGCAGACACTTACCAAACCAGGAATCTATGTTTTGCATATCTTCCTCATCAGTCAAAGATGAAAAATTGATAAAGTCCGTTGGAGCATCATAGGAATAAGAGGTTGTGACTTGTGACATTGTGTCCCACCCTTGGTGCAAAATAGTAGGTTATTCCAACGTTTGTGTCACTTTTCTCAACAGGTCACTTCCTAAGGAGATAAATGGTTCAGAAACTTGGTTGCACATCTATCTAAAGTACTGGTTCCCTATTTTGCTTTTACAATCACATATGAAATTCTGAAAATAATCTGGGCAATATGCCTTACTTTTCAAGTCACACTAAAAGTAAAGTTTACTTATTCAGTAACTTGACACTCCTTGAGGTAAATACACTGGAATTAGAAAGAGGCCAAATTTAATGAATACCTACAATATGTCATGTACTGTGCTGTCTTTTACATTATCTTATTTTCCTCAATCTACTGTTTTCTCATTTCCAGTCTCTTCCACATCCAATGCACTTTCTCTTTGCCTTGAATAACCCAATTTCTGAAACACATCACAGCTACCAACCAAAACCTTACTCATCATTCAAAGTCCAATTCAATCATCTCTAAAATCTTTCCCAATGTTCACCTACCATTCATTACTGTTGCCCTTCCAAAGCCATTGTGCTTTTATACCATCTAATTTTATATTAGTTAACTCTGCAAATCTCTGTCCTAGTAAACGCTAAGCTCCTGCAGAGAAGGATGAAGTCTATTCACTTGTGTATACCTCATCCATTAAGGTGCTTAGAACAGTATCTCACACATAGTAAAAAATCTCAATAGTGTTTTGCCAAGCACAGGTTTCTTCTTTAAAAATACTTTTGTAAAAAATACTACTCCTGGGCATAAAGAGAAATACCTTTAAAAATACATAAAAGGGACAACATGCAGATTAGGTTAAGAAAAAAAAGATGTGGGCCCACCCTTCCTTCTGCATACTTTGACCAGAAGAACTGTCATGTGTCCTGTGGAAACCTGGGTAGGAGTGTCAGTCCCCCACTCCAACCCAAAGTGGTTAAAAAAAGAGCTGAAAGTAATAGCCTAAAGGCTATACTCACTTGGCAAATAATTTCCCTATGAAACCCAATGAATCATTTGTCTTCATTATGGAATGACATGGATTTAAAGTATTCTGTATCATGGAAGAGAAGTAGACATCAGTTAATGACTTACATACACATTTGCTAATTTAAGTACTTTCTTTAAGCCTTTATAAATACATGCTCATCTTTTAAATGAGATCACAAAAACAGCTTTCATAAAAATCCACAATGCCATACTACTTCACACACCCACACAATTTCTCTCAATCTCTCTCTACACACACAACACATACACACACTTAACTTTTACTTTTTTTTTCAAATGGGATCATTGACATTTTGCACCTGCTTCACATATCGCAAGTATCTTCCATGTCAATATAGATATATCAGCAACTAATGACTGTGCCCTAATTTACTTATCCCCTGTATTAGGACTGTCCCAATACTTTCACTTTAAAGATGCTACTAGAAGAATTTCCATGAAGCTGTTTCTGTACATATACTTAATTCTTCCCTGAAGACAAATTCTTAAAAGACAGAATCACTGGCTATTGACACATAATGTGAAAACGTTCCTCAGGAGAGTAATATCCCCTTGCATTACAGAGAGCTGTGCCAGTTCTCTTCCAGGTACTAATAGCCCTCAGTACTCATTTTCTCTATATTATACCACTATACCTATGCTCTGAGATAAATTATGAGATTAGGTCCACCCAACCTCATTGTTGCTCGGTGGTTTGGCCAGCGGACTTGGGTAATTTCTCTCAGTGGACTTGGGTAATTCAGAAGGAGCTTGTTCTATTTGGTTTACATACTGAAATCAATCTACACACCAGAGAACCTCATTCTCCCATGGTCTCCCCTATGAACTCACTGAAGCTATACCTCCACAGGTACCTTTATACCAATGCTCCAATTGAAGTACTTAGTGTAGAAATATGACATTTTGGAATTGGGAGGAGTTTTAAATAACACCTATATTTTTCAGTTTATAGATAAAGATTAAATAAAGCAAAATGAGGTCCTTTAGGATCATACAACACTACTACTAATGATCATGGTAAAAACAAGGTACCAAAGGTGCTTACCAATGCCAAGCACCATGAAATATCAATACTAAATACATACAATTTTAATACCCTCAACAATCCTCTAAAGCATCAATTATTCCCATCCTAGAAGAGGAAGCTGAAAGTAAGAAATTGAAAAAGACTTGCCCAATATCATAAAGTTATATAAAGGAAGAATCTGATCTAGAACTGAGGCTCCTGACTTTAGTATAATATGTCTTCTACATCATCTGCCCTCACTGTATGAATTAGAGAAGCATGTTAATGTAGTTATGGTCTATATTTGCATAGGAAACAGTCCTGTATAGGAAACAGTACTGTATTTCTTTCCTAGTAGAGACAGTCTTCATAGTCTCTTACCCTGACTAGAGGATTCTTTATTATCCTCAAGTCTTAAGTTTTCACACTTCCCCACTTCTACTTTCATTATTCAATTTAACTCAGTAAGCTATGTGTTAGCAGTTCACTCATACTTGCTAGGGGCCATAAATCTGGGCTTGATAATACTGGAGCTCCTTTCTGAGTAATATTCAAGGATGAGACACTGACTCATAACAAAAAATAGAAGATCTAGTCTCAGACACAAAGGAATTCAAAATCTAGACAGGAGGCCTATCAGACTTACAAGATGTGCTGTGCTTAGTCACTCAGTCATGTCAGACTCTTTACGACCCCATGGACTGTAGCCTGTCAGGCTCCTCTGTCCATGAGATTCTCCATGCAAGAATACTGGAGTGGGTTGCCACGCCCTCCTCTAAGGAATCTTCTCAACCCAGGAATCAAACCCAGGTCTCCTGCATTGCAGGTGGATTCTTTACCATTTGAGCCACCAGGGAAGCCTAGACTTATTTTAAGACTATTAATCAGACTTAAGAGATAAGATGGTATAAATATTTAAATCATACAGTATGAACTATAAGCATAAAGAAAATTAGAGGTTAACATGGCTTAAATCAAGCTATGATTAAGTATTTTTCATCAAACACCATCAAAACAGTAAAAAGTGCTCTAAGACAGAAATCACCTCCTTGATTACCAAGTTTCCAAGCTTGGAGTAGTAGCCATGGGACAGTTTGGCCAATAAGAACAAAGTAGGAATCTGCTGAGGGATTCATAAGAAAACTCATACTTTCCTAATATAGATATACACAGCCCTTGTTCCTCCCCTTTTCCTTCACCTTGCTTCTTGCCTTGAATGCAGATGTAATGGCTAGAGCTATAGCAGTCATCATATACACAGGAGTAAATGGCCAAGAGTAACAGATATCACTGAGCTACTGATCAGTGATGATCAAATATCAGCAACCACCTACCTCCAGACAATAAACTTCTTTTCATATAGGTCCTTACTAAGCAATCCCAACACGGAAATACAGAATTCTAGGCCTCTCCCTGGCATTACTTGATGTATATGACAATGGGGAAGTCACTCCACCTTTCTGCCTACCTACTTCCCATAAACAAGTAAGAAGTTATTTTGAGTGCTACGGTATTATCACTGCCTTTTGACCTACTGATACCTTTCCTCTCCTTGACCATATTTCTATTCAAAGGACCCTACTGGAAGATTCTCCAGCAACTGACAGGGGTTAAAATTCCTCTGCTGTAAGAAGGAAGTTTTCCTCCTCTTTGAACAAACATACTAGAAGACATGGGAAAATCTTGGATTCCCATGATCTTAATGCCTAACCCAGGTCACTGGGAACCCTTCCCAGGCGGGAATGTTACAAAGACAAGTAAAGCTAGGGGGTGGGAAGAGGCAGGAATGTAATATGCAGCAATCCCACTTAGTCTTCTAAAAATCATGATTCCACCAAGGCATGCTGCTGAAAACCACCTGGAAAGAATTCAAATTTAACCCCTCACAGCCTTTTTTCCTTTTTTTTAAATTATGGAGCTACACTGCTAGGCTCTTTGGAAAGTAATTTGCATTTTTCTTTGATAGATCTTGCCAAAAGTAGAAATTTATCTTATAAACATGTATCTATGCATATATAAAAATATTCACAAAGCATTGCTCATAAAAGCCAAAAAACTGAATATGCAAATTTGACTAATAGATTAGTTGAATAAATTATGGCACAACCACATGTTGAGATATTGAGTAACTTTAATATTAAATAATGTTACATATGTGATTTCTACAGAATGAGCTCTAAGAGCTATTAAATAAGAAAAGCAAAATGCACAAGTCTGTGCTCTCATTCAGGTGAAAGAGGAAAGGGGTAATGTATACTCATGAATACCTTTATACATACATAGACATTGCAGAAGACACAAAAGTGTTAACAGCATTTGGGACTGGGAAGAAAGCTGGGAGGTCTGGGTCAGCGGAACACTTTCCACTATATTAACTTTCATATTCTATTATTTCAGTGCATACCTTTTCAGTTTAAAGAGCTAGTTAAGCAGTATTATTATCCCCCGAAATCTATGGTGACAGTCCAGAAGTCATTAGGTTTTCTGGGATTTGTGTTAAATATTCTTATAATCCATCAATAACTGTAAACCTTTTGATTTTGGGAAATAATGCTTCCCATTTACATGGTATATAAACCAGCTACTAACTTCACATATCCAAATGATAAATATTTTCTTTTTTAATGTTTCTGTATAAAATCCTATGTATTGACCTAATAAAAACTTTGAAAGCAAAGTTAAAAATAGTAGTAACTATTAATTACTGAGTACTTATGACAAATCAGACATTGTGTAGTGTTTTCATGTATTAACTCCACTAAATTCTCACAGTAATTCTATAAAGTGGGTACTACTATTAATTTCACAGATAAGGAAACTGAGGCACAGAGAGATTTACTATTTGTTCATGGTCATACACAGAAATAGCAGAGCCAGGATTTGAACTCAGACAAGCCCTAAAGGGAGTGTCCTTGTCCACCACACTATCCACTGCCTCTCCTATTTGCTTAAAAATAGATATTTATGTAGATCAATATCAAATGTCAAGGAGCGAGAGACAAAACCATTTAGATAATAACTTCCAAATACTGACTGTACTACAGGCCAAGTACAAGCACTTTACTAGGCACTTCATATAAATTATCTCTTTAAACTGTATTAACAAAAGAGAAAGTAGATATCATCATCACTGTTTTACAAATAAGGAACTGACTCAGCTCCTCCCTGGTGGCTCAGACAGTAAAGAGCCCACCTGCAATGTGGGGGACCCAGGTTCAATCTCTGGGTCAGGAAGATCCCCTGGAAAAGGAAATGGCAACCCACTTGAGTATTCTTGCCTGGAAAATCCCACGGACGGAGGAGCCTGGCAGGCTACAGTCCATGGAGTCACAAAAAGTCAGATACGACTGAGCAACTTCACTCAGTTCCTGCAGGATCCAAGCTACTCCAGGATTACAAACTGGCAGGTAGCAGTACTGAGTTATAAGACTCAGTCTATAGGATTATAAAATCTGAGGTCACTATAATATACAGGGTTTTCCTATTAATATTCCTTCAAAAATGAGGAGCCTGTTAGACAAATACAAAAATAAACTATTCTCTACAGAAAAATTAACCATTTTTAACAAGTTTTGCAAAAAGAACATTCTGGTAAATTAAAAACCCTATTCCAAGTATACCAAGAAAGCTCAGAGCTGAATCTTCTTATAAACTAAAACATCACCCCTTAATTTCTCTTTTTCTAAGTTTTTACTCTTGCATATAAATTTTTGCTATAAATAAGGTGGAGGTTTGTCTGAATCACTCAGTGGATAGTCCAGAGTAAAACGGACAACTCAAGCATCAGGAGGAGGGATGTGCTCTGAAGTCTAGAAATGC
Organism: Okapia johnstoni; assembly: GCA_024291935.2. Classification (NCBI taxonomy): domain Eukaryota; kingdom Metazoa; phylum Chordata; class Mammalia; order Artiodactyla; family Giraffidae; genus Okapia; species Okapia johnstoni. Next base: position 50,647,706 of record CM044324.1, on the reverse strand, counting down.
ATTTGATCAGTGGGGGTTAAAAGGCAAAGGAGGCTCAAACCTAAATATACCTATTCTTTATTTAGGTTAAAAATTTAAAACCAGAATACTAATTTTCAAAATGACCTCTTTTTCAAAAAATCTTTTGAGCCATCTTTTGGTCTAATACACCCCTCTACCACACTACCAAAAAAAGGAACAAATATATGTATATCCATTAAGAAGTCCGACTCTCCTCAATAAAGAGTGACTGCACAAGTACATGAACAAAACCAAAAGTAACTCCTGGCAACTGCTAGCTTCATTACAGTGCCTCTCCCACAAACAATATTAGGATGTGAAACCTTCAAAAACTAAAAGCTTTGTGGGAAATGAAACAGGCCAAAGCCAACTGTTTAAATGAGAGCCCCAAGCAGGGTGGAACTGGATGCCTTCCTGCACCCCTTAATCAAGATTGAATTTCTGTCAACAGGTTTCACTGAAAGAAAAAAAAAAAAAGGCACATGCGTCAACCACATTCCCCAACACAAATCAAGCTGCTGCAAGAGAATCGGCTTCACATTTCAAAATTACCTGCATCCACCACAGTTTCAGACTCCTGCAAAACTAGAAACATTCTGTGTGAAGAAATAGCTCTTCCTGACCAATAATCCTATGACAGACCTGAGGGAAAGGCTTCTCCTACATTATGAACTAATTAGGTTCCTTTTAAAACCGCCTATTGCGTGCCATCCATCATATCACATAGCTTATTCTTGTTTCCAAAAAACAAAGTCTCAAAAGATACATATAATCCTTCCCCTTAAGGAACTCACAGTTAATTGTGATACAGGGTAATCTTTGCAGTAACAAGGGAGAAACAAACAGCACTGTGGAAGTGCAGAAAAGGGTAATAGATGAAGGAGGGTCAGAGAAGGCTTGCTGGTGGAAGTGATACATAAAAGATACAGACAGACATGCAGAGTTCTGCAGGCTGAAGATGAATCCTGACTTTTTCTAGCAGAAGAAATAAATGGAAAAGGAAAACAAATACAGGGAACCATGCAATTGAGAAAGATTGTAAAAGAAGCAATATAACATATTTCCACATTCAACTGAAATTAACCTCCATGGCTCCCTGTCTCTCTTCACTCTCCAACCAAAAATAACCAGCCATGACAAGCTCTATAAATCAATAGGTGCAGGTTCAGAGCAGGGTGAAGGAAAGCCGGAAAAGGGTGCATTCTAAGCAAGGCTGAAATAGCAGACCTGCAGCTCCTGAGCAAAACAAAGACTTTGGTGTGATAGATCTCAAGTACCTCACAGTTCACTTCTGAACTGTCTTGCTTTGTTCTATTGGAGGAAAATCATGAGTTAAATAAATGGTAATACAATAGAATAAATAGAGTAAGTCAAGACCTCATTAGAAGTGTAGTTAAGTTAAAATGGTCCCATCCCAGGCAGTGCCATTTCCCCAGGGACACCCTCTCCTATTTCCACAAGGGATAAGAGATCTTGTTACACTACCACAAGTCAGAGTTGAGTTATTTTCATCTTGCCCAGGGAGAAAATACCTGCATTCTTTTTTTTCTTTTTTTCCTGTACATAAGTTTAGCAAGAGACAGCAAGTGGCAACATAATCCAGACTGCAATTTTAATTGTTAATCAAAGTCACAAACCAAGTCTGAAGGAAGTTAATGGACTTGGTGTTTCCACATTTGTTTGTTAACTTCTATGTTGAAATCAGATCTGTTTACAGAAACCGATCTATGAAGCTTCCAAAATTGGGTCAATTTAAAATCCAATGACAATCTCTCACTGTCCAAGCACTTAGAAGTCAGCACAGGACACAAGGACATTTGTTCTAATTCATCACTGTCCAGAAATCTCAAGCAAACACACTTTTCTATCATTTTCCTTCCAAACTTTGATATTTCATTTTTGAATGATTACAAATTCAGTTCCACTTTTTTTATTCATCCACAGAACTCTATAAACCACAATTCACTCTTACATGACTAATAGAACCTGGATAGAAATCAAGGATGCCATTTACCTCTAGGCCAAATAACAACTCTTACCTTTACCAAAGTGTTCTGATGTTCCAAAAGTCAGAAGCTAAGAGACTTGGTCAGGGCTGACAGTGGGGCTATAGGAGGTTACAATCCTAGTCAAATCTCACTGAGTCTTATAGAGAATGATACCCCTCAAAAGATGTCTGGTTTGGGAAGCAGACACCCCAAAAAGTGATTAGGTGGGGTGAGAAAGTGGCAGGGGGTGAGACAGACAGTGACAGGATTGGAAGATTTTGAATGCTAAATTTTTCTATATTACTTTGATTTTTGCACCTTGTGAATCTAAATATTAAATATTTTAGAAATATAAAATTGTGCCTGTGTGATGTACACTGTCAGTGGATAAGTAAATCAGCATCATTTTCCTATGAGGCAATTTGGTGTTTCATACAAAAGTCTAAAAAATATGCATTCTTTTTGATCAGTGATTCCACTGGGTACAATACTACAGCAGAACCATATAACGGAATAATATATTAGCCATTAAAATTATGTTATAGAAAATTTTAATGAAATGACAAAATTTCCATAGCCTAATTATAAAGTGGAAAAAAGTGATAGTTATTAGTACATGATTTCTTAAAACCAAATATATGTTACCCACCCCCCCAAATTGGAATGAAACCTACCAAAATGCTAGCCATAATTTATCCGAGAAGCAGGATAGTGGGTGACATTATTTTCTTTTCCATATTAAATAAATTTTCTTCCAAAATGTTACATTAGAAAGATGAACAAAAATTATTTAAATAATTTTTAAGCTATTAGCGTTCCTCTTATTTTTTAATGTAACACTGTGAACACAGCCTTACCTGTGGTTTAATCCGGTCAGTACCCCTGACTACAGACTTTATTCAAAGTTGCAATATACTCTTTCACCTCTCTTCTGAAATTCTGAAGTCCAGAAAATACTTCTTTTCCAGAATCTGAAAGCAGCAGAAAGATGATGAAACAGGTTCAAGTTCTTTGTAGCAAAAAAAGTTAGCAGAGAACAGAAGGTGGTATAAAACACCAAGGATAACCATGCTTAAAACCAGAGTACTTCTGAGAGCTAAGGTCTAAATAGCATGATGCCCCCTAAACGCCAACCTTAACAGATTATTGTTTCATTAGTGGTAAAGTGTTCTTAAAGTTTTTTAGGGTATATGTGCTATATCCCTTGTGTTTTTGCTGTCACATACTTCCACTTCAAAGCAACCTCTCCACAGCCTGCAACTGAGAAACACTAAAATCAAGGGGTCATTAGTGTGTGTCCTATTCAAGTATCAGGACAGAGTAGGCACGGTGTACATGAAAAAAAAATTTACTACCTTTTTAAATTTAAAAAAGTAGAAACAGCATTTTATTAAAAAAATTTCTAAAGTTTGCTCCTACATACAATTTTATACCTTTCTCACTAACCTTTAATTTCCCCCAATCAAATTTCTTTACGCAAAAAAACAAAAACAAAACCCCTTCCAGTTACCTATACTTTTTTCACAAAGTGCCTTGGCAGGTGATCTGTCTCAAACACAGATCTAGTCACAGATTGACTGGGTTGTTCAATGTCCCTGGAGTAAATTCTGCTTCCTACCTTTACCCATGGCAAAGAAAATTCGTTTGCCAAAGGACATTTAAATCTCTCCTCCTGGGGAATTTCCTGGTGGTCCAGAGGTTGGGAATCTGCCTGTCAATGCAGGGGACAGGGGTTTAATCCCTGGTCCGGGAACTAGGATGCCACATGCCATGGAGTAACTAAGCCTACAAGCCACAACTACTGAAGCCTGCATGCCTTAAGGTCCGCAAGAGAAGACAGCCGCACACAACTAGAGAAAGCCTGAGCGCAGCAAAATGAAGAGCACGTGTGCCGCAATGAAGATGCAATTCAGCCATAAACTAAAGACTTAAAAAAAACACACTCAAAACTTTCTAAAAAAAAAAAACCCACAAAACTCTCCTCCTCCTTTCTTCCCCAACAATTCCAAAAGAATTAGGAAAAGGATAAAGAAAAAATACACATAGGAAATACGGGAGAACTCTTGACCCTCTCCTGGTGCCTATACAAGAAATAAAGGACCCTCCCCCTAATTCTGTCACTTGTTGAAGCTTAATTGCAGCTACAGGATAAGGTAACTTTATTAAGGTCAGAATACACAAAGGTAAGCATAAGGCTGGCCAAAATAACTATTTTGTTTAAATGACTTGAAGGTTTAAACAAATTTACCAACCTAATTCAATATACTCAGTTCTTCATACCTGAAATTTTGTAGTCAATTTAAGATAACACCTTCTTGCCTTTCCAATTCAACAGATACTGAATGAGTGATTTCCATGCACCAAGACTGCCCTGGTTCCTAACTAAACTCTCTTTACCAAGAGCAGTTTGTGTTCCCCCTGCTTCACAAAGCTACCTTTGCCTGTTTTAAGCCTCAACAATCTCCCTTACCTCTAAACTTCCAGGTGCTTACAATACAAAAACTAGAATATGCAGATACTATCTTGTCTTGTTCTAATTGTCACTTGTCAATTTGAATCAGACTTTTGTCCTCAAGCATACCAGAAACCCTTTGACTGTACACACACAGTACCTTACACCAATCTGAGCACAGAGTATGACCTCAAAGATCAATTAGCTAAGTGAGCTGGGCGTCACAATAATTTTGATCCCAAGAGTGACAACATAATACCGAATTGACACACCCACAGTACAAAACCAGAACAACCAACCAAAAGGACTCAAGTTTGATTTAGGGGTGGCTTGACAGGGGGTGTGATACACTGAGGCCGCAACACAAAAATATGCTTAGTATTGCAGCAAATAGTTCGAATTTTGACATCTCATGAGACAATTTCAAAGACAGGCCATAGATTATCAAGACAAGGTAAGGATGAATCCGGGCAAACTCCAAGTAATGACCTTAAAAGCAAAATCTGTAGAGCACTCAGATGCTATCTTGTCCTAAGCAGGACTGATTGGAAGTTCTTGGTACCTAAGTACTAGAAAATTGTGAGAAAAAGAAACCACTAATGAAGAAAACCAGAGAAGGAAATGGCAACCCACTCCAGTATTCTTGCCTGGAGAATTCCGCGGACAGAGGATCCTGGTGGGCTGCTGTCTATGGGGTCGCATAGAGTCGGACACGACTGAAGCTACTTAGCAGCAGCAGCAATGAAGAAAACAGGGAGAAAAACAATCCTGCAATATCATAATCTTGTTCACTTTTTCTTTCCACTTCAATCTGTTAAGCGTCTTAAGACAGGAAATTAGAAAGGCAATAATACCCAGTGATGCACACAAAGGGGGAGGGCTGATAAAACCGAATGAATTTTAAACCCCCCAACAGAAAATCAACTCCAAGTAGAATTACACGCCTTCAATTATGTTCTCTCTTCCTTTACCTTTCTATTTTACAAAATAGTTATGAGATGCAGTTGTTTTGTGGCCACACCTGTTTTCCTCCACCAAACGCCACACGTCTTGAGGGCGGGGCTTCTGTATTACCCATTTCTAGAAATTTATCTAGATGACGGGCCTCATTTCCCTCCTATAAAAGAGGGCTAAGACTAGCACCGACTTCACTGGCTTGGGGAGAAAATTAAATGAGAAAACACACAGTGCTGCGTCCAGTAAACGCTTATTGCCTGTGTGCTGGGTAACGATATAATTGTCACTACCCTTAGCCCAGAGCCTCGCCCTAATTCCTCCTTCTGTCTATTTCCCACGTTGGCCTCCGCCTCTACCTGCAAACACAGCCTGCTAGACCCGGTCCCGCCGAACTTCACGGGGAAATCCTGTCGCGAAGGGAAGGGAGGCCGGAAGCTCCACTCCTGCTCCGCGGGTCAGGGCGGCACCGCTGCAGTACACGTCCCAGGACCTGCGCCCTACACGCGGAGACCTCCAGTCGCTCGAAATTAGGGTGAAGGCCGCCGGGCGCCCCAATTGCTCCTCTTCCCTCCTCACTGCTCACCTTAGCCCAGCGCTGTCAACCGACCGCCGCGAAGACCGCCGCGGGACTCATTCAGTACCGTTGAAAAATTTGAACGCAGACTCTACACAAACACACCAATCAGCGTGCCGGGAACCGGCAATCCCAGCCTTCCGATTGGCCTCTGAGGTCCTGGCGACGCCGGAAGTCAGGGTGAGGGATAAGCAAACAACCGGCCCCGAAGGTTTCTGGGAAATGTAGTGTAACTGCGAGAGCCGATTGCAACAACTCGACGAAGGAAGTTACTACAAGCCCAGAATGCTCCGCTACAAACTATTTGGGATAGGTGGTTAAAAATCCGCCTGCCGATGCGGGAGACCTAAGAGACACAGGTTCGATCTGGGTCCGGAAGATCCTCTGGAGGAGGGCTTGGCAACCCACTCCAGTATTCTTGCTGGAGAATCCCATGGACAGAGGAGCCTGGAGGGCTAACGCCATAGGTCGCAAAGAGTAGGACACGACTGAAGCGACTTAGCACGCACCTTGCAATGCAACATAGACTGGCCCTTAGATTCTTTGCCAACTGTGGAGTCCCTCAGACTCTTCAACCAAGTCCACGCCCGGATGTTAGTGCCTGAATCCACGGTTTTTAGAGGATTGTTCTTTTTTCCTTGAATTCCACCAACATCCTTGGTTTTATTACCCTCATATTGTAGAAGAGGAAACAAAGGCTTAGAGAAGTTGAGTAAACTTGTTTAAAGTCACATTTTTTTGAGTGGAGAGATGGGATTTGCATTAAGAACATCTAGTCCTATTTATCATCAATAATCACTTAGGAGGTAATAGCAGCAACAAGAATAAAAAGATGAGCGTTCACCCCACACACACCCCCCTCAGGATTTTGTTTTAATTAGTCTGTGGAGTTTGTGCACTGGCACTTTCAAGTGCCCAGTCAATTCTCACGTGCAGCCGGGATTGAGAAGCATTACTCCAAACCAGTAGTTCTCAAAGGACCAGGTGATCAGTATAATTGGAAACTTGTTAGAAATGTAAATTTTAGGTCCCACGTGGGACCTATTGAATCAGAAACTCTTGAGAGTGGGCACAGTAATCCGTGTATTCTATCGGCCCCTCAGCTGATACTGATGCCCACTGAGTTTTGAGACCCCTGCTCTAAACCAAGTGACACTGGCAAAATCTCAGGCCTCAGGACCTATTTGTGTTGACAAGAAGGGTTTGAGCTGAATGGTCTTGGCTCTGGATTCTCCCAGGACCCCTGTTATTTCACCCAGCGTTCTGTGAGGGTGAGATGCCTGCTGCAGATTCTGGCGCCAATTCTGGGCACCCGAGTGGCCCAAGAATCCTAGGTGCAGAGGGATGGTCCACTCTGTTGCAGTGTGTTACTTCTCCTTAAAGTCGTCTGCGCCCACTTGGATATTCCCCGTCTGCAGCAAGAGCCTGGTGCGTTTTCCAGGAGCCCCTCGCCCACCTAGAACGACCACACACCAAAGGAATGTCACTGCAACGCCTTGCCACTTCACACCGTGCCTCACACTGAGCACAGAGGCTCTGGGGCGCAGAGAGCACCTTTCTCATGGCAAATATTATTAGAATTCAGATGTCCCTCTCTAAGAAAAAAGGGAGGAGATGATCACTAAAGCATGAAATCTGGATATATTTTAACGTCTTTTAGGATTGGATTTTTGGAGCAAAAAGATTACTCATGGCAGACCATAGCCTCTGTCACAACGATGAGCTTTGGGCTCTCCAGAGAAATTTCTGGCTCCTTAAAGGAAAGTTTCACTGGCTTGACCTAGTGTCTCAACATTTTCTGGTCATGGATGCTTTTGAGAAGCTAATGAACTTTCTGGATCAGTGCTGCCCCATAGAATTTTCTGTGGTAATAGAAATTTTCTCCCCTTTGTGGTCCAACACAGTGACACCAGGTGGCTACTGAACATTCAAAATGTGGAAAAGGCAACTGCAGAAGGGAATATTTAATTTTATTTAAATTTAACTAATTTGCGTTTAAATATAGTATTGGACAGCTTGGGTCTAGAATTCCAAGCACCCTCAAAATATGCATGTGAATATAAACACTCTACACACAGTTTTGGGGGGGGGGGGGGGGTGGCTGTGGGAAGGGGGTGGGTGTGTGTGGGTGTGGGGTCCTCTTCTCAACCTGAGAAATTTCTTTTTTAAAAATATGTTTTTTTAATATATTGGCTTTTGTATAATCTTCAGTTTGGAATGGGGATAAACTAACTTTTTCTTGAAAAGGACACAAATCTGAGGAACTTTCTGGAGTGATACAGATGTTCCATATCTGAATCTGATGATTACACTGATGTATAATAGGTAGAATTTGATAAGTTGTACCTTTAAGATTTGTGTATTTTACTATATGTAAATTATGGTTAGTAAAAATACATAAAATTTTTAAAAAAGATCAGTGTTCATAATAAAAAAAGCTACAAAAGTTTCAACAAATAAGCCTAAAACTTTTACAGGAAGTTTTAAAACTGAAACTTTGTTGAATAACTATAAAAATAATTAAATAAGGCTTGGTGTCCCTGGTGACTCAGACTGTAAAGAATCTGCCTGCAATACAGGAGACCTGGGTTCGATCCCTGAGTCAGAAAGATCCCCTGGAAAAGGGAATGTCTGCCTACTCCAGTATTCTTGCCTGGAGAATTCCATGGACAGAGGAGCCTGGTGGGCTACAGTCCATGGGGTCACAAAGAGTCATACGACTGGGTGACTCACGCTTTCATATACCTTATTAACGAATGGTGAGATCTAATACTGTAAATTCTCCATATTAAAAGTTAAATGCAATTCTAATGAAAATCCAATACATGTTTGTCATGGAATTTGCCAAATTGACTCTAAAATTCACATGGAAGAAAAAAATAGAAGAATTGGCATCTGAATTTTGAAAAATAATAGGGGGAATTACCATACCAGATCTCATAAATATTAACATGTTACAAAATTGTAATTTTTAAAGTATCATTAATTGATTCCATGGGGATACAATCAGCAAAATCCAGTTGGGACAACTGGACAACAAAAAGACAAAAGATCTAGTTTTTTCAAAAAATAAACAGGAAAAATAAACAAGCAAAAATACAGCAAGAGTAGAGTTCTTTGGTTTGTTTTTGTTTTCCAATACTCTTTATTTCTAGAGATACATATAGAAATGGTGAGAATGAAATAAGTCTAGAATTTGCTTCAAAATAATCTGGAGTATACCAAGAAGAGAAGATGGGAGTATAGCTGGAACAAGGTTAGCCACAAATTGATAATTGTTAAAACTGAGTAACAGGAGGTTTTCCCTAGTGGTCCAGTGGCTGAAGACTCATGCTCCCAATGCAGGGACCCCAGTTCAATCCCAGGTAAGGGAACTAGATCCCATGCCACAACTAAAGATGCTGCATGCTGCAATGAAGATCAAAGATCCTATTTGCCCCAACTAAGACCTAGTGCAGCCAAATAAATAAATAAAATATTTTTTAAAAACCTGACTGACAGGTTCATGGTACATATATACATGCATGTGTGTGTGCTAAGTCACTTTGTGCCTGATTCTTTGCGACCCAATGAACTATAGCTCACCAGGCCACCCTGTCCATGGGAATTTCCAAGTTAAGAACACTGGAGTGGGTTGCCATGCCCTTCTCCAGGGGATCTTCCTGACCTAGGGGTCAAAGTTGCATCTCTTATGTCTCCTGCATTGGTGGGAGAGTTCTTTACCACTAGCACCACCTGGGAATCCCACGTATATACATATTCAAACATATATGCATTTGAAATTTTCCACAATTTTTTAAAGCAGGATACTGGCATAGAAGTTTTTTTTAACAACAACAAAAGATCAGTAGAAGAATTTAAGAGTGCAGACACAGACCCATGGATATCAGAATTTAGTAAATGCTGAGTAGAATTTCAAATCAGATGGAACAAATAATGGATTTAGGACATTTGCCTTTCATTTGGGGAAAATATTATGTTAGATTTTTATCCAATACTATTTACAAAAACAAATTTCAGATTAATTAAAACCCTAAAGCTATAAAATAATTAAATTTTTAAAGCTAAAAAAAATGACATCATATAGGAAATTTTAAAGTAAGACATAAAAGAAAAAAACTAAGACGTAAAGGAAAAGACTGACCAAATCAAAACTTTAAAATTCTGTTTGACAAAATAAAAACAAACAGGGACTTCCCTCCTGGTCCAGTGGTTAAGAATCCACCTGCCAGTGTACAGGACACCAGTTCAATCCCTGGTCCAGGAACTAAGATCCCACATGCCTCAAGGCAACTAAACCCCACTGAGCTCATGAGCTCTAAAGCCCCTGCTCTGCAACAAGAGAAGCCACCTCAGTGAGAAGCCCTTGCACCACAACGAGAGTAGCAATGAAGACCAAACACAGCCATAAATAAATAAATAATAAAATTATTTTTTAAAAGAAAAACAACAAAATCAAATATTTCCAACACATCTGACAAAATGCAAACAAACAAAAAACCCTCCTAAGAATCAGTGATAAGAGGACAAAAGCTCAGCGGGGGTGGGAGTGGGAGGGAAGGCAATTGGTAAAAGAAGAAACAAAACTGGCCATTAAAGACCTGAAAAAATGCTTGGTCTCAGCAGTAATGCTGAAATTTAATTTTAAGTTTAATTAAACAAAGAAGTATTGTCTTTCACCCATCAGACTGACCAAAATTAAAAGTGTGATGGTATCAATAATTTACAAGGTAACTCAGAAGATGGGAGAATGGATGGGTTCAGCTGTTTTAAAGGGCAACTTGGCAACATCTATTTAAAATGTCAAACATGTGTGCCCTGCAACCTAGGACTTCTATTTCTAGATTTAGTTCCAAGAGACACACTTATCAACTTTCACATGGAGACACAGTCACTGCAACATTTACTGAGCGCCTACTGTATGTCAGTCGCTGTGCTGAATGAGGGGATGCAGTAGTGAAAAGACACAAAAGTCTCTGTCTTCAGGGAGCTGACATACTAGTGGAAAAGACACTAAACAAGGTAAATAAAGTAAATGATATCTCATCAGTTCAGTTCAGTTCAGTTGCTCAGTCGTGTCCAACTCTTTGCGACCCCATGGACTGCAGCACGCCAGGCCTCCCTATCCATCACCAACTCCCGGAGTCTACCCAAACTCATGTCCATCGAGTCGGTGATGCCATTGAGCCATCTCATCCTCTGTCGTCCCCTTCTCCTTCTGCCCCCAATCCTTCCCAGCATCAGGGTCTTTTCCAATGAGTCAACTCTAATAGGTGATAAATGCAAAGCTGTCTGCTCACCAGGACCCTAAGGGTGGATGAAAAGAAGAGGAGAAACAGAGGGCTGGACAGAGACAAAGGGAGGACAGGGCCTGCCTAGGCTTTGGCTGTTCACTGACCTCCAGGTACATGCAGGACCATGTGCAGGGAAGGTAAATGTGCTTGCTTTATATTAGAAGAGAAGGGGTATCAAAGCTGTGCTGTGGTCGGGGCCTACTGGGCAGAAAGTACTCAGTGAATGAATGAACCAATGCCAAGAGGCTGTGTGCAAGAACTTCCCAAGTCCTCCCAAATTAACAAGAGGTAAACCTGGCCCCAGAGAGTCCTTCTGCATCCATTAATATGGTATGATGGGTCTCAAGTTCCCATTATTTATGAATAGGAGACATCAAGGTCTGAAATCACCAAAGTAGAATTTTAGACCTGAAAGAAACACAGATACATCTGGTTGGCTCTATCCACAATTTCAGTCATGACTCTTTTGGCCTTATCCATGTAAAAGGGTAAATATAAATAGGGTAGTTCAGGGGCATTTGGATGAAGACCTGAAGAAGGAGGAGTAAGTTATGCAGATATCTTAAAGAAGAGTGTTCTAGGCAGAAGGAACAGCCAGTGCAAAGGCAGGAGCAGAGAGGCATGTTTTAGAAATAGCTAGGAAGTCAGGGTGGCTGGTGGTGAAGGAAATGGCAATCCACTCCAGCATTCTTGCCTGGAGAATTCCATGGACAGAGGAGCCTGGCAGGCTACAGTCCATGGGTTGCAAAGAGTCAGACTCGATTAAGCAACTAACACACACACAGGGTGGCTGGATCAAACAGAAAGGAGGAGAGTTTCAGGAGATGAGGCCAGAGATATTCCCGGGAAGGATGCAGATCAAGTGGGCCTTAGTAAGGAAATTCATTTTTACTCTGAATAAGGTGGGAGTCCTGGGAGGGTTTTGAGCATTGATTTACTCTCTACTTCTAATGGGCAACTCTGGCTGCTGTGCTGAAAACAGGGGGATGGGGAACGAGAGTGGAAATAGGGATATCAATTAGTAGGCTGTTGCATTGTAATTGTGAGAAATTGGAAACCACCTAACTGTCCATTAGTAGGGGGGCTATTTCAGTAAACTGTCTATAGGATGGAACACTAAGCATCAGTTCAAAAAGAGTTCGATAGATCTGGACTGATAGGGAGGTATCTTTGAAGCACATTATTGAGTTAGAACACAAAGTGCTGATTGTGGGTTTGTTTGTTTTTTCATTATGAAACCATTATGTTTTTTTTTTCTGGATCTTAAGTATTTTTATTGAAGTATAATTGATAATTATGTTTTTTTTAATATGCAAAACAGTGCAACACTTTTCCCGCAGGTGTGAAGAAGTAATAACAGCTAGCACTTACCTGGCACTTACCGCATACCAGGCGCTGTTTGAAGTACTTTGCGCATAACTCGTTTCATCCTAACAATAACCCTGTGATGAAAGAAATGTTGTATTTCCATTTTATAGATTGAGGAAATTGAGACTCAGAGAGTGGGAACTTCAGAGGGAAGGAGCTAAACAGGACACATGGATAGAAACAATAATTGGAGATTTATCTTTAATTTTTTAAGGAGAATATATTCATCTATTGTTAATATTTGTGTGCTTTGAGTTTATTATTTCTTATAATAGAAGAGGAAAGATGTCTGCAAAGGAGAAGTGGAGGAAGCCAAGCTCTGCATTTAAAAAGTGAGAAGGAAAGACCCAACTTTTTACTCCCACCCCTTCCAAATCTTCATTCCATGTCTGTCACTCCCTCCACCATCCAACCGGTGGTCACCAGGCCAGAAATCCAGACCTGCCTTTTAGCTCAGCGGAGACCACCTACTTCATGGAGAATAGACAACAGCTGGTCATTGGCTCTAGGTGGCGGCATAACCCTCGGACAGCTCCAGGAGAGGTGGTTGTGATCACCCAGTGACACCCCCTGGAGAAGTTTGCAAGTGTGAGCCATTGGTGACTGTCATCAAAAGGATCTGTCTTCTACGGATCCCATCCAACCAAACACAGGGAGCTCTGTGGGTGTCCTGGTCTCTTCCTGGCTGATGTGGAATCCATTCTAAAGGAAGAATTACAGACGCCTCGTTGTTATTGTTCAATGGCTAAGTTGTGCCTGACTCTTTTCAACCCCATGGACTGTAGTTCACCAGGTTCCTCTATCTTCCACTATCTCCCGGAGTTTGCTCAAATTCATCTCTATTGAGTTAGCCCATCTTGGCCCATGGATTATAACTTCAAGTTACCCAAGCTCCTTCACCATGACAAGGCTGTGATCCATGAAGACACTTTGTGTGTTAGTCACTCAATCGTGTCTGACTCTTTGCGATCCCATGGACTGTAGCCTACCAGGCTCCTCTGTCCATGGCATTTTCCAGTCAAGAATACTGGAGTGGGTAGCCATTCCCTTCTCCAGGGGATCTTCCCTACTCAGGGATCAAACCTGGATCTCCTGCATTGCAGGCGGATTTACCGTCTGAGCCACAAAGGATGACACCTTGGCACACAGCAATTAAATTAGCACACAGTAATTAAAAGCAATGAACTACAGGAAACAACCAAGCATCCATCAACTGATGAATGGATAAATAAAATGTGGTAAATCCATACAGTGGAATAAAATGCTGATGTATACAACAAAATAGATGAACCAGAAACATTATACTAAATAAAAGAAGCCAGACTCAAAAGAACAAATACTGTATAACTCCATCCATATGAAATTTCCAGAATAGGCAAATTCATAGAGACAGGGGAAAATGAGTGATGGTGGTGCCTTTGCATTCTTCACTTCCCCTGTGGCTCAGCTGGTAAAGAATCTGCCTGCGATGTGGGAGACCTGGGTTAAGAAGATCCTCTGAAGAAGGGAAAGGCTGCTCACTCCAGTATTCTGGCCTGGATAGTCCATGGGGTCGCAAAGAGTTGGACACAACTGAGCGACTTTCACTTCACTTTCACTTTTGTATTCTCGAAGTTGAAAAAGGGAAATCACTTGAAATTCCATCCTGTGCATTTGTAGTGGACCCTGGCCTAGGTCGAGGTACTTTAATATTGGAGACTTTTTCTATTTTAAAAAAACTTTCTAAATTACAAAAATTATATATGCTTATGCATCTCTTATGTCTCCTGCACTGGCAAGCAGGTTCTTGACCACTAGCGCCACCTGGGAAGCCCATAAACATACTACTGTTTGGTTAATTGTCTGCTATAACGAACAACTGGATAGTTTCCATATTTTTGCTATAACAAGTCATACTGCTAGGAACATCCTTATACCTTCATGTCACACATGTGTTGAGTTATTTTAGAACATATATAAAAAAAATAGAATTGCTGGGTCATAGGTTGTGGGCATCTTCAATTCTACTCTGTAACAATAAATTTTTTTTCCAAAGTTATTCTGTATTCTTTTTTTTAGATTACTTATGTATTTATTTTTGACTGTGCTGGGTCTTTGTTGCTGTGCAGCCTTTCTCTAGTTGCAGTGAGCAGGGGCTACTCTCTAGTAGAGGTGCGTGGGCTTCTCATTGTGGTGGCTTCTCTTGTTGCAGAATACAGGTTCTAGGTGCACTGGCTTCATTAGTTGTGGCACACGGGCATAGCTGCCCCATGGCATGTAGAATCTTCCCAGACCAGGGATCGAACCGATGTCCCCTACATTGGCAGGCGGATTCTTTACCACTGGACCACCAGGGAAGTCCCTATTCCATATTCTTGAACCATACTTGATTTTATCCAATTTTCCTCTGCCAAGATGAGGGAGATGCTGGCAAGCAGGCAGCACCATTCCCTCCAGTTCCTGCAATGAATTGATGGTTTGCTTTCTGGAGTCGATTGAAAGGAGCTCTAGAAGTCAGTCAAAGGCAAGATATTTACCAAAGTTTAGGACATCATTAAAATAATCTGGAGGGAGGAGACAAGATGGCAGAGTAGAAGGACTTGAGCTCACTGACTCTCGTGAAAACACCAAAAATAAGAACTAACTGTTGAACAATCATCGACCAAAAAAAAGACAGATTTTCTCATTTGCCAATCTGATGAATGTCAAATGGTATCTCACTGAGGTTTTCATCTGCATTTTCCCTGAAAACTAGTGGGGCTGAGCATCTACCTCAATCTCTGTGGTTTATTGGCCACTCATTTCTGTTACTCTTTAGTGTTTGCACAAGGGCTTTCTCCATTTTTCTTTTGTCTTTATCATATTGACTTCCCAGCCTTTTTTCTTATGCATGGTATTTAGAGTTGAGATGTCACAAATCTAATTTTGTGTATCTTTATCTTCATTCAACATCACACCATAAGCATCTCATCATCTAAATCTCAGCAAACGTGTTTTTATAAACAGTATTTCCCAATTTTACAAAATATAGTCATGTTTAGATAATACAAAAAGTATAAAAAAGAAAATAAAATCATTCATAATTTGACTATGTAGCAATAACCACCTTTTTGCATCCGGTATAATCTTTTCTACTATATATTGCATATAATGTACATTTTAAAATAAATTAGAATAATTCTCAGAATAGCTTTGTAACCTTCTTTTTTCAAACTTCTATGGTTTGAGTATTTTTCCACATCATGAAGTATGGTGTGAACTTAATCTATTTAAAGCATCACTCTTTTTACTGAACTTCTCAGTTTTTTCTATCCTGTGTTATAAATAACCTTGTATAAACATTTCTGTGGATAAACTTTGGTTGCACTTCATGTTTTTTCTTAAATTCAATTCCAATCAAAGATTACTTTTCAATGATCTTTCCAGAGTCTTTTTTTTTTTTTTTTGATCATGTCATGCAGCATGTGGGATCTTAGTTCCTTGTTCCCTGACCAAGTATTGAACCCTCATCCCCTACATTGGAAGTGTGGAGTCTTAACTACTGGACCACCAGCGAAGTCCCTCCAGAACCATTTTTAAGGATCTTAATAAATCTTGCAAAGTTCCCTTTCCCAAATATAAATCTCTTCATATCCCTTCTGTTCAAAAAGGATGGCTGGCTCCTCCAGTGCCTGTTTAGTGTCCAGCACCCTCGGAAACACATTTGCATTGTTTCCTTTGCCACCACTTCCTCTCAGCCATCTCGGTTTATTTCTAAGACACATCTGGACCCTCTTGTTAATACTCCACACCTCTGCTCAGGCAGCACCTTCCACCTAAAATGCCCCTCAGCTACTCTGCCCTCTGCTTGGCTCCCAAACCCATTGTAGACCTTCAGAATAAAAGTTTCCACGTTGAAATGATTGTGACACCACAGGTTTTAATAAAGGAAATCAGATCATGTCCTGTGCCAGTTTAAAACCTTTCCATGGAACATAATAAAAAGTTCAGAAATTGACACAAATACACTTGGGAATATAGACAATGGTAATGAGATATTTCAGGTGAGTTGGGAAAAGATAATGATACTGGGGTAACTGGGTAGTTATTTGGAAAAAATGTATGGATTCCTGCCTCACATCTTACACTGAAGGGAATTTATGATGGAATCAAAGATTGAAATGTAAAATATGAAACCAAGTAGAAGAAAATAGATAATTCTTTTTACAGTATTAAACTGGAAAAAGTCTTCATAAGAATGACATAGAACCTGGAAACCACAAAGGAAAAGACTCATACATTTAATTATATAGAAAGTAAAAGTTTTCCCATAGTAATAAATAATACGCTGGGAAACTATCGATAACTTATATGTAGGGGAGGAAAAAAAGGATAAACATTCTACAAATCAATGAGAAAAAAGTTCAACAGAAAGACCAACTGAAAAAAAGGGCAAACAAAATGAACAGAGAATTCATCAGAACAAAACCTCCCCCCCAAAAAACACTCATATAAATATGAAAAATTGCTCAACTTCACTCTTAATAAAAAGAAATGAAAAATAAAAGTGCCTCTCAGTTTTTACCTATCAGATTGGCGAAGATAAAAAAGTTTGATAACACACTGTGTAGCTCAGGATGTGAGGCAATAATCAGTCTCATACTTTAACGGTAGGAGGACAAACTGGTGCAGCTTCTATGTAGAGCATGTTGCCAATATCCATTAAAACAAAACAAAAACAAATTCATATACTCAGTTACCGGCAATTCCACTTCCAGGAATTTACTTAACAGATAAACTCCCACATATGCAAAATAACCAATGAACAAGTTATAGCTTTATTTATAATAAGATAAGACTGGAAACTACCTAATTGTCCCTAAATAGGGGATTGGGCAAGTAAATTATGGCATATCTTTATAAAGTGTTAGTCACTCAGTCGTGTCCAACTCTTCACGACCCCATGGACTGTAGCCCACTGTCCATGGACTTCTCCAGGCAAGAATACTGAAGTCTGTAGCCATTCCCTTCCGCAGGGAATCTTCCCTACCCAGCAATCGAACCTGGATCTCCTTCATTGCAGGTGGATTCTTTACCGTCTGAGTCACCAGGGAAGCCCATATTTTTATGAAGTTGTGTGTTAATTTAAAAATTAAGGGAGAGTTATATGGGAAAAGAATCCAAAAAAGAATGGATATATGTATAACTGACTTTTTTTTGCTGTACATCTGAAATTAACACAACATAGTAAATCAATTATACTTAAATATTTTAAAAATAAAACAAAAAATCAGGGTAGACTGAAAACAGAGCTCAGCGAAAAAAAGCAAGATGTAGAAGTGTTTATAGCAAGTTACCAGTTGTGTAAAACATTTTTACATATACATTTGCTTGTGAATACAGTAACCATCTCTGAAAGACTACAGAAGAACGGCTTAAGAGTGATGATCTCTGAGACTTGCCTGATGGTCCAGTGGTTAAGACTCTGTGCTCCCATTGCACGGAGCATGGGTTCAATCCCTGGTTGGGGAAGTAAAATCCCACATGTCACACAGTCAGCAGAAAAATTAATTAATTGTGATGATCTCTGTGAGGGGAACCAGGGATTAGAAAGCAGGAGTGGGAAGAGGACTTTCTATGCTCTTTGGTATATTTTTAATATCCTATTTTTAATCAACTAAATTACCACAAAATAAAACTTTTCAATGTTTAGAATCAATTCCAACTCATTCCCACGGTCAACTTCTCAACCTCCTCTCACACCGCATTTGCCCTCCTCAGTCACAGTGCTTCTCCTTGTTTCTGGGACGTGCCAGAAGCTTCCTGCCTCAGGACACGTTGTACAAGCCATTTCCTCTGCTAAGGTTGATGTTCTCTACACTCTTTCAACCGGTTGGCATATTCTTAGACTTCTGGTCTTGGGTTCTATGTCATTTCTTCAAAGAGGCCACCTCTGGCACCCTACACAAATAATTTAAAAAATAGTTGAAAAAAAATGTCTGTTTCCCTCACTGGGCAGAGAGGGCACCCATTTTAATGGAGCGCCTCTTCCTTCACCCTCTTTGTGACAATACCCTGATTTGTTTTCTTCAGAGCCCTAGTTACTATTTTAAATTACTTCGTTTGTTTTCTCAGTTGTTTACTGTCTCTCTCCATCTCAAGGGTTTAAGTCTCTATGAAAGCATGGGTCATGTCTTGTCTTGTTCCTAACTCTATTTTCAGCAACCCAAACAATAAATATTTGCTGAATGTATTTATTCAGCACAGACTATGGACTTCAAAAATAACAACTCTAAAATCAACCACAGTAACTCAAGGAGGGAGGCTGTTTCTCACTCTTTTCAGAGTTAAGGATAATTGAGGCGTGCTGCAGTTGAGTAACTTGCCAAGTCGGCAAGACTAGAATCCCAAACACAAGGTTCTTAGCCACAAGGCAACGCTTTTTCGATATACAAACTGATCGGTGGATTAAACTGACCAAATGAGTGAACGGAAATGTGAATGTAAACGTTTTTTCCCTTTTGTGTTTGGAATCCTCAGATCTACCGCCAGGGGGCGCTCTCGCCCAGTTCTTGACGCCAGTTCTCCAGGCGCGCACTCCCTCTGCGTCTCGGGCTCGCGCGCGCTGCCGCGGCACCGGAAGTGACTGAGCTTGCAAGTTCCCCCGGTCTCTTCAGGGAAACTGAGGCCCGCTCGTTCGGAAGAGAGAGCGCGAGCCGTCAGCCAGGTAGGACGGCCCCGGTCCGCGGCGCGGAACTTGGCCGCGAAGAGCGCTCGCGTCCGGAAACGACCTGGCCGATGAAGGGGGTATGTGGCCCCCCACGGCTCGCGGGGCTCGCAGGTGAGAGCCCGCCTCCCCCGTGCGTGGCAGGCGCTGCGCCCAATGGGAGCCCTCGCCGTTCTGCTTCCGTGCTACCTGGGCTCATTGATTGGCTACGCCGGGGCGGGCCGCCGAGGGCGAGACCCCACCTCCCAGGGAGGTCTAGGGGGCGCCCCTGAGGGAGAGAGGTTGCCTAGCAACGGGGCGGTGGCCAGGCGGGTACCCGGCCAAGCGCGCGGAGGAAGCCGCGAGGCCGCAGCCCACCCACCCCGGGCTCTGGAGAGGTGCAACCCCGGGCCCCTAAGCCCTCCCGGGGTGCCAAGAAGCCGGAGGCTCCCGGGTGGCAGGAGGCCGCGGCTGCTGAGCGGCCGCCCTCGATCGGGGCGATGGAGGAAGCAAGCGAGGGGGCCGGTTCTTGAGCTTCGTAATTCCTGTGTCGCCTCCTGAGCTCTCAGTACGCCGGGTCGCATGATCCCTCCAGCCGGAGCTGCTTTTTTAGCCAGCCGCCGCCGCGAGGCCGGTTGACTTACCGGCATCCCCGCTGCCACCTCCTCTCCCACCTATGATACAAAAGATCTTGCGGGCTGCACCTGCCTGCCGTCGCCTGAGACGGATTTGAATGTAGGTGGTGAGGAGGTATGGGGGTGGGGGGCAGACTGCCCATGGGGGTGACTTTTCGAGGAAGACATTTCAGAGAAAAGGGGGTGGGTGATATAAAAGGGGAGGGAAGAAAAGGCCAGTGTGATGATTCAGAGCCCACTGGTGCTTTCAAATTGACTTCACTGAAGTACCTGGGAAGCTAGACCCAGATCTTCATAAGAGCGTCAAAGAACCCAGTTCGAGTACCTGGAGTGGGGAATGGGATGTTGTAGGTAAATGGCTTGCATATTAATTTGTTTTTCCCCTGAAGCTCTTTCTCTCCCTTCAGAACCTTATCTTGGCTTTGGATCTTCGAAGAGAACCACTAAGCAGAGACCAGACCCAGTGAGTGAGCAGGTGTTTTGGACAATGGACTGGTGGAGCCCATCCTTATTATAAAAATGTCTCAGAGCAACCGGGAGCTGGTGGTTGACTTTCTCTCTTACAAGCTTTCCCAGAAAGGATACAGCTGGAGTCAGTTTAGTGATGTGGAAGAGAACAGAACTGAGGCCCCAGAAGGGACAGAATCAGATATGGAAACCCCCAGTGCCGTCAATGGCAACCCATCCTGGCACCTGGCAGATAGCCCTGCGGTGAATGGAGCCACTGGCCACAGCAGAAGCTTGGATGCCCGGGAAGTGATCCCCATGGCAGCGGTGAAGCAAGCCCTGAGGGAGGCTGGCGATGAGTTTGAACTGAGGTACCGACGGGCATTCAGCGACCTGACGTCCCAGCTCCACATCACCCCCGGGACAGCATATCAGAGCTTTGAACAGGTAGTGAATGAACTCTTCCGGGACGGGGTGAACTGGGGTCGCATTGTGGCCTTTTTCTCCTTCGGTGGGGCACTGTGCGTGGAAAGCGTAGACAAGGAGATGCAGGTATTGGTGAGTCGGATCGCAACTTGGATGGCCACTTACCTGAATGACCACCTAGAGCCTTGGATCCAGGAAAACGGCGGCTGGGTAAGAACCACGCCCCTTGTGTATTCCTTTTCCTTGGCTTTTGGTCAAATCCCCAACAACCTTTCCCCTGTGTCTCTGTTGTGCTGGGTGATTATTATTGTTTGTTAAGGAGACATAACTGGCCTTATTGTATCACAGAAGTTAACTGTTCTGAAATACAGATGACCTAGTTCTGTGAGGACCAGACATCTTCATTCTGGTCTTCCTCGTGACCCTACTCTGTCATAGTCGTGTTCCAGTTTCTCTGCAGAAGATAACATAGACTGTGTGTTCATTTGGCCCCAAACCTTTGAGAATGCAAAGGTAACAGGTTACCCCTCACCCTGATGTAATGGCTCTCAACGTTAAGGGGTGATGAGTGGAATTCCTGGAGAAGATAGTGAATATCAGTGACCCACCAGCCTCTTCAGTCTTACTCCCTTGAGATGTCAATCCTGTCCTGGGCTTCCCTCCTCCAAATCAAGTTCCCTTTATTTCAGAGTTTGCATGGCCAGGCTTTGCATCCCTCTGGCTTGGATGGCTGAGGGTTGTCTGATTTTAGGTTGTAAGCTGTGCCAGTGGGCCAGTTATGTTTGTGCTGTGCCCCATGTTTATTGGCTCTAAAGCATGCAACTTTTCTGTGTGGTTGGCCAGTTTGCGGAGCGCTTGCTGTGTCACACATAAGCCCAGGGACTTTGCACCTCACTGCCTGGGATTGGTTGGGGAGCTCCAGCTGTTATGCTTGTCACTTTTCTGCCACGGCCCTGGGGCCTCTTCACTGAGCACTGTTTGCTGGCAATGCAAGAACCGGGTCTTTGGGGCTCCTTGGGACATTGAGATTCAGTGACAGACTTCAGAAACAAATTGACACAGGTGTGAGTTCCATCCCTGTCACTTAACTAGGTGTGTGACCTTGGACAGGCCAGTTTACCTTGAGCCTCAGGTTCTTCCACTAAAAAAATGTGGCCAACCCTCCTTGCCTTGCAGTCCTTATAAATCTTGGAGCTGATGTGAGCACAGTGACAGGAAGTTTGCTCTAGTAGTTATTGTCAGATCCAGGTACACTTTCTGAACCCGAGTCATGCCTCATTCCTTTGCCAGGGAAGAGAATTCCCTTGCCCTGATATCACCAAGTCAGAATGAGCTGGTGTGGAGGGATTCTTTACCTGTGGTCACTGTCAGCAGCTTTTGCTTTTCTGCAGTGAACTCAGTCATATCTCCTCGTTTATCTCCCTGCCTCAGGGAGGTGTAGGGCTTATGAGAGGTATTCATTCTGTCAGAAAATTGAGCAGGCTGTGGAAAATAAGTCATCTATTGAAGGAGCTGAGGTGGAAAGGGCCACGCACCATGGACTCAGGAATGCTAAGAATGCAATTATCCAGAGGCTGGGCCTAGGGTGTGGCAGCCACTTCAGTTTACCACTGAGCAAGGGACCTCCAGGTACACCACCCCCTGTCTTATTTCCCATTTCTTTGCAACTTCATTAACTCTTCCCACTGCCAGTTCTTGTAAAAAGCAAAGTAGAGGTCAGATGACCGGGGTGGGGCTGGGAAGGTAAAGGTGGAGGGCTTTCTTTGGCTAAGATTGACCCGACTTGAAAGCCTTTCAGTAAATGAACTCCCAGGGGGAATAAATGATTAAATAGTTCCTGTTGGTTTGTGTGATGACCTCTCTTATTCCCTCCTGCTTTGATTCTCTTTAGGGGCAAATATTTGTTTAACTTACTACTGGAGGGACAGGATTCCAACTTTTCTGACACACCCTCTGAGGCCTAAGTAGAGACTTGGGCCATTTGCCCCTCACTGTTATCTCTGGCTGGTGGTCCTAATACCATGTAGGTTGTGGCCAACTGTTAACAAAAGGCAACGTGGGAGAGGTTCCTGGCCTGCCAGCCAGTGTCTGAGAGGGCCACCTGGACCACAGAGTTGTTAGTCACCCAGTGTCGCGTGTGGAAAGAGTTCTTCAACACAGCAACACAGGGCAAGATCATTAGCTCCCCACTGGATTGGCATTCCGTCTTCTGCTATCTCTTTGCCCAAGAGTTACCAGAGCCCATTGGACAGCATACCATATGTTACTTCCTCTTGGTGGACAGAGGGGATGTGTGCAGAAGAGCCAGTTATGTCAGAACCATTTCTGGGCACATGTTCTTCCCAAGGCCGGGAGGTAGAGAACATGTGACATTGGGATCCTTTGGGTAGAAGGTACCCACCCACTTCCTCTCAGGGACCATTCTATTTGAGCTGCACACTGGCTGCTGCAGTGGCATCTCATAGCCTTCCTGGAGGCTGTGCCTGGGGGATCCATGAATGTAAGAATTATAGACCATTCCACTCTGGGATATGCTCTAAATTTAGCATCCTTGCAGGAAAGGAAAAGGAAATGTGCTTTTACGGAGTATATCTTATGCATGAGGCATTGTATTCGGTCTTTTACTTATGCAGCCAAAATTCACTGAGCATTTTCTATGAGGCAGGCATGTGCTAGGTATTGGCTATAAGCCAGACATGGTACTTTCTCTCATGGAAATGACATGCTATTTCATATACTCCACACAATAACTTTCTAAGTTAGGTAGGTTTATTCTCAGTTTATATGTGAAGCTCCTGGTAGCTTAAATGACTGGCCCCAAGTATTCTTCAGCCAGTTAAGTGACTGAGTGAGAATTTACCCCAGGTGGGCATGACTCCAAAGCCTATAATCTCTTTCTCTCCATATCACATTGTCTTAGGAGTAATAATGTGAGCCAGAGACGCTGTTGGGCCAAGCAAAACATGCCTGTGGAGGTGTTCACTTGAATCTGTGATGCTGGCCTTGTTCAGGAACTGCAGGAAGAACAGCACCTGTGTTGGCAATAGCAGGCTACCAGAGGCATGTATGTAGCTTCTAGATTCTGTCACTGGTAAAACTCAAGTCAGTATCAGGATTTTGCCCAGTGAGAGTGAGCTTCTTGTTAATTTTTTGTTAAAACCTTCTCTGGCCCTCCCGGTAGGTAAGAATTGTGTGCATAAAGAGAGAAGATGGTCTGCTTCAGGTATGTGTACTTAATTGTGGGTGATGCGCCAAGGATTGGAATTCCTCATCTATAAAGCCACACCACTGCCTACCTAGAGTCCCCTGGCAAGATGCTGAACCTGTTTGTCTCTCTTGTCCATTCATCTCTCCCACCTGTAAAATGGACTAATGATAGCCACCTGCCATAGCTTGACTCTAGTAAATGATGTAGAACAAAGGCTCTCCTGGGCCTTAATTGTATGGTGGAGGCACTTCTTTTAATGAGTGGGCTACCTGCCTCCAAAAACTGAACTTTGCCCCCAGAGTTTCTCAAGACACAAAGCCAGCCCTTGAGATACTCAACCAGAATAGTCGAGACTGAATGTTTCTGGGGCTTTCCAATGGGAATATGGACAGTTAGGTGGTAGGACCCAGGTGGGCCAGGCCATTTTGGGATCACTGTCCCTGGGAAACCCCTTAGCTTGATGGAAACACCTTTGTTGAACAGTTTTTGAGGGGTGGGGGAAGAAAACATCATTTGGCCTTTCCCCAGGATGCATGGCTCTGTGGTCTTCTCGTTTCTGTAGGTTTCTTCTTGACTGTTCTGGCTTCATTAGCACTGATGTATGCTTTGCTGAAGCACCTCAGCGACCTTTGTAGATCTCAGCAGCTGTTGGCAATTCTGCGGTTTTCTTGGGGAAACCCCATTAGAAACCCCAAACGTGGAAATTTTTAGTAATCTCATTCAGGTCCCAAAGTGAGGTAGAAGTGTCTCAGGGGCTCCCCCTCAAAACACCCGGTTCTTCCTGGAGGTACATTTGAAGTTGCCCTTAAAACTCCATCACCATCACAGGGTTTTCCAGGCTTCCTAGGATTGATTTCCGCAGTAGCCCCACAGAGCCCTTCAGCTTCTGGTAGAAAATTACCCCAGGTTTTTTTCAGGGGCCTTCAATGGAACCTTCAGGGTTTTCTTGGTTTTTGTGTGGGCTACCGGAAGGTGCAGTTGTTAGTTGTCCCTTCCCCAGCAGCTATCTGTCCTGAGGCCAGAGGCTTGAGCATCCTTCCTGGTTTTTTCCGGTGCCCTCAGCCTTCCACCACAGGGCTTTCTTTCAGCAGCCATGATTTTGTCTGGGTTTACCATGGATAGATTGAGGGGTAATTCCCAGTGAGCTGCTCTTCGATGGAAACATAATCTCCTACTGCTTTAATTAGCAGGGCTCTGACCCCACCCCCAACCTCCAACCTAATTCCATGGAGTCCTCCCCAAGGACTCCCTCTCTTTTCTTTGAAGGAGTCAGCCTGCTCCTGGATCTGCTTCTTTTCTGTCTCCATGGCTGACAGTCTGTCTTCCCTGTTCCCAGTTGGCAGATCTGAGTCAGACAGTCCCAATGGGTTTTTTTGTTTAGCCTGGGGACAAGAAGATCCAGGAGACCATGATCACTGGTTTCAAATGTCTGCAGGAAGAGGGGCTAAGCCTTTTTTATTGGTAAAGTACAGGAGAACTTGGATAGGTACATCACGTTGATAGAGTTTAAATTAGTATAAAGACATTTCTAACACTACTGTACCTCTATCAGGTTTAGGAGTTTCCTGAGAATAGAGTCCACATCTTGTCAATACTTGTTTAGTTGGCGTTGAGCAGAGGCTTTAGGCATAGCAGGTATGTAATGAAAGAGAAGCCCACTAAATTTCTGAAGAAACAGACATTTATCAAACCAGAATAATAGTAATGGGAATTGCCCTTTATCTAATTATTCATGCATTGATTCAGATAGTATTAATTGAACTCCTATTGTGTCAGGCTGTCCTAGGCACTAGTGGTACAGCATTAAATAAAATTAAGTTTCTGTGTCAGGAGCTCATATTCTAATGGGGAGAAACAGATAACATGTAATTACACACATTGTTGTTGTTTAGTCTCTAAGCTGTGTCCACCTTTTTGCGACTCCATGGACTGTAACCTGCCAGGCTCCTCTGTCAGTGGGATTTCCCAGGCAAGAATACTGGAGTGGGTTGCCATTTCCTTCTCCAGGGTGTCTTCCCAACCAGGGATCCAATCCAGATCACCTGCATTGGCAGGCAGAATCTTTACTTCTCAGCCACCTGGGAAGCCCCAATTATACACATACATAACATGTATCAGTTGATACTAAGTGCTGTAAAGAAAATAAAGTACATTGAAGTACAAGGCATGCCTAGCAAAGGAGATAAGGCTGCAGTTTTAAAAGAGTGCCTAGGGAAGGCATCACTGAAAGGTAATATTTGAGCCAAGACTTGAAGAAGTTAAGTTGGTGGGTGATGTGGGTACCTTTAGAGAATGTGTTATAAGCAGAGGGATGTACTCAGAAGGGAGTGTGCTGGCCAGGCTCAGATGAAAGAGAAGGCCAGTGCAGCTGGAAAAGATACAGCAAGAGGGAGAGTGGTCAGAGGTGAGAGGGGAGAGTGGGTGGGATTGAGGGGGCAGAGTAGCCAGGGACCTAATC
Organism: Okapia johnstoni; assembly: GCA_024291935.2. Classification (NCBI taxonomy): domain Eukaryota; kingdom Metazoa; phylum Chordata; class Mammalia; order Artiodactyla; family Giraffidae; genus Okapia; species Okapia johnstoni. The sequence continues at coordinate 50,621,235 of CM044324.1, read as the reverse complement.
TCATAGCCTATTACAGGCCATGATGAGGACTTGACTTTGGTTGAATGAGAGGCCAGGAAAAGATCAGGAGCAGGGGTGAGTTCCACAAGTTCTGAATTTCACAGGGGAGCCCAGCGAAGAGGCTGGCGCAGCAGTCAAGTGAGAAAGAAGAGTGGCTTGAATCAGGAGATAGAGGTGGAAATGGTGAAGAGGGACTAAGGAACAAGACCAGACTCACATGGTGTATTGATGGGTCCGACCACCTTGAAAGCCACATTTTCTAACCACTTAGCATTCATACAATCAGGGCTAAGTATGCTAGATGTTCTTTGGAGATAGTCTCTTCAAATCTGGTATCCTGAATGGTCCTTCCCTCTAGCACTCTTGCTTCTGAATGATTGCACCATGTCTGGATTGAGGTCCCAGATCACCTGTGTCCTGCTCTGTGACCTTGGGCAAGCTTCTTGAACTCTCTGAACCTTAGGACAGGTATTACCTGCTTCACAAAGACCTAAAGAGATCTGCCTGAAATGCATAGAGTCTGGCAGTAGTTGGTATCGTAATTCTGACCATCTTTGCACAGAATCTACAGTATCTGTTCTCCCTTGTTTGGACTCCACAGTGACCTTCTGGCACATCCTTAGGGCAGGCAGTCCCTGGCAGTTCCTGTCCTGCCAGGAGCTCTGTGGTGCTCCTTTGCCATGTTGGTCAAACGCTGATCTTTGTTAGGATTCCAGTTCTGGTCTCACATCTGCCTCAGCTCACTGTCTCACCTTGGCCACATCACTTCTAGGCCCCAGTTTCCCATCTATAAGATGGAGGTTTGAAGTAGAGTCTAGGAATCTTACTTCTCAGTGGCCCTAGGCCTTGAGGTGGGTTCCACCATTGTGGCATATTTCATGATAGTTATGCTATAGGATGGCTCTTACCCGGGATCAAACCCATGGCCCCTGCAGTGGAAGCTCCAGGTCCTAACTGCTGGACCGCCAGTAATTCCCCCCACCTTGCCTTTTTGATGCTTATAACCAACAACTGGGGAGGTGAGCAGAGGGAAATCAGGCTGAGAAAGATGAAGTGACTTGCCCATCAGGAGGAAGATGCAGGGTTTGGGCTTTCAGATCTAGATTTGACCACTTGTGTGCCACGTGACCTGGGGCAAGTCTTTTACCTTGTAAATGGCTGTAATGTGCCTTGTTCTGAAGATTCAGTGAGTTAATTCCTGTTGTATGGCTCTGCATAGTGATTGTTAGTAGCAGCAGCAACCAGCAGTCACATCCTAGGGTTCTTTCAGTCACATCACCTGGCTTCCCATTTGTTACATACTGATTTTTGTAAACAGTATTTTTGCAGAAAGAAACTGCCTTTGGGACCTTCTGCTACCTTGGTTTCACCCCTGATGAGACTCAGGACAAGCCAGAGCTTTAAGACTGGCTCCACACTACAGGGCTTTTTGGTCAGAGTCCAGAGCTCCCCTCGGAACTAGAGGTTTTTTTCTCCCTCTTCAGGAAATGCCATTGCAGTGACTTCCATGGACTGCTTCCTGTCCCAGCCCTGCAGCCGGATTCTTGCTGGCTAGAGTGTGGAAATTGGAAAGTTATATCCCTAAAGGCTCTCCCCGCATACAAACTCCTTTTTTGCCCATGTCTCTCCCTTTCCTCTTGTCAGTTAGTTTCTTTGTTCCCTCCCTTGACCCTTCGCCTGTCTTCTCTCTCCAGCTCATGATCATCCCTTTCGGATTTAGAAAATGCATTTCCACTGAGTTCTGTCACACCTTTCCACCCACCCTTTGAGGGGGGTTGTCCAAACTCCTGGATTCTCTTCTGGCTCCACACTAAGTAGCAGTTTTAGTCTTGGACTTCGCCTAGAGGGACATGAAACCTGTCACTTGCGGTGCCCATCCATTAACCCTCAGGGGTCCCCACCCTACCCCCGGCACAGGCCTGGGACTCCTTGGAAGTTTGGCACGTAGAAATCCTACCTCTTGGAGACAATTGATAGAGGGTCGAGTGGAGCCTGTCACCCCCTCCCTGTGGTCACCTTTCAGGAGGAAGCTAAAAGATTGAAAACCTTGTTGGACAATCATCTGAGGAATGGGAGCTAGCCTGGGAGGGAATTGGAAGGCACTCAACTATGCCTCAGATCCTTTGTTCCGCTCTTGAAAGGGAAACATTCCCCTCGCTCCTCCCTGGCCACACACACGTGCCTTTGTTCCCCCGAGTCAGGCGGGGCTGGGAACACTGTGTGCTTCCAAGGAGCCTGACTGGCCTCCCCAGAGGCTGGCCTCCTGGTCAGCAGGACTGAGGTTTTTGCTTAGGAGCACCCAGCCTCATGTCCTTTCCACAGAAGAGTCTTTCTGCCAGAGGCTGAAAACTTACCTACAAACAGCTGCCCAGGACTTCCCTGGAACTCTTCCACGGGATGCCCATGTCCCAGGATTATACAGTCCCTCCCTCTTATTCCACTTGGTGATTAATATTATTGTTAATGTTACTATTAATGGCACTTAACATTTATCAAGTGCTTATTCTCTGCCAGGCATTGTTCACAATGCTTTACATGTATTAATTTATTCCATTCGCAGACAATATTCTGAAGTTGTTACTATTATTATCCCTGTTTTTCTAACGAGGCAAGTGATGTACAGAAATGTTAAGCAGCTCATGCCGAGTAGCACGGTTAGTAATTGGGAAGGCCTGTGAGGGTAACTTCCAAGCTCCCCCTTTTAAACACTTCATTGCACCCCCTTCCCCGACTGTATCTGAATGGTTGTTGGCATTTATCCACTGCTTACCATGTGGCAGGGCTTTCCCCAGCTTCATTTCCGTGTTACAGTCCAACAACCTCAGCATTACTGGACAATGAGATTTGGGGGCACTCAGTAAGAAGCAGAGTCAAGATTTGAAATCACGTCTGTCTTACTCCAAGCCTGTGTTCTTTATCTCTAAACCACCTTAAAAACCCTGCAAGGTAGGTGGTGTCATCTTCACGGTAGAGTTGAGACAACTGAGTCTTAGAGAAAAGTGGCATGCTCGGAGCCTCACAGACTGGTACCAGGACGACCCAGGATTCAAACCTGAGGTGCTTGTCTTCACAACACTTTACTGCCTTAGTGGCCTGTAGCATGATGATAATTGTTTTTATGTGCAGGCTAACACGTTATAATTTATGTCTTTATACACATCATTTCATAGTGAGGTGCATGATGTGGGTATGTTCAGTCCCATTTCAGGGAGGAAACTACGGCAGGGGTCTTATCCCACAGTAAATGGCTTAGAAGTCTTTTAACTCACTCTTACCGATGTTGCCTTTAGTAAGTCTGGATTCATTGCTCAGAGCTGTCCTGAGTTTTGTTTTATTTGTTAAATCAGCAAATACTGGTGCATGCTTTATTTGTGCTGAGTGCTGAGGATGCTGTGCGTACTGCAGTGAGGGGGCCTGGGTGCCCTTCCTCAATGATCTGTTTCCATGCCCCACACCTTGGGCCATGCTGGTGTTCTTCTGCCATCTGAGTCAAGCTGTGTGCAGCGCCCAGCCATCCCCTCAGCTCCCAGACACACCAGGCAAGGCTCGCTACAGGCTGTATTGATCGCTTTCTACAAAACCTTAGATAAAACTCTGCTCTCAGATTTGAAGCTTAGCTTAATTTCTTGCTGGTGGTGCAGCACTATGCAAATCAGCTTTCCAGTCTCATCCACACGTCTGAGAGAATAGTACCAGCCCTGCCGAGTAAGCAAGGCTCAAATGAGAAAGTGAAACGCAAAAGTGTTCCTTAGTAATAATGACAGATGCTGTGTGTTGAGTGCTTGCTCTGTGTCAGGTGCTATGTTTATGCCCCTGACATAATCATCCTCTTTGGTCCTCACAACTGCTTTGGCGTGAAGATGGAGAATTCAGAGCTTCAAGAGGCTCTATAACATGTCCAAAGTGACACACCTTGTAAGAGGCAGAGCTGGGTCTTGTACTCAGCTGTATCTGATACCAAAGCCTGCCCTCAAACTACAGCGTCATTGCTTCTTTGCAGGCCCAGACTGGCTTATTTCACCCCGAGTACCTGGCACAGGGCCTGGGGTTGGGCACAGGCTTGGCCAGGATTTGCTCAATGAACATGAAGGGTTGTTATTATTAGATGCAGGTTAGGCTACAAAAATTGTCTCTGTCCTCAAGGGAGCAAACTCATTTAAAGCAATAGGAATAGACTCACAACCCTTGGTGAACGGCTTCAGACAAACTGTGCCAAATCTTCAGTGTAGACTCCAGAAATGGAAGAGGACAGACCCGCTGGCCGCATCCCACGGGTACCCAGACCTTTGCCAAACCAGCCCACTTCCACTATCAGCTACTCAGTTTATGACTCGGCCCAGTGGCCTCCACCTTCAGCCTGCATCATCCTGTGCACCTTCTCCCTCGCCAGCTGCACCGCCAGCTCAGACCCTCTTCTGTGCCAGTAGTGGAAAGTGTCAGGAAGGAGAAAATTCACTAGAGGCTTGAATGATAGCTTTCCCAGCAGTAGGGCTTTGTGCAGTTCACACCGAGTCCTCAGTTTCCTCATCCATAATATGAAAGGTAGTAGTCATTCCTTAATGAAGATAGCAGTGGTGATCTTTTTCGCTTGGGCTTGCCTCGATCACTCTTCCCCTAGATCTGATCAGGGCTGTGTTAGCATTTAGGTCTCAACTCAAATATCACCTCTCCAGAGGCCACCTGTGTTTACCTCCTTACTGTCTGTCTCTTCTTGTTAAACCTAAGCTGCCAGAGTGCAGGAGTTTTGTCTCATATTTCCTTCATCCCCAGCATCTCGCATAGTGCTTGGCACAAGGGATCCACTCAGCAAATACTGAAGGAGTGAGTGACCAGCCCACCTAGCACGGTGCCTGAATACAGTATGCTCAGTTAGGCATCATCACTACCTCTGAGCAAGATGTGGAGCATGAAGGCTTACAGTAGGTGAAAAGAATGTGGCAAGGGCAGCCTTGGTAGGTAAGAGCAGTCCAGACAGAGCTGGAGGGTGAAATGTGTAGGAAGTATTTGGGCGACAGTGAGGAGGCAGACTGGCAGAAGAGGGTCTGGGTTGTCATAAAGCCAGTCAGGGAGAAGGGAATGGTGACTGATGGTGGGGGCCTGTGGACAGAGGGATGGGATAGTTGACGGTAGAGGTGGGCCAGTTGGGGAGAGGCCCAGCACCAGAGTGATGCAGCCAGGTCCCTAGTCATCACTGGAAGAAGATGCCTTGCCAGCCAGGGCTCAGCAGACAGAGCTGTAGGGAGAAAAAAAGCCAGAGGCACCTGCGACCTGTGGATCAGGTAGGCTGTGCTGGTTGTTATTTTGGGGCTCTGGGCCAGGTGCAGGTTCAAAGGCTTGATTGAAGCCTTTTGGCAACTCTGGTCTCAGCCGGGTAAACATCACCTGTCTTCTGCCACCTGCGGCAGCAATGCCAGGAAGGTACCCTGGGCAGACCCAAAGGGGCCCAGCTTTCTTACTGCCCTCGTGGCATAAGAAATCCCCCCCAGGAGAGGCCACTCCTTCCCTGCCCCGCAGCTTCCTTTCCGAAGGGCTCAGGTAGCAATAAGGTACCTCCTGTCCAAGAGGCCCCTGTGGTTCCGGCCCCTGGAAGGCAGGGGTGGGGCTTTGGGAGCCGTTGACAGCTGGGCCCAGCTGGGGGGAGGGGTCAGTTTGGGAGCAGGTGCAGATTTCAGGGAGGGCGGGGCCTGAAGGGAAGTAGGGATCTTGGTAGGCTGCAAAATTTCCCTCCCATCCCCCACCCCCCAGTCACAGCTGGCTTCTCCAGGAACCTGATGACCTAGTTACAATGCTTAGAAATTGTTAGCTTAGCTTGCAGTTCAGAGCTGTGCCAGTCTCTCCTCTCTGAGGCTTCTTGGGTCCAAAAGGTACCCTGGCATTTCCCCTGAGGGGCATCCGTGTGCAAGACATGCACCATATCACGTGTGCACACTTCTTGTCCAAGAGAAGAAAGAACCAGTCAGGCTTCTTCCCTTCTTCCCAGGTGGGCCCCACCCCTCCCCAAGCCAGGGAGAAGACGCCCCTGCCTCTTCCTCCCCACCACCCCTGCTTCTGTCTCTCTCTGAGGGGTTAGTGAGTGGCAAATGAAGGTCACAGACTTCTTCCCTGGAGGTTCGGCAGAGACTCTTGTTGCCCTAGGGATAGCTTGAGCATACCTAACCGTAGCCTCCTTACCTTTCCTCCTCGTGCTGATGTTCAGACCTGATAAAAGAGGGTGAGGAAGAATCTGTTGGGGGCCCTGGAGGCCCCAGCCCTTCTAGGAAGCAGCTGCTCTTGGTATTCTTGATGTTTGCCTCTCCAGTGTTTCCCTGGGAGAAATTCTATCCCTGTTAAGAGCCAGATACAAAATTTGACAAACCAGTGCTGCATCCTACTTGCTCTGTAGTTAGTTACTCTTGGACAAATTACTTAATCTCTCTCAGCCTTAGTTTCCTTGTCTATAAAGAGGCTAAAATAATGTAGTACTTTTCTTGAAAGACTCTTTTGATCGTGAAAATATGTAATAAGATACATGGAGCACTTAGCATGGAGCCTAGCACATATAGTTACTCAGTATGACAGCTACTATTACAGCTGTTACTAGCAGATTGCCATCACAGATGATCAAGAAGTTGTGATCACAATTGGAGCTACTCTCCGAGAGCAAACTTTTAGGCTAACAGTGTATGGATACGCTTTGTACCAAGAGCTTGGAGATTTTAAGGTTCCTGAAGCTGGGGACCGTAGCTCCTAGACCTTGTCCCTCATCTACTCCACAAGGGCCCCTAGTCATGCTGTACATTGTGGGGGTTTGGCCAGTGTTGCTGACTGGGCATTTGGTAATGGGGCTTATTTTCTTCGATCTTTGCCAAGTATCTCCAGAAAGGCAGGGATCTCCTCCTCCTCTTTATTTACTGCTCTGTCCCTAGATCCTGCCACAGAACCTGAAACATAGAAGACTGAGACAAGATTTAATGAGTTGAATATTTAAAGAGCATAGGAGCATGCCTAGCACATAGTAGGTGTCTGACTTGCATCTGAATGATTAAACAGTGTTGTGGGGGCTCTGGCATTTTCCAGGGTGGCCTCACTCCTTGTTTGCTGTGTAGTTGTAAGCCTGTTGCCTCATCTGCTAGAGAAAGATAACACCCACCCTGCCTTGCTCACGTGCTAGCTGAGAGGCCCAAGGAGATGATAGATGAAAAAGCACTTTGAGAACTATAAATGTTTGGTGTTGTTGCTACTTCTTCCTTGACTGAGGTCAAACCATAACTGTCATTCATTCATTCATTCAACCACCAAGCACTTTTTGGGTGGAAGCAATATCCTAGCTCTTTGGCTTATCTAACTTCATGAATTCAGACAAGTTACTTTACTTCTCTAAGCTTGGACATCTATAAAATGGAATTAATAATCATTTCACAGGATTGTTGGGAGAAAGACTAAGCCAGGCACTCTGAGCTTATTGAGGGTGGAAACCACATCCCATTCACTGCCATCAGCTGCTACCAGGCTGTGTTTAGTGTCCAAGTTGATGAACATTCACAATGATGAACAGTGTATGTAAAGTGCCCTGGCACAGAGCCTGGAATGGAGTAAAAGCTCCCCAAATGCAGGGTCTTTCCTTTTCCTCTCACTGTGAAGTTTGGTCATTCATTGATTCAGTCATTGGTTGCCTTCTGCAGTCTAATTACCCAGCAAGGCCAGACTTCTGAGTAATACTCAAATGGGAAGGCAAAATGACTACTAACTCCTCACCCCTGGATGTCCTCACCCACCTTGGCTAGACTGCTGAGTGGGAACTCTGACTGGCCAGGATCAGTGCTGCTTAAGTATAAAACTGGGAGGCACCAGTGGGCCTCACCCCACACTCACCTCTGATTCAAAACAAGAACAACTACCCCTTGTTCTACCCACTCCCTGTCTGCTACTCAGTGAGAAAAAATTTCCCTTTGCTCACAACGCCCACATTCATATGGAACCCTAGGGATTACCATATCAAGGAAGTCCCCAGGGAGTCACTGAGAAATGGCCCTTTGGGGCAGGGTCCCCTGGGACTGGGTCCAGCAGCAGGTGCAGGAGGCCCCAGGCTGGTGGCTAAGTGATGAAACTGAGAGACAAGTAGGGCCAGACAAGAAGTCAGCCCAGAGGAAACTGCCTGCCTGTCCATGCAGGTGTCCAGGCACCTGGGAGCAGTTTCTGGGTCTGATTTAGTGGTGGAAGATAGGGTTCCAAATTAGTACCCCAAGCTTCAGTATGGAGAACCCATACAACTCCAGAACAAAGTCTACACTTGGCCCCCAGGGCAGTGTCCTTTGAACCCTTCTCAAACCCCTGAAAGAAGTGCTCCTGCTGGGCATCACAGCACCTCCTGCTGGAAGATCCTCAGGAACGATGGAATGGTAACCAGAGGCCTCTGCTATGTTTGGGGCATTGTACTGTGCTGGGGGCTTTTTAAGAGAGTAAGATCATTTCCTTATCGGAAGTATGGGCTCTGGAGTGGGACAGAGCTGAGTTTGAATCTGGCTTCTTCACATATCAGCTGTTTGATCTTGGACTCATTCTTCTTTCTGAGCCTCAGTCCCCCTGTCTCAACAATGGAGATGATAATACCTGCTTTGTAGGGTTTTTGTAGGATGAAATGAGATCATACATGTCAAGCTTGGCACAGATGTTATAGTAATTTTAATAATGAAAAAGTGAAAGTCGCTCAGTAGTGTCTGACTTTGCAACCCCATGGACTGTAGCCCTCCAGGCGCCTCTGTCTGTGGAATTCTCTAGGCAAGAATACTGGAGTGAATAGCCATTCCCTTCTCCAGGGGATCTTCCCAACTCAGTGATCAAACCCGGTCTCCTACATTGTAGGCAGTTTCTTTACCATCTGAGCCACCAGGGAAGCCCAATTTTAATAATGGCTAACATTTACAGAGCACTTATCCTTAAGTGTTTCATATGTATTCATTGAATTCTCAAACAATACCATTGAAGTAGGCATTCTTACTATAATTCTCATTTTACAGAGGAGAAAAGTGAGACATAGGGGAAGTTAAGGGGTTTGTAGAAAGATGCTAGGTTGGTAAGTGATGAAGTGGTGATTGGAACTTCCGTCTGGCTCCAGAGCCCACAGTGTTCTACTTCTGGATAAAGAAGGCCTCATCAGTGTTGCTGCTGTTACTCTCGTATCCAGCATTGTAGCTGTCTGTGGTTTTTGGTCCATCTGCAGAATTCTGAACTCAGTGAAGGCAAAAAACTCATCTTAATCACCTTGTATCCCCAGAGACCCAACATAGTACTCATAGTACTCATTAATATTTGCCTAATGGCTGGGAATATTCTCTTTCATCATTAATCAATCAGTAGCTCTTTATCGACCATTTCCTGTAGGCTAGATTTGAGCTAAATCCTGGGAGGAATGCAAAGTACAATTCTGGCCTCTGTAAACGGAAGATTGGGTGTGTGGGTGTGGGGAGAGCATTCCACAGCACTGTGTCATTGGGCAGAAACTTCCACACAGGAGGCAGAAACAATACAGGTGGCTTGGCAATGCTGTTTTCCAAGCTGGGATTCCCACCCCTCCCTGATTGGGCCACTCCCTCCATCTGCAGAACAAGGTGACACCGATTCTTTGCTTGTGCCCCAGGGCTGAAACTGCTGCTTCTCTTTGCTCCTCTTTCTTGAGGAGGATCAGGCAACCAATTCATGGGAGCCTAGAATGACAGGGGGATCAGGTATTGGAGCTAAAAGAGTACCTTAAACGATCACTTCTTCCCAAACACTGCAGGCAGAATGGTCTTTTGGAAACCAAATTCAGATCTTGTCACATTCTTGCTTACAACCCTCCACCCACTTGGAATAAAACCCCGAGTCCTTACCAAGGCCTTCCTAAGCCCTGCACGATCTGATACTGGCTGCCTCTCCATCCTTGACCACTTCTTTTCCCTCTCTGCACTCCTAGCTTAGGGACTACTGCTGTTCCAGGCTTACCTGTCCCTGCCGGAGGGTCTTTGCTGTTCCGTCTGCCTGGAGTGCTCTGCCCTTGGTGTTTGCCTTGCTGGTTCTTTCAGTTGACTCAGCTCACAGGTCACCTCCTCTGAGCAGTTCTCTTTGACCTTTGATCTAAAGTAGCCAAGCTATTGTACTACTTAATTACTCTCTAGTCTTTTACCTTCTTGTATTTTTATCACAGCACCAACCTCTGTCTGAAATTTTCTTTTTGTTTGCTTGATTTTTTGTCACCCTTCTACTAGAATATAAGCCCCATGATTACAAGGACTTTAGTTTGGTCATCATTTTATCTCTAGTACCTAAAACTGTTCCTTATAGGTAGTAAACATTCAGTGAATGATTTTGGAATGAATGATTGAACAAATGAACAAACCTAAGACGTTTTTATTTTACACATGAGAAAACTGAGTCAGCCCAGAGAAAAGAAGCTAGTAAGAATTGTGAGGTTCTTTCAACTTAACCTTTTGAATGCTCACTAAGTACCAAGCACTCTACTTAGTGATTCATGCATTATTTTTGTCACTCATCTGTGTCATAATAAAGTGTTTGGGACATTGTTTTTGTGTACCATTGTAGCATTTAAAAGAGAAATGGACCAAGTCATATTTTATTAGAGCCTTACTCTGTTTTACAAAAAGTTGGAAACTTAGTTGGCAACTTAGGAAAATTCATATGATCAAAAGGATAAAATAGTGAGTGGAGTCAAGGGAAAGGAAAGTATAGATAAGATGAGGGCCAGGACTAAGCTTAGTTCACCGAAGCAGATACCTCTAAGTCCTTGGAACTGAGGCCAAGTTTTTCTATGGTTCTTTATGATTGGTAAGTAAATTGTGCCCAGACTTGTGAAAACGATGGTATATTTTAAAAATCCAGTCATATGCATGACCTTGGGATCATCCCAGACTCCATGTGACAGTCCGGGGTTTGTTGGCTCCCTCGCTGCTGGGCTAAGGCGGCGTGATGATCTCTTCCTCTTCCTTCACCAAAGGGGCCTGGCCAGCAGGGAGGAGCCTGGCCCACTCCCCAGCCCTCTCTGGACCCAGCCAGCTTTGTTTCAAAGAGAAGCTTTTTCCCAGATATATTAATTGAGATATCACCATTTGAAGAGCCAGTTCTGCCCTTGAAGTACTTCCAGTTGAATTAGAAAAGATGTTATGAACATGACAAAGAGATCTTGAGAAAACCAACAATAAATGCTAAACGCCAAATAAGAGCAATACTTCACAGAAGAGGTGAGTTTTGTGCTGGGACTTACTGCAGAGACAGGGAAAAAAGGGGCTGGTGCACCACATGACCTCAGTTGTGCAGACTGGGATGGACTCTCAAGGAGGGAGAGACCCATAGGAGTGGCAGTCTGTTTTGGAGTGTGTCTGGAAGGGTTGCTTATTAGGGAATAAAGACAGAAAGGTCAGCTGAAGCCAGACTTGTAGGAGAGTCTGAGGTCCTCCTCAGCAGTCCTGGTATCCCAATGTATGAGTTATTGCCAGGTATGGATGCCCATCTTGGCCACCTGTCAGTCCACTGATTCCCAGGTAGCAATGCCAGCATCTGGAATGAGAGCCAGGACCTGACAGCAGAGGATTAAGTGTGAGGTCCTTGTCAGTTTAGCCCTTGGCCATTGCAGGTGCATTCATTTGTTGATTCAGCAGATGTTTATTGAGCACCAGTACATGCCAGACCTGTGCTAAGGGCCAGGGATGCTGTGATGAACAGGACAGTCAAGGACACTGCTTTCATAGAACTATTATATTAGCTGGGAAGCCAGCTACCCCAATAAACAAATAAGATGATTTCAGATGAAAATGAGACTGAGTAATGCAGTCTCAGGGAATCTAGGGAAGCAACATTAGATGAGGAGGTCAAGAAGGCCTCTCTGAGAAGGTGACTTTTGACCAGAGTGTAGATAAAGGAGAAAGCCAGCCTGAGAAGATCTGAAGCAAAGATTTTGCAAACAGAAAAGCAAGGCAGGTTAAACTTGGCTCGTCCAGGCTTTGGGCCCACGCATATATTCGGCTCTAACACTGGTGGGCCCAGTGTGGGCATTACTTTCCCTTTGTGGTATTGGTATTTCACTCCGACCCAAAGGGAGTAATGGCAACCACCACTTATTGAGCACCTTTCCCCAATCAGGCACTCTGTGTCCATTGTCTTGTTTATTATCCTACCCGGCCTGTGTGATGAATGGGCTGTTAGCCCCTGTTTCTTTTCCATGAGGAAGTTGAGGTTGAGAGAGATGAAGTTCCATGCCCATTGTCCTGCAGCTTGGACATGGTGGAACCTGGGTTCAGCTCCAGCATGGTCTGGCTCTAAACCCAGGGTTCTTTCCAGGACTCCACCCTCGAATAAGTGAAGCATTGTTAGTTCGGGATGTGCAGAAAGCTGCTGAGCAAAAGGAGAGTTAGGGCAGTATCCTGTCATGACGGTCTTGAAGGACACCTACTGTCCTGTCACCTGCGAGGACTCTTTTTGCTCAACTGCAGGAGGATGCCTCCAGAGCCTGGGGTTACTGTTGGCCTTTGCCAGAGGCATGTTCGGGCTTAGCCAGCTGAGTAGCCTCCAGTTTCCTGCTTTTACCATCTCAGCTGCTGGTCAGGAGGTTTGGGAAGGTGACATCATCTAGCTGAATCAGCTGCTGCTTCTAGACACATTAACGGGAACTGAAAGTCATTGCCCCTTCCTTCCCACTCCACAAGTCTCTTCAGAACAAGACTGGGTTATGGACATTCCACCTGTCTGCAGGGTGTTAGCTGAAACAGTGCTCCCCACTTTTAAAGAGTTGGAAGGTGCATTTTCTTGGATAAAAGTGTCCTCAAGGCTTCTCAAGCTAAAGGAACAGTGCCCTTGAGGTGTAGGATTCATAGGAGGGCCCCTCTCCTCCACCTTCATTTAGCCCTGTGACTTTGACAGAAACTCCTGACCCTTTCATCTCCTTTGCCCAAGTCCAGGGCTCAGGTCCAGTGCTGTAGGATGGGCAAACAAATGTTATTTGTGGACTTTGACCTTAAGGCATTTAACATCAGGTCAAGGGGACAAAAGACAGCTGATATTTTAGAGCCGAGCATCCACTACACTATGATCTATTGGATATCTTCCATTGACCCAGTGACTGAAAAGGAAGAAAATAGAGAAAAAGAAAAATAATAAAAAGATGGCTCAGTGGCAGGCGAGTGGGACAATAAGCTTACTTGTTCTGTGACTTTGCCTCTCTCAGCTTCGCCGTTCTCATGTGTAAAATGGAAGTCACCAGGGTATGTGACTCCTTTGATCATTGAAGTATTGCATAACACAGGTACAGCGTTCAGCAGTGCACTTAGCACCCAGGGAGTACTCAGTGAATGGTAGCCCTGTAGACAGGTCCTCAAAAGAAGGCCATTGAGCAAGTTTGGAAACTGGGCGTTGAAGTCTGGCTAGGCTATGGATGGATGCTGGCTGGAAGCAGACTGCTGTAGAATCTTGACAGGTGACTTCACCTCTTAGCGCCTCCGTTTTCTTCTCTGTAAAATTTGGGTACTGCTCGAACCTGCTTCATTAGAACTGTTGAGGGGGTTAATGAGGTGCTTTATTCATAAGGGAAACTGCTGAGGAAGTCCCCAGCATGTGCTGTCACTGTTTCTCATTTGGCAGGAGAACTTAGCCGGGTTAAAGGCCAGCAGTGGGAGGTGAGAGGGCAGAGCTATTGCTCATTCCCTCTCCCACCTGGACAGCTCTACAGCCGCCTCCCTGCTTCTGCCCTTGTGTTCCGCAACCACCCCCCCCCATCTATTATCCAAGTAGCAGCCACGATCCTTCTAAAGTAGAGATCAGATCCTGTCATTCTTCAGTTCAGAACCCTCCATTCTGAACTGATGAGTGACTCTTCATTCATGAGAATAAAAACCACCACGTGTATAGTGCAGGGACAGTCCCCTAGACTCATTCCTAATTAGAAGTAGCCCTTTTCCAGCTCCTGTGTCCCAGTGTGTATGTGCGTGTGTGCAGGCACAAGTAGATGACACAGCGGTGATGCTCTGCACCCAGGACATTTCATAATAGGGAAGGACGTTGACCACTGCCTTGGGGTACCAAAGGTCATCTTGGCTGAGAAAACTAAGGACACTCAGGCCTTCCTCCCTTCTGAATCTGAGTCATTTCCTGAGAGATGTTGGTCATTCATTCATTTGTTCACTAATAAATATTTTTGAGTGGCTGCCGTGTGTTAGGCATTGAGTAATAGGTTGGGCATATGGTATTAAACAAACCAAAGTCCCTGTATTCACTGTATGAGCAAGAGTGGGAGCATGAGACTGGTGAGAAGCTGGGCAGGTGATGAGGGTGGTTTGAACGAGGGTGGAGGCGTGGTCAAAGTGGTGAGCTGTGGTCAGTGTGTCAGTATAATTTGAAAGTCAGGTCCACTGGATCTACTAATGATTGGATAAGGGGTGTATGAGAGAGAAAAGAGTCTGGGTTTTTGGCCTGAGCAACTGGAAGGAGCTTGTTGCCGTTTATTGAGAAGGCGAAGATGACGTCATGGCCAGTAGTTTCTTGCGAGGGCTGCCTGCATGCAGGGCCTCGTTTGTTTACTATTTGACTTTTGGGCAAGTGTTTAAGTTTACCAAGCCTGTACTTGGCATATAGTAGGGCCTCAGTAAGAGCTCTGATCATTATTATTGTGGAAGGCAGGGAATCCCATGACCAAGCAGGCATCAGCTCCCACCCCACCTCCACCACCCTCTCAAGAAGCCCACCCTCCAAAAGACAGCTCAGACACCATCTGTCCAGCAGAGAAAAGCCACAGGGAGACAGCTTTTGGGGGGGGGGGGCATTAGAGAGATGAGCCCGTCCCAAGAAACCTAATCTCATTCTCAGCAGGTGCTAATCCCAGCAGCCTCTGGTGATATCTGAGCCCAGCCCACCCAGTTCCTTGCCCACCCCCACCCTGAGTCCCAGACTCTTGTCCCCTCCTCACCAACTCTGAACTGCCACCAGCATACTTTCTTACCAGATGGAGCTGCTCCTAAAGGAGGAGGAGGCTACCGTCCCTCTAACTGAGCCCAGTTCCTTACATGGACAGGTCATCAAGGGCTTCAGGTGCCACCTGTCCGGAGGCCGCCCCCCCCCACACACACACAGGTGCCAGTTCTTGGGCGTGGTGCTTGATCCAGGCAGATCTAGGCTGGAGCCAGCTGGAGCCAGGGACTCCCACTGTGCCCCAGCTGCTGCCTGCCCTCCCACTGGCAGGCCAGAAACAGGCTTAACTCTCTGAACACCACACATGTAGCCAGAGCGAGTGGTTGCAGTTCTGACTCCAAGTATTGCACTGTTTCAATATACCTTTTTTCTTTTTTAGAAAAGAAATTTATCATAAATAAAACAGACAATATCTTATGCATATATAAAGTTTCAGTAGGAAAATGATCACCTGTAAACTCGTAACCAAGTTTAAGAAATCAAACTTTTATGAATACCTCAGAAGCCCCCTGTGTGCCCCTTCAGTTACAGCCACACCCTGCCCATTCTCCTGAGATTTGTGTTTACCATTCCCTTGCCTTTTTTAAAAGTTTTAATGTGTGTGTGTGTGTGCTTCTGCATGCTGTTAAATTTCATTTAAATGTCATACTGTGTGTATTCATCTTCAGTTTACTTTTTTCATTCAATATTTTGAGATCCGTCAATGTTATGTGTATAGCTGTAGTTCATTTATTTTCATGTCCTTTTGTATGATTAATGTCTCAAATTATGTATCCATTCTATTGTCAGTGGTCATTCAGGTTGTTCCCTTGTTTTTGCAGTTTCAAACAGTGTGATTTTGAACATCTGTGTGTGTCTCCTCCTCACATGCACATGTTCAAGCATCTCTCTTGGGCAGTGATTCCTACCCCTTAGCTGCTCATCAGAGTCAACTGGAGGGCTTGTTAAACCACAGATTGCTGGACTCCACCTCTACAGTGTTTCTGTCTGGACTGAGGCCCTGAGAATTTGCATTTCTAACAAGTTCCCAAGCGATACTGCTTCTGCGGGTCTTGGGACCGCACTGGGAAACATTGCTCTAAGGTATATACTCAGGAGTGGAATTGCTTGATGGAAGGTAATGCCCACATGTTTCCCTATGTGTTTGTAAGAATTTATGCTGCAAGCAGCAGCATATGAGTTTCCATTGCTTTACATCGTAATAATACTTGATACGGTCAGACTTTAAAATTTTTATATAGCTGGTGGGTGTGAGATGGTATCTTGGGGTTTTAATTTGCATCTCTCAGATTACAGGTGGAGTGGAGAATCTTTCCTTACATCTATTGACCTTTCACGTTTCCTCTTTTGTAAAATGTCTATACAATTCTTTGCTCTGTTTTCTGTTGATACGCCTTTTTCTTATGGATTTGTAAGGCATTCTCTACGTATTCGGAACATTAATCTTTGTCTGCATGTATTGTGAATGTAGGCTCTCAGTTTTGCATTTTGCCTTTTCACCTTATATGTGATATCTTTTGATGACTGAAATTTCTTTTTTTTTTAGAATCTTTATTGTATTTGTTACAACACTGCTTCTGTTTTATGTTTTGGTTTGGTTTTTTGGCCCCGAGTTATGTGGGGTCTTAGCTCCCTGACCAGGGATGGAACCCGCACCCTCTGGACCGGGAGGTGAAATCTAACCACTGGACCACCAGGAAAGCCCCCTAAAATGTCTTAATTTTAGTGTAGTTGAATCTTTTCTTCCACGATTTACACATTTTGTGTTATGTTGAAGAAATCTTTCCTTAATGTGTAGTCCTAAAGACATTTGTATTTTCTCCTTAAAGTTTTAAAGTTTTGCCTTTAACATTTAAGTCTTTAATAGATCTAGAATTGCTTTTCATGTCATCTTAGTATTTTTGTTGGTGGAATACTTTTATTTCAATAGGCTTTAAACATCTATAAATCTGAATTATTTATAACTTGAGTTGTACCTAGAGCTTGTTACATACACTGCATTAATATTTCATGTTGAACAAAGGTGCCCTCTTTGGGAGTTTTGATCACATTTAAAACTCTTCCATGATTTTTGTTGGATTTCTTCAAATTTTAGATACGATAATAGTATTGCAGTTATGGAATTTTTTTTTCCTTTTTTAGAAGCACATATTAAACTATGTCTAGAATTTGCTTCAGAATAATACAGGGGTAAGGGAGAGTGGGTTTTCCAGGTGGCGCTAGTGGTAAAGAACCTACCTACCAATTTAGGAGATACGGACAGGTTTGATCCCTGAGTTGGGAAAATCCTCTGGAGGAGGGCATGGCAACCCACTGCAGTATTTCTTGCCTGGAGAATCCTATGGACTGAGGAGCCTGGTAGGCTACAGTCCATGGAATCACAGAGTTGGACGCAACTGAAACGACTTAGCATGCATGCATGCAAGGGATAGTGGAAACACATGAAATCGGATTGGTATGAAGTTGATAATTGTTGAAGCTGAGTGGTGGTAGTTCATTTTATCACTCTGTCTACTTTTGTACGTGTTTAAATATTCTCATAATCAAAAGTTAAAAATATCCAAGGACTATTTCCAGGGTTACTTATGAAGTAAAGCATCTTTTCTTACATTTTATTAGCCACGTGTATTTCTTCCAGAGCCAGTTGGGTCTCCATTTACTTCTAGAGTGTTTTTTAGCATGCAGGCAGATTGTTAAGGAAAACAGGAGGAGAAGGAGTGGTTGGGGGCTTAGGGGAAGAAAGGTGGCAGGAGGAGGGGGGTTTTCAGGTCTGCTTGCCAGCCCTTCCCCTAGAGCCTGACTGCCCATGTTCCTCCAGAACTAGGGTCCCCGCTTTTTCCTTTTTTCTCCTGAGACTATCAGGGATAATTTTTACTTTAACTAGAACCTTCTTTCCCTGTTATTCTACCTGGACAAACTTAACCTAGAGGACAGAGAAACCATCGTGGCTCCTGGTCCTTTCCTGGGGCCAAAGGGTCAGCAATGAGGGCAGCCCCAGTGTAGCTGGTCATACAGTAGGTGCTATTTTGGTGTCACAGGACGCAAATACCAGAATTGTCTTTTTTTCTGATAGTATGATAACTGGCCACAGGGTCTGTCTTTGGGCAGTCCCAACTGCTTCTTATGGGAGAATTCATTTCTCTCTCTTTCTCTCTTCTGTCCTCTCTCAAACCACCCTGCCCTTAACTTTTTATTAGTTTTCTTGGAATAGATAATATATTCATGGGATCCAAATTTTGAAAGGAACAAATGTCTCCTTCCCACTTTTTTCTCCTAGCTACCCAGTTCCCTTCCTAGGAGAGTGGACTCTGTAGACATAAGCAATCACATATATTTTCCCTGATATACAAACAGTTATGTGCTATAAATACTGTTTGGTACCTTGATTTTCTCACTTAACAGTGTCTCTCAGAGATCATTCCATGCAGTCCATCAAGAACTTTCTCATTCTTAATAGCTGCAGTGTATTCCATACACAGTACTGTCCTTTATTGAACCAGTTCCCAGTGGTAGACATTGGGAGGCAGTTTTTTAGCCTCATTAGGGCTGCTCAGTGAACAGCCCTATATATTTGTCGTTTGGCCCACGTGTGACTACAGGGTGTCTGTGGAGGATAAATCCCTCAAAGTGCAGTTGCAGGGTCAAAGGGTCTGTGCTCTTGTGATTTTGATAGACATCACCAACATGGGCCAGTAGCAGCAGCACCAGCTCACAGGAGCATCTTCCTCCCTGAACCCTGCCACCAGGGCAGTCAGGGCTTGATTCAGCATACTTACTGAGTGCTTTCCCATGCCAGGCTCTAGATACAAAGATCACACTTTTGTGTAATAGTGTACTGTGGTCAGTGACCCAAGCTATTAGGTTGGTGCAAATGTAATTGCAGTTTTGGACCGTGAATTTTCAATCACTATAACTAGGCTCAAACATGTCTTTATTAGTCAAAATAGGAACCGTTACAATCAACACATTTTTGCTAATGAGAAATAACTTTGTTTATTCCTGTAGCATAAAAATCCATGCTTTGGAATTTGACGAACTCTTAGAAAGCGTTTTCTGCCTCCTGCTGGTTGTGGAAGCGTTTTCCCTGAAAAAGTTGTCAAGATGCTTGAAGAAGTGGTAGTTGGTTGGTGAGAGGTCAGGTGAATATGGCAGATGAGACAAAACATCTTAGCCCAATTTGTTCAACCTTTGAAGCACTGGTTGTGCAGCATGCGGTTGGGAGTTGTGGAGAAGAATTGGGCTCTTTCTGTTGACCAGTGCTGGCTGCAGTTGCAATTTTTGGTGCATCTCATCGATTTTCTGAGCATACTTTTCAAATGTAATTGGTTTCACTTGGATTCAGAAAGCTGTCGTGGATCACACTGGCAGCAGAACATCAGTGACCATGACGTTTTTTGGTGCAAGTTTGGGTTGGGAAGTGCTTTGTAGCTTTTTCTCAGTCCAAGCACTGAGCTGGTCGTGTCAGTTGTTGTACAAAATCCACTTTTTGTCACACATCACAATCTGATTAAGAAATGGTTCGTTATTGTTGTGTGGCGTAAGAGAAGACAACACATCAATATGATTTTTTTGATTTGTGGTCAGCTGATGAGGAACCTGCGTATTGAGCTTTTTCACCTTTTCAGTTTGCTTCAAATGTCAAACGACTGTAGAATGGTCGACATTTGAGTTCTTTGGCAACTTGTTGTGTAGTTATAAGAGGATCAGCTTCAGTGATGCTCTCAGTTATCATTGTCAGCTTCCGATGGTTGGCCACTGTGCTCATTGTCAAGGCTCACATCTCCTTTGCAAAACTTCTTGAACCACTACTGTACTGTATGTTCGTTAGCAGTTCCTGGATCAAATGTGTTGTTGATGTTTCGAGTAGTCTCCGCTGCTTTACAACCCATTTTGAACTCAAATAAGGAAATCGCTCAAATTGGCTTTTTGTCTAATATCATTTCCATAGTCTAAAATAAATATAAAGTAAATAGCAAGTCATAAATAAGTCTTTAGTGGTGGTGGTTTAGTCGTTAAGTCATGTCCGAGTCTTGCAAACCCATGGACTATAGCCCACCAGGCTCCTCTGTCCATGGGATTCTCCAGGCAAGAATACTGGAGTGGGTTGCCATTTCCTTCTCCAATAAGTCATTAGCAATAAAATAAAATAAAGCAAGAAATGCATGTTAAAATGTTGTATAACATAACCACATTTATTTAGAATGTATTCCAATATTAAAAGGTAAATTTCCATAATGCAAAAACCACAGTTACTTTTGTACCAACCTAATAATAGTAAGTTGCAGAGCTGGGATTCAAACACAGGTTTAAATTCTCTAACACTTGTGCTCTTAAATAACACCCTGACTGCCCCTCAGGCGGAGAAGGCAATGGCAACCCACTCCTGTCCTCTTGCCTGGAAAATCCCATGGACGGAGGAGCCTGGTAGGCTGCAGTCCATGGGGTCGCTAAGAGTCGGACACGACTGAGCAACTTCACTTTCACTTTTCACTTTCATGCATTGGTGAAGGAAATGGCAACCCATTCCAGTGTTCTCGCCTGGAGAATCCCAGGGACGGGGGAGCCTGGCGGGCTGCCATCTGTGGGGTCACACAGAGTCAGACATGACTGAAACAACTTAGCAGCAGCAGCAGCAACAGCAACCCCTCAGGAGGAATAGCACATGGTCTCAGAGTCTAATACAGATGAGGAATCAGACTCAGAGAGTAACTGGCCTGAAGAACACACAGCCAGGAAGCTGTGGAGTCCCCAGGGGGACTCACATATGTCTGAGCTGAGGTCTCTGATCTGTTTTGAGCTGAGTGTTCTATAGAGTTTCCAAATCTAATCAGGATTCTGTCAAGAGAATTTTCTCCATCCAGAGCTCCAGTTGCTATAGAAAGCCATAAGTCTTATTGGTTCGTGGTGTGCAGTCTCTTGGCCGGCAGAGGGGCCCATTGACATAACCCATCTATGATGAATATACTAATGAAACATAGTTGCTGACATTTATTGAGTACCTGTTATGTGCAGGGTGCTTTAAAGTGCACTGTGTTGTATTTTTAAACCCTCACAGTAGTTCTGCTTGGGAAACATATTGTCCCTATTGTCCAGATTAGTGAACTGAGAGTAAGACAGGTAAGATGCTAGTAAGGACAGAATCCAAGTACAATCTAGTAGACTCAGATACCATCGCTTACTCACTCTAGTGTCCATGGATATCCCTTGGCTCTCTGCCTCTTTCACTTTTGTGTATTGTTTGATGCCCTCTCAGATGGAGAATCTGGCTTCTCTACCTGACAGTGACTGCTTTAGAGGAGAGGGTCTACAGCTCCCCTTTACCTCATACTCCCCACCCCTGTCCCCACCGTTCAGGACAAGGTGGCAAAGAGTGGGCTGCAGTGTGATGCCCGAGGATTGGTGAGTGGTCGTTGGTGATGGTCTCCCGCTGATGTTGCCTCAGAAAGGACCCTTCTCCTAATCATACAACAGGTGCTCTTTGCACACCTGTGATGTGCTCACTGCTCCCATGAGAGAGAAGAGATGTATAAAGTATAGGCGTACCTCTCAACAACTTAGGTCATGAGACTATAGGTACCTATAAGTAAGGACCCTAAGACTCAGAGTTTAAGTGACCAGCCCAGAGTACACAGCAGGTTAGTGTCAGATTCAGGATTCTGAGCCCTTCCACAGCCTCTCAGGGAGAGCGCTATGGGCTCTGTGCTTTGTGGCCTGGAGACTTCAGATAAAGGGAGTCTGGAAAGATGGACAGATATGGCTAAGAAGAGAGAGGCCAAGGTGTTCAGGACAAAAGACTAAAAAGTGGAGCTGTTACACCACTAAGATATTACAGCTGTGCCTTCCACTCTGCTTCATTCTGTGGGGAAACCCAGGCTTGGGTCACAGTGTAATAGCACAGGGTCATTGACTGAATTTTGTCCAGTGCTGCTTTGCATCCGTATATTATCTCACAGGGGCTTCCAGATGGCTCAGCGGTAAAGAATCCACCTGCCAATGAAAGAGATGCAGGTTCCATCCCTGGATCAGGACAATCCCCAGGAGGAGGATATGGCAACCCACTTCAGTATTCTTGCCTGGAAAATTCCATGGACAGAGGAGCCTGGCAGGCTATAGTCCAAAGGGTCACAATGAGTCAGACACGACTGAGCAACTGAGCACACACGCATTATCTCACTGAGCCTCTGATTGTGCCGGGAGGTGTAGAGGAGGTCTTCTGTCAACCGTGAAGGGAACTGAGGTCTTCTGACTCCAAATCCCAAGCCCTTTCCACCATCCCTGCCACCTCCACATTTCTGTAGTCGGAGAACACAGGCTCTGCAATTAGGTATAAGGGGGTTAGAGGGGGGTTCTAACACCCTACCTCTGTTTTGTGTCTCGACGGTCTTATGATTTGCAGGTTGAGGCAATTGTAGGTGAAGAACATGCCCTTTAGGAGGCAGGTGTATGCTAAGGGGTCAATGACATAAGGGGGGCACAATAACACCAGAGTTCCTGTAGTGCTTTTTTCAACCCACTTTCAAGTTTTTGATTTACATGTGAAAAAAGTGATGTGCCCCCAGAGTTACAGTGACTTGCCCAAGACTACTACACAGTGAGTTAATAAATTGCAACACTGGGTTAGAACTCTGGTCTCTTGTCACCAAAGAGAGCTTACTTTTTTCTTACACAATGCTGCTCCCCTACCGGAATGGGGGTAGGGTGCAATCCTGCCAGAGGAAGGCCTCGGGGATCGGATCAAAGCACTTTGGAGCTGAAGAGAGAGCCTTAGAGATCCTCTGGTCCCTCCTCCACACTTGACAGATGAGAAGAGTGAGGCCAGGGTGCTTAACTGACTTGTCCACAGCGAGACAGGTCTCTGCCCACCACAGAGCAGTGATAAACCCAGCATCCTGACACTGAGGTCCCAGTTTCTTTTCCAACTACCTTGCAAAACTGGATTCCAAATTACTTTTTTTCTATGCATACCTAAAGCCTGCATCCAAATGCCAACAGTGTACAATTAGAACAACTGTTTAGTTTGGGCAGTTTTTTCCCAAATAGAATTTCATTCTCGTTTTCTCTTTCTCAATTCTTATTAAGGGTGATGTACTAGGAGGGGGAGCAGGGGGAGCTTCAGTAGATGACCTTGGTAGAAAAAAGGTAAAAATTTAATAGATTCTCTGAAGGCTAAGGAGGTCCTCAAAGCCAAGAAATAATTCAGAGGCCAGCCCCTATCCTGTCCCAGCCAGCTTACCACTTGTCCCACCCTGCTCACAACAGGCCTTCAAAAGGCCCAACCTTCCCTTGGCAGCTGCATTGGGTGAACACCAACGGAAATCCCTGGTATTTTTCTTTGCATGACCAACCATGGAGATGTAGGTCAGGCGTTGCTGGCCTGGCAGTTACAACAGCTCTAGATCTACCCCTGCACCTGCAGCCATGTGTGCTCAGCCCTGTGGGATGGGAAAAGAATGTTCCCCTCCAAACAGGGGTCCAATCCTCAAGGGCCCAGGTAGATGGAGCTGACTAGGACTTAGGAGGGTGCTGGAAGAGACCATCGGGATGTGGGGACTAGGAGGGTGTCTCTGTCTCTTTCGCCACGGATGTCTAATGCCTGGTTAGTAGTAGCAGGGTTGGCACTGCTCTGCTCAGGGCAGCTTGGCGTCATCATTGCTGTTGGAGGAGACTGGGAAGGTCTCATCTTCCCCCTGGGCTCAGTTGGGCCCCTAGGCCTGCACCCGAACCCCCACACCTGTCTGGTGTTTACGGGATTGAAGCTGCCACCTTTTGGGACCTAGCCTGTTTTCCTTTCTGCTCTCAGCTGTCTGGTCTCCGTGGACCTTGCCTACAGGTTTATGCATGCCCGTCCCCCATGGTGCAGCCCCACGAGCCTCCTCCAGCTTGGCCTTTGTTCTCTTCAGCAGAGCTGCCAGTTCTGTGCCTGTCCAAGGCGTGAGCTTTCCTGGCCCCTCAGATAGGCTCCATTGGTTCAGCCTCACTGTGCCCATCCCTAGATTCTGTCTCTTCGCCTGCACTCTGGAGGGCAGGGCTGTGGTTCCAAGCCAGGGAAAGAGCACCTGGATGGCTGCTCTGGACTGGCCTCTAATTGACCAGCTGATTTCTTCTGAGCTTTCTCCGCCGTAGACTTCATGTATCTCCTTTATTAAGATATGGGACCAGGATCGGTACTAATTATCTTCAAGATAACTTACAGATGATATGCAAGTAAACATTTAAAAATTTTAATAGTGTTTTTATTTTATGTTGATTTTCATTTGTGGCACATGATACTAGTTTTCTGTTTATAGCAATAATAATATGTTGCCTTTTCATTCCAGTTTTTCATTTAGCAAATACTGAATGTCTGCCTATGCCAGGCACTATTCTAACTACGGGGGATATTCTAACTACGGGGGAGATCTGCCTTCATGGAGTTTACATTCAGAAGAGACAGGGAATGGTGGTTGGGATGGAAAGTGGCTAGGTAACACTTGGTATTTGTTTGTTTTAATAAAGAGTGATTGGGAAAGGCTTCTCTGAGGAGGAGCCATGCGAGCAGATATCTGCGTGACCCGAGGGAGTGAACCATGTGACAGTCTGTGGTAAGAACATTCTAGATGGAGGGAGCAGGTGCAGGAGCCCCAAGGTAAGAAGGGTGTGCTTGACATGTTTGAGGAAGAGCAGAGATGAGTGTGGCCAGAACAGAGTGCACAGAGGAGGCTGGTAGAAGACAGGTTTGTGTCAGCTGTGCTGAGACGTGGTGGCTCTTCCTCTGAGTGAGAAGGGACGGATAGGCAGGGGAGTGTTTTGAGCAGACAGATTCGGATCCTGCTGCTTTTAGAGGACTCTTCTGCTGGCTCCAGTGTGAGGGACCAGAGAGGGAAGTAAGAAACGGAGAGATCAGGAAGGATGTGGTTAGAACAACACAGGCAGAAAAGGATGTTGGCTCGGACATTGGGGGTGGTAAGAAGTGGTGGAATTCTGGATAAATTTTGAATATATATTCAGAGCAATTTGCTGACAGATCAGAGCTAGAGAGGACTTAAGGGTCACTGCAAGGTGTTCCAGGCTTCTGTACCTGGACAGATGAAACCACTATCATTCAGTAAAAGGAGGAAAAATGCAGAAAGAACAAGCTGGGGAGTAGGTTAAGAATTTTCTGTACATCTAAGTGTTTAAAAAGTGAATCAAACATGGAAACAGCGGGGGAAGGAGAGGGTGGGATGAATGGAGAGAGTAGCATGGAAACAAATACACTACCATATGTAAAATAGGTAGGCAGTGGGAATTTGCTGTATGATGCAGGGAGCTCAGACCGGTGCTCTGCAACCACTTAGAGGGGTGGGAGGGAGGTTCAAGAGGAGGGGACATATGTATAGACCTATGGCCGATTCATGTTGATACATGGCAGAAACACAATATTGTAAAGCAATTATCCTCCATTTAAAAAATTTTTTAAAAGAGTGAACTTTAATGAAAATAAAAATAAAAAGGAGTCAATTGATACGAAAATATTCATAATAATCATGACACATAAATAAAACAGAAACAGTGATGGCTGAAATTGTGGATAGAGGGGGCCAGATGTGTCTCTGCTTCCTTCTAGCTCTGAAATTGTACTTTGGTGATTTCAGATATCGAAGTCTCCCATTCATAAAGAATGGGAACTTGAGACTCAGCCTGGAATGTAATAGATGCAAAAGGAAAGCCCGGAGAGGAATCCCTTGGGCCAGGCTTCTTTTGTTAATTTGGAAGGACCTGGAACGTTCTTGTACACATCCTGGCCTCCCAGCGTTACCTCATTCACTCACTCACTGAGCACTTTCTGCCTAGCAGGCCCTAGACACACACAGCACAGCTCTAATGCCCCATCCCTCCCCTTATCAATAAAGCTATGCCCACCCCTACCTGAGTCTGGCTACTCCATGATCCTGCATGTCCCTGGAGGTCAGGTGAGCAAACGGCTTTGATACCAGAAGTGGTTTTATCTCTTTTTTCCTCCCACAGGGTTCCCATAGTTATCAAGCTGGGAAAAAAATCCTCAAAGGCCTTTTACCCTGCCTTATGTAGATGAGAAACAGGGCCAGAGAAGCAAGCAACTCGCATGGTCCATATCCAATCCATTCGAAAATCCCTTCAGCTTTACTGTTAAGAAATTCTGAATCTGACTGCTTCTCTTCAGCTTCCCTGGCACCATCCTGGTTAAGCCACCCTCATGTTCTTCCCGGATGGCCGCATCGGCTCGTCACCAGTCCCTTACCCCTGCAGATCTCCACCCAGCAACCAGAGGGCCTTTGTTAAAATCAAAGTCAGATCATGTCTCTCCCTTGCTCAAAACCCTGCAGTGTTCATTCAAAGGACAGGCTCAAGTCTTTTAAGTGGCCTTCAAGGCCCTGCACATTCTGACCCTTGGCCACTGCCAGACCCCATGCTGTCATTCTCCCCTCATTCACTCAGCTTCAGCCACACTGCAGTCTTCCCAGTTCTTGGAGTGCCCTGAGTGTGTTCCTGCCTCAGGGCCTGGCCCTTGCTCTTCCCCTGACTTTCCTCAGATCCTTGCGGTGCCTGTTTCCTCACTTCATTCAGGACTCTGATCAGATGTCACCTCCTAAGGAAGCTTTCCCTGACCAGGGTTTTAATTCTGCCCTCTTCAATGTTTCTTTTTAACCCCTTCTCTCATTTAGTTTTCTTTGTAGCTCTTAACCACCATCTGACATTTGTTTCCTGTCTCTTCCCATTAAATTATAAACTTACACAGGTAGGAATTTTCTTCTAATTTAGTCGCTGTTTTATCTCTAGCATTTAACATGGTGCCTGGCATTTAGTGGGCTCTTAATAAAGATTTGTGGAATGAATGAGTGTCCAGAGCTAAGCAGGGAATCCTCCTACAACCCCACAGGTCAACCCACAAAGGTGTCATGGTCTATCTTGGAACTCAGCTAACTGCTCCACCAAAGCTACTAGGCATAACTTTTGTTTCCAGGATAATGACCAGGTGGAGGGAGGGGGTCTCTTCAAGGACTGGCCTTGCAGGGGCTGGGTTAGGAGACAATAGGGAAGCACAGAGCAGCCATCTGCATACTTCTCTTCTTTCCACCAAGAAACCCAGGGGGGTACCAAGGACATGCCTCTGCCCTGGCCTCAAAATGGTCTCTGATCCAAGGCTCATGATCCTCAGCAAGTAGTGGGCATTGGGTGGGTGAGAGGGGAAGGAAGAGCTTAGTCACATCCTTCTGCATCTGTCATATCGTGCTGGCAGACTTAACGTGCTGTGGAGTCAGACACCCTCACTGGGTAACCAGATCTCAGACAGTTTCCTCACCTCTCTGAGTTTTAGTTTCCTCTTTGGTAAAATGGGGACAACACCTACTTGAAAGATTTTGAGAATTCAAGTAGGGACTAAGTCAGTATGAGCTGTGGGGGTTTTTTGTTGTTGTTATTTGTTTGTAGCTATAAGTAGTGAGACTACAACATGAGAAGCACAAATGGGGCCATTCATTTTTAGCTACAAAAAAACAACAGCTAACTATTATTGAGCACTTTCCATGGACCTTTTAATTCTTGCTGCTAAGGCTGTGATGGCAGTATTCTCACTTTGTAGACAGTACCCTGGGCTTGGAGAGATAAAGGATCTTGCCCCAGGCCCGGCAGTCACAGAACTGGGGTTAGAACCCACACTTGTGTGTGTTAGAACCCACACTGTTGGACTCCAGGAGTCAAGAGGCCTTGCGGCGGGCGGGGTCCCTTTACCTCCTCAGGTCTCAGTTTCCCATCTGTTTAGAGTAGAGGTTGAACTTGCTGGTGGTGGTTGTCGGTGCTGTGGGCATTGACTGTGAGCAGCAAACCTCCAGGTGGCCCCTCCCTCAGTATCATGGCTACAGAATCCTCCAGCTTTCCTGACACCAATCTCAGGCATCTTGCTATTCTGCACCTTGAGGGGGCTGGTGGACTGCAGTGAAGATGAAATGGGGAGGCTGCAGCCTGAGGGAGCCTTCAGCTCTAAGGTTTTGGTTACAAGGCTATATGTGAGGGGCTTCCCTGGTGGCTCAGACAGTAAAAAATCCGCCTGCAGTGCGGGGGACCTGGGTTTGATCCCTGGCTTGGGAAGATCCCCTGGAGAAGGGAATGGCTGTCCACTCCAGTATTCTTGCCTGGAGAATCCCATGGGCAGAGGAGTCCACAGGGTTGCAAAGTGTTGGACACGACTGAGCAACTTTCACAAGCTGTATGTGAGAGCATTCATATGTGGTGGGGGGCAGAAGGGGTTGCAGGGATTTTCTCCCGTCCCCAAATCCTCCAGAGCTGTTGCCTTCTGCTGTGGAATTCCAAACATTTCCGATCAGATAAAGGTGGCTGAAAATACTCAGACTTGTCTGGACTAGTTGGAGGCGGTGCTGGGGTGAGGAGGTTGAGGCCACTGGGGCAGAGCCTGGCAAGGTCTGGCTCTCTGAGGAGCTGGCCCTGGTCACAGATATGCCCAATGCCCTTTGCCATGGAATCTGCAGGTTGGATGGCAAGGCTCAGCAGGCTTTGAAGTGGAGGCAACAAGTCCTTCCACTCCAGAATGTTGCCTCTCAGCTTCCACACTAAATGACTGGATCTTTCGAATACCCCTGAGAGAGAACACAGGTAGTCACTTATTTGCCCATGTGTGAGTTATTTTCATCTTCCTCATGCTGCAGCACTAATGAGAGTCCTTTGAGATGATCCCCTTCATTGTACAGACGAGGAAAGTCCCAGACTTTCCCAGCATCCCAGACAGCGGAATGGACTCACCCCCAAGCAAGCCAGTGACAGCACTGGGACACAAAACCCACACCTGCTGATGCTCAGCCCATTGCTCTTCACAGCATGCAGCATTGATCAGTGTCAGAGTAGGGCAGCTCTGGGCAGAAAGGAGGAGGGAATGGGTGCTTTGGACCGTGGAGTACTTGGAGGCACAGACCCCAGAAAGCAGCAGAGTTTTAGGAAGGGGGTTGGCCCCAGAGATCAAACCTTTGTTCCTTATAGATTGCTACCCTAGTCCCTCCTGCCTGTTGTGTCAACACAGTGCAGAAGATGTCTTTTCCAGAACTTTCTCCTGAGCCTGGGAGAACTTGGTGTCTAGAGAGCCCCAGGTATCCTGCCCAATCACGTGGTGTCTTGGGGCCTCCTCCTAGTTTTTGCAGGCAATGAAGGTGGGGCTTAAGACAGAAGGAACTGGCCTTCTTTCCTTCCCACCAGTCAGCCTACTCAGCAGTGCCTGCTCTGGGCCTAGCACTGGGCTCTCAGCCTAGGGGACAGAGCTCATGGTCAGAAATGAGCAGCTCAGCAAATGGGTGAGAGAGCTGAAGGAGACTTGGAGCAGGAGAGCAGAAGGCCTCCTTAAGGCCTGCAGGTTGAGACCTAAGAAATAAGTAGGAGAGAGCTTGGCATAGGGACCAATGTGAGCAAAAATCCTGAGGCTGAACAGATCATGGTGTGTGAGGAGTAAGCAGCCTGGCACTAGACAAAGCTGAGGAAACCCTGCAGACCATGGAGAAAGCTCTAAGACTCAAGCTGAGCCTTGGTCTAATAATAAGAACAGTAGTAATTACTTAAATTACTGCAAGTCTGCTAGATGTCACATACAGTTCTAAGTCCTTTATATGAATTACTATTGAATTTTCACAATGTTCTTGTGAAATAAGTACATCTTTAATTCCCATGTTATTAATGAGGTCCAAAGCTAAACATCTTAGTCTAATTGCAAGACTTATTGGGTCCCTGCCTGCTCTTTGCTATAGGAGCCCACCTTGGTGGAGAAAAAGAAGATAACTTGTCACCATCCTTGGCCTCATCTAGATAGCACTGCTATTTTATAAATGAGGAAGCTGATACTCAGAGAGCAGCAGGACCTGGCTCAGGGCCTTAACCTTTCTCTACTAGCTCGTGTTACCTTCTTGGTTAGCCCTTGGGAGAGTTGGAAGAGAGCAGCAGAGGAGAGAGAACCAGAACTAAGGCCAGCCAGAACAGGCGGTAGAGGGAAAGAGGCAAAAAGTTTTCCATTAGAGCCGATCAAAGGGAAAAGTTTTCCAAAAGAGCTGTTCAAAAATGAAATGATCCACACAGGACGAAGGGAGCCCCTTCTCACAAGTGTGTGTGTGTTGTTGTTGTTTAGTCACTAAGTCTCATCCGACTCTTGTGACCCCATGGACTCTAGCCCGCCAGGCTCCTCTGTCCATGGGGTTTCCCAGGCAAGAATGCTAGAGTCAGTTGCCATTCCCTTCTCTAGAACATCTTCCTGACCCAGGGATGGAACCTGCGTCTCCTGTGTTGGCAGGCAGATTCTTTACTGCAAGTGTGTCAGCAGACAGTGCCCTGTAGATAACTCCATGGTTCTGGACTATCCGGAGTGAAACAGACCTACTGTGTAGTCAGGATGCTCCAACTTTCCTTTTGCTTGTTTTTTTTTCCTTTCAGTTTTATTGAAATGTATTTGACATACAGTACCGTAAAAGTGTAAGGTTTTTAGCATAAAGATTTGATTTCCATACATCATGAAGTGATGACCACAGTAAGTTTTAGGGAGCATCTATCATCTCATACAGATACAAAATCAAGTAGAAAAAAATTTTTTTTCTTATGAGAACTCTTAGGATTTATTCTCTTTAAAACTTTTATATATAACATACAGCAGTGTTAATTATATTTATTACTTTGTACATTACATCCCTAGTATCAGTTTATAACTGGAAGTTTCTAGCTTTTGGCTGCCTTCTTCCTCCCTTTCCCCTCATCCCCCCAAACCCTGCCTCTGGTAACCACAAATCTGATCTCTCTTTCTTTTTTAAAAAAATATTTATTTGGCTGCCCTGGGGTACACAGGATCTTTAGTTGTGGCATGTGGGATCTAATTCCCTGACCAGGGTTTGAACCTCCCCCCCACCCCCCGGTCCTCTACATTGGGAGCATGGAGTGTTGGCCACTGGACCACCAAGGAAGTCCCTGTTTGATTTTTAAATATAATTGACCTACAACATTATGTTGGTTCCTATTATACAGCATAGTGATTCAATAATTCTATACAATGCAAAATGATCACCACAATATGTGTAGTTAAGATAAGTCACCATACAAAGATGTTACATAATTATTGACTGTATTCCCCACACTGTACATTTCATACTCACGAAGACTCATATATTTTTCAACTGAAAGTTTATATCTCTTAATCTCCTTCACCTATTTCTTTCCTGTCCCTACCCCCCTCCCTCTGTCAAACACCTGTTTGTTCTCTCTATATCTCTGTTTTTGTTTTGTTTTTTTTCATTTGTTTTGGATTAGAGTCCACATGTAGGTGAAACCATACTGTATTTGTCTTTCTCTGACTTATTTCACTAAGCGTAATACTCTCTAGGTCCCTCTGTGTTGTCACAAATGGCAAGATTTCATCCTTTTTTAATGGCTAGTGTTTAGTGTTGTGTATTTGTATAATATTTTCCTTATCCATTCATCTGTTGATGGGCCCTTAGGTTGCTTCTGTATCTTGGCTGTTGCAAATAAGGCTTCAGTGAACATAGGGGTGCATTTATCTTTTCTAATTAGCATGCTTGTTTTCTTCACATAAATATACAGAGAGTGATATTGCTAGATTGTGTGTGTGTGTGTGTGCGTGCACGCTCACACGCATGCTCAATCATGTCTGACTCTTTTTGACCCCATGGCTGTAGCCCACCAGGCTCCTCTGTCCATGGGATTTTACAGGTGGGAATACTGGAGTGGGTTGCCAAGATCCCTTCTCTCAGGGATCTTCCTGACCCCGAGATCGAACTTGCATCTCCTGCATTAGCAGGCAGGCTGGATCATATAGTAGTTCTATTTTTAATTTTCTAAGGAATCTCCAGGCTGTTTCCATAATGGTTGCACCAATTTACATTCCCACCAATAGTACATGAAGATTCCCTTTTCTCCACATCCCCATCAGTGATTGTTATTTGTTGTCTTTTCGATAATAGCCATTCTGACAGGTGTGAGGTGTTAGCCAATTGTGGTTTTGATTTGCCTTTTCCTAATGTTTCA
This sequence comes from Okapia johnstoni, assembly GCA_024291935.2. Classification (NCBI taxonomy): domain Eukaryota; kingdom Metazoa; phylum Chordata; class Mammalia; order Artiodactyla; family Giraffidae; genus Okapia; species Okapia johnstoni. Next base: position 50,589,288 of record CM044324.1, on the reverse strand, counting down.
TGATGTTGAGCATCTTTTCATGTACCTGTTGGCTATCCGTATGTCTTCCTTGGAAAAATGTCTGTTCAGATCCTCTGCCCGTTTTGTAATCTGGTTATTTGTTTCTTTGATGTTATGTTGTAGGAATTCTTTGTATATGTTGGATATTAACCCATTATCAGATATATCATTTGCAGATATCTTCTGCTATTCAGTAGGTGGCCTTCTAGCTTTGTTGATAGTTTCCTCCATGCAAAAGCTTTTTGGTCTAATGTGGTCCCATTTGTTTATTTTTGCTTTTGTTTCTTTTGCCTCTGGAGATGTATCCAAAAAATATCATATTACAAATCAAAGAACATACTGCCTATGTTTTCTTCTAGGAATTTTATGGTTTGGGGTCTTACATCTAAGCCTTTAATCCATTTGAAATTTATCTTTGTGCATAGTGTGAGAGAATCATCCAGTTTGATTCTTTTGCATGTAGTTGTCCATGTAAGTGTGGGTTCATTTCTGGTCTCTCTGTTCCATTGATCTATGTGTCTGTTTTTTCTGCTGGTACCAGACTGTTTTGATTACTGTAGCTTTGTAGTATAGTTTCAAATCAGAGAGCATGATACTTCCAGCTTTCTTCTTTTTTCTCAAGATTATTTTGGCTATTGGAGGTCTTTTGTATTTCCATACAAATTTTATGATTATTTGCTCTAATTCTGTGGAAAATGCCATTAATATTTTGATAGGGATTTCACTGAATCTATAGATTCGTACTCCATCTTTCTGAACCTTAACTGGGAAGTGAGGGTGTTAGGGGTGAGCTTGGGCATCACATGGAAGGTTGTATGGGCATCTTTTAAGTTCACTTTTGAGTCTCTGATTCTGTTTCAAGGCTGAGCCTTGGTCCTTCTCACCCTGGACACTGGAAGAAGAATGAAAGGCTGTGGCCATCTACTCATGAAAGATAGGGAGTTCGTACTGAAGCCTGCATACCCTGGAGCCCGTGAGCCACAACTACTGAGCTTGTGTGCTGCAACACCTGAAGCCCATGCAGCTAGAGCCTGTGCTTCGCAGCAAGAGAAGCTACTGCAGTAGGAATCCTGTGCACCGCAACTGGAGAATAGCCCCACTCTCTGCAACTAGAGAACTCTTGAACACAGCAATGAAGACCCAGAGCAATCAAAACTAAAATAACTAAGTAATAAATAAAAATACCTAGAAAAAAAATGAATAGGGAGTTAGTTACCAAGGATGAGATAAGGTTGAGATGAGGGGAGTTTTCAGATTTCCAGGGAATGAATGCATATGAGCAGGTAGCAGCTGCCCAGGAGCCACTAAGCCTTTGGGCTCTGGAGCCAGACTGCTTGGATTCAGATCCCTGTTCTGCCATTTATGAACTGGATGGCCTTGGGAGGTCACTTGACCTCTCCGTGCCTGTTTCCTCATCTGTAACATGGTGAGTAATGATTGCACTTACTTCATGGGGTTCTTATGAGGATTCAGTGAATTTACATACACAACGAAGCTCTTAGCACCATGTCTGGTGCTTGGTAAGTGCTCAGTAAATCTCAGCCATCTCGCCCTGGGAAGGAGATTGAGATCCCCTAAATGAGCATCTGTGCCCCCAGTAAATGCTTTTCTGAATTATCTCTCTCTGCCTCCAAGACTGGTACCCCGCTTCTGAGCTGAGGAGGTGGAGAGCCTGTGCTGCACTGCTGGGCCTGATAGCTTTCTCAATTCCCTAGCGGAGGTGTTATCTCCTCCCGGCACAACCACTTCCTTTTCTGAGAAATGAGCACATCTGTCAGGCTTAGCTTCTTAGAACTAATGGAGGGGGAGGAGGTGGGGGAGGAGAGCCTGGCAGCTGACAGGGGCAGACTTAAAGAAAGATTACCAAGAAGTTTCCTGTGAGGATGCCTCCAAATAGCCCCAACAGCCCAGATGGCTTGGGTTCCCCATGCCACCCTCTTCCACCATAATACCAAGGTCACTTTGCTTTACCAAGTGCTTTCATCCCCTTTTCTCACCATCACTGCCGGTGAGGTCAAAGCAGGAGAAACTGAGGTTCAGAAGTAAAGAGGCCCGCTGTGCCACCCACCAGCGGGGCTGACTCAGCTGAGGTGTCAGCCCAGCTGTCTAGCCACCCATCTCTTTGTCCCTGTCCCATGGAGCCACCTCTCTGAGTTGCCTGCAGCCAGGCCTGTGATCCCCAGGGTAGAGGAGAGAGGCTGTGTTCCTCTCATTTTGCTGAAGCCCACAAACAACCCGCCCCCACCCCCCGGGAAAGCCAAGGGAAGTGGATTCCAACCACAAACCTCACTTCTTCCGAGTCTCTGCCTGCAGCTCCCTGCCTAGAGAGCGATAAGGCCTCTTCGTTTGCCCCACTGCCCACTTCCCTGCCATATCCTTGAGATCTCTTAGCAAGGCCTCATTTGTCTACTCAGCTGGCATTTGTCAGCCTCTCCCTCAGGGAAACTGAGTCCAAGAGCAGAAAGTGACTCACGGCCTGCCTGTGCAGGGCTTTGATGAGGCCGGGTAAGGTACATTCTTGATGTTCCTGGCACTTGCCCTGGGCTGCTAGGAGCCCCTTCCTCTTCTCCACCTACCTCTTTCCAGAAATAACCAAGCAGGAAGGAAGCAGTGGGCCTGGGCCCTCCAGAGTCACCCTAGAGGAAGGAAGGGCCTGTCTGGCAGCGGTGCTTGTTCTCCACTAAAGCCAGGACGGAAGGGTTTCACTTTCTCTCCTGGCCTTCGTCACATCCTTTTCCTGTGGCACCCAGTTCCCCTCAGCTGGCTTGGGGCCAGAACTCATTCATTCAGCCAGTGCTTCAGGCCACCTTCCTCCTCCTAGAGAGACCCAGGGCTATAAGCCTGGCCCCAGAATATGAACTGGTTCTTCAGTTACCCACTTGAGGCAGGTCTCTCTGAGACCTGCAGTATCTCTGAGCCTCAGCCTACCTGAGCTTAGAGTGAGGACCTCTTTCAGTAATAGTGCATGCACCTGGCCCATGATGGGGCCTTGAGGACAGTTGTCCTTTTGTAAGTGAGCAGAGTACTGTGTAGAGGTTAGGAGCAAAGGCACTGGAGCCAGATTGTTGGTGCAGGCAACCCAGTCATGTCACCAGATCACTGTGTGACCTTGGGCAAGTCACAGATTATCTGTGGGCCTCGGGTCCGTCAGTTGTATGATGGGTTAACAGTAGAACCCACTGGCCCACAGAGCGTAGAGACAGTTCAATGAACCAATCCACAAAAAGGACCAAGGAGAGGGTCTTGCAAGGTAAGTGCTCTGGAAATGTCAGCTTTTGCTGCTGCCACTGAGAGCCTAGTTCTCTGTGGGTGGAGACAGTAGGGACCCAAGATGGCAGGATTGGACCTCAGAACGAGCAAGAGGCCAGAACTCAGACAAATCCCAGTCCTACCACTTGCTGGACAGAGATTATGGGGGAACACTGAAGCCGCCATCTTGACATCTGTAGAATGAGGCTCCAATAAATGTTCTGAGGGCTGACTGAACGTAGTCATTCATTGTTCATCTCAAGTGGATTCATTTAGAATGGCACCTGCTGTGTTCTAGGTACAGCACCAGCTCTTGAGGTACAAGTGACAAAAACCACACACAGTCTAGTGGGGGAGGCAGGACCAAGAACACTCACTCAGGTGAATGTGACTGTGCATGTGCCCAGGGAGTACGGCCTCCTTGGAGTAAAGTGCTTTAGCTTAGTGCCTGGAGCAGGCAAAACGTTCACTTGTGTGATATAAAGGTCAGCTGCCATCATAACAGATACTATGTTTTTGGGGGTTTTTTTTCTTTTTGGCTGCACTGGGTCTTCGTTGCTTTTTCTTAGACTTTCTCTGTTTGTGGTGATCTGAGGCTGCTCTCCAGTTGCAGTGTGTGGGCTTCTCACTATGGTGGCTTCTCTTGTCGCAGAGCATGGACTCCTAGGTCACGGGCTCCAGTAGTTGCGGCTCCCGGGCTCTAGAGCACAGGCTCAGTAGTTGTGGCGCACGGGCTTAGTTGCTCCGCGGCATGTGGGATCTTCCTGGACCAGAGAGCAAACCCATGTTCCCTGCAGTGGCAGGCGGATTTCTCTCCACTGCACCACCAGGGATGTCCCAGATATTATACTGTTGTTTAGAAAGTGAGGACACTATGGGTAACCTGCTCAAAGCCATGCCTCTCGGAAGCATGGAGATGTGGGAGGTGAGAGAGAAGGGTGAGTAGTGGAGAACTGACTAGGTTCGAACAGGAAGTGTCCTTGGACCACTGCCCAAGGACAGTGCTGTGCCAGCCTTTCTCCTGACTTCTACAGGATTGCAGGTGCCTGCAAGGTAACCTTCATTGTGCAGCTGACTTTCTCTGGGCAGAGATCTAGCTAAAGCCAGTCTGTGCCTGTCTGGATGGGCTCCTGGCTTCAGACATGTCAGTCTTGATCCCTGCCTATGCTGAGTCCCCAGACTGATAGGCGAGACCAGCATACAGAGGGCCTCAACCTGGAGATGCTGCTGCCTCTCCTTCTTACCTCAGGGTCTTGACACTTGTTAATTCTGCTAGAACATGCTCTTTTTCACCCAAGTTTTTTTTTTTTTTTTTTCATTTGGCTTCTCTGGGTCTTAGTTGTGGCACGTGGGATCTAGTTCCCCAAACAGGGATCAAACCTGGGCCCGCTGTGTCGGGACTGCAGACTTAACCACTGGACCACCAGGGAAATCTCTTCCCCCAAGATTTTTGATCTTCCCTTGGCCACTACCATCTAGTCATTCAGGACTCAGTTTAGACCCCCCACCCTCCTCCAGAGAGGCCTTCTCTGACCACTCCACCTACATCAGTCCACTGGTATTCTTTACCACCTGTCTAGGACTTACTCTCTTCAAAACCCCATCATATCTGAAATTGTCTTGCTTCTTATTCTCTTTGCTTCTCTCTAGGACTGTGTTTCTCAACCTTGCTTTCTCTTCACCACTCCCTGCTAAGGAGTCTTTTTAGACATGTTTATCTTAATTGCCCTGGCATAAGTTTGAATACCACAGCTGTACTGTGTATCTCTTGCTATGCTATGTCCTCACCCCACCCCCATGGAGAATACATGGACTAGAACATAAGCTTTGTGAGAGCAGGGACCTTCTTTGTCCTGTTCAGTGCTGGGCCCAAGGCATGGTAGACACCGAGTAGTTATGGTATGAACGAAGGTCCAGAATCTCTGGGAGCACAAAGGAGATGTTCCTGCTGGAGTTGAAGGAAGGATAAGTAGGGAAGTCTTGGAAGACAGGACTCCAAAGTGGTCACATAAGCTGGGTAGAATTGGCTGACTAAGGAAGGCAGAGGTGGGGAGGGTTACTAGTTAGAAGGCTCAGAGCTGGCCAAGGCTCAGGGGCCTGAAGCACTCTGGACTGTGGGGCTGCGGCCGTCCCACGCAGGTGGCCGGGACTGCTGCAGGCAGGACCTTGAAAGTGGTCCCAGCCTTACTTGTGCTGGGGACCCTGGTTCTTGTCTCACCACTCTGATGGGCCCCAGTACTAGATGATAGAGTCCAAGCTCCCACGAACTGGCTCTTTGAAACTATAGAGTGGGTGAGTAGGTGGGCCTTGTTGACTTGTGGGTCTCTAACCTAGGAGTCCACGGTTCTCCCATGGAGGTCATTAGCTGCCACCTATCCCCAGTGGTCCTGCAAAACCCTACATGGATCCCATGGTAGCGGTCACAGCTACAAAGAGAAGCTTACCCCACTTTACCCTGCCCCACACTGAGAATGCACATAGTCCCTTAGGCTGGGTCTCCTAAAAGCCTCTGGGACATCAGAGATTGACCTCCCTGCCACCTACCTTACATCTGACCCCCTGTCCACCATGGCAGCTCTGGCTCAAACCAGTGGGAGCCACTGAGGAGCAGTGGGGGCTTATCTCTGCTTTTCCAGACCAGGGCAGCTCCACAATCCTGTTTGTTTATCCAGAGCAGCCGCCTGCTGAGAAAATGGCTGTGTTTGTTTCCAAGTGTGTCGTGTGAACCGTGGGCTAAATATACCCACACCACTGCCTCCCCGGCACCCGCCCTGGAACAGCACGCCCCGTTTTGCTCCTGCTCTCTCTGTGAAAGCAATCCCCAGGATCCTTTCCCCCTCCCTAGGAGGAGCTTCTGAAATGGAGATGAAGGTTGTCCAAGCATGAATGCACTGGTGGGGGCTGGGCTGATCAGAGACTTGTCTCCGTGGCACCGACAGGAGAATGTTCCCTCCACCCTGGAATGACTGTTCCTGGACAGTGAGTGCTTTGTGCCCTTGCAGGGACGGGGCCTGTTTACTCCAGCTCAGCCCAGAGCTGAAAATTTCCTGTGGCTGCCAGCCTTCTACTTCAGGAAAGTTCCCATCGAGGGAGCCAGGCCTCTCCCACTTTGGCTGCAGCCCAGTGTCCCTGGTTTCTTGTGGGACATTTGGCCCCTTGGGATAATTTCTGGCCATGGCTCCCTCTCCCATGCTCCTCACAACCCAGGACTCTCCCTCATCACAGATCAGTCTTTTTTGTGACTTCGCCTGGAGCCTCCTTAACTTAGGACCAGAAAAATTTCAATTCCTGTAAGAATTTTCTGGTCCAACAAGAAACTCATGGAGGCTAAGCAGGATGAAGACCAAAGCGTAAGGTTGCTGGCTGCCACCACTGCCCTTCTCTTCCCAGGTCCAAGGCCCCCTCCACCCCAGCCCCCACTTAGGGAATAGTCCTGCTCTATGTAGCAGCACCCCTTGTGGCTCAGCTGGTAAAGAATCCCCCTGCAATGCAGGAGACCTGGGTTGGGCAGATCCCCTGGAGAAGGGAAAGGCTACCCACTCCAGTATTCTGGCCTAGAGAATTCCATGGACTGTATAGTCCATGGGGTCGAAGAGTCAGACACGACTGAGCGACTTTCACTTTCACAGCAGCACCCAGGTTGGGGCCAGGCAGTCCTGGGCTTTGATCCTGGCTCTGCCCCCTGTTAGCTGAGTTACCCCAGGCAAGGTCTTTCCGACTCTATACCTCAGTTGTTTCATCTGTGACATGGGGCTCAGATCGCTACATCTGAGGATTCTGATAAAGGTGAAGGGGATGACAGTGTCTGGAACTTAGGAGGCATGTAAAACCTTTGTTCTCCTCATGTATTTATTGATCACTGACTCTGTGCCAGACACTGTTTTGGGTTCTGGGTATATAGAAACAGGACAGCCTCTATGCCTCGTCAAGCCATGACTACTGCAGGAGATCAGTCAAAGCAAAGACCCAAAAGGGCAGGCTCTGCTTCCAGAAAGTGCTAAGAAGAAAAATAGAGCAAGGTGAGGGGATAGGTAGCAAGAGATCAGGGTAGGGGGCACCATATTAGACAAGGTGGCCAGGGAAAGCATCCCTAAGGAGATGGCATTTGAACAGTTAGGAGTGAAATGAGGGAGCCTGGGGTCGAGTGCTCCAGGCCACAAGGGCAGTAGGTCCTGAGCTCAGCAGATGTTGCAGCGACAGCAGGGAGGCCAGTCAGCTAGAGTAGAGTGTGCAGTGCAGAGGGGCTGGGGCCGGCTGGACCTCACTGGCCTTGGTGAGGACTCCATTGATGGGGAGCCTTGGAGGGCTTGAGAGCATGGAGTGACAGTGGTGGGGTTGTCCCCACCTGCCCGCCTTCCCTTCCCAATGCCTTTTCTTTCTAGAAGGACTCTGGCTCACACATCACTGCTGCCTCCCTAATGGCTTAATAAATATAGAGGATTCTTTGAGTCTTTGAGTTGTCAGTTTGTCAGTTCGGTGTGTATGACCCTCTGCTAGGTACCAGGGACAAGAACGGACATGACACTGTCATTCTGAGTGCAAGGAAAAGCTGTTGGTGTGCCACACTCTGACCTGTGTTTTAAAAAATCTTGGCCTGGAGTGAGGGGATGTCGTCAAGACTAGAAGTAGGGCCCAGCAGATATCGTAGTGAGCAGACTGTCCAGGTGGGACGTGGAGCCAACCAGAAATGGCGGGCGCAGTCTGAGGGGCCCACCCCGTGGCTCAGCCACTCCGGCCCAGGTAGAGTGTGGGCCCATGGTGTGAGTTCGTGGTGGAGAAGTGAGAACACAGTCTCTGGAACCAGCCAGTGGTCTGTTCCCTCCCTGGGCAGTCAAAGCACACTGATCCTAGGTGCCAGACACCAGCTTTAGATTCTGGTTCCTCCACAAAGCTGGGTGACCTGATCAAGTTCCTCTGCAGTCAGAGGCCGGGCTTCCTGGTCTGCCAGTGGGGAGAGACAGCCCGCACTGCAGCATTGTTGAGAGGATTAAAGGACAAATGGGATGCAAGGTGCCCTCATTAAAGGGTGCTCCAAGCTCCCCTCTGCCTGCCCCACAGATTGGTTCCACCCTAGGCTGGGTCATTCAGCCCGCAGCCCCTCCTCTGTGGTATCACGTGCTTCCCTCCTGACTAGCTTCGGGGCAGAGGACTGTTGCTCACCTCCTCCTGGGCCCCGGGTCATGCCCCCTGGGGTGGGGGACAGGGCCTCATGGACCCCATCTCAGTCCTGCACTGCTGTTACCTTCTCTACTCTGCCCTGCTCTGCCCACCCATCAGCCTGCCCTGGTCAGAGGCTCCCTCCAGACCTGCCCTGCCCCGGAATCACTCTGGGAGTTTCCCCTGTCTCTTTTCTCTGCCTTCCTCCCTCTCTCCCTCCTTTGCAGCAGTGGAAAGGCTGAGGCCTGGTAGTTCTGCACTGCCCTCAGGCTCAACTCCAGCTTCCTCCAAGCTTCCGGACCACAGGTGGTCCAGCTCTCACTCACCCCTCCAGGCTCATCTCCTCCTCTCTCGTGCTCTCCTGCTCCAGCCCCTTGGCCTCCCTCAGTTCCCTGCCCATCACTTTCCCATCTCAGGTTCTGAAGGACCACTTCCTAGCTGGCTGACCTTGGACAGAACTCTTCCCCCACTTTTCACCTGTTTTCTCAGCAATAAAATGGGTTGGTTACCCCCAGCTGAGGGTCAGGAAGAAGGGCAGCCCTTAACCCTTTATCTGGCCCAGAGCAGGCATGAACAGCTACAGTTTTTCAGCTCAGCAAGGTCATCACATGCCGACCACCCCCTTTGTCTCAGCCACATTCCTGTTTGAGAACTCAGACAGTTCCGTCTCTTCTATCTCCCTGCAGGACACTTTTGTGGAACTCTACGGGAACAATGCAGCAGCCGAGAGCCGGAAGGGCCAGGAGCGCTTCAACCGCTGGTTCCTGACGGGCATGACTGTGGCTGGTGTGGTTCTGCTGGGCTCACTCTTCAGTCGGAAATGACCAGACACTGACCACCCACTCACCCACACACCCCCGTCCTGCCCCCACCACATCTCTCTGTCCAGCCACCATTGCCACCAGGAGAACCACTCCATGGAGCCCACAGCCACCCACACATCACAGCGTTGGGCCTTGACTTGGTCCCCCACAATTAGTTTTCTAGAATTGACATGCTTCTGTGAGAGCTGCCTTCCTCAGTTCTCGTGGTGTCAAAACCCACAAAATTCCCTAGAATCTGCCCCGGTGGAAGCTAACAAGTGTGGGGGATTGTGACTAGGGGCCGGAGTGCCCCACCCAATTGGTGGGTCCCCTTCCGCATTTAGAGTCCCTGAGCATGCTTTCTTGCCAGGGAGCTGGAAAGTTTTCTGACCCTTTTTCCCAGAAAGCGAGACAATAGATTGCCTTCATTTTGATGTCTGTGGCCTCAGACTTGATAATTTCCGGTCTCCCCCTTCCTCCCGGCCCTGGGCTCCCCGTTCATCCATCCCCACCCTCCAAGAGCCACTTAGGGCCCACTTCTGACTAATTAGGGATTCAGGATGCTTGGGATAAAGAAATAAGGACCAGGACCCCCTCCCCGCCTCTGACCCGGCCAGAGTCCCTCCCTCCAATCCCAGTGTCCTCTGGAGGTCTCTGGCTAGAGACCAGCCTCACCTGAGATGGAGGGACTGTAGCTGCAGGAAGCACCCCATGCCAAAGCTGGGGTGGCCTTGCAGTTTAGCACCACCCCAGTTCTTCCCCTTCCCTGGTTCCATGACCATGACTGAGGGACCAACTGGGCCCGAGATAGGTGCCCAGAGCTGTTTATGGCCTCAGCTGCCTCACTTCCTGCAAGAAGATAAGCCTGTGGCATCTTTGCCTCGGGCTGCTGCCCATGGGGTTCAGGGGCCGCGGCCCAGAGGTGAGGGGGAGCTACAGGGAGCAGCTGTGGGAGCCCTAGGGTCTTCCTACCTCAGGCAGGAAGGGCAGGAAGGAGAGCCTTGTGCGTGGGGTGGAGCTGGGAGTGGCCGGAGGGGCCAGCCCTGCCTGGCCTGAACAATTTGTGCCCCACCCCCATTCAGCCTGAGCAGCCGGGCTGCCAAGGTCAGGATGGCCTGGCCAGGAGCTCTTCTGACCTCCCTCTCTCTCCTCTGCTCTACCTATGGCCTGTCTCATCCCTGGGGGTCCAGGCCTAGCCCCGGCCACCCCGGGCTCTCTGCTGTACATATTTGAAACTAGTTTTTATTCCTTGTGAAGATGATATACTATTTTTGTTAAGCGTGTCTGTATTTATGTGTGAGGAGCTGCTGGCTTGCAGTGCGTGTGCACGTGGAGAGCTGGTGCCCAGAGATCGAACAGCCTGATGCTCCCTGCACCCCCACCTCACCCCACCCCCCGCCCTGGTCTGGGAAAGCCAGCCGGGGGTCCTGGCTCCTGAGAGGCACCTGTCCCTCCCCCAGCCCCCACCCCACACTTTTTCCAGCTCTTTGAAATAGTCTGTGTGAAAGTGAAGGTGCAGTTCAGTAATAAAATGTGTTCTTCGTGAGCAAAGGGCCTGGGCTCTTGTGTGCTCCAGGAGGGGACGCTTGGCTGGCAGAAGAGGTGCAGGAGAGCTGGGTACCTGTGCTGACTCTGCTGCCCCAACCTTGGACAAATCCCTTCTTCCTCTCTGTGGGCCTGAATTTCTCCACCTGTACACTGGGTTTTTATTGAGCACCTGCTATGTACTGGGCACTGGGACTATGTGCGAACATGACAGACACAGTCCCAGCCCTCAAGAGTTGATATTCTAGTGGGAGAAACAGTCAAGTGGCCACTTGGCAAGTGTTGACTGACCCCTGCTCTGTGTAGGCACAATCCTGAAAGAAAGTGAAAGTGTTAGTTTTGCTCAGTTGTGCCCAACTCTTTACAACTCCATGGACTATAGACTGCCAGGCTCCTCTGTCCATGGAATTCTCCAGGCAAGAATACTGGAGTAGGTTGCCATTCTCTTCTCCAGGGGATCTTCCTGACCCAGGGATTGAACCCAGGTCTCCTGCACTGTAGGCAGATTCTCTACTGTCTCAGGCACCAGGCAATCCTAGCCCTAGGCCCTGGGAATTCTGCAGAGAACAAAGCCCTTTCCTTTATGGAGCTTCCATTCTGGTCCAGGAGACAGGGAGATGAATATAAGGATGGCTCTGACTGTTGCAGGGTAAAGGTGGAAACAGAGTGACTCTGAGGAAGCATGGCAAGACAAGAAAGACCTAGTGGGGAAGGAGATAAGGGGTCAGAAACCCAGATAACATTTTAAAGATAATCCCACAAGATCAGCTGATGGATGGGAGAGAGCTCTAGAGAGAAAGGAACCATGGGTGATTCAAGGTTTTGAAATAGTGATACCCATTATAATTCCAAAGTGAAGCACCCTTCACTGAGGCCAAGAAGTTCATAGTGAATGCTCTAACAGCATTTAATATGGAACTTGAGCTTGTCTGGGAGTCAGGGAGGGCTCCCTGCAAGAGAAGTGATATCAGAACCAGAGCCTGAAGAGTCTGTAAGAGTTCTCCAAAAGAAGCGGGGAGGCAGGAAGAGTGGTCCTGGTGAAGAAGCAAATGCACAGGACAAGCAAGAATTTTCTTCAGGCTGAAGGAAAGTTGGTGTGTCTGGGGGCTCCTGGGTCAATAAGATGCTAGAGAGGTGGGATGGGGGGGCTGGGTTTGATCCTGAGGGCAGTGAGAGCCAGAGGAAGGTTGTCAGGGAGTGATACACCACTTAGACCCCAAAGCGCCCTCTGGCTGCTATGTGAAGAATGTTCTGGAGGGAGAGCAGAGTGGAGAAGCCATGGCTCGGTTAAGCTCCAGTTCTGAGGGTGGTCAGCCAGGTGTGTATCCTGGGTCACCATTCCTGGTCTTTGGTCAAGTAACCTTGCCTATGTCCTAGCTTTCCCATCTGTGAAATAGGTAGGATTGCAGTACCCATCTCAAGCAATAGTGGTCAAAATTGAATGAGAGATAACCCAACAAAACTTGGGTGGACTGAAAGTTGAGGGGGGATGCAGCGATGACCCTGCATCAAGAAGACCCTCAAAAGGAAGAAGGAGGTGCTCAGGGAGTTCAACGTGGCTGTGGCCGGAGATCCGGGAAAAGTCTGGAAAAAGAAGCAGGACTGCAGAGGCAGGCCCTTCAGCTGGGGAGGCGGGCTCTCTAGCTGGGGGCTGGGGGGGTGGGGCAGAAGGCGGGACCTGCCACAGGCGCTCCTCCTGTCTGCTTTCAGGAACGAGCTTGACTGCTCCCTGGTGGCCAGGGGTTTCCGCCTGAAAGCCACTCCCACCCCAGATGCATGCTCCCAGTGCTCCTGACTGGCCAGCTTTCCACTGTGTCCCCCATCTTCTGCCACGTTCACCAGAAGGACGTCTACACTTCCAACCTTTAGGTCCCGGATTCACAGCTTTTCACGCCTCTTGGCTCAGGGTCACCATTCTCCAAAGCCTCCAGGCTTTTCTATATCTTTAGGCCCAGGATATGCCCCTGGCCAGTAACTTGACCACTCAAGTCCCCTCTCCAGATTCTTGAGATTCTTCCAGAAACGTCTTCTTACATAATTTTTTTGTTGTTGTTGTTCAGTCGCTAAGTCGTGTTCAGCTCTTTGTAACTCCATGAACTGTAGCATGCCAGGCTCCTCTGTCCTCCACTATCTCCCAGAGTTTGCTCAAACTCATGTCCCTTGAGTCAGTAATGCTATCTAACCATCTCATTCTCTGCCACCCTCTTCTCGTTTTGCCTTCACTCTTTCCCAGCATTAAGTCTTTTCCAGTGAGTCACCTCTTCACATCAGGTGGCCAAAATGTTGGAGCTTCAGATTGAGGAACAGTCCTTCCAATGAATATTCAGGGTTGATTTCCTTTAGGATTGACTGATCTCCTTGCAGTCCTCAGTTCAGTTCAGTCGCTCAGTCGTGTCCGACTCTTTGCGACCCCATGAATCACAGCACACCAGGCCTCCCTGTCCATCACCAACTCCCAGAGTTTACCCAAACTCATGTCCATCAAGTCAGTGATGCCATCCAACCATCTCATCCTCTGTTGTCCCCTTCTCCTCCTGCCCCCAATCCTTCCCAGCGTCAGGGTCTTTTCCAATGAGTCAACTCTTCACATGAGGTGGCCAAAGTATTGGAGTTTCAGCTTCAACATCAGTCCTTCCAATGAACACCTAGGACTGATCTCCTTTAGGATGCACTAGTTGGATCTCCTTGCAGTCCAAGGGACTCTCCAGAGTCTTCTCCAACACCACAGTTCAAAAGCATCAATTCTTCGGTGCTCAGCTTTCTTTATAGTCCAACTCTCACATCCATACATGACCCCTGGAAAAACCATAGCCTTGACTAGACGGACCTTTGTTGGCAAAGTAATGTCTCTGCTTTTTAATATGCTGTCTAGGTTGGCCATAACTTTCCTTCCAAGGAGTAAGCATCTTTTAATTTCATGGCAGCAGTCACCATCTGCAGTGATTTTGGAGCCCAGAAAAATAAAGTCTGACACTGTTTGCACTGTTTCCCCATCTATTTCCCATGAAGTGATGGGACCAGATGCCATGATCTTAGTTTTCTGAATGTTGAGCTTTAAGCCACCTTTTTCACTCTCCTCTCTCACTTTCATCAAGAGGCTTTTTAGTTCTTCACTTTCTGCCATGAGGGTGGTGTCATCTGCATATCTGAAGTTATTGATATTTCTCCCGGCAATCTTGATTCCAGCTTGTGCTTCTTCCAGCCCAGCATTTCTCATGATGTATTCTGCATATAAGTTAAATAAGCAGAGTGACAATATACAGCCTTGACGTACTCCTTTTCCTATTTGGAACCAGTCTGTTGTTCCATGTGCAGTTCTAACTGTTGCTTCCTGACCTGCATACAGGTTTCTCAAGAGGCAGGTCAGGTGGTCTGGTATTCCTATCTCTTTCAGAATTTTCCACAGTTTATTGTGATGCACACAGTCAAAGACTTTGGCATAGTCAATAAAGCAGAAATAGATGTTTTTCTGGAACTCTTGTTTTTCGATGATCCAGCGGATGTTGGCAATCTGATCTCTGTTTCCTCTGCCTGTTCTAAAACCAGCTTGAACATCTGGAAGTTCACGGTTCACGTATTGCTGAAGCCTGGCTTGGAGAATTTTGAGCATTACTTTACTAGAGTGTGAGATGAGTGCAATTGTGCGGTAGTTCGAGCATTGTTTGGCATTGCCTTTCTTTGGGATTGGAATGAAAACTGACTTTTCCAGTCCTGTGGCCACTGCTGAGTTTTCCAAATTTGCTGGCATAATGAGTGCAGCATTTTCACAGCATCATCTTTCAGGATTTGAAATAGCTCAACTGGAATTCCATCACCTCCACTAGCTTTGTTCGTAGTGATGCTTTCTAAGGCCTACTGGACTTCACATCCCAGGATGTCTGGCTCTAGGTGAGTGATCACACCATCGTGATTATCTGGGTTGTGAAGATCTTTTTTGTACAGTTCTTCTGTGTATTCTTGCCACCTCTTCTTAATATCTTCTGTTTCTGTTAGGTCCATACCATTTCTGTCCTTTATCGAGCCCATCTTTGCATGAAATGTTCCCTTGGTATGTCTAATTTTCTTGAAGAGATCTCTAGTCTTACCCATTCTGTTGTTTTCCTCTTATTTCTTTGCATTGATCACTGAGGAAGGCTTTCTTATCTCTCCTTGCTATTCTTTGGAACTCTGCATTCAAATGGGAATATCTTTCCTTTTCTCCTTTGCTTTTTGCTTCTCTTCTTTTCACAGCTATTTGTAAGGCCTCCTCAGACAGCCATTTTGCTTTTTTGCATTTCTTTTCCATGGGGATGGTCTTGATCCCTATCTCCTGTACAATATCACGAACCTCTGTCCACAGTTCATCATGCACTCTATCAGATCTAGTCCCTTAAATCTATTTCTCACTTCCACTGTATAATCATAAGGGATTTGATTTAGGTCATACCTGAATGGTCTAGTGGTTTTCCCTACTTTCTTCAATTTCAGTCTGAATTTGGCAATAAGGAGTTCATGATTTGAGCCACAGTCAGCTCCCGGTCTTGTTTTTGCTGACTGTATAGAGCTTCTCCATCTTTGGCTGCAAAGAATATAATCAATCTGATTTCGGTGTTGACCATCTGGTGATGTCCATGTGTAGAGTCTTCTCTTGTGTTGTTGGAAGAGGGTGTTTGCTATGACCAGTGCGTTCTCTTGGCAAAAGTCTATTAGCCTTTGCCCTGCTTCATTCTGTACTCCAAGGCCAAATTTGCCTGTTACTCCAGGTGTTTCTTGGCTTCCTACTTTTGCATTCTAGTCCCCTATAACGAAAAGGACATCTTTTTTGGGTGTTAGTTCTAAAAGGTCTTGTAGGTCTTCATAGAACCATTCAACTTCAGCTTCTTCAGCGTTACTGGTTGGGGCATAGGCTTGGATTACCATGATATTGAATGGTTTGCCTTGGAAACGAACAGAGATCATTCTGTCGTTTTTGAGATTGCATCCAAGTACTTCATTTCAGACTCTTGTTGACCATGATGGCTACTTCATTTCTTCTAAGGGATTCCTGCCCACAGTAGTAGCTATAATGGTCATCTGAGTTAAATTCACCCATTCCAGTCCATTTTAGTTTGCTGATTCCTAGAATGTTGACGTTCACTCTTGCCATCTCCTGTTTGACCACTTTCAATTTGCCTTGATTCATGGTCCTAACATTCCAGGTTCCTATGCAATATTGCTCTTTACAGCATTGGACCTTGCTTCTATCACCAGTCACATCCACAACTGGGTATTGTTTTCGCTTTGGCTCCATCCCTTCATTCTTTCTGGAGTTATTTCTCCACTGATCTCCAGTAGCATATTGGGCACCTACCGACCTGGGGAGTTCCTCTTTCAGTCCTAAAGACTCTCAAAAGAGCCTTCTCCAGCACCACAATTTGAAAGCATCAATTCTTTCACATAATATGTAACTATATCCTGATCCGTTTTTTTATACAAAGAGTAACAGACACACTGTGCCTTGTTTTTTTCTGCCTGAATAGTTTATCTTATAGAAGTTTCCATGTTCATACATGAATCCCTGATTGTTATACAGCTTCAGGAATTAACTCATGGCAGATTAATTATTTTTCTAGCTGTATAATATTCCACAAATGTTTTAACCAGACCCTGAACTCAGTGATTCCAACCTTAAACATGGCGTGAAAAGTGAAAGTGAAGTCGCTCAGTCATATCTGACTCTCCTTGACCGTATGGACTGTAGCTCCCCAGGCTCCTTGGTCCATGGGATTTTCCAGGCAAGAATACTGAAGTGGGTTGCCATTTTCTTCTCCAGGGGGTCTTCCTGACCCAGGGATCGAACTCAGGTCTCCTGCATTGCAGACTCTTTACCCTCTGAGCCACCAGGGAATCCCAAACATGGCATAGCACACACAAAAAATGTTGGAATTACACACTGAGGAAAAGCTGGAAGGGATTTTGGACTGTCTATGTGGGTCATGGGGAAAAATTCATTTCCATATATTTTTATGATGAGAAAAATTAAATATAGCAATATAACATATCCTAGGATATGAAGAATTAACTTTGAATAAAATATCTAAATATATTATTTAAAATACATTCCTTAAGAAACTTGATCTTGTTCCTGTGAATGCAACTGTTTTTGTCTAATTCATTTTTTTAAATTTTTTACAACTTTTATATGTAAGAGGTTTTATGATCAAAATGGTTTACACAATTCCTGATCAAGATTAATGATGTGGAGGAGGAAATGGCAACCCACTCCAGTATTCTTGCCTGGAGAAATCTCTTGCAGTGGAGACTTGCGGGCTACAGTACAAAGGATCACAGAGTCAGACACGATAGTGACTAAGCAACAAACGCATGATGACCTGTATTATGATATCCTAATGTTTCACATATTTCACTGCCCTAAAAGTCTCCTGTGTTCCATGAATTCATCCCTTCGTCCTCCCCCTAAAAAGCTACTCTTTAAAAAAAAAAGAAAAAATCTCATAAGAGTTTCAGATGAGCCCAGAATAGAAACATGAGTGAATAGGATAAAGTTCCATGAGCCTACCACTCAAACTGACTAGTGAGCACACCTGTTTCTGTGGAAATATTTCAAAGCAAATCCCAGGATTTCCCTGGTGGTCCAGTGGTTAAGACCAGGCTTCCAGTTCAGGGGGTGCAGGTTAGAGCCCTGGTCAGGGAACTAAGATCCTATGTGCCACTAGGCCAGGAAATCCCAGTGATCTTGTCACCCACCCCAGAGCAGCATGCTTTTGGAAACATGGACGGTTTCTTATGTAACCATGAGGTCACTTTTATGCCCAGTGCAGTTAGTAGTCAGCAGGCTTCTTTTTGGTCTCAGGGCCTGTGGCCACCAATCTTACAAGGGCTCCTCACTCAAATGTTATATTTCAAAGTAAATAATCCAGTCATACAGAAAAATATTTCTTCATTCACTAAAGGTGCATCTCTTTAAAAAAAAAAAAAAGATTAATGATGATCTCTTCAAATTCTTGGCAGTCAGCACTACAAGACTGTCACCTCAAGTAGGTGATAAAAGAAAATGTTAAACTATTCCAGAACAATTGAAATTATATTTTTAATGTTCCAATTGTTCTTCCGTTTTTTAAATTGACAAATACAATGTTGTAATCAAGTGAATTTCAAATCCAAATGAAATTTTTCACTCTGGATATTTAAGAAAATAACTGTGAGTTCTAGAACACAGGAAATGACCTAAAGCTTTCAAAGTCTTTTTTTTTAATTATATAACTTATTAAAACTGAGCAAGCCTGTACAGCACAAAGGAAGAGAAGGAAGAAAGGGAAAGAAGGAAAGGAAAGCAAATTCTAAGCCAATTCACTTATGAACACGCAAACCAAAGGTCTAAGTATAATATTAACAAATGGAATCCAACGACATATAAAAAGAATACCTAGTAGGGGTTATTCCAGGTAAATAAGATTCCCTCAGTATAAGAAATCTTTCCGTGTAATTCATTGTGCCGAAGCATTAACAAAGAAAATCCTTATGGTATTTCAGTAGATATCAAAACAGCATTTTGTAAAATTCAATACCTATTTATTACTTTAAAAAATCTTTTATCAAGCTAAGAGTTGAAAGTTAGCTTTCACTTTTTTATACCCTTCTGAATTTCTTAAAGTTTAAGATAATGATTGTGTGCTTTGCTTGTGCAATTTTTTAAAGTTAGCAAATCTTTGAGAAAAATCATCAACTCATGATCAAATTCATTACATAATATCCAGCTCTCCATTTTTCTGTCTTTACCATCACAGCCTTTGTCATGAAGCAGGGGGAAAAAAAACAAGAACTTTTTCTTAATATATAATAAATAATAGAAATGAACATATATGCTGCTGCTGCTGCTAAGTCGCCTCAGTCGTGTCCGACTCTGTGCGACCCCATAGATGGCAGCCCACCAGGCTCCACCATACCTGGGATTCTCCAGGCAAGAATACTGGAGTGGGTTGCCATTTCCTTCTCCAGTGCATGAAAGGGAAAAGTGAAAGTGAAGTCACTCAGTCGTGTCCGACTCTTAGCGACCCCATGGACTGTAACCTACCAGGCTCCTCCATCCATGGGATTTTCCAGGCAAGAGTACTGGAGTGGGGTGCCATTGCCTTCTCCGATTAACATATATGATCCCTACTAATTTGTCTTCTTTGATTTTTAATAGATATCCATGCACTAATGTTAGAATTCGGGGCATATGGAGTATTAATTCCCTCCTAAATTATTTAAACCATCCCATTTCAGTAGGTTCACACATGAATAATTAACTTGAATAATTTCATGATAAAGAGTCTTGTGAATTCTTATCAACTTAAATGGTCTTATCACAGAGTTTTAACAACTCCGTCTTGAAGTTGGAGGGAGTCAATCTTAAAACACTAAGGTACCAAGAATATGGACATAAAGTTAAAAAAACAGTCTTCTAAGAGTAAAATTTTAAAGTATATAACATTAACATAATGTAGTGGCCTAGTCCACTACATTTGTCTTACATGTTTTTCATGGTTTGTAAATTTGCTGCCGAGTGGAAAATGACCAGTGCCCATATCAGCTTGGCTTAAATTGCGCTGGTGTGAAAATGCTGTCCTCAAACCTCAACCCCCTGCACCCGCCCAAGGAAAAGAAAGCAGCTGTGCCCCCATCCAGCTGCACTGTAAAAATAATAACAATGAACAACAACAATAATAAGGCCCTTATCTGCAAACCATTGATGCGGTGGAACATTCCCCAACAGCTAGCTGGCCGTCACTTTTAGGAACAACAATCTCCCCCAGGCTTCGTGCCAAGCTCCCTGTGCACCTAGAAAGCAAACTCCTCCAGTGGCTCCATGGCCTTTGTGAAGGGTCCTTGTGGAGAGTAGGCGGCCCTCCCAGATGGGTGGTTGTGTGCTGTGCAGGTGACCACTGCAATTAGATGTCCAAGAAGAAGAGCCCAACCTTGGCCAGGCTCATCTCATTCTGGTGGAGCAGCAGGGGCCAGAGGAGAGACGGGCTATATAGCAGTTAGTAGCAAGACTGTAAAACCAGACGGCCAGGGCTAGCTGGGAGCCCTGGGACAAGTGACTTAACCTCTCTGAACCTGAGTTTCCTCACCTGTAAAATGATAATTATACCCACCTGATGGGAGGTTATGCAGATTTCATGCAAATTTTTATGCTTTTAAGGTGCTTAAGAAGGGTTTCTGGCACCATATTATATAAATTTTATCAGGCTATGTTGTCAGACCTCCCACCCCTTACCGCCAGTGCTCCAGGGACTGATGAGAGGACTAGTCTTGGGGCTAAGCTCTAACTTTATCATGGATACCTCCCAAAGGCAAAGCCTAAAATAAGGATTCAGATAGGCTCGGTGGTAAAGGCTCCGCCTGCCAATGCAGGTGCCAAAAGAGGCATGGGTTCCATCCCTGGGTCAGGAAGATCCCCTGAAGTAGGAAATGGCAACCCACTCCAATATTCTTGCAGAGATTATCCCATGGACTTGTAGTCCATGGGGTTGCAAAAAGTTGGACATGACTGAACATGCACACTAAGTCTAAGTAGTTTAAATGGTGATCCCAGGGCAGTGGGGACAGTGAATCAGGGGGTGATCAGGGAGGACTTTGGAAATCAACAGAAGATGCAATGATGAGTAACCTGCCACCTAAGGCAATGGGGCTCCTTCTCAGAGGATCCACTGATAGACCCATGGAGCATTCTAGAGGCAAGAACACAAGGTATTTATATGCTAACTCCCATCCCTCATCTGCCTAGGGCAGCTCCTAGGTCATTTCTCCTCAGTACTTGGCACTTCCTACCTGCCAAGCATACACCTATGATCAAGAAGACCCAGGCAGCTGTTTCTTGAATGAAAACTGCCCACCAAAGCTGCACATGACCTTTGAGGGTGGTCTGAAGACACATGGTGGGGTACCATCACATCTACCACAACTTATGAAAAACTTGATAGCACGTCAGTTGGAAAATTCTGCTTGAGGGAGACACCACTGGTGGTCCTCCACTTTTGCTAATCCAAACCATACTGCAGTGAACAACCTCACGGATCCATCATTTTGTACACGTACATGCGTAGTAGTAGTGTTAGTCGCTCAGTTGTGTCTGACTCTTTGCGACCCCAGGGATTGTAGCCCACCAGGCTCCTCTGTCCATGGGATTCTCCAGGCAAGAATACTCGAGTGGGTTGCCATGCACTCCTCCAGGGAATCATCCTGACCCAGGGATCAAACCCAGGTCTCCTGCATTGCGGGCAGATTCTTTACCGTCTGAGCTACCTCACAGATCTGTCATTTTGCACACGTTCATGTGTATCCACAGGCTATTTATAGAAGTAGAATTACCAGGCCTTTTGTCATTTTGATGGAGACACCCAAAACTGACATCCTGTGAAACTGCCTGTCTTCTGAACCCTTGCTGATATTCTTGTTAACACTCCTTGATCTTTGTCAGTTTGGCCGATGGAAAAATAGTATCCCATACTTTAAAATTTCATTTTCAAGCCTCTAATTGAGGTTGACATCTTTTGATAATGTGGAAGCCATCTGTACCCCTAATGAGTTAATGAATCTACACGATGACCAATGAAGGCTGCAAATGGCACACAAAGACAGCGAGGCATCATGTGTGCCTCCTGGCAAAAGAACACGGG
The DNA here is from genome assembly GCA_024291935.2 of Okapia johnstoni. Taxonomy (NCBI): domain Eukaryota; kingdom Metazoa; phylum Chordata; class Mammalia; order Artiodactyla; family Giraffidae; genus Okapia; species Okapia johnstoni. The sequence goes on along the minus strand of CM044324.1, from coordinate 50,567,891 downwards.
CTAAATAATCTTGCTAAAAAGTCAAATCTGAATCTGACCAAGGCCTCTAAATGTGACCACCCCTGAATGGAAGATACAGGGGACAGAGGAACACAGTAAGTGATACAGGGGAGGGCAATCAGTAAAATGCAGCCTGGAGGGCACCCCTCAGGACAGATGATGCCTCTTATATACTTCCACTTCTGGGAAGATGGAGAGGATGCCCTTTCCTCAATTTCTCCTGCTAAGTAAAACTAAAATCCCTGGATGTTGTATATGCAACAAGCATAAGAAAACCCTGAAAGGTAAAAAGAAGGCAGGCTGGATGGGGACCTGAGAACCTGAGGAACAACACAATGGTGAGTTCTCTGGATTTTCTGTCTCAGAGATCCCAGACTTGGGGTTGAAGAAGTTGTAGCAGGCTTACTCAAAAAAGCCAGTGGGCACAGAAAAGAAAAAACAGCCCCAGCTGAAGCCAGCTCTCTCTATTCAAAGGATTAGGAGAGAAACATCCTAGCAAGATAGAAGTTTTAGATGATTGCAGCTCTATTCCAGCCAAATACCACTGGGAAAAGAAAAGAACTATGAACATTATGGCCAACTACATCAAGAAAGGGTGAGTGGACCCTAGGCTTCTGCCCTGATTCAAGGTGCCCCGACTACACATTATCAATGTGGGGTGTTGTGAGATAAGGCCAAGGGAGCAGGACTTTTCATCTCTGCTGGCCAGTTAATGAGCCCTCTCCTGCCACCCCTTCTCGCTGAAGTGTCAGTGGAGACCACATTGGGAGCCTGGAATTCCATACCTACCTGGCAATAATGAAAGTTTTGCGACCCCATGGACTGTAGCCTGCCAGGCTCCTCTGTTCATGGGATTCTCCAAGCAAGAATACTGGAGTGGGTTGCCATGCCCTCCTCCAAGGGATCTTCCCAACCCAGGGATCGAACCTGTGTCTCCTGTATTGCAGGAGGATTCTTTACCCACTGAGCCACCTGGGAAGCCCAGTTCCCAGTGTGCCCTGCCTAAACTCCTGACCTACAGAATTGGTGAGCCTAAGGAAATGGTTGTTTCACGCTTTTAAGTTTTATGGGGGGTTGGAATGTAGCAGTTGTAACAGACGCACCACAGGACTTGCTTTAGCCACTGGAATGTGGTGCTGGCTCTTTGTGTATGGTTCTGAGCCTGGACTTTCAGAGTACCTTGATCCCCACTGTCTCTCTGCCCCCTCAGGAGTCTCTGAGTTCTGTCATGAGAAGAACACGTGCTGGGTGACTGCTGGTATCAGAACAAGGAGACACATGAATAACCTTAAGCCCAAGTGTTATGGGCTGGCTTGTGTTCCCTGCAAATTCATATGTCAAAGCTCTAACTCCCAATATGTCCAATGTAGCAGTATTTGGAGTTGAAAGTGAAAGTGAAAGTCTCTCAGTCATGTCTGACTCTTTGTGATCCCACGAACTGTATAGTCCATGGAATTCTCCAAGCCAGAATACTGGAGTGAGTAGCCTTTTCCTTCTCCGGGGGATCTTCCCAACCCAGGGACTGAACCCAGGTCCCCTGCATTGCAGGCAGATTCTTTACCAGCTGAGCCACAAGAGAAGCCGTATTTGGAGACAGGGCCTTTAAAAAGGTGATAAACTTAAATGACGCCATTGGGAAAGGCCCTCACTGGTCTGTCTGGTGTCCTTATAAGAAGAGGAAATCTGGTGACTTCCCTAATGGTCCGCTGGCTCAGGCTCTGCAATCCCAATGCAGGGGGCTCAGGTTCAAACCGTGGTCAGGAAACTAGATCCCACATGCCTCAGCTAAGAGTTTGCATGCTACAACTAAAAGGTCCCATGTGCAATAATGAAGATCAAAGATCCTACATGCTACAACTAAGACCTGGTGCAGCCAAATAAGTAAATAAATAGTTTCAAAAGAAGGAGAGGAAATCTGGACACACATGGAGACACCATGGATATGCACACAGAGGAATGACCACATGAGGACACAGTTAGAAGGAACCCATCTGCAAGCCAAGGAGTCAGTTCAGTTCAGTCGCTCAGTTGTATCTGACTCTTTGCGACCCCATGAACCGCAGCATGCCAGGCCTCCTTGTCCATCACCAGCTCCCGGAGTTTACCCAAACTCATGTCCATTGAATCGGTGATGCCATCAAACCATCTCATCCTCCATCATCCCCTTCTCTTCCTGCCCTCAATCTTTCCCAGCATCAGGGTCTTTTCAGATGAGTCAGTTCTTCGCATCAGGTGGCCAAAGTAATGGAGTTTCAACTTCAACATCAGTCCTTCCAATGAACACCCAGGACTGATCTCCTTTAGGATGGACTGGTTGGATCTCCTTGCAGTCCAAGGGACTCTCAAGAGTCTTCTCCAACACCACAGCTCAAAAGCATCAATTCTTCTGTGCTCAGCTTTCTTTATAGTCCAACTCTCACATCCATACATGACTACTGGAAAAACCAAGGAGAGAGGCATCCATAGAAGCCAGTCCTACCAACGCTTCAATCTTGGAATTCTTTTCCTTTTTATTTATTTTCATTTTTTGACCACACTGCACGGCATGTAGGATCTTAGTTCCCCAACCAGGGATTGAACCTGCTCTCCTTGCATTGGGGTCTTAACCACTGAGCCACCAGGGAATTCCTCAATCTTGGACTTCTATCCTCCAGAACCATGAGAAAGTACACTTTTGTTGCTTAAGCCACCCAGTCTGTGGTTGTGTTATGGCAGCCCTAGGAAGCTAAAATACCAATGGAGAACCTAGAACTAAACCTGGAGGATCCCAGCAGAGCTTCTGCCAACCCACAAGCCCAGGAAAGACAGAAATAAATGCTCAAAGTTATAAGCCACCACGTTTTGGGGGTGTTTGTTACACAGTATTATTGTGGAGGAAAATATTACTAGGAAAAAAAAAACAAAAATTTTCCCCTAGGCCCATTTTGACAATTTTCTTTGTTACCCATGACATAATTCCTTAGCAATTTATTAATCTAAACAAAGTTTACTACCTGCATAATTCAACATCTTCAGTTATGTCCAAACCGCTCCTGCTGCTAGCAAAAGGACAAAACAATGGGGTCAAAACATTCCATCAGAAATGTCTATAGCTCTTATTCCCTTAGTCTCTGATTGGCCATGTTTATGCAGTCCTGCCCACAGGCCAGGAGACCAGAAGGCCAGGGCTCCTGTCTGCTCCATGTCTGTATCCCCAGCATCTTTCATGATAAGTGACTGAAAGATGAATCCCTCATGCCAGACAGAACCAGGTGCCAAGGCAGCGGTCTTTCTCAGATAAAAATTAAATGGATGGGGACTTCCCTGGTGGTTCAGTGGCTAGGACTCTTGTGCTCCCAATGCGGGGGTTGGGGGCGCTGGGGAGAGCATTCAATCCCTGGTCAGGAACTAGATCCCACATGCTGCAGCTGAAGATCCCGCATGCTGCTGCAAAGACCCAGCACAGTCAACTAGAATAAACAAATAAAAATAAATATCAAAAAAATCATATAGTACTTCCCTGGTGGTTCAGTGGCAAAGAATCTGCCTGCCAGTGCAGGAGACACGGGATTGATCCCTGATCCAGAAAGACCCCACATGCCGAGGAGCAGCTAAGCCTGGGCACAACAACTACTGAGCCTGTGCTCTCGAGCTCGGGAGCCGAAACTCCTGAAGCCCACACGCCCTAGAACCTGTGCTCTGCAACAAGAGAAGCCACGGACAGTGAGAAGCCCACTCACTGCAACTAGAGAGTAGCGCCCGCTTGCCGCAACTAGAGAAAAGCTCCCGTAGCAACTAAGACCCAGCACAGTCAAAAATAAATAAATAAATAAGATTATTTTAAAAAACAGATGTTCAAGGCTCCCCATACTCTGGCCCCCACATATTCCCTCAGCTCCATCTCTTCCTGCTTTCCCCCAGATTTGTCTCTTCAGAAGAGGAAGCAGAGACTCCAAGGCTCCAGGTGAGTCTTCTACTTCCCTGTCTCCCCTTGTCCATCTCTGCCTTCTCCTTCAACTGGCTTCTTTTATTTCTTCTTCCATGCCATGGTCCTCACTAGCACAGGGCATTTGCACATGCTTTTCTCTGCCTAAAATGCTGATCCACTACCTCTTTCACCTAGTTTCAGTTCAGTTCAGTCGCTCAGTAGTGTCCGACTCTTTGCGACCCCATGAACCGCAGCACGCCAGGCCTCTCTATCCATCACCAACTCCCGGAGTCCACCCAAACCCATGTCCATCGAGTCGATGATGCCATGCAGCCGTCTCATCCTCTGTCATCCCCTTCTCCTCCTGCCCTCAATCCTTCCCAGCATCAGGGTCTTTTCCAGTGAGTCAGCTCTTCGCATCACCTAGTTTATACCTAGTCATCTTTCATATTGTAACCAAACAGGATTCCATGAGGACTTCCCAGAACAGACACCCGCCTGTGTCCTCCACTTGCCTTTTTTTCTGTGGAAAAACTTTAGTCAAAGAGTGGATTTAATCAGAGAAGTGAGAAAATGCAGAAAGAAAACAGTCAAGCAAGACAAAATAATAATACTTTATCGATTAAACAAAGTCAGGGACTTTTAGTCCTTCCTCAAGGACTGTAGATAATATTCTGATCTGTGTCCTTTGAGCTGTTTTACGGACACTGAAACACCCATCAGGTGGAAGAATTTAACTCTGTACTACCCATAAGCATGTAGACCCCAGACGAGTTGGCACTGGAAAGTTGATGATGCTGCCTCCCAATTACCTCACCACCAATCAATCAGAACAATGTCCACGAGCTGATCACACCCTGTTCCTTGAGCACTATGAGACTCCTCACTATCCCCTTCAGAGCAGGTCACGCAGTCCTGAGAGCATTAGTTCACTGTGGCCCCCTTTGCCTGGAAAAGCAATAAAGCTATTTCTTCCTACTTCTCTCAAAACTCCGTCTCTGAGGTTTATCCAGCACCAGTGTACAGGGGCTGAATTTTGGCAACAATATCTCAATATGAAGACATTTCTTCAGGGAAGCCCACCCTGACTGCTCTAGATTAGGTCAGTCCAAGTATCAGTACCACGTACCTCCCCTTCTTAGCACTCATTTGTTCTGTAATTGATTAGGGTGACAATTACAGACTTTCAGATTCGTGAGGACCGGAATTCATAACACTGGAATGAGGTCTCATTCACTCTGTCCCCCAGAGTCTGCATGTAGTGGATGCACAGTAAGTATTTGTTGGTTGAATGAATATTGTCCCAGCTGCTCTGCTGAGTCCCTCCATCCGCATACAGGGTGTCCACGGAGGAGTGCTGCTCGGATGTCTCTCAAGAGAACCTGCTATGAGGAGGGTAGGTGTATGACCATCTCTGGCTGCTACACTTTCAGAGCTCCTAAGTGTTCCTGCCAAGGCCAGAGTCCCCCTGGGCTGCTCCTAGCCAAGGACTGAGCACAGCAGGGCTCTAGGGATGGGTCAATTTTTCCCAATACAAGACTCCTCCTTTTTTGCTTAAAGCTTCCTATTGGCATGGTCAAGACTTTCTCAAAGATGCTGGGTCAGTTATCAATGTATTGTCTCTCCACCCCATACTCACCCCTCAGTGCCTACTCTAAGACAATGAGCCCATCTCTGAGCATTGTCCCCTGTGCAGTGAGATGCTGAACTTTGCCAGTAGAGGGTGCTGGAGGGGACAAACCAAGAAAAAAGTCTTTTCTTGGTTCTGGTGTGTGTGTGTATTCCTATATAATCTGCTTTCTGCCCCAACACCAGCCCTCTCCCTCAGCACACACCTTACAGTTCTCCAAGTCATTCTGCTCCAATCACTGTGGCCTCCTTGATGTTCCACAGACAAACTAAAATCCTATCTCAAGATCTTTTCACTTGCTGTTTTGTTTTCTCATTTGCCACCACATCTAAGAGGCTTCACCTACCACCCTCCAAACCCCTTTTAGCTCTGCCCCCTTATCCTGCTCTGTTTTGTTCCTTCATAGCACTGACTACAGTGTAACACACTGTGTACTGTACTTACTTATTCCCTTTTCTGTCTCCCCCGCCACGTGCACACACACACACACACACACACACACACACATAAACTCCTCCTCCATGAGGCCAGACAGAGCCTGTGTGTCGTGTTCACTGCTGCATCCCCGGGGCCTGGGTTAGTACCTGGCACACAGAGATACCCAGTAAGTATTTGCTAATTGACAGAATAAAAGAGTGTCTTTACCTCTGCTCAAGCCATTCCCTCCACCTGGAATGCCTTCCCTCTCCCTCCTGCCATTCCGAATCCCACCTATTACTAAAGGCTCAACCCCAACCCTTTCTCCTCCAGGAAGCCCTCCCTGATTAGTGGGGTCCTGGCAAGTGGCTTATTGCCCCTCACTTACTGTCCTGCCTAATCTTAAGTATAATGTAGGCTTTATGGCAGGTAGAGACTGTGGTGGGGACTAAAGGCAGATGAGAGCCACCAGCTTTATTGGGGTTAAGGGAAGGGAGGGGCCTCTGGACGAGGGTGGAGCTGCAGGGGGAGCCACCAGATTCCATGTCACTTCTTCCACTCCTTCCTCTCATAGTCCCACCGGGAGGCCAGACCTTGAACGGGGTTGCCCTTCATGTCCAGGATGCGCTGGAGCTGCTGGGCCTTCCACTCATCCGTCAGGGTGATGGGCTTCTTAGGGAACACTGCAGAGAAGGAACCAGGTAGGAACAGGGGCATATGGGATCCTGCCACGCCCACCCCCTCCCGCTGAGTCAGGGTGTCCAGGCACGGGGTCGAGATGCCCTGCACTGAGGCCCCCTCACCACTCTCTCCATCCCCCACTAGACTCCCCACTAAAGCTGCACTCCAGGTTCTGTCCCCAGCTCCGTCTTGGACTCACTAGGGGAACAGGATGGGGTCCTTCCCCTTTCTCAGGCTCAGTTTCCTCATCTACTCTGGGGCCCAAGGGTAGGGGGGCACTGACTTGAAGTCTTTTTGGGTCCAAATCTCAGTTCCACCATTCCCTCGCTGCATCACCTTGAACAAGTCACTTCATCTCTGAGCCCCAGTTTCCTAACCTGTGGAAAACAGATCCTGTCCACTAGGCTTGTGGAGACTGAATTTGTTAGTATTTATAATGCAATTAGCAGAATGCGGGACAGATATTAAGCTCCTAATACATGATAGCTACCATAGCTTCCCTGGTAGCTCAGTTGGTAAGGAATCTGCCTGCAGTGCGGGAGACCTAGGTTCGATCCCTGGGTCAGGAATATCCCCTGGAGAAAGAAATGGCAACCCACTCCAGTATTCTTGCCTGGAGAATCCCATGGACAGAGGAACCTGGCAGGCTACAGTCCATGGGTTCGCAAGAATCTGACACAACTTAGCGACTAAACCACCACCACCATAGTTATAATTACTGAGTTTGTTCCAACTTATTGGGAAGCGTCCAGGATGAAATAGTTTCTTAGGCTTCCCCTCAGGAAGAAGAAGATGAGAGTGGCCAGCTTTATTGGGGTTAAGGAAGAGGGAAGCATAAGAAACCATCTTCTATAGTGTTTAAGCTCTTGTATGTTGGAGACTCTTTGTTACAGCAGCTGAAACAATACGTTGAATAGTTCATGGCTGGGGGACTTCCCTGGTGGTCCAGTGGCTAAGACTCCAGGCTCCCAACTCAGGGGCCCCAAGTTCAATCCCTAGTCAGGAAACTAGATCCCACATGCTGCAACTAAGACCTGGTGCAGTCAAATAAAGAAATAAATAAATATTAAAAAAAGAAAAATAGAAAAGTTCATGGCTAATAACAGCAATCAGTAATACCATTCATAACTATGTGCCTGGCACTAGCCTACAGCTCTCTCATTAAATCCTCACAAGAACCCTGAGATATAGGCACTATTATTCCCATTTTACAGATGAGGGAGTTGAGACCCAGACAGGTAGAGTCCCTACATTCCAACCCAGGCAGCCATGCTCTGCCCTTCACCCTACATCACTCTGGGGGACTTTTCAAAAACTCTTAGATGAGTACTAGCTTAGTTCACTTATCAAAGCTTGGCTGATGGTTGTGACCACAAGGGGCATGGCTGAGGACTGCGACTGGGTGAGGCACTGCCACTCACCGTAGACCCGCTGCCACCAAATCAGGAGACCTGTGAATCCAAAGAAGAAGAAGACACAGCCCATCACTGTCTTCCACTCGTTGGAGCGACGGTTCATCTCCGCGAAGGTCTCATGGAACTGGAGCCGGTACACTGGAGGCAGGCGGGGGATGGGGGGGAGGGGCCTCAGATACATCCAATTCTTGGGCCAACTCTTGGCCTCGGGGGACTTCCAGCCACCCCCTCCCTGCAGCAGAAGCTGTCCATTCAGCAAATTCCTACTGAGCATCTACTATGTGCAAAGCATGGCTAGGAGCTGATGAGCCGCGAGGCTGCCAGGAGCACTTCTCATGGGCAGCACTTGGCGTCACACATACTTCCTACTTCTGAGGGCCAGACCCCTGCCCTCCCACCCAACTCACCTGCGTATTTCTGCTCCATCCCCCCACCAACATCACTCAGTGAAGCCCAGGACCCTTCATGCTCTCCAGCTCCCATATCCTTCCCCATGCTGTCCCACAGCCTGGCAGCCCCTCCCCCTCCCCATCCAAAGCCAGCTGGAACAACCCTTCTCGGGAAAGCCTACCAGGATTGCATCTCTCTCTCTCTCCTTTGGGTTCTCACAGTCCCGTGAACACACCTCACCCAGCAGCATATCCTCTATTACAGTTTTCTGGGTTTGCATTGGTTCCCCCACTGGACTGGGACGACCCCAGGGGCAGGAACCCTCCCCGTGATTCACTTCTGTGTCCCCAGCATCACCTAGCATCAGGCTGTGCACAAACAGTTGTGTGAATAAAAACATGAATGAACAAAGCAATGAATTTCACCACTCAGGTATGCATTTGAGTGTTGGGGGGAGTGGGTTCAGGCTGTCTTGGCCAGGATTCTTCCTGCCGGCTGCTCCCTGACAGACCAGGCCCTTCTTTGCAAAATCACCCCCATCCCCACCCTGAGACCTACGGGCCACCTTCTCCGCGTGGCTCAGCTGGGTCCAGCTGCCCTTCTCCTTCTCCTTGAGGGCCCGCTGCTCAGCGTTGAGTTCGATGCAGAAGGGCTCCTCAGGCATGGGGTAGGAGCGCTGGGCATGGTAGTTGGTGTAGGGGGGCATCTTCTCCTTGCCTTGGGCTGTGAGCACAGGGAGGAGCTGAGATGAGGCTGCCCCTGAGACGTCCCAGCACCAACCGTAAGATTAACAAAGAGGGTAGCACTTATTGAGCACTTAAACTGTGTGCCAGGAACCATGCTAAGGCCTTTGGGCGAGCTGACTCATTGGCTCAGCATGGCTCTGAGACAGTGATATTATTCTCATCTTACAGAGGAAGAAACTGAGTAGCTAAGGGACTTGCTGAAATTCACAGAGCAAGAGGGATCTGGGCCAGGGCGGCAGTTCAGCCCCTCTGGCTCCAGACCCTGTGTCCTCTGGGAAGATCTGGGGTGGGGAGGGCACATCAGGCAAAGGCAATGGGTGGGGAAAGGCTCGAAGAGATGAACCTGGAATGGCAGGCGGGAAAATGCTCCCCAAACTGGAAAGCACTAGACCTGTGCCCTTAATGAGTGGTCACGGGCATGGCTTTGGAGTCGTGGGACCCCAGTTCCACCCCACCCCAGCTCCGACAAGCCCTCTTTACCTCACTGTGTTCCCTGTCCTCATCTGGAAAGTGGGGATAGTAAGCAATCCTATCTCACACTGTTGTGGAAGCTTCAAGATAATGCCTGGGGCCTGGCACACATAAGTTACACTGATAGACGTTGGTTTCACGTCTCACTTCCATGCCTGGAAGCTCTCCCTGATAGCCAAGCCCTCGAGGGCTCTGTGTGAGTGTCCAGAACAAGGCTGGGCCCTAGAAGAGTCTCAGTAAATCTTCTTCTGTTTACTGTCACCTGGGATGCCCTCCAGGAGGGCATTGGTACCACCTTGCCCGGAGAGTGTGGGAACTGCTTTGGGAAAAAGAGTTCCGGCTCTGGGCCCATTTGTTCATCTGAGAAAAGGAGATAATGGCACAGTGTCCACTTCTCGTAGCTGCTGTGAAATCCAAATGTGTTCATCTGTGCAAAACATCAATCCCAGCTCAGGGCACACAGTAAGCGCTCAATAAATGTTATCTGTTATCATTCTCCAGAGGGTCAAGAAGGCCCATTTATCTGGCTCAAGTCTCCCCTTCTTTAGGCCTCTTTCTTCTGACTGGCTTGGACACAAAGGTCCGGAAGTTTCCATCAGCACCCTCTGCCTCCGGATACAAAGGCCTTAGGAACCTGAGGTACAGGCGTCAGGCCCTGAGAACCCTTCGGGGCAAGGGCTGCTGTCTATTTCCTGGAGGAACGTGGCCCCCTCACCAAGGACCAGGATTATGGGAAATGGTTCAGGGCAGGCCCAGAGCAGCATGGAAGGGACTGAGGGCAGCCTGCAGACAGAACCCCTGCCCCGAGCCTCGGAGTTAGGCAAGGGAGGTCATGTCCACGTCTTACCGGTGTTTCCTGGGCTGTGGATCCCTCGCATTCCAAGGCCCTCTTTCCTCAGGGTCAAGCTCCAGGCAACTCTGAAGGACATCTGGGGCATGGTTTGGGGTGAGTCCTGCCCTCACATTGCCCTCTGCCCTTCCCCTCAGGACCCAGACAGAGACACATGGTTTACACAGGTGTGGTGACCAGGAAGGGCATTGTCTCCAGGATATCAAGGTCATCTCCAGCCCCTGCCCCCTTCTAAGTTTGTATGATATACCTATGGGGGTAGATGGGGGTTCTAGACATTTGGAGTCCCCTTCTGAGGCCTCAGTTTGCCATCTGAGAAGTGGGATGAGGCCTAACTTTTATGTCAGGGCCTGAACAGTTTGGATCTGGGAGCCTTGGTTCTGATTCCAGCCTCAGCTCACAGTGGGTGGCTAGCTTAGACAAGCTCCCTCAGCTGTTTGCCCCCCAGAGGAAACAGGGTGGGAGTCCAGGTCGGGAGACAGCAGTTCTTGGGATAACTGTCTTGCTACAGGGCCATCTGCCAAGGTCTCCTGCAGATGGCTTGCCCCCTCCCCCCGCCGTAATTGGTTGCCTACGTGCCTGGAAAGCCTGCTCTGCTGGACCTGGTGGGAGAGAGGGACAGGCGAGCCCAACCCCTCCATCCCCAGGGAAAATCAGGATTTGGCATTCTGGGTTGGGGGGTGGGGGTGGGCGGTGAGGAGGAGATTTAGAGGGGGACAAAGACCAAACTGGGTCAGAGGCAGGAAGAGGGGCACACATCTGGGGAGAAGAAGAGGGTATCCCACTTCTGGAAACTGAAAGGACCCCTACATCTAGAGAGAGAGAAGGGCACTCAATAATTAGAGACAGGGTAGGGTGTACCATATGTGGAAAGTGGACAGACACCCCACATCTGGAAAGGAAGGGTTCCCCATCAGTGGTAAGTGGGTGACAGAGCCCCACCTGTGGGGAGAGGGAAGGAGTAATCTACATTTGAGGAAAGAGATGGTGCCCCATATGTGGACGGAGGAAAATTCCCCTCACCCTTGAGCTGCCAGTAGCCCCCAGCCCCCAGATCCTCCTCCATAGCAGGACCCCACAGGCCCTGGCGGGGTGATGAAAGCCAGAGTCCCAGCCACATCCCCCACCGGCCCGTGTTTGGGCAGCCGGGGCTCTCCCCAGCCACTCACTCACCTTGCAGCTTGGAGGGAGCCAAAACGCGACCCGGGTCTGCAGAGCAAGTAACAGAGAACAGGCTGCAGAGGGACCGGATCGCTGGCGCCTGCCCCAGGCCCGCCCTACAGCCTTCCCCAGGGCCGCCCCCGCGTGGGAACGTCCTGCTTGCAAGCGCCCAGCCCGCGTCCCTGGGGGCTCCCACCCACAGCCTGGGGAGAGGGCTTGCACAGTGACACTGATACCATGCCTCAATTTCCCTGCCCATTGGGGTCCGGCCTTTGGAGACCGCCAGCTGATAGAGCCCTGGGTCCAGCCAGCTGTGTGTCCTGGGCTAGCCCAGCCCTCTGAGTCCGGTTGTCCCAGGAGCTGGATCTTTGCCATTGCACTTCTGCTCACCGCTGTTTCTTCTACCTGGAATACTCTCGGAGGGCTTTTGAGGACCCAAGTCTTGCCAGCTTTCCAGCACAGACCCAATGCTTCCTGCTGCAGGAACCTACAAGCATCTAGAAATTGGGGATGGCCCATGGTATACCACCTGGCACTCATGCTCCCAATCACAATGACAGGTGAAAACCCCTCCCTCTGAGGTTCAACTCTTAGCCGTGTGATCTTTAACAAATGGCTAAACCTCCCTGATTTTCTTTGTGTAAAGATTAAATATGTCAATAGAAAAGCACCAGGCACATTTATTCCAGGACTGTTTATTAAGACCTGTTAGAGCTGGCATTATTTTCTATTGTTTAAACGCGTGAGGATTTAGAGATAAACAAAACTGAACACAGTCCTTTCCATTACGGGCTTACAATCTAGTTCTAAGTAGAGAGAGGCCTGGGCAAAGACCCAAAGGCAGAAAAACACAGATGTGTTCATAGAATAGCGAGAGACCATCTTGGTCAGATTGTAATGGGCAAAGGAGAAAGTTGGAGAGAGATTGGAACACCAAGCAGTGCTTCGGAAGTCATGGTATGGATCTCAGATTTTATTTTGAAGATGGGAGGGCAACAAAGGTAAAAAGGGGAGTGATGTGGTTATTGGAGAAGAACATGAGTTCAGTAAATGTGGCTTGGGATTGTTAGAATACTGATGCTGGACTGATGGGTGAAGGCTGTGAGTCCCTTCTGTGGCCTGGGGCCAGAGCTTTCTAGGTGTCCAAGGTCCGGTCCAGTGAGGTGTGCCGAGGACCCACCCATCCATCAGGGTTCCTGTAGCCCAGTGAGGCCATAGAGACCCACTCTAGCCACTGCCTGGAAGAAGGGGCTTACTGCTCCGGAGGCCAATGAGCCTTGAAGAGAGATACCCTACAGTGGGCAGGATGCAGGCTACCTCCATTCTGGGAGATGAGAAGGCAGTGTGGGAGTCTCTTGGATGTCTAAGAGACCCCAGCGCCCGGGATTGGCCCTGCTTACTCCTGGGGACTGCTGCTCCCCCTTCCCCATGATCAAGGGGATTCCAGAGTTGAGAGAACCCCAAGAGGATCACCTTACCTCTTGGATGCTGTCCAGGATGTCCTGAAGAGTAGGCCTAAGGACAGAAGAGGGAAGACCCGCCTTCAGGCAGCCTGGGGAGGATACACTTGGAGTCTCATCAGAACTTTCCATGCTAGTTGCACTGGAGTGAGTGGCTGATGTGTGAGTGGCAGCTCTACTGCTGCCTTGATGGCGACCAAGCAGTGCCATTTCTGAGCCTCAGTTTCCCCAGAGCTCACAGGCCTCCCAAGAGAAGTCATCTGGAGAACTCAACCCTCTGTTCTCCTCTACCGTCTCCCACTCCCGCCTCTGTGGGAACTCCAGTCTCCAGATGTGGGGCGATGCTGTGACAAAGAACATCTGTTTGGGAAGCTGGCCCCAGGGCTGAGGGGGATGGGGTGATGGCAGGCTCCAGGCGGCTCAAGGTTGACATAGGGCAGCAGGACTGTCTGGGGGTGATGCCCAGCAGCATCTCAAGGCCTGGAACCTGGGAACAGTCAGACTCTTCCATCCATAAAACAGATCGCTCAGAGGTGTCGGGGCCAGGGAGTAGGAGTCTTCCCTGGGAACCTTGGAGGGCACAAGGCGGGCTCCAGGTAGAGTATTACAGCCCACTCACGGCAAGGGGTCCTCTATGCAAATGTAGGCTGAGATTTCTGAAACAGCAGGAATGGGAGGTGAGACTCCTGCGGCTCCAACCCTCCCTGGGGAGCCCATACTACAGAAAGGAACAGCTTTCACTCACTTGATCAGATTCGGGGAGCCCCTGAGATTCCGCCCAGACACAAAGACCTGAGCCACGATCTCAGTATCCCATTGATACGACCCTCTCCCCTCGCCCAATTCAGACTTCATGCAGGACCATCTTCATTCTCCCAGCCCAGAGGAGATACCGAGAAAGCATCCGAACGCGAAAGTAGGAAGAGCTGTTGTGTTGGACAAAGCGTCGCGGACTGGTATTCCCAGCCGCTGGGGAGCTCCTGGAGCCGTTAGAACATGGGGAGCCTGGGACGAGCTCAAGGACTGGGCGGGAGATGGCGGGTAGCCGGAGCCTGAGAATAGGAGTGGACGGGATTTATCCTTAGGGGCGGGGACTGCGAGTTAGAGGGGGGCCAGGGAAGAGCAGGGGCGGTGGCACTAAGTGGGTGGGGCCAGCTGGGCGGAGGGAGGGGCCAGTGAACAGAGAGGCGCGGTCACGACAAAGAGCCGATCCCTATCCTCTCTAGCTGGAATGCCGGCTGACGCGCCAACTCCCAGCAGACACTGTAATTCCGGAACACTGAGGCCTTCAGGGCCCCGGGCGGCTCCGGGCAGCAGCGCAGGCTCGGCGATCGTCGCTCGAAGACCCGCAGATACAACAGGAAGCAGTCCAGACAGAGCTTCTGCAACGCGGGCAGGGTCAGAACCGAAGCCGAACCAGGGCTACCACGGGGACAGTCTCTAGTGGCGGGTTTCCTGGCCCTAGGAAATACCCACGTGGTGCAATCGGAAGCAGGTGAACGCCCGTGGCTGGATTTCATTGGGACCGGTGGCCTGGAAGATGGAGACCTCTTTCAGGCAGGTCTGATGTCTCTGCACCACACCTGGGGCATGAAATGCGCGAAGCCCTAGATGTTCAGCCGGAAGAGCAATTCCTCTCAGAGTTGCAGGGGAGATGTTTGAGGCCGACCTCAAGGGACTATGAGGTTGTCACTCGTGGCCCCTTGGCCCCACCCACAGGCGGCCTTTATTCCAGGTCCCGCCACCTGCCTGTCGCTCACACTACTCACCTACGCCCGTCGTCTCCTCCCTCCTTCCCCGTCCTGGAGCTGCCGGTCATCTTTCCCTGGTCCCTCGGGCAGTCTTCGTGCCCGCTCTTCTGGACTCTACCTCGTAGTCTAGCACTCCACCATCTCCAGCCCTGTCTCAGCCGCGTCATTTATCCCTGGCGGTGCCCGGCTCACCTGGCTTAGCCCGCCCGCCGACCCCGCCCCTACCCTGAGTCTCGTCTTCAGTCGTTCAGCCCTGGGCCAGCCCCTTGCCCAGGCCGTCATTCTGGCACTGCCTTCCCAAGACTCGCTAAACCCTCGCCCTGGCTCCTGCCTTGTTCTTTCGGTCATGTATGGTACCGCCCCCTCCCTAGCCCTGTCCTCACTGCAGTCTCCTCTGCACGCGCCAGTCACGCCCCCACCCTGTCAGTCACTCAAGTCCCGCCCCTAGATGCCCCGCCTCCTTACCCTAGATCCGCCCCTGAGGCCCTGCCAGGCCTGCCATTCCCCTCGGGTGTGCGCCCGCTCTCGCCTCGCGCCGACTGTCCCACGGGCCCGCCCCGTTGATCCCCGGGGCCTCCAGGATGCTCAGGTCCTTCCCCGCACCAGGTGGTCCTTGAGGTGCAAGCTGGAGACCCCACGTTTCAGGCGATCGCAGAAGCAGAGTAGGCGAAGGCGTTCCCCTATCGGGTCACGGAGGCCCCCACACTCTGACCACAGGAAGGGCACCCGAACTCGCCTTGGGCCAGGAGATGGGGCTTGGGAGTGGGGTTTGGTCAGAACTTGCTGCATTGGAATCCTGGGGCCTAGGGTCCTGGGTCCTCATCACCACCACCTGTGACCTGGGCAGGTGTATACAAACTACATGCAAAGGACCCTGAGGTTAATATTAGGGGCAGTGAAACTGAGCGCTTGGGAGGCCCACTTCTGGGCTTCTAGTGCCAGATCCATCCTCTGCTGGTTTCAGCCCTGTTCCTGACTGCCTTCATGGCCTTGGTTTCCACATTTCTATAACGCCAATCACACCCAAGCTCTGCTTGGGTACCAGGAGGGTGAATGCGATGGTCTAAGTGGGGGCTTCTCTGAGAGGCACCCATGGCAATGACAAATATAGACAGCATACTAAAAAGCATATGTTTGCCAACAAAGGCCAATATAGTCAAAGCTATGGTTTTTCCAGTAGTCATGTATGGATATGAGAGCTGGACCATAAAGAAAGCTGAGTGCCAAAGAATTGATGCTTTTGAACCGTGGTGTTGGAGAAGACTCTTGAGGGTCCCTTGGACTGCAAGGAAATCCAACCAGTCCATCCTAAAGGAAACCAGTCCTGAATATTCTTTGAAAGGACTGATGCTGAAGCTGAAATGCCAATACTTAGGCCACTTGATGCGAAGAACTGACTCACTGAAAAAGACCCTGATGATGGGAAAGATTGAAGGCAGGAAGAGAAGGGGACAACAGAGGACAAGATGGTTGGATGGCATCACTGACTCGATGGACATGAGTTTGAGCAAGCTCTGGGAGTTGGTGATGGACAGGGAAGCCTGGCAAGCTGCAGTCTATGGGGTCAGAAAGAGTCAGACACGACTGAGTGACCTAACTGAACTGAAAGCGGGGCTTCTCTGAGAGGCACCCATGGCTGTGACATATAAGCCAAGCTCTGGATGGAGCTATGGGCAGTGTGGACATTGCCTTGAGGTCCAGCTCAGTGCTCTGCTCTGACCACCAGGGAACAGTCCAACTTAGCAAAGGGCTGCAGCAGTGGGATCCTGGTGGTGCAGGGTGTCAAATCAACTCCAGGGTAGGCATTGGCTCCTTTAGATCCCAGTGGATCTGGGATCCACACTAACGTGGAGTGGTCTTCAGATTCTGTTCCTGATCTTCCAGGGCCTTCGGTACCACAGGCCAAACAGAGGGTGCACGGGGCAGTGCATAAGGGCCCCTGGCCATGTCCTGACCTCAAATTCACCAGTCTCATGGTCATGGGGATAGGCCCCCTCATGTGGCCCGGCCCTTGTGGGGACAGCCTCTTGGCATCCTTTAGCCTTCATTACCACTCACTGGCCTTCGAATAATCTCCTTAACCTGATATTTAAGGTTTCCTCTGCCAAACTCCACAAATGCAGTCTCCTCATCAACTTCTCCTCTCCCTTCACACTCCAGGCATGCTGTCCTTCTGTTCTTGGAACGCACTCCACTCTTGCCCATGGCAGGGCTTTTGTAACTGTGCCTCCCTCTGCTGAAATGCTTCTCCCAAGAACAAGACTCATTTATTCCCACTTGCATGTTTCCACGCGAGAAGGCCTTACTGGAGCAACACACCTCACTTCTCACCCGCAGACTTAGACTATGTTCTACAAACAAGCGTCTCAATTATTGTGGCTTTAACAGTATCTCCAATTCCACGTGCTTTCTTTACAATGTGACCTGGACCCTCTTGTCATCAAAAGGTGGCATCTGTATCCTCATTCCCTGAAGCTGAATGCACCTTTTTGACAGCCTTAAACATAGGACATGGTAAAAGTGATGCTGTGTAACTTCCAAAGCTGGATCATAAGATGTCATGGAATCTCTCAGGATACTCTCTCTTAAAACCTAGCTGCCATGCCATTAGGAAGCCAAATTAACCCATGCGGAGAGAACATATGGAGAAGTCATATGTTGGTGGTCTGACTGCAACCCAGCTGAGGTGCCAGCCTATAGCCTTCTAGCCATGCACATCTTCAGACAATCCCAGTCCCTAGCCACCAAGTCCCCTTCAGCCATTGCATCTTCCCAGCTAAGGTCCCAGACATTATGGGACACCTCTGCTGTGACCTTTCTGAATTCCTGACCCATAGAATCCGTTAACATCAGACAGCTGTTTGACACACTGTTTTCAGGTGGCTTGTCATGCAACAGTAGTAACTGGAGCCATAACCAAATGTTATTTGGAATCAATATTTGCTGTTCAGTCACTAAGTCATGTCTGACTCTTTGCAACCCCACGGACTGTAGCACACCAGGCTCCTAGGTCCATGGGATTTCCCAGGCAAGAATACTGGAGTAGATTGCCATCCCCTTCTCCAGGGGATCTTCCAGACCCAGGGATCAAACCCAGGTCTCCTGCACTGCAGGTAGATTCTTTACTGTGTGAGCAACCACGGTTTCTTGAATCCGTAAATTAAAGTTTTTTACCAAACCTGAGAAATTTTAAGGCATCTTAAAATTTTTTTTTGCATCTTTAAGGGTACAGAAATGACATGCATATTAAATCTTTTGATATTTCCCCACATGTCCGTAAGTCTGTTCAGTTTTAAAATATTCTCTCCTCTTTAGATTGGACCACTTCTGTTGATCCAGCTTCAGGTTTATTGAGTCTTTCCTTTGGCACCCCTCTTTACTATTGAGACTACCCTGTGAATTTTTAAGATCTGAGATATTGTATTTCTTACGTTCTAAAATTGTCATTTGATCATTTGACACTTTTGGGGTTTTTTTTAGTATAATTCAATGATTCTTTTGAAAATCATTTTGTTAAGGTATAATTGACATGCAGAAAGTTACAGATATTTAATGTATACGACTTGATGAATTTGAAGATAAGTATGCACCCCTGAAACCTTCACCACAATAATCAAGGCCATAAATTTATCCATCACCTCCAAAAGTTTCCTCCTGCCCTCCCCCTCAAAAATATTGATTTCCTTATTGTAATAAGAGTGATTAACATAAGATCTACCCTTTCAGCAAGTCTTTAAGTACACAAAACAATATTGACTACACATCCTGTGCTGTACAGCTCTCCAGAACTTGTTGGTCTTGTGTTACGGAGGCTTTGTGCCTTTTGACTACCACTGCCTGTTTTTTGGTCTTTTTTAATGTTTTTTATGTCTCTGCTGAGAACGTCTGTTTCCCCATTCATTCTAAAGTATCCATTTTCCCCTCACAATGTACTGTTATAATAGCTGCTTTGAAGTCTCTGTCTAACAATCCCAACATCTGGGTCTTTTCATGGTTGGAATCGATTGTCTTTTGCTTTGAGAATTTGTTGGATGTGCCTTACTTTGTATTGTATCCTGGACATTTTCAATATTATCTTATGAGACTTTAGCTACTGGTAAAAGCCTCTGGAATTTTTTTTTTTTTAGTAGTAGGCAAAGCTGGATAGGTTCAGACTGCATGTTCTTTGTCAACTTCTACAGACAGTGATTCTAATATCAGTTTTACTTTCAAAGCTTTCCTATGTGGTTTGGTTCTGCCTGATGTAAAGGTTAGTCTGGGACTTGGAGAGTGGTTTACATGGTGTCAATACTCAAAAGATTTTCTCACCCTTCTTAGGGTGTCTTCCACACAGGCTCAGCTTGGGGTTGAGCCCAGGACTTGTGCTGGTTCAGCATAGAATTGGAGGATTTCCTTTATCCATTCTCTTGTCGCCAGGACTATATGTACATTCTCTGGCTCCACAGGCCTGTTTTTCTGGTCCTCTGGTCAGAAATAAGAAGCTCTCTCAGAATTCTAAACACCAGCACTGTCATGCAATTCCTCACCATTGGGCTTACCCTTGGAGCAAAGCATCAAAAAAACCAAAAGACAAAAAAAATGAAGATTTTCCCCACACTATTTACACTCAGGGGTTCTTTTCCAAGTTCTTTTCTCCAGGGGGTTGGTTTTCTCAGACTTTTCTCTCAATGGCACTGGAACTGTAGAGCAGACTGGGGCTGCCCTGCAGCAGTGCTAATTGAGAGCAAT
Source organism: Okapia johnstoni (assembly GCA_024291935.2). Lineage (NCBI taxonomy): Eukaryota > Metazoa > Chordata > Mammalia > Artiodactyla > Giraffidae > Okapia > Okapia johnstoni. The sequence continues at coordinate 50,548,284 of CM044324.1, read as the reverse complement.
GATTATATAAAAATAATAACAAGGAGTTTCATTACACTCGCCAGCTTCCGGAGGCCCATTTTTCCTCTTCTCTGACCAGAATGTGGGCTTCTCTGTGGGAGTGAGTGCTGCCTATATCAGGTGTGCAGTTTCCTGATTTAAAATATCCTGGGACTGAACTGTGGGAGAGAAGGCTATGAGCGCTCCTTGGGAGATGACGATATGGAGCAAGCAGGTGCTCTGCAGGCACAGGGTGGGAATGATCTTAAGAGAAATTCCTGGAATTGTCTGGGATCAATAAGCAGTTGAGGGTACTCATTTCTGGAGGTCAGACAGCCTGAGGAGAGGTCCCAAACTGGACCAATTTCGGAAGGAGGTGACTTCAGATGAAGGAGGCTTGGAAGATATATTGGAAGGAGCTTATGCAAAGTCCAGCGGCTGGATCATAGAAGAGAAGTCACGGTGGGTGGGCACTTACTGGAGAGGCCCTGATGCCCTAGTGGGCTTTGGTGACCAAAGCAACTCTCAGTACCCCCTTCCAGAGCTAGGTAGTGGGCTGCCAGGGGATGGCAGGAGCTTGGGTACTCCCTTCCCAATGCCAAGATACCCGTAGGATTGTCCCCAAAGCCCCACCCAGCAGGGTGAACGGAAGATACAAGAAAAAAATTTACCAGGAAACTCACCTGGTAGTGAGTTTCCACTCACCTGCTTTGTGGGTTACTCTTCGAATTTTGACTTTTCACTCCAATCTGCTCTCTTTTATTTACTTTACCATGTTCTTTCTTAAGTAGTTGCTTTTTTAAAAAGTTGTCCCAAGTTTTTAGTTATAACCAGTGGGAGAGATGGGCTGTAGGAGGCTTATTTTAGCTTAGCCTTCATTCTCCCTCTTTGTCTATTTATTTTTTTCCCTTCCTTTTGAGGTAATTTTAGACTTACAGTAGTTGCAAAAATAGTACAGAGTTCCCGTATGTCCTCTCAGCTTTCCCTTTTGACAACGTCTTACATAATGATAGAACCCTTATCAGAACTAAGAAGTTAACCTCGGTTCATTCCCATTAACTAAAGTTATAACAACAGAAGTGATTTAGGTTTCATCCGTTTGCCTGTTAATGTCCTTTTTCTGTCCTGGAATTCAGTGCAGGAAGGATCCCATTCGCTTGTCATGTCTCCTTAGTCCCCTCCGATCTGTGACAGTTCCTCCATCCTTCCGTCTTTTTTATGATCTTGACACATTTGAAGAGTACTAGCCAGCTCTTTTGTAGAATGTCCATCAGTGTGGGCTTGTCTGAGGTTTTCTCATGATCATATTGAGGTTATGCATTTTGGGGGGAAAACACCAGAGAACTGATGTATGCTGTCCTCTGTGTACTTCCCGCGCCCCCAGGACTTCGTGAGGTTGATATGTTTAACTGGTAATGTCACCTTGATCACCTGTCTAGGGTAGTATCTGTTGGATTGATACTAAAATTAATCTCTTACTCTTTGTAACTATTAAATACATTAAGGGAGATACTTTGAAACTGTGAAAATATCCCGTTTCTGCTTTAAGTTTGACCCATTAAATTTAGCATCCTTCAGTGGATCATTAGGGCTTTGCTGGTGGCTCAGATGGTAAAGAATCTGCCTACTTTTACAGTCAGTACTTTAAGAAATTATAGTCATGATGATGACGGTGATGATTTGGATCCCAGAAGAGTACTTGCCAGTCATGTACCTGGAACCCGTTTTTCCTCTTGGAATCTCAGCTTTCTTCTTCATAAAGTGAGATGATTATGAATCTGACCTCACTGGATTGTGGAGGCGTTGAAATGAGATCCTGGCAGCAAAACACCCAGCTGAGGTATCTTGGGATGGGGCTGACATCAGAGGACTGAACTGTGAGCGCTCCTTGGGAGATGACGATATGGAGCAAGGAGGTGCTCTGCAGGCACAGGTGGGAATGATCTTAAGAGAAATTCCTGGAATTGTCTGGGATCAATAAGCAGTTGAGGGTACTCATTTCTGGAGGTCAGACAGCCTGAGGAGATGTCCCAAACTGGACCAATTTCAGGAGGAGGTGACTTCAGATGAAGGAGGCTTGGAAGATATATTGGAAGGAGCTTATGCAAAGTCCAGAGGCTGGACCATAGAAGAGAAGTCACGGTGGGTGGGCACTTACTGGAGAGGCCCTGATGCCCTAGTGGGCTTTGGTGACCAAAGCAACTCTCAGTACCCCCTTCCAGAGCTAGGTAGTGGGCTGCCAGGGGATGGCAGGAGCTTGGGTACTCCCTTCCCAATGCCAAGATATCCGTAGGATTGTCCCCAAAGCCCCACCCAGCAGGGTGAATGGAGCTCGAGCTGAGTGTACTATGCATACATCTATTCATCCATGCTGTCATTTATTCAACAAGTATTTACTGAGCACCACTGTTTGCCAGGCTTTGTGCTGGACAGTGGTCACAGAGCAGAGAACAAAGCAGCCCGTGGAACACCTGTCCTAGAGAAAGGAGACACAACGAACAAGGAAACAAACACGCAAGATTGCTTTGGTTTTTTACTGTTTGGTAACAAATACTCCAAAACTTTGCGACTTAAAAACAATAGCCATTTTCTTACATCTCACAGATTCTGTAGATCAGAAATTAAGGCAGGACTTGGCTGGGCAACTAGGCAATTCTTCTGCTCCCTGTGGCATCACCCATGGTCACTCAGTGGGACTCAGCTGACCGACAGATTCGTCCAGAGGATCAGTCCACAGGCCTGAATGATTGGATGGCTGAGCTCAGCTAGAAGTGTCTTCAGCAGTGCCTGCATATGGCCTTGCCAGCTAGACAGTCTCACGGCAGGCTTGCATGGCGGCTGCTCCCTCCAGAGTGAGCATTGCTGGAGAACCAGACAGAAGCTGGCCTTTCATGATATAGCTGCTGAAGTCATGTAGCATTACTTCCTATAAAATGTTGGTCGAAACAGTCACAGAATCCCATCTAGATTCACAGGGAGGGAATAGAGACCCACCTTTCGATGGAAGGAATAACAGTGGCCATTTTTAAAAAATGCCACAAGTATAAGTTGTTCTCAGTGCAACAAGTCCAGAGAGGTTCAGCAACTTTCCCCAAGGACAATTATGGATATGAATGGTGCTAAGAAGGAAACAAAAAACAGGGTGAAAGGCAGAGAATGAAAGGAGATGGTGGGAAAAAAGGACCTACTGTATAGCAGAGGGAACTATATTCAATATTCTGTGATAAACCATAATGGAAAAGAATATTAAAAAATGAATGTATATATGTATGTGACTGAGTCACTTTGCTGTACAACCGATACTGGCACAACTTTGTAAATCGACTATACTTCAATTAAAAAAAAAGGAGATGGTGGAAATTCCCTGGCCAACGGCCTGGTGGGTTCAATTTCTGGTCAGGGAACAAAGATACTGTAAGTGGAGTGGCCAAAAAAAGAAAGGAAGGAGATGGTACGGTCAGGGAAGAAACGTCCTCTGAGGGGACGTTTGGGCTGAGACCTGAGTAACAAGAAGACTTATTTGTGGGGCACAGGATGGCAGGCAGCAGGCACAGCACATGCAAAGGCCTCCTAGATGGGGAAGAGGAACTGGAAGGTGGGCAAAGTGAGGCGAGAGCAGGTGAGTAGCAGGATGGACTCAGACAGGAGCCAGGCCTTCCTGTGCCTTACGAGCCGTGGTACACGGTTAGGATTTTATTTTAAGAGCAACTGGAAGGCACAGGAGACTTTTAAGCAGGGAAGTAATGTGTTCTGCCTACATTTTAGAACCATGTCTCTGGCTGCCATGTGGAAAATGTTGGAGTTGGGGGCGACAATGCTAGAAGCAATTGAAGAGGTTACTGCAATGTCCAGGTGAGAGATGATGGAAACCAGGGAGATGGGCAGAAATGTATGGATTGGGGATACATTCAGGGATTAGAATTGGCAGTACTTGGACATGGAGTAAATGTGTGTGTGTGTGTATCTGTGGAACAGTTTTCAAGGAGTATCCTTGTTTCTACTTTGTCCAGAATTCTAAAACCAGGCCAGAGGACAATTTTAAAGATAAACGAGTTTTGCTAATCCTCAAAATGGGAAGGAAATATGTTCTCCTCGCCCACGCCCAAAATTACTTGCTAGCCTAAGAGACCAGGGTTGGGAACTCTGGGCAAGTCACTTAAGGTCTCTGGGTTTTCCTTTTCTTATCTGTTATAGTGAGTGTTACTTAAGTGATAAGTAAGAGACCTCTAAGTTTGGACTCCTCTATTTAATCAGAATAGACTCCAGTCTGACCTAGTAGCATTTAAACTGCATGCCGTGTGATGCAGCCGTCTCACTCCACACACAGCTTCACTGGGAGACCTGCATAAGGGCCCTTAGAACAGCCCTGCTGATAACAGCAGAAACCATGAAACAACCCACAGGTCCATCAGTAGGGGGCTGGGTACATGAATCACATCACAGAATACTACAAGCAGTGAGAAATGAGTGACCTAAGACCACACATCCGTATGGATGGCTCTAATGAAATTTATGTTGCATGAGAAAAGCAAGTGTAGAAAACTACACACAATATGATTCCATGTATTTATTTTTTCGTATGATTCTATGTATATAAAAGACAAATGATTAAATAACACGAAGTTCTGAATAGTGATAACATCTTACAAGGAGAGTGGGGATTCTATTCAGAGGGGCACTGAAAGATTTAATATTCTATTTCTTAAGCAGGGTGGCTGGTACCTAAGTGTTTACTATTGTCTTTAAACTGTATGCATTCGTGATATGTACCCTTTTGTGTGTAAAATACATTTTACAATTTTCTTAAAGGTCAAGAATTTGCCTAAAATCTCCTCCTCTTGTGGAGAGGTAATGAGGCTTGGAGGGGGCTGTCATACAGCAGACAAAGATGAAAGAGGAAAGGGGAAAGAGTAGCTAAGGCCCTGAGCAGAGAAGGAGCTGAGGGTGGTGATTTTTGATTCGTTGTCTGCTGTATACATATATACAGATACAGTCACATACCAGATACAGAAATAACTCTTCCAAGACACTCAGGGTCTTCCCTGGTGGCTCAGAAAGTGAAGAATCTGCCTGTAATACAGGAGAACCAGGTTGGATCCCTGGGTCGGGAAGATTCCCTGGAGAAGGAAATGTCAACCGACTCCAGTATTCTTGCCTGGAGAATCCCATGGACAGAACAGCCTGGTGAGCTACAGCCCATGAGGTCTCAAAGAGTCAGACATGGCTGCTACCGCTACTGCTGCTGTCACCTCAGTCGTGTCCGACTCTGTGCGACCTCATAGACGGCAGCCCAGCAGGCTCCGCCGTCCCTGGGATTCTCCAGGCAAGAACACTGGAGTGGGTTGCCATTTCCTTCTCCAATGTATGAAAGTGAAAAGTGAAAGTGAAGTCGCTCAGTCGTGTCCGATTCTTAGCGACCCCATGGACTGCAGCCTACCAGGTTCCTCCATCAGAGACAGACTAACACACTTTTAAGACACGCACAGCTCTGGGTGCAGTTCCCAGAATGTCCACTAGAGGTCGCAAAGGCACTAGCCTTCCCCGCCCTCGGGAATCAGGCCTGATTTCTCGCGGGCGCTAGCGCAGTTCCAAATCTTCCCGGGAGGGGGCGCCAGTGGTCCGAGGAAGGATGGATATCGGCAGGGCACCCAGGTTTGCTGTGCACAGAGTGAATTCAGCTGCACTGGAGCGCACTGATTCACCAAGCTCTTCCCCGCCGCTCGCAGCTGGGGCGGAGGGGTGGGAAGTCTCATGTTGAAAAAACGAACAGCTGAGTAGATATGATTCTGCACCCCTTCCAGCAGCCTTACCTTCAAACGTGAATCCTATACAGGGGAGACTAAGTGTTGTGGGGCCTAGATTTTTGCAACCTAGGCATATCTTGCACATTTTACAAAAATAGTGGCTCAGACCGTAAAGAGTCTACCAGCTATGCAGGAGACCTGGGTTTGATCCCTGGGTCAGGAAGATCTCTGGAGAAGGGAATGGCTACCCACTCCAGTATTCCTACCTGGAGAACTCCATGAACAGAGAAGCCTGGACAGAGAAGTCCATGCGGTTGTAAAGAATCTGAAACGACTGACCAACTAATACACTTTTTCACACACACACACACAAAACCACCTCATTGATAGAGCTCTTTGGCTTGAAGTTTAAGCTTCAGTTTTTTCAGGGTAAATCCACCTCTGATTATGCTTATGCATATTTATTTACCATCTTCTTCTACTAGGAATATATGTTTCAAGAGGGCATGGATTTTTATTTAAATTCTTAGCTTCTGCAACCCACTCCTAGCATATGTAGAAATTTTGTAACTACAGTTGACCCTTTGAACAATGCATGGGTTAGGGACACCGACCCTATGCAGTGAAAATTTGCATAAAATTTACAGTCAGGCCATCTTATCCTGGGTTCTGTAATCCATGCTTCTGCATCAGTGGTTTCAGCCAACCCCACATCCGTGTGGTCCTGTGTGTTTGTGTGTGTGAGTGTGTGCATGTGCTTAGTTGGGTCCGACTCTTTGTGACCCCATGGACTATAGCCCGCCAGGCTCCTCTGTCCATGGGATTTCTCAGGCAAGAATACTGGAGTGGGTTGCCATGCTCTCCTCCAGGGCGTCTTCCTGACCCAGGGATCAAATCTTCCTCTCCTGCATTGGCAGGCAGATTCTTTACCACTAGCGCCACCTGGGAAACCCAGTCCTATAGTATTTACTATTGAAAAACATCCGCTTATAAGTGAACCCCAGTGCAGTTCAAACCCATGTTGTTCAAGAGCCAACTGTGTTTGCTGAATGAGCTAGTTGGGGCTGGTACAGTTCTCCAGGTAGGGATGACCGATGCCTGGCCTGGGTGGGGCTTGAGGAGTGGATGGACCAAGGATGATGTCTCTGAAACCTCAGAACAGTGGCTGTGATGATCCATTTTAAAGCTAAGGATGCTGAGGTCTAGGGAGGTGGCAAGTGTCAGTGAGACATGGCACTGGGCCTAGAACCTGAGTCTGCCTTCCCTTGCCCGCTCTTGGCCTGCAGCCACCGCCCTCCCCGTCAGCTAGCCCTTGCACAAGGCTCTGATGCAACCCTGTAAGGCCCATGGCTCCTCTCTTGGGGGCATCGCTGGGAAACCAATTTCGCAAGAGTTGGGTCAGGAAGCGCCAGCCAGGGTGGGTCCCGGGAAGATAAGAACGGCCCGCCCCCTTGTGTGCCTCCAGGCCTTTTGATTTCCTCTCTTCCCTTCCCTTCCCTTTCCCGGAAAGCAGAGCCCGGACCCTGGCCGGGCCATGACTCACCTCCTTTCCCTCTGGCAGCCAGGCTGGGCTCCCAGGCCCGCCTGTCATTGGAAAGCCTTGCAGCCTGTGACCTGGACAGTGGGGAGCCCTCCGTGGGTGCAGTCCCTGGGCCTCAATAAGAGTAGCTGGTATGCAGCCTACCTACTAAAGCGTTTATCTTCCCGTTACTATTGTGCTGCTGTCGCTGCTATTATTAAAATGAGCATATGATAGCACTGCCCCCATACAGCTGTGAGTAGGATTAACCAAATTAATTTTAAGAGTTTAGTATAGTACCCGGCACATAATAAGCGCTCTAGAAGTGTCTGTTAAAGAAAAAAAAGGTCTTGGGGCCCAAAGACTTGGAGAGGCAAGGTCCAGTGTGCAAAAAGGAACTTTGTCCCGGTTTTTCTCTGCGGCCTTCCCCTCACCCAACTCCTGCCGCGCCCTGTCCACCACAGTTAAGGAGTTAATGATTTCCCAAGCGGCGGCCCAAAAGGAGCAGGGTCTTGTGTGCAGCACACACGCACGCACACACGTGCATACACACCCTCTAGCTCTCACAACCCCCCACCCCGCGGCGGCCCCGTCCCCCCCTCGCCCCCTCCCTCCGCGGGGCCCGAGCCTCTTATGCAAGCCGCCGGCGCCCTCCCGTTCCCAGGCCCGGCTGCAGCTGCGGGCGGAGGGGCAGGGCGGGGGCGGCGCGCTGTTTGTCTAGCGCGGCCGTGCCAAAGGCGGCGGGCCCCAGACAGCCAGGCGCCTCCGTACACCTGGGGATGCTCAGGTTAAATAGCTCCGCATTCCTCGGGCCCAGCTGATGGAAACGCTCCCAGGCCGCCGCCGAGCCGGCCTCCAGATGGTCTGGGCCTGGGCCAAAGGGGAAAAGAGGGAAACGTGGAAGCCAGAGTGTGCCTGCACGGGGGAGGAGGTGGCCCGCCTACCCCCGGCTCGGCACAGCCCCTTCCTCCCCTGGAAAAGGGCCCTGCCGTGAAGGGGTACGCGCGGGGACACGCCCACGGCCCGGTGGGTGGGCGGCTGGGAGGGGGGCATGCGGGAGGGAGTGCGCACGTGTGACTCTGAGGACACTCCAAGGACGTACAGGCGACAATTAATAATGATAATTTATAGCTATCAAGCACTGCGTGCTAAGTGCTCTATTTCATTTATTCTCTACAGCAGTTCTGTGAACTTGATGCTGTCAAACAGCAGCCCGTGGTGAGCTGGGTGGGCAGCAGCAAAGCACACGATTTACCTCCAAATACTGTTCCCTTTGATAAAGTCTAGAATGTGCTCGGGGAGGAGGTGGTACCAGGCTTAGTGTTAGTGCTCAATAGGCAGTCTTCATTGTTATTATTATGCGCAATCCTGCTGTTAGCTCCACAAGGACCCACAAAATCCTTTATGTAAACGGATGAGAGTACAGTCAGGCTCATGGTGCTCGGTGCTATTTATTTTATTGACAAAATATATTAACAGTCCTTGCCCTCTCTGGGACAAGTTCTTTGCCCTTTCTGGGGCTCAGTTTCTCCCTTTGTAATAACTGGCAGCTGCCTGGTAAGGGTACTGACTGTTGGTGTCCCCAGGGGTCTAACCATTGCCCAGAAAGTTGGTACTTAAACTTCTGAGGAAGGGCTTGCCTATGAAAAGCTACCCCTCACCGCTATCCCCAGATCAGCAGAGACCCAGGAATGCCAGTCCATCTACAGAACACATTTAGACACCCAGTGCAGTTCTGCAGTCCCCAGACACTCACACCCAAACCATCAAGCTGGATCCGGGCAGAGGTGCCACCGTGCATTTCAGCAGAGCCCACAAGCCCAAACAGCTGGAGTTGGCTCACTTATCTGCAGAACACATGCGCTCACATTTGCCCTTCTGCACACATCCCCACGTGTATCTTCATCCACACCCCCAGGCCTGCACACCAGCAGGTGACCCAGCCCTACAGGGTAGCTACCAGTTCACTCATGTCACACAGGCCCAGACACTCATGTGCACACTCCCATGAGTACAAACCCACACACATGTCCAGGCAGATAGGTCCCTGCCAACGACACCATTTTCCGGCTCAGGAGCTGTGGACTTACTCGCCCACTCCTCCTCATAGCCCACACAGGAGCCCTGGGCTGCTGGCACAGCCTGGCCAGGGTGAGGGGGCAGAGCCCAGACCCAAGAACAGGTGGCCCAGCAGCTGTGACTGGTCTGGTCCTGCCAATTTGCTCACCCACTTGGACAAAGCTGAAGCCCCGGGGCAGCCTGCTGGGATCTAGGGTTTGGTGGCCCAGTGGGGAGGCGCCCTCCTCCTGGGGAATGAGGCAAGTTGGAAGTCTTATCCCTGACAGGCTGAGGTTCTCACTATCCACATTTAAGCCAACATGCAGGTCCAGTGACCTGGTTCTCCCAAGTAACCGGCTTGTTGATACTCTTCAACACAGAGGGGGTCTTGGCAGGTTGATCTGCATTTAACAACCTCCCCAGGTGACCCAGATGGCCCTATGACCACTTTGAGAAACCCTAAAAGTCTGAAGGATTTAATTTTATGACGCTGGGGAGCGGGGAAATGGCCAGGGATGGGGCGGGGTGGGGGGGAAGAATAGATTTTAAAGACACCGGAAACACTCATTTCAGGTCGGTAAAAGCGACCGTCCAGATGTGGCCTTCCCGTCCCCTCCCCCAGCAGCAGCTGTGAAAAGGGTCAGGGGTCACCGCCAGCCCAGGTCCCTCCCATCAATCCAAGAAGTCACTGCAGCTTTATCACCATCTAAAGTATTTGTTTAATAACAACAACCAAAAAAGAAAACAACACCCCACAGAACTATTGTAAAACAATATTCTCAGTCGGTGATCATTGTAATATACAATACAAAGCAATTAATTTCCTCAGAAATCTGAGAAGCACCAAACGTGACCATTTTTCAAATGTCCGCTTTTCAAAAAATAGAAACACACGAGGGGGGACTCCCCCAAGTCTCTGGTGGCCGGTGGGTAAGGAGGGTTAGCCCGCCCTGTCAGTCCCCCAGACCCGGGCTGGATCCTGCAAGCGCCCCGGTGGCCGCCGATCGGTCTTTTCCTCCCCAGCTCCGGCGAGGCGCCTGGAAGGACCAGAGAGCACTTATTCCTCTCGCCCCCTGGAGGGCTGGGGTCTGTCGGCTCCCGAGGGCGGCGCTTCAGCGACACAAGATGCGATCGTCCGCTGGAACACACGCCGCCTGTGAAAAGAGAGAAGGGTTGTTTTTGTTTTTTTAGCGATCTACTTGGGCATCCTTGACCACCTAGGTGCCCGAAAGGATGGGGCGAATATAGGGTCAAGCACCCCCTCCCGCTCTGAGCCTCAAGTGTCCCCTTCCGTAGAAGAAAAGTGATCTCCTACTCCAACTCGGACCTCACCTCTGCCGCCAGGGCGCCGATTTCGCCGTTGAGAGTGCTGAGCGGAGCCCGGGCGGGGAGCCCCCGGCCCCCGGGGGTCCCGACGTGGGATTCCGAGTTGAGCTCCAACTCCAAATCCCAGATGTAGTCGATGACGTGCTGGAGGATCTCCACCCTGCTCACCTTGCGGTTCTGGGGCAGGGTGGGCACCAGCTCCTTGAGGCGCGAGTAGCAGCCGTTCATGTCGTAGAGTAGCACATTCACCGGCTGCTCCTCCAGCAGGGCCGGCAAGCGCGCCCCGGGGCCGCCCGCGCAGCGCGAGATGGCCACGCTCTGCTCGGACAGGCAGCGCACCACCTCGCCCGCGCCGCCCGCCGCCTTGCCGGCCTTCAGCGCGCAGCTGGGGCCCGCGGCTGCCGCGGGGCTTCCACTGGCGACCTTCATGATGCCGGCGTCGGGGTGGGAGAAAACGAAGCGGACGGAGGAGGAAGAGGACGCCAGGAGTGGGGAAGAAACTTGCGAACGAGAAAAAGACGGCAGTGCAGAAGCGCGATTCGAGTTCCCCAACCCGACTTTTATAAAGATGACGCGCGCCTCCCCCCACCTTCCTTGGGGGGCGGGCTCAGATGTTCAAAAATAGCCAATGGAAGGTCTAGGGGCGTGGCCTGGAGGCTTCTGGGTCCCGCCTCCTGCTCCCCTAGAGCACCTTCACCCGCATGGAAAAGCGACTCGAGTCACAAGAACACAGAGTGGGAAGCGTAGGGCAAGGTGGCTAGCGGAGGCGAGGGTTGCCCAGAAGGCGAAACCAGTTATTACTGATCACGAAAAGATTCCAAGAATCAGTTTTCTCGGGGATATGTTCTCATTTCTCCAGCCCCATTTTACAGATGAGGGAAACTGAGGTCCCAATGGAGAAGCAGCCTGGGCTTCTGGACCTTATTGGAAGATTACCTCTGGGACTCTGATCTCCCCAATATTTGAGCTGATATTTAAAGCTGGCCCTCTACACTCTCCCCCCCCTTCCTCCTCCTACCCCCGGGGGGCGTTCTCCTTTCCCAATTCCCCGAGAACGCTGCTGGTGACTGTTCCTGGGACCAGGCAGGCTTACCCAGGCCCCTCAGGATGGGAGCAATTAATTCTGGAAAAATCTTCCTCCACGACTGGGGGCTTGGGCCCCTGGGACCTGAGCAAGAAAAAGGCACCCAGAATGGGCTGTCTTCCTTGATTTCTCCCCTGAGTTTGCAGCCCCAAATCTGCATCATTAAGTAATTAAAATTTTTTTTCTCCCTTTTTGGCTTTTTCCCCCCCAAAGACCGCTGGGATCAGGGTCTCCCTCCCACGGCGCGGCAGCTGCGGAGCTCTGGTCGTCCTCCTCCCACCCTCCCCCAACCCCCCCCATTCCCGGGGCTGCTCTGTGTCAGCGTCTGAACAAGCTGCTCAGACCGTTAGACGCCAGGCCCGTGACGTCACCCATTCATAAAACCCGGACGGGCTGTCAGGCTGGCGCCGTGAGGGCGGTCGCCATGGAGACGGCAAACCGGGCCTCAGCGCTCCCTAGCTACCCCCAGCCCGGCCAGTCACCTGCAGACCTCGGGTGGGAAGCCTGGGAATGCGCTCCTCGCGGGCGCGGTCGCTGAGCAAGGGTCACCTTACCACCCAGCCCCACACCTGGGAATCTCTCCACCAGGCCCGCAGCTCGGGCCGCTTGAGAGGTTCCTTCACCGACCCCCTCCCCACCTCTCTAGTTCCCCGCTCCCGCCTGGGGAAAGACTTCGGATTCCAACTTTGCTGCTGGGTGAATTTAGCTGAGTAACCCTCTCGGGCCCTCTCTGAGCCCTAACGTCTGCCTGGTATTTCGGTAATGATAAAGGTGATGAATTATTCCGTTCTTACTTCCAGCCAGGCACTGTGTGAAGAGTTTGCTTTATCAACCTTACCTGATCCCAGCATCTTTATGTTGTTGCTAAGTCGTGTCGGACTGTTTGTGACCCCATGAGTTGTAGCCCGCCAGGCTCCTCTGCCCATGGGGTTTCTCAGGCAAGAATACTGGAGTGGATTGCCATTTCTTTCTCCAGGAGATCTTCCTCATCCAGGAATAGAACTGGGGGTCTCCTGCATGGCAGGCGGATTCTTTATGGCTGAGCCACCAGAGACACCTTTGGTTTCTTTATACAAAGAAGGAAACTGAGGCTCAAAAAGCTTCCCAGGAGCCCGAGCTGTTGTAATGGCTGCATTATTATAACAAGGGCACTTGATTGTCATGCAGTTCCTGCCAGGGTAGGCAGTCTGCCTCAAGAACCCTGAGTAGGCTAGAGGAGGGGAAACTGAGGCTTAGAATAGCCACCCTAAGTCACACAGCTTAGCCAGGCTAAAATTCTGTGCTCACAAAGGAGAAGATGATGTTATGGCCCCTTCTCCCCTGCAGTTAATTCACTAAGTATTAGCAAGTTTCCTTTTCCCACTGTTTGGGGGGAGGGGCCGATAAACCGGCCCCCTGCCTCCACATCTGGAAACCAGGAAAACTGATCCCTGAAACCAGCTTCAAAGGAGAGAGATCACTAATTAATTAACTGGATTCCTCCATCCAACCCCTTAACACCACCCCGCCCCACAACCACCACCACCACCAAACTCTCCCAACTTCCTAGGTCTTGTTTGTGTGTGTGTGCTCAGTGACTCAGCCTGTCGACTGTTGGTGACCCCATGGGCTGTAGCCCACCAGGCTCCTCTGTCCATGGGGTTTTCCGGGCAAGAATACTGGACCTGGTTGCCATTTCCTACTCCAGGGCATCTTCCCCACCCAGGGATCAAACTGTGTCTCCTGCATTGGCAGGCAGATTCTTTTATCACTGTGCCACCTGGAACCCCTTCTAATGATTGGAGAAAACATTTTGCTACGTGGAAGGACCAACCAGAGGAAATTAGAATATTTATTCATTGTCTAGTGTTTATTAATTGATCCAGCAATTCCACTTGCTGGAATCAATTCCAGAGAAACCTACACACAGGGGCACAAAGGATGTCTGTTCAATATGTTTCACTGAGGTGCTACTTGCAAGGGGGGAAGTTGAAACAATGTAAATATCCATCAACATGATATAAATTATGAATGCGACATCAACACAGTGACCTGGCCGTGCAGCAGGTGGGAAGTATGGCTCTGAGATATTTCTAGATCTTATTGTTGGTGGAGAAAGCAAGTTTTAGACCAGGGGTCAAGGCAGGATCTCTTACTGATCCCAAGTACATGTGGATCTGAAAATGAATTTAAAACAAGAGAGAAAATTATGCTATAGAAAAAAAATTCTAACAACATTGTGTGATTTCTTTTATATGAAGAATAGAGTAGAATAGGCACAGTTAATCTAGAGGAAAGAAATCAGAATGGTGGTTGCCTCTGGGAGTGGGAGAGAGAGTTGCCAGGAATTTAGAGAATCTTTCTAGAGGAATGGAAATGGTCCATGTTATGCAGGTTACAGGTGTAGGTTACACAGTGTATGAGTTAGTCAAAATACTTTAAATTATATACTTTTGTGCATTACATTGTATTTAAACTTCACCTCAGTAAAAAATATATATAAGAAAGTTAAAAAAAATACGAGGGTAGACGCTAAATTCTTAAGATTACCTGAGAAGGGAAGGGAAGCAATATGAAATCAAAATTTCACTGTAATCTTCATAGAGATATTTCATCCTTTATTGAGGAGAAAAAAGTTTTTTGTTTGTTGTTTGTTTGTGGTGTAGCACTCGGTTCGTGGGATCTTAGTTCCCCAAACAGGGCTTGATCCTGAGCCCTTGGCAGTGAAAGCACAAGTCTTGACCACTGGACCTTCAAGGAATTCCCTAAAACAGAGTTGTTGAAGTATAACTGACATACACAACTGCAAATATTTGAAGTGTCCACTCTGATAAGGTCTGACATACACATAAACCCATGCATTATCACCACGTTTGAGAAAATTATATGCTTCATCACCCCTAAAAGTTTTAACCTGCTGCTTGTAATCTCCCCCTCCGGCCTCTTCCACCCAGTGCCCAAGCACTCCATAGATCAGTTTGCATTTTCTGGAATTTTATATACCTGAGTACAGTATAAAATGTACACAGTATATACTCTAATTTCTTAAAGTGTTTTCAGCCTAGTTTCTTTAACTTGGCATAATTATTTTGAGAATGTTTATTACTTTCTATTGCTGAGTAGTAAGTAGGCTGTGGATATACCAAATGCTCCCCTGTTGATGAGCATTTGAGTTGTTCACAGGTTTTTAGGTTTGGCTGCTTCTAGTCTTAGTTGCAGCAGGCAGGAATCTTCAACGGATTTTTGTTGTATCAATGTGGTTTCGGACTCTGTAGTCGTGCGACGGCTCAGTTCTTGCAGTGAGCTGCTGGCCTAGTTGCTCTGAGGCATGTAGGATCTTAGTTCCCCAACCAGGGATCCAACCTGTGTCTCCTGCATTGCAAGGCGGATTCTTAACCACTGGACCACCAGGGAAGTCCCTGTTTACAGTTTTTGGTTAGTACAAATAAAGTGGCAATGAACTCTTATATGCATGTATTTCTATGAATCTATGCTTTCATTTCTTCTAGGGAGACACTTAGTAGTGAAATGATTGGGTTACATAGTAGATATTTATTTAACTTTATAAGAAAATGCTGGGAATTCCTTGGCAGTCCAGTGGTTAGGACTCCACAGTTTCACCACCGAGGGCGTGAGTTCAGTCCCTGGTCCAGGAATTAAGATCCTATAAGCCTTGCAGCTGAAAAAAAAAAAAAAAAAAAAGACATCGCTGAACTCTTTTCCACAGTGGGTGCACCATTTTACATTCCCATCAGTACCCATCAGTATCCCATTCCATCCATTTCCTCCACATCTTCTCTAACAGTTGTATGCTTGTCCATGAGAATGGCTAATAAAAGCTAAAAGCCATTCCAAAAGATGAGTTGTGGTGTCTCACTGTGGTATTAATTTGTATTTTTCTAATGACTAAAGATATTGAGCATTTTTTCATGTGCCTGTATGTTATCCATATATCTCCTTTGATGAAGATATTCATTTCTTTTGCTCATAAAAATTATTTTTAGGTAATTATAGATTCACATGCAATTGTAAGAAATAACAGAGACATCTTATATCCTTTACCCATTTTCCCTAATGGGAAACTTGCCTACCTACAGTACAATATCATAACAAGACTTCACCTGATTTCTGGTGAGATTCAGATTTTACCTGATTTACATGCACTACAGCCATGAAATTAAAACATGCTTGCTCCTTGGAAGAAAAGCTATGACCAACTTAGACAGCATATTAAAAAGCAAAAAAATAAAATAAAATAAAAAGCAGAGATATTACTTTGCCAACAAAAGTTCGTCTAGTTAAAGCTATGGTTTTTCCAGTAGTCATGTATGGATGTGAGAGTTGGACTATAAAGAAAGCTGAGCACCGAAGAATTGATGCTTTTGAACTGTGGTGCTGGAGAAGACTCTTGAGAGTCTCTTGGACTGCAAGGAGATCCAACCAGTCAGTCCTGAATATTCACTGGAAGGACAGATGCTGAAGCTGAAATGCCAATACTTTGGCCACCTGATGCTAAGAACTGACTTATTTGAAAAGACCCTGATGCTGGGAAAGATTGAAGGCAGGAGGAGAAGGGGACAACAGAGGATGAGATGTTGGATGGCATCACCGACTCAATGGACATGAGTTTGAGTAAGCTCCGGGAGTTGCTGATGGATGCAGAAGCCTGGTGTACTGCAGTCCATGGGGTCGCAAAGAGTCGAACACAACTGAGCAACTGAACTGAACATGCACTAATATGTGTGTATTTAGTTCTGTGCATTTTTATTACATGTGTAGACTTGTGTGACCACCACCAGAGTGAATACACAGAGCAGTTCCATCATAAGGCTCCCTCATGCCACCCTTTCATCTTTTGTCCGTTTCTTTTAATTTGGTTGGTTGTTTTCATATTACAGACTTTTGAGACTTCTTCATAAATATTGAACACAGATAATTCGTCAGATAAATGATTTATGAATGTTTTCTCCAGTGTGTGTCTAGGTTTTTTATCCTCTTAATAATGTTTTTGGAAGAGCAGAAGTTTTAAATTTGATGAAGTTCAATTTATCAATTTTTAATTTTATGAGTCATGCATTTTTGTCATATTTTTAAAAAATCTCTGCTTAACCCAAGATTACAAAGCTGTTCTCTTTTGATTTCCCAGAAGTTTTATAGCTTTAGGTCTATGATCCATTACACTAGGTATTTCTTATATATGGCTTCCCTGGTGGCACAGATGGTAAAGAAACTGCCTGCAATGTGAGAGACCCGGGTTCGATCCTAGAGTTGGGAAGATCCCCTGGAGAAGGAAATGGCAACCCAATTTAGTATTCTTGCCTGGCGAATTCCA
Source organism: Okapia johnstoni (assembly GCA_024291935.2). Lineage (NCBI taxonomy): Eukaryota > Metazoa > Chordata > Mammalia > Artiodactyla > Giraffidae > Okapia > Okapia johnstoni. The sequence goes on along the minus strand of CM044324.1, from coordinate 50,531,263 downwards.
TGGACAGAGGAGCCTGTCAGCCTACAGTCCATAAGGTCGCAAAGAGTTGGACATGACTAAGCGATTATCACTTTCACATATATGATTTTTTTTTGGCTGGGGTGAGTCTTTGTGGCATGTGGGCTTAGTTGCCTCATGGCATATAGGACCTTAGTTCCTTGACCAGGGATTGAACCCACATCCCCTGCGTTGGAAGGTGGATTCTAAACCACTGCACCACCAGGGAAGTCCCCTTGAACATATTTTTAAACAGAAGTGTATTCACGTACTACTTTATGTAAGAAAAAAGCCAACTCCAAATGTTTAGTATACTTCCCTCTGACCTGATTGCTGATTAGGACAAGGTAGAATCTCAAAGATCCTTTGCAGACAAACAGAGGAGAGAAAGTCAAGAGACCATTAGGACTCCCAATAGTTAAGTGCACTTCACATTCACAAGTGACCACCTCCTGCCAGGTCCTGTGTTAGCTGTATCAAGACTATAGTATGCAAATTGCCTGCTATGTGCCTTAGCCACACAAAGAAAGGATGAGTCCTATTTTGGAGGAACTCAGGGAGGCTTCCTAAAGGAGGTGACTTTTCCTCTAGGCACTTTATGAGGGAAAAGCACAAGGAGACAAGGCCTGAATGAAGATGTGTGAGGGGCCTGTAAGGGTCTGATCTTTTGAGGAGAGACAGTGGGCTACAGAATAGTGTAAAGGGCTAGGGCTTGGGGTCCAACAGTTCAAGATTTAAATCCTTGTTATACTGTGTGACCTGGACCAAGACGTTTCACCTCTCTGAGCCTTTGCTTCCTCATTGGCAAAATGATAGAAGTTCCTAACTCCTTAGGCTATTTCTAGGAGTCACTGAGATTAAGCTTTGCAAAGCTCCTACTGTGGTCTTGGCACAGAGCAGATGCTCACTATACAGTAGACAGAAATGGCATCTGTTCAAGTCTAGGCCTGGCCCTCTGGGAACCGTTTGGTTGCAATTAGGCTCCCAATTTTTTTTTTTTTTTTAATGTTTTGGACATGCTAAAGAGCATGTGGGATCTTAGTTCCCTGACCAGGGATCGAACCTGTGCCTTCTGCATTGGAAGCAAGGAATCTTAACCGCTGGACTGCCAGGGAAGTCCTAGCTCCCGGTAGTTTTTAGTGAACTCTGGAAGGTGGGCTTTCAGATCCCCTGAAATGTTCCCTTCACTGTGCTCCCTTCAAACTTGCCAAGTGAAATGATGACACTCCCCTGTACACACACCTAAGCCTGTGGGGGCAAAAAAAATCTGGCTTCATTTCACTCCAGAAAATTTTCAGTACTTCCAGACTTTGGTTTTTATCTCCAGCATTTTTAAGTTCTGACAAGGAGTTGGAATAAAGACTGCTTGTTTATATTTTTGCCAAATGGGCATTTTTTTGTCCCTCTCCTTGGTAGTGTGAATTAAGGGAGTGTTTGCCTCCAAACCCCACTACCAAGCCAGCTCAGGAAAACAGACCCAGATGCCTCTTTTGGCCAGAAACTTTGGAGGACTCATTAAATGACCCCCCCCCCCCCAGTCCCACCCGAGGGTTCTGCTACGCCAGGCTTCCTTGTCCATCACCAATTCCTGGAGCTTGCTCAAACTCATGTCCATCAAGTTGGTGATGCCATCCAACCATCTCATCCTCTGTCATCACCTTCTCCTCCTGCCTTCAATCTTTCCCAGAATCGGGGTCTTTTCAAATGAGTCAGTTCTTAGCATCAGGTGGCCAAAGTATTGGAGCTTCAGGTTCAACAACAGTCCTTCCAATGAATATTCAGGACTGATTTCCTTTAAGATTGACTGGTTGGATCTCCTTGCAGTCCAAGAGACTCTCAAGAGTCTTCTCCAGCACCACAGTTCAAAAGCATCAATTCTTCAGTGCTAGGCTTTCTTTATGGTCCAACTCTCACATCCATACATGACTACTGGAAAAAACATAGATTAGACTAGAAGGACTTTTGTTGGCAAAGTAATGTCTCTGCTTTTTAATATGCTGTCTAGGTTGATCATAGCTTTGCTTCCAAGGAGCAAGTGTCTTTTAATTTCATGGCTGCAGTCACCATCTGCAGTGCTTTTGGAGCCCCCCCAAATAAAGTCTGTCACTAGTCCTTCAGAAAGCCTTTTACACACACCTCTTGAGTTTCACAGCTGCTCTCTGGGACTGGCAGCAGCTGTGTGAATATAGTACTCCATTTCACAGATGGGAATACTGGGGCCCAGGGAGAAGGGTCCAGCCCTTCACACCTTCAAATCTTGGCTCTTCCACTGATAAACTGTGCCTCAGTTTCCCCAAGTGTAAACTGGACCTAATCCTTATTTGTCTCTGTGGAGCGATTATGAGAATGAAACATGCTACTCCAGGAAGTGATGAATGGCGAGGTCTTTCTTTCGTTATTATGTCTCTGTCACCCCGGCTCCTTTTCTGCCTGTACTATCCTTCCTCTGGCTTCCCAGCCTCAAGGCAAAAGACTCTCATTTCTTAAGTGCTCACTCTGGGTCAGGCCTGGTTCCAAGTTTAACCTAAGATAGGGAGCTCAGGAGGGCAGGGACCACAGCTGTCATCGTCACTGCTGTAACCCAAAGCAGAGCGCAGTGCCTGGCACACAGGAGGCACTCAATGAGTATTTGTTGATGAGAGAAAAACGACTCATGATTTAGGTGGTAATAGTAAGTCCCCGTTACAGCTGAGGTCACTGGGGCCCAGAGAAGTTGAGTGCTTCAGATCACACAGCTGGGATGTGCGTTGAACCTAAGTGGTCTGGTTCCTACAAGAGTGGCTATGAGGGGCTGAGGGTCTTGTGTGCATGTGTGTCTACACTGCATGTGTGTGTACACTGCAGGGTACCTCCTTATGGATTTGTGTACATGTCCGGCACATTTCCCACTGCCCCTCCCGGGAGTCTTGGCCTTGTAGGCTCCAGGGCGGTCCTGCCTGGGCCACGTGACCTGCTCTGGCCCTGGCCCGGCAGCTGTTCCCCAGATGTGCCCACAGCGCAGTCTTCCAGCCGCCAGGCCGGCGCCTCTGGGCTGGGGCTGCCGGAGCTGCGGGGGAGAGACCTTTGGCTCTGGTTGTCCCCGCCCCTCCTCCCCCCCCAGTAATGGGAGACTACAAGCATCCCCTGCACGCTCTACCCCCAGAACTGTGTGCTCAGCCAGCACTCCTCTCTGCCCATCATGCTGAGAAGAGAATCCAAGCGCAGGCCCTGACAACACCACCAGCCCCAACAACCGCACCTCTTGCCCCTCCGTTTGTCTCACCAGCCCCAGGGGCTCTGTTACTACCTAGTGTGGTCCTGCCTCAGGGCCTTTGTCTTTGCTGTTCCCTCTGCTTTGAAGGCCCATCTAGATCTTTATAAGACTGCTCAAGTCTCAGGTCAGATGCCTCCTTTTCAGAGACCTTCTTAAAACCTCCCTGGGCTATTCACTTTCTTTCCCGTTCTCCTGGTCTTCATCATTCATAGAACTTATCACCATCTGAAATGATCATCGTTTTCTTGGTAACTGTTCATCTTCTCCACACCCTTTCCAGGCTGTGAGCTCCTCCAGTCACTGCTGTGTCCCTAGAGCTGAGCACAGGGCCTGACTCAGAGAGGGCAAGTGACTTGCTGAAGGTCACACAGCATAGTACTTAGAATAGAGTAATATTTAGAGCATTATCTGTTGAATGAATGAATTGTTACCTTATAGTCCTCAGCTACCTCGTGTGCAAAATGGAGACAAAAGTTTAACTTAATCCACAAGGTTATGACACTTCAGTTGGAAAGCATTCAGAAATGGGAGCCAGAACACAGTTTTGTGTCTTTCCAGGGTCCTCAGGTTTTCAACCCTCCAAATCAGCAGGAAACTATGGATGGGTGCATGAGGGTGTGGGGACTTCAAGCTCTCTGTCCTTAATAGCTGTGAAAACCTCTGCAAAGTCCCTTTCCCATTCTGGACCTCAGTTTCCACATCTAAAAAATGAGGCCTGTTGCCACCCCTCCATCCTAGAGGTTTTGTGCTGGACTCCTGGGTCATATTGCAGAGTACAGGGGTCCAGGCTTGAGTCCACCTTTTGCTTTTCATCCTGTTTTCCAAAGAGGCCCCAGAACAATGAACAGGCGGCTGGAGCCTTCCAGTCTGGGCTCCTCCCTGGGTCCCCTGCAGTTGAGGAGTGAGGTGGGGCCTTCCTGTGGCCTGACAAAGAACCACTGCTGCCCTGGAGTCTTAGGACCAAAGGGAGGGGCAGAGTCAAGTCCCAAGGACCTCCCATCTTAGGTCACTCAGCACAGGCCAAACCTGCAGAGCTACACAAATACACTGCTACACCACACTGAATGACATACTTATATGACAAACACAACACATGTGTGCAAACTGACACCATGTCTGACACATTGACTGACAGCAACACCTCAACACACAACCAATAGAGCAACCTGCCTAATGCACAACACAGTACCACATGATAAGAACAATCAGCATGCTGGCCTCAGACCACACAACCAAAACCCAAAGCTGTACAACCAGCACATCAGTAAACACACAGAGACCAAAGAGGCAACACACTGAAACACCCAACTGTCATACCTAACAGAACCACACCAAAGCAACACACTACAACAGCACAACCCAGACATACACCCTACTCTGCAACACACATTCACCAAACACAACAGACACTTACACCCAGATCAATATTGCTCACATCAAGATGCTGACACACAGCTCCCACAGTGCCCACATCCTACAGAAAACAATCAAATGCAAATCCACAAGCTGGCTTCCCCAGCCACTGATTCCCTGCAGGGCACATGCTCAGCCAGCACCACCTTCACCAGTTCAAAGACCCCATACTGCCTCCCGCCACTTCTAAAGTCTTTCTTTTTTTAAAATTTGGCTGCACCAGGTCTCAGTTGAGGCACGTGGGATCTTTAGCTGCAGCATGCAGGATCTTTTTTAGTTGTGGCATGTGAACTCTCAGTTGTGGCGGCTGGTGGAATCCAGTTCCCTGATCGAACCTGGGCCCCCTGCCTTGGGAGCATGGAGTCTTAACCACTGAACCACCAGGGAAGTCCTCCAAAGTCTTTTAAATTGTATTTATTTATTTATTTGGCTGCACCAGGTGGCTTGAGGGATCTTAATTCCCCAAACAGGGGTTGAAACTGCGTCCTTGGCAGTGAAAGCGTGGAGTCCTAAACACTGGAAAGAAAGTGTTAATTGCTCAGTTGTGCCCAACTCTTTGCAACCCCATGGACTGTAGTCTGCCAGGCTGCTCTGTCCATGGACTTCTCCAGGCAACAATACTGGAATGGGTTGCCATTCCCTTCTCCAGAGGGTCTTTCTGACCCAGGGATTGAACCCAGGTCTCCTGCATTGCAGGCAGATTCTTTACTGTCTGAGCCACCAAGAAGTGAAGTGGACTGCCAGGGGAATTCCCCCATAGTCTTTTTAGATGTAGATACCTCCCCCAACAGGACTTGCCAGGTAGCTCAGTGGGTAAAGAATCTGCCTGCAGTTCAGGAGACACAGATTCAATCTCTGGGTTGGGAAGATCCCTTGGAGCAGAGCATGGCAACCCACTCCAGTATTCTTGCATGGAGAAGCCCATCGACAGAGGAGCCTGATGGGCTACAGTCCATTGGGTTGCAAAGAGTCAGACAAGACTGAAGCCACTGAGCATGCAGGCACCTCCTGCAACACACACATATACACACAGACACTTCAGTATTGTGCATAAGCCCTGAGGACACACAAGCACTCAACCATGCCCACCCAGTGCCCAGGAACTCATGCCTCAGAATGTAGAACTGGGCTATGCCAAGGGCAGATGCATGAGAACTGGTCTGATCTTGGCAGCCATAGAAGCTGATGCCACCCGCCAGGGATGCCCCAAGTCAGGGCACCGTCTGCAGAGTTTGCAGAGACCACCACTCCTGTTGCAAGGCCCAGCAGGCCCATGGAGGTGGAAGGAGGGAGACTGGGCAAGGGCCTTCTGGTGCCGGGCTTTAGTAAGTTCCCCCTATGCCCACTGGGGCTGCACTCGTGGCCCCAGAGTTACCCTTCCCAGAAGCAGAAATCCCCGCTGCTGCCTGGAGCCCAGCAGAGGGCCCTCCCTTGACTCACCTGCCCCAGTACACCTGGTGCCCCCTCCTACCCTGGGGCCCGGAACCAGGAAACGGCTGAGGGTGTGTCTCTCACGGCCTGCCCAGGTGCCTCCCCACCCCAAAAGCCTGAAGCAGTTCCACCCTCTCCACTCACCCAAACCCTAAGTACCCTCTGACTGCACCCTTGCCTTGGGTCATGGGTGGGGCTATACACCTCAAATACTGTGACTCAGGTCAATCTCTCAGGTCTTTTAAAAAGTCTCATTAGTTTTTCCTGATGCAAAAGCAGAACTGTTCTAGTTAAAAAGAAGTTGACATCTCAGAAACACTTAAGGGAGAAAGGGGCCCTTTTCCTTGGTGAAAAGAGATCTGGATTCGCATCTTTGTCTACTGCTTATAAACTGTGAGTCTGTTCACCACTTCATTTTTGTGTGTGTCTCAGTTTCCCCATCTGTGAAACTGAGGACAGGAGGAGTTCCCCTCTCTATGAGGATTCAGTGAGTTAAGTCACATAAAGAGCTTAGAACAGTGCCTAGCAAAGTTGGCATTCAGTAGACACTAGTTATTATTATTATCGCCGACTCAATGGACATGAATTTGAGCAAACTCCAGGAGATAGTGGAAGACAGAGGAGCTTGGTGTGCTGCAGTCCATGGGGTCACATGAAATGCCAACCACTCATTCTGTAATTAGCACACACCAACTCTAGGCACAGCAGTGAAAGAACAACGTGCAAGTTGATGCCATCAGGGAGCCAGGTGGTTGGTTCCTGGCTGCTGTGTCCACATGTTGGGGACCCAGATGCCACCAGTAAGTTAACTACTGCCCTTCCAAAGGGGGCACTTTGGAGAGGAACGAACCTTCCGGGAGCGCTCTCAGTAGCACTTGCAGGGTCCTCGCAGCCTGCTCAATGGCCCTGCAAACCTGATCCCTGCCTGGGGATCAGGCAGACACCCAGTTCCCAGGGCTGTGACGGGGAAGCACAAAGGCGTGGCCTGGGAGATACCCTAGTCAACTAAGGGAGATCAGAGAGGCCTTCTTGTAGGAAGAAATAATACGCCAGCTGAGATGGAAAAAAGTGAGGAAGAGCGAGGCAGAGGCTCCTGAGTCTGAACATCTGTACATCTGGGACGTACACAGGAGACAACTGCCACATCAAATTGCAAAAACTTCAATGTCTGATAATGTAAATTGGTGAGGGTGTGGGAAAACAAAAATCCTCAACCACCGCTGATATGTAAACTGGTATGATCACTTGAGAGCTCAGTTTGGCAATATTGAGTAAAAGTGAACATGGGAACTCCCTATGACCCAGCAGTTCACTCCCACAGACATACCCTGAAAATCCTGCCCTCGAGATGCCAAAGGCATGGGGCAGGAACACGGCAGCTATGCTGACAACAGAGCAGATTGAAAACTACCCACCCGTTCAACAACAGGAGAACAGGGAAATGAAATAATGGTGGAGTGGTTGTTGTTGTTCAATTGCTAAGTCATGTCAGACTGTTTGCAACCCCATGGACTGCAGCACACCAGGCTCCTCTGTCCTCCACTATCTCCTGGAGTTTGCTCAAATTCATTTCCATTAAGTGGAGTAGTAGACATTCGTTAATAGGAATGAGCTAGACCTGTATGTATTCTGCTGGATACCTGTGAAAATACAATGCTGCTTAGGAGGAAATACAGAAGGATTTGTTTTTTAAGTGTAAATTTAAAAAGCCACAAACAATGTTAATAAATTTCTGTGTATTAAAAGTATAAGAGGGCTTCCCTGGTGGTCGAGTGGTTAAGAATCCACCTGCCAATGCAGGGGACACGGGTTTGATCCCTGGTTCAGGAAGATCCCACACTCCCTGGAGTAACTAAACTCTGTGCACTGCAACTACTGAAGCCCCCACGCCTAGAGCCTGTGCCCCACGACAAGAGAAGCCACTGAACTGGGAAGCCCAGCAGGGCAAGGAAAGAGTAGCCTCCGCTTGTGGCAACTAGAGAAAGCCCACATACAGCACAGCCAGAAGACCCAGAGCAGCCAAAAATAATAAATCTTAAATACACACACACACACACATATATAAGAAAACATGGCCTGGAAGAAACATGGCCACTTTGTGATGTTAACTGGGACGTGGAGAGGGTGGCAAGTAGTCTTCGAGAAAAGGGCAGGGGGACTGACTACAGGGGAAAGCTAGCAGCACCTGTAAAGTTTTATTCTTTAAAGAAGTTGGGAGGGGAAATTCCCCGGCGTCCAGTGATTAGCACTCCACGTTTTCACTGGAGGGGACGCGGGTTCCATCCCAGGTCAGATCCTGCAAGCCGTGGAATGGAGGTGGGGGGGGACCTAAAAGAAGATGCGAGGGGAACAAAGATAACAAACTGCTGGGTCGTTAGCTCCGGGCGGCGGGAATAAGGTACTGGGAACACAAATCGCTATATTTCTCCATCATTTCTACACCGCACGTAAGTAAAACGTTACGCAAGGAAGAAGGGAAAAAGGCATTTCCAGGCAGAAGGGCCAGTCCAGTTAAAGGTTGGGGGCTGGAGGTGGAGAGTTGCGCGGGGAACCGCGGGCGTCCAGGGTTGGCGGGAGGTCAGCAAGGGAGCGCTTTGCAAAGAGGCGGGGTGCCCGAACGCCCTTCATCTCCGCAACCCGGGCAGTGACTTTGAGGTGAGCCGGAGGGGAGAGGCGCCGCACCCCAGCTTTTGTTGGGGCGCGCACCTGCCCGAAAGAGGGCGACCCGCCCCTCAGGGCCGCCTGGCGGCAGGACCCGCTGTGCTAGGCAGATGGGCTGCCCGCTTCCTGCGCTCGCCCCGTGGGAACCGACTGGGCGGGCGGGGGCGGGGGCCGCGGGCGGCGGCAGATGGGTGCGAGGCCGGCCTGGGCCCGGAGACAAAAGCTAAGGGCAGATGTTCGCGGCCAGATGTTCGCGGGAGAGGGGGGCTACTCTGGGAAAAACCAACTTGCCTTCCCGCCGCCCTCCCCCCAAGGCGGCTCCGGGCCGGCGGCGGGCTAGTTGAGGCTGGTGTAGCCACCGGCAGGGACAACTGGGAAGCGGGGAGCCCACGACAGCGTCTAAGGGGCTCTCTGGTGGAAGCATTTTACTCCTAGTTTCCCCCCACCCCCACCCTGAAAGTTGCATCTTCTTTCTGTAAAGTACCAGTAAGACAGCTCGAGAATCTGGGCTGAACTCCCCTCCCCCATGTGACCTCCTTCCCCAGGCCTCCGGTATTGGGGGGAGGTGTCAGCACACACCCCTGTCTGCATCACCACACCTCCACCGTCATCATCATGAAGAAGGGAAGTGAAAGTCGCTCAGTCGCAGGCGGATTCTTCACCAACTGAGCTATCAGGGAAGCCTAACATTAATACCCCGTGGACTCTACAATACAGTCCATGGAATTCTCCAGGCCAGCATACTGGAGTGGGTAGCCTATCCCTTCTCCAGCGAATCTGCCCGACCCAGGAATCCAACCAGGTCTTCTGCATTTCAGGCGGATTCTTTACCAACTGGGGTATCAGGGAAGCCTCATCATCATCCTAGCGGCAGCAATGCTGGCTGACACCTTCAATCTTTCCCAGAATCAGGGTCTTTTCAAATGAGTCAGTTCTTCACATCAGGTGGCCAAAGTATTGGAGTTTCAGCTTCAGCAACAGTCCTTCCAATGATATTCAGGACTGATTTCCTTTAGGATAGACTGGTAGGATCTCCTTGCATTCCAAGGTACTCTCAAGAGTCTTCTCCAACACCACAGTTCAAAAGCATCAGTTCTTTGGTGCTCAGCTTTCTTTATAGTCCAACTCTCACATCTGTACATGACTACTGGAAAAACCATAGTTTTGACCTTTGTTGGCAAAGTAACGTCTCTGCTTTTTAATATGCTGTTTAGGTTGGTCAAAGCGTTTCTTCCAAAGAACAAGGGTCTTTTAATTTCATAGCTGCAGTCACCATCTGCAGTGATTTTGGAGCCCCCCCAAAATAAAGTCTCTCACTGTTTCCATTGTTTCCCCATCTATTTGCCATGAAGTGATGGGACCAGATGCCATGATCTTAGTTTTCTGAATGTTGAGTTTAAGCCAACTTTTTCACTCTCCTCTTTCACTTTCATCAAGAGGCTCTTTAGTTTTTCTTCACTTTCTGCCATAAGGGTGGTGTCATCTGTGTATCTGAGGTTGTTGATATTTGTTCCAGCAATCTTGATTCCAGCTTGTGTTTCATCCAGCCTGGCATTTTGCATGATGTACTCTGCATATAAGTTAAACAAGCAGGGTGACAATATATAGCCTTGATGTATTCCTTTCCCGATTTGGAACCTGTCTGTTGTTCCATGTCCAGTTCTAACTATTGCTTCTTGACCTGCATACAGATTTCTCAGGAGCTCATTTAATTCTCACAGTCACTCTGCGTAGAGATGCTCTAACCATCAACTCCAGTTGAGGGATGATGAACACAGAGGTCCTGAATGACTGGTGACTTAGTGAAGGTCGAAGAATTTAGCAAGGCTAGGGTTGAAGTCTGGGTTTATCAAAGCCTGTGGGTTCCCATGTACCATGCCTCCTTTACCCTCCTGTGTGCTAAGTGCTTTATCAACCTCATTTCTTCATTTAATCAATAATATTTGTGCACCTACTGCACCTCTGGCTCTGGGTCCACATTGGGATATTAGAGTGAACAGAACAGAGGGAAGTCACTATCCTGCGGAGTTTATATTTAGGGGAGAAGGGCACACAAAGTGCAGTATATATTATTTCTTCTGGTGATAAATATTATGGAGGAAAATAAGTTAGGAAAGGGGGGGAGGTTGGGGAGGGCCGGGGTTGGGATAGGTTGCAATCTCAGGGGCTGGCAAAAGTCTTCTCTGGGAAGGTGGGTAGCTCAGTAAAGAACTTGTTCTCATACTTCCTTCAGCTACTGGGGACAAAACATTCCAGGCAGAAGTCAAAATCGGTGCAAAGGTCCTGAGGCAGAAAGGTGCCTGGTATGTTCAAGAGGCTAATGTGACTCTGGCCAAGTGAGCAAGGAGAAGGCTGCTAGAAGGTGAAGGTCATGGAGATATGGGAGCAGAGGCGTAGCTGGGTCTCAGAGGCCACAGTGAGGAGTTTGGTGAGGCAAGATCCTGGGATGTTTGAGCAGAGGAGGATGGTGGTCTGACTCCTTGAGCAGAATCTCAACGACTCTGATCCAGCTGCTGTAAGGTTCCTATCCCTGTACTGCAGGGTGGCCCCTGCTCATCTCCACCCTTATGTTTCTCTGTTTGGATGACAGCAGTTGGTTTAGATCAGAGTTTCTTAATTTGAGGCTCCTAGATGGGTTTCATTGTTGGGTAAATTTGCTTTTTTTTTTTTTTTTTGTGGAGAAATGATCCACAGCTTTTAACACATTGCCAAAGGGGTCTGTGAGGAATATACAGTGTTCATAGATGTCTTGTTCATAAGAGCACCCAGTTGGAAACAATTTAAATATCCATCAAAAGGAGAATAGCTAAATGCACTATAAAATACCATGAGGCTCTGGGAAATCATGAGACAGCACTTCCACTTTCGGGAATGTATACTAAGGACAAACTCAACGTGTGAAACGAGGTATGTCCAGGAAGAAGGGTCAACTGGAAAAAAACCCATTTGTCCATCACTAGGGGATTGAATAAAGACCATTCTCTCCATATAACAGAATACATACATGCAGCTGTGAAAAAACGAGAGAGCTGCCTTTATCCTGAAATACTAAGTAAGGTCTCCTAGTACTTTGTTAAGTGGAAAAACAAAACAAGTTGTAAGGTAGTATGCAAAGACTGCTGGCACTTGTGTTTAAAAAGAAGGAAAAACAAAATATTCATATTTGCGTGTAACTTACTAGGAAACTGCCTCTGGGGTGAAAAGGGAGATGTTTCTACTTTTTAAATTGTGTACCATGAGCATATATTACCTATTTAAAAATGAAATAAAATTAAAATGTAAAAGGGGAGGACTTTCCTGGCAGTGCAGTGGTTAAGATTCTGTGCTTCCACTGTAGGGGGCATGGGTTTGATCCCTAGTCAGGGAACTAAGATCCAACATTCTGAACAGTGTGACCAAAAAAAAAAAAAAAAGTAAAAGGGAAAGGTTTGGACCCAGAGAAGATTAAGGGAGAGTGCTTTGTCTGTGGGGCTTCCTCCCCGTCTGAGATTGTGTGTTGTGTGGTTAGGAGACATCTGTGAACAACTTGAGAAACTCAGCTGGACCTGTGACAGGACCTGAGACTTGCTCAGAGTCACGGCCACCTGGAGGTGGGACCCAGGGCTTGGAGGTGGGAAATACCCTGTCAGTGGGCTGAGATAGGAGCACTTATAGAATTTACTTCTTTTTTTTAAACAACTATGAAAGTGTTAGTCACTCAGTCGTGGCTGACTCTTTGTGACCCCATGGACTATAACTGGTAGCCCACCAGGCTCCTCTGTCTGTGGAATTCTCCAGGCAAGAATACTGGAGTAGGTTGCCACTCTCTTCTCCAGGGGATCTTCCCAACCCAGGGATCGAACTGGGGTCTTCTGCATTACCGGCAGACTCTTCACCATCTGAGCCATCAAGAAAGCTTTATTTAACCGCTTTATTGAGATACAATTCACATATCATACAATTCACCCACTTAAAGTATATAACTTGGGGCTTCCCTTGTGACTCAGTGGTAAAGAATCTGCCTGCCAAGGCAGGAGACATGGATTCGATCCCTGATCTGGGAAGATCCCACATGGTGTGGAGCAGCTAAGCCCATGTGTCACAACTATCGAGCCTGTGCTTTAGAGTCTGGGAGTGACAATTACTGAGCCCACGTGCCTCAACTACTGAAATCTGGGTGCTCTAGAGCCCATGCTCTGCAACAAGAGAAGCCTCGGCAGTGAGAAGCCCGAGTGAGCACCACAACTAGATAGTAGACCCCACTCGCCACAACTAGAGGAAAGCAATGCAGCGATGAAGACCCATCGCAGCCTAAAATAAAGTAAAATTACAGTGTGCCACTCGATGGTCTTTAGTATATCACAGAGTTGTGCAGTGATCACAATTAATTTTATAACATCTTCATTATCCCCAAAGAAATCTATTGGCAAGTCACTTCCCTCCCATCCCCCCCCCCCCGCCCCCACCTCTCAGACCCTGGCAGCCACTAATCCACCTTCTGTCTCTATAGATTTGCCTGTCCTGGCTATTTTCTATCAATGGAATCATACATATGTGGTCTTTTGTGACTGGTCTCTTTTATGCAGAGTAATGTTTTCAGGGTATCCCTAGAATAAACTTTGAAATGCCCAGAGAGGGACTTTCCTGATGGTCCAGTGGTTAAGACTCCAAGCTTCCATTGCAGGGGCCATGGGTTTGATCCCAGGTTCCCTCATGTTGCTCAGTGCAGCCAAAGATAAATAAATAAAATAAAATCCCCAGTTACTCCAGCAGACTGTATAGGGGTTCGCTCTGGGGTTGGGATGTGGGATCAGGTACCAACTCAGATTGAAAGTGGACCTTCCTCTTACTCTGACATGTGCTTCTACATGATTTGTTTTTTCGTAATAATGTATTCCTTGTATTAAAGCTGGTTAAAATGATGGTTCTTTGGAAGGACTGATGCTGAAGCTGAAGCTTCAATACTTTGGCCACCTGATGTGAAGAGTCAACTCATTGGAAAACACCCTGATGCTGGTAAAGACTGAAGGCAAAAGGAGAAGGGGTTGGCAGAGGATGAGATGGTTAGATAGCATCACTGACTTGAATGTGAGCAAACTGTGGGAGAGAGTGGAGGATAGGAGAGCCTGGCATACTGCAGTCCGTCAGGTCACAAAGAATTGGACACAACTTAGGGACTGAACAACAAAAATGTTATTTAGGTGGTGCAAAAGTAATTGCAGTTATGGACAGTGAATTTTAAATCATTATAACTAGGCTCAAACACATCTTTATTAATGAAAACAGGAAACTTTACAATCAACACATTTTTGTCAACCAGAAATAAGTTTGCTTATTCCTGTAGCATAAAAACATATGCTTCAGAATTCAACGAACTTGTGGAAAGCATTTTCTGCATCCTGCTGGCTGTGGAAGTGTTCTTCCTGCAAAAAGTTGTCAAGATGCTTGAACAAGTAGTTGGTTGGCCGAGGTCAGGTGAATATGGCGGATAAGGCAAAACTTTGTAGCCCAATTCCTTCAACTTTTGGCTGTGCGACATTTGGTCAAGTGTCGTGGAGAAGAACTGGGCCCTTTCTGTTGACCAATACCAGCTGCACTTTTTGGTGATTTCATTGATTTGCTGAGCATACTTCTCAGATATAATGGTTTCACCAGGATTCAGAAAGCTGCAGTGGATCAGACCAGGAGCAGACAACCAAACAGTGACCATGACCTTTTTTTGGTGCAAATTTGGCTTTGGTAAGTGCTTTGGAGCTTCTTCTCAGTCCAACCACTGAGCTGGTCATTGCTGGTTGTTGTATACAGTTCACTTTTCATCGCAGGTCACAATCCCAATTGAGAAATAGTTTGTTGTTGTTGCATAGAATAAGAGAAGATGACACTTCAAAATGATGATTTTTTGATTTGCAGTCAGCTTATGAGGCACCCACTTATCAAGGCTTTTCACCTTCCCAATTTACTTTAAAAGCTGAACAACCATAGAATGGCTGACACTGAGTTCTTTGGCAACTTTTGGTGTAGTTGTAAGAGGATCAACTTCGAGGACTGCTCTCAGTTGGTTGTTGTCACCTTCCGATGGCCGGCCACTGCACTCCTCACCTTCAAGCCTCTCATCTCCAAGCCTCTCATCTCCTCTGCAAAACTTCTTGAATCATCATTGCACTGTGCATTGCTGGGCCAGATGTGTTGTTGATGTTGCCAATTGTCTCTGCTGCTTTATGACCCATTTTGTACTCAAATAAGAAAATTGCTCAAATTTGCTTTTTTGTCTAACATCATTTCCATAGTCTCAAATAAATAAAAACAAACAGTAATAAGTTATTAGCAAACAACAAAGTGAGAAATGTGTATTAAGATGATGTATAACATAACCACATTTATTGAGAATGTATTCCAAAATCAAATGGAAATTTCAACAATGTAAAAACTGCAATTATGTTTGCACCAACCTAAATAATACATATTCATTGTAGAGAATTTGGACATATAGTTCAACTTAAGCAAAATAAAGTCATCCTTAATTCTGTCCTTCTACCTGTAAATACATAGAGACATTCCTTCTGAATGTTTAAGGAAGTGGGGGCGGGATTTGGGCAGGGTGCAGGAGAGGCAGTTTCTGCGCTGGGGAGCAGTAGCTGGGGGGTGAGAAGGAGGTGCTGTGGTCCAGGGATTTCTAGGATTCCGCTTACAGAGGCAGTGATTTTGATTTTCTGTTCCTTGTTCTGAATGCCCTCCTCCTCCTTGCCTCAGCCTTTATTACCGCAAGGTGGAATTCTGCATTTATTTGAGAAAATCATTTATTCATGAGCATGTTGTAGTAGATGCTCAAGAGAAAGTAAAAGATAATGAAACTGACTCCATGATCCAGAATATAAAGCTGTGCGTTTTGTTTCTCAGTTATGTCACTCACGCATGCCTCAGTTATTAATCACCTACTGTGTGCCAGGCTCTGGCCAAGTTCTGGGGAGACATAGATGAGTAATGTTTAGGTCTCCCACCCTTCCTAGCTTCCCTAGGGACTTTCATGGGGCCTTTGCCAGGATCACTACCTAAGTCAATAATTGTGATAATGATGATGGTGATGATCTAAAGTAGTGGTTAGGATTTTAGGCTCTGGGGTGAGGCAAATTCGATACATGGCTCGTGGCTTTGGGAACTGTGGTGCTCCTGGCATGAAGCCCATCTTCCTGGGCCTCAGTGTCCTCTTCTATAGATGGATCTTAGTTGTTCTACCCGCAGGATTGTGATGCACTGTGACAGTAGTGCAATATGCTTCATCCCGCCTGGTCCCACGGAAAGTGGTAGTGATCACCGAGCGCTTATCATTGACCCTACTCCCCACTTGTCTGCATTTCCACTTCACACCATTCCCAACAGAATCCTTCCAGCCACACTGTGACTTGAGTATCACCACGTCCATTTTGCAGATGAGGTAACTGAGGATGCAGTCAGCTAAGGAGGTGGTGAGGACTTGAGTTCTCTCACTGTCTGACTCCAGGTCCAGGGGGCCAGTGGACTGGGGGCTGTGAGCAAGAGGCTCTCCTCCTCCACTCTCTCCCACACTTCCCTGGGAAAATCCAACAGGTGGTGGGGCCTCTGCACTGGGGACCATTGTGCAGGGGCCTGGGAGGGTCGGAGGGCCCAGTGTGTGTCTGGGAGAAGATGGATGCCTTCATTACCATGTGAATCCTGGGAAACTGCTCCCTGGCTGGGTGGTGGGTGGGCGTGGGCCGCGGGGGGTGGGTGGGGGGAGCTGGGTGTTCTCAGGCCTGGACCACACAGTGACTGGGAAGGGAGTCCTGATGGAATCCTGAGGGACCCATTAAGAAAACAGATAATAGGATTTCCCCTCTTGTTTAATTTCTTATTTTAGGACATCTCCATCCTGTGAGGCTTAAAAGAGACACAGATTGAAGACTGAACACAAAATGTTGTTTTTAAGGAAGAAAAAAACCCTCCCCCCCCCCCTCAGTTGCAACTTTCCCACTGATTGTGCTGCACATTTGGGTCTCAACACTTAGAGCTGGAGCCTTTCACAGAGAGTGCACGGGTCAGTATCTCCATGGGGGCATTTCCCAGCGCTGTTCCCTGAATAGCTCTTTCATTCATGGAAAATATGTCCTGGGGGAATCCAGGGTGATTAGCAAATATTAATAGTTGTTGAGCAAATTGGGAGAAGCAGATTTTAGACTTAAAAATCAAGGTGTTGTCAGTTTTTTTTTTAAAACATTTTAAATTAAAGGATAATTACAATATTGTGTTGGTGTCTGCCATGCATCAATACCCAGCCATAGGTATACATATGTTCCCCAAGGTGGTGTCAGTTTGATTGGAGCAGAAAGGACTGGCCAGCATTTGGACAGAAGGTCGGTAGTAGAGAGGTAATCAGAATCACAACGGCACCCAGCGACCTGGTGTCCCCATTTTACAGATGAGGAAGCGGAGGCTTCGGAGGGACCCAGGCAGAGGGGCGCACAGACCATAGCAGGAAACCCGGAGCACACGCAGACTCACATACACGGGCAGAGAGCAAGTAGAGCAGCACGGGTTTACTAGCTTGAAACAGCAGAGTATTTCCCCGAGCCGTTTCCTATCACAAACACTGCCACAGTTGCATGGAATTGCTCTTTCTTTCTCTCACACACACACCAGTGCAGGCACTGGCTCACAAGTGTTCTCCCAAACACACACTCTTGAAAATAGGCAAGATGTATCCAGACGTGTGAGCACGAATTCACCACCGCCACGTAGAAATACATCTGCAGCACTGCCCCACGTAAGGTTTCTGTGCCCTCACACTTACTCACACACTTATACAAACCCCAAACTCATACAGATTGCACAGGAAAATACACTCTTTCTCTTTCTCACACGTGTAGTTGCACAGAGAACCTCTAAGGCAGGAAAGGGGCCCGGCCCCTCCCCTGGACTCTGCACCATGGCAGCTAGCTCTGCAGCCTTGAGCCCAGGTTTTTTCTACTTCCCCACCACCACCTACCACCTTTGACACATAGGTCTCCACCTCCTCTCCCCTCCCCACTCCAGGGCCCCCAGGGTGTTGCGGGGGGCCACTCAGGTCTTAGCAGCAAGAGAGGTGCCTACTTTTGGGGCACAGACATGTGGAGTGGCCCTGAATGCAGCGCCCAGGGGCTCAGCCTTTGCTGTGTCCCCTCTGCCATCCCCCTCCCCCAACACTTAGCTCCAGGAGGGTAAGGGGCCAGGCCCCGCCAAAGCTTTGTAGAAGGCAGGGTGCCATGGGGAGGAAGAGCCCATTACAGACCCCGGAGGTGCTCATCCGCCTCACAGGGATCTGCCTTCACATGCAGATGGCCTGTTTGTCTCACCTGGTCTGCTTAAAATGACAAAGAGGTTGGAGGCTGTCTGAGTATTACAGGAGATGACACCTGACCAAAAAGAGAAGAGGAAGGTTGTTAACTATGGTAACACAATAGATACCAAAATAGTTTGCACTGTAGATATGATTTGTGTTAAAAAATACATACTACAAAAAAATCTGAAATTTAGCTGTTAACGGTAATTTCTGGGTAGCAGGAAAATGCTGTTTTATTTTCCCATTTTTTAACATATATGCTAATTTTCTACAAAGCATGGATGTAACTTCTGGATAATAAGTTTTTTAATTAAATTAATGCCTTTGAACTGTGGTGTTGGAGAAGACTCTTGAGAGTCCCTTGGACAGCAAGGAGATCCAACCAGTCCATCCTAAAGGAGATCAGTCCTGGGTGTTCATTGGAAGGACTGATGCTGAAGCTGAAACTCCAATACTTTGGCCACCTGATGTGAAGAGTTGACTCATTGGAAAAGACCCTGACGCTGGGAAAGATTGAAGGCAGGAGGAGAAGGGGATGACAGAGGATGAGATTGTTGGAAGGCATCACCGACTTGCTGGACACGAGTTTGAGTAAACTCTGGGAGTTGGTGATGGACAGAGAAGCCTGGCGTGCTGCAGTCCATGGGGTCGCAAAGAGTGGGATATGACTGAGCGACTGAACTGATCTATTTGTTTCATTTATTTTTGGTCGTGCTGGATTTTCGTTTGCTGCGCGCTGGCTTTTCTCTAGTTGTGGCGAGTGGAGGCTCTTCTCCAGTTGCAGTGTGCGGGCTTCTCATTGCAATGGCTTCCTTGTTGCCGAGCATAGGCTCTGGGGTGTGTGGGCTTCAGTAGTTGTGAAGCACAGATTCAATAGTTGCAGCACACGGGCTTAGTTGCTCCACGGCATGTGGAATCTTCCTAAATTAGGTAATGTCTCCTGCATTGGCAGGTGGATTCTTTATCATGGAGCCACCAGGGAAGCCCAATAAAAGGTTTTTATAAATGAATATTGAATGACATGAAAAATGACAAGGGAGTGGTGTCCTCACGTGAGTTCAGGGGTCTTTTTTTCTTTTTAATTGTTTATTTATTTGTCTGTGCTGGGTCTTAGTTGCAGAATGTGGAATCTTTTATTGCAGTATGCAAACTCTTAGTTGCAGCGTATGGGATCTAGTTCCCTGACCAGGGATCGAATCTAGGCCCCCTGCATTGGGAGCTTGGAATCTTAGCCACTGGACCACCAGGGAAGTCCCGAGTTCAGGGCTCTTGATTGCTGTGTGGGCAGCTTCCTTCTCTGTGCCTTTATTTCCTCATCCCTATGATGGAGACTCAGCACATGGAGGATGTGAACACTTGGGATGGTGCTTGGCACACAAGAAGTGCTCACTAATGGCAGCTGCTGTTCTTCTTCCAGGAAGGTTTCTGTTAACATTTCCCAGTACAGATTGGACACCACTGGCTGCCTGTAAGGATGGGTGTGCACAAGTTCCCTAGGCTGGTTCATGTACAGGTTCACCTACATATAGGTTTGCCCATGCACTTATGTGTCCCTCGAGCACTGAAGTCTGTACATTGCGCGAGGAGACTGCACGCCCATGGGGTATCAGGGACAAGTGCTTGCAAACAAGATTACAGGTCCTTTCTTTCTGATCGCTGGGGTGGAGGAAATGCTGTTTCAGTTTGCTACCCCAGCATGCTCATCCCTTGGTTCCTTTCAGCTCAAAGCTGCTGGGAATTTAGGCTTCTTCCCGGAATTGGCCTAGACTCAGGGCTCCTTTAGGGGTCTTAGGACATTTGTAAGGTTGGGAGTAGTATGGGCTGAACAACTTCCAAGGATGAGGAAGTTGGTAAGAAGTGTTGGGACACGTGGGTTCATGGTCCTGCCATGCTGCTGAGGAATATCTGTATGACCGTCCACATTCTGGACTGCTTTGAGTTCTTAAATCTTTCTTATTCATCTGCTCTCATGGCCCTTGCCCTTTTATCACTCATAGCATTATCATTACTGTCCTGGAGCCCCACCCCTGGCTTCCAGGCCTTCCCCAATCTAATGTTTAGAAAGGACTATGTCACCCCCCTGCTCAGAATCCTTCCTTGGCTCCCCCTGCCTCCAGGATAAGGCCTAAGCTCCGTGGCCTGGCCTTGTGGGATCTGCTCACCTTTCCTTATACCTCAGTCTTTCCCACTCTGCCGGCCTCTTCCCTCTCCTCAGACGGGGATCCTCTCCTTGGATTGGGATCCTCTCCTGGAAACAGCAATGAAAGCTAAATGAGCTTCCTTTCCTCTTTTTGTTTCTAACGTGGAGTCTAAGAGATTTGTGTTCAAATCTCATCTTGCCATTTCCCAGCTCCCTTATGACTAAGAAAGGTTTCAGACCCTTTCTGAGTTTTAGGGACTTCCTTTGCCAGATGGAGATAATAGGTGATATTTCTTTCTTTTTTTTTTTTTTTTTTGCTGGGGATGGATTTAGTTTTACTTTCAGTTGTATTTGGTTTTGAAAAACTCAAGATTTGGAAAATACAAAGTATACAAAAGATTACAAGCCACCCATACCTTCATATCTTTCTTGCCCTCAAATTTCCTCAAATTAGTATCTCTTTTTGCACATCTTAAAGACTCTTCCATAAATATCATCTATTGAAGATCTGTTGTGTGCTTTCCATGGATTATTTCACTTAGATCCTCACAGCCACCTCTGGGCAGACACTGAGGCTCAGAGACCACAGCCTCACAGTTGGTAAGCAGTAGATCCGAGACAATGTGTCCATTTATGAAGTGCTTTCTATGTGCTCTAGGATTGTCCCAGAGCTGGGACATTCAACGAGTCATTCAATAAGTACTGAGTGCTCCTCTTTTAGGTCACTGGGCCTGGGGCTAGGTTACTCCGGTGGGGACGAGGGCAGAGGCTCAGCCTTCCCCAAGTTTATCTCAGTGGAGATGGCCTGTCGCTGTTGCCCCTTTTCCCTGAGTAAGAAAAACAAGAAACAGACGCGAAAGAAACAGACCTGAGGTCATACAGTGGTAAGAAAAGAGCTGGGATAAGCAGACTTACTTTGCTATTGGGGAAACTAGGGCACGGAGAGGGAAACAGACTTGCCTAAAGAAACCCGGCAGGCGGCAGAGCCAGGATTCCCAGGCTCACGAGGTCTCTGCCTTCCCGGCACCTCCCCTCGGGGGGCGGGGCCCCCGTGGGCCCCGCCTCGCCGCTCGCGCCCGCCTTCCTGGCAGACCCGGCGGCTGTTTCCTGCCCGCGTAGCTGGGCGGGCGGGCGGCCGGCCCATCTGGCGGCTCCCACGGGGAGGCGCGGGGAGGCGGCCCAGACTCGCTGGAGCCAGGCGCCGGCCTGGGCCCCCATGCCCGCCTGGAGAGCCCAGGTGTGGCCGCGGCGGGGGTGGGGGTGGTGCCTTCCTTCCCGCTCGGCCCTTCCTGACGCACCCGGGCAGGATGCTGCCTCCTCCCCAACCTCCGCCTCTCACGACCTGGCCTGGAACGGGGAGGGAACGCTAGCGGTGGGAGAGCGGGCTGGGCAGGGAGCAGCAGGCCCCGCCTCTGGTCTCCACTCCTTAGGAGACCTCGGGCAAGTCTGGCCCTTTTTTTGGCGTGGGTGGGACGGGAGTAGAGAGCACTCGGTTTTCCCATTTGTGCGAGAACGGCTGAACTCTGACCGGATCGCCCAGGATCCTACCTTGCCACTCAGGGTCCGACCCCAGACAGGATTGTGGGAGCGGGAGGCACCTCTTCTGCCTGAGGATCGTGACATGGTCATTGACTTGACATTATCCATTCGTGCAGCCATTTAAAGGCTGTCTGCGTGATCACAACGTCAGCTGGGGAGCCCGCGCTTGACCTGTGTTCCCTGCCGTGCCCAGCGGCTTGACCTGTGCCCAACTCATACCTGGTGCTGAAGCCCCAAAAGGGCATGTCAAGGCTTTACCCCCTCCTCCCCAAATTGGAGCCACCCTTCCAAATTGGAGCTTACTCATTTTATAGCTGAGCAAACAGGACAGAGTGGGCAGCCAGCCCTGCTGTCAATGCTGACCCTCTTCTCCAGTGCCGTAACTCCAAGACAGGGAACCCGGAATTGAGGATCCTGATTTATGTCAGCAGCACCTGCGGTGAACATCCCCCAAACAAGGCACCCTAGATTAAAATCCCTCTGGGGCCCTTAATGTCTACTTCAATTTCCTTTATCTGTAAAAATGATGGCACCTCCCTCACAGGGGTGTTATAACCATTATATGAATATTTCTAAAATAGGTTATCATAATGCTAGACACGTTAAATACAGATGAAATAGTGTACTGGAGCTCTCCGCAGGGCTGGCCTCCCTCTTCCCCCACAGTAGCCCCCTCCTACTCAACCGTAGTCAGGAGAGAGGGAGGCCACTGAGAGGGACACCTAACAAATGAGGGGTGAACCTGGGGGTTTTGGAGCCGTTTCCCAAGAATCCACTCCCACCCCGGGGTGAGGCTGGCAGTAGGCCCACTCGGGGCCCTGCCCAGCCACCCACCCCCGCCTCTCCAGCGTGCAGACCCAATCTGTGCCCGGCCCGGTGCCATTTTTCCATGGGACTCTGGCTGTGGCGGTTCACATCTGGAGTCTAGACTCGGAGGCTCTGCGGGCCGGGCCTACCGCCCGGGCTGGGCCACCACTGCCCGCTGTTTGCTCAGCTGAAGCTGGTTAATTGGAATTAGAGTGGCCTCTGCGGTGCGGCTGGCCGGGCGGGCCCTGGATGGCCGCTGCCGAGGTCTGTGGAGCATCTGGCGGGGCCAGGACGGTCATTAGGTGGCAGGCGCCCGGCGCCACTGCCACCTCAGCCTCTGCCGGGGGCCGGCGGTGACTCAATGAGGGCTTTGTAGGCTCCGGACCGCAGAACCAACCGTGCTGTGTGCCTGGGCTGCCTGCCCCATCTGCCGCCCTCAGAGAGGCCTTGTTCCAGGACCACACGGCCTCCGCTCTGGAGGCGGTTGGAGTCGGCAGAGATCCGAGAAGCCCCTGAAAGGGACCCTCTTGGCTGGGGGAAGCTTTTGAGATTTCCCATCCTTCCTTTCCAGAAAGCCCAGAGAAGTTGGTAGTGACTCAGGGCCAGGGGTCTGCGGAGGAGTTGCAAAGTCCTTAGGAACTCTGGAATTTGATTCAGATTGCTCAAGGTCAAATCCCTGTCTAGGGGTAGGTAAGCTGCCTCTGTTCTCTCACTTGTACATGGGGCTAATATTACAGATGGCGAGTATGAGAATTAAGTAAATCCTGTATTGAGGTGCTTGGTACATGCAGCAGCTCCCAGTATCTGCTCCCACTTGTTCTTTAGCTCCAAACTGGAAGCACTGTCATTTTCAGCCTTTAAACCTGGAAGCTTAGGCAGAGATCTCTGGGCTGTTGAAAGTCTGAGTCTCAGGCCAGTGGCCACCCTCCTCGACCTTAGTTTCTCCACCCAGTGACCCCATACCAGGCAGGTAAAGGAGGGCTGTGCCCACCCCTTGCCTGGTCCACTGGGGGTTCTCCTTCAGGCTAGGGCTGCTGTCTTTGGCAAACTGTGGAGAAACCCTGGCTCTGGGATCTCAGGTTCTCGGGCCTGGATGGCCTCCCAGAAGCCCCATCCCCAGCCTCTCCAGGGGCACTGGGGATGGCTCAGAGGATCAGGATCCTTCTGGCTTTGCAGCCGTTTTGGGAAGAACCCCAAGAACAGGCAGAAGGGGAGTGGTGGGTCCTCCATGTCTAGGGTAACCTAGAGTCCCAGTGCTTCCCAGCTGAAGCCATGTGAACGTTGAAACCACAGAGGATGGCTTCTGCCAGCCTGGGAATAAAATCCATTCTTTCTTGGGGCCCACATGGCCCTGCTGCTTCCCTGGCTTCACAGATAATGGTCCTCTTGCTGAGTCAGGCCAGCCTTTTGGTACCACAGCCTCTTCCCTGTAGACCTTTCCTCCAGAAGGTGATGCAGCCAGTACCTGTCCGACACCGTTGCTGCCCCCAAGTACTGGGAGGAGCGTGGCAGAACTGGATGGCTGGGGACAGGGTTCAAGGGCCCCCTCTGCTGGTCAGAGGGCATCTGGGGGTGCTAAGCTGGCATACTGGCCACACACCAGGTGGGCATCCAGGATGGAGGGGCCAGAAGGTCAGGGCATCACCACAGGTTGCAGTAGTCCACCGTCCCCAGGAAGGGGCTTACATGAAAGTCTCAGGGTGGGGGGGTGAGAACTAGTAAACCCACTCTAAGATACTGGGTGAGAACTTTCTCGAAGTGCAGTGGCCTGCCCAGGCAATGGGATGAGTTTTTAATGTGAGGCAAAGTCAGTCCACAATACAAAAGTCTAAAAATCAGACCCACTTTTCCCACCTGGCACCCAGTGGTTGGGGGGGTGGGGACAGTTGGGGGCTTCCTTTGCAGGCAGGAGATGGGGAGGAGCAGAGGAAGGCCAGAGAAGGGGGAGAGGGAACCAGGCCCCAGAGGCCCCACTGGAGGGAGCCTGCTGCCCCTGCCCCTCTCTGGGAGGTGCCTGCCCCAGTGGCAGGACCGCGCTGCGCGGGCCGGTGTGCGGCCAGCCCGCCCGGGGGTCTGGCCCTTGCTGGGTCAGGCACCAGCTCCATCACTTCTCCTTCTTCTCCAGCCCCTTTGATGTGGTGGCCTCTGTTCCCTCTCTGGTTTCTGTCACTGCTGCTGGATCCTTAGGATTTGACTCCTCATAACTGACAGGAAAAACAAGACAGAACAACAAGGACGACACATTTAGAGGAGGGAAGGGCAGAAACTTTGTGCCCACCTCCCAC
The DNA here is from genome assembly GCA_024291935.2 of Okapia johnstoni. Lineage (NCBI taxonomy): Eukaryota > Metazoa > Chordata > Mammalia > Artiodactyla > Giraffidae > Okapia > Okapia johnstoni. Next base: position 50,506,427 of record CM044324.1, on the reverse strand, counting down.
CATCGCAGGAAAACCCTGGGCACACATATCCTTGGCCCAGCACCTTCCAGGACTTGGCCTGGCCCCACTGTGCGCCCTCCTCAGACCGGCTGCTGGTTCCACTTTCTCTGTGCCTGGTGGTGCCAAGAGGTGGCAAGGGCAGCAGCAAATGGAGGAGAGGTTGGGATTGTGCAGACCCATCTTAAGCTTCCTGGACCTTCCACTGGGGAAAGAGAGTGGGGAAAAATAGGGGCAGCCAGGATGAGGCTACAGGACGAAGGGCTGCCTCCCAGGGCACGTGACAGGAGTCAAAACGCACAGCCCCAGGGGCGCGGGTGGGCGGGCTGGGGGGTGCTCTACTGACAAGTGGCAAGGTGCCACTCTCGCAGGCAGACACCCTGGCTTAGCTCTTCCTTCGGGCTCCACTTACTGAGCAAGTGAGTTCATGCCAAGGACAATGCTCACATTTCCTCAAAACAACAACCCCGTGAGCCAGGTATGTGCCCACTTCTATATGAACAAAGAGAGGTTCCGAAAGGGGAAAGTGAAGGTTATACACTTGCCCAACGTTATATATATACAGAGAGTGGTAACAGTGTCCACCGCTGTGTGACCAGGGCTGCTGACCCACACTCTCAGGTGAAGCCCTCAGTACTGGTGAGGCCGCTGGGGTTCTGGGGCCCTGCTTCCCCACCCCTCGGCTGGGCGCTGTGGCTGCCTGGTGGTGGTGGAGCTGCCTCTTGCCACCTGCCCTGGCAATGCTCCCTGCCCCGTACATTGGAGCAGGGGTGTCTGCCCTACCTTGGGCCCCGGGGCAGTGGGGGGAAGTGGGCAGGTGGGCACCCGCTGGGTATTACATGGCGCTGGGATTCTGTGGGCGCCGGCGGCGAGGGCCAGCTAGCTTCTGCTGCATGGAGTCCGCCAGGCTGGCTGGGGAGCCCGAGACTGTGGGGAAGTGGGTGAGCCTCGGGGTGTGAGGCAGGATTTCCGCTGAGGACTCGTAGCTGTGTGAGAGACAGACAGAGACAGAAAAAAAGAGATGGAGAGGAAAAGACTAACGAGGACAGAGATTTCTCTTCCAGGGAGCAGGGAGCAGAAGTGGGTCTTACTTTTATCTATCTCTGCACTTTTGAACTCTGTGGAAAGAAGCCAGCGTTACTTGGTGGATAAAAAAGTAAAGATGCACCTATACAGGGAGACACTCTGCAAAAGAACAAGGATGCCCTAGATGTATACCTATGTGTCCCAGGTGGTGCTAGTGGTAAAGAACCCGCCTGCCAATGCAGGAGACATAAGCGACGTGGGTTCCATCTCTGGGTTGGGAAGATCCCTAGAGAAGGGAATGGCAACCCACTTCAGTATTCTTGCCTGGAGAATCCCATAGTCAGAGGAGCCTGGCGGGCTATAGTCCATGGGGTCGCAGAGTTGGACACGACTGAGAGATTGAGGACACACGCAGATGTTCTGCTGCTGTGGAAACATCTCTCAGACACACCCTTGTGTGAAAAATCAGGACGCAGAATGCTCCAAGAATGCCACCCCTTGCATGAGAATGTGTATAACACATACATGCTTTCAGGTGCAGAGGTATCTGAATGTCCAGGGACAGACCTGGCTTTGTGGGTGGCTGGGGAATGAGGGGGTTGGTTGTTCCTCTCATGCTATGGAATTCTGAACCACGTGAATGTGCTTATCATTTAAAAAGAAGTAAATGAACAAAAAAAGGAGAGTGCCACTAAAGGGAAAAGTAAAACCAAAGATAAGGTGGAGAATTAGGGAGAGAGATGGGCAGAAGAGGAGAGAGACTATTTGCTTTTTCACCTCAATCTAAAAGCCTCCTGGGGGGTGGGGGGCAGAAAGGTGGGGCACCTACGTGGGTGAGCTTTTACAGAAACCAAGCACCAAGTGGGTGAAGGCGGGCACCCTCGGTTCTGGCTGCGGAGGTCACCCCAAGTGGGAGCTGGGGGCTGAGACTGGCTGAGAGTCAGGTCCCATTCCTGCCCCCAGATCTGCCCCCTGGTTCACCCCTAGCCTTGCCTCAGAGTCCACAGGGCTTTGCCAGGTCAGGAGCCCTGGGCAGGCAGGTTGGGAGCCTGGGGCTCCGAGGCAGGGCAGGGAGGGCAGGGGTAGGTACTGGGGAGGGGTGAGTCACAGGCTCCCCTACAGGCAGCCAGGTGCACAGAAAGCTCTGGCAGGCACTCGAGGGACAACCTGGAGGCCAGGCAGGTGGAGCTGGTGGAAGGCCCCCGAGTGGGCAGCTTCAGCTGCAGCTGGCAGCTATTTCTGGGTCCCTGGTGGGCAGGGCTGGTGCTGCTGGGGTGTAGACACCTGTCAGAGTCACGCAGGCCTGGGGGTCAGGGTGGGGCTGCTCACGGGTGTGGCAGGTGTGCAGACGGCCACAGGGAAGGGGTATGTGTATGACTAAGACAGAGAGAAAGCAGCTGGCTCTGGGTTACAGCCACAGAGGGAACTGGACATAGACTGACGCTTGACTTCTAATCGAGCATTTCCATCATACTAGAGTCCCCTGTATCACTCACATGTGGACACTGAGGCCGGGGGCAGGAAAGACCTGCCTGAAGTCATATGGCGGCAGGGTCGGGATGGGAACCCAGGGCTCCCGACAGTGGGGCCGTGTGGGGTGGGGAGTCTACACCAGCCAGTCCCTTTTCATGACTCAGCTGGCACTTGGTGTGAGGCTGCCTTGAAAGCCCCAAGGCCGTTCCCACCCCTGGTGACTGGCCCACAGAGGGTTCTGCTGGTGCCCACGGGCCTGGCACCCATGTGCTGATGCAAAGGGCAAGGCTGGTGGCATGAACAGTGTTCCCCCGGAGACATGTACCCACAGCCCCCATAGGCTCTGCCAGCTGCCTGCAGTGGTAGGCAGACCTCTGCTCCCCGCCCCCTTACCTGAACATTTCGGTCACTTCTCCCTTGGCCAGTGCCACCAGGACAGGAAAGCCAATACACGCAGGGACAAGGTACAGGAGGGCAGGCTGTGAGAGGACAAAGGCTGGTGAGGCAATGTTGGGCAGGGCACCCGCTCAGGGCCGGGCCCATCACCCCAACTCTCTTCTGGGTGTGACTGAGGGACAGGTTCACGAAGCAAGTCAGTGGCTGGGCCTGCACCACGGCTCCTGACTTCCCTGGGAGAAGAAGCAAGAAGCCCAAAGAAACTCAAGTACGCAGGGCTTTCAGGGCACCCTGGAGTCTGGCTGGCAGCATCCTAACTGCCCAGGACACCAGGTTCCTGGTGAGTTGGTCCTACTCCCAGAGACCCTGACTGCCTAGGTCTGGGGCTGCAAGTCTGCACTTTTAACAATGCTCCAGGAGATGCTGTTATAATGACAATGATGATGACACAGCCGCTATGGATGGAGCACCTGCTGTGGCCTAGGATCAAGGTCAGCCAGCTGGTCAGGGCCCAGAGCCTGTGACGAGAATCCTGGTGAAGCTGGGTTTGGAGGACAGGACAATTACACCAGCCGGCCCTGTTCCCAGAGCACCTACTGTGTGCACTGAACACAGGCTCTGGTGAGTACTTCAGTCCATCTCTATACCCCCATGACCCTCCTCCTTGTGTACAAGTGGAAGGCTCATGCTTTGGGAGCAGGGAGGGGGCAGCTCAGGCCTTGGAGGGCCGAAATGGTAATCTGGAGGTTGAACTCGGGTACCCCCTGACTCCAAAGCCATTCTTCTGCTCACAGTGTCTGAAAGCTGGACCTCACGCTACTGCTCAGCCCTCCATGGCCCCTACTGCTCCCAGTGGCCTGACGTCCGCAGGAGATGTGACCCCTGCTTCCCTCTCCAACCTCACCCGCCCTGCCCTGCTCTGGCCACGTTGGTCTCCTTTCGGTCCTCTTCATCACCTGCAGCCACAGGATCTCAGCACGTGCCGTTTCTAGGATGCTCTTCCCATCTGTGCCTACTTTCCTTCTCCTTCAGACTTCAGCTCAGCAGTTACTTCTGTGGGGAAGCCTTTGCTCGCATTGAGTCAGGCCCTCTTGCTGCACGCTCTCAGGGCCCCCTGCAATTCTTCACGGCATTCTCCAGCAACTTGGAATGAAACATCCCTGGGCTGGGCCGTTACAAGCTGGAGATTCTCTCCTGTTAGGCTGTTAACTCCGCAAGGGCAGGCTCCACAGCTGTCTTGTTCACTGCTGTCTTCCTAGTACTCGAAAGAGGGCCTGGTAAATACTAAGCCAATGGCTCCCTCACAAAATTCAGAGGGTGTCCTGGAGATGATTCGGGTTAGGGTGAAGGAGACATTGCTCCTAAAGCTACGCCTCATTCCTAAAGCCAAGCCAGCCCCTGGCTAGAGGACAGGGCTCCACAGTTCTCAGAGGCTGACCATCAGACCATTTTCAGACTCCTGCCATGGATGGGCTGTGAACTACCCCACTTCACACAGATTATCCTTGAGCCTAATTACACGTTGAGCATGGGGATCTGAATTTTAAAGATGACGCTGCTGAGGTTCAGACAGAGGGAAATGACCTGCCTGCAGTCACGAAGGGTGTGTAAGTGGCTGAGTTGGGATTTAAACTCGGGCAGCTGAGCTTCTTCCCCTGCATCAAATCTTTGCTGTGAGATCGGCTTTGGGCCAGGAATGACAGAAATCACGACAAAAGCCTGCATCAAGACTCAAGAGGGGCAGCCAAAGCAGTACTCAAAGAAAAGTTTATAACTCTCAGTGCATTTATGAGAATGATTGGAAATAAACAATGTAAGTTTTCAAATCAGGAAGCCCCAGAGGAGGCGGAAAAGAATGAAGGCAAAGCAAACATCAATGAAATACAACAAATACAAACATTAGAATTTAATTTCTGAAAAGTAGAACACTTAAGAGATGATGAAATTGAGGATCAGAGGAGGAAAAAGGATCTGCCCTAAATCACACAGTTGGTCAGGATACAGACACAGTCCTCTGTCACTAAGTCCAGTGTCTTTTCTTCATCAAGGCCAGGCTGGGCAAAATAGAGGGCTTCCTGGGAGGAAGATGGGTAGATGTTTGGCCCCACCAAGGTCTGCCTCACTTAAGAGCCAGCAGCAATTGAGCTGCTCCTTTGGGAAGAAATGTTTGCTTAGTGTCACAGGGATACAAACTGATTCTTTTCTTTCCTCTCAAGGCACCAGGGAACCTCTCCAAAGAAAGTCAGTGCTAAGGAGAGGATGGGATGTACAGCTTGGGGCAGTGAGCTGGGGGTCAGGACTCCTGGGTCTCCACTGGGCCTCGGATTTGTTGTGTGACCACAGATAGGCCCCTTTCCTGTATGGGCTTCCCTCTCTGTCTGTACAATGAGGGCACCTGATCATCATTAAGGACCTTTCTTGGAGGTTGCTAGCCCTGGCTTGGAGTGCATTTTTGATAGAGGTCAAAAAACACATAGGAGGTAGAGGTGACCCCCTCTCTAGGGAATTGCTGGCATAGGGACTGCCTATGTCTTGGTGAGGGAGGAGGAACTCAAAAAACAGGTTCCCCTTGTGTCCAGATCCCACCCCAAAGATTTTCAGGGAGGTACCCATGTGGATGATCAGGGAAAATAGCTGGGCTGCTGCGAGGGAGTAGGGTTGGCTTGTAGGAGTCTAGGGCTCCAGCCAGGGCCCAGCTTGACTTGCTGTGTCACGTAGGGAAGGCTCCTTTTCTCTCATGCAGAGGACCACCTCTTCCACCTCTGCCCCCAGCCTGTGTGAGAGCTCCCAATGGAGCCTTCTCCGAGTCTAAGGCAGAAGGCAAGCCTGCCACCTGGTGGCCACCTAGGGGGTAGCTCTGGGCTTGGAATCTGCTGGGGCTGACAGCTGAAGACGCCTCCCAAGAGGAGGCCCAAGTACTCTGCGCCTTCCTTGCCAAGTGCATGTCCCTCTCAGCTTGCACAGCTCCTGAGGTCATCTGGAGCAGATGTGAATGAGAGGGGCTTCCTCACTGGTTCTTGGTTTCTCTACCGATGGGGACCTTGAACTTTCTGTATAGTATTAGTATCAATTTCACAGTGTCTGTAAGGACTCAATGAGTTAATGAGTGAAAGGGTTTAGCACAGTGCCTGGCAAACTAACAGACTAACTGGGTCAGCAGCTTTTGTGATTAATCCAAAGGTGGCTTCTCTGTGGCTGGTGCCCTGGGAAGGGAGAAAGGGAGGAGGAAGGGGGGAGGATGGAGGGAGCACAGCAATACCGGTTGGGTCAGACATGGATCTGAGCACTTCACTTACATTAACTCATTTCACCCTCAAACAACCCCAAGGTGGCTACTATTATTTATCCTCATTTTCTGTTTTCATGAATCAATGAGGACTCCTAAGTGCAACTTTAGCAACTTGTGCCGAGTCCTGCAGGAGCAGACAGTACAGCCTGGATTCCCACTAGGGCTCCCTTAGACTTCACTTCACACGACCTTTCCCAGGGCTGGGGGTTCATAACCTGGGCTTGGTCTTCAGGTGACACAGGTTTGAATCCTGGCTCCACCACACTTTCCATGGAGCACCTGAACTGCAGCTCCTCATCTGTTCACAGAACCCTCACGAAGCACCGAGCAGAGCCTGGCACAAAGGAAGTGCTCTGATTTCCAGCAGAGAGCAACCCTGTCTGCCGGCTTTCCCCTCCCTGACTCCTCCTCTTCAGGCCACACTGACAGCTCCCAGCCTGGTCCACTTGGCAGCTCAGCACTCATCTAGGAGAAGGCAGAGCCTGGCTGGCTTGGGGAGTGATGGGAGGGGGACCCTGACATCCTATCACCTGCCTGGGGGGCAGGCAATGGGCGGAGACCCCAAAAAACACCCACCCGATTCCGTTCTTCTGTCTGCCACCACTACCGAGGCTGAGAAACCACAGCTAGGGCCACACAACACTGATCTGGCCCAGGAGATGTGGGCAAAAATCTGCTGAGAGGGCTCTGAGAAAGGTTTTGCCTTCCTTGAAGGTCACAGGCTGGGCTGGCATCCTTCCTCCTCCCCCTTCTCACCACTAGCGTGCATGTGCTACCTGAAGCCGGGCTGTCATCTTGCAACAACTATGGGTAAAAGCCCAAGAGAATCACAGACACGCCTGCTCTGCACCACTGGATCGCTTGCACTTGTGACACGGGAGTCCCAGTCACCTGCAGTGAAAGCACTCCCTGTACACCGAGGACAGTCATGCTTACCTGGGCGTGCTTAAAGATGTGCATGATGAAGATGGTCAGGCCCAGGCCGAAGATGTAGGCTGCAAAGCTGGTGTAGAAGTAGGTGTGGGTGTTCTTCTTCAAGCTTCAGCGACGGCATGGGGAGAGAGAGGAGGAAGGTGAGACACAAGCACTGCAGAGCCACATGCCCTCTTAGGAGCGGAGCTGGGGAGACCCGGGAGGCTGTGTGGGGCAGCTGAGGGTTCTGGGCTAGGGGGTGTGGAGATGGGCGTGCACTCTGGTTCTGCCCCATCTAAGTGTCTTTGGACCAATCACTTTCCTTCTCTCAGCCTCAGTTTGATCGTCTGCAAAATGGGAATGCCACGAGCCATCTCCCTGATGGTTGCTGAATACCAAATACTATAACCGAGAACAGTGGTTATGAAGCTCAGGTCAGCGTGAAAATCACCTGGACAGCATGTTAAAAAATACAGAACTGTGTGGCAGTATCCTGGTGGCCTAGCAGTTAGGATTCCAGGCTTTCAACGCCATGGCCTGGGTTCAACCCCTGGTCAGGGAACTGAGATCTCACAAGCTGAGCAGCGTGGTCAAAAATAAATAAAACAAGCCTAAAAAACAGAACAGAGTGCTAGGCCCAGTTCCCAGGAAGTCTGATCTAATAGGTCTGGGGATCTGCATTTTGGTATTTGTGTGTGTGTGTGTTTTATATTTTATAATAACTTTATTTTTGGCTTTTTAAGAAATGTGAAGTATAGTTGATTTATAATATGATGTTAGTTTCAAGTGTATAGCACTGTGATTCAGATATACATACGTTCTTCAGATTATCTTCCCTTATAGGTGATTACAAAGTATTAAGTTTAGTTTCTTGTGCTATAGGTATAGAGTAGGTCCTTGCTGGTTTGGGGCTCATGTTTTGAGGAACATGGATACTGAAACTGTAAGGCTAAGTTCTTACTTTTAAATGCAGTGGAGCTAATAGTTCAGTAACCCATCATGGATAATAAAAAAATGCTGATTACAAGGATAAAATGCCAGTGGCTTCCTGGGCAATTCACCTAAGATCAGCTTGAGAAGAGCTGACCCACAAGCATCCTGGCATTGCCATCTCTTGATGCCCTTTTACAATGCCAGCTCAGGACCTTTGTGTGTCCAGCAACATCTGTCAGAGAAGGCAATGGCAACTCACTCCAGTACTCTTGCCTGGAAAATCCCATGGACGGAGGAGCCTGGTAGGCTGCAGTCCATGGGGTCGCTAGGATTCGGACACGACTGAGCGACTTCCCTTTCACTTTTCACTTTCATGCATTGGAGAAGGAAATGGCAACCCACTCCAGTGTTCTTGCCTGGAGAATCCCAGGGACGGGGGAGCCTGGTGGGCTGCCGTCTATGGGGTTGCACAGAGTCAGACACGACTGAAGCGACTTAGCAGCAGCAGCAGCAGCAGCAGCAACATCTGTGGGATGAAGGGGGACCGACTCCCTTCCCTTTGCCCTGGCGGCTTCTGAGCTGGGAGCTGCATTTCACTGAGAACAGTCCTGCTATGTAGCCCGGAGTGCAAGAGACTCCCTTTGGGAATGGCGCACAGATTCTGGAACAAGCTCCCAGGGACCTGCAGGACCAGGATTCTTCCTCGGAGGGTGCTGCCAGCTGAACCTGGTTTTCTACCAAATGGCCTGTAGACTCCTGTAGGCTTCTCTTTGTATCACCTCTGAAAACCTACAAGTAGAGCAGCTGGCACAGATGTGCTTCTACTTACAGACCAGCCAGGTCCCTTCCAAAGGCTCCACAGTGGCCTTACCCAAACAACCGAGAGCTATGTGAGCAGAGGAAAAGTTCAGTTCTGCATGCAGCCTGGATTTCCATGACGCTGGCACTGGGTTTCTCACTACCACTTTCAACATTTTTACTGTTTTTGCAACTACTGGGCACAAGGAGGTTAACAAATAGTCCATAAACCAGCTCAAAATTAAGCATATGCATGCAGGAAGCCCTCCTCTAGGAAGACTGAGCGCCACCTACTGGTGGCAGGCCCAGTTTTGTCCAGATGCAGTCATCCAGCTGAAAAGGTGTGACCTTTTCTGAGTTTCAAGTGGTGGCTCAGCTTGGCCCCCTTTCCTCTCCCTTGTGCTCACTTTCTACAAGGTACTGAAGAATGTCTGAGTGAGCAGAGGGTGTGGAGCAGCAAGAGCAGCTGGGATATGGTGACCTGACGACCCCTGGCTGACAAAAGTCGGTGGCGATGAGCACTGCGCCTGCTGCTGGGTGTCCTGGAGCCATCGAGGCCAGCCTGTTTCAGCACTCCCTCCACATTGTCCCTGTCAGCCCCAGGCAAGAGCGACCACTAACTTCAGGATGAGAAACCTTGCCTGTAAAGGTCAGTTTCCTTGCCAAGACCACTCAGTGAGAAAGCACTATGGGTGCCACCAGGACCTTCTGGGATTCCATCTCTGTCTATGATTCACACCTTCCCCATCCTCTCCAGGCTCTCTGGGCACTTAAAGCCTCAGAATGTACAATGCAGATAAAATCAGAATTGTTCTGGCTTCTGTGGGGTGGAGGGTCTGGGACCTGAGTTACCCTCTTTGGGCTCCCCCAACCTGAGGAACCCCAGAGAACCTCCTGCCTGAGGGGGAGGGCCTCACTTGTGGAACCTGAGGACTAGGGTTCCTAAGTGGCTTACCTGATGTCGAAACGCAGCAGCAAGGCAATGAAGATTCCTGCAGGGAGAAAACCAGGGTTAGATGGAGGTAGGGAAGAAGTATACAACTGACAACTAGGTCCCCAGTCTGCTGTTCTCAGCCACAGAGCAATCATCAGGGGACAAGGTGTGGCTGAGACTGCCAACTGCCAGCAGAAGTCCTGTTTCTCTACCTTCAGTCCACCTGGAACAATGGGGGACACTCACTGGAAGAGGGACTAAGTGGCAGAACTGTTCCAGGTAGACTGCTTTGGCCTGGGACCACATTGGCTGGCACCTCACAGCACCATTTGCTGTACCACCCTGGGCCCAGCCAAACATTTACAGGATGCCTAAGCACTAGGTGCTGCAGGCAATACAGTGGGAAGCAAAACCTGGGGGCAGGGCATGCTGATCAAATATTAACAAAGACCAGTGTGAGACTGTAACTGTGAAAGGGTGCTCCTGTGTCATGGGAAGGTCTATCATGGGATGAGAACCAGGCTGGGGGTGGTGGGTGGGGAGGAAAGAGGGCTTTTCTGAGGAAGTGACACTTGCCAGGGAGAGGGAAGAGCATGTGCAAAGGTCTTGAGGAAACAGGGCTCAGGAGGTGTGCCAGGGCAGTCTGCAGCCCAGAGTAGGTGATGCTGGGGGCCAGATCTGCCATGCAGGGCCCCGTTGGGGCGAGAGGAGTTGGGTCTTTATTCTAGGAGTGAGGGGACACTCCTGGAAGTGTTCTAAGTGGGAGAATAACATAAAAGATTTTGAAAAAGACCCTTGTGGCAGTTGTTTGGTTGGTGGGAGAGCACAGAAGCAGACCCTAGGAGGCTCTGCAGGAACTCAGGTGGGGACGGTGAACTCTGTCCACCCACTGCACTCCTATTTGCACTTTGAAATCTGGCCTAGTCACCCCCAGAAACCTGAGTCCCTGAGACACAGCCACCCAGTCCAGCCTCTGCATGTTGCACATACACGGCCATCCCTGTGTCTGTCCCTGACTTGTCTTTGGGCTCAGACACAGCAGGGCTGAACCTCATTTGGTTGAGAATAACCTCTCAGGAACCAAACGTTCCGTGCTGATGAGAAGCACTGACTGGCAACATGTGATTCATTTCGAAGAGGAAAATGATTTAGTTCCCAGTGAAGACTCTACAGTTGGGAGCTGGTGGGTGGTGAGAACAGACAAATGCTGCCTTTCTGGAAACAAAACTAGGAATTCAGTGGCCCCTGGCAGCTGAATTCTACAACTGCTCTTCAACTAATCCACAGGTCAGAGCTCCTAAGAGCTTCTACTCATAACACTGCATTTGATCCTTAAAATAACACCCCTCAACCTATTCTTCCTTCAAGATTATCCCTGAGGCTCTGTGAGGATGCAATAACTCACACCAACTGTGACTGCTGAAGACTTCCGGTACATACAGGGATTTGTGGATATGCAGAGATATCCTGTGCAGGCCTGGAGCCCAGAACCACCCAACAAGGACACTTGGGGAAGTCTGCAGGTGCCTGGGACAGACCCTGCTCTGCAGGGCGAACCAAATGCATTTCTTCATCTCTGATGGGGCTTCTTCCCTGCCTCCCAGACCACAAGCTATGGGAACACCTGTATTCAAGACCATGACCCCTTAGGCAAGTCTCTCTTAACCTCAGTTTCCTCATCAGCAAAATGGAAATACTCTCTACCTCCTCGGGCTGCTAGAGGTAGCAAAGATAATATATAAAAAATCACTCAGCATACTGCTTGGCAAACAACAGGTACTTGACAAATGATGGCTCCAGGATTATGATCTTACTATTGTTGTTACTCTCATAAAAGCAGTTTTGACAACATCACCTTTCTTTGCAGTCAGATAGACGTGGTCTGAGTCCTGGCCCTCTTGCTGGCTAGTGTGTGAATTTATGTTAAGTCCCTTCACTTCTGAGCCTCAGTTTGCTCAATGGTACGAGAGAGAAAGCCTCTGCTTCACCACCACACGTATCACAGAAGGAAAGTGTCACACAGAAGTGCCTGTACATTTCCACTCACTAGCAGGTTGGCTATTACTTCCTACACTGGAAAACAAACTGGCTTTTAATTTGTTCCAAGCTTTCTTCTTTTAAGCAAACACCAGGGGTGCTTCTAACCCTCTGACTCCGGGCCTCTTTGACTAGGGCATAAGAATGCCCTTTGGGTGTGCAGTACCCCTGTCACTGGGCCTAGGTCTTGCAGGCACACAGCATCCAAGTCTCAGCCATTTCAGCTGCCCTCAGAGAGGCAGCTCAGCTTTGCCCAGAGTTTCTTGACCGGCAGTTTGGGCTGTAGGTCCCCAGGATGTGTGCCCATGCTCAGGGCCCATACACAGGGGTACCTGTGCTCATATCCACAGGTGTGCTGACTAGCACCCACACACATATAATGGACTCAGAGGCCAGGTCGTGTGGTCAAGCAGGTACAGGCCACTGGTCCCTCTTGCTAAAACTGCAGACCCAGGAGCACAGCTGCGTGCCCCGTGTCCACACACAGTGTAAGCTCTCCCTGGTGTCCTCCCAGCACTGAAGAGAGGGGGCCAAGGAGACGGGCAGTTCTAGCACTCCCGTGTCACATGCAAACACTGGGAAGGGTGTGTGTACGTGCAAGTGTGAGGGGCTCAGATTCCTTTAAGACTGCCATTGAATGTGCTTATATTTCAGTCTGTTATATACATTTATTTCTGCAGCTCTTGAGTAATGTCTGTTCACCCAGCCAGAAGCTCCATGAGGGCAGTCTTGCTCACCACCATCCCTCCGAGGTCCAGCCCACTCCGGTGCTCCACCTGTGCTGAGGCAGACCCCCTTCACCAAACCCTGGGCAGGTGGTGATGGGGGAATCGCACAGCCTAACCCTTCCTCCTTCCCTCTCCTGGTGAGTGAGGCTGTGTTTCACAGGACGACTCCTTCTCCAGGGAATCCCCCTCCACCCCCTGCACTTTGGCCCCTTCCCTGGGCCCGTCACCTGGAATGACGATGTCTCCGAGTCCCAGCATGGCAAAGTTGTCCGCTTCCAGGCCCTTCTCCAGCAGGTCCTGGGGAAACACCACTGGAGGGGGAGGCAGGGATGTGAGGAGTTGGTGAGAGCCCAGCTCATGCACTCCTAGCCTCCACCTCTGGTGTATGGAACTTACACACTTGCATTGCTGGGTGGGAGGAGGGGAATGGGGAGTCAAGAGGATGCTGACGGGCTGAAGGGCAGTGTGTCCATCTGGAATCACAGCTAGTTAGAGCGGGAAGAATCTAGAATCATCTAGGCTAAAAGTTTAATGCCTTTACTGAGCTGTAACTCACATGTCATACAATTTCAGTGCCTTTTAATAGCCAGAACTGTTTGGTTAAATGGGACTGACCCCCAAAACCTAGTATATAAAAGATGAAAGAGCCCACATGGTGCTGGCATCTAATAGGCTTTCCATCTCACCACAAGACATGTGGACAGACCCTTGTTCTGAAGAAGGAAGAGCTTGGGCTACAGGTTCTTTCTGTATCTGTTGATGATGAGGAGGCTGTATACCTACAAATCCCTTGCTTAGAGCCCCTTACTCAGAAATCCTGCTGGCCAACTTATTTGGATAAATACAGATTGAGGAAAATGCCTCCTTGTATGTCCAGTTATGGCAAGGGGCAGCTGTAACTGGATTTCATCCAGACAGCCTTGGAGCAGAAGTTTATCAGTTATGTGTGGGCTTCAGGGTCAGACTGTGTGGGTCTGAATCCCGGCTCTGCTGTGTGACTTTGCACAGTTTACTTAACTATTCTTGGCCTTAATTGTCTCACCTATAAAATGGGTATAACTACTGAGCTGACCCCAAAGCATTGTGGTGAAGATTAGGTTATTTGAACACACTGTTATCCTTAAGTTTTTACTAACCCAGTCCTGCTTCTGTGTGTGGCTGCCCTCCCAGGTGATGAATCAAGTGCGGCATAAGGCTAAGACAGGACAATCTGGTCTCCAAATTCCTGAGTTCCCTTCAGCCAGCGGTGGTCATGTGACCCAGCTCTGGCCAATGGCATATAAGCAGAGGTAAGACGTTCTGAGCCAAGATTGTGCCTCCCTAATGAATTGTACAGAGGTCCTTCCCTGTCCACTTTTCCCTGCCTTGAATACACAATCACAGTGATTTACAGCTCTCCTGGTCTGATCCTCCTAAACCTGCTATCTTTCAATCCTGAGTGGCAGATCTGGAAACCAGGGCCCAGAGAGGTGAAGTCTCCCCACTCAGGCCACATAGCCAGCACGTATCAGATCTGGGATTCAAATCCAGGCTTTCTGACTTCACTAACCCTCCACTTAACCACTCTCCTAGACTACTCCTAGGCAGTAGACGGCAACAGGCTTTCTCCCCAAGACAAAAACCCCAATTCCAAACACCAGAAACCAGAGAGGACTGTCATTTCCCTGTCCAAAGTCTTCCAATGGCTCATTCACTGCCCACTGGGCAGCAGCCGGGCTCCCTGACATGCCATCCTCGGCTTCCCCAAATCTGGCCTTTTTTCTGCTGCTCCCCTAAAGTCACCACACTCCCTCTCCGATTCTCTGCTCCCTCCATGCATTCTTCTGCTTGCAGCCCTGGCCTGAAGCTGTTCTCTGTTTCAAATGCTCCTACTGCCCCTGCATGTTTGCTAAACACATATTCATCCTTTGGGACCCAGGAAAGCTTTCCTGACCCGTTAGCTGGGTTCATCCATCACAGCATGTGAGGCATAGCTGCTCTTCTGGCTTGGCCAGCATCTGTTCTCTTGCTCTGCACAACTGCCCTCACCTTACACCCTTGGTTCTGGGAGGCTGCCAACTCAAAACACTGCCTCCAAGCACTGGAGAGGGCAGTGACCCTGTCCTCTGTACCACTCCCAGTGGGAGAGCCTAGTTCCTGGGCCCGGAGAGGCCCAAGGGTTCATGCAAGCCAAAGCTGGGAGGAACTTTCCTCCGGAATCATTGAGCCACAACCCTGAGCAGCATCTCAGAGCAGCCGTGTGACCATGAGCCTCTCTCTGGCTTGCGGAGAGGACCCATGTACAGCTGTGGAGTCAGACCATGAGGAGCGCAGCTGTTGCTTGGCTCTCAGGGCTGGCTCCACCCTGACTGCCCAACAGCATCCCCTTTCCTCCTTCCATCATGCCTGATGGATTCCGTCCTCCTCTTTGGGTCTCGCGATGCCAGGGAGTGACTCTTGATTAGTCTAAGGCTTAAACTCCAAGCTCATCATGCTTTTTTCATTATCCTCCCTCACCCACCCTGATGAGGAACAATGAACTTGGGCCTGTGACCCGATTCTGGTCTGTGAAATATGAGAGAGGCTGCAGGGAGATTTAGGGAAAAACATCCCTCTCTGATGAAAGGGAGACATAAAGTTCCCCTTTTCGGCCCCTATCATGCTGAGAATGGTGGGGTGGAGGGCTGAGGTGACCTTGGCTCTTGGTGATGCCACTGATGGTCATAAATCCAACTCCAGATGCTGTGCCACTGGGTTTGTTGCCGTGTGAAATGACAACATTTCCACATTACAGATGTCTGTAGGTGAGCTTTCTAGTATTTGTAACAATGGATACACTGAAGAACACAACCAGGGAAGTGTGAGAGGTGTGGGGCAGACAACACTTGCTGGTTATGTGTCACGGGGATCCAGGGAGGGGGCTCCAGGTCTTGGGGTGGGGGTGTCCTCCTCTGGAGGCCCCTGCCTGCCCTGCCACAGGCTGTTTTAGACATCGCTCTCTACGACCAGGTGGCCAGAGGATGGCTGTGTGGGAACACAGCCGACAGATCAAAGAGGAGAAGGAAACCAGGCCCCAGACACCAGGGAACTTGGAGAAGGTACAGCTGAGTGAGGCTATTAACTGCATCCAGGACCACGAGGGAATGGGCCACCAGGGTGGGGGCAGACGGGGTCCCCATGGTGGGGTGGTCACTTACATTTTATTGGTGCCTCAAAGGACTTGGCCACTGTCACCATCACATTGGTGCCAAATACCTAGGAGGAGAAGAGAGGAGTCTGGAGGGAAGTGCGGGCAGATGGGAAGGAATGGCTACGCGTGCTTCTCAGTGAGGGGCTGCCTGTGATGGGCGGGAGAGGGATAGGGGGCCAAGAAGGGTTCCAGGGCAGATGTAAAGTTGAGATGAGGCGGCCACCGACATGGCCAAATGGACACTTCCCGGGGCTCCTTGTCGGGGCAGCAATGAGGGGCAATTCCAAGGAGTTAGGAAAGGGTCTCTGATGCCCTGGCTGGGCATCCTGTCAGGTCAGGGCTCTGTCCTTCCCAAGAGAGGAAGTCCTCCAGCACCACTCACTCAGGGGTGCCTCTCAGCGAGGGTGGCAGGTCCCTTAGCCCAGCACAGTCTCTGTCCTCATGGTCAGTGTCTTGCTCAACAGTGTCCACTTGTCTGCTTTGACCACCCCTGCCTCAGCTGTTCTGAGCCTCAACTCGCTTGCCGGAGAGACATGGGATAAGCAATCCCCTGCTGGGCTCACTGTGAGGGAGAGAGGGCAGCTGGAGGCACAGGGCAAAGGCGAGCTCTCGGCAAGCGGGGACGGGACACTAGTCTGTCATCCACTTCACAGCTGAGGGCACTGCCCCAGAAAGGACCTGATCTGGGGCCTTACCTGTAGGTCAAGGTGGCTGCCCTCCACTGGACCTCCTGCGCATCCCTGCCCGACTTACCCAGAAGACATCGTAGATGAAGAGCCCGCCCAGTAGGATGCAGCCGGTGCTGACGTTGTTCAGGTGCAGGAGTTCTACCCCATTAAGGGAGAAGGCCAGGCCGAAGAGGTTGTTGGCAATCCAGTGCTGGGGGAAGGTGAGAGTGAGGCCACCTCACCGGTCACCACCTTGCCCCTCCAGCGCTCCACCACCCCCTGCAACTGCCTGGACCATGTCTACTCACCTTCCTCAGCAGGTACCAGACACCAACGATGCTGCTCAGGCCCAGGCACACCAGGTCCTTGGTGTCAAACTCATAATTGATGATCTCTGGGCAGAGAGGCCGGGTAAGTCCACTCCCCGGGGCGGGGCTGCCCCTCCCACCTGTCAGCCCCTGGACGGAGGAGGGCATGGCTGTGGGCTCCGTCAGAGACCCACAGGCTGGGGGTGCTCACTGGAGCCCTCCCAAACCCCAGACCCTCCAATTTCCTAGAGGAGGGAATGGAGGCCCAGAGAGAACCCAGACCTGACGCAGGGTCAGTGGGAGGTGGTCCATGGTGCTGGAAGCCCACGCCCTGCACTAGCAGCTGGGCGACCTCGGGGGAGGCAGCTCCCTCTCGAGTTTCAGTTTCCTCATCTGTAACAAGGGGATCACAGGGCTTCCCTGGTGGTCAAGGGGTTAAGACTCCACCCTTTCACTGCAGGAGGCGTGGGCTTGATCCCTGGTGTGGGAAGTTCCACATGCCAAGAGGTGCGACCAAAAAAATAAACACAAAACAAAAAAATGTGGGTCACAGCACCTCCCTGATAGGACTGCCATGGGGAGCAAGTGAGGTGGTCCTTACAAAGCACTCAGCACAGAGCCTGCATACAGTGGGTGCTCAACTAATGCTGACTGCACTGAGCCCAAGGCCCTTGCAAGGTCCCAGTTCATTCAGGAATCTTTCTACTCTGCCGCCAAAGGAGTCAAGAGGGTTGCTGGTAGCCCTGTGTCACCAGTAGAGGAGGAAGCAGGTGAGAGAGGGAGGCCTGGAGAAGCGGCAGGCGGGAGGCCCCGAGGCTGCTCTGTTGGGGAGCCTGTGGCATCCTGATGTCAGACCCCTTCTCCATCACCTTCGAGTGTCCTAATGAGGAGGCCAAGAGAGGTGGTGCAGCCTGCCCAGGGTCACAGAGCACAGGCTTTCCTTTCAGATTCCAGACTGTAGCGGACTGCTGGTTGGCCCCAACCGTTGTTCTCCCCTCTGTGGTAACAATGCCCTGATGATTTTCAACTGGAAACAGGCCAACTAGCTCTCAGCCACACTTTCTCGCTTCCCCTGCAGCTAAATGGGCTTGTGGAACAGTTGTCTCTCCATCCTTTGGGACAGCCTGTGAAGCAATAGTGTGCTACCCTGGACCTGCGGACCCGAGTGCGGCAGAGCACAAGACAGGTGAAAACCCCCACGGTCACTGGGCACAGATGCCTACAGATACACAAAGGAATCATATAAAATCGCTGCTCTCTAGTACAATATGCTGGGCACATCCCCAACAAGCGTGATATTCACAAGCTCAGACTTGTACACAAGAGAGAAATACCTCCCACCTGTCCAAGCTGTTGATAATCCTGTTACAGCAGTCGAACCCACAGCCTAACTAACTCAAAGGATGGAGGCTTTCCCTAATTCTCTGTGGCTTTCATTTTTTTCAAAAGTCACGGAACCCCCTTTTCAAATCTCAGCTAGGGAAGTAATCACACTAAAAACAGACATGATAAAAATAGCTTCAGGAGCCAACTGTTTACTGTTTACTGAGCCAGGCGCTCTGCTGAATGCTTTCCACTTATCACTTACTCACAGTCCTAACAACATGCTTATAAGGGAGGTACCAGATTATGATGCTCATTTTACAGATGAAAAAACAAAACAAAACCAAAAAAGCCCAACAAAACCACCCAAAGCTCAGAGAGGTAGCAGTGTGCACCCAGCAGCACAGTGGGGATGTCATCCCAGAGCCCACCGTGCCCATCACTCGCCGTACCGGGGAGTCCCAGCATTGGAGAGACAAAGGGAAGGGAGGGGAGCAGGAAGACACCCAAGGTACGGCCAAGGCAGGGGATGGCGGCAGCACTGACCTTCCTTGTTCTCCCCAGAGCCCTGTGTGAACAGCAGCTGGTATTGTCGGTTTGGGAAGTTGGCTGGAAAAAACTTATTCATGAAAGGGCTGAAAGGAAAGACAAAGCAGGTTGGCAAACAGAGCCCCTGTGGGAGTCCCACAACCCCAGATATCTGTTTATAAGCTGTTATTTCCCAACAACCTCACAGCTGCCCTGAGAGGCAGGTGTTATTGTGCCCATTGCAGAGATGTGAAAACAGAGGCCCTCAGAGGGCAAGTGACTGCCCAGGATTATGTGGGAAGTCAGTATCTTGAGCTGAGACCTGAACCTAGGTCTCTATGATTCCGGCTTCCATGCAGCCTCTTAGTTATTATCCAAGAAACACAAAAGAGGCAGACTTTCACATAAAACAGTTTTTAGGAGAGCAATGGATTCCAAAATCTGGCTTATCCACAATCTGTATGAGAGTCCCTTGTCAAGAATGCATATTCTGGCTTAAGCCTGCATAGGGTAAGTCCTCACTCTTCAAGGGACCTGCTGAGTCCAGGCAGACAGCAGAGCTGAAATAAGGGGCCAACTAGTACCCCGGTGAGATCTGATTCCTTAGAGTGAGAATGCCTGGGCCCAAATTGCTGAGGAGGCTGGAAGGCCAGCAGATGAGAGGGGCCCATTAACCACAGATGGCCCCAGATAAACCACATCCTCCTTGCCAGCTCCCTGCCCAGCCAGAGGCAGTGGACCCAGCCTGGTCCACAGTAAAGCCATGATGCACAAACTGTGGGCAGTCTCATAAGGGAAACGAGATACGCAGCCCTCTCTCCTGGGCTCAAGGCAGAGGCAGATGGTGAGGTGGCGTGACTTTTGCTGTTGACTCTAGAAGCAAAAAGGTAAACCCTCTGTCCCAATTTCTCAGAAGTCTGTTTATTTCAAATGCCATCCAGGTGTGTGCAGTGTGACAAATCAAAGCTGCAGTGTTCCTTTGCATTCTGAGGCTACTGGAGACTTCCCATTAAAATGGCTATCTAATTGCTCTTTCATAGGTAGCCTCTTGTGTGTGTGCTTGACACTCAGTGACTCTTTGCAACCCTTTGGACTGTTGCCCCAGGCTCCTCTGTCCATGGGATTTTTCAGGCAAGAATACTGGAGTGGGTTGGCACTTCCTTCCCCAGGGGATCTTCCTGACTCAGGGATCGAACACCCCCCAAAAAACCCTTGTAAGTGTCTGAAACTACTTTAATATGTTTTTTAAACCCCGCAAAAATCTAGCACACTTTAGCAGTTAGCAGGCCCGAAGCAAGCCTGAACTGACAAGGAAGTATACTGTATTCTTCTTGAGGGGATTTGTTTTGACCATTTCCTTTAATTATCAGTTTCCCAGAACTCTTAGAGATGTTGGCAAGCAGCAATTCCTTCTAGATGATTCCTTAACTATTATATAAACTGTGCCAACACAGATAAAGTGGAAACAGTATAATATGAATTACTGTCACCTCTTATTTGAGTAATAACCATGGTGTCAGCTTTGTAATACAAATAAAAAGAATTAAACATGGGAAGAAAAAAGAATGCATATTCCTGGATTCCCTTCCAGATCTATTAAGTCAGATGACCTGATGGTCACCCCACTCCACGATTTGCCAGGCCTGGGGTTTTTACAAACTGGGCTGGACTTGATGAGTGAGATGAATCACAGCGCCTCAGGCGAGAGCTGGCTCACATTCACTCCTTCCATGGGGCCTGTTTGTGGCTCAGGATGGGCTCTGGAAGCATTCTGATTACTCAGCATGGTCTACTTCCTGGCCTGGCAGGGAGCAGAGACTTTCTTTTCTGGATCACCTTTGGAGCAGGAACAGAAAACCAAGGGCTCTTGGCTCAGCCTGGGTCTGGATACTAAACAGTATCGTGGAGTAGACACAAACTGGGGTGGCCCAGCCCTGACGCCTGCTCTGCCACGTGAAGCCCTGGGCTCACTTTAGTGGGTCACTCTCTCTGCTGAATGTGAGGATAATACCACCCAATTCAAAGAGCTGCTGTGAAAGTAGGAGAGAAGGAGAGGGAGAAGTTTAGCCAGCACTAGATCCTCAACGGGGGTCATAAGAACTCAACGTCTATCATCGCGGGTACTTGAACTTGAAAGTATTCAGCAACACCAGATCAGACTGATGACGCAGGCAAATTCACAATGGTGCTCCCGGCTATAGGAAAATGGACCCAGGCCAAGGGGAACCCAGGGCACAGAGGTAAAGGCAGGGAAAAGGGAGCTTTCTAAGACCCTGGAGCTTGGAGGAAGAAAATGTGGATTAGGAACTATCTCTGTTTCTACTCGACACAGCCAATCCCTCCCTGTCTACAGAGCTGTGGCATGAATGATGGCAAGGCTTTGTGATTATGTAGACATGACTGATATAAGATGCAATTGGGAGTGGGTTTCCACAACAGGCTCTGAGCAGGTGGGAGGCAGCAGCTGGGAGGGATGAGGCTGGAAGCCACTCTGAGCTCAGTTCGCTGAATCACATTTCGGGAGCATGAAGCCAGAGGGTGTGTGCAGAGGCAGAGAGAAGGCCTGAGGCACTAAGCCCTTCACTCCAGCCTGGCGTGCACCTTAGGAGCATGACCAGCAGAGGGCAAGGGGTTGAGAGCATGGACTCTGGAGCCAGGTTTCCTGGATTCAAATCCTGGCCCTGCCATTGAGCTGTGTAACCTTGGCAAAGTTACTTAACTGTTCCCTGCAACTGTCTCATTTGGAACACTGTAACAATACCTTTCTCACTGGATCATTAAGAGGATTACATGAATGCTTGGCACCCTGTAAGCTTAACTGCAGCTTCAACTCCAAGTATGAAGTCTCTAGACAGATGTCTTTGTTATCCCAAGAAGAGGGGCTGCTGGATAACATGGGGCAAGAGACAAGCAACCTGGCTGGTGTGAGCCTGCCTTGAGGGCAGGGGTCCTGAGAGGCAACTGGTAAATGCTTGCTGAACACCTCTGAATGCAGGTTTTTGTAGAAGGCAAAGACTCACTCCTTCCAGCCCTCGATGGCTCACGTCAAGCCTAAAGGTCACTGCTTTCTACTGGGAAACCACATCCTGCTGCCCTTCTCCCCTGGGGGTGAAGGCGAAGGTCAAACTGGTGTGTGGCCTCTCCCTCTTGGGGTTGCAGATCGTGATCTTAGGGACCTTTTCCCCCAAAGGTCAGCTGGGTGGGATATGAGCTCAGAGGTGGTAAAAATAAGCTGCACGGTTCCTTTGGCAGGAAGGGTACTGGCACGGGCTTGAGTCTTGGTGGCTGTAGAGGGTGAAGGCAGGCTGTGGTTTCTTCCCTGGGAGGCTCACGGCAGCTGGGGAAGTGGAAGGAATCCCACAAGCGCCTCCGCCTGGGCTCCCTGGCTTAGGGGCTCTTTCATCCCATTCATCCCCCAGAATTGGTTAAAAGGTAGACAACTCTTTCTTGGTTAATCCATGAGAAATTTTGGACAATGTTTCTCAGTTACTGTCCTAAAAGGAAAAAAGAAAGATCTGGGGTGTCAAAATGACACAGGTTCAAAATACCCTGCTGGGCAGGTGGTTGGTGATCTCTCTTGTAGAACTGTTGAGATAAAGTGAAATAATCAACTCCTCAGCACCTGGTCAAACAAAATATATTCGGTTCTTTCATGCTAAAGCAGTGGTTGGGCTGTGGTAAGGACTCTTATAGATGCTGAGGGGGGTGGGATGTGCTAGAACTGGGGGGCTCCTAACCAGCATGGGATTCCCTGGTAGGTCAGCTGGTAAAGAATCTGCCTGCAATGCAGCAGACCCTGGTTCAATTCCTGGGTTGGGAAGATCTCCTGGAGAAGGGATAGGCTACCCACTCCAGTATTCTTGGGCTTCCCTGGTGCTCAGATGGTAAAGAATCCACCTGCAATGCAGGGTCAAACCTGGGTTCGATCCCTGGGTTGGGAAGATCCCCTGGAGGAGGGTACAGCAACCCACTCCAGTATTCTTGCCTGGAGAATCCCCATGGACAGAGAAGCCTGGCAGACTGCAGTCCAGGGGTCGCAGAGTTGGACACAACTGAGTGACTGGCACAACCAGCATGGGAAATGACTTCCCTCACCTCGATCCACCAGGAGACGAGAGGTCTGTTCATTGAGGAAGGGTGACTAGGTCTGCCACTATCTTGCTGGGCAGTCAGGATCTCCAGAAGGATTTGGTGGGGCGGGATGTATGTGTGTGTGTGGCCCTAGAACATGGCCTTGTGGGTTAAGGTGGGTGAAGTTGAAGACAACACTGACCTCTGTCCCATATGGCTGTGTGAACGCGAGCCAGTTGCTCTCAGTCTCAGTGGGCTCTGGACATACCCCCTTGCTCTGGGCATGTCACAGACATGCTCACTTGAGCCTTCCCATGCCCCTCCAAAGAGGTACTCCCTGTATCTCCATTTTACAGGTGAAGAAACTGATGCTAAGAGAGCTTGAGTAACTTGAGCCTTGGTTCCAGGGCTCACTGCCTCTTGGGCCCACATTCTTGACTCCCAGGTCCTGCCTCGAGGAACCAGGCCAAACACTCTCCACTCTCAGGGCTTTCCTGAGGATCCCGCTCTTCCTCTCTGACTGCTCTGGGAAGGTCCTGACTGCACCTACAATGTGCACAGACGTTCTGGCTCCTGGCCCAGCCTTTCCCTCCTACACCCTCTTCCAGGTTTCCTACCCTTTGGAGCTGAGTTCAAGTTGCATTCCTGCCTTCCAGGAACTCTTCCTGGTCTGCTGACCACCTCCGTGGCTGTCAGCCTGAGGCTATACCTCTTCAAGGGGCCAGATGGAAGCAGGTTGGGGTGCTTGTGCAGTCACAGCCAGGGGATGGTTTGGGGGCATCACTCCCATTTGGTAAGCAGCCCCATCTGAGGACTCTTGGTTTAGTTCCTTCATCCTCACTGAACTGACAACAGCACAATCTGAGAAGGGTGGCAGTGAAAAGAGCATGGGCTCTGTGGCCACAGAGACATAAGATTTGAATCTTTGCTCTGCTGCTTATCAGCTGTGTCATCCTAGCAAATTTCTTAACCTCTCTAAGCTTCAGTTTCTGAATGTGTCATAGGATTAAAAGCAACAGATTACAATGATAACAACACTGGCTAACGGCTACTGAACACACCTAGTGTCAGACACTGTCCTAAAAGTTTCTACACGACCAATGAGAAAGGTATGATCATTTGCCTTCACATTCAGGTGAGGAAATCGAGGACAGAGAGATTAAATAACCTGCCCAAAGTCACAGGGCTATTAAGTGGCAGAGTCTGGATTCCAAGTCAGGTAATCAAATTCCAGAGCCTGTGCTCCTAACTTCTCTCAATGCTGCCTTGCTCTCTTATGAGCCGAGACCACAAGTGAGAAGCCAGCTTAGCGTGTGTGCAGCAGCCACGACACCCAGCAGGTGGCACCGGCATCAGTCATCTCAGTACTGTGACAACTACCACGACATTACTGTTCACAGACAATTTTCCCAACAACCGTGGTGGCAAACACCCACCGAACAGTCTTATCCTTCCTTGGAAAGAAACCGTGGCCCAGAGAGGCTCTGGTTCTCGTGCAGGGTCACCCACGGTATAACACAGGGGAAAAGTTCCCTTGGGTTTTTATAGCCAGGATTCAAACCTGGCTCTGAATGACGCCAAAGGTCATGTCCTCATCCGAGACCCTGTACTGGCTCTTGAGAAAGCTGCTTCAAAGGTCGCAGAGATGCCTTCTGACCTGATGGTGTGGGACAGGGCCAGGATTCCCAGCACGAAGAAATACATGGACAGCAAGAGGTTGATGTACTCCTGGGAGAATATCTGAGGCAAAGATACAAAGAGAAACAGGACGTCAGGGTTGCTGGAGACTATGAGGAAACCAGACTCCCCGCTTTTCTTCTGGAGATGGTCTCCTCGCTCTAGAGTTGGGGAACAGTGTCAGGAAGAATCTTAAATAGTACTGGGAAGCGGGGGGGGGGGGCTTCCAGTTTCTATGGCAATGGGAAAAAGGGAAGGACCCTCAAACCCTCAGATATGCCTCCCCAAGTGGTTGCCAAGAGTCAGACACAACTGAGCGACTGAACTGAACTGACTGAAGGAGTCTGCAGGTTTGCCCTTGGTGGCTCCACTTGGAGACAGGCAATGGGGTGTGTGTGTGTCTGTGTGGCAGTCACAGGGAGGGGAGCCTGATGTTCAGAGTCCCAAGAGAGCCGTCTGAACCCCAGAACAAACTCTTCCAAGTTTCCTCCTCTCTGCTCAAAAGCGGAGGGAGCCTGTGGGTGGCCACCCAGTTAAGAGTCACCTGCATCACTCTCCATCCTCTCCTGGGCCACCTCTCCCACAACGATGCCTGAAGCTCTGATGGAAGGCCCTGACAGCTGCTCCGGGGTCTTATTTTGGGTGAACCTGAAGAACGTTCTCTCTCACAGGGCTCCAGAGCCAGCGGTCACAGGTTGTTAACTCTGGACTTTGGAAAGGCTGCGCTATAACGGCTCCACGGTCACAGCCTCGTATCGTCTTTTGTTACTGTGAGGCCCCCTTACTGGGGGGAAATAATGTGCTGTGGGGTGGGGCAGAGGGCCACTGATGACTCTCAAACAAGGCTGTTCTTGGATCTGTTTAAACGCCTGTCTGATCACCTTGCTCCCCTGCTTAACACCTCTCAGCAGCTTCCCTGCTCAAGTCCACATCCTCTCCTTGGCTTCTCGTGCCCTTGTGGTGACCACTGCAAGCCTCCTCGGCCACAGGTCGCGCCACACTGACCTTGGTGCGCTACATTCCCACCCGTGGGCGGCCCGGGCACAGGGCCGTCTGGGAAGCTCTCTGTTCCTCACTTGGGCTTCTAAGCAGCTTTCCTCGACATGACCTTCATTAATTCAGCTCATGTTTACTGTCTGCTATGTGCCGTACGCCGTGCTCAGCATTGGAATAGGCAGAAAAGCCCCTGCTCTCACGGAGTTCAGGCACCAGAGAGGGAGAATCTCAAGAGATGAACGTGCAACACAGTGTCAGGTGGAGATGGGTGCTAAGAAAAGCACAGCAGTGCAAGCAGAGTGGGGTGGGACTGTCATTCAGGTGGCCCAGGAAAGCCTCCGACACTTCACTTAGGAGTAGACCTGAAGGAAGTAAGGGAGTGGCTGTGAGGGTATCTGGGGAAGATCCCTGGAGGTGGAGGGAAGGGTGGGTGCACAGGTCCTGAGGGGGCCTTGTGTTCCCGTGTGCAGGGACCAGTGAGGGTCTGTAGGCCTGAGGGAGGAAGGAGAGCGACAGGAGACGAGGCTGGGACGGTAGGAGGGAGACGGAACCTGCAGAGCTGTGAAAAAGGCTTTAGCTTCGTCTGGGTAAGACACGCTGGTGTTGCAGGGCTGAGGGCAAGGCTGTGACCTGGTCTGATGGCCTGAGAGGATCCCTCTGCAGCTGTGTGGAGGGCACACCCCACAGGGCAAAAGTCCAAGGTGACAGCCCAGCGAGGAGGGCACTGTGTGTGGGAGGATGGAGGACATGACGAGACGGGGGTCAGACTCCAGATCTCTGAGCTAGAGAAGCAGGACGTGCCCAGGGCTGTGGGTGGAAGGCGTGTCTAGGGTTCTCGGCTGAGCAGTCAGGTAGGTAAGGGGCTTCTGTGAGGTGAGGGCTTGGGCGGGGCAGGTCCTTCCGTGCTGTTCTGGTGCTACAGGCCTTGACTCCACAGCGCTTCCTAGGACGCTCACTGCATGTTTATCTACTGATTGCTAGACTGGTGTCTGTCTCCACCACTTAACAAGCTCCTAGAGGGCAGGGGTGGGCCAGCTGTTTTCCCCACTGCAGTGCCCAGCACCCAGCACAGCACCTGACGTGAGAGTTCTCCACAGAGACTTGCAGATTGATTGAACATCAGTGGCCACAGGGCGAACGCTCCTACCTGCACTTGCGTGTGGACTGAGTTAACTCGTAAGGATGTGCTATCCCCTCATATGGTGCTCTTTCAACACGGGCCCGGGGAAAAAATTTCCCTCTGGCCATGTCTTTGAGCTTCTGGTCAGCTTGACTGTGTGGACTATGAATTGTGCACCAAGTCTGAATTTGTGCTTCGGCTGCTAGAAAGTCAGGGTTATACCCGTGTCAGGGGTACTCCTAACAGGAGTATAAGTCTGCAGAGTCTAGAGCACAGGGTCTGGGTAGGGTCCTCACCCAAAGCTTCCTTGCTTTCTACTATTTTATTCTCTTTTCTCCTTTACCCCAATTTCTTCCTTTATTTTCCTTATGCCTTGGATTTAATTTTCATAAGCTGCCTCAAAGCAATCAGGTTTAAATGAGGTGCGATAAGGTAAATTTTATGATCTTGAGAAATGCAACAAACTCCGGTGCCCTAACTAGGAGAGGAGGAAAGGGGCCGAGTGAGACAGTGAGAGCCACTGTTATGCAAACCACGTCCAGTGGTCAGTCTGGAGTTTGGGAAGAAACTGGTGCCTGAGTTATCCAGGCAGCTGCCTTTCAGAAATCACACGACACTCTGGTGACTTGGTGGGGATGGACACCGTGTCCTCTGGCACAAGGCAGGCTGGGGCTTACCTGCCTGGCGAGGAGAACAAGCTGAGCAACAGGTGTCTGGAGCCTTCAATAAAAATGTTCACACCCTCTGCTGCCAGAAATTCCTTTCTGGGGAATCTAGCCTAAGGAGAGAATCCTAAATACTGAAGATATCAGATGGTCCTGAGGCAAAGGCCTGGGTGTGTATTCCTAGCACTTAGTACGGGAGAGACTTGAGAAATCTGCCAAAAGCCAAGTTGGATGCACCGCGCTTGTGTACACGGAGCCACGGAGAGATCGCAAGAGTACAGGGGAGAGGGAAGGGAACACAGTGCTACGTGTGGAGACGAGACTCTCACCAAAGACACACAGATACACTCAGACCATGTACCTTTGAAAAAGACACACATCCAAGGACACAAACGCATGAGGGCAGGTGCATTTGGTGAAGGGAAATGAAGGTGGAAAATGCAGATGGGTGTCAGGGGTGACGAAAACAAGGAGGGCGGCCTGGCGTGGCTGATGGCAGTGTGCCGTGACCCAAAGCAAGTGAGAAATCCACCTCTTCTCCCGAGGTCCAGGAAAAAAGGAAAAGAAAAAACAGTGAACACCTAATGTTATCTGATGGCTTCCTACTAACAAGAGTAAAAATCAGAACTATGTTTTCTGTGTGAAGTGAGGGGGATGCTGTCAGTCAGCCGTGGTGTATCTGCTTGTGAGGGATATTCCGAAATCATTAAAAGGGGTGGTTCTGATCCAATAACGAGGGAGCGATGGAACTGGAAACAGGCGTTGTTTTTGACTCATGCACAGACTGGTAAAAGTAAAGGATTTTGATGCTGCTTGGTGTAGGTGGGAGTACAGGGAAGCCAGCACACTTTTAACTGTTGGGAGGGCACTTAAACTGGTAAAGTCAGAAGGATGTGGCACAATCTGTTCCGATTACCACATGGAGATGCTGTCTGAGCTGGTAGCCCTACCACAGATACACCTGACAAAACGTGACTGTGCTGAGAGGCATCCGCGACGATGCCCACGGCCACACTGCTGGACTTCCCACCGCTGGATGCCCTCTCTGGGTGCATCCGTGAAACAGAACCACAAGCAGCTGTTACAGAGAACGAGGCAGATCTGATTGTGCTCATACAAAAATATCTCCCTGGTAGGAATTGTATGTTTGATATATATATAGTTGTTTGAAAATTTTTACATAAATGTAGATCTAAGAATAATGGAATGACTCATAAGAAACTATGCTGGGGAGAGTATTATGGTTTATTTGCATCTTCTGTTAAATCGAAAACAAATTTTTTTTTAAAACTACATACATGTATTTTTTTTTTTCATTCATGTATTTTTAAAATGTAAATGAAAAGTGATCCTTAAGGAAGGAATTTCCTCGTGGTCCAGTGGTTAGGACTTTGCACTTCCACTGCAGGGACCACAGGTTCAATCCCTGGTCAGGGAACTAAGACCATGCACAGGCCATGAAGGGTAGCAAAGAAAAAAAAAGTTACCCTTGAAAAATTTTCAATGACCAGGAAAAAAGTGCTTGTACTGTGTTATTTAAAAAAAAAGTTATAAAATGACTATAATTACGTTAAAAATATGCTATGAAAAGTCTGAAAGGAGATATGACAAGGTGTTAATGGTGATGACCTGTGTATTTTTCTCCTCTCTCAGTTTTCTGCATAAATTACTGTCATCAGAAAACAGTACATGTTATACTAAGACAAAAAGTTTGCCAGTTTGCAGTGCATGAGAAAATGCTGATGATGTTATCAATGTGAAGTGAGGGAAGCAGCTACAGGACGGAACACGCCACGTGGTCACAACTACGGAGGAACCGTGCACAGCGAGCAGCAGAGGAAGGACACACCTCCAAAGGGGCTCTGCGACTGTCTCTGGCAGGGGGGGTTTGGAAGGCTGCTGTTTTCCCCTTTTTACTTTTCTGTGTTTTCCAGGTTTTCAACACTGAGCCTGTGTAACTTTTATTGGGAAAATAAACCTCGATAAATTAAAAAAAAAAAAGAAAAGCAATTAGTATGGTAGAGGTATGTCCGAGACACAGCTATACCCCACCCCGACACGGAGAGTACAATGAAACCAAAACAGAAAGCTCCACGGAGAAGGGAAATAAAGACTGGTGGGAAGGAGCCCCCCGACATCACAGCAGGGAAGTGGGTCGAGGGGTGAATTGTTATTTTTCCTGCTCTTTATTTTCTATAAATGAACATGCATGTCTCCTGTGATGGGAAAAACAGAACAAAATAAAATAAAGTTATTTAAACCAAATGACACATCATGAGACAAAGGACTTACTTTGAAAAAGAGGTAGAGTCCCAAGAGCGTGCAGCTGGCGATGATGGGGAACCGGGCGGCATCCCGACTGGTGATGGTCTCAGGCATGTCCGAGGCGTTCTAGACGACAGAAAGGCCATGCTGAGAGAGGGGAGTGGTTCTGGCCTCCAAGGGTTGGACGTTGGTGGGAACTTGGTGCCATGACACATCACTCATCTCCCCCGCTTTCTGCCTGGTCACTGAGGTGCCACAGGGGTCCCCATGTTTTCCTGACTCAAGGCTTTGTTAGCGCTGTGCCCTCGGCCAGGGCTCTTGTCTATCCACCCTGGGGCAGGATGCTCTGATCCCACCAACTTGCTATCAAGGAGACTGGGACCCTGACGGGGACAGTCCTGGGAGGACCCAGTGCACGTGTGGCAGAGGCAGTGGGTACCTAATAACTGGAAGAGAAAACACTGGCCACTGGCAACAGGAGAGCAGTCCTAGGCCTCATGAGGACGACTGCCAGTTTTCTTACGGATTAGCTGAGGTGTAAATATGGTCGGTCTTTTATCCAGTAGGTAGGGAATATTACACGTGGAAACAGACCAACAACAAACAAAACCAACAACGAAAACTGAGCATTGGGAGGACAACAACTGCAAGGAGAAGCAAGTCTTGACAAAACTCAAACCCCAGAAGCGTGACTGGGAAAATGGATCTGGTCAGAGTACCAGCCCCAGGTAAACTCACAATGGCAGATACAATAGTCAGCACGAATGGGATCTGGATATAGAGCTGACGGAGGATAAATACTTACATGAAACAACTGAATGCAAGCAAAATCCCTTCAGTACTATCAAAATAGGAAAAAAAATGGAAATGGAATTAACAGTACAACACAGAAAATTAAATCAGCTCCATGGAATTCATGACAAAAAGATTTTCTAATGAAAATCTATAGTGGTATAATTCTGGTTGTTGTTTAGTTGTTAAGGTGTGCTTGACTCTTTGCAGCCCCATGGACTGTAGCCCTCCAAGCTCCTCTGACCATGGGATTTTCCAGGCAAGAATACTGGAGTGGGTTGCCATTTCCTTCTCCAATAATTCTGGTTTAAATTTATATTAAAAAACATTTTAAATATAAATCTAAAAGTCAAAAGCTTTCAGGACCAGGAGGTTCTCCATCCAATTCTGTGCTCACAGTCCATAAGGACCCAGCGACTGTCACTGCACAAGGATGCACCTAAAGTGACTGCTCTAACAATGGCTTGCTGGGTGACTCAGGCAGATCGTGTGCTCTCTGAGCCTCAGTTCACTCATCTGTCAAACAGAAAGACAATATCTACAGCTTTCAGTTCAGTTCAGTCGCTCAGTCGTGTCCGACTCTTTGCAACCCCATGAATTGCAGCAAGCCAGGCCTCCCTGTCCATCACCAACTCCCAGAGTTTACCCAAACTTATGTCCATCGAGTTGGTGATGCCATCCAGCCATTTCATCCTCTGTTGTCCCCTTCTCCTCCTGCCCTCAATCCTTTCCAGCATCAGGGTCTTTTCCAATGAGTCAACTCTTCGCATGAGGTGGCCAAAGTATTGGAGTTTCAGCTTCAACGTCAGTCCTTCCAATGAACACCCAGGACTGATCTCCTTTAGGATGGATTGATTGGACCTCCTTGCAGTCCAAGGGACTCTCAAGAGTCTTCTCCAACACCACAGTTCAAAAGCATCAATTCTGCGGCACTCAGCGTTCTTCACCGTCCAACTCTCACATCCATACATGACCACTGGAAAAACCATAGCCTTGACTAGATGGACCTTTGTTGGCAAAGTAATGTCTCTGCTTTTTAATATGGTATCTAGGTTGGCCATAACTTTCCTTCCAAAGAGTAAGCGTCTTTTAATTTCATGGCTGCAATGACCATCTGCAGTGATTTTGGAGCCCCCCAAAAATAAAATCTGACACTGTTTCCACTGTTTCCCCATCTATTTCCCATGAAGTGATGGGACCAAATGCCACGATCTTAGTTTTCTGAATGTTGAGCTTTAAGCCAACTTTTTCACTCTCCTCTCTCACTTTCATCAAGAGGCTTTTTAGTTCCTCTTCGCTTTCTGCCATAAGGGTGGTGTCATCTGCATATCTGAGGTTATTGCTATTTCTCCTGGCAATCTTGATTCCAGCTTGTGCTTCTTCCAGCCCAGTGTTTCTCATGATGTACTCTGCATATAAGTTAAAGAAGCAGGGTGACAATATACAGCCTTGACATTCTCCTTTTCCTATTTGGAACCAGTCTGTTGTTCCATGTCCAGTTCTCACTGTTGCTTCCTGACCTGCATACAGGTTTCTCAAGAGGTAGGTCAGGTGGTCTGGTATTCCCATCTCTTTCAGAATTTTCCACAGTTTATTGTGATCCACACAGTCAAAGGCTTTGGCATAGTCAATAAAGCAGAAATAGATGTTTTTCTGGAACTCTCTTGCTTTTTCGATGATCTAGAGGATGTTGGCAATTTGATCTCTGGTTCCTCTGCCTTTTCTAAAACCAGCTTGAACATCTGAAAGTTACTTACTTCTAAAAGGGCCAAGAGGCTTAAATCAAATGAGATGTCAAAGAGCCTGGCAAACTGTAAAGTACTGTGGCTGTCTAAGGAGCTGTGATTATCAGGGAGAGGCAAGTGGGGAAGCCCTAAGCCAAACCCCAACATACGCATGGCTGAGGCAGCCCAGGCAGGGCTAGAGGGAGATCCTCCCCTCTGGAAGGACCAGGTAGCTGTGTGAGTCACTCTTTGGCAGCTCCGCTAGGAGCAGATGAGCAATACTGACATGGAGAGGCAGGCCCATCTTCCTTCCTTCCTCCCAGCCCTTGGTCTCTGCATTTGGCAGCACTGTGCAGTAGGGTGTGTGCAGATTCATGGCCCTCTCAGTGGACCTCCACAGAGTCACTGTATTTCCTGTGTAGCAGCAGGGTGGGCACAAAACTAAATGAGCTCCAGACCTTAAAGCGTTCATAGGCAGGTAGGCCAAGACCTTGACATGTAAACAGAATATCCCTGTATAGTGTGACCTGTGGTAGAACTGCTGCGATACATGGCACGAGTACCCAGTGGTGGAGGGAGGGCTCTGACGTCAGCAGGCCCAGCCCCACTGCCAGGTCTGCTTCTTCCCAGCGGTGGGACCTTGGGCAAGTTATTTTCTTTCTCAGAGCCTCAATTTCCTCAGCTGTAAAATGGGTTGCCAGGATTCAATGATTTCTGCATCAGAAGTACTTAAGTGTTGTGCCTTGAGCTTCCCACAAGTTGTACAAACTGTATTATTATTATGTACAAGGGAGTCACGCGAAAGTGGACAGGACACTACTTCTGCAAGGAAGCAGGGAGTGTCAGAGGTGGTTAGAGCAGATATTACTTAAGCAAAGCTGTGAAAGCCAAGCACAGGGTCTGGTATGCAGCAGGAGCCAGATAAATGCTGACTGAGTTGAGGAGTCTGCTTTGTGTACAAGGAAGGGAAGCGTTTACAGGCAGAGGGATCTGCTGATGCAGGGCACGTGGTGTCAAAGGACCCACAGACTCTGGCATCACCTGCAAACCAGCGTCACTGCTCATTTCCACACATTCACTTCAGTTCAGCCCAGGATCCTGGGTGGGAAGAGGCTCAATATTATTTGATGGCAAACCAGGTTGGACAGATGCTCCACCACACAGTCAAATCTGGTCTTCTGTGTGTGACTGTTAGAAATACCCCACGTGCAATGTTGAGTCAGCATGGAAGACTTGAAATCTGACTGACCAGGACACTAACATGGACAACATTTACTGAGGGCTTTCTAGGTGCCAAGCATTCTAGGCGCTTTACATGATTTCATCCTCACAATAATCCCAGGCAGCAGGTACTTTTAATACCTCCATTTTACAGATAAGAAAACCGAGGCTCAGAGTGGTGATGTAACTCGCTTTAAGGTCACACAGCTGGCCAAGTGGCAGAGCCAGGAGGCATGCTGAGGCAGTCTGGTTCCAGAGCCCAAACTCTTGGCTATTACCCCCTAGATATCCTCTGCCTTTCCTATCTGGAAATTTCTGCTGGAAAGTTATGTCAAGATGCTCAGGGGGCCTGTGGCCTTTCCAAGGAACAGAATCCTGACAGCAACAGAATCTCCGTAGTTACAAAAATACTAGAGGTTGGCTGGATTCTCCACTGATTCAATTTGGATTTTTAAACTAGATGCTCGTATGCAAATGCAATGGCTCCTGGGGGTGGGTGTGAGTGGCTGGGAGCTGACACAAACAGCAGAAATAAATTTAGCTTCCAGTGACACTCTGGATGCTTAGTTATCAGGGCGGAAGCAAAAGCAGCAAGGGAAGAAGGATGCCAACTTCATTCAAGTCATTGGCTCTGCTGGAGCTCTGGGAGTTCTGCTTCCAAGCCATGCCCTACAAAGGATCTGGGATTCATGGACCATGCTGTCAGCCTGGGTCTCCTCTCCTCACTGCACGTGCACTCACTCACCCAAGCATCTCCCAAACTACCCCCACCCCAGTCCTTCACCCTCCACTGCAGTCTCCATGAGCACCACCTCACCAGCCCCCTTCCCGCCTGCCCCCTCCTCTATCAGACACTCTTTCTGAAAGACCTGATCGCATTGCACAACAGCTCAGAAACCTCTGGAGAATGGACTACCAAGCAGCCATTAAATGAGAATCAAGGTCACTGCAGGTAGGAGTATCAACTGGTACAACCTCTGTACTAGATAATTTGATGAAATCCATCTAAATTAAGGAAATGGCAACCCACTCCAGTATTCTTGCCTGGAGAATCCCGTGGACAGAGGAGCCTGGTGGGCTGCTGCCCATGGGGTCGCACAGAGTCGGACACGACTGAAGCGACTTAGCATGCAGCATCTAAATTAAACATGCACAGAGCCTCCGACCCAGCAAATCGATTTCAAGGAATTTGTCCTACAAATACACAGAGAAGCGTGAAGTAACAAATGTATAATGAGATTAATTTCAGCACGGCTTATGATAGCAGAAGACTGACACAACCTAACTGGCCAGCAGAGGACTCCAAATCAGGGGTCCTCACACTTGAGCACATGTCAGAATTGGCAGTAGGGCTTGTGAACAGATACGTGTTTCTAACAAGTTTCCAGGTGATGCTGATGCTGCTGGTACAGGGATTACACTTTGAGAATCATGGCTGTGGGGTACAGGGGGACACCATACATCTATTAAAGAACAGAACTTCTCCATGTGTACTGGTGTGTTAGATTTGAAGCATGTAAGTGGTGGAAACAGCAAGGTGCAAAAAAGAGTGTGTCTACAACAAAATGTGGGCTTCCCCGGCAACAAATCTGCCTGGAATGCAGGAGACGTGCCAGGAGCCATGGGTTCAATCCGTGGGTTGGGAAGATCCTCTGGAAAAGGAAATGCCAACCCACTCCAGTATTCTTGCCTGGAAAATCCCATGGACAGAGAAGCCTGGTGGGCTACAGTGCACTGGGTCTCAAAGAGTCGGACACGACTGAGCAACTGAACAACAGAAACAACAAAGTGCAACAATTTTACAGCAAAGATGGGGGGGAGCATGTGCTTATTTAACTGCAAAGGCACAGACGCCTCTGGATGGATATCCAAGAAAGAGGAAGTAGGGGGTGCCCCTGGGGAGGGAAACTGGGCAGCTGGGGTGGGAGGGAGATTTTGCTAAGTCCTTCTGGAATTCCATACCACGGGTGTGCGTGCCATAAAACAAGATAGGTCTACATGTACTGACACAGGAGAATGACCAAGACATACTGCTTTGGAAAAAAAAAAAACAATCAGGTTTCAGAGTAGTATGTACTGCAAAATCCCATTTTTATAAAAATAAACTTACATATGTATACACACACGGGCACATACATGTCTGTATACGCACAGAAAACGGTGGGGAAGGATGCACACCAAACAGCTAACTGGGTTACTTCCAAGGAAGCGGTATGGGGTGGGGATTTCCTTCATGCTTCTGTGTTGCTTGAACTTTTACAAACACAAAACATGCAGTGGCTATGAAGATTAGCTATTGTGTTGCCTTCAGGATTCCATACCTCAGAAAGGCTTCAGGTTCCTGGAGCATCTTCTTGTTACCTGACCCCAGCACCTGTACTGGACTCACATCAAACTGCTCACCGCCTCCCAGAACATACCTCTGGTCCTACACCTCTCTCTCTTGTCCTGCCTGCTGAGCTCTCGCCCACCCTGGCAAAGATCATGGCGGCCTCCTCAAGCAGTTGGCTGGTCACACAGCTATTTCTCATTGGGGACTGAGCTCTGTGAGGGCAAGGCTTGGCCTCTTCGTCTGGCACTCCTGATAGCCAGCCCAGGGCCTGGCACAGAGCAGAAGCCCAGTTCAGCTGGCTGGGGGGCTCCTCTGAGTTACCAGCCAAAGGCCTTTGAATTGATCTGACGAGTAGCTGTTCCTGGGACCTGCTCCCTTTTGGGAACACAGGTCTCAGACAGGGATAGGCATCGCTCCTGGATGGCTCCGCCCATGGCTACTTCCTCCCAACACACTCCTGGACGCTTCACCTTCTCCTCCCACGATTTCACAACTCGCTCTGCCTGTCATAGACAACTTGGCTCCAGGGAGAATTTTGTCCTCACGTGTCCTCTCTCAGCTGGCTGTGGGGGTCCAACACTAGTGGGAAATCAAAATTCCTGGGCCCCCAAGCTAACTTTTCTCCCCTTGCCAAATGATCACGGAAACATGACTCAGGGTAAAAAATGGGCGTCATTTGGCCTCTCCTCTCCCCAAGCCAAAATGCCACTTGCATGATGCAGATAACTGCATCCAGGAGAGAGCCCAGGACTAGGAACACCTGGTTCTGCCCCTAATTGGCAGAGAAATCATTGCTTTGCCTCTCAGTTTCTCTGTACAATGGTGATAATAAAACTGGCTCTGCATGCCTCAGTCAGTAGCTGGGAGAATCAGAGTAAAGGCTTGTAAGCTTTAGGATATCCTGGTGACGGGAGGCTACTCAGGGTCAGGCTGTTTGTAATTCCATACAGTCTTCCAGTCCCCCTGTCTCTCAGGAGATGCTGGGGAGAGGTATTTAGATGCTACAGTAGATCTAAAGCTCTCTTCTATCCTTACTCTCTGCTCCAACCACTCCAGAGCTTCCACCAACTCCTAAACTGTCGTATGCAGCTACTTCCCTAGTTTCCTTTGCTTTGAATGTCTTCTGGCTGAAATTCAACCTCTACATGAAAGCTCGAGCCCACCTCCAGCACAAAGCTACCCTGGCCAGCCCCAGGCATGCTCAGTCTTCCTCCCTAAACCCTGCAGCACTACTTGTATTACAGTCACAAATCTAGTTATTCCCGACTCATCCAGACACCTAAACTCCTTGGTGACAGGGCTCTGATCCACTCATCTTTGCAGCATCCCTTTGTCCTGGACAACAGGGGAGGTTCAGGAAATGCTGTTGTTTGGAAGGTGTTTTCTAAAGAGATTAGTAATCCATGTGTAGAAGGTGCTATGGAGAATTACTCAAATCTGGGGAGCCTCTCACATCAAGTGCCTAACTCACTCCATGGTGCCCTTCACCTCCTCTGTCCTGATCTATTTCAGAATTTCTCCCTGCACCAAGTGTTTGCCTGTATGGCACGGCAGGGAGGCTGAAAGCCACCTGAACTCTGCTTAGAAGAGGCAGAACAGTAAGGCAAACGGGGTCACCTAAGCCCTGCCTGACCAATCCCCTCTGCATTTGACCTAGAGGGAACCAGCAACAAGTTCTCCTATCTTGGGAAAGAAAGGTGGCAGGCCCCAGCCACTGCTCAAGTTGGGTAATGTTTCGAGAATCTGGGTTTGAGTAGTTTCAAAAGCGGCAGCTGTTTTGTGGGTCTGCCCTCCTTGGGTTAGAGAGCTTCCGCTAAGGTTCAACTTCAGGTTTAGGTGGGGGAGGAGCAGCAGGGAGCCGCAGATCAGGAGGTGGTGGAGGATGACTGACAAGCCACCAGGAAGTGAGAAGCCATTGGTTTAACGGGCTAGAGAGAGCTTCTATAGAGAAGGAGGGTGGGAGGGAGGAAGTCTGGAGGTGGAAGGCCCTGGGATCCTCTTAGGTATACAACGGGACAGATGTTGAAGGCCAGGGATGGAGTCTGGCCCAGTCTTACAAGAGAGGCTAGTGGCAGCTCAGTAACTCTGCTGAGTTACTCCAATTTGGTGGAAGGACTGTCTTCAGGGGCATGAAGAAAGGAGCTGAGGTAGGGTCAGGGTCTGGGTGGGAACAGGGTTAGGAATAGGGTCTCGGCTCAGGCTAGGATAGGTCCAAGCTTGGATGTTAGGCAGGAAGAGGAAACCAGTAAACTTGGGGTCTATGACTGGTTAAAAAAGAGAGGCACCAAAGTGCCAAATTCTGAGGAGCTGGCTGAATGGAACTGGTTCCAGAAAGTGATACAAAAAACTGGGGCCTGACCTGGGGGTTCTAGGAGTTAATATTTCTGTGTTAGTGTTTTTTTGAGGTAGGGCAAGGGCCTGATCTGTACTCTATGGGTCACAGATTCCATCTGGACAGGTGTGAGAGCCTAAGGATGAGCTTGGGTTCCAGAACTTACCCAGGGGGTAGGGTGAGGAATGACAAGAGACTGTACCATTCAGGAGGTGTTAGGACCAGCGCTCCGGCAGGTACAGAGGGATGCTGACCCAGACCCTGGGATGCGGTGAGTGTCCCAGATGGAATGAGCAGCCAGACCCGAGGGTGAAGCTGGTCTGGCTGAGACCAGCAGGCTCAAAACAGTGCTCGAATTACAGTGTGAGGGTCTGCCAACAGTGCTTCCAGCACGACGCACAGACGGAGGGAAGCGTCAAGATCCGAACGGGGATGGAAACCAGTCCCTATTTGAGGAAGGTGTCAGTTCGGGCACCTGGTTCGCGGATGGGTGCCCACTTAAGGTCAGCCCCGGGATGCGGACCTAGGGTGGGGAAGCGGTGGTGGGCGATATTGCGAAGGGTCAGGGTCCGGACAGAGGAGGTGTCTGTCCGGTCTAGGGAGGGGGAGGTCCGTGTCAGCCGTCTCAGGGTGGGAGGTGGACAACGCCGGGTTTTGCCGCGGACCCTACCTTGCCGCGGGCGCAGCGCACGGAACGCAGGGCGCCGAAGAAGATGGGCAGTAGCGCCATGAGCAGGAGGCTGCCGTAGGCCAGCGCGATGCCCTCTGGCGTGGAAGGCGGCCGCGTCGTGCCGTTGGTTGGGCCGCCTGCCTCGGCGCTGCCGTTATGCGGGTCGCTGACGGCCGAGTCCATGGCGAAGCTGCGCTCGGGGTCCGACTCCAGCTCCGGCCGCTGCAGCGGAGACGCAGGGGGAAAGATCGGGCGCTGTAGGGAAAGCCACGTTCCCCTAAAGAAACAGGAAGTGACGTGCCTCCCTCGCCGGCCCGCGCCGCGCACGCGTGCGCGTTCTTGTCTCCACGCCCGCGCGCCCTCTAGCGGCGGCGGCGGGCCAGGAGGCCGGTTGCTAAGCAACTTGCTGGTGGTAGGGAAAAGAGCTCTGGACCACTGCAGTGGGCATCCACTCCGAGGGAGACCTGAGGACCCCGTTCCCCATTCCCAGTCAATCTCCTTAATCCTGGGATGTCCCACTCCCCGAAATTCCTAATAACTAACAATTTGTTTACACATGCATGCATTCATTCAATATTTAACCATCCCCTCATTCCTTAAATACTGAGTATCCCATTATATTACAGGCACTGTCCTAGGCTCTGGAGACACAGAAGGGAACAAAATAGTCAAAAGTCAGCCCCTGCCCTCATGAAGCTTGCATTTTTAGTGTGATGGGAGGGGGTGTTGGGAGGACAATAAATAAAATGGATAAAAATAAAACAAAATCGATAGGATATTACTGTGTAGTTATATGTTATATAGCTTGTTAAGAAAGATTAATAATTTAGAGAGACCTCTCTTTCTAGGAATCTAGTGAACTTTTGTATAGGCTTGGGCCAGAGTGGTTCCAGCTGGTTCCAGGGGACAAAGGTGAGGAGGCTTGCTTTGCTGATGGCCAGGCCTGTGGGGGTCCCAGTGTCACGTGTGTTCAGGGGTGAGGCAAAGGTGTGGGTAGGAGTGACTCAGGCTGGGCAGGAGTGACTCGGGCTTTGCATGCCTGGACTGTCTGGGGTTCCTGGCTCTACTTCTGTTGCCCTAGTTAAGAGCTGGAGAAAGTAGGTGGCAGATAAACTAAAGAAAGCTGCACCCTGCAGGCACCGAGCACAGGACAAACTCTGGACCAAGCAGTGGGAAAAAAGCATGCTCTCCAGGAACCCAACCTCGAGCCAGGAAGGGAAGATCTATTCTCCTCCAGTATTCCTCTAGTACACTCTACTGAAAAGACTTAACATATGTCAGGTGGCAAGGGAGAAATATTTACAAGGGAGAAATATTTACAAGAAATATTTACAATTAGTCCCATTTTGCAGATGATGAAGTAGGCTCACAGAGGTAAACTAGCCAGCCAGGTCACACAGTTCAGCAGAGGAAGAGGAGAGACTTGAATTCTGGTCTGTAGGGCTCCAAAGTCTTTGTTTTTTCTAATATTTCAGCTACAAAGAAGGCTAAGGAGTTTTTCCCAGAGTGACTTAGTTCTGGGCAGATGGTGTACAGTTTCAGGCTCTGTTTTTCAGAAGCTGGACATGACCTGAGTGGATGGGTGAAGGCAGTGTGCCTGATGAATTCATCCATCAATAATTCAGGCCACAGGATTTGCCCAGCAGCTGGGCCTCATGGCTCCAGGCTCTTCATCTGCTAGCATACAATTGGAAATCAGAGACACTCTCACTTCATGCTAGGCTGAGCACTTGATTTAGTTTGGCCTGGGGCAGATCTGGCCATCTACCTTTACTCTCATGGGAGACTGTGAATATGACCCAGGGAACTGAGGGGTCGACTCAAGTTCAGAAAGCTCCTGTCAAGGCTTCTGGAGGGTTGGATTTCTGGCTTGGCGCTAGCCTGTCTTGATAGTCTCTGGAGTCAGGGATAAGACAATCGTGGAGGGGGGGTGTCCTAAGGCTTTATCTGCTGGAACCTCCTGTATGGTGTTACTTTCCCAGAGGAAATCTGAGCCGAGGTCAAGAAGAGAGCCTGTCTAGTTAGCCTGGAATAGTTACATTACCAAACACTTTCTCCAAAAAAAGATGTAGATCATACCCCCTCCCCTTTCACTTATTACTGTGTTTGGTCACTGTGAATGGATTTCAGGTTTTCCAGGTTTTTTCTCATATATGCTCACACACACACACACACACACACACACTTGCACACACTAGTATTTGCTTAAATAATTCTGAAAATACTAAGCAAGGATCATTATTGGATGCTAAGCAGTGGGAGAAAGGTTTTTAAGGCACAGGATAGTCACACAATAACAGATGACTTGTTATTTATAAAAGGAAAAACTTGCCTTTATAGTGGAGTGATCTGGTGGACACTCCCTTAACCAAGTGATCAAACTTAGCTATTAGTGAATGGGATGGGACAAAGTGACTAGATGTGATGCAATGTGGGGGACATGTCACCTCAGCAGTCTTCTTGCCAAACACCTTTGATCTGCATCCACTGATGAGGAAATGTCAGGAAAAATCTGAAAATGTCAGACTGTGGCATATTCAGGACAGCTGGCCTGAACTCTTCAAAAATACCAGCTCTGTGAAAGACAAAAAAATTCATGTTGTAGATGAATAGAGACTGAAGAGAGGTAAAAAGCAAATGTAATGTATCATCCTTGATTGGATCTTGGATCACAGCATTTTCGAGAAGGCTATAAAGATAATTTTCAGATGCATGGGGAAATTGGAATGTGGATTGTTTGGGTGTGATAATGGTATTGTGGTTCGGTCAGACCTTGCTAATCAGGGTGTGATTCCTAGACTAGCAGCATTGGCTGGAAGCTATAAGAAATCCAGACTCTCAGGCTCCACCCAAACCTACTAGATCTCCAGGTGATCCAAACGCATATTTCGTATGACAAATGCTGGTGTAGGAGACCTCTTGTATTTGTAGGAGGTATATTCCTGCCTCAGGAGCCCAGGTGACCCTGCGCTCTTGATCCCTGGGAGGAAACAGGCAGGAAAACAGTAGAACTCTGTGTAAATGTTTACTGTTACATTATCTGCTGAGGTCACAGGGCCTTTAAATATATGTGCTCAATAAATATTTGTACATGAATGAATGAGTATATTGTTCCCTCCACCTAACCTACTTTATCTTTCCCCACAAGCCTGCTTAACCCCTATGCATCCCTCAAAGCTTGAGTCACATGTGATTTGCTCAGAGAACCTCAGGGAACTCCTGTTACTTCTAGCACCACAGAGCCAGCAGTAAGTGCCTCTGGAGTTTTACTAAGAAAAAAGAAACAGGGAGAAGCATTATCTGTGCCCCTATACCTCCTTACAATAAGGCTGGAATCCACATTTGCGAAGATCTTCTTGGAGCCCCAAACTGCTCATGTGGCTGTGTTTTCCGTTCTATTATCCTAGAGAAGTTCTCGCCCAGCTCTATTAGGGAACTTGTCTGAGACTTTTCCTGCAGTGTTTTCTTTTGTTTGTTCCCCTGGCGGTAGCAGGAAGTTAGAGTGAACCCAGGTATGTGCCCCTGGGGAACAAATAGACAAAATGTGCTGGGTGTGTACCATGGGATACTAGACGGCAACGAGAAGCAAGGAGCCAAGTGCCTGCTCGGTTAGCACATGTCCTGGTTTGGGCAGGACAGGCATGGTTTCTGCCCTTTGCCATGGCTTATTATTATTATTTTAAAATAATCTTATTGATTTATTTGGCCGCACCAGGTCTTAGTTATGGCACACAGGATCTTTGATCCTCGTTGTGGCATGCTAACTCTAAGTTGCAGCGTGTGGAATCTAGTTCCTTCACCAGGGATCAAACCTAGGCCCATGCATTAGAAGCACAGAGTCTTAGCCACTGGACCACAGGGAATTCCCTGCTTGTTATCATTATTATTAGTTTATTTTTAATTGAAGGATAATTGCTTTACAAAATTTTGTTGTTTTCTGTCAAACCTCAACATGAATCAGCCATAGGTGTACATATGTCCCCTCCTTCTTGAACCTCCCTGATTATTATCACTTAAAGAAAATATTTACCTGGCTGTGCCAGGTCTTAACTGCAGCATATAGACTCTTTAGTTGCAGCATGCTAACTCTCAGTTGCGGCATGTGGGATCTAGTTCCGCAACCAGGGATCAAACCCAGACCTCCTGCATGGGGGCCCAGAGTCTTAGCCACTGGACCATCAGGGAAGTCCCTGACTGATTATTAATATAAATAGAACCCCTTACATTCTCACAGAGAAGGCAATGGCAACCCACTCCAGTCCTCTCGCCTGGAAAATCCCATGGACGGAGGAGCCTGGTAGGCTGCAGTCCATGGGGTCGCTAAGAGTCAGACACGACTGAGCAACTTCACTTTCACTTTTCACTTTTATGCATTGGAAAAGGAAATAGCAACCCACTCCAGTGTTCTTGCCGGGTGAATCCCAGGGACGGGGGAGCCTGGTGGGCTGCTGTCTATGGGGTTGCACAGAGTCGGACACGACTGAAGCGACTTAGCAACAGCAGCAGCAGCAGCGTTCTCAAGTGTATACTAGTTTGGATGATAATGTGTGG
This sequence comes from Okapia johnstoni, assembly GCA_024291935.2. Lineage (NCBI taxonomy): Eukaryota > Metazoa > Chordata > Mammalia > Artiodactyla > Giraffidae > Okapia > Okapia johnstoni. Next base: position 50,463,492 of record CM044324.1, on the reverse strand, counting down.
TCACTCTCATAGGTCAGAGAGCCTAAGATGAGAATTCTTGTTTTAGTGCCTTTGGTGGGTAGTGTCCTTAGGAGGAAGGGAAGTAAGGAAGGCAGGAGATAAAAGGCCAAGTTAGAATGGGGTCTCAGCTGGGGACTTGCTCCAGCATGATTCCAAGGGGACCTCTGGGGTGCACTAACTGCACAAATTTGAGGCTTTCTGTACCCCTATGTCTGTCAGTCACTGGCCACAGTCTAGAGGTGAGCGAGGGAGGGGAAGTCTTCCTGTCTAGTTGGCTTCTGTTTGGCCAAGGGCAATTCTCCAGAGAAGGTGGCAGCTGAGTGTTTCTTTGCCAAAACTCACAACAGATAGGGGTCAGGTCACTGTGTCTGGTAAAGAGCATCTGAATGGGGTGCCAACTACATCCCTTACAATACCCCTGCCCTCCTCAGCCTGTGTAGATCTTTAAAACATCGAGCTGAGCATTAAGAAAAACGTGTGATACGGTTTGTGTAAATTAAAAGTACATATCACATTGATAAACCCTAATGGAAAAGAATATGAAAAAGAATGCATAACTTAATCACTTTGCTGTACAATATACATTAATGTGCGTACATGCTAAAGTCGCTTCAGTTGTGTCCAACTCTTTGCTACCCCATGGACTCTAACTCACCAGGCTCCTCTGTCTATAGGGATTCTCCAGGCAAGAATACTGGAGTGGGTTGCTATGCCCTCCTCCAGGGGATCTTTCTGACCCAGGGATGGAACCCATGCCTCCTGCACTGCAGGCGGATTATTTACCGCTGGGCCACCGGAGAAGCCCCCGTGTAAATTAACACAACATTGTAAATCAACTATACTTCAATAAAATAAATTTTAAAAGTACATATTACATAGCGACATTGCAAACCTAACAAGGATATTTACATATTAAAGAACATATATTGAGCACATTAGAATGGCTGCATACAGAAGGATGGGAATAAGAGTGGGTTTTGGTAATGAAAACAAGCAAAAAAGCCATTCAAAAGTAAAGTAGGGACCTTGTGGAAAATAGTGAAGTAGTCTACTATGAAGGAAAGAGTATGATGAACTCATCCCTCCGCTCACAACATTCAAAAAGGAAATAAAAGATCTTTGAAGACTTTAAGAAAAAGTCGTCACTTTGAACTCCCTTTCTTCCTTGTTGGTTTGGGGACAGATGCTGGGTTTGCCAAGGGAAAGACAGTGCTGTTCTGACAGCAGCGAGGCAGGGTGATGTGGTTGGTGAGGGCTAGAAGACCAGCCGGACGCACTTTAGGCAAAGGTAGGAATGTACAGGTTCTAGAACTCCTAGGAAGAGGTGAAAAACCAACCCCTGGCCTGGACAGGCAGGGACAGAGCTGGGCTTCAGTTACCCGCTCAACACCAGGATGTCTGCATTGTCAGGATCTTTTCTTGGCTTTTCTCTGCACAGTGTCTTTATTTTCTTCCCTAGCAAACCTGTGCGTGACAATGGCTTGAGTTAATATGCTGTGTTTGCCTCAGGAACCCGGAGGCTCTCTTGACTCAGTGTGGTCAGGGTGTCCAGCTCTACTAACACAAGTCCTCTTTTTGGAGGGGGAGGGGAACGAAGCTTCTATTACATGGTCTGAGTCTGGGGTCAATGAGGATTTGCATAATCTCAGGCCATACCATAGGATGTTGGAATGATGGAATGTTAGGCATAGAATGTTAGCACCACACTGTACTCAGGTAAAAATGTTATTGTCTTGGTATTGGTATTTTTCCTGGGGAGGTAACTGTATATATGTATGGGAAGAAAAGGCTTCCCAGCTGGTGCCAGTGGTAAAGAACCCGCCTGCCAATGCAGGAGACATAAAGACGTGGGTTCGATCCCTGGGTCAGGAAGATCCCCTGGAGGAGGGCGTGGCAACCCACTCCAGTATTCTTGCCTGGAGAATCCTGCGGACAGAGGAATCTGGTGGGCTATAGTCCAGGGGTCGCAAAGAGTCGGACACGACTGAAGTGACTTAGCATGCATGCACGCATGGGAAGAGAACCTTGACAATCTGCTTAAGAGAATGTGAGACCCCAAGAACCCTCTCTGGCCAGTGCCAAAGAAACAGAGATGGCAAATATGCTTTGCATTAGAAATGATCAGGAATTTGTGGGAGGAAGAGGACAAGACAGATAGCAATGAAAGGGAGGGTGGAGAAAGGAGAGGAGCCAGTGAGATGGTGAGGCTGGGACACCATGTGGAGAGAGGGGATACATGCCAGTGGTGGGCGGGCAAATGCATTTGTAAGGCTTTGATGTGAGCATCTCTTTTCTCCTGAATCTTCATACAGTTTCCCATGCCTGTAGTATGCCCTGGGTGGATGGGGCTGTGTGTACATCGGGGATTTCCCTATTGGTTCAACATTGAACGGCATGGGGGGCTTCCCTGGTGGCTCAGCTGGTAAAGAATCTGCCTGCAATTCAGGAGACCTGGATTTGATCCCTGGGTTGGGAAGATTCCCTGGAGAAGGGAACGTCCACCCACTCTAGTATTCTGGCCTGGAGAATTCCATGGACTGTATAGTCCATGGGGTCGCAAAGAGTCAGACATAACTGAGCAACTTTCACTTCACTTTACTTGAATAGTATAGGGAAATATACACTGAGGAGAAAGGATTTTGGAGTCCGAATATACCATGAGCACTCTGCCTGCTGAGTGGGAAATGGATTTGCCAGGACAAGAATGAAAGTGAACAAACAGACCAAAGAAGAGATGGTGGTGGCTTTGGCTAGGGTGTGGCTGGTGGAGATGGAGAGAAGTGGACATGATTAGATATAAGGACATTCCCGATTTAAGATCTTATTTAGAAAACAGAATCAACAGGACTCCCTGGTGGGGATTGAGGGAGAGCTACTGGATGATAGAGATTCTATTAACTCAAAGGGAGAAGATTGGATGCCAGCCAGACATCCTCTCTTTCACTTGAGAACTGTGCTGCTTCAGGAGGCAGCTGCTCCCCTTGCGCCAGTCCACTCTTCTGCCAGCAGAGGGCAGCTGAGGCCAGTTTACAGATAGGGCTTGGTGAAATGGAGATGTCCAAGGCGGGCCTGGCTATGGGAAGGCCACTGCCTTGCTGATAGAAAAGCAGCAGGTCTGCTCTGAAGCTTAAATTCAGACTTTGATTTTGAGGCCAATTCAGATGCAGAAATCTAGGCTGTCCATGTGCAAGGCGGCTGGCCAATCCAGGACACAACACTTCTTCCAGGCTATTTTAACAGCTTCCTCATTTGTCTCCTGAAGTCACCTGTACATCACACCTCTTTGCTTGAGACCCTTCAATGTCTCCCAAATGCCCTTGAAACGACCTTATGCTCCTCACTATGGCCTCTGAGGCCCTGCTTGTACTGTCCCTGCCCACATGTCCAACTCATCCGTGATGGCTCTCTTCTTTTGCATTAAGCTCTTTTCTGCCTCAGGCTATGTGCATAAGCTCCTTCCCTTGCCAGATGGTCTCTCTCCCTGATTGTTAAGCTAGTTCCTTGTGGATTTCAGCTTATGTCACCTTCCCTGACCACTTTCCTATTCTTTCTCAGCTACTTGAAAAAAAATCCTCATAGCACATTGCCCTTCCATGTGCAATGTGCTATCTACCAGGATAACTTGATACGTTAATTTGGGTTTTTCCTCCCTCTATTTTCTCCTCCCCTTTCTGTATTTCTTGGAGGCTTCCCTGGTGGCTCAGATGGTAAAGAATCTGCCTGCAGTGTACGAGACCTGGGTTTGATCCCTGAGTCAGGACAATCCCCTGGAGAAGGGAATGGCAACCCACTCCAGCGTTCTTGCCTGAAGACTCCCATGAACAGAAGAGCTTGGTGGGCTGCAGTCCATGAGGTTGCACAGAGTCGGACACGACTGAGTGACTAGCATTCTCAAGGGAGGTTGGGTCATAGAATTCACAGCAGAAGTTGCCTCCAAGACTCTTTCCTTTCTGGCTTCATTTTCCATGTGTTTAAACATCATAGAGCAGATACTGCGAACTGCATTTCCTAGGCCCTACCCTGCTCCCAGATGTGTTCTGTATGACCTTCACCAAGGTCTAACAACTGTGTTTACTCAGTTGCCAAAGTAAAAAAGTAGAACACTTTCAAAATAAAAATTTGGGTATTTGGCTTTTCTTGAATATTTGGAAGATCTGGCAGGCTCAGCCCTGCATTTTCATGCGATGGGCACTAATAGTTACTGAGTACCTACTAGTGTCAGACACTGTTCAAAGTGCTTTCTCACTTGAAGTTGTACAGGAGGTATGAGTAGTATTCTTTTTCATGGTTAGGAAAACAGGCACAGAGTGGCTGCCTTTTGGCAGTTTGGTGAGCTGAACTGCGTTGCCCTCTTTAGGTGGGACGTGTGCTCTCTGATCACCAAGTCTCACACTTTTTTTTGGTTGCCTGTTTGGTCCCTGGAGTCTTAAAGACTTTGTAAACCTTTGGTGCTCATTTCTTTGGAGGTCAGGGATGGGGAAGAGCAAGGAGCTCTTGGAGGTTGTGAAGTGAAGGAAGGTCAGTGGAGGATCAGGGGATCCTCCCCATTCTTGGCAGGGCCCCAAGAGGTGGCCAGACTGTGGGGATTAATGGACAGCGTGCTGCTGACAGGCTGGACCCAGCCCTGGTGATCCCAGCCTCCATCAAGACTCCCAGTCCCTCCTTGGTTTGGAAGCAGGGGCTGCTGGACCTCAGGCGCCCTTGAGGGCTTGGGTATTGTACTTAGAAGCCTCACGTGATCCAGTGCCTGGGAGAGCCCCCTCGCTTCCCTCCTTGTCCCCTGGCAGGAAGTAGCCTCTGGTGAGGATGAAGATTGAATTTCCTTTCAATCCAGAGGATTAGGGAATAGGAGTAGACTTTAATTTGGTTTTTGAGAAAACAGGGAAATGAATATTTCTTGCCCACCTGAGTTTTTTAGGTTAAGATTTACATCCGAGGCAGTGATTTGTAATTATTATTATTTTTTGGTGGAGCACAGCATGCAGGGTCCTAGCTCCCCAACTAGGGATTGAACTTGTGCCTCCTAAAGTGGAAGCCTGGAGTCTTAACCACAGGATCGCCAGGGAGGTCCCTGCAATTAGTTTTACTGTTTCCATTTTTATGAAGGTTTTGGCTTTCAGCTTGTTTCCTCCATTAGACTGTGAGCCCCTTGAGGGCAGAATAATGTACTGTGTTTACCAGGGTTCACACTGTACATCTACTGTCTAGAGGGTGCCAGGCACATAGTAAAAGAAAAAGTGTTAGCACATAGTGCAAAGTGTCAGTTGCTCAGTTGTGTTCTACTCTTTGTGAACCCACGTACTGTAGCCCATCAGGCTCCTCTGTCCACAGAATCCTCTATGCAAGAATACTGAAGTGAGTTGCCATTTCCTTCTCCAGGGGATTTTCCTGACCCAGGAATCGAACCTGGGTCTCCTGCATTGCAGGCATATTCTTTACCATCTGAGCCACCAGGGGAGCCTAGCACATAGCAGATGCTCAGTAATCATAATTATAACATGCATTTATGGAGCACTTGTTTTCATTCATTGTTGTTAACATTTACATGTATGTATTAACTGACTCATTTGAGCTTCACACCACCTACCTATGGGCAGGCATCTTCACACAAGTGGAATCTGAAATACAGAGAGGCCAAATAATTCACCCAAGGTCACACAGCTTGGCTGTGTCTAACAGACATTCATTGAATCAATGGATGAGTGATTCCTTGGCATGTACCTTGCTCTCTTTGCCTCCAGGCTGTTCCTCATCTCACATAGTAGTATCCACAATATTGGAATTAAGTGGGTCAGACCCTGGTAGGGGACTGTCTCAGAGCCTTCAGTGAGTGCCCGAGGCCCACGGGCCAATGTCTTCACCCCTGGGGCTAGTGTGACTGATCCTTTTTAATCACCTTTGACCCCTCCTGTAGTCTCCTCTCTTCATTCCCAGCTTTACACCCTACACTTCCACCTGTGAACTACTCACAGGCTCCTAGATTCTTTCCAGCCCCCTGCTTTTGCTCAAGCTCTTCCCTATATGGGGACCATCCTTCCAAACCAGAGATTGGAAGAGATAAATAATGAGATTCCATTATTCTGGAAGATGCTAACAGGAAGGCGGGCCAGTTCTTTAAACCATACCACCCCATTTCTGGTGATACTCCAATGCCAGATTGTATCTGGTCTCCAGCCACCTTATGATGGTGATGGTGACGGAGGAGATTATAAAACAGTATGCTCATCCCCATCTCTCTGGTGGGATACCAAGTCCCAGAGAAGAGAAGGAACTTAATAAAAGCAAAACAGGAGATTAGATTCAGAGTGGGGCTAGAATGCAGGTTGCTGACCTTCTAGCCCAGAGTTCTTTCCACAATGAGGCAGCTCTGTCCGGCATCACAGAGGGTCTGACCACCCAGAAAGAGAGCTCAATTCTGATGCCTGAAGTTCCACCACTGGAGATCATTTCCTCTGGGGGCTTAGGGTGTTGAAGGCTTTTCAGTCTTCAGGGAGCCCGAGCTAATGATGAAAGCCCCTGCGATGAGTCCTCCACTAAGCTCATGTCAGCCAGTTCCCAGGGAGATGAGTAGCTGACAGGCAGCCAAGGGTGAGATGCCGTGGGAAGGAGATCTTGACTGAGAGCAGGAGGAATATGGGAAGCACTAAGGCAGGCATAAAAACGGGGGCAGGGGTGGGGGTGTCAGCCATGGAAAAGGCGGGGCAGCTGTGACCTTGTGCTCGGGACTCAGGAAACTTGGCTTCACCAGTAACTTGCTCTGTGATGCTGGACAAGTTTCTTTCCTATGCCGAGCTCTGATCTAGGTCAGCGCTGTGGAACAAACTTGCTTCAGGGTTTACTTAGGGCTCTTGGTGTCAGGAAGTTGGGGCTCTGGGTGGTAATTGCCATAACAACTATCTCTGAGGTGATGGTGACCAAGGAGACGGTTGCCAAGTCTATGATTACCAGGTTCAAGAACCAAGTGATTGGCTCTCAGTTCTGTCTTGGGACAGGTTGCTCCCTGTCACCTCCTACCATCACCTGCTGAAGTTTAGTGTTTGTGGGGCCAGACAAGTTGACACCCAGGGATTTGTCAGGATCAGTCATTGTGTTCTAGTGCCCTCGCTTATGCTGACAGGCTGTGTGACCTTGGGCAAGTCTCTGCTTTTCTCTGGGCCTTAGTTTCCTCATCTGGAAAATGAAGGGTTTGCATAAGGCCCTTTCATCTCTAAATTTCTATCAATTTGCTTTTAAACAAGAGACAAAGTGAAAGTGAAAGTCGCTTAGTCATGTCCAACTCTTTGCGACCCCATGGACCTTACAGTCCATGGGATTCTCCAGGCCAGAATACTGGAGTGGGTAGCCTTTCCCTTCTCCAGGAGATCTTCCCAACCCAGGGATCAAACCCAGGTCTCCTGTATCACAGGCGGATTCTTTACCAGCTGAGCCACAAGGGAAACCCAAGCAAGAAGGTCATTTCCAGGAACAATATGACAAGTGTTAACTGTGATGACTGCCACTCACTAATGTATCCACACATTATGGGCAGGTACTAAGTCTTCAGTGGCTGTAAGTGGGGAAGTCTGTGTGGTTCCAGGGGAGGGTCTGGGGTGGCCATTACTCGGGGGGTACTTGGGGGCATTCAAGACAGGAGTTCTTAACAGCTAGTAGCAATGTATCTATATATTTTTGACAACCAATATGACCATACTTTGCATACTGGCTGAACACCAGCCCCAATCATATCTATGATGGTGGAATTGCAGGCATCGTGAGCAGCAAAGAGAGATTTTCCAGGCAAAGGGGCCGCACTGGTGAAACCAATGGCTTTCAAGCCCAGCCCTGGTCAACATCCCTGAGAGTAGGATCAATCCCTCTTCCTGGCCACAGCACCTCCCTGAGTCAGCTGTGCACAATCCCCAGAGACTCGGGTTTGCCAGTGTCTCAGTTTCAGAATGGCTGATGCCCAAACAGGCGAGCAGGGCACAGCAGGAGCTGGCAGAGTGAGAGAGCCCAAGGAGGAAGCGGGGAGCTCGGGGGACGCCTGCTCCTCCTCTCCCCAGAGACCAAGCCTTGGGCTGATGCCAGACCCTTGGCCTCCCAGATCTGGTTCCCTCCCCCCTGCTTTCACCTCCTCGCCTCTCCCAGCAGGACTTTGCAAACAGCCTCTCCGGATGGGGGCGGACACGGCTGCCGCCTCCTCCCTGCACACTTTCCATTCCCAGCCCTGAGCCTCAGCCAGGGTTCCTCAGGAAAATTGGCTGAAAGAGACATTTTCCATGCTCTTGACTCCTCTGCTGGGTGGCTGTCCCTGCCTCCACTCTCTTGTCTCTTCTGCAGCTGGTCACCCAGATCCAGCAGGAGGGGAAATACTTGGTCAACGGGTCGCTGCTCACTCACAATTTAATTTTATACGTTATTTTATCTCCTTGGACCCAAGTTTCCTATTTGGTGAGATGAGCTAGCTACCCTGGGAAGCAGGTTTGGGAGTCAGACATTGTTGATTTAATCCTTAGCTCTGCAGGTTCCTAACTGGGTGACTTCGGACAAGATACTTAGTCTCTTGGAGCCTCGGTTTTCCTCACCTGTAAGATGGTGTTGTCTCTTACTGTTGTGAAGATGAATGAAACAGCTCTGGTAACTAGAAGAAAGAACACCCCTTTCCTCCAGGCACAAAAGTAGGAAGAATGGAGTAGCCCAGGCTAAGATTTCACTCCAGGACTTGGAAGCTGCAATTTCAAAGCTTTACTGGGATTTTGAGCAGTGAATAGGCACAATCGTTGAAATACTGCTCAACTTTGGAAGAATCAGAGAAATGCAAGTAAACAGTGAGACACCTTTTCTTCCAAACTTCTTTCACCCTGTGCCTGAGAGAATGTGTGTGTGTGTGTGTGTGTGTGTGTGTGTGTGTGTGTGTGCGTGTGTGTGTGTGTGGTGTAGTGTCTGTGTTTGTGTGTGCTTCCTCATACCAACAAGCAATTCTTGGACACTCTGCTGGTATCAATTCTGACACCATCTACCCAGAGATAGCATCCGATCATGCAGGCAAAGGGCTCAGTCCCAACAGACTGTCCTCCATTTTGGATGCCAATTGCCACTCTGGGTTGTTAACTGTACTTCTGGCTGACTGGCTATAAATTAGAGGTTCCCACGATCCCCTTGGGTTTGGTGAATGGCTTACAGAACTCAGGAAGCCCTTTTACTCACTAGATTACTGATATATTACAAAAGATATTAAAAGGACATGGAATCAACAGCCAGATGAAGGGTACATAGGGTGAGGTCCTTGGAGTCTGCCAGGGAGACACATAGAAATGGTCTGGTTTCCCCAAACTGGAAGCTCTCTGAATGCCCTCTGTTGGGTTTTCACATGGGCATGAATAGATTAACCCATTGGCCATTGGTGACTGATTCAACCTTCAGCCCCTTTCCCCTCCCTGGAAATCACAGGGTGGAAACAAAAGTTCTAACCCTCTATTCAGGGTTGGTTCCCCTGGCAACCAGGCCCCATCCTTAGATGCTTTTCAAAAGTCACCTTCATGAACATCAACCCAGTTGTGGTGACATAGGGCTTATGAATAACAAGAAACTCATTTCATCTTTATGGTTCTGAAGCTAGTTTTCAAGAAATGAGGACAAGAGACCAAATATTATAATAAAACATTCTTCCATTGCTCTTATGACTTATCCCAAGAGTTTTGGGATCTGTGAGGCAAGAACAGTGGATGAAGCCCCAATATATATGAAGAATATATTTTGGTTATCTGAATGACCAAATATATATTTTCTATAAATTACAATATAGCAACTGGTAATTAGTGTAGGGAATTGGACACTGTTGATATGAATATAAATAAAAAGACCTCTCTTGGAGGGCAAGCTGGCAGTCTGTCAAAAGGTAAATGTACATGCCCTCTGACTTAGTGAATGTGAATTTGGTAATTTCTCCTCTAAGTGCAAGAATATTTACTGCCACACTATAAAACAGTTACATTAACCTAAATTCACTCATCTTTGATTGGTAAAATATGTACATCCATATTGTAGAATATTTTGCAGCGATGAAAGAGAATAAGTTAAAGAAAAATGGACAGACTGAAAGGAGAAAGGAGAAAAAGACCCATCACAATCATAATAGAAGATTTCAACACTCCTTTCTCACAAATTGATAAAACAAGTAGACATAAAATCACTGAGTATATAGAAGACTTGAACAGCATGTTCAATCACTTAGACCTAATTGACATTTTAAGAAGACTACACCCAGCAATGGCAGAGTGCATATTATTTTCAAGTACACATGGAACATGAATAGACCCTATATATAAAACAAATCTCAGATTCTCAATTGGATTAAATTAGAAATCAATAACAAAAAGGGCACATAAAAACCTTTCAAATATTTAGAAATTAGTATATTTCTGCATAACCTATGGGAAGAAGAAATCACAGAGGAAAGGGAAAATATTTTGAACTGAATGATAATAAAAACACAACATACCACAATTTGTATGATGCACCTAGAGCACTGCTTAGAGGAAAATTTACAGTTGATAGCTTTTTTTTTCAATATAGCTTCATGTGCTTATATTATAAAAGAAGAAAGGTCCCCCCGCCAAATAATCTAAGTTTCTATGTTAATAATCTAGAAAAAGAAGAATAAAACAAATCTCCAAATAATAAGTTTCAACTATATGTACTAGCATGGATAGAAGAGCAGGATAAATTAAGTGATAAAAGCAAATTATAATGACTTTCCTCGTGGTCTAGTGGCTCAAACTCCGAACTTCCAACGCCGGGGGCCTGGATTCGATTGCTGGTCAGGGAACTAGATCCCACAAGCCATAACTGAGTTCACATGCTGCAACTCACGCCACAACTAGAGATCCTGCATGCCACGATGAAGTTCAAAGATCCCGAGTGCTGCCACTAAGACCTGGTGCAGCCAAATAAATATATATGAAAAAGAAAAGCATATTATACATAATATGTATAGTATCAAGGGCGAAATATCAATAACCTCATATATCCCTGGAGAAGGAAATGGCAACCCACTGCAGTATTCTTGCCTGGAGAACCCCATAGATAGAGGAGCCTGGTGGGCAAAGAGTCAGTCATGACTGAGTGACTAAGCATATGCAGATGACACCAACCTTATGGCAGAAAGTGAAGAGGAACTAAAGAGCCTCTTGATGAAGGTGAAAGAAGAGAGTGCAAAAGCTGGCTTAAAACTCAACATTCACAAAACTAAGATCATGGCATCCGGTCCCATCACTTCGTGGCAAATGGATGGGGAAACAATGGAAACAGTGACAGACTTTATTTTCTTGGGCTCCAAAATCACTGCAGATGGTCTCTGCAGGCATGAAATTAAAAGACACTTGCTCCTTGGAAGAAAAGTTATGAAAAACCTAGACAGTGATTTAAAAGCAGAGATATTACTTTGCTGACAAAGGTCCATATAGTCAAAGCTATGATTTTTCCAGTAGTCATGTATGGGTGTCCTCCCTGAGCAACTGAACAACTGAACAACAACAATAATATCAAGGCAGCAATTGCTTGCTGCCCCTTGCTGTCCCTTCTTTCTTTAAAACATAGAATCCCTGATATTCCCTGATTTTGAGCTGGTATATGGATATTCAGAAATAAAGTATCCTAGACTTCTTTTCAGTTAAGTATGGTGATGAGACTAAGCTCTGGTCAATGGGATATAAGCAAAAGTGATACGTACATTTTCTGAGAGGTAGTGCTTTTTTTTGAGCTCCTAACTACTTCTTATTGGCTGACATGTGGATGTGACTACTGCAGCTTGGGCAGTATAATGGATCGAAGATGGTGGAGTCACAAGATAGAAGGAGCCATGCCAGTCTTAGACTGTCTGCTTCTGGATTTCTTTTCCATGAGAGAGACACATACTTCTATCTTATTTTCATCACTGCTGTTTTGGATTTCATCTCTTCCAACTTTTCAGTCTCTTACAGCTTTCATCACTATGCAGCTGAACACATATAACTATGACCCCATTTATGTGGGGGAAAAAAAGCAAACAAACCTATATATGTGTGCTAGGTGGTTGATTTTTGACTTTGGCACAGAAATCCCTAAGGTAATTTGCTTCAACATTGAAGATGTGTTTTCTTATGTAACAGTAAGTCCAGAGGCGGGACAGCTTCATAGTTGGCTCATTCAGTGGCTCAACTTCATCACCAAGGACTCAGGGCCTTCCCATCTTTCAGCTTTGCCACTTTCTGACTAGATCCCATCATAATTGCAAGATGGCATCAAACTCCGGGAAACATGTGCATACACTTCAATGACCAGAAGAAAAAGGACTTCCCCTTTTTGCTGCAACTCTTTTGTTTGCTTGCTTGTTTTTCATCTCTTCTTCAAGGGCAAAGAAACTTCTAGAACCCTCCAGGTCTGTAGGTCCATCTTTAAATTTACTTACTTAATTAATTAATTAAGCTGTGTTGTGGGGCTTGTGGGCTATTAGTTCCCTGACCAGGGATTGAACCTGGGCCCTTGGCAATGTGAATGCTGAGTCCTAAATACTGGACCACTAGGGAGTTACCAGGATTTGTTCTTTATTCCACGTGGAAAAGGAGAGCAACAGAGCAAAATGTGACTCTTGACACTGTGGAAGAAAAGAAATACGGCCAAATGTCTGCTACGATGTATATCTAAGTGGGCTGAAAAATCAGAATGGATACACCCCAAACTGCTAACAGTGGGTACTTTTGGGGAGAGGAGTGGGATGTGGGGAGAATGAAAAGAGTCATGTAGAAAGTACTAAAATTGTTATCCAATGACCTGACCCACTTCTCTGTTGCTTGCAAAAGGGATGACTCATCGGCTCAAGCCAGGTGTGGTGATCTCATGCCTTTTTGACTGATAGTTGCTTTCTCAAAGTCCCTTGCAGTTAGTGATGGCCATAAGACTCAGTCTTATAAGTGAGATACAAAAGGAAACTGTCAAGGGAATAATTTCCTCCTTAATAAAAAGAAAACCTTTCTCTGTCCTTTCCCCTTCCATTCTTGCTTGAAATACTGATGTGAGAATGTGATGCTTGGAGTTGTGGCAGCCATGTTGCAACCATGAAGGAATTGCCTAGAGGTTTATGGAGATGCAGACCCAGTGTCCTGATATTATAAGGTGGATGAATCAACCTTAGAATTGCTTACTTCTGGACATCCTATAAGAAAATATCCTTATAAGGATTTGTATCATGGGCAGTTGAGGGCAGCTTAACAGATAAATGCATTTTTACTTTTACCATATATTTTATGTGGTTCTGATTTATCTTTATAATTAAAATGTATTATTTATGTAATTCAAAGTTCAGTTTAAAAAATGTACCACTTGGCATTGGGCACCTTTGGAATCCCAATAAGTCTGAAGAGGTACTCTTGAACAAGAAGAACAAACTGTTCTTTATAATTAAGTACTAACTTCATGGTATGAGGGGTGACCTTGCAGACTGGGGGATGGCTGAAAATACATTTCTCTATCACTATTTGGGTTTAGACCAGAGGTTACAAACTCTCAGCTTCTGGTCAGAATCCTACTGGGGGACGTGTTTTATTTTTTCTGTCCAGGGCTTAAAAAAAATTGGAATTAGCAGTCATTATTTAGGAATTGGGATACTTCACATAAATATCTGGCTTGCTGCCTTTCTTAGAAAAGCTGAAATATCTGGCAACATTGGGTTCACATCCTAACAGGACTAACAGGAAGCTTAGTTCTGTCTCTCTCTTTAGGCAAGGCAGGACTTCAGTTTGCCACAGAACTTGATGCTTTCTAATGCCTGTTACCCAACTGACTTCACTGATTTATATTCTCTGATTTTGTGAGCACTTGCATTAGTGACCCTTTTAGGTTTTGGAGTCAATGTGCATACATACACCTGTGTATATAAGATTCAACTGTTTACTAGACAACAGACTGTGAGAAAAGGCATGGAAACTTATTCACACAGGTGGGCAGACCTTAAAAAGGACTAAGTTTGGAGTGGTCACATTTTCTGTAGATTGTTTTGTAAGACTGCTGCTGCTGCTGCTGCTAAGTCGCTTCAGTCGTGTCCGACTCTGTGCGACCCCATAGACGGCAGCCCACCAGGCTCCCCCGTCCCTGGGATTCTCCAGGCAAGAACACTGGAGTGGGTTGCCATTTCCTCCTCCAATGCAGGAAAGTGAAAAGTGAAAGTGAAGTCGCTCAGTCGTGTCCAACTCTTCTCGACCCCATGGACTGCAGCCTACCAGGCTCCTCCGTCCATGGGATTTTCCAGGCAAGAGTACTGGAGTGGGGTGCCATTGCCTTCTCCGAGAAGCGGTAAAAAGAGCCAAGAGCACCCTTGACAGCCCTGCTGGGACACCTGGGGTCTTAAGTAAAAGATGCTCAGTTGTGTCCAACTCTTTGCAACCCCATGGACTGGAGCCCATGAGGCTCCTCTGTCCATAGGGATTCTCCAGGCAAGAATACTGGAGTAGGTTGCCATGCCCTCTTCCAGGAGATCTTCCAAACCCAGGTCTCCCACATTGTAGGCGGATTCTTTACTGTCTGAGCCACCAGGGAAGCCCAAGAATAGTGGAATGGGTAGCCTATCCCTTCACCAAGGAATCTTCCCGACCCAGGACTCGAACCCAGGTCTCCAGCATTGCAGGTGAGTTCTTTACCGTCTGAGCTACCATGGAAGCCCAATAACTGGGATCTTAATCCAACCCCAATAACTCAGACATCTGAAGATTACTGCTGAGGGAGGGGGATAATTCTGAGGCAAGACTTACATCTGTCAGTAGGGAGTAGGGTTCTCCAAAAGGTGAATGGAGATTTCCTCAGGGTAGGCTTGAAAAAGCTGGTGCTTTTGGAGAGAAGCATGGGCTTGAAAAAGGAAGGCAAGGTCAGACTCTGGGGACAGTGTCCTGTGCCCCTGACATCCCCAGGAAGGAACCCCTTTACCTTAGGGCCTTCTCTGTGTATTCATTAGAAAAAGACTGAGTTTGTGTGTTGGGGGAGAGTAACAACCTAGCCACAGTCTTCCTATAGCCTCCACTTTATCCTGCCATGGGTTGACTCCCCCCTCCCCTCAAATGTCCATGTCCTAGTCTTTGAAACCTGTGAATATGTTACACAGCAGAGGGAAATTGAGGTCACAGATGGAATTTCAGGTTGCTTATCATCTGACTTTAAACCAGGAAGATTATTCAGGATTGTCGGGGTGGGCCCGGTGTAATCACAAAGGTGGAAGCGTGAGGCAGAAGAGAGAGAACCAGAGAGACGGCAGCATGAGATGGACTTGGCTCCACGATGCTGGCTTTGAAGATGGAGCAAGGGGTCACGAGCCAAGGAAAGCGGCTGGCTTCTAGCAGCTGAGAAAGGCAAGGAAACAATGTCTTCTCTAGAACCTCCAGAAAGTAATGCAGCACGGCAGACACCTTGGTTTTAGCCCAGTGAGACTCAAGTTGGACTTTTATTCACTGGAACTATAATAGGGCTTCCCAGTTAGCTCAGCTGGTAAAGAATCCTTCTGCAATTCAGGAGACCTGGGTTCGATCCCTAGGTTGGGGAAATCCCTTGGAGGAGGGGATGGCAACCCACTTCAGTATTCTTGCCTGGAGAATCCCCGTGGACAGAGGAGTCTGGCCGGCTACAGTCCATGGGGTCATGGAGTCGAACACAACTGAGCAGCTAAGCACACACATGAGATAATAAGTTTGTGCTGTTTTAAAACATTAAGTTTGTGGTAATTTGTTACAGCAGCAACAGGTAACAAAAGTACCAGGCCACCTGGAGAGGCCAAGTGTAGGTGAGACTCCACTTTACTTCTAAGATCAACCTCCTCCAACGTCAATGATTCCAGCTCCAAACATGTGAGATCATTCTAGTCACTCCCGTCTTTGTGAATTTCCCAGCTTAGGTCTCAGAGAAGAGCCGTACCCACTTTGCCCTGCCCAAATTCCTGACTCACAAAATCTATGAGATAGTAAAACGATTTTTTTTATGCCACTAACCTTTGGGTGATTTGTTATACAGCATAGAAGCTAGAAGAGCGATCCATCTTAGCCTTGAACTTGAATCAGGTGGAACTGGGGAAAATGACACACACTGCTGAACCCAGAGCTCCCATCCCATCGTTAACATTATTTTTACCTAAACTCTGAGCTGAACAGAAGGAAACAGGGCCGAAATTGAAACTGAACTTGTATATTTTTTCAAGCTGTTCCACTAGAATATTCAAATATTCTTGAGACAGCCGCACAAAGAATTCTACCCTAACCCTTTCACTCCATATATTTTGATTTGCCTAAGGTCACCCAGTCATGGCAGGGCTGAGAGATTCTTAATCTTTAAAAAGAACTTTAAAAAAAAAACACAGCAGCCAATTGTGTCCATTTCTATCCTCCTTACGGAGAAGGCAGTGGCACCCCATGCCAGTACTCTTGCCTGGAAAATCCCATGGACAGAGGAGCCTGGTAGGCTGCAGTCCATGGGGTTGCAAAGAGTTGAAACAACTGAGCGAGTTCATTTTCACTTTTCACTTTCCTGCATTGGAGAAGGAAATGGCAACCCACTCCAGTGTTCTTGCCTGGAGAATCCCAGGGACGGGGGAGCCTGGTGGGCTGCCGTCTATGGGGTTGCACAGAGTCGGACACGACTGAGGTGACTTAGCAGCAGCAGCAGCTATCCTTCTTAACTTCCTTCAGAGCACACACTCTTGTCAAATGTTGAATAAAGGAAGGATTGAACTGTGCCTGTGAGATCCCACCATCCAAAAACGAGGGAATTCCAGCCTGAACCTGCTTCCTTCCTTGGGGGTCCCTGAGCGGAAGCTTCATGCCCTTGGCTGAGAAACTGGAACTTTCCATCCAGGCCAGGATCAAACACGGATCCTCACTCAGTATTTGAGCAGCCAGGCTGGGGTGTGTTGGGATCCAGGTGGCCTTCGTCTCATCTGAATCAGGCCAGCACGGTTTGTGGCCCTCCCCTAAAGCAAAAGGAGGGGGGAGACTCTGAGGAGACTTGGGGCCCCTGGGGAGACATTCATCTTTCCAGAGCTTTATCACTTTTTCCATAACAGTACCCTCCCTTCAAGGTGGAAAGTCCCAGCTGGCGGCTGAGGATACTCTCAATGTGCTTTTGTTCTTCACCCTGCCCCCAGTCGAGGCAGCAGGGTGCTGGGCAGACACCAGCTGCGCTGGACTTTCTGCACCATCGAACAGCACCGTATAGATCGCCCCTCACACCATGGGACTAGACTGCCTCGATTCCAATCTTGGCTCCGCTTTTTGCTAACTGTTCAACCCTGGCAGGGTTTGAAACTCTCTCTGCTATAGTTTCTCCATCTGAAAACTGGCATGGTGATGATATGACCTATTTTGAGGATTTAATATATGAAAAGCACTTAGCACAGTACCTGATACATGATAAGAGTGAAGGAACTGTTTTCTGTTATTATTACATAACCTTGGGCAATTCTCCTTTCTCTGGGCCTCCGTTTCCCCATATGTACAATGAAGATGGTAGTTCCTACTTGCCTCTTGTCAACTTATCTGGTTGTGAATCCTGACTACCCTTTCTTGCTGTGTGGTCTTGGACAAATTTCTTGGGTTCTCTTAGCCTCAATGTGCTCATCTGTTATGTTACTTAATGATAACAATTAAGTAGATGGTGATTATGAAATGAGAAAATGTGTGCCGAATATGGAACATGGGGCCTACAACATAGAAAGAGCTCAAACAAAGTTAGCTTTTGGGTTTTTTTTTTGGTTTTTTTTGGTTTGTTTTATGTCTGAGAAAGAACTTTCTAAACTGCAATAGGCCATGTCCCTGGGAGGAATATTGTGGTTTTCTGGCATGCTTTCCCAGCCATGCCTTATTCACAGACTCCTAAAATCTGAGAGATTGGGATTGGAAGGGCCCCTTTACAGATTGGCTAATAAATCTATTCAGCAAATATTTACTATGATGAGTAGTAATCTCTAAGATGAGACAGGTTTTTTCCCTAAGGTTTTAAGATATGATAGTAAGAACTAGCATTTACTGAATCTTCCTAGACACAGGAACTGTTGTAAGTCCTTTACCCATCTTAAGTCATTTAATCCTCCCATCAGTCCTGAGGGAAGGAACTGGCATGAATCTCATTTTATGGATGGGAAAACTAAGGCACAGAGAGATGGAGGGGGGCAGGGGTTGAACACTGAACCCCTGGTTTAGGGTCCATGCCCTCCACCACTGTGCTGTCTTGCCATGTTGGCTGCATACCCAATCATGTATGCAGTCTGCACTGTTTCTTTCATTTTTCCTTCCACTTCCTCCCCCTAATCCTGGTCTCAACGATTTTTCTCCACAATCTGAGTAGCTTCCTCTTGCTTTCTGGCCCTCAGTTTCCCCATCTGTGAATTGAGAGGATAGGATTATTTTCATGACCACCCTGATTTTTAGTGCCTTATCAGTTTGTAATTATTTTAAACGTATACTTGTTTTCTAGTGCGTTCTAGGGAGTAACACCCTAATCCTTCTGTTCACCACTCTCTCCCTAGAATCTGGCACTCTGCCCTGTACTTAGTAGGCCTTCAATTAATAACTGTGGATGAAGAAAAGAAGAAATCGTGGTGACTGTCCCCAGGTTTTCCCAAACCAGCTCCTGTGCTCTCTTCCCGGCCCCTCTTCTTTTCTCAGTCTGTGGGGCCTCCTCCTTCCCTCCCTCCCTCCCACCTCCCAAGGCCGGCTTGGGCCCTCCATCCGGCCTGCATTTTTCCGGGTTTGATATCATTTTTTCCACTCTCCCGCCTGCTGCTGGCTGCCTCTGCCAACTTTCCACAAGTATAGCCCCTCCCCCATGACCACAGGCCTCCAGAGACGGCTTGGGGTGGGGGAAGACCCTCCTCCTTTTCCCTTCCCCAGGCTGAGGTTGGGACAGGAAAGTTTGCCATCAATGCCCACCGGCAAGATTGGGGTGGGGGGAGGTCATAGCTAGAGGACATGGTGGCTCGCGTCCCTGTGCTTTGGTGTCCTGGCAGCAGGGACTTGGCCCACGTGCGGGGCTGAGGCATCTGACCAGGCAGCTGGATGGGGGCAGGGGTGTCAGCCATCAGGGACACAATGGTCCAAACCGTTTGCATCTTGTTCTCCTCTCAAAGTAGTGTGACACCACTTCCCCTTAGGCTGGAAACTCCTGACCTGACCCTCAAGGCCCATCCCCAGCCAGACTGGATGCCTCACTCCCTCCTACTTCTCACATAGATGTAGGAGAAGGCTGGGCCCTGGGGTCTGGTCCTTACTCTCACTGGCTGGGTGGCTCTGGGGCACTCACTTCCCCTCTCTGGGCTTCAATTTCCACAGCTGCAAAAATGAGTGAGTTGGATTACATTGCGAGTCCATCCTGGGGATTAACAGATTGAATTTCACGGAGTCTACCCACCCCTTTTATATTGTATGCAAAACTGTGTTTGAAAGTCCATTTCCCTGAGAGTCTACAGTTTTTTGTCACATTCTCCAAGAGAACGGTGAGAGATGTGAGGGACAAGGAAGTCTGGCGTGCTGTAGGCTATAGGGTCACAAAGAGTTGAACACGATTTAGTGACTTTAAACACCACCACCACCAAGAGAACTATGGATAAGTTGGGCCCAGTGTTGTAGTCTCACAAGCCTGGACTGAATTCTGGCAACTTCACTTATAGCAGCTGTGTGATCTGCAGCATAAGCCTTTACTGTTTGTTCCTCTGTTTTCTAACTAGTTAAACATGGGTTGTGAAAATTCATTGTTGTGACAGCTTAGAATCCAGTCAGCTCCCAACAAACACCAGCTATTATATTGCTAGGGTGCGGGCTAAAATTCCTTTCAGAGAATATTTTGTGAATTTAAACTAAAAAGTGGGTTAATGAGAAAATAAGGAGGTTATCACACTGAACTGTGGTTGTTGGTGCTCTACTGGGTCTCCCTCAAAGTTGTGGGGCAGGGGCTGTGCCCAGCAGTTCTGGGAGGAGCCTGAATATACAATTTGTCCAGTGATCTTACTGACTAACCGTGACACCCAGAAAGTGAAAGTTAGTCCCTCAGTCCTGTCCAACTCTTTGGGACCCCATGGGTGGAAATCTCCAGGCAAGAAAACTCCCTTCTCCAGGGGATCTTCCTGACCCAGGGATCGAACCTGGGTCTCCTGCATTGCAATCAGATTCTTTACCATCTGGGGCACCAGGGAAGCCCCTACCCTGACACCCAGGTCAGCAGGCTAACCCAGTCTGCAGCCCTGTGTACACGGGCAAGCAGGACACGGAGACACCTGGACAAGCCCCAAAGAAGAGGTCTGGGCACTCTGACAGGAGATCCTTCCGGTCTGGTTTATTGTGGGGGGTATTTCTGAGGGTTGGCCAGAGCCCAAGGACAAAAGAGTTTTTAAAATTTTTTTTACAAAAAGACACCCACCGCATAAAAAACCCAATTTAGGCTTTGGCCCCGTAGTCTGTCCATCATTTCCCTAGGGCAGAGAGGTCCGTGAAGCTGTGGCTGGGGTGATGCTCTGTCCCTTGGGGCAGCGGGCGGCCAAGACCCACGATACACGCTCTAACCACCAAGACTCTGCCCCCTCGGTTGTGCTAGTGGAGCCTAGAACGCACCCCAGTGTCCCGTCACCCCTCGGAGGGCGGGTGGGTGGCCTCAGAGCACGGCCAGGTTGTGACAGGACTTGGAGCGGGCCTTGAGAGCCCGGCGCCGTGCGCTGCGAGCTGTCAAGCGAGCCAGGAAGCGTCGAGCACGCTGCCCCAGGCTCGCCCTTCGTCTGGGCGCGGGCGGCTCCCCGGCTGCGCAGTCCCGGCGGCGCAAGCGCAGTTGGCGCACTACGCCTTCGAAGAGCTCCGCTACGTTGTGCTGCAGCGTGGCTGACGTCTCGATGAACTTGCAGTCGAACACCACAGCGCAGGCGCGGCCCTCTGAGGGGGCGGGGTCAGATAAGCCGGGATGGAGCCACAACCGAAAAAGGAGATAAAGGTAGCAGAAGGTGTGGTCAGTTTCAACCAGGAAGCACAGTTTTTCCTTTCCCCATACCTCGTGCTCCATGCCAGGGGACTCAGACATAAATCTGGCTTTGAGGAGTTAGTTCACAGGCTAGTGATTGATACTGGTGGCAGAAATGAGGCTGGGAAGACAGGGAGGCTGGGAAGACAGGGAGGTTGGGAGCAGTTAGGTCCCACAGAAGAGTCTTGAATGCCAGGGAAGGGGTCTAATCTGTGCATCAGAATTATCTGGGGAGCTTGTTAAAATGCAAGATTGAGGAGCCCAGCCACGGAGATTCTGATTCGGTAGGTGAGGCTTGGAACCTGCAATTTAACACAATCTCCCTAGGGTCATGTTGCAGAATTTCGGGATTTCTGCTTATAAAGCACATGGTCTTCCAGCTGCAGGATGCCACTGGACTGGATGTAGGGCCCTGGGGTCTAGTCCTCAGTGGCTGGTGACCTTGTGGAACTGGCTTCCCTGCTCTGGGTCTCAGTTTCCATAGTTTTTGGATTTTGCCCTATGAGTAGGGCCATTTTAAGATCTGTATCTTGGGATTTTGCCAAGGTGACACAGAGAATTATGGCAGAATTTGCTCCCCGATCTGTCTAAAGTATAAGCCTCATTCCCATCCTACCAGTTAGATCATCCCAGCCCTTCTTCCTCAGCCAGGGTCTCAGAACCCTGAGAAAGGCCTGTATCTGTCTCACCTGATACATCAATCATATTAAAATATTCTCCATCCCACTTTAAATACAATTTAAATATAACTTTAAACATTTTGGTTTGCAGTTGCTGGCTGACAAATATTATGTTTTGTAGACAAAGCTCTGTGAAATTTGAGTTTATAATTTTCTAACTATTTTGGAGCCAATAGTTGTCTTTTTCAGGTCTCAGATGTAAGTCCCTGAAAAGCTTATAGGCACTGGGCCTGTCATGCCTGGTGAATTGTGTCTCTAAGGGCACTGGGGCACATAGGGGAATTTTTAGGCAGAGAAGCAACAAAGTTCGCTCTAGTTCTGGAGAACTCCAGCAACTGGTGAGGAGAACCCATGGAATGGGGACAGAGAAGTATAGGGGTTGGCCCAGGCTAAATTGGAGATGCCAGGATGGGGCAGAGGCTGTAGGCATGGCAGGGGGAGGGAATGTGGGGTTAAGGGAAATGGACCTGACAGGATTTGGGGACTAGTTAGAGGGACTGAGAGAGGAGGCAAAAATGGTTTCTAGCTTTCAGGTTTAGGCAAATAGATGTAGGATGGAGGTGGCCGGGGGGATGGGGTGGGGTGGGATGGAGGTGGGGGATGGAGCACAAGTTACTGATAGGAAGAGCACTGGAGGAGACACAGTGACAGTGGGGCTGAAAGAAAGGCGGAGAAGGAGGGTGGAGGGCTCACCTTCCACGGAGACTTCTCGGCAGCGTGCCAGGTCTGCCTTGTTGCCCACCAGGATGATGGGCACATGGTCCGCCTGATGTGTGCGCCGCAGCTGGATGCGGAGCTCAGAGGCACTCTCGAAGCTGCCTCTGTCTGCAATGGAGTACACGATGACATAGGCGCTGCCTACCTGCAGGCACGACTCCTGGCTCCAGCTTTCATCCTGCAGGTTAGGGAATCAGAGGGTACTGAGGCCCTAGCTGAGAAAGGAAGGCTGGGATGGTCTAACGGGTGGGATGGGGCTGAGGTTTATATTTTGGACAGATTGGGGGGCAAATTCTGCCATAATTTCCTGAGTCACCTTGGGAAACCACCAACCCTTTCTCAGCTGCAGTTTCTCTGCTTGAAAAATCTGGCTAATGGCACTACTTCGCTCCATTCTCTCATTCATTGGTTCCTTCTATAGACGGGACAGACGGGCTTCCTTGGTTGCTCAGCTGGTAAAGAATCTGCCTGCAACGCAGGAGACCCCGGTTTGATTCCTGGGTCAGGAAGATCCGCTGGAAAAGGGATCTTTTCCTGGAGGCTACCCACTCCAGGATTCTTGGGATTCCCTGGTGGCTCAGATGGTCAAGAATCTGCCTGCAATGCGGGAGACCTGGGTTTGATCTCTGGGTTGAGAAGATCCCCTGGAGAAGGGAAAGGCTACCCACTCCAGTATTCTGGCCTGGAGAATTCCATAGACAGAGAAGCCTGACTACAGTCCATGGGGTCACAAAGAGTAGTACACGACTGAGCGACTTTCACACACACATAGGCAGGACATTGGAGACAAAAGATTTATTTGGTTTCTGTTCCTTCTAAGGAGCATTCTGGCTTTGCCGGTTCAGCTCTTTTGTCTGGTTTGAGGAGGTTCTGGTCTTGCTAGACAGTTCTTTTGACCTTTTGCAGTCCAGAGTTAAGAGAGAAAGGAAGGGAGAGAAGTGAGGACAGAAGGCTGTCTTCCAGGGGAGGACTTTTTCTGTATAGTCTTGGAGAGTTGGAGCAGCAACAGTGGGTATGAGGGAAGGGGGTGGGTGAGAGGCAAGGGGCATTTTAAAAAGTAGAGTCCTTTCAAGATGTTTGACAAGGAAAGGGAAGAACTGAAATAATTTTGATATTCTGTTTTAGATGATGGTCTTTTGACAGGGTCAGCACTCAGACTGAGCCACCTGGGTACGAGCTTTCTAAGTGTTTAATAAGACATAGTTCCTGCCCTCCAAAAGCTCATGATCAGGAAAGGATGCTATGGAAATGGAGATATAATGCAGTGTGATAAGTACCATTAAGAGAGACATAGGCAAATGGCTGCAGGAGGCATGGGGCTTGAGGCAGGGGTAGACCAGAAGAACTCAACTGGGCAGAGTGTGAGAGGGCTTCCAAAACACTGGCAAGTGGGGGTAGAAAGGCTGAGCAGGCTAAGCAGGAGGGAAGACGGTGGGCAGGAGTGGGAGATGCAGAGTGTGGTGGAAGCCTTGTGTGTTAGGGGAAAAGAAGCCAGGAAAGTTTTCTGATAACCAAATAAGGTAGATAAGTAGGAAGGCATAGGTATCCATTATTGTCAAAGGGGATAAGTTCTCAACAGTCATACTGGTCCTTCCCAGATAACTCTGAATTGAGTCAGACAGATGTGGATTCTCATGCTGGGTTCTTAGCTGTGACTATGGACAGGTTCCTTTCTCTCTCTGAGTCTGTTTTTTCATCTGTAGAATGAGACGGTGGGTCTTGACCATTCATTCATTCATTGCACATATTTATTTATGAAGGATTTGCTATGTGTTAGGATCACAAAAGCTGGGTGGTACATGCATTGGTAGGTAACAACCCCTTGAGGGTTGATTAAAAATGTAGATTCAGAACCCCACTTTTGTAGGTTCTATTTCATGAGGTCTGGGGTGAGACTTGAGAATCTGATTTTTAATACCCTCCAGGTGACCCTGATGAACAGCAAGGCTAAGGTACGACTGGTTGAGCCAACAGCCCTCTCAATCCTGTCAGATTTTGCCTCTCTGACATAAAAAAATATCATCTAGCCCAAAGATGGAAAGAATGGATGCTTATTTCAATAAGGCTACTGCTGCATGGACCCTCTTTGGGAAATGCCTTCACAGACACTGGCCAGGGAATCTGCAGTGAAACCAAGGGCCAGACAAGAAGAAAACTCTTTCTTAAGGCCACACAACCAGTTGGGTGTAGAATTCCAATTCCTGCCACCTAGTCCAGTATTCTTCCTACTCTGTCTCCCAAATGGGACTCTGAGTCTGATCACTCTTCCTAAGTCCCTGGACTCTGCCCCATAGGATTCTCAACTGTATCCAAAAAGTGGACCCTCTCTCACCAGTCTGTGAGCTCCATGAGGCCAGAGGACATGTCTGCTTTATTCACTCCTGGGTCTCCAGTGTCCTGGCCCATGGTATATATCCACCAATGTTTTTCTTTCCCCCTCCTTCCCTCTCTCTCTCACTCCTCCCTCTTTCCTTCCCTCCCTCTATTTTTTATGTAATAAATAGCTTGGGGTGTGAATCAGCCACTGGATTCCCAAGGCCTTCCACTGGGGCAAAAGTATGTGGGGCCCTGAAGGCTGCCGCCACCTGGTTGGCCCCAAGGCTGGCCATGTGCAATGGGGCTGCAGGGACCCAAGATCAGACCTTGGGGTGGGCCTTGCAAATCTGGCCCTCCGCTTGCCTTGGTTGAGGTGTGGACCAACAAGTATTTCTTAATGAACAAGTGAAGGAGTAGAACCTTGGATGGAGGTTCAGAAGGTGATGCTCCCAGTGGGGATAGAAAGGCGAGGTACTAGTGCATATGAGTGCAAACATGGAATTCCCTGGTGGCCCAGTGGTTAAGAATCCACCTGCCAATGCAGAGGACACAGGTTTGATCCCTAGTCTTGAAAGATCCCACATGCCAAAGGGCAGCTGAGCCTGTGTGCCACAACTACTGAAGCCCTTGCACCTAGAGTCTGTGCTCCAC
This sequence comes from Okapia johnstoni, assembly GCA_024291935.2. Classification (NCBI taxonomy): domain Eukaryota; kingdom Metazoa; phylum Chordata; class Mammalia; order Artiodactyla; family Giraffidae; genus Okapia; species Okapia johnstoni. Next base: position 50,438,140 of record CM044324.1, on the reverse strand, counting down.
AACAAGAGAAGCCACCACAAGGAGAAGCCCACTCACTGCAATGAAGAGCAGCCCCATTCGCTGTAACCAGAGAAAGCCAATGCACAGTCAAAACAAATAAATAAACAAATATTTTAAAAAAGAGTGCAAACTTTGGGGTCTTATAATCTGAGTTTGAATCCTACTTGCTATCAGAGAACTTTGGACATTTTACTTAACCTCTCTGATGATTTCCTCATCAATAGAATGAGAATCAGAAGTACACTCACTCAAGTTTTTGTCTTGACCGAATGTCATAATATATATATCTAGTGCTTAGCACTCGGGGCTGACACTCAGGAAGAGGGTGCTCCATCAATGTCAGCTGCTTTTAAGAGAATCATCATCATTATTATGTTCATTTGGACCTGGGTTTCCTTTTAAGCTGGTGAAAAGGAATTGGTCCCATAGATCCTACATCCCTAAATTTGGGCCTATCACGAGCTGTCAGCCATTCTTGTCAATGACCCAACACTGTCCCTCTAAGCCCCACTCTGTGGACAGGGCCTCCCTGAGTGTTAGGGGAGGGGCCTACCCCTTAGAGAGATGGGATCCAGGTGATTTTTGGATCCTTCTCTTCGCTTAGTTGTATTTCTTCAAGGTTCTACAGTGAGCATACCTGTATAGCAAGAAGAAAAGAACTCCAGCAAGATAAGAAAAGCATATTGGGGACATGTCCTTGCCTGATGCTCTCTTCCTGCTTTGGAATGGGCTAGCGAGGGACATCCTTGGTGTCCTTTTTTTCACTAGCTACCAAGTTATGATTAATAAGAATTATCTTTATTGCCAATCCTTCACTCATGTTCAGCAATTTTTTTCATGCTCCAAACTGTGCTTACCTCTGTGAAACTGCATAAGAACGTTTAAAAAAAAAAAAAAACCAGCTGGTAAGGGAGGCAGGAATGATCCACCCATTTACCAGGTGAGAAAATTGAAGCTCAGAGGGGGTAAATCAATTGCAGAAAGGCTATTTGTAAGACAAAAGAACGGCAGTGTGTGGGGGGGTGTTCCCTCCTCTGTGCAGTGGGAATGGGTGAAGTGGGATGAGGGTTCTCGTGAGAGGAGAAGGTTTGCAGGGGTAGCAGCACATCCTGGGATGCTATCAGGAGGGGATGAATAGACTGAGAAAAGAGGGTCAGGGTCATTAGGTCCTTCTGGCTTTGGTTGGAAAGGCTGCTGAGGAGCTGTGGGTCTGGGTACCACCCACAGTGCCATGAGGAGCTGAGGATGGGCCCTGCCCTGTCCCTGCTCTGTGATGTCCTACGAGAAGACAGGAATCTGTGCTAGCCTCAGCACTGCTGCTGTGCTTAGTCGCAGTCGTGTCAGTCTCTGTGCAACCCCAGGGACTGTAGCCCGCCAGGCTCCTCTGTCCATGGGATTCTCCCAGGCAAAGCCAGGAGATCTTCCTCAGCCCCCCTCCCCGCCAAAGCCTGCCTGCTGTGCCATACCAGCTTCTCAGCCTCCCAGGTGTCCATGACCAGCAGCGTGGTGTCCTCTCCATCCACTGTGAGTGTCCTCTCGTACACATCTTCTGCAAAAGAGGAAAGCCGGGTTTCAGGGAGGAGACGCAGGCCTGGGGTAGCCCTTCCTAACCCCTCTTTTCAGTCACATCGCACCCTGCACTTCTCCTTGAAGTGTTCACCATACTTGTTTGACATCTGTTCCTCCTGATGGGTCAACAAGCGCCAGGAAGAGTCCTGGCTCCCCAGCTCCTAGAACAGTACCCGGCGCGTAGTCGGTGCTGAGAAAGCTTTTGCTGGTTTGTTGGACTGAACGGATGTGGAGCAGTGGGGTTAAACTGGGGCTGGGAATTCTCCCAGTCCTGCTCTGTCCCTGGCTTAGCGTGTGCTTCAAGAAGATCACGTCACCCTCTCTAGACCTCCTTCTCCCCATCTGTTGTACATACCAGTGTACGTGTATAGACCTTTCATATAGGTTCTCACTCTGCGCGACCAAGGCTGGAGAAAGGGGCCTGGTCAGAGTGTCTCTACCTCATCTCTGCTGTTAAGCCTCCCCCCTCCCCACCCACTCCACACACACACTCATCCTGGGTCCTTTCCACCAGCCCTGAAGGGACCCATCTTCATTTCCTCTGTCCTGTCCCTGATCCCCATCATCCTGGGACCCTCAAGCCCTCTCAGTTCACTGCGCCTCTTGGGAATAGAGGAACCCAGGGCCCAAAATTTAGAATCAGGGAGTTTCCATTTGGGCAGGATTTCAGTTTGGCTGCAGGTCATGATGGACATGGATGGTTGCCTGTGGGGCTGGTAGGGTCTGAGAGTTGGGGGGAAAGTCCACTGTTTCTTTATAACTGGGACTTGTGGAACTCAGAATTGCTTCCCTTATGACATGAAAATGAAGCACACACCTCTCGTCCATGAGAAATTAGCAAACTTCTCGGCTGCTATTCAAGGAACTCCCCCTCCTATAGATCTTTGTGTGGGTTATGTCCTGCACAGCTCTAGGGGGTCTCATTCACTTCACAGCCTGGGTGAATGACGCCTCTTAGGGTTGAGCAGGGCAGGAGTTGTACAGCGGTTCTTGGCAGCCTTATGTCCCAATGACAGGGATTTGACTCCTTCGACCACAACCCAGCCCAGCCCACAGGGTCCCTACCTCCCAGCTGTTCGTGGAGGTCCCTCTCTTGCTTCCCTGCAAAGAGACTGGCCAGACTGGTCTTCCCGACACCAGGATCTCCGAGCAGGACCACGCGATAGAGGGCCTCCCAAGAGCTTTCAGAGTCGCTGGATTCAGAGGACCAGCCGTTGGGGGCAGGTGAAGGTTGCTGGGTAGGGGCGTTGAGGGAGACTGACTGGCCCAGTCGGGGATGCTGGGACTGTGTAGAAGGTGCTGTGCCCAGAAGGCCAGGCTGGTGGTCCCGGGCGGACAGGGGCAGTGGAGTGCTGGCTCGGCGACGCAGGGGAGTCTTTGCTTCTTGCTGAGTATTTAGGGTCATCTTTGGGAAGGGGGGTTTCCTTCTTTCCTTCCTTCTGCAAGAAGTGGGAATGGGTGGTGAACCAGGTGAGGTGCTCTGAGCCCCTTCTGTAGAATCCTGATGAACTGCTGTGCGGGCTTCCTCCAGAGCCCTTTCTTGTTCAGATGGGAGGAGGCGGCACCTCAGATTCTCCAGATGGGGGCTTTCTGGCTTCAGGCCCAGAGTGAACTTGGGTCAGGCCGGGAGGGGTGAGTGCGCGTGAACACACACATGCATATACACTCAGAGGCCACTTCCTATGCTTTGAGGATGACCCACTCCCCTCAAGACACACAGGCACAGAAGGGCAGCAGGGAGACAGGATGTCCACGCAAGCATGCACACAGAACTGCCCCCCGCATTCAGAGCAGGAGATCCACGTTCATGAAAGACACCTGAATTGCCCCCTCCTCCGCTTGGGGTTGGGGAGTACAAGGCGGGTTGAGAGCCCCTTGGTTGGGGGCGGGGTGGGGGGTGGGGAATTCACTTCTGCTGCATCCCAGGAGAGCTGAGGAAGAGGCCCGGGAGGACAGATCCGTACTGCCAAAGACTGGGGTCTGGGTGGGGGTTCCCTCCGGCTGAAACCTGAGAGCCCCGGTGCCATGGGAACAGCTTGTTCGGCCCGCCCCCTCCGTGAAAAATTCAGGAGCGACTGGCACGACGGCCTCCAGCTGCTGTTGGAGGGCGGGGCTCAGAGGCAGCCAGACCCCAGGTCTAGTGACAAGAAGGGGTCCCGGAGGGGAAGGGGGTGGGTGGAGAGGAGACCCACAGAGCTCAGGAGGGTATGGCATCCCCCGAGTCCGAGCTTCCCCAGTCCCGAGGGTCCTGGGTGCGAGTCCCCAGATCCCGGGAGGGTGCCCAGGCTATCTAGCTCTCCCGACCCCAGATCCGGGGACCCTCACCCCGGGGGGCGGGTTCGAGGGCTCCCCTCCTCCTCCCAGCTTGCGCGGCAGAACCCTTCCGCCCTCCTCCCCGCAACAGACCCTTGGAGAACTTCGCTCCAACTCGACTAAGTTGGTGGCGGGCTGCGTGGGCCTTTACCTTGGAGTGGGGAGGGATCCAGGGTCCCCGGCGGCCGCAGCTGCCGGGTGCTCCAGGCTGTACCACTGCCTTGCCGCGCAGCCCCTCGTCCGGGTCCCGCCCAACCGCCCAGGCCGGGGAGGAGCCGCGACCCCGCCCCGTCCAGCCCCGCCCCATTAGGGCAGCCCTGGGGTCTCCGCCCCAAGGCTTTGGCTGCTGAATGAGTTTTTGCAGAACTCCGCTGACCCATCGGTTTAAGTTCTTTGCCAGGGACGAGGGAATGAGCGAGTGGAAGGACACAGGTCCCAGATTCCTGAGCCTGGATCCGCTTTGCATCCACATCTATCCACTCCAGCAATGGGCCGTCTAACTCTTTGCTGTTGTTCTTGTTCAGTCGCTAAGTCATGCGGGACTCTGCGACCTCATGGACTGTAGCACGCCAGGCCCCCCTGTCCTTCAGTATCTCCCAGAGTTTGCTCAAATTCATGTCCAGTCTGAAGATGCTATCTAACCAGCTCATCCTCTGCCGCCCCTTTCTCCTTTTGCGTTCAATCTTTTCCAGCATCAGAGTCTTTTTCCAATGAGTGGGTTCTTCATATCAGGTGACCAAAATATTGGAGCTTCAGCTTCAGCATCAGTTCTTCCAGTGAGTAGTCAGGGTTGATTTCCTTTAGAATTGACTGGTTTGATCTCCTTGCAGTCCAAGGGACCCTCAAGAGTCTTCTCCAGGTCTTCCCTGATGGCTCAATAGTAAAGCATCCGCCTGCCAAGGCAGGAGACTCGCGTTTGATCCCTGATCTGGGAAGATCCGACATGCTGCGGAGCAGCTGAGCCCTGCACCATATCTACTGAGACAACATTCTAGAGCTCGCAAGCCAATGACTGCTGATGCTCTCCTGCCCTAGAGCCCATACTCTGGAACAAGAGAAGCCACCCAATGAGAAGCCTGTGCACCGCAACTGAAGAGTAGCCCCTGCCCACTGCAGCTAGAGAAAAGCCCTTGCAGCAACTAAGACAAAGAACAGACAAAAAAAAAGTCTTCTCCAACACCACAATTCAAAAGCATCAATTCTTCAGCTCAGCCTTCATTATGGTCCAATTCTCACATCCGTACATGACTACTGGAAAACCCATAGCTTTGGCTATACGGTCGTTTAGCCTTCACAAAAACCCCTTGGGAAACTTGTTAAATATTCGGATTCCTGGTCCCACCATGCAAGAAAGACAGATTCAGCAGTCCTGCATACAGGTTTGAACATCTGTATTTTAAACAGATGTCTAATTTAGCCTGATGCAGAGTTCATAGACCCCACTTTGAGTAACTGCTTTTGATGGAGAATTAATTTTGGAAGGGGGCTTGGGGGGCGGAGGGAGCCCAGGAATTCTGCCCTGCAGGGTTCTGAATGTCTTGTTTTGATCATTCATTCATTCAACAAATTCTAAAGTAAGCGTCCCTTATGCAGCTAGGGCTGTCCTGTGCCTGGAAGAATGGCTGTCCCCTACTTGATGAATATTTACTGAACCTTTTTAAAAAAGTATTTATTTATATTTGGTTTTGCTAGGTCTTTGTTGCTGTACATGGGCTTTCTCTAGTTGTGGAGAGTGGGGCAACTCTAGTTGCAGTGGCTTCTCTTGTTGCAGAGCATGGGCTCTAGGTTCCCAGGCTTCAGGAGTTGCAGCTTGAGGACTCTAGAGCTCCGGCTCAGTAGTTGAGGTGCAGCTCAGACTTAGTTGCTCCACGGCATGTGAAATCTTCCTGGACCAGCGATCTAACCTGTGTTGCCTGCATTGGCAGGTGGATTGCTAACCACTGGACCACCAGGGAAGTCCTTACTGAACTCTTGTGCTGTGCCTGGCATGGTTTGAGCACATTGCCTAGATTATTAGCTCATTTAATCCTGATACCACACTACAAGGATTAACATAGTGTGGCTTACCTGGGCCTGGCACTCAGATCTCCATGTACTGTCCCTTTCTATCATGGGCTATGCTCTTCCCTACCCCCTCTAGTTTTCCTAGGCCTGTAGGAGGAGAAAAGTGACATTGTGAACTTCATATAGAAGAGAAGTTGGCTGTAGGAAACTTGTGGTTTGGCCATCCATGGGTCTTTGAGCAAGGTGCTTCCTTTTAGGTTGTGATGGATTGGGGTAGGTATGCCTGTGGACCCCATACGGACCAGGCTGTGCCTGTAGGTAGGCCTCATTGTCATGGCTGAGGGAGTCTAGGTGTCCAGCTCAGGGCAGCTCCCACAGCAGCCTGGCAGACTTGCTCAGCCCCTGCAGGGCTTTGGGCAGATACTGAACCCCCCTGCCCCCTACACCTGGTTTCCTTCTGTGGCTTGGCCCTCTAAACTTCCCTTTGCTACCTTCAAGATGGGCTGTGAGTGGTGCAGCATTGTTTGGGAGTGATACAACTTTTAAAACATTTATTTATTTATTTGGCTGTGTCAGGTCTTAGTTGCGGCCTGCAGAATCTTCCATCTTCATTCCTTGTGCCATTCGGGATCTTTAGTTGGGTCTAAATGCTAAAGATCCCTAGTAGCACAAGGAATGACAGTATTTTGGCTTGGAGAATTCCATGGATGTATAGTCAGTCCATGGGGTTGCAAAGCTGGACATAACTGAGCGACTTTCACTCCCTGGCCAGGGATTTTTTTTTTTTTAATTGGGATAAAACTCATTTATTTATTTTTAATTGGAGGATAATTGCCATACAATGTTGTGTTGGTTTCTGCCATACAACAACATGAATCAGTCATAATTATATATATGCCCTCCCTCCTGAAACTCCCTCCCACCCCTAATCTAGGTTATCACAGAGCACCAGGCTGTGTTCCCTGTGTTATATAGCAACTTCCCACTAGCTATCTATTTACACATAGCAGTGTATATATGTCAATGCTACTTTCTCAATTCGTCCCATCCTCTGCTTCCCCTGCTGTGTCCACAACTGACCAGTGATTGAACCTGGGCCCCCTGCAATGGGAATTCGGAGTCTTAGCCACTAGACCACCAGTGAGACTAGACCAGTGGGAGTGAGACAACTTTGAGTCCCATCTCTGCAACTCTATCGCTGTATGGCCTTAGGCAAGTCACTTCCCTTCTTTGGGTTTCAGTTTCCTTATTCTAGGGCTTCCCTGATAGCTCAGTTGGTAAAGAATCTGCCTGCAATGCAGGAGATCCCAGCTCGATCCCTGAGTAAGGAAGATTCATTGGAGTAGGGATAGGCTACCCACTCCAGTATTCTTGGGCTTCCCTTGTGGCTCAGCTGGTAAAGAATCTGCCCGCAATGCGGGAGACCTGAGTTCAATCCCTGGGTTGGGAAGAACTCCTGGAGAAGGGAACATCTACCCACTCCAATATTCTGACCTGGAGAATTCCACGGGTTGTATAGTCTATGGAGTCACAAAGAGTCGGATATGACTGAACAACTTTCACTTCTTTATTCAAAACGACAGTCCGAACAGGTTACACTGTTGTTACAAGACTTAGAGTTGTCTACAAAATAAAAGCCTGAACTTGGCATTCAAGGCTTATTGTGCTCTGGCTCCAGTCCTCTGCAGCACCATTTCTAGTCTCTCCGAACAAACCCTTTGCTCTATCTAATACTCTCTTAGCCACATTCTGTTCCTTCAGACTGGAATACCCTTCCCTCTACTCATCTTTCAAGATGCAATTCAGGTGCCTAGGTACCGGACACTGTTATGAGCTCTGTACATGTATTATCTCAATGGTCCTCAAGCTTTAGTGATGCATAAATTCATCTGGAGGGATTTGTTAAACCATAGCTTGCTGGGATTCACCCCCAGAACTTTTGATTCACTGCATTTGAATTGACCTTGAGAATTTGCATTTCTAACAAGCTCTGGGTATTGCCCCACCTCTCAGGTGCGGAAGCTGCAGGTTCTGACCCCAGGACATTGCTTTAAGACATTCTGTTCCCAGCTTCAGAGCTCAGCAACCTGCAGATGGTATGGTTGATCAGTTCCCCACATAGCTGGGTAAGATCCAGCTCTATCCTTGGGACCACAAGGCCTCAGACTCCCACTTAGGTCTCCCGCTGCCCACACCCCTGCCTTGATCTGCAGCCCGATAAAGGCTGATCCACAGGCAGCAAGACTCAGCGTGCTTGATTCCTCTTCTCTTGTGCTCTCCACAGTGGTCCCCTGACCTCCCCCCAGAGCCCTGTGGCCATGACACAGCTGCTTCTGCTTCTTGTGGCTCTCCTGGTCCTGGGTCATGTGCCGACAGGTAACATCACCCGTGTGTATGTGTGTGTGTGTGTGTGTGTGTGTGTGTGTGTGTGTGTGTGTGTGTGTGTGTGTATGTGTGTATAGAAATGAAGGACAGATTCTTAGCTGCTGGGGGATAGAGGAGGCCTAGATCAGTGTTTAAGTTCTGGCCTCACCACTGACTTTGCTGGGCAGTTTAGAGTGAGTTGCTAAATCAGCCTGCACTTCAGTTTCCTCAGTTTAAAAATGGGATTCACTCAACAAATATTCATTATGAAAATATTTACTGTGTGCCAGGCACTATTACAATTTCTGGGAATCAAGCAGTGAAAGCAAACAAGGTTCTTGCTTTCATGGAGCTGATATTTTAGTCAGTAGAGACAGAAAATAACCAAATAAACATACAATATGTTAGGTAGAGATAAGTACTATGAAGAAGGAAAGCGAGACAAAGGGGCTAGTGTGTCAAGTGCATGGGGAGAGTGATGGAAGAGCTGATGGGGTGGTGACAAAGGGCTCTGATCCTTTTTTTAAAAAAACACTTTTTATTTTGGAACATTTCAAGTTTACAGGAAAGTGGAGAGAGTAATACAATGAATAAGGCAAGTTAAAAATCTGTTTAGTATGGAAAAATTTAAACTTATACAAAAATAGAAAATAATGTAGTGTTTTTAAAATAACCCATTTTATTTTTAGAAATTTTAAAGCATAAATAAAAAAATAGTATAAAAACTCAGATGTATCTATCACCCAACTTCAACAGTTATCAACTTGAACCAGTGCTGTTTTGTTATTCACGGGCTGCCTCTTCCTCAGTGAACTACTTTGAAGTGAATTTCAGATCTCTTATGTGAGGGAAGCATGAGCAGAGATCTGACTACAGTGAGAATATGAAGGAGATCATTGCAGACAGGAGGAGCAGCAAGAACCAGGGAGGCAGGAGGCGATAGGTATGCTGGAGGAGTGGTGAGGAGGCCAGGGAGGCCAGGGCCCGGAGCACAAGGAGAAAAGTGGAGAGGGGTGAAGTCCAAGATATGAGGAGGGGATAGCAGATCATAGAACAGAAAATAATAACCTCTGTATCTCAGGATTGTTGGAAGGTTGAAATGTGATGATATATGAAGAGCAGTTGTAGGAACTGCCCTTACCTGAGAGTCAAGGTCTTGCGTTTTGGTTCCAGACCCACCACTTACTGGTGAGAAGTCGGGCAAATCCCTCCCCTTCTTTATCTGGAACAAGAGGGGTTGGCTGGAGTGAGCCCTGGGTGCTCCAACTCTCTAAGCTGTCATACTGATAAACCTTTCCATTTACTGAGCATGTACTGTGTGCCTGGCACTGTGCCCTCTGAAAGAGAGGTGTACAGACGAGGAATCTGAGGCCAAGGTCACTCATCTGGGAAATGGCAGAGCTGGGATTTGGACCCAGGGAATCTGAGCTGGGTTCACACCAAACTGTTAACCATTGCACTGCATGCCCCGTTCAGAGTGTGGATTCTTTGCCTCATGAAGATTTTGATACCAGCTCTGTATCATTGTAAAATTCACTACCTTGGCAGGACGTGATGGGGCTAATAACACTTACAGGTAGGCCCAGGGGGTCATGGGAGGATTCCTTGGGATGTCTTTTAATCCAGGAAGAGGCAGGCAAGCTTTCCCCCTCCACCTCCCATTCAACCCCAGTTCTTCTGAGTTTCTGGATCATATATCTGGAAATATTGCTGTAACAGGCCCATCTAAGTGGTCCTCCTCTCTCCTCCCTTCCCACACCTGTCCTAATTGCATCACAGCACCCTGATCACTCATTTCAGGACATTTACTGCAACTCTACTTATTGTGTTTATTTGCTTGAGTTTTAATCCCCTTTTCCCAATTGACTGAAAGTTCCTTGAGGGCATGGCCACCTTGTCCCTTTATACTCCCAGTGCTCCATGTTTGTTGAATGAATAAATGAAGGAGCTGCCCCTCACCCCTCATGCTGTGACCAAAGACCCTTGGAAGGGATATTGACCCAAAGCCTTAACTTTTTCATGGCCCATTTTTTTGGAAATTTCTTCACTAAATTAACATTAACATTAAACAGGTCCCTATGTATAAAATACAGTTTGAATAATGGTTACAAATATGGACTCTGGAGCCAGATGGCTGTGTGACCTTGGACAAAGATGTTAACCTTTCTGTGCCTCAATTTCCTTACTCATATACTGGGAATATAACAAGACAAATTGTGATCGAATACTGCTGTTATGAAAAGCGCTTAGAGTGTATTTGGGGTGTGGGTTAACGTGGACAAGAAATTCGTCTTTGACTTGTAACCAGTGGTCTAAATTGTGACAAATGGGTTAAACTGGACTGAAATCTGTGGTTTAAATTGTAAAGGGTTGTCTTATCTATGACATGTGGTCTAGCCTGTTACCTCTAGTCTGACCCTTGACCTGTGGTCACAGCTCTTGTTCTGTGGCTCAACTTATGCCCTGAAGGTTGCTCTATGACCACAGTCTGAGAGCTAACTGGTGGCATGTTTTCTACTTTGTGGTCGGTGGTCTAATCGGTGACCCTGTTCTGTAGTAAAATCTGGGACCAGTGATCTAACCTGCACCCCCTGGGTGGCTCTGTGACCCTGGGCCTTCCTCTGCTTAGGGAGAAGTGAATTCAAACGGTGCTGGAACGGCCAAGGGGCCTGCCGGGCTTACTGCACGAAGTATGAAACCTACATGCACCTTTGCCCGGATGCCACCTTGTGCTGTCTGCCCTACGGACTCAAGCCTGTCAAGACTGAAAAGGTTTAGATGGTTCTGGGACTGACACCCTTGCCCTCCAGTAAAATGCAAGCTGCCAGCTGTCTCCTCTTGTCATTGCCTCGCCACCCCCAGGGCTGGAGTGAGGGGTGGGTGGGTGAGGTCCAGAGTGTGGGAGGGATGGAAGGATGGTTGATGGAGGGAAGTGAATTGCTCAAGGAGACTGGGCACTAATAGCCACTGTAAATGGTTCCAGTCCAGCCTGTAACACTTTCACTCTAACTCCGGAAGAATTATGCAGCTTTCATAAGCCTTTCCAGACTCCTCATCTGTAAAATGGGTATAATGATACTATCAGGAGGTTAGGAGTTTATAGAAGGGGTGCAAAAAAGAAAGATAGAGTTAATAGTAATGATAACAAAAGTTAAGTAATGGTAATAATTAGTAAATAATAGAGCTAGCAACAAGCTTCTGGTGTTCAGAATGGGATAGTACATTTGGCTTGAAGGACAGAGCCTGATGAGAGTGAAAGGATTTTTCTATGTTAATATTTCAAGAGTCTGCTCAGATAGAAAGGATCGTGAGGATTTTCTGAAAGCAAAGTCCAATGCAGAAGACACAGGTTCAATCCCTGGTCAGGGAACTAAGATCCCACATGCTGCAGGGCAACAAAGCCCAATGAGCTGCAACTAGAGAAGCCTGAGTGCCATGTGCATGGAAGACTCAGAACAACCAAAAACAGTAATAATAATAATAAAAACCAAGACTCACCCCTTCCTGCCCCAAAACCCCTCAAGTACTTAACCTCAGAAGACATGTGGAGCCAGGAGCCTGAGCATAGTCTTGGAGGCTTCCTGCTGTGCCAGGTGTTAACTCTTTAGTTTCTGGTACTAGAGGGATCTGGAAATCCCTAGACCAGACACAGGAAGCTGCAAGTGGAGGGGGAGACACCCCAGGGCTTGGGATGGTAGCTTTTACCAACCAGGAGGGAAGCAATGCATTATTTAATAACAAAGCATACCACTGGAACATCAGTCCTCGCTCTGCACCTTCCTTAGTTTCTGGGTGGTCCAGACCAGAGGTCCCCAACCTCTTTGGCACCAGGGACCAGATTCACAGAAGAATATCTTTTCCATGCATGAGGTAGGGGCTGGTCTCAGGATGATTCAAGTGAATTACATTTATTATGCCGCTGAAGATCTGACAGGAGGTGGAGCTCTGGCAGTATTGTGAGCAATGCAGGAGTGGCTGTAAACACAGATGAAACTTGCTAGCCCACTGCTCACCTCCTGCCGTGTGACTCGGTTCCCAACAGGCCACAGACTGGTACCGGCACGAATCTCTGGCCCTGGGAACTGGGGACCCCTGCTCTAGACATTGAACTGATTGCCAGTGGGCCTGTTTTAGAACCCAGTGTAGTAGAAGTGAGGTGGGCATGGTATCTAGAGCCTAGAAAGAGGATGAGAAACCCAGACATGGCCACAGAACCACAGAGATCTGACATGGAATGGCGTGTCAGTCTCCTGTTCTGCCCCCAGGCCTCAGTGGTCTGAAAGAGGCCAGAAAAGTTCACCAGCAACTTGACTCAAGCAGGAAGCAGTGGATGTTTTCAACGACAGGCCCAAACTCTCCAGACTCCAGCGGATGCCGGCCAGCACCAGATCAGCGAACCTCCTCGCTCTCACCCCCGCCACTGTGTTTGGGAGGAGCAGGGAGACGAGAGGAGGAATCCGAAACCCTGAGCAATTTTACCAAAGAGACCAAGTCCCTAAGAACTCAAGAAACCTCAGGAGACTATTTAAATTGTTGAATTAAACTGGATTGAACTAAATTTAGATCTGCACTCAAACTCCCTCGCCCTCCCTCTCCCCGTCCCCGAGTTGTTTTACAAAGAATACAGAAGCTGTGTTTTCTTTGTACACTCCCAGACATAGTGTATATACATGTACATATGCATAAATATATGCGGGCATGCTAAGTCACTTCAGTCGTGTCCGACTCCTTGAGACCCCATGGACTGTAGCCCTCCAGACTCCTCTGTCTATGGGATTCTTCAGGCAAGAATACAAGAGTGGGTTGCCATGCCCTCCTCCAAGGGACTTCTTTGTGAGTCTCCTTTTCCTTCATTGGCAGGTGGATTCTTTACCATTAGCGCCACCTGGGAAGCCCATATGAAAGTGAAAGTGTCGGACTCTTTGTGACCCCATGGACTGTAGCCCAACAGGCTCCTCTGTCCATGGGATTATCCAGGCAAGAATACAGGAATGGGTAGCCATTTCCTTCTATAAGGATCTCCTAATCCAGGGATCGAACCCAGGTCTCCTGCATTGCAAGCAGATTCTTTACCATCTGAGCCACCAGGGAAGCCCATGTACATATCTTTATAATTATATACAAATATAGTTTTAAAAAATATGTTTATTTGTCTATGTTGAATCTTTTTTTTTAAATTTATTTTTATTTATATATTTATTTGGCTGTGCTGGATCTTAGTTGTGGCATGTGGGATCTAGTTCCCAGCCCAGGAATTGAACCTGAGACCCCTGCATTGGGAGTGTGTAGTCTTAGCCACTGGTCCACCAGGGAAGTCCCTATGTTGAATCTTTTTAAAAAAGTAATTTTATTTATATATTGTTGGCTGTGCTAGGTCTTTGTTGCTGCACAGGCTTTTTCTCCAGTTGCAGAGAGTGAGGACTACCTCTAGTTGTGGTGGGCAGGATTCTCATTGCAGTGGATTCTCTTGTGGCGCACAGTCTCTGGGCAGGAGAGCTTCAGTAGTTGCAACACGTAGGCTCAGTAACTGTGGCTCCCAGGCTCTAGAGCACAGTCTCAATAGTTGTGGCACATGTGCTTAGTTGCTCTGCGGCATGTGAGAGCCTCCTGAATTGGAGATCAAACCCATGTCTACTGCATTGGCAGGTGGATTCCCCACCACTGAGGCACCAGGGAGGTCCTGTGTTGGGTCTTTTCGTTGCATCATGTGGGATCTTTCATTGAGGTGCATGAACTCTTTAGTTGTGGCATGTGGGCTTTATTTGCTCTGTGGCATGTGTGATCTTAGTTCCCCAACCAGAGATCAAACCTGTGTCCGAAGTTTACACACGTGCAGGGCTATTTCCCACCCAGTATCCTAACAGACCCTCCTTTAAGCCTACATCCAACCTCCTAAACCCCAAGGATGCATCTAACAAGCCAAGGAAACAGGGCAATTCTAGGGAGAAGATCCTCGAGATACTTTATGAATGAGGTTCCAAGCCCAGAGAGAGAAAGTGACTTGTCTAAGGCCACATGGTTTCCAAGGCACAGAGCTAGAGCTTGGACTTAAAGCTTTGGACCTCCAGTCAGGACTAGTTTTGAAGTAAAACAGGAGCCACCCATTGGCAGGAGGGGCCGGTGTGAAGGGGAAGCTTTGGGAGGAAGGGAGCTCCGTGGCACTAGAGGTGTGCAAGGTGAGCCAAGTAGTTGGGGGATGTTAGAGAGGAAGTTTTGCTTTGACATAGGTGCTTAGACATACTATTCAGAGCATAGACATTCCCAGAGAGGCACTAAATGGCTGAGTTAATGATAATCATAGTATCAGTTAACCGTTAGCAAGTACCAACTGCTTAACATACATCATCTCACTTAATTCTCACAGTTGCTTGATATTGTTAATAGTTGTGGCACTCGGGATCTTGGTTGTGGCATGCGAACTCTTAGTTGCAGCACATGGGATCTAGTTCCCTGACCAGGGATTGAACCTGGGACCCTGCACTGGAATCTCGGCGTCTTAGACACTGAATCACTGGGTAAGTCCCCTTTTTGTACTTTTTAAATAACATTTTTTTCTAATTGTAAAAATGATACATGTTCACTGGAGAAAAGTTAGAAAACAGAGAAGCACAGATAAGAAGGCAAAAGTCAGCATTTTCACTATACATATATATCCACAAATAAAAAAATCCATAAAATGTGATTTACAGATAAAATTGAATCAAATTATACCTTTTTTGTGTGTTTTGGTTGTTTTTAAACTTGTCTAAGTATCATGAAGATTTTCATTTGTGCTTAGTCTTCCAAAACAAGGTTTTCATCACTAAAATGCCTCTGGAAATTTCTTTAAAAATTTCCAACTTTTATAACTTGAATAATATGCTTAGAACACATTGTGGAAAAATAAAACATAGATGAGCTTCAAAATATTCACCACTTTTTCATAATCCCTGTTAGCTTTTGTTACATACTTTGTCAGAATGGATATATACATTTTATATAATCACTAAAAATTATATATATTTTTAAAGTTATATTATATATATAGTGCTCATATACAAAATATGTAATATTCATATATATGTATTTTCACATGCATCAGAGTTTAGAGTAAAGTAGAGTTCAGTTAGAATGGAGGTTAGAGGAGTTTCTCATCCTGCTGATCAGATGGATCCCTTTGGGCTTACAAGAGAGGAAAAGAACAAAGTTGCAATGATGGATACTGTAGGAGGTTCAGGGTGGGATTGAGGGACACCCCACCCCCTTCCCCACCTGGGTTTTTGATGGCAGACTGTTGAGTGGAATTTTTTTACTGGGCCAGGGCTACATTTAAGTCTGAGAGCCAGATGACAATCACATTTGGCCCAAATAACTCTTTTTAAAAAAATTTTGTTCATTTAGTTGGAAGATATTTACTTTACAATATTGTGATGGTTTTTGCCATATATCAATATGAATCAGCCAAGGGCATACATGTGTCCTCTCTATCTTGAACCCTTCCCCCTTCCTTTCCCTCCTACCCCATCCCTCAAATTACTCTTGAATCAGGACATTGCCTTTCAGGAGACTGACGATAGTGAGTTTTCCTCCATCAGTGGAGCACATTGTGTTTCCCTGATGATAACACCAAGTTAAGTGATTGCTTATCTTTAGGGGCCATTTTAATGAAAGATAAATACCTCTGTGCAGTGGAATTACACAATGCAGTGTGGTATCTTCAATGACAGATACTTTGTGTGTGTAGGGATTGTGAGAAATCCCTTCTCCTGCTCAGGCAGCCACTGGCTCAAGGAGGGATTCTCCTGGCTTATTTAAACTGCTATTGTTCATATTTGCAAGACATTTATCTGACAAAGGACTCATTTCCAGAACACACAAAGAAGGCTTACAAGTCAGTAAGAAAAGGCAATGTAATAATGGAGTGGGCGATATTTAAATAGACATTTTACAAAAGATGTACAGATGGCCAATAGCCCATGAAAGATGCTCAAAATCATTAGGCATCAGGGAAATGCAAATTATATTCACAGTAGGATGCCATTACCTACCACCAGTATGATTAATATAAAAAAGACTGACCATAGTGAGTATTGGTGAGGATATAGAGTAACTGGAATTGCTAATACATTGTTGATGGGCAACACTGGACAACACTGGGCAACGTGGACAACCACTTTGGAAAAACAGTTGCAGAATTACTTACAAGAATAGAAATATGTATATATGAAGACTTCTCTAGTGTTTGTGGCAGTTTTATTCAGAGTATCTCATAGCTGAAAACAACATGTGAATGGACAAATTGAGTTACGTGCATATAGTACAATAACGGTAAACAACAATAACAATATACTGAAGTACACAGCATGGATTAATCTCAAACAATTACGTTAAACAACAGAAGCCAGAAACAAAGGTGTACATACTAAGTGATTCCATTTATGTGAATATTTTAAAAGGCAAACCTCCCAAATGCCCATCAACAAATGATTGGATTAGGAAGATAGAGTGTCTATCAAAGGATTACTACCCAGTCATAAAAAAGAACAAAATACTGCCATTTGCAGCAACATGGGTGGACCTAGAGAATATTGTGCTTAGTGAAATAAGTCCAACAGAGAAAAACAAATATTATATGATATCACTTACATGTGAAATCTAAAAAGTAATACAAGTGAATATATATACTAAACAGAAACAGACTCACAGACATAGAAATCAAACTTATGATTACCAAAAGGGAGAATGGACGGGAAGGGATAAATTAGGGATACTGGATGGACAGATACAAGCAGTCATATGTTAATATAACATAGATAAGCAAGAATGATTCACTGTATAACACAGGGAATTATACCCTTTATCTTGTAACAACCTATGATGGAATTTAATCTGCAAAAATCCTGAATCGCTATGCTGTATACCTGAAACTACAATATTGATTATCAATTATACTTGATAATTGATTATACTTGATAATCAATTATAATTAATATTGTGATCAATTATACTTCAATTAAAAAAAATTCCACTTCAAGAGTCAGATAGATAAAGGAAAAAAAAAAAAGTTAAAACTAAGTTGATGCTGAAGCTCCAATAATTTGGCCACCTGATGTGAAGAGCTGACTCACTGGAAAAGCCCCTGATGTTGGGAAAGATTGAAGGCAGGAGGAGAAGGGGGAACAGAGGATGAGATGGTTGGGTGGCATCACTGACTCAATGGACATGAGTTTGAGCCAACTCCCAGAGATGGTGAAGGACAGGGAACACTGGCGTGCTGCAGTCCATGGAGTCGCCAAGAGTCTGCACGATTGAGCGACTGAACAGTAACAATCAGGTTGACTTAACAAGTAAGAAAATGAGTTGAATAAAAAACCAAACCCCCAGCTCTCTCTCTCTCAGCATATGTAGTTGAATTTGGGTAAATTATTTTGCTTGTGATGCAGCTCCTTTTGCCTCAAAAAAACTGAGAATCCGGAGAAAGAGACTCTTGTTAATTGCTGATCAGATTCTCAAAGGGGAGATACTGCCCTCTAGGGGTTACTTTGGGAATTTGCTGGGGGCATTTTTTGATCAAAATGAATGCGGCCCCTGCTGGAATTTGTACATTGAGCACCTGGGAAGCCAAGTGTCATCAACATGAGTGACTGTCCCGGAAAGTGAAGTATTGACTCATTTCCCAAACAAAATTCAAATGTCCTACTAGACATTTATTTAGGTGAGAACTCGTCTGTA
Source organism: Okapia johnstoni (assembly GCA_024291935.2). Lineage (NCBI taxonomy): Eukaryota > Metazoa > Chordata > Mammalia > Artiodactyla > Giraffidae > Okapia > Okapia johnstoni. The sequence goes on along the minus strand of CM044324.1, from coordinate 50,420,179 downwards.
GTTCTCTAAGTCCAGAATCTAAGGCTGTTTTGCAAGTATTTTTTGCACATTGAATTTTCTTGGAATGAAACTACCATGTAAATCAAGGAGTGATTATAGTTTGTTTTGGTTAGAACTTTATCCAAGCTGTTTACTGTTTTGGAAATTCATGACACAGATTGCAAGCACTTTAGTTTGTATTTGAATTTACATATGTAACACATTCATTCCTTGGGGCCTGTATTAGCAGCTGTTGCACTCATGATATGTATAAGATCTGACTACTTCATTCTATTTTTAAGTGTATTTACACACTGAAATAGGCTTTCCAGGTGGCTCAGTGGTAAAGAATACGCCTACAAGGGCAGGAGACTTGGGTTTGATCCCTGGGTTGGGAAGATCCTTGGGGGAAGGAAATGGCAACCCACGCAAGTATTCTTGCCTCTGCAATCCCGTGGACAGAGGAGCCTGGTGAGCTACAGTCCATGGGGTCACAAAGAGTCGGACATGACGAAGCGACTGAGCACACACGCACACATTAAGGTATGTATAGTTTCTCTTCTCTTCTTTTATATTATAGTTGATTTTTCTTGAAATTTTGTGAGTAGATAGGTTACAATATGGGCTTCCTGGTAGCTCAGCTGGTAAAGAATCTGCCTGCAATGCAGGAAACCTCAGTTCCATCCCTGGGTTGGAAAGATCCCCTGGAGGAGGGCATGGCAACTTTTTTTTCAGTTTAAAAAACTTTTTTTTTTTTTCCAGTAAAGAATCTGCCTGCAATTCGAGAGACCTGGGTTGGGAAGATCTCCTGGAGAAGGACATGACAACCCACTCCAGTATTCTTGTCTGGAGAATCCCCATGAACAGAAGAGCCTGGTAGGCTACGGTGTATGAGGTCGCAAAGAGTTGGACACAACTGAGAGACTAAGTACACACAGAGGTCAGATGATACATGAATTTTTGGATCCAGCATCCAAAATAAAACAAACTTTATTTCTGCCAACCTTGCCTCCATATTGGCATTTGAGTGGTGAGCAGCCGGACCTCACTTTCAGTTACATTGGGATGATGCCTGGTGCGTCTGAGGACTAGCAAGGAAGCCAGGATGGCTTGAGTGGAGAGAACCAGCGGAAGAGTAATTGAAGATGAGATCAGAGAAATAATGGAGTCCAGACTGCATGGAAAGGAGAGTGGTGCTTGTAGGCTCTTGTAAGAGCTCTGGCTATACTCTGTGTGAGATGAGAAATTTTTGCCGAGAAGAAGCCAATTCTGACTCCACGTTGGAACTGTTTCTTTGACTTACTTTTCTTTGCTTCCGTTTTTATAATCATACAGAATGACCTGCCTCAGAGAATCCTGCCCCCCTGCTGGACTGTTAAATGAAAGTGCCTTTGTTCAGAACCCTGTCCACCTGTAGATGTCAGGAAGGAAGAAATTAACATATCCCCTGCCTGAGGCTTGCCATTCGAGGAGATGTTTGCAAGATTACTGGCCTTTTTACTTTGCTTCCTTACCTCCCTCCATCTCTGATCTATAAAAGCACCTGGCATCCAGACACTGAGAAGATGGTTATTTTGAGGCACTAGCCTACACTACGAACAAAGCTAGTGGAGGTGATAGAATTCCAGTAGAGCTATTTCAAATCCTGAAAGATGATGCTGTGAAAGTGCTGCACTCGATATGCCAGCAAATTTGGAAAACTCAGCAGTGGCCACAGGACTGGAAAAGGTCAGTTTTTGTTCCAATCCCCAAGAAAGGCAATGCCAAAGAATGCTCAAACTACCGCACAATTGCACTCATCTCACACACGAGTAAAGTAATGCTCAAAATTCTCCAAGCCAGGCTTCAGCAATACGTGAACCGTGAACTTCCAGATGTTCAAGCTGGTTTTAGAAAAGGCAGAGGAACCAGAGATCAAATTGCCAATATCCGCTGGATCATCGAAAAAGCAAGAGAGTTCCAGAAAAACATCTACTTCTGCTTTATTGACTATGCCAAAGCCTTTGACTGTGTGGATCACAATAAACTGTGGAAAATTCTGAAAGAGATGGGAATACCAGACCATCTGACCTGTCTATTGAGAAACCTGTATGCAGGTCAGGAAGCAACAGTTAGAACTGGACATGGAACAACAGACTGGTTCCAAATAGGAAAAGGAGTACGTCAAGGCTGTATATTGTCACCCTGTTTATTTAACTTATATGCAGAGTACATCATGAGAAATGCTGGGCTGGAGGAAACAAAAGCTGGAATCAAGATTGCTGGGAGAAATATCAATAACCTCAGATATGCAGATGACACCACCCTCATGGCAGAAAGTGAAGAAGAACTAAACAGCCTCTTGATGAAAGTGAAAGAGGAGAGTGAAAAAGTTGGCTTAAAGCTCAACATTCAGAAAACTAAGATCATGGCATCTGGTCCCATCACTTCATGGGAAATAGATGGGGAAACAGTGGAAACAGTGTCAGACTTTATTTTTTTGGGCTCCAAAATCACTGCAGATGATGATTGCAGCCATGAAATTAAAAGACGCTTACTCCTTGGAAGGAAGGTTATGGCCAAACTAGATAGCATATTTAAAAGCAGAGACATTACTTTGCCAACAAAAGTCTGTCTAGTCAAGGCTATGGTTTTTCCAGTGGTCATGTATGGATGTGAGAGTTGGATGGTGAAGAACGCTGAGTGCCGCAGAATTGATGCTTCTGAACTGTGGTGTTGGAGAAGACTCTTGAGAGTCCCTTGGACTGCAAGGAGGTCCAATCAATCCATCCTAAAGGATATCAGTCCTGGGTGTTCATTGGAAGGACTGACGTTGAAGCTGAAACTCCAATACTTTGGCCACTTCATGCGAAGAGTTGACTCATTAGAAAAGACCCTAATGCTGGGAAGGATTGGGGGCAGGAGGAGAAGGGGACGACAGAGGATGAGATGGTTGGATGGCATCACTGACTCGATGGACATGGGTTTGGGTAGACTCTGGGAGTTGGTGATGGACAGAGAGGCCTGGCGTGCTACAATTCATGGGGTCGCAAAGAGTCAGACATAACTGAGCGACTGAACTGAACTGAACTGAGCCTGTCATCTTCTCGGTTAGCTAGTTCGCTGAATAAAATCTCTTCCTTGCTTGCCTCAAACCCTCGTCTCTCGGATTCATTGGCCTGTTATGTGGGGAGCAGAGCGAGCTTGGACTTGGTAACAAAATCACAGAGAGTTTTGAGGAGAGGAGAGCTAGAATCACTGTGGTTACTCTACTGAGAATAGACTGAAAAGGGATGAAGGCAGAAGGAGGAAAATCAGTTGGAAGTCAATGTAGCAAGCCAGGTCAGACATGATGGTGGTCTGGACCAGGTAGTAGCAATGCAAGTGCTGAGAAATGAAGACTGGATATGTGGTAGGCTGCTATAATGTGACAAGTGGGGTTCCACAAATGTCAATAGGTAAAATATGGGTCTCATCACTAAAATGAGTGAGGGGTGTCTGTGTAGCTAGCAGGCTGGAGCTCTTGTCCCATGAGTGAGGTCCAAGTCTATCTTTGTGATTGATAGCTGATGTATCTAGCCACCATGAGGTAGTGTGGTTTCAATTCAGATACTGATGATGAGGATCCTGAGTGGGGGTGGCTGGGGATGGGGTCGGGGGAGTGAAAGGGAAGAACTGAATGAAACTTCTAGGATATCAGCAGTGACTCCAGGAGTCTTCCAGTTAGATGGCGCCCAATAACCAAATGGACAAAGGCAGTCAGGGGAGACTGGACTGAAAGAATACTAAAGATTTGAGGATTGATCTACAGGGAGGCCTGGCGTGCTGCGATTCATGGGGTTGCAAAGAGTCGGACATGACTGAGCGACTGAACTGAACTGAACTACTGCCTGGAATGGATTCTCTGCCATTAGTATCTACATTTGCAAAATAATGTTTTAACTTGGAAAGTCCTTCACAATCTAGTCCTTGTTCACCTCTTTGGTTTCATCACATATGATTCACTCACTCTATCTCTTTAAAAAAACATCTATTTTCTCTTAGCCTTTTTTCTCCTAAAAAGTATTGCTTATTTACTTTATTGAGGTATAACTGATATATAATAAACTGTACTAATTTAAAGTGTGCAATTTGATGTTTTGTCATACACGGTATCTATATGAAATTATCACCAAAATCAAGATAATGAACATATCTCACCATCCCCCCAAATTTCCTTGTGCCTCTTTGTAATCTCTTAATACTTCTCTCTGTTTCTCCTTCTCTTACCCTCCGTCTAGTACTGACGTACTCTTACTATAGATTAATAGTTTCTAGAGCCTTTTACTAATGGAGTCATACAATATATTTATTTTTGTCTCTTTTATTTGGCATTATTTTCTGGAGAGTCATACATGGTTTTCTGAGATTCAAAAGTTAATTGCTTTTATTGCTGAGTATCCTGCTATACGGATATACCACAATTTGTTTATCCATTCACTTGTTGATGGACATTTGGATTGTTTGCAGTTTTTGGCTACCACAAGTAAGTCTGCTGTTCACATTTATGTGTAAAGTCTTCACGTAGACCTATGTTTATATTTCTTCTGGGTAAATACATAGGTGTGGAGTGGTTGGATCTTGTGGTTCATTAGACTGTTAAAGAAACTGCCCAATTGTACAAATAGTGTAACTCCGAAGTGGTGGTACTATTTTACATTCTCACAAGCAGTGTACAAGAGCTTCTTCTGCCAATGCTTGCTCCTCATCAGCAATTATTATGATCAATTGTTTTAATTTTGGGCACTCTGATACATGTGTAGTAATATTTTATTGTGATTTTAATGTGCATTTCTCTAATATCTATCCATTTTCATGTGCTTATTTCTTACATATGTAACTTTTTTGGTGGTGTCAGTTCAAATATTTAGCTCATATTGTTATCCAATTTTGCTTCCTTTTATTGAGCTTTGAGAGTTCTTTACATAATCTGAAAAAAATGTTTTATAGGACATGTAATTTTCAAATATTTTATTTTCTGGGACTTTTAGCTGATTTAGCTTTTTCATTTTTTTCTGTTAATAGATTTTATCTCTTTTTGGAAAAATCTGATTTTTATTATGTATTGAGAAAGCAAAATAATATTTTAAAAAATATAAAAAGTAAAAAGCAATAAGACAAGAAACATCTCTATAACTACCACCCAGATAAAAATTAGAACATCAGCATTACTTCTTGCAATTCCTATATTCTTAGAGTTAACCATCATCCCATATTTGTGCTTTATAGATAGTTTTGTCATCTATGTCTGTGTCCCCAAAACAAAATATTTGTTTACCTGTACACAATTTTCAACAGATACTCGAAAAAATTCTGTCAGTTTTTCGATTGTTCTGTACACAATTTTCAACAGATACTCAAAAAAATTCTGTTAGTTTTTTGATTGGAATTTCAGTGAATCTAAGAAACAGTGTAGAATTGACATCTTTAAAAAATTGTTTTAAAAGTCCTTGTTGAAATTGTGACAATATTGCTTCTGTTTCTATGTTTTGGCTTTTTGGCTGTGAGGCATCCAAGAAATAATGAATAGTTGTTATTTTAATCCACTAAGTTTTAGAGTGGTTTGTAATGCACTGATAGAAAATGGGTACTTTTTTTTTCTGTGTATTGGTTTATTTCTGTTCCTCAGATTTCCTTGACAAATTTATAATAGTTACTTAGAAGTTGTCTGTTGCTTCTACAACTAAAGATATAAAGAAGGAACCACAGTGAGGTGGATAAAAGGGAGTGGAGTCATGGTAGAAGTCAAGACCCATACCCCCTGGGGTGGGCGATCCACAGTTAGGAGGGTAATTACAAGTGCAGAGGTTCTCCCCAAGGGGAAAAGGGTCTGAATCTCACATCAGATTCCCCAGCCCAGCAGTCTTGCACCAGGAAGATGAGAACCCAGAATGTTTGGCTTTGAAGGTCAGTGGGGCTTACTTTGGGGACAGCCAGAGCATTGTGGGAAATAGAGACTCCAGTTTTAAAGGGCACACACTCTGGAACCCGTCTGCTGATCAGACCCACCTGCTGATCTTGGAGAGCTTCCTGGAGAGGCAGGAGGCAACTGGAGCTTACCCTGGGACACAGACACTGGTGTCTGTGGACACTGGTGCTGGCAAGTGGCAGTTTGGAATCCTCCCTTTAGCTTTACAGTTCCGGGGGGCCTGATTCCACCCACTAGCCTTTTGGCACTAGTCCTGGGACACCTCAGTGTCCAGAAGGAGAAGAGGGCATCAGAGGATAAGATGACTGGACAGCATCACCGATGCAATGAATATGAACTTGGGCAGACTTCAGGAGATGGTGAGGGACAGGGAGGCCTGGCGTGCTGCAGTCCATGGAGTTGCAAAGAGTTGGACACCACTGGACAACTGAACAACTGGGACACCTCAGGTCAAGCAACTAGCTGGGAGGGAAAAAGCCCCACCCCCCAGCAGGCATGACTGCCCCAAGATTCCCTGAGCCCACAGCTGCCTTGGAACCTGGCTCTGCCCAACAGAGGGCCTGGACCCAACCCTGCACACCAGGGCACTAGCACTAGCTCTGGGACCCCGAGAGCCCTGCGTCCAGAGACTCTGGGATCTTGCTCCAATCAACAGTGGGTGGGCACTACTAGCCCCAGGACCCCAGTCTTGGGACTCCCAGATCCTGCAGACAACAAAATGCTTTTAGTTCTTGTTATGTTTCCACAGAGGTTAAAGGAAAATTTTGGAATTTCATAGGAATGATTTATCAGATGATAACCTTTCACTAACTGCCAGAATAATGGTGTTATTATATGTCGTGTAGATTTCAGAAAATTCCACTGAGTGCTTGTGAAATATAATGAAATGGTTTTGACTTAAATGGACCACCTGAAAGAGGACCTTCTGAGAACCACTGGGTGGACTAACAGGCAAACACAGGGATCAGCCAGAGATGTTTATTGATAGAGTTCAAGAATCCACTGGGGTCACACTCAGGGTAACTTCATCTGCCTTTTGATAACTTTAGGCTTCAAGGAACTTAGATTTGCCATGGTAAGTTTCTTGGCAGGTACCTGGACTTCACACAGCACAGTTTATTATTTGTGCAGTAAACATAGACCTTTTCCTTCTTGAAGCATTTCTGGCGGCACTTGCCATGAAGATTCCAGCATTTTAGGGTGCCACCTGAAAAGAAGAGAGACAGTGTCAGCCCCAAGAAGAGGGAGATTCTGGATTTGAAAGGTCTGTAAAAGGATTAAAACCGACATGATAGAGGGTGCTCAGTGTCCTTTGACTTTCACCCTGGTCCTTCTTTCTCTTTTTCCCTTCTCTCCCTTTCTAAAAATTGTGTTAAAATACAAATAACATAAAGCTTATCAGTTTAAGTATTTTAAGGTGTACAGTTCAGGGGCATTACGTAAAGTCACAGTGTTGTGCAACCATCATCACCACCTAGTTTCAGAACTTTTTAATCATCCCAAACAGAAACCCTGCACCCATTAACTATTTCCATTTCCCCTCTCATCATCCTTGGGCAGTGACCAGTTTGCCATCTTCTCTATAGATTTGCCTAATCTAGATATTTTATGCCAATGGAATCACATAATATGTAGCATTTTATGTCTGACTTCTTTCACTTATTCACTCATTTTCAAGGTTCATCCATGTCATTTTTTTTTAATTAAAAAAACTGAAGTACAGTTGAATCCAGAAGTTTCATGGATCTGCTTCTGTGCTCTGTTGTTTCTCAGTCATGTTTTCTTATTTCCCTGTGTGCCTAGTAAATCTTTGTTGTTGTTGTTTAGTTGCTAAGTCATGTCTGACTTTTTTTCAACCCTATGGACTGTAGTCCGCCAGGTGCCTCTGTCCATGGGATTTCCCAGGCAAGAATACTGGAGTGGGTTGCCATTTCCTCCTTCAGGGGATCTTCCTGACCCAGGGATTGAACCCACCTGTTCTGCGCTGGCAGGCAGATTCCTTATCACTGAGCCACCAGGGAAGCCCAGTATAATCTTTAGTAGTATAATAAACATCATAGTCGGAAAAAAAAACTGAAGTATAGTTGATTTACAATATTATGTTAGTTTCAGGTGTACAGAACAGTGATATATATATATGTATATGTATATGTATGCTGCTAAGTCACTTCAGTCGTGTCCGACTCTGTACTATCCCATAGATGGCAGCCCACCAGGCTCCCCAGTCCCTGGGATTCTCCAGGCAAGAATACTGGAAATGGGTTGCCATTTCCTTCTCCAATGCATCAAAGTGAAAAGTGAAAGTGAAGTCGCTCAGTCGTGTCCAACTCTTCTCGACCCCATGGACTGCAGCCTACCAGGCTCCTCCATCTATGGGATTTTCCAGGCAAGAGTACTGGAGTAGGGTGCCATTGCCTTCTCCGATGTATATGTAGATGTGTACACACACACACACACACACGCGCGCACACACACACACACACACACACACACACACACACATATTGGGGCTTCCCTGGTGGCTCAGAGGGTAAAGCATTTGCCTGCAATGCGGGAGACCTGGGTTTGATCCCTGGGTGGGGAAGATCCCCTGGAGAAGGAAATGGCAACTCACTCCAGTACTCTTGCTGGAAAATCCCACGGAAGGAGGAGCCTGGTAGGCTACAGTCCATGGGATCACAAAAGTCGAATACGACTGAGCGACTTCACTTTCACTTTTCATATATACATTTCTTTTCAGATTCTCTCCCTTGTAGGTTATTACAAAATATTGCATATATTTCCCTTTGCTATACAGTAGGTCCTTGTTGGTTATCTATTATATATATATAATAGTGTGTATATGGTAATCCCAACTTCCTAATTTATCTCTCCCTTACCTGCCTTTCCCCTTTGGTAACCATAAATTTGTTTTCTATATCTGTGAGTCTATTTCTGTTTTATAAATAAGTTCATTTGGATCATAGTTTAGATTCCACATTAAGTGATAATATACGATATTAGTCTTTCTCTATATGACATTTCATTTAGAATGATAATCTCTAGGTCCACTCATGTTGTTGCAAATGACATATTTCATTCTTTTTTTTATGGCTGAGTAATGTTTGATCATATATATACCTGCCTGCCAATGCAAGAGACGCAGGTAATGTGGGTTTGATCCCTGGGTCAGAAAGATACCCTGGAGAAGGAAATGGCAACTTATTCCACTATTCTTGACTGAAAAATCCCATGGACAGAGGAGCTTGGTGGGCTACAGTCCGTGGGGTTGCAAGGAGTCAGACATGACTGAGCGATCAACACTTTCACTTTCTTTCAGGACTGTGCCTACGCAGAGCAAGACTCAGTAAACACTTGCCAAATGTGAAAAAGTAAACCTTAGAGCAATAATACTGGAGTGGGTTGCCATTTCCTTCTCCAGGAGATCTTCCTGGGATCTTCCTGGGATCGAATCTGTTTCTCCAGATTGGCAGGCAAATTCTTTACCACTGAGCCACATGGGAAGCCCAGCCTTAGAGCAATGATTTAAAGAAAAAGGAAGTATAGTTAATAAGGCAATGGTAGATAAAAATTTGAATCACAAAAAGACTCAAGTAATCTGAAAGAGGGCAAGGAAAGAAGATAAAGTAAACAAAGAAAGGATAGGCAGTTAGAAAACAAATAGAAAACGGTAGGTTAAATGCAACCATGTTGATAATTATATTAAGCATAAATAGTCTGAACGTCTCAATCAAAAGGCAGAAATTGTCCAATTGGATGAAAACGCAAGATCTATTACATATTGTCTAAAAGAAATTCATTCTAAATGGAGAGTCATAGTTATGTTAATAGTAAGAGGAAAAAAAATATCATGAAATCACTAATCAAAGATAAGCTGGAGTATTATTAATATACTAGCTCTGTTAAGATTTAAAAAGTAGACTTCAGAGCTAACTAAATTGCTAAGTATAAAAAGGTAATTTCATGATGACAATCTCAGCTTATCAAAAAGACATTAATCCTCAATCAAATGCACCAAATAACAGAGCTTGAGAATATATGAAATAAAAAGCTGGAAGAACTGAAAGGAGAAATAGACAAATTCACAAAGATAATTTCGGCTTTCAACATTTCTCTCAATAGTTGATAGGACAGTTTAATACAAGATATAGAATATTTGAACTGATGAGTTTATCAACCAACTTAATAGATATTTATAGACCACTCTACCCAACAACAGAAAAACAGACATTTTTTCCAAGAGCTCACAGAATATTTACCAAGATATACCATACAGGATCTCAATAAAAATAAAAGGATTGAAGTCTTTTAGAGAATGAACTTATGGTTATCGGGGGGAGGGAAGAAGAATGGGGGAAAAAATAGGGAGTTTGGGATTGACATGTACACTTTGCTATATTTAAAATGGATAACCAACAAGTCTTACTATACAGCACAGGGAATTTTGCTCGATGTTATGTAGCAGCCTGGATGGGAGGGGAGTTTGGGGGGAGAATGGATACATGTATATGTATGGCCGAGTCCCTTTGCAGTCCACCTGAAACTATCACAACATTGTTAATCGGCTACACTCCAATATAAAATAAAAAGTTTTTTAAAAAAAAGAATTGAAGTCTTATATAGCTGTATGTCTGTCCACAGTAGAATTAACTAAAAATTAATAGCAGATATGTATCTGGAAAATTCACAAATACTAGGAAATTGAACAATGTACTGGTAAATAACTAATGGGTGAAAGAGAAATCAAAAGAGAAATTAGAGAAGTTTGAATCGACTAATTAAAAGTATAATACATAAAAATATTTGTGGAACTGAGATGAAGTAGTAATTAGAGGGAAATTTGCCGTTTAAAATGTGTACTTTAGACAGAATGGTCTTAAATCAACCATCAATGCTTATATCTTAAGTGAGAAAAACAAGAGTAAATTAAGTAGAAGAAAAAAATCATTAAGATTGGAGCAAAAGTAAATAAAATAGGAAATTTGGGGTGCCATTTCCTACTCCAGGAGATCTTCCCGACCCAGGGACTGAACCCACATCTCTTGTGTCTCTTGTATTGATAGGTGGAGTCCTGGATTCCATTAGATACCACTAGCATCACCTTGGAAGCCTCAGGAAAATAATAGACAAATTAAATCTGAAAGCTGGTTTCTTGAAAACAAAAAATTTTCTAAATTTCTAGCCAGGCAGGCTGACCAGGAAGAAAGCAAAAGAGAAGAAATAAATTATTATCGGGAATGAAAGAGAGGGGAATTCCCTGGCCATCCAGTGGTTAGGACTCCATGCTTTCTCCGCAGAGGGTGGGGGTGCGATCCCTGGTTGGGAACTAAGATGCCACAAGCAGTGCAGGGTGGCCAAAAAAAGAAAAAGAAAGAAAGAGAGGACTTCACTATAGATTCTATAGGTATCACAATGTTAATAAAGTCATAACTGAGAAAACTTCATGACTGTAAATCTAACAACTTACACAAAATAGACAAATTATTTGAAAAACACAGCCTACTGAAGCTCATACATGAAGAAATACATAACCCTAAACCCCTTAATTTTTTTTAAGAAATTGAACTTGTATGTAAGTATTTTCCACAAAGAACACTCTAGGTTCAGATGGCTTCACTGGTGAATTCTATTAATACCAAGCATTTAGAAAGAAATAATAAAAACTACAGACTTATATCCCTTATGAACTTAGATGTAAAAATCCTTACAAACATCCCTCATAAACCAGATGTGAAAATCCTTAACAAAATACAAACTGAATCCAGAAATGTATAAAAAGGATAATACATCATAATAAACGTGAATCAGTTCAAAAATGTAAAGGCCAGTTCAACATTTGAAAAATCAATCAATATATTAATAATTCACCACATCAGCAGAGTAATACTCCCACCTCACCCAATCATATAATCACTTCAATAGATGCAGAAAAAGCATTTGACAGAATTCATAATGTCTGATTACCAACATCTGTGAAAATTCTGCAGATACTATCATACTTACTAATGAATTAAAAACAGATTTTAAAGGGAGACATAAAACTACTACTGTTTAAAGATGACATGATCATCTTATAAAATCCTCCCAAAAGCTATGAAACCTATTAAGTGAGTTTAGCAAGGCTGTAGGATATAAGATTAATATATAAAAACAAATTGTATTTCTGGATCATATAATAATTCTATTTTTAGTTTTCCGAGGAACCTCCATATTGTTCTCTATAGTGGCTGCACCAACTTACAATCCCACCAATAGTGTAGGTGTGCATACATTCTAAGTCGGTTCAATCAAGTCTAACTCTTTGCGACCCCATGGACTGTAGCCCAACAGGCTCCTCTGTCCATAGGATTCTCCAAACAAGAATACTGGAGTGGGTTGCTATGCCCTCCTCCAGGGATCTTGCCCACCCAGGGATCGAACCCACATCTCCTGTGTCTCCAGCATTGCGGGGAGATTCTCTACCACTGAGCCACCTGGGAAGCTCAACAGTGTAGGAAGTTTCCCTTTTCTCAATACCTTCTCCAGCATTTATTATTTATAGACTTTTCAATGATGGCCATTCTGATTGGTGTGAGGTGGTACCTCACTGTAGCTCATTTTTGGCCACACCTGTGGGATCTTTGTTCCCAAATCAGAAATTGAACCTGTGCCCTATGAAATGGAAGAACAGAGTCTTTACCACTGGACCACCAGGGAAATCCCCTCACTGTAGTTTTGATTTGCATTTCTCTAATAATTAGTGATGTTGAGAATCTTTTCATGTGCCTACTGGCCATCTGTATGTCTTCTTTGGAGAAATGTCTATTAAGGTTCTCTGCCCATTTTTCAATTGGGCATATACCCAGACAAAACTATAATTCAAGGGCTTCTTTGGTGGTCAGGTGGTTGAGAGTCAACCTTGCAATGCAGGGGATGCTGGTTCGATCCCTGGTCAGGGAGGATCTCACATGCCACAGAGCAGCTAAGTCCATGTGCCACAACTACTGGAAAGTGAAAAAGTGAAAGTGTTAGTTGCTCAGTTGTGTCCAACTCTTTGTGACCCTATGGACTGTAGCCCTTCAGGCTCCTCTGTTCATGGGATTTCCTAGGCAAGAACACTGGAGTGGGTTGCCATTTCTTCCTCCAGGGGACCTTCCCAACCCAGGGACTGAACCCAGGTTTCCTGCATTGCAGGCAGATTCTTTACTGGCTGAGCCACCAGGGAAGCCCCAGAACTACTGGGTCCCATGTGTAATTCTGTGTTTTATTTTACAAAAAAGGTAAGGCACTCCCCTCCACAATTTGACAATAAAATCTGAATTTTCAATTCAAGAATGTCAAGACGAACTGTTGTTGAGAGTGAGAGGAAAGATGGTCTCATATATGTTGTTTCAGCCTCTCTGGAGGCTACTTGGTACAATTTCAGATGGTGCAGTCTTAACCCAAAATTTCCTTTGTAGATGTCTTTCCAAGGGAAATACACATGTAGACTGAGAAGCCTGTACACTGGAAATACAGTTACAAACGAGTTAGAGACAGACAGCTGCCCTCAGAGAACTTCCATTCAAGTGGGGGAGGGGAGATGAGAAACAACTATTAAAGAAATAGCTACTCAGATATTTGATTGACTAGACTTAAGGTGAAAATTATAAAGGAGGAACTCTGGGTGCTGTGAGGAGGTATAATGGAAAAGGATGTGACATACCCCACCTAAATCTAATCTCTGCTGGGTTCTTGGGCTTTATACATATGTCCTGAATTCCACAATTAACCTAACTTAAAATTTTTAAAAATATTAAAGTGATACATATTTCATTCCCCTTTAATCAAGAGACCCTTTGGTTGCTGAAAAGCAGAATTGGGCAGGGTTTCTGGCCTTTGGGGGAATGGTAAACAATAGAATGACAAAGTTCAGTGCTCAGCTTAAATGAGATGAATTGTTGTAGTTTACAGCAAGACAACACATTTAAGAACCTAATGTATTTAGAAGGGTGAGGGGTTTCCAAATTTCAAATAACTCCTTTATATATTATTAGTTGAGCCTGGTGGATTTAGATTAAACCACCTCATTGCAAGCCACAGGAAGCAAAGGCTGAGGGTCTGGCCAAAGAAACTTCCATTCAGTCTCCTTTACCACCAGCACATCCAACAGAAAGGAAGAGCAAATATTCTCCCTAGAGGAAACTGGGGCACTTAAATCTAATTTTGCAGCAGCAGCAGGAGGCCTTAGAGCTCCACCAGGGCCCACATCTTGCTTCTGCCAGCCAGGACAATGAAGGACCTACTAGCAAGCTAGAGACAAAGGCCTTCCTCTCCTCTCCCCTCAACCCCTCCCCACCACCCCCTCCCTCACCCCCGGACTAGGGCCTGCTGGTCAACCTGAACACTTAAGAAGTAGAGATAAGTCATGTGAGAAAGGCAGGGGGCAAGAGAATCTCTTGCTACAAATACCCATATTGGCCTGGAGAAACTGCTAGAGAAGAGGGCATTTACTTTCTGCCCTCAGAGGGTAGCCCAGGGAAATTGCTAACAGCATCAATACATTATGGTGCCATCAGGAGGGGGATTAGATTAGAAATGCCTGAGGGAAGTGGTTGAGCATTTCCCTCTCCTCTCCTATGGCATAAAGTAATCAGGAAAGTCCTCAGTTCCCTCTTGTCTCCAGTGGAAATAGGAGAATAGGTGATGAGCTGAGAGCCGGAGAGACCTGCCAGCAGTAGACCCCTGTGCAGAAAGGGAGTGGGAGGGGCTGTGTGTGAACAGCCTAAACCTAGGGATTAGATGGAAGATTTGACTGAGATGAAGGGCTGAGTCAATGGGGCTCTCAACAGGACCAAGAAGTTTCCTCAGTCATGGATCACACACAACAAGGGACCTTGCTGCAGAAGTCAGTGAAGGTCCAGCACTGGGCGCTACCTCTTCATGGGCCTGCCCCAGGGCCTTTGCACTTCACATTCCCACCAGCTTGAATATTCTCCATAAATCCATGGGGATCACCTGTTATCCTCCCTCAGGTCAGGGTGAGCCATTCCATGAGCACCCCTTTAAAACAGCAAACTCACATGCCTGTGGTATTTGCTATCCCCTTTCCCACCTACTCTGCTCATCATACTCACCACCTGACATTTCATATGTTTCACTTATTTAAAAAATTTCTGCTTCTCTCAACAGAATGCAAACTCCAAGAGACTAAAGACTTTGCTTACCTTGTTTTGTTCTCATGTGTTCACTGCACTACCTCCTGCACCTATCATAGTGCCTGGAATATGAAATTTGTTCAATCATGTTTATTGATAGCTCAGCTGGTAAATAATTCGCCTGCAATGCAGGAGACCCAAGTTCACCTGGGTCAGGAAGATCCCCTGGAGAAGGGATAGGCTACCCACTCCAGTATTCTTGGGCTTCCCTTGTGGCTCAGCTGGCAAAGAATCTGCCCACAATGTGGGAGACCTGGGTTCAGTCCCTGGGTTGGGAAGATCCCCTGGGGAAGGGAAAGGCTACCCACTCCAGTATTTTGATTTGGAGAATTCCATGGACTGTACAGTCCATGGGGTCGCAGAGTCAGACATGACTGAGCAACTTTCACTTTCATGTTTATTGAATGAGCCAATAAATTAAATCATGACATCTAGTTAACTTCTAAATCCAGGTGCTATCCTCGGAAACAGAAAGGGAACAGAAGGAGAAATTCTCAAAGACTAAATATTTTTATTCAAAAGAGACTGAATTAACTTCAAACTGTTTTAAAACAGAACTGATGAGCATTTATTTAACTGCGGAGTTTAGGCACAGCCCCTTAGTGCCTTCTACCACCCCTCTCCCCAACCGTCGCCTCAGCAGGATGGAATTTCCTGGGAAAATTGAAATGAGTTACATAAAATGAAGAAGCTACACTTTCTCTTTTTTTTTTGCATACCAAAATTTCAGTGTGTTCAATGTTGTTCCCTCAAACCAATGTTACTATACACATGCCTTTGTTGTAGCAGATTGAGAAATGGGGATGTTGAAACTCTGAGCCACTGAGCGGCTTACTGGAGGTCACCGAGTTAGAAAATGATTGAGCACTGTTTAACCCAGGTTCTGGGGCTTTCCTCTCTATCCCCAGCTGAGTAGTATTTCAGGCATTTGCCACAGGCAGGTACAAGGGCTGAGGTGAGGAAATTTATACATTTCAGCCCTGAGGACAGGTGAGGTGAAAGCCTTTGGCTGAGCAGAAGTTTCTGTCAGTTGAACAAGAGGGGCCAGACAGCGATGCTAGAATTGGTGGAATAGCCCTTTTTTGCTTAAGCTTTCCCACGGCTCCTCCACCTGGCAGTCAAGGCTCATCAAGACCTGGACCTTCACTGCTTCCGCAGTCTTAACCCTTGCCACACCCTTAACCCTGGGGTTCCAGATCCTGGGCTTCCCTAGTGACTCAGACGGTAAAGAATCTGCCTGCAATGCAGGAAAGCTGGGTTCGGTCCCTGAGTTGGGAAGATCCCCTGGATTAGGGAATGGCTACCCACTACAGTATTCTTGCCTGGAGAATCCCATGGACAGAGGACCCTGATGGGCTACAGTCCATGGGGCCACAAAGAGTCGGACACTACTGAGCGATTAACACTTTCAGTCTTACCCCTTGCCACACCCTTAACCCACCCTTCCATCGTGGGCTAGTTTCCTGAAGGCACGGTGCTGTCTCGCACATCCAGACCTTTGCTATTAGCTGACTTCCGTCTGGGACACCCTTCCTCTTCCACCTCTCTCCCTCCCCTTCTAATTTCTAACCACTTTTCAGGACTCAGAGTATCTCTCCAGGAGATCTCTCCTGGCCCTCAGCCTGGGCTGGTCCCTCCCTTGTGCACCAGGACCCCAGATCCCCTCTAACACAGCTCATGGCACTCTGGGTAAATGCAATTTCACATCTCTCCCAGTGAGTACCTCCCAGTACGGCTGCTCAGCTGCTTCAGTCATGACCGACTCTTTGCGACCCCATGGGCTGCAGCCCTCCAGGCTCCTCTGTCCATGGGATTCTCGAGGCAAGAATACTGGAGTGGGTTGCCATGCCCTCCTCCAGGGGATCTCTCCCACTCAGGGATCGAATCTGAGTCTCTTACCTCTTCCGCATTGGCAGGCGGGTTCTTTACCACTGTGCCACCTGGGAAGTCTGAATCCCTCCCAGGCCATGTCATTTATCTCTGTGGTCCTAGCTTCCCAACACAGGGACTGGTGCAGAGATGGTAACAAGTTAAAGATGAGCTTTGCTTTCTCCTTAAGGCGGTTGCAGTTTGTACTAAGCCTAGATCATTCTGGGGCCTATTTTGTGACATGGCCACTATTGTGTATCCTCCTCCTGCATCTTCTACTCATCCTATGCATTCTTCTTCACAAGCAAACCCACCTGAGCATGCTCCCTGGGACAGCAGGATGGGGTGACTGAGCAAGAAACTCTCCATGTTGTAGTTGGTACCTAAGATCTGCTGCCTGGCCGCCGGGGAGGGTTCCTCCTCTACAAGGTGATCACCCGAGGCCCGGCAGCCCATCCTCCCCGCCCGTGGGACTCTGTGTCCAGATCTCTCTCTCCGCACCCTGTGCCCCTCCCCTGAAGAGGTCCAGGTTACCTGGGGTGAGCTGGGACAAGAGCAGCAGTCCGGCCAGAATCAGCGAGAGGAGCTTCATGGCTACAAGTGGCCAAGGGAAGCGGCAATGGCAAAGCAGCTTGGCAATGTGATGCGATGGCAAAGCTAGTGGTGGAGTGCTCTGGCCTCTCTGGCTCCTGCTTCTTTGCTCCAACTGGTACAGATGTCACCCGCACGTGCCCTCCACCGCCCGCGGGCACGGCCCCCGCACGCCCTGAGCTGGCACGCTTGCTTTTCTTTTAGGTCACGCGATAGGGCGCGACTGCCAACCAAGGGACCACCAGGGGGCGCCACGCACGCGGAACCTAGAAAGTCAGGGAAGATTTCCTAGAGAAGATGGCCGTGGACCGTGTTTTGAGAAACAAAGACCAAAATGCCAGGTGGATGAGCCCACATGGCTTTCCAGGCAAAGGGAAGTCTGTACAGAGGCTTCTGTTGGTGTTGAACATGAGAAATATACTGTAACTGAGGCTAAAATCGGCAGGAGAATGAAAGAGTTGCAGCTCCCAGCAGGAGCCTGGCTGTGCCCTCTCACAAGTATTAGCAGCCGCAGCCCCCTGCCAGCTCAGGGCTACCCATGTGGTCAGGCCTTCTGGGCGCCAGGCTGTGCCCCGTCCTCAGAAGTCCAAGAACCAGCTATTGTAGTGGGGAGGTCCCTCCCTCTGAACTCTTAGGATTTGAAAATCCATTCTCTTCCCTCAGTTCTGGCTACCTAAGGGTAGTAGCTGCATTCTCTGGTTGCTATTGTTCAGTCGCTCAGTCGTGTCCGACGTCTTGTGGCCCCATGGATTGCAGCATGCCAGGCTTCTCTGTCCTCCACTATCTCCCAGAGTTTGCTGGAATTCATGTCCAGTCCGTCAGGGATGCTATCTAACCATCTCATCCTCTGCTGCCTGCTTCTTCTGTTGCTTTCAGTCTCCCCCAGGATTAAGGTCTTTTCCAATGAGTCGGCTCTTTGTATCAGGTGGTCAAAGTATTGGAAATTCAGCTTCAGGATCAGTCCTTCCAGTGAATATTCAGAGTTGATTTCCTTTAGGATTGACTGGTTTGATCTCTCAGGAGTCTTCTCCAGCACCACAGTTCGAAAGCATCAATTCTTCCACACTTAGCCTTCTTTATGGCCCGACTCTCGCATCGGTACATGACTAGTGGAAAAATCTGTGGTTACTAATACCTCAGGGTCCTCTTTTTGCTGTTTCTGCCTTCCAACAGCAATGTAACTAATTCCCTACATTAAGTATGCTATGTGACTTCCATTTCTGGACCCTATTTGACACAGATGTCAAGGGTATGAAAGCATGATCCCATGGACAGAAGAGCCTGGTGGGCTACAGTCCATGGGGTCGCAAAGAGTAGGACATGACTTAGTGACTAAACAACAACAATGGCTTACGAGACAAAATAACATTGAAAACCATTTTTGTAGGGACAGAAAACAGATTGAGGAGGTTGAAGACTGAAAGGTAAGTGAAAGAATGAGATCAGTAAGTGTAAGCAACTCTTTCTAAAACCTTTAAGATGAAGAAGAGACAGTAGCTAGGAAGGACTCAGTCCTAAGGCCTAGAAATCCATGATTGTTGTTCATTTCTGTTCCATGTGTGTATTCAGTCATTTTTGACTCTTTGTGACCCCAAGGACTGTAGCCCGCCAGGCTCCTCTGTTTATGGGATTCTCCAGGCAAGAATACTGGAGTGGGTTGCCATTTCCTCCTCCAGGGGATCTTTCTGACCCAAGGATAGAACCTGCATCTCCTGTGTCTCTTGCATTGGCATGTGGATTCTTTATCACTGAATCACTTGGGAAGCCCTTCATTTCTGTTAAGGAAGCTCATTTTTTCCAACATATGTTAGTTAAGACTCAATTAGGGAAGCAGCAGTACTGCTATCTGCATTATGGGCTAAGGAATTTATTACAAGGATGAGATTATTCAATTTTGGAGAGAGCTGGGAAAATAAAGAGCTGTCTGGGGTCACTGAAGGAGCTGGTGCAGAAGCCTGTGAAAGGTCACTTGCTCTTCAAAACTACTGCCTATTTGAGTTCATTTGTTGTTTAGTGGCTTAGTTTTGTCCAACTCTTTGTGACCGCATGGACTGTAGCACACCAGGCTTCTCTGTCCTTCCCTATCTCCCTTAGTTTGCTCAAACTTATGTCCATTGAGTCGGTGATGCTATCTAACCATATCATCCTCTGTTGCCCCCTTTTCCTTTTGTCTTCAATCTTTCCCATCATCAGGGTCTTTTCCAATGAGTTGGCTCTTGTCATCAGGTGGCCAAAGTATTGGAGCTTCAGTAACAGCCCTTCCAGTGAATATTCACAGTTGATTTCCTTTACGATTAACTGTCTTGGTCTCCTTGCAATCCAAGGGACTCTCAAGAGTTTTCTTCAGCACCACAATTTATTTTTTTATTTTATTTTTTTTAATAAATTTATTTATTTTAGTTGGGGGCTAATTACTTTACAATATTGTAGTAGTTTTTGCCATACATTAACATGGATCAGCCATGGGTTTACGTGTGTTCCCCATCCTGAACCCCTCTCCCACCTCCCTCCCCATCCCATCCCTCTGGGTCATCCCAGAATATTGGAAATAAAAACAAAAATAAACAAATGGGACCTAATAAAAATTAAAAGTTTTTGCACAACAAAGGAAACTATAAGCAAGGTGAAAAGACAGCCTTCAGAATGGGAGAAAATAATAGCAAACGAAGCAACAGACAAACAATTAATCTCAAAAATATACAAGCAACTCCTGCAGCTGAATTCCAGAAAAATAAACGACCCAATCAAAAAATGGGCCAAAGGACTAAACAGACATTTCTCCAAAGAAGACATACAGATGGCTAACAAACACATGAAAAGATGCTCAACATCACTCATTATTAGAGAAATGCAAATCAAAACCACAATGAGGTACCATTTCACACCAGTCAGAATGGCAGCACCACAATTTAAAAGCACCAGTTCTTCGATGCTCAGCCTTCTTTATGGTCCAACTCTCATATCTATACACGACTACTGGGAAAACCATAGCTTTGACTATATTGGCCTTTGTTGAGTTCATAGAGAGGTGTTGAGTTTTGGGCCTGAACCTGGGTCAGTTTGGTCAGAAGGGCTGGCTGTTGGGAATGAGAGCTGACATGTAGCAGGGACAATGAAGACAGACTGAAACCTGCAGACACCCTTTACCACCTCTAACCAGTGACAGCCTCCAGAACACAGGGATGCTGCTTCATTTCCAACTCCCCAATATCATGCAGAAAAAAAAAGGAAAGAAAGAAAAAGAAAAGAGAGAAAGGAGTTTGTGGCAAAGCCTAACTTGATTCCATACAGGGAAAGGAATCACGAAATGTAATTTCATCCTAGTTTGGGCTACAAAAACAGCACCAAATGCTTATGTTAAAACTCATCACATTGTATGCATTAAATATACACAGTTGTTTTTCTACTCAACAATTTGCAAAAATCAAAAATTGCAAAATGCAGTTTTCTATTCTGGTGGCTAGAGAATGGGGCAGAAATGTATCTGTTGGATGTTGTCCTCCCTGAGAGAAGAGATCCTACTCTTTAAAGTGCCTGGATACATAGAGAATTTTGGTGTGGAGGGTGGAGGAAGCAGAGCTGAAAACATGCAGTCCTGACTCTGTGATTTTCTGTTAATAACTTTGCAATTTCAGATAAAATTCAAACTCTTCTCCCTGACTTACCTGATCCTGTTGCTATATAGCTCTCCGGCTTATCTCATATCAGTTCCCACTCATGCCCTATTCTTCAGCCATATTAGCTTTATTCTTTCCACTGAACACACTATATCTGCTTGCGCTTGCTATGCCCTTCACCTGAAATATTCTTATCAATTTTCTTGTAATTGGCTCCTTTGTGTCACTCATGTCACTTTATATCGAATTTATCAAGCCCCTGCTGTACACTATTCCAGGATCATGAATTTTTAAGTCAGATAGATTTAGGTTGAGTGCCTGACCTTCAAATTGTTAGGTTTCTGAAATTGTATAAATAACTTAGCCTCTACTGACTTAAGGTTTTCATGGATAAAAAGACTTAATGTTACATAGCTCGCTGAATTGTTAAAAAGATTAAATGAGTAAAATATATAAAGTTCTTAGAAGAATACTTAAAACAGAGTAACTTCTGATTAATTGTTAATGATCATGACATTAAAAAATCATTTAATTAATCCCAAAATGTACAGAAAAAAGTGTGTAAGAACAATGCCTGGGGCGTCTTCTGGAAAGACTCTATGGTTTTCTGCTCATATCTGTGACTTGAAGACTGGGCTTACCTCGCAATGTCAGAGTTTCAGGAGGTGGCAATCCTGAACACTGATAGTTTAGTAATCAGTGAAGTAAAACAGACAGGAATGGGAGAATTTAATTCAGATGACCCTTATATCTATTATGGTGGGCAAGAATCCCTTAGGAGAAATGGAATAGCTTTCATAGTCAACAAAAGCCTAAAATGCAAGTACTTGGTTGCAACCTCAAAAATGGAAGAATGATCTTGGTTCATTTCCAAGGCAAACCATTCAACATCACAGTAATCAAAGTCTATGCTCCAGCCACTAATGCCGAAGAAGCTGAAGCTGACCAGTTCTGTGAAGACCTACAATACTTTCTAGAACTAACACCAAAAAAGATGTCCTTTTCATTATAGGGAATTGGAGTTCAAAAGTAGGAAGTCAAGAGATACCAGGAGTAACAGGCAAGTTTGGCCTTAGAAAAGTGAAACAGGGCCAAGACTAATAGAGTTTTGTCAAGAAAACATGATGGTTATAGCAAACACCCTTTACCAACCATCCAAGAGACAACTCTACACATGGACATTACCAGATGGTCAATACCAAAATCAGACTGATTATGTTCTTTGCAGCCAAAGATGGAGAAGCTCTATACAGTCAGTAAAAATAAGACCTGGAGCTGACTGTGGCTCAGATCATGAAGTCCTTCTTGCAAAATTCAGGCTTAAATTGAAGAAAGTAGGGAAAACCATTAGGCCACTCAGGGATGACCTAAATCAAATTCCTTATGATTATGCAGTAGAGGTGACAAATAGATTCAAGGGATTAGATCTGGTAGACAGAGTGCCAGAAGAACTATGGATGGAGATTTGTAACATTGTACAGGAAGAGTGACCAAAACTATCCCAAAGAAAAAGAAATGCAAGAAGACAAAGTGATTGAGGGAGCTTTACAAATAGCTGAGGAAAGAAGAGAAGCTAAAGGCAAGGGAGAAAGGGAACGATATACCCAACTGAATGCTGAGTTCCAGAGAATAGCAAGGAAAGATAAGAAGGCCTTCTTAAATGAACAAGGCAAAGAAATAGAGGGTAGTGATAGAATGGGACAGACTAAACATCTCTTCAAGAAAACTGGGGCTATCAAGGGAACATTTCACGCAAGGATGAGCACAATAAAGGACAGAAGCAGTAAGGACCTAACAGAAACAGAAGAGATTAAGAAGTTGCAAGAATACACAGAAGAACTATACAAGAAAGGACTTAATGACTCAGATAACCACGGTGGTGTGGTCACTCACCTAGAGCCAGACGTTCTGGAGTGTGAAATCAAGTGGGCTTTGGGTAGCATTACTGTGAACAAAGTTAATGGAATTGACATAATTCCAGCTGAGCTATTTAAAATCCTAAAAGATGATGTTCTTAAAGTGCTGCTCCTAGTATGTCAGCAAATTTGAAAATCTCAGCAGTGGCCATAGGACTGGAAAAGGTCAGTTTTCATTCCAGTCCCAAAGAAGGACAATGCCAAAGAATGTTGAAACTACCCCACAATTGTGTCTTTGACTGTGTAGATCACAACACACTGTGGAAAATTCTTAAAGAGATGGGAGTACCAGACCACCTTATCTGTCTCCTGAGAAACCTGTGTACTGGTCAAGAAGCAACAGTTACAACTGGACAGGGAGCATTAATTGGTTCAGAATTGGGAAGGGAGTACAACAGCTGTATACTGTCACCCTGCTGATTTAATTTCTATGTAGACTACATCACGTGATGTACCAGGCTGGATGAATCATAAGCAGGAATCAAGATTGTCAGGAGAAATATCAACCTCAGATATACAGATGATACCACTCTAACGGCAGAAAGTGAAGAGGAACCTCTTGATGGGGGTGAAAGAGGAGACTGAAATTCATTCAATGAAAGTCTGAATGAATATTTTCCCTTCTCTACTCTTCCACTACCAAACTGGAAAATTACATTTGAAGAAACGAGTTTGCTCAACTTACACTAAAACATGATAATAGTGGATCTCTAGGACAGATAATGAGGTGCTTTATAGAACTTAGTAAAGACTACACATTTTTTTCAATGTGTAACATGGAGTCTTGGAGAATTGTAGATTGAGTTATAACAAGGGCTGAGATCTATTTTAAAAAATCCCTCTGGCTTGTGTGATTTCCCTCTGCTGTCCCTTAAAAGGTGGAAGTAGATAAAAGGAGGCATATCAGCTCAGGAGTGTGTGGTCCAAAGGAGGATGCATGGGCATCGGGATAGTAAGGAGAAGCCTGAAGGAGGCAGGATGTTCCAGGGCCAGCTGTACCCGTGGGCAGCTGAGAGCACATGTCTGTGACACGTGTTCCAGTTGATTAGAAGGAGAGGAGAGTCCAGAACTCTTCTTCATTCGGTGTGTCTTCGCCAGAACTGAGACTCCTCCCTGGGCTCCCTGAAGTCATGAAGACTTTTTTGCTCACTTTGGCTGCACTGGTCCTCTCATCCCAGGTCATTCCAGGTAACCTAGGCCTTTTCTGGGGAGGGATGGAGGGGTGGAGAGTGGATCTTGGTTGGGACACTCCAGGGCTTGGGAGAATGGGCTGGCAGGTAGAAATGTGAAACACCATTGATCTGGGGGGAGAGGAAAAAGCCCCCAGTTCCTGGGTGAGACCCCACCCCACCATTTGGTAGCACGCTACTTGGCTCCTCTGAGTTTCAATGTACTTATTTATCCATTTGAAATAATGAAGTTGAGGGATCAACATGAAACACACTAAATGTTTGATGTGCAGCAAATGGAGCTTTCTAATTTTCTAAACCCATAGAAGAGGGGATCTGGCACCCAAACGCTCATCTTTGCCAGTGAGAGGTGCCAGGTCTTAGGCAGCAACTGTAACCTCCAGAATTTTCCCTTAGTGCCCCTAAATCCCTTCTCTTTGGTCAGCTCCAGGGGTCAAGGGCAGGGGGTCAGCTGTGTGAGGAGCAGTGGGGGAGGACATGGGAAGCAGGAAAGAAGGAAGGCAATAGTGATCTTTTCTCACAGTGTCCTTGAAACTCCTTGGATTTGCACTAATCACACCTGCCTTAAGTGAGGTCGAATCTCATGATTACTGTTGCCTGTCTGTGCCAGCCCCGATACTGGAGCCATGGCAAAGTTTTAAGCAGAGACAAGGTCTCTTCAAACTTGCCCAGCCCAAGGGGCTAGCACCACCCCCTCCTTTTAAATTGACTCAAGTTTCTACCCCCACTGCCCTCCAGATATCTCTTTAACCTTCCACAGTGTCAGGATGTGGAGGGATTGCTTGAGAGCAGTGTGGACCCACACCCATGTCTGCTCATGGTAGACACATACAGGAAACAGCATCTCCTGATGAGGAGAGAAGAATCTCCAAATCCTTGGTTAGTTAGAACCGGCTTCATCATTTATTAGTTCTGTGAATCCCAACTAGCCACTTGGCTGCTCTGAGTTCCAATTTAGTCACTTTGAGCTTCCCTGGTGGCTCAGTGGTAAAGAACCCACCTACCAATGCAAGAGATGCAGGTTCGATCCCTGGGTGGGACGAAAGAAATGGCAACCCACTCCAGTATTCTTGTCTGGGAAATCCCAGGGACAGAGGGTCCTTGCGGGCTACAGTCCATAGGGTTGGAAAGAGTCAGACATGACTGAGCTTCTAAGCAGAGCACAACACAGTTATGTTATTACTTAGTTAAAGAATTCACTTATTCAGTAAATATTGTAGAGTTCATCCCAGGTGTCAGGCATTGTAGTAGGTGCTGGAGATAGAACAGTGAACCCATCAATCAGTCAGAAAAACCAACTCTACAAAATCCCTGTCCTCTTGGAGCTCACATTCTCTGTGGGGAGGCAATGAACAGAGAAAGCAAGGAAATGGATAGCAAGCATCAGGGGAAGTGGATGTGCAATTTAATAAGAAGGGACGTAAGGGAATGCCCCACTGAAACAAATTAGAACAAAGACATGAAGGAAGCGAGGGGGTGAGCCATGCAGATATGCTGGGAAGAACACTCATTCACTAGCTGAACTACCTGTAAAGGAGATGTTTCCCTTCATCTACTATTTGGTTACCTTGTGGTTAAAGAGTTCAGAGAGGAGAGGAAGGGCAAATGGCTTGACTATCTTTCCTTACCAGTTTGCAAGTTAATGAAGTCATTTTCTGTACCTCTGAGGTCGATCAGTTGGTTTCTCATAAGTATTATTTTGAACTCATGGTTCTAAGTCACAAGTCCAATCTATGGCAATTATTCCAATTGAAGCACAAAATTTCCTATTTTTGACCAATAGGAATCTCTTCCATTTAGCTCTGGGTATGACAGAATGTTTTTAGGCTCATCTTACAGTTTCTTACCCAGGAACTGGAAAAAACCATGTTGCCAAGGTATTGGTTTCTTTTATTTTAGTTGGAAATGGTATTTTTAGACTACAATATGGGTACTAGGAATACTGATTTCTCTGGGTTGGTCAACATTTCTAGCCTTTTTTTCAGTGATTAGAAGTGGAAAATTTTCTATCCATCCATCCACTTATTTAGAAATAAAATACCTGTGGGTTTATACTGGTACTTCCAATTCAAATACAGAGTACCAATTCAGAACAATCTATACCACATAAGAATTTTTAAAAATTGAAGTACGGTTGATATACAATATTATAAAAATTTCAAGTGTGTGACATAGTGATTCACAATTTTTAAAGGTTATATTCCTTTTGAAATTATTGTAAAATGTTGACTATATTTCCTGTGGTATACAATATAATCTTGTAACTTGTGTTTTGATATACATAGTAGTTTGTGCCTTTTAATCACCTACCTCTATGTTGCCCTCCCCTGGTCCCTCTTCCCACTGGTAGGTTGTTCTCATCTGTGAGTCAGTTTCTTTTTTATTACATTCACTAGCTGGTTTTACATTTTGGGTCTATTATTTTGCTTAGCATGATGTCCTCCAAGCCATTCCATATCATTGCAAATGGCCAAATTTCACTCTTTTTTAATAGCTGAGTAGTATTCCATTATTTGTATGTATCACATCTTCTTTATCCATTCATATCTGTTGAAACCAATATTTTTTTTCCTAAGGTCACAGAGGATTATAGAATTAGAATATCCCATAATTAATCATTTGATTTCTACCTCATCACATAAGTTTCATCACAATAGTTTCAGTATAATAAAACCAACACTACCAGTATAATATGATTATTCAAAGTAGTCAAAGTTTTGCATAAGCTTTCACCATTATTCTCCCATTTTTGCACTGAGCTATTTCTATATTGTCAGAACAAATATCCATTACATACTCTGCTCTCTCTTTTTAAACTCTAATTATAATTCTATGAGTAACTATATTTAATGTTTATTACTAGTCCTGTGTCATGGCCTCTCTCATTTGGTTGTTTAGCTCTTTCCCTGTTAGATTTCTTAGGAAGGGCACATGGGAATAATATCTCCTGAGTTTCAATACGTTGATACTTGTTTTTGTCCTTTGTATTTAGAAGTCAGTTTTGCTGGATATAACAATTTTTTTCTTGAATATCTTAAAAATATGACGCCATTTTTTTTCAGGGATAAAGCATCGCTGCCAGAAAGTCCAAGTACAGTTTAATTTTCTTTCCTTCATGTCATCTTATATTTGGGGGGCCTTCTAGTTTAACTTTAATTTATGAAATAATTTTTAAAATTTGTAACTCTTTCTGAGGTCCTGTAGTGTTATACCTGAATGTATTTAATGCTTGTATTTTTATGCACGATTTCACTTAATCTCAGCAACAACTCTTTGTGCCAGGTGCCCTACTTTCTTTCTAAAATAGAGGAAATGGATGATCTGAGAAGTGAAATAACCTGCTTGAGGTCTTCTGGTTTGGCTTGTGTTGTAGACAGATTTCAAATCCAGCTGTATGAGTTCCAAGAGTCCATGCTCCTAATCATTATAACCCACTGACTCTAAGAGAAGGACCATAGGGGCAGGCTGGAATTGGAATGGGGTGTCCAGAAAGAATGTGAGACTATGGTGGTGTTGGTTTAGTCTCCAAGTGGTGTCCAACATTGCAACCCTGTGGACTGTACTCTGCAAGGATCCTCTTCCCATGGGATTTCCCAGGCAAGAATATTGGAGTGGGTTGCCATTTCCTTCTCCAGGGGATCTTCCTGACTCAGGGATTGAACCAGGGTCTTCTTCATTGCATCGGGATTGTTTACAGACTGAGCCAGCAGGGAAGCCCCTGAGACTATACCACCACTATATAAGTCTAGAGGTGACTTTTCCATTTCCAGTGGTCCCCCTTTTCCTGCATGGCTGTTAGTTCTCTCAAACCAGGATCCATTTCCCAACAGGGCTGATATTGGCTTCCTTCTTTTTTTCTCTTGGTATCAGGCAGCACTGATGACTGCTGGAATCTTAAAGGCAACTGCCGTGAAAACTGTTACAAGAATGAAAAAGTCTATGTTTACTGCCTGAGCGGTAAATTGTGCTGTGTGAAGCCCAAGTACCAACCACATGGTTTACCAAAGGTAATTAAAGGTTGAAGCCCAAGGGCACAAAAATGAAGACAACGTTGCCCTGAGCCTGAGTTTTATTAAAACGCTTTTGGCTGACTTCTGTGTGTGTCTCTTAGTATACCTAACCAAATTCCAGTAGAAAAAGTGGGTAAGGAAGTAAACATTGGCGAGGAACCTGGACCTACTCTGTGCTAGATAGGCACTTACTACCTCACCTATTCCTTTCAAGTAACCTGAGAGGTAGATACTGTCATCACTTTTTTGATTGGGGAAGCTCAGGCCGTTTTGAAGTGATTCACCCAACTCCAGTTACATAGCTAACACGAGGAGGTGTTGAGATGACACATTAGCTTGCATGAGTGCGTGTGTGCTAAGTTGCTTCAGTGATGTCTGACTCTTTGCGACAGTAGCTCGCCAGGCTCCTCTGCCCATGGGCTTTTCTATGCAAGAGTACTGGACTGGATTGACATTTCCCCTCCCAGGGGATCTTCCCAACCCAGGGATCGAATCATTGTCTCCTGCACTGGCAGATGGATTCTTTACCAATGAGCCACCTGGGAAGCCCCAAACTGAATGTGTTCCCCTCTCAATTCATATATTAAAGTCCCAAGCCCCAATATGATGGTATTAAGGGGCAGAGCCTTTGGAGAGGTGATTTGGTCATAAAAGTAGATCCCTTATGAATGAGGTTAGTGCCCCTTCTAAAAAAAAAATCCCGGAGAGCTCTCTTGCCCCTTCTACCCAGTGAAGAAACAGTGAGAAGGCCATCTCTGAACCAGAAGCTGAATCTTCTGGTGCACTGACTTTGGACTTCCCAGTCTCCAGATCTATGGGAAATAAATGTTTATTGTTTAAACCACCCAGTCTGTGGTAGTTCGTTATAGCAGGCTGAACAGATGAAGACACATGGTGTCTATGCCTTCAGGTTTTTCCTCTGATATTGGGCCAATTTCCCTGGGAAGGATCCTCCACAGTCCTGCCTCAGAAGGTATAAGTTTGACACTATTCTCAAGCCAGAGACAGGAGAGAAAGCTGTTTTTACTTTATTTATTATTAATTTATTTTTGGTCACACTGGGTCTCCGTTACTGCACACGGCACAGGCTTCTCATTGTGGTGGCTTCCCGTGCTGCAGAGCACAGGCTCTAGGCTCACGGGCTTCAGTGGTTGTAGCGCACGGGCTCAGTATTTGCGGCCTGTGGGTTCTAGGGCACGCAAGCTTCAATAGCTGTGGCACAGGGGCTCATTAGTTGTGACTGGTGGGCCCTAGAGCACAGGCTGAGTAGTTGTGGTGCACAGGCTTTAGTTGCCTGTGGCATGTGGAATCTTCCCAGACCAAGGATTGAACCCACGTCCCCTGCACGAGTAGATGGATTTCTATCCACTGTGCCACCAGGAAAGTCCTGGGTCTTAACTTTAAATATGTAAAAGTTTACTTGACTCTCCTGGGTTCAATATGATACCCTTGCTTTTATCTGGCATCGTATCACTTGCCCCTTTAACTAGACACTGTATCAGCCTCCTCAGATAGTAAAGCTCTAATTTTCTGCTGGGATAGTAGAGGACAGGTCATGGGGATCACTGAGGAACTCTACAGAGGATCAGACAGAGACAGAGAAGGGAGCCAGGGCTTACAGCAGCTGGGGCTCAGATTTTGGTGGCTATGTTCTTATTTGCAGTAGAGCCTGGGCAGGAATCCTGACCAGCAGCTCTGCTCATCTGCAGAGCCAAGCTCAGCTGGCCTTTCTGTCTGATTTTGGTTCCCAGCCAATTAGCCATACCAGTCGTGGAGCCCATTCTGTTACCACCCTGGCAGGGAAGCCAATTCACAGCCCTGTCCAAGCGCTGAGTATAGATTCCAGCCCTCTGATCGGGAAGCTTGACCAGAGTCCTGGGAACCCACAGAGCTCATTCTACAGCCACACTTGGGGAGGCAGCCAAGCCATCAGCTCTGCCCAACTGTTAACTTTCGCCTCCGGGCCTTCATAGCCAGATAGCCTGAACAGTGACCCTGGGCAGCCTTAGAATTCAACCCAAGGCCAAGTCTTGCCTACAGTTCTGCCCTGTAGTTCAGCCCAGCCTATGGCCTTATCTAAGTGTTAAACACAGCCTGTGGCCCTACCCAGGCAGAGAATCTACCCAGTGACACCACCCAATCATGGAGCATAGCCTGCAACCCCACCCAGTCATAGAGCATTGTCTTCAGACCCATCCAACAGTGGGATACATCTGTAGGCCCCTCCTGGCCAGAAAGCTTGCCATCAACCTTGCCCCAAAGCGGCCACAACCGTGGCCTACCTGATTGTGAAGCCCAGGCAGGAAGTGAGGTGAAACTAAAGAGCCTCTTGATGAAGGTGAAAGAGGAGAGTGAAAATGCTGGCTTAAAACTCAGCATTCAAAAAATGAAGATCATGGCATCTGATCCTATCACTTCATGGCAAATTGATGGGGAGAAAGTGGAAGCAGTGACAGATTTTATTTTCTTGGGCTCCAAAATCACTGTGGACAGTAACTGCAGCCATGTAAATTGATACAGCCACTATGGAAGATGGTATGCAGAGTCCTTAAAAAAATAGGAATAAAATCACCATATGACCCAGTGATCCCGTTACTAGGCATATAACCTGAGGAAACCAAAACTGGAAAAGACACATGTATCCCAATGTTCACTGCAGCACTATTTACAATAGCTAGAACACGGAAGCAACCTAGATGTCCATCGACACAGGAATGGATAAAGAAGCTGTGGTAAATATATACAATGGAATATTACTCATGCATAAAAAGAATGCATTTGAGTCAGTTCTAATGAGGTGGACAAACCTAGAGCCTATTATACAGAGTGAAGGAAGTCAGAAATAGAAATATAAATATTGCATGCTGACACATATATATGGAATCTAGAAAGATGGTGCTGATGAATTTATTTTCAGGGGAGCAATGGAGAACCAGATGTAGAGGACAGACCTATGGACATGGGGGGAGGGGAGGAGGGAGAGGATGAGATGTATGGAGAGAGTAACATGGAAACTTACAATACCATTTGTAAAATAGATAGCCAGTGGGAATTTGCTGTATGACTCAGGGAATTCAAATAGGGGCTCTGTGACAGTCTAGAAGGGAGGACGGGAAGGGAGATGAGAGGGAGGTTTGGGAGGGAGGGGACATGGGTGTACCTATGGCTGATTCTTGTTGATGCTTGACAGAAAACCACAAAATTCTGTAAAGCAATTATCCTTCAATTTAAAAAATTAGTGGCAAAAAAAGAAACACGTTCTTCTTGGAAGAAAAGCTAAGACAAACCTAGACAGCATATTAAAAACACAGACATCTCTTTGCCGACAAAGGTCCATATAGTCAAACCTATGAGTTTTCCGGTAGTCATGTATGGATGTGTGAGTTGGACCATAGTGAATACTGAGCATTGAAGAATTGATGCTTTCGAATTGTGGTGCTTGAGAAGACTCTTGAGAGATCAAACCAGTCAGTCCTAAAAGAAATCAACTCTGAATATTCACTGGAAGGACTGATCCTGAAGCTGAAGCTCCAATACTTTGGCTGCCTGATATGAAGAGCCAACTCTTTGGAAAAGATGCTGGGAAAGATCAGGAGAAGAGGGCAACAGAGGATAAGATGGCTGGATGGCATCACCGATTCAATGGACACGAGTCTGAGCAAACTCTGCGAGACAGTGAAGGACTGGGAAGCCTGGTGTGCTGCTGTCCATGGGATCGCAAAGAGTCAGAAAACAGCAACCAAACAACAGCCACAACCAAACAACAACAACAACAAAATGTCACATAAATGGTTTACCCTTATACATAACAAATGAATTTCAAGTAAAAATTTTAGGTACTTTAAACTTGTTACTCTGAATGTTTTAAAATTTTATCATTTTGTAAGCTTCTATATGAAAACATTCCATTTTTACTTTCCCTATACATTTTCATGTCTTCTCCAATCATTTCTCTTGTGTCTTTGCTCCCATATCGCCACTCTGAGACCCTGTACCCACATTTTCTGAGACTTTATTTACACAAATTAACTTTTATTTTTGGTGTTCCCTTTCCTGTCGTACTTCCTGCTCACATTTCCTTGACCATGTATCTTTATGCCTTCCCTTTGGCATCAAACGTGGTTCTGAGTCTCAACTAACCAACCAACAAATAAATAAATTTTGGCTGATTTAAAGAAAAACAATCTATTAAAAATGTATAGTCAGAGTTAATGTCAAGTGTTGGTGAGAAGGTACAGCAACTCTCCTTGCAGGGTTGATAGAAATATGAATTGATAAAGTCATTTTGGCAAATTGTTTAGAAATGTATTTGTGGGCTATGAAAGAGAAAATACACTTAGAACACCTAATTGTAGTGCATGGGCTTCTCGTTGCGGTGGCTTCTCTTGTTGCAGAGCATGGGCTCTAAGTTGTGAAGGTTTCAGTAGCTGCAGCTCGAGCACTCAGTAGTTGTAGCCCTTAGGCTTAGTTGCTCTGTGGCATGTGGGATCCTAGTTCCTGGTGCAAGGATTGAACCCATGTCCCTTGCACTAGCAGGTGGATTCTTAACCAATGGGCCACCAGGGAAGTCCCCATCTATACCAAATTTGATGAGATTTTTTTTTTTATCATGAATGGATGTTGAATTGTGTCAGATGATTTTTCTGCATCTGTTGAGATGATCATGTGATTTTATTCTTTGTTTTTTTAATGTGGTATGTCACATTGATTGATTTTTGGCCTTTGAACCATCCCTGCATCCCTGGAATAAATTCCACTTTATCATGGTGCACGATCCTTTTTATATATTGTTGAATTCAGTTTGCCAATATTTTGTTGAGATTTTTGCATCTATATTCATCAGAGATATTTCCCTGTGCATTTTGATGATGACTTAAGATTTACTCTCTTAGCAACTAGCAGAAAACTTTGCAAAAACAAAAACTTGGAACTCAAGGTATCAAACAGATTGGAATGAATCTGCTCAGCTTAAAGTTAGAATTGAGAAGGAAGGGACCAGAGCCCTACCTTCTTAGCCTCTCAATTCCCTTATTTTGCCTTGAGAACCCAGTCTAAGTATCTTAGGTTTACACTCAAGGATTTTAAAATCTTATCACTATGTAATTCTCAGATTTATTTGGTGCATGAATTCCTGGCTATAGCCATGAAGTATTTTAATTGTCTCCAAATGGCTTACAAGCCACTATTCCTCTGTTCATATAACTCCCCTATCTGGAGTATCTTCTCATGCCGCTCTTCTTCATCACCATTTCTCTGAAATCTATCTTCCTTCAAGACTTAGAGGAG
This sequence comes from Okapia johnstoni, assembly GCA_024291935.2. Classification (NCBI taxonomy): domain Eukaryota; kingdom Metazoa; phylum Chordata; class Mammalia; order Artiodactyla; family Giraffidae; genus Okapia; species Okapia johnstoni. Next base: position 50,386,598 of record CM044324.1, on the reverse strand, counting down.
GAGTCTCATGAAGACTTCCCTCACATCCTGCCCTTTGTTGATTGTCTCCATGTTCTGTCCTACTATAACCTGGTTTTTGATTTGACTCAGCACAGGTTGCTTTGTTTCTAGTCATGCAGCAGTTCTGCCTGACTACAGTGAGGATATATTTGAAGGTCATTAAAGCTTTTCATCAAACATTTCTGGCTTTTGACATTCTACGTTCATGGTAGGATTCACTTCTTGGCCCTCTTGTGGTTGTATGGGGCCATATCACTATCATAGATAGTGAGCTATGAACTGCAAGTCACTTCCAAGGTCAGGGTGTACAATGGCCTGTTCAAGGCCCTCCAGAACTCTCTTTCCCTCTGCCATGGTGATCAGCAACAACTGAGTGGCTATTCAATCAGTCAGGGTTCCAGAATGAGAAGATAAGGAGAAGTGTCCCTACCAAGCCTGCAATGGATATGCTGCATGAGTGAAAATTAAACCTTTGTTCTTGTAAGATTATTTTTTATTACTGCATTATAACCTAGTTTATCTTAATAGATTGGATAATAGAGAACAGTATTCTATACTGTTCTGTATTTCTGGTGTTCAATAGAGGACCCTATATATAGTATATACTTAATCGAGATTGAATTTATTTGGCAAATAATTCTTGAATGTTTTTGAAAGGATATGAAGGTCATTGAAAATTGCTTTCTTTCCTTTTCCTAAAGAAGGTGTAAGCTTTTTAAGGACAAAAACTCTCTTTGACAGCTCTTCTTCCATCACTCCCTAGCATTTTCGCCTGCAGTCTACAAGAAACTCTAAATGGCCTGTGTAATTTTGGACAGGGTGATATTAAAGAAGGACTTTCTAGGAGGGATAAAAACATGACCTTATGTGGAGAGATCAGTAGTTGGTTCCTGGGAAAGAAGACAATGAAATGAAGTATTGGGGGAAAGAACAACTTTTAGAAAAGTTTAGGCAACAATAAAGATAAGAAACCAGGGAAGACATCCTGGGAGGAACAAGGAGAGCTAGGAACAGGGATAAGCTTGGAAACACTCTCTGATAAAATGCTAGGAACCTTCCTTATCATCTTTCACTACAGCTCAGTCAGAGTTACATTGTATACACTCCAGACGTAGAGGATGTGTCCTTGAGGTTGGATTCTGAGTAAGCACTCTGGGTCTTAGATTTGAGACCCAAAGTTTCAACAGTTCCAACCTTGATTTTAAAATGCATGGTGAACCTAGTGGTCTCTGAATCACTGAAAATTCTTGTCCCTTTTACTGAATACTGACTATGTTGACAAGGAAAGACAGCCAAGGGGGCTTCAGGGAGGAAAGAAGTCAAGTCAAATGCTTCAAGAAATCAAGAAAGGTGAAAATTCATAGAAAATAACATTGGGGGCTTCCTGTATGCCAGATACTGTTCTATGGGTTTTATCGTATTTCCTCATTTAATCTTCACAGCAAAGTTCCTGAGGTTAGTGATGAGGTTCAGATACATTAATTGGCTTATTCAGCGTCACATGGCTAATAAGTGGCCAAGTGAGAATCTGAACCTAGATCTGTCTGTCTCCAAAGCTCATACTATTTTCATTACCCCACACAGACATTGGTGATAGGTTGTCAAATATCCTTTCAAATAATTTGAAAAAAAAAACCCCAGTATATCTATTGCCATTGCTAATTGCATTTAGCACCAGGAGTCAGAATAGGAATGTAATAAAAGACAGCAAATTTCCAAGCTTTATTTGAACCAGGTAATTTCATCTTATTTCCCCACTTTCCTCCAATATCTCCCACCCCTAAAAACTATAAAGAAATGAAAGGTAGAATTTTACTTTCCTTTGATGAAGTGATAAAAACAGGGAAAAACCAGGGGCTGGTGGCTGAAATCTGAGAAAGTTGTGGAAGGGTCCCAGGAAAGATGTGATAAATCCCCTGGAAACACAAGAAAGTTCATTTTCTAGGCTAGGCACACTCCAATGAGGGAGGCTTTGGTTTACACTGGACCACTGGGTTTGATCCCTGGGTTCGGAAGATCCCCTGGAGAAGGGAATGGCTACCCACTCCAGTATTCTGGCCTGGAGAATTCCAGGGACTGTATAGTCCATGGGGTCTCAAAGAGTCGGACATGACTGAGCAACTTCCACTTTCACAGCAAAAAGTGGTCAGGCAGAGAAGAGATGCAGAGTTTTCTGAATCTCAGACACCACCTTATCTTGCACTAGGCCAGAGATGGCAATGGTACCCACTTCAGGCTCAGAAAGAGGTAACTGGTGTTGAGTAAAGAACCACAGCACTGCAGGAGCCTATTTAAAGAGGTCAAGCACATGTAGTTGGCCTCTGGGCTGGGTTTCTGACCACACCTTCAGTACAGGGACTTTAAGCTCCTGAACATTTCACAGCAACGTCCACTCATCAGTGTGAACCCCTTCCTGCTGAATGCCTCCTACTTTTTCCACACTCTCAGATAATCTTCAGATAATCTTCTCAATGGACCATTAATAGATTTCTAGACTCCTTTTTGTTTTTGGCTTTGTCGTATAGCCTGTGAGATTTTCATTACTCAATCAGGGATTGAACCCAGACCCTCAACAGTGAATTGGTAGAGTCCTAACCACTGGATCACCAGGGAATTCTCTGGATTCCTTCTTTCTAAATCTGTAATCTTGTCTGGAAAGCACATATTCTCACAAAGATTATCTCTAATCTTCATTCATTTCTCTCTCTCTTTTTTGCTCTGCTTCCACCGTTTTCTTTGCTCCTTTTCTTGCTGACAGGCATTCATCCACTCATCAGGTGCCTATGACTTCATGCTTGACAATAAAGAAAAGATCAGATTTGTAGATATCAGTAAGGGAGGCAGTTCTATTGTTTTCTGTCCTTTTACAGTAGTTTATGTCTATTAGCTAATGAATCAGATTCTTTTTAGGCAGTCAGATTATTTTTCTTGGAGAGTTTTGAATGAAAGTCATGGCAAAATAGTTGGCTATCAGTAGAAATGAGGAAGTGGAGATGTCTAAGCTGAAGAATGCTGGATACCCCAGAGATGGAGATGAATATAGCTCTGGTGTGGGGGGACCCCTTTTTAGCTTGTGAAGCAACCAGGGCATTTTGTTTTATAGTACCTTGGGCCAGATGGGAAAGGGTTTGTTATGAGAGTCTCCTCTAATGCTGAAAACCTGTTAAATATGCACATAATGGATTCAGGTCATTTCTTCATTAGACTACCTTATTCTGCTAATCAACAATCAGAAAAATAAACATGCAGGGCTATGATGGAGTTCTGTACTGAAGGAGAAGTATATCTCAAAACGAAAGTCCAGTACTAAGAGAAACTCTGTGTCATGAAGGGTTCTTTGGCTGTACAAAGGAGGTCCTTTAAATTTCTGTAAGAATGGTGCCCCTGTGAGTTTCCCCCCTTCTCAGTCTCCAGTCCTTCAAGACTCTTAGCCAAGTGTCCTACTCTTCCAACCGGAAATTTTCCTTTCTCAAGAATGGAGGAAGTTGTGCCCTTTGATCTGGTAACTCAAATGGCACCTCAGGTTTCTGTTTTACAGTCCTTTCTAGAAGGAGAGGAAATGAGTTCCAGGGCTACTTTCCTCACTAGTAATCCTTAGAAATAAGCCCCTTGTCAATAGAGCACCTTTCCCTTTTTCATTCCTCTGCTGCCAAGGATTGGGTCAATTATTATGATGAATTTGTCATCATTGGTCTTATACAAAGCCTTTTCCTATTTATTTTACTGATTTATTGATTTTTACCCTCATAATCATATGAAATCATGAACTTGAATCAAGAGTGCCAGGAGAAAACATCTACAACCTCAGATGTGCAGATGATACCACTCTAATGGCAGAAAGTGAAGAGGGACTAAAGAGCCTCTTGAAGAAGGTGAAAGAGGAGAGTGAAAAAGCTGGCTTAAAACTCAACATTAAAAAACCTAAGATCATGGCATCCTTCCCATTATTTCACGGCAAATAGAAGGGGAAAGAGTGGAAGCTGCAGAGACAGATTTTATTTTCCTGGGCTACAAGATCACTGTGGAGAGTGATTGCAGCCACAAAATTAAAAGACACTTCCTCCTTGGAAGGAAAGCTATGACAAACCTAAACAGTGTACTAAAAAGCAGAGCATCACTTTGCCAGCAAATGTCCGTATAGTCAAAGCTATGGTTTTTCCAGTAGTACTTGTAAGCATCTTGTAATGTATACAGAAATTAAAATACATGTAAAATGTATATAATGTGATAAAAAAATGTTACCTCAACAAAAGATTTGGGGAACAAGACACAGAAAGACAAATACTGCATGATGTAACTTCTTTGTAGAATCTAACACATTTTTTAAAAACTCTAACTCATAGAAACAGAGAATGGAATGGTGATTGCCAAACTCTGGGGGTGGAAGTGGTGGGACAAATATATATATGTATGTCTGGAAGAGCAGAAGAAGGTGGTGTATCCAACAGCCATTCTACCACTGTGGTTGATTACTTATCTGTCTGTCTAATCCTAAATGACTGTTCCCTTTCTGGTTCACTGATCATGGCTCTGCCATGCTCGTTGGGGCAATAAATACCAGTCTGGACTGCTCAGCATGGAGTCCTCCAACTGTCTTTGGCAAGCCTAGAAGCCTAGAAGCCTCCTATCTCTATCCATAATTCATGAAGTTCCTTCTGATTTTGACCGTTACCCTGCTCCTGGCCCAGGTCACCCCAGGTAACAAGGATCTTTCCCAAGAAAGAGTGGATCAGGGAACCTGATGCATATTTAGGGAATTCTGGTGGCTCTCATAGCTTGGGCTGGGAGAATGGCCTTTGGATATCTCTCTAACCATATCTAGGATATCTCTCAAACTCAAAGGGGAAGTTTGAGTTCCCTGGTGCTGATTTTTCAGTGGCATTAGTTGACCACTCTGACCTTATGTCTATGGTTGGCTCTGGAGAAGTTGAACATGATGATGGCAAAGACAGGGTGGGTACTTGGAGGGGAGAGACTTGGACACAGAGTATGGAGGAAGTGGGAGTTTTTCCCAAAACTTTCCTTGGGATAATTTGAATTTTGATCTTTTGTTGCCTCTATGAAAACAGTTTCTTGATTTCTGATTGTTTGAGGATTCTGATTCTACTCTCTCAGGGAACTTCAATTTATCTGGGCTACTTTAGGTTGTACCAGAGAGCTGTTTCTAATTATCTTGACCTGTAAAGACTGGGGAAAAGCTCTGGAATGTTGTGGAAAAGAGTTTTACAGATGGCGTGCTGCAGTCCATGGGGTCACAAAGAGTCGACACGACTGAGAGAATGAACAACAACAAAGAAGACTTGCAGATGTTCTGATGGATATATTTCAGATTCCTGTCCCTTTTCATTGATATGGTCAGAGAGGGTACCCAAAAGTGAAGGGAAAAGATGGTTAATTGACACCTGGGCACCTGTGTGCATGCATGCTCAGTCACTTCAGTCATGTCCTGGGCACCTGCATACCTTATGATATGGGAGAGGTGAAGCCCTACCTGGGTACCTTATAATATGGGGGAGATGAAACCCTACCTGGGTACCTTATAATACGGGGGAGATGAAACCCTGGAAAGAGGGGCCCTCTTGCCTCCCAAAAGGGAGCTGGCTGGGGTGGGGAAGTGGCCAAGTAGGTCCCAGGTCGCTGAGTGGGGAGAATTTTGGAATTGTGACTGGGGACACAAGTGAGAAAAAAGAAAAGACAGTGACTATAATCTCCCTTAAACCTGGAGGATGCATTATGAGGGCTTTTTCTTCACTTGTCTCCTTATTTCCCTGTAACTGTCTCTTCTGTTGGGCTTTGGCCTCCCCCTCCCCCAGCCTGCTGCTTATTTCTAGACTGATCCACCCCTCTCCTTTTCCTTTTAATTTCAGCCATGAAGTGTTGGAATAATTTGGGAAGATGCAGAGAAACGTGTGAACAGAATGAAGTGTTCTATATATTGTGCAAGAGCGAGGGTATGTGCTGTGTGTCTCCCAAGCACCTGCCTGCCAGAAGCTGAATCTTCAAACATAGCTGGAAGACTGAGATAAATTTCCGTGGCCTGACACACCTTATCCAAACTTGAGTCTAACATCATTGGACCCTATGGTTCTGGTAAATCATTCTTGCCTGTGCTTTATGTGTCTGACAGTTCTATTCAGTTATATTATATTTAGAGATACTAAATATATTATATTGTATATAATTTATATATATTATATTTAGAAATAAATAAGGAGTGGAGTAAGGTGCACATGGGTATTGTGGAGAACAGGATGGACCTGTTGGTAATAATTTCAGTCTTGCGCACATCTCTCGGCCTGCTGGCCCATGGCTGGTCCCACACGATGTAAATAAGGAATGTTCATTCCACTCTCTGGTTCTTGTTTTCTAGACCAGCACTGCCAATAGAACTTTCTGCATCAAAAGAATGGTTTCATATTTGTGTTGTCCAATATGGTAACTGTGGCTATTAAGCAGTTGAAATGTGGCTAGTGTGACTGAGGAACTGAATTTTTAATTCAATCTATACTTCAATGTATATAGCCAAGTATGGCTAGTGGTTATTGTATGGGACAGTGTAGCTTTAGAGTCCAGAGTATAAAGCAGAGACAGGCTGGGGGCTCAGCCTCAGGTATTTTAGGTTAAGTCAAGGAGGCAAGCTAGGATCTGCGAAGAACATAAGAACCCATTCTTAGCCTGCTGGTTCTCTTTCTCTACTTTCATGCCCAGGGCTGCAACTCTCCCTTGATAATACTTGTAGTTCTGTCCTGTTTGGGACTCCAGGATTGTGTCATTCACCCTGGAGAGAGTTGATATCGGGCCCCACGTGGATTCCTGCTCCGTCTCTTTCCTTCCCTTTCTCCCCGGTTGGCACTGCTTGCTACTGAACTTCTGGCCAGTCCTTTTCTGGGACTGAGTCAGAACTGAGACAACAGGGATTTTCGTGTCTCCAGCTCCATGATTTGGGTCATGGTCCAAGTAGTCCCAACCCATTGCTACTTATCTGACTAATCAGAAAGAACTGATTCTTTATCCTGAGTCAGAAAGTTCTATTCAGAGTTACCTGTCTACTATTCAGTCCCTTCATATGAGAACACTGAATCTGGCCTCAGCCTTATGGCTTGATTCAGTCATCTGCAGCCTGCCTATTTGATGATTACCTCTAACCCTAGAGTCTAAGTATTACTGCTGCTGTCAAAGGATGAGCATTGGGTTCAGAATCAGAAGGTCTGGCTTCAAATCCTTATCAGATGCTTCTGGGCAAACCATTCGATCCTCTGCTTTATTTTCTTATCTATAAAACAAGCATTTTTTTAACCCAGAGCACAGAGTTATTATGAGGATTAAATAAAATAACAGGAAAGTGCCCAGTGCATAGTCTAAGACACATTTGATTCCAATAAATACAAGTTGAATCTAGATTGATCTGACTCCCTAATTTTCTCTTAGACTCTGCATAGAAATACCCTGCCTGTCAAAAATTAAGATCCGCCTTCTCCAGTTTGTCCCAACTCCTACTTGTCAGAATGAGTCAGTCTTAAAACTAAAATGAAGCCCTTATTAACCTCACTACGTTTTCACTAATCATCTGAACCTCCTGATTTCACTTCCCTCTGTGCTCAGGTTGGAGATAATGATCTAGCCTTGTAGCAGTTCTTTTGCAGACTGTCTCAATACTCATGTTCCACGCTGCTTGAAATAGTCCCAGTCTGGCAGAATGCAACCACTTCCTAGGCTTCTCCATATGTATGTTTTATCAGCTGGTTATTTTTGGAGAAAATTATCTACCTGGCCTCAGTGATTTCATAGGAAATTCGGGGCCTCAAACCTTAAATAGCATTCAACTCTCCCACACCTAATTTATTCTTTTCTTCTAGGAAGCTTGGCTTCTCACTCTCTGAAATCACTATTCTATGATTGTTTTCTCTCTCTCTCAATTTTCTACTACTTCCTCAACAACTCTTTCATCTTTTCTTGACTAGATCTACCTATTCTTTCATTCAGTTCTATAACTCCCGTCTTCCTTTTGGATAGAACAATTTTGCCTGCTCCTGAGAAACCAACCCCTCCACGTGTCCATATTCCTCTTTTCCTTCCCTACGCAAGGATTTCATCTTCAATTCTTCTCTTCATCCCCCCTTCTCTTCTGGACCATTTATATCACTATACAAAGATGTTCTCATACCTCCCATCTTAAAGCAAAACATCTCTTAGTCCCATTCAGGACTATGCCCCATTTCTTTGCAATTCTTCAAAGAAAAATTTCTCAAAATGCTGTCTGCCTTCACTTCCTTACTACCTCATTTCCCATTCACTTTTCAGCTGAATTTAATTTGGCTTTAACCTTGCCATTGAAATTTTTCTTGTAAAGGTCCCAGCTATCTCTGATGTTGCCAAACTCCACATAGGCATCCCTATTCCCTTTCATTGACTTCTAGGCAGTATTTGACATTGGGGCCACTACCTGCTCATTGAAATGTTTTCTTCTCTCGATGTCTAAGTTACCAGATGCTTAGATTGCCTTTAACTGGCCAAGCAATTTCCTTTTGGTCTTCTGTGTAGTCTCCTCCTTCACTCCTGCCTGATCACAGGGCTTCTTTCTATTTTTCTTTTCCCCACTGGGTGCGTTGAACACCTTCTATGTGCTGATCTCTTCCAAATTCATATCTCTGACCCCATTCTTTCTCAAACCTCTAGTTGATATATCTGCCTTCTTAAGTGATGTCTCCATTTCAATGCCTAATATATCCTCTTGGTGGGGACCTCACTTCACCAAGTCTTGTTATTACCCTATTATCTCCCTTTTCAGTAAATAGTAACAATATGTACCCAGTTACTCCAAACTAGAAGACATCCTTGGTTCCTTACTTCGCTTCACTGTGTTCAATTTATCAGCAAATCCTATGACTCTACTCTAAAAATGCGTCTCTAGACCATCTATGTCTTTCCATCTAGTTCAAGCTATTATTAGCTTCTTTGCCTAGTTTTTCTTTTAAAAAAAACATTTTATTCTATATTGAAGTATAGTTGATTAACAATGTTGTGATAGTTTCAGGTGGACCACAAAGTGATTCATATATATATATTGTATTCTTTTCCCATTTAGTCTGTTACATAATATTGAGCAGAATTCCCTGTACTATACTGGTTATCCATTTAAAATATAGCAGTGCATACATGTCAATTCCACACTCTCTAACTATCCCTCCCTCCACCCTTCCCCTCACCTCTGGTAACCATAAATTTGTTCTCAAGTCTGTGAATGTGTTTCTGTTTTGTAAATAAGTTCATTTGTATCATTTCTTTTTAGATTCTGCATATAAGGGATATCACATGATATTACTCTTCCTCTGATTTACTTCACTCAATATGACAACCTTTAGGCCCATCCATGTTACTGCTAATGGCATTGTTTCATTCCTTTTAATGGCTGAGTAATATTCCATTATATATACATACCACATCTTCTTTATCCATTCCTCTGCGAATGGACATTTAGGTTGCTTCCATGTCTTGGCTATTGTAAATAGTGCTACAATGAAGCCACTATTAATCTGAATTTCTACACTAGTATCCTAACTGATTATTTGTTTAATCCCCTAATTAATTTTCTACACCACCAAAAGATAAATTATATCCTGTAACTATTTTGTTTGGGCTTCCCTGGTGGCTCAGTGGTAAAGAACCTACCTGCCAATGCAGGAGACACTAGTTCTATCCCTGGGTTGGGAAGATCCCCTGCAGGAGGAAATGACAATCCACTCCAGTATTCTTACCTGGGAAATCCAATGGGCAGAGGAGCCTGGTGGGCTACAGTCCATGGGGTCACAAAATAGTCAGACATGACTAAGTGACTAAACAACAACTCTGTTCTGTTTTACCCCAAACTATGGCTTCCTGTTTCCCGAAGAGTAAAATCTAAGCTCCTTGCTATAACTGGTGAGGCCCTGCCCAACCTGACTTTGCTTACTTCGCTGGCATCTTCCTTCCTCCTTACAGTCAGATCACTGTGGCCTCCTTTCTGTTCCCTCATATCAACAATCTCTTTCCTGCCTTAGGGCCTTGCTGCATGCCATTCCTTCTGCCTAAGAAACCTCTTCCTCTGATATCTGTGTAGTTGTGTTTTGGTCTCATCTTTCAGGCCTTACATCTTTTTTTCTGGACAAACTCTATTTTCATATGAGTAAACTGAAAAAAACTTTTAATAATCTGATTTCTTTTTAAAAAATTTAAACTCAGCAACACAGTTTCTCATTCTTGAAAAGTGTCAATCTTTGGAAATCCTTCTCAGTTTGTTGCAATCCTCACCTAAAGTTTCCCTGATGCAGAAGCTAAATACCAAAAGCAATACTAAAAAACCCCAAATGATGACTCTGGTGTACTATGGTAGTACATCTGGCCTTCTTCCTTCATTTGTGTTCCTTGCCTGTCACCGAAGGCAACCGAACTCAGGGTTTTGGATTTGCAATAGATGTGTTTCTATGAAGTACTGGGGGAAATATAATTTATAAATCAAACTACATCTGAAGTGTATATAGTTTGCTATTCAGTGAAATCAACTGTAACTATAAACATCTTTTGTATATCAAATGAGCACACTTGATTATATTTCTATTGCCTTGACAAGATCTGCATCTTAGCTTGACATGTAATTTTGAGAGCTTAATTTGACCTACTAAAATTTTATAAAAATTTCTTCCTTTTATTATTATTTACTTTTGCACCTGGGAAGCTTGAATTCAGAGTGACTGTTCTTTCTTTACAAGTAATCTGTTTGTCTGACTTTCTTTTCCTGCATGGATAAGATCATATCTCTTATACAGTTTTTTTTTTAATTTAGTTTTTAAATTTTGTATTGGAGTGTAGTTGACTTACAATGTTGTGTTAGCTTCAAATAAAACTGTTACTAAGACAAGTTGAAGATGGAGTAAATTAATTTTTTCCAGGGACATGGCAATCTCATTATAGCTGTAGATCTAGATTTTTCCTTCTACCCTAGCAAGTTTTCCTTTTTGCATATAGCTTTAAAAAGAAACTTTTACCGCTACATAAATTCATATAAAGTTTACCCATGCTAAGTGGTATGGTTCAATGATTTTTGGTTTCAGAACGTTTCCATCATCTCCCAAATTTCCTTTGTAGTCATTTGCCATTAATCCCTGCTCCCACCCTCCAGCCCTAGCTAAGCTTGAGCCAGGAATATACTTGCCCTAGTCATGACCTCAACCTTAGCCAGGTATTGGCCCTCCTTAATCATTCATCACTGACATCATCACTCCCACCAACAGTGCCACTGGAACTGGGTGTTCAGGTCTTAAATTTAAATATCATCCTTGATTATCATAGCTAACAAAGTTCTTTATGTCACTGCCATGTCTTTCTTGAGAGTGAGACACTCACTCTCAAGGTCATGCAAGTGTCTAGACACCTCCTTCCCCTCACCCTGGTCCCGACCTTGTCCATGGCATCTTGCATTTCCCTTTTTCAGCACCCACCACACCTGTACTTATGTTTGTTCAATATTTGTCTTTATGATAGACTGTAATCTCCAGGAAGACAGACCACAGCTGATTCATTTTCTGTCCCAGAACAGAATTGGCATAAACTGGGGACTCAACCAATATTATTTTAGCAATTGTCTGACTTAATGACTTATATGTTTGGCTTAAAATAGACAGTAGAAATGGCCTTGCAAGAAAATTCCTTCCTTTAGGCATAGCTTCACATTAGAATAGTGTAAGTGTCTGATGTGAATAAGCATGGAATGACACAAAAAATACATGTTGAGATAACAAGACAAGATGCTTAGCAGGAATGAGTGACACTGTCCATTACTGTCATTCATTGGTCAATCCTTCTATTATTGCTGAGCAGATTGAAAGGTATGCTTTTGTGAGTCAAGTGACATCTTCTCTGAATATCAGGAGTCCTTGAGGACAGCATGCCTTGCCCTAAAAGAAACGTTATTGCACATTAATTAGATCAGCAATAAAAATGTATTAGTATTTTTTAAACAAACATGTGGCAAAGTGATAAATTAAGAATTTAATGTAGCAATTACCTGATAATTTATTTATCCAGTTTCTTGAAGCATCAGCCAAAACAGTACAAAGATAATTTTTTTTCTGCCCAGTTATTGGAAGGAAAGCCAGAATACTTTGTGTTCCTCCTTTTTCACTGGAGAATTGAGTGTGTGTGTGTGTGTGTGTGTAAGTCTGTGCTCTGAAGCCAGCTTTGTCTCCTCCTCTGCCCTCATCTTTGTTAGGGAGGCCTAGGTGCAAGAGAACAGTTAGATTGAATTGTCTTAAAAGTGGGATGAAGACTTTGTTTTAGGGTCAAGAGAGGAAGAGAAACCCATCATTTGGGGGTGTTGAATCTCCTTGACTGGGAGAAGAGATGGGGTTTGGTTTCATGGGTGTTTGATAAAGTACTCCAAGGTGACAGGTACTCAGATGGGGTTGCCAGCATGGCAGGCAGAGGCTGTGGACCTAGCCACTATGTTCATGGTCCTGAGAGAAGCAGCAAAGGCCTCCAGGTTGGACTTGAGGTCAGTGGAGAAAGCCATGGTGGGGAGCAGTTTTCCAGCTTCCCAGTGAATAACTGGCAGAGTTCATCAGCAGTATCCTGAGCATGAGGAGAAGAGAAATGAACATCATCATCATGGAATAGGGCTCAGGTCCTTCCTCATTTCCCAGAACCACGAGGAACAAGTGAAGAAGATCAGAAAACCCCAGTAACAACTGGGTCTGGACATCTCACTTACTTCACAAGTGGTATCTTGGAGAGAAATTAATAAAAAAAAGAAATACAGCATTTCCCAAGTCTTGAATGTAGTGGGGCATTCATAACTGGTATGTGACTATTAATATTTTAAAGAATTTTAGAATTTTTTTTTTTTACTAGTATCAATTTCTTTTACAGAACATTGCTTGAAAAGAGACACAGTTGGGACTATCTTGGTGTAGGGGTTTCTCTAGCATCCACACCCTCTTTAGTAGCCCGCCTCCCATACACACACTTTCATGTGGTCTTGGCATTGGTATCACCTTTCTCTGAGCTACAGATGCTCACCTGGATACTTTTCCTTCCTTGCTGGGGAAGTGAGAAAATGATGTGAATACATGAGAGCGAGAAATGTCTATAAAAGGTGGTGACTCTATGGTTCTCATTTCTTTTACCTTCTTGTTACATTATTAACAAGGTTGGTGGGAGGAATAAATGAGATCAGGTAAAAATACCTGCCCTGGGAACTTGATAATTGGTACTTCCCTCCTCCTCTCTACCGTGGGATTCAGGCTGTAGGAAGTGGGCAAGTTCCTTCAAAAACTTCAAAATGCAACTTGTAAAGATTTCAGGGGTGGGTGGTGCCGGTTTCAGAGCACTGGCCAGGCCAGAATGTACCCATGTGGGAGACATTACAAAGGCCAAGGCTACAGTTTGTTCTGGTCTTGGCGGGTCCCAGGTGATACTATACAATAACTGGAGTCCAAGTTGACTCTCTGACCAAAGCCTGCCTCTTTTCCTGTCTCCTGCCACCTTCTCCCATAGCGGCTTAAGCTTGGCCACCTCGGCAGCCCCTGCTTCCTGTTCCCTCTCAGCCCCTTAGCAGTGGCCCAGATTCCCAAGCTCAGGAGAAAAATCACCATGCAACTGTCATGGACGGAGCTCTAGGCCATGGCATTTGAAGATCTGAGAAGAAACACACAAGCACGTATATACTCAGAAGTATACAAACACTTGCCCACACACCAATTACACATCTACACACAAACTGCAGGCAATTACAAACATTCTTACACATATACATTCAAATACTCGTGTATACAAAATACAAACAACACATGCACAAAATAAACATAAAATATATACTTGAGCATACACCGCTATTTTTAGATTTTATATGTATACACATTGAAGTTGAAATTGTTAGTCACTCAATCATGTCTGACTCTTTGCGACCCTATGGTCTGTAGCCCACCAGACCCCTTTTCCACGGAATTCTTCAGGCAAGAATATTAGAGTGGGTTGCCACTTCTTTCTCCAGGGGATCTTACTGACCTAGGGATTGAATTTGCCTCTCCTGTACTGCAAGCAGATTCTTTCCCACCTGAGCCACTTACAATATAAAAAAAATGTAATACAAACATAAACCCAGACACCCAAATATGAATGTGCCATAGCAATTAAACCATCTTTTTCAGTTTATCCTTATCTCAATCAAGGCCATTTCTCTGAATCATTGCAGAGCTTCTTGGGCAATCTGTGTATACAAGGATTTGTAGGGGGCTTATGAAATATTGCAAAGAGGAAGGGCCTGGAATCTCTGAGTTGGAATCCTCTGATTTATTTCAGTAATCACAGCAAATACTGCAGTCACTAAATGTCAGGTGGTGTTCTAAGCACTTTATAATAGTATTCACTCATTTGATCTTCACTAACAACCTTATGAAAAAAGTACTATTACTACCCCACTGTATAGCTGAGGAAACAGGTACAGAGTTAACGAAAATTTCCAAGATAATGCAACCAGGAATCTAACTTCAGAATACAAGCTTGTCAGAATTTTGCAATTTGTCTCACTCAATGCTGAGTCCTGCAGCATTGAATTAAACCATTTTTTCACTGACTGATATCGTTGATGATACAGAGTAAGGTGCTCAGCCCCTAACCCTGAGCCAAACCCAACCCCTGGCATCTCCATCACGTAGCTGGATACTGCCCCCCACATTCCCTCATCCTGATCAACTCCACTGCCCACCCCGCAAGTCCTGCCAACACCTGGAGCCAGTGACCTTAAACACAGAGTTCATGGTGCTGCCCAAGTAGCTTTCAAAGTCAGGCAACAGTCAACTCTGGAATAAGAATGTACTTCTGATGAATGACACAAACCATGTCCTTAGGCTGAAGGGAAAACAAGTTTTCAGATTTTTTTACTTTATCTTTGGCCTGTGCCTTGCCGGGATTCCTGAGCATGTACTGTTTTCCTGTTGGGCTGTCCAGCCCTGGTCCTGCTCATAGGTTTTTCCCTCTCCTCCATCACCCAAGGTGGCTTCTCTATACTATTCATTTCTATTCATTTTCTCCAAGCCCCATCTCTCCTCCCCACTGAGGAATTTAGCTACACTGTCACTGAGACTGTAGAAGCTCAAGGTTTCCATTCGTTTCTCTCTCACCACAAAACAAAGAAATTGGGACTTCCCTGGCTGTCTGGTGGTTAAGAATCCACCTGCCAATGCAGGGGACACAGGTTCGATCCCCGGTCTAGGAAAATCCCACACGCCATGGGGCAACAAAGCCTGTGCTCTGCAGCAAGAGAAGCCACTGCAGTGAGAAGCCCACACACTGCAATGAAGAGCAGCCCCTGCTCACAGCAAATAGAGAAGGCCCGTGTGCAGCGAGGCTGACCCAGTGCAGCCAAAAATAAATAAATAAATATTAAAAAGAAAAACAAAGAAATTGTAAGTAAAGTGTGTTATTACCAGCCATGCACTGCACTAAACACTGGATAGACATTTTTAACCACTTAAAGGTAACAGCAAACCATCAGGTGCATATGATTATCACCCCCAAAATGGTTAAACAATTTGCCCATGCTCACTGTGTCAGTTAGGGTTTTTAGCGAAGGAAACTTTGACTATTTGGCAGCTCAGAGAATGCATGGAGTCAAGCTGAGAAAATGGTGGGGTAGGTAGAGCCAGGGTGAAGAATCAGCCTTCAGACCCAGTACAGTGAGGCTAGAGCTGTCGTTGAACCCCATTGTCTGGGACCCTGAACTCTATTCCTAGTTACCATGCTTCCCAACTGCCCAGGACACTGGTTTTCACTGTGGGTGGGTTCTTTTGCTAAGATAAGCCCTCCACTGTTACTGCTTCCTGGAATCCCAAGCACTTGATTCAAAGAACAGAAAGGGAATCTAATTGGCTGAGCCTAGGCCATGTGCTCACACGTCAGCTGCGAGAGAGGCAGGAAAATAAGTGTTTGAACAATGGAAGGTGCCACTGTCCCTCCACAAGACAGCTATGGTGACAGGATTCCCCCAAAATGGGAAGATGAATATAGACCGTAGACAAGACAAAAAACCCAAAACAGACATATCTCTACAGTAGTCACATAGATAGCAAGTTGCAGAGGTGGATTTGAATGCAGGTTTGTTTGACAAAAACAGGGCTTCCCTGATAGCTCAGTTGATAAAGAATCCGCCTGCAATGCAGGAGACCCTGGTTCGATTTCTGGGTTGGGAAGATCCACTGGAGAAGGGATAGGTACCCACTTCAGTATTCTTGGGCTTCCCTTGTGGCTCAGCTGGTAAAGAATCCACCTGTGATGCGGGAGACCTGGGTTCGATCTCTGGGTTGGAAAGATCCCCTGGAGAAGGGAAAGGCTACCCACTCCAATATTCTGGCCTGGACAATTCCATGGACTACAGTCCATGGGGTCACAAAGAGTTGGACACGAACTGAGCAAGCGACTTTCACTTTCACTTTCGACATAAAAGTTTCAGGTGTTAAGGGCAATGCTATGAAGTCATTCTTTAAACCCCCTTTCTCTCAAAAGAAGTCTTCCTCTGTTAAGGTCCAGTGTTTTTATCTCATTTTTTGACTCCATTCCCTGTGGCTTGTCTAGAATTTTTCTCCACTGGAAACCTGTCTTCTTTTGTATTTTCAATATCTCTTGTTATACAGTGTGTTTCACCTCAGCTTAAAAAATGATACATTTCCCACTCTTTACAAATACGTTTCTTCAGGATCTTCCCCCTGATCTGGACCCTTTTGGAGAGAGTTCCGAGTTTGACTCCTGATCGCCTCAGTGGCCCTGGTTTACTCATTTTATCCCCTGAGCCATGGCTTCCTCCATAGTCATACATATCTTCTCCTTGTGAGGATTAACCCCAGATGATATTTAATACATAGTTGATGGTATTCTTATAAACAGTGGTTCCATCATGGCTGGGGGTGGGAAAGGGTAGTAACTACAAATGGGTGTGAGGGATATTTTTGGGGTGATGGAAATATTCAAGATTCGACTATAGTGACAGTGGTACAGCTCTGTATAATTCATCGCTTTGTACACTTAATGAGTGGATTTTACGGCATGTAAATTATACTTCAATAAACCTGTTATAAAATAGGAGGGTCACAAACAAGTGACCCTCATTTCTCTGATCTTACCTCTGCCAACTTTCTGCAGAGGCTCTTCCAATTTTTGTAGGCAGGAATCACTAGAGGTTTCCTTTTGACTGGCTTCCTCACTTAGAAGTGAAAGAAAGTGAAAGTGAAGTCGCTCAGTCATGTCCGACTCTTTGCAACCCCATGGACTATAGCCTACCTGGCTTCTCCGTCCATAGGAGGGACCCTTGCTATTCCAAGTCTGAAGAAACAATGGGAGACCAGATTGTGGATAGAAGTACCATAACTAGGAGCCAGTCAGACCTGAGTTCAAATCCTGAATTTCCCATTTGGTCAGAGTTGGGCAAATTGCTTGTGCTTCTGTACTTTAGTGTTCAAGCTAAACACGAAGCAGGAACTCTATAGGTTTTGTGAGGATGCAGTGAGACTGTACTTGTGAAATACTTGTCACCAACCTAGCAGAGTGAAAGTGAAAGTCGCTCAGTTGTGTCTGACTCTTTGTGACCCCATGGACTATACAGTCCGTGGAATTCTCCAGGCCAGAATACTGGAATGGGTAGCCATTCCCTTCTTCAGGGGATCTTCCCAACTCAGGGATCGAACCTAGGTCTCCCACATTGCGGGTGGATTCTTTACCGTCTGAGCTACCAGGGAAACCCAACTTAGCAAAAGGTCAGTGCCAATTAGCTGGTTATTGTGGCCACTCCCATAGCTTGGGAGAGAGTGTCTTCTCTGAGGGTTCCAACTTTCAGTGGTGTTTGTTTTTCTTCTCTTACACCTTTTATGTGAATCAGTTATACATATATATGTATCCACTCTTTTGTAGATTCTATCCACATATAGGTTATTATAGAATATTTAGTAGAGTTGCCTGTGCTATACAGTAGGTTCTTATTAGTTATCTAGTTTATATATAGTAGTGTATAGTCTCTTAAAGGGTCCAGCCCTTATTCAGCTTCTTCTGAAGCTTGACTGAATGGGCACAGTCCACATGCTTTCTCTACACTCTAGAGTGACTTGAGTTGCCTCCCCTTTAGATTATTTCTTATAACCTTATTCAATGTGTATGATATTTATTCAGTCTACAAACATTTTTGAAGCACCTGCAATGTGCCAAGTGTGTCAGAAATTGCTAGCTCTTCCCTAGTATCTGTCTTCCCCTTCTTAATAAGACAACCCCTGAAGTTCAGCTAGCCATGGTTGCCCAGAATAAAGAAACTATTTCCAGCCTATCTTGCAGCTAGGTATATCTGTTTGAATGAGCTCTGGCCAATGGACTGGAATGGAAGTGATGTGTGCAGATTCTGGATGGGGTCCTTAATGGAAAGATGGTGCACTTCATTTCCTACTTTCTCTTCTTCCTGATGGCCCCACTGGGGACTCGTGGTGGGAACCAGAGCATCAAATGAAGCTGCCTGATAAGAATGGCACAGCATCAAACCAGAAGGAATCCTGTGCCCTGCTTTTAATGGTATGGTTTATGGTTTAGTCACTAAGTCGTGTCCAACTCTTTGTGATCCGTTGGACTGTAGCCCACCAGGCTCCTTTGTCCATGGGATTTCCCAGGCAAGAATAGTAGAGTGGGTTTGCTATCTGCTTTTCCAGGGGATCTTCCCGACCCAGGGATTGAACCCAGGTCTCCTGCATTGCAGCCTGGCTCTTTACCAATTGAGCCGCCAAGGAAGCCCTTGCTTTTAATGATGAAGCTTTTTACATAAGAAGGAAATTTTTTTTACATAAGAGAAAAATCAGTATTTGTCTCTTAGAATTACTGTTTGGGGAGATGATCTGTTAAAACAGTCAAATTAATATCCTGATTAATACACCAGGTGATATTATTATGGACACTGGAGTCACAAAGCAAATTTTTGACATTCTAATGGGAGAGGCAAAGATTAAACATGTAGAATAAATTGAAAAGGAACAAGTAACTATATGAAGGTCACAAAATAAGTTATTATGATACAGAGTGACTGTGTGTGGGAGTACCCTTAATCTCAGGTGACCAGGAAAAGCCTTTCCGAGAAGTGACATTTAAGATGAGACTGAATGGTGAATAGGAGCCAGTCTGAAGGAAGAACTTTATAGGAAGAGCAAGTTACAAATGCTAAGGGTCTGAGCTGAGAATGAGATTGGCAAGTTCAAGGTTCAGAAAGACATACACGTGTGTATTTTTCTGTTAGAAAGTTGAGAATAAGAATTTAAAAAAAAAATTAAATATTTTGACTTATGGACACAGGGCAGGGGGCGGGGAGTGAGGAGAGTGCGGGATGCATGAAGAGAGTAACATGGAAACATGCATTACCGTATGTAAAATAGATAGCCAATAGGAATTTGCTGTATGACTCAGGGAACTCAAACTGGGGCTCTGTAACAACCTAGAGGGGTGGGATGGGGAGGGAGGTGGGAGGGATGTTCAAGAGGGAGGGGACAAGGGTTTACCTATGGCTGATTCATGTTGATATTTGGCAGAAACCAACATGATACTGTAAAGCAGTTATCCTTCAATTAAAAACAAATAAATTTAATTAAAAAAAGAAAAAAATTAAATGTATCTTGATATGCATTAATTGATTAATCCCTTTGTGGATCTCAAAAGGCCAAACGGCTTTGATTTGCCGGTCTCCTTACTAGGAGAGAACAGCCCTTTTGGCACAGATGCTGGCCGGTTTCCCACCCTCTCATCTCGTGCTTTGCTGCGGAATCTGCTACACATTGTTCTTCGGCTTGCTTGTTCTGATATAAATCCTCTTCTGCTGTAATTCACTGCCCACGGTCCTGCCAATAGAAACAAGACTCATCCCTGCAGAGGACAGCTCTATTCTCCATAGCCTGCAGAACCACCACATCCTTCTCCTGTGACCTTCCAGTCATGAAGTTTATTTTCCTGTTTCTTGCCATCCTTCTGGCCATGGAACCAGTGGTATCAGGTAATTCGGGTGTCTCTCAAATGTCTGGGATCTTGGTGATAAATGTCTCTCCCTCCTCTTCCCCCTCACTGTGGGCAGCATCTGAAGCCCATTCTCAATTCATGTGGTTTTGGGAGGTTTTCTCATAATCATCTCATGTTCACATCTCTCCCTGATTATTATTTTTTTTTTTTTTGCCAAGGTAGGGTGATGGTAGATATTCGGAGTACCTAACACTGGAGGGAAGGCTGGTATTCTGCTGGCATCGTGGAGGAGGGCTTAGGGGTAAAGGGTCTGGTGCAGGTTGGGGACTTCTTGGGGGTTTGGGAGATTACACTGAAGGTTGGGGGTGAGTTGTGACGGGGTGGCAAGACTTTGGATTGGAGTGATAGCAGGAAAATGAGGATGAGCCAGAGGCGATGAGTTGGGCTTTCTTGATGGTTTGGAGTAGGCTGGAGGGGGTATGGAATTTTGGGTTGAGTGGAGTTGGTGTTGGGAATTAGATTGGAGCTTGAACTGAGGTTGAGAGTTGGTACTGGATGGTGCTCGGGTGTCTGAGGTTCAGCTAGGTGATGGAATGCTGCTTAGGATTGAAGTTGGTGACTTGATTAGATTTGGGTTTGACTGGGAGTTAGGGCTCCAGGGGCATTGAGCTGGGTGAGGCTGGGAGCTCTAATTAAAATTGGTCTGGGTATTTGAGTTTGAATTGGGTGAATATGGGGTCAAGGAGAATTGGAGGTTGAATTGGGTTGGAGTTGGGATTTGTTGGGTTCAAGCTAGACAACTGATAAAAAGCTGAGTCTGTGGAAAATGTGAGAGAATCTCTTCCATTCCCTAATAAGACAGATGTTCATTGTCCTTTTCCCATCATTCCCAAGCTCTGTTAGGTTGGAATTTCATTGGCATAATTTGATCTCAAAGTTAGGAGCAGGAGGTGGAGGAATAGGAAGACAGAAATGTGAGATTATGAAAAAGGCTTTCTTAAAACTCTCAAGTTCCCAACCTTGGAAAAATTGTCTCAATTCTCTCCCCTTGTGAGATCTCTTCTCTCCTTTCCTGGGACTGGGTCTAGCATTAACTCTCTCCCTCCACTCCTCCCCTGAACTCCTGCACCTCCTCTGCTTCCCCTTGTCTATCCAGCTGAGGAATACTAACATCTACTTAACAGTTGTTCCTATGTCCAGAGGAAAAATGTTGGATGAATGGAAAATGCCGGTTGGTGTGCAAAAATGATGAAGACAGTGTCACACGCTGCTCAAATCGTAAACGGTGCTGCAACCTTAGTCGTTATTTGACAATCGTACCAATGACCATTGATCGAATGCTCCCTTGGACCACTCCTCAAGTGAAACAAGAAACAGACAGTTAAGGCCAAACTTGTCAATACAAGGAAGATACATGGAAATCATGAATAGAAATGACTTTGCTTCTTGTTCCTTAGTTCCTATGTTCCATTAAAACTTGCAAATCTGTTTCTTGTGTCTGTCAATCATGAGGAATGATACTCCAAATGGATTGAGGGTAGAAAAATGGCAAGAAGGGTGTTAAGAGTTAGCAGAGAGACGTCTCTGGGGCTTGGCTACAGCAGCTGGGTAATGATTGCAGTCCTGAACATAATTCCTCATCTGCCAGCTGCAGGGAAGGCTATTGGAGCTGGAATGGACTGAAGAGGACGTGTGGGAAGCCGAGAGACTTAAAAACACAGTTGCTACCTAGTGAGTGGGAGAGTCTTTAGGCTGAGACAGTTGGCCTGGTTTTGGAGTGAATGAGCTGGGGTGGACAGGGACTTAGCAGAGCCCATATCCTTGGATTTCTAGGGAAGCTGGCTGACATGCCTTTTTATGCTCAAGAGACCGCAGCCCAAAGAATCAGAAGGTTTCCAAGCACTAAAGAAGGATAAAGCACATAAATTTACTCATTGAAATGATAGCCCAGCTTCATTTCCCATGGCTGCTGCTCACGGACTTTCTCTTTTAGCTCTTACCATCCTCCCCTGCCCCTCCTGCTGCCTTGGTCCATGGGTCCCCTTCACCTTGTCCCCATCATTAGGCTCATCTCTGTGATGAACTCCTTCTCATCCTTCAAAGCCCAACTAATGCCCCTACCATTAAAAGCCTGCACAGGAGCTCTGTCTCACTGTTTCTTAATGATTATAATAACAGTAGCTATAAAATAGTTGTCACTGACACTTCTTATGTGCCAGGCACAGTGATGGGTGCTTATAGACTTGAAATCATCCTATTCTTACACAACCCTCTTATTATCCCTATCTTACCGATACAGACACTGAGGTCTAGGGAGGTGATATAATTAGCCAAGATTGCACAACATTAAGATAGAGGAGGTGTTCAAACTAAGTTCTGACTGGCTTCACAAAGTGTTCATCTTTTTTTACTTTTTAATTTTAGATATGTTGCTTTTATTCAAAAGAATAACTACTTGACAAACTCTTAAATCACAAAGTTTGAACCAAACTGTCAATCCTCTGAAATAACTCTGTGAGGTAGGTAGGTATCTACAGAGCTGCAGGGACCAACACAGTCCTTTCTTCCCATGTTGTTTTCAGATGCCCACAGCAAGCCATTCTCAGGGCACGTATCATATTCTTGTATAATTATTCCAGTCACTGTTCCCTTCTCACTAATCCCCAAGTACACACACACCAGATGGAAAGCCTTGGGGGTTGAAATCACTCATATTTACATCAGTATACCTGTTGTTAAGCCCAGCACTTGGGTCAGATTTGACATAGTGTGTCCTGGGTGAATGAATAGGTGAATTATGAATTCATATGTGAAAGTACAAGTGGATTTGGTGTGTGGGGGAAGTTTTATAAATAGCTGCTGCATCAAGCATGATCCAGGGTAGGATCCTTTCTGGGCTAGAGGGATCAGAGTCCCGCTGTCTCAGGTGAATTTGGCTCCAGCTGGCATATTAGGGAGGTTGTAGAGGAGCTCTGGGGCCTTGCTCAAGGGGATTCTTACAATTTATTCATTAGTTTGCTCTTAAAATACATAGGTTTCACAGTGTGAAAGGGAAGAGTCTAGGGATTCCCCAATACCTGGGGCATGGTGTTATCTTCTTCACACACAGCCAGTCATACTCCCACCAAATTAATCAACTATGAGGCATGGCTTTTTCACTCAGTCAACAACATTTATTAAGAACTTCCTCTGTACTTGACGTAGAGACAGCCATGGGGAGTGATATGATGGTGGGATGAAAAAAGGGCTTGGAACTCACCGTTGAGTCACCATAAGTCTTCAGAAGACACGTAATTCCCTTGTCTGAATCTTTGGACTTGGGGTCTGGGCATGTGAAATTTTGAAAATTCTCTTAGATTATTTTTTTGGAAATAAAACCCTAAACCCCACAACTCCCTGTCAAATGTTCTCTATTCCAGATAGCCCCCAAACTGTGAGAATCTCTGGTCTAGGCATCTTTCCTCTGTCTTCCCATTTCACAGATTGGGAAACTGAGGCCCAAGGAGGAAAAGTGATCCATTTTCAGAAGTGGGTCCAAGACAATACTGGGATAAATAAGCAGACTTTCTCTGGTTGCTGGTGAGAGGGCTGCAGGAACATTGAAGGTGATGTTAGGTTGCCATGGTGATAAGTGAGTGGTGGGGCACAGTGATGGGGGCTAGTAGGAGCGCAGGTGCTAGGAGGTGCAAAGACCCCAACAAAAGCATTGAGGGTAGTTTGAGCACTTTTGAAAATTCTTTCTGGAGTTCCATGGCCTTTCTCCAGGGGAGAAAGGTTGAAGCAGTCTGGCCTGCTTGCTTTATGTCAAATGCACTCTTCTGTGTACACTTCTTTTGGATGTAAATCTCACACTGGCCCTTCATCTCAAGGAAAGTAGAAAGTGATCTTTTCTCAGGGGATATGGCAGAAAGAGTTGTTTTTGCTTTTGGAAGGCCTACTTGAATCTTTCTTTTTTTTTTTCCTTGTAGACTGAGAGATGAAGAGGAAGAGTAGAAACTTTGGCAGGGGAGAGCAGAGCCCCCTGGGATTGGGGGTTGACCTGGCAGCTGTAGAAGCATTGTGACCCCAAAGCAAGGAAGACTGGGTGTCCATCCCGGACTTTTTTTCAGGTTGATAATAGGCCTGCTGGTGGAACTTAAGCTCAAGTCAGCCTCTGTTTGTACAGCAGTACAACTGACACTGGTGCAATGAATGTGCCTACTTCCATGACATTTTATCACAAGTGTAATGTGACCATTATTATGATCAAGATTACGGAACTCTTGTGTCACCAAGAAGATTTCCCCTGCTGCTCCTTTCTAGCGGCACAGACTTTCCTCTCTGCCCTCACCTCTGTCACTACCCCTAATCCCTGATAACTACTAATATGTTTCCCATCTCTATAATTTTGTCATTTCAGGACCTGTATAAATGGAATTATATTTGATCTTTTGAGAGTGACTTTTTTTTCACTCAACATTATGTTCTTGAGATCTACCCAAGTTATATGGATCAATGGTTCATTCCTCTTAATTCTGGGGAGTTCTAGCCAGTGCATTAAGGCAAGAAAAGGAAATAAAAGGCATATAGATTAGAAAAGAGGGAATAAAACTGCATTTGCAGGTGTCATAATGATTTATGTGAAAAATACAAGGGAATCTATGAAAAATCTAGAACCAATGAGTAAGTTTAGTAAGGTCACAGGATATAAGATAAACATACAAAAGTTAGTTGTATTTCTAATAACGATACTACCTAAAGCAATCTACAGATTCAGTGGAATCCCTATCAAATTACCAGTGGCATCTTTCACAGAATTAGAACAAAAAATTTCTCAATTTGTATGGAAACACAAAAGACTCCACATAGCCAAAGCAATCTTGAGAAAGAAAAATGGAGCTGAAAGAATCAACCTTTCTAATTTCAGACTATACTACAAAGTTACAGTCATCAAGACAGTATGTACTGGCACAAAAACAGAAATTTAGACCAATGAAACAAGATAGAAAGCCCAGAGATAAAACCACACAGTTGTGGGCACCTTATCTTTAACAAATGAGACAAGACCATACAATGTAGAAAAGATAGTCTCTTCAATAAGTGGTGCTGGGAAAACAGGACAGCTACATGTAGAAGAATGAAATTAGAACACTTCCTAACAACATACGTAATGATAAGCTCAAAATGGATTAAAGACCTAAATGTAAGACCAGAAACTATAAAACTCTTAGTGGAAAACATAGGCAGAAGACTTTTCAACATAAATCACAGCAAGATCATCTATGATCTACCTCCTAGAGTAACAGAAATAAAAGCAAAAATAAACAAATGGAACCTGAAAGTGAAAGTGTTAATTGCTCAGTCATGTCCAACTCTTTGCAACCCCATAGGCTATACCCTGCCAGGTTCCTCTGTTCGTGGGATTTCCCAGGCAAGAATACTAGAGTAAGTAGCCATTTTCTTCTCCAGAGGATCTTCCCAACCCAAGGATCGAACTGGGGTCTCCTGCATTGCAGCTGGGTTCTTTACCAGATGAGCCACCAGGGAAGCCCATAAATGGAACCTAACTAAACTTAAAAGCTTTTGCACAGCAAAGGAAACTATAAACAAGATGAAAAGACAACCCTCAGAATGAGAGAAAATAATTGCAAATGAAGCAACTGACAAAGGATTAATCTTCAAAATATATAAGCAGCTCATGCAGCTCAACATCAGAGAAACAAACAACCCAATCAAAAAATGGGCAGAAAACCTAAACATACATTTCTCCAAAGAAGACATCCAGATGGCTAATAAACACACGGAAAAAAAATGCTCAACTTTGCTTATTATTAGAGAAATGCAAAGCAAAACTACAATGAAGCATCACCTCACACCAGTTAGAATGGCCGTCATAAAAAAAAATCTACAAAAAATACACGCTGGAGAGGATGTGGAGAAAAGGGAACCCTCCTGTACTGTTGATGGGAATGTAAATTGATCCAGCCACTATGGAGAACAGTATGGAGACTCCTAAAAAACTAGGAATAAAACTACCATATGACCCAGCTGAGAAAGCCACAATTTAAAAAGATATATGTATTCCAATGTTCATTGCAGCACTATTTACATTAGCCAGGACATGGAAGCAAACTAGATGTCCATCGACAGATGAATGGATAAAGAAGTTGTAATACATACATACAATGGAGTATTAGCCATAAAGCAGAACAAATATGAGTCAGTTCCAGTGAGGTGGATGAACCTAGAGCCTTTTATATGGAGTGAAGTAAGTCAGAAAGAGAAAAACAGATATTGTATATTAACCCATATATATGGAATCTAGAAAAATGGTAGTGATGAACTTATTTGCAGGGCAGGAATAGAGACTCAGACATGGAGAACAGACTTATGGACACAGTGAGGGAAGGAGAGGGTGGGACAAACTGAAAAAGTGGCTATTCTTTACCATATGAGCCACCAGGGAAGCCCATAAATGGAATCCAATTAAACTTAAAAGCTTTTGCACAGCAAAAGAAACTGTGAACAAGATGAAAAGACAACCCTCAGAATGAGAGAAAATAATTGCAAATGAAACAACTGACAAAGGATTAATCTTCATTTTTATATACATTACCATTTGTAATATATACATTACCATTTGTAAATATATACATTATCATTTGTAAAATATTATATACATTACCATTTGTAAAATGGGCTTTTCAGTTGGTGCTAGTGGAAAAGAATCTACCTGCCAGTGTAGGAGATGTAAGAGATGCGAGTTCCATCCCTGGGTTGGGAAGATCCCCTGGAGAACGGCACGGCAACCCACTCTAGTATTCTTGCCTAGAGAATCCCACGGACAGAAGAGCCTGGTGGGCAACGGTCTGTAGAGTCGCAAAGACATGACTGAAGCGATTTAGCGTACATGCATGCATTTGTAAAACAGACAGCTAATGAGAAGTTGCTGTATAACGCAGGGAGCTCAGCATGGTGCTCTGAGACAATCTAGAGGAGTGGGATAGTGTGGGAGGTGGGAGGGAGGTTCTAGAGGGAGGGGACACGTGTATATCTATGGCTGATCCCTGTTGATGTATGGCAGAAATGAACACAACACTGTGAAGAAATTATTCTCCAATTAAAAATAAATAAATTTTAAAAATTAGTTATATTGCTATGTCCTATCACAGATCATATGAACACTGAAATTAAAAACACATCAGTCACAATCATTGCAAAAAATAAAATGCTTAAGTGAATATCTAATAAAACATGTACAGAAATTATAGGCTGAAAATTACAGAATGTAGATAAAAAATCGAAGAAGATATAAATACATGAAGACACACTGTGATTATAGATTGTAAGATTCAACAAAGAAAGATGTAAATTCTCCTTAAATTTATAGATACGTTTAACACAATTTCTATCAAAATCCCAGTAAGATTTATGGTGGATAGAGATAAGATTATCTGCTCTATATTTCATCTGTAGAGAAATTTGCGAAGGAATGAGAATAGCTAAGACAGGGAACAAAGGTAGAGAAATTATTCTACCAGATTTCAAGACTTACATAGCTAAAGTAACCAAGACTGTGTGGTCATGGTGGACAGACAGCTCAATTGAACAGAAATAGCCCTACACAAGTGCAACCAACTGATATTTCACAAATGTGCAAAAGTAATTCAATAGAAGAAAATATCTTTTTCAACAAATATTGCTGGAGCAATTGGACGTCTGTAGGCAGAGAAAAAAGGCTCTCAACCTAAACCTAACAACTTACACAAAAATCAACCCAAAGTGTATCATAGATTTTAAAGTAAAATGTAAACTTCTGGAAGAAAACACAGGAAAAATGTTCAGACCTAGGGCTAGGTGAAGCATTCTTAGAGATGAAGAGCAAAATCCATAAAAAAAAAAAAAATTAGATTTAATCAAAATTTAAAACTTTCACTCTGTGAGGTCCTGTGAAAGGATAGACGAAAAGACAAATTAAAAACTGGAAAAAAATTGGGTGAAATATTTGCAAACCACATATGTGACAAAGAACTTGTATCTAGAATACAGAAACAACCTCAAAACTCAACAGAAAAAAGTACACAATCCAATTGGAAGAAAAATGTGAAAAGATTTTTCACTGAAGAGGTTATACAGATGGCAAAGGAGCACATGAAAAGATGCTCAACATCACTAGCAATTAGAAAAATGCAAATAAGACCACAATGAGATTCCTTACATATCTATTAAAACAGTTAAAATTAAAAATAGTGACAATACCAAATGCCAGCAATGATGCAGAGAAACTTATTCATTATACATCACTTGAGTGAATGTTAAATGGTACAACCACACTCTAGAAAATAGTTTGGCAGTTTCTTAAAAAAAAACCTAACCTAAATATATAATGACTACCAGTTCAGTTCAGTTCAGTTCAGCTGCTCAGTCATGTCTGACTCTCTGTGACCCCATGAACTGCAGCACGCCAGGCCTCCCTGTCCATCACCAACTCCCGGAGTCCACCCGAACCCATGTCCATCGAATCGGTGATGCCATCCAACCATCTCATTCTCTGTCATCCCCTTGTCCTCCTGCCCTCAATCTTTCCCCAAATCAGGGTCTTTTCAAATGAGTCAGCTCTTCGCATCAGGTGGCCAAAATATTGGCTGCAATCACCATCTGCAGTGATTTTGGAGCCCAGAAAAATAAAGTCAGCCACTGTTTCCACTGTTTCCCCATCTATTTGCCATGAAGTGATGGGACCGGATGCCATGATCTTAGTTTTCTGAATGTTGAGTATATAATGACTATACTACCCAGCAAATGCACTCTTGGGCATATATTCCAGAGAAATGAAAATGTAGTTCCAAAAACCTATAGACAAGTGTTCATAGCAGCTTTATTTATTTTAAGGTATTCACTAAAATGGGTTTTATTTTTTTTAAGCCAGTTTTAGGTTCACAGCAAAATTGAGAAGAAGGGACAGTGATTTCCCATACGCTGTCTGCCCCTACTCATTCAAGTCTCCTCTATTATAACATCTGCCACCAAAGTTGTGCATTTATTACAATTGACATATCTACGCTAACCCATCATAATCACCCCAAGCTCATAGTTTCACATGAAGATTCACTCTTGGGGTTGTACATTCTATGGATTTGGACAAATGTATATTGACTAAAATCCACTATTATAGTATCACATAGACTATTTTCATCACTCCCCACATCATCTGTGCTCTATGTACTCATCTCTTCCCCCATTCCAACCCCTGGAAACCAATGATCTTTTTATTGTATCCTTTTCCAGAAAGTCACATAGCTGGAATTATACAGTAGGTAGGCTTCTTGGTTCAGCTTCTTTCACTTAGTGATATGCATTTAAGCTTCCTCTGTGTCTATTCATAGATTGATAGCTCTTTTTTTTTTTTTTTTTTAGAGCTGAATAATACCCCATTGTCTGGATGTGTCTTAGTTTATTTATCTTCTCACCTACTGAAGGGCATCTTGGTTACCTCCAAATGTTGTCATTTATGAATAAAGCTGTGTGCAGATTTTTGTCTGGACATAAAGTTTCAAGTCCTTTGGGTACAGACAAGCAGTGCAATTGTAGGATCATATGGGTAAGAATACGCTTAGTTTTGTAAGAAACCACCAAGCTGTCTTCCAAAATCGCTATACCATTTTTCTTTCTCACCATCAATGAGTGAGACTTCCTACTGCTCACTTCCTTGCCAGCATTTACTGTTTTCAATAATCTGAGTTTGGGTCACTTTAACAGGTATGAAATGGTACTTATTGTTTAGGCTCTTTACGCTTTTACTATGCTCTCTGACTTGTCAGATTTGTTACTGCTAAATAGAAATTAACTATCTGGCTGTTTTTTTTTTTTTTTTTGGTACAGGCAGACGTCACATGCTTCGATGCATGGGTGACTTGGGAATCTGTAGACCCTCTTGCAGACAGTCTGAAGAGCCCTACCTCTATTGCAGAAATGATCAATCCTGCTGCCTCCCTTCCTACATAAGGATAGACATTTCTGGCAAAGAAGGGAAAAATGGCTGGAGCCGAGAGAATCGCTGGCCAAAAGTATCTTGAATGGTAGAGGTCAATATCCTCAACTTGCTGCCAATACTCCTTCATTAAAATTTATGCACCTGCCACTCTGTGTGTTTCTCATCCATTGGAAAACATAGTGAGAAATTAAGTTTTGCATGGTAAGATATCTTTCCTATTCTGGGTTGCCATTTCCTTCTCTGGGGGATCTTCCCAGTCCAAGTGTTGAATCCACATCTCCTGTGGCTCCTGCATTGGCAGATGGATTTTTTTTCTTTTTTAACCACTGAAACACCTGGGAAGTCTTTTAGGTCACTATCCAACTAATTTACTCAGATAAAGGAAAATGCAAAGATTAGAGCCCCAAATTATAAAAAGGAAAGGAAAGGAAAGTGAAAGTCACTCAGTTGTATCCAACTCTTTGTGGATACATGGAATTCCATGGAATTCTTCAGGCCAGAATACTGGAGGGGGTAGCCATTCCCTTCTCCAGGAGATCTTCCCAACCCAGGGATCGAACCTAGGTCTCCTGCATTGAAGGTAGTTCTTTACCTGCTGAGCCACAAGGGAAGCCCCCCCAAATGTAAAACACACAAGGAAATAAGGCACCATGAATTTAGTTCAGCAGAAACCATAGACCAGAGATTCAGCCTTTCAAAGACTTAGAATATTAGAATTACTAGTAATAATAATTTTAAAATAATTTAAAAATTGAATTAATAAGATTTGAATTTCCTATCATCAACTGGGTATTATCTGACCCCTATGAAGAAGCACCCTAATGTTAAGTGGAAATGGTATGTTCAGAACTGAAACTTACTAGGCGTGGAAAGCAGAAATGAACTGCATGAGCAAGTGGCTCAGATGCCTATGTTACTTGCTTTATTGCTTCTCCTTTGTCACATATTGATGGTATCACTAATGGTCTCAATTCCTATGGTTAGCTAACAAGGGAGGAAAAAGCAAGGCTTTACATGATATGTAAAGTGGTTTACATGATATGTGAGCACCAGCCAGGAGTGCTGATAGCCTAATTTAGAGTTGGCCCTGAAATTAGACAGTGAGTAAGGAAATCTTTTCGGTAGAAAGAGGGAAACTCTAAGGTTTGGATCTATAGTAATTCATGGGCAGTGACATAGGGTTGAGTGGTGAGTTGCTCAGGATCTCAGAGCAAGATTAGTAGATTTGTAACGGTGAGGTATACGGTAGAGTTTCATGGACCTTTCTGAGAAGAGATGGGGAGTGAATATGTTTGTGCCATCAGGGGGAGACAAAGCTTTCAGCAATAAGGTGGACAAAAGGACCCACCTTTTCACCCCTAGATAAGAGACCATCCCGGTCCTTGGACATGTGTATGTGAATAAGGCTTGGTTAAGGAAACGGGTCTATGAAGCCAGCTTTTCAATAACTTCTATTCCAATCTTGAAGCAACTGGGATAAAAAGGAGTTCTCATAGCTCATACCCGGGCCAGCCAGTTTCCTACAGTGAGTGATAATGTTTGGGCATTTATAAAATGCATCCTTTCATCTGAGGTATCTGCTGTTATACAGAAAGTCTTTGGTGCCCTAGAACTACTCTCCTAAACACAAGGACTTGGAATTTTTATTGTTGCCATTCATGCTGCCATCAAGAGGCAGGACTAACACAAGAAGTGCCTCTGGTATCCCCAAAACACTTGCTGAGAAGGCAGAAGGACACATGGCAAGATCAGAGTTGGAATACTTCAAGTAAGTAAGGCTGTGCATAGGTAAACTGCAAACTAGGAACACTAAAAATTGATTAAAACTTGTGGAAATAATCTGAAATTTCAAGAAAAGCACTAAAGAGTTTACCCACTGGAAATGCTGGAAATTTGGGGGACTTCTTTACACAGCCTTTTACTCTAAAATTGCACATTGATGGAGGGTGGGAGTGGGTGACTGATATTTTTCAGTGCGTTGATCTATATGACTTAAGCTATCACTTTGAAGATAGGGAGAGTGATGGTCAAGAGGAAGTCATGAGCTTTGAAGAACTTCTGGGAGAGAAATATGGTTTTCAGGGCTGGCTCAGACTTTTAATCGTCTTTTTTCCTGTTATTTATTCCCAGTAGGTTGAAGCAGATGCTACTGATACAATTCTATCCATAGCCTCTTCTTCCCAACCGTACGTGGATGGGGAAGAAGTGATAGTTTGCTTGACCCAAGTCACTAGTCCTTGGTCTGGAACACAGCAGGACTGACGATTCTTACATATTGCTTTTATTACTTCATCAGCAGCGCATTTTTTCCTGCAGCGCCCTGAGTTGTTCCAGCAACTTCTTCTACCACCATAGGCTGAAAGATAAAAGGAAAGATCACTGATTTTAGGTTTGAGGCTCTCAACTTTACAAGCATGACTGTGTATTTGGCAACCAGCAACTTGCAAGATTTCCAGCTCAGGCCTGGTAAATACCATGTTTCTACAAATATCTGTTTGGAACCTCATATATGCCCATTTAAATTTTTTTTTCTGAATGTAGAGATGCATCTTGCGTCTCATAAATAAAAAGCAACTTGTTAGTCACAAGGAATTGGAACTAGTAATGAAGTTCCCTGGACTTGTGTGAAGCAATCTGCATAAATCAAGTTCATCCTGTGGTCAGTGTGATTGGGTTATTTGCATTGCTCATACCCCACGCGGCTAAATTTCTTTGAATGCATTCAAAATATACATTCAGATAAGTGTGTAAAATGTATCTCTGTACTTTAAAAATAATAAAATGAATACCCATGTACTTGCATTCTGATTAAGAAATAAAACATTACTAGACCCTTAGAACGGGCTTCCCCGGTGGCTCAGTGGTAAAAAGTCTGCTTGCCGATGTAGGAGATTCAGGTTTGATTGAGAAGATCCCTTGGAGAAGCAAATGGCAACCCACTCCAGTATTTTGACCTGGGAAACCCCAGGTAGGAGACCAGAGGGACAGCACAGAGGAGACCAGAGGGCTACAGGTCATGGGGTTGCAAAGTCAGGAATGACAGAGCAACCGAGAAATAGGACCTCAGAACAGTGTAGGTATTCCTAAGTGAGATGCTTCATTTGCTCAAATTTTAGGCCAGTACTTCTTAAACTTTGTAATTTTCATACAAATCATAGAAGTCTTGGTAAAATGCAATTTTTATTTCAGTTGACGGGAAAACACCTGAGTTTTTGCTTTTCCAGCAATCTTCTAGATGATGTCAGTGCTGCTAGTCCATGGACTACACCTTATGTAGCAAGGTTTCAGGACATTAAAAAAAAAACTTTAATAAGTCCCATTTGTTTAATATCAGACAATCTATGTTTCCCAATAAAACACAATAAATTAGAATTAAAAACCCCATGTATTTAAAAATTAAACAATATAATAAAAATAAAACAAATTAGAAGGGCAGTAATAAAATCAGAAATGATCAAGTTAGAAGTTAAGGAAATCAGAAAACTGGAAAGAATGATCAAGAAAAAAAAGAGGAAAATAAAAATGACATCCCTAGTGAAATGGTGAAATAAAACCAGATACAACATATTAAAAACAACAGAAAAGAATGATCAACAATTGTACGCTAATAAAATTGAAAACCGAGAGGAAATGTGTAAATTCCTAAAAATATTCCAGTGATGGCCTAGGAAGAAAATGTAAACCTCAATAAATCAAAAAGTGTTTGGAAATTGAGATGGTAGTGAAAAAACTCTTCTTCCCCAAAGACTCAGCCCTAGATGATTTTTACAATTTTGGAAAAATACATATAACGTAAAATTGATCAATTTAAACATTTTAAAGTAGTACAGTTTGGTATAATTCAGGGCTTCCTAGGTGGCTCAATGGTAAAGAATCCTCCTGCCAATTCAGGAGATGCGAGTTTGACTCTTGGATTTGGAAGATTCCCTGGAAGAGCAAATGACAGCCCACTCCAGTATTCTTGCCAGGAGAATCCCATGGACAGAGGAGACTGGCAGGCAGCAGTCCACAGGGTCACAAAGAGTCTGACTTGACTCAGCACGTGCGTGCGCGTGCACACACACACACACACGCACATTGGTATAATTCACTTTGTTGTGTTGCCATCTCCAACATACACCCACTAAACTTTTCATCTTACAGTGGAAATTTTTGTGCCCATTAAAACCCTCCCCCCCATTCCCTTGGCAACTATTATTTTGTTTTTTGTCTTTATGAGTTTGACTACACTAAATACCTCATGTGAGTAGAATTATACAGTATTTGTCATTTTGTGACTGACATCTCACTTAACATTGTGTCTTCAATGTTCATCCACACTGCAGCATGCGTCAGAACCCTTCCCATTTTAAAGCTGAATAATATTCCATTGCATGTATGTACTACATTTTACTTATCTATTTAACGATTAATGAACATTTGGATTGCTTCCACCTTTTAGCTATTGTGAATAAAGCTGTTATTCTGGATGACTTTAAACGTAAGTTCTACAAATTTCACAGAAGATCCAAGTATTAATCTTGTATAAAATGTTCCAGAAAATAGAGGGGGAGGGAGAAAGAAAAGCTCTCTGGATCATTTTATGGGACAACTATAATCCAAAACTAGAAAATAATAGGTCTATTTTCTTTTTAAATATAGATTTAAAAAATCCTAAGTAAAGTATTAGTTAACTGAATTCAGCAATGTATTAAAATACAGCATGATCAAGGAGAGTTTAACCCCAAAAGCAAAATTACCATACAACGTTACAAAATCCTCCAATGAAATTCACTACCTGTATAGAATTAAGGAGATAAATAATAAAATTATTTTATTTTATATAGAAAAATTACTTAATAAAGTTCAGTGCTTACTTATGATGAAAATTAGGCAAAGTAAGCGTAGTGGGGATTTTCTTAATTTGGTGAAAGTATGTGTCAAATTCTAGAACTAACATTATCTAATGGAGAAACTAATTCCCTCTGAGATCAGGAAAACAAAGATACTCTTCTATTACTACTATCATTTGAAATAATAGTGGGGGGCCTGGCTAATGATTTAAGGAAACACCCAAAACCAATCAAGAGTATAAGGATTGGAAGGAAAGGGAGAAAATTGTCATTCATTCTAGCAGTCATGATTATAATATCAAAAAGTAACCAACATATTATTACAATTAACAGGAGTTCAGTAATTATGTCAGATGCAATATCAACTTACAAGACTCAATGGCACTTTTCTACACCAACAGTAACTGACTAAAAAGTATAATAAAATATATGTCATAGTCATGAAATATCTTGTTTTAAACTGAGAATATCTAAGACCTCTCTGGGATATATTTTAACACCATAACAGAAAGTGTGGTCTTGAAAGAGATGACAGTTATTATATAGATTTACTTTCCTGTAAATTAATCTACAAATTTAATGAAATTCTCATCAAAATCCCAGTGGGATTTTTGGGAAACTTCATCATTTTACTTTAAAATTTATAATGAAGAATAAAGGCCACCAATAGCTAATAATACTTTAAAAAAGAAACAAGACAAAATCTTGCCCTTCTAGACACTGACAGCCTATCAAGCCATTGTAATAAAAAATACATAGTAGCTTGTCACCAGAACAAACAGACCAATAGAACAGAGTAGACAGTTTGCAATAGATCCATGGAGAGCTTAATACGCTCTAACAGTGACATTGTGTATCAATGAAGAGGCATACATTATTTAGCATACAGTATTGGGAAAACTGGTCAACTCCATGAGAAAAATAAAAGTGGATTTACACATTCCATCTTGTGGCTTAAAGATTTAAATGTGAAAGGCGAGGCTGAAAAGTTATTAGAAGATAACATCAGAGATTTCCTTTGAGACCTAAGAAAAAAACTTGTTTAAGAAAATCACCAAGCACGACTCACAAGGCAGAATATTGTTGAATTTGATTAGACCAGAATTAAGTTTTCTGTTCAGTTGAAGGACATGTAATGGGCAAAGTTCATAGATAGGTAGATGACAGGATAAGGAATAATACCCAGTGACTAAACCTGACTAGGGAATAATATAAGAAATAGATAAAGATCTGTCTATCAACAAGAAAGCATCATCTGCCGAATAGAAACAATGCACAAAGGATATAAATAGGCAATTAACAGAAGTGGAACCTGTTTATTCATTCAACAAATGTAACTTGTTTATTTATTCAACAAACTTTGAAGGCACTGTTCAGGATGCAGGAAGATATATCTGTTAGAAAAAGAAACTAAGCTTTCTGCTCTCATGGAGATTTGTCTTTTCGAGAAACAATCAATGAGACTGTAAGTAAGAGAAGAAAGTAAAATGTTCTGTATGTAAAATGCCATTAGATACAGATGAAAAGTATTCTGAAGAGCATCGAAACAGGGAAAGCGGAATAGGAAGCATGTGTTTGGAAGAGAAGTAGTAAAAGACCTCATTGAGAAGGAAGTGAGAAAGTGAGGTTTTGATACTAATTGGAGGAAGAGTGTACCAGGCAGAGGAAGCTGCAAGTACAAAGGCCCAGAGACAGGATTTATCTCAAAGCTTTTGAAGAAAGTTTTTGAAGATAAGGTTGCCATGGTGGCTGTAGAATAAATTAAGTGGAGAGTAATGGAGAAATGTAATGGAGTTTGAGATCTCACGGGGTCTTGCAGTTCTTTGAAAGCAGGCTGTTCATAAATATTTGGATATACACAGGATAAGAGAAGTGCAAAAAAAAAAAAAACCCCATAAAAACCCAACAGAGTGCTATTACTCAGATAAAAGTAATGCTGATGGCTGGAGGGATTATGGTGACGTGGTGACCCTTGTACAATGTTGGTGACAGGTAGAGGGATTTCCTTGTTCCTATAAACGTCACTGATTTTTCTTTCTTAAACATGGGGGCTGTCCAAGATAAAACATGAAGACCTCATGCTTCCTTTATCATCTCAACTATTCCCTCTAAAGGGATGGTGTTGAATTTTTATCTCTTACCAGAACACTCAGACTTAAAACCTCAGAATGTGTAATATTTCCTTCACTCCTCACGTGCTCTAAGTTTCCAAGATTTATGGATTGCTTTCACAAAATCTTTCACCTCTGTCTCTTTCCTAGTCTCAACACCCCCACTCATATAAGGGAGGAATTAATGGAATAAGATCTTTTACACTTACCTTTTGACTTCTAGGTCATTTGACTTCAGGGAATCTATTTTGTATAATCCTTATCCAAATACGTAATGATATGTGTACAAATATGTTCATTAGAAAGTTAGGAAATTTCCAAATAACCGTTCACCAATTATGGCTTATCTCACAGTGGAATTTTACAACATTGCAAAGAGTGAGGCAGATCTTTAGGTGGTGACAGGAAAAGATGGTCACAAAATATTATTAATGAAAGATGGACACCACATAACTATGTATATAGTGTGTTTGCTTTTTTAATAAAAATAAATATATAGAGTAACTTTTATAAAGCTTTGTTTATACATTGAAATGTATCTTGAGAGATATACAACAAAGCAGAAAGCAGTGTACTTTGTATAAAAACTCTTCAGTCACAATTTCAAACTGGAAACAGAACTTCCATACGACCCAGCAATCCCACTGCTGGGCATACACACCAGAATTGAAAGAGACACGTTTACCCCAATGTTCATCGCAGCACTGTTTACAATAGCTAGGACATGGAAGCAACCTAGATGTCCATCAGCAGATGAATGGATAAGAAAGCTGTGGTACATATACACAATGGAATATTATTCAGCTATTAAAAAGGATGCATTTGAATCAGTTCTAATGAGGTGGATGAAACTGGAGCCTATTATACAGAGTGAAGTAAGTCAGAAAGAAAAATAGCAATACAGTATATTAACATATATATGGAATTTACAAAAATGGTAACAATGACCCTATATGCAAGATAGCAGAAGAGACACAGATGTAAAGAACAGACTTTTGGGTTCTGTGGGAGAACATGAGGGTGGGGTTTTTTAAGAGAATAGCATTGAAACATGTATATTACTGTATGTGAAATATATCATCAGTTCAGGTTCGATGCATGAGACTGGGTGCTCAGGGCCAGTGCACTGGGATGACCCTGAGGAATGGGATGGGGAGGGAGGTGGAGGGGGCTCAGGATGGGGGACACATGTACACCCATGGCTGATTCATGTCAATGTATGGCAAAAACCACTACAATATTGTAAAGTAATTAGCCTCCAATTAAAATAAAAAAAAACCTCTTCAGTCACAATTTCAAAGTTTTGGTCAGACTTTAGATGTATTTAATAAAGCAGTAATTATTTTTTTATTAAAAAATTTTTATTTTTAATTGGGGGATAATTTCTTTACAATATTGTGTTGGTTTCTGCCATATGACGACGTGAATCATCCATAAGTGTACACATATCCCATCCTTCTTGAACCTCCCTCCCACTCCCCACCCCCCACCCCCCATCTCATTCCTCTAGATTGACTCAGTGCACTGGGATGAGCTCTCTGTGTTATACAGCAACTTCCCACTAGCTATCTATTTTACATATGTAATATATATGTTTCAATGCTACTCTCTCAGTTCTTCCCACCCTGTCTTTCCTCTGCTGTGTCCACAAGTCTGTTCTCTATATCTTAAAGCAGTAATTATTAAAAGCCTAGACTTTTATCATAGAAGAGAGAATGAAAGTCAGTTCTATTTTTTGAATAACAGCTCTGCAGATACTTTCTGACCTGTTTGCCAAATTCCAGACTATGAAAAGAAAAAAAGAAACTCATCTAAAGCTATAACAGGACTTTTAGGGTCAGGAAAACATAGGAAAGTGGACTTTGGGAATTATTTTCAAGAGCCGGCACAAACTGGAAGGACAACTGAACTGAGTCAAGTTGCCACCTGGTTCCTTAGGTAGCAACTTGGAACACAGAACCAAGGATAACTCTGAATGTTTGGGGTCACCCCTGTCTACCTCAGACAGCTTGTCCTACCCTTAGGTTCTACCCTTGCCAGGGACGTGGTTCCAACATGGGGGTCACGGAGCTGCTCAGGTTGAGGGAATACCATGCCACAGTGGAAATTTACATGGACCAGAACCTAGTCTACCTCCGTTTTTGCAGCTTCCCTGGGTTCTAATTACCTGGGGTCACTTGTGGTAGGAACACAAGGACAGTAAAAGTCAGGAGCAGGAGTCTCATGGTCCCTGGGAAGTTGGAGGCAGTGGATCCAGGAGTCAAGAACACTTTGTGCAGTATGAATCTGAAATAGAGTTTTATTGGCCTCTCTGGAGTGGGGGCAGATGGATGGGGCACTGACCTGGACAGATATGTAAATGTTAATCCATGCAGAACATTAGTCTGTTGGCTGGTACATCAATCAAGCATCTGTTACAGGCACGGGGAGGGCACGCAGAGGTTTTATAAGTTATAGGCTTTTAGGAAGTGTTTGGAGATATGGAGACAGAGGAATTGCACACCAAGACATTGTCCCTGGCTTCCGCAGACCTCTCATCAGGGTCCTGCCTCCTCTGGTCACAGTCCCTCTCACTCTAGGATAAGCCTGCTTTTGCACTATCTAGTTGTGTCTGTCTCCCAACTGGATTGTGAGATTCCTGAGAATAAGGACTGTGTCTCTCACTTTTGAACTCTCAAGATACAAACCATATTCTCAGTAAAGGTTTGTGGAATAAAATGTAGTGTGTCAATTTCTAGTCCCTCACATATGTGCCTACCTGGGAAAGTTACGTGTCTAAGATAGTAAAGCTGACTTGCTGCAGAGTTAGGGGAGATTGTTTAAAACAGGGATAAAAGGGGGATGTTACCCAGTGTCACCAGAAATGCTTTCTACCCAAGGCAGCTCAATGGTAGTTGGGATGTTACTTTTGACAAGGCCACCCTGAAGGCCATTGAAGGAGTTACCTGTGAAAGCTTTATTAAGTTATAATTAACAAACCATAATTGTACATATTTAAAGTATACAATTTGATAATTTTGACATGTAAGTACTCATGGAAACAGTGACAAACTTTATTTTCTTGGACTCAAAAATCACTGCAGATGGTGACTGCAGTCATAAAATTAAAAGACGCTTGCTCCTTGGAAGAAAAGCTATGACAAACCTAGATAGCATATTAAAAAGCAGACATCATTTTGCCAACAAAGGTCTATATAGTCAAAGCTATGGTTTTTCCAATAGTCATGTACAGGTGTGAGAGTTGCATCATAAAGAAGGTTGAGCACCAAAGAACTGACGCTTTCGAATTGTGGTCCTGGAGAAGACTCATGAGAGTCCCTTGGACAGCAAGGAGATCAAACCAGTCAATCCTAAAGGAAATCAACTCTGAATATTCTTTGAAAGGACTGATGCTGAAGTTGAAGGTCCAATACTTTGGCTACCTGATTCGAAGAGCTGACTTATTAGAAAAGACCCTGATGCTGGGAAAGATTGAAGACAGAAGGGGACGACAGAGGATGAGATGGTTGGATGGCATCACTGACTCAATGGACATGATTTTGAGCAAACTCCAGGAGATGGTGAAGGACAGGGAAGCCTGGTGTGCCTCATTCCATGGGGTCACAAAGAGTTGGACACAACTGAGCAACTGAACAACAACATAATAACTTTATCCAAGTCAACTATCTTGCAAATGAAAGCTCATTCTCTTAGGACCCACAAGTGTACTAGAACATATACATAGCTATTTTTATAATCTTTCAGTGGGGAAAACACTTTCCAAGTATGGAACTCAGATCAGATTTCAAGGAAAAGATAGGTAGAATGAATACTTAAGTTTATATTGGAAAATGTTACTGCAAAATATACCTAGCAATTAAGTGACAAACCGCAAACACGTTAACTTATTAAGGGTTTCAGGAGGAATCCTATAGTTACATTTCTGATGAGGGATGTGTTCTGAAAAGTTCTAAATTTATATCCTTTGCTTCAAATTTGCTTTGAGTTACTGTCTCACATATCATATTGTATGTGGGTCAACTCCACTTGGATTTGTCATAGTTTTGTCCCTAAACCCGTTCTACTTGGTTCCATTTCTGTCTTCCCCATTTCAGTAAATGACATCACTGTTCACCTTAGTGCTTAAATGTTCAGAGTCATTATTGATCCTGACATTTCTCTGCCTCATTTCTTCTAACTACACGCAGTCCACACCAGGCTTCCCTGGTGGCTCAGAGGGTAAAGCGACTGCCTGCAATGCGAGAGACCCAGGTTTGATCCCTTGGTCGGGAAGATCCCCTGGATAAGGAAATGACAACTCACTCCAGTACTCTTGCCTGGAAAATCCCATGGATGGAGAATCCTGGTAGGTTACAATCCATGGGGTCGCAAAGAGTTGGACACAACTGAGCAGCTTCACTTTCACTTTTCACACCTAATCTATTAGCAAATCATTCCTTTTGTGCCTCCACCTCCAAAACATATTGCTTACATGTGAAATCTAAAAAAAACTACAAATGAACTTATTTACAAAACAGAAACAGACTTAGAGGTTACCGGAGGGAAAGAGTAGGGGGAATGAATAGATTGGGAGTTTGGAATTGACATGTACACACTGCTATATAGCACAGGGAATGCTGTTTAATACTCTAATAACCTAAGTGGGAAATGAATTTGAAAAAGAATAGATACATGTACATGTATAACGGAATCAATTTGCTGTAAACCTGAAACTTAACACAAGATTGTTAATAAACTATGCTCCAATATGAAATAAAAATTAAAAATGAAATAAAATAGATATCACAGTTATATACTTTTTTTTTTCTACTGTGAACATCCTGATCAGGCCACCTCAAATATCTCCTAAAGCATCTTTCTTTTTCCATGTTTCCCAACTTTAATTTAGTCATCACAATAGCTACACAAAATCTTTTTCCTACTGGAGCAGAAATTGTTAGAGTTCACCAAATATTCAAACACTCCTCTGCATTCCTCAGCTTCTCATGGGACCATTTCACTGGACTGTGGCCAATAGGATTCTTATATAAGTGTTGTGTGTCACTTCCAGGCCTGGCACGTGGCACAACCCAGTGTCTAGTCAGTCCTCATTTCCCCTGCCGTGGTGAACTTGGGGGCCCTGTGTTCCACATATTATAGCTACAAGTTGTGAATGGGCCATTTGATCTATGTGGGACTCTGCATTAATGAGAAATAAAACTTTATTTGAGATTTTGAGGGTTTATTTGTCACCATGGTAGAGGTTTTCCTGTCCTAACTAATTTAGGAATTGTTATAAGAAATATGTTGATACCCTAACAGGAGCTCAAAATATTTGCTTTGGCTCAACAGTCCAGAAGTAGGCAGGGAGAAAACTGACATTGGAGGCTGGAAAGGTGGTTATCTATACTGTGACATGGCAGAATATTTGGTAAAGCTGTTACCTGTAACAAGGGCTGGAGATCACATGTCTGCTAATCTCCCATCTCTAGGGGAAAAATATGGAGAACAAATACATGTTCTGGTGCATGCTGGTACATAGTGATAGTGTCTGTGTTTGGTATGGTATTGCCAGAGAAGGACAACTTCAAGAAAGAACTGGCCAGTTTGCAAGTAGAAATAATCTAAAATAGAGGGAGTCCAGAATGGTTGAGGGCCTTGAAGCGTTAGAAAAGTAGACTTATCTTGGGTTCCCAAATATTAAGGGATAGAATTTAAAAAAAAACATTGAACAACTAAATCCTAGCAAAATATTTCATTTCTGGATGAAGTGAGAGAAACAATTAGGTTAGGGATGTGGACTTGCAACTGAAGCAGGAGAGCCCCGAGGTAGCTGCCACTCAAGTGAAGGAGAGAAAGGGAGAGAGAGAGAATAGCACAAAGAAGCATAAGTTTAGAAGCGACTTCGGACTTGGTTAGCTGCAGAAGGAGCTGACTGGAAGCAAACGGATTAGGAAGCTACTAAGTCTTTAATACTACCATATTGCCAAAGAAACCATTAACCCCAGATCAACAAAGCCTCTGTCTGAGCCGGCAAACAATCTTTGATTCTCTGATCTTCCACTGAAGATCCTGATCTTCAGTGATTCCACTGATCTCCTTGAAGGAAGCAGGCTTCAAAGGCAAGTTTTCAAACACAATTTTGGACATGACCAAGAATTATGTACAAGGAGGAAGCATGTACAAGAATTATGTACAATCGTGGAGGAAGCTCCAAAGAAATGGATTTGGGAATCACAGAGAATAAAGGGCAAGGGAATTCATCTCAGAGTACAGAATTGTGGCGTTGGCAAGGACTTTCCCTTAGGCATAGGGTGAGAACCTTACAATTTAGGCCTAAAGGTATTTCAGCATTGCTATGGACCAAAAGCTGCTGGTGTTTTCTTAGCGACAATATTTATTATAGTTACTTTATTTCTTTAAAAATTTTTTTTTTAATTTTTTTGGCTGTGCTGGATCTTCATTGCTGCACAGGGGCTCTGTCTAGGTGCTGAAAGTGAGAGCTACTCTCTAGTTGCGGTGCACGGGCTTCTCATGGAGGTGGCTTCTCTTGTTGTGGAGCACAGGCTCTAGGTGCATGGGCTTCAGTAGCTGTAGTTTGCTGGTTCTAGGGTGTGTGGGCTTCCGTAGTTGTGGCGTGGGGCTCAGTGGTTGCAGCTCTTGGTCTCTAGAGTGCAGGATCTGTAGTTGTGGCACATGGGCTTAGTTGCTCCAAGCCATATGGAATCTTCCTGGACCAGGGATTGAACCTGTGTCCCCCGCATTGGCAGGAGGATTCTTATCCACTGTGCCACCAGGGAAGTCTAGTTACTTTATTTCTGATCTAGCATTTATATGTGTGAATTGGCATACAGATTGTCTTTTTAGTTCATAGGCTGTCAGATTGAGGAAACTCACTTTCAGATCTGATGGTGAGAGCCATGCATCACTCAAGAACACTGGGCTTTGAGCTAGATTGAACTTTGAATTGTGCCTCTTGGAAAGGAATTGAATGTGTTCCATATGCAGGAAGAAGAGATTAAGAGGATCTGACCATTTGAGACCATGGTAGACTCTGTTAGCTTATTGAATATCTACGTGCTTCTTCATTTTAGAGCCAGTCTTGCAGCTAAGTTGGTGTCATGTGACTGGGCTCTGATCAATGGGAATAACAATAAAAATGATGTAAGCCTTCCTGTCTTACTTAAGGACACTTTATATGGTTATCCAGCCCCTTTTTTTCTTTGCTGTGTTCATCTTAGATGCCACATTTTTCAGATGCCATCAGTAACTACGAGAGGAGAAGGTCTGAGTGAATCACATTAGACTTTGCATAATAAATTGCTATTGTTAAGCCTCTGAGATTTCAGGGTTTATTTGCTATTGCAATATAATCTATCCTATCCTGACTATATACCATCTATTACATTTTTTTTATATCCTCTTCTTAGAACATTGTTCCTATGATATATTTTTTGTGGGTGTTTGCTTCAGGTTTATCTTGACTATCACATTCTCAGAAGGGATTTCTCTGAATACTCCATCTAAAGTCAGCACTCTTATTCAAGTTGTTATTTGGTATGAGTCCCATTCTTATCTCATTGATAGTAGCAATCACAAAATATTTATTTTTTACTTGTTTACTTTGCACGTTTTTTTTGCTAGAAAGCAAGTTTTACCAGATCAGACAACAAACCTGGAATCTTCAATACTGTAGCTCCAGTGTCAACCACGATGTCTTTCAAAATGATAGATATTTGGAAAATTTTTGTTAAATAAGTTAACCAAATGGAACTTTTAGGGCCTCAGTTTTCTTGTCTATAAAATGTGATAGTATCAATTCTCTATGTCATGGTTTAAAAACAAATTTTTTTTAGTGCTGCTATGTTTGAGTAGTGATTTATTCTTAGAACTCAAATTTAATTGTTAAATTTAAAAGGGAAATAGAGCTCCTAATGTTTTAACATCTGAAGTTTAGAGAGAAT
The DNA here is from genome assembly GCA_024291935.2 of Okapia johnstoni. Taxonomy (NCBI): domain Eukaryota; kingdom Metazoa; phylum Chordata; class Mammalia; order Artiodactyla; family Giraffidae; genus Okapia; species Okapia johnstoni. Next base: position 50,341,741 of record CM044324.1, on the reverse strand, counting down.
CACATCAGCTGGGAGTTTATAATGATTGAACAAAGACTGGTACAATAAGGGCTACTGGGCTAGGAAATGTCTGCAAGACTGTGGCCAGCACACCTGGTCTTAACCACACTTGCAGCCATAAATAAGCTCGTCTTATTCAGGATAAGATTTTCCTACAATTTCCCATAATGTGAGATTATCACATATTCAGACCATGAAGGGGAACTCAAGGCTTCTCACTTAGTTGAGTTTCCAAGAAAACAGACATGTACAGAGATCAAAACCAATCCAGAATCCTTGAGGCATGGACCTGGGGAATGAACTTCTTAACGGAGATAACAAAAAGTACACAACAAAACTGATATTGAGCTTTCTCCTCCCTTTGGTGCTTATGCTGGAACATAGATTAGAGCTTCTTTTGGTTCTTTTCTGAGTCCTCTTCCCCTAACACATATGTCTTCATGAAAGCAAGTATCGTACAGGGTTAGCTACTTCCCATATAGGTTCTTGGACTGCCAAATATGGCTAGAGCTTGGTCAAGAAAACAAGGCCCTGGAGCCTATAAACCAACAAGGCTGTTTTTGTTGTCTAGTCCTTAAGCAAAGGAGACACAAGGATTCCTCATCGCATATCCCTGGCCCATCTCTTTCTAGGGCAGGACATCAGACAGAAGTTACTTATTTATTTAGGGAGGTTTTTACTTTATCTTTTAACTGAAATATATTTGACATGTAAAACTGTTCACATTTAAGGTGTACATCATGTTGATTTGATCCATATATATACTGTAATATGATTGTCATTATAGTGATATTTAGCACTTCTGTCATGTCACATAATTATCTTTTTTTTTGTAATGTGGACATTTAAGATATAGTCTTTTACCAAGTTTGATAGTTATAATACACTACTGTTATCTATATTAATTATACTGTACATTAGATCTTTAGGACTTATTTGTCTACTAGTTGCAAATTTGCACTCTTAAACAACATCTCTCCTATTCTCCCAACCCCCAGCCCCTGGTAACCTCCAATTTATTCTCTGTTTTTATGAGTCTGACTTTTTCTAGTTTCCACACATAGGTGATATCCTCCAGTATTTGTCTTCCTCTATATGCCTTAGCTGAGGGCTCCCCTGCTGGCTCAGATGGTAAAGAACCTACCCGCAATGTGAGAGACCTGGGTTTGATCCCTGGGTCAGGAAGATCCCCTGGAGAAGGGAATGGCAACCCATTCCAGTATTGTCTGGAGAATCCCATAGGCAGAGGAACCTGGTGGGGTACAGTCCATGGGATCACAAAGAGTTGGACATGACTGAGTGACTAACACATTCTTTCTATATAACTTATCTACTTAGCATGATATCTTCAAGGTCCATCCGTGAGGTCATAAGTGACAGGACTTTTTTTCTTTTTCATTATGTATGTATACCAAATGTATTCCACATCTTCTTTATCCATTTATCCTTGAGGGACACTTAGGTTGTTTCTGTATCTTGGCTATTGTGACTAATGCTGCAATAAACTTGGGAGAGCAAATAGCTCTTTGCTAACTTGTTTTCATTTCTTTTAGGTATATATCCATAGTGGTTGAACCAGTTTACACTCCCACAACAGTGCATAAAAATTCACTTTTCACTACATCCTCATCAACATTTTTTTATCTCTTATCTTCTTGGTGACACCCATTCTAATATGTGTGAGGTGATATCTCATGATTTTGATTTGAATTTCCCTGATTATTAGTGATGTTGGCCACCTTTCCATGTACAGAATTTTTTTTTTTTGCTATTGAATTGTATGTGTCCCTTATAATATTAATCCCTTATGAAATATATGATTTGCAAATATTTTCTCCCATTTTATGGATTGCCTTTTCATTTTGTTGATGGTTTCTTTGGCAGTGTGGAAGAGTTTTAGTTAGGTGTACTCGCACTTGTTTATTTTCACTTTTGTGTTTTGGGCTTTTGGTATCATATCAAAAAAGATAATTGCCAAGACCAATCAGCTTTTCCTCTAGGAATTTTAAAGTTTCAGTTCTCACATTTAAATCTTTAATCAATTTTGAGTTAATTTTTGTGAGTGGTGTAAGAGAGGGGTCCAATTTCATTCTTTTGCATGTGCTTATCCAGTTTTCCCAGTACCATTCATTTATTGAAGAGACTTATCCTTTCTGCATATACTATTCTTGGCCCCACTGTGGAATTATTAGTTAATCATATGTGAGGGGTTTTAATTCTTGGCTCTATTCTTCTCTGTTAGCCTGCGTCAGATAGAAGTTTATAAACAAAGTTGAGTGATAAACAGGATGCATTTATCTGAAGTGTCTTTTATTTTTTATTTTTATTTTTTTTTAGTTTGTCTTTTTAAAAAAATTTGTTTATTTTTCTATTTTTTACTTTACAATATTGTATTAGTTTTGCCATACATTGACATGAATCTGCCATGGGTGTATGTGTGTTACCCTTCCAGAACCTCCAGTGTCTTTTAATTTATGAAAAAAAAAACTCTTAGTGTCCTGGTAGCTATTGGCAAAATAAAATAAAATAAAATAAGATCAAGCATCAGAAGGCAAGCATAAAACAAGGAATTTCTCTGAGGCTTCCCAAACTTGTTTTGGGAAGGCAAGGCCCAAATGGAAAGAATAGTGCCACTGACATGGGGCACTATCAAAGTCAAAGTGAACGTGAAGTCGCTCAGTCGTGTCCGACTCTTTCTGACCCCAAGGACAGTAGCCCACCAGGCTTCTCCGTCCATGGAATTCTCCAGGCAAGAATACTGGAGTGGGCTGCCATTTCCTTCTCCAGGGGCACTATCAAAGCAGGTGCAAAAGGAATGGAATGTGTTTTTCTTGGCTGAAGTAATTTGATGCTTGATCTTTTCAAAAGAATTCTTTGAAGAAGTTTTCATGGGAAATATTGGAAGTTTTCTGAATTTCCTTCTAACTAATTCGTCTATCATTGTTTGGTTTAGAATTATATATTTGTGGGAGTGGGATATCAGGGTATTTTCAGTGTTTTGGACACCTTCACATCTTTTTTTCTTTTGAATGATCAAAAGCATTTTATTAAATCCCAGGCATAGAATATAATTCATTTCAGACTTGAGCATAAACTGTTTGACATAAAACTGTATTGCTGCAGATGGATGGAAGTGACTGTTGAATGCTTCACCATCCTCACGCTGTTCTAGGAAAAGGTGGTGACAATAACTATAAAGAAAAAAGTAAAAACCTCTCTACTCAATTTTACATTATCATTTGCTGTACTCGCATTGATTCCTCTATTAAATTCAGCCTTGTGAGGATAGAGATGAATGAGAGCAGAGAGTTCTTCATGTGCTTTAATGGACTCATGTAAGAGAGACTGAAGTTAACAATCCCTGGTCTGAGAAGTCCCCAGTTTATTCTACTTTCTGCTTGCTATTGGAAGATTACTGGCACTTGCTCCAAAAGAGCATTACTTTTCATCTCATCAGTAAAAGTTTGATATTTTCTGGTAGTTGCTTGAGTTGGTCTGTGTGGTTGCAAATCTGTTTTGCTTGGAACACAGCAATAGTCACCATTTCTACATGGCTTTTTTATCTGTTCACCAGATTTGCAGTCTTTCCTGCAGTGTCCTTTAGTGATCCAACAAGATTTTCGGCCCCTGCAGACTGAAAAGAGTGAAAAAAAGGCAATTATCTCCAGATACTGGGAAAGATAGCCATAACAATTAGGGCAACCATGTCTGTAATCTTCATAATAATCCTGTCTTTATTAAAGAAGATTATGTAAGCAAAGCAAGGTTCTGTACATGCTATATTTCTGTTTTTTTTTTCTTTTTAAAGACTTTTTATTTTATATTGGAGTATAGTTGATTTACTATCTATTTTACACATGCTTCCCTGGTGGCTCAGACGGTAAAGCGACTGCCTGCAATGTGGGAGACCTGGGTTCAGTCCCTGGGTTGGGAAGACCCCCGGAGAAGGAATGGCAACCCACTCCAGTACTGTTGCCTGGAAAATTCTATGGACTGAGGAGCCTGGTAGACTATAGTCCATGGGGTTGCAAAGAGTCGGACACGACTGAGTGACTTCACTCACTTTACACATGATAGTGTATATACGTTGATGCTATTTTCTCAATTTGTCCACCCTCTCCTTCCCCCTCTTTGTCCACAAGACTGTTCTCTACATCTGCGTCTCTATTTCTTCCCTGCAAATAAGTTTGTCAGTACTACTTTTCTGGATTCCACATATATGTGTTAATATATGATATTTGCTTTTATCTTTCTGATTTACTTCACTCTGTATAAGAGGCTCTAGGTTCATCCACCTCACTACCACTGACTCAAATTTGTTACTTTTTATGGTTGAGTAATACTCCATTGTATAATATGTACCACATATTCTTTATCCATTCATCTGTTGATGGACATTGACATGTCCTAGCTACTGTAAATAGTGCTGCAATGAATATTGGGGGGTACATGTGCCTTTTTCATTTATGGTTTTCTCAGAGTATATACCCAGTAGTGGGTTTACTGGATCATATGTTAGAGATTTATTCCTAGTTTTTTTAAGAAATCTCCATACTGTTCTCAAAAAGACTGTATTTGTTTACATTCCCACCAACAGTGCAGGAGGGTTCCTTGTTCTCCACACCCTTTCCAATATTTCTTCTTTGTAGAGTTTCTGATGATGGTCATTTTGACTGATGTGAGGTGATACCTCATTGTAGTTTTGATTTACATTTCTCTAATAATAAGTGATGTTGAGCATCTTTTCATGTGTTTATTGGCTCAAGCATGTTTTCTGACCACAACTGTGCATGCATGCTCAGTCTCTTGATCATGTCCAACTCTTTGCAACCCTATGGACTGTAGCCTTCCAGGCTCCTCTGTCCATGGGATTTTCCAGGCAAGAATAATGGAGTCAGTTGCCATGCTCTCCTCCAGGGGATCTTCCCAACCCAGGGACTGAACCCACATTTCCTGTGCCTCCTGCATTGCAGGCAGATTCTTTACCAGTGAGCCACCAGGGAAGTCTGACCACAACTGTATGAAACTAGAAATCAATCAGAGAAAGAAAAGCAGAAAAGAATGAACACATGGAGACTAACCAACATGCTATTAAAAAAAACAATGGGTCAAAAATGAAATCAAAGAAGAAACCAGAAAATACTTGGAGACAAAAGAAAATGAAAATACAACCTTCCCTAAGAGGTTCCCTAAGAGGAACTTCCCTAAAAGGAACTTCCTTCCTAACAGGGAAGTTCATAGTGGTGCATGCCTTTTATAAGAATTAAGAAAAATCTCAAATAAACAACCTAAACTATTACCTAAAAACTTAGAAAAAGAAAAACAAACAAAAACATAGCCCATCGAAGGAAGAAAATAAAGATCAATAAGGAAATAAAATGGAGATTAAAAAGCAACAGACAAGATCGATTAAACTAAGAGTTTGTTTTCATTCTACCTAGCAAGTTAACCTCTAGGAACTTATTTAGAAACTTTTGTCCAAGTAAGTAAAAATATATGTTCAAGAATTCAGTTGCAGTTTTGTTAGTCTTATCAAAGATTTGGAAAAAAAATCACATTTTACCCTTCATAGGGGTTAGATGTACAAATTATGATTTCTCTATAAGACAGACTAGGAGACTTCTAGGAGCAATCAGGTCAATTTTTATGTGCTGACGAGGAAGACATTCACCATGTACTGTTGAATAAAACAATTTTAGAGCAATATATAGCTACTTTTTTTGGTTAAGAAAGAACTATGGGTACTTATGTATTTGTATGAATTTATAAATGTACAGAAAAAAGGTTACAAATATCAGACAGATGAAGTGAACAATACCTTGCTTAAAAATTATTCAGGCCTTCATAAACAGGAGTTTAAAGTTCTGGCCATGTGTTTGTGTAATCTCATTATAAATCATTAACAAAATTACAGACTTTAGTAGTTGGAAAGGAGCAGAAAGGACCTGTGCTCACTTCCACATGACTGCTCCATAGATTATTATCATCCCAGGCTTTCACATGAAGGGATAACAGAACCTAATGTCTAAGATACGCTCCAGGACCCATGATCTGGCAGAGAATGTAAAGACAGTTGAAACCAGACAGCTGCTCATTCGGGCCCTTGGGACACTGATTGGTGCAAAGCATCAAAGTCAATTTTGCCTGCGAAGATTACACTGGAGTACTGAAGGACTTTGTGGAACCACCCCACCCTTTTCCATGGCTCTGGGGATTCTGGCCAAACACACATTCTTAATATGGAACCTCAGGCTTGTCCTGGGACAAGTATATTCTGATAAGGTCAAGCAGATTTCAGAAGCCTCTGAAAACTGTGTCTGAATGGACAGAAAGATACTATCCTTTTCATGGGCGGTTCTCTGCCCTAGGTCTCTTTTCCTTCTTTCCTGGTTCTGGTTACCTGGCAACATCTGGAACAGGATCAGAAAGACAGTAAGGGTCAGGAGCAAGAATTTCATGGTCTTTGAGAAAGAAGTGGCAGATCCAAGAGTCCAGAACTTTTGGGGTGGAGCTCTGGATTCAGATTTTTATGTGCCTCCATGGGGCGGGGCTCAGGGGACTGGGGCACTGGCAGTGAAACAAGAGGCACAAAAGAACATCGATACTTTAGTCAGTAGCACTAACTGATTACCTACAACTCAGAACCTTATCCTAGGCACTCTGAGGGAAGGCAGAGGAACAGAAGGAAAAGCTAAAATATCATGGCAGTATATAACAAGAGGATTCACACACGAGGAAGTCTTCCTTGCCCCCGTCTCACCCCACTCATGGGAGTGTTATAGTCTCTGTTCCTAGACCCTCCTCCCCTATCTGGGTCCTCATGACACTGCATTAAACCAGCTGAAAATGCATTGTGAGCAGAAGTTGACTCTACTGCGTTCCCAGGGCCAGGGTCTTAGATTAAGAGGGACACAGAAAACAATGGTTTAATGAAGTAACTAAACACGTTTTTAGTACAAATTATAACATCCTAAAGACTCTTACAATTTAGGATCTTTGGAATCAAGTAGTCAGAATTCTTTATTTTACTGATGGAACACTGAGGTCAAGAGAGGAGTTGCAGAGAGGACTCTTGCAACTTTATATCGGGCCCCCTTCCAGAGGGCCTGATATAATCAGAAATTCCCTATTCCCAGGGTGGATGAGGGCTTCCCTGGTGGCTCAGATGGTAAGGAGTTTGCCTGCAATGCAGGAGACCCGGTTTGATCCCTGGGTCAGGAAGAAGGAAATGGCAACCCACTCCAGTATTCTTACCTGGAAAATCCCATGGACTGAGGAGCCTGGTGGGCTACATCCCTTTCCAATATTCTTACTTAATTTCTACTTACGTGAACTGTGAAAGATTGAGATAATTGCAGTAAAATCCCCCAAGTATGATTAAGCATTTAATCAAATCCTTTTTATATTAAATTTAACTAAAATTCATTTTGTTGCTTTATTTTATGGTGTCAGTCCTTACAGCTTCTCTGTAGATTGTGACATTTCCCTTTCAGACTATTGTACTTCATCTTGCCCTTGAATTACACTTTAATGTTTGTGTTAACATAGAAATTGCACCCTGTCTGTGAATCTGATTCAGAAGTTGAAGCTGCTTCAACAGTTTATAAAAATTGTTGTACCCGCATGCTGCAACTACTGAGCCTGTGGGCTGCAAATACGGAATCCTGCATGCCCAGAGCCTAGGCTTCACAACAAGAGAAGCCACAGCAATGAGAAGCCCGTGCACCATAATGAAGAGTGGCCCTGGCTCCCGGCAACTAGAGAAAGCCATGTCAAAGCAACAAGGACCCAGCGCCAAAAAAAAAAAAAAATTATTGCATTGCATTCCCAGTTTCCAGAATTGCAGATATTAGTTTGATACTAACATCAGATGTTAGTTTGAGAGTCTAACATTAGCTTGATACTCTTTCGTTTGTTGGAACTTGTCTCTTTTGCCTAGATCTCCTAATAATGTCTTTCTACCCTGGGAATTTTTTGTTGTTCTACCATTTTGTGTCTAGATAAATGTTTTCTCTCATGGATATGCCTGGGACTTGGTGAATACTTTCGATGTAAAAATTCATATTTCTCTTCAGTTTTGAGAAATTTCTGATTATAACAATTATAACTTGTACACATCCTCCTTCTAATTCTTGAGCTCATTATTTGGAGAGGTACTTTTCCCTCTAGGAGTGTGTAGCAGAAGTCTTTTCAGGAAAGCATGAGGAAAGTGCGGGAAGCATCCCCCAGCTAACAATTTTCATTTCACTGTATTTTGTTTTGCATTGTGAAATACTTCTTCCATTTCATCATACAGATCACCATTTCAGTTCTTGTGACCATTCTTTACTTACTTTAATACAATTTTAAATCGATCATATAGCTTTGAGTTCTAGAGGATTCTTTTTGTGCTCCATTTTTATTTCCTCGAAAGTCTTCATTACGTCAAAAAATTAAAATTTCACCTGATTCTTCTATTAGTTTCACTTCAAAGAGAATGTTGTAGGAGTAAACTGTTTTTTGTCTGCACAGCATGTCCCTCTGATGAACTGCTTCCCTTGGACCCGCTAACCACAAAACCATAACCCAATAACTGGTGAATTGATCTTCTGAGTGGAACTAGGATCTCAAGCAAAGAGAACACTGGCGCTACAGATCACATGCCCTTACCCTAGAGGGACTGAGAAACAAAACTGTGACCTTCCTAGCTGCAGGGAGAGAGATATACTTTCTCACCTTGTCTCATATGGTAGGAAATTACTCAAATATAAGTCAATGCAGATTTCAGGCATCTAAAACAGATGAGTGACCATACAGCCCCTCATGCAATAAATGTCAGAGTCAGATTCAGACCGAGGTCTGTTTGGTTTCAGAGGTTTTGGTCTTAAACCCTACAATATTTTTGCTGTGAAACCCTACAATATTTTTGCTAGATATTAAAAAGAGAATATCCTCTGTGCTCTGCAGAAATCTTTTAGTTTGATGTAGTCCCATTAAAGCTCAACATTTAGAAAACTAAGATCATGGCATCTGGTCCCATCAATTCATGGCAAATAGATGGGGAAACAGCAGAAACAGTGGCTGACTTTATTTTTCTGGGCTCCAAAATCACTGCAGATGGTGATTTCAGCCATGAAATTAAAAGACGCTTACTCCTTGGAAGGAAAGTTATGACCAACCTAGACAGCATATTAAAAAGCAGAGACATTACTTTGCCAACAAAGGTCCAGCTTGTCAAGGCTATGGTTTTTCCAGTGGTCATGTATGGATGTGAGAGTTGGACTATAAAGAAAGCTGAGTGCTGAAGAATTGATGATTTTGAACTGTGGTGTTGGAGAAGACTCTTGAGAGTCCCTCGGACTGCAAGAAGAACCAACCAGTCCATCCTAAAGGAGATCAGTCCTGGATGTTCATTGGAAGGACTGATGTTGAAGCTGAAACTCCAATACTTTGGCCACCTCATGCGAAAAGCTGACTCATTGGAAAAGACCCTGATGCTGGGAAAGATTGAGGGCAGAAAGAGAAGGGGATGACAGAGGATGAGATGGTTGGATGGCATCACCGACTCAATGGACATGGGTTTTGGTGGACTCCAGGAGCTGGTGATGGACAGGGAGGCCTGGTGTGCTGCGGTTCATGGGGTCACAAAGAGTCGGACACGACTGAGAGACTGAACTGAACTGAGTCCCATTTCTTTATTTTTGCTTTGGTTGCCTATATCTTTGGGGTCAATTCCAAAAAATCTTTGTCAACACCAATGTCAAGGAATTTTTCCCCCTATATTTTTTTTCTAGGAGTTTTATGTTTTCAGATTATACATTTGAGTCTTTAATCCATTTTGAGTTAATTTTTGTGAGTGGTGTAAGATAGGGTGTAGTTGCATTCTTTTGCAAGTAAATATCCAATTTTCCCAGCACCATTTATTGAAGGGTCTGTATTTTCACCATTGGCTATTCTTGGCTCCCTGTCCAATATTAGTTGACTGTGTATGCAAAGGTTTATTTCTGGACTTTTGATTCTGTTCCATTGGTTTATGCATCTGTTTTTATGCCAATGCAAGTAGATGTAAGAGACATAGTTTCGATCTCTGGGTCAGGAAGGAGGAGGGCATGGCAACCTACTCCACTCCAGTATTATTCCCTAGAGAATCCCATGGACAGAGGAGGCTGGCAGGGTGCAGTCCACAGGGTCGCACAGAGTCAGACATGACTGAAATGACTTAGCATGCACACATGCATGCACATCACATTGATTGATTTGTGTATATTGAAGAATCCATGTATCTCTGGAACAAACCTGAGTTGATCATGGTGTGTGATCTTTTTAATGTGTTGTTGAATTCATTTTGCTAGAATTTTGTTGAGGATTTTTACATCTATGTTCATCGGAGATTGGAGAAGGGAATGACTACCCACTTCAGTATTCCTTCCTGGAGAATTCCATGGACAGAGGAGCCTGGTGGGCAGCAGTCCTTGGGGATGCAAAGAGTCAGACACGACTGAGTGACTAAGTTTCACTTTCATAAGCTGTCTAAAAAGAGGTAAGATTTATTTCCATTTGTGTCTTACAAACACTGTAAAGAACCATTTCCCAAGAATCTGTAAAGTCACTGGAAAAAATTTTTTAAATGTTGTAATTGTTGCTGATTGCGGGTTTATGACTTTTGTCCCATGTTTGTTTGTGGCATACAGGTAGTTTTACTTGAGAAGCCGTCAACAATGGCCTTAGAGAAGGGCTCCCTGTTTCTGTTCTCCTGCAGTGAATGTTTGTAAGTTTGAGCACTGATTAGTGTAGAATTTTATTTTCCTCCAAGCAAATAAGTTTTCTTACTTTGGAAGAACATACTACTGCTGGGAAACAAGGGTTGGAGTATGGACCACCCCAGCAATGAAGCTCTCAACCTGAAATGTCGCCTGTCCTCAGTATTAGGGAACTGCTGCCCCCTAGAGGTCACGTTTTAATTCACAGGAAGCTCAAAGCAGAAAGTGAAGAACTAAAGAGCCTCTTGATCAAAGTGAAAGATGAGAGTGAAAAAGTTGGCTTAAAGCTCAACATTCAGAAAACTAAGATCATGGCATCCGGTCCCATCACTTCACAGCAAATAGATGGGGACACAATGGAAACAGTGACAGACTTAATTTTGAGGGGCTCCAAAATCACTGCAGATAGTGACTACAGCCATGAAATTAAAGGATGCTTGCTCCTTGGAAGGAAAGTTATGACCAACCTAGATAGCATATTAAAAAGCAGAGACATTACTTTGCCAACAAAGGTGTGTCTAGTCAAAGCTATGATTTTTCCAGTAGTCATGTATGGATGTGAGAGTTTGACTATAAAGAAAGCTGAGCACTGAAGAATTGATGCTTTTGAACTATGGTGTTGGAGAAGATTCTTGAGAGTCCCTTGGACTGCAAGGAGATCAAACCAGTCCATCCTAAAGGAAACCAGTCCTGAATATTCATTGGAAGGACTGATGCTGAAGCTGAAACTCCAATACTCTGGCTACCTGATATGAAGAACTGACTCATTGGAAAAGACTCTGATGCTGGGAAAGATTGAAAGTGGGAGGAGAAAGGGACGACAGAGGATGAAATGGTTGGATGACATCACCGACTCGATGGACATGAGTTTGAGTAAACTCCAGGAGTTGGTGATGGACAGGGAGGCCTGGCGTGCTGCAGTCCATGGGGTCGCAAAGAGTCGGACATTTCTGAGCGACTGAACTGAACTGAACTGAAGCTCAAAGTAGCTTTGTGTGTTTTCTCTTCTGAATAGATTTTCATCTTTTCCCCTTTTCCTTGAAAAATAGGGATTGCTCTACAATATCCAGCTTGCCAATAATTTGTATCTTCTTCTGTTGTTTGTAAGATTTTTTCCCCCATATGTGAGATGATGTGAATTGAGAGACCGGGAGTGGAGAATCCAGTAAGATTCTGTAATTTTAGAGTCTTTCTGATACTTTCTGATGCTACCTCATTATGCACAGTTGTAGAAGCCACATATATTTGAATGTTGACGCAGACATGATATGACTAAGAAGGAAGTTTCCTTTAAAATGTATCTCTACATTAGACAGGTGAGGCTGCCCAAGGAAGTTATCGGAAAGGGTATAAACGTTTTTGTTAATAGTGGGGAGGAAAAATCACCCCCAAATTTCTAATGTGTTAAATCTGCTAGCACTTCAAGATGAAGCTCTCCAGCCCAGGAAAAAGTGGGAAGTGCTTGAGGAACTGAGACATCAGTTAAACCCGTAATGTGTGGGTGTACATCAAGTACACTAAATAATTAAGAAATCTATCTTTGAGGACTGACTCTCATAATGAATTTCTTCTTGAAAATGTTCTTTGCAAGTGAAGAAATTAGAGCACTGAGTTGTTTAAAATATTTCGGCCAAGAAGGATAATATACTCTTTCAGGAATAAATTTAAAAAAATACAAACAAAAATGTATAAAGAAATGTGCAAAATCACAAAGTTCTTAAAAATGATTTAAATGGTTTTCCTGTGTTCTGATATAAATACTTTCACTTAACTATGTTTTTGGATGAGAAAAGGGGAAATCCAATTTTAGTTAAATGATCTAAGTGTTCCTGCTGAGTACAATATTAGGAACAAAAGATATGCAAATTGACTTTAGGCTAATAATGAGTAACCATAAAAAGGCATTATGAAATCTTCTGTAAAGTTTTTTTTTTTTTTAGTTTAGCTAAAGAGTCTTTTTCCAAGAGACTCTAATCTCATTAAAAGCAAAAAATCACATCAATTCAAAATAACATTGGGAGTACTTTGAATCATCCACAAAGTACAGTAGTATACTCTCTTGCAATAAATCCAACACAGCCAAGGATATTTTGTAATGTGGAACAGTCTGCTGTTTTCAGCTGAAATCAGTTGAAGTAGCTTGCTTATGTTTAGGAACTATACTGTGAGAAAAATATCTATTATATTTGTGTAAAGAAAGCATAAACAATTTGCTTCCCTCCTCCCTCAGCATTACAAGATTTATCCATCTGTAAAGTTTTTAACACTGCTTAGTTAAGAGAGAGGTTTTTATAGTTACATCTAGTTCCCATCAATACTCCCAAACCAGGAAAACATTTTTATTTTTTGATAAGTTTCAGTTTAAAAGAATTCAATACTTATTCTCTCTGAATTGTCTCAGTGGGAAATGAAAATACAAGCATGAAGTTTTTAGTTTATCTAAGACTTATTATTTTACAAAATAGTTAAACTAAATACCTAAATTCCTTATACTTTGTAGATCAGTTTTTATTACTTATAATAACATTTAAAGATATGAAATGTAAACCTAGGTCTTCAATTAAATAAGTCATAGACAATAAAGAATCTGCCCAAAATGTGGGAAACCCAGGTTTGACCCCTGGATGAAGAAGATCCCCTGGAGAAGGAAATGGCTACCCATTCCAGTATTCTCGCCTGGAGAAGTCCCTGGACAGAGGAACCTGGTGGGCTACAGTCCATGGGATCACAGAGAGTCGGACATGACTGAGTGACTAACACTTATTTACTCATTTAAGCATATAGTGTATTTATAAATTTGTCTTTTGTAAACTTCAGATAACATTCTATTTATGTGGATTGATAGTTTCATCACCCACAGCATCTGGGTATAGTTTATGATGTCTTTATTCCTCTGTCAAATTATGAACTATGATTTAAAGTTAACTTAAATATGTTTCCTGAGATCTGTTGTTGAATTAGGATCTTTAGAACTATTCAGTATTATGGCAATTGGGTAGGTACCCTTGTTTATCTTGATACTTAAAAAAAAAGTTAACATTTGGAGAGATAGGAAATAGAGTCTATAGTTACCACACAGTTCTAATCTTTTAAAACGTAGGTATTTTTGCTGATATAAATAAATTTGTTCTTCAAACCATTCAAGTTGGGGTGGATGTCACAATCAAAGTATTATATACATTGTTGTAAAATATACTTGATAAGAGTTTGTTTTAACATTAGAGTGTACATTGTCATGTAATGCATTGTTTGGTTAAGTAGATACTGTATATCTACACAGAAGTATTTATTAAGGTGTATTAAAACTAATTAAAAAATAAATTTGAATTCAATAAAGGAAGAAGACTGGTAGACTTGAGAAAGTTGAACTCCACATACATAGTCTATTCTCAATATGAGTTAGCAAGTTTTGCTGTCTGGGTGTTTTGTATAGGTGACAGCCTTTCTCCCTTCATCAAATGTGTTTTCTCTGATTTCAAAAGAGAGCAATGACTCATTATGATTCAGAGCATTTTATGACTTAGACAATTGTAAAAATAATAAAGAGTCCCTCACTTCCGGTGAAGTTGAAATTTCCAAAGATCCTTCTCTTAAGAACCTATGCTTTTACGTTCAACTAACATACCTCCTGTGACAGTGCTCACAAATATTACCCTTGCCCAAATCAGTACTCAATTCAGACCTTCAGAGACCACAGGCATCTTTTGTATGCACATCAGCTTCGGTGTTCATAAGTAACTAACTGCTTGTTTGCACCAAAGATTTACTCTCTCACTTTGCTTATGTAATCTATAACATGATACACACAGAGAAAGAATATCTTAGCACTTAGTCGTGATTAGTATGTTTCAGATTTCTTTCAGAATTGCTCAACCATATTGTATATTTATTTTATTTAAAATGTGGTTTTATTTTTATGTGTTCAGGTAAAGAAAACAATTCATACCTACATTTGAAGTGAAAGTCGCTCAGTCATGTCTGACTCTTAGTGACCCCATAGACTGTAGCCTACCAGGCTCCTCTGTCCATGGAATTCTCCAGGCCAGAATACTGGAGTGGGTAGCCATTCCCTTCTCCAGGGGATCTTCCGAACCCAGGGATCAAACCCATGTCTCCTGCATTGCAGATGTATTCTTTACCGTCTGAGCCACCAGGGGAGCCCCTACATTTGAAGACCTATTGTTAATATTTAGACAGATTTTTTTTTATATACACATGAAGTGTGGCCCAGATAAACATTTTTTAAATTGTACAAAAGTCTCTTTCTTAGAACAGCTTTCTATTTTCCCTTTAATCAATCAATCAAGCAATTTTATTGAAGTATAATTGACATATAACATTACCTTGGGTATGGCAGCTTCTTTCCATAGAGGATAAGGCCAGAGAGAGACTCCGCTGTTGGCAGCCAATACTCCTGGAAGCTAGGGGAATTATGGCTTCAGTCCTGATGGGGATTCTAGATGATACAACAGAGTATACACCAAGAGATGTATGCTTTGAGATCTTTCTGGACACCTCTGTATGTTGACCAGTTAAATTTAAAAAGCTGTGGGTAACCAGAGTTGCTAGATTTGTGCTGTCCAGGAGCCTGAAAGAAGACTAAGAGCAGAAATTGATTCTCAAAGATTAGACTCTATTTTCTTTTCAAAGGCAAACAGTAATTTATTAGGTAATAATTTATTGGCTGGACTGAGGTATCAGTCTTGCATGTAAGAGCTAGCTTTGAAGCTTTAATTTATAAATCCTCACTCAAAATGGGTGCCTTGAAGGGGAATTGAGGCTTGCCATTCATTGATTTCTTGTACAAATTCACGTATAAATGATAGATAGCAGTGACTCTTATCATTTGGTTAAGAGAAAATTAAGACATTTTCAGAAATGTTTGAGTGTATAAAAGGGAAAGTGGGGGAGGAAAATAAGTGTAAGGGAGCCTGAGTGAGGATATCTGGAAGTCTGGCAAAAGGAAAGTATACACAGAGGGTAATTCCTTAAAAACAAACAAACAAACAAAAAAAGGACCCAATACTTGAAGGATGGTAATGGTGCTGGAAGAAACACTTTATATTAAGCAGTGACACTTATGGAATGTTGCACAATTTGCAACATTAACTAATAGGTAGCAAATGTTTTTACATGGATTCCAATACGTTCTAGAAAAAGAAAGCCGGTAAAAAGATGCTAAGGCATTTACTGCAAATTCAAGGCTAGGGTAAGTTGTCGTGGCAACAGAGAGCAGAATTGTGAATGTAAAACATTACATGCTCCATATTTTACTTATTAAAAACCCTCTTTTGTCTCTGTCTGTAAGTTTTAAACTTGCTTTTCCCTCCCTTCCTCAGTCATCACTGAGATTCCAGCACTTGTCTTGGCAACTGTAAATCCTACTCACTGTTGGTGAGATAAATTTCAACAAAATAAGAAGAAAATGTTCCTTCCTCCCTCACAGTCTGCTAGGAAAGCAGATAATATTCAGTTTGATAAAGCTATTCTTATGAGGATTAATGCTAACAAAGAAGTTTTGTAAACCACCCAGACTTCTGAGTTCGTTGCCATGTCCTATGAAATTAATCTTAACCTTCATGAGGTCTGTACTTCCAATTGGTTACATTTATGATACTTGTCATATTTTTGCTTTCCCTGGTGGCTCAGTTGGTAAATAATCCACCTGCAATGCAGGAGAGCCTGCTTTGATTCCTGGGTTGGGAAGATCTGCTGGAGAAGGGATAGTCTACCCACTCCAGTATTCTTGGGCTTCCTGTGGCTCAGCCGGTAAAGAATCCACCTGCAATGTAGGAAAAGCAGGTTCGATCCCTGGGTTGGGGAATATCCCCTGGAAAAGGAAATGGCAACCCACTCTTGCCTAGGAAATCCCATGGACAGAGGAACCTGGTGGGCTACAGTCCATGGAGTCACAGAAGAGTTGTATTTTATATTTTCTTAAAGATAAAAAGTCAGAAGGGGATCACTGGATCTTCCAACTCCTCTCACACAATGAAACAAAAAAGTCAAATGACCCCACTGGTTTCTTACTAAACCCATAGTTGGATATATTTGCATTAATGATGGCTATTAAAAAAAATTAGCTTAGATGGTAAAGAATCGGCCTGCAAGGTGGAAGACCTGGGTTTGATCTCTGAGTCAGGAAGGTACCCTGGAGAGGGGAATGGCTACCCACTCCAGTATTCTTGCCTGGAGAACCCCATGGACAGAGGAGCCTGGTGGGCTATAGTCTATGGGATCGCAAACAGTCAGACATGACTGAACTACTAACACACACACATTAAGAAAATAATTGATTCAGCAGTATCATTTTATAATGTCTCTTCCACCACCTCCACCTCACCCTATCTCTGTGAAGAAAATATACTTTGTTTAAGACTTCAGAAATATCTGCATTCTCACCCTTGTTCTCAGGAGCTGATGACCTTGGGAAAGCTAGCATCCTTCTCTGAACGTCCCCTCCCGTATCTGTATCTACTGCACATGTTGTTGTTCAGAACAAAACCTGACAAAGAATAACTGCTTGATAAATGTTAATTGACCTTCTCACTTTCCCCCTTTCCTTTCTTTCCTTTTTCCCACAGTTTTAATTCCCTCCCCTCTGTCTTCTTGGTGCCTACAGTGCCTAGCACAAGCCTGAGTACATAAGAAGTCCTCCATAACTCTCTCCTTTCAGGTGGACAAAGACAATTTATTATTAATACTTAAAATTCTTTTCTTAAAAAAATACTTTCATTATTATTTGTGTCTCACATAAAGGACAGATGGTTTTCATTTCCCAGTTTGCTTTAATAGGAGAGAGAGCCTCCTTTTGTTAGGGATGTTGGCCAATGTCCAACTCTTTCCAAATGGGATCTAGTGAGGACATATATTAAATGTTGTCTGTCTGCTAGTCAGCCTCAGATAAGTTTTCTCCCTCTCTCGGTACTTTACTGACCCAAACCCATCTTGCTTCAGCAGTTAATAATGCCAGGGTTCAGCTTTGCCACAGAAACGATTTTCCATCCTTCCTGAATCAGCCAACTACTTCTGGGGTCCTGCAGTCAGGGAATTTCATATCCTGATTTTTGTCATGGATAAGTCCCATGCAACAAATTTCCGTGGAAAATGGCCCATGAAACTCAAATAATATGGGACTCTTTCAGTAGTGCTGCAGTCCTGATCTTGTTTTAAGATACTAGTCTTGTATTTAGTCTTGTATTAGGGTGGCAAGCAACTGAAGCCTGGTTTCAGGCATCTTGATGAATTTCCCCCCACATTCATTACATGTTAGCATCTCTTTCTGATTCTTTCCTGCCAAATTAGATTTATTGGTGCAGCTGCAGTGGTGGAATGGTTGAAGGTTTGAGCATGTGTCAGAGTCAAGGCTAGCACTGGTACATCTGCTCTGCATTGAGGAGGGTAGCAAACCATTGTTCTCCTTCGGCAGTCACTTCATTAAGCTCTGCCAGGAGGGGTTGCTAGAGAGACACTGCAAGGTGGGAGAAGGAACAAGGACTTGCTCCATCCTCTTTGCTTCCTCAGGGCTTCTTATCTATTTCCTGTTGCCACTAGCATTTCCCTAGCCTTGCTTCTTCACCCCAACACTGGTAGGGCACTCCCTCAGCAGCAGCTGGACTCAGCTGGTAATTTCCAACATGTACAAAGCCAGCCTTGTTATGCTTCACAGAGATATCAGCTCTAACTGAGCAGAGCTCTTGCCTTAGAGGTTTGAGTTTCAGCTCTGCTCCAAGTTTCAAAGTTTCTCCTCCAAGTTTCAAAGCTTTAATGCTTCCACTCTCCTTTCTTGTTATCTCATCCCTGGGAGTGGTAGCTGATTTCCTGCAGTTGCTATCTCTGCAAAATTTTATCTTTTTAATTTTTTTCAATTTTTAAATGCCTAGTTAGCAAATCTGTATATTACATTTAAAATTAAATTAGTTAATATTAATGTTCCATTTAAGTATTACATTTTCTCTGTCAAAATAACAGATAGGACTTTGACTGATTTAAAATGTAATTAGATTTATGGTTAGGGGCAAGAAATTGAGTCCAAGTTTCAAAGGGGAGGGATCTCTGAGAGATGATATTGGATATTAAGGGATAAATTGGGGTGGACAGTGGGTGGAGGAGCTTGCAGTTAGGGAGATACAGTCAGGATGATTCTTAGGTGGGGAGCTGTATTAGGGAAGATAGGATTGGGTGGGGTGGTCTGGAGAAAGGATGAAATTTTAGGACAAATGAAGCTGGGTGTAGGTGTAACAGGAGGGAAAGGGGCAGGGCACAACTTTTGAAAGAATGACACAGCCCAATGACACAACATAAAACCGATTAGAATCAAATGGGACCAAGATGGCAGACAAGAGAAGACCTTGATCCTCAATCAGCAAGTAAAACGACACACCCAGAGATGCCAGGACAGTTCCAGGGCACTGTCAAAGAGACCAAGGAGTGGGCGATGGCCCAAATCCTGGAAATCCCCCTCCTTCCCCAAAATAGTTGGAATAATCCTCCCATTCATTAGCATATGAAATTACACAGCCTATTAAAACTAACCATGCCAAATTTCAGGGCCACACTCGCCCTCTGCGATGGCCCACACTCTGTCTGTGGAGTGTGTGGCTCTCTGTATCTGAATAAATTCACTTCTTAACATATCACTTTGTCTCTCACTGAATTCTTTCTGCAATGAGACATCAAGAACCTGAGCTTCATTAGGTCCTGAAACCAGGTACTGTGGGTTTTGGCTGGGTTTGAGTCCCAAGCAGGGTTTTTGCTGGGTTTGAGTCCCAGCAAGTGGGTTTAAGTCCCAATCTGTGGTAAATGGTTTCATAGGGATTAGGCAGGGTAGTGGGTTGAATTGGGGCTAGATTGAAGGCAGGAGAAAGGTGTAACAGAGGATGAGATGGTCGTATGGCATCACTGACTCAATGGACATGAGTTTGAGCAAAATCCTAGAAGTTGGTGATGGACAGGGAAGCCTGGCATCAGACACAATTTACCAACTGAACAGCAAGGGGATCTTCTCAATCCAGGAATTGAATCTATCTCCTGTATTGGCAGGCGGATTCTTTACCCATGAGCCACCAGGGAAGCCTGCATTATGTTGAACACCTTAAACTAATACAATGTTGTATCGCAATTGAATCTAAACAACAATGGTGGGAAAAAAAGAATGTGCAGCACTAGATTGCCAAACTAAGTTTTGTTTTGTTTTTCACACTGAGACCAAAGCTTTTCCCACTAGTACATTTTCACAAGTTGAGAGTTATGTACATGAATGGAGAAATGATGTCTTTATTATCACTAATCTCTAATTGAAATATGAGCATTTCCTTGGTTTAAAAATGTGGTCAACAATTTTTTTTAGTTATTACCTATTCTCTTGACTTTATCACCAAAAGAAAAATAATTTTATATCATATTAAAAATATTGCATATACCTTGAGATATCATTTATGTTCACCACTATTTTGAAATTGCACTTCTCATTAGACTTACTATTTGGACTCATTTAAGACACTCATAAATATAGTTTTATTTCAATAAAAACTAGAGGGATCATATAAGAGGACATAGGAGCCAGCTGGAAGAAATTTCTACTTGTTAAAATTATGACGATTTGAGCTTCAAAAATAAAGCCAAATAAAATGGGTTGAAATACATTCAATGAATGAAGAGACATGAATGCCTAGCGATGCCCAAAGATGGATAACCAGGAAAACTCATATGTTACGATTTGAAGCAACCACGAAGCAAACTTCTTTGGAAACTGGTAACTAATTTGGGACAAAGCAAACTTCTTTGGAAACTGGTAACTAATTTGGTAACTAAACTGGTAACAAATTATGTATTTATCCTGCCTCTCTAGTAGGAGCTGTATTTCTAGTAATTAAATAGCTCTAGTTTATAAGGGAAAATTCTATTTTACTGAGTTTTATCTTGCAAATTCTAAAGAAATTACTGACCCAGTCAAGGACTAAAATTTATGTTAAAACCACAAAGTGTATGATTGATCTGGATCCAGATATTTGTATATACAAAAGTAACACCATATTGATTACTTTGGATATAAAGGGGGAAAGCAGCACTGTTCAATAAAAAAATTCGTTATCTATTTAATTTCATTATGAATCTGAATATTAGATGGTGTCCAGATGTCGAATCCTGATGTGTTACCTTCTAAGGAACATAGCTTCATCTCAGATGCTTTTTTGCCAAACATATTAACTTGACTTGATAAAACCCTTAGAACTAACCTCCCGTTTACCTGATATATTGGTGAACAAGCTAAAGAAAACTAAATAAAACGGAAGGTGAGTCACTGTTGGGACAACTGGCCCAATGTTTTCAACAAATTAGTATGTGACAAAATGTGCTAGCTTGAAAAAGATTGGAGAAATACGAAACTTACGTACAGTGCTTTGGACATGCCAGCTTTATAGAACATCTTGCTCTATGATAAGCGAACCTGCATAATAAGTATAAAAAATACTTCAAAGAAAAGCCATCCATCAAGAGTAGTACTGAAAGAAATGCAAACCTGCATAGATCAACCAAGCATGAAGACATTGGCGTGGTACAAAGAGGCCTCTTCTCCCACGAAGTCCCATACTCATGAAGTATTAACATTGAGTTCCAGTTTGTTCTGCTTAGACTAGTCTTTGTTCATGCTCTTTTGCCCTGGCATAATTATTAATAATGGTCTCTTTTATTCTTGAATGTGTCCTGTTCACATTAATTATAGATGAATTATATAGCCACCTCAGATCTTGCAAACCTTGAGGGAACAGTCAATTCCTGTCTTACACAAGTTGTTCCAGAAATTAGAGGAAACATAAGAGTTGCTTGGATGATTTTAGGAGGTTAGTGTTATCTTGATTTCAAAACCAGATAAGAATAACAAAGGACAGAAAATAGGCCATATCTCTCTGTATCTCTGTATGTGCCAAAATTCCAAATAGAATTGTAGATAACCAAATTTAATAATGTGTTAAAATATACAATGAACATTTCAGTTCAGTTCAGTCGCTCAGTCATGTCCAACTCTGCGGTCCCATGGACGGCAGCACTCCAGGCCTCCCTGTCCATCACCAACTCCCAGAGTTTACTCAAATTCATGTCTATGGAGTCGGTGATGCCATCCAACCATCTCATCCTCTGTCATCCCCTTCTCCTCCCACCTTCAATCTTTCCTAAGATCAGGGTCTTTTCAAATGAGTCAGTTCTTCACATCAGGTGGCAAAAGTACTGGAGTTTCAGCTTCAGCATCAGTTTTTCCAATGAACATTCAGGACTGATTTCCTTTAGGATGGACTGGTTGGATATCCTTGCAGTCCAAGGGACTCTCAAGAGTCTTCTCGAACACCACAGTTCAAAAGCATCAATTCTTCAGCGCTCAGCCTTCTTTATGATCCAACTCTCGCATCCATACATGACTACTGGAAAAACTATAGCTTTGACTTCACAGACCTTTGTTGGCAAAGTAATGTCTCTGCTTTTTAATATGCTGTCTAGGTTGATCATAGCTTTTCTTCCAAGGAGCAAGTGTCTTTTAATTTCATGGCTGTAGTCACTATCTGCAGTGATTTTGGAGCCCCCCAAAATAAAAGTCTGTCACTGTTCCCATTGTTTCCCCATCTATTTGCTGTGAAGTGATGGGACCGGATGCCATGATCTTAGTTTTCTGA
Organism: Okapia johnstoni; assembly: GCA_024291935.2. Taxonomy (NCBI): domain Eukaryota; kingdom Metazoa; phylum Chordata; class Mammalia; order Artiodactyla; family Giraffidae; genus Okapia; species Okapia johnstoni. The sequence goes on along the minus strand of CM044324.1, from coordinate 50,319,333 downwards.
ATGTTGAGCTTTAAGCCAACTTTTTCACTCTTGTCTTTCACTTTCATCAAGAGGCTCTTCAGTTCTTCTTCACTTTCTGCCATAAGGGTGGTGTCATCTGTGTATCTGAGGTTGTTGATATTTCTCCCAGCAATCTTGATTCCAGCTTGTGCTTCATCCAGCCCAGCGTTCCTCATGATGTACTCTGCATATAAGTTAAATAAGCAGGGTGACAATATACAGCCTTGATGTACTCCTTTTCCTATTTGGAACCAGTCTGTTGTTCCATGTCCAGTTCTAACTGTTGCTTCATGAACAATTAGGATATATCTAAAAATGTGAGGATGATATGTTAATCAGAAACTCTAGCAATGTAATTCTTTATGTTAATAGATAAAAGGAGAAGGACTATATGATCACCTTAAATGATGCAGAATAAAGTGTTTTATAAATTTCTAAAACCAATTGTAGTAGAATATCTTAAGAAATTGGGAGGAGAAGGGAACTTACTAAATGCATTAAAGATTACATGCCAAATTCTTGGGACAAAATGTATTTACTCAAGGAACTTTAAGATACCTTCTCTTTAAAATTGGAAGGAAACAAGGATTCCTACTAACACTGAAAATATTTATTGTAACAGTGGAAGGTCTGTTGGGAAAAAACCATTACAATATTGTAAAGTAATTATCCTCCAATTAAAACAAATTAATTAGTTAAAAAATAAACATGTGCAAGGACTGAAAAGGTGGAGCTAAAAATTGTCATTACTTGCAGATGATACAATCACTTAACCTGGAAAAACAGTAGAATCAAAAGACAAACTAATAGAACTCAAAAAAGAGTTTAGTAGGCTTGCTGCTGCTGCTGCTGCTGCTAAGTCACGTCAGTCGTGTCCAACTCTATGAGACCCCATAGACGGTAGCCCACCAGGCTCCTCTGTCCTTGGATTCTCCAGGTAAGAACACTAGAGTGGGTTGCCATTTCCTTCTCCAATGTGTGAAAGTGAAAAGTGAAAGTGAAAAGTGAAAGTGAAAAGTGAAAGTGAAAAGTGAAAGTGAAAAGTGAAAGTGAAAAGTGAAAGTGAAAAGTGAAAGTGAAGTCGCTCAGTCGCGTCCAACTCTTAGCGACCCCATGGACTGCAGCCTACCAGGCTCCGCTATCCATGGGATTTTCCAGGCAAGAGTACTGGAGTGGGTCGCCAATGCCTTCTCCAATTGCTAGACATAAAATCAACTTACAAAAATCAACAGCATTTCTTCATGTTACCAATGAGCAAGTGGAAAATACAATGTAAAATAGACATAATTTTCAATAGCAGCAAAAACGTAAAGTCTCTCAACTTTATTTTGATTATACAAATGTAAGACTTGCATGGAGAAAGCTTTAAAATACAGGAAATAGACGATGAGACACCTGTGTTCCTGGATATGATGACACAAATGTCCATCTCTCCCAAATAGTCTATGAATTAAATACATTTCTAGTTATAATTCCAGGTAGTTTTTCCCAGCAAGCTCAAGAAGTTTTCTCTAAGATTTTGGAATAGTACAGATTCATGATTAGCTAAGTCAAGTTTGAGAAAGAGGGGGGAAGATCGGGATTTTTCCTTGTGAATATTGTCCCTTCAGCACACATGGTTTACACATGTAACATATTTATGAGCTATATGATACACATATATCTATATTCTCCTTCTCTGCATTGTATCATAAGTATTATCAATATCTATACCAAGGTGTGATACTATAAATATTTAAAAATAAGTACAGCAATATAAGGGGTTCCCAGGTGGCACTAGTGGTAAAGAACCTGCCTGCCAATGCAGGAGATGTAAGAGACACAGGTTCGATTCTTGGGACAGGAAGATCACCTGGAGGAGGGCATGGCAACCCACTCTAGCATTCTTGTCTGGAGTATTCCATGGACAGAGGAACGTGGTGGGCTACAGTCCATAGGATCACAAAGAGTCAGGCACAACTGAAGCGACTTAGCTTGCTCACTTTAAACACCAGTTTAAAGAATATGGATTTTAGGCATAGACAATACAAAGTCCCAACACTGAGGGGAAAAGTGTTTCAGTGGAAAGAGCATGGACTTTTTGTCCACGTCTCTTGTGTCTCCTGCATTGGAAGGCAGGTCTTTACCACTAGTGCCATCTGGGTTTAAAGTCTTCCACAATTCATGCTTCCAACTACTTCAGTTCAGTTCAGTCGCTCAGTCGTGTCTGACTCCAACTACTTACCAACCTATACTTAATAGCACTTGGGCTCTATCTCTATCTGGCCTTAGCTCTCTTGCTAGGCACACAGAGATGCTCAATGCCCAAACTAGTAAATGAATCAAATGCAAAGTGAGTACGTAGCATTCACATATTCTTCATAGTAGTTTCTGCAATTCTAATTTAATAGAGAAAATGAGTTTACTTAAGCCAAACAAAACAGGAAAGAGGAGGAATAATATTTCTCTTCGGTCTTACCCACAGATGGATAATGAATGCTTCTGTACCAGAGAGCCTCTACTTCTAAGTTTGGATGGACAAATCTCCAGAGTAACCCTGAAATGCAGCTTGCTCAGCAGGTGGCCTTCTGGTGACCCCCAGAAATAACTCATGATCGACAAATGTTAATCATACCTCTCTGTTTTAGTGTCACAGTCTCACTGTATCTTTCACCAAATCTCAACCAGAGGGAGGTCTACAATCTGTTATCAGTGTCCTTCTTCCTCTTCAGCTCCTCTTACTAACATATAGAGATGAGAGAGAGATGTCTGGTGGTTTCTACAGGGTGAAGATTGCATCTACTCTTTTTTAAGTAAGACCATTTTTTTCTTTTTCTATGAATTTACTTTTGAAGTATGTGACCCACAACATTATGTTCTTTCCTGTTATACAACATGGTGTTTGGTATTTATATATGGTTCAAAATGATCACCAAGGGAAGCCTAGTTGCGCTGTCACCATACTACCTAGTTATTGACTAGATTCCCCACATTGTTAAGTAAGGCAATTTTAAAAACTATTTTTATTTCTGGCTCTTCCCTGGTGGCTTGGTTGGTAAAGTATCTGCCTCCAATGCAGGAGACCCAGGTTCAATCCCTGGGTTGGGAAGATCCCCTGGAGAAGGGAATGGCTACCCACTCCAGTATTCATGCCTGCAGAATTCCACAGACAGAGGAGCCTGGCAGGCTACTGTCCATGGGGTCACAAAGAGTCAAGACACGACTGGGCAACTAACACTTTCACTTTATCTTCATTTTTATTTCTAAGATTAAGCATCCTTATTGACAATCCAGAAACAATTCTTGCAGATTCTTTGGACACATATGTAAAAAAAATTAAAAATAATTCTCCAATTCTAAATCACAAGGGAAGAAAAAATAATGTGTTTATGAACATAGCTGAATTTCCCTCTCTTCTTTTTCAAAAAGTCTTTCAACCAAGCCACTCATCAAATCATAAAGAAAGGCAGTTTTTCAAAATGCCAACAAAACCCAGCAACAGAGATCAGATATAAAGCCAAAGTTATACCTCAAAACCCTCTGTTGCAAGAAAGGGTAGGAAACCAAATCCCCATAGCTCATTAGAGAAGACCTTTAGAAAGAATTCAGAAAGTTAGGACTAGAACTACAATGGTGGGAATAGGTTAAAAAGCAAACAATTAAAGAATGTTTAGCTTATTCAGCTTGAGAATATATTAAGCTTTCTCTTATTCTAGTAGAGGAATTAAAAATATGAGCTGGTAGAGTTAATATTAAAATTATTGTTACAGGAACTTCCTTGATAGTTCAGTGGCTAGGACTCCATGCTCCCAATGCAAGGAGCTGGCGTTCAATCCCTGGTCTGGGTACAAGATCCTGCATGCCACAACTGAAAAAGCTTGCATACTGCAACTAAGATAGGCACAGACAAAAAAAAAATATATATATATATATATATATATATAATTTATATATCGTTACCAACAAGAAGGTAGGGCAAGGGTGAAAGGAAAGAATATAGAACAAAAGGTAGCAAAGGTAAGTCATTTTGAATCTATGCTCTACTGCTCAGGAAAGTTGAATAGGGTAAAATTCTTCTGAGTCGGTATCATTAAATCCTAGACCAAAACCAGTGGGCTATACACCATTAATAAATATCAAGTAACCCACAGTTTTTGTGGTAATAAAAATTTTTTAATTATCTATAAAATTCTATTCTGAAAAGCAGCAGGTCAAAATGACACCAAGTTATCCAATCAGTTATAGAGTGAAGGGACCCTCCAAAGAGAACTAACTTAGCGGAAATTTAGATTGGAAGTAATATAATATGGAGTAGACGATATCAGGCTCTCAGTACCATTTTAGTAAGGCTTCTACCTACCTCAGCTTTGAGGAGTAGTACTAACTGGGCTCCCACAGAATATCTTAGAGGGATGTTCTCAGAGATAAAAGAGTCTGTAAATTTAGCTCTGAACTCTCTCTTTAACTAAAGCTTGGGGGAAAATATATATTTAATTTTTAACTACTCAGAGCTTCAGACATGTTTTAATATTTAAGCTTAATATCTACTTTTCATTTTCTGAAATTTTTTTGGCTTATAAATTTCTCAATTATGTTACATTAAAAAAATGTATGAATGTGTCAATCAGTAGTGACGTGTGAAAATATAAACCTACTTCTTTCATATCTTCTACATCTGAAGAGTGAATAAATGCTACCTTGATATCTTCCAAAGTTGCTTTGTGTGCCTGACAAAAAATTAGGGTAAATCATTTTACTTGCACATACTTTAAAAACTGTTATATAAGTTTCAGGTATACAGCATTATAATTCAACATCTGTATGTACTACTCCATTTCCACATCTTAAGCAGTTGGAGTTAACTAGTCTTCAATCTCACCTTCCCAAGTATCTCCATTAACATCCAGCTTGTGATTCATCCAGCCTGGCATTTCACATATATCCAATATTTTTAAGATTATTTTCTCATATAAACCAGGCCTCAGTGGCTATGAAAGATGAGCAGTGGGAGTCCTGGCTTATATTGATGACACTTTCTCAGGGGGAATATAATTTGAGTATAATTATAATCAATTCCTCCTAGTTTAAATATTTAGTAATGCAATAGGAAGTGATATTTAAAATAATATTATTTATTGTTTGAGTAATATTGATTTCAGTCTGCGGAAAATTGGAAAATTTACATTTCCTTTACATTTCAACTACCTAGTCAGTAGGTCCGAAGTGTTATAGACAAATGATTTGTTGAGCTTTTACTTCATATTTGGGACAATTTTAGTTAGTACAAGGTTTCATGATGTTGAACTGCTTATTTTTAGAAGAAGGAGGAATAAAACTATAAGCTTCAAGTTTAACTGGTACAAAATAAAACATTGAAATTATAATTCTCAAGATACCTAAAAAGAAAATAACACTAACCTGTCTCTTTTATCATAAGTCCTTTAGAGACTCTTTTCCTTCACCTTGTATATTATGATAAATTACTCGTGGAGGATATAACCTTGGTATGTAATGAGAGTTACAAGCCATTCAGTCTTTGGTGCTGGTCTCACACAGGAAGCATGTATTCAACTGTGCTTCTTCTTCACTTTGACAGTGTGAGCCATCAGCAACACCTGGTGGGGTGTCATTATATTCCCCAGCATAATGACAATCTAGCCTGCCATTAGAACACTTGAATGTACACGTTATCTCCTGGCTTATGTTGATGACACTTTCTCAGGGGGATTCTTCCATCATCTGGCCACATGATGGCAGAATGAGCCTAAGGAAGCAAACCCTTTATGTATCTGATCAGGAGTGTTTACCATTGTTATCAGATAAGGGGCTAACCTTGACCTCTAAATTCATAGAGCTTCCAAACATTAACTCAACAGGAGCAATACCATGCTTGTTAAAGGAAATTAATTTTCATTGAACCAAAGTAAGTCTGATGGTCATCTTAAGCAAGTTGTACAATTTAGCCACAGAATTCTTTAGAGTAAAGTTAATTCTACTTGTTCAGAAAACTGGAAATAATAAGGAGTATGATAAGCACTGGTATCTGTAAAGTTTTATAAGGTCCCTTATTTACCATTGAAACAAATCTTGTCTCAGATTCTAGATGTTCAGGAATTCCAAGGACTGGGATGATATAATTCAGTAGGGCTTTGATCACCATTTGAGGATCTGCTTTAGCCAATGGGAACACTTCTCATCATCTAGACACCATGCATTCTATTACTGAATAGTATTTCTTACCCTCTGATGGCAAAAGCTCTACAACATTCATTTGCTATCAGGTCTGAGGTGATGTGGGCCTCAGTTTTCCCTGTAAAGAAAATTTGTTTGTTTTTTTTTTTAATTTCTAACAATCAGCACATCTTTGTATTATTTACTGAAACATTTGGTCCTTATATAGAAGTGGTATGATTCCAAGATTTTCATTACATTCATTTCACTTGAAAGATATTGCTGCTTAGGTTACATGAAAAGCCATGGATTCATACACTTGGGGCACAAGGAAATAATGCCAGTGGGTAAATCCTACATTCCTATGCTCTTTTTAGTTTCCCTTGAATTCCAACTTTCCAATTTGGGAGGAGTTAATTATGTAATTCTGAAACTGTGAATATGAGTCCCTTGATAGAAGTAATGGGACTTCAATTTCTTCAGTCCAAACCTTAGACATTTTGGTGCAAATTCATTTCCTTTAGATATTTTATCTAGTCCTATGTGAGTTCTGCAATGAACTATGTAAATCTGAATGGGAAATTTCAATGACTAATAAATCAGCAATCAATTCCTATGTGATACTTTAGTTCTTATTGATGTTAGATAGTCTCCATTTTTCTAAATTTGGTCTTTAGTAGGCAGGACCCTCACTCATATTGGCAGTCAGTATAAATATTCACTTTAAGACTGGAGGCTAATTTAAAAGTTCACATAATAGCCATGAGTGCTGCTGCTTGGCTGATTTTATGTTTGTGAGAACATAAGCCTCTAAAACCTCATGAGGACTGACTATTGCATAAATGCTTTTATATTTCCCTGTGTGTCTCTCATACAAGATCCATTAATGAACTATATTAAGTCAGCATTGGGAATACAAGTAGCAGATACAGCAGACTGAGGCTGAGAATCTTTTAGAACTGGGAGGAAGTCATGTTCCCTGCTTGTTTAGGATCTGGCAATTGAACAGCTGGATTCAAAAAGTTACACCTAGTAATCAGAACAGCATGGTATTGGCACAAAAACAGACATATGGATCAATGAAACAGAACAGAGAGCCTAGAAATAAACCCACACACCTACAGTCAATTGATCTTTGATGAAGGAGTTAAGAATATACAAGGAAAAAAAGAGAGTCTTTTCAGCAAGCGGTGTTGGGAAAGTTGGACAGCTGCATGTCAATCAATGAAGTTAGAACACTCCCTTACACCATACAAAAAATAAACTCAAAATGGCTTAAAGACTTAAGTATTGGGTTAGCCAAAAAGTTACTTGAACCAGCTTTTTGGCCAACCCAATATAAGCCATGACACCATAAAACTCTCAGAAGGAAACATAGGCAAAATATCCTCTGACATAAATCATAGCAATGTTTTCCTAGGTCAGTCTCACAAGGCAAAAGAAATACAAGCAAAACTAAACAAATGGGACCTGATCAAACTTAGAAAAAGCCTTTGCACAGCAAAGGAAAACATTAAAAAAAAATTAAGACAACCTGTGGAATGGGGAAAAATATTTGCAAAGAATGTGACTGACAAGGGCTCAATTTCCAAAATATGCAAACAGCTCACACAGCTTAATATAAAAAACCAAACAACTCAGTCAACAAACAGACAGAAAGGACTTCCTTGGTGGTTGGTCCAGTGGTAAAGTATCCACCTTCCAATACAGGGAATGTGGGTTCCAACCCTGGTTGGAGAAGTAAGATCCCACATGTCGCAGAGAAACTAAGCCCATTCGCTACAACTACTGAGAACACGGGCAACAACTAAAGTGTCTGTGTGCCACATTAGAAGACCTGGCGTGATGCCAGGAAGATCCAGTGTGTGGCAACCTAGACCCAACGCAGCCAAATTAAGAAAAAAAAAAGGAATGGAAACTCTAGATAGACGTTTCTTCCAAAAAAGACATAGAAATAGCCCACAGGCCGGGGAAAAGATGCTCCAGCATTGCTAATTATTAAAGAAATGCACATCAAAACCTCATGCTAGTCAGAATGGGTATCACAAAAAAGTCTACAAACAATAATTGCTGGAGAGGATGCGGACAAAAAGGAAGGAAACCTCCTACACTGTTGATGGGAATGTAAGTTGGTGTAGCCACTATGGAGAACAGCATGGAGTTTCCTTAAAAAATGAAAAATAGGGTTACTATATGATCCAGCAATCCCCCTCGTAAGCATGTGCATGCTCAAGTCACTCAGTCGTGTCCAACTCTTCACGACCCCATAGACTGTAGCCCGCCAGGCTCCTCTGTCCTTGAAATTCTCCAAGCAAGAATATTGGAGTGGGTTGCCGTTTCCTCCCCCTGGGGATCTTCCTGACCCAGGGGTGTTACCTGGGTTGTGAGTCCCTTGGCAGAGTCAGGCTGCTCAGGCTCCCAGGAAGATGTGAGCAGTGACATGTGACCCCTGGGGCTGAGGCCATAGCAGCCTCCCGTCCTCCACCTCTGGCACTTCATGGCTTTTCTACCTCTGGAGCTGCAGACCACAGCTGACTCATCCCCCTAAGGCCCTCAGCCAAGACAGGGTCCCGGGTTCTGCAAGCACTCAGAGTTAGAGCATTCCTATGGCAAGGATCTCTCGCTTCTGTGGGAGGCCCAGGCTTCCCTGGACTCCCTCAGCTGTGTCCTACTAGCCACCTCAGAGCATCTTCAGGGCAGTCAACCTGGTCCTCTCCCTGGGGTCCGATCCCTGAAGCCTGAGCCTCAGCACGCTGTCCCCACTCTCTGCAGTGGCGTGGCTGTGTAAACTGCTTCTAGACTAAAGTGCTGTTTGGCAGTGACTCAGTGGTGAATTCTCTCCATTTTGCCATCTGAGCAGCTTCCCTTGTGGCTCAGCTGGTAAAGAATCCACCTGTAAGACAGGAGACCTTGGTTCAAATAAAAAAAAAAAAAAAAAAAAAAAAAGACAGGAGACCTTGGTTCCATCCTTGGGGTGGGAAGATCCCCTGGAGAAGGGAAAGGTTATCCACTCCAGTATTCTAGCCTGAAGTATTCTGTGGACTGTATAGTCCATAGGATCGCAAAGAGTTGGACACGACTGAGTGACTTTCACTTTCTGCCTTCTGAACACTTGTTGCTGCGCTCCCCTCTGAGGTTCCGATGCTCTCCCCTGTCCCCGCCCCTGAGGGGGTTTCTGAGTGTACCAAACTTTTCCTCCCTCACGAATCCCTCTCTGGGTGCAGGTTCAGTTCAGTGGCTCAGTCATGTCTGACTCTTTGTGACCCCATGGACTGCAGCACGCCAGGCCTCCCTGTCTATCACCAACTCCCAGAGTTTACCCAAACTCATGTCCATTGAGTTGGTGATGCCATCCAACCATCTCATCCTCTGTCGTCCCCTTCTCCTCCCACCTTCAATCTTTCCCAGCATCAGGGTCTTTTCCAACAAGTCAATTCTTCGCATCAGGTGGCCAAAGTATTGGAGCTTCAGCTTCAGCATCAGTCTTTCCAATGAATATTCAGGACTGATTTCCTTTAAGATTGATTGACTGGTTGGATCTCCTTGGAGTCCAAGGGACTCAAGAGTCTTCTCCAACACTGCAGTTCAAAAGCATCAATTCTTCAGTGCTCAGCTTTCTTTATGGTCCAACTCGCACATCCATACATGACTACTGAAAAAACCATAGCTTTGACTAGACGGGCTTTTGTCGGAAAAATAATGTCTCTACTTTTCAGTATGCTGTCTAGGTTGGTAATAGCTTTTCTTCCAAGGAGTAAGCATCTTTTAATTTCATGGTTGCAGTCACTATCTGCAGTGATTTTGGAGCCCCTCAAAATAAAGTCTGTCACTGTTTCCATTGTTTCCCCGTCTATTTGCCGTGAAGTGATGGGACTGGATGCCATGATCTTCATTTTTTGAATGTTGAGTTTTAAGCCAGCTTTTTCACTCTCCTTTCACTTTCATCAAGAGGCTTTTTAGTTCTTTGCTTTTTGCCATAAGGGTGGTGTCATCTGCATATCTGAGGTTATTGATATTTCTCCCGGCAATCTTGATTCCAGCTGGTGCTTCATTCAGCCCAGCATTTCACATGATGTACTCTGCATAGAAGTTAAATAAGCAGGGTGACAATATGCAGCCTTGATGTACTCTTTTCCTGATTTGGAACCAGTCTGTTGTTCCATGTCCAGTTCTAACTGTTGCTTCTTGACCTGCATACAGATTTCTCAGGAGGCAGGTAAGATGGTTTGGTATTCCTATCTCTTTAAGAATTTTCCACAGTTTGTTGTGATCCATATAGTCAAAGGCTTTGGCATAGTCAATAAAGCAGAAGTAGATGTTTTTCTGGTACTCTCTTGCTTTTTTGATGATCCAATGGATGTTGGCAAGTTGATCTCTTGTTCTTCTGCCTTTTCTAAATCCAGCTTGGACATTTGGAACTTCACGGGTCACGTATCCTCTGTCTCTTTTTTTATCATTATCTTTTGCCCTGCCTCATTCTGAGGAGATTGGCTTGTCTTTTTGGAAGTCTGGGGTCTTCTGTTAGCATTCAGAAGGTGTTCTGTAGAATCTGTTCCACACGCAAGATGAATCTTTGATGTATTTGTCCATAGGGGAAGGTCATCTCTGTCTCTTGTTCCTTTGCCATTGAAAGTCCAGTATTTTTAATTTTTTAAAGAAATTTCCATATTGTTTTTATAGTGTCTAAAGCAATTTATATTCCCACTAGCAGTGAACAAGGGTTCCCTTTTCTTCACACCCTAGTGAGCACTTGTTTTATCTTTTTAATAATAGCCATTCTCACAGGTGTGAGGTGATATCATACCGGAGTTTTGATTTGCATTTCCTGATCATTAGTAACTTTGAGCAACTTTTCATGTACCTGTTGGCCATTTGAAAATTTTCTTTGGGAAAATGTCTATTCAGGTCCTTTGTCCATCTGAAAAATTGGGTTATTTGATTTTTTTTGCTGTTGAATTCCTTATATGTTTTGCATATTAAATCTTATTAGATATATGGTTGGCAAATATTTTCTCACATTTCGTAGGCTGCTTTTTCATTTCTGCTGTCTTTAATTCAGTGAAGCACAGTTATTCTTTCTATATTTTTTCCTGTGTTATAATTGCTTACAGTGGGAGGGGCAGCACAATTCCATTGGCTTTGGGGAGGGCTAGTCCAGTTTCATTTGCCTTTTCACGTCAAGCTGTGGAAATCTTACCCTCGGCTTTTCAAAGAGCATTTTCCCTTATTTCTAGGATTTCACTCAAAAGACTAGACTTTATCCATTCATCTTCCACATGATACATTGGAGCAAAAAGTCAATGTGACCTCCTCTAGAAAATCCTTTCATTCCCATTTCTCAAGGGAAGAGCACTGACTTCCTCAGGCTGAATTTGTATTCTCTAAAACAGCGATTAGTCTTTGTTTTTAGCAACTTGCATATGCTTTTGCTTTATTTCTCATTTTCTGCCCTTCCACTCACAGAATCAGAATTTCAAAAGCAGATATTTCTATGCTGTGTTAGATATGCGGTCTTGGGATCTTACAACATCTTTTCATATTTTCTTGTCCTCATCTGTGAAGTGGAAAATACTATCTAACTTCGTGGTGTTGTAGTAAGTGCTCATATCTATACTGTGGTATTTTGTATGGAAACTGGCTCATGGTAGATTCATGGTAAATATGCCTCGTTATTTTTGCCTCATTTCTCTTCCTTTCTTCATCCATGTACACTTCACGTTCACTTTTTCTTCTCCATCTTTTCTTTCTTCATTTGCCTTCCTTCTTCTTCCGTGATGCCTAGTATAGGATTGGGTATACAGTAAGTATAACTGATAGACGGGGACAGTCTACTATTAAGAAAATAAAGACATATGTTTAAAAAAGGAATCTTTTTCTTTGAGTGATGTGTCAATTCTCTCATTGACTGATTGCTTAATTGACTCATTCATTTTCATTTATCTCACACAAAATGCCAGCTGGTTCTCACTTGCTTTTTTTTTTTCTGACTGGGAAGGAAATCCCAATTTGACTTGGGTGCTGCTGGCAAATCTTCCACGTTTACACAGAGCGCCCAGCTTAGACATGGGATATGTGTTATCCTTCTGCCTGGCTAACCCCAGGTATGTCTCATCTCTTTTAGTTCACTGAACACAAACCTGGCTCATTTCCAAAACCAATAAAGGGAGGGCCTTGTCCTGCTGCAATGATATCTATTCAGTCCCATGCAACACAACCCTCCATTCCCTCTGGATATATCAGTCATGAAGCCTTGTTTAATGACCATTTCCATCCTTCTGATCCTGGTTCATAAGTCTCCAGGTAACTCAGACCTCTCTCAAAGGTTCTGGGGTCTTGCTTGTGCTATTGGTATCTTGGTAACCTCTGAGATGACTCCTACTCACATATGGTAGGCACTACCTAAAGCCTTTTCTAGTCTCAGGTTTAGAATGTTACTCCCAAGATGCATCTCATGTCAAGATAGCCCTGGTTTTGCTCTGCCAAAACAAATTTAAGATTGTTGTTCCTGGGATAGTGAAGTGTTGAATGAAGCATTTCAGATAATGCTGTAATTGGGATGGAAAATTGATTCATGGATTTAGTGTGAGAGATTAGATCCAAGTTGGGGAGCTATAGGAGGAATCAATGGTAGTTTGGAGTTTGGAGAGTGTGTTGTAGTGGGGATAGTATGTGACCTTAGAGATCAAGGAATATTGAAAAATAAGTGGGGTGAGCAATTCTATAAATTCTATAAATGAATTGGGCTGGACTAATATTCTATTGTAGTCTGGAGAGGGAATGGTGGTTTTTTGGTGGGTTTTTTTTTTTTTTTTTTGAGTTGGGATGAAGTTGGGTAGAACTGGGAGCTAGGGTAGAGTGAAGTTCATAGTTGGGCTATATTTTGGATTGACACTGTGAGTAGGGGTTGAATGGCTTAGCCAGTGTCATGTTTGTGTGAAGTTTTATATTTGAACCTTAGGTTGGTATTCAGAAGAGACAAGGCTGGGAGTTTTAGATAAGTGTTTGGTTCACGTAGGTGTGTTATTCAAGCAGAGTGTATGTAGGCTTTATCTAGGAAGGGGTTGGCTTAGCCTGAATTTGGCCATGAGTAAAGTTGAGTAAGACAGTCAAATTTATCATAGCAGAGCTGCATCTATTGAAATGGGGAGGACAGATGCTGGATGGAAAATATGCAGTAATATTTTCAAACTCTTTGTAAAAAAGTTTCTTGCTTATGATTTTTTCAGGGGCACAGAAAAACAGTAGGTATAAATGTAGGCAGTGAGGATAAATGAAATCAAGGCTCTCCTATAAAACTTTGGATGGTACAGAGAGACAAGGCAGTAGTCTCAACCCAACCCTATAGAATACCAAGGTTGTCTCTCCTTTCTTGGGATTGAATTCAGAGTCAATGTGCTTAGTGTTTTCTCCTCTTCCTCTTTTCCTCCCTCTCCTTTTTCTTTCCCCCCTCTCCTGCCTTTCCCCCTATTTTTCCTGCTTCACACTTACCTACCCCTTGTTCCCATCCTGTTTCATTCTACCTACTTGAAATACACTTTTTCTCATGTTGTTAAAGCTCAGTTTCCATGCTGTAATAGCAGAAACCACAGGTGGGTTTTCAAAAAAAAAAAAGCAACAAAAAAGGAAGGAAGGAAGGAAGATAGTCTGGAAGACAGGACTCTATGCTTCCAAAGTTGTACATAATGTTGCTTCCTTAGCTGTTTAATACTTTCACCTGGCAGAATTAATGGGCAGGAACAGTTTTGTACAAACGTTTCTGGGATAATCAAAGTCATGTTTCCTTTCATCACCCCCAAACATATGCATATGAAATTAAACTTCGTGAAAGCTAAGACTCTGTTTTAAAATTCTGTATTATTGGTATTTATCTGAGTCCTTTGTACAGAGTAGATTTTGATGAAAGTTTACTCAGTGAATGGGCATACAAATGACTTATGTCTAAATAATATGTATGAGTAGGAAAAACATTAGAAGGTGGATGGAAGAGGGTGTTTAGGGAGCACATAAGGCAGAGAAATCATTTATAATATTGATTCTAACTCTGGATGGAGCTCTTTGGAAGAGTCAGGAACATAAAGAAAATGAAGTCACTCAATCGTGTCCGACTCTTTGTGACCCTATGAACTGTAGCCTACCAGGCTCCTTCACCCATGGGATTTTCCAGGAAAGAGTACTGAAGTGGGTTGCCATTTCCTTCTCCAGTTAGGAATATAAGTGGTGTTTTTTAATTTATAATATTTAACTTGCTCTTAAAACAAGTCCAATGTAGGAAAATGAGCTGGGAAACATCTATGGGTGAATGTGAGGTTAGCAGGGTTGTGTCCCTCACTTAAGGAAGAGCCCTGAAGAATGTTTTCTGGGAAACTCTAGGTTATTACAAAGTATGACACATCTAATTAACCTCCTTCTTCACAAACACAGTTGAGATTTTCTGATCAAGTGCAAACTCTCCTGTTCCCATTTCTCTCATGGGGAGACTCAGGCCATAGATCCAGAGGTCAGGGACAACGCTGGCATTTAAGACCAGGTCTCTTCTCACTTCAGTTTGAAGATAGAAGTATCATCAACATTGACATTAACTTGATGTGAGTGTTATTATGCTGCAGGGCAATACAGAGTCAGAACAGCTGAAGGAGTGAGAAGCCATAATGGACTTGCGTTTGTGCACGCTCCAGAAGATGGTGAAGAACAGAGAAGCCTGGTATGCTGCAGTCCATGGGGTCACAAAGAGTCAGACACAACTGAGCGACTGAACAACAACAAGTAAATTGTTGTTGAACAAGTAGAATTATCCTGGGGCTGCCTTGACCTGATTTTCATGTGGAAAGGAAATGTCAGCTTGCGTGATCCTCATTCTCAATATCTATGTCCCTATCCACTCTCTGGTGACTAGAAAGAGAAGATCTTGAGCGTTTTGCCTTCTATCCAATGGATTTGGGAGAACAGGAAGTCCTCCAGTTCAGACGTTGGACAAAAGACGGTAGATGTAACTGGAAAGAACCCCCAAAGCTCCTTTCCTCCTATAAGTAGGATGTACCAAAAGAGAGATATATTTCATGATGAGTGTGAGGGCCACTGTAGGAAACATAGTGGTACCATGATGCTGGAGCATGGACGAAGAGGTGGCATTTTTCATCTCCTTCCTCTGGTTAACCAGCAAGCTGGCTGACAGAGCAGCAACTGAGTGCCTTCTCTGGATTGAAGTGCCCATTTCTGGTGCAGTTTATACATATGCCAGCACCCCAGTGCTATGGGATATCTGCTACTGAGGCATTTTTCTTCCTTCCTTTCCCTTCCATTCTCTTACATCACTTAAACCTGGAAATTTTTACTTTTTCTTGTCAAAAAATTAATAAGACACTTTTTTCCATGCAGGAAATAACATCAAACTTGCTTTTCCCAATTTTTATTAATGTGGGTGGGCATTGGAGACCTCTGCATACATAGCACTGAATGTGTGCCTTGGTGCAGAGTGAGTGCTGATGGAAGAAGAGGATGGGTGAATGGTTGCAAAGGTCCTTGAATTCTAAGCTATGGATTTTGAACTATATGTTAAAAGCTGTGGAAGGCCTTCTGCCTGCAGATGTCATGCAGGAAGATGCTACCCTCTCCTAGAAATCCTATTATAAAAGAGGCAATGTGATACAGAGAAGGAAGAGCATGGTCTATCATGTAGGCCAGAAATTGGAGGCTCCCCTGATGGCCCAGTGGTAAAGAATCTGCCTGCAATTCAGGGGACCCAGTTTCGATCCCTGAGTTGGGAAGATCCCCTGGAGAAGGGAATGGCTACTCACTCTAGTATTCTTGCCTGGAGAATTCCATGGATAGAGGAGTCTGGTAGGCTCTGTTGCAAAGAGCTGGACATGACTGAGCAATTAACACTAATACCATGAATGTGATACAGAGAAGAAAGAGCATAGTCTATTGTGTAGACCCAAAATTGAAGTACAAGCTATGGAAATGTGGATAGAACAATGCTCTCTTTGAGCCTCAATGTCTTCATCTAAAACATGGAGATAACAGAAGGTTTGATGAGGGTTCAGTGAAATGTGATTTGCAAAATGCTTGATATATTGTCATGATATATGGTTGTGATCGTTAGTATTATTTTCTTTCTAGCAGTTCCTTTGTCCTTGGAAGATCCAACAGGTAACTAATTCTGAAAGTCGCTCAGTTGGGTCCAACTCTTTGTGATCCCATGGACTATACAGTCCATGGAATTCTCCAGGCCAGAACACTGAAGTGGGTAGCCATTCCCTTCTCCAGGGGATCTTCCCAACCCAGGGATGGAACCCAGATCCCCTTCATTGCGGGTGGATTCTTTACTGTCTGAGCCACCAGGGAAGCCCTAATACCACTTGATGACTTATATTTACAGAATACTGACAAAGTGTCAAGAACTTTCTCAGCTGAAGAGCCTATATACACATGCACATATCTCAATGACTAATACATAGCTATCACTATTCACAAATGGGCTTTAGCCATATGTGGAAAGTGTGTGATAGATGCTCATGTGTATATACATATGTACATATACATGTGTACATATATGCTCAATTTATGTGTGAATGTGGATGTGTGAGTAAAATGAATTGTGCATGTGTGCCTGTGTGTGTGTGCTGCCCATGTACATACAGTATCTATTTCTGTGGGGCCGAAGTACAAAGAGAGGCATGTATTGTATATATTTGCTCAAATGTTTCAGACTACAAAGGTGTGCAGCTGCTCAAATAAGTGTTCTTTGCCTCAAAGTAGGTGCTGGTTAACTCTGATGAGAGTTGTGTGTGAGGAATATACATCCAAATGAGCATTTGAAAACATGTCCAACACATGCTCCCAGTGGCAGTCCTTGAAATCCTGGACCCTCAAGAAAATAAATAAATTTATTAAAAAAAAAAGAAAAGAAAAGACTTTCGTATCAGCCACACTACCTAATATTTAATTCTTTCTTATTATATGCCCGATACTTTTCTGAGCATATGATGTATGTTAATTTATTCATCATAAAATTATTAAGAAGTTGGCTCTGTTACTATGCCCATTGTGAAGATGATGCAAGCATGGGCCAGAGAATGGAGGTAACCTTGCTTGAGGGTGAAAGCCACAATGAAAGAGTCCAGATTTGAACTGAGGTGGTTTTGACTCCATATCCTATGCTCTTAATATTTGTAGGGCTTGTCTTTAAATTATGCCTCTCTGCTCCTATTATTACCACTGCTGCATAGAAATTAATATGGCTGTGTTTTTCCCAGGTGGCCTCTTCAGACCATTTAATGGCAAGAGCCAAGAAGAGTCTTGGAATCCATGCCAGCTTCACCAAGGCACATGCCGAAATGCCTGTAGAAAATATGAACTTCAGTACTTAACCTGTTTAAATCATGAAAAGTGCTGCCTAAAATTTTTTGTGAAAGTGGAAAGTGCAAACAATGTGAAGGAGGAGTCTAACTCCAACTCCAGTTTGTCAGTTACACCACTTACAAACTAATCTCAGATTTGAACATCACCAACTTTACCCCCTCCTGGGGTAGTTCTTCTCCCATCTGGAACACACTTCCCATAAAAATGCATTCCGTCTCATGTGTGTGTCTTTCATCTGTGAGCAGTCATTATCGGACAGGGGAAGGTTAGGCTGGGGGCTGGGGAGACACGGAGTATAGGAAAGGGCACTGACCCAAGAAGCAAATAAGATGCTAGGGTAGCTCAGTAGATATTGAAGAAGGGAGGGGACCACATTTCTGGCCTTCTTTGTTACCACGAGGAAGGTTATGATCTGTTCTGGACGTTGCAAGCGGGAAGATAAAAACTGGATTGGGTCTGGATGATCCAGTGAGCATGTGGGGGAGATCACTGAGTGCCCTGAGTAAACACTTTAGGAATATCCTGTTGTGTCTGGTATTACATGATGTCTTCAGGAAAACTAGAATCAGGCAAATGGATGGTTAGAATTGAGTGTAGGAATCCTTTGAACAAATTAGGACAAAATTTTGTAAGTGCTATAGCAGTTGGAAAGTGGGATGAGCAAGCTTGTCCCTGGGCGCTTTTCCAGTTTTGAGGCTGGAGGAAAATTTCTGGATGTGGGGCAGAGATGAAGGTAGTTTTAGCATTAGACAGGGATTTGGGATGAACATTTTATTTGATGACCTTTAAGATCTTTTCATTTTTGAGGACTGAGGAATATTGTTTTCCCATTCTAAACTTAGTCACAAATATTTGACATGCTATGGCATTTTCATTGTGTTTGCTATACTAATCTTCTTTGGGTGTCTCATCTCATCTCTTTTTTTTTTTTAATTGGAGGATAATTACTTTACAATATTGTGATGGTTTCTGCCAAACATCAACATGAATCGGCTATAGGTATACATGTGTCCCTCCCATCCTGGACCCCCCTCCCACACCCCTCCCCACCCTGTCCCTCTAGGTTATCCCAGAGCACTGGCTTTGGTTTTGTTTTTGAATCTAAACTTCTAGAACCAGTGTTCTCAGCTAAGTTCTCTAAGTTCCAGATTCCTAGCATCACCTCAGCTGAGAGTAATTAGGCTTTTGTGCTTATCACATCACTGGAATGGCACTGGCTTTTCTCACCAATGCCGTTCTTGTTGAAAATCTTTAATATTTTTAAGGTTTTACCGTTTACTTTGCCTCTAGATATGCTTTCACTGCATTACCCTTAATCCTTCCTTGAAACCCTTGTTAGCCTTAGCCTCTAGCTTCTGGGTGTTCTTTTGGCCATTGTTGGAGGCTTCTTCTTCCATTCTCTGCCCCATAATACTTCGCCATCTTTCCTACTTTCTCTCTTTTTTACCATAAACACTTTACCCGAATATCTCTTTATTAGACAAATGACAATCCCAGCCCAAACCAATGGATCAAAGTCCATATACTCACTAAATGATCAATTTATACAGCTGAACTTTTAATTTTTATGGGACCTGGAAGTGGATAGAAAAATTCAAAAATGCTTCTATCTTTGAGATTCAGTGACATTTAGACATATTTGTAAGATGGGATAGAGGCTCAGCAGAACCAGATTTCAGGAAGAGATGTGGAAAAGTTCTGGCATAAGTAGAGTGATTAAAAACAAGTTTTATTATTTGGAAAAGAGTGTTGGTGTTGGGTTTAGCATGTACTTGAAATACAATATATTTAGACTTTCTACTTTCTACAGTATTTGTAGAGGGAAAATTGTTGTGGAATTCTAGGTTTAAAGCCCAGATTCCCGTTTCTCTGGTTTCTACGTATACTAATGAAAGAAACATGAATTTAAAATCAGAAGGGTTTGTCCCTTGTTCCCCATCACTGCTCAGAAGCTGTGGGATCTTGGACAAGTTCTGTATTTATATTTTCAACTCAGACATCTCTGAAGGCTAGACTTATGTATTAAATTACATATTTATTTTGTTCTCTTAGATTTCTCAATCATTTCAGACTCAAAATGTCCTAAGCTGAATTCTGAATCTGTTTGCCTGGCTTTTCTTTTGTCTTTCTTCTTCAGTAATTGGCACCTACAATCCCTTCTGTTGTTCAGTTCAGAAACTTGAGAGTCACTTTTGATCCCCCACAATTCATCTCAAGTCACCATGTACAAACCATTAAAATGTGTGTGAAGTAATTTTCAGTCCCTGGCTAATGGGCGTGTTTCTCCTTCGTTCCTGAAAAACATTTCTAATAAATGGCAAACACATATTTTGACTTTTTGAGTCTGGTCATTCTTGTGCAACCATTTGGCATAGTTTGTAAGACCCTAAGGAAAGTGGAGGTGGAGTACAGAATGTGGACTGAATTCCCACATGGCCTTCCTTGCTTTTAGATCCTCCTCCATATCTCCCTTCTGGGTCCAGAGATTCCATGGTTCCACACCTGAGCTCAGAGAGCCTTTGTATTTCAGGTAGGAACTGAGTTCGACTATTTTTTTTACCTGTCTGTTAAACCTTATTGCCTATACCTGAGAAAAATCATGTCTACTGTTTTCCAGGATCGACTCCAATCTGTGTGGTCCTCACTCAAATGATCAAGCAGAAAGTTCCATCACTGTTTTAGCTTATTTTAAACTATTGTGATATCACGTAGTATAATTCAGAATTGGTGATTAGATTACTACCTCTAATCACTGTAAGGTGAGTGCAGAGAAAAAGAGGGAGTCAGGCAGTCAGGCAAGAAAAGTAAATTTATTAGAGGGAAAAGAGAGGGTGACTGGCTCTTAAGGAGAACCAGTGTTGTCCCTTTCTGACGGAGTCCTTCTTATACCCCACCAATGAAAAATTCTCTGAAAGGATGGTCACATAGCCAGAGGTCTGCAATTCTGGTGGTCTCGCAGCTTTGAAAGATAGGTGCCAGTGAGATAACAGGATGCCATTTGGGCAATTTGGTCAGTTTCACAGATCACTGTGATTTATTCTTTGTTTGCAAGGTTGACATAACGAGCCATCTTATCAATGAGACCCCATGTAGGCCCTATCAATCACCAATTTTCCTGCTTTATTCTAGGGAAAAGATGTTCCAAAATATCTAAGACAGAAATCTGGAAACCTTTCATTTTGGCCAGAAAGTAGTCAAGATATTATGGGAAGAAGAGATTTACAAAAGGATATAAAAATTTGAAACTCTCTCCTTTACAGATATGTCTATGAGAGAAAAACATAATTTATGAAATTTGAAAAACATAATTTATGAATTCTAAAGGGGAAATAAAAAACCTTTTCAGATACATATAGCTCAAACTCCCCTCACCAAAAAAAAAAACCCATTTGTATTGTTGACTTAAAAATAAGTCCATCACCAGAATTTCTATATTCCTCCAGATTTTCTACAGAAAGATTTCAGAAACTATGAAGTTGCTTCAATATAAGATTAAGCCCTCAAAGCATTCTTACTATAATTTCTTAGTGTTTATAAGAATACACGCTAGAAATAATAGAAAATAGATGTTATTCCACTTAGTTTAAATACAACAGAGACTTCATCAGATTCACTCTGTTTTAGGGAAACTGACTCTTTTGCTATTCAAAACATAATAGATCAAAAGACAGAACTCTTTACAAAGTACGTCTAGGATTACCAATTACTAGGAATTGATTGTATTTTAAACAAGACTGAATCTAGAAGAAGGCACTGAGTTGATGCAACAAACCTATATGTTAACATGTAAGGTAATCTCTAATTTATAGATAAAAGGATTTATTCCTTTCAAAGATGAAACAAAGCAAAAACAGTTTGGAGCATTACACATGCATTTTAAGCTTTTTTTAAATTTATTTTTAATTAGAGAAAATTTGCTTTACAATGTTGTGTTGGTTTCTGCCCTACAGCAATGTGAATCAGTCATAATTATACATATACCCTCTCCCTCTTGAGCCTCCCTCCCCTCACCCTATCCTACCCCTCTAGGTCATCACAGAGGCCCAGGCTGGGCTCCCTGTGTTCCATAGCAACTTCTCACCAGCTATCTATTTTACACAAAATAATGTACACATGTCGATGCTCCTTCCTCCATTTGCCCCACCTCTCCTAACTTTGCTATATGTATCACTTTATCATAAAGTACACATGATGAAAGTATGAAATATATAAAATTTGTATTTGTGGTTTGGTGATATTTTGTAAGAGTAATACTGAATGTCTTAGTATGAAATAATTATGCAAATTAAACTGATTTTAGACTAATCATATTTTTTTCTGTAGAGTTATGAAATTATAAAGAAAAGTTTAATTTTGGCCTGAATCTATCAAGCCACAAGTCAATAACTGACAAGTATTAGATCTTAGATCAAGGTATACCCAATAGTTAAATTTATCAACATTTTATTTAATGGTAGCATTTTCTGGATTTTTTTAAATAAATTTATTTATTTTAGTTGGGGGCTAATTACTTGACAATATTGTAGTGGTTTTTGCCATACATTGACATGAATCAGCCATGGGTTTACATGTGTTCCCCATCCTGAACCCCTCTCCCACCTCCCTCCCCATCCCATCCCTCTGAATGTTGCCTTTTAAGCCAACCTTTTCTCTTTTCTTTCACTTTCATCAAGAGGTTCTTTAGTTCTTCCTCGATTTATGTCATAAGTGTGGTGTCATCTGGGTATCTGAGGTTATTGATATTTCTCCTGGCAATCTTGATTCCAGCTTGTGCTTCATCCAGCCCAGCATTTCGCATGATGTACTCTGCATATAAGTTGAATAAGCAGGGTGACAAGTATACAGCCTTGACGTATTCCTTTCCTGATTTGGAACCAGTCTGTTGTTCCATGTCTAGTTCTAACTGTTGTTTCTTGACCTGCATACAGATTTTCTCAAGAGGCAGGTCAGGTGGTCTGGTATTCCCCATCTCTTTCAGAATTTTCCAGTTTGTTGTGATCCACACAGTCAAAGGCTTTGGCATAGTCAATAAAGAAGAAGTAGGTGTTTTTCTGGAACTCTCGCTTTTTTGATGATCCAACAGATGTTGGCAATTTGATCTCTGGTTCCTCTGCCCTTTCTAAATCCAGCTTGAACACCTGGACGTTCACAGTTCACGAATTTTGAAGCCTGTCTTGGAGAATTTTGAACATTATTTTGCTAGCGTGTGAGATAAGTGCAATTGTGTGGTAGGTTGAACATTCTTTGGCATTGCCTTTCTTTGGGATTGGAATGAAAACCAACCTTTCCCAGTCCTGTGGCCACTGCTGAGTTTTCCAAATTTGCTGGCGTATTGAGTGCAGCACTTTCACAGCATCATCTTTCAGGATTTGAAATAGCCTCAACTGGAATATTTCCATCACCTCCACTAGCTTTTGTTCATAGTGTGGTGCTTTTTCTAAGGCCCACTTGACTTCTGCATTCCAAGATGTTTGGCTCTAGGTGAGTGATCACACAAATTGTGGTTATCTGGGTCATGAAGATCTTTTTTGTACAGTTCTTCTGTGTATTCTTGCCACCTCTTCTTTATGTCTTCTGCTTCTGTTAGGTCCATACCATTTCTGTCCTTTATTGTGCCCATCTTTGCATGAAATGTTCCCTTGGTATCTCTGATTTTCTTGAAGAGATCTCTAGTCTTTCCCATTCTATTGTTTTCCTCTATTTCTTTTCATTGATCGCTAAGGAAGACTTTCTTATCTCTCCTTGCTATTCTTTGGAACTCTGCATTCAGATGGGTATTTGTTTCCTTTTCTCTTTTGCCTTTAGCTTCTCTTCTTTTTTCAGCTATTTGTAAGGCCTCATCAGACAACCATTTTGCCTTTTTGCATTTCTTTTTTTGGGGGGGATGGTCCCAAAGGTCTGGAAACAGTTGGTATTCAGTAAATATTTGAAAGTAACTAGGTAATTTCAGCTTTACTTTCATCACTTACAAACATTAGCCATAAAAAGAATGAAATCATGCCATTTGCAGTAGAAACATCAGATTAAGTGACCTAGAAAAATATATACAACTTATATGTGATCTAATGTGTAAAATAATGGTAGAGAGAATACAAAATATATGATACAACTTACATGTGAAATCTATTTTATGTGAACTTATCTTATTTGGCCAGGAAGAATACTGGACAAGGTAAAAACTCTTGAAGTGTGGATCCAGGGGCCATACAGAACAATGATGAAAAGATCTCTCCTCTGAGAATTTGTGTTTCATAAGAAAAACATCCCCATATTCACAGTAGAGGCCTTTACCATGCCTGAGCTATTTGCATTCAGAATTTGCATTGCCGTGGACCAGCGACTGCTGTGTGTCTTCTAAGCTTCCTTTTCTGGAATTGGAGTTTTTGCTGCAGTTGTCTTGTCTCTGCTTTATGATTTTAAATTGAGTGTGTGGATCAGGGTAAGGAGCAGAGAACTTGTCTTTTGGTTTATAGGTTACAGGACTAAGAGGAAGTAATTGCATAGAAGTAGACTAAGAAGAAGTAATTGTGAAGGCTGATTACCTAGAAATCCTGTTTTTCTCAGCTGGAGACAGTGAGTGGAGAAGACCCTGGCTTGTCCTCTCTGGGGAGGGAGAGGACATGTTTAATTTATGGAAGGAAAGACTTGAAGATGGCACCGCCACAAAATGGGAAGAATGAAGATGCCTGAGTCATCACTTGGTATCACCATCCTAAGTCTTCCAGGGCTCTCAGATGACCAGCAATGTAGTGTGATGTGGGAAAGAAACTAGTTTTTGTTTTCTTGAATCAACAAGATTTGGGGGGATTATTTATTATAGTGACTAGTATTAGTCATCCTAACCCATGTAAATTAGATGGCCAGTGCAGGAGATTCTAAGCATCCCAATCAAAGACAGAGACATTGTCCCTCATCATCTGGTCCATCCCAGATGCCTGGTGTCCCATTTCCATTTAGAGGTGTGTCCTAATGAATGTGGTGAAAATGAAAGTGTTAGTCACTCAGTTGTGTCCGACTCTTTGTGGTCCCATGGACTGCAGCCTGCCAGGCTCATCCATTCATGGGATGCTCCATGCAAGAATACTGGAGCGAGTTGCCAATTCCTTGTCCAGGGGATCTTCCCGACCCACGGATTGAACCTGGGTCTCCTGCATTGCAGGCAGATTCTTTACTGACTAAGCCACCAGGGAAGCCCCAATGAATGTGGTAAGTCACTTTAATTTACAATTTCTTGTAGGAGTTGTCTGTTTGATGGGAGGATGCACAGGGGCTGAGTAGTGGATTTTACTGGGAAATAATGGGTTTGTTGGGAGCAACCCATGGTTTCTCTTGCTAGAAAAATTTCCCCTTTTCACACCATTTTTCCTTTCTTCGCCAAATTTTCAACACTTTCTGCAGCCTTCATATCTGTTACAGCTAGTTTTCAGTCTCTAACGCCTTGAAATAGAGGGAAAACCATGTTGACTCAAACTTATCAATGATAGTATAAAGAAAAACTGTGGGCAATAAATATAATTATGTATGCAAGATATCTAACCCCAAGTCTGGTATATATATAACTATTTCTTTGTATCTCTTACACATATTTCCTTGCACATTTTAACACTTGTGAAATTTGGATGCTTTGTGCAATCAATGTTAAAGATGCATTGTACCATCCATGTTAAGAGGACCCTGTTAATCACTACACATTGGAATAAGTCGTAAGTTTCATGCTTAATCAGATTGATACCAGCACTGTGGTATTTTAATATGCATTGAAATTGTATTGTCAATCTCAAAATTGTTAAAGAGGTCAAAGTCACTCATAGAAGTTCTAAACAGAAGTTTGGGAACATGATTTTATACATAAATGTCAAGGGCTAGAACCTTCTTAGTATTTTAATGAAATATTATACACTTTCAAAATGACATAAGGATATTTAGGAATAATATTGTTCCAAAAGATTTAATTTTTTTTATAGACACACAGAAAATAAGATACACTGGAACTAAGCCAATGGATAACTGAGTAAAAATCAAGGTGTAAGTCATATGCAGTGTATTAAATTTCATTACATTATTTTTGGCATTTAACTGAACCAAGGGAAATGGACCCACTTTTATATGCCTCCTGTGGTTTTCCTGACCCCATCTACTTCTTAGGCCTTTGGCCATTTGCTCATAGGAGAGTCCTGCCATCACTTCAGCACCTACATCTGCCATCTGGAATGAGGCTTGGCTCCTGCATGATGCCTGTATCATGCCAATGTGATGGGAACACAGCAGCTTCAGCACATGAGCCTGATGTGAGCAAGTTTGTGAAGTCTCTGACCACTTTCACTGTTTCTGGAGAAGTGTTACATCTTGGGGAATCAGGTTTGGTTTCTGCAGTGGCTGCTGGGGGGGGGGGGGCGGTGCTATTTGATGCAGCTTGGAAAGGCCGAGGAGTTACTGTCCATGAGGCCAACTTTTAGCAATAAAGGCCTTGATACAGCAAGAAACCAGCTCCTCTCTTCTCGTCCCCTCTCCCACCCCAACTACCAATATACTGCCCTGATGACCAAACAATTGATTTATTTTTTTCTTGAGGCTGTGGAGAGCTTGGTAATGTACCTCCTTGAATCCATTTCTGTTCTGGGTTATCATCCCAAATGAAGTGTTAGAGTGCTTTCCAGGGCAGTGGTTCTCAAGCCTGTTAAAACACAGTCTGCTGGGCCCACCTTGAGAGTCTTTGATCAGT
Source organism: Okapia johnstoni (assembly GCA_024291935.2). Lineage (NCBI taxonomy): Eukaryota > Metazoa > Chordata > Mammalia > Artiodactyla > Giraffidae > Okapia > Okapia johnstoni. Next base: position 50,293,100 of record CM044324.1, on the reverse strand, counting down.
AAGTCTGAGATCGAGCCCAGGAATTTGTGTTTATAACAAGTTCCTAGGTAATGCTGATACTACTGGTTCATCAACCACACTTTGAGAACCAGTGTTCTTTGGAGTCCAAGGTAAGACAACTGATATCAGGAGTAGTCCTAGAAAGCAGAGTTTTGGATGTTATTTGGAGTTGGATTTTCCACCTTTTAGAAAGGAATGGGGATCTTATTGTTAGTGATAAGCAGGATGATATTACCCTGGCACATAATGGTTACCACTATTACTAAAACTTCCAGTTGTTTACACGGAATGAAATACAAATGAACAATAAAACATTGCAAAATCAAGTGGCTGCTATACTAGATTAGCATGGAGGCAGTAACTAGAAGGATTAGAAAGATGATTAGGATTGTGGTGCAGCGTTGCTGACAGAAATGATAGTTTTGAAAAAAAAATGTGATAGGCTTATGGTCAAACTAAGCCATGTTCTACAAACTAGATTTAAAAGAGACTCCCTTCTGTTGTCACAGACACTGCACTGACATTCAGGCTTAGGATCTGATTATAAAGGTAGCAGAGTTGCAAAGGAGACTAAGTGTATGAACCCCGTGGGACTCATGTCAAAGTCAGGGCTCTGATAGGGAAAACACTGGATTCTCTGATCAGGCATGAAACACTTGGAGGGAAGAGCTGAGAATCCTAAAGCCCCAAGTTTTTCTAAAACTATTCCAGTCAACAGAAGCAGATGATGGTGGGGCCTTGCTCCAAAATCCTAAAGGCCTATATGAAATCATCTATTTCAAAGGCTCCAAACAGCCTCCCATCTGCCGCTGACACAACCCACTGACTCTCCCTGGACCGCATGGTGCCAGTGACAGAGCAGCTTGCCTGGGAGCTGGGACCTGCTGCGGAGCCTTCTCCTGTTTGGGACCCAGCTCAAAGCCAGCAGCTTTTCAGGTCACTTGGTAAATAGGCCACAGAAACACACCAAAATAAGGAACATTTTGCCTCCAACTTCTACAGAGATCCACTAAAGCTCGTACCTCTTTTGTGGTTATAGCAGGGGCCTGATGCAACAACTTATCCTTCACCTTAGCAGGGATATTTTGACATGCCCCCACATCCCTAGACTCCTAGAAATTTCTCTCTTTCATTTTTAGAGAATTTTGCTGAGGATAGTATTCCTGTAGCAGTATGGGCTCTGGGCAGTTCTGTTGGCTAGGTTTATCACTGGCAAGAGACCGTGGGTTGTACTGAAAGACTTTTCTTTCTGCTAAACTTGGCTAGGCTGGGGGATATGGTGGGGCCAGTTACTTCCTGCACTTTTCCATGCTGATATCCTTTGTTTTTAGTCTCCACTGGGTGGTTGCAGCTGCTTCATTGTACTCTGGAGCTCTCCCAGAGCTACGTTGTTGCTAGGGGATGAGTCCTATTACTGTGATCGCTTAGTCTGCCATCTTACTGCATTACTCTCTGACTTTTATTTTTTTATCTTTCATATTTCCCTCCCTTTGCTCTTCTCCTTCCTTCAACTCCCCCCCCCCCATTTTTTTTTCTTTTCGGTTATCTTGATGGTTTGTATGGTGCTGTATGTGAAGTAAGTGCTGTTGATTAATGTGATAAACTCTTTACAGGAATATAAAGAAATACATATTTTTAAAGTTTTTTTTAATCCTTATAATTACTTACTTTATTGTTTTGTTGTTTGATTTATTTTCTCATTCATTCCAGTTTGTCTTACACAAAACACAAATTGGCTCTAATTTTACTTTGTCTCTTACTGGGAAGGAAGTCCCGCCTTATCATGGGTGCTGGCAAAGTTTCTAGACTCACACAGAGTGTCCAGATAAAATATGTCATACACACTATCTTTCTGCCTCAGTGACTTCAGGCATGTCCCATCCTTCTCAGTTAACTGCCCACAACCTTGGCTTACTTTTGAAACTAATAAAGCAGGACACTTCCCTGCTGCAAAAATCTCTATTCTATCCTCTGTGTGTACCTTTTATTCTCTGAGAACTTATCAGTTATGAAGACTTATTTAGTGACCATTGTCATCCTTCTGATCCTGGTTCATAAGACTTCAGGTAACTCGACCTACTCTCAGAGGTTCTGGGGTCCTGCACATGGTTTGCAATTTTGGTGACCTAGTGTCAGACAGCTTAGGGTGTTAAGCCCAAGTTCATGTAATACCAGAGTCTTACTGGCTTTGTACTGCTATGTTTAACTCAAGGATTTTGTGCTCCTGGGTGGTGTAATGGTGGAGAAAATTGGGCATAGAGTATATTAAAATAGCAATGTTATTGAGATGAGAGTTTGAGATGTGGGTTAGGTGTGAGGAATTGAGTCCAAGTTGAGAAATTATAAGAGCAATCCAGGGGTTACTTTGGAGAGTGGAAACTAGATTGTGTTGCACAAAGGATAGGACCTTTTTGTTGGAATAATGGTAGAAAAATAAATAATGATTAATTGGAAGTGAAGGATTGTATTTGATGCAATGAACATGAACTTGGGCAAACTCCAGGAGATGGTGAGGGACAGGGAGGCCTGGTCTGCTGCAGTCTATGGGGTCACAAAGAGTTGGACATGACTGGGTAACTGAACAACAACAATTAAGCTGGGCTGATGGTTTGAGATAGGTTGGGTTGAAAACTATATCGTGGTTTAATGGATCTTTCAGTGAAGTTGGGTGAAGCTGGGAGTAGATGGTGTTTCTGTGTGGGCCGATTGTTTAGTTGAAGCGAGATATTGTTGTTGGTAGACTTATTAAGTATTGTGTTTGTTGAGTTGATTAGTGTTGTGTTTGTCTTGAGATTGGGGTTAAGGATAAAGATAGAGCTGGGGTTTGGATTTAGGTTTTTTTTTAACAGTGTTTGTTTCAAGGAGGGTAAATGTGAGGTTGATATAGATAGAGTTTGCGTTAGTTTGGGGCATGGGCTGGGTGGATTTGATGGAGACCCCATGAGTTGACCACAGCTGGGCTATTATTAAAATGTCAGTCATTGAGCTCTGGATTAAACGTATTCAGGGTTACTTTACCATTCTTCAAAAATCTTCCTTGACTGTGAGTCTCATTAACCTTAAATAGACTTCCAGGTAGCAGAAGGCAGTGCAAGTAAATAAAACCAGGAATCTCTAATGTTTCCAGATTCCTTGAAGCCTCAACATGTCAAGTAACCCTTCCCTTAACACACACACACACACACACACACACACACACACCAGTTTACAACAAAAACATAGGAGAAACTTTAACTATTCCAAGACTGTTGGAATAGTTAGACAACCAAGATTGTTACCTATTTCTTGGGCTTGAGCTCAGAATGACTATGTTTAGACTTTTCCTTCCCCTCTTGCTATGTCTCCTACTCCAATATTTCTTCTTTACCACCCCTTTCTTTTTTCTCTCCAGCCTCCTACTCCCTATTCCTTGATATATTTTACCTTTTTCCTTGAGGTATACTTGTTCCCATGCTCAGTACATTGGAATAGTAACGGCCATTGCAAGTGGGTTTACAAATAAAAGGAAGGCAGAGCTTTATTCGTCAAGAATTATAAAGAATTATTTCCTTAATGATTAATATGAAAATGAAAGTTGTCTAGTCATGTCCGACCCTTTGCAACCCCATGGACCCATGTAATTCTCTAGGCCAGAATACTGGAGTGGGTAGCCTTTCCCTTCTCCAGGGATCTTCCCAACCCAGGGATCGAACCCAAGTCTCCTGCATTGCAGGCAGATTTTTTTTACCAGCTGAGCTATCAGGGAAGCCCAAGGATTAATATATCCATCTGGAATAATTCATCTCTAGGAACTATTTTAAACAATCTACTTCAATAAGAAAATTGAAACCTACTTGATCTACTTGAAACTCAAGTGAATGAATGAGTGAGTGAAAGTCGTTTGGTGATGCCCAACTCTTTGTGACCCCATGGACCGGGCTCCTCTGTCCATGGAATTCTTCAGACAAGAATACTCGAGTAGGTTGTCATTTCCCCAGATCTTCCCGATCCAGGGATCAAACCCACATCACTTTTGTCTCCTGCATTGGCAGGCAGGTTCTTTACTATTAGCGCTGATGCCCTATAAATGCCAATTAGGTCCAACTGGTCCAATGTATCAGAGAAGGCAATGACACCCCACTCCAGTACTCTTGCCTGGAAAATCCCATGGATGGAGGAGCCTGGTAGGCTACAGTCCATGGGGTCGCTAAGAGTCTGGACACGACTGAGCGACTTCACTTTCACTTTTCCCTTTCATGCACTGGAGAAGGAAATGGCAACCCACTCCAGTATTCTTGTCTGGAGAATCCCAGGGACCGCGGAGCCTGGTGGGCTGCCGTCTATGGGGTCGCACAGAGTCGAACACGACTGAAGCGGTTTAGCAGCAGCAGCAGCAGGTCCAATGTATTGTTTAATGCTTGTGATTCCATATTAATTTCCTATCTTGATGATCTGACCATTAGTGTGAGCAGGGTGGAAACAACACTCAAACACCCAGACTCACATACTTACTATGAGAAAAGAAGAAAAAGAAAAGAAAAAATGATAAAAACAGGAATCAAAAAAGAAGAGCTCCATTCTAAACACAGCCCATCTCCATCTCCTTAACTATCCCTTCCTCCTGGCAATCATAAGTCTGTCTGTGAGTCTCCTTCTGTTTTGTAAGTTCATTTGTATTTATTTTTTAAATTCCATGTATAAACAAGGACCTTGACTAGTTTTATTCACATATGAAATAAATTAGGATGTGACTGAATAGTCAGATTGTTTATTACCCTCAGAACAACTCTTAAAGGTGCTATTATTATCTAAATAGTGGATAATTGTGGTGTGATTTCAATAAGGAAACCTCCCTGTTTCTTGGTTACATTATTTGTATGTAATAAGTTGGGAGATGACTCAAGGTAATTATTGATATTATAGGGATTACAAAGCATATATACATGAATATATGTGCATCCATCCATTATTGACCTAGTTTTGTGATATATATATATATCCATAGTTAACAAACATAAATACAACTTAAAAAAGGACCTATTATATAACACATGGAACTCGGCTCAATGTTAAGCGGCAGCTTGGATGGTTGTGAGGTTTAGAGGAGAACACATTCATATATATGTATAGCCAAGTCCCTTCACTGTTCACATGAAAATATCACAACATTGTTAATTGGCTATACCCCAATATAAAATAAAAAAGTTCAAAAAAAGAGAAAAGAAGAGAGCAATCAAGCCAAAACAAACCCCTAATTGGAAATGAATACTGAAAGCTAGACTTTCCAAAATATAAAACCCAAAAACATGGAAAAAATGCAGTATGACTGAAAAGTACTGTAAAAAAATAAAATACTTTTTATTTAAAAATAAAATTTTTTTTAAATAAAAAGTGAATTAAAGAGATAAAAATTAAAGGAATAATAAAAGAGAGAACAACATTAGAACAATATGAAAAAGAAAATATATACATATATATTTATATATAGAGAGAGTGGTAGTGAGAATATCTTCCAGAGTCCTCCCTTGACGTCTCCACACAGTGAGCACCAGCCAGTCTGCCTACTCAGGAAGCCCTCCAATATTTCTAGGAAGGTCTCTGGGCCTGCTGTGAACACTATGGAATCAGTTCCTATTCAGATCTGGCCTTACTCCAGCTTGTTCTTACTTCCAGTGTCCAAAATTGCCCTTAAAGTCCACGATCTTAAGCTACTGAAGTGTTAGTTGCTCAGTCGTGCCCGACCCTTTGCAATCCCATGGACCCTAGCCCGCCAGGCTCCTCTGTCCCTGGGATTCTCCAGGCAAGAATACTAGAATGGGTTGCCATGCCCTTCTCCAGCGTACCTTCCCGACCCAGGGATCGAACCCAGGTCTCCCACATGGTAGACAGATTCTTTACCATATGACCCACCTGGGAAGCCCTTTTTTAAAGCTAACGGTGGGTGGGGGATTTAACCCACTGCACCTGCTGCTACAGGAGTGAATTTCCTTCCTCTTCTTTGGTCACCCAGCCCCTGGTGCTCTGCTTTGGTTCTGGTCCTGTCTCTGCTTGTAGGCCGCCCTCTGGTGTCTGTTCCCTGCCCAGACAAGAGGGTTCACTCATTTGGGCTGGGGAGAGAGAGGGATATACGACTGCCACATGGGGATGTAGCGGGGAGTGCCTGCAGAGGCAGAGTCCTGCAGAATGTTGCTACAGTCTGAGGCTCTCCCAGAGGTATTGGCTTCGGGTCATGGGTCCCTAGGAAGAACCAAGCTGCATAGGCTCCTGGAAAGGTGTGGGCAGTAACACGTGCCTTCTCATGGCTTGATGGCAGCTGCTACCCCTGGGTCAGGACCACAGTGGCAGTCTTTCGTTTGCTGCCTCAGGCACTCTACCTGGTTTTGGCAGTGGCCTGTCAGCTTGCATTTCCCTCTCTGGGAATGGAAACTGCAGTTGCGTCTGTTTACACTTCTGGCACTCCTGCTACTTTGGCGCTGGCTTTGAACAGTTCATAGCCATTGCACATCCCACCTCTGGCATTCACAAAGGCAGCTTCCTGCAATTTGTGAGTGCAGGGAGCTGGAGAGTCCCCACGGCAATCATCTCTTGCCTCTCTTGGAGGCCCATGCTTTTCCCTGGACTCTTTCCACTGTGTCATACTAGCCCCCTCAGAGTATCTTCATGACGGTCAACCCTGGTCCTCTCCCTGGGATCTGACCCCCAAAGCCCGAGCCTCAGCACCCAGCCCCCACTCACCATGGTGAGCATGTCAGCTGCTTCCTGGCTGGGAAGTGCTGTTTGGCAGCTATCTCTGTGGTGAATTCTCTCTGTTTTGCCTTCCAAGCACCTGTCGCAGTGTTCTCCGTTGAGGTTTTGAAGGGCTCTCCCCCATCCCCACTCGTGCGGGAGTTTCCGAGTGTGTGGATACTTTTCCTCCTTCACGACTACCTCCCTGGGGCACAAGTCCCCATTCTGAAATCCTTTGTCTCTTTTTTCCATCTCTATCTTTTGCCCTACTTCATTCTGAGTAATTGGCTTGCCTTTTTGGAAGTCTGGGGAAATTATGAACAATGTGAAAAGCCAAAAAGAGACAAAGTAATAGCAAAAGAAAAACCAACAAAGATGAAGCAGGTCATACAGGTTAATAGCAGAAAAACAAGCAACCCAATCAAAAAGCAGACAGAAGACCTAAACAGACATTTATCCAAAGAAGACATACAGATGGCTAGCTAACAGACACATGAAAAGATGCTCAATATCCCTACTTATTACAGAAATGGAAGTCAAAACTACAATGAGATATCACCTCACACCCGTCAGAATGGCCATTATCAAAAACCTACAATCAATAAATGCTGGAGAGGGTGTGAATAAAAGGGAACTTTCTTGCCTTATTGGTGGGAATGTAAACTGATACACCACTATGGAGAACTGTATGGAGATTCTTTTAAAAATTAGGAATAAAAATATCATATGACTGAACAACCCCCTACTGGGCATATAAGCTGAGGTAAACATAATCAAAAAAGGCACATGGACTCCAGTGTACATTGCACCACTATTTACAATAGCCAGGACATGGAAGCAACCTAGATGTCCACTGACAGATGAATGGATAAGGAAGCTGTGGTACATATATACAATGGAATATTACTCAGACATAAAAAGGGACGCCTTGAGTCAGTTCTAATGAGGTGGATGAAACTAGAGTCTATTATACAGAGTGAAGTAAGTGAAAAAGAGAAAAATGAATATTTTATATTAATGCATATTCACAGAATCTAGAAAAATGGTACTGATAACATATTTGCAGACCAGCAAAGGAGATGCAGATGTAAAAACAGACTTGGGGGCACAGTGGGAGGAGAAGGTGGGATGAATTTAGAGAGTATCATTGAAGCATATACATTACCAGATGTGAAATAGATAGCCATTGGGAATTTGCTGTATGATGCTCAGAACTCAAATCTGAAGCTCTGTGACAACCTAGAGAGATGGGATGGGGTGGGAGGTGGGAGGGAGTTTCAAGAGGGAGGGGACTCATGTATACCTAAGGCTGATCCATGCTTATGTATAGCAGAAACTGAAACAATATTGTAAAGCAATTATCCTCCAATTAAAAAAGTAAAGTAATAAAATTGCAAGAAAAAAATAACAATAGGAACATCAACAAAACCTAAAGTTTGTTTCCCTTTTAGTAAGTGCCAGACAGCAGCATTCTGTGTATTTTAAAATATTAGAAAAGTGAAAAGTGAAGTCGTTCAGTCATGTCCGACTCTTTGTGACCCTATGGACTGTAGCCTGCCAGGCTTCTCCTTCCATGGGATTTTCTAGGCAAGAGTACTGGAGTGGGTTGCCATTTCCTTCTCCAGGGGATCTTCCCAACCCAGGGATCAAACCCAGGTCTCCCGCATTGCACGCAGACGCTTTACCCTCTGAACCACAACAACTTCGAGAAGCAGCTTACTATTACTGACATTGTAGAGTTGAGAGCAATAGACAGACAGAGAGATAAAGCTACTTATTCAAAAACCAAGATGTAGCAAATAACAGAGCCTGGATGTGAATCCAGATGATGTTTATTATAGTTCCTATGCCCTTAACATTTTATGTCTTGTTATCATGGTTGTATAGCGATTAACCATAGTCATATCTTTCTCAGGAAGCATGAAGAATTTACCAAGAAGACAGACGATGGAGAACGGAAAGAAATGTGAGAATAACCAAGGATTCTGCAGAAAGAAATGCAAAGCCCAAGAAGTGGAACTGCACTACTGTTTAAGTGGCAAAATGTGCTGTATAAGTTCATATTCAACCCTAATTACTTATCTAGAAGAGGAGACCATGGATACAAGACGTTTCAATCAAGACTTCAAGACCTCAAGTCAACATATTTACTGAAGATCATCAACTTTGCCCCTTTTGAAAATCTTCCTGTCAAAATGCCAAATTTTTTTCATTATAAAATTTCATCCCAGCCTCCTCTATCTGTCTTTTAGCCTATGAAGATTCATGATTCGAGGAGGAAAGTTGAGCTAGATCCATAGAATTTGGTGAACTGCTCCAGTCAAAAAAGCAAAGAAAATGATGTGATAGTTCAGCAGAAGTAGAGTACAGAGGATGGGAGATTATATCTTGCTTGCTTACCACAGAGTGTGAAAAAGGCATGAGCAAGGACGTCATGAAATTGGGTATCTAGATGGCCACTAAAAAGGGGGTCAATACTCATTAACTATCAAGTCAATTAAACCATCAGTGCCATGTTACTTAGCATACACCAAATGGTTGAACATGATAGTTTCTTATGTTGCTAGGGATGTGGAGGAACTGGAACATTTATATGCTGTTGGTAGGTATGTGTGTGCTGTGCTTAGTCGCTCAGTCATGTCCGACTCTTTGCAACCCCATGGACTGTAGCCTGCCAGGCTTCTCTATCCATGGGGATTCTCCAGGCAAGAATACCAGAGTGGGTTACCATGCCCTCCTTCAGGGGATCTTCCCAACCCAAGGATCAAACCTGGGTCTCCCTCTTTGCAGGCAGCTTCTTTACTGTCTGAGTCACCAGGGAAGCTGGTAGGTATATAAATGAAAAATTCAACATATGCGTTTTATATGCTTCACCATATACAGATACATAACGGAAAGAAGTACAAATGTGACCCAAAGGCATGTATAAGAATGTTCCCAGAAGCATCATCTTAGCTGTAAAGTACATTAAGAAGAGAAAAAATACACTACATTACAATGACAACTAATAGACTGTTTCTCCACACAATAACGTGGATCAATCTTGATAATATAATGATGAGTAAGTGAAACTGTAATTCCCTTTTATATAGAGTTAAAAAAAAAAGGAAAATAGTTTTATGATATTAGAAATCAGGATAGTGCTAACTCTGCAAAGGAAAATGAAGTATTTATATGTTGGCCATTTTATTTCTTGACCTGTGTTTTTGTTACATGGACTTGTTACTTTTGTGATAATTCATTAGACTATATGCTATACTTAGGACTTTTGCACTCTTCTATAGATATGTTGCACTTCAATTAAAATGATTTTTAAAAGATTCAAGAAAGACTTCCCAGGTGGTCCAATGGTTAAGACTCTATACTCCCAATGCAGGGGAATGCGGGTTCAATCCTTGGTTGGAGAACCAGGATCCCACATGCCATGTGATGCAGCCAAAAAATAAAAAATAGCCAAGAGACTTAGGGTTATGGCCAGAATTCTCTGCATGACTATTCATATCATGCTGACTTCCTGTTCTTATGGCTCTAATCTTTAAAGGTATAGTTTTTCTTCTGAAACTTCTCAGTATACAAGTTAGTTACCCATCTGTCTAAGAGAGGAAGGCTTTATCCTACATCTTCTAGGTTAAGCCAAAGAAATAAACTTTGAAACTTCAATGTGTTAATATATCAAATATTTACCTCTCAGAAATTAAGGCCCCAAAGTGAATTATTAATAAAAATAGTGTTCTTATCAAGATAAAAGATGGTCTGTAAAGAAAACCCTCTATTCCTACACAAGACTATATAAAACCTACAAATTCTTTCCCTCCTAGCAGTCATGCTTTTGCAATGGGATGTTGCATATCCTCTTATTTAGAGGTACCTACTGGACTGTGGTCTTGGCCAAGTGACTTACTGAGGCCAATGGGATGTTAACAAAAACAATGCAAGCATAGGTTTGAAAAGTTCTTGTGTGCCGAGTCTCAAGTTATTGCTGCACCCAAGACCCTGAAAGCACTCAACAGAAGAACTCAAACAAATTTGATAAACTATCATCATAGTTTTTTAAATTATATAAAACTTGGTTTATTTTAGTTATTCGAACCAATTTATAATAACTGCATGGAAGTCCTTCTTTGCTAAGTCCAGTATTTTGCTTACTGTCTTATTTTTCTATGGCTGCTTACAATAAACTTAGTAACTTAAGGCAATAAAAATTATTTTTTTACAGTTACATTTTTCAGAAGTTCACAATGAATCCTACCAGGGTGAAATCAAAGTTTTGTCAGGGCTGAATTTCTTACTGGAACCCCTAAGAGATGCTGTTTTCTCGCCCTTTCCATCTTTTAGAGGCTTTCTACTTTCCTTGTCTTTATTGAATCTTAAAGGCATTAACAGTGAATCTTATCATATACTATTCTAAATTCTTATTCTACCTTCTACTTTCATGTTAAAGAACACACGATTATATCAGTCCCCCACTCCAGATAAACTAGGATTGTTTTCTTATTTTAAGATTGACTTATTATCAATCCTAATTCCATCTTAACTTTATTTCCATTTTTCTATGCCATGTAACATATCCACAGTTTATGTGGATTAAGCCACAGACATCTCTGGGAGGGCATTTTTCTGTCTACTAAAGTTCACATTCTAATCCCCAAAGATTTCATCTCACATGGAAAATAATTGAATTCCATATCAACCTCTTCCAAAATCTCAGCCCAATAAAGAACCAACAAAAGTTCACAAGTCTCATTACATGCATAATCTAAATAATGTGTCATTGAGGCTCTGGGTATAAAACATCCTAGGATGCAATTCTTCTCCACCTATAAACCCTAAGAAAGAATTACCTGCTCCCCAGATACAGTGATGCGGCAGGCGTAAGATCACAGTTATAAACATTCCAGTTCAAAGAAGAAGAAAATCAGAGCAAAAAAAAAAAAAGAGTCAAAGATCCCAACCAATTTTGAAATCTCGCTGGGAAATCCATTTGTTTCAGTTCCTGGGAATAATCTTCAGGGTTTCAGCTCCTTTTTGCTAAAATCTCCACTCTTGAGAAGGACAGAAGACGGTGGAGGAGAAGGTGGATGTGGGTTACATCTCTCTTCACAGATGCATCAGGAATACACCTTCAGACACAGAAAATCTTGGCAGAACACCAGCTGAGAGCGAGCAAGAGTTCCTCCTGATCATTGGAAAGGAATATATAGATCCACGCAAAACTCCATAGGATGAAGGGAGGAGGGGAAAAACAGCAGAGTGAGCAGGACTGGATCTGCACCCAGGGAGTGGGAGAACTGAAGCAGGGGTCAAATCCCCACACCGGGGCAATTGTTTGGGACAGTGCTGTGCTTAGTCACTCAGTTGTGTCCCACTCTTTGCGACCCTGTGGACTGTAGCCTGCCAGGCTCCTCTGACCATGGGGATTCTCCAGGCAAGAATACTGGAATGGGTTGCCATGCCCTCCTCCAGGGGATCTTCCCAACCCAGGGATCAAACCCAGGTCTCCCACACTGCAGGCAGATTCTTTACCATCTGAGCCACCAGGGAAGCCCCTGGGACAGTGGAGAAGCACTTGACGCCATTGGAGAGTGCAGCAGCTATCTGTGACAATCTGAATGGAACAAGAACCACACAGACCATCCTTGCCACAGCCCTACATGCCCTGGACAGGGACAAAAGTCCTCTGGAATGCACAGCAGCTGGGAGCTGGAGTATAGGGATTGGAGAGCAATCCCAGGGAGAAGTCTGCTATTGACTGTGGGGAGATGGCCCAAGGGGGAATGAGGGAGGAGATGGCAGTGGGAAATGCCTTTGGAGGAAAGGCAGGCAAGGCAATAATGCTGAGTCACGTGCCAGAGGTGGAACCATCGTTATATTCTCTCTCTCTCCCCACAGCCAGCACCAACAGGTGACCAATAGAGAAAGACCCCAGAGAAGGTGGGCCTTTAAATGCCTGATACACTGAGCGATAGAAAAGAACCCCAGCCAGGGGTTCCCCTTTAAGTGTCTGATGCACGAAGCAACAGAGAACGGGTCAAAGAGGCCATTTGAATACCAGCTGCCAGAGGTTAGACAAAAGATTCTGATTGTGCCATAGCTCCGTGACAGAGACTGCTGGTGTCCCTGCACACTTGTTGCCACCAGGGTCCCCATGATCCAAACAGCTGCACCACCTCCACACTCAATCCGCACTGGGACAGAGCTGCCAAGGGCTGGAAAAAACCCTAATAGCACCATATCTCCTGTGAGAATTGCCACCAGCTCCCCGGCATACTTGACATTGCCAGGGTCCCCGTGATCCAAGCAGCCATGCCACCTCCACACTCGATCCCCACTGGCGCAGAGCTGCCAGAGCCTAGAAAAAGCCCTAAGAGTACCATATCTCCTGCTCCCCTGGACACCAGCTTGCCTGCATACCTGGCACTGCTAGGGTCCCTGTGATCCAAGCAGCTGCACCAACTCCACACCCAGTCCTCACTGGAGCAGACCCAAGTCCTCCAGCGTAGCCTCAGGAGCAAACTCCTGTGGAAGCCCCACATGCAGAGGTGGAGATAAATCCACAACTGAATCCCAGGGGCAGTATGGCTAAAGCAGAGGATCAAAAATGTTACCACCAGCTGTACAAGTTGCAGGTTCAATCCACACGATCAACTACTACTTTGTGTCTATGGAATATATAAAAAGACAATGAGAGTTCCCACAAAAGAAAACACACTAGCTCTCACAGCTGTGGACATTGGAGGCAAGAACATGCAGGAGTAGGACCAGATTAGAGTCAAGCTGTCCCCACAGCAGGTCCAGAGACCAGCCCAGTATTGGAGGGCATCCTAGGGAGGCAGAGGTGGACTGTGAGTCACAGTGAGGGAAAGGATGCTGACAGCTGAGATGTCAAAAAAAATTTATTATTCTTCTTATGTTTTGATTTATTCTGTAGTTGGCTGTGGGTTTTTTTTTCTTCTTTTCTTTTTTCCCACCTCTGTTGCTATGGTTGTTGATTTTACGATCACTATTAACTCTATGCTGTTGAGAACTTAAAAAAAAAAGTACACTCTTTATTTCCTTTATATATATATTTTTTTTTTGTGGTTCCAAGGGTTTTTTCTTCTCTTTTTTAAAAGCATTTTTTGCTTTGTTTTTATTATTGTTCTATTCTTGCAACAGTAACTCTTTAATGCATATAAATCTTTGCATATAATTCTATTTAACTTTGCTTTTCTGTTTTTCTTTCTTTTCTTCTTTCTCTTTCTTTTTTCCACCATGTTTGTTAGTTTGTTTGGGTTTTTTGCTTTGTTCCCCAGTTGGCACTCTGCCTTGGTTTTGTTTTCCAGTTTGTGTTTTAGTTAGTTTTGTTTTCACTTGATCAATATAATTTTCAGTTCCTTTTGCTCACTGGGTAACTCTTTTGTACTTTCTTCTCTTTGGATGGTTTTATGTAAATAATACATATAATACATATATTTTAGAAAACTCATGAAATTTTGCCTAACTAAAAAATTTATGACCTTTTGATTCCACTTGTTTGACTTGGTATGAATAGAATGTTAGATTCCTAATTCTAAAAAAAAAAACAGATATACAACAAGCAACAAAGGTTTACTGTACAGCCGAGGAAACTATAGTCAATATCTTGTAATGACCTATAATGGAAAATGATTTCAAAAGATAATATATGTGTATATGTATAACTGAATCACCTTGCTGTGTACCTGAAACATTGTAAGTCAACTATACTTCAATAAAAGTATATATATTATATATAAATAAAATAAAGAATAAATATATCTATATTAAGAAAAAAACACAGGCTGAAAGTTAAAGGCTAGAAAAGACATTTTATGCAAATGATAACCAAAGACAGTAGAGGTGGCTCTACTTATATTAAAAAATATTAGACTTATAGTAAAAATTAGTCAAAGCGACATAAGTGTTCACTACATAATGATAAGGGATAAATTAATCAAAAAGATACAACAATTATAAACATATAATCACTCAACATTGTATTACACAAATATTATCCCAACCAAAGGTATACAGCAATACAATAATAGTAGAGATCTTAAATACCTCACTTTCTTTGGCCATTAAGTATAATTTTATTTTTCTGTAATTCAGCATGACATTTATTTTGTCCTTCAGTTCTTCCAGGGTGTAAACTCTTAAACCCAGACAATTTAGGTTTCTCCTGTCTCCCAGGGCGGTGCCTAAATTACAACTTGGGTTCATCTGCCCAACCCAGCCATGGCCTCTATAGCTCTGAGGACTCCGCAGGGCACAACAGTCTCAAACAGGCACTTTATACTTGCGTACTCCTGGTTGGGGTTTTCTGGCCACTTCTGCAGTGGGTGCTTCTTCATCATGATGGCTCTGCCAGGAGGAAAGGCTTTATAAATACCTCACTTTTAATAGTAGATAGATCATCCAGACAGAAAATCAATAAGAAAATTGAATTTTATTAACATGATAGACCAGATGGACCAAATAGAACATTGCTTGCAACAACAACAAAATAAATATTCTTTTTTAAAGGATTAATTAATTAATTTAAATTTTGGCTGCACTGAGTTGTCATTGCTGTGTGCGGGCTTTCTCTATTTGTGGCAAGTGGGTGCTACTCTTCATTGCAGTGTGCAGGCTTCTCTTATTGCAGAGCACAGGCTTCAGGCATGTGGGCTTCAGTAGTTACAGTACTTTGGCTCAGTAGTTGCAGCTTGTGGTTTCTGAGTGCTGGCTCAGTAGTTGTGGCTTAGTTGTTCTGTGGCATGTGGGGTCTTCCCAGACCAGGGATCAAACCTGTGTCCCCTACACTGGCAGGTGGACTCTTAACCACTGGACCCACCAGGGAAGCCTCAATAAATATTCTTTTAAAGTGCATGTGGCATGTTGTTGTACAGCAGAAACCCTTACAACATTGTAAAGCAATTATCCTCCAATTAAAAATTTAAAAATAAGGTTCATGTGGAACTTTCCCATGACAGATCAGTCACATGTTGGACCACAAAACAAGGCTCAACAAATTCAAGAAGACAGAAGTTATATCAAGTAGCTTTCTTGACAACAATGGAATAAAACTAGAAATAAGTAACAGGAGGAAAACTGGAAAATCCACAAGTAAATAGAAACTAAATACACATTCCTGAACAATCAATAGATCACAAAAGAAACCAAAAAGGAAATTAAAAAGTACCTAAGATAACCAAAAATGGAAACAAAACTTACCCAAACTCTTGGAATGCAGCAAAAACAGTAATAAGAGGAAAATTTAAAACACCAACTACTTACAGTAAGAAAAAAAAAATCTAAAATCAATTATATTCTTCATAGCTCATGGAACTGGGGAAAAAAACAAATTAAGCCTAAATCTATCAGAAAGAAGGAAATAATAAAGATTATAGCAGAAATAAAAAGACTAGCAAGACAAGAGCAAGTATTAACAAAATGAAGAGCTGGCTTTTTAAAAACATAAACAAATACCAAAGCTTTGGCTAAATTTAACCAAGAGAAAAAAAGAGAGAGAGAAGACATATTATACCATACACAAAAGATCAATTCAAAATTGATCAGTGACTTAAATGTAAGACCTGAAACTGTAAAGCTCTTAGAAGAAATCATAGTGGAAAGCTACATGAAATACTCTTGCAATAATTTTTTTGGATTTGACTCTAAATGCACAGGCAACTAATGCAGAAATAAACAAGTGTGACTACATCAAACTAAAGAGTTTCTGCATAGCAAAGGAACCAATCAACCAAGTGAAAACGAATCTCCAGAATGGGGGAAATATTTGAAAATCATATATTCTTATTAGTAGCTGATATCCAAAATATGCAAAAAGCTCAAACAACTTAATTTCAAAAAACAAACAAGACAATCAAAAAGTGGGCAGAAGACCTAAATAGACATTTCTCCAAAGAAGGCATATGGATGACCAATAGGCACATGCTGCTGCTGCTGCTGCTAAGTCACTTCAGTCGTGCCCGACTCTGTGCGACCCCACAGACGGCAGCCCACCAAGCTCTGCCGTCCCTGGGATTCTCCAGGCAAGAACACTGGAGTGGGTTGCCATTTCCTTCTCCAATGCATGAAAGTGAAAAGTGAAAATGAAGTCGCTCAGTCATGTCTGACTCTTAGAAACCCCATGGACTGCAGCCTACCAGACTCCTCCCTCCGTGGGATTTTCCAGGCAAGAGTACTGGAGTGGGGGGTGCCATTGCCTTCTCCGAATAGGCACATGAGAAGATGCTTAATATCACTAACGATCAGAGAAAGGCAAATCAAAACTACAGGGAAATGTCACCTCATACCAGTCAGAACAGCCATCATCAAAAAGTCTAAAAATAATAAATGCTGGAGAGGATATGGAGACAAGGGAATGGTTCTACACTGTTGGTGGAAATGTAAACTGCTACAACCACTATGGAGAATGGTATGGAGGATCCTCAAAAATTTAAAAATAAAGTTACTGTATGATCCAGCTATTCCACTCCTGGCCTACATCCAGAAAAGATAAAAATTCTAATTCAAAAACATATATGCACCTCAATGTTCATAGCAACAGTATTTATAATAGCGAAGAGTTGGAAGCAACCTAAGTGACAATCAATGGAGGAATGGATAAAGAAGATGTGATAGATATATATTACATATATACACACACATATATATAATGGGATATATATAATAGAATATTATTCAGTCATAAAAAGAATGAAATATTGGCATTTGCAGCAACATGGGTGGTCCTAGAGATGATCATACTAAGTGAAGTAAATCAGATAGAGAAAGAGAGAAAGACAGATATACGGCATCACTGATATGCGGAATCTAAAACATGGTATAAATGAAATTTTTTACAAAATAAAACAGACTCACAGACATAAAAAACAAACTTATGGTTACCAAGAAGAGAGTGTTGAGAAGGGATAAATTAGAAGTTTGGGATTGGCAGATGCACTCTACTATGCATAAAATAAACAAGGCTCTACTGTATAGCACAGGGAACTTTATTCAATATCCTGTAATAAACTGTAATGCAAAAGATTATGAAAAAGAATGTATACAATGTATAACTGAATCACTTTGCTATACACCAGAAACTAACACAACACTGTAAATCAACTATACTTCAATAAAAGATGAAGTGGTGGATGTGTTAATTAACTTGATCATGTAAATATATATCAAATCATCATGATGTTATCTTAAACATATATAATTTTTACTCACAAAAAGGTAAATAAATAACAAAATTCCTCTTGAGGGAAAAAAGGAATGAATATATATGGGTTAGAGAGGGTAGAACTGTTTAGGTGTTGCTTAGAGAAGCATAAGTCTGGTTTGCAAAAAGAACCTTCTCAGCACAAGGGGACACCTATGAAAAGGGCAAGAAACAGATTAATTTCCAAGAACACAAGTTGCTCGTGCAGTCCACGGGAGGAATTGAAAGGGAAACTACCAAAGTGAGCAGGAGATTATCATAAAGGGTGTTTAGAATTGATTCTTGCAATCACTGTACCGCTTCTGACAGTTTGGGAGGAAAACCAAAAATGTCAGATTTGGGTTTTAGAAACGATTTTCTGGGGCTTCCCTGGTGGTCCAGTGGCTAAGATGCTGTGCTCGGATTTGATCCCTGGTTAGAGAACTAGAGCCCATGTGCTGCAACTAAGACCTGGCGCAGCCAAATTAATTTTCTTTTTTAAAGAAATGATTCCCTGGCAACTGTATGGAAAGATTGGAGTGAGTCAAAGTCATAGCGAGAGACAAAGAGGTCAATAGGATGTAAATGTTATAGCATGTGTTCATTAATCTGATAGAGCTGCCGTAACAAAGGACCACAGACTGTTTAAGCAACAAAAAATTTATCTTCTCACAATTCTGAAAGCTAAAAGTCTGAGTTAAAGGTATCGGTGGGATCACTTTCTTCTGAAGTCTCTCTCCTTGATTTGTAGATGTCATCTCCTCTCATTGGAGGGACTGATGCTGAAGCTGAAACTCCAACACTTTGGCCACCTGATGCGAGGAACTGACTCATTGGAAAAGACCCTGACTCTGGGAAAGATTGAAGGCAGGAGGAGAAAGGGATGACAGAGGATGAGATGGTTGGATGGCATCACTGACTTGATGGACATGAGCTTGAGCAAGCTCTGGGAAATGGTGAAGGACAGGGAAGCCTGGCATGCTGCAGTCCATGGGGTCGCAAAGAGTCAGACACGACTGAGCAGCTGAACTGAACTGAATCTCCTCTCTGTATCTTTTCGTAGTTTTCCTTCTGTGGTGTGATTGTTTCCTAATCTCCTCTTCTTATAAAAATTCCAGTCATTTGGATTAGGACTCAGCCTGTGGTGGTTTAGTTGCTAAGTAGTGTCCAACTCTTGCAACTCCAAGGCCATGTAGCATGCAGGTTCCTCTGTCCATGGGATTCTCCAGGCAAGAATACTGGAGTGGGTTGCCATTTCCTTAGGGGATCTTCTCTACTCAGGAATCGAACCGGGTCTCCTGCACTGCAGGCAGATTCTTTACCAACTGAGCTATGAGGGAAGGCCCAGGACTCGGCCTAAGGATCTCATTTTAACTTAATTAGCTTTTTAAATTACCTGTTTATCTTATCTCCAAATGCAGTCCCATTCTGAGGTACTGGGGATTAGGACTTCAACATATGAATTATGAGGGGCCAGGATTTGGCCCATGACAACGGTCAAGGAAAAATGACGGCTGAATTAGAATAGCAGCGGCAGGGATAGAGAATAGGCACTGTGGAGGCTGACTTGGAAGGTCTTTGCGGCTGCCATGATGAGTAGGGGTGGGGAGCAGTGAGGAAGAAGGAGATATCTAGGATGTATTTTAGGATTATGGTTTGAGAACTTATGTTGAGAGCACTTTCCTATTTCTCAGTCTCTTTTCATGCTTTATGTCTTTGCTCTTTAAGATGCCTCTTTTGAAGTCAGGGGTAAAGAATGGATTTTTACCATAATTCAAAGAGTGAAGAAGGCTTTAAGAGTTGAAAGGCATATAAAATTTGAAAGACAGTGAAAGTATTAGTTGCTCAGTTGTGTCCCACTCTTTGCAACCCTATGAACTGTCGTCCGCCAGGCTCTGTTGTCCATGGGATTCTCCAGGCAAGACTACTGGAGTCGGTTGCCATTCCCTTCCCCAGGGGATCTTCCCAAACCAGGGATCAAACCCAGGTCTCTTGCATTGCAGGCAGATTCTTTACCATCTGAGCCACCAGGAGACCTGGGTTCAATTCCTGGGTTGGGAAGATATAATCAAATAAATCCATTTTGGGGATGAACAAAGTGAGTAGTAAGGTGACTTAACACACTTGCATTTCCCCACAACCTTTTCATTTCTCTGGGATTGTGGATATGGAGTCATGTTTATGTAACTCTCTAAGACTCCTGGGTCTACTTGTGGGCATAATTTCTCTTGTCAAAAAATGCATAAAAACTCTTAGTTCAAGAACAAGTAGCTTGTATTATCTGCAACCACTGGTGTAACCAGGGTTGGAATTGAAGTGTTCATTGGAATCATTGTGCCTAAGTAATCTGAGATCCAGTCTCTAAGCCACTCCCCAGATATCACAAGCACATCCTTTAAGGTTTGAGACATCAGTGTTATACTATTAGAGTGGGAGAAAATGAGAGAATTGAAGTGAAAGTACTCTGAGAAACGAGTTGAAGCTGCCATTATTTGCTGATTGATGTACCTTGTCTTCAGACTGCATTCTCCAGATAATTAATGTCAACAGAAGCTAGGGATAATTTTCAGAATTAGAACTGACTGGCATTGGCCTCTAAACTAAGATTGCCTACTACATAGGGACAACTTCTCATTTACTGCAACTGGAAATTATTTCTATTTGTGTCTGGATATACCATTTTGGGGCTTCCCAGGTGGCTCAGCGATAAAGAACCCACCTGCCAATGCAGGAGACTCAGCAGATTCTGGTTCAGTCTCTGGGTTGGGAAGATCCCCTGAAGGAGGAAATGGCAACCCACTCCAGTATTCTTGCCTGGAGAATCCCATGGACAGAGGAGCCTAGTGGTCTACAGTCCATGGGGTTGCAAAGAGTCGGACACAACTAGCAACTAAGTATGTAGGCACATATACCATTTAGGGTTGGGTTTGTTGCACATTTTAACCACAAAGTGAGTAAAGTGAAAGTTGCTTAGTCATGTCCAACTCTTTGGGACTCCATGGACTACACAGTCCATGGAATTCTCCAGGACAGAATACTGGAGTGGGTAGTCTTTCCCTTCTCGAGGGGATCTTCCCAACCCAGGGATTGAATCAGGTCTCCTGCACTGCAGGCAGATTCTTTTCCAGCTGAGCCACAGAAGAAGCCCAAGAATACTGGCATGGGTATCCTATCCCTTCTCGAGCAGATCTTCCTGACCCAGTAATTGAACCAGGATGTCCTGCACTGCAGGTGGATTCTTTACCAACTGAGCCATCAGGGAAACCCCTTTAACCACAAGGAGGCTCACAAAGCTCTTCCTTTCATGACACCTTCCATATTAATGAAGTAGATTCTGGGAGGAAAGAGTAAAGGGAAGCTTTTCTTACTGCAGCAGAGATTTTTCCATCTTGAGGAGCATAATGTCTGAGCTCCGGTATCATGGGTTCAAAGTCTTGCTACTAAACTACTTTTTTGTGCCGCTTGGAGCAAGTCACTTAAACTCTCTGTGACTTAGTTTTCCCTTCTGGCCAAAGGACACAATACTACTTCTTACTTCATGGAGCTATTGTTAGGGCAAATTGAGGTTATACAGTAAAGTGTTTAGGACAAGTTCTTGCACACTGTAAGTTCTCAGTAAACTTTGAGGGATTTTTGTTGGTGTTTGTTTAATTAGTTTTCTTTTTCTTTGTTGTTGGTTTGCTTGTTTTTTTTTTTTTTTTTTTTTTTTGCTCTTTTCCCCTTCCACTTGGTTGGGCCCTGAGTAGTTGTCTCTTGCTCAGAGGGCATTCCAGTCTTTTGACAGCCAAGTGTAATTAGGGGGTGGAAGTAAGGGACAAATTCCAAGAGAGAGACAATGAGACAGAGCCTTAGGCTAAACTTTGAGCAGAGGAGGCAAAGGCTTAGAGAGTAAAGATGCCTGCAGTGCAGGATACCTGAATTTGATCCCTGGATTGGGAAGATCCCCTGGAGAAGGGAATGTCTACCCACTCCAATATTCTTTCCTGGAGAATTCCATAGACAGAGGAGACTGGCCAACCACAGTCCATGGGGTCGCAAAAAGTCAGATACGACTGAATGACTAACACTTTCACTTTCACAAAGAGGCAAAAGACTTCTGGATCACACTGGCCTATCTCAACAATCCAGAATGAGACATTAGATAAGAATGTGTGATCAAGGTGAAATTTGCCTTAACCTGGAACATTTCCACATTCAGAGACCTATAGCACCTGGTCAGAGGCTTAAGAATTCAAGATTCAGATTCTATAAAACTGGTTTACCGTGAGAACTGATTTCCAGTAATATCCTGTGACAGCCTAGGGAATGTTAGGCTGTGGAGGACTAGAGAGACAGAAACAGATGATAGCTAGAATGAGCGTATATGTTTTAACGGATCGTGTAAGGACCCAGTCTCCTTAGATACGAAGGATCTAAGGACCGTGCAGCTGACCTGGATACCCATCTTATTGACTCATTAAAATGCTGCCAAAATCCTCTTGTCACAAGTCATAAATTCATACTTAGTGGTACTTGCCATAACCCCATATGTTGTCTCTTCCTTTTTGACAAGTTTTGATGATTTATGCTTTATAGGGATGCAGCAAAGCTTTCTTAACCCACATTTTTCTTTCTTCTTCTCACTTTCTTTGCAATGTTTCCTGCAATTACCAGTTCCATAATCACACTTTCTGGTCCATTCATCTATCAAAATAAACAAAGAGATGAATAAGCACATACACGAAAAAGTAAAGACTATTATACTAAACACATTGGCAATTGTAGCAATAATGGTTAGAATGAACTATTGAAATGTAATGGCATTCTTGGGACTATCAAGCTTTAATTGGACTTTATTTTTATGCTTAGGATATTTCTATCCCTGTCATTTTTCAGTATCATCAGCACTAGTTCCTTACTTTTCCCAAATCTAGATATTTGTCAAGGAATGAGACTGTGCCTTCAATTAACTGTTTTTTTTTCTTCTCTCCATTCATTATTCAATCAACAGCTACTTTGTTGAGCACCTATCATGTGCCAGGCACTTTTAGGTTCATGTCTTAGACGATGTCTAGAGCAGTACACTGAACACTGAATAATCAGTTTATATGGATGATCAGAAAGCAGATGTTCTAAGCTTTACATAGGTCAATAGAAAACAGAGAATAGACTCAGCTTCCTCAACACACTAAGTTCAGTTGAGAGATCACAGTATCTTGTCTCAACTTACGATTACCTCTGCTTGTTTTTTCTCCCAAACTCCTCTATTGGGAGATAAGTCTGAATTATTTCTTTCTCACTAGAACATTTGGACTAGAAAAAAATTAGGATCAGGATGACTGTACTCCCTCGTCTATTCCAATTGCCCTCACCAAAGTTTAAGCAGGCAGAAGCCAACTCAGGGCTCAGTTCAGTTCAGTTCTGTTCAGTCGCTCAGTCGTGTCCGACTCTTTGCCACCCAATGGACTGCAGCATGGCAGGCTTCCCTGTCCTTCACCAACTTCCAGAGCTTACTCAAACTCATGTCCATCAAGTCGGTGATGCCATCCAACCATCTTATCTTCTCTCATCCCCTTCTCCTCCCACCTTCAATCTTTCCCAGCATCAGGGTCTTTTCAAATGAGTCAGTTCTTTGCATCAGGTGGCCAAAGTATTGGAGTTACAGCTTCAGCATCAGTCCTTCCAATGAATATTCAGGACTGATTTCTTTAAGGATTGACTGGTTGGATCTCCTTGCCGTCCAAGGGATTCTCAAGAGTCTTCTCCAACACCACAGTTCAAAAGCTGCACTCAGTATGCCAGCAAATTTGGAAAACTCAGCAGTGGCCACAGGACTGGAAATGGTCAGTTTTCATTCCAATCCCAAAGGAAGGCAATGCCAAAGAATGTCCAAACTACAGCACAACTGCACTCATCTCACATGCTAGCACACTAATTGCTCAAAATTCTCCAATCCAGGCTTCAACGGTATGTGAACCATGAAATTCCAGGTGTTCAAGCTGGATTTAGAAAAGGCAGAAGAACCAGAGATCAAATTCCAGCATCTGTTGGATCATCGAAAAAGCAAGAGAGTTCAGGAAAACATCTACTTCTGCTTTATCAACTATGCCAAAGCCTTTGATAGTGTGGATCACAACAAACTGTGGAAAATTCTTAAAGAGATGAGAATACCATTTGACCTGCCTCTTGAGAAATCTGTATGCAGGTCAAGAAGAAACATTAGGACTGGACATGGAACAACAGACAGGTTCCAAATCAGAAAAGGAGTAGGTCAAGGCTGTATATTGTCCCCCTACTTATTTAACTTATATTCAGAGTACATCATGAGAAATGCTGGGCTGGATGAAGCACACGCTGGAATCAAGATTGCCGGGAGAAATATCACCTTAGGGTTAGCCCGTGATTATCTTCTTTTGCTTCTACAATAACTGAGTGGTTGACAAATACTTTCAGTTTGAAAAGCTGGTTCAAGAGAGGATGCAACTTCCAATAGCAATGATCAAAAGAGAAATCATGAAATTAAAATCATAAACTTTAGAATCCCTTGGAAGCCCAAGTAGAGAACATTTTTTGTTAGAAAATCATTCACCACTTGACCATAAAGTCTGTTGTACTACTGTTAGAGTGCTTTGGCCATATTCAGTCCAGAACCCAGGATCTTCTGTCCTAGTCTAAGCTCCACACCTTGAGCTTATTTTACAAATCTGTAGACATCCAACATTGACCTACAAAATTTTCACTATACACACTAAGACAAGAATAAGACACCTCCTCTGATTGATTCAAAAGAGCATTCAAAACCAAACAACAGTGGAGAGACAAAAGAAAGGGACTGGTTACTGCAAGAGGTGGTATAAAAGTGATAGATACCTGAGATAAGAACCTGTTGACATTTGGGATAAGGATATTAAGGACATTAGGGATTTGGGGGTTGCTTCTGCATATGGAAAGGGCTTCATTCAAGAAACATTGGCCTCTATTGATATTTGCCAGGTTCCCTAATGAGAAGAACCATCATAGTCGAGTGACAGATTGTCCTTATCATAGGCGTATTCATTATATGGCTTTTCACCAGACCTGAGCCATCCCTGTCCTCACTCCCACACAGATTAAGTTTTCCAGTGGTTCTATGAGTTGGACCCCATTCTTACTCCCTTTTCCCTCCTCTTCATGGTCTGGTTACCTGGGGAAGCCTGATCCAGGACCACAAGGACAGCCAGGAACAAGAGTTTAATATATCCTGAGAGGGATGAGGAATGATCCAGCAGCATACTGAATGTGTTAAGGAAAGTCAGTTTTCACTCTGTGTTTTATTGACTTGGGTACAGCTAAGTCATGGACAATAAATCAGACAAGAACAGCATGTTCCACTACCCGGACATCAGCCTATAAGTCAGCAATGCCAGTTGATCATCCAGTGTTCAGAGTCCTTCTCTAGATGCCATTTGGGAAAGTGGAAGGCATTAGCAGAGGACATATAAGTCCTACAAAAGACTATGGCATTGTGGAGACAATGGACCTGCTTTCCAAGAAGCCTTTCCCACTCCTTCACTTGAGTAGTTGAGCCTCCTCCCTTACATTCTCACAGGCTCTCTGCTTCCTTTTTTTTTTTCTTCCTGAGGAAGTGAAATCAGTTGGCACTAAGTATTTTTCTAATTCATCTTTATTGGACAGCACTGGCAAGTTTTAACAGGCAGTGAGACCCCTGAAAGTAGGGACTGGCTGTGATTTCTGTATGTCCAGACTGTGCAGTGATCATTTGTTGAAAACAAAGAATGGATAAATTCATGATGGCATTCACTTGTAGCCTGAAAGATCTTAGTGCTTCCCTGGTGGCTCAGCAGTAAGGAATTCACCAGCAATACAGGAGACCCAAGTTCAACCCCTGGATCAGGAAGATCCCCTGGAAAAGGGAATGGCAACCCACTCCAGTATTCTTGCCTGAAGAACCTCATGGACAGGGGAGCCTGGCAAGCTACAATCCATATGCTGAGTTGCAAAGAGTCAGACACGACTGAAGCAACTGAGCATTCATGCATGCTGATTAATCTTAAAATTGGCATTTCTCAGCTAAGAAAATGCAGATCCACTAAGTGGAAGAGAATTGCCTGGAGTACACTACGGGCAAGAAAGAAAAAACTGAGAGCTCTCATAACCCACTCATGGTCCAGGTCTTCATAATTCTGCATTTCCCCCCTTATTTCCTACTCCAAATCCTTGACATTAGCTGCTTCTGGGCCTTTCTTGGACTCTGGCCCTGAGTAAAGACCAACGAAGAAGATATGAAAGAGGCTCTGCCAGGAAGTGGGCCTGTGAGTCCACTGGATTTTCTTTTTTGAGTCCTTGGTGTGCCTTATGATTATTTTACAACTTTTGATGGATCCAGTGTTCTTCTCGTATAGTCTCTGCGCAGTTGGCAGGTATTAGGAACAGCCTGATGGGGCTCAGGAAGTCTGTTTTCCCCTTTATATCCAGATGGCATGTTGTCCAGGAAAGCAGTGAGCAAGAAGCCATCCACCGAACTCTCACTGTCTATGACTATGAAAAGAACTTTATATCCATGACCTGTTAGAATCCTCACAGAATCCCTAATAAGAATCCCATATGTTCTTTCTATATCCCAGAGGATCAATGCCCAAGTAACAAAGGAAGAAGATATCTGTTCAATCTGAAAAGCAGTAATGGGTTGAAGAGAGTTTTATCTGTTATCTTCTGAAAAGGCATGTTCTGTGCAAGCCTAGAGGGCAGAACTCAAAGTCTTGGGTGGAAATTGCGGGGGAGCAGGTTTAAACTAACTGGAAACATTTCCAATGATTGAAACCATCTAGAAATAGTTGGACAGTCTGGGAGAAGTTGGGGCTCCTAGTGTCCAAATGCTGCAAACTGAGTCAGCATGATCTCTTCTCTCAGATTCTGTAGGGAGGACTGGTATATTGATCAGCTGAATATGGATCTGTTTACCAGGCACAGTGTCTAAGAGGAGAAGAGAGCAATGTTCTGCCACTCTGTTTAGGCAGAGAGACAACAAACATAAAATGCAAGATGGTGATGAGTATTATAAAGAAAACCAAAGCAGAATTAGGGATAGAGAATGATATGATATACAGTGTGTGTGTGTCTGCTTTGAACAGGTTATCCAGGGGAGGGCTCTCAGAGGAAGAGACACAGAGTAGAAACCTACCTACACTGGGGAAGTGAGCCACATGAACATCTAGAATCTTCCAGGCAGAGAGAACATCAAGGGCAAAAACTCTAAGGAAGGAAGGTACTGGGTGTTTTAAGAAGAGCAAAAAGTTAAGTGTGCCTGGAGTACAAGAGTGAGTGAGGAAATAAACAAAAAGAAGCTAGAATTATAAAGACAGGCAGAGGAATAGTGTCAGATCCTACAGGAGTCTGTTAAAGACCTTGTCATTTATTTGATATGTGATGGGGAATTGTGACTTACATTTTAAGAGGTCATTCAAATCTGAAAGTTTGTTCTTGTCTCTTCGCCTATAAGATATCACTGGACAGAGGAGCCTGGCAGGCTACAGTCCATGGGGTCCCAAAGAGTCGGACACGACTGAACAACTTCACTTTCACTTTTCTCCAGGAAAATGATGAAAATGTCTTTTAATTTCTCCGGGTAGTGTATTTTGGCTAAATAAGTGTTTTCTGAAATGTGTCACTGCCCATGTACTGGCAGTATGTGTTTTACATAACTTCAATTTTAGTACTCATTTTAGAAAAAAATCTCTAGACCTTGACTTGGTAATTTTACAGATAGCATTACTTAGTATGTGATCAAATATAGATTTAAGAAAATGGTCTGTTGGTTTCTACAAAAATATGAAGTAAATAATTCTACAGCCTATAGACAATAAGGCAAAAAAATTGTAAGATAACATATAGACAGCTAAAGTTTGGGCTACAAAATAGATAAAGAACATTCTTTAGAAGAGAAAACCAAAGCCTAAAGAGGTCAGTCGACTTTCTGAAGGCCACACAGCTGGTAAGCCCCATGGAGTCAGGAATGCGACCTCAGTCTACCTGACTCTAAATCCACAGCTCCTTACAACAGAGAGTATTGTCTCACTAAATACATAAATCTTCAGGCTTTATGCTTTTATTTATTTATTTTATTAAATTTCTATTTTGGAATTGCTATAGATTGACAGGAAGTTGCAAAGACAGTAAAGAAATCCTGTATTTCTGCAAAGACACTTTCTTGGGCAGGATATTTTAAGCGTTCAGAGGTTATTTACCACATGCTTGTCATAGACCAATTCTGATGACTTTTACAATGGGTAGATTTGGGCAACTACAAGTCATAGAAATAGAGAGTAGAGAGTGATTACTCACAAAAACAGAGCAGAGTGTGGTTACCAGGGTCTGTGTGGAGAAGAAAATGAGGAAATGTCGGCCAGTGGCACAAAACATTAGTTTTGCAAGATGAATAAGTACTGAAGATCTACTGTACACCAGTGTTTCTATAGTTAACAGCATTGTATCGTATACTTCAAATTGGAGAAATCCAGTTTCTTCAAATGTAACATTTTGAATAACTGTCATATAATATCAAAACAAGGAAACTGACACGGCTATAATATACATGTATATTTCAAGTCATTCTATCACGTGTTGATTAGTGCAAGCAATCAGTTTACAAAACTATTCAATCAACACAAAAATATTCCTTGTGCTGCCCCTTTATAGTAACACTCCACCCCATACTTCCTTAGCATCACTAACCCCTGGCAATAAACAATTTGCTCTCCATCTTTCTAATTTTGCTGTTTTTGAGAATGTTCTGTAAGTTGAGTCATACAGTATATGACTTTTGAGATCACTGCATATAGCAATAGTTTGTACCTGTTATTGCTGAATAGTATTCCATAGTATGGACATAGTATGGACAGTTTATTTCACCATTAACATATTATAGAATATTTTGGTTGTTTCTAAATTTTGATTATTACAAATTCTTACCAGCAAGGTGTGAGGGATTCAGTCTCCCTCATCTGCATGTGGTACTGTCATGGTTTTTAATTCAGCTGATCTAGCAAATATGTAGTACTACCTCATCCTGATCTAAAATTGCATTTTCCTAATTGCTAGTGATGTCAAACATCTTTTTGTGTATTTATTCGCCCTCTACAAATCATCTTTGGTGAGATGTCTTTCTCTTTCTCCATCTTCTAAATGCTGTAAACTCTGTATAGGAGATTTTGTTGGATACTTCTTTGCAAATAATCTTTCAGTCTGTAGTTTTTCTCCTAATCCTTTTCTTTTTTTTGTTCATTGCCTCATACAGTTAATTTTTTCTTTTTTGTGGTGATAACAAGATCTCTTTCTCGCAAATTTGAAGTATATGACACAACGCTGTTTACTATAGAAACACTGTTGTATAATAGATCTTCAGCACTTATTCATCTTGCATAAGTGAAATTTGGTGCCACTGGCCAACATTTCCTCATTCCCTCCTCCACACAAACCCTGGTAACCACTCTCTACTCTCTGTTTCTGAGCATATGATACGTGATGAATAACTGGTTTCTAGGCTTTTAGGCTAAGGTGTATCAGAACTCTAGAAGCAGAGCTTGAAGATTACAAAGCTAATTTCATTCATGTGAGTGCTTGATGCTTACGTGATTGATTTGCAATAAAAACCTGGACACCAAGGTTCCAGTGAGTTTCCTTTGCTGGCAGCACTGTGCACATGTTATCACACATTATGGCTGAGAGAATTAAGCTGCATCCATATGACTGTACTAGGAATCTTATATCTGTTTTTTTCTAGACTCATTTATCTTTTTCTTTTGCTGATTTCAGTCTTTATTCTTTAAATGCAATAAATTGTGCACACAAGCTTATCCAGGTCCTTCTGGTAAACCATCAAACCTGACAGGTTATAGGGATCATCCAAAACAGCTAGACATATGTAACAATGGAATAGAATTGAAAGTCTAGAAATGAATCTTAATGCTTATGTCAATCGACTTTCTATAAGGGTTTCAAGACAATTCAATGAAGAAACAGTCATCTTTTTAACAAATGGAATTGAGAAAATTGGAGCACCACATGCAAAAGACAAAATTTAGACTCCTATGTTAGATCATGCAAAATTAAATTAAAATGGATCAAAGAGATAAGTGTTAGAGTAAAAATTAAAATCTCTTAAGATGAAAACACAAGAGTAAAGCTTCATGATCTTGAATCAAGAGATGATTTTTTTAGATATGACACCAAAAGCAAAAGCGACAAAAAAGAAAGTTCATCAAAATTTAAAACTTATACCTTAAAAGATACCATCAATAAAGTGAAAAAGGTACCTAGAGAATGAAGGATACACATAAATATAAAATGTCTAACACATCAAATCATATATCTAACAAGCATAACTCAAGAGATGGGGTATTTCAGACTGGAGCTGGAACCTGTGCAAAAATGAAGCAAATGCAAATACAATCTTTCTAACATTTTATGAGAAGTTAGCAGCAATTTGGGGGTCAATTCTCACTTAGAGAATTTATGGACCATTAAGCTACAGGGGGCCCTGAGCAGTAATGATAAAAAGAAAGCAAAATCTAGCATGCTGCATGATAGCGTACATCTATAATAAAGGAAAAGGAATATAAAGGAGTTTTAGAAAGACATAATGATCAAAGTAGTGGAAGAACCACCATCAGTCTGCATTAGGTAGTGTTGGAAGACTAACTTTCTTGAATTTTTAAAAATTTTGAGCATGTGTTTTTTCTAACACAATTTTAAATTGAGACAATTTCATTGTAAACTTATATAGTAAGATGCCATGATTACTGGTGTGCTATAAAAATTGACATATAAAAAATTTCAATTTAGTATGAATGCATAGAATTTGTTGTTGACAATAATCCATTTAATGAATATGCAAAGAATCACTTCCTTAACAATCATTCGGTGGGTACAAAGTAATTTCAGTTTTGCGTTGTTGAACTTTGCCAATTGATATTGTAGTACCTTTTTAAATAAATGTGGTTGTCTTTTATATCATCTTAATGCACATTCCTTGCTTTATGCTTTTTGCTAATGAATTATTACTAGATGCTTATTTTATATGTATTTTAGACTATGGAAATGAGTTTAGACAAAAACAAATTCTAGAAATTTTCTTATTCAAGTTCAAAATGGGTCATAAAGCAGTGGAGACCACTTGCAACATCAACAATGCATTTGGTCCAGGAACTTCTAATGAACATATAGTGCAGTGGTGGTTCAAGAAGTGTTGCAAAGGAGATAAGAGTCTTGATGAGGGGTGTAGTGGCCAGTCATTGGAAGTTGACAATGACCAATTGAGAGAATCATCAAAGCTGATCCTCTTACAATTACACAAGAAGTTTCCCAAGAACTCGACGTTGATCATTTTACAGTTGTTTGGCATTTGAAGCAAATTGGAAAGGTGAAAAAGCTCAATAAGTGGGTGTCTCATGAGACGACCACAAATCAAAAAAATTGTCATTTTGAAGGGTCATCTTCTCTTATTCTACACAACAACAATGAATCATTTCTTGATCAGATTGTGAGGTGTGATGAAAAGTGGATTTTATACAATTAGTTCAGTGGTTGGACCGAGGAGAAGCTCCAAAGCACCTCCCAAAGCCAAACTTGCACCAAGAAAAGGTCATGGTCACTGTTTGGTGATCTGCTGCCAGCCTGATCCACTACAGCTTTCTAAATCCCAGTGAAACCATTACATCTGAGAAGTATGCTTGGCAAATTGATGAGCCGAACCAAAAACTGCAACGCCTGCAGCCAGCATTGGTCAACTGGAGGGCCCGATGTCTCTCTGCCATAATGCCCAACAGCATGTCACACGACCAATGCTTCAAAAGTTGAATAAACTAGGCTATGATGTTTTGCCTCATCAACCATATTCATCTGACCTATCGCCAACCAACTACCACTTCTTCAAGCATCTTGACAACTTTTTGCAGGGAAAATGCTTCCACAACCAACAGGATGCAGAAAATGCTTTTCAAGAGTTCGTTGAATCCAGAAGCATGGATTTTTATGCTACAGGAATAAACAAACTTATTTCTCATTGTCAAAATTATGTTGATTTTTCAGTTCAGTTCAGTTCAGTCGCTCAGTCGTGTCCGACTCTTTGCGACCCCATAACTGCACCACGCCAGGCCTCCCTGTCCATCACCAACTCTCGGAGTTTACCCAAACCCATGTCCATCAAGTCAGTGATGCCATCCAGCCATCTCATCCTCTGTCGTCCCCTTCTCCTCCTGCCCTCAATCTTTCCCAGCATCAGGGTCTTTTCAAATGAGTCAGCTCTTCGCATCAGGTGGCCAAAGTATTGGAGTTTCAGCTTCAACATCAGTCCTACCAATGTACACCCAGGACTGATCTCCTTTAGGATGGACTGGTTGGATCTCCTTGCAGTCCAAGGGACTCTTCAAGAGTCTTCTCCAACACCACAGTTCAAAAGCATCAATTCTTCTGTGCTCAGCTTTCTTTATAGTCCAGCTCTCACATCCATACATGACCACTGGAAAAACCATAGCCTTGACTAGACAGACCTTTGTTGGCAAAGTAATGTCTCTGCTTTTTAATATGCTGTTTAGGTTGGTCATAACTTTCCTTCCAAGGAGTAAGCGTCTTTTAATTTCATGGCTGCAATCACCATCTACAGTGATTTTGGAGCCCAGAAAAATAAAGTCAGCCACTGTTGCCACTGTTTCTCCATCTATTTGCCATGAAGTGATGGGAATGGTTCCTATTTTGATGAATAAAGATGTGTTTGAGCCTAGTTATAATGATTTAAAATTCAATGTCTGAAACCACTGTTACATTTGTATCAATCTAATAGAAATATTACATCACTTTTCCTCTTTAAACTTTAATTCCAGTAGCTTATTTTTATTCTACCATACCCATAAAATTAGGCCTTAATGTAATAAATTTTTATTTTTGAAAGTCTATATTGATAATTCTATCATATTTCTCTGCAACAAAACATGAATATATAATTTTTATTGTGAAATCTGTGTAAACATAAAGTTATAAATGTTTAACATTTCAGGATTGAACCATTATTGTAATATGTGGAACAAAACTGATTAGAACCACATAAATGTATTATAAAATGTGAAAAACTATTATTGATGAAGAAAACTTTTGTGTTTTACTATAAAGGCATCCTCTTAGTAAATAGATAGTGCTTTCTCTATATTGGTTTATATATACATAGATGAATATTACTTTTACTAATGAGATGAAGGTCAGTATCAAGTGTCTTCCCAATTTTTATTTTTAAAAATGGAATTACCAAGAGACCTGATCCAATCAAAAGTAAATATGAAGGTTGAAAGATTAGGTGTCAGATATATAAATGATAGATACACACAAAGAGAGAGAAATGCAGTTCTTTTAAGTTCTTACAAATTGTATGCCAAAAATCCCATCGTAAGCTATCACTAAAGTTTATCTACAAAAATCTATCAAACACCAGCTGATTTCCTCTGCTGTCCCTGCTTTGGGAAACAAGAATTGAAAGTCACTTGATTTTCCCAAAGGATTTATTGTCCAAAGTCTATGATTACTTACTTTCTGAACACCAGCACCAGTCTTTCCATTATCCATTGATTTGATACCTGCAGGTTTTTCCAAGATGAGCAATCCATGATTGTCAGAAAAAAAAGGGGAGAGGGATAAGTTTTCATTCAAGAGTGAGAGAAGAGAAATTTAGAAAGTGGAGATAGAAAAGAACATGTTAGGAATGGTTTGAATATCACAACACATTAAAAAACAGGGGGTCAAAAAATGAGTTCCCTTAAATTATCAACATGCGTATGTTGGAACAAACATTGTATCCAGTATCCCAGCTTGACGTTTATTACTTTGTATTGTCCGACCTTCTCGTATTTGTTGAGACGATTACATGAAGAGCAAGAGCTCAAAGTTTTACTGAGCATCCACCACGCACAAGGCACTGGTGTACCACCTTGGGACACAGTCAGGAACCAGAGCATGGTATAAGGACTCTGTGTATATTAGAGAGATGATGACAGGCTATATGTACATAACTAATAAAATGATGCAGAAGGACAGCAAAGAAATCTACAAAATATTTCACAGAGTTTAAGTGATAGGAAGAAAATGATGCAAAGTAGAGTGAGGAGTGGTCTTACACATTATTTCTAAGGAGGTGACATTTAAGGGAAAGGTATAGAAGAATACTCTAGGCTGAAGCAGAGTGGTGGCCTCAGGATGTCTTTATGGTGAAAGAATGCCTCTGTGAAGTTGGCATGTGACCTGTGTGATGAGGTGTTTGCCATACAAAAAAAATGGAGAAGAGCAACTTGGACCAAGGTACACTAGAAAGAAGGTGATGCACTTGCCCAGGCTTGCTAAGGACTTTCTTGGTCTTGGTACTCTAACTCCCATGTTCTGGGAAGACTCTCAGTCTCAGGCAAAGTAGGATATTTGTTAGCCTAACAGGAGGCCCAAGAGCTATTGGAATATGAGGTCTACTTAATATCTCTTCTATAACCAGGACCCCTGGCAACTTAACCCAGACAAAATAAAAAGAATTAGAGAGTAAACCTTCTCGATTCTGAGACCTTTAGGCATCTGACTCTGCCGCTCTCAATAACACACCAACCATAGCTCAGCACATGAATAATTAATCAACTTGGAGTGAATAGCTGCTTCTTGGTGATATCAGAGAGTAAAGTTGCAGAACCACCAGTTGCTGTACAAACAGCATGTGCATGACAGAGGCAGATGAAGCACAGGCACCCTACACATGATCAGTATTCATGGACAAAGTGGACATATGAACAGGCACACAATGAGACAACCACAGTTGGAGGTTTTGAGTAGACATTTGAGTGGAAAGAGCATTGGAAAGATAAGTAGAATTCATGAAGTAGTTCTTAATAGAATATGCTCTCAAGGCAAGTCTGACTTGCACCTCTGTCTAGTTAAATAAGTGTTTGTGGTGGATGCTGTAGTTTCTTACTATGACTGGATTTGTTTCTGGTTGAAGTATTAAACAAAATTTGACCTCATGGTACAAACAGGGGTTTAAAGTCAACACTTACAAAAAATGTTGGCAGGGACAGGGAAGGGAGAACTTGTCTGGAAGCTTTTATGTGACTGCATAGGTTCTTCACATATGATAGTAGGGTTTCAGGCGTTAATAAAATCAAATTTTCTGTCTCAACTATTGAGGCAGCTCAAAACTGTGACATTTGTTTTATTTATTTATTCATTGTGGAAAAATATACAGACACACAAACATCACTTGAAACCAAATATTAGCACATATACATTAGTATATCAGAGGAAAACAGAAAAAGAATTTAAGCCCAATATGAAGGATCCCTATATCTTCTATACACTTATTGTTATATATTTCTAATTATAAGGTAACTCTTCATTATTGCCTTGGCAGTTGCATAAGTCCATCTCTATGGCATCCAATCCCTGATAGAACTGTCCCCTGTAAAATAACATCAGTAGAATTGGCTCCCTGGATATTAGTCCCAAAACTTATATAGACCTGCTGTCTCAGGCTCATCAGAAAACGTTGTATCCTTAGTGCTCTCAGGAGTAGGTGTCAAAATCGAGGAAGAATCTCTCTGGAAAGCAGTGGCCCCAGTTACTTTGCTTTGTTGAGTCATAGTTGTTTTAACTGTTACCTCATCAGTAAACCCAGATTCGGGGGAAAAAGGAAAATCATCACGAGTAATATATTCAACATTTATATCTTTGGGGAAGGTAGGATGGATTGGCCATTGAGTGTACGGATCATCACTTCTTAGGGGAATGCAGCATGATTGCTTGTTCATACAAAGTAATTTGTACCTTTCAAGAAGTAGACATCGTTTTCTGCAGTGTCCTATATCATTCTTCCAGCATCTTTCAACAAACCAGCCAGCTGCAGGGAAAAAACCAAGCAGTCAATTTTTAAATTCTAGCAAAAGATTACAAACAGCAATTCCAAAATTTGACAACCACTACTATGGCCATCTAAAATAATATGATAAAAATACTATAAGCCATTTGGAGAGACAAAGAAGAAAGCTAACACTTTACAGTAAGAACTGTGACATGTGCCATTAAGGAAATTGCTGTGGGTGGGAAGAGGGACAGAGTGAAGGAGGGGGAGGAGGCAGGAGAGAGTCTGGAGAAGGAAATAAGAGGAGGGGAAAGAAAATAAGACAGAGGACACATATGTAAAGCTGATATTTAAGCCACGGAAGGCAAGAAAGATGAAAGGAGGCTACAGGATACACAGGAGGCAAAGAGTATTTCAGAATGCACGCTAAGTCACTTCAGTCATGTCCGACTCTCTGTGACCCTAGATTCCTCTGTCCATGGGACTTTCCAGGCAAGAATAACAGAGTAGGTTGCCATTTCCTTCTCCAAAAGGACCAGCAAATGCTCAGCCTCAGTATTAAGAAACAGCATAGTGTCTTTAAGGTATTGAGAATCTGAAATATAATGTACAAGGAGCAGAGGAGACGAAATGAACTTGAAGTAGCAATGCCATCATCTAGTCCCTATAGGCCATTTTGAAGCATTTTCATTTATTTCAAACCATCATATGTTCTAATTTACTTTAAATTTTAGATGGTTAGCCAGGATAACACACAGAAATTAGTTAAGAGAAAAGGAAGAATAGAATTTGGGAAACATGTTCAGACAGATAAAACTTGATGGCAGCTGGAACTGAGGCTGTGAGAACTGTGAGATGAAGAGGACAGATTTCAGACACTGATTCTTTGAATAAAAAGGTAATTGGAAGATGGAGAAATCCAAGTACATTTCCACATTTCTGAGTAGATATAGGGGAGATTCATGTTGCCTGCCATTCATAGAATAGTAAACTGAGGGAAAGAATATGATCTGGAGGGAGGAGAAAAAGGTGGTTACAAGTATTTGTTTGGGGGCATTTAACACAATACAGGCTTTCTCTGGTGGCTCAGTGGTAAAGAGTCTGTTTGCCAGTGCAGGAAATGTGAGTTTGATCCCTGGGTTGGGAAGATTCTCTGGAGAAGGAAATGGCAACCCACTTCAGTATTCTTGCCTGGGAAATCCCATAGACAGAGGAGCCTGGCGGGCTACAGTCCATGGGTTTGCAAACAAGCTGGACAAACAGAGACTAAACAATAACAACACAATATAGCTCAGATGTACAAAGGGCAGTGGGATATAACTGTAGCAACTCAGTAGAGAAGTTTATACTTCAGTTGTAAATTTTGGAATCATTGCTTATGGTAGTATGTAAAGCTATAGTTACAGATTAAGTGTAGTGCATGTTGGAATAATATGACATAAAAGGGACCATGATTAAATTCTGATTAGTGTCAATATTGAAAGCTTAGATAAGAGGAAAATGTTCAGAAGGAACAGCCAGATAAATTGGAGCAAAACAGGAGAATGAGGGCCTAGAGAATTACATTAACTTCCCCAAAACAAGACCTTGGGAAAAATTGTGAGTGATGTATAATAATTAATTAAGAGGCATTCAGTACACCTCCCCACCCCACCCCTGACCCCATTCCTAAAATCAGTTTGGAAATGGGGAAGTTAAGGAATTAAAACAGCAAAAAAAAGAAAGGTGAGTTATACAACTAATTACCACTGTGGTTGACTGGCGCTTAATCCTACATGGAACTCTGGCAACAAATGTATGGCTAGGGCAAAACTATTATTCTTGAGGGTCAGAGGAGCTGGAATATTTCTTCCCACCATTCTGCCAGCCGGTAGTTAATATAATCCAAGAGTGAGCTGATAATTCCATGACATTTCTGGAATGCCCACTATAGGGCTGATTTGCAAGCAATCAATCATGCTTTGAGATACTGCTGGTGAAATCAGCCTGGTGTGCATGAAAATGGCAAATGCCACAGGGACACAAGAAAAGTTGTATCAAGTATGACTAGATTATGCAAGTGAGGAAAATGTTTCCTAAAAGAACACTTGAACATTTGTAGGCAAATGCTGCTGTGAGGTTGAGCAAGATAAGTCAGATGTCTCTATTGTATTTAACACAATGAGCATCACTAGTAATCTTCAGAGTGGTAGTGAGATGGAGCAGGACACTACAGTCCTTGCCCCCACCACCACCATGTCCTCTGCCCGCCTTTTGTCTGCGGAAAACTTTAGTCAAAGAATAAGTTTAATCAGAAAAGTGAGAAATGCAGAAACAAAGGAAAACAACCAGAGGAGACGAAATAATAATAATGTAATCATTAAGCATAGTCAAGGACCTTTAGTTCTTTCTCAAGGGCTAAAAGATAACATTCTAGGCCATATCCTGTGAGCTGTCTTATATATAATAAAACACCAAGTGGAGAAGTTAATTACATGATGACTAGACTGTACCCATGATGGGAGCTGCCACAAATCTTAGAACTGGTCTCAAAGAAATGGGAAAAAATGGACCTTGGAACTGAAGATTAACTGTACCTAAAACAACCATGATGATGCTGGCCAGACCACTGATGACCAGTTTGAAGATGACTGTTAGAGATGACAGTGTGGTTTCTGCATGTAGCCATCCCCCACTTCTGTCTATAAAAGCTCAAGCCCACCTTGCTTGTGCAGGCGGGAGTCAGCTTTTGGACAGATGTCTGCCACCCTCCCCTCCAGTTGCTGGCACCTGAAATAAAGCAAACTTTCCCTTCCACCAACCTGGCTTTTGAGTGGTGAGCAGCTGGACACCACACACACTCTTTTGGTAACAGCAGGAAACGGAGAAACAAGTAAAGTGATTGACATGTGAATGAGAGAAGTAAAAGTAGCACCTGGAGACCAAATTCTCAGAAAGTTTAACTTCTTAGAAAGAACAGAGAAATAGATAAGTACTTGGAGGTCAATATGAAGTCAAGAGAGGGTTTTTCAGGTTTGTTTTGAAGATTGGGAAATAACAGAACACATCTGTAAATATTAAGAAAAAAAGAAGTAGAAAGGGGGAGATTAAAGTAGAAGAGAGAAATGAGGGAAAAAGGAAAGGGCATAGTCCTTGATTAGGTGACAAAAATCAAGACCATGTACAATACTTGACGGACTTGGAGAAGGCACACGACCTCAGCTGTGTCAAGAAGAAAAGAGAAGATGGGTGCAAAGCCATACTGGACATTAACTTAAAAAATATACAACACGTAAAAGTTGAGTTATGTTTTATGAGGTAGAAAGTTTCAGGACTTAAGCCGAGGAAGCAGCATCTCAAGCAACCCCAAGGAAGCTGCTCCAGGAAGGCAAGGCAGGCAGGCTGGTTTTATAGAAGTTTTCCAGCAAAGGGCGGGTAGTCAGAACATCAAAAGATTATTGTGAATTAAAGGAAAACCGGGTATCTCAAGTTAAGGAAGTTGTTGTTTTTCTATGTATGGGAAGAGGCATGAATCTGGACTCACTGAAATCATTCCTTTGATATCCATTTCACCTATCTGGGGCCAGTTCTTCTGGGTTTTTACATCTCGAGTTTCCTCAGTGCTCACCATGGGGAGTGACTGCAGTCTGATGACTGCTAAATGGCAGATGTTCTTCCTGAGTTCCATCAGGGCTCACCATCCATGGTGGCTGCAATTGCTGATGACTGTGGCATCCTTTGTTTACTGACATGTCAGGAAATTTCCCAATTCTCACTGGCATGAGTGTTGGCAATGGTAAAAATAAAAGTGCTATTTGAATTTTTAAAACCTTGAGATGTGGGATAAAGTCCTAAGATGGGGGAGGAGGGAGACACAGACAGGAGTAGGAGCAGGAAAATTGAAGAGAAAGAATGTCAGTGCAAAATAGTAGTTAAGAAAGAAGAACAATCAACTCAGACAAACAATACAGTAGGCTTTCTAAGGAGCATCAAAATTAATTGGAGGACGAGGATATGCAGGCGGATTCTTTACCAGCTCAGCCACCAGGGAAGCCCAAGAATACTGGAGTGGGTAGCCTGTCACTTCTCCAGGGGATCTTCCCGACCCAGGAATCAAACAGGGGTCTCCTGCATTGCAGGTGGATTCTTTACCAACTGAGCTACTAGGGAAGCCAAAGTGAAACTAGTCTGTTCCATTTATCAAGCAACTACACGACCATCTTTCTCAGCAAACTGCCCAAGAAGCGCCAACGTTGGTGTATTCTGGGAAACAACTAGGGCAAAAGCTGTATGTTGGAGGAAGACAGTGATGTATGAGGAAGGTCAAGTAATTCTCAGAACCACCTTTTTTGGATTTTATTTGATAAAGTAATAAAAGCACCATTTGTGGGTTGAGATAGAGAAAGAGAGCACAATGAAAATTTGGCTCCTGTTTCCTACACCAGGACATCACTTCTCCAGTGATTTGTCATTTTTTGTTAATTATTTTACTGGCTCCAATTCTTTTCCCCTGGTAAAATTTCCTGTAGATTTCAAAGGTAACCATTCCACCTCTTTCATGCTGGACAAAGTCTAACACTGCTTCCACATTCCTCACTTCTACAAAGATTACTTTGCCATGTGTCTTTCCCTCCAGGGTGTCCATCCTTGAAACCTGTGTCCTCTCAGCATTTCTGTTCCATTCCCAAACTTGTGAAATCATCTTGTTCTGTCCATTCTTCTTCACTCTTGCCTCTCACTTCATTGCTCACTACTCCTTTTCAACTATTCCCTCCAGAGTTGGAATTTGTGTACAGCCCCTCATTCAAGAGAAGTCTGGGCCCTAACTATGGTACAGACTCTATTCTAGACATTTGGGATATATCTGTGTGCCAAGCAGACAAAAACACAAGGCATACTTTCTAGCAAGGGAAACAGACAATTAAAAAACAAAGTATCCTGTATGTGAGAGGATGATAATTGGTTTTCAGAAATAAGAAAGAATAGATTGAAGTGGAACCTATTTGGTGTGTCATAGGGATAGATGACAGTTTCTTCAATAGCAGTTAGCATAGATCTTGACAGACAGTGACAAAAAACAATAACTTTAGGATGGTGAAGGAATTAGCCATGCCAACTCTGTGGGTTGAGCAAGCCTGGCATGTTAGAGGAAAGGTCTTGAGGTTAGTGTAACCAGAGTAGTGGGAGATGAGCTGAGAGAGATCATAAACATCCGACCATGGAGGATCTGGTGGGCCACTGTAAGGACCCTGGTTACACCTTGTTCTGAGAGAAGAGGGGGTCACTGCAGAGACTTGAGCAGAAGAGGCACAGAGTCTGACTTCTAATGTGAGCAGATCACACCCTACATTTTCTTGACTGAAGACTTGCAGGAGGCAACAGCAGAAGGACAGAGACCTGTGAGGAATCCACAGCAGTAATGGGCGAGAGAAGACAGTGGCTTGAATCAGAGTGGTAACACTGGAGGTGGTGAGATGGGTTGGTTCTAGACATAATTTGCAGGTAGATGTAATAGATTTCCTGATATGGATTTCACAGCTTAGAATATCAAAGATAATTCCAAGAATATGGCTTAAGCAATACAATGATGATGACTGGGAATAATCTTGTAACTTGGTAAACATTATATATATATATACATATATATATAATTACAGCAGTCATTTATTTCAAAGCTTCTCAGCCTGGAATTATTCTGTCATTAGGATTTGTGACCTTCATCACCAGTATTTCAAAATCATTCATCTAAAATATGAATAACAATGATACTAATTCAGGCACAATAAGCCATCTTGTCAAAACATTGAACCAGGTGTGAATTCTCCTGTAAGAAAAAAAAACAGATACAGAATCAGATAGCATTAACTTAAATATAGCTATTAAAAGTAGTCCACTGATGGACAGTTTGGCTTGGTAAAAAGTTTCTTTACAAACCTTCAGATGCAGTCTCACTATAAAACACAAAATACACTCAAAATTTTAAATAGGTTGCAAAATAGAACCTATAAGTGGAAAATCTACAAATCAGCAAGGAAAACTACCATCCTCAAAATAAAAGAGAGAAACAAGCAGAACCACAGGCTTTGTAGAAAAATCAAAATACTTAATAAATATACATATATATTTGAAGTTTGATTTGAAGTTGATTTCTTCATAGTCAAATAATGGAAAATATTACAAACGTCAATATTTTCTTTTGTCTAAAAATTTGCAATGTTCAGAAATTGACAATGCACTAAATAGACAGGGATAAGTTGTATTTCTAGGAATATTATGTTGAATGGTTTGTGTCTATGAATGGTTATAAAGAATATACTTGCATATAAAACATAAACATACTTAGTAAAAATAAAAAGGGCATAAATGGCAAATTATGAAAGTGGATTTTAAAAAGACACAGAGCACCCATTACACGAAAATCTATGCAGTAATAAAAAATTCAGTTTTTAGAGAATATTTAATATATGAGAAAATACTCATAATGTAATAGAAAATTTAAAGGGATGGTACACATTTTCCCCACATGGTATCCAGGAATCTCAGAGAGAGCAATAAGGCAAAACCATATTTCTCCTTCTTTATTATTTCAAAACTTTCCAAAATTTCAGCTAGTAGCTTATAATCAGAATTGAGTGTAGATGATAATGCTTTACCTCATTGTCTCCATGTGAATCAAGATAATGACTCATAGGCACATTTATGTCCATTTCAAGGAAGTGAATACTTTTTCTAAATGATCTATAACATCTCCAAATTTTTAATCCATTTTCTTAGTACATAAAGAACTCTCAAAAATTACTAAGAAAGAATTCAGAAATACAATGGAATGAATGTCCAAACATATTTGCAAGTAAAGTGTGATGAATTTAAACAAAAATGAGAGAACAATTTCACACATTGAAATATAATATATGAAAGAATGTGATAAAAATGGAGTGACCAGTGTTTGGGGAGCTGACATTCTCACACACAAGTGATAAGAGTGAGGAGGAGTGTAACCTATTTGGTCAGTTGTTTGACAGTCTTCTCAGTGTGTGTGTGTGTGTGTGTGTGCGTGTTGCCATAAGTGGAAACACATGCATTTGCTTACTAATTTTCCTTGCCGAATTGTTCTGATAATTAAAGACTGGTTTTCCAAACTTAGCAAACCACTTCAGCTGCTGTATAACAAAGGGAGCCCAGCTCTTTGCTCTGTGATGGGTGAGATGCAGGGTGTGAGGGAGGCTCAGAAGAAAGGGTATATATGTAGAACTATAGCTGATTCACATTGTTGTATAGCAGAAAATAACACAACACTGTCAAGTGATTATACTC
This sequence comes from Okapia johnstoni, assembly GCA_024291935.2. Taxonomy (NCBI): domain Eukaryota; kingdom Metazoa; phylum Chordata; class Mammalia; order Artiodactyla; family Giraffidae; genus Okapia; species Okapia johnstoni. The sequence continues at coordinate 50,250,060 of CM044324.1, read as the reverse complement.
CAACTACAAAAGTAGGAATATTCTATTCTATTATTATTATTCTGTCATTCCAAAAAAGTATGCATTGGATAAAGGAAAACATAAATCAAAGATGGCAGAAGTTTTTTAAAAAGAAAGGAAGTTCACAACCCCAGCCATATATTGTGTAGACATTAAAAATAATGAAGTAGTTTCACGCACTGAGAAGTCTTTGAGATACAGTGCTAGTACATTGCAGAAGAATCCATATGATAAATTCATATTGTGTTTTTTAAAACATGAGATATATAAACACTTGGATCTGCTAGGATACACAACTAATTGGTTAGATTACTTCATTGATTGATTCAGAGATTCTGAAAGAGAAGACTGAAGAGCTGTTAACTTAGGGTACGAAAGACCTCTTTCTTAAACTTATATAAGCCTATTGATTGCTTGAAACTTTTTAATCAACTGAAAATGTTATTTTTAACCAAAGTAGATATGTTTCCAAAGTAGCATTATTTAGAAGAGTAAGCTCATTCATTACTGATCAGTTAGCAGAAGGTCCCTATTGATCACTCATCTTTTTACTGTCTTAACTTATCCCCACTTCTAACTTAAATTTATGTTATCTTTCTCATGACAGCTCTGCCATTTCTACAGTGTGATGAACTTGTCCACCTTGCCTCAGAACATAAACGAGGGCCTCCCTTGAAAGCCCTTTCACGACAAAAAAGAATTCCAGGTGGTGGTGAGAGTCGGACTAAAGGGACACAAGTGTAAAACAGGCGCAGCAATGAAATTGCTAAACTAGAAGCGAAGCGAGGTTGAGTTGACGATGGCCAGTTACAGAGAAAGAAAGGGAGGGCTGCTCAGAAGACGGAGGGAATTCTTGCCTTTGGAGAAACGTTTCAGAAATCACCCCAGATTAATAGTTGCCTATGAGTCATGCTGTGCAGGGCCACCCAGGACAGGTTGTAGAGAAGACTGCTGATGAAACATGGTCCAGTGAAAAAGGAAATGGCAACCCACTCCCGTATTCTTGTCTGGAGAGCCCCCTGGACAGTATGAAGAGCCATTGATTGGGAAAGACTCTGATGCTGGGAAAGGTTGAAAGCAAAAGGAGAGCGGGGCAGCAGAGGTTGAGATGGTTAGACAGCATCACCGACTCAGTGGACATGAACTGGAGATAGTGGAGGACAGGGGAGCCTGGCAGCCTGGCGTGCTACAGCCCATGGGGGTCACAAAACGTCAAACACAATTTACTGACTGAACAACCACAGCAGACTCTTAGAGAGTAGGGACATGGAGTTGTTATCACGAAAGCACTTCCACTGCTCTGTTTTGGCCCAAAGCTCTTCCTATGGGCCCTCTTTCCCCCTCAAGACACCTGGGAACTCAGGGTCAACAACTCATGTTAGTTGCGTCTTCTCTCCACTGTAGCGTCCCATTACCTTTGGTCACCAGGGTTAGTAACCCACATAGCATGAAGGTCAGCATCAGGAGCTTCATGGCTTCTGGGAGAGAGGAAGGCCTGTGTCCGGAGGAGTGCAGAACACTTTGCACAGCTAGGACTCTGAGTGGTCAGCTTTACTGCCCTATCATGGGTGATGAACCAGAGAGGGGGAGAAGGCCATGTCACCCAGAACACAAGACGATTAACTTGCACCGTTGAGTATGCATGACAAAGTAATGCTTTGTTCTAGAAACTGTAAGAGGAAACTGAGGCCTTAGGACATGAGTCATAATCCTGGGGATGTGGAAATTCTGATGGAAGAAATTGTTCCCTCCAAAAGTCCTCCTTAACCCTGGATGGCGTCCATTACTTCTCTTCTCTCTGTATGCAATAGTGTGTATATACCCAAGTAGCAGAATGCTATATCAAGATCCAACTTGTTTCTAACCAACATCTTATGACAGCTCATGACATCCAGTAGATTATTGTCCTTTCCATCCAAGTGATCGACCCCATCCTTTTGTATTAAATTTTAAGTTGTGAAGTTTAGTTTGAATGGATTTTTAAAAAACTATAGATATCCAGTTTTCGCAGTAACCATTTGTTGAAGTACTATCCTTGCTCCTGGAGTAGGAAATGGCAACCCAATCCCACATTCCATGGATAGAGGAGCCTGGCAATTTGCAGTCCATGGGGTCGCAGAGAGTCTGACACGACTGAGCGACTGAGCACATCCTTCCTCCATTGAATTGCTTTGGCAGTTTTGTCAAAATTTAGTTGGCTGTAGTTGGTACTCTATTCCATTCCATGGATTACATACTTATTCCTCTGCCAATACAACACATTCTTGACTACTGTTGCTGTATAATATGTCTTGAGATAATATAGTGATTCTTCATGTTTTATTCTGCTCTCTAAAAATTGTTATAGCTACCCCAGCTCCTCTGCCTTTCAATAGCAATTATAGAAGAGTCTTGTGTATATCTACAAAAGATCTTACTGGGATTATGATAACAATTGAGTTAAAGCTGTGTTTTAACTTGGAGAGAAATGACTTGTATACTATATTGAGTCTTCCAATAAAAGGACATGGGTGCCCATGCCACTTCATTTAAGTCTTCTTAATATATCTTTCACCAGCATCCTGTTGTTTTAAGTATAAGCCTTAAATTTTTTTCAGTGTACACATAAGCATTGTAATTTACAAGTGATTTTTATGATTTTATACCCTTGCTTTCAGTGTCACATACCCTGCTTGTTAGTATGTGTATGCATGCATGCTAACTTGCTTCAGTCATGTCTAATTCTTTGTGACCCTATGGCCTATAGCCCACCAGACTCCTCTGTCCATGGGATTCTCCAAGTAAAAGTACTGGAATGGATTGCCATGCCCTCCTCCAGGGGATCTTCCCGACCAAGGGATCCAACCTGTGTCTCTTATTTCTCCTGCATGGGCATTCGGATTCTTTTCCACCGAACTACCTTGAAGCCCACTAGTTAGTATATAGCAATACAATTCACTTTTATATGTTGATCTTGTATCCAGGTCCTTGCTTAAATCACATATTTTTTCTGGTAAGATTTTTGCAAATTCTTTCATCTTTTCTCCGTAGGCTATCCTATCAACTTCAAATGGGACAATTTTCTTCCTTACTTTCCAGTCGACGTGACTTCTATTTCCTCCTCTTGTCTTATTGTGCTGGGTAGAATGTTCAGAATATGCTATACAAGAGTGATGAGGGTGAATACCCTCGCATTTTTGTGATCTTTGAGGCATTCATTCTTTCACCATCAAGTGTGAAGCTAGTTGTAGGTATTTTGTAGATGCTTTTTTATGAAGTCGAGAACGTTTTCTCCAACTCTTAGTTTTCTGAAAGTCTTTGTCATAAATGCATATGGTACTTCTTCAAGTGCTATTTATGCATCTCTTGAAATGGTCATGTGATTTTTCTCCTTTACCATGTTGATTTGATGGGTGCTAGTAATGATTTTCAAATACTTAACTGCCTTTCCTCCTGCAGCAAATCCCACCTGGTCATGGTTTTAATTCTTTTCATATATTGCTGAATTCAATCCCCAGTGGCTCAGTGGTAAAGAATCCACCTGCAATCCAGAAGCCGCAGGAGACTTGGGTTTGATCCCTGGATAGGGCAGATCCTCTGAAGAAGGGCATGGCAACCCACTCCAACATTCTTGACTGGAGAATCCCATGGACAGAGGAGCCTGGTGGGCTATAGTCCATAGGGTCGCAAAGAGTCGGACACAACTGAAGCAACTTAGCACACAGGCGTGTGTATATGTGGCTGTTTGCATAGGTGATAGTGGATATACTACTGTATTTATTCTTTTAACAAATATTTATGGAGCACCTACTCTCTTCCTGTCTGGAAGGTAGAGTACTAAGGAAAAAAAGAAATAGTTTACGGTCTTGTGAAGTTAAAATGTAAGTATATTAAAATCGAAAACTACAACCTCAAGAAATGTACCCTAGATAGACTTCCATTTCTAATTTGTGTTTTGGGGATTTTGTGTGTTTGTTTTTCAAATTGAAATTTGAAAATTTCACCCTTCTGATAGTTAGCAGGTAATTTTTCTCCGGTCATTGTGGCTTCAAGTCAAGATACCCTGATATAATTGATTGCTTCTCATATCTATCTCAGAGAAGGCAGTGGCACCCCACTCCAGTACTCTTGCCTGGAAAATCCCATGGACGGAGGAGCCTGGTAAGCTGCAGTCCATGGGGTCGCGAAGAGTTGGACACGACTGAGCGACTTCACTTTCACCTTTCACTTTCATGCATTGGAGAAGGAAATGGGAACCCACTCCAGTGTTCTTGCCTGGAGAATCCCAGGGACGGCAGAGCCTGGTGGGCTGCCGTCGGTGGGGTCGCACAGAGTAAGACATGACAGAAGCGACTTAGCAGCAGCAGCAGCAGCAGCAGCAGCATATCTATCTGGAGACATAAAGAGAATGAAAAATAAGGAGGAAAACTACATGTCTATAACTTTAAGAAAGGACTATATTCCTCAATTTCTAATTCAGTTCTTTCGGTGTCTAACACATGACCTGCTGGTTAGAAAATACAATAGGCTATAATGTGAAACAAATCATGCAAAAAAGATATCATACAAATTAGGGTTTTAGTTTTCTCATATGACGTAAAGGCAAGGGAGGCTGTAAGAGCTTCACAATGACATTGGACAATTCCTAGTATATGCTCTTGCTCCATAGTTACAAGATGGCTGCATTGCCGCCAGGCCTATGATCATGTTTCATGGACAAGGAAGTGACACAAGAGAAGTTAATGGGTACACATAGCTTGAATCTTTGGCCCCTCCCTTTTAAAATATCTTACCAGATACTCCACCAAAAATACTCTGCTTAATCTCACTGACCATCATAACATCCCGTTCTACCACTGTATGTTTGCAAAGTTTGGAAAAGTTGTTTATGTGGACATATGGCTGCACCTGAACTGTGATTCAGACATGATATGATGTAATAAGAAGCAAATAAATACAAATGCCCAGAGAACACTCACTCCTCAGCAGATTTCAGGCAGCACATTCAGTTCTCCAAGAAAGGTGGAACACCCTGCAGGGCCAACGTAATGAACCCTTTCTTCGAACATCAAGATCTAATTAAGCTGATAGCTTGCAGGCATACCACAAGTTTTGTGTATTATCACAGAGCTCGGGGGAAGAACTGTGTGTTCCAGTCACGATCCACAAATGGAGCAGCTAGAGATGTGCCAAATAGAAGAACTCTGTTGACAAGTGACAAGTGTCACTAATGTTGATTGAATCAGTGGACAAAATACAAAACAAAGATAGAGAGAAATTTAAAGATATATGTAGAAAACTGAGTTCTCCAATTGAAGGTGACCATTAAGAGTGTAGTAGAAAAAAGCAAAACAAAAGTAAATAAATCAAATTGAAGAGATTATCTTTCCAACATTGTTTAGTCTTCCCTCTTGTTATGGGTTAGTTGACCATAGGTGCATGGGTTTGGGAAAACTGGACAGGTGCATGTAAAAAAGATGAAGTTAGATCATTCTCTAACACCATACATAAAGGTAAGCTCAAAATGGATTAGAGATCTAAAAGTGAGACTGAACACTATAAAACTCCTAGAGGAAAATATAGGCAGAACACTCTCTGACATAAATCGCAGCAATATCTTTTTTGATCCATCTCCCAGAATAATAGAAATAAAAACAAAAATAAACAAGTGGAACCTACTTAAATGCAAAAGCTTTTGTACAGCAAAGCAAACAATAAACTGAAGATAATCCACAGATTGGGAGAAAATATTTGAAAATGATGTGACAAACAAGGGATTAGTCTCCAAAATTTACAAACAGCTCATGATCCTTAACAGTATCAAAACAAACAATACAATAAAAAAAAACAGGGTAGAAAATTCGAATAGACATTCTCCAAAGAAGACATACAGACGGCCAAAAGGCACATGATAAGATGTTCAACATGGCTAATTATTAGAGAAACGCAAATCAAAACTACAATGAGATGTCACCTCACACCACTCAAAATGGCAAAAAATCCAAAAAAATAAATGCTAGAGGGGGTGTGGAGAGAAGGGGACTCTCTTACACTATTGTTGGGAATGTAAATTGGTGCAGCCACAGTGGAGAACAGTACAGAGGTTCTTTAAAAAAAACTAAAAGTAGAGCTACAATATGACCCTGCAGTCCTACTCCTGGGCACATACCCAGAGAAAAACATGGTCCAAAAGGGTACATGCAGCCCACTGCAGCACTGTTTACAACAGCCAAGACATGGAAGCAGCCTAAATGTTCACTGACAGAGGAATAGATAAAGAAGATGAGGTACACATATATAATGAACTATTACTCAGCCATTACAAAGGATGACATAATGCCATTTGCAGCAACATAGGTGGACCTAGAGATTGTCATGCTGAGTGACATAAGTCAGGCAGAGAAGGAGAAATATTGTATGACATCCCTCACACGAAGAATCTAAAAAGAAATGATACAAATGAACTTATTTATGGAACTGAAACAGACTCACAGACTCAGAGAATGAACTTATGGTTGGCAGCAGGGAAAAATGGGGGGAAGAGATATGGAATTTCAGATTGACGTGTACACACGGCTATATTTAAAATGGATAACCAAGAAGATCCTACTGTATAGCACAGGGAATACTGGTCAATGTTACATGGCAGTCTGAATGAGAGGGGAGTTGGAGGGAGAATGGATACATGTATATGTAGGGCTGAGTCCATTTGCTATCCACCTGAAACTATCACAACATTGTTAATCAACTATACTCCAATATAAAATTAAAAAAATGTTTAAGTAAATAAATAAAATTGACTTCCAGTTCCACTAAACTGGAGTATCCCATTCCTTCTTCTCATCCAAAATTTTTGGACTTAACACAACAACCAGGCATCACAATAGTCTGAAAGGTGGGGAGAAGAAAGTGGACCTCAGATACTCCTCAGGACTTGAAAAACTACACAGGGTTGAGTTTCCTGGGTTTCCTTTGTTTTCACACATACTCCAGGTGAGTGCTACAAAGTAGTCCAACTTAAGGCAGGAAAAAAGGTGCCTCTCTGTGAATGTTGTCCCATGGAATATTAACAAGAGAGCTAATATTTGAAACACTGTAGTCAAGAAGGAATGGATAAGAAAGAGTTGGAAGAAGTATTTCAGGAAATATTCCCAGGGTGGCAAAAGATATAAACCTACAGATTCGAGAAGCTGAGTAAACTACAAATGGGTTAAAACCAAAGAGATCCACACTAAGATACACTCCAATTAAACTTCTGAAACCTGAAGACAAGGAACAAAATGTTTAAAGCAGGCAGAGAGAAGCAGTTCATTATTTACATTTGATTACAAATTTCAAATGAGAGTTTGATCATTTAAGTAATATGGATTTTGCCTTTTAAACCATGTAGGCCAAAACAAAAAAAAAACCAAAAAGCACAACATTTCAAAAGTATTGAAAGAAAAGAGGAGTCATCTACAAATTCTGCAAGATCCAACAAAAAAATCCCTCAGGAATGAAGAGGAAAGAAAGATATTCTCACACGAAGGAAAACAAAGACAATTTGTTGCTGGCAAATCAGTCTTCAAAGGAAGTTCTCTAATGAGAAAGGTAATGATAAAGAAATAGGTATCTACCTTAAGAAAAGAAAGAAGATGATCAGTATGAGTAAAATTAAGGTAGCTATAGTATGCTATCCTTCTCATGAATTTCTTACATAATATTTTGAGAGAGTCAATTTCTAGGTAGGTTAATAAGAAGTCCGGGGTCCCCGAGGAGGAGAGAGGGGTCTGGGGCTCTTAAAGAGGAGACGGGGTCTGGAATTCTCAAGGAGGATGAGAGGACAAACATCTTTTTTTTTTTCTCTCTCTACATTCCTTAGTCTTAGTCACATAAAACGTTTTTTTCTTTAATCCCGGAACTGATAATTACACAAAAAAACAACTCTGTACAGAGTTTAAACTAACGATTATAGTACACTCATCAACAGAAAATTGGATTAAAGATTTACTGAGCAAGGCCCCGCCCATCAGAACAAGACCCAGTTTCCCCCGCAGTCTCTCCCATCAGGAAGCTTCCATAAGCCTCTTATCCTTCTCCATCAGAGGATAGACAGACTGAAAACCACAGTCACAGAAAACTAACCAATCTGATCACATGGACCACAGTCTTGTCTAACTCAATGACTATGAGCCATGCTGTGCAGGGCCACCCAAGACGATAGGTCATGGTGGAGAGTTCTGACAAAATGTGATCAACCAGAGAAGGGAATGGCAAACCACTTCAGTATTCTTGCCTTGTGAACCCCATGAACAGTATGAAAAGACAAAAAGATAGGACACTGAAAGATGAACTCCCTAGGTCGGTAGGTGCCCCATATGCTGCTGGAGATCAGTGGAGAAATAACTCCAGAAAGAATGAAGAGATGGAGCCAAAGCAAAAACAACACCCAATTGTGGATGTGACTGGTGATAGAAGTAAATTCTGATGCTGTAAAGAGCAATATTGCATAGGAATCTGGAATATTAGGTGCATGAAACAAGGCAAACTGGAAGTGGTCAAACAGGAGATGGCCAGAGTGAACATTGACATTTTAAGAATCAGCGATCTCAGATGGACTGGAATGGGTGAATTTAACTCAGATGACCATTATATCTACTACTGTGGGCAAGAATCCCTTAGAAGAAATGGAGTAGCCATCATGGTCAACAAAAGAGTCCAAAATGCAGTACTTGGATGCAATCTCAAAAACGACAGAATAATCTCTGTTCGTTTCCAAGGCAAACCATTCAATATCACAGTAATCCAAGTCTACGTCCCCACCAGTAAGGCTGAAGAAGCTGAAGTTGAATGGTTCTACAAAAACCTACAAGAGCTTCTAAAACTAACACCCAAAAAAGATGTCTTTTTCATTATAGGTGACTGAAATGCAAAAGTAGGAAGTCAAGAGATGCCTGAAATAACAGGCAAATTTGGCCTTGGAGTGCAAAATGAAGCACGGCAAAGGCTAATATAGTTTTCCCAAGAGAACACACCGGTCATAGCAAACACCTCTTCCAACAACACAAGAGAAGATTCTACACATGGATGTCATCGATGGTCAATACCCAAATCAGATTGATTATATTCTTTGCAGCCAAAAATGGAGAAGCTCTACACAGTCAGCAAAAACAAGACTGTGAGCTGACTGTGGCTCAGATCACGAACTCCTTCTTGTCAAATTCAGACTTAAAGAAAGAAGGGGAAGAAAGTAGGGAAAACCACTAGATCATTCAGGTATGACCTAAATCATATTCCTTACAATTATACAGTGGAAATGAGAAATAGATTCAAGGGATTAGATTTGATAGACAGAGTGCCTGAAGAACTATAGACAGAGGTTCGTGACATTGTACAGGAGGCAGGGATCAAGACCATCCCCATGGAAAAGAAATGCAAAAAGGCAAAATGGCTGTCTGACGAGGCCTTACAAATAGCTATGAAAAGAAGAGAAGCGAAAAGCAAAGGAGGAAAGGAAAGATACTCCCATGTGAATGCAGAGTTCCAAAGAATAGCAAGGAGAGATAAAAAAAAAGCCTTCCTCAGTGATCAGTGCAAAGAAATAGAAGAAAACAACAGAATGGGAAAGACTAGAGATCTCTTCAAGAAAATCAGAGATACCAAGGGAACATTTCATGCAAAGATGGGCTCGATAAAGGACAGAAATGGTATGGACCTAACAGAAGCAGACGATATTAAGAAGAGGTGGCAAGAATACACAGAAGAACTGTACAAAAAGGATCTTCATGACCCAGATAATCACGATGGTGTGATCACTCATCTAGAACCAGACATCCTGGAATGTGAAGTCAAGTGGGCCTTAGGAAGCCACACTATGAACAAAGCTAGTGGAGGTGATGGAATTCCAGTTGAGCTATTTCAAATCCTCAAAGATGATGCTGTGAAAGTGCTGCACTCGATATGCCAGCAAATTTGGAAAACTCAGCAGTGGCCACAGGACTGGAAAAAGTCAGTTTTCATTCCAATCCCAAAGAAAGGCAATGCCAAAGAATTCTCACACTACTGCACAATTGCATTCATCTCACATGCTAGTAAAGTAAAGCTCAAAATTCTCCAAGCCAGGCTTTAGCAATACGTGAACCGTGAACTTCCAGATGTACAAGCTGGTTTTAGAAAAGGCAGAGGAACCAGAGATCAAATTGCCAACATTTGTTGGATCATCGAAAAAGCAAGAGAGTTCCAGAAAAACATCTATTTCTGCTTTATTGACTATGCCAACGCCTTTGACTCTGTGGATCACAACAAACTGTGGAGAATTCTTAAAGAGATGGGAACACCAGACCACCTTACCTGCCACCTGAGAAACCTGTATGCAGGTCAGGAAGCAACAGTTAGAACTGGACATGGAACAACAGACTGGTTCCAAATAGGAAAAGGAGTACGTCAAGGCTGTATATTGTCACCCTGCTTATTTAACTTATATGCAGAGTACATCATGAGAAACGGTGGACTGGATGAAGCACAAGCTAGAATCAAGATTGCCAGGAGAAATATCAATAATCTCAGATATGCAGATGACACCATCCTGATGGCAGAAAGCGAAGAAGAACTAAAGAGACTCTTGATGAAAGTGAAAGAGGAGAGTGAAAAATTTGGCTTAAAATTCAACATTCAGAAAATGAAGATCATGGCACCCAGTCCCATCACTTTATGGTAAATAGATGGGGAAACAGTGGAAACAGTGACAGACTTTATTTTGGGGGGCTCCAAAATCACTGCAGATGGTGACTGCAGCCATGAAATTCAGACACTTGCTTCTTGGAAGAAAAGCTATAACCAACCTAGACAGCGTATTAAAAAGCAGAGACATTACTTTGCCAACAAAGGTCCAGCTAGTCAAGGCTGTGGTTTTTACAGTAGTCATGTATGGATGTGAGAGTTGAACTATAAAGAAAGCTGAGCACCGCAGAACTAATGCTTTTGAACTGTGGTGTTGGAGAAGACTCTTGAGAATCCCTTGGACTGCAAGGAGATCCAACCAGTCCATCCTAAAGGAGATCAGTCCTGAATGTTCCTTGGAAGGACTGATGCTGAAGCTGAAACTCCAATACTCTGGCCACCTGATGCGAAGAGATGACTCATTTGAAAAGACCCTGATGCTGGGAAAGATTGAAGGCGAGAGGAGAAGTTGATGACAGAGGATGAGATGGTTGGATGGCATTACCAACTCAATGGATATGAGTTTAAGTAAACCCCTAGACTTGGTGATGGACAGGGAGGCCTGGCGTGCTACAGTCCGTGGGGTCACAAAGACACAACTGAGCGACTGAACCAAACTAAACTGATATGGGAGTGGGTCTGGTAAGATCTTTCTATTGTTAAGTTCTAATCCTGCTATCTTAAAATGTAAATTGTGGGTGTGGGTCTGGTAAGATCTTTACAACCTTGAAACATTCTTTTGATTATTGTAGTAACTAATTAAAAAAGTGTATAGCTCCCTTGCTAAGACTAGCAAGTGGGGTACTCTCCGCCCCCTTCTGATGTCTGTGTCAAAAGATTTCTCTGTCCCTTTTCACTGTAATAAAACTTCTGCTACACAAGAGCCCTGAGTGGTCAAGCCTGGTCTCTGGTTCTGAAGCTAAATCTTCTTCAGAGATCACTAATCTGAATCTGACCTCATTCACCATAAGCTATCAATCTGATGCTTAAAAATCATAATACCTTCAAATATAGTGTTCAATGTGTGTAGAGAAAGTATTTAAAACAATAGTATTTTAAAGGCAGAGGGATAATAGAGATCTAAATGGAAGTAAAATTTTTACAGTTCACATGAAGTGGCAAAATGTCTGTGCCAGTAGGTGATGGTAAGTTACATATGTATCTTCAAATACCTAAAGCAAACACTAAGACAGCTATACAAAATGAAATACTAAAAGCACTGTAAAATAAATCAAGGTCATTAAAAAGCTCAATTAACTAGCAAATAAGCAAGAAAAGAAAAATGGAGATAATAAATAAAAGGAAGAAAGAAAACAAATAATAACTATGGTGACCCAAGGGCAAAAGAGCAGATAAAACCAAAGAGGGTCTTGGAATACAGGAATGGAGAAACTAGACCCTTATCGTCCTTCCCTCCCCATGTTGTAACTATTAACGGATTTCAGGTCCTCCTGAGCAGTATAACCTGTATCCTCTCCTACCCCATAGGGAGAAGGTATTTATGCCCTACTCTCCCCCCACCCAGTATTCATGCCTCATCCAACCAGCAAATGACCCACAAGACCCTGATCCCACTCCTTGTACCTTGGGTATAAAAGTGGACTAAGGACCCCTAATCAACATCAGTTCTCCCTCAAGCTGGCCTGCTGTTCTAACAGTGTCTCCCACCCTAATAAACTTTATTTCCCTCTCATTCTGTCTCATGTCTGGAAATTCTTTTCCAACCCGCGCCCAGACCACGACAATAACCTGGCAGGTCTGAGCCCTTGTGATGCCAGCAATACACACACACACGCGCACGCGCGCACACACACACACACACACACAGTGAAAGTCACTTAGTCATGTCCGACTCTGTGCGACCCCATGGACTCTACAGTCTATGAAATTCTCCAGGCCAGAATACTGGATTGGGTAGCCTTTCCCTTCTCCAGGGATCTTCCCACCCCAGAGATTGAACCCAGGTCTCCCTCACTGCAGATGGATTCTTTACCAGCTGAGCCACAAGTGAAGCCCAAATATATCCGAAGTGAATGAAAAGTAAAGCACAATCTATCATGGTATGTGGGCTGCATCTAAAGTGATAAAAGAGGCAAGATCTCAATCATCCAAGATCCTACTTCAAACTAGAAAGAGAAGAGTAAAACAAACCCAAAGTAAAGCAAAAGAAAGGACAGAATAAAGATAAGAGCAGGGAAAAAACCATTAAGGTTCTTCTTCAAAAACTATAAAATTGCTAAATCTAATTTCAAAGTTGATAAAGATAAAAAGAAAGAATACTCAAATCAACAATAGCATTGAAACAAAAGATAACATTACAATCTTATAGGTATTAAATAAGATAAAAAGGGGAAACTATAAGAAACTTTTCACTCATAAACTTTACAACTTAGAAGAAATAAACCAGTTCTCATTTTGTGATGTCAGCCTTTCTCCTAATGCTAAAACCAGAGAAAGACATTATGAGAAAGGAAAACTACAGACTGATAGCTCATATGAACTTACGTGCAAACACCTCAGCAAAATGCTAGCAAAAAGAATCCAGCAATCTACAGAAATAATTATACACCAGGACCAGGAGGAATTTATTTAAAGTATGCAAGACTGGTTTAATATTCCAAAATAAGTCATTGTAACCCAACATTTCAACAGGGAATTAATTAAAATAATAGGTGGATACCAATTGTAGCAGAAAAGGCAATTTACAAAATCCACCAAATCATGGTACAAATTCTCAGCAAGTTAGGAAGAAAAGGGAATTACCTCAATTTGATAAAGAGAATCTACAGAACAAATCCCTCATATTTAACGGTCTAAGACTGAATGCTTTTACCTTAATACTAATGGAAGTTGTAGTTGTTGCAAGAAAGCAAGTAATAAAAGGCATACAGAATGAAAAAGAAGAAAGAGTTGTCTCTGTTCGCAGATGACATGATTAGCTACACACACATCCACAAATCTTCTCCCAATCCACCTGATAAAATAAAATTTATATTTAAGTCAGGATAAGAAAATTTAAACTTGAAGTTCTCTCTCTCTCTGTTTGTTTGGGCTTCCTCTCTCCCACTTTAGTGTGCAATGTGCATTTACATTAACCAGACCTCAAACAGGGAAATGCCTGCCCAACCACAAAGAACAGTTTCTTTTCTTTCTTCTGAGGCTGGAAATGTTGCCTCTTTGATTAACATTCTTTCCCAACTCTGTAAGGGATCGGAACAACTCACTGCTTGCTATCTACATGTATCTTTGGTGAATTTTATGCAAAATGTCAATGTTTCATTTTGATGTATGATCCTTTGTCTCACAACTCCATATGACTGTGTCCTTGACTTCTAACAGGTGGAAAAGTTTTCAGAGCTGCTGAGAGGAGAGTCTGTCTCCCAGGTTGTAATCCTCAGTTTAGCTTGAATAAAATTCTGTTTTCTTCTTAACTTGATTGATAACTGAATTTTCATCAATAAGCCCACAAAAATTGACAAACAAGTTCAGATGAGTCACAGAATAAAAGACTAAAGCACAAAAGTAAACCACACTTCTATAGAGTGGCAACAAACATGTAGAAATGGAAACTTTAAAGCAATACTAACTCTAGCCACTCCCAGAGGAAATAAAATCCTTAGGCATACACTTAACAATACATGCTTAGTATCCATATGCCGAAAATCACTAAAGTTCTGGTGGAAGAATCAAAGAAGACCCAAATATGCAGCAAATCATACTGTGATCATGGACTGGAAGACATAACATTGATCTGCAGGCTTAACAAAATATCTATCAAAATCTGAGCAAGATTTTTGTGGTCATAGAAAGCAAGAATTGAAAGCAAGAATATAAAATCATAAAAATCACTTGTAAACTACAATACTTAAGTGGACCTTGAAAAAAACATTAGGGCTTAAAACAACAAGATATTGATGAAAGATATATTTTTTCAAAAGACTTAAATGAAGTGGTATGAACACCCATGTCCATCGATTGAAAGATTCAACATAGTAGGCAAGTCATTTCTCTGCAAGCTAAAACAAACCTATAATTCAGTTGCTATCATAATCCCAGTAAGATCTTTTATAGATATACACAAGACCCTTCTATAATTGTTATTGAAAGGCAGAGGAACTGGGATAATTACAACAATTTTTAGAGAGCAGAATAAAACAGGAGGAATCACTGTACTATCTCAGGACATATTATACAGCAACAGTAGTCAAGAATGTGTTGTATTGGCAGAGGAATAAGTACATAATCCATGGAATGGAATAGAGTACCAACTACAGTCAACTAAATTTTGACAAAACTGCCAAAGCAATTCAATGGAGGAAGGATGTACTCAGTCCCTTCATCGTGTCAAACTCTCTGCCACCCAATGGACTGTAACCTGCCAGGGTCCTCTATCCATGGAATGTGGGATTGGGTTGCCATTTCCTACTCCAGGAGCAAGGATAGTACTTCAACAAATGGTTACTGAAAAAAACTGGATATCCATAGTTTTTTAAAAATCCATTCAAACTAAACTTCACAACTTAAACAAAATTTCATACAAAAGGATGGGGGTGACTTGGATGGAAAGGACAATAATCTACTGGATGTCATGAGCTGTCACAAGATTTAGGTTTGAAACAAGTTGGATCTTGATACAGCATTCTGCTACTTGCGTATATACACAGTATTGTATACAGAGAGAAGAGAAGTAATGGACGCCATCCAGGGTTAAGGAGGACTTTTGGAGGGAACAATTTCTTCCATCAGAACTTCCACATCCCCAGGATTATGACTCATGTCCTAAGGCCTCAGTTGCCTCTTACAGTTTCTAGAACAAAGCATTACTTTGTCATGCATACTCAACGGTGCAAGTTAATCGTCTTGTGTTCTGGGTGACATGGCCTTCTCCCGCTCTCTGGTTCATCACCCATGATAGGGCAGTAAAGCTGACCACTCAGAGTCCTAGCTGTGCAAAGTGTTCTGCACTCCTCCGGACACAGGCCTTCCTCTCTCCCAGAAGCCATGAAGCTCCTGATGCTGACCTTCATGCTATGTGGGTTACTAACCCTGGTGACCAAAGGTAATGGGACGCTACAGTGGAGAGAAGACGCAACTAACATGAGTTGTTGACCCTGAGTTCCCAGGTGTTTTGAGGGGGAAAGAGGGCCCATAGGAAGCGCTTTGGGCCAAAACAGAGCAGTGGAAGTGCTTTCGTGATAACAACTCCATGTCCCTACTCTCTAAGAGTCTGCTGTGGTTGTTCAGTCAGTAAATTGTGTTTGACGTTTTGTGACCCCCATGGGCTGTAGCACGCCAGGCTGCCAGGCTCCCCTGTCCTCCACTATCTCCAGTTCATTTCCACTGAGTCGGTGATGCTGTCTAACCATCTCAACCTCTGCTGCCCCGCTCTCCTTTTGCTTTCAACCTTTCCCAGCATCAGAGTCTTTCCCAATCAATGGCTCTTCATACTGTCCAGGGGGCTCTCCAGACAAGAATACGGGAGTGGGTTGCCATTTCCTTTTTCACTGGACCATGTTTCATCAGCAGTCTTCTCTACAACCTGTCCTGGGTGGCCCTGCACAGCATGACTCATAGGCAACTATTAATCTGGGGTGATTTCTGAAACGTTTCTCCAAAGGCAAGAATTCCCTCCGTCTTCTGAGCAGCCCTCCCTTTCTTTCTCTGTAACTGGCCATCGTCAACTCAACCTCGCTTCGCTTCTAGTTTAGCAATTTCATTGCTGCGCCTGTTTTACACTTGTGTCCCTTTAGTCCGACTCTCACCACCACCTGGAATTCTTTTTTGTCGTGAAAGGGCTTTCAAGGGAGGCCCTCGTTTATGTTCTGAGGCAAGGTGGACAAGTTCATCACACTGTAGAAATGGCAGAGCTGTCATGAGAAAGATAACATAAATTTAAGTTAGAAGTGGAGGTAAGTTAAGACAGTAAAAAGATGAGTGATCAGTAGGGACCTTCTGCTTACTGATCAGTAATGAATGAGCTTACTCTTTTAAATAATGCTACTTTGGAAACATATCTACTTTGGTTAAAAATAATATTTTCAATTGATTAAAAAGTTTCAAGCAATCAATTGGCTTATATAAGTTTAAGAAAGAGGCCTTTCCTACCCTAGAATAACAGCTCTTCAGTCTTCTCTTTCAGAATCTCTGAATCAATCAATGAAGTAATCTAACCAATTAGTTGTATATCCTAGCAGATCCAAATACTTATATAACTCATGTTTTAAAAAACACGAGATCTGCTAGGATATACAACTAATTGGTTAGATTTAAAAAACACAATATAAATTAATCATATGGATTCTTCTGCAATGTACTAGCACTATATCTCAGAGACTTCTTATCAGTGCATTAAACTACTTCATTATTTTTAATGCATACACAGAATATATGGCTGGGGTTGTGAACGTCCTTTTTTAAAAATTTTCTGCATCTTTAAAAAATGTTTTACTTTATCCAACGCATACTTTTTACCATTTTTGCTTTTGTAATTAGAGTATAATTACTTTACAGTGTTTTGTTATTTTCTGCTATACAACAGCGTGAATCAGCTATAGGCATACATATATTCCTTCTCTTCTGAGCCTCCCTTACACACTCCATTTCACCCATCACAAAGCAAACAGCTGGGCTCCCTTTGTTATACAACAGCTCAAGTGGTCTATTAAATTGGAAAACCAGTCTTAAATTATCAGAAAGAGTTCAGCGAGGAAAATTAGCAAACAAATGCATGTCTTTCCACTTATGGCTACACACACACACACACACACACACACACACACATGCACACTGAAAAGACTGTCAAACAACTGACCAAATAGATTACACTCCTCTTCACTCTTATCACTTGTATGTGAGAATGTCAGCTCCCCAAACACTGGTCACTCCATTTCTATCACATTCTTTCATATATTATATTTCAATGAATGAAATTGTTCCCTCATTTCTGTTTAAATTCATCACACTTTAACTGCAAATATGTTTTGACATTCATTCCATTGTATTTCTGAATTCTTTCTTAGTAATTTTAAGAGTTTTTTATGTACTATAAAACAGACTAAAAATTTGAAGACATTATATCTGTTTAGGAAAGTATTCACTTCCTGAAGTGGACATAAATGTGCCTATGAGTCTATATCTTGATTCACATGGAGACAGTGAGGTAAAGAATTATCATCTACACTTAATTCTGATTATGAACTATTAGCTGAAATTTTGGAAAGTTTTGAAATAGTAAAGAAGGAGCAATAGAGTTTTGCTTTATTGCTCTCTCTGAGATTCCTGGATACCATGTGGGGAAAATGTGTATCATCCTTTTAAATTTTCTATTGCATCATGAATATTTTTCTGTGTATTAATATTCTCTAAAAACTGAATTTTTATTATTGAATAGAATTTCATGAAATGGGTGCTCTATACCTTTTTAAAATTCACTTTCACAATTTGACATTTATGTCCTTTTTATTTTTACTAAGAAGTGTATTTATTTTTTATATACAAGTATATACTATATAACCATTATATATATAACATATATATATAACCAATATATAACCATTCATAGATATAAACCATTCAAGATAACATTCCTAGAAATACAACTTATTTCTGTCTACTTAATGCATTGTCAATTTCTGAACGTTGCAAATTTTTATATAAAAGAAAATATCTAAGTTTATAATATTTTCCATTATTTGACTATGAAGAAATCAACTTCAAATCAAACTTCAAATATATATGCATATTTATTAAGTATTTTGATGTTTCATGTGGTTCTGCTTATTTTTCTCTTTTATTTTGAGGATGGTAGTTTTTTCTGCTGATTTATAGATTTTCCACTTGTAGGTTCTATTTTGCAACCTATTTAAAGTTTTGAGTATATTTTGTGTTTTCCAGTAAAACTGCACCTGAGGGTTTGTAAAGAAACTTTTTACCAAACCAAACTGTCCTTGAGTGGACTACTTTTAATAGCTATATTTAAGTTAATGCTATCTGATTCCATATCTGGTTGTTTTTTTTGCAGGAGAATTCACAGATGGTTTAATGTTTTGGCAAGGTGATTTATCACGCCTATATTAATATTATTGTTATTCATATTTTAGATGAATGATTTTGAAATACTGGTGATAAGGTAATAAATCCTAATGACATAATAATTCCAGGCTGAAGAGCTTTGAAATAAGTGACTGCTGTTATTCTATTAGAAAAAAATAGTATATCAAGTCATAGAGTATTCCCAGTCGCCATCATTGTATTGCTTAAGCCATATTCTTGGAATTATCTTTGATATTCTAAGCTTTGAAATCCATATCTATCAGGAAATCTATTACATCTACCTGAAAATTATGTCTAGAACCAACCCATCTCACCACCTCCAGTGTTACTACTCTGATTCAAGCCACTGTCTTTTCTCACCCATTACTGCTGTGGATTCCTCACAGGTCTCTGTCCTTCTGCTGTTGCCTCCTGCAGTCTTCAGTCAAGAAAATGTAGGGTGTGATCTGCTCGCACTAGAAGTCAGACTCTGTGCCTCTTCTGCTCAAGTCTCTGCAGTGACCCCCTCTTCTCTCAGAACAATAACCAGGGTCTTTACAGTGGCCCACCAGATCCTCCATGGTCTGACGCTTATGACTTCTCTCAGCTCATCTCCCACTATTCTAGTCACACTGACCTCAGGGCCTTTCCTCTAACATGCCAGGCTTGCTCAACCCACGGAATTCTGTTTATTTCCCCTGCTTAGAATGGGCTTGCCCCGTATACTGGCATGGCTAATTCCTTCACCATCTTAAAGTCATTGTGTCTTGCCACCTTCTGTCAAGACCTATGCCAACTGCTATTGAAGAAACTGTCAACTGCCCCTATGACAGGCCAAATAGATGCCACTTCTATCTATTCTCTCTTATTTCTGAGAACCATTTATCATCCTCTCACATACAGGATGCTTTGTTTTTTATTGTCTGTTTCCCCTTCCAGAGAGTAAGTGCCATGTGATTTTGTCTGCTTGGTTTACAAATATATCCCAAGTGCCTAGAATAGAGTCTGTTCCATAATTAGGGTTCAAACTTCTCTTGACTGAGGGGTTGTGCATGAATTTTAACTCTGGAGGTAACAGTTGAAAAGGAGTAGTGAGCAATGGAAGTGAGAGGCAAGAGTGAAGAAGAATGGACAGAGCAAGATGATTTAACGAGTTTGGGAGTGGAAGAAATGTTACTGAGAGGACATGGATTCCAAGGATGGACACCGTGGAGAAAAAGCCACATGGTGAAATAATCTTTGCAGACATGAGGGATGTGGAAGCAATGATAGACTTTGTCCAGGATGAAAGAGGTGGAATGGTTACCCTTGAAATTTACAGAAAATTTTACCAAGGGAAAAGAATTGAAGAGAATAATGAATCACTGGAGAAGTGGCATAAAGCCTACATGTCCCAGGGGAGGAAATAAGAGCCAAACTTTCATCATGCTCTGTCTCTCTCTATCTCAACCCACAAACAGTACTTTTCATACTTCACCAAATTAAATCAAAAAAGAATTGTTTTGAGAATTACTTGACCTTCCTCACACACCATTATCTTCCTCCAACATACAGCCTTTGCATTAGTTGTTTCCTAGAATACAGCAACATGGGTACTTCTCGGGTAGTTTGCTGAGAAAGATGGTCGTGTAGTTGCTTAATAAATGGAACAGACTAGTTTCACTTCAGATCCACATCCTCCCTCCAATGAATTATGATGCTTCTTAGAAAGCCTATTTTGTTTCTTGCCTGAGTTCATCGTTCTTCTTTCTTAACCACTATTTTGCACTGACTTTCTTTCTCTTTAATTTTCCTGCTCCACTCCTGTCTGTGTCTCCCTCCTCCCCCATCTTAGGACTTTATCCCACATCGCAAGGTTTTAAAATATCAATTAGCACTTTTATTTTTACCATTGCCAACACTCATACCAGTGAGAATTGGAAAATTTCCTGCCATATCAGTAAACAAAGGATGCCACAGTCATCAGCAATTACAGCCACCTTGGATGGTGACCCCTGATGGAACTCAGGAAGAATATCTGCCATTTAGCAGTCATCAGACTGCAATCACTCCCCACGGTGAGTGCTGAGGAAACTCAGGGTGTAAAAACCCAGAAGAACTGGCCCCAGATAGGTGAAGTGGATATCAAAGGAATGATTTCAGTGAGTCCAAACTCTTGCATCTCCCCATACATAGAAAAACAATAACTTTCTTAACTTGACACATCTGATTTTTCTCTAATTCACAATAATCTTTTGATGTTCCAACTACCTGCGCTTTGTTGGAAAACTTCTGCATAGTCTGGCTGGCTGCCTTGCTTTCTTGGAGCAGTTCCTTCAGGATTAGTTGAGATGCTGTCTCCTGGGCTTAAGTCCTGAAACTTTCTGCTGCATAAAACATAACTCCCAGCTTTTAAGTTGTGTGTATATTTTTAGTCAACATCAGTATGGCTTTGCACCCATCTTCTCTTTTCCTCTTGACATAGCTGAGGAAGTGTGCTTTCTCCGAATCAGTCAAACACTATATATGAGCCTGATCCTGGTCACCTAATCGAGGACTATGCCTTTCTTTTGTCTCTTTCCCCTCTTCTGTGTTAATTTCTCTCTTTCTCCTTGTTTCTTCTTAATACTTGCAAATGTGCTCTCTTATTTCCCAGTATTCAAAAGAAGAAAAACCCTCCCTGGGCTCCATATTGTCCTCCAAGTACTTTTCTGCTCTTCCTCAGAGCTGAACTTCCTAAGAGTTTGGTCTCCAGGTGCCACTTTTACGTCTTCTCTCATTCACAGGTCAATCACTTTACTTCTGTCTCTCCATTTCCTACCACTCTGAAAATTACTGGTGACTCATCATACAATAGAGGCACCTGCCTTATTAGCAGTATTTGCCAACAAAGTGTGCCAACACTTTACCAACACATGTTTTGCCAACACACATTCACCAACAAACATGTGGAAACATGTTCCTTTAGGAAACATTTTCCCCACTTTCACAATCTAGTCATACCTGATACAACTTTCCTTGTGTCCCTTTGGCATTCACCACTTTCGTGCACACCAGTCTGACTTGCACTGGCAGTATCCTCAAAGTATGGTTGATTGCTTGCAAATCAACCCTGTAAGAAGCAGTCCAGAAATGCCAGGGAATTATCAGCTCACTCTAGGATCATCTGTCAACTATTGGCAGGCAGGATGGTGGAAAAAATATTCCAGCTCCTCTGTCCCTCAAGAATGGGGAACACATGTAAACCCATGGCTGCTTCATGTCAATATATGGCAAAAACCACTACAATATTGTAAAGTAATTAGCCCCCAACTAAAATAAATAAATTAAAAAAAAGAAGAATGATAGCTTTGTCCTAGCCATATGCTTGCTGCCAGAGTTCCCCATAGGATCATGCTCTAGTCAACCACGTGGGTAACTAACTGTACCACTTACCTTTTTTTGGCCGTTTTACTTCCCTAACTTCTACATTTCCAAACCAATAAAAGTGTGGTGTGGTGATGTGAATTGCCTCTAAACTCATTTGTTATACAGCACTCACAATTTTTCCCAAGGTTTCTTTTGGGGAAGCTAATCTGATTCTCTAGTGCCTCATTCTCCTGTTTTGCTTCAATTTTTCTGGCTGTTTCTCCTGAATTTTTTCCTCCTTTCTGAGCTCTCATTATTGACACTCACCAAAAGTTAATTATGGTCTCCCTTTTTGTCTCATATTTATCCAACACTCACTATAACTCTAACTTTAATTATAAATACCCTTGGTAAGCAATGATCCCACAGTTTATATCAGGAGTCCAAACTTGTCTACTGAATTGCCACAGGTATTTCTCTACTGCTCTTTGGACATTTAAGGTATAATGTGTTATATGCCCCTAAATGAATACTTGTAGCCATCTTTTCCTCATCCCTTCAAATCTTGTTCTTTCCACAGTTTACCATTCTATGAATGGCAGGTAGCACAACTCTCCAAATCAACTCAGAAGTGTAATAGTTTACTTGGATTGCTGCGTATTCCTCTGACCTTATATTCAAACAATCAGTGTCTTAAATCTGTCCTCTTCTTCCACAGCTTTCACAGCCCCAGTTCCAGCCACCATCAAGTTTTAAAAAAATGTTTATTCATTTATTTGCCTGTGACATATCTTAGTTGCAGTACATGAGGTCTTCAATCTTTGTTTCAGCATGCGGGATCTCTAGTTGCAATATACAGGATCCTCAGCTGTGGCGTGCCAACTCTTAGTTGTGGCTCAGGGGATCTAGTTCCCTGCCTAGGGATCAAACCAAGGCCCCCTGCATTGGGAGCTCAGATTCTTAGCCATTGGACAACCAGGGAACTCCCCACCATTATGTTTTACCTTGTCAAGGCCCCTAACTTGTTTCCCAGATTCTTTTCCTTCTTTTCCCTTATCCAATTTCCATGAGAAATTCTGATTATCTAAAACATAAGTTAAATTAGCTCATATGATGGTTTCAAATAATCAAAATGCTTAATAATGGCCTAAAGCAACTAGGGGATGGCATCACTACTTCAAGTTCATCTTGTCTCATCCCCTTTTGCTCCTCACACATTACACTGCAGACTCTCGAGTCTTCTCTTAATACCTTAAAGACACTATACTGTTTCTCAGTATTGGGACTGAGGATTTGCTGGTCCTTTCCAGAAATACCCTCTGCCTTCTGTATACCCTGTTGCCTCCTTTCAGCATTTTTGCCTTGCCACGGCTTAAATAGCGGCTTTACTTTTGTCTGTCCTCTCTGTCTCTTCGTCTTCCTCTCCCCTTCTTCTCTAGGCTCTGTCCTGCCTCCTCCCCTCTCCTTCTCTCATCCACAGCAGTTTCCGTGTGGCACACCACAGTTTTTAATATACAGTTTTAGTTTTCTTCTTTGTCTCTCCCAGTGACTTGTAGTATTTTTAATCATATCCTTTAAACGGTAAAGAATCTTCCTGTAATGCAGCAGATCCAGGTTCTATCCCTGCGTCAGGAAGATCTCCTGGAGAAGGAAACAGCAACCCACTTCAGTATTCTTGCCTGGGAAATCCCATGGACAGGGGAGCCCGGCAGGCTACAGTTCATGGGGTTGCAAAGAGTTGGACACAACTGAGCAACTAACACTTTAGATGGTAGTAGCAGTGGTTGTCAAATTTTTGAGTTAGGGTTTGTCATCTTGTTGCTAGAGTTGAAAAATTAACTGTTTGTTTATTCACTGCAGCTGGCTGGCTTGTTGAAAGATGCTGGAAGAATGATATAGGATACTGCAGAAAACGATGTCTCCATCTCGAAAGGTACAAACTCCTCTGTATGAACAAGCTATCGTGCTGCATTCCCCTAAGCAGGGATGATCCATACACTCAATGGCCAATCCAGCCCACAATCCTGGAAGATGTAACTGTTGGATTTGTTACACAGCATGATACTCCCTTTACCCCCATATCTGGGGGGGATGATTCATTTACAGTTGAACCAACTCAAGAAAGCAGGAACTAGGGCCAGATCTTCCCAGAGAGATTCTTCCTAGATTTCGACACCTACTCATGAGATCATTGAGGATACAACATTTTCTGATGACTCTGAGACAGGATATCTATATAAGCCTTGGGACTAATAGCCAGGAGACAATTCTACTGATGTTATTTTACCAGGGAAAGTTCAATCACAGATTGGATGACTAGAGATGAACATAATGCTACTGTCAAGGCAAGAACGAAGAGTTGCCTTACAAGGTGACATGTATAAAGATAAATGTATAGAGGATATAGGGATTCTTCATATTTGGCTTAAGTTCTTTTTCTGTTTCCATCTGCTCTACTAATATACATGTGATAATATCTGGTCTTTGGTGATATATGTGTGTCTGTACCTTTTTCCATAATAAATAAATAAATAAATGCCACAGTTTTGAGCTGCCTCGATAGTAGACACAGAAATTTTGATATAATACCTGAAACACTAATATCATATGTGAAGAACCTATGAATTCACATAAAAGGTTTCAGATAAGTCCTCACTTTCTTGTCTCTCTGTCCCCACCATTTTTTATAAGTGCTGACTTTAAATCCCTGTTTGTATCATGAGACCAAATTTTGTTTAATACTTCAACATTAAACAAACCTAGTTATAGTCAGAAACTCATTCACCACAAACGTTTAACTAGATAGAGGAGCAAGTGGGACTTGCCTTCAGAGCACATCCTATTAAATTAAGAACTACATCACAAATTCTGCTTATCTTTCCAATGCTCTTTCCACTCAGATATTTACTCAAAACCTCCAACTGCACTTGTCTCATTGCGTGCCTCTCTAGATGTCCGTTTTGTCCACGAATATTGATCCTGTGTAGGGTGCCTATGCTTCATCTGCCTCTGTCATGCACTGGTGGTTCTGCCACTTTACTCTCTGATATCACGGAGAAGCAGCTATTCACTCCAAGGTTGATTAATTATTCATATGCTGGGCTATGGTTGGGGTGTTGCTGAGAGCCACAGTCTCAGATGCCTAAAGGTCTCAGAATTGAGAAGGTTTACTCTCTAATTCTTTTTATTTTGTCTGGGTCAAGTTGCCAGGGATCCTGGCTATAGAAGAGGTATTGACCCTTAAGCAGACCTCATATTCCAATAGCTCTTGGGCCTTTCTGTTAGGCTGACAAATATCCTACTTTGCCTGGGACTGAGGGTCTTCCCAGAACATGGGAGTTAGAGTACCAAGACCAAGAAAGTCCTTAGCAAGCCTGGGCAAGTACATCACCTTCTTTCTAGGGTACCTTGGCGCAAGTTGCTCTTCTCCATTTTTTTTGTATGGCAAACACCTCATCGCACAGGTCACATGCCAACTTCACAGAGGCATTCTTTCACCATAAAGACATCCTTAGGCCACCACTCTGCCTCAGCCTAGAGTATTCTTCTATACCTTTCCCTTAAATGTCACCTCCTTAGAAATAATGTGTAAGACCACTCCTCACTCTACTTTGCATCATTTTCTTCCTATCACTTAAACTCTTCAAAATATTTTGTAGATTTCTTTGCTGTCTTTCTGCATTATTTCATTAGTTATGTACATACAGCCCATCATCTCCACTCTAATGTACACAGAGTCCTTACACCGTGCTCTGGTTCCTGACTGTGTCCCAAGCTGGTAGACCAGTGCCTTGTGCGCGGTGGATGCTCAATAAAAATTTGAGCACTTGCTCTTCATGTAATCATCTCAACAAATATGAGAAGGTCAAACAATACAAAGTAGTAATCGTCAATCTTGGATACTGGATATAATGTTTTTTCCAACATATTCATATTGACAATTTAAGGGAAATAATTTTTTGACCCTCAGTTTTTGAATGTCTTGTGATACTCAGAGCATTCTTAACAGGCTCTTCTTTCTCCACTTTCTAAATTCCTCTTCTTTCACTCTTGAAAGAAAACTTACCTCACACCCATTTTTTTCTGACAAGCATGGATTGCTCATCGTGGAAAAACCTGCAGGTATCAAATCAGTGGATAATTGAAAGATTGGTGCTGTTATTCAGAAAGTAAGTAATCACAGACTTTGGACAACAAACCCTTTGGAAAATCAAGTGACTTTCGATTCTTGTTTATCAAAGCAGGGACAGCAAAGCAAATCAGCTGGTGGTTGATAGACCTTTGTAAATAAGTTTTGGTGATAGCTTACAATGGAATTTATAATTTGTAAGGACTTGAAAGAACTACATTTCTCCCTCTCTCTATTTCTCTCTCTCTCTGCATACCCATCATTTATATATCTGACATGTAATCTTTCAATCTTCATATTTACTTTTTGATTGAATAAGGTTGCTCAGTGATTTCATGTTTAAAAATGAAAACTGAGAATAAATTTGGTACTGACCTTCATTTTATCAGTAAAAACTGTCTATGTACACATAAACTAGGACTTCGCTGGTGCTGCTGCTGCTGCTGCTGCTGCTAAGTCGCTTCAGTCGTGTCTGACTCTGTGCGACCCCATAGATGGCAGTCCACCAGGCTCCCCTGTCCCTGGGATTCTCCAGGCAAGAATACTGGAGTGGGTTGCCATTTCCTTCTCCAGTGCATGAAAGGGAAAAGTGAAAGTGAAGTCGCTCAGTCGTGTCCGACTCTTAGTGATCCCATGGACTGCAGCCTACCAGGCTCCTCCGTCCATGGGATTTTCCAGGCAAGAGTACTGGAGTGGGATGCCATTGCCTTCTCCGGGACTCTTGAATAGTGATGCCACAATTAGAGCTGCTGGTCAATGGACTGAGGTTATTTTTGGCACAATATCCTATATCCTTCTGGTACACTGGTTGAGCCCAACCCCACCTTGGGAGGACAATTAAGACCTGTGTTCAGAGTCACACTATATAGAGTGTTCTGGATTCCGTAGCATCCACTGCCTACTGTCTTTCAGAAGCAATGAAGTCTCCATTGTTCACTCTTAATGTTCTTTATCCTTCTGGTCCAGTTGGTCCCAGGTAAAACAGATTCTGTTTGAATCTTCGGGAACTAGATATGTTAGCCTGAGCCAGGGTCCTACATGTGGAGTCCTTATTACCAAACATCCATGGGAGTGAGGCAGGGCTTCCACTGGCAGGGGCAGGTGGGCTGAGATTTGCCCTACTTCTTTGGAACACCTCTATTATAAGAGACCTCAAGACTCTCATGACAGAACAGTGTCTGTAATGGAAGCTGAAGAGGGGAAGGATGAAACCTGTAAGGTTGCCTCCAAAGACAGCATTCCAAACTTCCCTTTATTCTATCACTTAAGGCCAGTTCAGTCTAGCCCTGTCTCACTTCACTTTGTATGACAACCTCCCAAAGTTACAATTCTGTAATATTACTCTCTCAGTTTTCTTGGTCTTATAAAGAAGATTTCTCTCTCTTTTTTTGTGTGTGTTCTTGGATTTGATTAGAACAGGGACGTTTATTCCTAAGTATCTATAGGAATATAATGTGGAAAAGGGAAGAAAAATATTCTGAGTGAACATGGGGAAAGAATTCAAGACTGTTGGAAATTGTATGTCTGATTTTAGTTCTATTTGTGTAAACATTTCTTCCTGTTAAGTTCTAGAGTTTATATTTACAAAATTAAGAACACTGAAGCCATTTTAGAAATAAATGCCACCATTTCTTCATTGCTTATATTTTAAAAATTGGAAAAAATAAATAAATAAAAAAATAAAAATAAACATTGGGATCAACTGATGTGTAAGTTTAGAACCTGCCCTTTTTTAACTTCATGTTTTATCAGGGAAATTTTCACAAATCTTTAAATATTTCTTGAAAGTACAATTGGTAACAGAAGCCTATTATTTTGTCATATTTCTGTACCAATATTAACTTGGAGAATCCCTTATTGTTTGTCATTTGGATTATTGTTTTCCAATGTGTCACTATTATAGATGATGTTGTTAATATCACTGTGAGATTCTCTGGTTCTATTGGTAAATTTTAGAAGTTCCATTGCTTGATCAAAAGGTATCTAAATGAATCCTAGGCAACTAGCATGTATTTCCAAGTCTTACTAGTGTATATTTTCAGTCTTTCTATTTCATATTTCTTCCAAATATTTAGCAATATACTGATTATTTCTAAAATTTTTTTTATTGATTTCTTTAAGGAACAGGTTTTTTATTTTCATGTTGTTGAATCTATTGGTACTTTTTTGCATTCTCCTATTAGCTTAGAAAGTTTTCCTTCATGTTGAAAAGAGTTTATTCACTCATGTTTACTGCTGTTTTTTAAGATTTATTTAGTTAGTTATTATTATAATTTTGACTGTGGTGGGTCTTTATTGCTGCCTGTGGGCTTTCTCTAGTTGTGGCAAGCGGGGGCTACTCTTCATTGCTGTGTGTGGGCTTCTCATTGCAGTGGCTCCTCTTGTTGCAGAGCACAGGCTCTAGGTGCTCAGGTTTCAGTAGTTGCAATGCGTGGGCTCAGTGGCTGCAGCTCACAGGCTCTAGAGCACTGGCTCAGCAGTCGTGGTGCACAGGCTTCCTTGCTCCATGACATGTGGGATCTTCCTGAACCAGGGATGGAACCAGCACATTCTTAACCGCTGGACCACCAAGGAAGCTCCACCATTGGTTTTTTACTCTGTGTTTTACACTGGACTCAACCCCACATTTTAATTATGACATAAAGTGAGAAACTAACTTTTTTGAGGTAGAATTTACTAGAAGGTAGAAAGTTGTATAACTCTACAGCCTGCCTCTAGAGATAGTGCTTTATGTTCTCTAGATTTTTGCCGAACTATTCAAATTGATGACAGATAAGAGAAAATTAATAACAGTGTGAGGGTTTCTCAGAAGATGGTTCAGATTTATGGAATCCTTGAAATTCTGGGTTTAGATTGCATGCTTTCTCCCTCTGTCTCTGGGATTTTGATTATGTACATTACATGGTCGCATGGTGTCCTCTTTCTAAACAAACAGCCCTAAGAAAATTCCTCAGTTCCCTTTCTATTAACAGACAAACACAAGCAATTCAGGATTATTCTGTAAAAGTATGCAAGTCTAATCCAAAAGCTGAAGGCATTGGAAAGGCAACTCTTAGGACATTTGGAAGGAAGAATCGACAAACATCAGCGCCCAAAGAAAATCAGGATGGGAAGGAAGGAGACTTGTTCAGAGGTCTCCATCCACAAGTCCTAGCTGAAGAAAGCTAAAGAAAAACATTTCCATGGAGATGTTTGGGAGAGTGAGACAGAAGGGGATCACAGAGGGAATGACTAGAGAGGAAGCTTAAGGCTAAGGGCCATTATGGAGAGACACTGCAGAATACAAAAGATAAAAAGAGGAGACAGAGTAAGAAAAATCATAAAAACGAAAGAAGTCAAGCAATATTTCTGTTTCTCAGAAATATCAAGTTCTTACCCAGCTCATGGCTTTCACATTTGTTAATTCTTCTTCTTTAAACACTCTTCCTCTAGCTCTTCATATAGCTGGAAACTTTTGATCCTTTATATCTGGGTTTGAATGTCATTTCTTGAGGTATAGTTTCCTTAGTGACTGTATGTAGAATTGTGATTTTAGGCGTGAGAGGCCCATGCATGCATCTATACGTCTATGGATGTAAATGTATGTATGTAAATATCATGCATGGAAATCTCATTTAATTCTCAGAGGAAGATGAAGCAGCAGTTAAGAGATAATGGTAGCAGCAATAGCACTCAAAAATGATTACTATATTCATTTACCCTCTATTACACAGCATTATTGTTTTCATCTGTTGCACTTATCACAGTCTGTAGTTATTTGGTTTATTAATGTGCTTGTTTATTTTCTTTCTCTCCCTCTATAATATAAGCTTCTTGACCTTGTCTTCCTGTTCATTATTTTATTCTCATCATCTTGCCAAGTTCTTGACATGGTGAAAGTGAAAAGGAAAGTCACTCAGTTGTGTCCGACTCTTTGCGACCCCATGGACTATACAGACCATGGAATTATCCAGGCCAGAATACTGGAATGGGTAGCCTTTCCCTTCTCCAGGGGATCTTCCCAACCCAGGGATCGAACCCAGGTCTTCCACATTGCAGGTGAATTCTTTACCAGCTGAGCCACCAGGGAAGACTTAGACATGCATTATATATCTGTTGGTGAGTATAGGAATGACAACTAGTTTATAGAGTAAGGAAAGAAATGATTCAAGTATCTCTTCAGGGCTTCCTCTGTGTTATACCTTGTGAAGAGATAATTTTTATATGTGTATGTAATGTGTACAGGAACATCCTACAGAATGCCTTCCTAATAAATATATTCGGTTTTTTATTCCCAAAATTTTACAGAATATATTTACGTCTTAATATTATATAGATATATAGATGTCTGTATATATAGATATATGTGAAATTTTTATATATATATTTAAGAAGACAATATATAAGGCAAATCTAGAGTTATATTTCATATACAATTTGTAGGATCTCAGAAACATATAAAGATATTTTTAAAATCTCACCGAACATCAACAAAATCCATGAATGTTAGGGTAGTAAATAGAAGCATTACAGCAATAATTTGAACATTTCTTATTTTAAAATTATAGTTTTTTTATTTCTATTTAGGTGTTTATGTGTGTTTAGGTACATCTTATGAAACTGGTTAGAGGTTTTGTATTCATGAGTAATGTGTTATATATTTTGCATTTAAAATAATGGAAAATAGGCACCAGGTGAGTGTTTATATGCATAATTTTATCTCTTAAAGGCTCATAATTTACATATTTAAAACTCTACATATACATATTTATAAAATCCCATGTAACTCTCAGAGCGGGACTTTATGATTTGGAAAAATATAACAAAACAACTTAAGGGACTTGAATAATCAAAGAACTATGCTTTCAAACTGTGGTGTTGGAGAAGACTCTTGAGAGTCCCTTGGACTGCAAGGAGATCCAACCAGTCCATCCTAAAGGAGATCAGTCCTGGGTGTTCATTGGAAGGACTGATGTTGAAGCTGAAACTCCAATACTTTGGCCACCTGATGTGAAGAGTTGACTCATTGGAAAAGACCCTGATGCTGGGAAAGACTGGGGGCAGGAGGAGAAGGGGACGACAGAGGATGAGATGGCTGGATGGCATCACCAACTCAATGGACATGGGCATGGGTGGACTCTGGGAGTTGGTGATGGACAGGGGGGCCTGGCGTGCTGCGATTCACGGGGTCGCAAAGAGTTGGACACCACTGAGCGACTGAACTGAACTGAACTGAATAGTGCTAGCTGTTTTCTTTCTTCTCTTTGTCTTTATATTTCCAGATTCTTGTTAATAATGTATGTTACACAATAAAACTATCTTTAAATACTATTTTAATTGACTTAAGAAGAAAAATAAAACAAAACCTTCAAACATGCTTCCTGGCTGACCCACTTAAATAATCAAATGTGTTCTCTTAACTCCTAACTCAGTAGAGCTTGGTGGATGAGTTATCCAGAAATTTATCACATTCATGTTCTTTTTTAAGTAGTATATTGAAACAATCTGTACTTTTAAAACCCCCAGTGGACTTTAAGTTCTTTAGATTTAGTACTGATTAGTGATGTCTTCCTCTTTACGAAGCGTCATGTTCTTTATTCTTCCATCTCGCTCATGGGAACAACTACTCCCTACTCTATGGGATCAATCTAGGAGATTTTCCAGGCGCATAGACTGTCTGGCAGCAGGGACTAGAATAGATATACACATACATATGTTCATTTACACATGCAAGCACACACATACATTATTGAAGTGAGAGTAAAGAGACATCATTTTTTCTAAGATGCTCATTTAATGTTACCTGTGGGACACAGGGATGTGAGTTTTCTAATCAAAAAGTTGGTGAAGAAGACAATGCAGGTTAGATATAGAATGTTCTCCCCATTGTAGAGGCAATATGTTTTATTAATATAAATAATCTCTTTCATCTTCAAATCTCAAAGATCATTTTTCAGCCCCTCCCTCTTTATAGTCTCTCCCTATCTAGAATAGAGTCCATGATTTACTTCAATAACTTTTTAGCTAATAACTAGAACTCTTTTTTTTCCTCTTCTTTTAGTCATTTGAGTCCTTGGGCACACTACAAACTTGTATTGACCCAACTATCTGTTTTGTACATTTCTGTGTTTAGATAGACAAGTGTTGCTGGGGGTATTACACAGAAAAATGTGTTGATACTACTTAAATTAATGGTAATCAACCTCAGCTAGTTCATCTACACTGTCCAGGTGTCCAGGTCAGATGGTCTGGTATTCCCATCTCTTTCAGAATTTTCCAGTTTGTTGTGATCCACACAGTCAAAGGCTTTGGCGTAGTCAATAAAGCAGAAATAGATGTTTTTCTGGAACTCTCCT
This sequence comes from Okapia johnstoni, assembly GCA_024291935.2. Lineage (NCBI taxonomy): Eukaryota > Metazoa > Chordata > Mammalia > Artiodactyla > Giraffidae > Okapia > Okapia johnstoni. The sequence continues at coordinate 50,217,561 of CM044324.1, read as the reverse complement.
TCTTTTTCGATGATCCAGCGGATGTTGGCAATTTGATCTGGTTCCTCTGCTTTTTCTAAAACAAGCTTGAACATCTGGAAGTTCACGGTTCACGTATTGCTGAAGCCTGGCTTGGAGAATTTTGAGCATTACTTCACTAGCGTGTGAGATGAGTGCAATTGTGCAGTAGTTTGAGCATTCTTTGGCATTGCCTTTCTTTGGGATTGGAATGAAAACCAACATTTTCCAGTCCTGTGGCCACTGCTGAGTTTTCCAGATTTGCTGGCATAATGAGTGCAGCACTTTCACAGCATCATCTTTGAGGATTTGAAATAGCTCAACTGGAATTCCATCACCTCCACTAGCTTTGTTCGTAGTGATGCTTTCTAAGGCCCACTGGACTTCACATTCCAGGATGCCTGGCTCTAGGTGAGTGATCACACCATCGTGATTATCTGGGTCGTGAAGATCTTTTTTGTACAGTTCTTCTGTGTATTCTTGCCACCTCTTCTTAATATCTTCTGCTTCTGTTAGGTACATACTATTTCTGTTGTTTATCGAGCCCATCTTTGCATGAAATGTTCCCTTGGTATCTCTAGTTTTCTTGAAGAGATCTCTAGTCTTTCCCAATCTGTTGTTTTCCTCTATTTCTTTGCATTGATCACTGAGGAAGGCTTTCTTATCTCTCCTTGCTATTCTTTGGAACGCTGCATTCAAATCTTTCCTTTTCTCCTTTGCTTTTTGCTTCTCTTCTTTTCACAGCTATTTGTAAGGCCTCCTTAGACAGCCATTTTATACTGCAGTGGGTTGCCATTTCCTGCTCCAGGGGATCTTCCTGACCCAGGAATCAAACCCACATCTCCTGCATCTGCGTTGGTAGGTGGATTCTTTACCATTGAGCCACCTGGGAAGCCCATATTGCTTGTCTATGAGTAACTAAATTTAGCTAGGATATAGGGATAAAAATTGGCTACCATTAGGACTGGCTAAAGTGTTAGACACAATAGCCAGAGTCTTAGACTTAGCTGAATGCAGTCAACAGAATAGGCTTAATTTATTTTATGTGCTTATTCATTCTTAGAAGTAAGTATAGGTCTACCTGTTTATCTAGGCAGATAGCCAAAATAGAGAAAGAACAGACTTTTCTTACCAGCAGCCTACAGCCTACAGAATGGCATCAGGCGTGATGAGATGGAACACACTGCGTCTCTGAATCCCATGTGTGGGTTAAGTGAGTAACCAAATTTCCTGTGTCTGCCCACATGTTGCAAAATCCACAATTCAGAAATTTGAGGGCACACTTAATATCATACCATCTGTTCTGGTTCATTGCATAAGAATCTAAGTCTCTGAGGAAGGTGACATAGTGGACCAAGAGACCTGGCTATCACCTCCTCTGGGAAGCTTGGCCATGAGGCTCCTCCTGATCATTGCAATTCTGCTGTTCCAGAAGTTCACAGGTAATCCAAAGATTTTCAGGGGCTCACTCAAACCACATTGGTGGTATAGTGGTGAGCATAGCAGCTTTCCAGGGGCTCACTCAAATCAATAATGGATAGAGTACTTTCAAGAACTCAAGGGAATTTTATAACTCACAGTAGGAAAAGATAAGGCCCTAGGAATGGCTGAAGTCTATCAAATGTCATCAAAAACTCCATCTTCCTGAGTGCTTCTACTATGGTACTATTCTTAAAAGGAGTATTCATAGAGCTAAAAAGAGGTCATAATTTCCTCTGAGAAAGACTCACTACAGAAAGACATAAGACCAATAACTGGGAATACCCTTATTTCTTTGGATACAGTTTTTACTCTAGCACCCAGCCTTATTTTCTTCCACTCTGATACTGTATATATATATATCTAATCTATCAATATTGTACTAGCGTGTGTGAATAGTGGAAGAAGAAGAAACTTTGGATTCAGTCTTAAGAAACATACCTTCAACATCTACTACTTTATCAACTTTGGATAAAAGGTGAGGACTCACAGAGCCTTAGTTTCCCCATTTGTGGAGATGCTGACACCTCGTTCGTGGTAGGTAGGCTTAGTCACTCAGACTCCCATGGACTGTAGCCCACCAGGCTCTTCCGTCCTTGGGATTCTCCAGGCAAGAATACTAGAGTAGGTTGCCATTTCCTCCTCTGGGGGATCTCCCCGACCCAGGGATCAAACTCAGGTCTCCTGCATTGCAGGCAGGCTCTTTACCAACTGAGCTACCAGGGAAGCCCTTTGGTTCACGGGGAATTTATTAAGTGATAAAACATCCAGCATAAGGCTTGGCACATACTAAGAATTTAAAAATTAGCTTCCTTTCCTCTTTCACAATCAGATATCTTGTATTTGCTTGTTATTATAGAGTAAGAACAGCCTACTTCTAGCCCCTTAAACTTCTAACAGTCAAAGGAACTCTAGAACCTGTTGTTGGAGGCAGCATCTTTGTTCTCAGCCTTCATCCTCTGGGGTTAGTACCCAGAGAAGAGTACAAGCCCTGAAGCCAAAATATGAACATCCTAAATTCTTATATTATTGAGAATACTTAGGATCACTGAAGGATAGAAGACATATCATGATGAGCAAAGGTCTGGAGGAATTCCTTCCTCTGGAAGTAGAAAGAGAATGGGGAGTCATGGAGGAATAAAACAAATATAAAATTATTGTGATGACATAGAAGCCAAAGGAAGAAACACATTGATAAAAATGTACAATACTGAGAAGCAACAGGGGAGGAAGAATGTTGAGGGGGGAAAACATCTGACTAGACCCAAAAAAAGTCATTCTTTATCATTGTAGCAAGTATGAACCCGAGAGCAGAGTCTGTATCAGACATAAATACGTAGTAACAATAACTGTATTCTGAGCAGTGGTAAAGAAGTGGTACACTGTTAGGTTAATGTTAAGTCACATCAGTCATGTCAGACTCTTTGCAAACCTATGGACTGTAGCTTGCCAGGTTCCTCTGTCCATGGGATTCTCCAGGCAAGCATACTGGAGTGGGTTGCCATTTCCTCCTCCAGGAAGTAGTACCTTAGAAGCATTCAAATAGAGGTAGATTTACTGAGGTTCTCAGATGGAGCATAGCATAGTTCCATAGCTTGAACTCAAGGATTCAGCTTCTTTATTTCCGTAAATAAGACCCACTGCTCTTGGTGAAGTCCATCAGATGTTGAATGGAGGCCCAGAACTCTAAAGGAACAAAATATGAGTGATCGGCTAGACATAAACATTGAGGTTCACCCTCTTGGAGGGTAATATCTGTGGGACATTACTGATATATGCTCTGTGAGTCTCCCATATACCTTATCCTTACAAACATCCCCTGTCTTTCCCATGACCAAAATTGCCTTTTGTCTCAAACTCTGACCTTGGCCTATTGTTCTTTATGTGCACAGTAACCGAACAACTTAAGAGATGCTGGGGTCAACATATACGAGGATACTGCAGGAAAATATGCAGAACAACAGAAATACGTGAAGTACTATGTGAAAATGGAAGATATTGTTGCCTCAATATTGTGGAACTGGAAGAACGTAAAAAAATTACCAAACCACCTCGTCCAAAGCCAATGACATTGGCACTTACTTTTTCTCAAGATTATTCAATTGAATTGAATTCTACACACATCCACAGAAAGCCTACATAAATCAAACACAATTTTCTGTTCTTTTCTCAACCTATTCCATTGATCTAAGAGGAAGTAGTCCACATCCTCTCCTTTCTTGTTCCTAGATCCCCATAATGACCCTAAAGAAGAGTCTAATAAAGCTCATTGCCAGTTTTCTGACTCATTGTTCTTTAATCAGAGATTGAACACTCAATATATCAAATTATGAATTGATAAGGACAACACAGAACCTACCCTTGAAAGGGGGATACAATCAATACACTAAAAAATCTATAACATGGAAGACTGGAAGGAGACAAGTAGACATGTGATTCAGAAGAAGAAATATGAAGCTGAGTATTCAAGAGAATTTGTGAGTGAATTTAGGATTAAAGTGGTGCCTTGTGAAATATGTAGGATTTCAACATCTGAGTGTTAGTAAAGAAGGTAATTTGAGAGAACAAAATGAAATCAACGAATAGAAGGAAATTAGAAAGGACAGGACATTTTAGGAGAACATATGTGCACTTTGTTTGGTTTAAGAGTAGAGTACCCAAAGTTGACCTATGGATAAGTTTAATATCTTTAGTGTGTAAAAGCAATGAACTGGGAAGATGGAAATGAGTAAGATTCCACTATATAAGGATGAGACAGACACAAGGATATAACTGCAAGACTAAAGTTTTTATCTTCGTTGTTGTTGTCGTTGTTTAATGCGTTACCACTAGTAATGCATCCTTTCTGCGACCGGGGGCCCTTACGAGTTCGGAGGAAAGGTAAAGGACCTAGGAACTGGTCTGAATTGCACTATTGTATGAGACCTTAACACTGTCTCAGTATGCAAAATGACGTAATGACAATCTATTTATATATTCCACCTAATTCTTAAAGATATATGTTTTGGACAAGATTAATACAAGTAGTTATGTATGGATGTGAGAGTTGGACTATAAAGAAAGCTGAGCACCAAGAATTGATGCTTTTGAACTGTGGTGTTGGAGAAAACTCTTGACAGTCCCTTGGACTGCAAGGAGATCATCCTAAAGGAGATCAGTCCTGGGTGTTCATTGGAAGGAGGGATGTTGAAGCTGAAACTCCAATACTTTGGCCACCTGATGCGAAGAGCTGACTCATTTGAAAAGACCCTGATGCTGGGAAAGATTGACGGCAGGAGGAGAAGGGGACGACAGAGGATGAGATGGTTGGATGGCATCACCGATTTGATGGGCATGGGTTTGGGTGGACTCTGGGAGTTGGTGATGGACAGGGAGGCCTGGCATGCTGCAGTTCATGGGGTTGCAAAGAGATGGACACGACTGAGCAACTGAACTGAACTGAACTGAACATGAAAATTTTCCTTTCCAGCTCCTTTCCACACTATTTTCCAGTTTTGTTTCTTACATTATTTCACCGCTGTAATATCCATCATGAAGCTGTGGTATATGCTCTCTCAATTATCCTCTTCTCTCCTGTCCTAAGACTGGAGGACAGAATATACAAGATGCCCCCAAAGTATTTTGTAGTGCCAGAAAGTAAGGACATGCTATAAAAATCAGAAGGATGAGGCATGTAAATGGGACATAGGAGTCACTTTGAAAGAGTTTTAAATAACCAAAATTGGGACAATTTGAGTAATAAAATAAATAACATAGCATTGGATTATAAATACAATGCAGAAGTTAAAATCCATGAGTCCATACTGGTATGAATAAATAGACGAGAAGAAACAGATTTTTCTGTACAGAAGAATCCCAAGTAATTGATGTAAATACTTCCTCCCTGAGGAGGTGGAGCTTCACCTCCCTCTCCCTTGAATATGGGCTGTGTTTAGTGAGTTGCTTCCAAAGTGTAGAGAATGAAAAGGAGCAAAAAATCACTTTACACTGGGTAAACCTGATGAAATCATGCTGTAGGTTTTATGGGAAAAGCATGATAGCATGAACATATGATGTGATAAAAATGGCACTTCACCTTTTCTGTCTTCCTCCCCAAAACCCGTAACTCTGGTCTAACAGAGAGAGAAACATCAGAAAAAACCCAAATTGAGTGGCAATCTGCAAAATATCCAACCAGTACTCCTCAAAACTGTGAAATTCATCAAAAACAAAAAATTTCTGAGAAACGGTAACAGACCAGAGGAGGATCAAGGAGACATGACAACCAAAGGTAATGTGATATCCTATGTGGGCTCCTAAGACAAGAAAAGAATGTTAAAGAAAAACTATTGAAGTTGTAAGTGCAGAGCTTAGTCAATGTACTTAACTGTGACAAATGCATCAGGGTCGTGTAAGATGTTAACAACAGGGAAAACCGGGTGAGGAGTATCCAGAAGCTCCCTCTAGTGTCTTTGCATTACTTTTCTACAGATAGAAAATTGGTCTAAAATTAAAAGTGTATTTCAATCAAAAAACTAAACACAAAATCAATTTGACAGTAGTCTCTCTTTTCCTACTTGTCTAAGAGCCTCTCATGTTATATTTTCATTAAACATTTCATAGAATCAACGAAGATTCAACTCTGTATAGGAAGTGTATAAATTGTAGGTTGTTTCTTGATGACTTACAGGATAATTCCCATTTTCTATTTCTTTTAGTCAGCTTTTGTATTTTTGCTTTGTTTTTTTTTCCTAACTTTTAAGATTTTCAAATGTATTTGCCTAAAGTAACTTGCAATGTTTTCTTTTTCTTTTTAACATCTGTAAGATACATGGTGATTGATGTCTGCTTTGTGACCATTGTTTGTCTTTGCTTTTCTCGTGTCTCACTGCTCACTTATTTTATTTCATTTTTTTTTAATTCACTTATTTTAAATAAATTTTCTTCATTAACTTTAGCTGAGTTTCTACTTCTTCGATGTCTTTATGTATGTTCTTACTTTCACTTGTTTTTTGAACAACTTCACAGGCGATAAAATCATCTGTTTTTTATTTTTTATTTGGTGGAAAATTGTATTACAATGTTGTGTTTGCTTCTGCCATAAAACAACACAAATCAGTCATAATTTATAGATATAGATATAAATTTATATACATATAAAATCCCTGCACCTTGACCCTCCCTCCCCTCCCCTCATCCCACCCCTCCAGGTCGTCACAGAGCACCAGGCTGGGCTCCGTATGTTACACAGAAACTTCCCACCATCTATCTACTTTGCACATGATAGTGTATACGTCAACGCTACTCCCTCCATTCATCTTACCTTCACCCTGCCCCTCTGTGTCCACAAGTCCATTCTCTACTAGGTTCATCAGTACTATTTTTCTAGACGCCATATATATAAATGATACTTGTTTTTCTCTTTCTGACTTCTTCACTCTGTGTAAGAGGCTCTAGGTTCATCCACCTCACTACATTTTACATGTGTGAAATACGATGTCTTATTTCTACGTTTTTAGTTTTAATATGCCCTTTTTTCCTAACATTGTTAGATGAGTGTTTATCTCTTTTATTTTTAGTCTTTCTTCATTCCATACACGAGAATTTTAAAGCTATAGATTCCCCTCTCTACAAACAATTAACAATATCCCACAAATTTTTAGCAGGTAGTATATGTTTATTATTATATTAAAAATCTTCTCACTTTTCTTAGGTACATAAATAGAACCTAGATTACATAAAGACTATAGGGACAAATACTGACCATGAAATTTTCTCAATTAATTGTAATTACAAATACAATAATATTGCTTTGTGCTGTGCTTAGTTGCTCAGTCTTGTCCAACTCTTTGCAACCTCATGGACTGTAGCTCGCCAGGATTCTCTGTCCATCGGAATTCTCCAGGCAAGAATACTAGAGTGAGCTGCCATGTCCTCCTCCAGGGAATCTTCCCAACCCAGGGATCAAACCCAGGTCTCCCACATTGCAGGTGGATTCTTTACCAGCTGAGCTACTAGGGAAGCCCTAAAAAGAGCTGAGGAGAGGGTAAATGAGTTACTAAACAATAGGCACAAAGTTTCAGTTAAATGATATGAATCAGTTGTAAAAATCTTCTGTGTGATATTGTACCTATACAATAGTATACTACACACTTGTGTAACGTTATAATAAATGCACAAACATATTTTCTAACAGGGTGGGTAAATGTTAAGCATGGCTTCCCTAGTGGCTCAGATGGTAAAGAATCTGCCTGCAATGCAGGAGACCCAGGTCGATCCCTGGGTTGGGAAGATCCCCTGGAGGAGGATATGGCAACCCACTCCAGTATTCTTGCCTGGAGAATCCCATCGACAGAAGAGCTTAGGAGGCTACAATCCATACAATCACACAAAGTACTGGAGCATCAGAGTCAGCATCAGTCCTTCTAATGAATAGTCAGGGTTGATTTCCTTTAGGATTGACTGGCTTGATCTCCTTGCTATCCAAGGGACTCTCAAGAGTCTTCAACACCACAGTTCAAAAGCATCAATTCTTCAGCAACTCAGCCTTCTTTCTGGTCCAACTCTCACATCTCTACATGACTACTGGAAAAAACATAGCTTTGACTGTATGGACATTTGTCAGCAAAGTGATGTCTTTGTTTTTGAATACACCGTCTAGGTTTGTCATATCTTTTCTTCCAAGGAGCAATCATCTTTTAATTTCATGGCAGCAGTCACCATTTGCAGTGATTTTGGAGCCCAAGGAAATAAAGTCTGTCACTGTTTCCATTTTTCCCCATGCATTTGCCATGAAGTGATGGGACAAGATGCCATGATCTTAGTTTTTTGAACGTTGAGTTTTAAGCCAGCTTTTTCACTCTCCTCTTTCGGTTTCATGAAGAGGTTCTTCAGTTCCTCTTTGCTTCCTGCCATTAGGGTGGTATCATCTGCATATCTGAGTTTGTTGATATTTCTTCTGGCAATCTTAATTCATCCAGCTTGGCATTTCACATGATGTACTCTGCATATAAGTTAAATAAGCAGAGTGACAGTATACAGGTGGCACTAGTGGTTAAAAAAAAAAAACAAACAACCCACCTGCCAGTACAGGAGACATAAGAGACACAGGTTCAATCCCTGGGTCAAGAAGATCCCCTGGAGGAGGGCACAGAAACTCACTCCAGTATCTTGCCTGGAGAATCTCATGGACAGTTTACATAAGGTTGCAAAGAGTTGGACATGACTGAAGTGACTTAGCATGCACGCACATGGAGAGATAAGGCTCATTGATTTCTTTATCCAAGATGAGTAAATGTTAGCTTCATGAAAGCTACTTATGACTAATACTTCAACCAAGCAACATCAATGGATGTCACCACAAAAGGTTCAGTTCTACAGGCATGACTTACTGCATGACTTACTAAAAATTTTACCTAGTTCATGAAGAGCTTTTTAAATATGTCTTTCTCAATTTATAAGGCTTTAAATTTCATTCCTTTTTTAAAGTTTTTAATTTCAGCTTATTGAGGTATAATTGACATAAAATTGTAAGACATTTAAAGTGTACGTTGTGATGATTTGATATATGTATACACTATGAAAAGAGTCTCCCACCTAGTTAGTTAATATAACCATCACCTTCATGTTCTTTTGTTTGTTTTGGTGAGAATACAAGTTCCACTCTCAGAAAACTTCAATTATACTGTACAGTATTGTCAACTCTAGTCACAGTATTTTCCATTAGAACTGCAGACGTCATTCATCCAAATAGCTAAAAGTTTATAAATTTCACACTATTGAAACAAACAGACTATGAAACTCCTCAAGAGATCCTAAGAGTAATATTTTCCCAGTTGTGTCAACTGGATGTTCAAATTGCTACTAAAAAGGGAGATGGAACATGAACATTAAATGAGCTTCAAAGGATGTATCGGAATTATCATTAGCTGTTACCACTGTCCATTACACCGGCCCCAAAAACTATTTGTGAAAATATTCAAACATCTTGCCTTTTCCTAATAAATTTTTGGTTGCTAGTCAAACTCTCTGTATTCATTCCCAAACACACAAAGTTGAGACATTCAGATCTGTTTAGACCTAAGAAATTCCATTGAAAAGAGCAGTAATACCTGAAATGCTATGCAATACGACCTCACATAGAAAATGGAGGGACTAACTGCCACTTCTACCAATATATTCACTTCACATCTGTATCAGCCATGTTGCTAGCATAATGCCCCAAACATGAAAAATATTCATTTAAGTTTGGAGTGTTAAAAGAAATGAGCGAATACATGAACCAATAAATCCAGGGGAAAGCATGAGACTTTATTATGTGGAAAATCAAGTTCACCAAAGTAGATCAATCTCTTGCCCCTCCCCATCGGACTAGGTGGCGCTTTTGATTTAAGAAGAGAGGGGACCAGTGGAACAGCACTTGGTCTATAGTGGCATTGTGCCAAGTGTGACAGTGGGTAAGATGACATAGTCCAGCTTCAAATCAGGCTTGCTTGAAGGTTCAGGTTCTTGCTGATATGCTTTCTTTTTGCTTTCATTGATGCAACATAGCTTTCCTTTTGTACAAGGTTTGTCATATATTTCCCCCAACATGCATTTCTTCTTGCAGTAACCTTCTACGGTACTAAAGCATTTTCGGGACCGCGCTGTGTCTGTGCACAGGAAAGAGCAATGAACCAGATTAGTTCCTGAGGCAGAGAAGAAGAGTTATGTGGTTTCCCACAAGCTATGGCTTCCTGTGGTTCCAAAGTGAACCTTATGATGAGAGAAAACTCAGAGCCTCCTCCTTGGAAGTCATCCCAAATTCAGACATGGAAATCCCAGGTTCCTAGCCAATATTCAGAGTCAGCACCCCGTCAGCCCTCGACAGTATCAACTTGTCACCAGAGCACAATTCAGAGTCAAACTAGCCTTTAAAAGAACATCACAGATAGAACTTTTAAAGTTAACAGTGTAGTTAGGTTTCACACTCATTGATATGGGAGCAGAAGTCTCCCTTGGCTGATACTTCATGGGTCTCAGCATACTGCTGTTGAACACTCCTTCCTTCATTCTTTTCACAACTTGGCTCCTCCTATCTCCTCTCTTCTCTCTCTGTCTCTCTCCTTCTCTCTCTCTCGCTTGCTCGCTCTTGCTCTCTCTCTTCCCATCCTCCTTTTGATCTCAGATTAATATGTTGTCCAGGGATCAAACTCAATTCCATGTTTGCCTGTTTCCCACACATTCAAACTGTCACCTATTCAGAGTATTGCACGGAGGTTGTAAAGCTCCTTTTCCAATTCTTTCTTTGCCCTTATAAAGATGCAAACAAAGATATGATTCTCCATATTCTAAATTCCAGAACCAGGATCATCTTTGAAGGTTAAAAGGACATTTATAGGGCCACAACAAGACAACCCACCTTCCTACAACAGCAAGGAAGAGAATTCTCACGGTCAGAGCCCCGACCGTGAATTCAGTTCTGCACTTTAGTAAGCTCATGTAATCCTTGCATAAATACAATCATTGTGGAACTGAGTCATTATCCTTACATGATAGATGAGAAAACTGATTTTCAAAGGGAATAATTAGCTCATGTCATACAACTAGGCAATGAGGAAGACGTATTTTAACCTCACATCTACAGGGCTCCAAAGCTTCCACTGTTCACATTACTGTTGTAATATAGGCTGAAAATGAATTTAAATGGACAAAGAGATGGCCAGATTCCTGGGTGAAAACTATGTTCACCATCGTAAAGGTAATGCTAGATGATGGAAGGAGAGGACTTCTGAGAGTTCAGCCCCAATTTCTTACCTTCCTGGAACCTGTCTTCTAAGACAGACTCAAGTCAGGCACCCAGGACAGTGGGTCCTTTTGATGATCCCAGCAAGATATCAACCATCTTGAAGGACCTGTCCCTAGTCCTGTAAATAGTAATATTTCCTCGAATTTCATGGTGCATTTGGACAAGTTACCTTCAGATACCTCAACCAGCAGGATAATGAGGACCAGAAACAGCTTCATGTTTACAGACTTCCCAAGACAACTAGGCAGCAGAATTTCTTTGTCCAGTGATCGGTGTCACACAATCACAGAGAGTCTTTCAAGATGAGACACAGCTTTGAATGCTATTAGCGTTTTGAGCTCTCATTTTAACCCACATGGAAGAAAATGAAATTCAAGTCCACCCCCACTTTCATTCCCAAATATGGAGTTCACAGTCACCGAATGTTTCATCACATCACATTTACTCCCCCTTCCTCAGGACATGAGGTCCCAGAGAGCGAGAACAGTGATTTCTCCACCTGGACCATCAGCCCACTTGGGTCAAAGTGCGTTGGCCATATGTCTTGGTTTGTGTGGGTCAGTCCTCATTCATTCCTTCTCTTCCAATGTCACATCCAGCTAGTACCACCTTTCACTCACAAAGGTAATTCATCTGGAAAATTGAATCATTAGCTAATTCAGGTAAACACATAAGCATGTGCAATAATAATTTTATTAATTTATTTATTTTTGGCTGTGCTGTGTCTTCATTGCTGCTTGCAGGCTTTATCTAGTTGCGGTGAGGGCTGATGCTCCCTAGTTGCGGTGCACAGGATTCACATTGTGATGGCTTCTCTTGTTGTGCAGCACAGACTCTAGAGCGTGAAGGCTTCAGTAGTATTTTGGCACAAGGACCATAGGGCACAGGCTCAGTAGTTGCGGCACACAGGCTTAGTTGCCCCCATGGTTTATGTGGAATCTTCCTGGAGCAGGGATCAAACCCATGTCCCCTGCATTGGCAGGTGGGTTCTCAACCATTGGACCACCAGTGAACAATTTTTTTAATGTATGAAATTTTCAGAATATTCTCTAAGAGAAAGATAGCTTTTAGGCTTGACTAGATAAATTGATGTTATTTCAGTTTTCCATAATGTCTTACCCATCCAGTAAAGCTCAATTCCTGGTGGGTCAGTGGTTGGGGAAAAAAAAAAACAAAAAACACCTGCCAATGCAGGAGATGTGGATTCGATTCCTGGGTCAGGAAGATCCCCTGGAGCAGGAAATGGCAACCCACTCCAGTATTCTTGCCTGGGAAATCTGAAGGACAGAGGAGTCTGGTGGGCTGCAGTCCATGAGGTCCCAAAAAAGTCGGACACAACTTAGCAACTAAAACAACAACAAAACTCAATTCCACAACTAAAATCTTTCAAAGATCAAGTCTCTTTAGTACGGTGTTCAACTCACTCTGAACTGGTTCTCACTCTCCTCTCTTGGGCTTTTTTTTTTTAATGGAATCAGTTACATTTCTGCCAAATTAGCGTTGGTGCCCCTACTCAACTTATTACTTCCATAACCTGTTGTTGTTCAGTTGCTAAGTAGTGTCCTACTCTTTGCAACCCCATGAATGCCAGGCTTCTCTGTCTTTCACTCTCTCCTGGAGTTTACTCAAACTCATGTCCGTTGAGTCAGTGATGCCATCCAACCATCTCATCCTCTGTCACCCCCTTTTTCTCCTGCCCTCAGTTTTTTCCAGCATCAGGGTCTTTTACAATGAGTCAGCTCTTCACATCAAGTGGCCAAAGTATTGGAGCTTCAGCTTCAGCATCAGTTCTTCTAATGAACAGTCAAGGTTGATTTCCTTTAGGATGGACTGGCTTGATCTCCTTGCAGTCCAAGGGACTCTCAAGAGTCTTCACCAACACCATAGTTCAAAAGCATTAATTCTTCAGCAACTCAGCCTTCTTTCTGGTCCAACTCTCACATTTGTACATAATTACTGGAAAAACCACAGCTTTGACTCTGCAGACCTTTGTCAGCAAAGTGGTGTCTCTGCTTTCTAATACGCTGCCTAGGTTTGTCATAGCTTTTCTTTCAAGAGGCAAGCATCTTTTAAATTCGTGACTGCAATCACCCCCTGCAGTGATTTTGGAACCCAAGAAAATAAAATCTGCCACTGTTTCCACTTTTTCGCCATCTATTTGCCATGAAGTGATGAGACTATATGCCATGATCTTAGCATTTTAAATGTTGAGTTTCAAGCCAGCTATTTCACTATCCTCTTTCACCCTCATCAAGAGGCTCTTTAAATTCCTCTTCACTTTCTGCCATTAGGAGTGGTGTCATCTGCATATCTGAGATTGTTGATATTTGATTCCAGCACATTTAAATCTCTCTTTACAAATATTACCCTATCTCATCTATCTAATTGTCCCTGTTGAGCTCCTAATTTTCCTTTAAAATCAAGTTCAATTATCTCTACATCTGTGAAAGTTTCCCTAGCCCAATGAAACAGAGCTTCAAATTCCCTTTTTGTGCCGCCACTGTGTTTTGTAAGTATTTTTGTTGCTGATCACACCATGTCATGTTCCAATTATTTGCAATAATCTATTAATATGAGCCGCTGTGGGGGCTTCCTTGGTGGCTCAGCAGTAAAGAATCCATCTGCAATGAAAGAGATTCAGGTTTGGTCCCTGGGTAGGGAAGAGCCCCTGAAGGAGGGCATGGCAACCCACTCTAGTATTCTTGCCAGGAAAATCCCATGGACAGAGGACTACAGTCTATGTAATTGCAGAGTCAGACACAACTGGGCTACTGAGCATGCAAGCATATGAACCCCTTAAAGACAGGTCACTGGTCTAGTTCAGTTTGGAGTTCTCAATACACAGCACAAAACTCACACTGTATTTTCAGTATATAATTACAGGATGATTTCAAAGTACTGAAAAATTATTGCTAAATAAAATACCCCCAAGACAGTAATAGTTATTTTAGACATTTCCTAAAGAAAGTTGCTTACCTTGTTTTATAATTTGTGGACACCAGAACCTTGAATTTATAGTAATTAGGGCCCATCCAAATATCTTTCTATGACAGTACCTGGAAGAATTTTGGAATTTGTGAAGGCAATATAAATATATGTTGAAGATGATTAAACTAGTATCATAGCACAAAGTTAGGATCAGGGTTAAGAATAAGCATTATGTATAGCTTAGTATGGTTTTCCCTGGTAGCTCAGCTGATAAAGAATCTGCCTGCAATACAGGAGACCCCAGTTCAATCCCTGGGTTGGGAAGAGCCCCTGGAGGAGGGCATGGCAACTCGCTCCAGTATTCTTGCCTGGAGAATCCCCATGGACAGAGGAGCCTGGTGGGCTACTGGGGTCACAAAGAGTTGGACATGACTGAGCAACTAAGCACAGCACAGCACACAGCTTATTATGTTTACCAGTAACCAGAGAGAATTAAGTTTTTCAGGGAGGAAAGATGGTCAAATATTGCTCATATGTCAAGATGAGCAGTGAGAATTGACCAGTGGCCCCACCAGATTTGCACTTGCCCCACTGGTATCCCACTTGGTCTCAGCTCATTTCTCAGCTCCACCTCTTTTTTTTCTGGCTATATCACACAGCATGTGGGATCTTAGTTCCCTGACCAGGGATGGAACTCATGCCACCTTATTGGGAGCACAGACCCTTAAACCCTGGACCTCAGAGAAGTCCCTGGAGGGCTTAAGAAGTCCATGACCTCTTAATGTGTGTCTGCATGCACACATGCTAAGTTGCTGCAGTCGTGACCAACTCTGAAGGACCAACCTAAGGACTGTAGCCCGCCAGGCTCCTTCGTCCCTGGGATTCTCCAGGCAAGAATACTGGACTGGGTTGCCATTTCTTCCTCCAGGGGATCTTCCCTACCCAGGGATCAACCCTCATCTCCTGCATTGGCAGACAGGCTCTTTACCACTAGTGCCACATGGGAAGACCCTATCTGTGTCTACTAGATGACAAATGCATTTTATGTGCATTACTTACTTTTATCTTTGCAAGAACACTATGAAGTAGGAATTAATATTAACATCTCTTTTTAAAATTGTTAAGCCACAATTTAGGGAATTGGTAATGTGGCCAATGTCACAGAGCTAGTGAAGAATGGGCTAGGATCAACACAGGTCTGCATAAACCTTAAAGTAAAGGTCTTAGCCATTGTGCTAACCTACCTCTCTGGCTGCCTTCTTTGAGTCAATCTTTGGAAGACTGAAGACAAAACATTCAAATACAAGATGTTGCTTTGTTCACAAAATTTATTGGTAATGCACTTGGCGGGACATCCTTCCCCCATCCATCTCCTTATATCCTACTCACAACTCAGAGAGGAACCTGTCTTGAGAGAAAAATCTGTACTGAGAGAATTAACATTCATAATTTCCAAAGATGACATTATTATCTCCTGAAAATGGTATCACCTACCTACTTCAACAGATTCCTAAGTCTGTTGATCTGTTCAGCTGTGTCAACTCTTTAATATCAAAGAGGCTTTATGCAATCTTGGCTAGGCACAAAAAGCCCATAGTCTCCTCATTTTCAAGGTCCTCTGTGGCTAAACAATAGATTTTCCCTTTGAGTAGGCTGGAATGGATAATGAAATGTTGCTTTCTAGTCATGACCAGTTAAAAAAAATCACCCATTCACAGTTACTGTAGATCCCATTGTAATCCGTAGCAGTAAAAATTGCTTTTAATACCTTACTTATAAATGACCTTTAATGTGTTTCATTACTCAGAAATATTCTCTGAATCCTACTTAAGATGTTATCTTTCCAAACAGAGGAGGCTGGCAGGCTCTAGTCCATAGGGTCACACAGAGTCGGACACGACTGAAGTGACTGTGCACACACACATGCCATTTAACTATTGCTCTCCTTTCGTCCAGAGTTATTAAAGGATTAAACTATTTTAAATACACAATGTCGTGGTTTTGTCTCCCTGCTACAGTGGGTTTCAGGTTATTTCATAAAATCAAAATGAATCAAAGGTTTGATTTGTTTTTCTTATGTATTGATAGTTAAGTAATACCATGATTGAAGTCGCTCAGTCGTGTCCAGCTCTTTGCGACCCCATGGACTGTAGCCTACCACGCTCCTTCGTCCATGGGATTTTCCAGGCAAGAGTACTGGAGTGGATTGCCATTTCCTTCTCCAGAGGATCTTCCCAACCCAGGGATCAAACCTGGGTCTCCCACATTGTAGGCAGATGCTTTACCATCTGAGCCACCAGGGAAGTCAATACCATGATAGGTGGATCTAAAATAGAAAAGATAGCACCTTGGCCTTGATGCAGAATTCCATAGCATGACAAAGTAAGAATTTTCTCCAGATGAGATGAGGGGTGTGTGTGTGTATGTGTGTGTGTCTGCCCATGTCTGCCTGACACTCTCTGGCCAATGAAAGTTGCCAGAGTAAAGCGACAGATCATAGATTAGTCTTGGGTGACTCAGATTGACTTTGTTTATGGTATGATTTGAAGAGAAAATCACATACAGGTCCATGATAGGTAGGCTGTGCCCAGGGCTAGTTGCTCTAAATACTTCTGTATTTTGAACTCTAGTTAAATAAAAACATGAAGAAAGCAGACCTGACAATCAACGAGTGATATGCCAGATGCCTTCATGTTTCAGCCTCTATATATCGAAACCCAAGTTAAGCTCAATTAAATATTGTTTTCCTCCCTCAATAATAAAAAATTTACAACAGTAAAAACAAATAAGTTATATGTACGATTTTGAGCCAGTTCTAAAGGTATAAAAATCAAAGTGTGTTGATATTGATACTTAAGGTAGGTGGAATAATGGTCCCCTAAAGATGTTCACATTCTAATACCCAGAACCCATGAATATGTGACGTTACATGGCAAGGGAGAATTAAGGCTGTAGATGGTATTAAGGCTGCTAATCAGCTGACCTTAAAATAAGGAGATGGTCTTAGATTATCTGGATGGGTCCAGCGTAATAACAAGGATCACTGGGGAGGTAGGGCAATCAGTGTCAGGGAAAGTTTGACAATGTCACCTGACTAGATTTGAAGATGGAGGAAAGGTCCATGAGTCCAAATAGTCAATCCTTTAGAAGCTGGAAAAACAAGGAAACATTTTTCTCCTAGGCTCCCCAAAGGGAATACAGCCCTGATGACATCTTGCTTTTAAACCCAGTGAGATTCATTTGGGATTTATAACCTTCACAACTATAAGATGATAAACTTGTGTTGCTTTAAGCCACTAATGTTTTTTGTAACTTGTAACAGCAGCAATAGGAAATTAACATAACATTAAATTTCATACCAAGATGTCAGCATTCCTTACAATGATCCAGAAAAGCTTCATGACTGGTCCAAGTGATAGTAAAAAAAAAGCATGTACTATCAGAAAGGACAATATTTTTCACAAGTTTCCAAACCTGAACTGAAACTCTATTCATAGAGGATAATCAATATCTTCTAGTCTAGAAAATAAATCCTGTGATAACTCAGTTTGGGGATTTTTCTTGAGAGTTTCTTAAGATTTTAAAATCTAAATCAGAGAGATAGTTCATTCTTTGATAAGACACTCCAGATAGATTAGAGTTATCTCTAGGCCAAATTACAGCTGGATACAAGAGAGGAAAGCTTGTAATCCCAGAAGGACCACCTACCTATACCTTCAGATGTCCAGAAAAATGAAGAAAAATTTTTTTCTATAAAAATAATTTCAGTACTTCCTTGGTGGTCCAGTGGTTAAGAATCCTCCTGCCAATGCAAGGGACACATGTTCAATACCTGATCAGGGAAGATTGCATATGCCATGGGGCAGCTAAGCCCATGTGCCCCAACTACTGAAGCCTGTGCACTCCAGAACTCGTTCTCCACAATAAGTGAGGCCATTGCAACGAGAAGCTCGCACATCACAACTCCAGAGTAGCCCCCAACCTCTGCAACTAGAGAAGGTCCACACAGCAACAAAGATCCAATGCAGTCAAAAATAATAAAATTATTTTTAATAAATAATTTTAGTGTAAAAATGTTACCTTGAAAAGGTATCCATTGAGAGAAAATTGTGTACGTAGGGAAGGGCTCAAGAAGATACTTACCTCAGTTAGAGTTACTCTTGATTTTTTAAGTATAAAACAACAGTTACAGGTACAAGCTGGATTTAGAAAAGGCAGAGGAACCAGAGATCAAATTGCCAACATCTGTTGGATCCTAGAAAAAGCAAAGGGAATTCCAAAACATCTACTTCTGCTTCATGGACTACACTAAAGCCTTTGACTGTGTGGATCACAACAAACTGTGGAAAAGAGATAGGAATACCAGACCACCTTACCTGCCTCCTTCGCAACCTGTATGCAAGTCAAGAAGCAAAGTTAGAACCAGACATGGAACAGCAGACTGGTTCCAAATTGGGAAAAGAGTACATCAAGGCTGTATATTGTCACCGCTTATTTAACTTTCATGCAGAGTACATCATGCGAAATGCCAGGTTAGATGAAGTTCAGGCTGGAATCAAGATCACCAGGAGAAATATCAACAACCTCAGATATGCAGATGACAACACCCTAATGGCAGAAAGCTAAGAGGAACTAAAGAGCCTCTTGATGAAGGTGAAAGAGGAGAGTGAAAAAGCTGGCTTAAAACTCAACATTCAAAAAACAAAGATTATGACCTCTTGTCCCACCACTTCATGGCAAATAGATGGGGGAAAAATGGAAACAGTGACAAATCTTATTTTCTTGGGCTCCAAAATCACTGCAGATGGTGACTGCACGAAATTAAAAGATGCTTGCTCCTTGGAAGTCCAGCTATGACAAACCTAGACATCATATTAAAAAGCAAAGGCATCACTTTGCCAACAAAGATCTGTCTAGTCAAAGCTATGGTGTTTCCAGTGGTCATGTACAGATGTGAGAGTTGGACCAGAAAGAAAGCTGAGTGTTGAAGAATTGATGATTTTGGACTGTGGTGTTAGAGAAGACTCATGAGCATCCCTTGGACTGCAAGGAGATCAAGCCAGTCAATCCTAAAGGAAATCAACCCAGAATATTCATTGGACGAACTGAAGCTGAAGCTCCAATACTTTGGCAACTTGATGTGAAGACCCAACTCACAGAAAAGACCCTGATGCTGGGAAAGATTGAAAGCAGGAGAAAGGGACGATAGAGGATGAGATGGTTGGGTGGCATCATCAATTCAATGGACATGAGTTGAGCAAACCCCAGGAGACTTTGAAGGACAGGGAAGCCTAGCGTGCTATAGTCCATGGGGTTGCAAAGAGTCAGACATGACTGAGCAACTGAGCAACAACAAATTAGAAAATGTTTGGAGCAATAAAATTGATAAACTTCATAAATTATGAATAAACTTTCAGGTTAGTCAAAATTGTGTCCTTAATCTACCCATCATATCAGACCAAGAGGCAATAGAGGGTATTAGGCATTTTCCCAGTTAAAATACTTCCTTTGATATTTCTGCAGACTTTGAAAAACCCATTGCAGTTATGCATCTTCCCCCTTTTCTTCAATCATAAGCTCCGTTAATGGCTAAGCTCTGGTTTTCACTGACTTCCATTCATGTTAAATTCAGGCATTCCGGATTTCAAGTGTCACCTAGTGGACAAAGCAAATTTTCTTACTAGCTGTCCAAATATCACGAGTTTCAAAACTTCAAGAGAACTCCTAGGAAATGACAAACATCATACTTTTGTAATTGTTCTGTAAGACTCATGTACATCTAGAGACTTCAAAATACTGACCAAAGAATTCTCTAGCATCAAGGAAAATCTTAAAAATTCAGAAGGAAGTAGAGACTGTTACAGTTTTTACCCTGTGTAGGCAACTCTCAAAAAATGCATGTGCACGGTATCTTCCAAAACTAAAAATCACCTCAGAAAATTCACTGG
This sequence comes from Okapia johnstoni, assembly GCA_024291935.2. Classification (NCBI taxonomy): domain Eukaryota; kingdom Metazoa; phylum Chordata; class Mammalia; order Artiodactyla; family Giraffidae; genus Okapia; species Okapia johnstoni. The sequence goes on along the minus strand of CM044324.1, from coordinate 50,197,443 downwards.
GGATTCAGTGGTTAGGACTCAGCACTTTCACTGCTGAGGGCCTGGGTTCGATCCCTGGTTGGGAAACTATTTAATAAGATCTCAAAAGCCATGTTGCACAGCCAAAATAAAAAAAAAATCACTTCTTGACACACCCATGTCAAAGCAAATTTGATGTTAACTTAGAGAAAGCTTCAAATTGACTGGTCCTGGGGTGAATTTTAGTGTGAACAAATCAGTTGTTTTTTAAAAAAAAAAAATTGGAATAATTAAAGATATTTGAAAATAGACTGAGTAGTAATTGTTAAATGTTATGGAAATTTTATTAATTTTGCTAAATGTGATGATATTATGTTGGCTATGTTGGGAAAATAACCTATTTTTAAAAAAAAATTGTTTACTGGAATGTATAGAAATGGAATATTATATTTATAATTTACCTTGAATTGTGGCTCAGCTGGTAAAGAATCTGCCTGCAATGTGGGAGACCTGGGTTCAATCCCTGGACTGGGAAGATTCCCTGGAGGAGGGAAAGGTTACCCACTGCAGTACTGTGGCCTGGAGAATTCCATGAACTTTATTGTCCATGGGGTTGCAAAGAGTCATACACAACTGAGCGACTTTCACTTTGAAATATTTCAGTGAAAAATAATAGGTCAAGTTCCAAAAAGAAGTGTAAAAAAAGAAAATATCCCAACCAGCTGAATACTTGTAGAAATATTGGACCACTATTTATTAAGAAGCCTGAATTTTGCTGTGAGAAGCTGATGATCTGAGCCACAGTCAGCTCCAGGTCTTGTTTTTGCTGACTGTATACAGCTTCTCCATCTTCGGCTACAAAGGGTGTAATCAATCTGATTTAGGTACTGACCATTTGGTGATGTTCATGTGCAAAGTTGACAATTCAAAGCCAAAAAAAAAAGATCGATTAAAAAATGGGCAGATGATCTGGATAGACATTTTTCCAAAGAAGGCATACAGATGGCCAACAGGCACATGAAAAGGCATTTAACATCACTAATCACTAGGAAAATGCAAACCAAAAGCACAATGAGATATCACCTCACATCGGATAGAGTATCTATCACCAAGAAAACAAGATAGGTGTTGGCAAGGATGAAAATGGCAAGGAGAAAAGGGAATCTATGTACATTGTTGGTGGACATGTAAATTGGTTCAGTCACTATGGAAATAATATAGAGGTACCCCAAAAAGTTAAAATAGAACTACCATATAGTCCAGCAATTCCACTTCTGAGGATATATACAGATATCAAATCATTCCCTGGTGGGTCAGACAGTAAAGAATCTTCAGGAGACCTGGGTTTGATCCCTGGGTCAGGAAGATCCCCTAGGGAAGGAAATGGCAACCCACTCCAGTGTTCTTACCTGGGAAATTCCACAGACAGAGGAGCCTTGCGGGCTACAGTCCATGGGGTCACGAAGAGTCAGACATGACTGAGCAACTAACATCTTCACTTCTACTTGAAACTAATGTAATGTTATATGTTAATTGCATTTCATTTTTTTAAAGAAGCTAGTTATGCCAAGAACCGCCTCCGACAAACTCATTCAACAAACATGTATTGAGTTGTCATGTTAATTCGGCACCCACAGAGAAAACAGTACAGAAAAGACAAAGTCTCTATCCTCCAGGAGTCTATGGTTATAGCGAGCTCTGTTCTTCTGACTCTCATACATTAAATGCCTTAGGCCTAACTCTAGGCTCACAAAGGGTAAAGCAGACATACTACTCTTGCCCTACATAAATCTTAAGAGGAAGAGATGTAAAGAGCTTGTGTTTTCTTTCATGTCTTATGTGTCTTATAATTCCCCCCAGGATTAAGAACAGGAAATTTGTTGCATGAGGTATTCAGGTAGTCCTTCATGGGAAGGACTGATGCTGAAGTTGAAGCTCCAATACTTTGGCCACACCTGATGCGAAGGGCTGACTTATTGGAAAAGACCCTGATGCTGGGAAAGATTGAAGGCAGGAGAAGGGGATGACAGAGGAGGAGATGGTTTGGAGGCATCACCGACTCAGTGGACATGAGTTTGAGCAAGCTCCAGGAAATGGTGATGGACAAGGAAGCCTGGCGTGCTGCAGTCCATGGAGTCGCAAATAGTCGGACACAACTGAGCAACTGAACTGAATGGAACTGATTCTCAAACAGAATCATAGAAAACACAATTGCCGTGAGCTTTGGCTGCACTTGACTGCTCAGAGCCTAAGGCCATGAAGATGCCAATAAAGGCTGGAGCTCAAGAATATGAACCCAGATCCACGGCTTCTTCTCTGACACCCAGCCATGAAGCTCCTTTTCCCTATCTTTGCCAGCCTCATGCTACAGTGGCCGGTGAACACAGGTAATGTGAAATCCTGGGTCTAAAAGGGAGTGGTTGGAGGAAGCAGAGATTGGCAGTCCTTGATAATGGAAACCCAAACAGACACTGAAAATGAGATGCCCAAAGATACAGCTGAAAAGTTTATATTGCATCAGTCATTCACCATTCGTCATGTAGTCCCACAGGCTCCAAACCCAGACTGTGTCTGATGGGGATACACATGGAGCTACAAAGGAAGTAGGGTATTGTTTGTGAACTCAGAAATTATTCAATATATAAGACTGCCTCCTTGCCCACTACATAGCTATCACCTGGGATTCAGGCCAAGTTACCCCATTTTTGCTCTATTTCTAATTTAAACCATCTCTAAGTAAAAGGTCCAGTCAGTTTATACTTTGGTGTAATAAGAAGGAAGACCTTACAATTTACACTGAAAAAAAAAATCTACTCTCAGAAATCAGTGAACAGGTCTATGTTCTCCATCTCAACTTTTTCAGACTTCTCCAGAGTTCCATTCCTTTCCTCAGCCTTTGTTTTACTGGAAACCCCCAAATTACCTACAAGAGCATCTAGGAACACATCAGGGCAAACGGCTAAGTCAGAAGATTGGCCATTGTTTTCTGCAATGGAGACAGAAGCATTGAGACTTGTTTCAGAATACAAGAATCATCCAGATTTTAAATGGGCAGTGTGTCAAGGAAGGGAAAGTAAAAGAGTAGTCAAAGATGTGTCTAATTTTTTTTATCTTGGGACCCTAAGAGAAGGGTTATAATATAAGTATGGTTATGTCATCTCCAGTAAAGTCAAATTTGAGTCTCAAATTCCACATAAGATAGGGTTAATCAGTGTAGCTGCTTAAAATATAAGTATTTTACTGTGTTTTCTCTGGTGAGGAACAATATTGAAATGTCTGTGAACAGTAGGTGCTACATAAATCTCTTGTGCTTTATGGAAAATCTGTTGAATTGTTGAGTGAAGGAGAAGCTTCTGGATTTGAAAAAAAAAATAGATGAACCACTGAAATGGAAAAACATCCAACAGATGAACATGAGATACTACAGTAAGCAGGGGATTTAGAGATAGAGATAACAATGCAGGAATTATCTTCATAGAGATGAGGTCGAGGCTATGATAATAAATAAGACATCTGAGGGACATAGTGTCCAGAGAGGATGAATGTGATAGAACACCATGCTGCAGGAACCACAGGTCAAGTGATTGTCAAGGAAGGTGAGGTCATAGACCACTGAATTTGGCAAGAAGCCAGAACTTCTGAAAAGTCCAGTTGATTCTCTTTTGAAACTCTTTCTTGGGTTACTTTTATGAGAGATTTTACTCTTCTCCGTATTTCCTAGGATCCTGGGAAGAGATAATGATACTCTACAAGTGTCTAAGATGCTATATATTGGAGATCTAAAATCTTAACCCTTCTTAAGGTTTTAATTGTTCAATGAGAAGAGCCTAGAGATTTATTTTGGATTTCAGAGATGTACAAAGACTCTCTTGGCCTGCCTGTTGCCTCCATCAATGACCCTAACCACCATACTTTAAATTTAGCATTAACAAATTCACTCTGACTTTCTCTCGCTCTAGCAATTTTAATATCACATCTAGTTATTAACCTTAGTACTTTATTTTCTCTTTTATTTGTGCAGAATACTTCGGCTTGGGAAGATGTGTAATGGGTTTGGGGAGATGCAAAGAGCACTGCAACATGGATGAAAAAGAGTTAGATAAATGCAAGAAGAAAAAATGTTGTATTAGATCAAAAGTGGTTCGACTGATAAAAAACTACATACAAAATGAAATGCTCCACACGCTTGAAGAGGACTCTCAGGAAGTGCTAAAAATTACCAAGAATGTTAGTGTCATGATGCAGACCAAACATCATAATTTATCTGTTCTGCCCAAAATCAAAAGTGCCAATGCTTTTGCCAACATCAACAACATCATCATCCCAAATGCCACCATTGTGAACTCTGCCACCACCAACCCTGTGAACTCAGGGAAGATAATACACACTGCTACTTTTACCAAAAAAAGTAGAGATTTGGCCACTGACTCCTCACCACCAGCACCACCTCCATCGTCTACACTTCCAACAGCATGACTGGAGATGGAGAAGCAGATGAGCAGGGATTTGGGTCTTTCCCTTAAAACACCAAGTTCTTCTTTATCTATGCCATCTATAAACTGAGACATAGAACTGTTTCCTCTGTCATCACTCATTCAATAAACACTGTTCAAGCACCCACAGTTTATATAATTTTATCTTTCTCATAGGAGCCTCACAGAGGAGACATACCTAGAAAGTGATAGAATTTTAGTTTACATGCTCAGGAGAAAGTGAGCAACAGAAATGCTGACTGTGTTGAATTTAACCCATCAATGGGCCAAAGCAAGCCTCTGTAACAAAAATTTATGGTTCTCACATTATGTGCTTTTCTTGGGGTGATAGGAATAAAATCAGCAGACATATTTTCTTTTTCCATAGATTTTTTTTCCCATAGGAAGGCCCATATAATGTGGGGAGACCAAGTTTACCTTCTCCACAGAAGAACATAACCTAAATTCATGAGGCCACTTAAGATAAAAATATGGGGTGGGGAGAGGGGGAAGATATGACTTCTGTCTCTGATCCAAGGCATTTTCAACCAGATTCCCAAAGGGACAACAGGTAAAGCAGTGCTTCCAGTGGATACAGGCTACAAACCACAAATGCAAATCATGGAGGTAATTTTAAAATTTTCAAGTAGCCGCGTTAAAAAGGTAAAAATAAATAGGTGAATTGAATGTTAATAATACATTTTATTTAATGCAGTAAATTCAAAGCACTGACATTTCAATATGCAATTAATGTAAAAATTATTTGAAATATTTTGCTTTTTTATTTGGTACTATGTCTTTGAAATCTTGTATGTATACTACTGTTACAGCATATTTTATCATACTAGTCATACTTCAAGTGCTCAATAGTCCCGTATGGTTTAAATTTCCAGCCTCTAGAACTATGAGAAAATCCATCTCTGTTGCTAAAGCCACCTAACCTGTGGTATTTTGTTATAGCAGCCCAAGCAGACTAGTGAGTCATAAAGAGATGGTATTGGAACTTCCCTAATGGTCCAGTGACTAAAAGTCTGCACTCCCAAAGCAGGCAGCCCGGGTTCAGTCTCTGGTTAGAGAACTAGACCCCACATGCTACAACTAAGTGTTCACACGTCACAGCTAAATGTCCCACGTGCTGCAGCCAAAATCGAAGATTCCAAATGCCGTAACTGAGACCCGGCACAGCCAAATAAGTGAATACAAATAAATATTGAAAAGAGTAAGAGAGAGATGACATCCGTTTCCTCCTTCTTGCTGAGCTCTGGGTAAAAATAAAAGGTAGGAACAACAGATGCCTCTTAAAAGACTCCAAGCCTCTCTGCCTTCGTTCTGGGTTTGTCAATAAGGAAAACTGAGCAACCTTAGTAGAATTTGTATACTTAAACCCAAGATATCAGTTTATATAAAGTTACAGTAAGATGTATAGAAGATGAACAACTTTTACTTTTCATTCACTTTCATAGTAAGATGTGACTGTTTATTGTTAACTCTGAGAATAAAAGCCACAGAATACATAGTAAAAGGCAAAAAGCATGGAATAATTGTTTAACAATTGTCAGATAATTTGAATTTTTACACACAAACTGGGTTTGAATTTACTAATAAATACCAAAAGTTGCTATTTTAGGGTGAAAATAAAGAAGTCCATTGTGCTCAGTGCCCAGCACACACACTTTGCAAGTGACAGCAGTTGGAGTTTGACTTCAAATTGCAGCACATGGGTAAATTGTGCTCAGTCATGTCTTACTCTTTGCAACCCCATGGACTGTAGCCTGCCAGGCTCCTCTGTCCGTGGGATTTTAAAGGCAAGAATACTGGAGTGAGTTGCCATTTCCTCTTCTAGGGGATCTTCCCAACCCAGGGATTGAACCCACGTTTCCTGCATCTCCTGTGTTGGCAGGTGGATTTTTAACCACTGAGCCACCTGGGAAGCACTAGAAGTTGAAATGATCACAGACAGCGATTATCATTGCTTTTGGAACAGCTGCAATTGGCTATCTAGCTGACCAAAGATTTTATGTTAAGATTACTGCAGCAAATCTATGGTAAGCATTCACAACCAGAAAGACAACTTCAAGACAGTATATGCTTTTAACTTGAAGATTTAGAAAATAAAGCTGTGTGGTAGTTGTTTCTTTAAATTTAGAATAATGACCTTTGTCAGCAAAGTGATGTCTCTGCTTTCTAATACGCTGTCTAGGTTTGTCATAGTTTTGTTTTGTTTAATTTTGCTTTGGAGATTGGATGTTTATCAACAAACTGCTCTCTAAAATATATTGATTCAAGTTAAAATCACAGAAACAGTACAGAGCTGTCCCTGTTTTGCTTCACCTTTGCCAAGTACTGAGAAGGCGTATTTTCAAAGACTGGGAGCTAATCTTCTAGATATGCTATGAGTACTCAGTAAATTTACCCAGTAGCCAGTTAGGCAGTCTAACCAAATCTGTTTGACCTGATGGCAGAGCTTTCTGCTTTATCATCTGCCCACTGCCCAACTTCGGGTCTCATCTGAAGTCTAATAAAGACTGGAGCTCCAGGCAAGTAACACAGGTAGCTCTGTCCTCCCCACCCCACTGCACTCTCCCCAGGCACGTCCCCATCCTTCAGGCATGAAGTTCTTGCCTTTGGCTTTTGCTGCTGTCTTGTTCCTGACTTCAATAACCTTAAGTAACCTGAAATTCTCCATGCTGAGAAGAGAGTGATGGAGGGGAGGCGAGACAGAAACAAAAGCACTAGGTACGTCTGTTTTTAAATGGAAGGAAAAATTTTAAATGCCCGCCTATGGGAAGAGGAAGAAATAAGAAAAGAGGAAAGGTTTTTAAAAGACGCTAGACTTCTCTGAATATATCCTGTTTTGAAGATTTGACTTAGAAATTATTTAAATATTTTACCTAATATGAACAGGTAAAGTGTGTGTTGAATTGATAGCATAACCACAAATAGAAGAGCTATTTGAAGTAACAGATATTTGAAATAATCTCTCCCATTTTCTTTGTAAAAAGAAAAGATAGGAAAAATAAAATACATGTTAATCAATAGGAAGTGTTAGTTGCTCAGTCGTGCCCGACTCTTTGCAACTCCATGGACTGCAACCCACCAGGCTCCTCTGGAGGAGGAACCCAAAAATCTATGGGATTTTCCAGGCAAGGATACTGGAGTGGGTTGCCATTTCTTTCTCCAGGAGATCTTCCTGACTCAGGGATAGAACTCAGGTCACCAACTGAGCTATGACAGAAGCCCCAATAGGGTCCATCAATAGTGTTTAACTAAACCACTCTATATATATGTATATATATGTTCATATATATACAGTTATGTAAAATTAGAAAATGAAGATCTATATTTTTAGATATGAAAAGAGCTCTTAGACATGTTAAATTTTAAAAAGGAACCTGAAGAACAATAAGTATAGGATGATGCAATTATTTATTTTCTATAATTTATTATAAAAAGTGAAGTGAAAGTCGCTCAGTCGTGTCTGACTCTTTGCAACCCCGTGGACTGTACAGTCCATGGAATTCTCCAGGCCAGAATACTGGAGTGGGTAGCTGTTCTCTTCTCCAGGGAATCTTCCCAACCTAGGGATTGAACCCAGGTCCCCCACATTGCAGGTGGATTCTCTCAGATTCCTTACCATCTGAGCCAGCAGGGAAGTCCATAATTTATAAATATCATAGAGTAAATTTGGCGGTTTTTCCTTTCAGTGTACAGTTCTATGAATTTTAACATCTTTACATTCATGCAACCATCACCACAAACAGGACATTGTTTCATCACCTGTCTTCTCTGAGAATATCACAAAAATGGAATGTTTGAGGCTAGCTTCTCTCATTGAACATGTCTTTAAGATTCATCCAAGTTTCCCAAATATATTAATGTCAATAATACGTTCCTTTTTACTGCTAAATAGTATAAAACATTTGCTTATAGATTTTTGTGTTATTAAAAGTTTCCATTTCACTAAGGTAAATACCCAGGTGTAAGACTGCTAGGTTCTATGGTAAAAGTATGTTTAACTTAAAAGGAAATTGAAAACCATTTTCCAGAGTGACTGTGGCATTTTGCATTGCCATCCCTGAAAATTAATTAATGGAAACCTCTTGCAAAATGGAGTTGGGAGGTCAGAAGGGGGAGCTCTCATACTCGACAACTCAATGTTAATTGCATTATCAACAAGAAGAAAGTTAATACTTTACTACCCAGCAGGAAAAGGAAAGAATTTCTCCTTGCCTGACTATAGCCTTACCAATGAAAAAACTGTCACTATTCAGCCAATGAAAAAGCCACTACACTTCTCAGTGGCTTTTTCAGTGGCCTTTCAGTGCACAGTTTACCCCCACAAACTGATTTCAACAGCCTCTCTCAACTCCCCCTTCTTCTCTATAAAAGAATGTTTTCTCTACTTTTGTTCCCTGGACTTGCCTGTGGTTTGCATTAGATTTATGCATCTCACATTGTAATTCTTTGCTGTTCCTGAATAAACCCATTTTGCTTGTAAAACAACTGGTGTTTTATTGTTTTGTTGCAGGAAGGGGGATCTCTTCCAGGGCCCAAGAGTGGGCTCTTGTCTAACACTTGGAAATGAATTCTATGAGAAGACACACATGCTGACAAAGCAAGAGACTTTATTGGGAAGGGATGCCCAGGCTGAGAGCAGAGTAAGGGAACCCAGGGGAACTACTCTGCCCATGAGGCTTGCAGCCTTGAGTTTTATGGTAATTGGATTGATTTCCAGGTTGTCTCTGGCCAATCACTCTGACTTAGGGTCCTTTCTGGTCGCATGCATGGCTCAGCCAAGATGGATTCCAGAGAGGATTCTGGGAAGTTGGTAGAACGAATGGACTGGAGACTCCTCTCTCCTTTTGACCTATACCGAATTTTTCTGCTTGGTGGTAGCTTATTAGCTCTTCATTCTTTACCAGGACCTCCTTTTGAAGGTAACTCATGCAAGTGGCTACTATCTTGCGTGGCCAGGGTGGCTGGTTTCAGTCAGTGTTTCCTCTAACAGTGTTAGGTCAACACCAGCAATGGGTGAGATTTCCATTTGCTTCACATCCTAGCTGGCAATTAATGTTGTCAGTGTGAAATGAAAATAAGTCCTGCCATATCAATAAACAAACACTCTCTTCCAACACAAGAGAAGACTCTACACATGGACATCACTGGATGGTCAATACCAAAGTCAGATTGATTATATTCTTTGCAGCCAAACATGGAAAAGCTCTATACAGTCAGCAAAAACAGGACCGGGAGCTGACTGTGGCTCTGATCATGAACTCCTTATTGCCAAATTCAGACTTAAGTTGAAGACAGTAGGGAAAACCACTAGACCATTCAGGTACGACCTAAATCAAATCCCTTATGATTATACAGTAGAAGTGAGAAATAGATTCAAGGGCATTAGGTTTGATAGACAGAGTGCCTGAAGAACCATGGATGGAGGTTCATGACATTGTACAGGAGGCAGGGATCAAGACCATCCCCAAGAAAAAGAAATGCAAAGAGGCAAAATGGTTGTCTGACAAGGCCTTACAAATAGCTGTGAATAGAAGAGAAGCAAAAGGCAAGGAAAAAAGGAAAGATATACTCATTTGAATGCAAAGTTCCAAAGAATAGCAAGGAGAGAGAAGAAAGCCTTCCTCGGTGATCAATGCAAAGAAATAGAGGAAAGCAATAGAATGGGAAAGACTAGAGATCTCCTCAAGAGAGTCCACGGGGTCACAAAGAGTCAGGCATGACTGAGCGACTCAGCACAGCACAGCAAACTAAACCTATCCTGCTAAACTTTTCCTGCTTAAACTCTTCCAGAAAATGTTAGTAAAACTAAGAAGTAAGCAGCTATGAACTGTCTTTACATGGCATTTTATAAACTGGTGAAAATAACTATCTGAAGACCTGTTCTGTCAGGCTTTCCCCCTGGGCACAGAGTCCCTCATTTCTGCTCTCCACACTGAACTCCTTTCAGGGGATGGGTCAGCTGCAGCAGCACATGATTTAATCCTTGTAAAGTCAGATGGCAAATGCCAATTTGTAGTTGACAGGGAGTCCCTTTCACATGGACACCCAATATAAGCTTGTTGCAAAACCAGAAACAGTTCAAATTTGCTGTCTCAGTTTCCCCTCATAGGTATGCTTCTGTGCTAAGTAACTTCAGTAGTGTCTGACTCTGTGACCCACCAGGCTCCTCTGTCTAGGATTTTCCAGGCAAGAATACTGAGTGGGTTGCCATGCCCTCCTCCAGGGGATCTTCCTGACCCAGGGATTGAACCCACATCTCCTATGACTCCTGCCTTGCAGGCCAATTTGTTAGGGGAAGCACACTGACTCAAACCAGCCACCCTGGCCAGGCACCATAAGAACCATTTGCATGAGTTGTTAGGAGGTCCTGGTAAGGAACAGGGAACTAATAAGCCACCAGTGAGAAGAGTTTGGAAAAAGTCAAAAGGAGACACCACATGTCCAACCACCTCCCAGAATCCTTCTCGCTGGCATCCATCTTGGCTGAACAAGGTGAGCACCCCCTGGAAGGACTCTGAGTCAGAATGACTGGCTAAAGACGACCTGGAAACTAATCCCATCACCATAAAACCCGAGACTGCGAGCCACGTGGTGGAGCAGTTCTCCTGGGTTCCCTGACCCTGCTGCCCTCCGCCTGGGTGCCCTTTCCCAAGAAAATCTCTTGCCTTGTCAGTTCCTGTGTCTCCTCGGACAATTCATTTCCAAATGTTAGACAAGAGCCCAGTTTTGGGCCCTGAAAGCGGTCCCCCTTCCTGCAACAGATTGTTTACCGTTGAGCCACCAGGGAAGCCCCCTCGTGGGTATAACAGATGCTAATAAAAACATTCAATTAATGAACAAGAGAATGGGGAGAGGCTGAGGAGAGGTTCCGGGGACGCTTCCCAACAAGACTGAAATTTTTAAAGAGTTATTTAAAAATAAGGTAAACAAAGCAAATATTGATAGCAATGAAACAAACAGGAAACAGAAAGAGGCGAGTCTTGGGACTCATCCCAGCAGGTGGAAGTCTTTAGACTGTTATTAAGAAATAGAATTGTTGCAGTAAAAAGGAAAAAAGAGGAATGAGTTTTTCTCTTTCCCTTTCCTGAGAACAAAGATAAAGAAAACAGAGAGCAGGCCTGATTTCTTGTTTTTTTCACTTTAACTGCTCCTAACTCTGAATGTCTGTAACTAAGTTTCCTTTTCTGCCCCCTAACTCGGCAGGAGCTATAAATCACATTTTTTTCTTGGACTCTATGCTAAACACATCCTGTATCTGGTGTTTACCCTTACAAACACCCTTTCCCTTGTAGTTACATATCAGAGAAGGCTGCAGAGCCACCAAACTGCCAGACTCAGTTACTGGGTTACTGACACCAGTCTAGAACTGTCTTTGAAACAATGCAAGAGGAAGAAATCAAGATCCTATCACATTTGTTCCTCATCACGGCTTCTAGCTGATTCCTGACTGCAAAGCCCTTGCCTTATATAAGCCTCTAGACTCCTCACAGAGCAAGGTGACAGTTCTTGAGGCACGAGCCAACCGTGTTCCCCTCTCCGACGGCTGAGAATTAAAGCCACCTTTCTATTTTCTGCAAACTCGGTCTCCATATTTTGTATTCGGCTTCGGTTTTCAGAGAAAGCCAAGATTTTGGCCAACATCAGAATGACTAAAACGGACATGGATGAGTTAAAACGAAGGTTTAACGCAGCACTACCAAAGGTTGAGGAAGACAAAGGGACCCCCTGCTGGTCCCCCAACATTAAGGACCCCAAACAAGTCTTTTCTGTTTCTCCCAGTATAGTATGATTTTAAAAGCTGGAAGGCAGATACTACAATGGGAAACCTGACCCACAATCCCTGGGGACAAAGGTTAGGCAGATTAATCAAAATACAAATCAACGAAAGAGTCCAGGATAGGGGGTCGGGGGGATATGCGTGGTCTATCTTAGTTCTCAGAGAACTTCTCAAAGATATGTATTAGATTATTATGTATATCCCTGGAGGAGGAACTAGGACTCTCTTATTGCTAAACTATTGTCATTACATTTCTTGTTTTCTTGCTTTTCCTGTGTTTTCTGCATTCCCTCCTTTCCCTAAATAGTAGCTGCCTGTGCCTGCTCTTTGGAACTCAGGAAAGGCCTAAGACACTAAAGCTATTTTTTTTTACAAGCAGCAGGGAACAGAGGGGCTTTGTATCGGAGAGGGCCCCTCAGGGCCCTGCTCAGTTTCAATGAGAGTATTCATATTGAAGAGGTTTCCCAGGGAACTCAGTGGTAAAGAATTTGCCTGCTAAAGCAAGAGATGCAAGAGAGGCCAGTTCTATCCCCAGGTCGGGAAGATCCCCTGGTGTAGGAAACGGCAACTCACTCCAATATTCCTGCCTGGAAAACTTACATGGACAGAGGAGCCTGGCAGGCTACCATCCATGGGGTCACAAAGAATCATACACGACTGAGCACACACGTATTCATATTGAAACAGGCAAAAAGTAATATTCCTGTAGATAAATCATGCTAGATATGTATTTTGTTTCCATAGTTTGTTTTACCATCAGTTAGGTTGCTCTTGGTTTTCTGCTACTGTGAAAAACGTGGAGATAAACCTCTCTGTATACTTGTTTAATTATTTCATCAGACAGAAGTCCAAGGAACAGAGTCTCTGAGTCAAAAGGTATGCATTATTTTTAAGATTTCTGATGCCAAATTGCTCTACAAAAGCAAAACCCCAGCAACATTTCGAAAGAACACAAGTTTCCCCGCACCCTCACCAACACTGGCTAGAAGACAATTTCAAAGATAGGGTGCTCTTTGTTCTGTTTTTCTCTCTCCCTAACAGCCTAGAATACAGGTGCTCAGTAAATCAATCCAGGCTACAGTCTATTAGACACTCTGATCTAACCTGCCTGTTCTGGGTTTCAGAGACTTCTCCTGGTTCACTGCCCAGGAGCCTGGCATTGTGTAGACCCTATAAAGGCAGTAGCTCCAAGCATACGACAGTAGAGGGCCCTGACTCCCCTAAACCACCACCTACTCCCCAGGCCGGCCCTTCAGCCATGAAGCTCCTGCTCCTGGTCTTTACAGCCCTGGGATTCCTGGTGACCCCAGGTAAACTGGATGGAGAAGAGTGAAGGGACTGGGGGCCAGGAACACCAGCAGATCTGGTTGCTCTGGTGACAGACAAGCCAGGTTGGAAGTAGGCAGGGCTCAGCCCACTGAGCTCAGACCTAAAGTGGGGTTCTCCCAGCATCCACCACTGTCCCCAATACCCCTTATCCATCCATCACTTTCTATAACCCTATACCAAAGCCAATCCGCCCCAATTTTTTCCCATTCTAAAACAAGAGTCAGCCCCAACCTGGTTCAAAATATCTCCCTTTCCCTCTACATGAGCTCTCAGCATATAAGCTCCTAAAACGCTTAGAAGGCATCTCTCTCCCACATTTTCATCCTCTGAGATCAGACCCAGGTTTGTGCTCAGAAGAGAGACCAAGCCCTGGGGTAAGAAATTCAGGAGCACCTGCCTACGCCCAAGAGGGCTGGCAGGGAGAACAGGAGACCTCTAAGAAGGTAAGTTTACCTAAAATGTCAAACAAGGTGCTCAGCTCAGACCCTGGGGGGAAGAGATCGAAGAGCCAGAGAGAAAATTCAGAGAGCCAGGCAATGGGTGTGAAGAACCAGAGGAGAAGCCTCTCAGAAGATGCCTGCGTTGTACTTGGTAACGGTGTATGAATGCAAAATAGCCTGTCATAGCAACCATGATTTTCTCTTTAATGCTTCTAGAGAATGATTCAACTTTTTTTTTTCCCACTCTGGGTTGATTGATATTGACAAGTTCATATTCCCTAAGAACAAGTGAGGCAGGAACACCTTTAAAAGGAGATGTGGGGTGCACTGGGATAACCCTGAGGGATGGGATGGGGAGGGAGGTGGGAGAGGGGTTCAGGATGGGGGGGCGCATGTACACCCAAGGCTGATTCATGTCAATGTATGGCAAAAAACACTACAATATTATAAAGTAAGTAGCCTCCAATTAAAATAAATCAATTAATTTTTTTTAAAAAAAAGGAGATGTGGGATGAGTAAGAACAGCCACCAGTCCCCCTCGGAGTGTTCAAATGCCTCCCCGACAGTGAAGACCTGGCCCCCCTTTCCCCTGTTTACTCAGACATTGTGGTACCAACTACAGCAAAAATGAGTGGCTTTAGCTGTTGCAAAGATGTGGATGCAGGCAAAGACAAAGAGCTCTTCCCGGAGGCCATCCATCAAGGGAAATTCTGTCTCCTCCTGAGTCCTTCTCAAGACTCATATCTCAAGCATACATTTAAGGATAAAAAGTCCCCTTTAGGGATTTCCCAGGCAGTCTAGTGGGGTGAGGGTTCTATTCCCGGTCAGAGTTCAGGATCCCACATGCCCACAGTGGGGCCAAAAAAAAAACAAACTCCAACCCCTTGGCAGTCCCTCGGTTGTTTCTAACTTTGGATTCTCCATCTTTTCTTCTCCCTTGCAGCCAAAGGGGGCGGGACAATTTGTGGGCGTAAGATCGCGGGACACTGCAAGCTGGAATGCGGCTCCCTGGAAAAAACGATATTCATGTGCGACAGGTACAAACAGTGTTGTGTCAAAGCCCCCTTCATAGCAAAGCCCATGATGCAACCACCCATCCAGAAACCTAACAAACCATACAGAAAATACACAGTTGGCCAAACCAAGGACAAGTGGGTAAAACAATAGAATCTTCAAGGAGCCAAAGGACTATCATGACTTAAAGCTCCTGTTTCTCTATCTCTCTGTCTTTCATTCAATAAACAGTTTGGAGTTTGCATCTATCCTACAGGAATGGCTGCTCTGTGGACTCATCCATGGGGTGTGCGTCAGCTTGGGTCTTCCAAGAGCCAATGCCAAGACAGAATTAGACACAAAATCATTTATTAAGGGGGATCATGTGCCCAGCCATATCATATATGTATGTATCATATCAATTCAGTTCAGTCGCTCAGTCGTGTCCAACTCTGCAACCCCATGGACTGCAGCACGCCAGGCTTCCCTGTCCATCACTAACTCCCAGAGCTTGCTCAAACTCATGTCTATCGAGTCAATGATAGCCATATCATGTAAAGTTGGCATAATCCTATCAGAAGACCGAGTGAAAACAAGTGCAAACAAACAGGTCTTTTATTCATCTAAACCAGTTAATGCTACTTTTGTAAATCTATATCCTTTCTAAAAAATATTTTAAAAGTTAAAAACCTTAAACCTTGTTCATGTTCTTTGGCTGCGAGACTCTAATTTTAGGAATGATTATATTCTGAGGAAATAACCAGAATCCGTAGTTTAAAAATGATGGATGGTGACTTCCCTGGTGGTCCAGTGGTTAAGACTTCATGCTCCCAATGCAGAACTAGATCCCACATGCCGCAACTAAGATCCGGTGCAACCAAATAAATTTAAAATACAAATGTGTGAACAAGCATAATCTTAACAGCATAGTTTAAAATAATGAAAAACTGGGAGCTGCCTAAATGTCCAGGATGAGGGAGATGTTAAGTAAAGTAGCTATAGATTCATAATGTGGATACTATGCACCCCTTAAAAAGGATAAGTTTAGGGACTTTCCTGGTGGTCCAGTGGTTAAGAATCCACTTTGCAACGCAGGGAATGCAGGTTTGATCCCTGGTCAGGGAACTAAGATCCCACACACTGTGGAGCAACTACTGAGCCTTCATGAAGCAACTAAGACCTGATGCAGCCAAATAAATAATAAACAACTTTTTTCTTAAAGGATAAGTTTTGAGTTCTCTTCAGTCATAGAGAATAACTTCGATGTGCTATTTAAAGAGCAATTTAAAATCATATGTATAAGTTGATCCTATTTTACAACAAAAATACAAGCACACACACAAACCGGTACCTAAAACATTGGGATACTCTCAACAGCTACAGTTTTTGCTCCACACCCTCCTCAAAGATGAAACACAGGGTATCCCAAAATAGATTCAGCTCCACAATAGAGTCATGAGAAATACAAGTTGTACTGAAGACGGCATGTGGAGAAGTGGGAGAAATTTTGCATCACCCCTATCCAACAAAATTTCGTAACAATTCCCTTTCAAGTTTCTTGGTTTTTTTTTTTTTTTCAAATTCTTTTTAGCCACTGACATCTCAGCCCATGGACCCTGGGTCTTGAAGTCACTCTACTTCTCCACTCAGTTCCCCCATCCCATCTGATTCTCCCCTTCTTTTGCCATTTTGCCCTCTCTCTGCTTCTCCTAGTCACATCCTTATATTCATAACTAGATCAGCAAACAATAATCTTTCATAGCATTTAATCTTTTTAGAAAATAGCATGGATTACAAATATATTTTTATCATACAAATGCATTTCTGATAGCAAGAAGCCCTAAAGTGATACAAAGATATGGAATTATGAATACTATTTTTTATTGATTACCAATATGTATAATTTTTCTACAGTAAACACATTAACAGGAAAAAGTAATATTCTAACAGAGGCACAATAGTTATAAAGCATACCACAACTCGAATTGGCCATGTCTTCCAGTTTTCTACCCATTCCCCTACTCTCTGTCTAGGATTCCTGAGGATGATGAAACAAAGTGTGTGTATGCATGCTAAGTAGCCAGGCTCCTCTGCTAAGGGCATTGCAGGTGGATTCTTTACCACGGAGCCACCAGGGAAGCCCCCATGAAATGGAGTTATTTACTGCCATATCAATAACCAAGGAGGATGTCATAGCCATCTGCGATTGAGGCTCTCCAAATGTGAATTTCTGAGCCCAGAGGGCACCCAGGGAGAACAATGCCATCTATCTGGCAGCCATTAGCCACTCCCCATGGTGAGGGTAAGCACTGGCCCTAGATAGCTGAGATGCATATGAAAGGAATGATTTCAGCAAGTCTAGACTATTGCATCTTCCCTGATCTCCTTGCTGTCCGAGGGACTCTCAAGAGTCTTCTCCAGCACCACAGTTTGAAAACAATTCTTCAGCACTCAGCCTTTTTTATTGTCCAGCTCTCACATCCGTACATGACAACTGGAAAATCCATAGCTTTGACTATACGGACTTTCGTCAGCAAAATGATGTCTCTGCTTTTGAATACACTGTCTCAGTTCAGTTCAGTTCAGTCGCTTAGTCGTGTCCAACTCTTTGAGATCCCATGAACTGCAGCATGCCAGGCCTCCCTCCATCACCAACTGTCTAGGTTTGTCATAACTTTTCTCTCAAGGGGCAATCGTGTTTTAATTTCACGGCTGCAGTCACCAACCACAGTGATTTTGGAGCCCAAGAAAATAAAATCTGCCACTGTTTCCATTTTTTCCCCATCTATTTGCCATGAAGTGATGGGACCAGATGCCATGATCTTAGTTTTATTAATGTTGAGTTTTAAGTCATCTTTTCCACTTTCCTCTTTCACCTTCATCAAGAGGCTGTTTAGTTCCTCTTCACTTTCTGCCATTAAAGGGGTATCATCTGCATATCTGAGATTGTTGATATTTCTTCCGGCAATCTTGATTCCAGCTTGTGAGTTATTCAGTCCAGCATTCCCGGTGATACACTCTGCCATTCCCTCCTATCACGCCCTTGAAGTTGGCGACAGGTTCATTTTATTGGGCCTGTACCGCCATCTGCTGGCGATATTCAGTATATACAAGCCATGGTCAACACACGAGCTTATTGTGGGGATACGTCTGATATTCAGCGTGAGATGCCACTGCTCGGGGGCCCCTTCTAATTCCCACATGTGCCCCAAACTAGATTCAGATCAAGGCTCACAATGCACTTTACAAGATACACAGAGATGGGCCTTTAAACAGGAAACTTCCGGAACTTCGCTGGTGGTCCAGCGGTCAAGACTGGGTTCCCAACGCAGGGGGCCTGAGTTTGATCTCTAGATTAGGTCTCACATGCCCCAACTAAGACCCAGTGCAGCCAAATAAATAAATAATTTTTTAAAAAAGCCAGGAAACTTCCTTTTGTCTGATGAGCTGGCCTCACTGAGTGCCAGAATAGGCTTTTCTAACAATCCCTACTAAAAATTAAAAATAGTGCCTGGTCATCTAATATTTTACCATCTGGTTCATGCCTGCCCACAATTCTCACCATGTTAAATTCTCCGCCTTGGAGACACCCAGCAAAACGCTCAGGAGACGCCCCCAACGGTCTGTTCTTGTCGTCAAAGGTGATACCCAGCCTTTTTCCCCTCCCCTGGTTCCCCATACACATCCTCTCTCGCTCCTGCCGCCTCCCAATACTCCAGGAAAGGGTGATGGACAGACGATAGGGCGGGATTCTCGCATTATGGAGTGCTCCACCTCCCCCTACCCACGGCCCCAGATATGCCGATTTGGGATCCTAATCTGCTTAAGGCCGAAGCTTTGCCTAAATTCTAGGATACAAGGGCCGACTCAAGCCACTAATAACTATGAACTTTCACAGGAAGTGGAGGTAATTGTACCCAGCCCTGCAGACAATATGATATGGCTAGTGATGAGGGGGCAGAATAACTTAAAACTGACACTTGTGAAAAATACCCTCAAATAATATGGTCTGGAAACTCCCCACAAGTGGTGTCACCCAGGATGTACTCCTGCTGAGCCCGGGGTGACTGCCCTGGCCCCTGGCCCCTTCCCATGTACCTGACAATAAAGATCTCCAGGGGATCTTCTCAATCCAGGAATCAAACTGGGGTCTCCTGCATTGCAGGCAGATTCTTTACCAACTGAGCTATCAGGGAAGCCCCACCCCCACCCCCAGACAAATGGGGACACTAACCTATGGAGCTTTACACAAACCTGTTTCATAAATCTACCCCACAAGACCTGAGGGCTTTTAAATGTTTGGAAGCAGATGTAGATTCTCTAGATCAGGGGTCCCCAACCCCTGGGCCACGGATCAGTATTGAATGGGGGGGGGGGCACACAGCAGGAGGCAAGCGACAGGCAATTGTATTCATAGTCTCTTCAGTGCTCACACTACCTCCTGAGCTCTGCCTCCTGTAGGATCAGCAGTATTAGAGTCTCATATGCATGGGAACCCTACTGTGAACTGTGCATACGGGGGACCTAGGCTGTGTGCTTCTTATGAGCATATAATGCCTGATGATCTGAGGTGGAGCTGAGGTTGTGATGCTAGTGCTGGGGAGCAGCTGCAAAATAAACGTAATGTGCTTGAATCAGCCAGAAACATCATCCATGGAAAAACTGTCTTCCACGAAACCGATCTTTTGTTCCAAAAAAGGCTGGGGACTGCTCTTCTGAATAATCTAGATCAACCGCACCCTTTGAAGAGCAAATCGGTGGTGACCCTCTCCTGGGTGGATGATTTCCAAAAATTAAGAATTTCTATGACTTTTGCCCCTTTCTTTGCAGGCTATCAAGGACCGCTTGACTACCGACCACTGCCCTTCCCCTGCACGGCCTCCCCAAAGCACTCCAGCTTCTTCTGCCCCCTTCTTCCATTTTTAAGGACTCTGTGATGATACAAGCCTAGAGGATTATTCCCAGGCCTAGAAAGCAGGTGAATTTTGAAATCGCTTGGGACCAGTGACTCTTTTTCCTTTCGTTTTCTCCCTCTCGAATGGGAAAGTCTATAACCTTTATCTAATGTCTGCCCCACCACTGCATTTTGTGAGCAAATAACTTGTTTTTTGAGTTTCACGGGTTCACAGATAGGAAGGAATTGTGTCCAGGGATGAATAAAGTCTTTTCAGAGCCTCCCTCTACCTGGTTTAAATGATATTTGGGACTTTTGAACTGATGGGTTTTAGATGAGATGCTTTTCCTTTGAGTTGATACGATAACAGGATGAGACTTCGGGAAGAGGTGAGTGTATATTTTGCCTGTAGGATGGACATGAATCTTTGGGGTAGGAGGAATAATAGCCGCCTAAAGTAAAAGTCGTCACTCAGTCGTGTCCGACCCTTTGAGACACCATGGACTATACAGTCTATGGAATTCTCTAGGCCAAAATACTAGAGTGGGTAGCCTTTCCCTTCTCCAGGGGATCTTCCCAACCTAGGTATCGAACCCAGGTTTCCCGCAGTGCAGGTGGATTCTTTACCAGCTAAGCCAAAAATAGCCCCTTAAAGATGTCCACATACTATTCCCAAAATCTGGGAGTGTGTTATGCTACATGGCAAAGAAGAATTACGATTGCAGATAAAACTAAGGTTGCCAATCAGCTGACCTTATAATGGAGAGATTACTCTGCATTATCCTGGTGGGCCCGGTGTCATCACAGAGTCTTAAAAGTAGAAGAAAAGGCAGAAGAGGAGGCCAGAGTGATGTGATGGGAGAAGGACTCACCCTGCTGTTACTGGTTTTGAAGATGGAGGAAGGACCCACAAGCCAAGGAACACAGGCAGACTCCAGAAACTGGAAGAGGGAAGAAAATAGATTCTCCTCTAGTGCCTCCAGAAAAGAAGACAGCCCTGATGACCCCACAGTCTGAGATCCGTGTCAGACGTCTGACCTACAGATAGGTCAGATAATAAATTTGTGTTGCCTTAAGATTGCAACAATTTTTTACAACAGCAATAGAAAACTAGTGCCAGGAGCTCAGTCCCTGCCTCTGTAGACAGAAAAGCATGATCGTCTAGTTTACGTTCAGCACACATCCACTCCCCTTACCCTCCCATGGGTAGGTGAAGGGAGGTGGTGGGGGAGGGATCTACCTCCCTCCCTAGGTCATTTGGGCCCTGGACCTCTGACCTCCTTTGTCCAGTGAAATGCTCACACATCCGAAAGCAAAGGTCTTAAGTGAAGACCTGACTCATTTGCTCCTGGGATCCTCCTTGAGAAAAGCACACCCCAGATAACCCCAGAGCCCAGGAGTACCCTTGAGCCTGATCCACAGTCTGGAGCCAAACCCAGCTGACCCACAACCTGAGGCAGAACTGCCCAACCAGCCCAGCTGAGTTCAGCCGAAGTGCAATCGACCTGAGGACCCTGAGTAGAGGATAAACTCTCATCGCTGCAGTCCACTGAGCTCTGCAGGCGCTTCTCATGCAGCCGTGCTAATGGGGACAAAGCTGACTAACACAGAGAGTTCTGGACAAGACACACAATCGGTCCTTTTATTGATAAGGGCAGTCCTGGTGCGTATCTGTGTGCACATGCGCACGTGAGGATCCACCCATGTGAAGCTCTGAAAAGTGAGAGAACATGCATATACAGCTGTGCACGTGTGGGGTCATTGTCACAACCGGAGGCACCACGGCTGTGCGTGACGAGAGGGGATCCACGTGGTCACCTGCCCTTTCCTGGTTTTCCCCCCAGAACTCATTCATCCCCTCACTACAAGGAATCCAGCTTCTGGCCAAAAACTTATGCCTGACTTTTTTGAAGTATTTTTTTTAATTGACGTATGGTTGATTTACAATGTTGTATTAGTATTGGGTGTACAGCCAAGTGAGATATATGACCTTTATAGATGTCAGATACTTTTCCATTAATCGTTGCTAGGAGATGTTGAATATAGTTCCCTGTACTATAGGGTAGGTCTTTGTCGTTCATCTATTTTTATATAGAGTGTGCGTGCATGTGTGCATGCTGCCGCCTCATTCGTGTCCGACTCTTTGCGACCCCATGCCTGTAGCCCACCAGGCTCCTCTGTCCATAGGATTCTCCAGGCAAGAATACTGGAGTGAGTTTCCGTGCCCTCCTCCAGGGGATCTTCCCGACCCAGGGACCTAATCCACTTTTCTTATGTTTCCAGCATTGGCGGGTGGGTTTTTACCACTAGCACCACCTAGGAAAGCCCATAGAGTAGTGTGTTTGTGTGTGTGTGTGCGTGCGTGTGTGTGTGTATGTTCGGTCACTTCGGTCCTGTCCAAATGTTTGCGACCCATGGACTGTAGCCCACCCAGGCTCCTCTGTCTATGGAATTTTCCAGGCAAGAATACTGGAGTGGGTTGCCATGCCCAACCCAGAGACTGAATCCTTGTCTCCTGCACTGCAGGCCAGTTCTCTACTGCTGAGCCACCATGGAAGCACCATAGAATAGTGTACATCTGTTAACTTCTCAGGCACAACCACAGGCCATTACAAAGGCTCTCCCCGGCAGGCCTGGTGGGGAAGTCTGCCCGCCCCACACACACCAGCGTGGTGCCCTGCCAGTGCACGCAATCTCTGAGGGGTCACAGCCAAGGACTCAAGCCCCTGGCCCATCCTACATTCTTAGCCCAGCTTCCTTCAGAGACTTTCAGCAAGGGAGGCGGTTGCCTTTGGCCAAGGCTCTCCTCAGGTGCCTCCCCCTTATCATGGGTAGAGGAGAAACCTCGAAGACACTTGTCTCCACTCTGCCTCAGGACTCAGGACTTCCCTGCTCCTAGCCCTCCCTACACTCCCTTCCCCACTCCACCCGCCCCCCACCCCAATCCCCGACTCGGGCCCCCAGGTTCACAGGCCCCCAGCAGTGAGAACATCCCTGGTGCTGACCCACCCCACCCGATGGTGCCATTCAACCCAAGGGGAAAACTCAAGGGAGCAATGCCAGTGTTTCTGCAGTTTAGTAGCCTCTTATGCTACAGAAGTGAGCGATTGAAGCTGGACCGTTACTTTCATATGGCCTTTTTTTTTTTGGCTGTGCTGGGTCTTCACTGCTGCGCACGGGCTTCTCATCGTGGTGGCTTCTTGTGTTGTGGAGCATGGGCTCTAGGCATGTGGGCTTCCGTAGTTGTGGCTCACCAGCTTAGTTTCCCCCCAAGCAAGTGGGATCTTCCCAGACCAGGGATCGAACCTGTGTCCACTGCACTGGCAGGAGAATTCTTAACCACTAGACCACCAGGGAAGTCCTGGACTTGTCTTAATTGGCTCCTATGACACCCGGTGGCTCAGCTCTCTCCAGCCCAGCTGAGCTTCTGACAGTGCACTGGTTAAAAGTGAACTGCCTCTACCACTTTCAGCCTGGTGACTCTCAAAAAAGTCACTGAACAGCTTGATGCTTTGGGTTCTTCCTTTGTAAAAATGAAAATGCTCAAAATACCCACCTCCTAGGGCTGTTCCTGTGACGATTTGATGAGCTGACAGATGTAGGAAGTTCCAGCTAAGCATTTGCTACGATGATGTTCAACACTGTCCATCTCTGTTTGGAGATCCATATGCTTCTGGGGGTGCCTGTTGGCTTGGCCTGGGTCATGTGCCCAGGCCATCCATTCCCCTGCTCCAGAGGTCTAGACTAAACTAGCAGGTGTTCTCCACCTCCTAGGCTGGTTCCTGGTGGGCTTGTGATCTGACCCAGTCATAGTGAATCTTAAGACACTGGCTGAAAATTCTGGGATACAGATACTCTCTCTTTCTAGCAGGACATGAGCAAAGAATCATAACCCCCTAGGAGATGCTGGCAGCCATCCTGGGACCACAAGGAGTATCGACCTCAGCAAGGGGAAACACGTGGAAAACAAAGGAGAAAAAGGGAAACCAGGTCCTTGGTATCATCACTTGAATTCTGGTTAAAGCCTCACCTCATCTAGAAATATTTACCTCAGCCCTTTACTGTTTAGGCCAATTTGACTTGGGTGTTCTGTCACCTGTAACCCAAGGTCTCCCAACACACAGAGCCGATCTATGAGTCATCAGAGGCTCTTGGGAGTAGGGGGTAGACTAGGTCCCCAGGGAGGCCAACTCTGAGACAGAGCATAGGGTACAAGCATTGATTATTGAGTGTCCTTGAGATCAGCTGAGGGAGAGAAGAGAGGGCTAGGCAGGGCTGGGAAGACAAGGAAGTCAGGCTGCAGTGCAGACCCAGGGTCAGTTTCCGCCAAACTTCCAGGGAGCTGTGGAGCCAGAGGAGCCTTTGGTGTTTGCACATCAAGCACCATCAGAGGTGGGAAGGGGCCCGGCTCTCTGCACCTCACACAAACCCCGATGGTACTGGCAGCTGGAGGACGCCTGCCAATGCCCCTCCCGGGAACCCAAGCAACAAGTCCTTGTTTGAAGGGGGTCCAGGCATCACCCCTCTAAGTCCACCTTGGAAGACTATGTGGTGGGGAACGGTGCCTGACTGGGCACCCGAGGGTGAGTTGGTGTTCATGTCCATGTAGAGTGAGAATACAGGTGGTAGACAGATGACTAGACTGTAAGAGAGATGGACAGCAGCAGTGAAGGTTCAGCAAGTTCCCAGGGGTATCAAACTCCAGGTGTCCCCCCTCCACCCGGGCACTGGTCTCAAAAGATCTGGGCACAAATCAGGGGGAAAACTGGGCTCCCACTGCACCAGGGAGGGGGCGGCTGGAGCCACAGAACCACGGAGACTCAGGCAGGGGGTCCCTCCAGCCCTTGTTGAGAAGTTCTGAGCCCCAGATGCAGGCAGCACAGTTATCCACCTCTTATCTTAAGACAAAATCTATTCCTACCATGCCTTAGGAAGCCCCAGGCACTAGCAAAGACCAGGGCAAGCCCAACTTTATTGGTAAAAAGGACTCGCCTAGGAATTCCTACCTGGCCCAAGTAGCAGCTCCAATCAGAAAGAATGAGGGGCAGGAGAGGAAAGAAGAAAGGAAAGGAGAGAGGGAAAGAGCGAGGGAGTGAGGAGGGAAGGAACTGCGGACCGGTGCCTGAATGGGGACGTGGTCTTAGGAGAGAACTCAAGGCTCCAGGTAGGGGGAAGAGACCAGAGGAGGAGGGTTGGCCCCCAGCCCCGCCATCTAGAAGGGCAGCAGCTCTTCCACCGGGATGTTGAGGATGACATCCATGTCAGGGGTGCACCTGTAGGGAAGAGCAAAGTGGGGGTGTAAGAGGCCAGGCACTAGAGCTGCAGGTAGGGGAGCATGGCCTCAGGGGAACCCTGCTCTTTAGAACACTGTACTGGGGAGCACCATTCCAAAACAACCTGGGCGCGCGTGCACACACACATGCACATCAAAATGAAACAGGAACTGGTTTGGCAGGACTCATGTTCCCGTACAGAGGTCTGAGGTCAACAGCGAGCAGGAGCTCAGCTCTCAAGTGCTGGGGCCCTTCAGGATGAGCGCTCTCTCTGGAGTCAGAATGATGGTTTTGAAAGCCTGGCTATGTGTCACCTCAAACACATTACTTTTCCTCTCTGAGCCTCCCGCCTTCACTGGGGACAGACACCAGGCGAGCCTCTGTTTCCTCACCTGGCAAATGGGGAGGGTCTGGAAGAAATGAAGATGAAGCCAATATGGCCAAAATATAACGAATTCTAAATCTAGATGGGTAACTGGGTACTCATCATGGTATTCTCTCAACTTTTCTATACATTTGAAATCACTCAAAGAAATAGTAAAAAAAAAAAAAAAAATGCATCTCTGCACTGTTGTTCAGCCATTCAATCACAGTTCAAAAGCATCAACTCTTCGGCACTCAGCCTTCTTTAAGGTCCAACTCTCACATCCACACATGACTACTGGAAAAACCATAGCTTTGACTATATGAACCTTTGTTGGCAAAGTGATATCTCTGTTTTTGAATATGCTGTCTAGGTTTGTCATAGCTTTTCTTCCAAGGAGCAAGCATCTTTTAATTTCACGGCTGCAGTCACCATCTGCAGTGATTTTGGAGCCCAAGAAGATAAAATGTCACTGTTTTCATTGTTTCCCCATCTATTTGCCAAGAAGTGATGGGACTGGATGCCATGATCTTTATTTTCTGAATGCTGAGTTTTAAGCCAGCTTTTTTACCCTCCTCTTTCACCTTCATCAAGAGGCTCTTTAGTTCCTCTTTACTTTCTGCCATAAGGGTGGTGTCATCTGCATATCTGAGGTTATTGATATTTCTCCAAGCAACCTTGATTCCAGCTTGTACTGGCATTGCCAAAATTTCCATTTCCAGCCAATGTCTGTCTTCTGAGATCTACACTTATACCCCCAGCTCCCTACCTGTCGGCTCCACACTCAGGTCTCCATAACTTAAACTCAATGTCCAAATCAACTGCTGATTGATCTACACATGCATCCTTCACCCCCAGTCCCAGTCTTCCCTCTTTCTGGGTTTGGTACCACTACCCACCCTGTTACAAAAGCCAGGAACCCAAGGGTCATTCTTGACACCTCCCTGTCCTGTGCTTCCCACATCCAAATATCACCAAGTCCTACAGATTTACCTTCTTAAATATTTCTCCACTCTGTCCATCTCTCCTCTCTCTTCTGCCACCCATCTTGGCCAAGTCACTCCCAACCACCCCCTCCACACACAACCACCGTCACAACCAACTGGACTCCCAACACAGCCTCTCCAATATCTTCTCCATATTCTTTTCAAAGTGTCTTTTCTTGGAATGCAAATCTGATGTCATCACTGAGCTTAAAAAGTCTTTACTTAGGACTCCCCTGGTGGTCCAGTGCTTAAGACCCCACACTTCCACTGCAGGGAGTACAGGTTTGATCCCTAGTTGGGGAACTAAGATCTTGTATGCCAAGTAGTATGGGCGAAAAAAAAAAAAAAAGTTCTTTGCTTTCAGGATCTAATATCTTTGGTTTACAGGGCCCTGCATGGAAGTCCCTAGGGGCGGGACTGTCCATTACTCTCCCCATCACTCTGCAGTCCAACTTCACTCAGCTTGCCATAAACACCAACTTCCCTCCTACCACACATCTACAGCCTCATTGCTCAGTCTGTGGTGCAGGGATCAGCACCTCAGCATCTCCCAGGAGCTTCTTAGAAATGTAGATTCTCAAGCCCCACTCCAGTCCTATTGATTCAGAATCTGCTTTTCAATAAGTTCTCAAGGTGATTCCAGGGAATGTTTTGGATGGAGAAGTTCTACCTAGCAGCGTGCCATTACCACATTTTAGGAGGAGACAGCTTCTTCCCACTCCTAGCATCTCCCTGCCCGTGGAAGGGCATCAATGTGCATACTGTCATCAATGGGCATACTGCTACTGGCCTCTCCTCATCTCTTTACTCACTCTGCTCTGGAAGGAGGTATAACACCTGAACAGAGAGTCTGGAGAGACGAATGGGGCCTGGGTAGCCCTGCCCTGTTCTCACTCAGTAATGAGCAGCCTACAAGGACTACAGTCTCCTTTGCTCCCATGCAGCTGACCATGGAACTCGATTTGCCTAATTCTGGGTTAGTATTCAGAAGCCAACATGCCTGGAGATGTAAGCTACATTCTCTAAAATCAGCTCTATTGGATAAAAGTGAGAGTCTGGGCCATGTCACCCTCACCCCTCTCATTCTTATTTCAGTGTGTCCAGAGCTCAGGTATGGACAATGGAGCCTACTCAGCACATCTCAAGATGCCAGCACCACCACCTAGAAATGCTCTTCCTTCAGTTTCCCCTTCAGCCCCCTTTGCCCAGTGAACTTCTATGAATCATCCCTCAGACCTCAGTTTAAAAATGTCACATTCTCAGGACTTCCCTGGTGGTCCAGTGGTGAAGAATCTGCCTTCCAATACAGGGTACGCGGGTTCGATCTCTGGTCTGGGAACTAAGATCCCACATGCTGTGGGGCAACTAAGCCCACGCGCCACAACTAGAGAAGCCCATGCGCCACAATGGAGACCCAGCACAGTCGGGAAAAAAAAGGTCACATTTTTAGGGAGACCTCTTTGCCACTCCAGACACCTCTCTGTCCAGGCCACGCTCTCCCGTCGCCACATCCACACCTCTCCTTTAGCAGCTCTCATTTCAGCTGTGACATTTATCTGTGGCTCGTTATCTCATGTCTGGTCCCCTCCTCGGCTCTGTGGTGGCAGAGCCAAGGACTGTTTGCCCTCACCATGCCTGGTGTTCCATAGGCCCATCATGGATCTGACAGCACTTTTTAAGGAAACTAAGAGGAAAATAAAGAGGTAGAGGAGGAAGAAGGAAAGGGAGAAGAAGAGAAGGAGACAGACACAGAAGCTTAGGAGAAGAAAAATAATTGGCAAATGGCAGGAATTGTCCCACCTGGAGAAGCATGGCCTGGTGGGATCCCCACGCTCAAACAGGGAGGGCCTGCCCCCTGGGAGGTCGGGCAAGGAATTGGTTTTGGAAGGAAGGAAGTTCTTCCTTTGGGTCCCAGAAGTCTGCCCCACAGAGAGAACACCATTCTGTCTTTGCAGGGTGCGTTCCAGGCCATTCTTCCCTGGAGCCAACCACCCTACTCAACACCATCTTCCTGAATAGCCCAGGAGCTCAGGGGTGCACCTGCTTGGTTGAGACACGGAATCTGGAACTGGAAGGGTCCAGGGAGATTACCTAACTCATCCTGCTACGTGCAGATGGACACTCAGGCCCAGAGATGGCAAAAGGTCACAGCTGCCTCATGGTCAGCGGCAGAGCCAAGGCAAACACCCAGTCTCCTGCCTCCCTGCACAGGTCCTGCCTTCTCCCCCAGGCTGCCCCCCAAGAACAGAGAGCCTGCTCAAGCTCAGAGCATGGCTAGTGTAAGAGGTGCTGCTCAAGGACCACCTACTTGGATCTCCGAAGTAGAACGTCCGCAAATACGATCTCTCGGGGTTCCCAGATCTGAAATTCTAGCTGTTCCATCTCAGCCCTTAATCTGGATATTTCCTCCTCAAAACGACCTATATACTGAGGAAAGCAGGTGAAAGTGAGAAACCAAACATCCCCCAACCAATAGAAGGGCAAAATGCACGAATAAGGACATCTAGGGAAATGGCCTGAGCTTTGTTACCGGGACTTCTGAACTCCAAAGCAGGGCTCTCTCCTTGCAGGGCAGGGCTGGCTCACGAGTTACAGACAACATTTGATGGTGCTGAAAAGGGTGAGGGGAGACAGCCTGTAGGGGGTGGCAGTGCTTGACAGTGAGAATTAGTGGAGGCTGGTGGAGGTGATGAAGGTCATACATGCAGACAACTGATGAAGGTGCAAGATAACAAAAATTACCGCAAGAGGGTGGTGATCGTGGAATTCATTAACATGGTTTTGAGTGATGGTCAATGTCGAGAATTAAGAGGTGAAGACAAGGAGTGGGTAGTGATAGTAAAGTGATGGTTGTGTGGGTGAAGTTTGGTGATGCTGCCGATGGGTCACGGCTGGTGGTGTGGGTTAATGAGGCAAGGCCTAGTCCAGGACAAATTCCCTTCTCAGATGGAAGATGAGTGACATTAATGGCATAGCCAAGGAGGAAGACTAACACCAGAGACCTCGTGAGCCCCAGAGCAGGACAAGCCTGACCCCCCACAGGTCCTGGGAACCACCCACTGCCCCTGCTCTCGCACAGGGGGGACCACCACCATCGCCACCTACTCACTTCTTGGAACTTGTCCATGTATTTCAGTATAACCCGGTTATTCCAGGTCTTCTGCAGGAGAGTCTCCTGATGGGCACGCTGGGTTTTCTGTGGAAGAAGGAAAATCTTCTGGCCCCCTAGACTGGCCCCAGTGTCTACCCATGCCCTGGATAGCAGATGGGTGTGTGGTGGGCCTGAGGGCAGAGGACAGGGTTAAGAAAGCAGGGCTGAGGGCAGGACCCGGATACCTGCCACAGTGGCTGGCTACTCACCACCACAAGAGACCTCAGAAGGTTTTTCTTCTTATTCTGAATCTGGTTGGACACAGATGCCAGGACCATTCTGCACACCTCACTGAGGTCATCTAGCTCGTCCTAGGGGTCGGCAGGAAGGTGTTGGCCACCAACCCTGCCTCCCACAAGGTCAGGTGAGGCAAAACCAGGGGCTCACCTACCAACTGGCTGTCCTTCACCTGCTGCAGCTGGCGCGCGAGGTTGGCAACCTGCGCCAACTTGACGGGGTACTCGTGGTCCTTGTACGTGCTCACGAAGCTCACCTGCTCACGAACCTGCTCGATCTGGGCATCCAGCTGCTCCACCTGCTGCTCCAGGTCTCACGAGATCAGGAGGGACAGAAGGCAGGATCGTCCCTCAAGGACCGCTCCAGGGCCACCCGAGAAGCAAAGCTCTCCTTAGCCAGTGGATTGGGGTCTGGGTCAACGGCTGTACCACCCTGAATGCATCCAATCTCATCTGGATTGGGGTCTGGGCTGAAACAAGCCCAAACATGGCTGGGAGGCGGTGGACGGGTAAGGCCCCAGAAAGCGCTTTGCCTTCGCAGGAGAAGAAGCAACAACCTATCCAAAAGAGGAAATAAACTATCCTGGGGCCGGATCCTCAGCACCAAGCCTGGAGAGATGGGGTGACAGAGCAAGATTAAGACAGCCTATCCTGGGACTTCCCTGGTGGTTAATAATCTGCCTTCTAATGCAAGGGATGAGGGTCTGATTCCTGGTCGGGGAACTAAGATCCCACATGCTGTAGGGCAGCTAAGCCCACATGCCACAGCTAGAGAAGCCTACTAACTGTAACTATTGAGCCCCGTGCATTCCAGAGCCTGTGCTTCACAACTAGAGAAAGCCCGCGAGCTGCAATGAAGAGCCTACACACTGCAACGAAGACCCTGAGCAGCCCCCAAAAAAAAAAAGGCAGTCTATCCTACCACCCTCCATGGAGGGAATCCCAAGTATCGGAAGCTGCCTGACACACCAGGGGAAAAAAAACACAGGCTCAACAAATCTGTGACCAGTGACCTGCCCAGCCACCCACTCCCAGAGGAAACTTGGCAGGAAACAGACAGGCTGGGATTGGATGCTGGCTCCTAGCTGTATAACTTTCAGCAGGCTACTTCACTTCCCTTAGCCTCAGTTTCCTCATCTGTAAAATGGGAGAAAAGAAAAACTTCCCTGCCTAATATGTAGTTGTAAGGACTGAAAGTATGCCCGAAGAAACAAAGAACACAGGGCCTGCAAGTGCTAAGTGATAAGTAAGCTGTCAGCTGTGCATCTTAGCAGTCCCCTCTGCCTCAGTTATGACCAACCTAGACAGCATATTAAAAAGCACAGACATCACTTTGCCAACAAAGGCCCGTCTAGTCAAGGCTACGGTTTTTCCAGTAGTCACGTATGGATGTGAGAGTTGGACTATAAAGAAAGCTGAGCGCTGAAGAATTGATGCTTTTGAACTGTGGTATTGGAGAAGACTCTTGAGAGTCCCTTGGACTGCAAGGAGATCCAACCAGTCCATCCTAAAGTAGATCAGTCCTGGGTGTTCATTGGAAGGACTGATGTTGAAGCTGAAACTCCAATACTTTGGCCGTCTGATGCAAAAAGCTGACTCATTTGAAAAGACCCTGATGCTGGGAATGATTGAGGGCAGGAGGAGAAGGGGACAACAGAGGATGAGATGGTTGGATGGCATCACCGACTCAATGGACATGGGTTTGGGTAGACTCCGGCAGTTGGTGATGGACAGGGAGGCCTGGCATGCTGCAGTTCATGGGGTCACAAAGAGTCAGACACGACTGAGCGACTGAACTGAACTGAACTGCCTCAGAAGCGAGGTGGTGGGCCTGATGGCTTCCCCTAGAGAGCCAGGTGAGGGTCAACTAATCCGACGAGAGAGTCTTACTGTGGATCTTGGATTCCTCCTTCTCCTCCCATTCCTGGAGCTCACACTTCATCTGGTGCAGCTTCTTCTTGTTGGAGTACTCCAAGATGTCAGTGATGGTCTGTGGGAGCGGGGGGCCGTTAGCTCACCACCACCACCACCCCCCCACCCCCCACTACCACAGCTTCCACTGGTGCTGTCAAAGCAAGGATCGTCAGAGAACTCAGTACTTCCTCAGAGAAGTCCCCAGACCCAACCCCACAGTGGGGCCCACACCTCTTGTGTGCCAGGTGCAACTCCTTTTCGGGGTGAGCGCTATTGTGCCCCACTTATATGGGGCTCAGAGGTTGACTCAAAGTCTTCCAGCTAATTAGTGCTGAATTGGGATGAGTCCCCACCCCACCCCTCGTCTGATTCCAAGGCCCAGGTAGGGGTGCGGGGGACGGGGGGCGGGGGGAGGGGGGAGTGTGTAAAAGATGCTATCTTCCAGACAGCAGAAGGAGCTCATGCAACCGGCTGGGAGAGGCCGGGAGAAAGCAGGAGAGGGCGTCCGAGGGCTCGGGAGGGGCGGTGTCGCGGGCTGGACCGCAGCTCAGGGCGGAGGAGGGGCTGCGGAGCCGAGGCGGGGAGAATCACCGTGTAGACGTCCTGCTGCTGCAGCAGCATCCGCACTTTCAGGGCCGCGCTGTCCTCTGTGTCCTCGATGGTCTTGATCAGTTCCCCACGGAGCTTGGTGAGGAAGTCCTCGTAGTCGCAGAGCTCCTGGTATGAGGTTCGCCGGTTCCGGAGCATTGTCTGCGAGCGGAGAGACAGGGAAGGGAGGCCGCGGTGCGCGGGGCCGTCCGGCACCTCCGGGAGCCCAGGGACCACTTCCCTCCCGCCGCAATCCGCCCCCTTGTGGCCCCGACTGGTAAATGCCACCCGAGCTGGGCGGCGGTTCTCCATTGTCTGCGGGTCAGAGCACCTTGAATTATTTCATCCTTTCTGAAACACCCATTTCCCCATAATTTTACACTCTGGGGTGGAGCTGTATCTTACAGCTGGTGGCGTGTTACAGTCTAGTTGAAAATATTTTATTAGTGGGTTATTAAGATAAAGGTGCGTCTTATTACCAGTGGCTTCTTAGAATCAGTGAACTATGTGTGTGTTAGTCGCTCAGTCGTGTCTGACTCTTTGCAACCCCATGGACTGTAGCCCGCCAGGGTCCTCTGTCCATGGGGTTCTCCGGACAAGAATACTGGAGTGGGTTGCCATTCCCTTCTCCAGGGGAACTTCCTGACCCAGGGATGGAACCAAGGTCTCCCGCATCGCGGACGAATTCTGTACCCTATGAGTCACCAGGGAAGCCCTCTTTGCATTGAAAGAAGTCAATCGCTGGACCACTAAGGAAGTCCCAACATATTTTTCTTATTTTCTTCTTTCTTGTCTGTCTTCCCAACTAGAATTTTACAGCCAGGAGGGCAGGGGCTTTTGTTGTCTTGTCACAGCTGTGTCTCCAGCACACAGAACTGTGCCTAGAGCTTCGTAAGTGTGGGCTTAATCAACTGATGAGTAAATATTCTTTGGAGGTTTTTTAATTTGTTGTGCGTCTCCCCACTAAACTCCACCGTAGCACAGATTCTGGGATCATGTTCATGGCTCTCTCCCCAGCACCCAGCTTGGGGCCTGACACATGGTTGGCACTCTGAGGAGTTGTTGATTGAATAAAAAACTGTCCTGAGGCTGAGGGGCGGAGTCAGAATCCTACTCCAACTCCAAGAACAAACCAACTGGGTCGTTTCTGAGTTCTTGTTCTGCTTCCCCCTTGTCCCCACAGCCCATTCTGCACACAGCAACAGCAGCCCAGGGACTCCTATGAACCTCAGGGCCTTTGCAGTTCCAGTTCTTCTGCCTGGAGCATTCCTTCCCCAGATGTCACCACCTTGACAGCCTTCCCTGACCACCCTCCTAAAACGGTCATGGCCACCCTCTCCTGGGTGCCCCTTTAGCCCCCTAACCTTATTTTATACTTCTTCATAGCTCTTATCTTCACTACACGTATCATATTTTTTATCTATCTTGTTTGTTAATCTGTCTCCCCTCGTAGACTGTGAGCTCCCTAAGGTCAGAGGCCACATCACTGGTGAATTCCCACACTTAGAACAGGGTCTGGGACACAGGAGATGCTCAAATATTTGTTGACTAAACTAATGAATGATTATAAGAGAGAGTATTAGGAGCACAGGTTTTAGAGCCAATTGTCCAGGTTCATGTTTCATATCAAACAAAAACACATAACCCTTCTAAAGTCAGGATAAAAATAACATCAGAAATATGAGTTCCTCCTTTAAGAATACTGGGCTGCCTCTAATAACTCATTTTTGCAAAATTGAAGGTTAAAGGGAAAAAACGATTTCAAGGCAAATACATTTCTCCCTATTTCTTTATATAACAGTCATTGTTCATTGAGCTATTAAAAACTTTCCTGAAGAAGTTAAGAACTCTTCTATAATATTTTGTAGTATTTATAGTATTTAGTATGGACACTAATGCCCCCACTTCTTCTAGTTCATTTCAAATACTTTGAAACATTGTTCAGAAGCCATAATAAACAATGGATGGTGAGAAAATCAATGATAGAAAGTTCTATCAGTTGATGTGAAAAGTTTAATAGGAAGCTCCTAAGTCTTGCTTCAAGATGCACTGTATTTCATGAAAGGGTAATTTCCTGGAGTTTTTAAATGAACAAGCCACTAGATTGTATTCCTAATGCAGTGAAATAAAATGATTCCAATCATTTTCCTGAATCTTAAACACAAAGGCAAATCTTTGCCCAACTGGCTTTGACCCTGGTACTGCATTTTCTAACTGTGTGATCTGGCGCAAGTCATTTATCTCCATGCACCTCAGTTTTCCCGTCTGTAAAATAGGGCTGATGATAAGCATGCCCACGGGGTTGATGTGAAGAGAGCAAGATTGCAGGCAGGCACCCACGAAGTGCTCAGGGCATGTTTGCTATCGCCATCCCCCACTCCCAGCCCTGGCCCCCAGTGCCTCTGGGAGGACGCTCATACTCTCATCAGTCGGATGGTGGCCTGGGTCTTCCCAGAGTCCAACTTTCCTCTGCGCAGCTCTAGCGGATTCCTTGGCTGGCTTGTCATCCACAAAGTAGGCTTGGATTGCCACCCTAGGGCATGGGAAAGGACAGAGAGACAGTCAGGAGGAAGAG
Source organism: Okapia johnstoni (assembly GCA_024291935.2). Lineage (NCBI taxonomy): Eukaryota > Metazoa > Chordata > Mammalia > Artiodactyla > Giraffidae > Okapia > Okapia johnstoni. The sequence continues at coordinate 50,162,475 of CM044324.1, read as the reverse complement.
AGAGTCAGACAGCCCGGGCCCCAACTGCATCCACTCATGGCCTTCCAGTGTATGACAGTGAGACAGAGGCCAAAGCTCACATCCATCAGTAAGATCCCAGGCCCCACTCTGGTCCTTGTTATAAAGGACAGAGAAGCCCAGGGAACTGCCACATACCACACTGACTCTGAGGCTGAACAGAGGGGCAGTGAGGGGTAGCAGCGGGAGACGGCCAGACACTCTCATCTCTCCACCAAGCTGGCCAATGGTAAGCTCAGGAGGGAAAGGGGTTAAAAGCAATAACTAACGAGTCAGACAGCCTGGGTTTGAATCTGGCAGCTCACATGACCTCTCTGCTCCTCACTTCCCCACTACTCTATAATACAAGAATCATCATCATGCCTACCTCACAGGATTGTCGTGAAGACTAAATAAGAAGTTACTGTCCTTTAAAGTGTTTAGAATAGTGCTTAACACATATTCAGTGCAAATATAAATTACCAGTTGTCACTGTTATTACCAGTGACCTGTGAACTGGGATCAGGACCACAGCCTCAGATAAAGATACAGGACCCAAGCAAAACACTGTCTCTGAAATACCTGTAAAAGCTGGGGTCCTGCCAGATATAAAGTATACAAAAAAAATTCAGAGCAGAAGACACTCAGAGGGCATGTTCCAAGAATCCCTGCTTCCTCTTGGCATGTCCTGCACCGGCGTGAGGCAAATCACACAAACCATCACAAACGCTGCCCTCAAAGGCCCTGTTAGAAGTGCAACCCAGTTCACTTTTGAAAAATATTATCTCTTTAATGGATTGATATCTGTAATTTAGTATTAAGTACTGAGGTGACAAAGCAAATTAGAGTAATTTTGAGTTAAAGTTATGAATTATCTGATATTTACTTGAAACTGTTTGAGAGATGGAGTGATTAATACATTACTCTTGTAATTCTACTTTTTTTATATTTATTTGTATTTATTTATTTGGCTGCACCAGGTCTTAGTTGCAGCATGTGGGATCTTTGATCTTTGTTGCGCCATGCAGGATCTTCAGCTGTGGCATGTGGGATCTAGTTCCCTGACCAAGGATGGAACCCGGGCCCCTTACATTCAGTCTTAGCCACTGGACCACCGGGGAAGTCCCTTGTGATTCTAATTCAAGATACGTAAATGAGATTTTGATTTAGATTTGTTTTAAGTTGCAAGGTTTAATACCATCTTATTAAATGTATATAAATTACCACAACTTTTAAGAGAACATAAGATTACCCATATTCAGAAGTTTATTTATTAGATATATAAGAATTACATTACATGCCCAATGGTTTTGTTAATCAAAACAAGTGAACTTTCTGAAAGAGAAAATGTATATATTAAATTTTAAACGTAGCTTAAACAATTTAAGGGAATTTAATTAACCAAGTTCCAAAACCTCCTTTACGAGAGATTTTAAAAATTATAACATTTGTAGGTTGAACTTAAATACTTAGGAAGATTTGTCGCTTTAATAATGAGTATTTCTTTTCATTAGTGGTGGTAGCCCTGATTTATCTTTTTTTAATTAAACTTTTTATTTTGAAATAAATTCAGATTACATGCAGTTTTAAGAAATAATACGAAGAAATCTTGTGTTTCCTTAACCCAGTTACTCCCAATGGTAACATCTTATAAAACTAAGCACAGTATCACAACCAGAACACTGAAAGACAGCATGCTACAGAACATTTCCACTAACGCAAAGGATTGCTCCTGGGGCCGTCTATTGCCATACCCATTTCCCTCTCCTTCCATCCTTGTCCCACTGCTGGCAATTATGAATCTGTTCTCCATTTCTACAGTTCTGTCATTCCCAGAATGTTATACAAATGAAATCTAACAATATGACACTTCTAAGATTGGCTTTTCTCACTCAGCGTAATTCACTGGAGATTCATCTAAGTTAGTGAATGTATCAAAAGTTCTTTCCTTTTCCTTCTAAATAGTATTATGTGGTATGGAATGGATGCACCATAGTTTCTTTAACTACTTACTCATTAAAGGACATCTGGATTGTTTCCAGTTTGAGGGTATTATGAATCAGGCTACAGTGAAACTGTCATGCACTGGTTTTTGTGTGACCGTAAGTTTTCACTTCTCTGGATTAAATGCCCAAGAGTGCAACTGTTGGATTATTATGGGAAATGTGTGCTTGGTTTCATTAGAAACGAATGACCCAATCTCTCGTTGTTGCCAACACTTGGCATTATGACTATTTTTCATTTTAGTCATTCTGATAGATGTTCAGTGACATCCCATTTAATCTGCATAGCCCTAGTGGATAATGATGTTAAACATCTTTTCCTGTGCTTATTTACCATACGTATTTCCTCTTCTGGTGAAATGTCTCTTCAAGTCTTTTGCCTTTAACTCTTTAACTGAATTGTTTTTCTGTTGAGTTTGAGGGTTCCCAATATATGGCAGAAAGTGAAGAGGAACTAAAAAGCCTCTTGATGAAAGTGAAAGAGGAGAGTGAAAAAGTTGGCTTAAAGCTCAACATTCAGAAAACTAAGATCATGGCATCCCATCACTTCATGGGAAATAGATGGGGAAACAGTGGAAACAGTGTCAGACTTTATTTTTGGGGGGCTCCAAAATCACTGCAGACGGTGACTGCAGCCATGAAATTAAAAGACGCTTACTCCTTGGAAGGAAAGTTATGACCAACCTAGATAGCATATTAAAAAGCAGAGACATTACTTTGCCAACAAAGGTCTGTCTAGTCAAGGCTATGGTTTTTCCAGTAGTCATGTATGGATGTGAGAGTTGGACTATAAAGAAAGCTGAGCCTCAAGAATTGATGCTTTTGAACTGTGGTGTTGGAAAAGACTCTTGAGAGTCCCTTGGACTACAAGGACATCCAACCAGTCCATCTTAAAGGAGATCAGTCCTGGGTGTTCATTAGAAGGACTGATGTTGAAGCGGAAACTCTAATACTTTGGCCACCTCATGTGAAGAGTTGACTCATTTGAAAAGACCCTGATGCTGGGAAGGATTTGGGGCAGGAGGAGAAGGGGACAACAGAGGATGAGATGGTTGGATGGCATCACCGACTCAATGGACATGAGTTTGGGTAGACTCCGGGAGTTGGTGATGGACAGGGAGGCCTGGCGTGCTGCGGTTCATGGGGTCGCAAAGCGTCAGACACGACTGAGCGACTGAACTGAACTGAATATATTCTACAAAGCAGTCCTTTGTCAGGTATGTGGTTTACAAACATTTTCTCCAAGTATATAGCTTCATACTTAATCTCTGTTAAAATTGTAAAAAGAACAGAAGTCATAAATTTTGACGAAGTCCTACTTGTGTATTTATTCCCTTTTTCTTTTATGAATCAGCTGTTGGTACGAAGACAAAGAACTCTTCACTTGGCCATCAGTCCCAAAGATCTTTCTCTCATGTTTTTTCTAAAAGTTTTACTACATTTTACATTTAATTTTTATTTCATTTTAAATTTACATTTTGGGTTAATTTTTGTATGTTGTGAGACTTTAATTGAAGTTCATTTTTTCATCTGTGAACGTCCATCTGCACTAGCACCATTTGTGGAAAAGGCTTTCTTTTCTCCACTGTTTCTGCACCTTTATCAAAAATTGCTTGGGTATTTGTGTGGCTGTTTCTGGTTCTCTATTCTGTTCTATTGATCTATATGTCTCTCTATCAATACTATGCTGTTTTGATTACTATAACCAAATAGTAGGCGATTAATATCAGGTAAAGTGATTCTTCAGATGTTGCTTATTTTAAATTGTCTTATCTATCCTAGGACCTTGCTTTTCTGTATAAATTTTAGAATAAACCTGTCCATGTCTACAAAAAAGCTTGCTGGGATTTTGACTGGAATTGCATTAAACATATGAATCAATCTGAGAACTGACATCTTTACTCTGATGAGTCTTCTAATCATGAACACAGTATGTTTCTCCATTTATTTAGGTCTTCTTTGATTCTTACATCAGCATTATATAGATTTCAGCATACAGATCCTATACATGTTTTGTTAAGTTTGTGCCTAAATATTTCATTTTCTTTGGTGTAACTTTAAATGTCTTGTGTTTTTTATTTTGATTTCTACACATTTATCATTAGTACATAGAAATGTGATGGGTTTTTGTGTGCTGTGCTAGTATCCTGCAACCTTGATCAACTCATTACTTCTAGTTTCTCTTTAGATATAGTAGAGAGTTTCCATGTAGACAGTCATGTCATCTATAAATAAGAACGGTCAAATAATTCTATCTGATTCATCTCAGTGTTGGTGTCTGTCTTTTCTCATTCATGCTGTGATTTTTCTCATTCTTGGTATGATGGGTGATTTTGATTGTATCTTGGATGTTTTAGATATTACTCTGGATCCTATCTCATCTTCTTTTGAGCAGACAATCTCCTGTTGAAATTCAGCATGAAGGCCAGATGATGATGTATGCTCCCCATTCTGGCAGCCCACTTTCTTGTTTCCAGTTTTCAGAGCCTCTTTCTGTTTCTTGTGTAGTCTCCAGGGATTTTTAGTTCCAAAAGGGAGGACCAGGAAGGAATGGGGCGTCTCCATCTTGGTGGAATCGGCAGATTTATCTTTTTTTAATACTCAAAAGCTGCCCTCAAGGACATGACTTTCCACAAGACATGCTACCAACCCAAGCTTCAGTGTCCTCATCTATAAAATGGTGGTGACACCATCTCCAGAAGCGAATGAGATCATGTATATGTGCTCAGTTGCTCAGTTGTGTCTGGCTCTTTGCAACCCCAGAGACTGTAGCCCACCAGACTCCTCTGTCCATGGAATTTCCCAGGCAAGAATATTGAAGTGGGTTGCCATTGCCTCATCCAGAGGATGTTCCTGCCCCAGGGACTGAACCCTCGTCACTTGCGTCTCCTGCATTGTAGGCGGATTCTTTACCACTGAGCCACCAGGGAAGCCCATGAATGAGATCATGACCTCCTGCAATTATAAGTGTATTTTCTTTTCTTTTTTGCTGCACTTTGCTATGACTCATGGGCTCTCTAGTTGCAGCACAGCAGATTTAGTTGCCCTAAGGCATTGGGACCTTAGTTCCCAGACCAGGGATCGAACACAAGTCCCCTGCATTGGGAGGCGGATTCTTTACCACTGGACCACCATAGTCCAGTCCCTACAAGTGTATTTAAAGTTTTGTGTAATTACATGTTTGAGGTTGGGACTATGAACTCTACACGGCTAGAAACCAATCTTTCTTCTAAGTCAACAACACTCAGCCCAATGCTGTGTACACCGGGGGCTCAGCAAATGGCTGCTGCTGAATGAATGAGTGAGTGAATGAATGAATGAATGAATGAACAAATAAGGCCTCTACAATAGAGCCTAACACAAAATGAGTCCTCAGCAGACGCTAACTAGTTTCACTGTTGTTATTTACATAGATTACACTTGAATAAGGCAGGAATCTTTGTGCCCATTTCCACAGGGAAGGAAACTGAGGCTGGGATCAGTAACTCAGATGGAATTGCTAGCACGAAGGGAAATTGGAACACCAGCTCAGGTCTACATTTCTCCAGTGGCTGACTGTGGGTCCTGGAGCCACACTGCCAAATATCACAGCCTGGCTGTGCCCCCCTCCTACCTGTGTGACCTTGGGAGTTGCACTCGTCTGTGCTTCAGGTTCCTCCTCTGTAAGAGGAGGTGATAACAACAGCACCCATCTCACAGGGCTGTTGGGAAGATTAAATGAAGTGATATGCGTAAATTGCTCAGATAGTAAGCAATATGTCCTTGGCATATGTTAATTGCTCTTGTTCCGGTTGTGGTTGTCTATTACATACCTCACTGCTTCCCCAGTGAAAGGAAAGGGCAAACGTTTCCTTGTAGATGCTGTTTGAATAGGGTCTAGGACCAAAGACAAAAATTCTGTCACTATCACAATGTCGTGTGCTCATCACTTTACATCAGTGACTCTCAACAGCTCAATAGGGGTGTTTACATATACTGCTGGGGGAATCTGTGGTTCACATAAATACTGAGGGTATAACATCCCCCAGACAGGCCAACCCCATAGAACATAGAATTCTCCTATCCTGTTTAACTTTTCTAAGTCCTACTAGATACTGACATAGGTAAAATCCTATTATAATGATCTGATCCCAGAACCTGATTTTGCTTTACATGTAACTATGAAAATGGAATAAAGCAGAAACTGTGGATTCTGAAAGATTTTATTTTCTTGGGCTCCAAAATCACTGCAGACAGTGACTGCAGCCAAGAGATTAAAAGATGCTTGCTCCCTGGAAGGAAAGCTATGACAAACCTAGACAGCATATTAAAAAGTAGAGACATCTCTTTGCTGACAAAGGGTCATACAGTCAAAGCTATGGTTTTTCCAGTAGTCATGTACAGATGTGAGAGTTGGACCATAAAGAAGGCTAAGTGCCAAAGAATTGATGCTTTCAAATCGTGGTGCTATAGAAGACTACCAAGACTCCCTCGGATTGCAAGGAGATCAAACCAGTCAGTCCTAAAGGAAATCAACCCTGAATACTCATTGGAAGGACTGATGCTGAAGCTGAAGCTCCAATACTATAGCCACCTGATATGAAGAGCCAACTCACTGGAAAAGACCCTGATGCTGGGAAAGATTGAGGGCAGGAGGAGAAGGGGGCACCAGAGGATGAGATGGCTGGATGGCATCATTGACTCAATGGACATGAGTTTGAACAAACTTTGGGAGATAGTGAAGGACAGGGAAGCCTGGCGTGCTGCAGTCCATGGGGTCACAAAGAGTCATTCACAACTTAGCAACTAAACAACAACATAATGCTGAATTTTCCAGCGAAGCAGCTACAATCAGGGGAAGATTGTGCCTTGTTTTGTTTAGAACTTTAGTAAGAGATGACACAACTTTGAAAATCGGGTTGCAGTGAAAATTCCCTCTTGGTATTTGAGTCCCCAATTTCCATTGTGTGTCAGTCTGTGTTTGCAACTGTTACATTCACCACGACGCCACATCTATGAGTAAGCTTCTGATGACTTGCTCATGTCTTCTAGTGGGCTCCATCCTGAACATTTACATACTGAAGCCTATGCTATTTAAATGTAAATAACTTGACTTTTCCTTTACTTTACAGTTCCGTTCAGTTCAATTTCAGTCCCTTAGTCATGTCCGACTTTTTGCTATCCCATGGACTGCAGCATTCCAGGCTTCCCTGTCCATCTCCAACTCCCGGAGTTTGCTCAAACTCATGTCCATCAAGTCGGTCATGCCATCCAACCATCTTATCCTCTGTCGCCCCCTTCTCCTCCAGCCTTCAATCTTTCCCAGCATCAGGGTTTTTTCCAATGACTCAGTTCTTCGCATCAGGTAGCCAAAGTATTGGAGTTTCAGCTTCAGCATCAGTCCTTCCAGTGAATATTCAGGACCGATTTCCTTTAGGATGGACTGGTTGGATCTCCTTGCAGTCCAAGGGACTCTCAAGAGTCTTTTCCAACACCACAGTTCCAAAGCATCAGTTCTTCGGTGCTCAGATTTCTTTATAGTTCACCTCTCACATCCATACATGATTACTGGCAAAACCATAGATTTGACTAGACGGGCCTTTGCTGGCAAAGTAATGTCTCTGCTTTTCAATATACTGTCATAGCTTTTCTTCCAAGGAGCAAGCATCTTTTAATTTCATGCCCCAAAAAATAAAGTCTGTCACTGTTTCCATTGTTTCCCCATCTGTTTGCCATGCAGTGATGGGACAGGATGCCATGATCTTCGGTTTCTGAATGTTGAATTTTAAGCCAACTTTTTCACTCTCTTCTTTCACTTTCATCAAGAGGCTCTTTGATTCTTCTTCGCTTTCTGCCATAAGGGTGGTGTCATCTGCCCACTCCAGTGTTCTTGCCTGGAGAATCCCAGGGACGGGGGAGCCTGGTGGGCTGCCGTCTATGGGGTCGCACAGAGTCGGACACGACTGAAGTGACTTAGCAGCAGCAGCAGCAGCATCTGCATATCTGAGGTTATTGATATTTCTCCTGGCAATCTTGATTCCAGCTTGTGCTTCTTCCAGCCCATCATTTCGCATGATGTACTCTGAATATAAGTTAAATAAGCAGGAGGACAATATATAGCATTGATGTACTCCTTTCCTGATTTGGAACCAGTCTGTTGTTCCATGTCCAGTTCTAACTGTTGCTTCTTGATCTGCATACAGATTTCTTAGGAGGCAGGTAAGGTGGTCTGATATTCCCATCTCTTTAAGGATTTTCCACATTTTGTTGTGATCCACACACAGTCAAAGGCTTTGGCGTAGTCAATAAAGCAGATGTAGATGTTTTTCTGGAACTCTCTTGCATTTTCACTGATCCAACTGATGTTGGCAATTTGATCTCTGGTTCCTCTGCCTTTTCTAAATCCAGCTTGAACATCTGGAAGTTCACGTTTCACGTATTGCTGAAGCCTGGCTTGGAGAATTTTGAGCATTACTTTTCTAGTGTGTGAGATGAGTGCAATTGTGCGGTAGTTTGAACATTCTCTGGCATTGCCTTTCTTTGGGATTGGAATGAAAACTGACCTTTTCCAGTCCTGTGGCCACTGCTGAGTTTTCCAAATTTGCTAGCATATTGAGTGCAGCACTTTCACAGCATCATCTTTCAGGATTTGAAATAGCTCAACTGGAATTTCATCACCTCCACTAGCTTTGTTTGTAGTGATGCTTCCTAAGGCCCACTTGACTTTGCATTCCAGGATGTCTGGCTCTAGGTGAGTGATCATATCATCGTGGTTATCTGGGTCATGAAGATCTTTTTTGTATAGTTCTTCTGTGTATTTTTGCCACTTTTTCTTAATATCTTCTCCATACCATTTCTGTCATTTATTGTACCCATCTTTGCATGAAATATTCCCTTGGTACCTCTAGTTTTCTTGAAGAGATCTCTAGCCTTTCCCATTCTATTGCTTTCCTCTATTTCTTTGCATTGATCACTGAGCAAGGCTTTCTTCTCTCTCCTTGCTATGCTTTGGAACTCTGCATTCAAATGGGTATATATTTCCTTTTCTCCTTTGTGTTTAGCTTCTCTTCTTTTCTCAGCTATTTGTAAGGCCTCCTCAACAACCATTTTGCCTTTTTGCATTTCTTTTTCTTGGTAGTTTGCATTTCTTTTTCATTTCATTTTGTATTTCTTCTTTACTTTACAGTTATGGCATTATATTAACTTTTAAATTATATACATAGGTGATTATATTATCTGTTAAGTTTATTTCAGGATACTAAAGGAATATTACAAAATGTGTCTCATTAAAAGGAGTGCTGAGTCTGATAAGGTTGAATAACAATGGGCTTTACATGGATCTTCTCATTTAATTCTCACAACAATCATATTAGGTAAGTATTAGTGTCCACATTCTAAAAATGAGGAAACAGAAACTTAGAGAGATGAATGACTTTCCCCAGAGAGTAGATAAGAGAACCAAGATCTGAATCCATGTCTGCCTAAGCCAAGGCCTCAGAACTCCCATGGAAGGCATGACAGTGATGTGGCAGAGATTATCCCAAGTTCACCAAACTCTGTTTTCTTTTCCTCCTGGACATATAGCTGGACAACATTTCCCATCTTCCCTTGGGGTTAAGGGTGGGCATGTGGCTTAGTTAAGGACACCATAATATGAGTGGGCATGATGTGTGTCACTTCAAGTCTGGGCCCTGAAAAAGAACTGCCCACAAGATCATCCATATTCTTGCTCTCTTTCTTCTCTCTGGTGGATGCAAAAGGACCCAACAGAGGACTTCAGGATCTTACAAGATGTCCTAGTTACAAGGTGATGGAGCCTAGACCCCAGAATGATCATGTGAAAAAAATCACACCCTCCCCCTAGATCCACAAATGTACTTTGACATAAATGAGAAACGAGCATCTGTATTAATACTGCAAACCTGGGGACTGTTTGTTATAGTAGTTAGCCTACCCTGATATAAATGCTGTCACCAAGGGCCAAGAATGTCTACCCCATCCTGTCCTCACCTCCTTCTCCAGCGCCCAAGGACCTCTGCCCACCTGGCTGGACGGTAGACCAGGTCTTCCTTTTGCTTTTCTTAGTGCCCACAGTCTGTGGGATTGGAGGCAGAGTAGATGGCTTGGCTCTCTGCTTGGACCGCTGCCATGGAACATAATCCAACCAGACATAACACAAATCAGTCACACAGCTTATGGGCTCAAATCCCAGCTTCCCCGCTTACTGATATCTGTAACCTTGACCAAGTGGGTTTACCTCTCTGAGCCTCAATTTTCTCATCTGTAAACTGGATCGAATTAAAAAACCCACCTCCATAGGTTGGTACAAACCTTCCAAAAGATATTTGTAAAACATGTGGTAAGCGCTCCCTATATGTTATCAAGTTTGCATCTGCCAGCCAGAATTTACTAAGCACATCCAGGCGGGAAGGCGCTAAGAACTGAGAAACAGAAGGCATGGAAAAGACCCGATAGGAAAGCAGATATGCAATCAGAGATAAAGAGAGCAGCATAATATATTCTTACCTCCTGAAAAGATGGTGAGAAAACTGAGGTTCTGAGGCACTTCCCGGGTCAGTAAGCCCCACCCCCACACCGACCCTAGCCCTCCTGGACTCACCAGAACCTGGAACTGGGGGACTGTGGAGCCGATCCCAGAGTGGCTGCGTCTGCAAAGTGTTGGGGCGGGAAAAAACTCCCATCAATCCCAACCCGTAGGGATGCAAGCAGCAAGCGTGAAACTGGGATGGGGTCTCGAACCCGAAACCTCAGTCACTAAGGACACAAGCCTAGCAGGAGCAGGAGAATACGTAAGAGAGGCGGGGCTAGAGAGATAAGGGCGGGGGAGAAGGCGGGGTCAAAGAGCAGGATGACACCCGGAGAGGACCCCGCCAGCGCTAGGTTGGGGGCCACTCATGCGCACTCCACCGCCCCTCCGTACCCCTTTCACGTACTTTGGAAAGTCGCGCGCCATTAGGGAGAATGGAAGAAGAGTCCCGAGGCTTTGGGGCCCCGATTTTTTGGGGGATGCCTGTTTCTTTGTCTTCTCCAACTTCCTTGTCTCCGCGTGGATCCAGCGGTAACCAAGGCCACTCGAGCTTCCCAGAGAGACCTGATGCTTTCTCGCCTGTCTCGGTCTCCAAGGAAACGGACGCAGACTACCGAGCGCCTAGAGGGACCAATATCGCACTGGAAAAAGTAGCTCTCGCCACATTCCACTCATCGTGGTTTCAAATTCCCCTCAGCTGGCCCCGCCTATCATGCTAAAGAATTATGTCATATTCCTCCTCTCAGCAAACCTCTATCGCGTCCTTCTCCATCCTTACTCTTGGCTAATTACGTTCTTCCTCTTTGACCGGGAAAATCATGGGACTGAGTAAACTCAGGTTCACGCCACCTCATTTACCCACCCACATGCCTCCCTCCTGAGACTGTGTAAACTGCCTACTGATCTCGATTCCTACTAGTGTGCACTGAATCCTGTCCTCTCTCATTTTCTCTGAGACATTCCCCCAGGAATTTCCCCCATTTTCTCCATCACCCTCTCCTCTGTATTATTTTCACTGCTTTACCAACATATTTTAATTTCTTCTATTAAAAAAAAGCAAACACTTCCCATCCAGCTACCCTCCCATTTCTGCTTCACTTTAAAGCAAAACTTCTAAAGAGGTTTGCCTACTGTTTCCCATTCCTTTTTGCTTCTTCAGTCAGGCTTTCACTCTCCACCTCTCCACTGAAACTGCCACTGTCAGCGCTACCAGTGAGCTCCATTTTCCTAAACTTCTCTGTCTCCATCTTCCTCAGCCTATCTGCAGCATTTGACACAACGGATCACTCCCTCCTTGACACACTTTCTAAACATGGTGTGCCGGAAACCACTCTCTAGCGCTGCTTCCTACCTCCTTTCCTTTTCTATCATGGTTTCTCCTTTTGACCCTTTACTCCCAGGGTGCCCCAGGACTCAGACTCAGCCCTCTTTTTTCCTATCCATTTGTCCTACCTTTCAGTCTTGTGACTTCAGATGCCATCTTTACCCAGATGCCTCCTAGACTCACATCTCCAGCCTCTCCATCTTCTTCCAGTCACATACATCCAACTGCCTACTCAGCATCTCCGTTTTGGTGCCTAAGAGGCAATTAACACTCAGTATTTCCCCAGAACCAACTCACAGTGGCAACTCTCTTCCTGGAGTCTATTTTTTTTTTTTTGCCACACCCAGGAAGGCTTGTGGCCTGTAGTGAAAGTGCAGAGCTCTAACCACTGAACGGCCAGGGAATTCCCCTGGAGTCATTCTTAACTCATCTTTTGACTCATCTCTCCTCCCACATCCAAATCTGTCAGCAATACCTTCAAAGTAATGTGAGTCAGACCGATTACTCCCACCACCACCCATACAAACATACACTTTCCCCTCACTCCAAGACTACAGTACCAGCTCCCACACTTACCCCACTCCAGTTATCTCTCCACACCTCAGATTTGCTAGATAGAGCACAGATTTAAAAGTGCATTCCTGTTTAAAAAAATAATTTGGAAGACGCAAATAATTTGAAATCAGTCACACTTCAATAGGGGAATGTTTCCATAGAACACAAGGCTGGGTGATCCAGCAATTAAGAACCTGCCTTGCAATGCAGGAGATGCAGTTTCACTCCCTGGTCAGGGAACTAAGATCCCACATGCCGAGGAGCAACTAGAGAACCCACAAGTTGCAACTAGAGAAGCCCACGTGCAGCAACTACTGAGGCCTGCATGCTCTGGAGCCTACACAACACAACTGAAGACTCCATGCACCACAACAAAAGATCCTGCATCCTGTAACTAAGACCCAACACAGCCAAAATAAATAAATAAAATTGTTTACACCTATCATTCTATATGTTTAAAAATCTACTTAAAAAGAGAGAGAGAACACTAGGCCAGAGCTCCCAAACTTCTCCCCCTCTTAAAAATCACAGGAAAATGTTGTAAATAGAACTGCACACTGTGGTCAACAGAAGAGACTGCTATTGCAAAAAGCACACAATATTGTAAATTAACTATACTTCAATAAATAAATAATAAAGAAGACATAAATAAGTAAAAATAAAGATATCATTTCCCAACTTCCCTTGTAGCTACATGAGGCCATGTGATTATGTTTTGGCAAATGTGAGCAGAAGAAACGTGCAGTTTTTAGTCATGCCCTTAAAAAGAAAGGAGACTAGATCAACATGGAGACAGAAAACACTGGGATCACAGAGCCATCCTGCTGGCTGGAGGCTCTGGTATCCACTGATGACTGGCTTTTCCTGGTTAAAGGTGGAATTTTCCTTGGTACTGATGCTGCAACAGGAATGCTAGTTGCATTTGTTACAACATTATCCTTGGCTAAAAGGAAAAGTCCTAAATGGCTCAACAAGGCCAAGGACATTCTTACTGGAGAGTAGGTCTTTCCTTACCTTTCGAGCCCTGGGGTGGGGCTCACTTTATGCATGGTGTGGGGTTGGTGTGATCAACTTCACATCTGGAAAACTTTGGGCATTCACAATGCATTGTAACAGACATTGAGACATAGCAGATTATTTAATCTTCACAATAACTTTGAAACAGATGAAAGACTTTTGAAGTAAACTGCAATCAATATTTCCAACAATTCCCAGGAATTCTTTTTTTTAAATATCTATTTGGCAGCACTGGGTCTTAGGGTCTTAGTTACAGCACACAGGATCTTTAGTTGCAGCAGGTGAGATCTAGTTCTGACCAGGGATGGAACCCAGGCCCCCTACACTGGGAGTGCAGAGTTTTAGCCATTGGACCACTAGGGAAGTCTCTCTGAAGAACTCTTGGATTGACTGTTGAGTGGGAGGAAGCATTGAAATGCAGATGAGATGAGCATGGTGGATAAAGTCCAGAACAACTGTTATGGGAAGGGCTGTCTTTGGAGAAGCCAGAACAGCAGAGGGACTCAATTGATTTCTCCTCAGGAACACATGCAGATTGTTGACTGACCTATGGGATAGACGGTGATCAGTGTCCTCACAGGAGGCTGACAGTCATTTCTGTGTGCTATACTTTACAGCTGATTTGGTCATGTTCGTGTGTGTGTGTGTGTGTGTGTGTGTGTGTGTGTGTGTGCGCGCGCGCGCGCATGCGCTGGAGGAAGGGCAAAGTCTTCCCAAAGTTAGGAAGACTGTTTAAAAATAATTATATGGATAACTTCTCTACGTGGAGAAAATCCCAGGGGAAATACTTTTAAGACTATAACAGTTGAAACCAAGTTTCTTACCTGAAAAAAATATTAACCTAATGGAAAGTCTTCAGAAACAGACTCCAAACAGCAGAAGTAACTCAATGTGTCTAAATAAATTTCAACAGCCTTTCTTGTCAGTGTGTGGCTATCAGAACTTAAAGGACTTTCTGGTGTTAGGCAGACTCCAAAATGATGGGGTTAATAGGTAGTCCTGTCCATCAGGCAGGGGGTGTGACTTTGGTCTCCTGAAGGCAGTCTTTGATTTTTACTTGCAAGTCATTTACCTGACAACCTCACCATAAGGCCCTGTAAATTCTTAGACAAGAAGCCAGTAACAGATTATGATAACTTGAAAGGATAATCATGCTAAAATAATAATAAATTGGTTCTGGGTCCCTAAACATTGACGGTTTATAGTTTTATCTCAGTTGTCAAGATAAAAATAGCCCAGTTATCACCTATCTTAACAAATGATTTTAACCAGAAAGTCATCTGAGTATTGAGTCTCAATATTGATGAGCATCACCTCCCTGATGGAAAGAGCTACTGGTTTATTCTTATAAACACTCCTAGTCCTTTCCTGTCCTCCTAGCTCTCTCCCAGGAAGCAGAAAAATATCTGCTTTTGCTGGAGATTAATTTTTTTTTAAGAAAACTACATTAATATGTCGATATGCCCAGAAAAATAACTTTTGATTGAACATCATTGTGTAATTTCTTTATGATTGCTTAGGCTCTAATTAGCTATCAGATTTAATAAAGTACATTTGAAATGTATCTCATAATGAAACCTTTCAGTTTTAAGGAATATTTTTAAATGAAATGTCAAGTATATAGTGTAACAGCTTTCTCTGGACCATGTTACTCTGTTAAAATTGCTGCATTGTTAATTAAACAATGTTAATAAGCATCTGGGAAAATAAAGAGCCTAGCTTGTGTGCTGATACAACCATTAATGTAAGTTGCCAGTAAACAGTAAGCTTGATGTAGGCAGCGTTATCTCCATTCCACAGACATGAGGCAGAAGTACATAAGTGAATAACCATATAAGCTTTGGAGGTTATATAGTTGATGAGGGCACAGGTTTTGACAATCGAAAAAGCAGAACTATGTAAAACAACATGGAACTGAACATTATTTTTCATACAAAGTTAAAAAGCACATTGTATTTCCTTCCTGACCACTTGCCCACTTGCTTTGAGAGAGATAAGCTTCATCTGAATTATTACATCTGATTGATGATTGTCATGTGTAACTTTATTGCTACTCTTGTCAGGCATTCCTTTGGAAAAGGAGTATGGATTCATCCCATATTCTATAGATTATAAGATACAGTTAAGCATACTGCTGATACTTTTTAAGATGACCTGTTTTTTTTTTTTTGACCTGTCTTTATACTTCAGTTCAGTTGCTCAGTCATGTCCGACTCCTTGCACCCCCACGGGCTGCAGCACGCCAGGCCTCCCTGTGTTTATACTTAGAAATGTCTCTTAATAGCAGGCTTCCCTGGTGGCTCAGATGGTAAAGAATCTGCCTGCAATGCAGGAAACCTGTGTTCAGTGCCTGGGACAGGAAGATCCCCTGGAGAAGGAAATGGCAACCCACTCCAGTATTCTTGCCTGGAGAATTCCATGGACAGAGGAACCTGGCAGGGTACAGTCCATGGAATCACAGAGTTGGACACAACTGAGCGACTATCACTCACTCAAACTACTACAAGCTTTGTGACTTTGGGCAATTCACTTCCGTGACTGAGGCTAGTTTTCTCATCTACGCATAGGAACAGTAATTCTAAGTCACAAATTTTTTTTTCTCTCTTGTTCTCCAAAACCTGCTTTTTTCAAAGGCCATCTCAAATCATGCCTCTCCCACAGTCTCCTAACTAGCCTTTTAAAAATAGTGCAAATTCCAAAACTCTGTCCGTTAAAACCCAGACTGAGATGCCCAACTTACCAATTCTAATAACGCTCTCTGGTGATAATCTGCCAGGAATGAGTAAAGGCTGCCCTCTTCAGATGGCCTTGGTGCCCATCTGGACTGCTTTGCTCAGAGGATACCTGCCTGGCCCTACAGCTTCTGGTTCAGTGATCTCTACAACAGACCAAGCTGACTGCTGGAGCAGTGCTGAGGGGAATGGCTGACATTTTTTTTTAATAAATTCAGTGAGAAATAAATATAAATGTTTAGTTTTTATCCAATTCACAGTGTTGATAGTGATCATCAAGAAAAAAAAAAAAGCAACTAAAAATGACCAAAAGAGAATAGAGAAAACTTGAAACTGCAAAAGTTGACTTGAGAAAAAAGGCATTGATGGAAAGAACGGCCGTACCCACACCAACAAAATCCTATGATAGAAGAAGACATGGTTAGTAAAATTGAGAAGTAGCCAGACCCCAGTCCACAGATCAAATCTTTTGAAAATACAAACAGATCTCTTAGTAGTGAGAACCCAAACAAAAATGCCCAGTGTATATTGATTCCATGAGGGGTCCTGTCTAGTACAGTAAAACAAGAAAAAGTGTTAAGATCTGAACAGAAGGATGTTTGTTATTACAGACAATATGACTGTCAACAAAGAAAATGAAATTGATTCCAAAAACCATTGGAAACCTTAAGATTTCAGTATTGTTGGCAGATATGAGTTCAATACAAAAAAATTCAAAGGTGTTTCCTTTAAACACCAATAACAAATATGTGATTTCCAAAGATACCATTTAAAATAGCAACCAAGGTGCCTTGGAATAAATCCCTGCCGAAATTATACAAGATCTTTATGAAGAAGATGCTATTGAAATTCATAAAATAAGACTTACATAAATGAGGAATCCCGGAAGGTCATAAATGGGAAGACTCGGTATCATAATATGGCAGTTCTGTATAAATGCAATTAAAATTCCCAAAAGTGGTTTTCTGGAATTTACTAAGCTGGTTCTAAAATTTATACAGAGGATCCAAATATAGCTTAGACAACCTCAAAGAAAAAAGGAAGAATGTTTCCCATTTAAAAAAAGAAACTAGAGTTAGGCTTCACTTTAAAAACAGGAAGATTTGGCCACAGTGGGAGCAGTAATTAGCTGGAGTTGACTAGCAGCTGCCCCTTCAGATAGACTATGCGCCCTCCAGCCCCCCCATTTCTTTATTTAAAAGTACCTGCCTTGTAGATAAATGATTGTGTGCTAGTTACCTGGGGTTGGGAGTTAGGGTAAGAGGAATAAAAGAAATTATTAAAAATGAATAGGTTCTAGGACTTTCCTAGAAGTCAAGTGGTTAAGAGTTCATCTTCTAATCCTGTGGGTGCAGGGTTTTGATCCCTGGTAGGGAAGCTAAGATCCCACATGCTTCGAGGCCAAAAAAACCAAACATAAAAAAAAACAAAGTGTTGTAACAGATTCAATCAAGATTTTTTAAAAAATAGTCCACATCAAAAAAAAAAAACTTTAAAAAAATAAAATACATTGGTTCTGCTTGGCTATGTAAATATCCTCACCATGAAAAAGATATGAGCAGGTGAGCAGAAAGAATAAAAGAGTGCAGTGTGTGAATCTAAGAGTTTTATGCTTCCGGTTAATGATCCCAATACGTATGATCCTGGGCATTTGGGGCAGAGAAGGGATGGAGAAAATCAGGTCAGGAGTTATAAAGTGAAGGAATCGGAAGGTCCAAATAGAACAAGAGGTGGAGATGCTGGCTTCCTGAGACCAATACTGGAAGTGGAGTAAAGGGAACGCTCTTAAAGAACTCACAGGGATTCCCAGATGCTAAGAAGAACTGCAAGAGAAATAGGAAAAAATCCAATACTGGCAGAAAGGAAGAATGACCTTTCCTGGAAATTCAGTGTGGACTAAGCTCTTTGACATAGGTTATCTCCTAGAAACCCCACTTTAGTCCTCTGAGAGTAGATATTAATATACCCTTTGCTATGAATGAGCAAACTGAGCTATGAAAACCGAGGTCACTGTCCCCACGTGACAAAGCTGAGATTGGAAACAGATTCAAACTAGGGTCTCCCTGACTCCACAAATCATCTTTTCTTTCACTAAACCCAGAATGATCACTGAAGCACCCTGAAATACAAGCAGTTATGGTAAAGAAAACAAGATGACAAAAGGTGATGTTAAACCCATTGCCTTCAAGCCCTCAAATTTTATCACTGCTGAGACAGAAGAGGGAAGAATAACAGACTGTGTCCAGTGTTGGCTGTAGTTAGTGAATCTGTGTGAAGGAGGTTTTCTAGGGAGTATAATCTAACGAGTCCTTTTTCCACAATGTCAGAAGCAAAAAAGAAATACAAGCCACTTTCGCGTTGGGGCTGCCTGTTAACTCTGTCACTTGGCCAAGCGATTTAAATCCGATCTCCAAGCCCCTGCTTCCTATAAAATGGATGCAATTACAGTACCGTTCTGCAAAATTTCATGTGATAAAGCTTGCAATGTGCTTAGAACAATATTGGACACTTAAGCCCTCAATATAACTGCCATCACGAATATGATGTAAGTCTTTTTAAAAAATAATGCAATGTGACTTACTTGGAAGTGTCTCAAAAAATGAGTGACGGATAGAGGCGTAGTGTGGTAAGGTATAGCAAAATTTTAATGATAGAAAGTTAAAAGTTTAAATGTTAACGGTAAAATGTTCGCCGTAAAATTCTACTTTCTGCGTGTTTGAAAATGTCCGTAATCCAGTGTTGCAAAAATAATGCATTGTGATCTGCTTTGGGAGGAGGGAGAGCTAAGTTTTGTCTGTTTTTTTTAAATAGAAAAGGTACAAAAATGAAAACAAAATGGGCGAAATCTTCCTCAACTCTGTCCCGCCTTCGGACTGTGGGCCGTTAGAAAAGCCACTTGAATGAAATCATCGAGGACCGCTTGCGAAACACCAAATCCTCGAGAGCGAGGGCAAAGCTGCCAAACCCTCGCGACGGACAGGGACGCGCTCCAAGCTCCCCATCCCGCTTTGGAGCCGAGGAGGTGGGGTTGGAGCGAGCACTGGCGGAAACGCGGTCCAGCCTTTACCAGGGGGTTCCCAGCCCGTAGCCGCAGGCCGCCCGAGCGCCTCAAGTAAATACTTCGGTAGGGCGGGGAAGAGAAGCATCGAATTTCAAAAAAAAAAAAAAAAAAGCCCAAACCCCCACAGCCCCGGGCGGGCGGGCGCGCGCGATGGGCGCACTTTGGCTGCGGGAGCGAGTGGAGGATGCTGGGAAGGAGGTAAAATGGCCACCGGCGGCGGCGCAGAGGAGGAGAGGAAGCGGGGGGGGCGGCCGCAGCTCCTGGGCCCCGCGCGTCCGTCGACCAGGGCCGAGGAGGCCGAGGGCGGCCGCGAGAAGATGGGCTGGGCCCAAGTGGTGAAGAACCTGGCCGAGAAGAAGGGCGAGTTCCGTGAGTCGCGGCCGCCGCGGCGGGAGGAAGAAAGCAGCAGCGGCGCGCGGGCGGCGGGCTCGGCGCTCCCGCGGGTCTGGCGGCGCCGAGCCTCGGTGACTTCCCCCCAGCCGGCCGCGGGGACCCGAAGGGCCGCCGGAGAGACCCAGCTGGCGAGGCGGCGGAAGCCCGCAAGAAAAAGGGCGCAGCCGAGGCGGGCAGGAGGAAGAAGGCTGAGGCGGCAGCCATGGCGACTCCGGCGAGGCCCGACGCGGCCGAGGACGCAGCCGACCGGCCCCCCCAGGACGAGCAGGCGACGGCGGCTGGCCCAGCGGCTGGCCCGGGTAAGGGCCGCTTCCTCGTGCGCATCTGTTTCCAGGGAGACGAGGGCGCCTGCCCAACCAGGGACTTCGTAGTGGGCGCGCTCATCCTGCGCTCCATCGGCATGGACCCGAGCGACATCTACGCGGTCATTCAGATCCCGGGCAGCCGCGAGTTCGACGTGAGCTTCCGTTCGGCGGAGAAGCTAGCCCTGTTCCTGCGCGTCTACGAGGAGAAGCGCGAGCAGGAGGACTGCTGGGAGAACTTTGTGGTGCTGGGGCGGAGCAAGTCCAGTTTGAAGACGCTCTTCATTCTCTTCCGGAACGAGACGGTGGACGTGGAGGACATCGTGACCTGGCTCAAACGCCACTGCGATGTGCTGGCCGTGCCCGTGAAAGTGACCGACAGGTTTGGGATCTGGACCGGGGAGTACAAGTGCGAGATCGAGCTGCGCCAGGGGGAGGGAGGGGTCAGGCACCTGCCGGGAGCCTTTTTCCTGGGAGCCGAGAGGGGCTACAGCTGGTACAAGGGGCAGCCCAAGACGTGCTTTAAATGTGGTTCCCGGACCCACATGAGCGGCAGCTGCACACAGGACAGGTGCTTCAGGTGCGGGGAGGAGGGGCACCTGAGCCCTTACTGCCGGAAGGGCATCGTGTGTAACCTCTGTGGCAAGCGAGGACACGCCTTTGCCCAGTGTCCCAAAGCGGTTCACAATTCCGTGGGAGCTCAGCTAACCGGCGTGGCCGGGCACTGAACACCCGCCTACCAGCCAGGGTGAATACAGAGCCAGCTTATCCCTCTTAAGTGCCAAAACCTTTTTTTAAACCATTTTTTATAGTTTTTTGAAGGAGATCTTCTTAAACCTACAAGAGACATCTCACTCTGCCTTCCTAAATCGAGTTTACTCCTTTCGGCCTTTCCTGAATTTGGTGACTCTGTCATCAGTAATGACTACCGAGAACTGTAGTGTGCAGATACGTTGCCCTGCCCTTTTTAAAATTTTATTTTCATTTTTGTATTCGGAGGGTTTTTTTTTCCTGGTACTTTTTTACTTCCTACGCCTTGTCTTCTCCCTTGGTTTTTACCCTTGGAGCTGCCTTGCTCATCTTTATGCCCCAGTGCTAGGTAGGGGCCCAGCACATGATAGGCACTCCATCAGTGTTTGTTGAATTGAGAACATTGTTGACTCTGGCTTCTGTCAGGGTGTTTATCTTTTGCAGTTCATCCCGTCCCCTTTTAATTTGCTGCTTCTAATCTATGTGGTCTGAGAATTTTGTGAAACCAGTGTTGTTAGAAGTGTATGTAACCTGAGTCAATAAGCTCTGAATGGTGGCCACGGGCCTCTCCTATGGCATTAGAATGCATGGACTTTGTGACAGCGCTTTCAGTGGCTCAGAAGCCATTCTTCACAGAATCATGGAATCTGTTTTTCCTGCTGGAAAGGACCTAAAAGTTGGTTAAGATCAATCCCCTGGTTTTCCAACAGATGAAACAGTACCAGAGAGGTTAAATGACTGGGTCGAAATCACATAGCTGTCTGGTGCCAGAGCTAGCCTAGAGTAGAGTTCCCTGACCCCAAGCCCGGTGCTCATTCCACTACCTCTCACACTTCACAACATTTTCCTCAACACTTGAGGGCCCAGAAAGTCTGCTCTTTCCACAATAATGAGCCCAGGGGAATGCTAAGACATCATCTGGGGGAGGAAGCAGAAGATTTGGCAGGGGCTTCAGAACACTTGGGAGATATGGAAGGGACAAAGGAACACAATCCAGGGTGCACTCTGATGCCCGAGGTACCACATCTGGGTTAAAGTGGCCCAGGTCTTTGTGACCTTTCCCCTCCCCAGTCATCACCATCAGTGAGAAGCAGAAGCCCTCCTGAGTAAAGAAAGGTTTACATTTGCACCTTAGCCTCAGTAGCTAGAGCCCCTAAAGAAGCAGGTAACTGGAGCTCATCTGCAACCTCCTGGCTCACAGGAGAAAATGGAATTCTAAGTGAGCTGTTAGAATTCTAAGTGAGCTGTTAACTCTAAAATGTACTTGTAGAATAGGCCAAGCGAGAGGGCATTGGGTCTACTAAGTGTTACCGAGTTAAAGTAGAAAAGACAGTACACTGCTTTTCTTACAGTTTTTGTCTTTCCTTTATGTTTTGCTGTTTCCTTGTGGCTTAGAATGTAAAATCGATTGTTTAAAGTTTTGTTCTGAATAAATATTTATCTTTTGTATTGCTAATGCTGCTGCACTATTTCCTTTCAAAATGTTGGCTGCATAGGTTCACAGACCCTAGTTCAACCAAAGCTTGCCACACACCGTTTGTTTACCTTGCAAATACATGTCCAACTCCACAGGCAACATTTTACACCTACTGTGTTGTCCCCTGATGCTGGGAAAGATTGAAGGCAAAAGGAGAAGGGGGCAGCAGAGGATGACATGGTTAGATAGCATCACTGACTCAATGAACATGAATTTGAGGGAACTCGGGGAGGGAGAGAGTGGAGGACAGAGGAGCCTGGTGTGCTGCGACTGAACAACAACAAATGTTGTCCCAGGCCCTTGGGAGTTGTTACCTAAACCTCTGCATCAGAATCACTTAGTATATATAAAACTGAAGTGTTAAGTCCTAACTCAGCTCCAAGGAATCAGAATCACTGGAGTGAGTGTAAATATATTTAATAAGCACCCCAAGCAACTCTGATAGGCAGCCATGTTTGAGACCACAGTTCTGAATAGTATTAACAGGAATGAGAGGGACTCTGTCCTCTGGAGATTACAAACCAGTGGGATAGACAAAGGTAAGGTGTCAATTTCATCATCTTACAGTTATTGTAATTGTACTGAATTGGAGATGGTTCATGGGGTTAAAAATAAAATGCTGTCTCTGCTTTAAGGGAAGAAGAAAGTCCAGGAAACTGCCCATAGGACTCCTCCAAGCCTCCCTGGAGACTCTAGACACAACCTTCTGAAGGAATTTCTGTCTCTGAGATGATGAGATGATCTGATCCTAAGAATTAGGGTTCCCGGCGTATTGATTCTCTGACTCAGTGATTTGAGGGTATTTCCAGAGGTCATCTGGTGCAGTTGAGGCCTGGATGGCTTTTGGGAATCCTGTGTTTCAGAGCCAGCTCAGCCCTTCTTTCCCTTCCTGTCTCCCAAGGCAAACACACCCTTCCCTCCTCCATCCCTCCCTCCCTCTGTCCTCTCTCCCCCCCTCTTCTCTGCCACAGGTTTCCTCCCTCACAGTGCTGGAGGCCTGATGGGGGTAAAAGCCTGCATTCATCATAGTCCCCTCCCCCTTCCTCCTAGCAGGCTCTGGGCCAAGGAGCCTCCTTGGAAGGAATCGTCCCTCTCTCTGCCCCTCCCCCCTAACTGGAGGGAGCAGAGGAACAAACTGTTTCCCTGCCCATGACGCGCCCCCACCAGGATCTGCTCCAGGGCCTCCTGCCTGGCAGTCTCCTGACTGGGCCATGGCCTGGAACAGAACAAACCTCCCCCTACTTCCTCTCCTGATCTAACAGTCCCCAAATTAACAATCCCTCACTGTTCATGGGCTCCTGGGGAGGGTGTCCAGATCCCCAGACTGAGGCTGACGGGCTAGCTGACATTCATTCGTTCAACTTTCAACAGTACTGAAGGCCATTAGCGCAAGGCCCCACACAAGGTGCTTTTATACACCTGTGAATAAGACAGTGCACTTGCAGAGGGAGCTACAGATAAGAAATAAGCAATTTTAAAAATAATGTTAAGTATTTTTTAATGTTCTAAAAGAAGTGTAGAGTTGCCTCAGGGACAAGTCTGGCAGAAGAAACGATGATGTCTGGACTGAAACCTGTAAGATGAAGAAGAGTCAGGTGAAGAAGGGAGAGAGATTCAGGCAACAGAAGCAGTCTATGCAAAGACCTGGAGACTAGAGCACAGGGTGTGTTCAGGCTGGCTGGAGAGTCACAGGAAGATGTAGTTGGGAAAAGGCCCAGAGGAAGTGACACAGGGCTTGTCAGTGTTAGAAGAGGCTTGATTTTGTCCTAACACCCTCCACTCTGGCCTCCTTCATTCCGTTCATTTAACACACCAACTTTTTCAAGGCAATGGATTACAGCAAAATAGACAAGTCCCTTGGGATTCGAATTCTAGAGTCCCGCAAATATGTAATTATAATCTGTAATAATGCACTGAAAGAAACGTACGGAGCGATATGTTTAATTAGGAATATTGATCTGTTCTTGGGGATGAGAGATACCTTCCTAGACAAAATGTTTGAACTGAGATCAAAAGACTATATAAGGAGTTAATTGAGACATGGGGTTGGAGGTTAAGTGGCATAAGGGTATGAGCCTAGGTTTCCATTAAGATGACAAGTATAGTCATCCTATAGTGGGGAGAGGCATGGCAGATTCTAGAAACCAAATGAAGTCCAGGGTTTAGAAACAAACCACTCTAGGCATTGAGGAAAATGATGGGCTCTGGGCTAGATATTAGGAAGAATTCCTAGAACACCACAGAACTGACCTACCAGGGGAGCTACTACCTCTCACAGAAAGAAGCCAGGAGGCCATCACTGAAAAGATTGAAAAGCTGCTACCCAAGGATAAGATGTCACTGCCAGTGCTACTGCTAGAGCAGTGAAATGTCGAGACTTGAAGCCAGAGACCCCACAACCTTACTTCCAGGCAAAAACAGCCAACATTGTTTGACTTCTGCCTATTTCCACCTTCCAAACCTCATGCTAGCGTACCTAATTGTTGGAGCCCTAGCTTCAATGGAATCAGGAAATGCTTTTGCTTTCCAGCACATGTAGCACAGGAGGCACATAAACAGTAGGAATGGGAGCTATCTGCTAACCAACCACATCTGGCACAACCAGTGTGGCAATAATGCAGAGAGGGGGCAGGGGGTGATGGTGCAAAATAAGACTGCAGATCTCTTGGGAAGGTCTGGTCAGACATGTTTAGAATTTGAGTCTAAGAAGGATGAGATGCCATTGAAAGATTTTTGGACAGGAAGTGACATGTTCAGGGCTATATTTTTAAAAGACCATTTCAGGATACTTTGTAGAGAATGGGACTGAGTGTAAAAAAGTGTAAAAAAGTCCACCAAGGTGACAGATCAGGGTACCTTGGACCCTGATGATGCAAACAGAGAAAAGCAGGCAGGATAAAGAGATTTCTAAAAGTTGTTAGGTCAACAGGACTTAGACATGGGCTGGAGGAGAAGGATGATACCCAGGCTTCCAGCCTCTGCACTTGGATAGACAGTGGAGCCATTCCCTGAGATGGAGAACAGGAAAAAATCCAAGTTTCGGATGAAGGTCTTGAGTCTGATTTTGGCTGTGTTGAGTCTGAGGTCTCTGTAGAAGATGTCTAAAAGGTGAGGAACGTGTGGTTCAATATCCACAGGTCTTAAATTCTAACAAGATCTCAAGCTTTAGAAATAAACACAAGTGTCCTATAGCAATCGTTTTCAAAACTCTTTACCCACATTCCACAGAAGGATATACATTTTACCTTGCAGCCATCCAACATATACATGTGTATACTTACATGTAAACAAATAAGTTTATATATAGCAAGGAATAATATTATCTCTGTGGGTGGTGGTGCACTCATATTTTTTATTGCTTCATTCTTTTATAAATGCTTGCATGACCCACAGATTGATTGAATGGGTGCCCATTGGATTGAATAACGTAGAGGTCATTGGTGAAGGCATTTTAGAGTGTTATGAGAAAGAGGTGGACTAAGGAACAAATAATCTTCCTATAATGCAGTCTAGCGCTCTAACTCTTTTACTCCCTATTGCTCTTGGAGTCAGACAAGAGGAAGCAAAGGGTGACCAGGGGTCTCATCAAACCAAGTTGAAGGTGGAGTTCATGAGAGCGTTATCAGCCTTGGGCAAAGCCAGTGGATCCATACAGCACCACTTGCTGGCTTGTCAGTGTGACTAAGAATATTTGGGGGAGGATATGTTTTGTGAAAGTAAACAGATACATTATGGAAGAGAATGTAAACTTTGCGGAGTTGTAAAATAAAACATGGACCAACATCTTTGGAAAGCAGTTTGGCACTATAAAAACTTTAAATTCACATAATCTTTAACACAGCAGTCATTTATAGAAGATGAATCTATAGCTAAACTTGGACACAAAGATGTTATGTATCATGATGTTCACTGATGCATTACTTGGGGTACCAAGGACTGGAAACAACCTGATTATCAATTACCTATCAATAGTAGTTAGATAGGCTGTGGTACATTCAAATAGTGTTAAGACTATGAAGTTGTTCAAAGAAACAGCTATTAAAAACCACCTAAGACACATTTTAAAGTGAACAAAGCAAGATATGGTATGCTTCTGTTTACATTTCAATTTTACTTTTTTCAGCTTTGTTGAGGTATAATTGACAAAATTGTAAGTTATTTAAAGTGTACAATATGATAACTGATATACATATTACATGTTAAAAAGATGGAATAAATATATACACATGCTTATTTATGTATAGAATAATCTGGAAGGATATTAGTGAAATTGCTAACTATTGTAGCTTCTGAGAAGAACCTGCTATTTAGGATTTGGGATGGAAGGAAAACATTTTCCACAGTATAGCCCCTGGTAGGCGCCGTGGGGGGTTGTTTCTATTTCATGTATTATCTCTGGCCAAAAAAAAAAAAAAATTAACAAAAACAAAATGCAAAAGGCAACACAAGACTTGAAAGAAATTCCTGTGGACTCCTTAGAAACAGGAGTCCATTTTCTCTCTCTTTATAAATAAGCCATTTTGATATGAAAGTTTAAGACTCTAGAACAGCCAACTCACTGGTCTCCCTACTTCCAAGCTTCGCCTCCTTCCACCCAGGAAAACTGTCCCCCAGGTGAAATTTGATCACAGTAAGGCCCAGCTTAGGGACCTTCAAAGACTCTTGTGTCCTGGGTTGGGGGTGCCACTAGGCCTTGCCTGGCTGCCCAGCCTCCTCTGGGCCTCCCCCGCTCCCCCTGGCTGGGCTCCCAACTATCATTCCAGGAATTCACCCTTCTAGACCCGTGGTTAACCCTTTGCCTTCCCTGGTGCTCAGCTCTAATGCTACTTCCTAACAACAGCCTTCCCTAATCTAGACCAAACCCTCTTATACTCTCCCCTCCTTTTTGTGGTCACTGCAGGTACAATATGTTTATTTACACAGTGGTTTGATTAATATCTGCCTTGAGTTCCCAGAGGGCAAAGAACATGACTTTTTTTGCCCTTGGTTTTAGTTCCAACATTGTGTACTGTACCTAGCATATAGTAAAAGCCCAATAAATATTTATTGCATGGATAATCTAGAGATTACTTGGCTACAGTTACAGATCAGGATATGTACCTCCTTATCCTTTTTTTTTTACTTTTTTTAAAATTGAAGTATAGTTGATTTACTGTATTGTGTTAGTTTCAGTTGTACAGCAAAATGACTTTAGTTTTACATACATATATATATTCTTTTTCAGATTATTTTCCATTATAGGTTATTATAAGATACTGAATGTACTTCCTTGTACAGTAGGTCCTTGTTGTTTATTGTATATACAGTAGTCTGTAATCTTCCTTGTTCTATGTATATGACATTCAAAATATCCCTTAGCACACCTGTTACTGACTCTACTGAATAAGGGCTTATTCATTCATCTTTAAAAAGCAAATTCACATTTTCAGATTAACAAATACACACTATTATATATAAAACAGACAACAAGGACCTACTGTGCAGCACAAGAGGTGGTAAACAGTAACTTATAATAACCTACAATGGAAAAGAATCTGAAAAGTTTTCTATGTATATATATGTAATTGAGTTCTTTGCTCTATATCCAAATTACTGTAAATCAACTACATTTCAATTTTAAAATAATAATAATTTTTTTTTTTAAAGCAATTCACTCCTTTGTTCTTCTCACCTTTGGTAAAGGTTTCCTTCGGCCTGAAGGTCAGACCATTCTCCCCATTCCTCTGAAGGCATATCATTGAAACTTAGCCTGCATGGCTCCCACACTGTGAGGCCCAGTGGATTGTGAATGCCTAGCTTTAACAAAACACTTCCTTACCCCTGGCAAGAGTAGCTCTGGCCCTGAGCCCTGCCCCTCCTCAGGGGGTGGGGTGGGAAACTGTGGGCACAAGAGGGACTGCCCACCCAGAGTCTGTGCCCTCCTTTTCCAGACCATTCTCTGAGGCCTCAGAAGTCCCTTCCAAAATATCCCTACGCTCATTTAGAGCCTCCGTGGGCCTCATCCCTGGGTTCATCTCAGCTGAGGGCGGTGCAGCCTGATGCACCCTTTACAGACCTGAGGCTTAGGTCTCAGAGTAGCTGTTTATAAAAGTCAAATGGATGTGGGGGCTGGGGTGTTCACTCATGCATGCTGGGTCCCTCGCTAACGCTAACCGCTAACCGGGTGGTGGGTAGCAGGACAAGGGTTAGAAACAGGATCCAGGGGGCAGCCCTCCCTGGGGAGACACATCCCCGCTCTGATCTTCAAGAGTCCTGGAGTTCTAATTGGAACCTGGCCCTTCCGGGTGGTGGTGAAAATAGATCCGTCAAGGAGGAGAAGATACCATATTTAATTTAACACATTAAATTGATGGATCACTTCTAACTATAGAGACACATGGTATATGGGCCTCCAGTTGCACACTTGTCCTGGGCACTACAAATATCCCTGTTTGGTGGTGTCATTTCTTAGCTCAGACAAGCCATTTCCTTACCAGAAAAATGGGTTTAATGGTAACTGCCTTATCAGGGCTGATAAAAAATTGAAATAAAAATTCATATAAAGGGTTTGGCAGAGTGCCAGGCCCTCAGTAAACAGTAGCCGTCATCGTTATTTTTTCCTTTTTGCCCTCTGGCTATCATCTCCCATGATTTTTTTTTTTCATCTCCCAAGATTTTCTGGGTGACATCCAAACTGGTTTCTTTTGTAAGATTTCCACACTGCTCTTTCCTCCTCCCTCCTTACCTCCGGACCAATTACCTCCTATTCTCTCCACTAGTCAAATCCAGTCCCTTCTTCAGTTACAGGAATAGCTGCTGGTGACTACAGTTTACTGTGTTTGAGGCACCATATTAAGAGGTGCCAGGCACTATCTCAACTCAGTTCTGACACCGACTTAACGAAGTGGGTACTGTTTATCATCCTCCAAACACAAAGACTGGGAGCTGGGGAGTCGAAGCACTGACATCTGGTAGGTGGTAGGGCCAGCGGGAATGGGAACCCGGGGGTATTACTGCAGACAGGTCTCCTAAATGCCTAGTCACGACCCTGTTTGCCGCCCCCTCCGTCCTTCCAGTGTGCCGGCGAGCCCTCCCTCCTCCAAGCTCCCCGACTCCGGGCTCTTACACCACTTCGGGTCTGTCTTTGGACTTTCCTCCCCAAAGGAAGGGCGCTTTGTCTCACGCCACGTTGCACACCCACAAGCAGGGATCCTCCCTCCTCCTGTCCTTTCCTTCCTCCCTACTGAAGTATCGCTTTCCTACTCTGCTAGGCTTTGTGTTCGTTGACATGCTGAATGTTATCAACGAGAGGTCAAGGGAAGATGGAATTATTCGTCATTTTTCTCTTTCATCTTTAACGGCCTGTTTGATTTTTTTTTTTTTCCGGTGAGCACGCAGGCCAGGTTTCTCGAACCCAGTTCAAATGCTGCTTGGCTAGGTTGGTGTGGTCGGAAGAAGGCCTTGTCCCCTTAACTCCCAGCCCCCACGCGTCCTCCACCAGCCCTCAAATCCAGGCCGCCCATCCCCCTCCGGAAGGGGGGAGTTGGGAACGAACGCCGAAATATGAGTGGCTCTTTCAAGCCTCCGTTGCCGTAGAAACCGGCTGCACAGGCCTTGGCGGTCCTTTATACCATCCTCCAGCGACGCAGCCAATGGGCCACGAGCTCCATCCCAGGCGTCCCCGCCCCACAGCTGCCCAGCAACCCACCAATGGGCAGGTCTCTTGGCTTAGAGTCCTGCCTTCCGCTTAGGGACACCACCAGTGAGCTTCGATCCTGCTCTCCCTCCAGATTCAATGTAGAAACAAGACTCGATTTTTCAAAAGAAGGAATTCTCCAAATTAGAAGGAACTAGAAGTAACGCCTCTGTCAGTTGCAGCCTGAATAATCTTTGGCTGCTATTTTATTTAAGGAGAACAAAACTGTTCCAATGACACAGTATATGTTGTTCTCTACTAAAACAATTTTAGGCAGCGAAAATTTAGGCAGTAGGGTTGATATCATCTCTATGTGGGTTTTTTTATAGGTGTTTTCGTTTAATTTAAAATGATCAAGAAGCTAGTCATCTTTCTTTCTTTGTATTTCAAATGCATACAAATGAAAGACGCTGAGGTTTGATACTGAGTTCCAAGATATTGACCTTAAGCAATTGATAGTCGACTTTTATTGGACAAAACATACTGAAACTGTAGAATAAGTGAATATTTCTCTTTAATCTATTGAATAAATTCCATTTTTAGGGCAGACTGTGTAATTACTTTAACACTCTAAAGTCTAAATAAACTAAACATGTTTCTAAAACCTTATGCCATCTTTTTTAAAACAAACTTTATTTTTGAGAACAGTTTCGGATTTACAGAAAAATTGTTAAAAGATAATACAAAGTTCCTATATCCCCTACCCATCCTGTTTCCTCTGTTATCAACATCTTACATTAATCTGGGCTTCCCTGGTGGCTCAGTTGGTAAAGAATCCACCTGCAAGGTGGGAGACTTGGGTTCCATCCCCGGGTTGGGAAGATCCCCTGGAGAAGGGAAAGGCTACCCACTCCAGTATTCTGGGCTGGAGAATTTATAGTCCATGGGGCTGCAAAGAGTGGGACACGATTGAGCGACTTTCACTCACATTAATATGGTGTATTTGTTACCATTAATAAATCAACACTGATGCATTATTAACTAAAGTTCATAGTTGATGCCAATTTCCTTAGTTTTTACTTAATGTCCTTTTTCTATCCTGGGATCCCATTCAGGATGCCACATTGCCTTTATCTCATGTCTCCTTAGATTCTTCTTGGCTGTGGCCGTTTGTCAGACATCAACAGGACTTATTACAATCAATATTGACCTTGATGCCCTGACTGAGGTAGTGTCTGTTAGGTTTCTCCACCTTAAAGTTACTCTTCTTTTACCCCTTTCCTTACTCTCCTCTTTGGAAGAAAGTAACTATGTTTAGCCCACACTAAGTACTGAGGAGGAACGTTCTGTCCCCTTGAGTGTGGAGGATGTATTTCACTTGAGATCTGCGGGAGTTATTTGAAAATTTTCTGCACTGAAGGTGTGTTTCTTTTCCTCTATTTATTCATTATTTAGAATGAATAATATTTATATAATATTATATAAATATATATATTATAATATTTATATAATATTTATCTATTTAGTCATTATTTACATCAGTGGACTCACAGATGTTTATTTCATACTTTAGGTTATAATCCAGTACTACTTAATTTTGTTGCTCAAATTGGTCCAGACTTGGCCTTTGGGACCTTTTGGCTCCTGAGTTCCTCTGATATATTCCCACGTGTGTGTGTCTTTTTGTTGTTGTTGAGCACTTACTTACTTTCTGGTAGTATATGTTACCTCAGACTCATCTTTTCTATTCCCTGCCCGAGTCCTAAATTAGCTGTTTCTCAAAAGCCCAGATTCCTCCTATTAGAGAATGGTATTAGAAACCAAGATTTCAACCCTAAGTGTGCTCATTGCTACTCAGATGTTGTTTCTTTTAAGCCTTCCCAACTAACAAAGAAATAAATGTACATATGCTAACCTGTATACACACACATATCTATGAATATTTCTGTATGTAACATCTACATCTATATTAAGCTATTAGTTATGAGGTCCTATTTATATTTTCAACTGTATTACCAAATGAATCATTCTAGCCTCCTCCCCTTGCTTATCTGTAAATTCCCACTCCAACAATGAGACACACCAGCCATTTACTTGTTTAATTCTAGTATACATGTATATCAGTATCAGCATTGTTAACCCATACCCCTGTGGGAAAAGTTATTAACTTTCTGTACACTTTCTTTTGCTTTTAATTTTATAGACTCTGCTCATTTCTAAAATTACTTAAGTCAGGATCCTCCCCCACCCCCAGGTCCCCACCTCACCCCTGCCTTTAGTGGGGTTGTTTCATACGTTTGTGATACAGTTTGATTGCTTTGTCACATTCTGCTTTCCATTTTTGGATTCTCCCCATGTTCTAAATTATTTTTTATAATTTTTCATGCATTAAGATTTGCTCTTTCTATTGTATAGTTCCATGGGTTTTGACAAATGCATAAGGTCTTGTATCCACCGTTATACTATATATTAATAGAAGAGTTTTACCACCCTAAAAATTTCTCTGTGCTTCACATATTCAACCCTCTCCCCCCAAACCCTGACAACCATTAGATCTTTTTGCTATCTCTATATTTTGTCTTTTTGTACCTTTTTTAAAAAAAGGGAATACACACAATAGAGTATTTTGGTTGTTGCTCATGTTACAACTCAGTAACTGTTTACCATGTCCCATGTCCCGAACTATCATGCTCTCCCGTTTTGCAGATGAGAAAACTGAGGCACATGAGTTGAAGTAACTTACAAGTCTCATAATATTGAACAAAGTTTGACTTCAGATCCTGGATGCTTTGACTGTTTAAAGCCCCAGTATGTCCATGCTTGACTTCTGAGTCATCTATGGGAGTCCTCTATACATAGCCAATAAGAGGAGAATGACTTATTTCCCAGTTTACCCAGGCACTCTCAGTTTATTTCTGTTGTTCCAGCATAATTAGTAGTAGTATCCCCTTTCATGATAAAAAATATGGTCACCTCCAAAGGAAAAATCTAATGAATTTCAGAGTCAGGTTGTGGGAGTAAGAATTATATTCTAGGTGATGTGGAAGTGTACCAGCGGGGTGTGTCAGATATCCAAATAAAGTCAGCTCCTCATCTAGTCTCCTTCCTCTTCCTTCTCCCAATCTGATTATTCCCCAGTGCTGCTGAAATGCCTCTGGTACTGTCCTCTTCTCCACATGAATATGCTCCCAGTTCTGGTCTTTCCTCTCTGCCTTGTGCTTCTCTGAGTTTCAAACTATATCTCATGGACTGGCAACCCAGAACTCCATCAGGATCTTCAAGATTTTTGGGATTTCACAGAGAAGTAAATAAAATCCTCCCTCCCTTGAAAAAAGCTACTTATTTTAAAATTTGGAGATTGCCAGCTTTTTATTTTGCCAAGTAAAAATGAGGCAAACTTCCATCTTCTGTATTAGTACTGCCTATTAGAAATATAATACAAGCCCTAAGTGTTATTTTAAATTTTCCAGAAGCCACATTTCATCTTTTTTTTTTTTTTTTTTGGCCACGCCACGTGGCATGTGGAATCTTAGTTCCCTGACGAGGGATGGAACCCGCACCCTCTGCACTGACAGCCTAGAATCTTAACAACTGGACCACCAGGGAAGACCCCAGAAACCATGTTTTAAAAGGTAAAGTAAGTCAAGTTTTTGTTGTTGTTTAGTTGGTAAGTCGTATCCTACTCTTTTGTGACCCCACAAACTGTAGCCCATCAAGCTCCTCTGTCCATGGGATTTTCCAGGCAAGAATACTGGAGTGGGTTGCCATTTGCTTCTCCAGGGGGATCTTCCCAACCCAAGGATTGAACCTGCATCAACTATGATGGCAAGCAAATTCTTTACCACTGAGAAACCAGGTAAAACCCAAAATAAATAGACAGGTGAAATGAATTTTAATATATTTGTTTTAACCCAATATATCCAAAATGTTATAATCTCAAAAATATTAATGCGATAGTTTACATCTTTTGTGCTGTTTGAAAACCGGTGAGAATTTTGTACTGAAGCACATTTCAGTTTGCAGTAGCTATATTTAAGTGCTCGAGAGCAGTGCAGTTCATTCATGTGCAATTCTTTCCTGTTAGTCAGTAAAAGAGCCCTGTAATGTATACGCACACTCACATATGATCATAATTGTTGAATTTTTCAGAGAAGACATTGAGATGAATCAAAAAATGAATTCCCTTGTTCTTATTTCTTTCTCTCTTTATTATGAATGTCTTTGAGGACCATGCCAGTTCAAAGACTGATGTTTTAGAGCTAGACTCAGTTAGGGTAGGGAGACTTGCATGGTGCTGTGACAGCTATGCCCACAGTCGAGTTGGCTCCTTCCTCCTTTCATTGCATGGATATTGAGAGGCTGTGCTGTGCCAAGACATGCTAGGTGCTGGGGAAAGTGGAAATCAGGTGGGTCCTCTGAGCCCATGAAGCTCCTGCTCTACCATGGTGTACCAAGTAGGACCCTGCAGGCAGTGAGAGGGTATATTGTCTGCAGAGAATCCGAAAACAATAAAACTGATTGAATGTCTGTCTGCATTTTATTATTACCATGTGCCCACAATTCTAAACCATGTCACTGATTAAGACATTCTTCCCTGAAAATCAAATTGTTGGTCTAACCTGAGTCCTAATGATATATTTGTAAGCTTCAAATTGGCATATTTTAATCACTTGTACACTAGTCGACATTATACCAGGGATTTATATCACAGCACTCCCAGCTATATATTCAGCCCCTAACACACACCAAGCCAGACACAGATATACGTGTTAGTTTTGAGAATAAGTTCATAACAGTGCAGAATTGTTCAAGCTCGCTTCCTGAGTACTTGTGTCTCTAGCCCCTTTGGTACAACATATGGCTGTGTTTAAACAATAGATTGAAAATAAACAATGATAGCCCAGTGATTAGGAAGCTGAAGAACCAGAACTTGAGTTGCTTCAATTCTGTCATTCTATGTGACCACTTGAAGCTTTTGTATTTAAAATTCAAAACAGTGAAACAGAGTGAACTGCAGAGTGTGGTAACTGCAAATCTTATTATTTAGTAAAATAGTATTATATATAATATTATTATTTAGAAAAATTATGTTTTACCAACGAAATTTGAATCATATATTTAACATTAAAGTTGATTCTTATTTTTAAAGTATTTTCTTATTTGTTTTTCAGTTTTAATGTAATTAATGGAATTATTGCAACAGACTGCTATGTGGGTATGTTTTTTTATTTTCTTTATCTTTGCAAAGAAATAAAGTAATTGGAAAGTATGGATCAAATACTCTTTTCCTTTTTTTGTACTATAATATTTACTTTTACTGACATGATTACATATACAAAGTTCAATAAAGGAATATTTTCACCATCCACATTTCTTATGTGGCCATTACCTTTAGTATTATTCATTGTGTTTCATGCTTATTGAAAATACTGTCATTTAACGAAGGCAGGTGTTAAAAAATTATCTGTTCTGGGACTTGCCTTGTGGTCCAGTGGTAAAAGATACACCTTGCAATACAGGGGACATGGTTCGATCCCTGGTCAGGGAATTTAGATCTCTTTTGCCTTGGGGAAACTACATGCACCTCAACTACTGAGCCCACAAGCGGCAACAAATAAACAAACAAACAAAGAAACAAATAAAAACCCAAACCTGAGCACCCAAACTGGAAAGCCGTCCCCACTTGCCACAACTAGAGAAAGCCCACACACAGCAACAAAGAGCCTATGTGCTGCAACTAAGACCCAGCACAGCCAAATAAATTATTAAAAAAAATTTTTTTTAATTATCTAAGTATCAGATGAGCTAGGCAGGTCACTGGTGCACTGAAGAAAAGGAACATGGGGTTAAGAGCTCTAAACAGGCAGACAAGAGGCAGGAGTGCTGGAGAGGTGAAAGAATGGACTTCATAGCACCCTGTGCGGGAAGTCAGCTCAGCCTTTTCCACAAATCCAAAGTGACTCAAGACTGAGAAACTCGAAGAGGAGAGTCAAGATAGGTGAGCAGGGGTCAGACTACGCTTGGCCTAGGTGAAAGTCCGGTGTTTATCTTGAGAGTAATGGGAAAACCACTGATGGGTTTTAAGAAGGGAAGATGCACAATCAGTTTTGTGACTGAAAAACAACATCCTTCTAGCTTCAGGGGGGAGAATGGAATGGAAGGAGACATGCTGGGTACAGGGACCAGAAAGGAGGCTGGACAGGTGCCAGATAAAAGAGATGATGGTGGTCTGGACTAGTGGGGGAGTGGTGGTGAGCATCTCTCTGAGAATCTTTTTAAAGATCTTTTTAAGAATAATTTTTTGTGGGGCTGCACCGCATCTTCGTTGCTGCATGCAGGCTTTTCTCTAGTTGCCACGAGCGGGGTTGCGGTGCTTGAGCTTCTTACTGCGGTGGCTTTTCTTCTGATGGAGCATGGGCTCTAGGGCTCAGGGCTTCAGTAGTTGCAGTTCCCGGGCTCTGGAACACAGGCTCAATAGCTGTGGTGCACAGACTTAGTTGCTCCTCAGCACATGGGATCTTCCCAGACAGTAATCGAACCCAGGTCTTCTGCACTAGCAGGTGGATTCTTACCATTGAGCCACCAGGGAAACCCCTGAGAATTTTACCGTCTACCTGCCACAGTCCGGATTGAAACAGTTCAGTGGTGAGCCTGACCTTGAACTCCTGTGGCCTGCAAGGTTTAGACACCAGGACCCCTATTTGAAAGGATTCAGGGTAGTCTGTGTGCACAGATAAATACCACATCTCAGTGGCAGCCTGGAGTTTTGGGGTTTGGGTTTCAAAATTTCACTTCCTTCCCTTGGCTCCCAGAGGAATCTGAGCACACTTATGTTAGCCCACTGACTTTGATTCATTTAATAAATATGTATTGAGTACCCACTGTGCACGAGGCACTCTCCTTGGGACAGAGCAGGAAACAAAAGACAAAAATCTCTGCTCTCTTGGAGCTGGCAGTCCAGTGGAGGGGAGATGGGCAAAAAACAATTGAACAAATAAAATATTCTGAAATGTGGTGAGTGGTACCAAGCAAATAGAAAGGGTGAGGAGTTAGAATAATGCAAGCAAAAATTAAAGAGTCTAACAATACCAAACTCTGGACAAGATGTCCAGATGAAGAGGATCTCATCTATCTTGTTGGTGGAAAAGTAAATTGGTACAGCTTGGAAATTTGACATCACCTTGTAAAGCTTAGCATTCATGTATCTCAGATGCAGCCACCACACTTCCCATAAGATACCTGGGAGACCTTCCGGCACTTGAACACCAGGAACACATTTAGGATTGTTAACAGGAACACTCTTCATAAGACCAAAGACCTGGCAATAACACAAATGTCCAGGAACAGGACACTAGACAGAAAAAGAGTAGTACATCCCTGCAGTGGATAAATGAATGAAACTTACACAGGTGCAGTCATTTAGATGAATCTCACCACTATAATAATGAGAAAGTAAATACCAGAGTAGCATGGGAAAGTTTCTCAGTCATGTCTGACTCTTTGCAACCCCATGGACTGTACAGTCCATGGAATTCTCAAGGCCAGAATGCTGGAGTGGGGAGCCTTTCCCTTCTCCAGGGGATCTTCCCAACCCAGGTCTCCCGCATTACATATAGCATACCTTTATGCTAAAGCTAAAGGCAAGATAATACATTTTTAAGAAAACATTTTAAAAAGAGAAAAGAGATATTGAAATCCTCATACACTGCTGATAGGAATGTAAAATGGGGCAGCAAATCCATTGAGATAGAAAGTAGATTTATGGTTGCCTAGAGCTGGGGGTTACAGCAGAGGAAGAGAAGGAGTTAATCAGTAGAGTTTCTTTGGGGAATGATGAAAATATTCTAAAACTGATTGTGGTGATGGATGCATAGTTCACTTAATATCTCGTTAAATTGTATATTTTAAATGAGTAAATAGTCTAGTATACAAATTATATCTCAATAAAGCTGCTCAGCTTTTTTTAAGTGTAAGAGAAGATTTAGGATAGACATTACATCAGGTGAGAGGAAGCAGGGGATGGGATGGGAAAGGAGTTCATAGGGGAAGGTAGGTTATTATCCATGTTCCAGTTCTTGTGTTGGGCTGCTGCTGTCACCACGTTTTACTATATTATATACAAATAAGTATATACAACCATGACCTGAACCAATCATGGACAATGATAAAATTGTCACAGACCAACAATTCTGTGTACCTCAGACACAGGGGAATGGGTGGGCAACAGCAGAGTGGTCAGGGCAGGCAGTCTCTGGAGAGTCCATGTGAACTGAGGCTAGAATGAGATGGACCAGCCATGTGGGGATGGGGGTGAAGAATTTTCTAGGCTCAGGAGACAGCGTGTACAAAGGCCCTAGGTGGGTCCAAGCCTCCTGTGTTTGAGGAATATTCAGCAGACCAGTACTTGAAATTCTAATGTCTATATATCCTATTTAATCTGTAAAATAACCATATGAGGAAGAAACTGCTTTTTTCTATTTTAAGGACAAGCAAAAGTAGGCACCGGGATATGAATACAGGAATCCCGACTCCATCGAGCATTGAACAGTCCAGGCTACTGTTGTAAAGGTTTCAACTCGGGGATAGCCAGACCTCAGCTTCCAATAAATGGGCGGAAGAACAGTTTGGTTGGGAGCAGAACCTTCTCCTTCCGAGTGCCCTGTGCCTTTAAGAGTCGCCCCCTCCCGCCACCGAAGCTCCAATTTCCCTCCCGGGCACCCAGAGCATCACCCCGCCCCCAGCATCTGCGGAGCCGCACCCCGACCCTTCCTCCCCACCCTACACTTTCCGGCTGCGTTCTCAGCCCCCACCCGCCCAGGGGTGGGTGAGGTCTACAGCCTGAGACAGGCACCTTCCAGCCTGGACACTGCCCACTATGCCCTAGGACCCTCACTCCGACCCCTCCCAGCTCCCGACTCCGTGGAGTGACGCTTCAGCGCCCCATCCGAACGCCGGGCCCACGTGCGCGCGGTGAAGGTGACCTCCCCCAGGGGCAGCACACACCCCGCAGTGCCTGAGCGGGCTCACACGTGGTGAGATGGGAGCGCGCAGCCCCTCCCCGCCACGCGCCTCGAGCGTGCGCCTCGTACACGCCCCTTGGCCGGGCTTCGCCCCCGTGCCCGCGCACGCTTTTCCAGACTCGGGAGGGGCAATCGCGCCCCAGTCTGGCACCCGGCTGGCCGCGATGTGGGTGTGGGACCTGAGAATGGGGCACCCACGTATCTTCCAACCTCGCCTAAGAACTGTGAAAAGCGGGAAGTTCGCCCTACTCAGGACCCTCGGTTGGTAGGCTATATGTTCCGGCCCCTTCGTGCGCTGAGCAGAGAAGAGACAGCTGGGACCGCGAGCCTAGGATACGAGTCCTAGTCTGCAGATCTTTGGTCTTTCGTACCTGGAAAGTGGGTGTTATGTGTCCTTCTTTCTCAGGACTCGCGTGGTGCCTCAAAGGAGAAGAAAAATATGAAAGAGGTTTGGTTCATCGGACCCAAAGACATTTGTTGAGCCCCTATGTGGCTGAATACTAAGCAGGGGTTACATCAATGACACGATGAGGTTGTCTCCTTAAGGAGCTTTCCTGAGCCTACGTCTCCTCACCTTCTGTTCTGGGACGGTTCAAAAAGACGCCCCCTAAAAAGGAGAGAGCCGAGGTCCTACCTGGCGGCAGGTGTCACTGAGTAAGCTAAAATTTCAAAGGCAACGCGGGGCAGGGACTGGCTTTGGAAGCCAGATGGGAAGCCTGCTCGGCGTCCCCTCACCCTCCCGCTAGTCCCCAGCCTAAGAAAAGAAACCGACTTCATCCGACACCCCCAATCCCAGCCACCAGACCGCCCAGCCTGGCAGCCCGAGCCCCGCCCCACTTCGGCAGCCAGCGATTGGGAGATGCAAATACCAGGTTCTCTGCCCAGCAACGGGTGACGCGGCACCGGAGCGCGAGGCGTGGCCCGGCCGCAGCCCGAGCGGGCACCTCGGTGTTTACACGGGGCGGCCCCGCGCGCGCCGCAGCGGCCCGCAGACGGCGAGGGGGAGGGGTGGCGCGCGCGCCGGCGGGGCCGCGCGGGGAGAAAGACACTGGAAGGCGGCAGGGTGGGGAGCGGCGCGCGCGGGCCGCAGCCGAGCAGGAGGCTGCAAGGAGAGCCCGCCGGGGCTGAGGGGTGCCGTTCCTCCGTCCCCCGCAAAACAATGTGTGGCGTGCTGCGGGGCACAACTTGCCGGAGGCGGCGGGGGCGCGCTGAGCCCGCCTGAGACCGCGCCGCTGACCTTCTCCCCCCCGCCGTCCGTTGGGCCGGAGCGCCCAGCTCCTCGCTCCCCAGCTCGCGGGGGCCGGGCTGAGCTGCGGGGCGGGGCCGCCCCTCCGTCGCTGCTGCCTCCTCCCCCACCCCCAGCCGCGGAGGATGCGGACGGCCCCCGGCGGCGTCCTTAGCTAGCGGCCCCGGGCCCAGGCGCGATGGTGCAGCAGCGGGGCGCAAGGGCCAAGCGGGACGGCGGGCCACCGCCCCCGGGGCCCGGGCCGGCCGAGGAGGGGGCGCGTGAGCCCGGCTGGTGCAAGACCCCGAGCGGCCACATTAAGAGACCGATGAACGCGTTCATGGTGTGGTCGCAGCACGAACGGCGGAAGATCATGGACCAGTGGCCCGACATGCACAACGCTGAGATCTCCAAGCGCCTGGGCCGCCGCTGGCAGCTGCTGCAGGACTCGGAGAAGATCCCGTTCGTGCGGGAGGCGGAGCGGCTGCGCCTCAAGCACATGGCGGACTACCCGGACTACAAGTACCGGCCGCGCAAAAAGAGCAAGGGGGCGCCCGCCAAGGCGCGGCCCCGCCCCCCCCGGCGGCGGCGGCGGCGGCGGTAGCAGGCTCAAGTCCGGGCCGCAGCTGCCTGGCCGTGGGGGCCGCCGAGCGGCGGGAGGGCCTTTGGGGGGCGGCGCGGCGGCGCCCGAGGACGACGACGACGAAGACGACGAGGAGCTGCTGGAAGTGCGCCTGGTGGAGACCCCCGGGCGCGAGCTGTGGAGGATGGTCCCGGCGGGGCGGGCCGCCCGAGGACCAGCCGAGCGTGCCCAGGGGCCGTCGGGCGAGGGGGCGGCTGTCACCGCCGCCTCCCCAACTCCGTCGGAGGACGAGGAGCCGGAGGAAGAGGAGGAGGAGGCGGCGGCGGCCGAGGAAGGCGAAGAGGAGAAGGTGGCGTCGGGGGAGGAGCCGTTGGGCTTTCTGTCCAGAGGGCCCCCCGGCCCCGCGGGCCTGGACTGCAGCGCTCTGGACCGCGATCCGGACCTGCCGCCCCCCTCGGGCACGTCGCACTTCGAGTTCCCGGACTACTGCACCCCCGAGGTTACCGAGATGATCGCAGGGGACTGGCGCCCGTCTAGCATCGCCGACCTGGTTTTCACCTACTGAGCCCATCGTCAGCGGGGCGCGCACGCCCCCAAACCAGCTGTTTACATACAGGAATCAGGTATTGGGGCCCCTCGGAGGCCGAGGCTGGCACCCCATCTCCCGCACAGCCTCCCCCCTCCTAGACGTGCCCATCCCCCTTCAAATCCAGACAAGCCCTTCCCCCGCAGACACACCCCAAGTCAGCCCAACCCCCACCCTTTCTCCGACATCCGAGCCCTTCCCCATCTTGCCCCCTCCCGCGAGCCACCAGCAGCCAGCCCCCCCCTCCGATACACCTCCCATCCTCTCCGAGAGACCTGTACCCTTCCCCCATTTTGCACACGCCCCTCCTCTTGGCCGGAGGACACGCCCCTGCCCTTGGCTCTAGACTCCCTCCGCCTGCTCCCGGCCCGCCTTCTGTCTCGTTTAGGGGGGCGCTGCAGCTGGACGGCCCCGCGCCCTCCTCCTCTGCCCTTCCCTCCCGGGGAGGGGGAGGGGCACGCTCCTTTCCCCCCCGGGAGCACTGGGGCTCCGCCCCCTTCTCGCGCATGCTTAATGCTTCTTGGGAGGAGGGGGCTGGTCCCTGCTGAACCGCAAGCCTCGGTCAGCCGCTCTGGGAAGAAGGGGGGCGGATATAGAGCGATCCTGAGAAATCGTTTGATCCAGGAGCCACGGCTTCCGTTCAACCCGACGGGGCGTCACTGCCTTAAATGGGAGGAGCAGTCGGAAGGGGGAGAAAGAGACTAGCCAGCCCGGAAGGGTTGGTGTGGAGCTTGGAACTCCCAAGTGGCATAGCCCCTTTCCCCTTAGGGGGTCGCCAAGCCCATATGCACCCCCGCGCCCCACCCCCGTACCCCCCCACCGACTGCTTGACTGCCTCAACAGCCTGTCTTGGTTCCAAGAAGCCAACCTTTCTTTCCCCCACCTGGGAATTGGGGGCAGGGTTTTTCTCTGGAAATCCTTCAGGAGAGAAAAAGAAAACTCAGAATCAAGACATGTAGTCGTTTGTGTGGGGACAGGGTCCTTTTGTCCGCTCCGCCCTTCCTCCCCCCCCCCCCCCAAAGTGCCCTTATCACCTCAGGGCACACTTCCAGCCTGGACTCCGTCCTAAGCCCACCGCCCCTTCCTGTCACCCAGATCCCTTTGCCTACAGTGACCGTGACCGTATTCAGTGGGAGAAACAAACGCGTCGGTACTCAACTAGGGGGTTGAGACTGAGGCATGATAGCAGATGAAGTGGCAAGAAGAGACCCCCCTTTTCAGCAGCTGGCTTGAGAGACCATCACCTGGGCCAGTGAGACTGAAGGGAGGTTCAGAGTAGTGGCGTGCCATTGGCGCCTAGCGCTGCTGTGTCCAGTTTGGGGTGCCCTTCGGAAACCCTGCCCCTGATGCTGTTACCCCTCTCCCTCCAACCCCCAGCTCAAGCTCCGCCCCTCCGGCCTCCCCATGCCCCCTTTGCCCTCACTACCTGTATCTCACCGGCGTGTGCTCACCCTCCCGGATGTGCACACACTCTCATTCACACACACAAATCTCAGGAACAAACGGTCCCAGAGTCCTCCGGGACCCCTGCCCAGGGTCTCTGCAGGGCTCTGCCCCACGCGTTCCCGTCGCTGACAAAGCCACCAGCTGCCTCCTTTAAGCTTGGTGCTCCGGCTCTGGGCCTTTTTGCGCGCGCTCTTTTCTCTCTCTCTCTCTCTCTCTCTCTCTCTTTTTTTTTTTAAAGAAAAATAACAAAAAAAAGACAATGAAAAATCCCAGAAAACGTCATGTGAGTGAAGAGATGTCACTGTCTGTGGTCTTGGAGAACTAGTCTCGTAGCTGAGGGGAGGGGTCCCTCTGATCTGGGGCACTGGCACCCACAGCAGGACTTACGCCAGGACTGAATAAAGTGTATTTGCCCCATCTTGCCCTGTGGTTCTACATGTCTTTGCCTTTCCTCAACCCTCCCCAAACAGTTTGACAGATTCAAGTCTATGTGACTTAGCACCATGCAGGAAGAGCTCAAGGTTCCAGGCAAGGAGGCACCTGGCCCCTCTAGGCCTCTCTGCTCCCTCTATCTCAGGACTCCTGGTCTTCATTAAGGATGGCAGACTTGTCCCTGCAGAGGCCAGGCAGGTGACATGAATGAATGAGTGTCTGGGTGGACACTGGCTTCATGACCCACTTCAAGGGGAGCAATTGCTCACCTCCTGCCAGTTGTGACCCTGTGGGAGTGCAGCCCACTGTGGCCAGGGGGCTAGATTTTTCAAAAGATGGAAAGCTGGATGTTTCTGTGAACATCTCAATTTCATAATGAAAGCTCATTCAAATATTTTTTTAAATCCTTAGGGACCAAGTGAAACGTGTGTAGGCACACCTGGTTCCAAGGGCATCAGTTTGACCCTGACCTTAATGAAGATTAAGAATCAGGGTTGACCATGGCTAACTCATGTTGATGTTTGTTAGAAACCAACACAATACTGTGAAAGCAATTATCTTTCCATTAAAAAAAAAAAAAGGTTGAACCACAATGTCTGGGCCCAAAGCCTGGTACCACCACTGAGCACCTATGTGCCCCTGAGCACATTAACTTTACCCTGACTCTTTCTTCCATTTATGTGACATGGGGGTGATAATAACACCTGCTTCAGAGAGTAAAGTTTGAGGTGAGAGGCATTTAGCATGGTGCTCCATAAATTGTATTACTCCACTGTCCAGAGGAGGGATATTAGGGCAAAGGTGCAGAAGCAACTTGTAAAGGGCCTTCAAACAGCCTGGGTCAGAGACAGGGCCCTAAATTTTGGTTTCTGTCTCCTGGTGAAGTGCTATTTTAGGGTGCTGCCTCTCCCTCCCAGTTTGAATCTGCAGATGATGTTAGGCTGGTAGCTCGGGGTCTGGAGCTGTGTGGGGCTGGTCCTCACGCCTAGCATGTAACTGGCCACCAGTGTAGATGTACTGAATGATTGAAGAAGAGCAGCAGAAGCCGCGATGATTCCAGTCCTTGAGATTCTTAACAGTGTTTTGGGAACTGAGACCAAGGCTTTTCAAAACTTTTGTCCCAATGACCCCTGTCCCCCTAATTTTTCCTCTGCCAGATCCAGTGAATTCCTTAGGTTGGACAAAGTGTGTTTTCCCCAGTAAGAACCAAGGCCAAGTGTTCAGACCTCATTTAGAGAGGGTGTTTGGGGACTGAAATACCCATAGATGTTTTAAAAGAGGACTAGGGCAGGTTTGGGAGGTCTGGGCATCTACAGAAAGGGGGTCTGGGGGTACAGGAATTACAGTGAATGCTTCCTCATAGTCTTTGTGTTTGGAAGCAAGATGGCCACAAACCAAAACAAAACCTTTAAGAAAGAAAAGG
The DNA here is from genome assembly GCA_024291935.2 of Okapia johnstoni. Lineage (NCBI taxonomy): Eukaryota > Metazoa > Chordata > Mammalia > Artiodactyla > Giraffidae > Okapia > Okapia johnstoni. Next base: position 50,118,007 of record CM044324.1, on the reverse strand, counting down.
TGAGGAAGAGAACTGATTCACCCGGGGCCGCCTGCATCTGGTGTCTGGTATAAATCCCTACCACTAAAGTTTCAACCTTCAGGTGGGACAGACACAGTTTCTGACCTGCCCTGCACCCCTAGGTACTCACCCTAGGGCCCCTTCAGGGTGTCTTGGGCTTGTCCACGCCGGCAGCACAGTTTGACCTGTACCCAATCCTGCCTCCACCCTCTTCTTTCCACAGGTCTTTATCCCTAATAAATATCTTGCACCCAAAACTCAGTCTCAGTGTCTGCTTCTGGAAAACCCAGTCTGCAACAGAGGGTGGAAGGGACAGGACAAATGGAATGGGGTCACTGGTCCAGCAACTGTAGCTGAGCTGGGGACCTTTGGTGCCCACCCCATCAGGAGGAGTCTCATTTCCACCAACACTGTTAGCCCCAACCTCCTGGGCTGCCCACGTTCCACTCTTTCCAGTCAGCCTCAGAAACCCCCGGCCTCAGCCTACAAGTCACTCCAGAGTCCTCTGCTGGTGGTGGTCTCATTCGCAGCCCCTGCCCTGGCCTAGGCTGGAGAGAAAGAGGGTAACGGTCTGTGTTTGCCCTTCACAATGCCCTGGGAGGGGGCAGGGCAGGGAATATATAAAACCTCAAGCCAGAGATGGTGCTAGAGCACTGCGGGCCTTGGGCCAGCCCCCTCCCCTTCGGAGGTGTTAGTCCCACCCCCACTCCCCCACCCCTCTGCTTCCAGGGTGATGCGGGGTAGAAGGAACTAGGAATAGAAGAGAGATCATTTATTGTTTTGATTCCTTCCATTTCAGAAGGAAATGGATTCTGACCTGTGAAAGGTGCAGGCAGACCTGCTTATGTGGACTCTGGGGACACCTGGTGGCTGAAAGGAGTAGGACACATTGGTGGGGGGTTGGCAGGGTGTGTCCCACCCACTCCAAGCCTGCATTCATGCTCTCTGATAATCTCTGGGTCAGGTTCCTGGCATAGGCTGTTTGAACCATTTGGTTCCAGGGCTTTAAAAATGCCTATAGGCTGATGTATTGACCATCTGTTCCTATGTAACAAAATGCCACAAAGTTAATGGCTTAAAAAAACATGCATTTATTATTTCATAATCTCCATGGGCCTGGAGTCCTTAGCTGGGTTCTCTGCTCAAGATCTCTCAAGGTTGCAGTCCAGCTGTTGGCTGAACTGTGTTCTCTTCTGGAGCTCAGTGTCCTCTTCCAACAACCACGTGGCAGTGGGCAGAACTCAGTTCCTTGTGGTTAAAGGACTGAGGCCCCTATTTTTCTTCCTGTCCGATTCCTAAAAGCCACTCACAGTTTCTTTCTTCACAGGCCCCTTCTCAGCACGGCAGCTTATTTTGTCAAGGCCAGAAGGAGAATCTCTGCAGCTTCAAGTCCCTTGACTCAAGGAAGACTTTCTTTTAAAGGGCTCACCCAGGGAAATGGCCCTTCTGAGTCACTAAATTTCAACTAATTTAATCACATTTACTTTGATCACACTTATGAAATTCCTTCACCTTTGCCAATAATATAACTTACCCAATTAATAATGCTGATTAGGACTGGTGCTGAAGCTGAAGCTCCAATACTTTGGCCACCCGATGGGAAGAGCTGACTCATTGGAAAAGACCCTGATGCTGGGAAAGATTGAGGGCAGGAGGAAAAGGGGACAACAGAGGACGAGATGGTTGGATGGCATCACTGACTCAATGGACATGAGTTTTAGCAAACACCCCAAGATGGTGTAGGACAAGGAAGCCTGGTGTTCTGCAGTCCATGGGGTCATGAAGAGTCGGACTGAACACCTGAACAGCAATCACAATAATGACATCTATCGTGTCCTTTGGTCTCACCCACGCTGGGAGAAGGAGTTTGTGTTAGGCACACGCAGAGGGGAGAGGGGAATCTTGGGAGCCATCTTAGAATTCTGTTTATCAGAACTGTAGAATCTCAAGCCTATATCTCCATCCCAGCACTGTTAAGAGTCAGTATGTGTACCTGCCTTTTTGTCATCTCCCCTGGGATATCTAATCAGCATCTGAAACTTGGTATGTGTAAAAATGAAGTCTAGTTTCCACAATCCAGCCAAGCCCGCTGCTCCACCCACATCTTCACAACTTCTTATATTACTAATAGGCCAGCAACCTATAGTCCATGGGGCTGCACAGAGTCAGACACGACTGAGCGACTAAGCACAACAACCTCTGGGTCATCCTTGACTCTTCTTTTCTTCACAGCTTCATTATCCTTATAGACTATTGGTTTTATCTTCACAATGTGTCCTATATCCTATTACCTCTCACCTTTTCCATGGCCACTCTCCTGGTCCTAGCCCCCACCATTTCTTGCCTGGTATTCTGTACCAGCCGTTTCACTGAACTTGCTTTGCCCTAATCAGTCTTGTTATTCACAGAGCCATCAGAGAAATCTGTTTCAACTATAGATCGGACCATATACCGTCTCTGCTCAAAACTCTCCAGTGGATCCCATCTCATTCAGACTAAAAGCCAAAGAAAATCCTCATCATGGCCTGTGAAACCCTGTGGGATCTGGCCTGTGGCCTACCCTTGGACTCATCCCCTGCCACTTTTCCCTTCTCTCACCACATTCCACACTGGCTTCCTTGCTGTTCCTCAAAACTGCCAAGCACACACCCACCAGAGGCCCTTTGCACATGCTGTTCACGCTGCTTGACGCACTCTTCTCCCAGATATCCACACGGCTTACTCTCTCACTTCCTTTGGTCTCAGATCCAATGTCACTAACTCAAAGTGGTCTTCCCTGACAGTTCATATAAACTATTACCCTTCCCCTGATGCTAGCTCCTTACTTTGCTTCATTTTTCATAATAGCATTTATCACTATCTGGCATTTATCACATACAGTTTTTATTTTGTATGTATCTCTCCAACTAGTGTGTAAACTTCATAAGGAAGGAATGGCCTCTGCATTGGGCTCCATGCCTTGGATCACTGAATCACTCATTTGCTTACCCAAGCAACAAACATTTTTTAACATCCTGCTTTGCCACACTCTGCTAGCAGCTGGGTGTACAAAGGTGAAAAAAACAGACATGACCCATCCTCACTGAACCCTCAGGTCAGAGGAGCAGAAAGACCAATAAACACAAGGATGGAAATGCATTGATGGAGATGGACAGTGGGGTTTGGGGGGACACAGAGGAGGGTCTTAATCCAGTCATGGAGCAGTGTGTGGTTAGGTCACCTCCTTGAGGAGATGATGTGTAAGCTATGACTGAGACCTCTGTGGGCTGTTGTGATTTTAGGACATGGCTACAAGTTCTTTGACATCCCTCCCATGAATTTCCTTCCCCTTGAATCTGGACTGGTCTTTGTGATCTGCTTGTTACTGCTAGGATGCAGGAATGAGGCTGTAGGTTTCCAAGGCTAGGTCACACTGAACTACTGTAAGAAGTCCAACAACCCTGAGATTGTCTCGTGATGAAGAAGCCCCCAAACACATGGAGGGATCATGTGCAGTTGTGCCAGGTGATACAGACACTGTCAAGGTTCCAGACACATGAATGAAGAGGACTTCAGATGATTCCAGCCCCTAGTCATTCAAGTCTTCCCAGGTGAGGTTCATAGAGCAGAGGGAAACCACCTCCTCTTGTTGTTGTTTAGTTGCTAAGTTGTGCCCAACTCTTTTGTGACCCCATGGACTCTAGCTCACCAGGCTCCTCTGCCCACTGTATTTCCCAGGCAAGAATACTAGAGTGGGTTGCCATTTCCATCTCCAGGGAAATCTTCTCGACCCAGGGATCAAACCCGTGTCTCCTGCTTGGCAGGTGGATTCTTTACCCACTGTGTCACCTGGGAAGCCCCTACTCTTTCTTGCGCTGTCTGAATTCCTGAACCACAGAGCCCATGAGCAAAATGAAACAGCAGCTATTAATATTTGCACTATTTAATTTGGGGGACAGTTTATTACGCACCAATTAAAGTCAGAAGAGTAGGATGAGGCAGATGCAGGGGAAGGAAAAAGCTTTCCAGACACCAGTAAGTTCAAGTGGGAAGACTTGGCAAGAGAGGCTGATGTGGGACTTCCCTGGTGGTTCAGTGGTGAAGAATCCACCTGCCAATGCAGGGGAATATGGGTTCGACCTCTGATCTAGGAAGATCTCACATGCTGAGGGGCAACTAAGCCCATGCACCACAACTATTGAGGCTGTGCCCAGCAACTACTGAAGCCCAAGCACCCTAGAGCCCGTGTTCTGCAACAAGAGAAGTCACCACAATGAGAAGCCTGCACACCGCAACTAGAGGGCAATCTCCACTCGAGGCAACTAGAGAAAGCTCTGGCACAACAACGAAGATACAACACAGCTAAAAGTAAATAATTTTTTTTTAAAAGAGAGAGGCTGACATGGAAAGAAGTTGGTTGTGGCTGGAGGGAATGGTGGGTAGGAAGGAGATAGACTGGCAAGAGCATCAAGGGCCCTGAAGGCATTTAGACTTTATCCTGGATCTCCAGATTGCATCCCAAGGATCTTCTGAACACACAAATCTGACCACTGTCAAAAACTTTGTGGTGGCTCCCTATCACCTATAGGCTAAAGTCTAAATTTCTTGGCCTGGCCTTCAAGGCTGTTTATGGTTGACGTCTTTACTGATTTATAGACTTCTTTTTCAGCTACCAGCTCTATCCAGTGACAATGCCCTCCCATGCCACTTGTCTTTACTTTTCTTGAGAAACTGGAGGGACTTTGGGCTAATCACCTTGCCGTCTGAGGCCTTAGTTTCCCCATCTGTACAGTTAGGTGGTCGGACTAGACGTCTTTAGGAGAATATCCAGCCTGGCATTCCAGGAACCTATGAAATCTGCATGTCTAACTTCATCCAGGTTGCCTAGCAATGGATGCCAACCCTCTCCCCCATCCTCAGAGGTTTCTTAGCAACCCAGTTTCTCACCCTTGGTTGTTTTGGGGGTTTCCTGTTAACTAAATGAATCTCAAGTTCCGCTTTTTCTCCTCAAAAAAAGTCTGAGACCAAGGAATCTCTTTGGAGACCTGGATACAAACCCAGAATGAAAAGAAGCCTTTTTGAGTCAGTGGAAGATTTGCTATGAAAAGTTACACAGCCCCCGCATAATTTGACATTTCATCTGCTGAGTGTCTCCTTCTCCCTCTGTGACCAACAGACTAGAGTCGAAGTGACACTGGGCCACTTTCTAGACTCTAGTCTTGAGGAACTTGCAACTTTCACCTCTTCTTTCCTGGAATTCTCATTTTTGGGATCCAGTCACCAGGCTGTGAGGAAGCTTGAGAAACTGTGAAGAGTCCCACATGGAGAAGAACTGAGGCCCCTGGCCCTCAGTCCCAGCTAAGTTCCCACTTGACAGCCTTTACCAACTACTTGCCAGCCGTGTCAGCAGCCATCTTGGAACTGGCTCTTCCCAGCCCCCAGTCAAGCCACCACAGCCACCAGGGCTGATGCTAAGTGGAACAGGCTCAAACCTTCCCATGAGGACTGCTAATTGCAGAATAGTGAGCAAAATAACGATCGTTGTTGTTTTAAGTTACTAAATTTTGAGTTGGTTTGTTATATTAATATTAATATTATATTAATTATCTACAATAATATATTATATATTATATAAATTATAATATAATAATTATAATATAGTATAATACATATAATTATAATATATAACAATATTATATTTATAATTATATAATAAATTATATATAATATAATATATTACATATAATTACATATAGTATATTATCAGTCAGTTCAGTTCAGTCGCTAAGTCATGTCCAACTCTTTGCGACTCCATGAACCACAGCATACCAGGCCACCCTATCCATCACCACCTCCCGGAGTCTACCCAAACCCATGTCCATCAAGTCGGTGATGCCATCCAGCCATCCATCCTCTGTCGTCCCCTTCTCCTCCTGCCCCCAATCCTTCCTAGCATTAGGGTCTTTTCCAATGAGCCAACTCGTTGCATGAGGTGGCCAAAGTATTGGAGTTTCAGCTTTAACATCAGTCCTTCCAATGAACAGCCAGGACCAATCTCCTTTAGGATGGACTGGTTGGATCTTCTTGCAGTCCAAGGGACTCTCAAGAGTCTTCTCCAACATCACAGTTCAAAAGCATCAGTGCTTCAGTGCTCAGTTTTCTTCACAGTCCAACTCTCACATCCATACATGACTACTGGAAAAACCATAGCCTTGACTAGACGGACCTTTGTTGGCAAAGTAATGTCTCTGCTTTTAAATATGCTATCTAGGTTGGTCATAACTTTCCTTCCAAGGAGTAAGCGTCTTTTAATTTCATGCCTGCAAGCACCATCTGCTGTGATTTCGGAGCCCCCCAAAATAAAGTCTGACACTGTTTCCACTTTTCCCCATCTATTTCCCGTGAAGTGATGGGACCAGATGCCATGATCTTAGTTTTCTGAATGTTGAGTTTTAGGCCAACTTTTTCACTCTCCTCTTTCACTTTCATCACGAGGCTCTTTAGTTCTTCTTCGCTTTCTGCCATAAGGGTGGTATCATCTGCATATCTGAGGTTATTGATATTTCTCCCGGCAATCTTGATTCCAGCTTGTCCTTCCTCCAGCCCAGCGTTTCTCATGACGTACTCTGCATATAAGTTAAATAAGCAGGGTGACAATATACAGCCTTGACGTACTCCTTTTCCTTTTTGGAACCAGTTTGTTTTTCCCTGTCAGGTTCTAACTGTTGCTTCCTGACCTGCATACAGGTTTCTCAAGAGACAGGTCAGATGGTCTGGTATTCCCATCTCTTTCAGAATTTTCCACAGTTTGTTGTGATCCACACAGTCAAAGGCTTTGGCATAGTCAATGAAGCAGAAACAGATGTTTTTTCTGGAACTCTCTTGCTTTTTCAATGATCCAGCGGATGTTGGCAATTTGATCTCTGGTTCCTCTGCCTTTTCTAAAACCAGCTTGAACATCTGGAAGTTCATGGTTCATGTATTGCTGAAACCTGGCTTGGAGAATTTTGAGCATTACTTTACTAGCGTGTGAGATGAGTGCAATTGTGCGGTAGTTCAAGCATTCTTTGGCATTGCCTTTCTTTGGGACTGGAATGAAAACTGACCTTTTCCAGTCCTGTGGCCACTGCTGACTCTTCCAGATTTGCTGGCATATTGAGTGCGGCACTTTCACAGCATCATCTTTCAGGATTTGAAATAGCTCAACTGGAATTCCATCACCTCCACCAGCTTTGTTCGTAGTGATGCTTTCTAAGGCCCACTTGACTTCACATTCCAGGATGTCTGGCTCTAGGTGAGTGATCACACCATCGTGATTATCTGGATCATGAAGATCTTTTTTGTTCAATTCTTCTGTGTATTCTTGCCACCTCTTCTTAATATCTTCTGCTTCCGTTAAGTCCATACCATTTCTGTCCTTTATCGAGCCCATCTTTGCATGAAATGTTCCCTTGGTATCTCTAATTTTCTTGAAGAGGTCTCTAGTCTTTCCCATTCTGTTGTTTTCCTCTATTTCTTTGCATTGATCGCTGAGGAAGGCTTTCTTATCTCTCCTTGCTATTCTTTGGAACTCTGCATTCAAATAGGAATATCTTTCCTTTTCTCCTTTGCTTTTCACTTCTCTTCTTTTCACAGCTATTTGTAAGGCCTCCTCAGACAGCCATTTTGGTTTTTTGCATTTCTTTTCCAAGGGGATGGTCTTAATCCCTGTCTCCTATACAATGTCATGAACCTCTGTCCATAGTTCATCAGGCACTCTGTCTATCAGATCTAGTTCCTTAAATCCATTTGTCACTTCCACTGTATAATCATAAGGGATTTGATTTAGGTCATACCCAAATGGTCTAGTGGTTTTCCCTACTTTCTTCAATTTAAGTGTGAATTTGGCAACAAGGAGTTCATGATCTGAGCCACAGTCAGCTCCCAGTCTTGTTTTTGCTGACTGTATAGAGTTTCTCCATCTTTGGCTGCAAAGAATATAATCAATCTGATTTCGGTGTTGACCATCTGGTGATGTCCATGTGTAGAGTCTTCTCTTGTGTTGTTGGAAGAGGGTGTGTGCTATGACCAGTGCGTTCTCTTGGCAAAACTCTGTTAGCCTTTGCCCTGCTTCATTCTGTACTCCAAGGCCAAATTTGCCTGTTACTTCAGGTGTTTCTTGACTTCCTACTTTTGCATTCCAGTCCCCTATAATGAAAAGGACATCTTTTTTGGGTGTCAGTTCTAAAAGGTCTTGTAGGTCTTCATAAAACTGTTCAACTTCAGCTTCTTCAGCATTACTGGTCGGGGCATAGACTTGGATTACCGTGATATTGAATGGTTTGCCTTGGAAACGAACAGAGATCATTCTGTCGTTTTTGAGACTGCATCCAAGTACTGCATTTCAGACTCTTTTGTTGACCATGATGGCTACTCCATTTCTTTTAAGGGATTCCTGCCCACAGTAGTAGATACAATGGTCATCTGAGTTAAATTCACCCATTCCAGTCCATCTTAGTTCGCTGATTCCTAGAATGTCGACATTCACTCTTGCTGTTCAATAATATATATTTCATATACTCCTTTCATATACTCCTTATATATATCATATTATATAATATATAATAACATATGTAGTATTAATATTAATATAATATATAACAACATATTATATTAATATTAGTATAATATAATATATAATAAATATATACTATATGATGTTAATTAATAATATTGCTGGTTGATATTAATAATAATATATAATATATATTTATATATATATACTCCTTATATATATAATATATTATATATTAATTATATAATACATTATATAATATATATTTATATTGTCATTAATATTAATCAACAATATTATTAATTAATTATATTAATATTATATATTATATTATATTATACTAATATTAATATTATATATTATTGCATACATTATATATAATGTATATATATTATATATTATATATTAATTAAATATATAAATATTAATACATTAATATTAGTTATATTAATAACAAACAGACAAATGCTTTGGCCCAGAAGTGAAACACATCACTCTGTTCATAGCTCACTGGCCAGAACAAATCCCATGGCTTTGTCTAACCTCAAGGGTGAAGCACGTGGAAGTTTGGTGAGTAGTGTATGTCTATCACAGTGATGAAATAAAACCTCTTTGAGAAGATTACATATGAGCAGAGCTCTGAATAAAGCCAGAAACTAGCTATACAGATAGCTGGAGAAAAGAAAGACAGAGAAGCAAACAGGTGCAAAGTCTCTGAAGCCTTGAGGTAGGAGTTTGCCCAGGGTGCTGGGTTCATTCAAGGAAGAGCAAGGAGGGCAGTGTGGCTGGAACCCAGTGAATGAGGGAATGGAAGAGATGAGATCAAAGACAGAAGTAAGGTTGGGTGGGGTTCAGTACAGTTCAGTTGCTCAGCTGTGTCCGACTCTTTGCAACCCCATGAACTGCAGCATGGCCAGGCCTCCCTGTCCATCACCAACTCCCTGAATTTACTCAAACTCATGTCCACTGAGTCAGTGATGCCATCCAAACATCTCATCCTCTGTTGCGTCCCCTTCTCCTCCCGCCTTCAATCTTTCCCAACATCAGGGTCTTTTCCAATGACTCAGTTCTTTGCATCAGGTGACAGAAGTACTGGAGTTTCAGCTTCAGCATCAGTCCTACCAATGAACACCCAGGACTGATCTCCTTTAGGATGGACTGGTTGGATCTCCTTGCAGTCCAAGGGACTCTCAAGAGTCTTCTCCAACACCACAGTTCAAAAGCATCATTCTTCTGCGCTCAGCTTTCTTTATAGTCCAACTCTCACATCCATACATGACCATTGGAAAAACCATAGCTTTTACTAGATGGACATTTGTTGGTAAAGTAATGTCTCTGCTTTTTAATAAGCTATTTAGGTTGGTCATAGCTTTTCTTCCAAGGAGCAAGCATCTTTTAATTTCATGGCTGCAATCACCATCTGCAGTGATTTTGGAGCCCAAAAAAGGTTGGTGGGACAATTAGAAGGCACAGTAAGGACTGGTTTGAAGTATATACTGCTGCATAGCAAACTATTGCACAGCTTATACCTGAAAACAACATTGTTTTGTTATCTTTCAAGATTCTGTGGGTTTATGGGATTCCGTAGGATGGTTCTTCTGCTCATGTGATGTTATCCAGGGGCTCAAGCAGGCTGGAACATCCAAGATGACTCACCCACATGATGCTGTCTAATACAGTAGTTGGTGCTAGCTGTAAGCTGGAAGTTTGGCTGGGGCTATCAAATGCAGCATCTACAGGTGGCTTGTGTTTCTTCTGCATGGGACTGGGATCCAAGAGGGAGAATTTCACAAGTGAGTATTCCACAAGGGGGTTCAAAAGGAAGCTGTTCCTCTTGAAAGCCAGGTCCAGAGCATTACTTTCATCCCATTCTGTTGGTTAAAGCGGATGCTGGGCCAGCTCAGATGAGGAGGAACAAAGTGACAAAGAGTTTGTGGCCATCTTTAATCCACCAGTCTTTTCCTTTTACCCTGAGTAAGATGAGATGCTCTAGAGGGTTTTGAGCAGGGGAATGAGAGAATCTGACTCACAGTTTAAAGGATCATCGTAGCTGCAATGCAGAGAAGAGGCCACTAGGGGTAGAGCAAAAGCACTGGGTGGATGGGAATGGGTGATGGGGGTCTGAGATAGCAGTAGGTGTGCCCAAAGTAGGGCCCTGGCAGCAAGATTTATACCACTGACACTTGGTTGTTCAATATGGTGGCCACTAGCCACATGTGGCTGTTTAAATTAAATTTAGAGAGAATTCCCTGGCAGTCCAGTGGTTAGGACTCTGTACTTCCACTGCAGGAGACCCTGGTTCCATCCGTGGTCAGGGAACCAAGATCCCACAAGCTTCACAGAGTGGCCTAAAAACAAAAACAAATTAAGTTTTAGAGTAACTAAAATTATATAAAATTTGAAATTCGCTTCCTTAGTTGCACTAGCCACATTTCAAATACTTAATAGCCAAATATGGCCAGTTAGCTCTGGTATAGGCAGCACAGATACAGAACATTTCTGTCTTTGCTGAAAACTTTACTGGATGGTGCTGACCTGGACCTTCTCATTTCTAACAAGTTTTCACATCTAAAATCTTTGACTACAGGGTCCCACATTCTGACCTTGGACTCCCTTCCTTCCCATCTGCTTATTTTTGAACTGCACTGAGCTCTTCAGCCTGGGATGCTTGCATCTTCTCCAGGTCCATCTGCTCCCCTCCTAGGCTGCCTTCTTCAAGAAGCCAGGATCCGTCATGAGGTCCATCACGGAGTCTGCTCTCTCCCTTTTTCTCTGCACCCCCCATCACCCTCTCCTCTACCCCACCCATTCGAGGAGCTGGGGTACCAGCAGCCTTCTTCTCTCCCAGTTCTGACATTGCCAAAGAAAGTCACAGCCATGCAGACTGCTGTCTCCACACATCAGGACCATAAAACCATCACAGCAAATTCAGATTCTGCCACATTGTGGCAGACCTTGGGCAAGTGACTTACCTTCCCACACCCAGGGTTTACCATCTATAAAATGGGAATTATCATAGCTCCTATCTCATAAGGTTATTGAAAAGTAAAATTTCCTGGCACATAGTAAATGCTTAATATGTGGTATCCATCACCATCATTATCATCACTGAGTGTCCAAATCTTCACCACCTTTTAAAAAAATGGCAAAATATATACAACATGAAATGTGCCATTAGCAACATTTGGTATATTCTAATGCTGTACAATCATCACCACTATCTAGTTCTGGAATATCTTCATCACTCCAAAAGGAAACCCACCAAGCAGTCACTTCCCATTCCTCCCTTATCCCAGCCCCTAGGAACACTAATCTGCTGTCTCTGTGGATTTTCTGAGCCTGGGTATTTCATATAGATGGGATCATAAAATACGTGGCCTTTGTGTTTGCTTTACCACGCTTTGAAAGGGTGTTTCAAAGGGAAGGTACTAAAATCTTCCTCTGCAGTCAGATGCTCTACCCTGGAGCTATAAGCCCTCAGTTTCTTAATTGATAACACCTCTTGTTTTCCTAAAGAACACTCAATTTGTCATGTTTCTTGTCACTCAACTTCCTTCTCTCCTCTTATTATTTGCACCTGCAAACAATAAAAATAGTAGTAATGACCATAATATATTGAGTTCTTATTCTGTTCCAGGTGCTTTGCTAAATGTTATCTATACACATCTCATTTTCAGTCTTATAACCCTTTTGAGAGGCAATTGTTAATATTGTCTCGATTTTATCTCAGTTAGGGAAACTAAGGCTCAGAGCATTGAGATCACGTAAGCAGAGAGTGGTAGAACTGGGGATTCAAGACTGGCTCTGTCTGACTCCAGATTTCAACTCACAAACACCACGTATCTCTTCTCAGTGGCCTTCATTTTCTCCTTCCCCGTGTTTCAGAGGACACTGAATCCTGCCTATTCAATGCTGGATCAATGCCAAACCACCTACCTATACATGTGACCTCATCCCTTCCCATTGACTCCCCAATCCCATCCATCCCCTCTCTCACATCATCGGAGCTGAAGCTGATTCAAACCACCGTGGGCAAGAATCATCTGGCTGCTGCTTTGTTCACTTGTCTGATGCTTGAATGGGGATGACTCACAGGCCAAGCTCAGGTGGGATGGTGGTTACTGCGGGCTCTCCATATGATTCTGGCTTTCTCACAGCATGGTAGCCTCAGGACAGCAGATTTCTTGCATGGTACCTCAGGTCTCCAAAAGCTAGAATTCCAGGGGAAGTGCCTGTCCTTTCATGTCCTGGCCACGGAATTCAGAGCATCACTTCCATCATCTTCTATTGGTTGAAGCAGTCATCGTCTCACTCGAGATACAAAGAGAGGGTACCTATATCCCACCTCCTTGTAGGAGAAGCACTAAGGAATTTGCAGCCATGTTTTATAACTGCTGCAGGTTATTTCCAACCTTTTTTTTTAAGTTTATTTAGTTAGTTAGTTATTTTTGGTTGCGCTGGGTCTTCATTGCTGAGCCAGGGCTTTCTCTAGTTGTGGTCAGTGGAGGCTACTCTTGGTTGCAGTGCACAAACTTCTCATTGCAGTGGCTTCTTTCGTGGCAGAGAACAGGCTCTAGGCACCCGGGCTTCAGTAGTTGCATGTGGGCTCAGTAGTTACAGCTCACAGGCTCTGGAGCACGGGCTCATAGTTCTGATGGACAGGCTTAGTTGCTCCATGGCACGTGGCATCTTTCTGGACCAGAGAGCGAACCCGTGTCCCCTGCATTGGCAGGTGGAGTCCTATCCACTGTACCACCAGGGCAGTCCTGTTTCCAATCGTTTGCTATTCCGGCACTTCATTTTACCCCCTAACATCTCTGAATCCATTCATTTCTGTGCAAAGAGACATCATCTCTAATATGGAGCCTCCTTTGTTCCCATGCTTCAGCTTTCTACCCTGTTCTTCCAAGGGACAGGCAGCCAGACAGATCTTTTCAGAGTGCAGATCAGAGCACATCCCTCCCCTGTTTACAACCTTTCCATGGCTCCCTACTACTCTTGGGTTGAAGCCAAATTCCTTACCTTGGCTTGTGAGGCCTTGAAGGATCTCAGGTCTGCCTGCCTCTCCAGCTTCATCTCCTGTCACAGGGGAGGCCTTCAGTCTTGACTTCCAGGAATTCCTCTTCCTCTCTCTCTCTCACACACACACACGTGCAATTAAAAGTGTGTAAGTAGTGCATACAAAGCACTTAGAGAAGCCCTTTGCACGCCCGGAGCATCATATATTTGCTACTATTAGTCTGTGTTCAATATGTGTTTACTGAGCTCCCAGTTCAATGCCAAGTGCCATGTGAGGCTCAGGGATACAATAGTGAGTGAAGAGGGAGTGTCTTCACTTTGCAGAGTTCATGCATCCCTGTGTCCCCGACTTCCAACCCAAGGAAAGACAGACTGGACTCTCAGGGCATGAAAGCACATGTGTGCAACGGTGCCTGAAGAAGCTTGGAGAGGCGTGGTGACTTTGCCAAGATCATACAGTAATTGTGGGACAAAGCCAAGGCTGTGGGTGGACGCATGACAAGGAATGAGGCTGCCTGGCAAGGGCTGGCTCTCCAGGGAGATGGGCCGGAAGACACACACTGCCCAGGACGGAGCAAGGGGTATGCTGGGAGGGAGAGCAAGGGAGGATCCTTCCAGAAGAGAAAGGACTTGTCTCCCCCACCACCTCCTCTCCCACACTAGCTCCCTTCTCAAGCTAAGTGGCGCCCATCCTCAGCAAGGGGTAAGGACTCCCAGAGGGAGAGAATGGACAGAAGACGGGGGACTCAGTGAGAGGGTGAGGACTTTAGTCAGACAAGGGGCTTCTGAGGCAAGCAGGAGGGGACTTCTTGGTAGGGACCCAGGGGGAGAGAGGTGGGGCTCAACCATGGGTGGGGTCTCGGAGAGAGAGCAGGGAGTCTGTGAAGAGGATGGGGGTGTGGCCAGGAGATGAGTGAGTGAGGGGTCCCTGAGGGAGATGGAGGCCCAGAGGGAACCGAGGATGCAGTGAGGAAATGTTGGTGTTCAGTTGCTCGGTGGTGTCCAACTCTGCGACCCATGGACTGCAGCATGCCTGGCTTCCTTGTCCTTCACCATCTCCGGGAGTTTGCTCAAACTCATGTCCATTGAGCTGGTGATGCCATCCAACCACCTCATCTTCTCTTGTCCCCGTCTCCTCCTGCCTTCAATCTTTCCAGCATCAGGGTCTTTTCTAATGAGTCAGCTCTTCGCATCAGGTGGCCAAAGTATTGGAGCTCCAGCTTCAGAATCAGCCCTTCCAATGAATATTCAGGGTTGATTTCCTTTTCTCCAAGTGAGGAAGTGAAGGTTCAGCAGAGTCAAGGGTCTTCAGTCAGAGGGCTGAGAGACTGATGGAGCAGTTAGGGGAGGAGTTTAAGGGACTGCATAAGGGAGTCGGGTCCAGGGAGGTGGTGGGGTCCCCGCGAGGGGTCTGGGGTCTCAGAGAGAGAAGGGACTTCTTGGAAGGGGAGAGGGGCTCACACTCCTCCATGTGTCGGAAATCTGCAGAGCCAGCCCTCGGGGCGGGCTGGCGCCCCCGCCACCCCCGTGTCACCCCCGCCCCCCAACTGCGGCGCAGGCGCCAACACAACCCGCTTCTGCTCCGCTTGTGCTCGCGCTCGGCAGAGACCGCGGACCAAGAGGTGAGCTCAGCCCCGCTCCACGCGCGGCCCGACCCCCGCCCCGCCTCCTCCCAAGACCCGGAGAGCCCCCCATCCCTGCCGCACCCCCAGTTTGGCCGTGTCCCTCCTCGGGCAGAACGGCGGTGCCCCAGCCCTGGTGTGCCTCGGGCTTTGGGAGGTGGGGTCCCAGGAAAGGAGCAGGGGTCAGAGGTCTCACTAGCCCCCCCCCGCACCAGCCCCCACGCTCCGAGACCCTTCAGGGTCGATGGGCTGGGCGGAGGCCTCCAGGACAAGACCCCACCCACCTTTCTGCGGAAAACTCATCCCCACCCCTCTCTGCCTCAGTTTCCCTCTAGAGAAAAGGATGAGCTTAATCTCGACCAGGGAAACTGTGGTCAGGTCTGAAACAGTGTGCGCCAGGGGGCGGCGGGAGTTGGCCTGCTTTCCTGGGCCTCGGGCCCCCCCCCCCGGCACTTTCTGGCCACAGCGACACTGGATGCTGCAGTGAGAGGGTCTGGGGGTCTGGGAAGGAGAACTGAGACCCCATAAAGGCGAGAGACTCCATCCATCTTCTGGCCCTTGCGCCTGTCATCGCTCACTTCCTGGCTGCAGCCTTCATCCCCCGAACCCAGGAGCCCCCTCCTCTTCCCGGAGCTCCTCCCGCTTCCTGCCTAAGGACAGCTCCCCGGCGGTTCCTATGGCAACCTAGATCCGGGGTCCTCAGCATCCTCTCCCTCCCTCCCCCAGACCGCCTGTCCGCCTCCAGGCAACCCTGAAAGGAGAGGGAGGGGCCAGGTCGACGAGCGCGGGGGCG
Organism: Okapia johnstoni; assembly: GCA_024291935.2. Lineage (NCBI taxonomy): Eukaryota > Metazoa > Chordata > Mammalia > Artiodactyla > Giraffidae > Okapia > Okapia johnstoni. The sequence goes on along the minus strand of CM044324.1, from coordinate 50,102,040 downwards.
GCGTCAAGGTCACCTTCCTGCTCCGACGCCAGTGGGATCGGGTGATCGTGTGTGTTTGGAGGAAAGGGACAGTGAGGTGCGGGGAGGAGCTAACCCAGGCGTACGGACCCCGCGCCCCGCCCTGCCCCCTCCCCTAGGATCATCCCTCAGCGGTTGTTGTCTTCTCGCCCACCCCGGCCTCCTCCCCCGGGCGGGCCCCGCTCTGGCCACCCCCTTTGTAGAGTCCCGCCTCTGCCCTCCCCTCGCCCCCGCCCCCGGGGGGCGCCGGCCCTCTCCCCAGACTTCGGTCGGTCTTCTTTCTCAGTCTTTCGCTTTTGGCCTTGAGCTTTTCCCATTGTCAATTGCGGGAGAGAGGGCGGGGCGATGTCTTTTACCCTTTTTTCCGTTCCCCGCGTGCGTTTTGGGTGAGTTGTGGAGAGCTGCGATTTACGGACGAGTTTTAAAGCCGCACCTCTGTGCCGGTGTGAATCCATAGAATTACCTCCAATACGCGCTGTGTGTGTGTCTGTGTGTATGGGTTTGTGTGGTGTGTCTCTTTGTGCTGTGTGTCTCTATATGGTCTACGTGTGGCTGTCTGTATGTCTCTGTGGTGTTTGTGTGCTTGTGTTGGTGTGTGTGTGTGCATCTATCTGTGTACGTCTCTGGTGTGTGTGTATGTGTATGTGTGTCTCTGTGGTACCTGTTTGTGTGCTGGTGAGTCTCTCTACACAAGGATTTGAGGGCCACAATCTAGAAATGAGAGGGGGCTAGAAATTTGTCTTATCCTTCAGTGTAAGCACATTACTTCTTTTGTTTGAAGCTGCTCAGAGGGACTTCGAGCCTTCATGGGGTGGAGGGGAGCCCAGTCCCTCCCAGCACCCCCCGACCCCTTTGCTTTTAGTCCTAAGGATTCGTGGATACACAAGTACCCTCCATTCCCTAGGCCTCAGTGTCTCCACTTGTGAGAAGCAAGGTCCTTAGACAGCTGTCTATAGACATCTGGTCTTGAACCTCAGCCCTGTAGCCTGAGGGCCTCTGATTGTCACCTTCTGTGGAGTCAAGATGTCTTGGGACTTAAAGATTCTTGCCTTCTGAAGGGCAGCCCTGGGGAGGGATCTTTGAGGACCTTGCAGTTTGGGGAGCTCCAGCCTGTGGGACAAGTGGCAGCCATGACAGTTAACCCCCAGAGTACCTTGAAAGGCACGGAAATTAAGGGGAAGACATTTGGAGAGGAAATGGAGATGAGAAGCTCTCACTCTAGACATGGGACTCGAGACATTCAGGATAAAACAACAAAGACATCACAGTGATAGTCACAGAAGCTATCATTTCTTGGCACTGGACACAATAACTGTATGAAGCAGGTATACGATCAGCTCTGTTTTACAGATGAGGAAACTGAGACTCAAAGAGGTGAAAACACTTGTTGGACGTCACACAGCCAGGACGTGGTGGATCCTGGATTCCAAACCAGCCATTCAGGCTCCAGAACCCACAGTCTCAGCCTGGGCTACCTCCAGAGTTAACATGCACATTTATTGCCACCAACAAACTGCCGGGCTATGGGCTAAACATGCAAGGTCTTGGCTCATTCTCACTATACTCAGGGAAAGACAGGCCAGCATTCCAGAAGGGCAGGCTCTGCTAAGAGTGTGAGGTGCCTAAAATGTGTGGAGAGGTAAAAGGAGCACAGAAATTCAGGGGACCTTGGAGAGACTCCATGGGCAGCCCTCGCTGACCCCTCGCTCTGTCCACTGCACCTGGCCCACCCCACAGGGACCCAGGATGCCGAGCTGTGACCATCCCTGCGGCTGCAGCCGAGGCCCCAACGTGGAAGATGGCAAATGGTACGGGGTCCGCTCCTATCTACACCTCTTCTACGAGGACTGTGCAGGTACCACGCTCAGCGATGACCCTGAGGGGCCTCCCGTACTGTGCCCTCACCAGTCTTGGCCCACACTGTGCTGGAAGGTAAGGTGGGAAGAGGAGCAACTCGTGATTTCCTGTGGTTTCAGGGAGGAGGTGGGACCAATGGATGGAAAGGAAAGGGACTGTGTAGAGTCTTGCATGTTCAGGCAACAGGAAATCCAACTCAAATGAGTTTCAACAATGAAGGGAAAATATTACTTATTTTATAGAAGAGACCAGAGGTTGGGTGTCTGTAGGCAAAGTTCGATCCCGCAGTTCAAACTATCACGCTGAAGACTCAAGGTTTCCTTCAGGCTCCCCGTGGTACCCTTGCAGCCCCTTAGCATCAGGCGGCCCCCACATGTTCTCCAAATGGCTGCTTCCATGATGACCCTCAGTCTCTTATTCCACACCATCCGAAGGAAATCAGAATTTCCTCCTGTATTTCCTTCAGGAAAGAAACAATGCTTTTCACTTACAGAAGTACTGGCAAGTTTTGCATCAGCTCTGATTGGGTCACTTGCTGAGCCCTGAGCTAATGACTATGGCCAGAGCGATGATATGTGCTGACTGGTAGGAAGAAGGGTTCACCTCATTCAGATCTTTCTGTGGCTTCCCAGTGATATGTTGAGGGACTGTTGCTAGGGAAGTGGAAGACATGGCAGAAACAGTCATGTCCTTCGCAGCCATGGAGAGGGGTCAGTTAGGGAGCACCGTGTGGGTAAAGGTACGGAGGTGGCAGTGAGCCAGGTATTTACAATGCTCTTTGATAAATACTGTAGTAAGTTTGAGACAGAGGGTCCCTCCTCTCTGCTTTCAAAAGGCTTCACTCTAGTGGGAAGGTGAGGTGCCAACATGCACAGTGAATGCACAACCTCAGGCCCAGTGTGCATAGGATGCCAGGACAGAAAATGCCCTCAGTGCCTGGGGTGATCAGGGAAGACTTCCAGGAGAAAGTATATATTTTAAGTTTTTGAGCACCTCCTTATTGCCAAGCAGTGTGCTAGGTTTTGGGGGACACAGAATTTAAGACGATGTGGCCCCTGTCTTTGAGGAACTCCTAGTTATGGTTCCTTTAGTCATTCTGCAAACATTCCCTCAGCTACTGCTCTGTACGAGCACTGTGCTAGCACAGAAGACCCCTTGGGAGCCCAAATAGACAGTCTCTGATGTTGTGGCTTTCTCAGCTCTCAGTCCAGTATAGCAGGCAGACACCATTTACATAGTAACCAAAGTACATGCCCAAGTGTGCACCAAGGTGAATGCACTGAAGAACAAACGGACACAGAGTTCGCATGAGTACAGAGCAGGGCACTTGACCCTGCCCAAGGGTATACTAGAAGGCTACCCTGAAGAGGTGAGGTCTGAGATGTCTGCAATCTGAGGGATGCGTAGAAGTTAGCCCAGCAGAGGGATAGAGGTAGAGAGTAGATGGACAGAAGGATAAGATGGGCCCCAAAGGATGATGGAGGAGGAATCAAGGCTGGCAGAAGAAATCCACTGCTAGGTGGGGGCTTCAAGGGAAATTAGTCCAGAGTCCTCAAGATTCCAAATAGAACATGACAGTTTGTGCCGCTTGTCAGATCCTAGTAGGTGTTTCTGTGACCCCATCTCTTAAAGGGTTACCTTAAAGTCCAGTTGGGATCCAAAGTGATCCCTTGGCCTGGGGCCCCAGCTGACTGACTACCTCCCAATCTGTCTGCCTCCCTCCAGATCAGCTTATCCTCTGGTGCCCTGCTTCTGCTGCTGGGTATGGCAGCCCTGATCACTGGCTACGCAGTGCCCCCCAAGTTGGAGGGCATTGGAGAGGGCGAGTTCCTGGTGTTGGATCAGCGGGCGGCTGACTACAACCAGGCCCTGGTCACCTGCCGCCTGGCAGGCACAGTGCTCTGCGGGGCAGCTGGGACCCTGCTGGCCATCTGCCTGATCTGGGCCATGACTGGTTGGCTGGGCCAGGACACCAAGATGGAACCCTTGGACACTGAAGCCGACAGCCACGTGGAGGTCTTCGGGGATGAGCTGGAGCAGCAGTTGTCTCCCATCTTCCATGATGCCAGTGGCCAGTCTTGGTTCTCGCCACCCACCAGCCACTTTGGGCAATCCTCTGTGCAAACCATCCAGCCCAAGCGGGACTTTTGAGCTGCCCTTGCAGCCAGAGGAGGAGCCAGACCTGGGGTCTAGAGGCTTCCTCCTCCCCACCACAGGCCACCTTCCCACCATACCCCTAACTTCTCCCTTTCAGTGGGGCCCCTTCCATTGAAGCCCCTAGAAGGCCCAACCCCAAGTCAGAAAGTCTGGACCTCACATCTCTGTGTCCCTTCCCAGGGGTGGGGCCCTAACTCATCCAAAATGCCAGCCTTCCCTGAGTCCCCACAAAACTGCCCACCCATCCCTCCATTCAGAAACAGAAAACATCTCCCTTAGCCTATCCACACTCTTTCCTCTATAGGACCTTGGGCAAGTCCCTTACCCTTTCAGACCATCGGTTCCTGCCTCTGTACTATGAATGATGTGGACCAGATTCTAGAGTTCCATGATTTTCTTTTTCTCCCCAGGATACAAGTATTACCTGCCATAGGCAAAGATGGGGGAGGGGTAGTTCAGTTCAGTTCAGTCGCTCAGTTGGGTCCGACTCTTTACGACTCCATGAATCACAGCACGCCAAGCCTCCCTGTCCATCATCAACTCCTGGAGTTTACCCAAACTCATGTCCATTGAGTCGGTGATGCCATCCAGCCATCTCATCCTCTGTCGTCCCCTTCTCCTCCTGCCCCCAATCCTTCCCAGCATCAGGGTCTTTTCCAATGAGTCAACTCTTCGCATGAGGTGGCCAAAGTATTGAAGTTTCAGCTTCAACATCAGTCCTTCAATGAACACCCAGGACTGATCTCCTTTAGGATGGACCAGATTCTAGAGTTCCATGACTTTCTTTTTCTCCCCAGGATATAAGTATTACCTGCCATAGGCAAAGGTGGGGGAGGGGTAGTAGGGTCCTTCTTACCCATTGACCCCTCCCTCTGTCAGCTGCACCAGGATGCCTTGGGATGAGTCAAAGATGCTCACTAAGACCTGGATGGTGTGAAAGTATTGACCCCCTACAGTATGCTTTCTATGCATTTTGCTATCAGAGCCCCTGAGTCCACCCCATCCTGAACTAGTCCCAGTTTACAGATAAGGTGGTTGAGAGAGGCTGACAGTCTGCCTGCCTGAGTTTGCAGGAACTTGGACCCACGTCTCTAGACTCCTGGGACAGATCTTGTTGTACGGCTGGAGCAGGATGCTACACCTTCCTGGCCTTCAGGGGACCCCCCAGGGGTGGCACAGGTTTAGCCCAGAGAGACTTGCTGTTATTGTTCAGTCACTCAGTTGTGTCCAACTCTGCGACTCCAGGGACTGCAGCACGCCAGGCTTCCCTGTCCTTCACCATCTCCCAGAGCTTGCTCAAACTCATGTCCATTGAGTCACTGATGCCATCCAACCGTCTCATCCTCTGTCATCCCCTTCTCCTCCTGCCTTCCATCTTTCCCAACATCAGGGTCTAGTCTCCCAGAGAGACTGGCTGATGCCTAATGGTCCCAGGTGGCTCAGAAGATACTTTGGACACACATTTAAATGGTCTCTAAGAGCTAGAAGACAGGAGAACTGGAATGTCTTTGCCCCTCAGAGCCCACCCACCTAGAAACCATCAGCCACAGGTCCTGACCTCATACTGCAACAAATGTGCCTTCTGAAGGCACTGGTCCATCCTTCAGGCTCCCCAGCCAGATGCAGCATCTCTGTTCCCAACCACTAGGGAGAGCTCCAAGACAACTGGAGAAAGAGGCCCAAGGATCATGCCTCTACCATCCCCCCTCAGTCTCACCCAAGTCGGGGTATAGGAGGGTAGAGGGATTGGGGGCAGGCCATCCTGGGAGGTCTCAGTCCTCCAGCGGACAGACTCTACTGCCTCTCCCCATCTTTCACCCTCCCGCCCCTCCCCCTGCCTTTCAATAAACAGCTGACATGGATACTGACTTTGTTTCTCTTCTCCCTTGACCACCAGGGCCTGGGAAGGGAGGAAGGAGAATTTTATGACACCTACTGTGTGCTGGGCAGTTAGGTCCATTATTTCTCATTCGCTCCTCACAATAATCTTTTGAGAAAGCGGATGATTATCGTCATTTTATGGGTGAGATGGGAAATTTCTCAGCCAACTTGACAAATTTCTGTCCCCATCTCTGAGAAGGATGGGAGGAGGGGGTTCTGAGAACCAGAGCTGGAGCTAAAAGTGGGATCTTTTCCCACTTTTGAATATAAATACAGTTAGCCTCCTTTGGCACTCATTGGGGGCCAGGCCCTGTTCTCAGGGCCTTACAGACAGGAGTTCATTGAACCTTCACGGCAACCTATGAGGTGCGTGCTAAGTCACTGCAGTCGTGTCCGACTCTTTGTGACCTGGTGGACTGTAGCCCACCAGGCTTCTCTGTCATGGGATTCCCTAGGCAAGAATACTGGAATGGGTTGCCATGCCCTCCTCCAGGGGATCTTCCCAACCCAGAGGTCGAAACTGTGTCTCTTCCATTTCTTGCATTGGCAGGTGGGCTCTTTACCACTAGCACCTATGAGGTGGGTCCCAAGCTGCAGGCTTGGATTTCCACATGAATTCACCTACATGGCAAATCTCAACTCAACCATCCCAAACTGTTCTTCTTGCCACCCCTCCCGCTCCAGACCTGTTCTCCTATGCTGCTCACACCTGAGGAGAGTGGCGGCTCCAGCCATAACTTTGGAGTCATCTTGACTCCTGTTTCCTCATAGCCTGAATCCAAGCCACCAACCAGTCCTGTCAGCTCACCCTTGGAGATGCATCCGGTACCTCCGTGCTCCCCATCATCCTCAAGACCAGTTCCCTGGATGTAGCCACTGGGAACTCTCATTTGGATTATTGCACCTGCCTCTCCCTGGCCTCCCAGCTTCCTGCTTCTGTGTGCCCATACCTGTGTGTGTGTGCACACACACACAGAGTTTAATCTTTACAGGGCAGTCGCACAGATCCTGGGTGACGTAGGCTAGGCAGTGTGCCCTCTCTGCTTGGAATCCTCTCGTGCCTCCCCACTCACTTGGAGTAAAAGCCAAAATCTTCCCTGTGGCCTGCAAGGCCTGATGCAATTTGCTGACACTCTCCTCGCAGTGTCTTCTCCTGTGGCCTCGGCTCCCACATCCTGTCCCCTCTCCAGCCAGACCAGCCTCCTGGCTGTTCTTCCAACATCAAGCCCATCTTTTGGCTAAGCCCTTTCCCCAGCTCTTCCCTTCTGGTGTGTTCTTCCTCGGTTTAGCACTCGGTCAGTCCCTTTACCTCCTTCAAGTCTTTATGCAGATGTCCCCTTCTCAGGGAGCCTTCCCTGAGCAGCCTATTTTAAAAGGTGGCCATGCCCCCATTCCCTGTTCCCTGTGTACTTTGGGGGTTTGCTTTCCTATAACATTCATCACTTTTCAGATAGCAGATAATTTTACTTAAATGTTCTTGCATCGTTTGTTACCTGTCTACCCTTGCCATAATATGAGGGCCACAAGGGCCAGGATCTTTGCTTTGTTTACAGACATATCCCAGGTGCCTACAACAGTGCCTGCCACTTAGTAGATACTCAATAGAAATGTGTTGAATAAGTCAACTCTAATTTTATGAATGAGGACTGTGGGGCTTAGAGACATTAAGCCACTTTTCCAAGGTCACCAAGTAGAGGTAGAGCTGGATTCAAATGCAGGCAATCGGCCTGAGGCCGCAGCTTGGGCCCCTGCACTGTGTTGCCCTTTGGTTTGAAGGCTCAGAGTTGGGGACACAACATCAAGTGCTCACAAACATATCCAGATGTTTGTTGCTAGGTGGAAATGTGAAAACAGTGTTCAGAGATTTTTTTTGTTCCAGAGAAGTTGGGAATCCAAGATTTTATATGAGATGGCATCCATTTGTTTCAGAATCTGAGCGCTGCACGTGACAGACATTCCTGGGACAGCTTCAGACTCTGAGCTGCCATGTGTGACCACTGACCTGGACCTTCTGTGTTTGCTCTCATAGCTGATCAGGACTGGGGATAGAATTTCACGCTGACAAGATTGTCCAGAAAACGGAGGCAGCTCCACTCCAGAGTATCTATGTCATGTAATGTTTTGTTTCCAGCTGCCACATGGGAAGCCAGCACTTGTCTGTAACCCTAGTAAGTCTCAGGCCTCCCCGTAGCCTCATCCCTACAGAGCATCCCATTTCAGAGAAGGAGAATCCAATAACTAGAATTAATTCCCAATAACGCCAGCTCTCTCTGGAATCCCTGAAGAATGTTGAAAGAGATTCACTCATACTTTGCTAATGGGGTTGTGTGCTAGTGTTTCCCAAAAGTTCATATCCACCTGGACTCTGTAAATGTGACCTTATTTGAACATAAGGTCTTTGCAGCTATAATAAAGTTAAAATGAGGCCATATTGGATTAGGATGGGCCCAGATTCAATAACATGTGTCCTAAAAAGAAGAGATAAACTTGGACGTGACACAGACAGAAGGAAGACAGCCACATGAAGATGGAAGCAGAGGGTGCAGTGATGTGTCTACAAGCCAGGGAACACCTAGGTTTGCTTGTGACAGCCAGAAGCTAGAAGAGGCAAGGAAAGGTTCTTTCCTAGAGCCTTCAGAGGGGAGCAAGGCTTGCTGACACCTTGACTTCAGACTTCCGGCCTCCAGAACTGTGCAACAATAAACTTTTGTTTTAATTTATGGTACATTGTACAGCAGCCCCAGGAAATTAATGTGGGGTGTAAACTGGTGCAGCCTACAAGAGAGGCAGCTTAGCAACATCCAAATGGAAAGTACATTGACCTCTGCCTCTTGAGCAGGTAAATCTGAAGGTTCAATTCTACATGTTGGAACACTGCAACATTGTAACAGAGGACATTTGGAAATAACTTGCATGTTTATTGACAGGGACTATTTCATAAACCATGGTAGCCTTACATACTGGGACTCTACATGAAAGAATGAGAAAGCACTTTATGTACTGACCTGAACTGATCTCCGAGTTAAATCGTTAGGTGAAAAGGTGCCAGATGCACAGCACTAAGACTACCTCTAAACCACGTGCATAAAAAGAAGAGTAGGTATGGGCATTGCTGGTGTATGTGTAAAATCTCTCTTGACTTTGGTTGCCTTTGGGGAAGGCACTGGGGACTGGGTGGCTGACTGGCTGGGTTGGGGTGGGAGGGACCCTGGCACCACATGCTCTTTCCTCCATTTTGAATTTTGAATGGTGTGAATGTATCACATTTTTTAAAATAATTAACCTTGACATTTTAAAATAATATAATTGAATACATTTAATAAGGGAGAAGGTACAGATCTTTCTTGCAGAAGAATTTTAAAATAATAAATGCAGAAGGATTGAGAGAAATAGGGAAATCGCCCTGAGCACACTGCAGGAATCATTGCTGCAGGTGAAACCCACCTATGAATGCTAAAATGAGCAGGTGAAACTTGAAAGCTAAACAGTAGATTTGCATAGTCTCAAAGTATCTCCCCTCCAAATATTTATTAACTTCTGTAGGTGGGGTGGTAGTGGTAATTAACATGTATCCACAGGTCCTTTGATGTTCCACACCCCCGACCTCCACCCCCCTGGCACCCTCCCCCTAGAGTGTGAGCCAGACTTGGCAACTTGCTTTATTAACGTGGAAAGAGAAAACTGTTGACCTCACGGTGGAGACATCTGCCAGGCACTACCTGAAGCAAATGATCAATGTTCGTGTCTCCAAGAACAAGTTTAGTTGGTTTTATATGTTACCAAGTCCAAGCTCGCTCTGCTTGCCGCCTGGCAGGTCAGTAAGTCAGGGGATGGTGTTGAGGTAGGGAATAACGACTTTACAAGGAAAGCTGACAAATGGAGAAAATGGCAGACTAATTTCTCAAAATAACCCTCTTATCAGAGTCTGGATGCCAGTTTCTTTTATAGAGCAGAGAGGGGGAGGAGGTGAGGAAGTCCATAAGTCTTGCAAGTATCTCCTGGAATGGCCAGTCCTGGGGAGGGGATGTGTTAATTTCTTCTTTCTGGTAGCCATTCACAAGTGGGCAGGGTCAGAATGTTTTCCTGAACAAAGGCACTTTGGCTTAACCTTTAGGCAGAGGGTTAGGGTTCCCCAAAGCAGGCCATTATGTATAAACGGTATACGTTTAGTGAACAAAAGCAACTCAGGTTAAAGTAAAAGAAACATATGCAACATGTAGTTAAATTTTGCTCTTCCCGTAACATATGGACCGGTGAAATGATGTGATGAGAGGCGCGCTTCACCTGTGTTCTTCTCCAAATCCAGAACTTCAGCCTAATTATGGGAAAACCCAAATTGAAGGACATTCTACAAAACATGTGACAAGCACTCTTCACAACTGTCAAGGTCACAAAAACAAGGAAAGGCCAAGAAACTGTGAATGATTAAAGGAGAGCAAGGAGACATGGCTGAAGGGTATGCAGAAACTTTCCATACTGTCTTTGCAAGTCTTCTGTAAATCTAAAATTATTTTTAAAAAAAACTTTAAAAAATAATATAATTGTTCAGGTTAAGATGGAGTAACAGAAATCAGGTTCACCCTTCCCCCTGGAAGAAACAAGGAATCTGCCAGAAAACCGATGCATGACAGGAGAACTACAGTGACCCCAACTGACCTCCCTGAGAGAGTTTCGAAGCCACGGCATAGATTTCTATTCTCTGTCGCAATAAATGAACAAGTAGACAATCAGTAATGATATGGAAGACTTGAACCACCTTGACCTGATTGACATTTGTGGGGTGTGCCACCCAGCAACACCAGAATACACAAGGCTTTGGGCCTCAGTGGCTCCTGGAAACCCAAGGGGCCCATGGGGGCACGAAATAGACTCACAGCTCATAGCTGCCTCAAGGGTGCCCTCTAGTGTTCCTGAAAGGTGATGGCGACTCAGCAGTTTGACAGCTTCCTTACCCCTGAGGGAAGCTGTTTCCACCCGCCTCAGTTCAGTTCAGTTCAGTGGCTCAGTCGGGTCTGACTCTTTGCGACGCTATGGACTGCAGCACTCCAGACCTCCCTGTCCATCACCAGCTCTTGGAGTTTGCTCAAAATCATGTCCATTGAGTTGGTGATGCCATCCAACCATCTCATCCTCTGTCGTCCCCTTCTCCTCCCCCCTTCAATCTTTCCCAGCATCAGGGTCTTTTCCAATGAGTCAGTTCTTCGCATCAGGTGGACAAAGTATTGGAGTTTCAGCTTCAGCATCAGTCTTGCCAATGAATATTCAGGGCTGATTTCTTTTAAGATTGATTGACTGGTTGGATCTCCTTACAGTCCAAGGGACTCTCAAGAGTCTTCTCCAACACCACAGTTCAAAAGCATCAATTCTTCAGCGCTCAGCTTTCTTTATAGTCCAACTCTCACACCCATACATGACTACTGGAAAAACCATAGCTTTGACTAGATGGACCTTTGTTGGCAAAGTAATGTCTCTGCTTTTTAATATGCTGTCTAGGTTGGTCATAACTTTTCTTCCAAGGAGTAAGCGTCTTTTAATTTCATGGCTGCAGTCACCATCAGCAGTGATTCTGGAGCCCCCCCAAAATAAAGTCTGCCACTGTTTCCACTGTTTCCCCATCTATTTCCCGTGAAGTGATGGGACCAGATGCCATGATCTTAGTTTTCTGAATGTTGAGTTTTAAGCCAACTTTTCCACTCTCCTCTTTCACTTTCATCAAGAAGCTCTTTAGTTCTTCACTTTCTGTCATAAGGGTGGTATCATCTGCATATATGAGGTTATTGATATTTCTCCTGGCAATCTTGATTCCAGCTTGTGCTTCTTCCAGCCCAGCGTTTCTCATGATGTACTCTGCATATAAGTTAAATAGGCAGGGTGACAATATATGGACTTGACATACTCCTTTCCCTATTTGGAACCAGTGTATTGTTCCATGTCCAGTTCTAACTGTTACTTCCTGACCTGCATACAGATTTCTCAAGAGGCAGGTCAGATGGTCTGGTATTCCAATCTCTTTCCACCAGCCTACATGCCCTCTTATCTCTGAGATGGGAAGACCTGGGAGAGGAAGGGAGGCTGATGGGCAGGGTTCACCCCTGAACACCCAACACATCACCACCCAGAGGCTGTCCCTCCCTCCTGTGGATCTCCTCCCTTATTCCTGCTGGGGTGGTGGTGGGTATGTTTGTGTTTATTTCTCAAGTCCAGATCCAAGGGAGCTCCTCCACCTCACTCCCTACTGGATCAAAGAAGGGGTGACCTGGGGATACCGTCTGCCTCTGGGGGCGCTGTGCCAGGGCAGGGAGCTGAGATGCCCTAGGATGTAAGAGAGAAACAAAGGGATATTCACATGGGTGGGGAGGTATTAGCAGAGGTGGAGTGAGAGCCTGCTGGGGAGTCCAGGAGCCAGGAATTCAGCAACATTCTTGCCCCAAACTCTTCCTCCAGAATGAGAGCAGGCTGCAAGTGAGGCAGTCTACCGGAGTTCAAGTCCCTGTGTGAGCCTGGGCATTTCTTTACCTCTCAGTTTCCTTGTCTCTGAAATAAGGACAACAAGGATACCAATCCCTTGAGATTGTTTGAAGACTTAAGGAGTTTTCAGCCATGCCTGACACCCAGAAGTGCCCAGTATTGAATAAATGCCAGTTATTGTCGAGGAAGAAGAGAAATCTGTGGTTCAGAATTAGCTGGCAATGCGGAGGTTCTAATCGGAGATAACTCAGACAAGGTCCTGCCCTCCAGGGTCTCACGATCTAGAGGACAGGACAGCCCTGTAGACAGACAACAGAGCCAGTGCTGTCAGTGAAGGATGGGGTAATGCGGCATCACAGAGGACAGACTTGGGGAGATTCAGAGAGAAGCCCACCCGCACTTGTCTGCGGCAGGCTCTGTACTCAGCACTATCTAACTCTTCTGGTCCTCAGACATCTATAAGGTGGTTGCCATTATTTCCAATTCCCAGAAAAGAAAACTTGGTTCAGAGAGTTGAAGCATCCTTCCCAAGTTCACACAGATGAGATCTGAACCCAAACAGCCCAGCTCTAGAATGCTCCATAACGCTGACATCCATAAGTGTAGAAATAACCCAGTCAGCACAGATTCTACCAGCTAATCAGCCTGATAAGGGATAAGTTTGTACTCAGAATCCCTCACAGTTCCACCCAGACAAGGGCAAATATTTATTTGGTGTCTACCCAAATAAACACCAATTCCTGCCATGATAGATGCTGAGAAAAGCCTCTGGAAAACCACCCCAGGGACGGTGTGCACTGATAGAAAAAATGACTTCACAGACACATATATCCATATGCATATTGATAGAACCATACACAAGCCTTCAAACAAGCATGTTACATGAGTGGGTACACACCAATATATATTAACATGTACTCCAACAGGGGTGTAAATTATTGTGGTGACATTCTGTAGACATACTGACACAGTGTGTATTTGCACTTACTTTACTATTGATTTTTTTTTGGCTGCCACATGTATTGAGCATCAACAGTGTGTAAGTAAGTAAAGATAAGGCTCAGAGAAGTGAAATGTCCTGCCCAGGGTCACACGGCTACTAAACAGATGACATTGAAACTCTAGTCCTGTGATACTAGAAGTGGAGTCTCTCTCTTCTGTTGTGCAGATGTGTTCATGAGTGAGCACTCTGCATGACTGTGTTCATGATTCCCACACCGACATTCTCTATGACCTTGAACACATCATGTGTTGCTCCCGGCCACATCCTCACGTGTCTGTTCACAGGTGTGCTCCATGGGTGTGTGTGTTGATGGGACCATTGACTCTGGTTCCGCTCCAAGTCTCAGCCTGTGGTGGCATCAACTGAGGGCTGTGAACTTCCTGTCTCAGCCTCACCAAGCTCCAGAGCGCATGATTCAAAGCCAGGCCCTGGGCATCAGGCCATCAGGAGCCTGCTGATGGAAGAACTCATAAGGTTTCATAAGTATCTGGCCCAGGACATGATCAGGGCAGGGACAAGGAGGGAGGAAACCAGGCTGTCCACTGGATGTGCCTCTGGGGAGTGTCCAGGATCGGGTTTGGCAGGAGAAAAGCTTCCAGGACCTGGACTAGAATGGGCACTTTGAGGATGGCAGGCTGTGTGAGGGAGGGAGAGAGAGGGTGAGGGAGACAGCAGCACAGCCCCATCCTGGAGGCCCTGAGCAAATAGTGAGTGAAGGAAGGGGTAATAAGTTAATGATGGAAGGAGGAAGGGAGTGAATTTATCCTGTCCACAAGCCTGGAGTGTTTCCCCTGGGCTGGCCTGGGGCTGGGCCTGGGGATGCTCGGTGAAAAGGATGGACACAGTCCTGCCTTGCAAAGCTGAGAGCTCCAGGGAGACCAGTCAGGCTGGAGGCCTGGGAGGACCTTTGACCCACTGGCTGAGCCAGTGTGAGCAATCCTCAGCATGCTACAATGTGTGTGTGTGCTCGCGCGTGCGCTCACGGCCTAGTGTCTGTCAATGCCTATGAACACCAGTGTAGCCTCCTCCTTCCTCTTCCAGCCCCCACCTGCCCCTGCCCTGCCCTACATCGAAGCTGCTCCTTCCTATCAGCCCACAGGCTGGACCTCAGGGCTAAAGACCTCCCAGCAGAGAGGCCCTCGGTGCCCTCAATGCCCACCTTTCCACCAGGAGCCCCGGAGTTATGAGGAACACAGGCAACCCAAAGTCACCTTCCTAGTCCTGTGTGCAAGGGGCGTGCCAGGCATGTGCCCCACATCCCAAGCACTGGAAACATTCTAGGGAGGCCCAAATAGGCGTGCAAGTGACACTTTGGCCACTGAGTCCCCACTCTGGGCACAGGCACTGTGCTAAGCGCTTTGGAGATACACTGACCAGGCAGGTAACCTTAGGCATGTTCTTCAGCTTCTAATCTAAAAACTGGGTTGATAATAACCACTTCCAATCTTGTTGTTCGAATAACTCAAAGCATTGTGATCTCAATACATGATAATTATTTTTCCTCAGTCCTTGTCTTCCCAGCTATATCGTCTATTCCTCAACAGCATCCACTGGGTCTCATATCTCTGTTTCTCCCAGACGTGGCATCACACGGGACTCACTGTAAACACCACTGAGCAAAGTTGCTTATTTTTCATATATAATCATATTAACCCCTAGCGTTTATATAATCATACAATTTTGAGCTTTTATTATATGTCAGGCATGTGCTGAGCACTTTGCATTCATTCATTCAACAGTTATTAATTGAACACCTAGAGGGTGCTTGGCTGTGTTCTAGACATGGAGAGGCAGCACCCCTGCCCTCAGGGTTCTTTCCTTCCAGTGGGGGCAGGGGGGACAGACAAAAGCAATTTAATTCACAGAGATCTTTTCAAACCTTGACAAGTACTATGAATAAAATAAGATGAAGTTATGGCTTAGAACAGGTTTCCCAGGTGACTCAGTGGTAAAGAATCTGCCTGCCAATTCAAGAGACACAGCAGATGCGGGTTGGATCCCTGGGTCGGGAAGATACCCTGGATAAGGAAATGGCAACCCACTCCAGTATTCTTGCTGGAGAAATCCCATGGACAGAGGAGCCTGGCGGACTATAGTCCATGGGGTTGCAGAGTCGAACACGACTGAGCAACTGAGCATGTATGGCTTAGAACAGACCTCAGGGACTGGGGTGGGACACGGTGCTTCCAAAGTGGTCAAGGAGGGCCTCTCTGAGGAAGTGACATTTGACCTGTGACCTGGAGAAGGAGGAGGAGGAGGAGCCTGGAAAAGTTCCAGACAGATGAAACAGCCAAGGCAAAGGCCCTGAGGCAGGAAAAAGTTGGTTTGTTCAAGGAGTAGAGAAAAGGACAAGTGGCTGGAGTGGAAGGAGTGAGGTAGGAGGAGAAGGAGATGACTCAGCAAGCCAGGCAGGGGTCTGGGACTGCTCCTGAGAACCATGCAGATTCCTGGCTGATTCCAATCCGCTAGGCAGGGGGCTGATTGGAGGCTGAGTAGGGATTCCAGCCCAGGTCTGTCCATGCTGCCTCAGAGACACATCCATATGATTTACACCAACGTATGCACATCAGCACACACTCACTCTGCACTCTGACCCACAATGAGGGGTGTGGGCTTGACCATCGCTAAGTACCCAATTACAGAGTGACTAGCTGAGACAGCCTGAGATTCTGGTGTTTTCCCTATCTTTTTTTTTTTTTTTTTTTTTTTTTGCTGCACTGGGTCTGCGTTGAAGTTCTCAGACTAAGCTGCCCCGAGGCATCTGGGATCTTAGTTCTCTGCCCAGGGATCAAACCCATGTCCCCTGCATTGAGAGGCAAATTCTTAACCACTGGCCCACCAGAGAAATCCTGCCCTGATGTCTTGAGGGACCAGGCAGGAGGGCTGGATGTTCCCTTCACCCAGCCTTCCAGAAGCTCTGTGCCAAGGAAAGGTTAAATGGCAGGAAGAGGGGAAGGGCTTCCTGAGGAAGGAGGGGGGAGCTCTGGGGTGACCTGTGGGGTGCAGAGATGGGAGGAGATGATAGAGACAGCCCATCTGGGAGGAGAAGGAGAACCACGATCAGAGGGAGCAGAGGGAGTTGAGTGTTTTCAGAAGCACAGCCCCTGACAGGCTGACCTCTGGGTCTCCTTGCACCTCCCTGGGGTCACCTCCCAAGATGGGGAGCTCACTGCCCACCACAGAGACAGCCAGGGCAGCACACACTTTGAGGACTTCCTCTTCCACTTCTGCTTCATAGGCGGCTATAAAATGTGAAAAGATTCATCTGTCAGCACGAGAGAAACATACAAATCTGCATGACGCCACTTTCATTTTTTTTTTTTGAATCAGATAAAGATCAAAAGTTTCGATAACATCCTGTGCTGTCCAAGTTGCGGGGAAACAAGCTGTCACACGCTTCGCATCAGGAGGTAGATTGGCACAATCTTAATGGAGCATCATCCAGAAATTTCCACCAAGAGTGCAAATGGGCAAACTTTTTGAAAAAATAATTTTATTTATTCATTTTTGGCTTCCTTCTAGCTGTGGCAGGTGGGGGCTGCTCTCCAGTTGCGGTACGTGGGCTTCTCGTTGTGATGGCTTCTCTTATTGCATAATATGGGCTCTAGGGCTCCATGGTTTGTACTAGATGACACGCATCCAAAGCCCTAGCTCTGACATCCTGGGTCCTCCTGCTACACCAAGCACCCAGAGAGCAGACACCCTGTCTTCTTGCTCTTTAATTTGTTCAATTCATTTAAACTCAGTACCTACCATCGCCACATTCTGGGTTCTCCATTTCTTTCCCTCCACCCCGCATTCCAGTGCCTGGCAAGGGAATTGGTACACTGTAGGGATTCAGGCAAACTTCTCAAGCTTTAGTAGTTGTGGGTCCTGAGCTCTAGAGCATAGGCTCAACAGTTGTGGCGCATGGCCTTAGTTGCTCCTCGGCATGTGGGATCTTCCGGGATCAGAGATCAAACTTATGTCTCCTGCATTGGCAGGTGGATTCTTTACCACTGAGCCACCAGAGAAGTCCTGGCCAAACTTTTGATTTAGCTTCTGGGAAATTACCTCTGCCTTTCTCTCTACTCCCCCATGGATGATGAACATCGCAGCATTGTTTGTAACAGTGAAAGACTGGAAATAATGATATGTTCATTCACAAGGGATGGTTGCAATAAACCAGTACATCTCCACAAGGGAATATTACAAAGCTGAAAAAAAAATCAGGGAATGCTTTTCTGAGCTGATGTGGAGTAATCCATAAGACAAACTGTTAAATAAATAGGAAGAAAAAAGCAACATGAAGGACTGTATGTATGACCCCATTTGTGTAAAAAGGGGAACATAGTTAAAACTTATGTCTTAAAGGAAACACAATAAGATTGATTGCCCCCAAAAAGAAGAATGAAGGGGCTGGAGACAAGAATGGGAGGGAGATTTTTAACCCCCTGTACCTTTTGAGTGCCTGAAGAACTATGGACAGAGGTTCGTGACATTATACTGGAGACAGGGATCAAGACCATCCCCAAGAAAAAGAAATGCAAAAAAGCAAGATGGCTATCTGAGGAGGCCTTACAAATAGCTGTGAAAAGAAGAGAAGCGAAAGGCAAAGGAGAAAAGGAAAGATATACTCATTCGAATGCAGAGTCCAAAGAATAGCAAGGAGAGATAAGAAAGCCTTCCTCAGTGATCAGTGCAAAGAAATAGAGGAAATCAATAGAATGGGAAAGACTAGAGATCTCTTCAAGAAAATTAGAGATACCAAGGGAACATTTCATGCAAAGATGGGTACAATAAAGGACAAAAATGGTATGGACCTAACAGAAGCAGAAGATATTAAGAAGAGGTGGCAAGAATACACAGAAGAGCTATACAAAAAAGATCTTCACCACCTAGATAATCACGATGGTGTGATCACTCACCTAGAGCCAGACATCCTAGAATGTGAAGTCAAGTAGGCCTTAGGAAGCATCACTACAAACAAAGCTAGTGGAGGTGATGGAATTCCAGTTGAGCTATTTCAAATCCTGAAAGATGATGTTGTGAAAGTGCTGCACTCAATATGCCAGCAAATCTGGAAGACTCAGCAGTGGCCACAGGACTGGAAAAGGTCAGTTTTCATTCCAATCCCAAAGAAAGGCAATGACAAAGAATGCTCAAACTACTGCACAATTGCACTCATCTCACACTCTAGTAAAGTAATGCTCAAAATTCTCCAAGCCAGGCTTCAACACTACATGAACCATGAACTTCCAGATATTCAGCTGGATTTAGAAAAGGCAGAGGAACCAGAGATCAAATTGCCAACACCCATTGGATCATCGAAAAAGCAAGAAAGTTTCAGAAAAACATCTACTTCTGCTTCATTGACTATGCCAAAGCCTTTGACTGTGTGGATCACAACAGACTGTGGAAAATTCTGAAAGAGATGGGAATACCAGACCACCTGACCCGCTTCTTGAGAAATCTGTATGTAGGTCAGGAAGCAACAGTTAGAACTGGACATGGAACAATAGACTGACTCCAAATCAGGAAAGGAGTACATCAAGTCTGTATATTGTCACCATGCTTATTTAACTTATATGCAGAGTACATCATGAGAAATGCTGGGCTGGAGGAAGCACAAGCTGGAATCAAGATTGCCGGGAGAAATATCAATAACCTCAGATATGCAGATGACACCACCCTTATGGCAGAAAGTGGAGAAGAACCAGAACCAGAAGTGAAGAAGAAGAAGAAGCCTCTTGACGAAAGTGAAAGAGGAGAGTGAAAAGTTGGCTTAAAGCTCAACATTCAGAAAACTAAGACCATGGCATCTGGTCCCATCACTTCATGGCAAATAGATGGGGAAACAGTGGAGACAGTGACAGACTTTATTTTGGGGGGCTCCAAAATCACTGCAGATGGTGCTTGAAGCCATGAAATTAAAAGACGCTTACTCCTTGGAAGGAAAGTTATGACCAACCTAGACAGCTTATTAAAAAGCAGACACATTACTTTGCCAACAAAGGTCTGTCTAGCCAAAGCTATGGTTTTTCCAGTAGTCATGTATGGATGTGAGAGTTGGACTATAAAGAAAGCTGAGTGCTGAAGAACTGATGCTTTTGAACTGGTGTTGGAGAAGACTCCTGAGAGTCCTTTGGATTCCAAGGAGATCCAACCAGTCCATCCTAAAGGAAATCAGTCCTGAATATTCATTTGAAGGACTGATGCTGAAGCTGAAACTCCAATACTTTGGCCACCTGATGCGAAGAACTGCCTCATTTGAAAAGGCAGTTTTCCCTGATGCTGGAAAAGATTGAAGGAGGGAGGAGAAGGGGACGATAGAGGATGAGATGGTTGGATGGCATCACCGACTCAATGGACCTGAGTTTGAGTAGACTCTGGGAGTTGGTGACAGACAGGGAGGCCTGGCATGCTGCAGTCCCTGGGGTCGCAAAGAGTTGGACATGACTGAGTGACTGAACTGAGCTGAACCTTTTGAATTTTGAGCCAAAGCATAAATAAAAATATTTTCAAATCTGCCCTCTTGAAAATATTGTATTCTCACATTTCCTGCTCCCAGTTAAGTTCTGTCCCACTGGACAGAACATCCTGGGAGAGAAAAAAAAACCTGTCTTTCAGGACAGGAGACCTAGGTGTGAATCCTGGTTCTTTTGTTGGCCCTTCAGATGACCTCAGACAAGACAATGTTCCTCTCTGGTTTATACTAGATGACACACCACAATGCCCTAACTCTGACATCCCCTGTCCTCTTGCTAGACCAAGGACCTGGAGAGCAGACACCCTGTTTTCTCGCTCTTTTATTTCATTCGACTCACTTAAATTGAGTAGCCACCATCACCAGATTCTGGGTTCTCCATTTCTTTCCCTCCACTCAGCATGGCCGTGCCTGGCATGGGAGTTGGTATCCTATGGGGGTTCAGGACAAACTTCTTAGCTTATGAATGAGAAGTGGATGTTTGGGCAGATGCGTGGTGAATAGTGGATGGACAGGTTGATGGTGGTTGAATGGATTCAACAATAAACGGTCAATGGATCGATCTTGAAGACAACAGGCTTCCCTTGACTATGTGACCTTCCCCACAGCTACCATTCATTTTTTTACTCCATTTTGTAGCAAAGGTCTTTGAAAAAATTGTCTGTACTCACTGTCTCTGATTCTTAGTCTCTCTTAAATCCATTCTGATCATATTTCTACCTTCCCACTCCATCCTTATTGAAACTGCTCTTGTCAGGGTCACTAAGTTGCTCAATTCAATGCTCAATTGTCAACCTTCATTTTCATGACTGATCAGTAACTTTTGGGACAGTTGAACACTCCTTGCTCCTTGACATACCTTCTCTCTTCTCTTGGCATCCAGATTCCTGCATTCTCCTGGCTGTCAGAAGTACACTCCTCACTGGTCACTCCTTTGCTTCTCCCAGCCCTTCCTGTTGGATTGGTGAAGGACCCAGTCCCTGCTGCTCTGGTCCAGTCTCATGCCCATGACTACAGATCTATACCTTCAGCGCAGATCTCTTGCTTGAACTCCAGTGCATACATCCAACTGCCTACCTGATGGCTCCTCCACAATGTCTAAGAGACATCTCAAATTCAGCACAACCAAAGCTGAACCTCTGGTTTTCCCCCGCCAAACACTGTGCTTGCCTCACCTGATGGCAGCTCCATACGTGCAGTGTTGAGGCCAAGGAACCTTGGAGGCATCCTTGACAACCCCTCTCCCCTCATGCTCCACATCCGAAATATCAACAAGCCTGTTGGTCCTACCTTTAAAATATACCCAGAATCAAATCCATCTCATCACCTACATGACCACTGCCCTGCTCTGAGCCACCAGCATTCCTCCACAGAATTATTTCAACATCTGCTCCTCTCCCCCCAGAGTCTGTTCAAAGGCCTCCAAAGCTCCAGAAGGTGTGAACCCCCATTCACCTCTCTGACCCCATCTATTGTCTCCTTCCTTCACTTGCACCACTCCAGCCACACCAGTCAGGTCTCCCCTTGGAGCTTTTCATAGCCTTTCCTCCTGCCCAAACAATGTGCCCTCTAGTCTCATGGCATCCACTGGACCACCTTCCCCACTGCCTGCCGCCACCTTGTCCTCCTGATTCTCTTTCTTTAATCCTTTTTTTTTTAATTTTTCCCCCTAGCACCTATCATCCTCTAACATGCCCTATACTTTAAATATTTCTTATGTTAATTATTTATTGCATATTTTCTTCCTACTGGGATATACGCACTTTTTTGTTATTCCATCATCTGTTACATCAGATGTATACATATTATTTTCCCTGCAGTATTCCCAGCCTTTAGAACAATGCCTGGAAAGTAGTAAGTACTCAATAAATATTTCTTGAATTAATATATAAATGGTTTGATTGATGCTGGAAAGATATATAGGTGGTGGTTGGTTGGATGGATGAGGGTTGAATGGCAGGTATATGAAAGAATAAAGCTATGGTAAGAGAAAATTGATAAGCAATGGGGAATAGGTTACAGGTGAATAGTAAATGGATGGATGAGTGATGAATAAATAGGTGGAGGGATTTAATTCATTCAGTTACTATTTACTGAGTACTTACCAGGCACTATACCAGGTACTGGAGATATACTGGTGAGCCGAATTAGCAGGTGCCTGCCCTAAGGGAGCTTACAGCCTAGTAGGGGAGACAGATACATGCATAAATAATATATAATAATTATATATAATTAAACACATGTATAATTCCAAATTATAACATGTACTATGAAGGGAAAAAACAGGGTGCTCTAAGAGAGAAAAACATGGATGTTGTTTTTGTTCAGTCGTGTCCGACTCTTTGCGACTCCATGAACTGTAGCAGGCCAGGCTTCCCTGTCCTTCACTATCTCCCTTTCCTTGAAAAATGGCAATAAATGGGAAGATGGAGGTAGATGGGACTTGGGCTGAGCTGCTTTATCTTAATGGTCTCAGCTAGCCACACACACCATCTGTTTCTAGACCCAGGGCCCCCCTCACCGCCACCCGTATCTCTAACCTCAGGGACACCATCCTTTCTCTCCCTGCACTGACTCAGCACCTGGCTCAGCCCCAGTCCCCTTCCCCTTCCCACCCCCCCCCCACCCCACCCTGGCAGTGGCCCTGCCTGACTCCCTGTCCAGCCCCCACCCTGCTGAGTCACAGTCTTGGGGTATTCAGAGGACAGCTCCATGGGGCCCCAGCCCAACCCAGCCCCTTGGCCATCCTCATCCTGGGAAGGCGTAAGATGCTCAGAAAGGAGGCCAGCAGGTGCCAAGCTCTCGATGCTTGTGCCTGAGCGCAGTTCCTGATTCTCTGGGCCTGAGGTAAAAGTTGGGGCTTAGCTGAGACTGGGGTCAAGGGTAATGGATTAGAGCTAAGTCTGTCTGCAGGACTATACCTCCATCAGGAGCTGGCATTGGAATTTAGGTCAGGGGTCAAGATGGGAGAAAGTGGGTGCCCCATCTACTTTCAGCACTCAGCCTGGGACCAGAGTCAGGATCTAGCCATGGCTGGGGACAGTGATCAGGGCTTAGGCCACATCTGAAGGTTTGGGTCAAGATTTAGTCAGAGTCCACAGTCAGGGAATAAGACTTGGTCTATGACCAGGGCTCAGTCCAGGGCACCGGACTAGTCTTCTCTTTCTCCAGGGAGGGGCTGAATGGGTAGGTTGGCCTGGACTGGTAGAGAAGCATCTTCTAGTCTAAGGTTCCATCTCCCCAGACAGATGAGCAGCACCAGCCCCAACCCTCCCCTCCATCTCTGGCCTGGGCTAGGTCACACCCCAGGGTCCAAGCCTGGCTCAGTGTCCCCCCACAATACCTGACCATCCCCACTCTGTTACCCCAGGGTATGGGGTAGGGGTAACATGGGGTGGGGGTAGGGCTGTGGGACACGGCTCTGTGCCTGACCCAGGAGGGTGCTTTGCGCAAGGCTTTCTGATGCAACAGGCTGCTGGCTGAACACCTCAGCACCCTCCACCCCACACCCTGCAAGCTTTTCTTAGAAAGGGAAGGCCAGGCAGTGGCCTGGATTGAACATTCATAATCCTTTTCCTTCTCTGACCCTGGTGGCTTCAGGACAGGCAGGAGGCAGGTCAGAAGGAAGGTGGGGCAGGGATCAGATGAGTCAGCAACTCAACTGGGAAGGATAGTGAGGGGGCGGAGCTTGGGCTTCCTCCGCCCCCAGGGGGAAGGTAAAGGTGGGAGTGGGGATCCCTGGAAGTCCGGAGAGTGCCACCCCAACACACACAAAACCGTAATTATGTGGCTGAACCTTGAGCCAAACAAGGTCACCAACTGTCCCAGGCAAGGTCAGAACCAGAAAGGAGCTTTTCTCCTGGGTTTCCGGCTCCACCCACCACAGATGGGGATCAGGACTCCTTTCACTTGAGGAGGGTGTGGGACTTGTCTGGGAACTTT
Source organism: Okapia johnstoni (assembly GCA_024291935.2). Lineage (NCBI taxonomy): Eukaryota > Metazoa > Chordata > Mammalia > Artiodactyla > Giraffidae > Okapia > Okapia johnstoni. The sequence goes on along the minus strand of CM044324.1, from coordinate 50,078,248 downwards.
CTCTTTCTTGTTGAGACTCCTGAATTGGTGGACTGACGTGAGCTTTTTGTTGTTCAGTTGCTCAGTCATGTTCTACTCTTTGCGACCCCATGGACTGTGGCAGACCAGGCTTCCCTGCCTTTCACCATCTCCTGAAGCTTGCTCAAATTCATGTCCATTGAGTTGGTGATGTCATCCAACCATCTCGTCCTCTGTCATCCCCTTTTCCTTCTTTCAATCTTTCCCAGCATCAGGGTCTTTTCTAATGAGTCAGCTCTTCCCGTCAGCCAAAGTATTGGAGCTTCAGCTTCAGCATCAGTCCTTCCAATGAATATTTAGGATTGATTTCCTTTAGGATTGACTGGTTTGATCTCCTTGCAGTTTAAGGGACTCCCAAGAGTCTTCTCCAACACAGTTCAAAAGCATCAATTCCTCGATGCTCAGCCTTCTTTATGGCCCAACATGACTACTGGAAAAAACAGAGCTTTTCCAAAGACATGAGCTTTGGAGCCATACAAATATGGGTTCAACACTCCCGCTTTACTGTGTGAACCTGGGTGGGTTACTTCCTCTCTCTGATACTTGGTTTTCTCACTTATAATATGGGCATAAATTCACTTTTAGCTCACAGGGTTGCGGTCAGGATTCCATGAGAAAGCAGATGGAGGGCACAGCCCAGGCATGCCACCAGGGGGATGCTCAGTTCTCAAGGGTTGTCTGTTTGGGGGCGGGGTTAGCAGCCTGGGCCCCATGGAAATAATATTAATCACATATCATCAAGTGCTTACCATGTGCCAGGAACTCTTCTAAGCTCTTCACCTGTAATGAACTCATATAACTCTCCATTTAATCCAACAATAGCTCTCTATAACGGTATGCAGTCCAGTAACCCTACCAGGAGGAATCTATCCTCAGTTCGATTTATAGATGAGGGCTCTGGGTCTCAGAGTAGTTAAGTGACTTGCTCAGTATCATCCAACTGGGACTGGCCAAGGAGGCTGTGCATCCAAAGACCACCTGGCTCCATATCCCACTGCCTAGCCCCTCCCTTAGGCCAGTGATGTCACCTCTCTGAGCCCCGGTTTCCTCACCTGTCTCCAGGGATGAAAATAGCAACCTGGTGGAGAAGTTTGTGGAGGCAGAGATGATGTAAGGGAGGCACCCACACAGGGCCACGTTGGATCCATGGGCACAAGAATCACATTCCTCATGAAGAAAACCCAGGGGGTAGAGATGGATCACCCAGCACAGCCATGGTCACCACAGGGCCCCCACTAGGTTGGTGCTGTGCCCAAGCGCTGGTTTTCCTGCTTTTTTCTGGGGCCCAGCCTGAGCCAGATCCTAATGCTGAGGGATTTCTGCCGTGCCCCTGGGAAACCCTAGAGAAGGGGGAGGTGTCCAGTCTCCTAATAAATGCTCCCCAGGAGGAGCCCAGGCACCGAGTTGTAACTCTTGAATAACCCACAATTTCCCCCAAATTGATTGGCCCAAATCCATTTATTTGTCTATATTATTAGTTTCACAGTGTTTTTCTTTTAATCAGCTCATTAAAAAAAAAAAAAAACAACCTTAGGTAAAGTCATGTAAAAGGGAAAATTTCAATCACTGACCTCAACTGGAAAACTGCTATCATTTGCCATAAAGAGGAAGTAACTGTATAATTAAATATGAGGAAAGCAAAACAGAATTCTTAAATCCCAGCCAAATCTCATTTCTTGCTGAAGGCTCTGAACTGAGCTCTGCTCTCCCTTCCTTGCCAGTGAGGTGTTAAAAAGACAGATGCTGTTAAATGAGACTTTCTTCCCCAGTAATTGCAGGAACTGGAAGAAAATCAGAAGGAAATACGTGTATCACAATATGATTCAAAGTTATTTAATAGAGTCTTGAGACCCTAAAACCTCCTGGCATCCTATGTGTGTAACATATTGGGGAAAACCCTGACCTAATCCAACTCTCTTCCTATTTTACACATGAGAAAATGAAGGCTCCCAAGAAGGAGAGGAGGTGACTTGCCCACCATCTCACAGGGCAAGTGACTTCAGCCAGACCTGGAATGCAACCAGAACTCTTCCTAAGGCATCATTTCACTTTTGTGGGGAAAAACCTAAAGAGGAAAGTTTGAAGGACACCAATGGTGGAATTTCAGGCTTAGGGCAGAAACCAGGGACATCTGGGTGCAGAGGAAGGAAGCAGGAGTGGTTGCTATGATAGCCATTCACAACCCCTCCTCTTTTCCTCCCTCTGAGTTCCTCCTGGAGGTGCTGATCATCCTCAGAACTACAGCAAACAGACATGCAACCTGCCAGGCTCAGGCATCTAGGTAGAGGGATGTTCTGAGCTTGGAGAGAAGGAAATTCATGAAAGCCAAACTCTCTTTTCAGAAAAGTGCACATTTTTTTGCATTTAATTTGAGGAGGGAGTGTTGGTTACCATTTATTTTCTCACTTTTTAACAAATGCCTATATCAGATTTATATTCCAGGCACTTCACAAACACTGTCATTTAATCCTCATGACAAACCAATATTCATGTGTTAGTCATTCAGGTGTGTCCGACTCTTTGTGACCCCATGGACTGTAGCCCCGCCAAGTTTCTCTGTCCATGGAATTCTCCAGGCAGGAATACTGGAGTGGGTTGCTATTCCCTTCTTCAGGGGATCTTCCCCACCCGGGGATTGAACCCAGGTCTCCTGCATTGCCATCTGAACCACCAGGGAAGCCTGACAAAACAATGAAGTAGGTACTATTATTATCTCCATTTTACAGATGAGGAAACTAAGGCACAGAGAGTTTAAGTAGCTTGGCCCAAATCTCCCTACTCAGGAAGGGTGAGATTTGAACCCAGAAAATGTGGTTTGACTATGACATAAGGATGCTTCAGTGCATTTAATCCTCAGGACTACAATGCAAGGAAGGTATAATTAATTTCATGTTATAGATGCAGAAACTGAGGCTCAAGATTATTTGGCATCTTTGTTGTAGACTCAACAGACTCTTCATATTTTGCTATACTCCCTGGATTCTGTGCCAGGGATTCTTGGTCTCAGTATGACAGCATTTGCTGCAGGTAACTATTGACCATTTCATGTGGCTAGGGTGACTGACAGGCTTCCTAGGTGGCTCCGTGGTAAAGAATCCACCTACCAATGCAGGACCCACAGAAGACACGGGTTCAATCCCTGGGTCAGGAAGATCCTCTGGAGGAGGAAATGGCAACCCCCTCCAGTATTCTTGCCGGGAAAATTCCACGGACAGAGGAACCTGGGGGGTTACAGTCCATGGGGTCGCAGAGAGTCAGACACGACTTAGTGACTGAGCATGCACACACACACAGGGTGGGCTACAGTCCTCGGGATAGTGAAAGAGTCAGACATGACTTAGCGACTGAACAGCAGCAGCAGCAGTACTATGTGCCACAGAGTTCAAAGCATTTAACATGTGTTAACTTTTCATTTTTTTGAATCTTAATTTTAAAACAAGTGAAACAGTTTCTCCATTAAACACAAATTAATTGTTTTGATTCTTTAACTTACTATAACCATTGACAATTTTACTTAGTCACTGACAGTTTAACTCCCATGTTGACTTGTATCCAAACTAAGTGTAAAATATATGCCAGATTTTAAAAATTTATTTATTTTTGGGTGTGCTGCGTCTTTGTTGCTGTACGCAGGCTTTCTCTGGTTGTGGCGAGCGTGGGTCTACTCTTCATCACAGAGTGCTGACTTCTCTCTCACTGCTATGGTTTCTCTTGCTGCGGAGCACTGGCTCTAGGCTTGCAGGTTCAGTAGTTGTGATGCATGGGCTTGATTGCTCCTCGGCATGTGGAATCTTCCCATACCAGGGATTGAACCTGTGTCCTTTGTTTTGGCAGGTGGATTCTTTACCACTGAGCCATCAGGGAAGTCCTATACCAGATTTTGAAGACATTACTATGAAAAAAAATTAGGTTATCTCATTAACAATTTTTTACCATCTGTTGAAATGATCATAAGCTACATAAATAAATAAATAGGATCAAATAGACTATATTATTAAAATAATTTTTACCTGCTTCTTTTTATTCTTTAATGCATAATTAGAAAATTTGAAACTACATATTTGGTTCACGCTGTGTTCTATTGAAAAGTGCTGGTCTAGCGAATGGATAAGGAAGCTGTGGTACATATACACAATGGAATATTACTCAGCCATTAAAAAGAATACATTTGAATCAGTTCTACTGAGATGGATGAAACTGGAGCCCATTATACAGAGCGAAGTAAGCCAGAAAGAAAAACACTGATACAGTATACTAATGCATATATATGGAATTTGAAAGATGGTAATGATAACCCTATATGCGAGACAGAATAAGAGACACAGATGCATAGAATAGTCTTATGGACTCTGAGGGAGAAGGTGAGGGTGGGACGTTCTGAGAGAATAGCATTGAAACATGTATATTATCATATGTGAAACAGAACACCATTCCATGTTCGATGCATGAGACAAATGCTCAGGGCTGGGGCAATGGGATGACCCAGAGGGATGGGATGGGGAGGGAGGTGGGAGGGGGGTTCAGGATGGGGAACAAATGTACACCCATGGCTGATTCATATCAATGTATGGCAAAAACCACTACAATATTGTAAAGTAATTAGCCCCCAACTAAAATAAATAAATTTATTAAAAAAAAAAAAAAAAGGAAAGTACTGGTCTAGAGAATTGGGATTTGATACCCCTAACTGTGATAAGGTCCCCAGACCTCGGGTCCATGCCCAAGGTACAATTCCAATGACCATACCACAAGTCTTAGAGGAGGCTGCCAGGTTGCAAAGATTGTGAAATGTCCCTGGACATTGTGGGCACTGGAGTCAGTTGCCCCAGATTTAGATCTCAAATCTGCCTCTTATAATAAGCTGGGTTGTCTTGACTCATCTATAGACTAGAAGTGACATTGCCCATTTCATAGTTCCGTAAGTGCCCCAGGGCCATTGCACTTCCTTTTTCCTCTGTCTCTTCTCACATGTTTCCACTCCCCCTCTTCTTTAAGATCTTAGTGTAAACATCACCTTCCTGATAAGTCTTACTAAAAATAGCCACCTCTCAGTCTTAGCTGATAGAGAATAAATCTATGCTATTTATTTAAGAAAACATATGATGCATAATCTATTTTAAACGAGCCTGGTTTATTGATTTTACTTTCCTGAGAGACGTCTGTCTCCCCCACTGATTTATAAGATCAGTGAGGGCAGGGATGAGTCAGTCTTGTCACTGCTGAGTTCCCAGCACTTCGATCAGAGTCTAACACAGCATGAAACAAAGTCAGGACTGTATAAGCAAACCCAGCCACAGTTTGGTTTCAGAGAGCTGCTGGGAAAATGACATGCCAATCTTTCCTTGCCTTCTACAGCTGTGGGTATGTCCAACGGAGTCTAGGTCCTTGTGTAGAAAATAAGTTCATTCATTCCTCCCAGGTTTGGGAGTCTCCAGGGTTAAATGAGATCTGAGAACAGCCCCCTGCTGTGCCCTGAAGACTCTGAGACACAGGTGAGTTGGTCCCTGGAGGTCTGCAACCAGGGAAACAAAGGTGACTCCACCTGCCTCCCATCAACCTCTGCCTGCAGGAGTTATTTTTTTGACATTGGTGAATTCAGACATCATGGCCTTAAGGGGACTGGACTCTCTGGGGCTGCACAGGGATGCTTCACCAAACAGCAAGTGGCACCGGGGCTTCCCAGCCTGGGGTGCAAGTCCTATTATAGGTACCGTTCCTCTCTAAGCCTCTACTGTCTCCCACTCTGTTTACTGAGCTTCTACCATTCGGTGGTAAAGAATCCGCCTGCAATGCAGGAGACACAGGTTTGATCCCTGGGTCGGGAAGATTCTCTGGAGAAGAAACTGGCAACCCATTCCAGTATGCTTGGCTGGGGAAATCCCATGGACAGAGGAGCCTGGTGGGCTACAGTCCTCGGGATAGCAAAAGAGTCAGACATGACAGCGACTGAACAGCAGCAGCAGCAGTACTATGTGCCACAGATTTCAAAGCATTTAACATGTGTTTACTTATTTAATCCATTTCCTGATGTAGCACAGTGGGTTTGGCAGAGTTAGGGTCTGGGCACACTTATGCAGACTGGTTCCAGGGTTTTGTTGTTGTTATTCAGTTGCTCAGTTGTACCCGACTCTTTGTGACCCCATGGACTGCAGTACGCCAGGCTTCCCTGTCCTTCATTATCTCCTGGAGTTTGCTCAAACTCATGTCCATTGAATTGGCGATGCCATTCAACCACCTCATCCTCTGTCGTCCCCTTCTCCTGTCCTCAATCTTTCCCAGCATCAGGGTCTTTTTCAATGAGTTGACTCTTCACACCAGGTGGCCAAAGTATTGGAGCTGCAGCATCTGACCTTCCAATGAATACTCAGGGTTGATTTCCTTTAGGAATGACTGGTTTAATCTCTTTGCAGTCCAAGGGACTCTCAAGAGTCTTCTCCAACACCACAGTGTGAAAACATCAAATTCCAGGGTACTTCCTCCTAACTTCAAGTGAGTGCTGTGAAGCCCACTGGACCCCAGGCCTCTCCAGGGCACCACAATGGTTCTGTTGAGCCCGGGGTCAGCCCCTAAGTCTGTGGTCTTTGAAAAGCTCCTGGGTTGTTTTCTCATAGCTGGGCCTCAAGCTGCCCCCTTAGTAGAATGGGGAGAATGGAGCTTCCTGGTGGGAAGGTGCTTTATTACCAGGGGAGTACCCAGGCAACTGTTAGGGTTTGCTTTTTTTCTCCTCCACCCATCCTGAGAAAGGGTGTTCTTCCTTCCATTTCACAGATGGGAAAACTGAGACTCAGAAAAGCAAAATGCTTTTTCCAAGGTGATAGGGAGAGCCAGCCTCTGGCATCGCTTTCAATCTTCGACGGCCGAGCGGGAGGGGTCGAGGGTGAAGGCAAAACACCCCTAGAGGGCCAAGGGGAGGGGTTCCGGGACAGCTAGCTGTTCGCATGGGAGGGGCGGGGCGCGCTTGGAGGTGACGGGCGGGGTGGGGGGAGCGGACGCGCGGGCGGGGCTCAGGGAGGGGGATGGTGCAATCCCCGGCCTGAGGGCATCAGGCAGTGGCTGATTAACTCAGGTTTACATCACCCGGACCGGAGCTGGAGCCCTGCTCTCCGCGCTCCCGAGACACTCGCAGCGGAAGCGGTGGCGGCTTCGCACGCGTCCAGCTGCTGGGGACAGAGGCCGAAGCCGCACCGGGAGCCGAGCTCTGCGGCGGCGGAGCAGCAGCGCGGGCCACCGAGGGGTGCCAGGCGATCCTGAGCTCTTCCTGCGCCAGGACCCCGCCGCGTGCTAGGGCAAGGTACTCTGTGGGGGCGGGCGGGGCGGCTGAAGTTGCCGCGTGTGACACATACACACAGACACACACAACTTTTAAGGAAGCCCGCCGTCTGGGGAGCGACGCTGGCTGAGTGTTCCCGCTGGGTCCAGGTGACGCAGCTCCGCAGGGCGCAGGGTCGCCGAGTGTGGCCGATCCGGCTGCGGGAGGGTGGATCCCCGCGGGGCGGGGAGGCGTGTCCGGGGGAGGAGGGTGTGCGCCGTCCGCGTCTGTCAGAGTGTGGGGCGGGCAGCAGAGGTGTGTGGTTGGGTGCGGGGAGATCCGTGGTTGGGTGCGGGGAGGTCTGTGGGGTCCCTGGGGGTCGGGTGGTCCGGGGTACCTGTGAGATGTGTTCGTGAGGATCTGCTTGAGTGCGCGGGGGCCAGTGGGTTCCGGGTGGGGCCGTGTGTCCGAGGACCGTGCGGCGGCCTGGGCACTGGGCGGCAGGTACTGGCCGTGCCGGGACGCACTGGGGTGCCTGTGGGCGGGTAGGGTGCGGGGTCAAGGGCAGCCTGGACGCTGCGCTCGCGCACAGATGTGCTGGGCCTGATGACCACCGGTTCGCCAGCTGTAGGATGCGCGCGTATTCTGTTTCTGCCGATGGTGTGTGTTGTACCTGTTGATTCTGGGGTGAGTGGGCAAGGCCGCTTATCTCAGCCCCAGGGCCCAGCCTCCTTCCCTTGGCCGGTCCCCTCCCAGTCCTCTAGCAGCCCCTCGGTTTCCGCTCAACCTTCTGCCGGGCGTCGGGGGCGGGGACCCAGCGGTACTCCTGCCGCCCCGCCGCTTCCGCTCCCACGGGAGGAGCCCAGCTGCTGAGGGTGGGGCGAGTCCGCCCACTGCCTTGTCGGTGGGAACTTGGGGTGGGGGTGGGGGGTACAGACTGATCGTGTTGCTTTGTTGGTATCCGTCCTGCAGTCGTGAGTATAGTTGGGAGAGCTCTCCGTGCGTGTGCTTGCACCCTTGCCGGTGGAGGGCCAAGTGTGTGTCACTTAAGGACATGGATGCCCCTCTCTGCCCTGCCCGTGTGCCATGGCGGGCCGGTTTGGACGAATGTGTTTGGGAGGGGCGCGTGTACACCTGTCTGCCCTGGGTTATGTGAGTATGTGTGTTTGGTGTGACCCACCCTATTCCCTTGGGAGGGTCAGGGACCCGCAAGAGGTAGAAATCAGGGGCTGCCTCCATCCTACTGCAGAGATTCTAATCTTGCCCTGTGGCCTGCAAATTCCTGTATTCATCTATAAACTCAGTTACCCCATCTGTCCAGTGGAGCTCATCCCAAGCAGGACCAGGTTCTGAGCCCTGAATAAGGCCAGAGCAGCCTGGGGTACTGATGGAGCCACCGGAGAGCCACTCCAGGGAGTCTCGCTTTGCAGGACACAAAGCATCTACACACCCAGGGATCATCTTACTTGACTCTTGGAATAGCCAGTGCAGTAAAGACTGTCATCCTAGCCTCATCCCTGGGGAAGTTTCTGAGACTCCCAATGGTAGCACTTCAGCATCTTCAGCTGTGAATAATAATAGTAATGAACCAATGGTAGTGACCATTTCCTGACACCTACAGTGCAACAGGGCCGTGTTACTTTATTTGTATTTTCATTTCATCATCACAAAATCTTATGGGCTTTGCATCCTGTTTCCACTTTACAGATGAGGCATAGAAAGTCTGAAGAACTTGCCTAGGGCTACCCAGCCAGGAAAGGTCAGAGACAGGATGAGATCCAGGGAATATCTGATGACAGCCACCCCCTACTGCATTCTCACCAAAACGGAATTATGGCTTTTTGTTCAAGATAATGGCTCTCTCCCTCCCAAGGCAGCCCATGCATTTGGGAGCAGCAAGACTGGAGAGATGGGCATCAGCCTGAGAACCGTCTCTGAGTGATGTTCCCTCTAATCCTGCCTGGGACTGTTGGGAAGGTCTTTACCTGGCTGCAGTCCATTGTCCTCTAACACCTCATACCTGGGCTCCTTGTTCCTCCCCTGGAGCCTGGATGGGTGAGCAGACGGGTCCTGGAGAGAACCTTTCTGCCCTGACATGCCATCGCCCTCTCCTCCACGCGCCACACACACACACTGACACAGCTGTGTGGGGGCGGGTGGTGGGGAGGTGCTTCCTCTGCAGCTGAGTAAGTGAATCTTGAGGCTTCGAGCAACCTTGCCTCCCTGCCTCATTCTCACCTGATGGTAAAACTGAGCTGGCTGGTGGACTAACTCCGCACATAGATCCTGTGATTCTGGTAGCTCTTGGGCCATCAGGTGATTGCAGACAAAGATGACATTTGAGAAAAGAAATATACTCCATCTGTTTTGAAGTACCCAAGCACTAAATAAATGTAGAATCTTTATTTTAAAATACTGAAATTGAACATTCCCTTGCCTCCCTATTAAATCCCTTCTACTCCTGGAGTCTCCCAGAAGGCCAGAAGCTGCTGTGGCCAGTTTAGCCTGGGTCCTTCTAGACCTTTTCTGGTACATTTACACACCTGTGTATACAAATAGGCCTTCCCTGATGGCTCAGATGGTAAAGAACCTGCATGCAAAGCAGGAGACCCAGATTCAACCCTGGGTTAGGAAGACCCCCCCGGAGAAGGGAATGGCTCTCCACTCCAGTATTATTGCCTGGAGAATTCCATGGACAGAGGAGCCTGGAGGGCTACAGTCCATGGGGTCACAAAGAGTCAGACATAAATGAGTTACTAACACTTTCACTTTCACACATATCATATTACACACTTGTGGGGTTTTTTAAATAAATGAGATCATTTCATGTATATTTTTCAGCAGCTAGCTCTGTTCACTTGACAATATGTCTAGTCATTCCAGAAACATCCATTCGTATGTACATTCAGTATATATATCATTCATGCATCATCCATTCTCCTCCTCTCCCTCCTCCCATTCCTCCCTTCCTTTCAGAGGTAATAACTGCCTGTGCTGCAGCACTCAACAGATACAGTACAAAGTTTTTCTTCCTCTTCTCACCAACCATCAAGTCCATCTCTCCTCTGTACTTTTTTTTTTCTCACTTAACAGTTCACTGGGGAGATTTTTCCAATTAGCACATAAAGGATTTCCTCAATCTCTTAAATGGCTACAACTATTTCACGTATGGTGAAACATAATGTATTTAACCTGTCCTAACAATGGATGTTTATTTGATTCTGTCATATGGGCTGCAGGGATAACTTTGTACTTGCACCATTGCATCAGTATGTAGAGTTCTTGATCGTTTTTCAGAGCTGTATAGTATTCCACTGTGTGGCTGTATCATGATGGTTTGACCAATCTCCAACTGCTCAACATTTGGGAGAGTTTCCTACTTTTTGCTGTTAGACACAAGACACTGATGAGCAGCCTTTCATGTATTTAATTTTTTTGATGAGCATTTTATTTGGAAGATAAACTCTCAAAAGTGGAACACCGAGTCAAGGGTATATGCTTTTGTTCATTTAACGCACACTGCCAAGTCACCCTTCATAAAGGCTGTGCCAGTGTAGCCTCCCACCAGCAGAGGAAGGGAGGAGCCACCAAGTAGCCTGACTTCAGTCCCTTTCTCCCCTTCTTTCTAGATGCGAGCAAGCCCCCTGGCTGTTCCAGCAAATGCCCCCTCCAGAAAGAAGCGGTTGGAGCTGGATGATGACCTAGACACTGAGTGCCCCAGCCAGAAACAAGCTCGAAGTAGGCCCCAGCTCAGGCTACCCTCCTGCCCGCTGACGCTGAACCCACCACCTGCTCCTGTTCATACTCCCGATGTGACCACTGCCTCCAGGCTTGGACCCTATGTTCTCCTGGAGCCCGAGGAGGGGAGCCGGACCTATCGTGCCCTGCACTGCCCCACAGGCACAGAGTACATCTGCAAGGTATATGTTCCAGAGGCCATCTCCATGAGCATCACGGGGGCTGGGAAAAGGCTTTGGCTCCAAAGAATTGCCAGGGCTGAGGGGCCCTTATATTAATTTAGTTCTGTGTTTACTGGGAAAGCAGCCAGTGAATCCCCAGCTCTCTGGGGAAACAGCCAGTGAATACCCAGGCCAAGCTGAAACCAGAAAGGTAAACCAGATGGTCCCAGCCCTGGGGGAATACAGAGCTTAGGCTGTATAGTGTGGTAATGTTGCTGGGGTGAGGCTTAGGGGCCAGGAGTGCACAGAGAAACCTGTAGTATATGAGAAGGCAGAGTCAGAAAAAGCTGAGGAGGAGTCAGCCAGGGAGAAGTGGGAGAAGGGGGTTCCAGGAAGGGGAAACAGCTGTCAGAGGCCAAGAGGACTGAACATGGCACTTCAGAGAATGAAAAGGACTTTGTTATGGCCAGAGTGGGAAAGGGATGCAGACAGGGCTGGCAAACGAGAGTTAGCAGCCGCGGATTGTGAAAGCATTAGGAAGAAGCCCTGCTAGGCTGTGGGGAGCCACTGAAGGTATTTGCACTAGGGAAGGATGAGCTATGGTAGACATTAGAACTCCTGGAATCCTGGAGGTCATTGGGCCTACTCGTGACCATTTTATAGATGGAAAAACTGAGGTCAAGAGAGAAGGGCCATGCATGAAGCCACATGGCATCAGACCTGGATCCTAGGGCAAGGTCCAGGGTTCCTGACAGAAATCGGGGTTCTTGACAGCATTCAGGCAATAGGCAGAGCCACGTGACCCCTACAGGACACTGCCAGGTCTCAGCACACAAGGAGAGAGATGAGAAAGCACTTGTTGTTGTTGTTTAGTTGCTAAGTCATGTCTGATTCTTTTGCAACCCCATGGACTGTAGCCTGCCAGTCTCCTCTGTCCATGGGATTTCCCAGGAAAGAATACTGGAGTGGGTTGCCATTTCCTTCTTTAGGGTATCTTTCCAACCCAGGGATCAAGCCTGTATCTCCTGCACTGGCAGGCAGATTCTTTACCACTGAGCCACCAAGGAAGGCCCTGAGAAAACATAATCGTAGGTATTCACTCTGCACAAGGTACTATATTGGTTGTCCAGTCTGCATCCTCTCTAATATTCACACAGTCTATGAGGTAGTTACTATTATTGGGCCCATTCTATAGAGAGAGGAGAGGTTCTGAGGCTCAGAAAGCTGTGGTTACTCGAAAGTGAAAGTGTTAGTCACTCAGTTGTGTCTGACTCTTTGCAACCTCTTGGACTATAACTCACCAGGCTCCTCTGTCCATGGAACTCTCCAGGTAAGAATACTGGAGCGGGTAGCCATTCCCTCCTACAGGGGATCTTCCCAACTGAGGGATCAAACCCAGGTCTCCTGCATTGCAGGCAGGTTCTTTACTGTCTGAGCCACCCAGGAAGCCCTGGGGTTACTTGCCACCTCACAAAGCCAGGAGGTGTCAGAGCTGAAATTGGGCCAAGGCAGGTTGAACCCAGAGCCTTGGACCCCATGCTAGCACAGGTAGTTCAGATATAAGCAGGGCAGGTTTGCGCTGGTGGGCAGAGGTAAGGACGATAGGGGAGACCCAGGTACACAGGGAGAGGTAGAAGGGGGCTGGGTCCCCTTGGGAAGGCACAGAGAGGCAGGGGGACTGAGCTGGCTGGGGGATGAGGGGAAAGCAGCAGCAGTGGCTCCAGTTCCTGCTCATGGGGGTGCAGTGGGCAGGGCCACATCTGGACATCAGACACCAGCTTTACCTGGGCTCTGGCCGCTTGATGCAGGTTCCTAGGGCTACCCCAGGTGTTCTAGGGAACCCTTGAACTCTGGGTCCTTCCTGCAGCATCACAGGTTTTTTCTAGTCCCTCTGGGGAGGAAAGTCCATACTGAAAGGAATGATCATGGCAAGCTGGAGTCAGAAGCCCCATGCTTTCACATGACCCCAGATATTCAGGAACATTTAGGGCAGTCTACTGGGAGTGCCTGTCCCTACACCCAGTGTGAACTGTGGCAGCTGACCTGCTGTTTCCACATTGCCTAGGCTTTTCTGGTCGGCGTGTAGGAAGATCAACATCCCGTCTTTCTAGATAACACCTTATTCATTAATTCAACAAACTCTTATTGAGCGCTTGTGTACTCCATTCATCATGCACTATGCGCCACACTATGGCTAAAAAGTGGACCAAGCTGTGCCCCCGCAGCTCATGCTGCAGGTGAATGAGTAACATATACGTCAGGTTATCCTAACTGTTGTGGAAAAAAACGAGGAGCTGGGAGAGAGGGGAGCGGGGAGGGGAGAGGGTGCAGGTGATCTTAGGTGGGAAGTCCACCTCGGAGGAGGTGACCTGAATAGTGTCTTGAACTGAGGGAGCCAGCCCTGTGGGTATCTAGAGGAGAACGCTCAGGCAGCAGGAAAAGCAAGTGTAAACGCTCAGAGACAGGGATGCGCTTGCCCTGACTTTGAAAAAAAGTCTCCGTTTGTGGATTGTTTCCTCCAAGCCACCCCAATTGCTTTAAGACATGTACTTACATCTTTTCATGGATTAAATGTGTATATGCTTTATTTATTTTTATTGGCTATGTGTCCTAGACAAAATAACAAGCAAAGGGTTTAAAGGCAGATAACCCAAAGTGCATAGACTGCTCTGGCAATGATGAGCGATGTGGTTTCCAAGTCGCCATCCTCTGAACATCCTTTCAGGAGTGTGGGACAGCTTCCATCTAATGCCCATAAGCCCCTAGCATCTTTCCCCACAACCTCACCACACTCACCACAGGCCCCATCTTCCCTCCCATTCCAGCCATACTGAGCTTTGGCTGGGTTTCTAGAGCAGCTCAGTTTCTTTCCTACCTCAGGGCCTTTGCACTGCCTGTGCCTCCCACCTGGAAAGCTTACTCCTTGGGCATCTCAATCACTCATGTCACTTCCCCAGAGTCCTTTCTGGACTATACTTTCTAAAATAGGTGTCTCCTGCCAAAATATTCTTCATTCCAGCATTCCTTTGCAATGCTCATCAGAATTTGTAAGTATTTAGTTTTTTGGCCTGTTTAACTGTCTCATGTGTTGGACTGTGGGCACCAGGAGGGCAGGGACCGTGACTGTCGGTCAAGTTATAGTCCCAGTGGCAGGCACAGGTGGGCATTCAATGCCTGCTTGTGGGATGAAGGAAAGGGTGGGTGGGCAGTGAATGCTAGAGAATGGGAGCCACGATGGGTGATGACAACCATATCGTTCCTTCTATACTGTCTACTCTTCCGGATTCCTCTTGTTTTAGTTGCTTTTGTTCTGGTTACCTGATATTTTTGAATTAGCTCAAGTTTAAGAGCACATGAGCTCATAGCTAAGAGCACAGATGATGGAGAACAGGGATTTAAATCCCATTTCTGCTCCTGGCTGGTCGCGCGGCCCTCATCTTGGTCAGTATTGAGTGACATGCAATGGAAGCACTGGGCACAGGGCCCAGCCCACAGTAGTGCCTAAAGGATTGGCTGTGACCTGCTGCAAGGCCGGCCCCTGCCCCCTCCCCCCGGAGTCCTCACCCGTGTTCACACCACGCTCTGCCCACAGGTGTACCCAGCCTGCCAGAGCCTGGCGGTGCTGGAGCCCTACTGGAGGCTGCCCCATCACGGCCACGTGGCCCGGCCGGCGGAGGTCCTGGCCGGCACGCAGCACCTCTACGCCTTCTTCCCGCGGCCGCATGGGGACATGCACAGCCTGGTGCGCCGCCGGCGTCGCCTCCCGGAGCCCGAGGCCGCCGCGCTCTTCCGCCAGATGGCCGCCGCCCTGGCACACTGCCACCAGCACGGGCTGGTCCTCCGCGACCTCAAGCTACAGCGCTTCGTCTTCACTGACCCGGACAGGTGAGTGTGGCCACTGAGGAGGTCCCTCAGTTTGGCCTTGACTGATGTTCCGGTCACACTTAGATTGAGGTGATGCATTTTTTGGCAAGAATACCACAGAAGCCATGGGGCCTTCTCAGCCGGTTCTATCAGGAGATTCAGGCTGCTGAGGCGAACTACTGTGATGTTAACCTCGGTCTTTGGTTACAGTGGCTTCTGCCAAGTTGTCCACTGGAAGGCTCCTAATTTACCCTTTGTGTACCTTGGGTAATTCTTTGTCATTAATTTGTAATTAAAAACCTTGAGGGTTTTTTAAGGCTTTATGTGTGAATATCCTGTTTTTGCTCAAACTTTGGCCCACTAATTTCACCTGCCATCCAAATATCTTATGATATTTGCCTAAGGGTGGTTTTCTTTTCTTTTTTAAAAATTTTTTATTTATCTGGCTGCACTGAGTCTTAGTTGCAACATGTGCGATCTAGTTCCCTGATCAGGGATTGAACTCTGGGCCCCCTGCATTGGGAGCGTGCAGTCTTAGCCACTAGACCACCAGCAAAGTCCCTGAAGGTGGTATTTCCTTTTACATTTTATACTAAAATGACCATGCTTTGAGTAAGAAGTAGAATGTAAATTTTATAATGATTTTTAAGCTAATATGCAGCTTTTCAAATAAGTTCAAGCTTAGGGTGAGTACAACACCCCCAGACCTCCCAGAAGTGAGAAAAGTGCTTTCTTCCCCTTTCAAGGCAATAGTTTGAGAAGCACCATCAGTAAATGATAGATAATGGAATCATCCTGGGGTCAAATTCTGGCTCTACTTCTTTACCCTGCAGTTTGGCCTTGAGCGGTGGCTTCATCTGCGTGAACCTTGACTTCCTTATCTGTAAAATGGGCCAATAATGCTGACATCTCCTCCCACCCCCAGTGCAGTGATTGACAGGACTGGTCAGCATTTTCACACTGGCACCCAGGAAGTAGTGCCACGGGAATAAGATTAGTAGCAATGGCAATGCTGTGCTTACTAGTAAAGTAATCTAGAGCACTCTGTGGGAGTTATTTAAAGCAGAAGTTGCTAAGGTTGGTCCACACACACTTTTTTGCTTCGCCCCACATGCCTGTCCATTTATGGGTTCTGTTTTGTTTTTTGCTTGTTTCTTTTTTTCTTTCTCTCTGCATGTTTAGTTGAAGGATAATTGCAATACGGTGTCGGTCTCTGCCATGCATCAATATGGGCCATGTTCGCTTGTGTTTTTAATTGAAATTGGTCGCCAACTTTTTAAAACCTTGGTTTTTTTTCTTTAAAATAAGATTTCTCGGTTCTTTTGTGGAAAAGGGGGGTACCATGGAGGCACCCCGGGAACCATATGCGCAGCTTATAGCACTGGCTCTGGGCAGGAGAGAACCAAGGTTCAGTCTCAGTCCTGCTCCCCTGGCTGCAAAATGGCATCTTCCTCACAGGCTGTATGAGGGTGAAATGAGGTGTGACAGATACAACCTTAGCTCAGGGTGAGGTACGCCTTGGACACTCCCAAATATTAACTGTAGGTTTGTGCTGAGACGGTTGGCATAGTCCCCACTTCCTGTTTCTCATTTTGTTTCCTGCCTAGACCCCAAGTTTGCATCTGGCTTCAGAGAGTTTTAATGCCCTCAGCCCCTCAGCACAGCCCAACTTCCCCAGCCCCCAAGTCAAGGTTCAGGCAGGTGAAGCCATCGCTCAAGGCCAAATTGCAAGTTAACAAGTAGAACCTGAATTTGACCCCAGAGACATTTGGAAAAATGTGTTCCTCTCAGAGTCCTAGTTCAGATTTAATTGCTGTGTGACCTTGAGAAATGAAGAAACCTCTCTGAGCCTAGACTTCCTCATCTGTAAAATGGGATCAGCCAACCGGCCTCACAGGACTGACTCATGTCTGGCAAATGCCAGCTGGTACTGGGGAAATGGGTGCCACTCAGGGTGACAATGTGGGGTGGTAGAAGGGGGGTCCCACTAGCTGACTCCCTGTCTCTCTGCCTGTGTAGGACGAAACTGGTGCTAGAGAACCTGGAAGAGGCCTGTGTGTTGACTGGGCCTGACGACTCCCTGTGGGACAAGCACGCATGCCCAGCCTACGTGGGCCCCGAGATCCTCAGTTCCCGGGCATCCTACTCAGGCAAGGCGGCAGATGTCTGGAGCCTGGGTGTGGCACTCTTTACCATGCTGGCCGGCCACTACCCCTTCCAGGACTCAGAGCCTGCCCTGCTCTTTGGCAAGATCCGCCGAGGTGCCTTTGCCCTGCCTGGGGGCCTCTCAGCCCCCGCCAGCTGCCTGGTCCGCTGTCTCCTCCGAAGGGAGCCAGCTGACCGGCTCACGGCCTCGGGTATCCTGCTGCACCCTTGGCTGCGGGAGAATGCCATCCCTGCAGCCCTGCCTCGGTCCCGCCACTGTGAGGCTGACCAGGTGGTCCCCGAAGGGCCGGGGCTGGAGGAAGCAGAGGAGGAGGGGGAAAGAGATATGGGTCTCTTTGGCTAATGTCACCTTACTGGGTATCTTTAAGCTCTCTTCTGCCTCTTTGAGCTGAGCCACACCTTAAGTGCCTTCTGGGAGGGAGAGAGGAGGAGGTGTGTGCAGAGCATGCTGGACACACACACCTATGCAGATGAGCTCATGCCCCACCGGGTCCTCCTCAGGAGCTCCCTGTGCCAAGCCCTGTTCCAGATGCTGGGAACACAGCAGTGAATGACAGAGACAAAGTCCTGCTCAGAGCTGACAATACTTTCCATGCCCATGAGTCAATGTCTACACTGAGCGCCCACAGTGCAGGGATTGGCATCCACAGGTGCTGATGCCAGGCACCTCTGACGTGGGACAGTCCCTGTCACAAACAACCCAGCTGCCTTTGTATCTCATGCCTTTTCAGAGGAATGGAAGCATCCCTGTGCCAAAGGCACCAGGCCTCTCCCCTGTGATTCAGGACCCTAGAGCCCAAACCAGGCTGGGAATTGTGCTCCCAGCAGCTCTGTCCTCTTGGCCAAGGGCTTCTCCATCCAGGCTTGAACTGAGGATTTGGGCTGGAAGATCAGGAGTGCAAACCGTGAGGCTGGTCCTCATCTTACTGAAAGAGTAGTTTGGAGTGAGGGTCCAGGCCTGTCCACCTCCGTGGACCAAGCACCAAGATCAGGCAAGTTCTGTCTGCTGGCCTCCTGGAAAGTCTTGGGTCCAGGACCCTACATTAACACTATGGGTTTAGATGCCATGAGTGTGTATTTTTTATCTTGTGCCTCATAAAGGAATTATGAAATGCTGTCATCTCTCTTGGATATTTCGTCCGTCTTCTCCTCCCCATCTCTTATGAGTTTTCCGTGCCTCTGAAACCAGCCTCAGGGTGAAAGGTCAGATGCCTTGTGTCTCAATCTCAGCTGAGTGGTTCGTGAGAAGACCCAGTGAGTCTTCTCTCATTCACTCTGTTCTTTCTGGATGTTCTGATGTCTCAGGGTACTGTTTGACTGCAAGTCACTGAAATCTTGAGTCAAAATGGAAAGAACGAAGGAGACGAACCAGGAAGTCAACAGGCAGGGAGGGGATGGGCTTCAGGGCTCATTTATTCATCTGGCTCAGTTGGTAAAGAATCGGCCTGCAATATAGGAGAGCTGGGTTTGATCCCTGGGTCAGGAAGATTCCCTGGAGAAGGAAATGGCAACCTACTCCAGTACTCCTGCCTGGAAAATCCCATGGAAAGAGGAGCCTGGTGGGCTATAGTCTATGGGGTCACAAGAGTCGGCCATGACTTGATGGCTAAACCACCATGGAGCTGTTAGAAAGACCCTGGCTCCCTACGTTCATTCTGTCTTGGCTGTGTTGTCCCAGGTAACTGCTGGCACAATGGCTACAACCATCTGTGGTGTCACCTAAGACAGACCCATGACCAGAGGAAGGAGGAGGGTGGTACCTGAAAACTCATTACTCTGGAGTCAGGCTGCCTGGAATTAAATCCTGGCTCCAACACTCACCAGCTGTTTGACCCTTGGCAAGTTTCTTAACCACTCTACACCGCAGAGACTTCATCTGTAAAATGAGAGATAATAGTACCTAACCCAAGAAAGTTGAATGGGTTATTTTATTTAAAGCACTTAAAATTAACAGTGCCTGGCATAACAAGTCCTCAATCAGAGTTAGGTGTTTCTCTCTATAGCTTTTCCATGGGATGAGGAAAGCTTTCCTAGGAGCACTCTGAACAGACTTGCCCACATTCCTCACTGGCCAGACCTGAGCCATGTGCCTTCTCCTGACCAATCACCAGCAAGGGAAATGCAGTTATGTTAATTATCGTGTCAATTCTCCAGCAGTTTCCCTGAGGCTCATGCTACATATAGGGAGTTGGGATGGTGGAGGAAAGATACCGGCACAAAATCAAATTCTGAAAGGGAGGAGGAGTGGGAAAAAGTGCAGAGGAAGAGAACTGCGGAAGCTCCCTCAATAGCATGCTAACTGCAGACAGGTGAGGGAGGCTATCCTAGATTGCCCAGCCGTCAGTTAACCTTCCAGCTGACTGAAACCGCAGAGTTCAGTTAGGTTGACCCAGACCAGAAAATTTCCCCAACTGCCCCACAGGATCATGGGCTAAATAAAATGATGATTGTTTTAAGCCATTGAGTTTTGGTGTTTTGTTACACAGCAAACGCTAACTGATATAGAGAGGGACAAGTCAGCCTCCTCTCTGTGCACCCAGCATCACCCAGAAGAGGGCCCAGCTGTATCTAGGGTCTCATGGAGCTGCCTCCAATCTTTACCCTTCCATCCAGCCTCCAAAAGACCCTGCCCCAGCTCCGTCACAAACTGTGCCCAAGTAGCAAGGGCAAGAGGGGACAGTTCATATAAATCGAGGGCTGCCAAGTGGCAGGTCTTTATCTATATTACACAGAGACTCATTACCATCTCACAACAACCCTCTGAAGTAAATGCTTCAAAGCAAATGTCATTTCACTGACAAGAAAAATGAGGTTCAGAGAGAGCAGAAGATTCATCCAAAACCACACAACAGAGAAAAACTCACCTGGTTTTTGCCTTGAAGCAGGAGCTTTTGCCAAGCCCACTCTGAGGCAGCTGTATGAGAACTATCGCATAAAAATGTAAATCCTCTCTCACCAAGCAGTGCACATAGCCACACCCCTGGCTGCAACTAGTAGGGACTTCCATGTTCTGTTTGTATTCTTTGGATGATCACTGTGTAAGAGATTTACAGTATCAAAGGTGCATGTGTGTTACTGGGAGGGAGGAACTGTTAGACATTTAATTGGGGATTTTCTCTGCAACTGGGAGCTAAACACAGGAGATCACACTGTGACCTGCCCAATTATTCATTCAACTAGCAATTCAACAGCTATTCTTGACGCCACTTGTAGGGTAGGCCCCATGAGAGATGGATGCAACATGGTCCTGCCTTCATGGACTTCAGTCCAACAGAGGAGACAGATGTTGAATAGGTAACCACACGAATGAAGAAACTAATTCTATCTGTGGTATGTTCTTTGCGGCAAAGACAGGCATAACCACTGTGTCCCGTGCTCCCCTACATGCCCTGTCCTCCCTTTCAGTCAACGGGACAAGTTCTGACCAATAATGTGTGTGTAGAAGTGACACAAGGGTGGCCACTTCTGGGCTGAATCGATTGAGAGCTGGTAGGCCTCCATACCAGTCTTTCCCTTCCACCTTGAGGCCTTGTGTTCCCTTAGCTATAAGATGGAGGAGGACCACCAGATTCACACTGGATTTTACTGAGCAAGAATGAAGCTTCCTGTGTTCATTCTGTAATTTGGAGTTTCTCTGTTGGGCAGTTAGTGTTAATTACCAAGAATAAGAAAAACTTGCTACAAGAGAAGGAAGGAGAATTCTTTTCTCCAGTAACTAGGCCGTATCAGTCTTTGCTGCTTTACAACTCCCCAAACGTCATGGTTCATGATTGTCTGGGTCAACAATCAATGTGATCCTGGTCACTCCTGCAGTTGCAGAGAGTGGACAGCTCCACAGGGCAGCTCAGCCTCACTCACTTGTCTCCGGATTCGCAGGCTCCAGGGAGCCTTGGCTGGGGAGGATCATTTCTGCTGCATATGGTCTCAGCACCGGCTCCTTCACGTGGTGGTCTTGGGGTTTCAAAAAGCAACAAGGGGACTTCACTGGTGGTCCAGTGCTTAAGCATCTGCCTGCCAATGCAGGGGACACGGGTTCAATCTCTGGTCTGGGAAGGTCCCACATGCCCAGGGGCAACTAAGCCCCTGTGCCACAACTACTAAGCCTGCTGTCTAGAACCCCTGAGCTGCAACAACTGAAGCCTGTGTTACTAGAGCCCGTGATCTGCAACGGGAGAAGCCACTGTAATGAGAAGCCCCTGCACCACAAAGAGCAGCTTCCTCCCTGCAAAAAAGTAGCCCCCACTCGCCACAGTTAGAGAAAGCCCACGTGTAGCAATAAAGACCCAGCACAGCCAAAGATAAATAAATACATACATAATAATAATAATGATAAAAACGATCTCCCTAGATGATGCTGTTGAGCATCCAATTTGGAGAACCTCTGTGTTTGGAGAAAGCCTGCCTCCTCAGGGACTCAGAGAACTCATGTCAGCTCCTCTCTGTGTCTGTTTGTAAAATGGGTGTAACTTGGGCATAAATTCTACCTGCCTGTGATGCTAGGATGGGCTTACAGATGTGGGGAGCTTTACTGGGTCAAAATCTGAACCACCACCTCAGTTGTACCAGCTTCCTGGGGAAAGAAGTGTAGCCCTGTTCTGTCCTTGCTCCTTCTCCCCTCACCCTGTTTTGTGGTTCTTCACAGCACTAAGCACCACCTGGCAGGACATTCTCATCTGTTTGTGTGGGTTTCATAAATCTAAGTATCTGCTTTGTTTATAATTGTCTCCCTGGCTCCAATAACAGCGCCTGGCACACAGAGCTGCTCAATAAATGTTTGTGAGTTAATGTGGTTGCTGTGCAGATCCTACCTGCCCAGAGCAGAGCCAGGAGACTTATTAGGCATGGTTAATGTTTACTGAGCACATACCACATGTCAAGCATGGTTCTAAGTGCTTTACATGCATTATCTCATTTGATATGTGATAGCCAGATGGCTCTCAGTGATCCATAGCACCTGGTATCCATGGGTTTGTATAATTCCCTCCTACCCCGAGCTGGGCTGACATTAACTAATAGGAAAATGAAAATAAAGAGTATGACTTTAAGGATAGACCATAAAATATATTATGGCTTCTACCTCACTCTTCTGGATCCTCTATTCTAGGAAAAGCCAAATGTCACGTTGCTAGGACAATCAAGTAGCCTATGGAGAGATACATGTGACAAGGAACTTACACATTCTGAAATAACCAGCGCCAGCCAAGTCTGTGAATGGGGTTTAATCCTCCAGCCTCAGTCAGACTTTGAGATAACTGAAGCCCCAGCCAACACCTTAACTATAACTTCTGAGAGACCTTGCACTAAAACTACCTAAGAAGCTGTTCCTGAAATCCTAACCCATAGGAACTCTGTGAGATCTTCACGTTTATTATTGGCTTTCCCAGTGGCTCAGATGGTAAAGAATCTGCTAAGGCAGGAGACCCGAGTTCGATCCTTGATTCAGTAAGATTCCCCTGGAGAAGGGCATGGCAACCCACTCCAGTTTTCTTGCCTGGAGAATTCATGGACAGAGGAACCTGGTGGGCTACAGTTCACGGGGTTGCAAAGAGTTGGACACGACTGAGTGAGTAACACACACATAGGACTGAACCCAGGCTTGCATGACTACAGTCTACCCACTGAGGTGAAGGATGTCCAAAATGAATGCCAGCTCTTCCCCTGAAGGAACAAGACTAAGACCAGAACACTGAAAAAAATGTATCTGCCTCCAGTACAAATCTGTGCTGGCTGAGAGGAACGTGAACCTAAGAAAGCAGCAGGCTCAGAAGAAGAAAACAAGGCAACAGGAGTGAAAACCAGCAGAAACAGACACTCAGAGCTCAGAAAGCAATACTATCAGATACACATTATAAAAGAGAAATATTTAATGCACTTAAATATATAACAAGCTTGAAACTATTTCTAAAGTATAAGAAATTGTATCAAGTAATGCAATGAATTTGAAAACCTCAATGGATTTGAACTTCTAAAATGAAAAATACAATAACCAAAATAAAACATTCAACAGATGGGTTAAACCACAGATTAGATGTGGCTACGAGGGGACTAGTGAGAAAGAAAGCAGACATCAATCACAGATTTAAGAGACTCCATACGTTTTTACACACAGACACGTCATAGTGAAAATGCACAACACTAAGACAAAGACAAATATCTTAAAAGCAGTCAGAGGGAAAATAAAAAAAACATTATTTTCAAAATAACAGCAGTACAACATGGATGAACCTCAAAAACATTATGCTAAATGAAAAAATCAATCACAAAGAACCATATATTGTAAGATTAAATTTATATAAAGTGTCCAAAATAGGAAAATCTATAGAAACCAACAGACTGGTTCCAAATAGGAAAAGGAGTACGTCAAGGCTGTATATTGGCACCCTGCTTATTTAACTTATATGCAGAGTACATCATGAGAAACGCTGGGCTGGAAGAAACACAAGCTGGAATCAAGATTGCCGGGAGAAATATCAATAACCTCAGATATGCGGATGACACCACCCTTATGGCAGAAAGTGAAGAAGAACTGAAGAGCCTCTTGATGAAAGTGAAAGAGGAGAGTGAAAAAGTTGGCTTAAAGCTCAACGTTCAGAAAACTAAGATCACGGCATCTGGTCCCATCACTTCATGGGAAATAGATGGGGAAACAGTGTCAGACTTTATTTTTTTGGGCTCCAAAATCACTGCTGATGGTGATTGCAGCCATGAAATTAAAAGACGCTTACTCCTTGGAAGGAAGGTTATGACCAACCTAGATAGCATATTTAAAAGCAGAGACATTACTTTGCCAGCAAAAGTCCGTCTAGTCAAGGCTATGGTTTTTCCAGTAGTCATGTATGGATGTGAGAGTTGGATGGTGAAGAAAGCTGAGCACCGAAGAATTGATGCTTTTGAACTGTGATGTTGGAGAAGACTCTTGAAAGTCCCTTGGACTGCAAGGAGATCCAATCAATCCATCCTAAAAGAGATCAATCCTGGGTGTTCATTGGCAAGACTGATGTTGAAGCTGAAACTCCAATACTTTGGCCACCTCATGCGAAGAGCTGACTCATTGGAAAAGACCCTAATGCTGGGTAGGATTGGGGGCGGGAGGAGAAGGGGACGACAGAGGATGAGATGGTTGGATGGCATCACCGACTCAATGGACATGGGTTTGGGTAGACTCCGGGAGTTGGTGATGGACAGAGAGGCCTGGCGTGCTGCAATTCATGGGGTCGCAAAGAGTTGGACAGGACTGAGCGACTGAACTGAACTGATAGAAACCAAAAGTAAACTAGTGCTGGGGGGTAAGAGAGTAGGAGATAGTGTCTGCTAATGGATACAGGGTTTCTTTGGGGGTGGTAAAAATGTTCTAAAATGAGATTGTGGAGATAGTTGCACAACTCTGTACTAAAACCATTAAACTGTACACTTTAAATGGGTGGATCTTATAGTGTATAACTTATTTCTCAGTAAAGCTATTTAAAGAAAGAACAGCAGTTAGACTGACAGGTGATGATGTCATAACACCAACCATGGAAACTGGAAGACAGTGCAATGCTATCTTCAAGGTGTCCAGCTAGAATTCCATATCCAGCAAAAATGTCTATCAAGAGTGAGATCTAGGGCTTCCCTGGTGGTTCAATGGTAAAGAATCAACCTGCCAACGCAGGAGATATCATTTCAATCCCTGATCTGGGAAGATCTCACATGCCCAGGAGCAACTAAACCCACGGGCCACAACTATTTCTGTGCTCTAGAGCATGGAAGCCGCAACTACTGGGTCTTTGCACTGCAACTACTGAAGCCCATGCACCCTAGAGCCCGTGTTCCATAACAAGAGAAGATACCACAGTGAGAACCCCGTGCACCTCAACTAAAGAGCAACCCCCACTCACTGCAAATAGAGAAAAGCCCTCATAGCAGTGAAAACCCAGCACAGCCAATGAATAAATAAATAAAATTATTTTTAAAACTGTTTTTTTTAAAGAGTGAGGTCTAAATAAAGATTTTTCAAACAAAAACCAAGAAAGTTTGTCATCAGAAGACTAACCCCACAGGGAATTCTAAAAGAGCAGTTCTCAAACTTGGCTTCTCACTAGGCTCACCACAGAACATTAAAAGCTCCTGATGTCTGGGCCCATCCCAGATATTCTGAATCAATTGATCTGAGATATTAATCTGAGCATAAGATATTTAAAAGTTGCCCAAGTGATTTAAACATACAGCTCAGGCTGAGAACCTCTGTCTTATGGGATCTATTTCAGGCAAAAAGAAAGTGATCCCAGAAGAAAGTCTGAGATCCTTTCATTCATTTAACATAATCTGTGGGCACCTATCAGGTGTTGGGGAACTGTGACTAGACACCAGGAACACAGCAATGAACAAACAGACAAAGGTGCCCACTCTCCGAAAGAGGGAAACAGACAAAAACAAAAACAAGATAAAGGAGTAAAATATGCTGTTAGATAGTAATATATGCTTTGGGAAAAAATGAAGCCAGGAAGGAAAATATAAAACGCTGGATGTATGTGCACGTGTGTGAAGTTTCAGATAGAATGGACAGGAAAAGACTGTCCAAATACAGACGATACAAAGACTTTTGGCTAAAGACATAAAGGGCAAGAGCAAGCCAGGAAGATATTTGGGCTATGCTAAATGCAAAGGCCCTGAGATGGGAGAGTGTCTGCCTTGTTCCAGGATCTGGAGGCCAGTGGGTCTTGAGTGGACTGAGCCAAGGGGAAAGTAGTCACAGAAGGAGCCACAACACTCTGCAGGTCTTGGGAGGACCTTAGCTTTTACTTTGAGCAAGATGAAACCTATGGGGAGTGTTCTGAGGAGTGGCATGGTTTGATTCTAACAGGGCCTTCTGGCATCTGGGTGGAAAGTGGACCTTAGTGACCAAAAGGGGAAGCAAGGAGCCTAGTCAGGAGGCTGGAGCATGGCGCTGAAGGAAAAAGGATGGAGGTGGATTGGGATGGTGTGTGGAGGAGGTGAGAGGTGACAGATTCTGGATCTATTCTGCAAGTGGATCCCATAGAATCTGCCGATCTACGGGATGAGGGGCGGGAGAAACGTTCAAGGGTGGGAAGACAGGAGGATGCAAAGAGCTTCCAGCCTGTGTCCGGCGAAAGCAAACTTCATTGCTGCTGCTGCTAAGTCGCTGCAGTCGGGTCCGACTCTGTGCGACCCCACAGACGGCAGCCTACCAGGCTCCACCGTCCCTGGGATTCTCCAGGCAAGAACACTGGAGTGGGTTGCCATTTCCTTCTCCAATGCATGAAAGTGAAAAGTGAAAGTGAAGTCGCTCAGTCGTGTCCGACTCTTAGCGACCCCATGGACTGCAGCCTACCAGGCTCCTTCATCCATGGGATTTTCCAGGCAAGAGTACTGGAGTGGGTTGGCATTGCCTTCTCCGGCAAACTTCATTAGTGGCTCAATTAAAAGGTGGAGAGTTAACCGCCGAGAGGCAGCGTCCGGCTGGCTAAGGGTGGGTTCCTGAGGCCACCCGACCTGCATTTAAATCCGGCTGCGTGGCCTCGGGCAGATCAGAAACAGAGCCTCGGTTTCTTCTGCCAAAGGAGTAGGGACCGGCATGCCCACCAGTGCTGGGGCAGCTGGACTGAGCAAGGGCGGTCTCCGCGCCGCGCCCCGCCCTCCCGGCCCAGTCCCCGCCTCCCTGGCCCCGCCCCGGCCCAGTCCCCGCCCCTCCCACGGCGCTGAGGGCTGGACCCCCAGCGGGTGAGTGAGGGTCACAGAGTCCGGGTCTGGCCGGGGGCCGCGTGGGAACGCCCCGGGCAGCGGGACAAGAGCGCCCTGGATTCCCATGACCCGGGGGGGGGGCCGCCGCAGGGTGGTCGGGCGGGGGTGGCGGGGAGACCCGGATCCGGCGACAATCTTCCGCCCCACTTCCGGAGCCGCCACTTTCACTTTCTTTTCCGTGAAAGCTGCTGCGTTCTTTCCCTTGACTGACAGGGGCCGCCGCGGGCGGGAGGGAGTTGGGCTGGAATCCCGCACCCCGGAGGGTGCTGCCGCTCCCAGCAGGGAGAAGGGCTCCGGCCCAGCTCCCTGGCTGTGCGGCGCCCTTCCTCCCCTTCCCCGCAGCCAGGCCTGTCCAGTTTCCTCTGTTGCCCAGAGCCGGCTCGGCTTGGCGCTCCCTCTCACCTCCCACCCGTTCCCCCTCCCAGGCCCCATCCCCGGTCCTCGGGTAATGTGATGCTACCCGATTGCCACCCGGGACCCTGAGGCACCAAGAAGGCTCGGGGCCGCGCCAGAGGCCACCGGCTGCGGCTGAGTTTCTCGTGGTCGCCCGTCCTCTAGCAGGTGACCGGGAGATAGCATTTCCCCGGAGCTGCAGCCCGCCCCCCTCCGCGGGGGGATGGGCACAACAACGCCAGATGGACGAGAAGATCAAGAAAGGTGGGCACAGCCTGCGGGCGGCTGAGAAGCTTAGAATGGAAGGTGGGCCTTGCCAGAACGCGGCCTCTCCTCCCAGAAGGGCCTGGGAGAGGGGTATTAACCTGTCCTCCTTCTGCCCCCTTGCCCCTCAGATTCCTACCTTGCAGACCGGTTGCTTCCAAGGGCAATCTTGTTATTCATTTATTTGATGCCTCTAAGGCCTCCCATGGGCCAGCTCCACTGAGAAGGGGGTAGGGAGCTCCCAGAGGGCGAGAGACCACCCCCACGCTAGTGGGGGACCAGACCTCAGTTGACCTGAATACCAGGGTCTTTTCCTTCCACCTGGCGCCTTCCACTCAGGTTGGAGAACTTACGTTAGGTCATGTCACCAACCTGCTCACATACCCCCGTGTTTGTTTGTTCTTAGAAGCCTAGAGCAGTTGGGTAGCCCGCGTGCCTGCTGACTTTGCTCACTTCTGCTTTTGCTCATCTCTGCCTCCCCCCATCTGCCCCCTTGCTCATTCTGCTGGAGTTTCATCAGCTTCTCTGTTCTAATCGAACCATTTCTTTACCAAGGCCTTTCATTTTCTCTCCACTTGGAACACTTTTCCCCAACCAGGTCTTGACATTATCCAACATCTCTTGCTTCAGGTCTCAGCTTCAGTGTCACCTCCTCTTCTCTTTCCTGATCTCCTTATCCTGTTCATTTCCTTGCCAGCATGGATCACAGTCTGAATCTTTTTCTTTTGTTAAACTTATTAGATGTCTTCTTACTGGGCTGGGAAGTCCATGAGAAGAGGGCCCCCGTTTATCTTATTCACTGCTGAAGCCCAGTTTCTGTGACAGTGATTGGCACACAGTAAGAGCTCAATCCTAAAGGAAATCAACCCTGAATATTCATTGGAAGGACTGATGCTGAAGCTCCAATACTTTGGTCACCTGATGTAAAGAACCAACTCATTGGAAAAGACCCTGATGCTAGGAAAGATTGAGGGCAGGAGAAGGGGGCAACAGAGGATGAGATGGTTGGATGGTATCAACGGATATGAGTTTGAGCAAACTCCAGGAGACAGGCAAGGACAGGGGAGGCTGGTGTGCTGCAGTCCATGGGGGTCACAAAGAGCTAGATACAACTTAGTGACTGAACAGCAAGAGCTCAATAAATGTTTGTTGGATAAACAAGTGCAAGTATGGGGGACCTGGGAGTATGAAGGGAAAACAGAACCAAATGAGCAGGGATGGGGAGTGTCAGAGAAGACCTCTCAGAGAAAAGGGACTTTTAAGCAGGGTGCTGAAGGATGTGTAGGAGTTTACCAAGAAGACAGAGAGGAAGCAGCATGTATAAAGAATCACCTCCTTCCTCACCCTCCTTACCCCCAAAGAAAAATAAACACTGTGCTAACCTGCTTCCGCTGTGGATTTCAGCTGAGGAGGTGGCCCAGAGACTCACCCGAGCAGTGGCTGGTGGGGATGAACAGGTGGCTGTGCAGTGTGCCATCTGGCTGGCAGAGCAACGGGTGCCCTTGAATGTGCAACTGAAGCCTGAGGTCTCTCCGACACAGGACATCAGGTGAGGAGTACATGGCTGACCAGGAAGCCCAGGGTTCAGACCTTCCTGAACCCCAGTGGGCTGTAATATAGCATTGGCCTGTAGAACAGTTAGAGCTTCCCTGGTGGCTCAGTTGGTAAAGAATCCACCTGCCATGCGGGAAGCCTGGGTTTGATCCCTGGGTTGGGAAGATCCCCTGGCAACCCACTCCAGTATTCTTGCCTGGAGAATCCCCATGGACAGAGGAACCTGGCAGGCTGCAGTCCATGGAGTCACAAAGAGTCAGACATGTCTGAGCAACTGAGCACATAGAATAGTTAAGTTATTCTTAATGGCAGGTTCTGGTGTCAGGAGCCCTAGCTTCAAACCCCAGCTCTGTCTCAAATCAACTCTGCGATCTAAGGCAGGTCACTTCACCTCTCAGAGTTTTGTTTTGTTTTTTTAATTTAAAAAATGGAGCAGTAATAGTAGAGCTGTTAATAGGGTTGTTAGGAGGTGTATTAGGATGGTAGGTCTCATAGAACAGAAAAAAACATAGTAACAGTGGCATAAACAAGTTTGGTGATAGGCACTCCAGATGTGGAAGCTCTGCTCTCTGTAGTTCTCAGAGCTCCTGTGTCTTTTGTCTTATTATTATGCCATTTGTGACCTCCTTTCTGAGGTTCACCTTATGATCCAAAATGGCTCTTCCCATTCCAGCCATTGCATCAGCATTCTCGTCAGTAGGAAGGAAGAAAGGCACACCCTCTCACTCTCCTCTTAAGAACACAGCTCACAAAGTTGCACACACTTCTTCCACTTAACTCCCATGGCCAGTACTTGTTCGCACAGCCACACTCAGCTTGAAGGGAGGCTGTCTGCCCCAGAAGATTTTAAACTTGATGCTGAAGTGTTCAGCACAGTGCCTGGCACATATTAAACACTCAGTAAATGTTTTTTTCCTGCTGCGTAGTAAGACAGTAGTTTTACAGTTTCTAATTTTCAATATTGGATCCCATTTGATTTTTTATTGAGATATAATTGACAGACCCTATTCAACAATTTAACCAATTCAACAATTTAAAGTGCATACTTCGAGGCTTTTAATATATTCACAGTTGTGTAACCATCACCATAACTAATTACAGAACATTTTCATCATCCCATTAAGAAACCCCATACCCATTAATAGTCACTCCCTATCTCCCGACTTTTCTTTCCCCAACCTCTCAACCTTAGGCAACAATTAATTTACTTTCTTTTTTTTGTTTTTTATAGTATTATGGACTCTATGGGAGAGGGCGAGGGTGGGACGATATGGGAGAATGGCATGGAAGCATGCAAATTATCATATGTGAAACAAATCGCCAGTCCAGGTTCAATGCATGATACAGGGTGCCCGGGGCTTTCTATCTCTAGCAATTTGCCTACTCTGAGAATTTCATATAAATGAAATGGAGTTATACACTGTATGGCCTTTTGTGTCTTGGCTTCTTTCATTCAGCATCATGTTTTCTAGATTCATCCATGTTGTAGCATGTATCAAAACTTCATTCCTTTTTATGACTGAATAATAATCTATTGTATGGGTATACTGTATTTTCTTTATTTCAGTTGATGGACATTTGGGTTGTGTTTTTGGCTAACATGCACAATGCTGCTATGAACATTTGTGTGTCCAAATTTTTATATGGACATATTTTTTTCCCCAGTTTTATTGAGATATCATTGACATATAAAATAGTTAGTTTAAGGTATTGTGACTTACAATAAGAAATGTGTATTGGTCTTCTTCCTGTTATTGGCACTGAGCTCCTAAAACCCTTGGAATTTCTTAAGTGATGAGAATGATAAAGGTGCATTTTGTTAGGTTAGTGAGGTCACTCTTGGACTGCCCCTAAATTGCCTAAAGATGGAGGCTGGTCATAAGAGGAGCCAGCCCTGTGACTAGAGAATTGGAACTTTGAGTCTCATCACCCTGATCTCGGGGGAGAGGAAGAGGGCTGAAGGTTGAATCATCAGTAGCCCATGGATTAATCAGTCATGCCTATGTACTGAAGCCTCCATAAACATTCAAAAGACAGGGTTTGGAATTTGGAGAGGATGCCCCTTCTCACATACCTTGCTTCACGCATCTCTTCCATTTGGCTGTTAGATCCTTTCATAATATAGTAAGTAAATATTTCTCTTGAGTTCTGTGAGTTCTTCTAGCAAAATAATCAACCCATGGAGGAGGCCGTTGGAATCCCTAATCTATATCCAGGCAGTCAGAGAACAGGTGACAACTTGGGGTTTCGATTGGTGTGTGAAGCGGTGGGAGCAGCCTTGTAGGACTGAGCCCACAGCCTGTGGAAGCTGACACTGTCTCTGGGTAGAGAGGGCCAGAATCAAGTTGAATTGTAGGATGCCCTGCTGGCGTCTGAAAATTGCTTGGTGTTGTGTAGGAAGTCTTCCCTCTCTTTCCCTTTCTACGTGTTGGAAATGAGCCTCAGAACCATTTTAGGTGTATGACATATGCTTTAATATATGTATATATTACACAATGATTACCACAGTAAGTTTAGTTAATATCCATTGCCTGATACAGTAACAAATTATTTTTTCTTGTGACAACTTTTAAGATTTACTCTCTTAGCACTTCTCAAATATACAATATTGTTAACTATAGTCACCATATTGTACATCTCTTCTCCAGAGCTTACTTATGTTAAAACAGGAATTTTGTAGCTTTTGACCACTTTCACCCCCGCAAACCCCCAACCAGTCTGTTCTGTTTCTCTGATATTGATCTTTTAAAACTCCATATATAAGTGGTATAATACAGAATTTGTCTTTCTCTGTCTGATTTATTTCACTTAGCACAATGTCCGTGTTGTTGCAAATGGCAGACTTTCCTTCTTTTTATGGCTGAATATTTCATTGTGTATATATATGGAAACAACCTAAGTAACCATGAATGAATAAATAAACTGTGGTGTGTATGTATACAATGGACACCTATTTTCATTTCCCATTCTGTGGGTTGTCTTTCACTGTATTGATAGTTTCCTTTGAAACACACGTTTTCAATTTTGATGAAATACTGTTTATCTGTTTTCTCTTGTTGTTTGTGCTTTTGATGTCATCTAAGAAACCACTGCCTCATCCAAGGGTATAAAGGTATACCCTTATTTTTGTTTTTAAAGAGTTTTATAGTTTTAGCTCTTACATTTACGTCTTTGATCCCTTTTGAGTTAATTTTTGTTATGGTGAGAGGCAGAGATCCAACTTCATTCTTTTGCTTGTGAATATCTAGTTGTCACAGCACTATTTGTTAAAAATAAAAAGACTGTTTTGTCCCTGTTTAATATCTTGGCACCTTTGTTGAAAATTATTTGACCATAAGTCTGAAGTTTATTTCTGAAACCTAATTTCTAGTCTGTTGCTCTATATGTCTGTCCTTATACCAGTAAGACACAGTTTTGATTATTGTAACTTTGCAGTAAGTTTTTAAAACAGAAGCGTAAGTTCTCCAACTTTTTTCTTCTCTTTCAAGATTTTCTTTGGCTGTTCTGGGTCCCTTGAATCTCCATATGAATCTTAGGGTTAGCCTGCCAATTTCTGCAAAAAAATGTGAGCTGGAATTTTGACAGGGATTGCATTGCATCTGTTGATCAATTGGCCATTTGATTTCAAATAAAATACTTATATATCCATTTCTTGATATATCCACTTAAGATGGTATCTGTGTACTCCTTGTTATGAAAAATGAGGAATTTAACATGCTCATCTCACAGTTCCCTTTTCCTAACTTCCTGGGTTTTGTTAGTACTGTAGTAGAAGTGCTCCCAGTTGACCTCCACTTGATTCCCCCAATTAAATGGCATTGTAGTTTCTGCTGTAAAACATACCACTGCACACAGCTTGTTTATATCAGTTGTACTTGTTGTTTCCATAGCATAATTTAATAACTGTTATATCAATCAATAAAACACGAGTGCTTAAAGAGAATTGTGTGTATGGAAACTTAAGTTGATTGCTTTAGAAAGACAAAATAGAGATGAGCCACCGAAAATAAAAAGCTGTTCATTTTAGGGTGAGTGAATTGTAAAAAAAAAAAAAAAATATGGTAAAAATCCAAAAGGGCTCTCTGTACTCAGATGCTGTGAGAGTCTTAAGTTCTTGCTCCACTTTAAAGAAGCTGATACTGGAGATTGTAAACCATGTATAATGGGTATAGTTCATACAAAAAGAAAAAAAAAATCATGGGGAACTCCAGTATCAGATTTGTACTAAAAAAAAAAAAAAAACCAGTGGCCTTTTTACCTAGAGATTGGCTATTAAATGTGCATTTGTATCTTGTAAGGTAAAATTAAGTGTTAAAGTCTGCAACTGTGTCTACATTTCTCTGCTATAATGAATTTTCTGACTAACTGATCACTACTGATCTGGTGACAGCAGAAATGAGGGTTCCAACTGTGCTTCTTTGTTATTGGTGTTAAGGTTATAGCTTTTATTTTTAAAATTTTATTTATTTTTTGAATCTTAGTTGTGACACACAGGATCTTTGGTCTTCGTTGTGGCATGCAGAATTTTTTTTTAGTTGTGGCATGTGAACTCTTTGTTATGGCATGTGGGATCTAGTTCCCTGACCAGGGTTTGAACCCGAGGCCTACTGCACTGGGAGCTCGGAGCCTTAGCCACTGGACCACCAGGGAAATCCCGGTTATAGCTTTTAGATTTTGTTCTCTAAGTAAAATTAAGGCTTCTATGCTTTGCCTCAAGGTTGATTCTAAAAATGTAAACCCGGTAAAATAGCATTTATAGTATATTGATTATGGAAATATTACTCAGTGTAAAATAAGTAGTGCAGTTGACACTGTATCTTTCATGTTTCAAAACCCCTGTTGCTTGAAGAAGAATGTCTTGAAGGTTAAGATCTTTAAATTTCCTTTCCTTCTTTAAATTTCCTTTTAGTATTCTTCTATTCTGCATCAGACTCAGCTATTCTTGTTTCTTGTTATTTCAAAAACTTTTCATGTGGAGAAGTGGATGGTAAACTTTTGTTGTCTTTACATGTCTAAAACTTGCTCATTTCATGGATGGTTGGCTAGATGCTGAAAATCTTTATCTTGAGAAATTTTGAAGGTATTTTCTGTAGTATTTTAAAGCAAGTCTCAGATTTTGGCTCATTCATAAGTAACTTGATAGGTCTGTAAAACTAATGACTTAAAAATAACCTCAATACTGTTATTACACCTACAACATTAACAGCTCCTTAAAATCTTCTAATACTCTATTTGTATTAAACTTTCCTTGATTATCTCATTAGTATTTTTTATAGTTAGTTTGTTCTAATCAGGGGCCAAAGGAGAATCGACACATAGCATTTCTTAGTGTTGTCGGAGTCTCTTTTATTCGCTTTCTCTATTTTTGGTGCCATTAATTTTTTAGAAGTCTGGTTTTTGACCTCCAGAATTCTCCCACATTCTGAGTTTACAAATTACCTCCTCGGAGTGTTATTTGGTATCTCTCATTTTCCTTGTGAACCTGTAGTTGGATCTGAAGGTTAGATGAGTCAGGAGTTACTGTTAGATTCCCAGCAACTCTTCTTCGTTTTCTGGTTGTTTCTTGCTGTTCTTGCTTTAAGGATGCAGTGTTTTCCCAAGTTGCTCTGGAGGTTCTAAGTGGGCCTTTTTCTGGGTCTCGAAATCAGTTCTGTTTTTTCGTCTCAGCTCTCCATTTTCGTGCCATTGGTCTTCCCAAAAAGTTTTCGCATCTTTGAGAAGGTTGGGGTTTAAAACCACTTTCTCTGAAATACTCCTGTTTGGATTTAAATCCTGCCTTGAACAGTTACTGTTTACTCGGCAGAGTCACTGTAACTTCTCTGTGCCTCCTGTTTTTATCTGTAAAATAGTGGGGACAACAGTACGTGTCTCATGGGTTCATTGAGAGAAATGAGTTAATACATGTTAAGTGCTTTAAAGAGTCTTAGCATACAGTTAATAATAGCTGCTGTGGTTTGGTTAAGGAGCCAATAATAGCCAGTAATACAAGAGACTGAAGGGGCCAGCGCATTAACGCCCTTGATGCCACGGTGAATTGGATTTATTTATTTGGATTTTATTCTGAGAGTCGTGTGGAGCCATTGCAGGGGCTAAGCAGTGAGTTCTGATCCCGGAAGAAGCACAGGGGAGTGAGAATCCAGGAGCTAGCTGGTGGTTGAGGTTGGACCTTCGTCCAGAGCCCTTGCCCTCCCCGCAGGCTGTGGGTGAGCGTGGAGGATGCACAGATGCACACGGTCACTATCTGGCTCACAGTGCGGCCTGACATGACGGTGGCCTCCCTCAAGGACATGGTGAGTGAGAGGGTGAAAGGGAGGGCGGAGGTTCCCCTTTTGCCCCCACCTGTCTCTGCTCTGCTCCTCCCTCCCCATGCTTCCTGTCCATCCTCCCTGACAGGTGTTCCTAGACTATGGCTTCCCGCCAACCCTGCAGCAGTGGGTGATTGGGCAGCGGTTGGCCCGGGACCAGGAGACTCTGCACTCCCATGGCGTGAGGCGGAATGGGGACAGCGCCTACCTCTACCTGCTGTCCGCCTGCAACACCTCGCTCAACCCTCAGGAGCTGCAGCGGGAGAGGCAGTTGCGGATGCTGGAAGGTAAGGCTCTGCTCCCTGGTGGTGTGGACTCACCTGTGGTCGTAGGGCGGGAGGGAGCGAGGAGCAGACCCCAGGGGCTTTCCATCAGGGATTGCCTGGAGGACCTTATCCATAGTGGGGAAGAGAGGACAAAGGACACTCCAGGAGGGAGCCATCTGGGGAACCCTTTAGAGAACAGCCCGTCTGGGGGAGAAGGGCTGAGTTCAGTCCTCGCCCTGGCATTTATCAACTCCTTGACCTCAGGCAAGTTCCTTCCTATCTCTCCTCCTCAGTTTTCTAAATCTGTAAATTGGATGTAATAGCTAGTTTTTAAATTTTTTACTCCTTATTTTGAAATATTTCAGACCTACAGAAAAGTTGCAAAATTGTACAAATAATTGTATAAGGAATTCCCATGTACCTTTCATGTGGATTCCCCAAATACTAATATTTTGACTGTATTTGGTATATCATTCTCTCCATGTAGAATTATTTATTTATGCATAAATAATTTTTGGAACTGTTTTGAGAGCAGGTTGCAGACACGATGTCCCTTTTCCCTAAATACTTCAGTTTGTATTTCCTTTAAGAAAAAAAGGTCATTTTCTTACATTATTGTACAGTTAGTAAATTTAGGAAATTAACATTGATACAGTACCACTATCTAATGTGCAGATCTTGCTCAGATTTTACCAGTTGTCTCACTCATGTCCTTTATAGTGAAAGACCTGGCTCTTGGCCTTGGTGTTTCTCAGTCTTTTTCAGTCTTTGATCTCTGGTCTTCCCTTGACTCTCCAGGCCAGTTTTGTTTTTAGCTTTTCTGTCCTATGTGCTCTCAGGAATGGATTCAGATTCAGTATTTTGGCAGGGCCACTTCAGAAGTGTTGTTTGTCCCTCTCCGTGCGGACACTTGTATGGACACTTAGGCGCACAGGAGATCTGTTTTCAAGCAGGGTTCTTAAGCCGGAAGGACCTAGGAGCAGTGGTGGGTGGAAGGAGGGACTGTGACCCTGTGGAAGCCAGGACACTCAGCCATGGCTGGGCCCGCCTGGCAAGACAGAGCTGGAAACTCCTTGGAGCAGAGGGAGAGGATAGAAGGGGGGTTTCCTGGCTGGCTCAGGGTGTGGATGAAATTGGCTACATGAATCCGCCACCCCTTGAACCCTTCTCCCCAGATTTGGGCTTCAAGGACCTCACGCTGCAGCCACGGGGCCCCCTGGACCCAGTTCCCCCAAAGGCTGGGGCCCCTCAAGAGCCGGAGCGAGGTCAGCCTGATGCAGCACCAGAGCCCCCACCGGTAAGCTGCCCCACATGTGCCCCTGTGCCCCGTCCCCCCGTTTAGTCTCCCTGCCCTCACTGCCCCTCTACCCCCAGGTGGGCTGGACGTGCCCCGGCTGCACCTTCATCAACAAGCCCACTAGGCCCGGCTGCGAGATGTGCTGCCGGGCGCGGCCCGAGGCCTACCAGGTACCCGCCTCGTACCAGCCAGACGAGGAGGAGCGAGCGCGCCTGGCCGGTGAGGAGGAGGCGCTGCGCCAGTACCAGCAGGTGGGCGCCGAAGTCCCCGGAAAGACACCTGCAGCCTGGACGGGGGAGGCGTAGGCCAGAAAGGGAGACACATCCGCATTGCTCCTGCCCCCGTTGCTGCCCCCTTGTGATCACACTGATGGTGGTGACCCTATGCTTGACTGTGACCGGCCTCTCCCTGAGGTCACTCATACTAACGCTGAGACCCTGCTCCCTGGCTGTGACGCACATCCAGGCTTATTTGTGCTCCCCCCTCCCCTGTCCCCTTGAGCTATGGCGCCACCCCTGGCTTTGACTTACTTTCCCATCATGCACTCAAGGGTACCTGGCTCTGACCCCAGCATCCTAGCCAAGACCCAGACCAAGCCCCTGCTTCATCCAGCTGTGACCTAGTTCTTGCTCCATTAGCCCTGACCTCATCTTGAATCCTACTATTCCTGACCCCTACCCCCACCCCGTCCTTCCTGGCTGTGGCCCTCCTAGACTTCCTGAGAGCCTGGACCCAGCCCCTCGCTGCCCACTTGGAGGCTGACCTGCCCCCTGTTCTGCCCCTCACCCTGTCGTGTTACACATGCACAGATTATGTAGATACATAACCCTGAGCGGTTTCCCATTCTGATCCGATGTCCCCATCCCGCCTTTGGACCCAGTGCTGGCCATGACCTCACTGCTGGTCCCATCTACAACCCTGGCCCAGACCCCAGCCTCTCTCCCACCTTGCTCTGCTCCCTAGCTTTATCACCACCCTCCATCCCCCTGACCTCTTGTGTAACCTTGACTTGGCTTTACCTTTCCCCCTGAAGCTACCCCTGCCCTGCCTCTTGGCAGAGATGGAAGCCCTGCTGCCCCTGAATCCCCGCTCAGACCCCGGCCCCATCGCCCCCTGACTTGACCCTAGGTTGTAGCCTTAAACTGCTCCTGCCTGGCCTGCCTCCTGCCCCACCCCCGTGTTTGGTCACCTTGCTCCTGGTCCCACCCTTCTCATCATCTCCAGTACTTGCCCACTGCCTGCCCCATGCCCAGCCCCACCCTAACCCCAGGATCCTTCCATGAGCCCCCCTTTAACCCCCGGTGGTCTGACCCATGGCCCCCCACACACCCTGTCCTGCCCTCTTCCTGGTCTGCTCGCCCCTGAGACCCTGACCTGCCCCGCGGCCCCACCCCCGTGTGCCCAGCGGAAGCAGCAGCAGCAGGAAGGCAACTACCTGAAGCACGTGCAGCTGGATCAGCGGAGCCTGGTTCAGAACACCGAGCCCACCGAGTGCCCCGTGTGCTACTCGGCCCTGGCGCCCGGTGAGGCCGTGGTACTGCGCGAGTGTCTGCACACCTTCTGCAGGTGCGGCTCCGCCCCCGGCCCCGGCGATGTGGTACCCGGGGCTGGAAGAGGGTGGGGCCCAGGACTCTTACAGCTGCTTGGACATCCTCACAAACTTGGGAGGTAGGCACCATTTCCCTGTCTTGCAGAGAAGGGATGTGAGGTACAGAGAGGCCACACAGCTCAGACATTCCGGCACCAGAGGCCACACCCTTCTGCACCACCCCCGGGCCCATGCAAGGGCAGTGAGTGCCTTGCCTGACAGCGTGGGCCAGCCCTGCCCTGCCGCTTGCTGGTGGACAGTCTGTCTTCTGAGGCTCTCCTCCTGGCCCTGGCTGTGGAGAGCATGTCCTCCTTCACAGCACACATTTGATGAGCTGCCTTGGGTGCCAGGGACCGGGCTAGGCCTGGCAATCTATGAGTGCCCACAAAAGCTCAGTTTCTGCCTCCTGAAGCTTACCTTTCCATGGGCAGGCCAATGTTAATCAGATAATCACTGATATAATTGTAAATTGTATCATAAGTTAAGTGTCAGTGGCTTTTGATAAAGGCAACGGAGGCCCTGCCCTAGAAGAGGTCAGGGAAACCCCTGGGGAAGCCACGCTTCAGCAGACCAGGGGGTGCGTGCCTGGCCTGCCTGCAGCAGTAAGGGGTCAGTGTGACTGGAGCAGAGGGGTGGAGCGGGTAGGGCATAGGGACAGAGAGGTATTAGGGAGAGTGAGTCACCAGGGCTCTCAGGTTTGCTCTGGGTGGGGTCGGATGGGAGGTTATGAGGAGGGAGATGGCCAATTCAGGGAGTCCAGTGAAGAGGCTTCTGCAGTTCTGCAGGTGAGGGGTGAGGCAACCTTGGCTGGAGCAATATGGATAGCAATGCGGTGCACAGATGGTGGGTTGGTGGGAGGCACCGGAAGAAAGGAAGAAATTGGGCAGGAGCCAGCCCGAGGTCAGGCCTCACCATGTGAGGGCCAGAGTCCTGGTGCCGGGGGTTCAGGTGACCCCTAACCCCCACTCCTACCCCCTCATCCCTCCCCCAGGGAGTGTCTGCAGGGCACCATCCGCAACAGCCAGGAGGCCGAGGTGTCCTGCCCCTTCATCGACAACACCTACTCATGCTCGGGCAAGCTGCTGGAGAGGGAGATCCGGGCGGTAAGGTCTGGGGGAGGGAGGGCACCCCCCTGCCCCCTCTTCCCAGGGAACTGGGCCAGGAGCTGGCTAGTGGGAACGGGTTTGAGAGTCTCAGTCTTGGGTACCAGACATTTATCAAGAGCCTTCTCTGTGTGGGATGCTGGAGGCCCAAGTAGTGGGCAGGATAGAAATTGGGGGAAATAGCTAGTAAAGAAATCACCCTTGTGAGAAAAAGACAGCAGAGGAGTTAACAACAGTGGGGAGAGGACTTCTGGAGCCAGATGGCCTGGGTGACCTCAAGGGCAGATACACAGCCCCTTGGCACTTCGGTTTGCTCATCTTGAAGTGAAAGCGAAAGTGTTAGTGGCTCAGTCATGTCTGACTCTTTGAGACCCCGTGGGCTGTAGCCCACCAGGCTCCCCTGTCCATGGCATTCCTTTTGGCCATGCCTCGCGGTTCCCAACCAGGGAACAAACCCTCACCCCCTCCATTGGCAGCGCAGTCTTAACCACTGAACTGCCAGGGAAGGCACTAACCTGTTCTTTGGATGGAGTTTGTAAACACTGCTGTGTTGGACTTCATGGGTTGGGGCTTCCTGAGGGTGGCCGGGAGGGCATGCACCGAGGTTTCTGAGTCTCGAGCACCAAGGTTGTGGTCTGCTGGCAGCTCCTGAGCCCTGAGGATTACCAGCGGTTTCTGGACCTGGGCATCTCCATTGCGGAAAACCGCAGTGCCTTCAGTTACCACTGCAAGACCCCGGACTGCAAGGGATGGTGCTTCTTTGAGGATGATGTCAATGAGTTCCCCTGCCCTGTGTGCTTCCATGTCAACTGCCTGCTTTGCAAGGTTGGGACAGGGACCCACCCTGCCCAGTCACTCTGGTCCTGCCAGGAGCTCATTGAAAGTCCAAGCTTATTCTCATAGGGATAAGAGAAGGGAGCTGGTATACTGACCCGGTTCCCATGGCTTAGAGCTGCGTGTCAGTTGTCGGGTGTAGCTTCAGTCCTGACCTGAGCCTAACCCTTAGATTGAGCCCTGACCCTGGACTGAGCCTTTAAATAACCCTGGCCCAAGACTGAGCCCCAGTCCTGCCCTCTGACTAACCCTGAGCCTAGTCACAGACCAACCCCAGCCCTGGCCTCAGACTGTCAGCCTCTGTCCTGAATGAGCCCTGACCCCAAACCCAGACTGAGCCCTACCTGACCCTCACTTCAGACCATCCCTGTCGTCATTCTCTCAACTGGTGACCACTATAGAGACTGGTCTTGAGCAGGTAGACAGGGCTGAGCCTGGTCGCAGTCCTGTAAGCTCACTCTCAAGAGCATTATACCAGCAACCGGGGCAGAACTCCGCTGAGGACAAGGGGCTGTGCCCTGGGGGAGAGGTGCTTTAGGAATTTCTGTGCCTATCAGGACTTAAATAGGTATATATGATTATTATCATATGTGATGACCCTGGCTTCACCACCTTGGCCTCAGTGTCCTCTTCTGTAAAATGGGTATGTAGTTTACAAAAGAAGGCTCTGTCACTGACACCATCTAGGCATTAAGTGCTTGTGTGGATGCCTGCTCTGGCCCTAACTCTCTGGGAACTTTCTCACCTCGAGTGCCTCATCCGCTCTAGGCCATCCATGAGCAGATGAACTGCAAGGAGTACCAAGATGACCTGGCCCTGCGGGCTCAGAACGATATGGCTGCCCGGCAGACAACGGAGATGCTGAGAGTGAGGCTGGGTCAGGGCTGAGGGCCGAGGATTTGAGTTTTGGGGAGGGATGGGGGCTTCTTAGCCAGGGCTGTGGTTCATGCAGCCCTGGAGGCTCTGAGCTCCTGCTGGCATTTCTCCCATCCAGAGACGGGACTCAGGACACGTGATCAGGTGGCAGGCAGCAGGAAGGGTCAGGGTGAAGGGAGGAGACTGCAGACACAGGAGAGGAGGCTGCATGCAGCTGGGCCTGGGTAGAGCAGCATGGGAGAGTGAATCTGAGACTCCGGAGGGTGGCCGGTTTCTCTCAGCAGTGGGGCGGGGGCCAGGGAGCGGGCTGGGTCTGAGGTCAGCACCTTCTCTGCTCCAGACCATGCTGCAGCAGGGCGAGGCCATGCACTGTCCACAGTGCCAGATCGTGGTGCAGAAGAAGGATGGCTGTGACTGGATCCGGTGCACTGTCTGCCACACTGAGATCTGTTGGGTCACCAAGGGCCCCCGCTGGGGCCCCGGGGTGAGTGCCCTGAGAGCAGAGGGCTCAGGAGTACTGGGGGAGGGTGCCCGAGAGTAGAGTTCGGATAAGTCAGCCCATGGGCCAAGTCTAACTCCAACGCCTGCATTTGTGAAGTTCGTGAACTAAGAAAGCTTTTTGCATTTTTTAAAATGGTTGAACATATCAATACCTATGGCTGATTCATGTTGATGTTTGGCAGAAACCAACACAATACTGTAAAGCAATTATCCTTCAATTAAAAATAAATTAATTTTAAAAAAAGAAAGAGAGGCTTGAAGCTAGAAAGCCTGGATTCTAACTTTTCCACAAACTAATTGTGTGTCTATTCTTGATTAAATTAAAATAATAAAAGAGAAATACAGTTTAAAAAATGATTGAACGTATTAAAAGAAGCATATTTTGTGACATGTAAAAATTATATGAAACCCGAATTTTAGTGTCCATAAGTAAAGTTTTGTGGGAGCCCCGCACATTCGTTGGCATACTGTCTGTGGCTGCTTTTGCGCTGCAAGGACAGAGCCCGTCTGGCTGGCAAAGCCTCAGGTAACTGACCTTTTACAGAAATGTGTGCCCACCCCTGCCCTAGAGGGTGCATGCGAGAGTCTGAAGTGGAGGAGTGGGTCACTGGCTCTGGCACACACTGACCGTGTGGTTATGCTGTTACTTCCTTCTCTGAGCCTCAGTTTCTTCTTCTGTAAAATGGGGATGATAGCAGAGCCTATCTCAGGCTTCTTGTCAGAATCAAATGGAGAACATGCAAGAGCAGTGGTATCTGTCATCGTGAGGAGTGTTCCTAAAGTTGGGGCTGGTGTTCGTGTCCAGGCAGACAGTGAGACAGGTGGAGGTGGAAGGAGTGCTCCCTCCTGCCGCCAGCGCCCTGACCCCCTCCAAACATGCAAAAATTCATCAGGTTCTTTGCAGCTCTGGGTCTCAGGTTGGGTAGATAGAGACCACATAATTGAGGGTGCTACGAGAGACCAAGGCTATTGGAGGCCTTGAGAGCTGCCTCCATCTGGTAGCTGAGGCTGTGAGAATCATTCTTAGCAGCAGAATGTGCCCAGCCCAAGGCCCAGGGTGGGTGAGTGCGTTTCGTGGGTGTGATGGGGGGTGCCTGGGGTGGGGGAGGGGCACTGCTCTCTTCTCCGTCCTGACCTTCTCTTTTCTCCCCCCTCACCCCCTAGGGCCCAGGAGACACCAGCGGGGGCTGCCGCTGCCGGGTGAATGGGATTCCGTGCCACCCCAGCTGTCAGAATTGCCACTAAGCTGAGGATGGCCTGGTCCCCCTGCTGACCCAGCCCCACCTCTACAAGCTTCTGTGGGACAGGCCTGGTGCTTTGGCTCTGATTTCTGGCCGGGAAGATGCCTCTGCACTTGGCTGAGACAGGGCCCCTGAGGTGGCCAGGGCCCCTGAGGTGGCCAAAGCCCCTGAGCTGCGTGGATGGCCTTGTTTGCTGTGGGCATTGCAAGGGCCCTGCCTGAGCTGGCCATTGTCCATGGCTGCATCAGCCCCAGTGCCTTTGTCCTTCCCCTGGGGCTCACCAGCCAGACCTTTCAACTCTCTGTGGCTCCCATCTGTCTGACCCAGCCTTAAACACAGCCCCAGCCAGAGGCCTTGCTAGATGGAGCCTCTGAGAGCCCCGGATGAGTCCATACATCCCTCATCCACCACGCTCGTCTGCTGAGCACTCAGCCTGCGGCCTCTCCTGTTGGCTTTCTGGGTATGACTTTTCTCTGGCTTTGCTGTTGGAGGCCTGGGGGCCTCTTAGAATTGCTGCTAATTCTGTTTAGAGCCAGGAGGGAGACCTGGCAGTTCCTGAAGACAGCCCAGCCAGTTCAGCTTCTGCACTCCCTCTTTGCTGCTTGTGTACACTGATTAAAATGGTTTTCCAGGAAGGCTTGAGTGTGATGTCATGAGAGGGAACGGAGGGGTCATAGGCTGGGACTGCACAGAGACAGGCAGGAGCCTAAGCTTTCTGGGAATTGCAGTCAAAAGTTGATGTGTTGGCCCCTATCAGGGTAAAACAAGGGTGCAAACAGAGCACAGGGATCCTTGCTCCGGACTTGGCACCCCTGCACTCACTTGAGGGCGGCATGCTCTGGGTCAGCCTTGACCTGGACAGGCAGCTTGCACTGTGTCGAGAGTCTGCCAGCTGGTGTCTGCAGGTGTGTGTGGGCTTCAGGTGGGGAGGGAGGGGCTGAGGCAGCAGCTACAGGCTGGCAGGAAATTCTTGCTGTGAATTTCTAGCCTCTCAGTGGGCATCCACTGTCAGGGAATAGAGATATTTTAGGAAGAGGTAAACGTGCCGCTGCTGCGGGGTGACGCTCGGAGCATTTTTAACATCTGAGATAAGATGGCACATTATTGGTCCAGTGCTCTTTACTAGACCTATTCTGTGCTGGTCAGATGAATAAAACACGGTTCCGGGTGTTCATTCTGCAAGTTTCTACCTCTTACTCGGACCCCTCCTACTCCCCCCGCCCCCAGTGAAGGCCAGCACACTGTCTGAGCCGGCATGTGGAGCGTCATTACAACAGGTGGAGGGCATCTTTGCGGCTCACAGTCTAGACGCCAGGCTCCAGGAGTTTTGAAAGTGTTAGTCGCTCAGTCGTGTCCAACTCTGCGACATGACTCTGCTACGACTCTGTAGCACTCTCTGTCCTCTGTCCATGGGATTCTCCAGGCAAGAATACTGGAGTGGGTTGTCACTTCCTCCTCCAGGGATCTTCCCAACTCAGGGATCAAACCTGGGTCTCCCACATTATAGGCATATTCTTTACCATCCGAGCCACCAGGAGTTGGGGGATGTCATTTGGGGGCGGGGAAGGGCTTATTCTAGACCCTAGAAAGGAACTGCCATTCTGTTCCTGGGTGCCAAGGCTCAAGAGAGTTGACCTAGGCTCTGTGAACAGAGAGGTTAGAGAATGTGAGCGCTTTCCTGTCTGCTTCGGCTCATGAAGGCTTTCCCTCCCCGGGAGTAAGAAAGAGTCGGGCAGAGCCACTGACCAGAG
Source organism: Okapia johnstoni (assembly GCA_024291935.2). Classification (NCBI taxonomy): domain Eukaryota; kingdom Metazoa; phylum Chordata; class Mammalia; order Artiodactyla; family Giraffidae; genus Okapia; species Okapia johnstoni. Next base: position 50,033,338 of record CM044324.1, on the reverse strand, counting down.
GAAACAGCAAGCCAAGCTGAGCTGGGCCCCAGGAGAGACGGGGCCCACCCAGACCAGGACAAAGTGCTTGCTCTCACCAGTTCCTCCAACCTCCCCCTCCTGCCAGGGCCTGTCTTGACCTTGGTGAACCTTAGAGGCCTGTTGGGGAGGAAAGTAGACCGTGCTTTTGGTGCACAGGTACAAACTACTAAGCCACAGGCTATAACCAGTCTACCTAGTCTTGTTTTATAAACTTGAATTGGTCATCACTATTTTTAAATTGAAGATGCTACATTAAAATCTAGATGCCCAACTTCTCTTGAAAAACGTTGAAGCTTGGTAATCTGGGTCCTCATTTCCACCTGGCAGGTCCAGATCACATGATGTTCCTGATCCAGCTCACTGCAGTCCTTCACCCCCAGTGCTTGTCACACCACACTTCCCAGTGTCCTTGCACCATTCTTTTGGCATTGAGTACTAAGAAATGTTAATGAAACATTTCTTTACCCGTGGCTGTATCAAAAAAGTGAGGACAAGAGGGAAGTGGGAACCGCACGGGCTGCATCTTTCACTTGGCCCACTCCATCTGCACCAAGGCGGGCCGTGGGTTTATGTCTGCTGCAGCCAAATGGGAGGGTCAGGAGGGCAAGTGGGAGGGTGCAGGGCTGTCCCGGGGTTCTAGCTTCCAGCACCATGCATCACATGCCAGAGGGTGAAGAATCTTAAGATGGGCAGGCTCACAAGTGCTCCCCACTGCAGTCAAGTGGAGGTACCACCCTCTCCCAAAGAGTCACCCCAAACAGGGCCCCGGCACGAACTCTCTAGGGCAGACTTGAAACCAAACCCACAGGCTTTGAACTCAAGCCATCTTTCTGAGGAAGCAGCAGGAGGTCCCAGATGTACTTGTGTGACACAGTTTTTCTCTCCAGGGCCAGTGGAAGCATACTACTCAGATAAAGAGCAGCTGCTGATGGGGGCAGGAAGTGGCGAATGGGCACCACAGCCTGTGTCAGAGTAACACATGTCTTCTAGTGTCTGGGGCTGCCATGAAAGCCACTCACTTAAAAAGCAGGAAGCTGGAGGCAAGCCCATAGCCTTGCCAGCTCACAAAAGCTGCTTGGCAAATTCCAACCATATGTTAAGTCTGGAGAAAAGGGCCTTTGAGAACTGGAAGAAAGGCAGCAGGATCCACCAGCAGCAGACATGGAGGGGACGGTAGGGCAAATGGAAGAACGCAAGCCAGGCTGAGCCTCAGGCCCCATCATCTGGTAGTTGTATTTGGCAGAAGCTTCTGGCATGTTCTTCCTTTCAATCACCACTTAATCCAGGGATGAGCTCCCAGGGCCCAAGTGCAAGGCTGACTTAAGGTGTTTACTGATCCATATATGTTCACAGAAATAAAATCAAAACACTTATACAACTTCAGTTTGTAAAACGTTTTCACAAAAGTCAGTTCATTAAACCATCCATGGTGGGATGAGACTATCTCTATTTTACTGTCACTGACAATGAATTTGAGAGATATAGTGCCTTGAAGAAACTCACACTGCCAACGAGGGACACACTTGCCATCATGTCACCAGTCACTATCTCCAAACTGAGTTTTGGTCATGGCCCATCCTCACCCTACAAATTGCCTACAGAGGGAGTCCCAGTTCCCTTCCACAGATCTCAAAGCTCTCCTCTGCCTGAGCCCCAAGTACTCTTCCATTGACAATGCATACTCCATCTCTGTACAAAACACCCACACTTTTTATTCAGCTGTTATTTTTACACTGTTTTCCCCTTCAGCCTTGTGTGTTCCGATATCACGCTTCTCCAATTCTCCAACATCAACTGGGTGTCCAGTAATTCAATCCAGTTCTGACACTAACTACCTGGGAAGTTAGCATCAGATGCCACAAGTTTAAGGGCTCAGTCCCACAAGACTGTTCCATTTCAAATCCAGTTGCAAATGTGGTGCCCAGACCACCCACACTTATGCCTGGTCAACTACAAGTTCACTAGTTTCCACAAAACCCTCTCTGGTTCAATAAATTGCTGGAAGTGCTCACAGAACTCAAGAAAACACTTCACTTACATGTACTGATTTACTGTAAAGGATACAACTCAGGAACAGCCAAATAAGAGACGCATAGGGCAAGGAATGGCAGGAGGGTCTGTGGTATTCCCAAGCCATCTTGGGCCATGTGATCCTCCCAGCACTTTGATGTATTCAGCAACCCAGCAGCTCTCCGAATCTCTGAACTAAGAGTTTCTGTAGCACTCAATGTCCAGCCTCCCCTCCCTTCCCAGGAGGTCACTGGTGAGGCTCAAAATTCCCACTATGTAAACTGGTACAGTCACTATGGAGACCAGTATGGAGGTTACTAAAAAACTAAAATGATCCTGCAATCCAACTCCTAGGCATATGTCCAGGGAAAAACATGATCTGAAAGGAAATACACACCCCAATGTTCACTGCAGCACTGCTTACAACAGCCAAGACATGGAAGCTACCTAAATGTCCATCGACAGAGGAATGGATAAACATATGTACATGTATACAATGGAACATTTCTCAGCTATTAAAATGAATGAAATAATGCCATTTGCAAAAACATGGATGGACCTAGTCATACTGAGTGAAGCAATTCACACAAAGGAGAAATATGACATCCCTTGTATGTAAAATCTAAAAAAAAACCGATACGAATGAACTTACTTAGAAAACAGAAATATACTCATAGACTTCATGAACCAGCTTATGGTTGCCAGGGTGGAGGGGTGGGGATGGGGGAAGGGATCGATAGGGTTTGGGGTGGACATGTACACACTTATATTTAAAATGGATAACCAACAAGGCCCTACTGTATAGTACATAGATTTCTGTTCAATGTGATGTGGCAGCCTGGATGGGAGGTGTGTTTGGGGGAGAATGGGTACATGTATATGTATGGCTGAGTCTGTTCCCTGTTCACCTGAAACTATCACGTTGTTTGCTGATCGGCTATACTCCAATACAAAATAAAAAGTTAAAATAATTCCCCACTTTATAATCACTTGATCTTTCTGGTGTCCTGTCCCGTCCTGAGGCTATTGAGTGGTCCAATCTTAATTCACCTCATTAACGTCAACCCAGCTGGAATCAAAAGGAAATCATTATGAACAACAAAAGATACCCCTATCCCTCAGAAAATTCCAAGGCTTTTAGGGGAACTGGGGAAAAAACCCAAATATTTATTACAGCACACATACCTTTCCTTCAGTTTTCCATTTATCAAAATTCTCTTTACATTTAGTCAACTATGAAACTGCCACTGAAAATACATTGCTCCTTCAGTGCAGCTCTCTGGTGAGCTCCCAGAGGCAGGGCGGTGTCCTGGCCAGCCCTGTATCCTCCATGAGTCAAATCAAAGGACAGCATGGGTGGCTGGCCTATGGTGGTGGGACACAGAGAGCCAAGTGATGCCTGCTCAGCCTTCAGCCCCTTACATCTGCCTCTGGGGCGAGGAAACAGTAAACCCAGACAAGTGAGTTCTTGCCTCAGGTCAAAGAGAAACGGTTTCAAGTTCTCCAGTTAAGTCAAAGCCAACCAAGAGTCCACGGCCTAAGGCACAGCTCCAGATCAGGGGTGGAGGGAGGGAGCATCCAGATGTCTAAAGCCAGAGCCACTCCAACAAGGGAAGAATGACAAGAGGGGTCAGTAACCACATATGGCTGTTTATTTCATACAGGGCTCTGTACAAAATATTTACACGTATTCTTTACAGAATAGTAAACCACTTGAAGGTAAAAATGCTTTCTTCTCATTGGCAGGGGCTAATCCTGATGTCAGCAAAGCTATAAATCATATGAACTTTCTCCTTTCTAGGCCACAACAGAAGCAAACGCCACCTGCTTTCCTGCAATCCAAAAAACCGTGGCCTTGGGACTCTGATCACATGCACCTCCCCCCTACCACTTCCCCATCACTTCCTTTCAGTATTTACAGACAGACCCGAGAGTTTGTGGCAGGAGGGCCGACGCTGTCCACTTGCCAAGATGATGGTAAGAAAAACTTGCTGTAGAAGACTGGGAATACCTGTCACAACATCTAGATCTTGGAAAAATTCCTGCTATCTTGATAAATCTACCCCTTTCTAGATTAATCCATCCACATCACGCTAACCCCAGATGGGACTCCTGCTATGGAGAATGATCCGTTGTTTTTGGTTGTAAAGTGCTTAGTGTAACTCATGTAAGTTGATGCCTCTCCTAACCACTCTGCACACTGTGAGAATACGGGGAGGATGTGGAGGTCTGGGGTGGTGGGAGGGAGTGCTTCTGGCATGTTTAAGAAAATACCTGCCCAGAGAGAACAGTGCCCGAGACAGACCAGGAGAAGACAAGTACATGGCTGCTTCTTACTATACACCCCAGTTCTTCAAAGCAGCAAAAGGCACTTTTTTCCAAGCCACAGTTAATCTAAAACAAACCTAGGTTTGCTTACACGAAAAGCCGTAACAGAAGAACTGAATATGCATCATGCTCGCTAAGGCCTGGAGAGTCCTTAGGAAGCCTGGAGCAGCGGGGCTGGCTGTCCCAGACTCCCACCACACGCTTTAGGCTGCAGTTCGTCCCTTTCTGGGTGCTGACAAGTTCCCAGTGACATTTCCAACCAGGAAGGAGACCAGCAGCTGAAGAGATAGGTCAAACGCAAAAAACAAAGCCAAGGTCACGACTGGATGCTGATCTGGGGGTAGGAGGGGGACTGAAGGAAAACATGAAGGAAAGAAGGGAAGCTGGACGGGAAGGGGCACTGTGAAAGTGTGGGGCTGTTTACAGACAGCAACTCTGGCTGAAGTGAAATGTTAAACGCTTGCGTAGAAAGGAAACCTCAGGGTTTTAGAAGCTCATCCTTCTGATGAGAACTATTTTTTTCTTCCATGAAGGAACTATTATTTTAAAAGTGATGGTACTTTACATGTTGGATGTGTATAATTCTAAAAAATAGTAGTAAATGTACATTTTTATAACCACTGTGTGGCTTGTGGAAGAGTAACAAGAAAAAAAGGCAGGCAAAAACCGGCCTATGTCAGGGGTCCTAAAACTTAACATGCCTTCCTGTCTGACTGGAAATGCCCACGTGATTTCTAGGCTGAAAATAGGTAGGATTTACCTACTAACCTAGTTCACATGTGTCTTTTAGATTTCTGACCAGCTAGGAGCTGTTCTTAAAAGGGGACAATCTTACTCCCAGGCCAGCCTCCTCTGCCCCTTCCCCTTCATTACAAGGTCTGACTAAAGCAGCAGCTCCGTCCTTCATTGTCCAGCTGAAGCAGACAGACTGGAGGAGCCGCCAGGAGGGCGTTCAGTGGTCCAGTTTACTTACTATGAGCAGCCAAGACACTCCCCAGAGACCAGGCCCAGTGGGTTCCAAAGGCACCCAGGAGCTGCAGAGACCCATTTCCTTTAGCACAAGAGGAGGCAGCGGAGAGCTCACTCAGGCCACAAGGGAGAAGAGTTCTGTGCTCAGGCCCCCAAGTGCCCAGCATCACGCAGGCTCTGCTACCGGCCTCTGAAGCAAAGGCATCCATGGACAGGAGGGAAAGGGTGCAGGAATAGAAAACCCTTGACAGAAACCCTTTTAATAAAGGAAATTCCACCCCCTCCCAATCTGTCCATGGAAGGGTGAGACTGTGACGTCATCTAAGAGGAAGGGTCTTCTCTGGCATTTAGGGAAACAGCTGCAGCTGAAACTTTGGGGCCCACTCCAAGGCACTTTTCACCACAGCTAGGGCGGCCGCTCCAAGCGCCACTGTCAGCCCCATCACCGCCAGCTTCACAAAGCGGTTGGTCCTTGGTTTGGTCAGGACATCTTTTGTTCGCTCATCAGGCCGCAGAAGTCCCCGAAACCGCTGCCGCAGTACCATGTCAGGCCTCTGCTGTGCTGATGCCAGCTCAAAGTCTTTGAAGGTAGAGGCAGCCGTTCTGCAGAGGGGAAGGAGACAGAAGGTAATGGGATGAAAGAAAAAGGGGAAAAAAAAATGGACTAAATAGTCTGAGGGCAGAGTAATCCACTGCTTAGAAAACTCTTCTTGATCAAGACCCATGAAGTCTCAAGTGGGGATTCCGTTGGCATAAGTGCAAGTCTCTGGAAAAACCCCTCCCAGCCCTGTCCCTACCAGACACAATCTTCCATCACTTCTGCTCACTAACAAACACCCTTGTACAACCAGTGCCCCGGCCCCACTCACTTCTCGGCTTGCGGCTGGGCAGCTGCCTCTCGAGCAAGTTCAGACGGGGGAAACTGAACAAAGAGGTCTCCTGCTCTACTGATCAGTGTCTCATAGGGCAGGTCCTGAGGGATCTGGGACAACAAGTGGTGGACCGACGCCATGTCGCAGTCACAATCCAAGACTTCCTGCTCTCGATACAACACGATCTGTGGGGAGCAAGGCCTTGCATCAGAGACCAGAACATACAGGGGCTTGGCCACTTCATTTCATTCTCCTTAGAGGTAATATAAATTGGCACCAAACAGGGCTCACCCAAAATGTTCAGCGAATTCCTTATCTATCTGGGAAGCTATACTTATCTGAGTGCTTTTCCCAATGGGCTAGCACTTCCTGTTAGAGGCAAACTTCCACACCATGACATGAAAGGCTGACAAATTAAAGGAAGGAGGTCTTTCAGGAGGAAGGAAAGGAGGGAGATTACTGGAGATACCTAGAGCTCTAGCACAGAAGAAATGGTTCAAAACAGTAGAAAGAATGGTCTTGCTCCCTTTAAAACACAATGAAGAGCACCACCTCCACACTCATGTCTGATAGTTCAGGCCCCTCTAATAACTGGAGGCCCTCATCCCCAACAAAAAGCCGTTTCAACTTTCCATCACAATATCATGCCTCTTCTTAAACCTGGAGTTGGCCATTTGCACTAGCTCCAGGAGTTGTCAACACAAACCTTGATAATTCACAATGCACATGAGCATTTTAAAGGTTCAGAAGAATCAAACAGTAAAGAATCTAACAACTTTGTTTAACCAGCATTTCCCAAACTTATTTTCACACAGAATATTTTTGACTCCCACGACTCTCCCAGTAACATTCCAAGAACAGTGTCCAGGACGCCAGCCCAGGAAGTGCTGTCTTTTGTATCTTTCCATAATCACCAGGTTTCCTTTTAGGGAAGATGATCAAGCTGGACTGGGGGACACACGCCCAACTGCTGGCTCATGGTTTGTACCTACCACAGCTGCAAAGTAAATGGGCATCAGTGGGTGGCAGGCCAGGAAGAAGTCGTATAACCGCACGACGTGCCTGAAGTCAGACAGGACGTGCCCGAACCAGGTGATAAGCCAGCTGAGCGCAAAGATGGTCCCCACCTCGGCACTAGGAGCAAGGGAGTCCAGATGTTAGGTTCCCTGCTGAGTTCTCCTGTCCCCTCTCCCTGGGCCTTCTTTGTCCTCAGTGCTGTGTGAAGAAAGGAACTGGAGAACATGCTTTCTGGAAAATTCAGCTGCTGATAAATTCAGCATCTTCTCCTCACAAAATACTATAGAAAGTCCTTGCAATATACTCCACATCGTGGCACTAATACCACAGTAGGGTCCTGGGTGGCCTTATCTCCTTGGGTGCTCTCATAATGACCAGGAAATGTCAACTCCAGGAACAAGAATCGGCCGTTTTCCGAGAACTACACCACTTTCCTTCTGGGAAAGTCACACCCTTTTGGGGGTGTGACATCTATTCTTAGGCTTGAAAACATATCTGTCTTAATTGTATAGTTAACATGAGAAGACTGAAATACCTTAAGACACAGTCATTTTTTTTTTTTTTTAAAGAGAGGCAGGTACTGGCCAAGGACACACTTCCAAGTAAACAGAAGAGAAAAATCATACAAGAATTGCAAAGAAATATTTCTTTTCCTTGGTGTATGGTAAATAAAACAACCTACAGATGGCCTTGGGTCCTATAGGACTCTGTACTTCTGTCGTAGCAATAACCTCAAAGTCTACCCTGGCATACTTAGCTCGCCCACCTCTCTCCACTAAATGTAAACTCTTTAAGGGCATGGGCTGTGACATCTCCTGCATTCCTTGCAGAGTACAGCACACAGAAGTGTTCTAAGACTGCAAAGAACTGAATTATCTAGATTGCTGGTGACTGGAAAGGACAACTCAGAAGAACCTAACACTAATCAACATAAGATCATGATGCAATTGAGCTAGACTTGTGAGGAACAAACAAAGGCTAGGAGAAAGCTGAAGAGGGGTGTCTGTGCGTGCGCGTGCACGTGTACACATAAATGTAGACACATATATACCTCTGCATGAAGTCATGGAGTTCTGGATTCACCTGGTCAATGATGGGCATCAGATAGTTTAATATATGCTTGGTGTTGTCCATTGTTGGGTCCATGAAATCCCTAGGAGACATTTCAACGAGCTTGGTCAGACCAAACGCTTGGATCAGGGTTGGGGGGCAGTTGGGAGTGGGGTTCAAGCCACTGAAAACACAAACTAGAAAGCGGGCTGAGGAGTTATCCCCGGGGGGAACTGTCTTCTGCCCTTTTGTGCGGGTACCTGAGATGGTGGGTAGACAGCTTCTCTACCAGGGATGTTGCCAGCCTCTCGCCAAGCACCAGCAGAAATGTGACCACGATGTCGTGGTAGCCCTGGTAGTAGTGCAGCTGCGGGTTGCGCTCCAAGATGAGAAGGATGATGTCGATCAGCTCCTCCTGCAGCCCTTCTCTCTGTTCCTCCGGCATGCCTGGGGGAGGGCAGTGGGGGAGACGCACTTGAACAGGGAAGGCAGTCTAGTGACAGGGAGGTAAGGAGACGGTAGGCAGGGGATGTGCAGAGAGACTGTTTAATAAAGTAAAACAACCTGGCAACACATTCACGATCCATATGCTGTTGACAGCCGCCTGGCCATGTAGGAAAGTGCCACAGACTTGGCAACCTTACAGTCGGGGAACCCAGCCAACAACACCATCTTAACCAAGTCACCACAGGACATGATGCCAGCAGGGGGACTACTGGGCAGCATGTGCCTCTTGATGTGCTGGGGTGAAAAGAACTCAACACCGCTTCAGTGGAATTCCTATCCAGAGTACATCACCTGAATCTTACAAGGAGGAAATAAAAACTGATGGGGATTTTATAAAGTAACAGGCCTGTCATAAAATACAAAAGAACTAGTCCAGGCTAAAGGAGCTGAAGAGATACGAAGAGTGAATGGAAAATGCACTTTTCCTATAAGGAACGTTATTGGAATAAATGGCAAAATCTGAATAAAATCTGTAGATAAGACAGTAGTATTTTTTGTTACTGATTTTAAGTGTGATTATGTAAAAAAGAATTGTGTTTTTAAAAAACACACACTGAAATATTTAGGGATAAGGGGGCACCATGTATGTAATTTAGTCTTAATAGCTCAGAGAAAAAAAACATGTGTATGTATGGTGAAGGAAAGAGAGAAAACAACACTAAAGCAAATCTAGTCAAAGGGTGATGTATAAGGAAATCTGGGAAAAAGCTACCTGGGGAATTCTGTGTCCTATTTTCGCAGCCTTTTTGTAGGTATAAAATTATATAAAAACAAAAAATGTAAGAGATGTGTGCTCCCCTCAGAATCAAACTAAATATCCTAGGAAGTACTGATCTCAACCCAAAGATGCAGTTGGAAACCGAGGAGCTGGTCTCGGGAGCTCTCTCAGCGCAGGTACCTAGTCTGGCTGCGGTCAGCATGGGCCCTCAGCTCTTCTGGCTCTTACTATAAAAATGCCAACCCTTGGCTTCATGACCTGTTTTAGGAGGATGGCACACAACACAGCTTTCCTACACCATTAGGTTTTCTCCACTCAAAAGCAGATCTTGTGAGAGAAAACAGCTAACGCAAGGGCCCAGACTGAACTGAAATAAAGATTTTTAGGTGACAGTGATGCTCATCTCTTGTGCACTTTTACCCATCCCTTCTCAAAAAAGCATACTGAGGAAGATAAAAAAGAAAACGGGAGTAAACCAAGTACTGTGGTCAGGGAGAGTAATGAAGCAGTGAGAGAAAAAAGTAAGCCTTATTTGAATTTTCAGTATAAAAGTGGTCGGCTAAGTTCAGAAGAACATGAATGTAAAAAGAATATGAAACCACATGGAAAGTTCTGTCTGGAAGGATAATATCCTGGACTGATGTCACATACATGGAAGAGGAACAAAGGGCTCAGAAGGAAAACACAATCGGGCTTCCCCTCGAATGCAGGGGCGAAGGTCGTGCTTTTCCACGCGGCGCAGCGGGAAGCGGGAAGCGGGGGGGGGGGGGGGGGGGGGGGGGGGGCGGCGGGCCTCTCTGCCTCTCTGAATCGGGGGCGTGGCGCCTCGGGGAGCCTCTCTTGTTGCCTCTGGGAAGTCCAGGCCTCCTTTGACATCGCCAGGGGCTGCTGGGCTTCCCCTCGCCTCGCGTCCAGGGAATTGGACTCGCTTGCCGACGGGGGTTCCCCGGGGACCTTTGGTCTTGAGGCCGGAACTGGCCCCTTGGGGCCTCTTCTCGAACCTCAGGAGAGGCGACAGTCCCGCTCTGGAGGTGCGAGGGAATGTAGGGATTGCGGTGGCATTCAGGAAGGGGATTCGACCCCCCTTTCGAGAGGAGGGGGCGACGGCGACGGGGGGCCCCTCGCGAGCTGCGTCTGGAGACTCAGGGTTCCGCTCGCCTGGGGACACGGGTATCTCAGGGAACCTCTGGGGGCGCCTAGAGGGAGTCCAGCCTCCGTTGCAGCGCCAGAGAGTAGGCAGGACGGCTCTCAAGTCGCTGCAGTTCCCAAGGGCCTCGTCTAACAAGGAGGGGGGCCCGGGGGACGCCCTCGCAGTGTGGCGGGAAGCCCCGCCTTCTTGGCAGGTTGGCCCGGGGATCTCGGGGGACACCTGGAGTCGTCCGCAAGGAGTCAAGCTCCGAAGGGACCGGTGCCGGGGCATGCTCTCCATGCCCTGCAAGGGAAAAGCGCCTCCTCCCTCAATGGGCGTGGCCTCACGGGGGCGTTCTCGACTTGCGGCGGTGCATTCGAGTTGCGGCGGGTACCCCGGCCCGTCTCCCCCGTTAGCCCAGCGGGGTTGCCATGCCTCCTTTCGAGCGCAGAGGGGCGGGAGCAGCCTCGGGATTCGGCAGGAGGCGCTGCAGCGCCCTGGGTCCGCGTCAGGCATGGAGCTAGGACCCTCGGGGTTCCCCGCGGGGGGGAGGGGACAGGTATAACTGGCACCTGTGGGGTGGCCTCCAGGGAGTCGAGGGGAAGATATGAGATGCGCCTGTCCTATGTGGTCTCCTCAAGACCAGAGACAGGAAAAGGGGACTGGACTGCAGGTGTATGTGTTTATCAAAACCAAGACGGCAAGCTACTGGCTGCACAAGAATCACAAGAGCCTTTCTGGGAACCAAGACTGTAAACAGGAGGGATGCCCTTTAACAGACAAAATCCAATGCCACAGCATGGGCTCAGAAGAGTGAGGCAATGGGTTCTGAGACTCTTGTTCCCTCTAGCAACTCTCCTCTCTTCAGTTCAAGGACTTAGAGGTGGAGTTGCGAAAGGAAGAGAAACAGATGAGGTCTGCTGCCCAGTTCCCTTCATTGTGAAAGCGGAGACAACTGTCATTCTTAGTATTTCTGGGAATGGAGAGACAATTTTAGTAACAGACTCTTTAAACATGTAGTGATTGGCCTTCATTCTAGTCCAAGGCCCCAGTATATGTATATGCAAGATTGTTTGTTGTTGTTTAGTCTCTAGTGAAGTTGCTCAGTTGTGTCCGACTCTTTGCAACCCCATGGACTATAGCCTACAAGGTTCCCCTGTCCACGGGATTTTCCAGGCAAGAATACTGGAGTGGGCTGCCATTTCCTCCTCTAAAGGATCTTCTGGACCCACGGATTGAACCTGAGTCTCCTGCAATGGCAGGCAGATTCTTTACCACTGAGCCACTAGGGAAGCCCACAGGCAAGATACTGCTGTTTATAAATGAACATATTAATAGTTTCTGTTAGTGACCACTTCCAAACCAATCTGCTCTTTAAAGTCAGACTGATGGCTCTAGAAATCCCTATAAAGTCTCTTCTGTAGCGCTAATGGGCAGGGGGAAAACCCTCTTCTCTAATTTACCACCTCTAAGCCAAGAGAAACTATTTTGGGCTCAGGCCTTCCCAGTGGGGGTCTGAATGGACTGAGTCAATGAAAGAATGACTCAGCAGACTGGGAGCACGATGAGTCCTTGAGGAGGGAAGGTCCTGGCTGTGGTCATGTTCTGTGCTAGGACATAAATGTCTTGGGATGAGCAAGCCCAACAGAGTAATGTAACTGCAACTGGACTGAAGCCACCCTACCAGATCTCCCCTGACCCCCGCCGAAGACCGACAGAGCGTGTCTCACCAGGCGGGAACCGCCGTAAAGACCGCCGGACATCCAGGAGCACTTGTTGGTAGTCCTTGCTCATCTGTCGTAGGTTTTTCCCTATTGGAGGAAAAGGAACATGTTATTGTAGGAATGTCTGGGAAGCCACAGCAGGAACAAGACATCCTGGCATGACACAAAAGGCCTGGAAGACATACTGAAGGCTTTTTCTTGAAGGGGACGTGACTCAAGATACATTTGGAGAGGAACCCCTGGTTTAGTTCCAAACATGTTGCTTCATGCAAGTCATGATGACTGTGAGAGGAGGGAAGATAGATTATCCAGGAGCAACAGAGCAGCAGCGGAAAAGTCAGAAGGCCAGGACTCACTGTGTGTTACTGGGAACCACTCTGAATTTCAAAGTTCACATCTGTAAAATGGGGATTATTCCCTTCCATGTGTACCTCTCAGATTACTGTTAAGCATCAGATCATGAATGTGGAAACCACAGACTGCTGGAAAAACTCTAACATCAATAAAGTGTAGGAAGATTGAGTTGTTCAGAAAGGAGTATTAAGATAAATGTATATGGAGAAGGACCTCTTAACCCTGTAATTCTAAAACTAAGACACTGGTAATAGGAGATAGTACTTGTGTTCAGTTGCTGAGCCCAAATGAAAGCGAGGCAGACTCTAGCTGTTATTTATATAACAAGTGTGTATTTCCTTCATAATGGAAAGCAAAACTTACAGAGGAGCCTGTAGAATACTTCCCCACACACAGACTTCATCTTAAAAAGATGAGAAATTTGGAATTTGACAGAACACCATCTCAGGATTTAGAGTGTGAATATGGCAATGCCTATTCCTTCCAACAAAAGATCACTGCTCTGAGGCAGCCCAGTTCCAAAGACAATAACAAGTGGCAACTTAAAACATCTACTTGGCCACACAATGACACTGTAAACTTTTTATTGGCAGTGGTTGTTTTCATCATCTCTGGTACCTAGCACACATTAGGAGCACAACTCTGTGTGCATGCTCAGTCACTCGGTCGTATCCTACTCCTTGCGTCCCCATGGACTGTAGCAGAATTAGTACTTGCCAAATGAATGAAAGAATCCCCAACACCTCGACTTTCGCCAAACATAGTAGGAAAGGAATAAATGTAGACTCAATGAATGACAAAGTGGATTCACTGTTTTCTGTACTTTCTTTTGTATTCTGCACTATATTCTAAGAAATTATCTTTTTCACTACATGGGCCTTGCAGATAAAGTTAAGTAGTTAGTTGTCCCTTGGTATTTGAGGGGGATTGGTTCCAGGACCCCCAAGGATAGCAAAATCCACTGATGCTCAAGTCCCAAATATTAAACTGTTTAACATCTGCACATCTTCTTGTATACTTAAATCGCCTCTAGATTCCTCTCAAAGCCTGACAGAATGTAAATGCTTTGTAAATAGCTGTCAGAACACAACAAATACAAGTTTTTCTTTTTGGAAATCTCCGGAGGTTCCCCCCTCCAGAATATATGTGCGTGTGTGTATGTGCCTTTTTTTGGCCTTGTCAGGTAGAATGTAGGATCCTAGTTTTCTGACCAGGGACTGAACCATGCCGCTGGCGTTGGGTGTGCGGAGTCTTAACCACAGGACCTCTGCGGAAGTCCTTCCAGAGTACTTCTGATACATGGTTGGTTGAATCCTTGAACTTGGAGGGCTGACTGCAACAGCTTTTCACAGAATTACAGAATTTTAGATTTCAAAATGGTCTTAGTATTTCCCTATAAAAAGTTTTTTTTGTTGTTGTTTTTAAGGACTATAAGAGGCAATATATCTCCATAGAACCCCATGTTTCTCAAATGTCCATCTGTATCAGAATTATGTGGGATTCTTGCTAAAATACAGATTCCTGCAAACTTACTTCTAGGTGAATATAAACTGGAACATGCATTTTGTGTTTCGGCTGCACTGTGTGGCTTGCGGGATATTAGTTTCCGGATCAGGGATGGAACCCGGGCCCTTGGCAGTGAAAGCACGGAGTCCTAACCACTTGACCATCAGGAAATTCCCAGAATATATATTTTTAATAAACTCCCCTAACTGGCCAATAATAGCTCTCTCCCTACCTAATAAAAGTTCATTCCATTTTTAATTAAAATTTTATTTCGCAGTTTGGTCTTATTTTCACAGTAGGCCCAAGCATATCCTAAAACGCTTCAGGTGTTTACACGTCTACTCTTAGTTTGAAATGGGCATAAAAATTAAAGACCCTGGAATTCTTTTTTCCCTGCCTCCTAGACAAACTCCCATCACAGCACTTCTTCCCCTAACTACCTGATATAGGAGGTGGATCATTGGTGTTGACATTGAGGAGCTTGGGCCACACTTTCCGCCTGATCTCATCGGTCAGGAGCCCTCCTTCACTGATAGCCATGCGTCTAAGGGCAGCCACATCAGTGGGCTCACTGTTCAGAGCCTGGTAGATCTCTGCCACTTTCTTTTTCCTTTTGGCATTAAAGTCTGCAAAACAGAATGGGAAAGGGCATTAGGCACATATTTACCATGTGTACATTTTCTGTTCAGGGCTCAATCTCCTTACTTGGTTTGAAGTAAGGTAAGTATATTTAAAGTCAATTTACTGATGACCACGGGCTTCCCAGGTGGCACCAGTGGTAAAGAACCTGCTTGCCAAAGCAAGAGACGTAGGAGACAGGGGTTTGATCCATGGGTTGGGAAGATCCCCTGGAGAAGGAAATGGCAACCCACTCTAGTACTCTTTTCTGAAAAGTCCTATGGACAGAGGAGCCTAGAGGGCTACAGTCCACAGGATCTCAAAGAGACATGACTGAAGGGACTCAGTATGCACACACACACATTGATTAGCATATATAGTGTGTAAAACACTAAGGAGACATACCGTATAAGAAACAAAAAAGGAATTATAATAAATGTTCAGTACATTTAGGCATATCTAATAGCTACTGTTCATGTTTTCCTAAAGAATGCTGTGCTTCATTAATGCTAAACTTCACAGAGCATTGTTGTTGTTAAGTCAACTCTGCAACTTTATGGACTGCAGCATGCCAGGCCTCCCTGTTCCTCACTATCTCCTAGAGTTTGCCCAAGTTCATTGAATCGATGATGCAATCCAACCATCTCATCCTCTGCCGCCCTCTTCTTTTGCCTTCAAACTTTCCCAACAGCAGAGTCTTTTCCAACGAGTCAGCTGTTCGCACCAGGTGGCCAAAGTATTGGAGCTTCAGCTTCAGCCCTTCCAATGAGTATGCAGGGTTGACTTTCCTTTGGATTGACTAGTTTGATCTCCTTGCTGTACATGGGATCTCAAGAGTCTTCTCTAGCACTACTAGAGAAAGCATCAATTCTTCAGCACTCAGCCTTCTCTATGGCTCAACTCTCACATCCATACATGACCACATATCTCTTAATATAATAAATTTTCTCTGTTATTTACTGAGGAAAAATGTACATGCATGTCACCAAAATTCAGTATTACATTTTTAAACAAAACCACATGTGAAAAAAGCCTCTGGTTACATGCTAATACAATTGGAAAACATCAGAATCACATGGAGGTATTTTCAAAAGCAGAATGTCAAAGGGTATACTTGGGACTCCAGTGTGGCTAGTGGTAAAAGGGGCATGCTACTGTTTCTCAAGAACCACATTAATCACTGGTGATCAGGAAGTAATGTATTAAGCATCTTACATCCTCATGTGATAGTTTGTTATTTATACACAGGCATTTTGCAGTGTTTAAATTACTTTCTTAGGAGACTGGTTGAGAGTTTTGGGTTCATGTGTATCATATTATAATGTGCTCTATTTAAAATAATGGGGTAACAGGCTCTCAGAATTTTCATGCAGAATGTTTACTTCTAGGAACAGCAAACACAACAAAAGTTAAA
Organism: Okapia johnstoni; assembly: GCA_024291935.2. NCBI lineage: Eukaryota > Metazoa > Chordata > Mammalia > Artiodactyla > Giraffidae > Okapia > Okapia johnstoni. The sequence continues at coordinate 50,017,101 of CM044324.1, read as the reverse complement.
ATATTCAACCCACTGAAGAGATGTCACACAGCAGTGCACTGTAATCGTCTGAAAAAAGGTATGTGCAGACACCAAGAGCTCAGACAGCTGCGGGTCAGACTAATCTGAGAAAGCATTATGGAAAAGTGAAATTTAAAAAGAAAGGGGAGGACTCAGAGAGGCAAGGAGGAGACCAGAAGAAAGGCTTGGAGACAGAAACACAGGGCCTTTCATTTAACAGTAAATGAAGTCATTAGGAAGTATTTATGTAGCATATATGAAGGGCAGGGCATTAGTGTTAATATAAAGTAGAAGATAACACTGGAAGGTAGGTCAAGCCTTAGAAAGGACTAACATCAGAAGGTAAGTGAGGTTTTTAGGACAGACACTAAGCAGCTTTCCTCAGTTATGTTCTATTCTGAGGCAACAGTATACAAACTGTTTCCATGACAAAGCTGCATATTGTTAACACAAATGAAAGGTGGTTCCAATAACCCTGGTTACCTACCTATGAGAGAGAGCTGTGACATAAACCTTATAAACTCAGGCACCGACTGGTGTGGAGGTCCATGGAATTGGAGGTGCAGACAGGACAGGATGCTTTTTCACCCAGGTAAACCTGTTCTTCTGGCTAGATTGTTACTTTCCCTGGTGACCTAGTAGGTGAATCTGCTCCAGACAGTCTGAGAGATTTCTGGTTTACATCTATAGTTCTGGCATAATTAATTGTTCATAGCAAACCCCTCCTCCCATCTGCATTCCCAAAAATGTCCCAGGTTGATGCTAAATTCAATGGTTACTCAATCTAGAAATCAGGAAAAATCAAGTCCCAATTCTCAATCAATCAACACAGCACCAACTATAATAAAATGTTTATTTACAAGGTGCTTCAAGCTCTTGGCTTGGACATGTCTTACCATTCATCCATGCACCTACCTGTTTATTAATGTATCCATTCATTTATCAACCTGTCATTTAATGAGCAACTACTCATAGTGAAGCACCAGGCTGTGCTGTGTTGTACTTAGTCCCTCAGTCGTGTCTGACTCTTTGTGACCCCATGGAGTGTAGCCTGCCAGGCTCCTCAGTCCATGGGGATTCTCCAGGCAGGAATACTGGAGTGGGTTGCCATGCCCTCCTCCAGGGGATCTTCCCAACCCAAGGATCGAATCCAGGTCTCCCGCATTGCAGGCGGATTCTTTACCGTCTGAGCCACCAGGGAAGATCATGAATACTGGAGTGGATAGCCTTCCCTTCTCTGCGGGATCTCCTCGACCCAGGAATTGAACCAGGATTTCCTGCACTGCAGGTATATTCTTTACTGCTGAGCCACCTGGGAAGTCCATATAACAACATAGGCTGAGACAAAATATGAGCAGGAATTGAATTTCTAGCAAAGAAAATAAGATTAAAAAAATTTTTTTAAACTTACAGTGTTCTTGTACTTTTGTACTTTCTACACATCACAAATTAAGAACACTTAAATGGTAATACTAAATATTTTTTGAGGTATCTGATATTTAGAAACCTTATTAATCTATTTGCTTTGAGTTTGGAAATTTTTCCTCAATTTTTTAAAGACATATATCCACCCTTCCCCTTTTTCCAGTTAAGCTATTCAGCAATCTGGGGGAAAGGAAAAGTGAAAGTGTCAGTCGCTTAGCTGTGTTCAAGTCTTCACAACCCCATGGGCTGTAGCCCTCCAGGCTCCTCTGTTCACAGGATTTTCTAAGCAAGAATACGGCAGTGAATTGCCATTTCCTTCTCCAGGAGGAAAAGAAAACCACTGCTTGTATCTTGGGGGAACTAACACTGTTTGCAATCAAGTGGATTTTTAGTGTGTATTGGTCATTCAGTTGTGTCCAACTCTTTGCAACCCCATGGACTGTAGCCCAACAGGCCCCTCTGTGGGATTCTCCAGGCAAGAATACTGCAGTGGGTAGTCATTCCCTTCTCCAGGGATCTTCCTGACTAGGGATCAAACCTGGGTCTCCTGCATTGCAAGAAGGTTCTTCACCGTCAATTTTAACTATTTCTGAACCCAAATCTTTGCCCCAATACTTATTTCTCTCAAAACTCTGTTTGGATTCTATTTAAATCCTGCATTTCAAAATTTACTGCTGTCATCCTGATTCTGATGCTCTGTGGGAACTCAATACATATGGGCGGAATAGAATAAATAATTTAATGTAGCTATTGTTCCTCTGGAAAAATTGGCCTATAGTAAATGGCATTATTTCCCCATATTACTATTAATATTAAGAATATCCTCACTGTAAGGACTTCCCTGGTGGTCCAGTGCTTAAGAATCCACCTTCCAATGAGGAGACACAAGTTTGACCCCTGGACAGGCAACTATGATCCCACATGTCATGGGGCAACTAAGCCTGCTGCAACCAGAGAAGCCTGCATGCCACAACGAAGAACTCATGCTGCAATTAAGACATGATGCTGTCAAATAAATAAATAAATTTTTAAAATTAAAAAAAATAAAAGACAATACTCATTGTATAACTCTAAACAGGTTTATAGGCACTTTGGCCTTTTTCTAAATCTACTGGTGATTCCCAGGGTAGAATGCTGCTCAACTGTAGATTTTAGCTGCTGTCTGTTCAGACCCCAACATCACCTTTCTCAATCCCCTATTTAAGTGATCAAATGTTAGTGGAAGATGAAGAAGGCACTCCTGTGTGTGCCACACACACAAACAAATATTTCACTGCACCTGATGTACAGGTTTTGATTGAGACATAAAAAGGTAGGAGAAAATAGAAAAAACTTAAATGATCTGGAGATGTATAAATTACATAGTGATAAGGTCAACTGTGAGACGACACAATGAGGGAGAAAAAGTTAAGCAGAGTCTCAACCGAACAATTAATTTATACACATCCTCTTTGCTGCAGAAGGAGAAAAATCAGAGCTACTCTTGGGGTGCATGGAAAAAGGTTAAAATAACTTTCCTCCTCCAAGGGATCTTCCCAACCCAGGGACTGAATCCGCGTCTCCTGTGTCTCCTACATTGGCACGTGGATTCTTCACCAACTGTGCCACCTGGGAAGCCCAATGTCTAACTGTCTATTTTAAGATAAATTTCACATATGGATTTTGGGGTAGGACACATTTCTGGACTTGAGAATGCTTTATTTGGCTTTGGGATAAAAGCCTACATTTCATCTACCGATTGTATACATGCAATTCAAATCCCCTTGAACCCTTTCTTCTCCAGTTTTGCTCTGCTTATATGAGATGTACTATATATTCCAAAGCTGGTATCTTCCAAACTCCTTTATAGCAAAGGTCTTGGCTTTCATAACGACGACAGAATGAAATGACTATCCTACAGCTGGCTGCAAAATATAAGACACTGCTATAAATAAATCCCTGCTGTCTGAAAAGTAATTCATTCAACAGAGGAAAAAGGAATGATATTGGCACTACTTGACCAGCTCTCCATTAAAATGATCATTTAAATAAGGGGCACTGAAACAGTAGTTCTTAACAACTCTGATAAGGATGACTGAGTCTGTTATTGTCTCAAACCTCTCCCTACTCTGGCTATGGAACTCAAGTAAAGATTTCCGTTTCCTCAGAGCAACAGGTATCTTCAAAAACATCTGGCTTGGGAAACTTAATATATAGTTAAGGACAATGGCAAAAAATGAGCACTAGCTATGCTTCCTCTACAAGTTTTTCACGTCAGCAAAACACGTATCAGTGACTTAGATCAGGTAAATGATCTACACACTTAATATGCATCTTATGTGCAAGAATAAAATTCCATACTGATTATTTGGTTTAAGCCTGCATATCAAGAAAGCTTTACAGACTTTAAACAGAAGTTAAACTTAAAATTAGCAACACACTCTTGCTGTTGTTTAGTCACTTCAGTCATGTCTGACTCCTCTACGACTGTAGCTCCCCAGGCTCCGCTGTCCATGGGATTTCCCAGGCAAGAATACTGGAGTGGGTTGACATTTCTTTCTCCAGGGAATCTTCCCCACCAAGGGATCGAACCTTGTCTCTGGCATTCCAGGTGTATTCTATACCACCGAGCCACCAGGGAAGCTCCCTTAGGCCTTAATCAAAACGATGGAAGAGCCAGTCAGAGAGAGAGCCTCCCAGATAGACAGACACCCCCAGCTCCACTCCTTGAACTCCTGATGTTGACGCTGGAAATTAACTGAAAATTTTATGCTTACAAAAAAAAGAGAATTACAGTGGGAGAGGAAAACCTAACCTTATTCTGATAAAGTTTAAGTGTTAGTTGCTCAGTCATGTCCAACTCTTTGTAACCCCACAGACCCTCCAGGGTCTTCCGTCCATGGAATTCTCCAGGCAGGAATACTGGAGTGGGTTGCCATCCCCTTCTCCAGGGGATCTTCCCAACCCAGGGATCGAACCTGAGTCTCCTGCAGTACAAGTGTATTTTTTACCATCTGAGCCACCAGGGAAGCCCTATTCTGAGTAAGGTTCCCATAAAAAAGAAACAAACAAAAAAGAAACTGTTTTTGGAGATCACAATTAGTTCCAACAAACAGTACCCAAATTAGCAGAGACTCAACAACTACCTGAAAAATAAAGACAAGTACATATGAAGAACTGCTCTACCCACTTCCCCAAATGGAGAAAAATAGAGTAAACCAATCCCATCATAACCTCTACAAAGGAGAGTTATTAGTAACCTCTCCAATTCTCCAATATGATAAAAATCAAAACAAGATCATCAAAACACCAAAAATAAATAAATAAAACTCCTCTCATCTCTAAATTCCTCCCATTTATCCAGAGAAGCAAAATTCAGGATGCTAGAGGATAAAGTCTCGCAACCTAGGCACAGTTGCACTCCAACAGGTCACAAGACCCATATACTACTTGGGGAAATGACTATTATGCCATGAGGACAGATGTCATACAAACACCAGGAAAGGGTTACAAGGCCAAAGGGCCCAGAAGAGTAATATGAAGAGTGAACTTCATTTCCATAGAGGACTAGAAGAGGAGAAAAAGGCAATAACAAAATGAACTCAGAGAAACAAAAAGTGGGTTGCATTGGTGGTTGGTTCAAGTGGGAAAGCTACCTTACTCTTTCCCAGAGGGCAAAGAGATTATTTCACCTGGTACAGAGTAAACGTTAATAATTTTAACTGTCATGTATTAACCAGTAGATGAAACATACTTGAAAACATAGTGCACAATGAAACTTTTCATGGAAATTAGTTTAAGGCAGTATAAAAAATAGACTTGCTTTTTACACAATTCAATAACATTAAAATAGGCAGCATAGGATTGGGACAGGGAATAGATTGGTAGTTGCCAGGAGCTGTGGAGAATGGGGCCTGCGGAGGGATGGTCTTTCTTTTTGGCATTAGAAATGCTAAAAAGTGCGATGGTTGCCCCACCTTGTAAAAATTACTAAGAACCACGGAACTGTACACTTTAAAGGGTGAATTTCACGGTAATTAAAAGAAATACGTGTCCAGCGCGTCAACCCAGACGACAACGACCGATGAATGAAGTTTGGAAAACTGGCCTGACCACTAGGGAGGCGGCCCCTGGAGCCTGCGGACGTGGCCGGACAGTCTCGGCCGGGAGCGAGGCTTGGCCTCGGGGCTCATGGACGGGATGGGACGTGGGGCCCCCGCCGTCCTTCCCACTAGGGGGCTCACGTCCGCCGCCAGTGTTCCTCCGGTCCCCTCAGCATCCGCTGACACCACCCCCCCCCCAATTCCAAGCTCTCTTCCCCTTCAGACGTGACCCGGGCCTTCAGTCTTTTCCTTTTTCGCTGTCCCGACCCTGGCCGGCGGCCCTGGGCGCACCCCGCGCGCGGTGGTCCCGGGCCGCCTGGCCTGCGGCCCCCTCCTCCGGCAGCTGTCCCCTGCCTCCCCGGCCGCCCCTATCTCTCAGGCCGTCCTCGCAGGCCGCTCCTCGGCGGCCTGGCCGGCTTCCGTACCTGCCTTTTCCGCGCCGCCGTCCCAGCGGCCGGAGGTGGGGCCGTCACCCTGGGCACTCCGGACGGCCATGTCCCGGGGGCCCGGGCTCGAGCCCGAGCCCCGGCTGGTGGCGGAGCCGACAGAAGACGCGGCTTCGGCCGCAGGTTCCAGCGCCTGCTCCGTGGAGCGAACTCGGCTTGGTCAGCCCGCGGCGCGCAGGCGTCCCCGCGCCGGCCCCGCCCCACGCCGGCACGTGACCACCCGCTACGCCGCGCGGGCGGCGGCGGGGCCGCGGCTCTCACCCGGGCCGGCGCGCAGGCGCCCTGAGCGGCGAGCGGAGAGCGCGGGGAGCGCACCCCGGAGAGTTAGTTCAACTGAGTTTATAGAGCGTAGCAGTCTTGAAGCAATGTGTTCAGGAGCTGATTTTTATCATTTCTTTTGGTTTTCTTTATCTGTAAAGTGATATGGATGATTATAGAAGTACTGGACTCACAAGAGTTCTTGGGAAAGTGTTTAGAATACTACCAAGAATATAGAAACTACTGGTGGCGCTAGTGGTAAAAGAACCTGCCTGCCAATGCAGCAGACCTAAGAGCCGGGTTGGATCCCTGGGTTTCGTGTCCATCCTGTGCAATCCAGGATCATGGTCCACCATCACATTGTAAGTCCTTTTTAAAAAGGTCCTCTGAGTAGTTTTCGGGAGCAGTAAAGACTGAAATTAATCTGATTTTTAAAACTAATATTCAATTTACTAACATTTGAAACCCTCAAACCTTGCTTTTCCTTGATTTCAACTGACATTTTACAATTCCATTCATTAATCTAGTAAGTTTAACAATCACGTCTTTGATACTGTGAGTAAGACCCTATGGAGGCCTCGGAGGACAGACCCGGCCCCCCTCCTTCGTGCCGCCCTGCCTTGCACCCCTTCTCCATGTCCTCTGCCTGTGTTTTGTTGTAGAAAAACTTTAGCCTCCTAGGCCTTCCTCAAGTTCCAAGGAATAAATTTAATTAGAGAAGTGAGGGGAAAAAAATATAGAAAGAAAGGAAAGCAGTCAAACAAAATAATAGTTTAGCCAAGACCCCAGAGGGCTGTAGATATACTGGGAGCCATATCCTTTGACTTGTTTTGCAGATCCTGAAACCCCCACCAGGAGAAAAAAGTTAACTATATGCTGCTCACAAGCATGTAGACCCCAGTCCAGTTGAAACCGGAAGGTTGATGATGTTGACTCCTGATTACTTCACCACCAACCAATAAGAAAAATGTCCAAGAGCTGATCGCACACCATACAACCCCACTCCCTCACCAAGTCTTTAAAAACCTTTCCCTGAAAGCCATCAGGGAATCTGGGTCTTTTAAGTACCAGTTGTGTGGACTCCATGTTGACACCCTGCAATAAATTGTGCACTTTTCTTTGCCACAACCCTGGGTCAGTAGGTTGGCTTTATTGTGCATGGGCCAGCAGAATCAAGTTTGGTTTGGTAACAGTACCATTAATAAAACTTCATCAATTGATTGCTTTTGAACATTTGAAACTGCATTTATAAATGTAATAATTCACTTTTCTTGTTAAAGTACCACAAAAATATTAACAGTGAGAGTTTCAGTCAGTTCTGCTGCTCTGTCGTGTCCGACTCTTTGCAACCCCATGAACTGCAGCACGCCAGGCCTCCCTGTCCATCACCAACTCCCTGAGTCCACCCAAACCCATGTCCATCTAGTTGATGATGCCATCCAGCCATCTCATCCTCTGTCGTCCCCTTCTCCTCCTGCCCTCAATCTTTCCCAGCATCAGGGTCTTTTCAGTGAGTCAGCTCTTCAAATCAGGTGGCCAAAGTATTGGAGTTTCAGCTTCAACATCAGTCCTTCCAATGAACACCCAGGACTGATCTCCTTTAGGATGGACTGGTTGGATCTCCTTGCAGTCCAAGGGACTCTCAAGAGTCTTCTCCAACACCACAGTTCAAAAGCATCAATTCTTCGGCGCTCAGCTTTCTTTATAGTCCAACTCTCACATCCATACATGACCATTCGAAAAACCATGGCCTTGACTAGACGGACCTTTGTTGGCAAAGTAATGTCTCTGCTTTTAAATATGCTGTCTAGGTTGGTCATAACTTTCCTTCCAAGGAGTAAGCATCTTTTAATTTCATGGCTGTAATCACCATCTGCAGTGATTTTGGAACCCAGAAAAATAAAGTCAGCCACTGTTTTCCACTGTTTCCCCATCTGTCTGCCATGAAGTGATGGGACCGGATGCCATGATCTTAGTTTTCTGAATGTTGAGCTTTAAGCCAACTTTTTCACTCTCCTCTTTCACTTTCATCAAGAGGCTCTTTAGTTCTTCACTTTCTGCCATAAGGGTGGTGTCATCTGCATATCTGAGGTTATTGATATTTCTCCTGGCAATCTTGATTCCAGCTTGTGCTTCCTCCAGCCCAGCATTTCTCATGATGTACTCTGCATATAAGTTAAATAAGCAGGGTGACAATATACAGCCTTGACGTACTCCTTTTCCTATTTGGAACCAGTCTGTTGTTCCATGTCCAGTTCTAACTGTTGCTTCCTGACCTGCATACAGGTTTCTCAAGAGGCAGGTCAGGTGGTCTGGTATTCCCATCTCTTTCAGAATTTTCCAGTTTATTGTGATCCACACAGTCAAAGGCTTTGGCATAGTCAATAAAGCAGAAATAGATGTTTTTCTGTGAGAGTTTAAAACATTTCTAATCTTTACCACTCCAGTATTCTTGCCTGGAGAATCCCAGGGATGGCAGAGCCTGGTGGGCTGCCGTCTATGGGATCGCACAGTGTCGGACACGACTGAAACGACTTAGCAGCAGCAGCAGCAGCAGTTCCACCACGAGGGAGTCTGGACAGTGCTTGTATTTTAGGGCTGTGGACTCAGGGAGGATGGTATCCATTGTGAATGCAATCTTTTCCTCATTGAAATGTCATCACACTGGAAAGTGTAGTATATGTTAAAAAAAAAAAGGCAAAAAGTATAGTTTTATATCCAAGATATACATAAATTATGGTCATCTGGTTTATCAGAATAAACTACTGTAATATGAAGTCACTGTATTTGCAATAAAATCCTTTTCTATTAAAAAAAACATTTCTAATCTTTAAATCAGTTGAGACTAAAAGATGTTTATCACTTTGAAGAAAAAATTAGGTCACTCCAATTTGGGAGTAACGTGCTGAAGCAATTTGAGATATTTCTTCCCTTCTCAGTTACTGTGCTGGCCAGTGAGCCAGCTGGATTCTTGCTTGCAATAGTGATGAGACGTGACTGGCTCCGCTCTCCACCATCACAACTCTACGGCTAAATAGTGTGTGGTTATTGTGAAGTTTGGGCCAGCTCACATCCTCTGTAAAACAAGAAAGTGGCTGGCTCACCAGGAAAAGGGGGAGAGGGCCAACTACTGTCAAGTGTTCAAGAAGATGCCGAACAAGGTGTCCCTTAGAGATAACCAGTTTCTGTCCCAGACTGGTACCCCATCTTCTGAACAGCACTTTTTTTTTTTCTTTTGGCAGCTCCATGAAGCTAGCGGAATCTTAATTTCCCGACCAGGGACTGAACCCCAGGCCCTCAGCAGTGAAAGCACAGAGTCCTAACCACTGGACTGCCAGGGAATTCTTTTTTTCATTCTTCCATTCATTCAAACAGTATCTACTGAGTCTTCCTTTATGAGAGCCCCTGCCTTAGCAGGTGGACATACAGCAGTAAATAACAGATACAAAAAAGAAATGAAGAGATGATTAAATATAATTTGTTTATCCAACTGGCAAAAATTTACAGACTGATAATATCAATGTTGGTGGGGATGTGGAAAAAATGGGCTTTGAACAGCACTTAAGAGTTGCAGTTCATCATCATGGAGTTCTAAATGACAGGGTGAGAAAAGATGCTCGTGATTTTGCCTCATAATTTCCCATGTCCACTCTTGTTTAGAGATTTAGGTGGCAGATGAAAATTTTTAAAAAGCCTGAGTCAATAGAAACTAGCCTATGATCTGAACACTGGTCATGCCCACTGCCCTGTGGCCTGGGCGTGGAGCCCACTGGGTTGGTCTGCCACCGACACTGGGAAACATTAATATCTTGGAAGACCCCCAGTGACAAACATGGAGATTACGGTTTGCTCAACAAGCGTTCATGGTCCTCCCCCAGCTCATGCTAGGAGCCAACATAATGAAGCTTTATTCTCTGTGCTCCAGGAAGCTCAGGTTAGTAAGGAGATGGATTTATCAAGGTGTGACAAGTTTTAGGAAAGGGAGAAACTTAGAGGGGTATGCAAGCCCAAAGAAGGAAGAAGGGGATCAACCACACACAAGGGCAGAAGAGGGTGATGAAGGGAAATTTCCTGGGGTAGTGATTTCTAATCTTATATAGAGCGAAGGGTAGCAGTAAGTCAGTTGATGTAGGGAAGAGCATTCTAGTCAGAGAAAATAGCACAGGCATTATCTTGAAGCTGCTGCTGCTGCTAAGTCACTGCAGTCGTGTCCGACTCTGTTGGACCCCAGAGACGGCAGCCCTCCAGGCTCCCCCATCCCTGGGACTCTCCAGGAAAGAACACTGGAGTGGGTTGCCATTTCCTTCAGTTCAGTTTAGTCGCTCAGTCGTGTCTGACTCTTTGCGACCCCATGAATTGCAGCACGCCAGGCCTCCCTGTCCATCACCAACTCCCGGAGTTTACCATTTCCTTAGGAGGAAGCAAATTGTAGTCTAGAAACTATGAGTGGTTTAGTTTTCTTACAGCACAGCATGAAAGACAAACTGAACTCTGACACTAGTGAGGGCAGAGAAGTGTGCAGGGACAAGCCAGACAGAATCTCTTCAACCGTATTCAGAGTTTGGACTGGATGGAGTCAGCAAGGTGAATTAAAGAATTTTTTTTTTTTTTAGCATTGAATATGTTCTTTGATGTCATCTAGATTAATCTTTTTCTCCAATAAGAATCACCTCCACTTATCCATATAACAAAAGTTTATGGATGAAACCAGTGCTAGGCTATGAGACAGGCCATAGAGGGAGTTGAGTTGTTCAACTTCTAATGGGAAAGAGTAACCAGGCAATTGAAAAGCCAAGTGAAAAGAGGTCAAAAGAGGGCAACCTAGAAATCTGAGAGAACACAGAAAATCCCAGAAACCAACAGACTCCTAATTGAGTAAAGGGCACAGGAGCATCTGTTAGGTCTGTGTGGTAGGCAGAATTCTAAGATGGTCCCCAAGATCCCCACTCTGTGGTGTACATGCCTGATTAATTCCCTCCCTTTGAGTGTGGGCAGGACTAGTGACCATAATAGGATCTCAGTCTTATGATTCAGTGATGTTATATGGCCAAGATGAAGGCATTCTGCAGAGGTAATGAAGGTCTCAGATCAGTTGATCCTGTAGTCAACTGAAAGATTGGCCTGGGTGGACGTAATCAAGCTAGTCATTTAAAAGAAAGTGCAGGCCTTCCCTGGAGACGTTCAAAGTAGCGGATGTTCTCCTGCAGGCCTTTAATCAATTTGTGATATTTTCTTACAGAGCAAGGGATAGACAATTTCACCGCCCCTCTCCCCTGCAAAAAAAAGCTCAGGCAAAAAGATACACTGGTTCACATTAAATGAAAAGTTGTTGCCCTTCTACATCTCCTGTCTCTCAGCTGCCCATCTCTTCACGTTGACTGCATTCTTCCACAGGCCCTGGGTTCATAACATGACTCTGGCAGCTCCAGGTTTCACATACTTCCTACATCTGACTCGGTGAAATACAGCTGAATTGTCTTTGTTTCTGCATTTCCAAGAAAAGTCCCCAAACCCTGGTGCTGAGAGTGGGAAAGAGGTGGAGATTAATCTATGATAGCCCTAGGATTTACAATATACATCTTTAATTAACCAATTTGCCTTCAAATAATATCCTGCTTTCATGGAAAGTATAAAGACCTCACAACAGTAGATTCCCATTTTGTTCTTCACATTGCTGTCATATGCTTTGTTTTGCTTAAATTCCTTCCTCTTTCCCTTCTACCCCAACCCTGCCTCAACCTACACTTGCAGATAACTGTTTAAGCACATTCTGTCACTAGATTAGCTTGCATTTTCTGGAATATTATATGGATGGAACCATATAGTATGTAGTCTTTTTGGTCTAGTATTCACTCAGCATAATTATTCTAAGATTGATCCATGTTGTTGCATATATCAAGTTTATTACTTTTTATTGCTTAGTAGTTCATCATATACCGCAGTTCATTTATTCACATTTTAAAACTTTAACATGCTATAAATACACAATTCATTGTTAATATTTTTGCTTTAGATTAGGGGTTAGCAAAGGGTAACTCATACATGCCAAAACCAGCTCACTGACTGATTTTGTACAGTCCATGAGCTAAGAATGGCTTTTACAATTTTAAATTATTGGCAAAAAAAAAATCAAAGTAGGATAATTTGCGGCACATAAAACTTATATGAAATGCAAATCTAAGTCCATAAATAAAGTTTTACTGAAACACAACCATGCTTTACCTATTGTCTAAGACTGCTTTCATGCCACAGCAGAGTGGTTGCAATAGAGATCATGTAATCAGCAAAACCTAAGTTATTTATTTGCTCCTTTACAGAAAGTTTGCTGACCTCCTACTTTAGATTTAAGGCAATTAAAACTGTTAAAAATTTACTTTCATCTATTCCATTTACAGTACTCTTTCATTGTGTAGGTCCAAGTTTCTGTCTGGCATCCTATTCCTTCTGTCTGAAGAACTTCCTTTAATATTTCTTCCAGTAACCTATCTCGTCAGTTTTTCTTTGTCTGAGAAAAGGCTTTATTTCCCCCCTCATTTTGAAAGATATTTTCAGTGGGCATAGGATTCTAGATTGACAGTTTTTTCTTTCAGTACTAAAGTCACTCCATTATCTTCTCGCTTGTACGGTTTCTAATAATTCTTAAGCTTCCTCTACATGCAATGTCCCATTTTTTTCCCCTCTGGGCTGCCTTTAAGATTTTTTCTTAACATTTAAAAAAATAATTTAAAGAATATTTTATTTTGGCTGCACTGGGTCTTCATTGCTGTGGGTAGGCTTTCTCTAGCTGTGGCCAGTGGGGGGCTAGTCTCCAGCTGTGGTACATGGGCTTCTCAGTGCCATGGTTTCTCTTGTTGCGGAGCAAGGGCTCTAGGGCATGCAGACTTCAGTAGTTGTGGTACACCAGCTTAGCTGGCATGTGGAATCTTAGTTCCCAGATCAGGCATCAAACCTGTGTCCTCTGCCATTGGCAGGCTGATTCTTAACCACTGGACCACTAGGGAAGTCCTTTTAGCATTTTGAATATGGTATGCCTAGTTTTGTGTGTATAAATTTGTTTCATGTACTTAGAGCTTCTTGGATCTCTCTGTGTGTCTGTCCTTTGGCCTCTTGTGCCCCAAGCCATCCACCGTAAGAACATGCCCTGGGTGGCTGCTGCAACTTCAGCATGGGACCCAGAAGGAACTACATGGAGCCTGAAACCAAACACAAGAGCTCAGTCCAGTCCCATCAATCCTCAACCTGAAGCTGAGCCGCTTGGCTGAACCCACTTTAGATCAGCTGAACTATACTTGATCTAGAGATCTGTGTGAGGATAATGAAAGGACCAGAGAGCAAAAAAGAGCAAGAGAAAATTTATCTTTAATGATTGGTTAGAAACCTGGACAGAGATCCTGGAACCACAGCTATACAAAGGCACTCTGGGAAGCAGAACCAAGCAAGACACATGGATTCTGATGGCAAGTGTGGGCCCTGGCAGCTCGAACTTGCTAAGGCAGGCCTCTCTCAACTCAGCTCCAAGTATCCCCTCCTCTGCAAAGGCTTTCTTGATCATTCTCCCCTCTTGAAGAGTTCAGGACTTCTTTCTTCCTAAGGAATGTTTTTACAACATCGTATCACAAACTCACCCTTCAGAAGCAACTACAGCTAAACTTTGTTTTCTTCTAAACTCTTTTCTCGGAGGCAGCCTTTTCAAGTGCCAGAGTATTCTTTGTTTTTACCTTTAAAGACACTGAGGTTGTCTTCTCTCTCCCTCGGGGCATTCAAACCCTAGCCCCTAGCCTCTGAGGCCCACCTGTATCCAAGTCACATGTCCTGGGGCCCACTGTGACTTCAATACCCACTTACCTTCAGGATGAATTCTGTCTTCCTTTCTGCCATCTGGAAATTTCCACTTCTTTCTTTGAAACTGGCTATTTATTTTAAAGTAAATTAAGTTATATCAGCATCCTCACATATTTAGAGGTAGATTGGTACCTATCTTTAGAGCAATCCACTATGCTGACTAGTAATATGATTTTTTCCCCCCTAGGGAACAATTTGTTTTCTGCTTTGCTGTCTGACAATAACACATTTCCCCACGGTTGTGTGTCTCATCTCTTCCAATCTCCAGTGTTTAGCATGGGACCAGGCTCACGGACATCAGCACGTTTATTGAGGGGCATATTTTATTAAAAAAATGAATTCTGCAAAGACCAGTCAAGATGACTACATAAGTAACCCTGATTCTGGGCTGAGGGGATGAAGTTGAGTGGATGAGCAAGGAACAGAATGAGTAAACAGCTATGAGAATTTAGGTTTCTTCACAGGAAGTTTACCATGGAATTCTCAGAATGTTCAACACAGAAGCAAAGTCCTCCCTTTCTAGATAAGTCTACAAATGTTTATCTATAGCTGAGACTCTGACTCATAGGATGAAATCAGGAAACTACTTTTTCTTTTTATCATTAGAGGAGCCAAGAAAATTCTGTCAAAGCAGGTGATGCAAGAGTGAAGCTGATTCAGAAATACCCAATCCCCTCAAGAACTTCTCCAAGAAAGGGATTGGCCATCCTGTAGTCTCCCATCTGGAGGTGTCTGGGGAAGAGCTTCTCACATTGAGGTCACTAAGAATCCCTGGTGATTATGACCCCAGGGAGACAAATCCAGACTGTAATTTGCTGTAGTGCAAAAATATTTGGCTTTCAGTTGAGAAATTAAAAACTCAGAGACAAGAGTGGTAGGATCTTAGCAGGAAAGAGTGATGGGGTGAGAACAGGCCAATGCTGGCCTTCATGCAAATTAGAAACAGTCTGAATCTGTTGAAAACCTGTCGTATTTAGTGCATGGATTTTTTTTTTCTTCTAGAACCAGATACTTAGAGCCATCTGCTGTAAAATTATAGAAATAAATGCACGAGTCTATAGCACTGTGCAGCTTATGGGGCATCTTTTTCTGCACATGCACATGACCTACACAATTACACACAATTCAGAGTAGAAATGAATCTTCAGCCTAACTTTACAATGTGCCAGACACTGTAGCAAGCATTTATATCTAACCTGAATAATCACCTTACAAAATAGATACTAAGACTCCAATTTTACAGATGAAAACAATATTAGAACCTCTGGGGCAGGGAGGAAGAGAAGAGGGGCAAAAGGGGCTTCATTTGTATTGGTAATACAGACTTGGGTGGGTTCATGGGTGTGTTACAGCTTCTTTACAACTTGGTACATCTAAAAAGTTTTACAACGATAATTTAAGTCATCTGTGAGGATTCAAGAGGTTAAACTACTGATCTAGAACTATACTCTTGCGTAGTGTAACTCTCAGCAGAACCAGAGCATCTGAAGTTCAACTAGGTTACTTCTTTGCAGTAGTTAAAATTTACCACAGAATCACAGTAAGGTTACAAAATCTAGAAAGCAGGAGTCTACCTTAAGTTTGACTCCAGAATCAGACTACCCTGTGACACCCTCTGTATGTCTGTTCTACTTGGAGAACAGCCTGAATTTCACATTATTATATACAAATGGTGGAAAGCAGGGATATTGTGGCATCTAAGTCTTCTAAATTAGTCAGGATCATTGCTCAGCCTTCAGCCACTTAAGCTCTCACCAAAGGCTCATTACATTACTAAATAAAGAAGCAAACATTAAATAAAAAATTTTGTCATGTTAATCCAATCTGGCCTATTGTTTATACTTACAGCTGCAAACCTATGAACAAGGCTCTTCTGATCTTAAGATCCTTATTCAACAATACTCCCAATTACTCTATGTGAGGGAGAAGGAAGGCGAACTGGGAATGTAGGATGGAATTACTATTTATTGAGCACCTAATAGGAACCTGGTAGGGCTTCCCAGGTGGTGCGGTGGTAAAGAATCTGCCTGCCAATGCAGGAGACTGCCAATGCAAGAGATGCAGGTTCAATCCCTAGGTCAGGAAGATCCCCTGGAGAAGAAAACGGCAACCCAATTCAGTATTCTTGCCTGGAAAATGCTATGGACAAAAGGAGCCTCACAGGCTATACAGTCCATGGGGTCACAAAGAGTTGGACACCACTAAGTATACACACACACGGTGCCAAGCATTTTCCTTGTGATAGTCCACTGATTTTCAATTCTGAGGGATATTACCACATCCTCATAAAAGGTTTTTATGAGGATGCACGGATTCACAGATTAGTAAAACATACAAGGTCATCAGGGAGTTTGCATGCAGGTTGGGAGAGAGACAAAAATAACAAGTTCAGGTGTTACTAGGAAAAAGGGCACAGGGGTAGAGATGGCAGTGGGGGAAGCAGAGAGGTGACTTTAAATAAATATGGTGGAGATTAAGGTTTTTAGACCCATTTTTTTGAAGACAGAACTGGGGACTACTTTACTTCAAAGACTTCTGGTGAGCCTTTGTCAAGCAGGAAAAAGTCCCAGGAAAAAAGCCTCTCTAGCATGCACACCACTAACAATCAGCCACAGTCCTCAAAGCTGAGGCACAAGGGAGGGTGAAATTACCAGCAGGGAAGTAGGCAAGGACTGAAAAGATGAGACAATTACTCAAACCCAACTCTAATCTCAGGGGAGAAATCTGCTGGTGGGAATGGTGACAGAACTAGGTATTTTTTCAAGAGATACTTATAACACACTTGACAACAGGTAAAACAAGACTGAGAGGAAATAAAAAAAATTTGAAATCTGTCAACCAATCCACAACGTTCTTTGCTACGTTAGGATTACAGTCATTAGCCACACCCCAAAGTTCTAATTTTACAAAGTATATTCCTCTGCCTCTAATAGGCCCACTCTAACAATTTAATCTTCCTATCTGTCTCATGGATAAAATAAGAAAAACATAGTCAGAAATTAACATTCATTTAACCTAGGCATTTCAGATACCTGGTATTATGCAATGGCTCCTTTTATCTAAACCATGTTTCTCAACTCCCAATATTAATAATATATGGATGCACTGAACATTTAAAGACGACTAGGAATCTGGAATAACAGCATCTCCTGATTTCAACTTTATTTCTTTAAATGAGAAAGAATAAATGGCAATTCAAGTATATAATGTTGTAGAATACACTCATTTGGCATCTATGTGGATCAACTATTTGGATCATAACAAACTGTGGAAAACTCTTCAAGGAATGGAAATACCAGACAATCTTGCCTGTCTCCTAAGAAACCTGTACACAGGTCAAGAAGCAACAGTTAGAACTTTATATGGAACAGCTCACTGGTTCAAAATTGAGAAAGGAGTACTGCAAGGCTGTTTATTGTCACCTTGTTTATTTAACTTATGATGCAGAGCACATCATGCAAAATGCCAGGCTGGATGAGTTACAAGCTGGATTCAAGATTGCCAGGAGAAGTATCAACAATCTCAGATATGCAGATGATAACACTTTAATTGCAGAAAGCAAAGAGGAACTATAAAGAGCCTCTTGATGAGGGTGAGAAGAGGGTGAAAAGCTGGCTCAAAACTCAGTATTAAACTAAGATCACAGCATCCCGTTCCATCACTTCATGGCAAATAGAAGGGGAAAAGGTGGAAGCAGTGACATCTAAAATCACTGTGGATGGTGATTGATTGCAGCCATGAAATTAGAAGATGCTTGCTTCTTGGCAGGAAAGCTATGACACACCTAGACAGTGTATTAAAAAGCAAAGACATCACTTTGCCAACAAAGGTCCATATAGTCAAGGCTATGGTCTTTCCAGTATCCTGTACAGATGTCACAGCTGGACCATAAAGAAGGCAGAGCACCAACGAACTGATGCTTTCAAATTGTGGTGCTGCAGAAGACTTTTGAGAGAATCCCCTGGACAGCAAGGAGATCAAACCAGTCAATCCAAAGGAAAATCAATGGTGAATACTTATTAGAAGGACTGATGCTGAAGCTCCACTACTTTGGTCACCTGATGCAAAGAGCCGACACATTGGAAAAGACCCTGATGCTGAGAAAAACTGAGGGCAGAAAAAGGGGGCGACAGAGAGTGAGATGGTTGGATGGCATCACCAATTCAATGGACATGAACTTGGGCAAACTCCAAGAGATAGCAAGGGACACAGAAGCCTAGTGTGCTGCAGTCCATGGGGTCACAGAGAGTCGGACACGACTTACCAAATGAACAACAAAAACAAACTCTGTTTCACTTCTTTTACTGGCCTTTTCATAGTTTCTATTTAAGCTGCCAAATATGTTCCCATAAGCTCACCAGTGGACCTTTCATTCCAGGCCCCAAGACTGCAAATTGCCTCCCACACTGGGAGGTACCTCCAAGACTGATCTTCCGTAGGGCTTACTGCCATTAACTAACACTGGTCTTTTCTGCTAACAAACACACTGTCTCTATGGGCCTTTATGCACCAACTCAAACTTTCTAAAATCAGTGTCAGAGTTGAAAAGAAGCTCAGAAGACATCTCATCCAGTCTCCCCCCGACTGAACACACAGAGGTCCTGAGAGAGCCAGAGGAGAGAGAGGTCATACTGTGAATTACTTGCAGTCAGGGCCAAGGACTAATCCTCCATACATGGGGCCAGGGAGGTTAGGTTTAACAGGTGCCAGACACTTGACATTTACTCTCATTCAATCCCAAAGAAGCAGTGTCTCCATTTTATGGATGATGAAACAGATCCAGAAGTAACTTGCCAAGTAGCCAAGTATGTAACAAGGGCAGGAATGAAACAAATCCCGTTTAGCAACATCCTGCTCTCTTCATTATATCTCCATGTTAAAAACTCCTAGACTTCAATGCTCCTCCACCAACCTTAATCCATCCCGTGTCACAATGCCATCAACCCAGTATTAAATTCAAAGCACATGAGAACTAAGGCATCTATAACACACGGTGTCGGCAGGAGAAGCATACTGCTCAGGCTGCAGGGAAATTTCATTTGTTTAAATGTTTTTTATTAAAAAAAAAAAATTAAAGACCTTCATGGCACAACTTCTTCCCAGCACAATTTATGTTTTCGTTATACCAATTACAATACAATTACAACCAATAAATCATCAAGGTGGGGAAGGGAAGCTTATGACTTCAAACTTAAAAGTGGGGGGAGGGGCACTTCAAACAATGTTAAAAAAATACTTAAAAAAAAAACAAACCCCTTTCAGAGTAACTGCCAACACAACTGTCTCAGATTGGCATTCCAGATCCTGCCATCTAATCAATGCAACCAGGTAGTGCTGAGAAATGAAGTGTCCCAATACAAGGTATACAGATGAGGTAATTTACAACAACACATAAGTTGTTACTCTGTAAACCCTTGTCCCTCCCCCCACCCAATTGGGTCTTTTTTTAATTTTTCATGCTTCTGCAGTGACTCCTTAAGTAGCATTTTAAAAACTTCTATTTCTTTTAAAAGGCTCTTGGGTAGCATTTCAGAGTCCTCTGCATTCATCTTCAGCTTCCTTCAAGGTCTGATGCATGTTAGGAAGTCCAGCTATTTGCAGCTTCCCACATCAGCCTCAGCTACACCTAGGTTGTTCTCTGAGCTACAAGGACGTGATGTAAAATCTTGATTTACAACCCTCCTCCCCACCTCAGAAGAAAGAATTCATTAGTCCTGTTCAAATCACAATCCAGTGCAAACGAAATCACAGACTGCATCTCTGGCACATCTGGTGCTTTAAGCTTCTGCACAGATTCAACATGGTAACCCCCTACAGCATTCTAGGGCAAAAAAGGATCAAGAACAATAAATATCCATTGTACG
Source organism: Okapia johnstoni (assembly GCA_024291935.2). Taxonomy (NCBI): domain Eukaryota; kingdom Metazoa; phylum Chordata; class Mammalia; order Artiodactyla; family Giraffidae; genus Okapia; species Okapia johnstoni. The sequence continues at coordinate 49,997,184 of CM044324.1, read as the reverse complement.
TAGCCACAAAGAAGAAAATCACCCTGCCACACAGTCAGAATGTTTTCCCTATGGTGGAGAAACATTATAAAACAAGGCTTTAGCTTTCTCTAAAGTTTACCATTATATTCACTAAAGCCACCACCTTGATAAATTTACTAGAGCCACGATGGGTTACGAAGTTAGATGAGTTCATTAAATTCAACTCCTCAAACAATTATGTTTATCTCTGCCACCCAGGTGAGAAAGACTTGTAAATCTATAAAGGTAGGAGAATGGGGAACTAAGACTTCAGGTCTTAAAATATGTTGGAAGAATTTTTCCTAGTCCCCACAAGCAGCTACTGTAATGGGATAATAGGAGAAAATACAGAGCTGATGGTTTTGCTATTGTGCTTAAAAAACTAGGCTTCCTCAGTGAAGCACCTGATAAACTTAGGTGGTTGGATTACAGTGGAAAATCCACTTTACACACACACAAACACACAAAAACTGGCGACTTTTCCCATCCCCAATCCCTGCACTGCTGAGACACAAAATGATTTTATGGCAAAGGATCCTTAATCCCCAGAGACGCTTTGGCTTGTGGTGCTTTTTTAAGGCCTCTCTGCCCTGCCCAGTACCATGGGTTGAACGAGGGGTGTATAAAAATGGGGGCCTTGGGAAGCCTCCATGGTACAGGGCTGCAGGCCCTTCAGATGTGAACGTGAGACACCCACCCAGCGAGACCTTTACACAGGGAACTTAAATCTAACCTTGATAAATAAAACCAAACGTTTATTTACACCAAAGAATTCCAACACTGGATCTTTCACATATGAAGGACAAAGTATTATATATATACACACAGCAAGGGGTGGCAGGGCTGTAACAAGAGAGTTTAGTTTTCCCACAATTACAGGTCTACCATTTCAGTTTCACTGGAGATAGTGGCTCTGCTCCTACCACTCAGATACATTTATAAGCCTGAGGGGCAGGTCTTCTCATTGGATGGCATATGAGGGAAGGGGAAGGTAGGAGGAAATGAAGGTAGAAAGCTGAAAATAAACTTCAGTGGCCACATCTCTCATTAGCTCTTAAAGAGTTGCTAGCATGAAACCTACATAGACAATGTTTTTTTTTCCTTTTGTAAAAAGCAATGTTATGCCCAATAACTGAATTCAAAAGGGCCAAGTCAAAGAAAACTGAAAAAGATTTTACCTTCCCCCTCCTACCAGCTATAGAGCATGTTGGGAGATGAAAGGGCAGAAGACAAAGGTAAGGAGTCTGGGAGGGATGGTATTAAAGTTTTAAACTAAACTGAAACTAAATTATAAATGAGCTGGATTTAGGTTAGGACCATAAGACATGATTCAAACTGCACGGAAGTTTTCAGGACCTGTCTGCACTTTGGGTAGATTTTCATCATCTCAATGTAACTAAGACATACTTCCACTAGATTCACCAGGATAACCCCACTGAAGCACTTTTGGAGTAAAGTGATGTAAGTGACTAGCAGTGTACTGCTCTTATAGGCTGGGTCCTCCCTTCCTCCTTCCTTCCCACTTCCCTTGAAGAAGCTACATTTTAGTAATCTCTGGAGAGAAGCGTGAAGTACAACCCTCCCAGAGTGTGGGATAGTAGGGGAGCAATGGTGAGCATGGGAAGAAATTTCCACCCAAACACAGCAGCTGAAATTGAGGCTGGTTTATCTTTGATCTTTAGTGATAAGAAACTGAATTTGGAAGGGGAGAAAAAAAATTGTCCGTGAAATAGTCCACCTGCAGATAATTTTTCAGGGAATCCCCTGAGTTATGAAAAGTTCGAGTTAAAAAAAAAAAAAAAAAAGAAAGAAAAAAAGAAAAAAAAGAAAATCAGCCTATTGTAATTTCTTTTTTTATGACTGAACTACTATAAATCCACAAGCAACGGTTCAGACACGGTGCTTCTGAAGTATTTCATCCCTCCCCGCCAGGCGCAAGCTGCATCAAGGGAGAGAGTGGACTCCCCAACCTCTGCTCAGGCATCAGGAGACAGAAGGGGCCATTACTGTTGAGCGCCGGCGGCAGCTGGAACAGGCATCCCAAGGGGGTTGGCAGCAGCAATCACTGGTGAGCCTGCCAGAGGTCCAAGGGGTGAAGGGGTTGGCACTGAAGAAATCCCTGAAAGAAAACAGCTGACAGTGAGCTAGAAGCACCAACCACGGAACTCTTAAGTCACCAGTTTTTCAAAGCACCTATCTCAAAAGTGACACAATAAATACTCTCTTTATTGAAGGCTTCGCCTTAATTTTTACAAACTAATTTCAAATTAAACCCTCACAAATTAAAATTTAAGTTCCAATAAATTTAGAAGACAGAGAAGGAAATCTAAGTTTGGAGAGTTTGAGCAGTTTGTCCAAGGTGCACATCTAAGCAGCAGGTATGCTTGGATTCCAACCCAAGACTGTCTAAGATAGCACTGTCCAACCAAACCTTCTGCTCTGTAACCTGTACTAACATGACAGTCACTAGCCACATGTGACTACTGAGCATTTGCAATGTGTAACTAAGCAACTGATTTTACAATTTTATTTGACTTCAGTTAATTTAAATAGCCACATGCGGCTAGTCACTACAAACTGAACAGCAGAAGGCTGGAGACAAAGCTCAGGTGCTCGTGGCCACAGTGCCTAGAGTTAGCCAGTGCAGAGAGGATCATTTCTCATCTCTAAGTTAAAAGTGTTTTAGGATTTACTTCCATTTACTTTCTTGATCATATTACCTGTTACACTGCCCTCAGTCAGCTAGTTCTTTAAATTTTCAAAATATTATATATATTTTCTGAATAGGTAATACAGTTACATGACTCAAATAACTGCAAAGAGGATACAGTGAGAAGTCTCCCTTATCCTATGACTTGGCCAACTTACAGCACCATTTTTGGGGGTGTATCCTTCCAGAAATATTTTATGGGTATACTTGAATTTTATAAAAACATGCATATAAGAATCACATATAAGAACATGATTCTATGTTCTTGCCCATTCCTAGTCTTGAGCGTGGTTCTGCATCTTGCTTCTTCTCACCTCACATTACTACCTTAGAGTTGAAGCTACAAAAGAACATAAAACACTCTTTCTTTTCTCCGAGTATATAGTACTCTGCTGAAAGGATGCCCCAAATTCATCTTATCAATTCCTTATTCTACAAGTTGTTTTTAATGTTCTCTGATTACAAATATGGCTAGAATGAGTAACCTTGGGTATGTATCATTTTGCACACTTGCATGATACCCAGAGGTTGAACTCTAGAAGGCAGCTAGTTCTTGAAAAAAAAAAAAAAAAAAAAAAAAAAACTGAGACAACAGCAATTTTTTGAGGGTGTCGGAGTAGGTGCTCTCACAATCACAAGAGTACCCATGTGGATGCTGCCAATATATATAATTCTTAGGGGACCGGCCTATGGTTTCTTTTGGGTAACTGGTTTCTTCTTGGTAAAAACTCACACTAAATCATAATGACTCAACAACAATAAAAAGTAATTGCACATAAACCACTGTAATTTACTAGGCACCCTACAGCTGCTCTGGAAAAAAGAACCATTCTTATACACATATGTACCCATGTACAAACCCCATCTCTACTCTCCCTCATTTTCTCATGTGATGAGGACCACATCACCTACTGCCACCCTAACTTTTGAGATGAAAGGATCTCTTTTCATTCTTAATGGCTTGTTGAGACTTTCAAGTCCCAAACAATTTTCGTGATTCTGGCCTCAAAAGAGACTGTTGATACTGTAACTCAGCGATGCCCAACCTTTCTGGCACCAGGAACTAATTTCATAGAAGCTAATTTTTCCATGGACTGCAGTTGTGGATAATGGTTTCGCGATGATTCAAGCACATTATATTTATTGTGTGCTTTATTTCTAATCCTAATGCCACTGCTGATCTGACAGGAGGTACTGTTCTGTGGCCCAGAGGTTGGGGGGACCCCTGCTCTAACTACTAAGGGATAACAGGTTTCAAAAGCATCCTGAAACCTGGTGGATAGAGCCACACAAGTCAGTATGTTAATAAGGTAATCATTATAGAGGAGAGTCATAGAAATCAGGCCACAAAGAAGGAGCAAAATTAAGAATGACAATTGACTTCTACATATACTTTTTTTTTAAAAAAGAAATTTACCAATGACACTGACCTGACATCATATTGGCGCTGCTGACAGGCGTACTGCCCCCTGGCATGCTAGATGAGCCCATTCGAGCCTGGTCCTTCACAACAGTGTCTAGAAAGAGACAAAGATGTTAGGTTCTGTTATGCTTGAAGAACTAAACTAATTGTTTAGGGTCTTATATAGCAGCCATCCTGATTCTTTACATTTTATTTAGACTCTGTATTATTCCCCTAATAATAGAATTGAGGTGTCAACTACCTTCACAATGAATTCAACAACTATATAAAATAGAATTATTTTTGCTTAAAACTGTGATAAAGGCCAACTATTAAACTAAATGGTAGGAAAATGAAGTAATCATAGTAGAGCTAATTTCTTAAATAAAAAAAAAAATTGTATTTACTTTTGGCCATGCTGCATGGCATGTGGGATCTTAGTTCCCCAACCAAGGACTGAACCTGTGCCCCCTGCGGTGGAAGCACAGAGTCTTAACCATTGGATTGCCAGGGAAGTCCCAGTAGAGGTAATTTAAAACAAAAACAATCCTGTTATAGTTTAACAAAACAATACAATCTACCCTACCTATCAGTATTATATTAATGAGAATGAATGAGTTTTACTGCAGTTGGTCAAGCTGGTCAAGCATGGTGCCAAATGGGCCAAAACTACAGGTTCGATCAAGTTACTGCTATGACCACAGACTTCACTCTCATCTCAGTCAGTCAGTCTGCTTCAAGTACAGGAGACTGAGCAAGAATATAATTGATTCACTAAAACACCATCCCACCACTCCCCAAGGAACAATCCGATACTGAAGCTAACATCACAGTGAGGATGCAGTGGAGCTAGCTAAGTGGCATTTTCACTCAAGACAGCAAAGTTAGCTATATTCACAAACCTAGATCAAGGTATTCATATAATTAGATTTTCAAGCCTCTCTGGCTCTCTCCAATGAATGATTAATAGGACAGACACAGGGCTGTATGTTCTAATCCAACCACTCCAAACTAGCCACTGAGAATTGTCACCCACACAGTAAGAAAAGAAGTTTATTTAGGGATGATCATGTGTCAGGTACTCTGTTAGACAAGAATCCTCTCAACAATTCTGCAAAACAACTGCCATCATTATCCGCATTGAAGAGACCAAGGCTCACTGTGGGTGAAGTAACTTTGCAGCAAGCTAAGTAAGGGAGGCTGGGATTCCAATTGTGTTCTGTGGGCCCAGAGCTTTCTTCACAGCATATATTCTCCCTTGCTCTGTACAGTCTGCTGGGCAGGCCTGCAAGGCTCTGTGGACTGAACAGCTGGACTCACAGAAATAGGGGTGCTCCATGGCCTCTCTTGCAGTGAGCCGTGACTGGTGGTCATATCGCAGCAGCTTGTCCAGGAAATCCAAGGCCTCAGGACTGACAAGGTGCTGGTTTTCACTGTGGACAAAGCGTTCCCATCGCTTACGGGAATGTCTGCAGAGCCAAAACGGAGAATGAGAAATGGACCCAGGGGGAGAGAAGCCCAACGCTTCAATCCTACATTTTCCTTAGTGGCTAGCATTCCAGCCAATCACAAAGAGAGGTCAAAACTCAAGAGACTAGTCTTATACCACTCTGCCACTGAAGGCTAACTGGAGAGACTGGAAATGGCAGTGTTGCAGAAAAGAGAAATCTGCGTCCCCACAACTTTATGAAACATAATTCAGGTTACAGAAGGCTGGGCTGGTTGGCTTCCTGCCAACCCCCACCCACATTCTTGGCATTTCTACCGCTTGGCCCCCAAAAGCCTTTGTAACAAGAAAGCCTACCTCTTTCCGTTAAGTGGTGAATGAATTAGTATTGGGTCTAGTCACTACTTTTAGAGTCTATTGTCTGTAAATCAGTCTGAAACATGCACTTTCTATGATTATTTCTTTCTCTTAGAGGGGGTTTTGTCATCTACAGAAGCAAGATAAACCTAGATTTTGATTTCTGACTCAACTACAACCCTTCTATTAGACTCTACAAGGTCAGGGATCCTCTGCCTACAACCTCCACACTCAGACGAGACTCCTGTCAGTGAATCTGGGAAAATGGCCATTCAATCCAAAGCTTTCATCACAGGCTTGCCCATACAGCATCCTGTAGCAGTGGACCACAGACACTTTACAGACAAAGAGAACATTAACTATTTTGGGAATCCAAAGTATCATTTTACATCCAAAGTGCTTATGGCACAGATGCATAATTTTGTTTCATGACTTACCTGCCCAAGATATCGTTGAAACGTGGATCTAATTCAATGTTGTATTTGTCAATATAGTCATATAAATCTTCTGTCCCCAGAACCTTGGCTATCCTCACCAACTAGAATTGAAAGAAGACAAAATCCATACCAAAAGCACATTACATGATTAAATCAACAATTAACCATGATCAAGTTAACAGAAAGGGAAACATAGCTACAGGTATGAATGCTACACCCATTTACTTCAAAGTTCCTTGCACAGCATAAATGGATTTCCACACAACATTCCCTAAATTACTACTAACGTGAACATATCAAAAAGAAAAAATGATCTATTTTATAACCTGGTTCCTTCCCTCTGGTGAAGTCTCATCCTCGCCCCCCCACCTCCACCCCAACAACCTAGCTGAAGATGTTACTTCCCTTGGAAAGTTCTCCATTTCATTAGACCACTCACTCTCATTATAACCGCCTTTGTGTATCTTATCTACACTTTCACTGATGTTTATGACTATAACTTATTTTCTTATACATTTGGTTCTCTTACTAGGTAAGACTGTGAAAAACCTTTTGCGGGGCAGGGGGCTATTTTTTTTCCTATATTCCTCAAACCTGTGTGGCACCTAACAAAAAGTTGCTGAATTTAACTAAATTCACCCGGTATTCTTCAACTCATATGAAGAGTAGTCATCTTCATATGAGTTGTAATATGTAAGTTACAGGTAAATATTTACATAACATGCTTGGAATGATAAAATTGCAGAAATGGGAGATTACAACATCGTAGCGTGAAGGCTGGGGGGAAGCTGGTGTGACTACAAAATGGCAAATAAAGGATTCCTGAGGTGACAGAGATGTTCTGGTATTCTGGTTGTACTGATATTAATATCCTGGTTGTGATCCTGTACATAGCCAGCAAAAAGCTCTATTTGGGGGAAACTGGATAAAAGATATACTGTATCTGTCTGTATTAATTATGGCAACTTCACGTGAATTTGCTTCCCTGGTGGCTCAGTTGGTAAAGAATCCGCCTGCAATGTGGAAGACCTGGGTTGGGAAGATCCCCTGGAGAAGGGAAAGGCTACCTGCTCCAGTATTCTGGCCTGGAGAATTCCATGGACTGTATAGTCCAGACAGTCGCCAAGAGTTGGACACAACTGAGTGACTTTCACACCAATTTACATTCTCCAATTAAATCACTGTACTCAAACAAGGCAACAGTACCTCCCACAAGGCCCTGGAATCATTAATTGAACAAGCCATTAATTGAAAATTATTCTGGGGTTTTACACTCAGAGATTCTAATTTATTAATAGCTCTCAGGTAGGGGTTAGGCATTTGTACTTTAGCAAGATCCATTTCGGTTTCTAAGGAATAAGCAGATCTGGCATTGCTAGGGTACATCAATAAATTTCCCAATAGGAACAACATGTATTACCTGATCATAATTGTCATGTCCATGGAAAAATGGCTCCTTCCGGAAGATCATACTTGCCAGCATACAACCCAAGCTCCACATATCCAAACTATAATCGTACATCTGCATTAAAGAAAATGTTGTCATCACACGTGAAATGACAAGATGAATCTTTTCACTTCAAATTAGTGTACCCTATAGTAGGACAGCGTTTCTCACCATTATAAATAATGCTGTAAAGAATATTTTTATGTATAAAATGTTCTTTAAATTCAGTGCTATACCAGAAAAGAAATTTCTAGGACAGAGCCTGAACTTCTTTCAATTATAAAACAAGCTCTGGAATCTCTGATTAGAAGTGTCTTTCTCTTCAGTTAGGGTCAAATGCAGATTTATTTATATTCTACTGACATTGTGACAATACACACAAAAGTTGTGGTAGACGAACTGAAGAGATTCATATTTTACACTCCTATAAAAGGGACAGTCACAGATGTGCAAAAATGGCCCACTCAAAACACAAAATAACATTTTTAGAAAATTACGTGCAAAACATAGGACAAAAATTTTATCTGCCCGTCTCTTCTCACCTGATAGTCTACAAGTAGCTCAGGACCTTTGAAATATCGGGAAGCAACTCGGACATTGTATTCTTGGCCAGGATGGTAAAACTCAGCCAAACCCCAGTCTATTAGCCGTAGCTGAAGTGAAAAAAAAAAAAGATAATAAATAAGTGTGTCTTTCAAGATACCCCCGACAGTGCCATTAGAGTACCCTTTTTTTGGGGGGGGGGCTACATTGTGTGGCCTGTGGGATTTTTATTTCCCCGACCAGGGACTGAACTTGGGCCCCTGGCAGTTAAGAATTCCCAAAACTACTCTTTTTAACATACAATTATTTTGTGTTTCTGCAAATTTCAACTACTCCTCTGACTAAAATGTCTCTACTATTTAATCTAGACTCCTATTCTGGTGAACATCTCTTCTGAGTTAACTCCTTCAATGAAATCTTTTCTAATTATGTAAATAGAAGCAACTACTGTCTTTGAACTGCCTCACCCACCAACCTCAGATAAATTTCTTTAATAGAACCTACAACTCTTTACTGAATATTTGCTTTCTACTTTTTTTTAAAAATATGGACTGTAAGATCCTTGAGGGTAGGGACTGTTTTATTCACCTTTGCTAATTTTTAGAATTCAATGTAATGCTCAGTACACAGGAGAAAAATAAAAATATAGCTCTTACCAAAATAGTATTGGGTTGGTCAAAAAGTTCCTTCGGTTTTTAAGTAAAAATAAAAGACACATTTTTCATTTTCACCAAGATCTTTATTGAACAACGTATTACCGTTTTGTTCTACTACATCCTGCCATTTCACAATTCCATCTTCCCAACACTTTTTCTTTCTGAGTAAAGAACTGTTCCAGGTGCCTTTACAGTCTTACAGGAAACTGAAGTTTTTTCCACTAAGATAATTTCATAAAGACCAAAATAAACAGATATCTGAAGGTACAATGTCTGGTGAATATGGCAGATGAATCAGAACTTCCCAGCCAAGGTGTAACAGTTTTTGCCTGGTCATCAAAGAAACATGCAGTCTTGCGTTATCCTGGTGGAGGATTATGCATTTTCTGTTGATTAATTCTGGAGTGCTGCTTTCAGTTGGTCCAACTGGGAGCTGTACTTGTTGGGATTAATCGTTTAGTTTTCCAGAAGGAACTCATTATAGAGAACTCTCTTTCAACCCCACCACATATACAACATCACCTGCTTTGGATGAAGATCGGCTTTTGGTGTGGTTGATGGGTGGTTCATTTTGCTTGTCTCAAGATCTCTTCCATTCCACATTACCGTACAGTATCCACTTTCATCATCCGTCACAATTTGTTTTAAAAATGAACAATTTTGTTACGTTTAAGTATAGAGAATCACATGCGGAAATACAGTCAAGAAGGTTTTCTTACATTTAACTTATGCGGAACCCAAAAATCAAAGTGGTTAACATAATCAAGCTGGTGCAAAGGATTTTCAATGCTTGATCTGGATATTTTGAGTGTGTTGACTATCTCTTGCGTGGTATATAACATTGATTTTTTTCAATCAATGTCTCGATTTGATCGCTATCAACTTCAATTGGTCTACCTGACCAAACAGCATCATCCAGCAGGAAGTCTCCAGTACAAAAGTTTGCAAACCACTTCTGACACAATCAGTCACAGTACCTTCTCCACATACTGCACAAATCTTTTTTTTGCATTTCAGTTGTGTTTTCACCTCTCTTGAAACAGTAAAACATAATATGCTGAAAATGCTGCTTTTTTTTTTCTTCCATCTTCAACATTAAAATGGCTTCACAAAAATTCACCAATTCGGCTAAGTTTTTTTAAAAACGCACACTAATAACAATATAATCCAACAAAATTATTTCCAATGATTAAAGACAACTAAGTGCTACTAGAGTCATCGTATGGAGAAATAAACAAACTTTTTGGCCACCCCAATAGTAGCAAGGACAAGAGGCAACCTTATTTGACCTTCATGCAAAGCATGGCCATAACTTGTAGTGTGAGCAGAAGGGCCTGAGTAATGCCTGACTGCTCCAGCACTGTCTCCAAAACTCCAGTTAATTAGGTTAAGTGTCTTCTTTTAGTAAACAAAGGGAAATATAACAAAAAATATGAAAATGTAGCTTTTTTATAGTCTTTCTCTTCAACATCTTAGTATCAGTGCTCCAGAGCTATTCCTGAGCTTCTTGTCTTATCAGTAAGTATTCCCAGATGACTATTTCTGGTCTTGTGGCTTTACAGACAGCATCTCTGCTATTCCCACCTATATTTAGCCCACACCTCTCACCAGCCATCTTTCTTTGATCACCTGAAAGACATCTCAGAACTAAAACTCTTGATGATTCAACTGCAAAACCTATTTTTCCCAAGGAATCCTCCTCCTCCTCTGTTACCTTGAATGTAATTCCATTTATCCTGTCATTCAGATTAAAAATTTTTCAGCCTGGACTCTTCTCTCCCTTCTACCCCACATCTAATCTGTAAACATATCCCGATGGCTCTATCAGATTCTGACTCTATCATCACATCCACTGCCACAGCCCTGGTCCATGCTATCACCAATCTCTGATTTACTGCAATAGCTGCTTTTCTTAACTGGTCTATCTTTCACTTTTACCCTCGATTTTCCACACAGGAACCAAAATGATCCTCTTAAAAAATATTTTAAAATGATTATAAATTCATAGGAATCTGGAGATGTTCTGTGTACCCTTCACCCAGTTTCCCCTGGTGGTAACATCTTACGTCACTATAGTACAATATTAAAGCCAGGAAACTGACACAACTCAGAGACCTTTCAACAGTTTTACATGTGTGTATGCTGCTGCTGCTAAGTCGCTTCAGTCGTATCCAACTCTGTGCGACCCCATAGACAGAAGCCCACCAGGCTCCCCCATCCCTGGGATTCTCCAGGCAAGAATACTGGAGTGGGTTGCCATTTCCTTCTCCAATGCATGAAAGTGAAAAGTAAAAGTGAAGTCGCTCAGTCGTTTCCGACTCCTAGCGACCCCATGGACTGCAGCCCACCAGGCCCCTCCGTCCATGGGATTTTCCAGGCAAGAGTACTGGAGTGGGTGCCATTGCCTTCTCCGACATGTGTGTACAGTTCTACACAATTTTATCACATATGCAGATTCATACAGCTAGATTCATATCTAGTCCATGATTAGACAACAGTTATCCTTTACGCTACTCCTTCCTCTCACTTTCTAACCCCTGGCAACCCTTCTGTTTTCTAACTCTGTCATCGTGAGAATTACAGAAATGGAACCATCAGTTTAAATTTTTGAGATTGCTTTTTTCACTCAGCATGAGACTTATCCAAGTTGTTGCATCATCAATAGTTCTTACTAATCAGTAATGATACTACAATGGTATAGATACATCAGTTTAATGAATCATTTACCCAACTGAAAAGTTTCTGTATGGATCTCAGTCTGTTTCTCTGGGATAAATGTCACTGCTGGGTTGTTTGTTAAGCGTATGTTTAGCTTTTAAAGAAAATGACAAACAATAAAGCAATATAAACTGACCTTCTCCAAAATGAGTGTGCCACCTAACATTCCTACCAGCAATGTATGAGAGATTGAGTTACTCCACATTCCTGTCTATATTTGAAATTCTTTTTTTTAAAATTTTAGCTGTACTAATAGATGTGTAGTGAACTTTCAAATACAGAAGGGAGAACTTAACCCTCTGCTCAAACCCTGCATAAACCTCTGTATCTTCAGAGAAAAGGCCTGACGGTGATCTTCAAGGTTTTACCAGATATGGTTCTATTTCTCTCTCTCGATCTCATTTGCTTCTTCTCTTCCCTGTGTTCATTCTATCCCAGCTCTACCCTTGTGCTGTTTCAATATGCCAGGCACATTCTTGTCTCAGGGTTTTTGCATCTGCTATACCCTCTTCTCAAAACCGCACAGCTAATTCCTTTCAAGTGTTCTACAAAATGTCACCTTCCTAACAAAATCTTCTCCTTGTCACCCTGTTTAAAATTGCAACACCCTCTGACACTCCCCATTCCTGTTTTATTTTTCTTCCATATCACTTTTAACTCTGTATCCCACCAGTCTCTCTCAAATGCAAGCTTCTATGGACAAGAATTTTTTGTTTTACACATACACCCCAGCCTCTAGAATAGTACCCATTACACACAGTGTGTAAATGTGTAACAGGATATTAACTGAATAAATAAACCACCTATATCTCCAAAGCCTGCAACAGAGAGCCATCACTGCATACAAAAGGTGGGCTTGGGTCACCTTAAAAAACAGAAATGTTATACTGCAACTAATACTCATGACACCTGCAGCAGCAGTTTCTGAATATTTCATTCATTTTACAACTGTACATACTTAATCCTCGTAATAACCTAGTGGCATGTACAGCAAATATTATTACTTGTATACCCCCTATAAGAAATAAAAGAGGCAGATGAGAAAAAGCATTTCCCAAGAGAGTAGTTTTTCAATAAGTAAGACTAAAACCCAAATTAATGTTTTACCCACAGCACCAATCTCTTTCATTTTTGATAGGAATATGAAGAAAGTTTTTAAACATTGTGATTTTTAAAAAATTTGTTTTATTCTAGTTGATTTACAATGTTGTGTTAATTTCTGTTGTACAGAAAAGTGATTCAGTTATACATATATATACATTCTTTTCCATATTCTTCTCCATATGGTTTATCACAGGATATTGAATATAGTTCCTTGTGCTATAAAATAGGACCCTGTTGTTCACCCACTCTATATATAATAGTTTTGCATCTGCTAATTACATACTCCCAGCCCACCCCTCCCCCACCCACCTTCACTCTGCATCCAGTCTGTGAGTCTGTTTCACAGATAAGTTCATTTTATGCCATATTTTAGATTCCACACTGATTTGTTCATTCACTCATTTATCAAACATTTATCAAGTGCCTAATAGGTACCACAGACTATGACAGATGCTAGGGATAAAATGTCGAAAGATGGGCTGTTAACTCTCTTGTGCTGATAAATAAGACTTGTCCTTCTATCACTTTACCTTTCTGTGCTCATGATCAATCATGACATTATGGGGCTTGACATCTCTGTGCATAATCCCCATGCTGTGGCAGTAATCCAGGGCCTGTGGGAGGAACATGTAAAAAAGGGAAGAGTTAGCTTGTATAAGAGATTTTTTTAGTTGAAGTCTTTTACCTTCTCTTCCAGCTTTCCTTCAAGCCTCACAACACTCCCGAGAGTCAAGGTTAGGACAATCACTTCCACAGGTATTTTTCAGAGACTTGGGCAAACCCATGAACTCTAAATTCCCAAGACCTGGTCCTGCAGAGGTATTTCAACATCTTTTTTGTTAAAGACTGAAAGTATATACCAACTGCATCACTTCTAATTTCTCCCTCTTTCCAAGACCCTGGATTATTTTCACAAACATGAGCCCCTCAAAGGAAGAAACCTGACCTGTACTGCTGCTGCTGCTGCTAAGTCACTTCAGTCGTGTCCAACTCTGTGCAACCCCATAGACGGCAGCCCACCAGGCTCCGCCATCCCTGGGATTCTCCAGGCAAGAACACTGGAGTGGGTTGCCATTGCCTTCTCCGACCTGTACTACAAACCTCTTATTCAAAGAATAGTCAATATCTAATAGCTAAGAGTCTACAACAGAGGTCAGCAAACCACGATGCTCCCATGGGCCAAATATGACCTGCTGTTTGTTTTTGTGAATGTTTTATTGGAATGTTTTTATAAATTGTTTTATTGTTTTTAATAGCCACAACTATTTGCTTGCATGTTGCCTGTGGCTGCTTTCAGGCTACAACAGCAGAGCTGAGTAGTGTGACCAAGACCTTATGACCCACAAAGCCAAAAAATTTTTAAACCATTTGGCCTCGTAAAGAAGTTTGCAAACTTCTGATTTATGACATCAAATCCAATTTGAAAACCAAGTCCAACTTCAAACTAGTGAGTGGCATAACTTCTGGAGTTTGCTAATCCAGGCCTTTAAGCCAGCTGAAGCCACTAGCCAAGTTTTTGTCCCTTCTGAAGGGCAACTTGGGTTCCTACGATACCAGGGTTAGGCAAGCATATCCTTAACTTTGTGAAGTCCTGCGTGCCACAAGACTGCACAAACCAATGAAAGATAAAATACTTCTGCTGGCATAGTTTCTCTAAGGTACTTCTATAGTTCAAATGTAGGCTTTACGTCAACCCTCATTTAGCAAGGCACTAGCCAACTCTTGGCAATTTTCTTACCTATAAAGCTGATCTTTTGAATACTGGAAGCAATATATTTGGTGATCCCACTTTAGAAATCAAAGCTCATTCTAAATCAGCAACTTCTAAGCAGAGATTCACATAATCCTTAGGACAACAGCTCTTTGAGGGTTAAGTCAAAGTTTACTATTTGCCCAATTTTAAGTGAAATAAAGTACATCAGAAGCCAGTACATCAGGAATTATTTTTGATAGAGATTATGAATGTTTGTTAAGGAGTCTTTTAACCTCTCTTCTAAATACCCTTTTCAAAGCATTATAAATTATATTCCTACTAGACCCTACCTTTCAATCAGCACAAGAGTTCTGATGCTATTAGTTTATTAAGTATTTATATAAATAGATTCTCCCACCCCAACATATTTTACAAAGTCAACCCATTGGCTTTTCTACAGTCATTTGGATTATTTAACAAAGGGGAGATCAATCCAAAGATATTTAGTATTCAAGAATTCCTTACCTTGAGAATCTCATACATGTAAAATCGAATATCATAGTCTGTTAACGTCTGGTACAATTGCTGTTAAAGACAAATGCAACATTTGAGCCATGAAATAGTACTGAAAGGAAGGCAACTTCTCATCCTCATTTGTAGTAATTCAAATCAAGACTTGGCTCATGTACCACTGTTCTAAGACCTGTCTGTTTATCTGTCTGTACTTCTCCAACATAACATTAACTTTAAAGAGATACTCTATATGTAAAAGTGAAGAACTACTTAAGCTCATATTGTTCAAACTATAATCTACTTTTGGAAGCATACCAATTTATATTTGCAACATGCACTGATAAGACATTTTCAGCTTAGTTTTGTTTTTCATTTACCTCCAGATCTTCTCATAAAAGGAATGTGGGCAATGACATAACCTCCTTAGTAAGAAATTAACCCACCTTTGGCCTACACAGTCACAGCCACTGCAGATCATCAGTGGGTATGCAGATGGCTTGTTGCCAGACATATCAGGACAATTTAACAGAACTATTTCTGTCCCAATTTGAAAGTAAACTTTTCTTCCTTGTTTTCCTCCTCTCAGCATAAGAATTCAATCATTTATTGACATCCAACATTCTTGATACTGGACTTGTGCAAAGGCAAATCATATATTTCTGCAAGTTAAAATCCAAGAGAGTGCCCACATTCTTCTACTGTACTGGAATTGAGAATTGTTTGAAATTGGCTGGAAGTCAGAGATACCTGTTGCAGGAGTTTGTGTTTTAGCAGAATTTACTACCACCCTTTCTTTCCTATCCATCTCTTTTTAAGATCAAGAGCCCAAAGTTTCTGAGGAATTCTAAGGTATAAGCAAGCAGTCCTTGCTTTTATATATACAATATATTCCTTCTTGAACTTTGTCACTTTTAAAGCAAAATGCTGTAAGGCCAGATCCTGATTAAACATGAGCTGTTGCTTTCATTAAGTTTGACATCAGTGGAAACTGTCAAATGAATGGTAAACTGTCAGATGGTGACAAACCTACGCACTGGTCATTATAGAGCATTAAACAAATAAAAGAGCAAAATACAAGATGTGGAAAGTGGGCACTGTACAAGAGTATGTCTATCTTTAATACTATCAGGATGAAAAGCTCTTTTAAAGCAAGTTAGAAAGACGCTCTTCTAACAGTAACATCCCTAAAAGGTTTTTTATGTCGCCTAAAACCCAGCTTGAAATGGTTGGTTATACATTATACCTTGAAGTCTGTGTTGTTTACGTGTTCAAAAACCAAGGCGGGAGTTCGTGACTAGGGGAAAGAAAAAGAAAACACACATTAGCAATAGACCTGGCAGCTTTAGTGGGCACAATGTTTGTGGACACTACGTGGTGAATTTGGCAGTCCTAGCCTCAGTAGTAGGAAACCCTCTATTGCTACAAGCCCTCCCCACTCTGATTATCACCACACTTAGGTCACTTTGGGGATCGATTTCAAACAGAAGACATGGAGCTGAAGTCTCACCAGGCTCTAGGCAGCCCGACAATGCGCCCATCGCCCATCGGCATCGGACCTGAGTTTGCAAAATGGATTAACACATTTCAGTTTCCAGTGCTATCAGTCTCTTAGCCTAGAAGAATAAGAAATAGTCTGTGGGTGGAGGTCTCTTTGAAAGAAAGACCCAAACTAGTCAAATGGTATAACTGATTAAGCACTTTTAAAGCAGGACTTAATGGCAGAGGGAAGAACAGAAAGAGGCCAGTTGTGCTCAAGGTCAAACACCACCTCAGCCCTTGTGGGCCTTACTAGTGCCTATTATACTCACCACAGGGTCTTTTACAATGTCTGCCAGTGTGATGATGTTGGGACCGCCTCGTAAATTCTCCAAAATCTTTATTTCACGCTTGATTTTCTTCTTCTTTACTGGCTGAAAGGGTAAAAGTACATCATTAAAAAAAATTATTTCAGGATATTTCAATGTAGTATAATACACAAATGGCTTGCTTATGAACTCCTTGAAGGAAGGAAATGTGTCAGACTCATCTCTGAATACCCCTCTCCCTAGTCCTGTGCCAGGTACTCTGCAGCTACTTAGCAATACTGAATTGAAAGAAAATGAAGATTTCTACTCCAAACACCAAAACTCTGCAGAATTAGCATTTAACTCTGATGATCATTCTTAATGTGTTAACATTAGAATGAAACATGGGGCTCTTTCCATTCCTTCCTCTAAGTCTTATTAAACACCCTACAGAAATGAAGGAAATCAGGACCAATAGCAAAGATGGCCAAACTATCTTTGTGCAGTATAACCTTTTGGGTTAAATGTGGGCCTGGGAGTCAGACTGCCTAATGCGACTCCTACTTTCATTACCTGCTAGTTGTGTGCTTATGAACAAGTTATATAACTTCTCTAAACCTTTCATTACAGGTAAAATGATCAATAATACTTATAAAATTATGGCAAGACTCAAATGAGACATCTAAAAAGATCTCAGAATATGGCTGAGAAATAGTATCTGTTTAGCCTTATAACCAATGTATCTTTCATATTTCTTTGTCTTCACCCACAATTTCCACATCTGTTTTAGTACAGAAATCACTTTCATTTTTCTGAGAAGGGCTGTGGTCCAAATGCACCTCCTCTACAAAGTCTTCTTTCTAAACAGTCTAAAACAGTGCTGGTCCAAAGAAATACAATGCAAGCCACATGTTTATTTTATCTTTATTTTTCAATCTATTTTGGCCATGCCATGAGACTTGTAGGATCTTAGTTTCCTGACCAGGGAGTGAACTCAGAAGCCATGGCAATGAAAGGACAAAGTCTGAACCACTGGACTGCCAGGGATTTCCCCATGTGTGTATTTAAAATATTCTAGCATCCACATTTAATATTTTAGGGCTAACAAAAAAATATCCAAAATCTTATCATTTCAATATGTAAATCAATATAAAAAATTACTAACGAACAATTTTATATTCTTTTTTTTGTACTAAGCCTTTAAAATTGCTGTATTTTATCCTTACAGCATATCTCAATTTGGATCAGCCATATTTCAAATGCTCAGTGTGACCTGTGTCTGCCACAATGGACCATGTGAGTCTTTCCTATCAGTTTTGGTCACCTCAGACTACTGACACAGTATACACTTCTTAGAAATTATTGTAAGCATATAACATCTCTTCTTTAACAAGACTACTGGTTACTAAACTTTGATGAACAACCTGGATTTTTTAACATACAAACTGTACAGACCCACTGAATCAGAATCTTGAGAACAGAGCTGGAGATCTATTTTTAGACATTTCACAGGTTGATGATTTAGGACTAGGAACTACTAAACAATACTGCAGACTTTTTAAACCTTGAGTCCTAAGCACATGGTACAGCAGAAAGGAGAAAGTTTTGGAAACAGACTATCCTCAAAACCTGGCTTTGTAGCTGTGCAGCTTTGGGAAAAACACTTCAGTGTTTCTGAACTTTACACCTGCCTTGCAGAATTGTGATGTAAATACCACAGCTAGAAAAGGGCCCAATGTGGGGACTTCTCTGGTAGTTCAGTGGCAGAGAAGTCACCTGTCAATGTAGGGGACACAGGTTCAATCCCTTGCCTGGGGAGATTTCACATGCTGCAGAGCTACTGAACATGCATGCCACAACTCCTGAAGCCCGTGTGCCCTAGAGCCCGTGCTCTGCAACAAGATAAGCCACTGCACCACAACTAGAGAGCAACCCCTGGTTGCCATAATTAGACAAAGTCCATGAACACCAATGAGGACCTTGGGTGGACAAAAGAAAAGCCCAATGCAAAGTAGGCATTCAATAAATGAAAGCTATTTTATTATACTAACAGTGAATTCCATTTTTAATTCAATCCATGGCCTCAGCCTTGCTTCTATTAGAATTCAGTACATTGGGTGGGAAACTTAGCTAATCCTAAGTTTTCTTTTTGCTTCAACTCTATCTTTCTCATGTGCTAGAGTATCTAAGAGATGTTTCTCCTCTCCAGGAAAGTCAAAGTGTTAGTTGCTCAGTTGTATCTGACTCTTTGCAACCCCATAGAATGTAGCCTGCCAGGCTCCTCTGTCCATGGAATTTTCCAGGCAAGAAAACTAGAGTGGGTTGCCATTCCCTTCTCCAGGGGATCTTCCTGACTCAGGGATTGAATCCAGGTCTCCTGCATTGCAGGCAGAATGTGTACCATCTGAGCCATCAGGGAAATCACCTCTCTCCAGAAACTAATCCATTAATCTCTCTTCTGTTTTCTACTAATTGCTGTATCCCTACTGCTGGTTGATGGCAAATAGCTTCTGGTTTACAAAACATTTTTCCTATAAAATCCTTTAAAATCTATAAACTTACAAAAGCTAGTTTGTGATAAACCGGGCGAGTCACTTAAACCCTAATTTAATGTGATCAATGCAAATTTTGTCTTAATAAATGGGAGGAGATTAAAAAAAAAAATCTTTCCAAACCACCCATCACTAAAGACCATCAATGGCTCCCAACAACCTACAAGAGACAAAAATTGTAATTTTTAGGCTGGAAGGCAATGCAGAGGTTATCTTTTCCAGGTCATCACTAATTTATTCTCCCTTTCCAAGTTTACTTCCTATGTATGGTCACATGACAGCTTCCATATGAAACATTTCTCTCACTTATTCCTCTTTTCTTATATTGTGCATTCTAGATTATGCTTCCCTCCCACCCTCCCATGCACACCAATCCAAATCTTCCTCACTCAGGCCCTGAAAACAGTTTCAAGGACCTTTCCCCAAGCACCACCACTGTCTTCTACACTGTAAGACTCACTATCTGTGCCCTTCATACGACTCTAAATGACCTGTCACCTCAGTCTATCATATACTTTTCTGTAGGAATATCATTTTATAATAGAACTTCGGTCTCCAAAGTATATATCTACATACAATTTTGTGTTTGATCCTAATAACTCTGAGAAAGACAGGTAAAGCCAGACTATCTCATTTTCACAGATAAACATGTCTTAAAAAAACAACTATCATGGCTAATTACTTTTAAAGTGGGATTAGAATCTAAAAGTCTGGATTTCAGACTAGTTCTCTTTGTACACACAATAAGATATAAATACTTAAACTCTCTGGTTCCTGAAAGGTATGCCAAAACACCCCAGAAAATTCACAGGTGCTCTGCGGGCTTTTTAATTTTTGATGGAAGCACCAGTTAATACTGGTTGTCTGCCAGTCACTGAGCACACTACCCAGCTTAAGGTAGTTCACAGTTTCAAAATTACACTGCACTACACTCTCTTTGATGGCATATTTTTGTGAAGCTTGCCTTTCAGCACTTGCTGTGACAAAAAGCAAGCATTATGCAAAAATCAGTGTGGAACAGGAAATGAGGCTGTGATTCCGACATATGAGAAGCCATGTAGCAACTAATTATGGTATAAAAACATATACTTTCCCAATAGTATTTTTTAAAATTATGGTGAAACATACTAAGAATAAAACAAAATTATTTATTTTTCTCTTTAACTTCATATGTATGGGCCCTCTGCTTTTTTCAAAAAGAAAAGCTACCAAGTTGAAACATAAATACTATTTTTAGTTATTTGGACTTCACTTAAACAAAATTATTTCATTTGGCTTAGGGGCACCATCAAAGTTATTGAAGCAATATGGATGCTATAAATTGAGAAAGTCTGGGGCCCTCTGCTTCTTGTGTCAAATATGGAAGAAATGAGGTATTTCAAATAATTCCTTAATTGGTTTCTATTTTTTTTTAAGTTGGCCAATTAAAAATGTGTCTTCCAAACCCCAGAATTAAAAAATTTAAGTCTCTCAGTTATTCTTTCAAATCCCAAGCTGTTTATATTTCTACTGACATACCACACGTAGATAGCTTGTATTGGGGTTGGTTATGTATGTTTATCTCCAACAACAGAGAGCTTTCCCTTGGAAAATAATTTTTATTATATTCCTGTTCCCCACAGACTTGCCCACTGTTGGCCTCTAGCAAGAAGTCAATACGTGCTGTAAGAATACTTCAATTCAGCCACTCTTAGGGAGTTGCTGATTTTTAATGGGTCTCTCTGCAGATAAGCAGCTTTCAAACATATAGGTTTGACCTCCAACTTGTTCTCCAAGGCTCTGGGGACAGTTCATGTACTGGAGTTTGCAAACCACACTACAGAACATGAATCATAGGTTTGGTGTTCCTCCTGCTACTTTCACCCACATTCCAAGACCACTAAGCAACATCTGAGGTGAAAAGGAATAAGGGAAAATGCCAACATTTTTTATTTGCCTCTGCTTACAACTTAGAGGAGTTTGCTCTAAAGAATGACAGCCTTTTCAATAAGGCCTAAATCCTGCTGGGGACCCTTGAAAATCCAACATGTAAAAAATCCACCATTCATTTTCCTCAAGCAGCTATAAAGAAAGTGAATGAACAGAAAAGGCAAAAGGTACTACGGACAACGGACAATATAATAATCATTGCAGGTCTAGGGAAAGGAGCTGTTAGTTCTGGTTGAGTTCTTTTCCTGTGGGAGGGCCTAGAAGACAAATGCAAGCAAGCAAACAGCACTAAGCCAAAAACTCAAAAGGGTTGTTTAGTATCATTTAAGGAGAACTAAGCACAATGCACTTAATTTGAAGACAATGGTTGAAATTTCTGCAGTAAAACAGATATTCCTAGAGTCCAAAACATATGATGTAGAGGAAAATTGTTAAGATTATCAACAACACTTATTGGCACTGTACCACAGTTCTTGATGGCATCTTTGAAGCACACTGTGCTTCCTTGTGCAGAGGCAATATACTTACTGTTAAGAATTACGGCCATCAACATATTAATCATCAGGGTTAAAACATACCCTACGATAATTTTTGAAGCCTGTCTGTAAACACTTAATGCTATGAAAATCACATGTGGACAAATATAAAATGTAACATATAGGAGCTGGAGCTTTGCTGAGTTTTCAAATTGCTATCTTTTGTATCTGAATATCAAAATAATTTTATCACAAAATGTACAACCCAATCAATTATAGTAAGTACATACTATGCTGGGATAAGATATGCAAAAATCCAGATGAGACTCCACAGAGGATTAGAAGGGCAAATATAGCTAGCTGTTCAGGCAGACTGCAACTGTTCAGAATGGAATTGGGGCTGAATTCCACGTTACACATGGCTAGTCTCATGATAAGGGCAAATGTTTTAAGGTTTCAATTTTGCTTCTCATCAGAAAGAGGACATCTTTCTGAAGAACTGTTTTATCCATCAGTATCATCATGGGACAACCTTCTCTGACCTCAAAAATTCTTTTATGTAAGAGTCTAGTGTTTTCAAACTCTCTCAAGTATTAATTCTCATCTAACTGCAAAGCCTTTAGCTGAGCAAGCTAATAGGTAACTCTATGTTACCAGCTTTATATATATCAGAGAAAAAAAATTAGAACAGATTGAAATGATTTTTAAATGATAACTCATCAAAATTGTTAACTTGCCAAAGCCAATAACCTGTTTCTTTAAAATTGATGAAACCAAGAGGGAATAAACACTTGTTCTCATACATCAAAGTTCAATGTTATTTTATTATCTGGGGAACCTTATGCAATAATCGATATGCTGGTGATCACCATTTGAGAAATACACTTCATTAAAAAAAAAAAAACCCAGTAATTTCCTCCTGATTTATTTAATATACGAGCAAGCCTAATACAAATTGGTAGAATACAGTAATATATAGTGGCTGAACTAATGCAAAATTTTATACCCAGGAAAAGCTGGTGAAATTTCAGAAACGTGCTTTCTACCAAACCAGTAAAAAAATGAAGTCTCCTTCATCACCAACCACTCCAATCTACTTATCTCCATTTTCTAAGAGTCCTATAGCATTTCTTGATTCCCTTTACTCTGCATTTAATTACATATGTATCGAGGGAACCCTCTGTTTGTTTGATGGGGCACTGTCCAATGCATAAATCTGAATAAACACAATCATATTTTTTAAAAATATAATGAGTCTCTAGGCCATGCATATTTTGGCCTAGATTGTGTAACCTCCATCTAATTACAAGGAGGAAGCTTCTATTAAAAAAAGTCAGAAGTGGGGAATAATACACTGTGCTCTCCAAAAATGTAAATATTATAAAAGATAAAGAAAGGCTAAAGAGACGTGGAAACTATATACAATGTCTTACCCTAGAGTAGACTGTATCCTGTACTAGAGGGGGAGAAATGCTATAAAAAACAATACTATCAGGTCAAATGACAAAACTGGAATTTAGACAGTAGGTATGTACAACAGTATACTTACACATGATAAAGCAAATGGAGTAACATGTTCTTTGTACTATTTTTATTTTGCTGAAACATGTTATTTTTAAAAACTATTGTAAAATATATATAAAATTTACCAACTTAAACATTTTTAAGCATACAGTTAAAAGGCTTTAAGTACTTTCACATTCTTGTCCAATCAATCACATCATCCATCCTCAGAAATTCTCACCATGCCAAACTGAAACTCCGTACCCATTAAATACCGACTCCCCATCCCCGAGCTCCTAATAACCACCATTCTATTCTCTCTCAGTCTAACTACTCTAGGTAACTTATACAACTGGAATTGTAGAATACTTGTCCTTTTACAGTTGGCTCATTTTTTCGTTTAGCATGTCTTCAAGGTTCATCCATGTTGTAGCATATGCCAGAATTCCCTTCCTCTTTAAAGCTGAATATCTCCATTGTATGTATATATTTAGTCTATCCATTCATTCATCAGTAGACACCTGAGCTGTTCCTTTTAGTTCAGTTCAGTCGCTCAGTCGTGTCCAACTCTTTGCGACCCCATGAATTGCAGCACGCCAGGCCTCTCTGTCCATCACCAACTCCCAGAGTCTACCCAAACCCATGTCCATCGAGTTGGTGATGCTACCCAACCATCTCATCCTCTGTCGTCCCCTTCTCCTCCCGCCCCCAATACTACCCAGCATTAGGGTCTTTTCCAATGCGTCAACTCTTTGCATGAGGTTTTCGGCTTCAACATCAGTCCTTCCAATGAACACCCAGGATTGATCTCTTTTAGGATGGATTGATTGGATCTCCTTGCAGTCCAAGGGACTCTCAAGAGTCTTCTCCAACACCACAGTTCAAAAGCATCAATTCTGCGGCGCTCAGCTTGAACGTTGACATTCTAGGCATCAGCGAACTAAGATGGACTGGAATGGGTGAATTCAACTCAGATGACTACTATATCTACTACTGTGGGCAAGAATCCCTTAGAAGAAATGGAGAGCCATCATGGTCAACGAAAGGGTCTGAAAGGCAGGACTTGGATACAATCTCAAAAATGACAGAATGATCTCTGTTCGTTTCCAAGGCAAACCATTCAATATCACAGTAATCCAAGTCTATGCCCTGACCAGTAACACCGAAGAAGCTGAAGTTGAACGGTTTTATGAAGACCTACAAGACCTTCTAGAACTAACACCCAAAAAAGACGTCCTTTTCATTATAGGGGACTGGAATGCAAAAGTAGGAAGTCAAGAAACACCTGGCATAACAGGCAAATTTGGCCTTGGAGTACAGAATGAAGCAGGGCAAAGGCTAATAGAGTTTTGCCAAAAGAATGCACTGGTAATAGCAAACACCCTCTTCCAACAACACAAGAGAAGACTCTACATGTGGATATCACCAGATGGTCAACACCGAAATCAGATTGATTATATTCTTTGTAGCCAAAGATGGAGAAGCTCTATACAGTCAGCAAAAACAAGACCAGGAGCAGACTGTGGCTCAGATCATGAACTGCTTATTGCCAAATTCAGACTTAAATTGAAGAAAGTAGGGAAAACCACCAGACGATTCAGGTATGACCTAGATCAAATCCCTTGTGAGTATACAGTGGAAGTGACAAATAGATTTAAGGGACTAGATCTGGTAGACAGAGTGCCTGATGAACTATGGACAGAGGTTCGTGACTTTGTACAGGAGACAGGGATCAAGACAATCCCCATGGAAAAGAAATGCAAAAAAGCAAAATGGCTGTCTGAGGAGGCCTTACAGATAGCTGGGAAGAGAAGCAAAGCGAAAAGCAAAGGAGAAAAGGAAAGATATTCCCATCTGAATGCAGAGTTCCAAAGAATAGCAAGGAGAGATAAGAAAGCCTTCCTCAGCGATCTTAATGGGTATAAAGTGGTATCTCATTGTGATTTTGACTGGTACTTTCCTAATTATTAGTGATACTGAGCACTTTTTCAGGTGTTTATCGGCCATTTATCTTCTTCAGAGATGACTATGCAAGTTTTTTATTTAACTTTTTTTTGGGGGGGGGGGGTGTTGAGCTGCAGAAGTTCCTTATCTATTTTGGACATTAATCCCTTATAGACATATTATTTGCAAATATTTTCTCACATTCTGTGATTTGTCTTTTTTTTTTTAAAATAATTTTATTTACTTATTTTTGGCCGTGATGGGTCTCAGTTGCTGGGTGGGTTTTTCTCTAGTTGCAGAGAGGAGGGGCTAGTTGCAGTCCATGGGCTTCTCAGTGCAGTGGCTTCTCTTGTTGCAGAGCATTGGCTCTGGACCACAGGCTCAGTAGTTGTGGCGCATGGGCTTAGTCACTCCGTGGCAAGTGGGATCTTCCCAGACCAGGGATCGAACCTCCATCACCTGGGTTGCAGGTGGGTTCTTTATCACTGAGCCATCAGAGATGCCTTGTGGTTTGTCTTTTTAAGCTGTTGATTGTATCCTTTGATGCACAAAACTTTCAAATTTTGATGAAGTCTAATTTGTCTCTTTTGTTTTGTCTGTGCTTTTGATGTCCTATCTTACTATTTTTATTTTGGTCTCATGTAAATTTGAAGTTACTTCCAAATAAAAAGTTTTTAAAAAACGAATACTAGACAACTGAGGCTCATTTACCTCAGAGGAAAATTTACCTACAATCACATAGCTACTTAATAGCAGAATAAGACCATAAACCAAACTTCTGTTTCTTGTGACAGTAACTTGTTTTTGCCATGTAATCATAAACTAGTTAGATAACAAAAGCTAATATCTACAGGTATTCATTTTGTGCTTTACGTGAATATTTCATAATCCTTACCACATGAGGAAATAGTAAGGAAAGGTTACTATTATTTCCAATTTACAGGATGAGGAAAATAAAGTGAAGAAAGATTAAGTAACTTGCCAAAGGACACACAGTTACAAGAAGCTGACAATGTTCAACCAGACTACAAATCAAGAAATTAACTGTATTTACCTCTCAGGTTTGTGGTGAGGATCCAATAAGCTAATAAAGTGTCTAGAACTCTACCTATTTGAGAGCTCTATGAAACTCATTTACAGCAATCTGCACGTTCTCTCCAATTTGTATTTAAGTTGGAGCTTAGCTATTACACCAAAAGATAAATCAGCGTTGTCTCCTTATACCTAGTTTCAGTGGCTTAAAGCTTTAGAGGAAGAGCATGAGAGACCAGAGTACAGATTAATGATATACTCCAGAAGTGTGACAAACAGTGATACTCCCACTCCCCCCACAATACGAGACCAAAAGACCCATGTGTCTACTTATGGATCCTCCCATTCATAAAACCCAATATAACCACCTCTGTTGACCTCTGGTGTCCCACAGTATACAATTATATGGCCAGAAAACAACAACATGGTTCAGATAGTTATTAACAAGTGGACCAAAGCTGCCTTTAAAATATTTCCAAATTATTTCTTTGGTTTTATAAAACAACCTGAGTGATAATAACCTAATTTATCTTTATCTAATATCGATTAATTATAAACAGACACACATACCCCAAACAAGCAAAAAACCAGAAAGCAGACACTCTTAACTTTCCTTTTTCCCAAAGAAACAAGGTCATTTGTGCTTTAGGGCTGTTGGCTTCTTGGTGACTATTATCCCTGCACTAAAAACAGCAAAAGACACTAGGGAGATGCGTAAAGGTGTGTGTATGTGCACAAACAGCCAAAACAGTAGAGACAACAGCATTAAGCCAGAAGAAATACTGTCCCGGGAATTTATAAATTATGATGATACCAGATACTTTTAAATTCTTACCTTCTTCTCTGCAACAGTATATTCCTCTTCAGTCTCTATATTCCTTTAAAATTTATTCTTTCTGTTAATATTCTATACCTATAAGACGACCTTTAACTGTAGATCTCAAAGCTCTTCCCCTATGAACTTAACAAGTTTACAAAATCAGCACAAATTTAATAACTGGGATTAGACGCAATAGGGTGATGAAAAAAGCAGTCAAGTCCTGGGTTCAAATCCCTAATTGGCTGCAGGACCTCTATTGGGCTTCTTCCAGCTTTGATTCATCACTTATAAAACTTGCCTAACTGCACTTGCTCAAGTGAGATGTTCCTCTAAAAAGGGCTCAGAAACACCAAATACAATGTAAATTAACATTAAATGATTACTATACCATCGCTTCTTTGTGAAAACTAATAAGCAGAAGCCTAGCCTTAAAAGGCTGTGGTCTTCAATTTTAGTTTTCTTCACTTCATTTACAAAAATTATAGGAGCTGAGGTTAACTCCCAGTCTCTGAGGGCCAACTTATGGGTGGACACGCCATTACAAAATGAGACCTCACTTCTCCATGGAAATCATCTGACTCATGTGGAAAATATTCCCCAACTCCTTTAATAGACCAAGTATCAATCACACTCTTACCACCAAGTCTTTGGCTCTCATATGGACTTGGTATTCTCTGAGAGGAGCAGAGCAAGGCTATTCACTAATGAAACTCCTGAGATCCTCAAATATCTGTGCCTCATCAACAGGGACCTAATTTATCAACAGGGGAATTCGATCCTCCACTGGGAGGACAACTGGTTGTTTTGCAGCAACCCAAAGCGGTACTTCCCTTTATTGTCATGCATACCAAATAATCTGCTTAAATTAAGAGTCATTCACATGAATTTTAAATAGCTGGCCTTCGTTAATTATGTGGGGAGAAGATGGGTGTGTGTGCATGTGTATATTCTTGAACTACATAGCCCAGCAACTTCAGATAAGTAAAATGGTACAAGGAGGGCTGAGGGAGGGTGATGGAATGGAGTAAAGAGGGGATGTGAAGATGGAAAAAAGAAGATATACATTATTCTACTCAGAAACAATACTTCACTTGCATACACTCTGTAAATGTGTATGGATACTCACATGCTCTATACAGTCAGCAAGACAAGACCAGGAGCTGACTGTGGCTCGTATCATGAACTCTTTATTGCAAAATTCAGGCGTAAACTGAAGGAAGCAGGGAAACCCACTAGGCCATTCAGCTATGACCTAAGTCAAATCTCTTATGATTATACAGTGGAGGGGATGAATAGATTCCAGAGATCAGAACTGGTAGACAGAGTGCCTGAAGAACTATGGATGGAGGTCCATAACACTGTATAGGGGGCAGTGACCAAAACCATTCCAAAGAAAAAGAAATGCAAAAAGGCAAAATGGTTGTCCGAGGATGCCTTACAAATAGCTGAGAAAAGAAGTGAAAGGCAAAGGAGAAATGGAAAGATACATCCAACTGAATGCAGAGTTTCAGAGAAGAGCAAGGAGAGATAAGAGAGCCTTCTTAAGTGAACAGTGCAAAGAATTAGAGGAAAACACAGAATGGGAAAGACTAGAGATCTCTTCAAGAAAATTAGAGGTACCAAGGGAACATTTCATGCAAAAATACACAGAACAACTACACAAAAAAGGTCTTAATGACCTGGATAACCACAATGGTGTGGTCACTCATCAGAGCTAGGCATCTTGGAGAGTGAAGTCAAGTGAGCCTTATAAAGCATTATTATGAATAAAGCTAGTGGAAGTGATGGAATTCCAGCTGAGCTATTTCAAACCCTAAAAGATGATGCTGTTAAAGCACTGCACTCTATATGTCAGCAAACTTGGAAAACTCAGCACTGGCCACAGGACTGCAAATGGTTAGTGTTTATTCCAATCCCAAAGAAAGGCAATGCCAAAGAATGTTCAAACTACTGTATAACTGTGGTCATTTCACATGCTAGTAAGGTAATGCTCAAAATCCTTCATGCTAGGCTTCAGCAGTACATGAACTGAGAACTTCCAGATGTAGAACCCAGATTTAGGAAGGGCAGAGGAACAAGAGATCAAACTGCCAATATCTGCTGGATCACAGAAAAAGCAAGCGAATTCCAGATAAACATCTACTTGTGCTTCACTGACTATGCTAAGGCCTTTGACTGTGTGAAAAATTCTTCAAGAGATGGGAATACCAGATCACCTTACTTGTCTCCTGAGAAACCTGTATGTAGGTCAAGAAGCAATACTTAGAACCAGACATGGAACCATGGACTGGTTCAAAACTGGGAAAGGAGTATGTCAAGTCTGTACACTGTCACACTGCTTATTTAACTTATATGCAGAGTACATCATGCAAAATGCTGGGCTCAATGAATTCCAAGCTGGAATCAAGACTGCCAGGAGAAGTAGCAACCTCAGATATGCAGAAAATATCACTCTAATGGCAGAAAGTGAAGAGGAACTAAACAGCCTCTTGATGAAGGTGAAAGAAGAGTATGAAAAGGCTGGCTTGAAACTCAACATACAAAAAACTAATGTTATGGCATTCAGTCCTAACACTTCACGGCAAATAGATGGGGAAAAACTGGAAACTGTTTACAGATTTTATTTTCTTGGGCTCCAAAAATCACTGGGGATGGTGACTGCAGTCATGAAATTAAAAGACACTTGCTCTTTGGAAGAAAAGCTCTGACAAACCTAGATAGCATAAAGCAGAGATATCACTTTGCTGACAAAGGTCTGTCTAGTCAAAGCTATGGTTTTTCCAGCAGTCATGTAGAGATGCGAAAGTTGGACCATAGAGAAGCATGAGCGCTGAAGAATTGATGCTTTTGAATTGTGGTGGTGGAGAAGACTCTTGAGAGTTCCCTGTTCAGCAAGGAGATCAAACCAGTCAATCCGAAGACTTCCCTGGTGATAGAGCAGTTAAGAATCCACCTTCCAATGCAGTGGATGTAAGGTTCCATCCCTGGTCTGGGAAGATCCCACATTCTGTGGGGCAACTAAGCCTGTGTGCCGTACTACAGATCCAGCAGAGCCAAAAATAAAATAAATAAAAATAATTAATTTAGGGTTCAAACAAACAAAACCACCAGTCAATCCTAAAGGACATCAACTCTGATTATTCACTGGGAGGACTGATGCTGAAGCTCCAATACCTTGGCCACCTGATGCTGGGACTCATTGAAAAAGACCCTGATACTGGGAAAAATTGAAGGCAAAAGGAGAAGAGGCGACAGAGGATGAGATGGCTGGATGGCATGACTAACTCTATGGACCTGAGTATGAGCAAACTCTAGCAGATAGTGAAGGACAGGGATGCCTGGCATGCTCCGGTTCATGAGGTTGCAAAGAGTCGGACACGACTTAGCAACTGAACAACATTTACATGCAGCCTAACAAGAAGGAAATACAGGGATGGGCTAAATCTCTCAACTACAGATTTGGTCCTTTCAGACATTCCTTCCTTTGTTCATCCCTTAACTATATGAGCATCTACTATGAAAAAATACTGTGCTAGGCTGTGGGAATATAATAATGAGCAAGGCAGAACAAGGTGAGATGAATATGCCTTTAAGATTTTATCTGCAGATTAAGGACAATGGAAATTCATTGAAGAGTTTTACGAAGAAAGTGACCTGTATGTACAGTTTGAGTAAATTTATTCTGGCTGGTGTGAGGCAGGCCGACAGAATACATTCGGGGAGACAGAAAAGTTATCAACAGTAGCCTATGTGAGAGAGATGATGAAAGCCTGACCTGTGGTGGTAGCAATGGAGATAAAAGAACTAATGATGATGAACAAAATTTATGGTGTAAAATCAACAGCTCTGGGTGGACTGGATTAATGGTGTAAGGAGTGGAAGTGACTTTCAGGTGTCTGGCTAGAGAGACTGTTGATGCCATTCAGGGAGATAGAAAACATTCTGGAAGACAGCTCACAAGTCAGGTTTTGAACGTAAGGTTAAAATGGTTCTTTGACATGTTAAAAAGAGAACTGAACAGGCAATTAGGTATTACAAGTCTGGAGCTAAAAGTTTTCTAGCTTTAAAATATCTACCCCCCACCTCTCCCCTAGAATTCTATGTGGCAGGCATTTCTTTTCCTAATCTACAGGTAAGAAAACAGCCTAAGTAAATTCAGCAGCTTTACCAAGAACATCCAGTAGAGATGGAGCTGGGATTCAAAGCCAAGATGACTGGCGTCCAAAGTGTCTTTACATTCTTTTCGAACTTACCACTTCCTACATCATATGGTAGTCTTCAAACTTTAATTTTCTTACTAGACCTTTAGCTCCTTGAAGTCAAGATTCATTATCTAATCCATCTTTTTACATTATAGTACCCAGCCCAAGGCATTGCATTTTGTAGAATGTTCAGTAAATATTATTCATCAATTAAATCAATGTTGGTTTTTTGTCCAAAAAGATGAAACATAAATGAAGTTGCCTCCAAAAGGCAGTGTACCCCTAAACACTTCAGGTCATCTGGTACATAGTTAGGAAAACTAAAAGACCAACTCAAGGGCTCTTCAGTAATTCTTCCTTCCACTCTCTCCCCCTTCCCAATACAGCTTTTTCTATCAAATAACAGGGCCACGGTTAAAACTTGTCTTTTTCTCACACAACAATTAGAATTAAGAGAATACTAAGAAACTTAGTTTAGCAATTTTTACAATGGCTTATCTGAAAAGTCAGGGAAACTGCTTGAGTTCTGAAGGTCAGTTCTCCTATCTACCATTCACAATCAAGTGTACCTTTAAAAAAATATAACTTACAGAAGCATCACCTTTCCTTTTAATTTCTATTTTAAATGACCTTACTTAGTCCTTACTGTCCCCATGTAATGCATAACAGATGCAACTTTTGTGGTTAACAATTTCAGATCACTCCTATTTTAAAAGCCCTCAGACTAACCGAAGACATGGCTAAGTTTTGTCTGTTCAAAGTTTAGACTAATAAAAGCCAATTAATCAACTATGAAAAACTGTCTTGTCAACAAAAGTTTCCCTACTAAAGTCACACTACACCTGCAACCAAAGCCAATTACATGGCTCTGATTGACCTATTCTTTAATAAAATGCAAGGAAATGAAAACTTCATTAAATCATCAGGCTAAAATATGTACTGTCAAAATCATAAGTTTATTGAAATAAATGTAACAGAACTAATTAATTTCAATAACAACTCCTTTTGCCCTCTTCAGCCAGTCTCTCCCTCTAATCTCTTCTACTCCATGTGATTTCTGTTTTTCAACCTGGTAACTAAAAAAGAAAATTAGAGGCTTAGTAAATGGTCCAATATCAGAAAACTGCATAAGTCTAATCAGTTATTTGCGCTAAATATATTTTTATGGATCAATTTTCTAGTATGAGAACTGGAAAAGATTACTCTGAAACTTCCAACAATTTTCAAGCTGTGAAACAGTTCTAGGTCTTTTAACCCTAATATTTACTGAGGGTCTCCATCTTAAAAAAAATAAAAATTGCCCCTTCCATCCCTAGATCAACCACGGTGAACAAACAAGAGCTCATACTCATCCAGACAGGACAAAGATGAGTTCTACCGTAAAGAATGAGGAATGTGCTTATACTGCATTGACTACATGATTTAGGACTACTCGTTTAGAGGAAAAGCAGTTGTACGAGGAAAAAACACCTTTGAAGCAGAGAATGACCTCTTCTCAGCAACCAAGCAGCATAAACTAGTAGGAGGATTTGTGGAACAAACTATGTATATGTTTCTGCCTTGTTGTAGAAGCAAAAGCAAACATTTAGTCATATAAACTTGTCCTTTCCTCTTTCAAAGTAGCACTGTTTAGAAGGCCAAATGAACACCAAAAAAGCCTAAGTAGTTAATACTATCTGAAATTACTTGTTTCAAATGTCCAAAGTTGCTCTCAATTTCCAATTATCTACTCCTTTCACATCAAGAGCAGAATGTTCACTCATTAAGCATTTATCTAATACTTACTATGTACCAGGAAACATGCTTGATTGCCAGGAAGGGATCTTTTCTCTAGGTCCTAGAGAATAAAGAGAAAGTAACTCTGCCCTCCAACAAAGAAAACAGACCATTACAATCGCAAGCAATCAGTACTTGAAAGAATCAAGTCAGGGTGCTCTTGCAGGAATTGAAGGGAACTCAAGTCACCCACCAACCCATTACCATGCATTCAATAAATGTCTGTGGAGTACCTCAATGTTTGGGAAAGGCAGTCAGGGAAAAAACAACACCTATACTCAGTTCTGAAGGATGCACAGGAATTATTCAGATGAAAAACACCAAAACAAGAAATCACAAAGCCCTTTAAGCAAGTTAGGAATTTTAAAGACTAAAATTTGTATCCCCATATGACCAAAAGCTGGCACAGCCTGTAGTCCTCTATAAGAAGCATATCAGATCAACAATCTTTTAATATCTGATCTAGAAAACACTAGTGCACTCTATTCCACTGTTAACTGTATGTGCCTCTCTCCTCTGCCCTGAAACAATGATTAACTCATAACCATTGCACTTGAGATCTCTTTCTTTTTCTACTCCTCAAACAAATCAGTTCTACTGTAGAGGTGCAGAGGTTACAAAGCAAAATGCCTAGAAAGGGCAAGTAGCTAGAGTATGTAGATGATCCTTAAAAGTGTGATTGCTTCTCAGTTTTAAAAATAAGAAATCAAGGTTTTTGCAAGTAACTCCTGTTTTCAGTAATGGCGGACTAGGTCAAGTTTCCTACCGAAAACCAAAGAGAATGGCTTTAACATCCCCACCTTCCACTTCACTCTTCCTCTGCTCATCTCCCTCACTTTTTTTTAAATTTTTTTTTTTGCATTTTAATAAATTTATTTATTTTAGTTGGGGGCTAATTACTTTACAATATTGTAGTGGTTTTTGCCATACATTGACATGAATCAGCCACGCGTCACTTTTAAATTTTCTTTTTAAATTAGAGAATAATTGCTTTATAATAATATGTTGGTTCCGTCATACATTGACATGAATCAGCCATAGATATACATATGTCCCCTCCCTCCTGAACACCGCCCTCATCTCCCTCCCCATTTCACCTTCAAGGCTGTCACAGAGCACTGGGTTGGGCTCCCTGTGTCAAACAGCAAATCCCCACCTGCTACCTAAGATTTTACACAGGGAAATGTGCATGTTTCCACGCTCTTCTCACCATTCATTCCACCCCTTCTCTCCCCCACTGTGGCCACAAGTCTGTTCTTTACATCTGACAAACAAGCATATAGCCAAAAGTGAAGAGAAAATGAGAACTCAGAGAAGAAAGCAAACGAGGAAGCCCAAAGGGTCTTTGTTTGATCCCCTAAAATTAGAACGTTGTTCTGACAGAAAGCAAAGCCTCAGGGTTCTGACAAGGTGAGAAGTCATAATAAATAATGAATAGATATTAGTAAAAATTTATTCATAATTAGTAAACAGGTAAATAAATGGAAGAGAGGAGGGAGGATAAAGACCCTTGTTACAATAAGCTGAGACTTGAGAGTCACAATCTTAGGGTGGAAGTGAACAGGAAGTAAAAGATCCAGGGAAGAGTTACAGTCCTATCTATAAAGGGAATATCTGAGATGAAGCCTGTTTTAAGGTGACGTCTAGATCACCTGTGTCCACAGATACCAGACATGAGCAAGTTCTCTGTGGAGAAAAGAACCTTGCTGTGGGCTTCAAATGAATCTTACAAATAATTTTTCAAATACAACATCTAGCTTGTAACAAAGTAAGAACTAGCAGAAAAAGAACAGATAACAAAAAAACCCCTACAGACTTTTGATCTTAAGACTCAAGGAAACAACTACGTTGACTACCCTTACAGAAATGAAATAAACTTCAGACTATCTGCAGGGAACAGAATATTTTAAAAATAGCCAATTTCAGGGCTTCCCTGATGGTCAAGTGGTTAAGAATCCACCTGCCAACGCAGGGGACACGGGTTCGATCTCTGCTCCGGGAAAATCCCACATGCTGTGGAACACCTAAGCCCAAATCCCACATCTACTGAGGCTCGCGTGCTGCAACTATTGAAGCCCATGCACCTAGAGCCTGTGCGCTGCAACAAGAGCAGCCTATGCAATGAGAAGCCTGTGCGCGGCAATGAGGAGCAGCCCCCACTTGCCACAACCAGAGAAAGCCCGCATGGAGCAATGAAAACCCAGGGCAATCACACAAAAAAGTGAGATACACTGTATATTAAAACTGTCAAAAAAAGAGACAGCACCAAAAGCTGGTGAGGATGTAACAGAAACTAAATTAGAGCAACAGAAACTAATTGACTTCTGATGAAAATACAACATGGTATAGGAACCTTGGAAAAATTTGGTCACTGATTACCAAGTTACATAAACACTTACCATAAACTCAGCATTCCCCCCAGGTATTTACTCAAGTGAATGTATGTTCACACAAAAACCTCTATACAAATGTAGACAGCAGCTTTATTCATAATTGCCAAAAAAGGGGGGAAACAACCAAGATGTCTAGGAGATGAATGGATAAACAAATAGTATATGTATAATCACACAACGGAAAACAAGTTATTGACTTGTACAACATGGATGAATATTAAATATATTTTGTTAAGTAAAGGAGCCAGATCCAAAAAGCTAGATATTGTATGTTTCCAACAAGACACACTGAAAAAGACAGAACAGGAATGACTGACACATGGAAATGCAACTGTTCTGTTTACTATTAATTTGCTACTCTAAGTATTCTCAAAACCCACAGAACTGTCCACGACAAAGAGTGGACATTACTAGTTGCAAATTCCTAGCTTTGTCCACTGAGAGCACCTAGAAGCTGTGCTAATGAGTAGCAACAAGAATAAGTAGCGTCCAAACCTTGGTTTCTCAATACCTTTCTCCAATAAAAGGAACAAGAGCTCTTCAGAGAAATGACCGATTCTAGGATTGAGTCAGGGAAAATACAAGAAAAAGGACATAACTGGTAAAAATAGAAATACAGTCCACAATTTAATTAACAGTATTGCATCAGTGCTAATTTCTTAGTTTAATAAAGTGTCATGGTTATGTGATATGTTAACATTAGGGGAAGCTGGGTGAAGGGTATGTGAGGATTCTATCTTTGTAACTTTTATAAGTCTAAAATTATTTCTAATTAAAAGTTAAATACAGACAATACCAGGTGCTAGAGAGATATGGAACAACTGAATACTCTCTTACACTGCTAGTGGGAATGCAAACTAGTATAGCAAAGCCCTTCTGGAAATAGTTTGGCAGTTTCTTAGAAAGTTACAAATTTTCATATAACCTGGCAACTCTACCATGTTCATAAAGCCTATACAAGTGCATTTACAGCAGCTCAACTCATAATCACCAAAAAAATCTTAAATGGATAAGCAAACTGTTGTCCATCCATACAGTGGAATTCTACTTAATGATAAAAAGGAACTGACCACTGATACATATAATTTCAATGAATCTCAAAAGCAATATGCTGAGTTAAAGAAGCCAGTTTTCAAAATATTATATATTACCTGATTCCATTTATGTAACATTCTCAAAAAGATAAAACTATAATAACTGAGAATAGAATAGTGGTTGCCAGAGAATAGGGGTGGGAGGCTGGGTAATATGGGGAAGTGATATTAATCGTTCTGTGTCTTGGTTGTGATGGTGGTTACTTCCCTAGTGGCTCAGATAGTAAAGAATCTGCCTGCAAGGCAGGAGACCTGGGTTTGCTCCCTGGGTTGGGAAGATTCCCTGGAGAGGGGAATGGCCACCCACTACAGTATTTTTGCCTGGAGAATTCCATGGACAGAGGAGCCTGGCAAGCTATAGTCCATGGAGTTGCAAAGAGTCAGACACGACTGAGTGATTAACACACAGAAAGGAGTCAGTTTTACTGCATACTAATTAAAAAATAAAATTAAACAAAGGGGGGAAATCCTATCATATGCCGTATCCTAAAACATAGGATAACATGAGGAACAAATTTGAAATATTGAGAGGAAAAAGACTTAGCAAAGCTGATACAAGAAGAAATGAAAATCCTGAATATCTAGCCATTTCCATTTCAATCAGTATGATAACTGTCAGTTTTCAACCTCCTTTCCATCCTAATGTGTTCCTACTGCATAGCTTAATATTTCTATAACACTTTTTATTTATCACAGTGCCTAAGCCATGCTGAATATGTTTCATGAATACTTGATGAACTGATATTAAGACAGTAACAGACAATATATTGGCAAAAATCAAACCTGTTTGCATATGGATCTGCTCCTCTTCAACACTGAGAAAAGTAGTTTGGCTGTATAGTGGATATTCGATCTGTAGCTGATTTTAAAGCTGCTCTTCAGTCTTACATGAAAATTTTATCACACACATCACTAACACCAGAGGTAAAACAGTCATACTATCACTTCCCAATGAGATGTGAATTTAGTCCATATGTGTGGGAGATGTTTCTTTAGAGCCATGAGCTTTTATGAGGCATGTAATTTACCCATGTGATGAGCATCCTTGATAGAACTACAGAAACAATATAGTACTCTGTTACGGAAAAACAAATGAACCTTGGATTTATAAGGCCTCATGAGGTGGTAGAAAGAACAGGAACATTTGAGCCATTAAGACCAAATATGGCCCTGGGACTGTCATTTAACCTATCTGATTTCACTGAGGAAACTGCAGGATATAAGGAATAATATTCTCTCCCTCTCCCTCCTTTACTATCATGGAGGTAGGTTACCTAGGAGACAACCATACTTCCTGCAGATGATCAATAAGCAATAAAAAAATAGGGTGGGTTGTCCTAGACTTGCCAACAACAGGTAATGGGTTGGAAACAGGACAGCAAACATTATCTATCCAGCTTCCAAATCTAAAGAAATGTGAATGATCACTCTCGAACATAACAAGCCCAATGAAAGTGAAAGCCACTCAGTCGTATCCAACTCGTTGTGACCCCACGGGCTGTAGCCTGCCAAGTTCCTGGCCATGAAATTCTCCAGGCAAGAATACTGGAGTGGGTAGCCATTCCCTTCTCCAGGGGATCTTCCCAACTCAGGGATCGAACCCAGGTCTCCTGCACTGCAGGTGGATTCTTTACCAGCTGGGCCACCAGGGAAGCCCAAGACCTACGTAATACCTTTCCCATGTTACAGCAGGTGAATCTGAACAACTTTTACAATGTCACAGAGGGGAAGTGATTTTAAAATATTCTGTCTAGATTAAAAACCTATTCATTCTGCTCTATAGCAAACACATATATCCTGTTTAGCTCACGCAGTCTCTTTTCTTCCACTTTTTAAAGCTGAGATAAAATCCACACAACATCACATTCATCATTTTAAAGTGTACAATTCAGTGGTTTTTCAAATGTTTTTAACATGCAACCGTCACTACCGTATGATTACCTTCACCTCCAAAGAAAACAAACATCCCATAGTAGTCACTCCTAATAACTCCCCATTCCCCCACATCTTAACAACTATTCATCTGCTTTCTGTCTCTATAGATTTGCCTATTCTGGACACTTCCTAAAAGCAGAATCACACAATACATAACCCTATGTGTCTGGCTTCTTTCATTTACCATGTTTTCAAGGTTCATTCACGATGTAGCTTTACAATAGTTCATCCCTTTTTATGGCTGAATCCAATGTAAGGATATATCACGTTTTGTTCATCCATTCATCAGTTGATGGACATTTATTTTCACTTTACGGCCATTATGACTAATGCTGCTATGAACATTCCTATGCAAATTTTCCAGTGTTTTTAAAAAGTGAATCAGCTATTAAGTTTATGTTAAAGATTTTCGTGATAAATAATTAGTATTTTTAAGTGTGACTTGGTTGCCAACACTAAAAAATTAATGTTCAGTTTCTTATAAGAAGAAATGAGAAAAGGTAGGTAGGTCTGTCTTTTTGGTAACAGTGATTCTGCATTCCTGCATTGACCACATCACTTTGGATCTGCTGACCATGATTATCCAGTCAAAGATGCCATAGGTAAACCTGGACAATTCTATACATTTATCGTACTGGCCTGACTCCTGCAGGTATTTCAGTTAGC
The DNA here is from genome assembly GCA_024291935.2 of Okapia johnstoni. NCBI lineage: Eukaryota > Metazoa > Chordata > Mammalia > Artiodactyla > Giraffidae > Okapia > Okapia johnstoni. The sequence continues at coordinate 49,958,051 of CM044324.1, read as the reverse complement.
AATCCCTGACCTATACTAAACATATAAATTTATAAATACATAAATAAATTTAAAACTATTTTAAAAAGATAACTAGGGAAAAATACGGGCAAAGAAAATGTTCAGCATAATCAGATTACCACAGTAATAAGCCCATTTAAGCTCTCAATTTAAGACCATTTGCTCCTTGATTTAGTTTCCATTACTAGTTCAATTAGAGCCTATAAAACAGGAAACATGGAGTAGTTCACAGTATGCTTTCTGCCAAATAGGAAATATAGAACTGACTAGATTTATAGAAAATTTTCAATGATCAAGACCCTCCTTCCTCTGTACTCCAACAGCATACTTTGCTTACCTCTTCCATTTATCACTGTCACTGTACTGTTTACACATCTGTCGCCCTAGCTAAACAAAGCTTCAAAGGCAGAGAATATTGCCTTTGCATCCTCAGGAGTCTATCACAGAAGCTGACATACAGAATATCGTGTAGAAATATTTGTTGGATACTGTGACACCTAAGGAATAAAAAACAAAGCAAAAGGTTTAATTCTATCAGACCGCAAACAATATTATGTACATATGTATGTATGTGTTAGTTGCTCAGTCGTGTCCGACTCTTTGCGACCGCATGGACTGTAGCCTGCCTTTGTCCATTGGATTCTCCAGGCAAGAATACTGGAGTGGCTTACCATTCCCTTCTCTAGGGGATCTTCCCGACCCAGAGATTGAACTCGGGTCTCCTGCTTTGCAGGCAGGTTCTTTGCAGTCTGAGCCACCAGGGAAGCAGACAATACTACAAAGCTACGATAATCAAAACAGTGTGGTATTGATACAAAACCAGACATATAGATCAATGTAACAGAATAGCGCCCAGAGATAGCCACACACCTACAGCCAATTAATCCCTGACAAAGCTGGCAAGAATATAAAATTGTAAAAAGACAGTCTCTTCAGCAAATGGTGCTGGGAAAGTAAATCAATGAAGTTAGACCACACCCTCACACTATGCACAAAAATAAATTCAAAATGCTTTATAGACTTAAACATAAGACACAATACTATAAAAATCCTAGAAGAAAACAAAGGCAAAATATACTCTGACATGAATTGTACCAGTATTTTCTTAAGTCAGTCTCCCAAGGCAAAAGAAATAAAAACAAAAATGGGATCTAATCAAATGTATGTCTTTGCATAGCAAAGGAAAACAACAACAACAAAAGAAACTGAAAAACCAAAACCAAAACGAAACATGAGAAGACAATTTAAGGAATGGGAGAAAATATTTGCAAATGATGCAAACCAACATGGGCTTAATCTCCAAAATATACAAACAGTTCATACAACTCAACAACAGCAAAACAAATAGACCTTAACAGACATTTCTCCAAAGAAGACATACAAGTGGCTAGTGTGTGCATGCATGCTAAGTCACTTTAGTTGTGTCCGACTCTTTGCGACCCTATGGACTGTAACCTGCCAGGCTCCTCTGTCCATGGGATTCTCCAGAAAAGAATAATGGAGTGGGTTCCCATGCCCTCCTCCAAGGAATTTTCTCAACCCAGGGATCGCACTTGCATCTCTATGTCTCCTGCATTAGCAGGTGGATTCTTTACCACTAGCACCATCTGGGAAGCCCTACAAATGGCCAGTAGATACATGAAAAGATGCTCAACATCACTAATTACTAGAGAAATGCAAATCAAAGCTACCATGAGGTACCACCTCACACTGGTCAGAATGGCCATCTTTAAAGTCTACAAATAATAAATGCTGGAGAGGGTGTGACACAAAGGGAACCCTCCTACCCTATAGGTGGAAACGTAAGTTGCTACAGCCATTATGGAAAACAGTATGGAGGTTTCTCACAAAACTAAAAATAGAATGACCTAGCAATCCTACTCCTTGGCATATACCTGGACAAAACTGTAATTCAAAAAGATACATGCAACCCTATATTCATAGCAGCACTATTCACAATAGCCAAAACATGGAAAGAACCTAAATTTGATCAACAGATGAAGGGATAAGGAAGGTGTAGTACATATATACACAATGGAACACTATTCAGCCATAAAAATGACATATGTAGTCACATGGATGCAAGATTATTAAAACTAAGTGAAGTAAGTCAGAAAGACAAATATTGTATGACATCAGTTATATATGGAATCCAAAATATGACACAAATGAACCTATCTACAAAACAGAGCAAGACTCACAGACACAGAGATCAGACTTGTGCTTGCCAAGGAGGAGGGGGGAAGGAAGAGGGATGTGCTGGGAATCTGGGGTTGGTAGATGCAACCTACAACATTTAGAATGGATAAACAACAAGGTCCTACTGTATAGCACAGACAACTATATTCAATCTCCTGAGATAAACCATAATGGAAAATATTAAAAAAAAAAAAAAAAGAATGCATAGGTATGTAAAACTGAGTCACTTTGCTGTGCAGCAGAGATTGGCACAACACTGCAAATTAACTATATTTCAACTAAAAAAATACTGTGAAAAATGATAAATCATACAAATGTTACTGTATTAAAAATAATAAAAAGAGGAAACTGTTATTTGGACTAACAAATTATTTCAAATTGGAGTTCATCAGTGAGATTGGAGGTCCATGAATTCCCTAAAGTAATACAAAGAAACGTGTGCAGTATATTTTTTGAAATAAAGGTCTGTAGCTTTCACTATAGGCTCAGTTAAATCTGTAAAGCCCAGCAGAATTAAGAATTGCTAAGTTAGACAAAAGGAGAGGTACATTTTTAACACTGCAGAATATCAATTTTTAAAAGTTAACTTGATGGGAATTCCCTGGTGGTCCAGTGGTTAGGACTCCATGCTTCTACTGCAGAGGGTATGGGTTTGATCCCTGGTTGGGGAGAGGCTGCAGGCTGCACAGCATGGTCAAAAAGGGAGGGGGGGGGGGGAGCTAACTTCATAATTTATATAAATATTAAACAATTAAAAATTTTAAGTTAAGTATATCCCATTCTTTCGGAAAGGAAGAGGAGAAGACAATGTATCCTAGGTTTCAATTTATGTTCAAGCGGGAAACCCATGCCTGATGAATGATAAAAACAAGAACTCAAATTTCTTCACAAGTGCCCAAACTCTGATCGTTTAGTCTCACATTTTAAAGTATATCCCCTGAATTATATGTGGAAAGGGAATTGCTTGAGGATCAGAAAAATACACTTCAAAATGGTCTTTCCTAAACTTAAAATCAAGACTATGTTCAGAATGGCATCCCCTCAAACCTTAAAAACTGTTAAGATACTCAATTACTGAACTTTCTCAACTAGCGCTTACATGTAGCCTTTTAAAAACTCAAAACACAAAGAGAATAAATATAGTATTTGTAATAATGGATAAATTATCAAGACTTCTGGACTTAAGGTCACTGGTTTGGAGGCCCTGTACTCTGCCCAAATGGCCTGAAGGCTGAGGGGACCAGAATCTCAGCATATCTGTAACTCTCCCTGACACAGTCCATTGGCTGAAAAATTCTGATTTAACTAGAGAGATCATGAGCTGAATGGTCAAAATCCATGCAGTAGGCTGAGAAAACTATTTTCATAGTGCTCCTTTATTTTAAGAGATACACAATTTATCTTTCGTAGCTTTCAAGTACAGTTCACTAATATACTACCATTTCTTCTGGGAGGTCATCCATTCGGAGGTCACTGGCACAAGAAAACCAAACAATAAACACAACCTAAACCTCCTAACACTATAGCTTGAAAGAATAAGCCAAAAGAAAACAGGTTAATGGTGGAAATAAATGAAGATTAAATGAAGCGATCTTCTTTCCTCTATTTTAAAATGATTCTCCCTCATCTATCAAACTAATGCCATAAGTAATGGTATTTTATTTTTTCAATTGGGGAAAAATACAGAGGTCAAAAAGTTAACAAGTTAGCTCCTTGACAGTTCCCCATACCCACTCCAACCCTCAAATTCCAAGATTCCAAGTACACACTGAAAAGCAAGAAAACTACCTGGTTCAAAGCTAACAGTGTAAGTTTTCTTAGACCCTTTTAAGGGTCTGAATTTGGAATATAAATTTCACAATAACACCTGATATAATCCTAACAAGGGCTTCCCTGATAGCTCAGTTGGTAAAGAATCCCCCTGCAATGCAGGAGACCTCTGTTTGATTCCTGGGTCGGGAAGATCCACTGGAGAAGGGATAGGCTACCCATGCCAGTATTCTTGGGCTTTCCTGTGGCTCAGCTGGTAAAGAGTCTGCCTGCAATGTGGGAGACCTGGGTTTGATCCCTGGGTTGGGAAGATCTGGGGAAGAGAAAGGCTACCCACTCCAGTATTCTGGCCTGGAGAATCCCATGGGCAGAGGAACCTGGCGGGCTACAGTCCGTAAGATCGCAGAATCGGACATGACTGAGTGACTAACACTATACTACTCTAGCACATACAAATATTCATGAATCATTTTGCTGTATACCTGAAACATTATGAATCAACTACACTTTATTTTTTTTTTTAATTTTAAGTCTTTATTGAATTTGTTTCAATATTGCTTATGTTGTTTATGTCCTGGTTTCTTGGCCATAGGGCATATGGGATCTTAGCTCCCCAACCAGGGATCGAACCTGCACCCTCTGCATCGGAAGGCAAAGTGTTAACCACTGGACCAGAAGGGAAGTCCTTCAACTACACTTTAATAATACTGAAATCAAACATCCCCAAGCAGTTTGATCTGAATTAACACAGTTCTGCCTCAGAAACTTGACATAAGTTTGAAGTACAATACTGTTTCCAATAATATAAAATACAATAAATGGTGGGCAAAGAAGCTATCACCTGTGTCTTTTTCCCAAGCAACACGGTGAAATAAAGTCACAATCTGCTACTCTATTCCACTTGCCACCACCCTCCAGAACCAAAAGATTCGTTGTTACCTAGAGTAATCTAAAGTATACCCCATATATGCATGTAATAACTATCATTTGAATGTCTCCTATAAGCCAGACATGGTATTAGATGTAGATTCCCATTTTAGAAACAAACATGGATTCAGAGGATAAATAACATGCCAAATATCACAGGATACTAAGTAACTGAGGCCAGATTTGAACCCAAGTCAAATCTCATGTTTCAAAGCCTAAATAGGGATTATTTTTTTTTTTACTAATTTAACACTATTTCCCCAATTCTGCACAGATTCAACAACAGCCTATCATTTGTAATGTTACAATGAAATGGATTTCTTTAAATTTGGAGGCAAGGTGAGGGGTGAGAGATTTGAGTTTTGACAATCTGGAGTCTTCCTTATTCTATTACCTGAATGGGCTGGCCACAATGTCACAGTGGTATACCAAATCAGATTTGAAAAGATGGGACAACTCCCAAGGCAAATGGCTATTTGTATTCATTCTATACAGAGTCATAAATATACAGAGGACTGTAAGTACTGATGAAGACAGGTTTCTGCTATGCCTAAGGGTGTGTGTGTATGATTTAACAATACAGAGCAAAGAAAGCAAGTTAGTGGATTACCTGAGTGAGCAAGACACAGAGAAGATGTTAATGCAGGAAAAAGTTCTCCTCCAAACATATCCCTAACACACAATACACAAGTTAATTCCCAAACTGTGATCAAAGAACCATCAGGAATAAGATCTCTGATCCCAAGTTCACAAGTCCATAGGTGAGCAAAGTTTGAACTTTCCCCAAGTCTGAGATGGAAAGAGTCACTTTTCTATCTAGAAGTAACAGAACCCTAGATTCACCAAGACTAGATAACACCCTGACCATGTTCACTGTAGATGAGTAACCGAGGCAATCTACACTGGGCATGAGTTACATACTGACCCACCCCTAAGCAGCAATTCAATACCTCACCCATCCAACAGGCCACATCAGAAACAGGAAGTACAGGTCAAAAGGCCTCAATGAAAAATAACTCCTGGCAGCAGAAAATGAAAATTAAGAGTATCGGCACTGGCAATGAACACACGGTTTTCACTGACAGGGAAGGAAAATGTACCTGGTATTTTATAAATTATCTCCTTTAACTTTCAGTTGTGAAGTGACAGTCGCTCAGTTGTGTCCGACTCTTGGCAACCCGAATTCTCCAGGCCAGAATGCTGGAGTGGGTAGCCGTTCCCTTCTCCAGGGGATCTTCCCAACCCAGGTCTCCACATTGCAGGCAGATTCTTTACCAACTTGAGCCACAGGGAAGCCAAGAATACTGGAGTGGGTAGCCCATCCGTTCTTCAGCGGATCTTCCCGACCCAGGAATCAAATCAGGGTCTCTTGCATTGCAGGCAGATTCTTTACCAACTGAGCTATAACTAGCTGGTGCTTTAGTTATTAATCCTCACAAGAATATTCTGAGGTAAGTACTGACGCCCATTTTATAGATGAAGGAACAGAAGGCTAATAAATAAGTTGCCCAAGGTAGTTGTTATCCCAATTGCAGAGATGACAAAATCCAGGCTTAAGAGTTAAGTAAACTTGGTTACTAAACCCAAACTTGGTCTCATTCCAAAGCTGAAGCTCTTTCCAACTATCCTGCTGCGTCCCTCCCCTAGTTCCCTCAGTAATCCTTTTTTTCTTTTTCTTTTTTATTGAAGGACTGTTGCTTTACAGAATTTTGTTGTTTTCTGTCAAACCTCAACATGAATCAGACACAGGTATACATATGTCCCCTACCTCCTGAGCCTCCCTCCCCATCCCACCCCTCCAGGTTGACACAGATCCCGTTTGAGTTTCCTGAGCCATACAGCAAATTCCTGTTGGCTATCTATTTTACATACGGTAATGTTAAGTTTCCATATTACTCTTTCCATACATCTCACCCTCTCCTCCCCTCCCCCTATGTTCATAAGTCTATTCTCTATGTCTGTTTCTCCACTGCTGCCCTGTAAATAAATTCTTCGGTACCATTTTTCTAGACTCCATACGTGTGCATTAGAATACGATACTTATCTTTCTCTTTCTGACTCGCTTCACTTTGTATAATAGGTTCTAGGTTCATCCACCTCATCAGAACTGACTCAAGTGTGTTTCTTTTTATGGCTGAGCCCCAGTAATCTTGGTTAAAGAATTTTATTAAGAATCAGAAATCCTGAATCCACTGCCCACCAAATTTCTGCAGCTGTTTCAGAAACTATACCTAAGATACAAAGCCAGTAAGAGTTTTCATAAGAAAACACTCCAGAAAGCTGCTGCTATGGCTTCTCTGCCTTTTGGCTAAGATCAAGTACAGAAAGCTGCCAAGTCACGGAATGATACATACATTATGACAAAATGACACTAAATTTTAAGTTTGAGGTCAAGGACCATCTAGAGATCAGGTAGGCACAGCACCTACCTGAAATACAACAGGCCCTCACGGCTTGTTGAAAGAATTAACATCGTTTGGTTATAAATCCAATAAGGTCAAATGGCTAGTTTGTACTTTCTGATATGCCATGATTAAATTTTCAGGAAAATAATTTATCCATTCATTTTAACAAGGTTGCTTTCTTAAAAAATTATAGAACATTAATGAGATAGCTAAATTGAGAAATGCCCACTAGGGCATTAGTCATAACTTCAGAAAACTTTCCAAGTGTTCACTTTTTCAAGCAGATTAAAATGTTTCAGTTAATAAAAATCTGTCAGAAAAATCCACAAGACCAGAAAGTGTGAAAAGAAAAAAGTGGCCAATATAAAGGCATTTAAGACATAACACATATAAAATTATAAAACATTATTCTAAGTACACCCCAGTATTTAACCCTAAAACCCTCACTTCAGATAACATACATTTTCTATGCAAGAAAACACTATCATCACTAATGTAATAAAAGCCTGCCCACCATAGTAACTGTTGCTAAGTACATTTCTTATGTCTAAGGCTGAAAGACACACACTTTGTAGAAACCAGTCACTGCTAGTATGATACTATTAATTCTTTCACCTTAAACTTTTAAAAAGATAATACTTGATTTCTATAATGTGAAGGAGAAAAAAGTTTGGTCAACAAGTAGGTCAGCTGAACTCTAGCTTGGAGAAACTACCAATTGTCTATAACCCAATGTAAATATTTGTTACAATGACAGCAGTCCCTTTTTTAAAAAAATTCTAGAGGAATTTCTTCCTCTGAAAAGCTAAATGGCTTATCCATTTTAGGAGTTCAAAGAATTTTAGGTGTATGAAGACACTAACATTCTTGTGAAACAAATTTGGTCCAGGTCACCCAATGAATTAATTGTGACAGAAGGATCAAATCCAGTTTCTCATTTTAAATTAAGCATCACAAGCATTACCTTAAAACATTAGTCCTTACCTAATCCAATGACAAATCACATAATTCTGTTTCTGAACTTGTACAAATTGTACTGTAATATTTATGCAAAAGATGTCACACAGTTGTCAAAACAACTACCATAAACATAACAAGTTAACATCTTTTGGGCGCTTACTGTGTTAGGTGCTATGCTAAATGTGTTATATGTGTTATTTCAATCAATCCTCGCAATGACCCCATGAGGAAAATGAGGCACAGAGAGATGTAAGGTAAAATAGAGAAAAACGACAGAATCGAGGTACACAGAGAATATATTCTTAAAGCCACAAATCCCCACTGCCTGGACCAGGATTCTAGGCCAGCTGTAGGACTGAGATACTTGGTTTAGTCACTTAACCTTCAGGTGGCCCAATTTCCTTTACTCTAAACCTAAAAGTTAAACAGATAATCACAAAAGTCCTTCATATCCTGAAATGCTCTAATTTTGTAATTATCTTTCTATTCAGGTAACTAACTCAAAGAGAAACTATCTTATTTCCTCCATCCTCTGAAGTTCCCTTCGCTAAAGTTGAGAGTCCACATTTTATGAATCTAATCAGTAACATACTGATAAACAACAACAAAAAGGCCTTTCTTAAAAGTCAGAAGTCTTTTCTGCAATTACGACTCCAAAATCTTATTCTTTTTTTAAACTGTATTGGCTTTTTTAGAAATCAATAGTTGATTTACGATGTTACAATAGTTTCAGGTGTATAGCCAAGTGATTTAGTTATTCACATATACCCAAATCTTATTTATGGCTGCTACGGGTCTTCATTGCTGTGCACGGACTTTCTCTAGTAGATGTGAGCATAGGCTACTCATTGCAGTAGCTTTTCTTGTTGGGGAGCACAGGGTCTAGGTGCACTTGCTTCAGTAGTTGCAGCATGGGGGCTCAGCAGTCATGGTGCATAGACTTAGTTGCTCTGTGACATGTGGAATCTTTCCAGACCAGGGATCGAACCCATGTCCCCTTTACTGGCAGCCATTTTCCTATACACTGTACTACCAGGCAAGTCCCCAAATCTTATTCTTAACCTCAACTGACCAATGACAATGACTGGACTTCCCTGGTGGTCCAATGGTTGAGGATCCGTCTGCCAATGCAGGGGACACGGGTTCAATCCCTGGTCTGGGAAGATTCCACATGCCGTGGGGCAACTGAGCCCGTACCCTAGAGCCTGTCCTCTGCTACAGGAGAAGCGCCCGCAATGAGAAGCCTGTGTACCGCAACTAGAGAAAGTCCATGCAGCAACAAAAATCCAGCTCAGCCAAAAAAAAAGTGGGGGTGGGGGGGTGAGGGGAGGGCAATGACAGGGAGAAAAGACCTTGTAACAATTTTGGGTTGGGGTGGGAAGTGTGAAAGAACAGACTACTGTATATAGGTGGTTATCACCCATTTTCAGCTCTTCTAAAAAAACAGGAAGTCTTTAAAGGATTGTCAAATAAACTCAAAGCTTTATTCAGCTAATAAAGATGAAGGAATTATCCAGGATGCTTATTGTAGGCATGGAAGAATCATCAATTTATAGAAATTCTACCAAAATGCCCTAGAACTCTAGAATCTATGTTTTACCAAGCTGTTCATCTAGCCCCTTCAAACTTCATCTAATGACACATGCTTACACATCTAGGAAGTGTGTAAGGATGCTTACACATCTAGGGAGAAGCCTAGGTTCCACTTAACACCATTATTCTGTGAGGTTTTCCAGGATCAAATCCCCACTTTACAGAATAATCTCTGCTGTCTTTGTTCTCTAGAAAATAATCCCTGAAAGATTCTTAAATAAAGTAAGCAAAAGCCCTCTAATTAGTTTTCTTTAAAAATTTTTCTAATTAGTTTCCTACTGTCGCTGGAACAAACTACCACAAACATAAAACAACACAATTTATTATCTCACAGTTTCTATAGGCTACAATTGAGGTAGGATTGGCTGGATTCTCTATTTAGGGTCCTGCAAGGCCAAAAATCATGGTGTCTGTAGGGCTACGTTCCTTGGTGGAAATTCTGGGGTGGGGAATCTGCTTTCAAGCTCATTTAGATTGTTGGCTGAAAGAGGTTCCTTGTGGGCACAGGACTAAGGTCCCTATTTCCTTGCTGGTTGTCAGCTGGTGCTAATGGCATTCCTTCTTGTGTTTACCACATGGCCCCCTCCAGGAATGGCAGGCTGAGTCCCTCTCATGCTTCAAATCTAACTCTAGCTGGATAAAGTTGTCTGCTTTCATGTGAACAGACTGGACCTACCTATCCAGAAAATTCAGGATAACCATTCTATGTTAGAATTCTTAAACCACAGTTATATCTGAAAAGTCCCTTTTGCCACAAAACAGTAACAAACTCAGATTCCAGAGGATCTTTGGAATAGAGTCCACCCTAACGGCCTCCAAGGATTTATATCTCTACCAAATGCAAAAACCATCCAATTTATCATAAGGTCTCATTTCATTAAAGCATCAACTCGAAGTCCAAAAATCTCATTTAAAGTTCATCAATTCAGAACTCCCAAATCTCACCATCTAAAGCAGGTGTGGATGAAGCTCTGGGTATAATACATTAAGTACAACCCCCTGGAGCACAATTTCTAAAAAAACACCAAAAAAAGACAACTAGTTATCTGCTCCCAACCTGTAATGGTGAGACAGGTATAAGGCAATAGTCAAACACATTCCAGTTCAAACAGGGAATATAAATATAAAAGAAAGCAGACAAAATATAAGGGAAAGTGGATCCTTCGGTCCACAGCAGTTTCAAAATGTGAGCAAACTCCATTATATTTCAAAGCCAGGGAAATCTCTTCTGTAACCTTCAGTTCCACCTCTCTGGGCTCTTGGTTCCACCCTAAGTCATCCTTTTTGAAAAGAAACAGGTTCACATCTCTAGTTTTACCAGCCTGCTTCTTACTAGTAAAAAAAAATCTGGGGGAGGGGAGGGGTTGAGAGGCCCCTCTAATTTCCTACTCTATGTCTTTCAATCAAGCAGGCATTGTTTCTGCTAGTATAAAATGCTCAAGAATTTAGAGGGCTTCACATGAATTTCATAGGAGCTCACCATTAGACCCACATTTACAAATAAACCTATACTTTGCCTGGAAATCTCCTCAGCTAAACATTCAAGTTCATCACTTGTAAGTTTTCTTTTCCACATAACCTCAGGACACAATTCTAAGTTTATTTGCCACTATGTAAAAAGATCCTCTTTTCTCCAGTTTCCAATGTATACCTCACTTCCACCTGAGTCCTCATTACTTCTACTAACAATCTGTTTCTAGGCCTTTTCTACCTCATGCTCCTCAAAAAACTGCTGGCCTCTTCTACTGCCACTTCCACATTTTTAGGTAATAGTACCCCATTTCTGGCACAAAAATTTATACTAGTGTTCTACTGCTGCCACAACAAAACCACAAACATAGTGGTTTAAACCAACAGAAATTTATTCTCACAGTTTCTGTAGGTCAGAAGTTAGGTAGGCTTGGCTAGGTCTTCTGCTCAGGGTTTCACAAGGTCAAAATCAAGGTGTTATCCTTGCTGGAAACTGGGAAAGAATTCACTTTCAAGCTCATTCAGGTTGTTGGCCAACTTTAGTTCCTCGTGGTTGTAGGACTGTGGTCTCCATTTCCTTCTTGGCTGTCAGCCAGGGCTGGTCTTTGTTACTAGAGGCTCCCTGCATTCCTTCTCATGCTTTCCATGTGGCCCCCTCTAGCAATAGCAAATGGAGTCCCTCTCATGATTCAATTCTCTCTGATTTCCCCTTCTGCCCCATCTCTCTTGACTCCCAGCTGGAGAAAGTTCTCTGCTTTTAACGGTGCATGTGATCAGATTGGGCCTACCCACAAAATCCAGGATAATCTCCCTGTTGTAAGATGTTTAACCCTAATAGCATCTGCAAAGGCCTTTTACCATGTAACATATTTACAGATCCAGGAATTAAGAGTTTGGACATCTTGAGGGTGGTGATGGTGGTCATTCTGCCTACTACAACTCCAAACACTAAGTAAAGCTTTAAACTCAGTTCCCAAAGAAAATTTCTTTCTCCAAGAGTGTGTGAAGCAAAAGTATATGTTCAGAGACAGAGACAACCGTAAAATCAAGGACTCACCCTGGAAGAGACTGGCTAAGCAAAAGAGATTAAAATATACTTGTTTCATCCCTAAACAGTTATGCAATTAACACACTAGGTAGAAACTCACCCTTCGCTCTCCCTTAAATGTGTGCTTCTCTTCTCTACTGTATTCCATATAAAAGGATATAACTAGACATATTTGGGTTTTGCTTTTTAAAAAAAGTTACCCCAGGATGACCTAATTTTATAATAAGTTGATAAACCGATCTAAGCAAACTTGAAATATTTTCACTCTTTCTTCAAGTCATACACCCTCCTCCAACAGCAAATGAAAGTCAAGTATTTCAAAGTCACAGAAGGACAAATCTGTCTAGGTAAAACTGCAGGTGAACTTTAAAAAAAAAACAAGAGGGAGAACTAGTATTGGTCCTGGTCTTTCAGCTCAAGGTCCACCAAGACAGTTAGGCCAAGTGACTTAGAACAAAACACTACAACAACTACAAATATAATATTCTGAAGCCTTGCCTACTGTCAGATAATATTTACCATACACTTTACCTAGATTGGAGGAACCCCAAATATACCAAATAGGCCCTTTAAGAAAAGCGACACGTAAGGTCTATTGAGCACTTACGACCTGCCAGGCACTGTAGTAAGCACTTGACACAAATAATCTTATTTACTCACCACAAACTTATCCTCTAAGAAATACTATCATCCCCATTTTACAGACAGAAAAACAGAGATTTACAGAAGTTAGGTCACACAGGGAATCAGCAGTGGCACTTCTAATTGGGAATTCAGAGATGTACTGCCACTCCTTAGATGGAATCGACTCTTCCAACTCTTAGAAAAGTCTTCCCTTTCTAGCTTTCTTTTCATTTCCTCTCCACACGCCCACTTCTCATAGAATTTAGCAGTTGAAAAGGTAACCAGGCCTCCCCAATTAATTTGCCACCTCCTTGCCAGAACTCTTTCCTTCTCACAATAGCAATAGCCAAGAAGCAACTTCTGACCTCGACTTTGCTTCCCAAAAACAAACTACATAAGCTCCACCCATCACCTGCCAAGGCAAGAAATGTTCCAAGGCTGCAAAAACAAAACCACAACAACCGAAAATCAAAATAAAAGTCCTACTCTTCAAAAGGTAACAAACTCACATGTAAACTCAGCCAATCTTTCATTCTATGTACCTCTCCTCTTCCACCCAAGCTCCCAACTAACCCTTAACTCCAACTCCACCCGTTCTGCCCCACTTCTAGGTTCCCTTCCCCTTCATCCTCAATGACCTCGCCCCGGGTCGCCTGCACCTTGTACCCCAGGGTGCAGGTGGGAAGCCCTGCCTCGCCCAGAGGGACATTAGGAGGCCCCCACTCCAGCAGCTCGGCTCCCCAGGAAGGTCCACCCCAGCCTACACTGAGGGCATCACTCCCCTAGACACCCTCCCCTAGACACCCTCCCCTAGCATCCCCCCCCTGCGGCCCCACCCCTCAAGCTCCCTTCCCCCTCTGGCGACCCCCTTCTCCAAGTTGCCCCCTAGTCCCCGCCCCAGTCCAACCCTCTCCCCGGCCATACGCTGGACTCGAGAGCCAGCTCCCATCCTCACATCAGCCTCTGCCCCCAAAGCCTCCCTCCCCGCCCTGGGGAGTGGCCCCAGGCCTCTCCGATGAGCTGCAGGGGCCTCGTCTGGTGGGGGGGGGGTGGCAGGGGAAGGCGAAGGGCCACTCGAGAGTCTGCCGGAGGTGTGAGAGGCGGCAACGCCCCGCTGCACCGCCTGGGCCCACCCGCACCCCCCAACAACCTCGCCTGGCAGCTCCCACAGTACCTGGGGTGGAAGCGGCAGCGGCGGCGGCCGCTCTCCCCTCTCCTCACACAGACAATATGGCGGCGGCGGAGGAGGAGACACACGGCTCGGCCGCCAGCCGCAGGGACCAGAGCGAGGCTGCAGCCGTCGCTGCCGGAAGCGGAAACCCCCCTCCGACCGGGAGGCGGGGAGGGACCGCTTCCGACTCCTCCCCCAGCGGAGTCTCGCAGAGTGCGGCCATACTGGAATGTCTCATTGAATCCCTTGGGGTTCAGTTCTGAACTGCGGCGCAAAATGGAAGGCGTTCGTATCGTAAATCATAATAAGGAGACTTGCAATAATTAAGCGAACTTTATTGCAGTACCTGTACGAGCTGACGAGAGAGAGAACACGAACCTCCCCCTAAGTGTACAATTGGTTTGACCTAAGGTAAGATGGCGGTCCCTAGGTTTCCCGCATTTCATCCAGTTGGCAAGTCCTACAGTGTGCAAGCCGGTCCGCCTTTCGTTAAAAGAAGCATGCGCGACCTGCAGAGCTGGAGAGCGAAGCATTTTGGGAGTTGAAGTCTCCTACACTGGTCTCTAGTCTAGGGTCGGGGTTCCAGCAGCACATTTTTTTCTGCTCACACTTCGAGTTCCGGAACAAGTGAACGAAAGTTGGACCCCAGGAGTGGGGTGGCGCAGGAGTCGAGAAGTGACGGTACTAGCCCTCTGGACACTTAGACCCAGTTCCTTCTCTTACAGGAGTCCTAGCCAGAGCTGCCCTAGCCAGAATAAAATATTTTCTCTCTTCGATCTGCCTCCCCACCCCACTTTCCCGGGCAACCGCCCCAAGGCAGGTATAGGGCACTTTCTGTTGTGCAAAACTGATTATGACATCCTCTTGGTTGAACATCTCCCAAGACTTTACTTTGTGCACCAAAAAGAGCGCAAGCTCTTCTCTTAACATCGGAGTTTCTGCATAATTTGGACACTACCGCCATCCTCTCCCCCCGCCCCCCTCCCCGCCCCCCTCCCCGCCCCAAGCCGCCTCTTCTGCTGCTCTCACTAAAATTTCCTGAGGCTCCCACTCACTAAAACTGCCGACTGTCCCTGGATCTTTTCTGTGTTGCCTCCCTCGCTTTGCGCTGGCAGTTACGTCTGTTACTGTCACCTCCTGGACTGGCTAACTTCGGTATGTCCATTGAACCAATCCAGGGATCCTTTTCTCTGGGGTTCTTCCCTCCCTTTGTTGTTGTTGTTCAGTTGGTAAGTTGTGTCCGACTCTTTGCGACCCCATGGACTGCAGCCCACCAGGCCTCCCTGTCCTTCACCGTCCCTGGCCTGCTTCTTCCATCAGACTGTGACCTCCCAGTGGACAGGGCTGAGTCTGATGGTCACCCTGTTCCCTGCAGGCCCTGTTGAAAGCTGGTGTGTGTGTTACTGAGAGGAATTGAAGTGTTAGCCTCACCTTTGGTGGAGCAGAGGTGTGAGGTCTGGAACAAGGGTGAGAAGGCTGGGTTATTTTGATACCTGTTTTTATCCCTGAGCTGCCTCAGAATAGCTGCTTGACCCAGGGGATGGGCCTCCCCACCTTCTCCAGCTCTCCTTTCACAGCTCTTCAGCTGACTGGCACCTCTGCTGTCAAAGAGACAGTCTCCTCCCCTGAAGGATGGAGTGGTGGCAGCTGCAGACATATAGTGGTGGCCTCAAGGAGGTGGCTGTGACCTTTTCTGGGCTTCTTCTGTCTGTCAGAGAGGTCTGTGGCATTTGACCTCCGTGGACTGAAAATCCGCTGTAATGACTCTCTGAGTGCCCTCACGCTATTTAGGTTCAGTTCGGTTGCTCAATCATGTCCGACTCTTTGCGACCCCATGGACTGCAGCATACCAGGCTTCCCTGTCTGTCACCAACTCCTGAAGCCTATTCAAACTCATGTCCATCTTGTCGGTGATGCCAGCCAACCATCTCATCCTCTGTCATCCCCTTCTCCACCTTCAGTCTTTCCCAGCATCAGGGTTTTTTCCAATGAGTAGATTCGCATCAGGTGGCCAAAGTATTGGAGTTCACGCTAGTTACTTCTGCTTTATGAGTCTTAGTTTCACAGGTTAGACAAGATGATTCTAGGTTTCTGTGAAGCTATCTTCCAGGAAATGAGGCCTTCATTTAGCTTTTCAGCTGTCTTCACTCTGTGGTTCCTTTTCCATATCTTTATTCACATTTACTCAGTTCATAGCTTTTCATCACTTGCCATGAGACAGACAGTGTGCTAGATGCTGAGGATGTGGTATGAGTAAGACAGATACCAGTTCCTTGTAAAACTCACCTTCTAAAGTGATAACAAATAGTGCACAGGTAAACAAGCAAACAAGTGCTATGAACGAAAAATATAAGTAGGTGTGAAAAAGAATAAAAGAGGGGAGAACTTTAGCTTGAGTGGTTCAGAAGGTCCCTCTGAGGAAAAACAGAACTAAAGTCCTGAGGCAGGAAAGAGCTTGATAAGTTTGAGGAAGGAGGCCAGGGCAGCCAAAGCATTCTGAGTGAAGGAAAGAAGAGTAGGAAATAAGGTGGGAAAGATGGCCAGGGCATTCAGGCCATGGTTAGGAGTCTGGAATTTCATCTGAAAAGAGTAGGGGTAAGTCCCAGGGTGTAACCCTCACGAGACCTTTCCAATAATCTCAGCAGCCCCCATAGCCTCAGTTCTTCATTCTACTACCCAATTCCAGCCTCCCCGCGTGACGTCATTCAGAGGGCTCACCCAGACACACACATGCAACCCCCCACAGTATGTAGGTCACAGTTGAGACCCAACCCCTGCTATCTTCCAGGCCAGCCTAGTGTAGGTCTCTGATTCCAAAAAATTCTCAGTCTCCAATATTCAGTAGTTATGGCGCCTCCAAAAACAGCTCAGTTATCTTTAATACTAATTCCCCCTGTCCCTCCATAGCTCTCAGACTAAACTTTCTTCAAACAGTAACAATAGCCACAGCCACAGGTAAAATGTTCACAGTACTCGTCCTGTGCCACACACTGAATGTTCATCATCTCATTTTATCCTCACATCAGCCTAGTGAGGTAGGAGCTAAAAGTATCCCACTCTACAGATGTGGAAACTGAGGTTCAGTCAGGTTGCAGGACATGCCCAAGGTCACTTAAGAAGTGGAGCTTACATTCCAACCAGGCACTGCATAAGAACCTCAGCACATCAACTTTCTATTGTTGCTTAACAAATCATCCCAAAACAGAGTAATTTAAAATGACAGTAATTTTTTGCTTATATTTGTGTGGATTGGCAACTTGGACATGTCTCAGCTGGGACAGCTCTTTTTGGCTGTACATGGTTTTGCCCGGGCTTACTGCTGCATTGCAGTCAGTTTGCAAGTCAGCAAACTCAATGGTCATACAAATATGGCCTCATTCACGAGTCTGGCAGATGGCTGGGGCTGCTGGCTTGAGGGCCTAGGTTCTTCTCCATGTGGCTTCAACAAGCTAGCTCAGGCTTCCTCATGATGGCCTCTGGAAGGAAAAAACCAAAGCAGCAAGGCCTCTTGAGGCCTAGGTTCCAAAGTGCTCTGAAATGCTATAACATCATCTTCACTACATTTTATTGATCAATGCCTATCACATGTCCAACTCAGATTCAAGGAGACTAGAAATAGTCTCTTGATGGACAAGACAACAGAGTCATATTGCAGAGGCAAGTATGTGGGGTGGGGGAATCATTGTGACCATCTTTATGAACAACACAGCACACTAAGTGACCATGGGTACAGAACTGGGTAAGTAAATTATGGTATAGCTAAACATGGAGCTATTAATAGGGAGAGCTGATATGTTTTGAGCTCTTAATATGTCAGACTGTACAAAATGCTTTATGTGTATTAACTCATTTAATCCTCATAATGGCTCTGTGTGACAGGTACATGTTTATCCACAGCTACAAATTAAATACACCAAGTCTTAGGTTAAGCCACGTGTGCAAGATCGCATAGCTAGTAAGAGGCAAAGCCGTTAAAAGTGATTTCTGGACAGAGAATACTGGCCTTGCCATACTAGTATGTGATAAAAAGAGACAAAAGTTTGGTGAGAACACATTTAAAAAACTTTTAAAAACAGGTATATGTATAAGTATTATGTGGTTTTAGACATAGTTCAGGAAAGATTTACCATAAACTCTTAATGGAGCTTATTTCAGGAGAAAGGAAGAGGAGGGAACTTTTAAACACTTCTCTCTGTACTGTGTGAATTTTTTGTTTGATTTTTTTCTTTGTACAACAAAGATAACTTTTTATTTCTACATGTAGCAAAGGAAAAAAGCATTCAAAAATGTTCTTAACTTGTCTCTTCTGTCTTTCTATTTGGTCTTTACATTTGCTGATTTTTTAAAAAATATTTATTTGGCTGCATCAGGTCTTAGTTGTGGCACTTGGGCTCTCTAGTTGTGTCGTGCGGATTCCAGAGTGCATGGGCTTCCGTAGTTGCGGCTAGCGGGGTTTGTTGCTCCGTGGCACGTGCGATCTTGGTTCCCTCCCTGACCAGAGATTGAACGCATGTCGCCTGCATTGCCGTGTGGATTATTAACCACTGGACCATCAGGGAAGTCCCTGTTTTCCTTTTCTGACACTACCCCAGCCCAGCCCCTTATCAATTCTGACCTGAAATTTTGTGACTGTCATAGGGGGCCGCTCCTCTCTCCCTCTCCCACGTGCTCTGCGTACTGCTCCTTTCTTGCTCAAGAGTTTTCAGTGGCATTGCATCGCCTTCAGAGAAAGTCCAAACATCTTGGTCTCAGATACATGGCATATGTAACCTTGACTCCAACTTGATTGGATTCCAGCTCTGTCATTTGCTAGTAGTAAATCTTGGAGAAGTTATCTGACCTCTCTGAGCCTTAGTTTCCTTATCTGTTAAGAGAGAAAGAGAAGGAAGAAAGAGAGGGGAGAGGATATACCATGACAAATATCTTTTGTATTTTTTTCCTGTTAGGATAATATACTGATTGCCTTTTTTTTCAGGATTCTTTCTTTTTTTTCTTCTTTCTTTTTTTAATGGAAGTATAGTTGATTTACAATATTGTGTTATTTTCCCATGTACAGCAAAGTGATTCAGTTATATATATGTATATATATTCTTTTTCAGATTCTTTTCCACTACAGGTTATTGTTAAATGTTGAATATAGTTAGTTCCCTGTGCTACACCATAAATCCTTGTTTATTTTATGTATGATAGTGTGCATCTGTTAATGTCAGTTGCTCAGTCATGTCCAACTCTTTGTGACCCCATGGACTGTAGCCTGCCAGGCTTCTCTGAACATGGAATTCTCCGGTCAAGAATACTGGAGTGGGTTGCCATGCCCTTCTCCAGAGTATCTTCCCAACCCAGGGATATAACCTGCATCTCTTAAGTCTCCTACAGTGGCAGGCGGGTTCTTTACCACTAGTGCCACCTGGGAAGCCTGTTAGTCTCTCACTCCTAATTCATTTCTTCCCCCACTCCCCTTTGGTTACCGTAAGTTTGTTTTTTATGTCTGTGGATCTGTTTCTGTTTTGTAAATAAGTTTGTGTTATTTTTCATTTCCACATATAAGTCATATCATATAATATTTATCTTTCTCTAACTTATTTCACTTAGTATGACAATCTCTATGTCCATTCATGTTGCTGCAAATGGCAATATTTCATTCTTTTATGGAGGACTAATATTCCATTGTGTATATATGTATATGTGTGTGTGTATGCCATATCTTTCTTATCTATTTGTCTGTTGATACTTAGGTTGCTCCCATTTCTTGGCTAAATATTATCACTATGAATATTGGGGTGCAGCATGACAAATCTTGCAGCAAATTAGATTGCTATTCAATGACTCAGTCACTCCCCCAGTTAGGACTGATTGATACTCTCTACTCTGTTGATATTAGATGTGGCCACACAGTTTACTTTGGCCAGTGGAATGTGGATGAAAATGACAGCGTGCAAGTTCAGCCTGGGCCTTAAGAGATCTCTCATGTTTTCAACTGCCTCCTTGGAATTTCCATCTCTGTCATAAGGATGGGGCTGTCATTAGTGTATTCCATCTTTTGAAACAGTGTCAATCAAAGTTGCCATAGGAAAGCCTGGGATAAGGATAGTTTCGTAGTTTAGTGTTTTGTTTGCATTATTATTTTTGGCTGACCAAGCCACACAGCTTGCAGAATCTTAGTTCCCTGATCTGGGATTGAACCTGGGCCCCTGGCAGTGAGAGCACCGAGTCCTAACCACTGGACTGCCAGGGAGTTCCCAGTATTAAATTTTAGGTTGTATTTTTGTTTATTTATTTAGCTGTGCCAGGTCTTCATTGCCACATGTGGGATCTCTAGTCTTTGTTGTGGCATGTGAACTCTTAGTTGCAGCATGTGGGATCTAGTTCCCTGACCAGGGATCAAACCTGGGCCCCCTGCATTGGGAGAGAAGAGCCTTAGCCACCGGGAAGCCACCAGGGAAGTCTCCTCTTTTGCATGTATTATTTTTTTTTCCTATGAACTCTTTCTCTTTTGAATGTCAGGAAACTAAACAGGTAGGAAGAGAATGCTCTGTGTCAATGTAGGAAAGCAATAGTTTCTGTCTAAATTCCTAACATCAAATCCAGAAGAATAAGAGACACATGTAGTAGTCAAACCCAGCAGAGCCCAGCTGAGATCAGCCAAACCCCAAATGCAGGTGGAAGAGGGAGAAATCAGCATTTGCTGCCATAAGGCATGGGTATTTGGGATGGTTTGTTATGTAGCATTACTATTATGCTATACCCACCTCTATGGGCCCCTGTTATGATTAAATAAGTGATAACAGCATGTGCGAGCTCAGTAACTCAGTTGTGTCTGACTCTGCAACCCCATGAACTGTATGTAGCCCGCCTGCCAGGCTCCTGTCTATGGAATTTTCCAGGCAAGAATACTGGAGTGGGTTGCTATTCTATCTCCAGGGGATCTTCCCTACGCAGGGATTGAACCTCCATCCCCTGCGTTGGCAGGTGGATTCTTTACCACTGCACCACCTGGGAAGCCCCCAAGTGGTACAGTAAAGCCCTTAAAAATATGCTGACATGTAACAAGAGTAAAGTCAATGTGAGTGATTATTATGAGGGTGCAACTGGGAACAGAGAAGTCCCTGTTCTCACAGATCTCATGTTTTGTAGAGAGATGTGTGCTCTGTCAGATAGTGATGAGCACTATGGAGGAAAACAAGGCAGGGAAGGGAGAAGGGAGTACTATGGTGTAAATTCAAATACATAGTCGATGGAAGCCTTGCTGGGAAGGTGATTCTTAAGGAAACACGTGGAAGAGGTGAGGCAGGGAGTCACAAGGGTATATGGGAGAAGATTGTTCCAAGCAGAGAATAGGCAAAGACCGTGAAGTGGACTCATGCCTGGTGGGTTTAAGGAAAAGTCAGTAGACAGGATGGCTGAGCTGAACAAGCAAGGGAAAGATGATGTCAAGGAGATTCCCCTGGGACTAGTTCATGCACACCCTAGTGGGTCATTGTAAGGACTTTGGCTTCTGCTATGAATGAAGTGGAACATATTGGAGAGTTTTGACTGGAGAAAGACAGGACTTACTTTGCATTTTTACAGGATCTCATCTCTGTAACTGATGGGTGTACAACAAATGGAATGTGAGTGAGCTGAAGCAGAGACCAGATCAGAGGCTGCTGCCACAGTCCAGACAAAAGATGGTGATGATTTGAGCCAAAGTTCAACTTTGGGATTATTATGAAGGTAATAAATGGGGTTATTATGAAATTAATCTACATTTTTGAGCAGATTGATGATGGAGTGTTTGAGAAAGAGGACTTGAGGATGACTCCAAGGTTTTTGCCCAGAAGAATTGCAAGAAGGAATATGCCATTAACTGAAATGTGGAAGTCTGTAGAAGGAGAACTTTTTTGCATGGGAAAGGAGAGGAGAATTAGCAGTTCTATTAGTATTTGGAACTTGTTAAATTTAAGGCACCTATCAGATTTCCAAGTGGAGAGGTCTAGTTAGAAGTTGCATTTATGAATCTGAGCCCAGGTTGGAGTTATAATTTTGGTAGTTGTTATGGACTGACTTGTGTCTCCCCAGAATTTGTGTCAAAACTCTAACCCCCTAATGTGACTATGTTTGGAGATAGGGCCTTTTAAAAAGGTAATTAAGATTAAATGAGGTCATGAGGGTAGGGCCTTAATTCAGTAATCCTTAGAAGAAGACGAAGAGACATCTGAGTGGCTCCTCTGTCTTTCTGTGTGTGTGTGTGTGTGTGTGTGTGTGTGTGCATGTGTGTGCAGAAGACAGGCTGTGTGAAGGCACACGAAGAAGGTTGCAAACCAGGAAGAGAGTTCTTAGAGAAACCAGCCCTGCTGGCACCCTTATCTTGGACTTTCAACCTCCAGAACTCTGTGAAATAAAAGAAGTTCTGTTTTTAAGCCCCACAGTCTGTGGTATCTTGTTATACCAGCCCAAGTAGATTAGCACAGGAGTCATCATTGTGGAAATGGTTTTTAAAGCCACGAGGCTGGGTGAGATCTCCAACAGAGTGAGCATAGACAGAGAAGAGGGCAGGGCTAAGGACTCAGACCCCGGGGCCCCCAACATTAAGAGACAAAGAACCAACAATGGAGCCTGTGATAGAACAGCTAGTGAGGAAAATGGCCTGGGAACCAAAAGAGGAAAACATTTCAAGGCAGGGAGAATTTATGAACTGTGTCAAATGCTGCTGAGAGGTCCAGGAAGATGAAGATCAAGAACTGATTTAGCCAAGTGGAGGGCATTGTTACTTTGACAGGAAAGAATATAAATAGAAAAATGGGAGCAAGAATCTGATTGGAGTAGGATTAAGAGAGTGTATATAAGATTAAGGTATAAACACACCCATACATACATACATATACACGTAAGGAAAAGGAAAGCTCTTAACAGTAAAAGGGCAACTAGTAAATGTAGAAAGAGAGGAATTAGAAATTGACCATTTGGCAACCATTCTAGTAGTAATTGTTCCAGGAGAGAATCATTAATGGATATTGCAATAGTGGATTAAAGTTTGACAAGAAACAGGATATTTGCATAGTCCTGGAGTGTCGCCTCACAGGGTACTTATTAATTACAAAGGGTAACATTGTAATTTTGCAGTGAAGAAACTGATCAAGTGATGAAGTGAGAATCACTAGTAATGGGGCAGATTGACCTGTCCCTCATAAGACACACTGAGAGGGATGCAGCATACTTTCAGTGGTATTTCTGCTAAAGTGCACGGCCGATTCATGAAGAAATGCTGTTGTTCAGTCACTAAGTTGTGTCTGACTCTTTGTGACCGCATGGACAGCAGCAGGCCAGACTTCCCTGTCCTTCACTATCTCCTGGAGTTTGCTCAGATTCATGTTCATTGAGTTGATGATGCTGTCTAACCATCTCATCTTCTGTCGCCCCTTCTGCTCCTGCCCTCAATCTTTCCCAGCATCAGAGTCTTTTCCAATCAGTCATCAGCTCTTCTCAGGTGGCCAAAGTATTGGAGCTTCAGCATCAATCCTTCCAACCCCTTCAGGGTTGATTTCCTTTAGGATTGACTGATTTGATCTCCTCACTGTCCAAGGGACTCTCGAGAGTCTTCTCCAGCACAATTCAAAAGTATCAATTCTTCGGCGCACAACCTTCTTTATGCTGCAACTCTCACATTCATACGTGACTACTCGAAAAAACATAGCTTTGACTAGACAGACCTTTTTTGGCAAAGTAATGCCTCTGCTTTTTAATATGCTGTCTAGATTTGTCAGAGCTTTTCTTCCAAGGAGCAAGCATCTTTGAATCTCATGGCTGCAGTCACCGTCCTCAGGGATTTTGGAGCCCAAGAAAGTGAAGTCTATCACTGTTTCCATTGTTTCCCCATCTATTTGCCATGCAGTGATGGGACCAGATGCCATGATCTTAGTTTTTTGAATGTTGAGTTTTTTTTTTTTAATTAGTTTATTTTTCTATTTTTTTAACTTTACAATATTATATTTGTTTTGCTATACACTGACATGAATCCACCATGGGTGTACAGTTTTCCCCTTCCGGAACTGAATGTTGAGTTTTAAGCCAGCTTTTTCGCTCTCCTCTTTCACCCTTATTAAGAGGCTCTTCAGTTCTTCTTTGCTTTCTGCCATTAGGGTGATGTCATATGCATATCTGAGGTTACTGACATTTCTCCCGACAATCTTGGTTTCAGCTTGAGCTTCATCTAGCCTGGCATTTTGCATGATGTTCTCTACATATAAGTTAAATAAGCAGAATGACAATATACAGCCTTGATGTACTCCTTTCCCAGTTTTGAACCAGCTTGTTGTTCCATGTCTGGTTCTAACTGTTGCTTCTTGACCTACATAAGGTTTCTCAGGAGACAGGTAAGGTGGTCTGGTATTCCCATCTCTTGAAGAATTTTCCACAGTTTGTCGTGATCCACACGGTCAAAGCCTTTAGCATAGTCAATGAAGCACAAGTAGATGTTTTTCTGTAATTCCCTTGCTTTTTCTATGATCCAACTTATGTTGGCAATTTGATGTCTGGTTCCTCTGCCTTTTCTAAAACCAGCTTCTACAGCTGTAAGTTCTCAGCTCATGCACTGCTGAAACCTAGCTTGAAGGATTTTGAACATTACCTTCCTAGCGTGGAAATGAATGCAATTGTGTGGTAGTTTGAGCATTCTTTGGCATTGCCTTTCTTTGGGATTGGAATGAAAACTGACCTTTTCCAGTCCTGTGGCCACTGCTGAGTTTTCCAAATTTGCTGGCATATTGAGTGCAGCCCTTTCACAGCATCATCTTTTAGGATTTGAACTAGCTCAGCTGGAATTCCATCACCTCCACTAGCTTTGTTCATAGTGATGCTTCCTAAGGCCCACTTGACTCTGCACTCCAGGCAGCCTGACTCTGCAACAAGAGAAGCCACCATGGTGAGAAGCCTGCACACCCCAACTCAGAAGTAGCCCAGCCTCACTCACCACAACTAGGGAAAGCCCGTGTGTTACAACAAAGACCCGGAACAGCTAAAAAAGAATAAAAAGCAACACATAAATATTTGGGCACAATATTGTCACAAAGTACAGTCAGTCTTCCATATATATCCAAAGATTCAACCAACCTCGGACTGAAAATATTTGGGAAAAAAAATTTTTTTTTTCCAGAAAGACCTAAAAAGCAAAATGTGCAGGGCTTGGGTTTGCTCCCTAGTCAGGGAGCTAAGACCCCACATGCTCCAAACTGCAGCCAAAAAATAAACAACCGTCGCCACCACCACCAACAAAATACATGACATTTACGTTGTTTTAGGTATTATAAGTAATCTGGAGATGATTTAAAGTACATGGGAGGATGTTTGTAGGTTATATGCAAATGCTACACCATTTTATATAACAGACTTGAGCATCTGTGGATTTTGGTATCTGCAGGAGGTCCTGGAACCAATTCCCCCCCAGATACCAGGGGATGACTTGTAGTTGGGAGGGCACGGCTGTGAGTGGACTCACTGTCAATCTGTGAGCTGAATCAGGAGTTCCAACTACTCAAAACACCACAACTGCATGGCTGTGATGGTCCAAAATGTGAGTGCCAGCTCTAGGTAAAGTTCTGAACCAAGCACAACCTGATCTGTTCCCAACTTATTCGCTTTCTTGGCAGAGTCACTGTATATTAAAACCAAACAAATACTGTGTTGGAAAATGCAAAATTGTAGACAATAAAAAGATGAGTGGTTGCCAAGGATTTGG
Organism: Okapia johnstoni; assembly: GCA_024291935.2. NCBI lineage: Eukaryota > Metazoa > Chordata > Mammalia > Artiodactyla > Giraffidae > Okapia > Okapia johnstoni. The sequence goes on along the minus strand of CM044324.1, from coordinate 49,932,171 downwards.
AGGAAGGGCAGGAGGGATGAATAGATGATGCATGGGCATTTTTAGGGCAGTGAAACCCTTCTCTGTGATACTGTCATGTGAAACAGGACTATGCATTTGTCAAAACCTACAGAACCTTGCAACATAAAAAAGTGAATCTTAATGTAAACTATGGACTTCCGTGGATAATGATGTGTCAGTATTGGTTCATCAGTTGTAACAAATGTATCACACTAATGCAAGATGTTAAAAATAGGAGAAACTGGGTGTGTTGGGGGGAGAAGTATAGAGGTACTTGGTGTAATTTCTGCACAGATTTTCTGCAAACCTAAAACTAAAATAAAGCCTATTAGAATGAATGAAGCAAAACAAGACTCCCAGAATTCCTTGGCAGTCTGGTGGTTAGGACTCCATGTTCTCTCTGCCAAGGGCTGAGGTTCAATCCCTGGGCTGAGGTTCAATATCTGGTCAGGGAACTAAGATCCCACAAGCCTCATGGCTCGGCCAAAAAAGCAAAAACAAAGCAACAGCAAAAAACAATGACCCCTTCCCCCCCCCACACACACACTGTGTTTGCTGTGAAATAGAATTTAGTCCCAGGCTCAGATTATTAAAAACAACATTTTCACCTATGCTAATTAATAATGGAATGTTTGAATACCGCGTTTGACTTGAGATCCATTGCAGGATGTCTGCACTCCTGCTTTCCTCCTGCTCTATGCCCAGGCCACACCCCAATCAGTGGGGCTGCCCAACACCCCTGACAATGCTGCCCCACTTGAGATCTTGGCACTGGACCCTTGCCCTCTGTTCCTTGACCTTGAAGAACATCCTTTAAAACACATAAGTGCCTCTTGCTGACCTTGGGTGATGGAGACTTGATGGCCAGATTGAAAAGTCTCCCTAGGGGCTTCCCTGGTGGTCCAATGGTTAAGAATCTGCCTTCTAATGCAGGGGACACAGGTTCAATCCCTGGTCAGAGAACTCAGATCCCATATGTCATGGGGCATTTAAGCTCTTGCAACTAGAAAAAAGTCCACATGCAACAATGAAGACCTAGAGGAGCCAAAAAAGAAAAAAAGTCTCCCTAGCCTCAGGAACTCCAAGGTTACTGGAGTTCCTCCAGCCTCTTTGAACATAGCTCACACCTCAGCTTCCAGAACTCCTTCTTTCCGTATGAATCCCAGCCCCTTACTCGTTGTATGAGCTTGAGTGAGTCATGTCATGTCACTTTACTAAGCCTCAGTCTCCCTATTGGTCAGAAAGAGGGTGGTAAGACCTGTCTCACAGTGTATTTATTTGTTTGGTAAATATCTGTTGAGCACCAACTGTATGTATTGGAGCTATAACGTGAACAGAAGGAACATCCCTCCGTTATTGGAACTCATGGTCTCAGAAGGATAGACAAAAATCAAATAAATGTATAAAACAATGTCAGGGAGGAAGAAAAGACAGGGTCATAGAAATAGGGCTAGGGCTGCTTGGGTATAGTTAAGGCTTCCTGAAGGAGTTGGCATTGGAATGGGGAAATGATTGAAGTGGAATGAGCCCTGCAAGTCTGCAGGGAGAACTTTCCAGGCAGAACAGCAGGTACCAAAGCCCTGATACGCTTGGTGTGTTTGAGAAACAAAAAGGAAGCAAGCTGGCAGGGAGTGCATGAGTGAGAGGAGAGAGACAATGAGACAGGAAGATAGGGAGAGAGCAGACCAGGCAAGGAATCTGGGCTTTGTCCCGCCTGTAGCAGGGAGAAAACTTGAAGGTATTCACTGAGGAAGCCCTCCTATGTTGTGTGTCCTTGCATATAAGAAAAGTAGGCAGGTACACTTTAAAGCCGCTCTCCTGTCCAGGACTACGGTCTTCGTCCTTTTGGTGGAAAGTGCTCTTCCTCTTCCCAGCCGGCTGGTGATGGAATGTGTATCCAGGCTGTAGTTCCCATAAAATAACACGAGGTGGCGACTCGGGGTCGCGTTTCTAACTTGTGGGTTATTGATTCAACCCTGAATATTCATTGGAAAGACTGGTGCTGAAGTTGAAGCTCCAATACTTTGGCTAGATAATGTGAAGAGCCAACTCATTGGAAAAGACCCCAATGCTGGGAAAGATTGAGGGCAAGAGGAGAAGGGGGCGACAAAGGATGAGATGGTTGGATGGCATCACTGACTCAACGGACGTGAGTTTGAGCAAACTCCGGGAGATGCTGAAGGACAGGGAAGCCTGTTGTGCTGCAGTTCATGGGGTCACAAAGAGTCGGACATGACTGAGTGACTGAACAACAAAATTATTTCCAGCACAGTGGTTACCAAACTTGTACGTCATCAAAATCACCCAGAGGGCTTGTTAAAACCCAGCTTGCTGGGTCCCACTCTCAGAGTGTTTGATCTGTAGGTCTGGGATTGGTCCCAAGAATCTGTATTTCTAATAAGTTCCAGGGGATGCTGATGCTTCCAGTTCAGGAACGTCACCATCGGAGCCCCTGGTTGGAGCCCTGAGGTAGAAACCAAGACCGCCTCCTTCCTTTCAGAGATGGGATAACAGAGGTGTCTGACCAAAACACTCCAGTATCTTCCCATCATGTTTAGAATTAAATCTAAGTCTCTGATCAGATTCCCCTCTACCCTTACCACATGTCCTGGTTTCTCTCCTCACCTCATCTGCCACTTTCTAAGCAATGGCCACACTGTTTCGCTCCGTGCCTTGAGGCTGGTTCCTGCATCGCAGCCTTTGCATGTGCTGTGCCTCCCACCTGTGATGCCTTCCCCACAGTCTTTTCCTTGGTTGGCATCCTCTCATTCCTCATGCCCCAACTTGAATGTCACCATTTGAAAAGCTTTTCCTCTGCTGGCCCGGAAGCTGGCAGCCCTGCTCCTCCTCACCCCTGTTCTTTCCCTTTTGAGTGCTTGTGTTTGTGTGTGTGTTAGTCACTCAAAGAGTTGTGTCCAACTCTTTGCAACCACATGGACTGTAGTTCCCCTGTCCATGGGATTTTCCAGGCAAAAATACTGGAGTGGGTTGCCATTCCCTTCTTTCTCCAGGGCATCTTCCCTACCCAGGGATCGAGTTCAGATCTCCCACATTGCAGGCGGATTCTTTACCGTCTGAGCTACCAGAGAAGCCCAGCTACCTTATCTTGGTTGATTGTCTCCTGTTTAGATTCTAGGCTTTTGAAGGCAGGGACTGCTTTCTGCTTCATCCCAAGTACCCAGGACAGTGCTGGCAGCACGTAGGCCCCCCCAGGAAATAGTCATTGAATAAATAGAACTAAACACTTTTCCAGACCCTCCCAGAGAGCCAGTGGGTGAGCAGGGACTCCATGTAAAGGATATGGATTGTGTGATGTTCAGCATCACCTCACCCTAGTCCCAACCCTGACATTCAGAGTGATCTGGAAGGAAATAAAGATAAGTAAAGCGACTTACTTGGTGGTCCAATGGTTAAGAATCTGCCTGCCAATGCAGGGGACGTGGATTTGATCCCTGGTTCAGGAAGAGTCCACATACTGAAGGCCATCTAAAGCCTATGTACCACAACTACTGAAGCTCTTGCGCTCTAGAGCCTGTGCTATGCTACAAGAGAAGCAGTGGGAAGCCTGCACACCACAACTTGAGGGTGCCCCCCCACCCCGCCACTTGCCACAACTGGAGAAAGCCTGAGAAGGCCCAGCACAGCCAAAAGCAAATAAATGAATTTTTAAAAAAAGATGAATAAGATGGTGTTTGTAAATAGTTTATAGCCTTGCAAGCATTCCTAGCTCACTGTCTACCTCATTTGATATCACAGGGGCTGCTCAGAGGGACTCCCCCAGAGTTCTGGGTTTGGTGGGCAGAGACACTGCACAAATAATAAATTTGTAAATCCTTTCTACCTCTGTTATTGCAGTGCACCCTCAGGTTAAAAAAAACTACCCCACACTCAGCAATAATGCAAAAGGAGAACTGCGTGTCCTTTCGGAAACATGCTGGAGCATCCTTTTAACAGGCCCACTCAAGGGTTATCTAAGTCTCTAGGGGAACAGATCTTTTTCTGACTTGTCATTTACTCATTTGCTAGGGCCCAAACACGGGGAAGTTCTGTGTTCACTTGTAGGTTTATTTATGACTTTTGTCCAGTAGGAAAGGTCATCCTGAAGGTTGCAGTTGTTTTGCCCTGTAGAAGTTTAGGCGGTTTCACTCTGCAATCATTTGTCAGCATTTTGTCTTTCATTGATTATAAACTTTCTTATACTCTTGAACCAGCTTAACGGCCCTGCTGATTGGTTAAATGCTAATGAGTTACAGATAATCTTAGCACATGCTTACTTTTTTTTTTTAAGCAAAGTCTTTCTTTTCAAGGAAAAAGTACCTTTTCTCATTTTCTGTTCTTGGCATAAATTTTAATTATTTCCAGGAACTAAAACTTCCTGAACCCCTTTCAGTGTCATCTAAAACTTGAACTTTGTCTATTTCTGGGTAAAATGTGCAGTTCGATCACCCTTTTTGACTTCAAACTTTTCTTGGCCAAAATAACAGTACAACACCAACATTTCCTCTATGCTCTTCACCTATGACACCAGCTTCTACATCTATGAAGTGTTTTACAGTCAAACCAGAACATGGAGCTACTCTCCCAAGGCACCCAGAAGGAAGGGCTAGCTGAATTTCAGGCCATGATCAGGACCATGGAGTGCTCTGAGAGCTGAGCGAAGAGGAGCCGCATGCCACCTCCTCCGCAACCCGGGCGGCCTTGCTGAGGGAGACGACTTATGCCTCTTGAGAGCAAGACACAGTTGGGCAGAATGTGGGCCCAAGAGAGAGAAGGGAGGACAAGCACTTAAAAAGAAAATTATTTATTTACTTGCACACGGTCTCAGTTGTGTCATTCGGGATCCGACTCTCTAGCAGTGGTATGCAGGTTCAATGGGGCTCAGATTTAGATGCCCCCAGCATGTGGGATCTTAATTCCCTGACCAGGGATCAAATCCACAACCCCTGCACTGCAAGACAGATTCTGAAACACTGGACCACTAGGGAACCTCTTGGCACATGCTTACTTTTTATTTGTATGAGAGCTATGTCTTTAAGTTTTAAAAAATTAATCTTTGGGGACCATCTTTATGAGAGAGACTGATCATCCCTGTATTCCAGATGTATCTGTTGAGGCTTAGAGAGATACAACGTTTGTCTCCATGAGCGAAAGTGAAGCCGGGTCTAGACCTTAGATTGGCCTGACCTCAGTACCCCTGGTCCTTTAGCAATACCACACTCATGTGCGCAGTGCTGTTCTGGGCACTTTATAAACTCTTCCACTTAATTCTCACAACTCAACAAACGACATGTTGATATCTGCATTTAAGGACTAGAGTCGGAAAAGAAGTCACTCGATGTCACTCAACTCTTTGATGGCTGGCCGCAAGCCTTTTGGAATCCGACAGACCTGAGTTCCAACTCTGGCTCACAGCCTCTTTAGCTAAGTGACCTTAGGCAAGTTGTTTACCTAACTTCCCCAAGTCAAACTGTAATATGGGAATAAGAGCCCCTTCCAAGTAGGGGCTGTTGGTAATACTGACAGGCAAATCTAGGCCTGGAGCCTCCAGGCTCACAATGATGCCAGCTTCTCTTATTCTGGAATCCAGGGGGAAAGAGCAGTTGATTTGTTGCTGGCTCTTCCTGGTCTTCTCAGGTGGCGCTAGTGATAAAAAATCCACCTGCCATTGCAGGAGATGCAAGAGATGCAGGTTCTATCCCTGGATCGGAAAGATCCCCTGGAGTAGGAAATGATGACCCACTCCAGTATTCTTTCCTGGGAAATCCCACAGACAGAGGAGTCTGGTGGGCTACAGTCCATGGGGTCGCAAAGAGTAGGGCATGACTGAGGCTTCTTAGCATGTTCCTGGGCTGACTGGCATAAGGATCCTGGAAGGACAGGCGAGTACCTGGTGAAAATGGGAGGGAGAAGCTGCTGGGCAGGAGGGTGGGGTAGCTCAAAGGAGTCCCCAAGTTGGGCACAGGTGTGGACTGTTGGGCCGGGACTCCAGTCAGTCAGCTGGGGACAGCGATAGAGCCTGGGCTTTGGGGTCAGGCAGCTGGAAGTTCTCTGGGCTCCAGCATCCAGATCTGTAAAATGGAATAATAATGACTCTTCCCTGTTTCGGATTATTGTGAGGCCTCTGGGGACAGTGGGCTTAGCTGGAAGGATGCTATTCTAGGGTATTCTCTGGGACCTCAACCCTTGTCTGTGGCCTTTCTGAAGCCTGAGGAGGTTATTGATTATGTACTGATAAGGATAATGATGGTAGAGAACATCTGGGATAGATTAGGGGCCAGTGGGAGGTCCTCCTTCAGAGTTTTGGGTTTGTTGGGTCAGAAACATGGCACATATACACAGCCAAGGGTCATTTAGGGCTTTGCAGTTTACGAAGACTTCCATGCTGTGGCATCATGCCCTCGTGTTAAGACAAACTCTCTGTGTCAAGCATTCTGTTAAGGGCTTGACAGGCTTTATATCTTACTCTTCCAGGTGAAGTAAGTGGTGTCTTGACCCTCATTTTTCACCTGAGAAGAATGAGGCACAGGAGGGTTAAGGGACTTGCCTGAAACTACACAGATAACAAGTGGCAGAGAGGGGACTGGAGCACAGACGACTGAGTTCCCGAGCTGGCCTTTAGAGTGGAGAGACCACCCAGAAAGTTGGAGGCTCAGAGGCCTTTGGAAGGACCTGAGGCTCCTCTGGCCACTCCTGCCTGGCCTTGTGCCCCACTGTGCCCCCTGGAAGTTGCTGGAGGGGAGAAGAGAGGATGGCTGGTGTGCTGAGCCTGAGGGGGAGGCTTTAGGGCACAGGCCAGGGAGGCAGGGAAGGAAAGGATGTAGGGAGGGCCTCTGTCCCTCCAGAGCAGCTGAAGGGAAGATGAAGTCCTAAGGAGATGTAGTTAGGGGCCCAGATGAGGAGGAAAGGAAGAGGCTGGGAGGCGGAAGATACAGCTGCATGGGAGGAAGCAGAGTCTGGAGTCTCAGGGGAGAGTGGAAGGGGTGGGCTGGGGACAGGCCAGGCCCTTGGCCCAGGTTTCTGGACCCCTGCCACTCCAGACTCCACAGATGGGACCCTGTAGAGGGACCCTCAACAGATGCCACCTTCACTTCTGTGCAGCGCAATGCTGGTGTCACCAAGGTGACCCCAGAGTCCCTGCCCTCAGTGGCTCACACACTCTGAGCTCAGCTGAGTGACCAGATGAGCACTGTCCAGGGCATTCATTCATTCATTCAACAAATACCTATGAAGGGCTCACCACGTGTCAGGCTGGGCTCCTAGCAGGAAACTAAGTCCCTCTGAGGAGACACTAAGTTCCAATTCAAGGAGCCCCCAGTCTCACCAGGAGACAGACAAAACACAGGAGACAAATCAGTGTACGATAATATCAGGTCAGGCTGTAAAGCCCGAGAGGTGAGCAGAGCTGTTTTATGAGGGTAGTCAGGGAGGGCCTCTCTGACATGACATGTGAACAAAGACCTGAAATTGTGGAGCAAAGGAACCTCACTCATGCCAGCATTGATTACTCTCTCAGTAAAATTCTGCCATCTTCTCTCCTCTGTGGACTCACTCCCAGGTGATGTCACCCAGGCCCGTGACTTTAGCCTACCCATGCCCTGATGACTCTTAAATGTAGATCTAACTTGTAGGCAATTCCCTGGTGGTCCTGTGGTTAGGACTCTGTGCTTTCACTGCCGGGGGCATAGGCTAAATCCCTGCTCAGGGAACTAAGATCCCACAGGCTGTGAGGGACAGCCAAAAAAAAATCTAACATGTGGATCCAAGCTCTCCCCTGAGCTCTAGATGCTGATATCTGCATGTCCATCAACGTGCCCACCACTGTTGCTTCTGCAATTCTCTCTGTCAGTAAAGAGCCACCCTTCATGCCGCTGCTCAGGCCCAACACCAAGGAGGGACCTCCTTGACTCCTCCCACCACATCCCTGCTTCTTGTCCTGTTGGTCCCATCTCTAACATACATCTGGAACTCCACCCCATCTCCCCTGTCCCATCATCACTTGCATCTGGCAGCTGGACTGTGATGGCACTTAGACCACATCAATTTCAGATTGAGAGCTGACAGCCTGGGGCAGGTGTGGGCTTGTGAGGACATAGCCCAGGATCCCAGGTCTAGACTGAGTCCTGCCCGGGCTACTATCTGTCGTGTGATCTTCAGTAAGCTGCCTCCCCTCCTGGTCTCTGTTTTCTCCTCCCCGAGGTGGGGATGAAAGTGTCTGCCTCACTGGGCGGTGGAGAAGGTCCAGTGAGATAACTCTGTCCTTGGTGAGGGGAGAGGAGGCCTCCAGCAGGAGGCAATGATTTTATTCGACAGGTATTTATTGCACCCCAACCATATGCCTGGCACTGTACTTGGTTCTGGAGATGTGATGGTGGCAGACAAGAATGTTGCTGTCTTTGCTCTCAGAGCTTTAATGATGGTAGGAGAATGGGGAGACCAGGAGGGCACCTGTGGCAGGGGCATGGCATAAGCCAGGATGTGGAGGTGGGACGGATGGCAGTGCAGGGGCAGGGAACCAGAGGCCCAGTCTCTTGCCCTGAGCCATGGGAGGACCCGTGAGAACCTCAGACATCAAATTCGGTTCAGGGACCTTGCCCAGCAGCACTGGAGCCCCCTGTGTAGAGGACAAGGAAGGAGCCCTTGCTGCCAGACTGGAGGGAGCCACCTTCCTGCTCCTGTCACACAGCTCCCCCTCGACTGGGAGCCCCAGCCTCGGACCCTCCCCAGCAGGGACACCCTTCCTTGAGAAGCCACAGTCTGGCAGAATGTCTGGGTTGCTCGTGATGGCATTTCTCACCTGGATCCCAGATCAGCTCCTGGTTGGGGAGGATCAGCTCCTTTGTGAGAATCACCTCACTGAGTCCCCAGGGCCCCAGTTCTCTGCCTCTGAGGCTGGAGGTGAGATTGTAGGAGTTAGGAAAAGATCTGTGTGTGTATATGTGTGTGTGAGCGTGTGCACATGTGCACATGTGTGTGGGTGAGTACATGTGAGAGAAAGAAACACAGAATGAATCTGAGTGTGAGAGACAGATTGAGGTGTGTGAGAGAGAGAATGAATGTGTGTGTGTGTGTGTGTGTGTGTGTGTGTGTGTGTGTGTGTGTGTGTATAAAGCATGAGAGATCATCTCTGCCCAGGCCAGGCAGCTGGACTAATGGTCCATTTCCCCCCTGGTCCAGAGGCCTCCTCCAGTCCCCCAGCTGCCCTGATGGGCCAGGTCAGCCCCCCCACGGGAGCCCCCAGCCGCTCCCCACTCGGCTTTCCTTGTATTGTGCACAGCCTGGTTCCTCGAGGAAATGGGGCGGCTGCTGGGTGCGGGGGCGGCCGCCAGCAGCCCCACCCCCTTCCCCCCATTGTCACTCCTGGCTTTGGCCCCTGGCCCCTGCTGCCGACACTAAAAATAGTCTTGTTCACAGGGAGACAGCCGCACCCCTGAGCGGGCTTCCAGACTGGGCGTGGGGCCAGAGTTGCCAGGACAGAGTTCTTGTCCCCGGGGAGGGGGGTGAGGTGCACCCATCGAGTGAGCAGGGTCAAAGCACAATAGGGCTGTGTGACCTCAGGTCACCTTCTTCCCCTCTCTGAGTCTCGGTTTTCTCATCTGTCAAATGGGGATGAGGACACCTGCCTCCTGGGGTTGCTCTTGAGAGTGGACAGAAGTGTGGTTGGGTCCCCAGGGCTCTGTTGGTGCCACCTGAGTATCTGGAGAGCCTAAGGAGAGGGCACAGCAGGCGTTCATCCTCATCCCTGTGGGTGACAATGCAGTGGCTACCAAGGGCCTCCGATTTCCCTCTACACAGAGGAGCTGAGGTGCAGAAGAGCCCACCTGGGAGTCTAGAGGTGTCTAAGATGTGCATGTGAGACCTGGAAGATATGGGCTCTCTGTACCTCCGAGGTCTGTGTGAGCTCACTCTGTGAATTATGTGGCCAAACTGGGACTCGAACCCATGTCTCCAGCTTCTGAGGGCTGTGTTTTTTCCGCTTTGAGGGGCTGCTTCCATGGTAATGACTCTGCAGACTTCCTGGCTAGATCACCTTGTCTTCAGTCCACAAACACATGATTCATCGCGAAGGAAGACACTGGGCAGTGGGTGTTGAGGCTCGGGCTGGGGGCTGGCTAGTTTCCCTGGAGCAGGCGTGGGTGGAGAGCTGCCCTCTCTGTCTCCTGGCCACTGAGCTGGGTCTGCAAAGAAGGGATTATCTGTGTGTCTGTCTGTCTACTGGGCTCTTTCTTTCTTTCTTCTTTTGTGCTTTGTTCTTTTTTTTCAACCATGATTTGTTTGACATGGGTTCTGTTGTATACTTTCAGGATCTGGAACTCTTAGAATTATTCTGGCCACAGTTGCAATTTTGTATGTTTTTCTGTGATTAACTGTGTCTCCCACTAATCCTGGGCCCTGGCGCAGGGACTGAGACTTTATTATTAAAAGTCATGTATCCCTGGAGACAAATACAGTGTGAGTGTTCTCCCATGAAGATCCTGATCCTGTGCAGGTTGGTCTCCATCCACTTGTATTTGGGGATTTGCAGGGACACCTTGTCACCTGGTTTGGATGTAAATCTGGTCTGTGGGGTTTTGGTTTGCTAACTAGTTGCTTCACCTATTTTGATGTGGGGATTTGGAAAGATTCAAAAACTGCATTTCCACCACAGTCACAGTCATCTTCCCAGAAGCCTGACTCTTTCTGAATTTTTATGCACAGGGGAAAAAAAATCAGTACTCGAGGTGTTGAGCAATGGATCTCCTTGGGACCCTGGAGATGACCACTGTTTCCAGTTTGGGCCTCCTTGCACATCAAGCAAATGTAGGTACCCAGCTTGTTTTAACACGGACATTGATGCATCCTGCTTTTTGTATTGCACTTAGCATGGTGTTTTGACATTGTTCCAAGTCAATATACAGAGTACCTCCCCACTTACAGCTAAAAATGGCTGATGTAAAGCAGGGATTTTTAGCTTTTTGTCCTATGGACCCCTTTGGCATCTGGTGATAGGACGGACCCCTTATCACAATCATGGTTTTTAACCACATAAAATAAAATGCACAGAGTTACAAAGGAGGTCAATCATACTGAGATGCCATGACTGCAACAACAGCAAGAATTTGCGATGTAGTAATAGAAGAGCTTCTTTACAACGACATTAAGTAAAAGGTGAGCAGACAGTTTTGGGGTCTCAATGAGTTTAAACAATATGTGTGTGGGGGTGTCTACACGCACTGTGATGATGTCAGACAAGTGTCTCCAACTTCTGTTGTGGCAAGGGCACTGCTGACCCTCCCAGGGCACGTGGTCCCCATTCATACTTGAAGGGAATGCTGAATTTCAGTTAGAGGTTGGTGACTGTACAGTTTTTATCATTCCTATCTGAGCTCACAGAGTCCCTGAGTCCTGTAGCCCAGGTCCAGAACCTCTGCCACAGAGTATGGCTGCCCTCACTTTATTCATCTCCATCTCTGATTGAAAAGTCACCCCGTATCAGCATGTCTCCAAATCCCATTATTGCACAGAGGGGGAAACTGAGGCCCCCTCGGCTGGCGAGTGGACTAGGGTGACAGAGCCCTGGGTCCTGACTCCTGGCCCAGATGCTTGCCCAGCTCCTCCCCCATCAGGCTGGTGGTAGGGAGTCCAGCAGGAGCAGGTTGGCAGCTGGTGTCCTGCCCGGAGAGTGACCCAGCCCCGCCTGAGCCCTGCACCCCGCCCTGGCCGGCACAGCTGTGGATGTGACAGGAGGCTTGGCTCCGATTCACCCAGGCACATTCCTGGCCCAGCCACTAATTTTTTTTTTTTTGGTGACTCTTTCTCCCACACCCCCAACCCTCACCCCCCTTTTCCTCAAAAATGCTCTGTTTCTCCCCAGAGGGTCCCTTTGGGCGGTGGCTCCTGGAGGGAAATGCGGCCTGGATTTCCTGGAACACTCGGAGCTGGAGTTCCAGCGCTGGGAGGAGGAAAGCTGTTGGCAGCAGAATATCACCCCGCCCCCCAAACATAACTGGTTTCTCTGGAAAAAGTGGGTGAGCTAGAGCCTCAGGATTCCCATTCTATTGGGTGTTCCTAGAAGAGGTGCCTACTCTGCAACAATGGGCTGCCATGAGACACCCCTTCAGACAACTGTGACTCTGTGACCTTTTGGGCTCTGTGACCTTGGACAAGCCACAGGTTCCTGTTGGGCTCTGGTCTCCTCACTCCTTAGCCTGAGGCCTGTGCCCAGGACCTACCAAGGCCTGTGGATGGTCCAGTGAGGGGATAAAGCTCAGTACCAGCAAGTGAGGTGTTTGGGGGGTGTTGGGGAGGCAGGTTTGGGGGATACATTAAGGCAGGGGTGTGATGAAGACCCTTCATCCTCCTCCTTTCATTCAGGTGACAAATAATTTGTTGAGCACTTACCATTGTGCCAAGAAATGAGGCTCAGCAGTGAGCACAAGAGACCAAGGCTCAATCTATAGACAAAAGTCCCCGTACAGTCAAGAGGAGATGGGGAAAAGTGAAGCAGGGTGTGAGGGTTGGGGAAGAGCCTCTGCTGGGGGACCGGAGAACTGAGGCATGAATGAAGCAGGCCAGGCTGCAGAGGGGGCGGTGGGCTCCTGAGGCTCAGAGGTGGGTGGAGGTGAGGGAAGGAGGGGGAAGCCCATGCTGAGAGAGAGGTGGGGGCTTGTAGCCCAGGAAGGGCCTTGGCTTCATTCATTGGAAACCACCAACGGCTCTGACATGTGCAGTGACACATCTGTAAAATAACCCACAGGGGTTGAGGGTGGCGTAGGCGATGCTACAGGAGACATACCCTCAGAGCACGGGCTTTGAGACCAGGTGCGGCTGCTTCCCGGCTCTGAGTGTGGGCAGGGAACTCTCCCCCTCAAACCTCAGTTTCCTCCTCGGTAAAAGGGAGGCTCACAGCACTCAGATGGCCAAGAAGAAGGACCATGAAGGGCGTAGCAACAACTTCCCAGGGTGGAAGCTGCCCTTTCTGTGAGTCTGAAGCCACTTACTTGGGCAGAGCTCAAGGCTGGCTTTCAATGTGAACGTGGGTGTGGCTTTGAATGAGGCTGCTCAGCTTCCAGGGATGTGTGGGGTCATGACCTTGGATGGGGATACCCCTGAGTTGTCTGCAGCTGCTTCCCCTTTCTGAGGCCAGAGCTGGATTTAGGAGAGCCACTAGGGTGAGGGAAGAGGGGCAAAGAGCCGCCTTGAGATGCAGAGGAATCTGGGGGTCCTCCTGGGCGTCTCTACAGTCTCAGGATGCCCTTCTGACTCATTCCTTGCCCCCAGAAGGGGCTGGACCCATTGGTATGCTCAGTCGATCTCCCTCTCCCCTGATCCTCAGCCTCTGTGAGGGAACACAGCAAAACCCAGCCCTGGCGCAATGATGGGGAGGGTAGGAAAGCAGTGGTTTGTTGTGCCTGAGGTGCCTGGATAGGACCCCCTGTTGAGGAGAAGGGACCCCACCTGCCCAGGTACTGTGCTAAGTGCTGCCCTGCATCAGTTGAAAGCCAGTGGAATGATTTCCCTCCACTCCAACTTTCAGTGGCTTCCTGTTGCCCTCCAGATGAAGAATAGACTCCTGTCATGGGTGCACAGGCCTCCTGGTTCTTCCTCATTGATGCCAACTTTGTTCCAGCATCTGAGCCTTGCATTGATCCCTACACCCATTCCTCTTGGCCAGGTAAACTTCTGTGCCCTATTCAGCTCAGTTTTTAACTGCCTCTTCCTAGAGGAAGCCCATCTTGACCTGCAAACTAGATTGCATCTCATGTTCCTCGGTCCTAAGCTTGCCACCTCCTCTTCTGGTAACACCTATCACTGTTGTAATTTCATGGTGTGATTACTCAGTTATTGACTATCTCCATGTTAAGACTGTAGTCCATGAGGTCAGGGATGCTGTCTTGTTCACAGCGGTAGCCCCAGCATCTGACAGTGTCTACACGTAGCAGATGCTCAGTACATGCCTATGGGATGATGGAGGAATCCTCTGGACAACCAGAGGAAGGAGGTGGTATTATTCTCTTTTTTACAGGTAAGGAACCAACAGCACAGAGAGGTTAAGTAACATGCCCCAAGGTCACACTGCCAGAGCACAGCCAGACTCAGGTGGTATCTGTCTGGGGATGACTCCCTGCCAGCAGGGCTCAGAAGGTGGGCAGTTGGGGTTATGCAGAGAGGAACTAGGACCATCTGGACAGGGAAGGGGTGTGGGGGTGTGCCCCACCCATCCGTGTTTTCTCCTCGCTCTGGTGGTTCATGGCTGTTTTCCTCAAGGGCGACTCAGGTGACCTTCAGGTTGGTCCCAGGGGCCGGCTGGGTGGAGAGCCTGGTCTGGCCGGGGCTGCTTTTCTCGCCCCTTTGCCCGCCCGCTGGCTTCACGCACAGATTACAACTTCCCCTCCACGGCTGTCTTACGCAGGCCACCTCCGGCTCGCCATTGTCTCATTGTTTGCTGAGGGAAGCTCCAGGAGGAAATTAACCTGCTGCTCACCCCAAGCAGGGAGTTTCACCCCCAGTCCCCACTGGGAATGACTGGGGCCTGGGCAGGAGGGGGTGGGGGCAGGTAGTAGACAATACAACAGGCAACTTTGAAAGGAGTGAGCTCCCAGGCAGGGAAAAATGCAAGCAGAAGCGCCATTCCCTGGCAGATTTACGAGGCCCTATCACAGGCCAGGCTGTGCATAAGGGAATTGGAGACACAGATATGAGACAAAGGTCTTCTTAAGGGCCCTGCAGCTGATGGGAGCTGCTGTGTAGGGGCCTCAGGGCCAGATGGCTCTGCAGGCTGGGCAGGTAACAAAGTCTGAAACCATGTGGGCAATGGGGAGTGGTGGGGCATATAGCAAAATGAAAACTGAGGGCATCTCCTAACAGCCTTTAGATCCTGATTTCATTTTAACAAGGTGCTAATGAGAAAAATGCTCAAAATCCTTCAAGCTAGACCAGCAACACGTGAACCGAGAACTTTTACAAGTTGGGTTTGGAAAAGGCAGAGGAACCAGAGATCAAATCTCCACCATCTGTAGGATCATAGAGAAGGCAAGGGAATTCCAGAAAGCATCTACTTCTGCCTCATTGACCACACTAAAGCCTTTGATTGTGTGGATCACAACAAACTATGGAAAATGCTTCAAGAGGTGGGAAGACCAGACCACCTTACCTGCCTCCTGAGAAACCTGTATGCAGGTCAAGAAGCAACAGTTAGAACTGGACATGGAACAACAGACTGGTTCAAAATTGGGAAAGGAGTACATCAAGGCTGTATATTTGTCACCCTGCTTATTTAACTTCTGTGCATAGTACATCATGGGAAATGCCGGACTGGATAAATCACAAGCTGGAATCAAGATTGCTGGGGGAAATATCAACAACTTCAGATATGCAGATGATATCACCCTAATGGCAGAAAGTGAAGAGGAACTAAAGATCCTTTTGATGAGGATCCTTTGATAAGGGTGAAATAGGAGAGTGAAAAAGCTGGCTTAAAACTCAACAACAAAAAACTTAAGATCATGGCATCCAGTCCCATCACTTCATGGCAAATAGAAGGTGAAAAGTGACAGATTTTATTTTCTTGGACTCCAAAATCACTGTGGACAGTGACTGCAGCCATGAAATTAAAAGACGCTTGCTCCTTGGAAGGAAAGCTATGACAAACCTAGACAGTGTATTTATTAAAAAGCAGAGACATCACTTGCCAGCAAAGGTCCATATAGTTAAAGCTATGGTTTTCCCAGTAGTCATGTACAGATGTGAGAGTTGGACCATCAAGAAAGCTGAGCACCGAAGAATTGATGCTTTTGAATTGTGGAGCTGGAGAAGACTCTTGAGAGTCCCTCAGACAGCAAGGAGATTAAACCAGTCAATCCTAAAGGAAATCAACCCTGAATATTCATCAGAAGGACTGATGCTGAAGCTGAAGCTCCAATACTTTGGCCAGCTGATTCGAAGAGCCAACTGACTCATGGGAAAACACCCTGAGTGCAGGAGGAGAAGGGGATGACAGAGGATAAGATGGTTGGATAGCATCACCAACTGAATGGACATGAGTTTCAGCAAACTCTGGGAGATTGGGAAGGACAGGGAAGCCTGGCGTGGTGCAGTCCATGGGGTCACAAAGAGTCGGACACGACTTAGCGACTGAACAACAATAAAATGAAACAAAATGAATCCCCTAGACTGGTGTAGTGTGCAGACTCTCAGTCTAGACTTTAGAAGGGAATTCTTGTTCTAGGGTAAAATTGGGTCCCTGGTTATTATTGGCATCCCACACTGCTGACTTTGGCTGGAGCTGCGGTGGTCACTTCCCAGCATGCTGATGGTATCCCACCTCAAGTACCTGTCAGTCATTTGGCTTCTCTGAAGCCTTGGGAACTCCCAGCCAGGACTTGGGAGCAACTGATCCTCTCCAGAGGCAGCCTTCTATCATGTGGGTGGGGGGTTGAAGTGAGTAGATTATTGTCTCAGCTTCTTATTCACTGGAGCTGACTTCCTCAGCTGCTCAGAAGGTCAGTGGTGAGATAGGACACCTTTACCCATGTTGGAAACTGGCTCAGTCACTCATTTTTTTTTCTTTTCCTCCCTTCTTCGTTTCAGTCTCCCAGATTCCCCCCTTGCTTCCTGGGCTACTTGGCACTCAAATCATTGTCTCAGGTTCTGGTCTCAGGGGAATCCAAGCTAAGACAATCTCTAACGTTCTTTCTGAATATAGTTTATGATTCTAACCTTCTGTGATTCTAAGATTGAGTGACTTTCACTCTGCGATTACAAATTTTCATAAGTTAATCCATCTGTGATTCCAGAATGGCATCATTCTAATGTGGCCAAAACACACCTCTCAGCCATGTACTCAGACATGCAAAAAAATGTAACACTCCATTTTCTGTAAGGATTTTGCTTCTCCTGAGCTCCTATTTTTCCTGATGCCAAAAAGTGCAAACTTCAATCAAATCTAGGCAAAAAAAAAGACTATTTCAGATTTGAATGAAATTGAGTGAATCAAACTTTCCCTGTCTTCCTTTTTTTCCTGGATTGATTTAAGTCCTGGATGGGTGGGAGCATCTTGATATTGGTTGGGGGTGAATGGGGAGGTCTATGACTGGTATTTCTCAAGATGTAGCAGCCCCCACATCCCACCTCTGCTGGCTCTCCAGCATGCCTCCCCTTGGCATCCACTGAGAAAAACTCCACTCATGTTGATACTTTGACTTCTAGAGTCAAAGAAACATAGTTCTTCCTGGGACACTAAGTGTAAATACAGTTATAGGCACTCCGTTCTTAGTCACCTGGGAAAAGATTTGAACATTGTTTGCACCTCATGAAACCGTGGTATGCAAATTCATCATTCAATCTATTTGTTGAGCATCTATTGTGTGTTGGGCATTGTGCCCAGCATTGAAGATACACAGATGAGAAGACAGACATGATCCCTCCCTCATGTCATGCACAAGCCAAATAAAGTGTGTATATTTATAATTTACATATCATAGTGTCTGTTATGAAAGAAACAAATAGGGTAGGCAGAGAACACCTCTTTGAGGAGTTAACATTTAAACCAAGACTAAGTATCTAAGGTCGAGAGAAGCCACCAAAAGAGCTGTCAGGAAAGGGAGATGTCTGGGTTGTATCTGTTCACCTTAGGCAGGGGATAGTGAGGCAGAAATGGAAGAAATTCTTTTTTGAGTCTCAAAGTCCCAAGCTTTTGGTTTGGAAAAATTATAGAAATGTAGTCAAAGCCCTGAAGAATTTGAGCATATACAATTTATGCTGTAACTAACAGAGTGGGAAGAATAGGTGAATCAAAATTGGTTTTCCTCTGTAGGAAATGAGATAAAGATTATCTGGGAAGTGGGGAGAAAGGAAGTGTAGCAAAGATATTTAGTCATCAGGCAATTATCAGACTTCCCTTTCTGTAGCTGCAGATGGTCACACAGCTGAAGACTACATTTCCCAGTGTCCTTTGCAATCAGATGTGGCCTCATAACTAGGTACTGACAAAGGACATGTGAACCCAATGGTGTGTGCAACTTCTGGGTTATGTATTTAAAGAAAAAAGAGATGTTCTATCATCACTCCTCTTCTACTCCTGCCAGCTGGAGTTTGACATGGTGGCAGAAGCTGGAGCTGCCGTCTTAGACCATAAGATGAAAGCCACGTGAGAAGGATATCAGAGCAATAACATGGAAGGAGCTAAGATCTCTGACACCATGGGACTCCACATAAACTGCACTTCTTACCCTCTACTGGTTAGTGAGAGAGAAATCAACTTCTGTCTTGTATCAGTTCAGTTCGGTCACTCCGTCGTCTCCAACTGTTTGTGACTCCGTGGATTGCAGCATACCAGGCCTCCCTATCCATCACCAACTTCCAGAGCTTGCTCAAACTCATGCCCATCAAGCCGGTGATGCCATCCAACCATCTCATCCTCTGTCATCCCCTTCTTCTCCTGCCTTCAATCTTACCCAGCATCAGGGTCTTTTCCAGCGAGTCAGTTCTTTGCACCAGGTGGCCAAAGTATTGGAGCTTTAGCCTTAGCATCACTCTATCTTATATGGGACATAGTTTGGCCTGTGTTACACTAGATCAATTCGAATCCCAAGTAATACAGAAGGTCGGATACAGGAAGCTATAAAGTGAGTACATACTGGTGTGTGATCCTAAGAAAAGAATACAGAAACCTCAGGTAATCTTAAAGGATCAGAGAGCAGAACTGTGGTCTCAATCCTGGGTTAAACCTAAGAAAGCTGTGAGCCTAGATGTCCGAGAAGGTGTGCAGGCCCCCTGGACCACGACCCTTTCTGCACATACAAGGAGGTGAGAGAGCAGGTCATCTGAGCAGGGAAAGTGAAACAAGATACCCAGAATTGACCAAGATTAAGTTTATGCCACTCAGTGGAATGGAGACTATTTACATTGGGTGTGGCCTAAGAGTTCCATTTGCTTTACTTCTCCTCCTTCCTTCTCTTTCTTCCTCTTCTCCTGCTTCTCCTTCTCTTCTTTTTCTTCCTCTCCTCTCTTCTCCTCCTTGTTCTTCTTCTCCTTGTTCTTTGTTCTTGTCCTCTTCTTTCTCCTCCTCTTTCTTCTTCTTTCCCCCCCCCTCCTCTTCCCAATACATTTTTGGCTGAGCACCAAGGCTCAGGTTTAGGTCCCAGCCCAGTCCATCAGTGTGCTGTGTGGTCTTGAGCATATTGCATCACTTCTCTGACCTGGAGTGATCTCACTGGGAACATAAAGAGGTTGAACTCCAGTTTGTCCAGGTGACTCTATATTCATTAGTGTTCCGTGGCTCTTCTCTATATCTGATACTGAAGGGGGCTTAGGAAATGTGTGACAAAGTATCTTTCTTCCAATTCATGAAGTAATTGGACACAAAGAAATGAGGATACACATATATACACACTTAAACAAATGAACATGGATAACCAAGTATCACAGTAGCCAAGAGGAAATAGGGTGTCAAGGTTTAAGATGCAGGCTTTGGAACTGAACAGTCCCGAGTTTCACTCCCATCTTCTTCACTAAATAGCTGATGACCTTGGGGAAGTCACTGTACTTCTCCGAGTTTTAACTTTCTCACATTTAAAATGAGAATAATAATAGCTACCTTTAGGGTTCCCATGGACAGAAAATGAAGTAATATGTGTAGAGCACCAAGCTCAATGCCCAGCACATGGTGGGCACTCAATAAATGGTTGTATTTATTGAGTCTGTTGTAATGATTGAGAACTGTCAATCATGGTAGGAACCAGTGAAATGTAGAGAAGGGCAGGGTGAGGAGGAGGTCTCAAGTGCAGACCAGAAGGATCCCTGAGGGTTGAGTTGTGGGAAGGCAAGCCATGAATGGTGCAGGGATGTGCAAAATGGTGAGCAGAGGGGATAAGGTACTGCTAGAGGGAGAAGGAGAAAAGATACACAGAAACAAGGTGGAACCAGACTTGAGAAAATCTCTTCCTCCCCTGGACTTTATTTTCCTTATTTGTAAAGTGAGCATAACAGTATCTGCCTTTCAGTGTTGTTGCAATGATTACTAGAGATGACAAGGTCAAGCACCCATGAAGAGGCCTAGTTCATGGAAACATATCAAATATCAATTTCATTCATCTCCCAGGGAAGAGGTAGTCACACAGTATCAAGGCAAGAAGGACCCTCAAAAATACATATATATGGTGACACACATGCCTATACATGAACTGTTCACACATTATCCATCAATCTACCAAGCTATCATTTATCCATTTTTCATACATCCATTCAAACACCAACAATTCATTTATCACCCATCCACCATCCATCTAGCCAAATGTCTCTTCAGACTTCACCCACCATCTATTCCTTATCCATCATCGTATATTCACCACCAACCCACTGTCCATCTACCCATCATCCATTCTATATCCATCCTTCATCAATCTATTTATCACCTGTACTTCCATTCAGCCAGCCACCCAGCCAGCCATCATAATTCCATCTATCTATTTATCTATCATCCATCCAACCATCATTCATCTGTTCCCCATTCACTAGCCATTAATAGCCATCCACCATCTTTCATACACTCATTAGTTCCTCATCCATCCATTCTTTATACGTCTATTTATCCCCCATCCATCCATCCATTCATTATTCCACTTGTCATTTATCTTTCCACTCTTTCTCATACCTCAGGTATCCACTCAACATGTATTCTTCATTCATTTCTTCATATCCATCATTCACAAACTAATCAAGTCACACATCTAGTTTCCACCTATTTCTCTTCCATCTACTATCCATATTTCATTCTTTTACTAAATATCTATCATTTATTAGGCACATCTATCATCATCTATGCAACAGACATCTATGAAGCCACATACAATTAATCTAAACATTTTATCATCCATTTGTATCCATCTATCCAGTTGTGTTTCACCCATCCATTTATGTTTCGTTTTCCATGTTACCTAGGGATAATCTACACTAGGAATCTACGCTAGGGATACAGACTAAATAAACTACAATCTGTCCTCAAGTAGTTCAGAGTCTAGTAGAGAAAGACTGACAAGCCAGGAAAGTAGTTAAACATAATGTGATGGCTTCTATTATAGCAGAATGATTGTACCAAGCACTGTGGGGGAGAATACAGAGAAGACAGCCCATAAACTCTGTCTGAGGGAACAAAGGAAGGATTATCAAGAGGGGTGGCTATTAAACTGGGTTTTAAAGGATGAGGAGAAGTTCAACTGGTGTTTTTGCTGGGGGAAAACAGTCCTAAAGCAGGGAATTGAGCACACAACCTTACTGAGAGCTACAAAGTAGAGACTTGTAACTGTGCCCGCAGCCTCCTAGACTAATATTTCCACTTCCCAAATCTGGGCAAACATGTCAGTGAAGAAAAACCCACATCAAAGCAGGGGAGAGGCTGCTTAGGATGGGATGGTGAAGAGGATTTCCTTAGACCTCAGCTCTCCATTCACGGAGAGGTAACAGCAGAGGCCCAAGGAACTGGCATGGATTTGACAAAGAGAAGAAAAGAATGGCCTGCACTTCCTATCAAGTAGCCAAAGTATTGGAGTTTCAACTTCAGCATCAGTTCTTTCGATGAATATTCAAGGTTGATTTCCTTTAGGATTGACTGGTTTGATCTCCTTGCAGTCCAAGGGACTCTGAAGAGTGTTCCCCAGAGAAGTTAATGTGCTGTGCTTAGTTGCTCAGTCATGTCCGTCTCTTTGCGACCACATGAACTGTAGCCTGCCAGGCTCCTCTGTCCGCGGGGATTCTCTAGGCAAGAATACTGGAGTGGGTTGCCATGCCTTCCTCCAGGGAATCTTCCCAAACTAGGGATTGAACCCAGGTCTCCCACATTGCAAGTGGATTCTTCACCATCTGAGCCAACAGAGAAGCCCTTTTTTCCCCGCTAGGGCCTACCCAACCAAATCTTCAGTGCAAAACAAAAGACTCAGTTCAAGCAGGGGTAAGAACAAGAGTTAAGAATAAGAGAAGTTAGTGCTAGGATTTAAATCTAGTTCATGTGGCTATAAATTCCATGACTTTCCCACTCCACTTCCTCCCTCTCGTGGTCCTTTGGGCATGGTGTATGGTTGTGCTGGTCACTGAACATCGGAGGTGAGTAGGGAAGGAGGTGGGGCAGTGGGAAGAGGAGAATCATACATGACTTAGACAAAGTCACTCATGCACTAAAACGTGTGCTCCATCACGTTGGAGATTATCTCTGTATCCCCAGGCTTTCAAACTGGTGCCTGGCACATAGTAGACAATAAATGTTTGTTTTTGCTTGAATTCTTCAACATTTTTGTTATTATTATTTTTTTTAAATGTGATGGATAACTTAGGACAAGGTCAGTCTTTATTTTTTAAATTTTATTTATTTGTTTTTGGCTGCACTGGGTCTCTGTTGCTGCCCATGAGGTTTTCTCTAGTTATGGCTACTCTCTGTTGCAGGGCTCAGGCTCTAGAGTGTTCAGGCTTCAGTAGTTGTGGTACATGGGCTTAGCTGCCCTGTGGCATGTGGAATCTTCCTGGACCAGGGATCAAACCCATGTCCCTTGCATTGGCAGGCAGATTCTTAACTACTGGGCCATGAGGGAAGTTCTTGATTGAATTATTTTGCAAAGAAAATGGGTGACCAATTAGAATATAGAGCATATAGACTCCTTTGTTCTAATACAAATCCTAAGTAATGATAGCATAAAGAAGAAAGTATTTTCTTTGTTTCAGGCCTGGACTTAATAACTCAGGGCTAGCTTGGTAAAGTTGGGGTCTCAGGCTTCTCTTAGCTTGTAGCTCTGCCATCCCTAAGGTGTTGCCTGGCTCCTTATGGTCTCAGATAGCTCCTCCATGTCTACACCACGGCCAGCCAGCAGGGGTGGGGTTGGGGGAAGGAGAGGGGCAGTCACGACTTAGAAGACATGCAGGGTACTCTGTGTACCATTGGTCAGAATTTAGTCACATGGCTAGAACTAGCTGCAAGGGAGAAGCTGCGCAATAGAGTCTGTTTTGTGTGGCTAGGTGTCCAGCTAGAGATCAGAGGTTTTATTTCTGTACAAGAAGGGGAGAATGGGTATGAAGGGCCACCAGTGGTCTCTGTCACAAGTGAGGACCCTATGTGTGGGCACCAGTATTCTTCATGGTGTGAAGACTCCGTAGGGACAGATATGGTCTCTCCCACTAGACTGCAGGCTCCCCGAGGGGCAGAAGGCTATGTTACATCACCCTGATATCTCTGGCAGCTTCTAGCTCAGACTTAAGAAGGAGGCTCTCTCAGACCTTGGATAGAGTTTTGATGATATGATGGAATCAGAACAAATGGGTTAGAGGGCTTTTGCCTGGTGATGATCAATTGGAGAGGACTAAAGTTCAGGCTGGGCATCTGGGAGGAAGCCAGCAATAGTGGAGGGACTCAGGAAGGTGACTTATAGGAGGACTGGACTGGGTGAAGGGGCAGAGAAGATCTTGGAAGGAGGAGGCAGAGTTGGGAGCAGAAGGGACTGTGCAGTAATCAAAGCTCTTCTGCAATAAAATGCTCAGCAGTCCACAGAGCCTCTTGGCTTCTGCTACCTTATCAGTGAGGCTAGATGGTGCCTGAATTTGAGTGGGGGACGTGAGGTGCATCTTGAATGCCACTAGCCTGTCCTGTTCCTATCAGAGAACCAGCACTGGTTTCCTCCCTCCCTCTTTACCTCCCTCCTGCTCTCCCTCCCTTCTTTCCTTCCTTCCTTTCCCCTTATATTTATTCAGTTTATCTCAGAAATTTGGAAGGATTCCATCTTGTACTGGGAGCTTTAAAGACTCCAGGTCTATTCTAAACTGGGAAGCAAATAACCCCATTCTATCTACCTATCTACCTATCTATCTGTCTATCTCATATACAAGTGTATATATACATATACACAGACACACTCATATGTATATATGTGTATATCATCATCTACGCTATTCTGTCAGTGCTAGCCACTATGCTAGTCTCTGAGGAACACAGTGGTGAACAAGTCGAAGTCCTTGCCCCGTGGAATGTACAGTGAGGAGAGGCAGATAACACACAAATAACTCTGATTATTAAATTATTAAATCAGTGCTACAAAGTTAATTAAATTATTAAATAAGTACAGTGGCTTCCCTGGTGGCTCAGTGGTAAAGAATCCTTCTGCCAATGCAGGAGACATGGGTTCGACCCCTGGTTGGGAAGATCCCCTGGAGAAGGAAATGGTAACCCACTCTAGTTTTCTTGCCTGGGAAATCCCATGGACAGAGGAGGCTGGCAAGCTGCAGTCCATGGGGTTACAAAAGAGTCGAACACGACTTAGTGGCTAAACAACAAGTACAGAATGCTATGATAGCATAATCACGTTTCACTCCAGCATTCATTATACAAATATTTAGCAAGGGAGCTTATATATATTAAAAATAATTTTTTCAAAAGAAAAAATCATACCCCTTGTTCAAACATAAAATGAAAATGTGTCAAAGTTTTTATTTAAATGATTAATTAATGAGAGAAACAATAAGGTGTTAGAAACTAGATCAAAGGAGAAGCCAAAGCAAATATATGCTGAAATTAATTTGTTAAGATGCAAAACTCTTTTCTTCCAAGAGGATGGGGAGGTGGGTAGGGGGATTGATTATACCTCCAGCAGATAAAACTTACTTGCTTCCCTATGAGCAAGAATTATTTGTGTCACTACCAGTCTTGTTATAACTTACACGGAGATGCACCATAGCTCAAAGAAAAGGAAAGGGATCTACTACCATAGAACCTGTTAACCCCAAATGAGGTGAAGACTAGGGATAAGATTCTATAGGACAGCCGGTGATCTTTGTGGTTCTTGTTTTGTTTTCCATTTTGCCATTTTGAAGTCATTTACAATTTTCCTTAATATGAGTCAAATCTGTACTAGGTACTGGTAATACAGAGGTAAACCATACAGACACAATATCTCCCACAGGGAGAAGAATGTTATAATGTTCCCTTAAGTTCTTATAGTGGGGCAGTGCACTAGCAAACAGAAAGTTTTGGGAAGCCAGACCAAGTCTCTACCATTTTTGTCTAATAGTCAGATCAGCTTATAAAAACACTTTTAGCCTGAGAAAAACCAGGGCTCTTCTGTCTAGTTCTAAATCCCCAAACAAGCAAAGCCTTGAGGCTTTCCTGTGAATTTCCACCTCTCTAACAAAAACAACTTTATTTCTTACTTCTGCAAAACTATGTCCAAAAATAAGTGATTACCTTTGCAGATATAATAATCAGATGAGAAAATCATTTTTTCTAACTTGGAGAGACTAATCCTTGGTAATTTTTTTCCCTTGACGTGTCTGTTGCATTTTTATTTTATTTATACAAGTATCTGTTGTATTGTATCTGTCGTCTTTGTTGCTGTGCAGGCTTTTCTCTAGTTGTGGAGGGCGGGGGCTACTCTCTAGTTGTGGTGCAGGGGCATCTCATTGCAGAGGCATCTCATTGCAGCTGCTTCTCTTGTGGAGCACAGGCTCTAGAGTGTTTGGACTTCAGTAGCTGTGATTCCCAGGTCTGGAGCATAGACTCAGTAGTTGTGGCACATGGGATTTGTTGTCCCGTGCCATGTGGGATCTTCCTAGACTAGGGATTGAACCCACATCTCCTGTGTTAACAGGCAGATTCTTTACCACTGAGCTTCCACAATAGTGGAAGCCCCACTGTTGTATTTTTTATTCAGTGATTTATCATTCTAAACTTGGACTCTCTTGTAAAACTTCTTTTCAGGTAAATTTTTGTTTGCTTTCTAACTGCTCTTGTCTCTAAATTTTCTTTGAGACAACTAACAGTTGCATACACTCACACACGCCAAACAACCAGGATAATTATACACTGTTCTAAGTGCGTGAAATAAATCAATGTAGTGACACAATCAAGATGAACTGGGGACAACAAGATCCTATTGTATAGCACAGGGAACTATATTCAATATCCTGTGATAAACCATAATGGAAAAGAATATGAAAATGAATGTATACAATATACAACTGAGTTCTTTCTAAATTAACACAACATTGTAAATCAACTATACTTTAATTAAAAAGAAAAATAAAACTTGGGAAGAGGGGAAAGATTGCTTTAGATAAGGGGTCAGCAAACTTTGGAGAAGGCAATGGCAACCCACTCCAGTACGCTTGCCTGGACAATCCCATGGACGGAGGAGCCTGGTAGGATGCAGTCCATGGGGTCGCGAAGAGTCCGATACAACTGAGCGACTTCACTTTCACTTTTCCCTTTCATGCATTGGAGAAGGAAATGGCAACCTACTCCAGTGTTCTTGCCTGGAGAATCCCAGGGATGGCGGAGCCTGGTGGGCTGCTGTCTGTGGGGTCGCACAGAGTCGGACACGACTGAAGCGACTTAGCAGCAGCAGCAGCAAACTTCTTTCTGTAAGGGACCAAACAGTAAATATTTTAGGCTTTGAGGCACATCTAGTCTCTGTCACAATTCTTAGCTCTGAATTATAATGGGAAAGCAACCATAGACAATATGTAAATAAATGTATATGGCTGTGTTCCAATAAAACTTTATTTATAAAAACAAATGGTGGGCCAGATTTGAAATATGGGCCATTGTTTGGTAATCTCTGCTTTAAATAATGTAGTTTTACAAGAGCTTCCTGAGAAAATATTTAAGATGAAGCCTGAATAATGAGAAGAAGCTAGCATCCCAAGCAGAGTGGACAGGATGTGCTAAGACCACAAGGTAGAAAAGAGTCTGATGTATCTGAGGAATAGTGAAGGGACCAGTGGCAGAAGCACAGTTATAAAACAGTGAATAAGTGAATGAATGAATGAACTCACTGCCTAACATAAAGTCTGCTTACATAACAGGGGCTAATAAATATTTGTTAAAATTTGAGTGGGTGATATATTCACACAGTTCAAAAAGTATAAAAAGGGATCCTGTGAAGAGTCTCATTCCCAGTTTGTCTCCTTCCCACCACTTTTATTCGTTTCTGATCTTTCCAGAGTTTCTGCATTCAAATTTGTGCAAATGAAAACTACATCCTTGACCCCCAGGCCATGCTTGGTGAGAGTAGTTGGGACTAAACAGGTGGAGACTCCTCTGTCCATGTACAAGAACCAGAGCTCCGAACTCAAGCTCCATCCTGGCTGGGGCTCTGACCCTCTCCACCCTGGCCTGTGTGCAGGGGAGGCACGGCCCCTCCACAGGAAAAAACGGCTTCCTAAGAGTGGGTGGAGTGGGACAGGTCCCACCTGAGCTGCTGCCAGGTGGAGCCACTCCCAGCTTAAGAACAAGTGAGCCCAGAGTGGAATTTTCCTCCCTTTCCCGTTTTCCTTCAACTTGTTGTTGAGGAGAAAGTCTGTGTTGAATGCTGGTGTGTTTTTAACACCTCTCTTAACACTTACTTCCCTTTTTAACAGAGAGCAGGCCTCTACCTCTGAGCCTTCGGCAGGCAGCCGGATCTGGCAAGAATGTAATGACATTGTTTTGTTTTCATTGTACTTATTTTTATGGTTACCTTCTATTTATGGCATGAGATACTGGTTTTCCATTTATGGAGGGATCTAAAGTTCCCTTTTGAAATGAATATATTTATGTTTTTAAAAGAGGGTTCATTTAAAGAAAAAAAATATTATGTAACTGATGGCACAGGTGGTACCCAGACATGGAAAAAATTGAAAAGAGGGACATGATGGGCTGAAAGGGAGGAAATGCCTCTTAGGTCAAATGCCTTGCCAGCCCCTGTGGAACAGAAAGGACCTCTGAGGCTTGGCAAGGGGAAGGGACTTTTCTAAAGTCACAGATGACATGGACTGAGACTTGGACCTCCTGATCCCCTTGTGGTGGGGACGTGCTGTGCCAGAGGTGTAGGCAGGGGTCAGGGGCCATGTATACTCTCGCGTGCCTGGCCACTGCGCTAGCCAGGGTCAGGGTCTTTCCAAAGATGGCCAAACACAGACTGAATGTTAAGAGGGCTCGGGTTGTGAAGGAGAGGAGGGAAGCACAATGGTGTCCCTCAAGCAGAGTCCATGTGCTAGATCCTGGGCTGAGACCTTGCCCCAAGGGCACTCACAGATTCAAGGGGAAGACAAAAATAACTTAATTTCTTGGTGGCAGTGTGGCCAGTGCTCCAACAGAGGCATAGCTGTTACATCCATCTCTACTGACATCTGGGACTTTTGCCTGCCCCAGTAGCCATTTCTTTTGGGAAAACCACCCCTCCTCCCATTCTTGGTTTTGTAGCTCAGGTCAGGCAAACCCCACACCCACTTCAGAGATGATCATAGGATTAGGTCTAGCCAATCAGAACGCTTTGTCCCACTAGCCATAGTGATTGGCACAGGTCGATAATGTGACCCAAGGCAGGCCAATGGGGGTCGTCTCTTGGACTTCTGCTGAAACTACTAGAAAAGGGGCCCAGTCCAAGGGGTTTCTAAAAGGATGAGTCCTGATCTAGCATTGTTAGCAGTCATCTTTGCTACCAAAAGAGGAGAAGCTGTCTGCGAATGAAGCTGACATCCAGGAAAGCAGGACTAAGAGATGGAGAGGAAAAAAGGGCAAAGGATAAGCTGACATCCAGGAAAGCAGGGCTAATGATACCCTAACCTCACCTGGATTCCAGCCATGAAATCAATGCCCTGAACTCAGTTCTGGAACCAATAACTTAACTTTTTTTTTTCTCCCCATCAATTACTTTGAGCTGGATTTTTGTCACTTACAATCAAAAGAGAACCGGCCAACTCCAGGCAGAAACACAATGTCACGGGCAAGTTAGAAAGAGAGAGAGGTTGGAGTGATGAAAATTTGTCTGGAATCCTTTCTTGTGGAGGTGGGATTGAGCAGGGTTTTGAAAAACGGAAGAGGATTTTGATGCATGAAGAAGGAACGATCTTTCCAGTAAGGGGAGCAGGTCAGGCAGTAGAACAGTGCTGGGACCGCATAGCCGCTGTGGCTGGAGAGAGGAGGTGGGCTAGAGAAGTGGTGGGAGAGGGGCTGACAGGAAGGAATGTCCTCAAATTTTGCAGAAATTGTCTACTTCTCTGCCTGTGTCTTCCTTCTCTGGAAGAGAAGTTAATTTACCCACAACCATTTTGTTGTTGTTCAGCTTCTCAGTCATATCCGACTCTTTGTGACCGCATGGACTGCAGCATGCCAGGCTTCCCTGTCCTTCAGCATCTCCTGGAGTTTGCTGAAACTCATGTCCACTGAGTCATTGATGCCATCTAACCGTCTCATTGTCTGTCATCCCCTTCTCCTCCTGTCTTCAATCTTTCCCAGCATCAGGGTCTTTTCTGATGAGTCAGCTCTTCACATCAGGTGGCCCAAGTATTAGAGCTTCAGCTTCAGCATCAGTCCTTCCAGTGAATATTCAGGGTTGATTTCCATTTCCTTTAGGATTGACTGGTTTGATCACCTTACTGTATAAGGGACTCTCAAGAGTCTTCTCCAACACCACATCAAACTTCAAAAGCATCAATAAACCATTTAATGAGCACCTATTATGTGCCATGTACTGTTGTGAGAGTTGGACCATAGAGAAGACTGAGCACTGCAGAATTGATGCTTTTCAACTATGATGCTGGAGAGGACTCTTGAGAGTCCCTTGAACAGCAAAGAGATCAAACCAGTCAATCCTAAAGGAAATCAACCCTGACTATTCACTGGAAGGACTGATGCTGAAGCTGAAGCTCCAATACTTTGGCCATCAAATCCAAAGAACTGACTCACTGGAAAAGACCCTAATGCTGGGAAAGACTGAGGGCAGGAGGAGGAGGGGGTGACAGAGGATTAGATGGTTGGGTGGCATCATCAACTCAATGGACAAGAATTTGAGCAAACTCCAGGAGATGGTGAAGGACAGGGAAGCCTGGCATACTGCAGTCCATGGAGTTGCAAAGAGTCAGACACAACTTACCAAGTGAACAACAACATCTACATGCCAGGTGCTGTTGAAGGGCTGGTGAGGCAACAGTGAACAACACAGCCAAAGGCCATGCTATCTTGTAGCTTCCATTCTAGTCTAAATAAACAGGCAATAAACATGAAAAATTGATAAATAAGTGTCCTAGTGTCAGATAGTAATAACTTACAAGAAAAACTAGGACAAACAAAGTGGATGAAGATTGGTGGAGAGCTGTTTGGGATTATGAAACGTTCTGAAAACAAATGGCAGCGATGGTGTACATGGTGTACATGGAAGTACTTAATATCACTGATTTGTACACTCAAAATGGTTAAAATGGTGAATTTTATGTTATGTCTCTTTTATCAGAATTAAAAAAATAGATGGGTGGAGGAGCGCTACTGTAGTGATGGTAGTCAGGGCAGACCTCCTTGAGGAGGTGACATTTGAGCAAAGGTATGAAAAATGGGAATTAATGAGCCTTGAGGATACATGGAGGAAGAGCAGTCTAGGCAGAGGGAACTGCCCAAACAAAATCCAGGAGGCTGGAGTGTGCCTGGTGCGTTGTGAGAATTGCTAGGAAACTGGTGTGCCTGGGGCTGAGAGGGCAAGGGGGGGAAGGCAGAAAGCAAGGGGGACAGGGAGGGAGGGTGATGAGGCCACACGGAGGGCAGAAGCTGGAGCACAGGTAGAGAACTTTGAGTTTGGTTGTAAGAGTGATGGGAACCCTTGCAAGTGTGGGCAGGAGAAGAGGCAGGAGTTGGCCCTTTCTGTTCAACTTTCCCTCTCTCTCCAGCACTGTCTCTTAATCGGGCCTGTTATCTCACCTCTGCTTCCTGAATATCTCTCCTGGGCTGCTGCTCTCTTCTGCTTACCTTCATGACCACTACCTAATTTATCGTTTTTTAACACAGATGACACAAGCAGCCTCCAACCGGCCTTCAGGCCTCCTGATAATAGGGCCTCCACCGTGTCCACTGGAGGCTTTTTCTACCTGCACTTGTGACCAGTCCTTCCCTTGGTGAGAGCCGTGTCTTCCCACTTTTCAGCCAAGCCCTGTCCAGCCCTCCAGTCTCTTCTCCCCTCACGCTCGCCCCCCACACCTTGGCCACTCTGAGCCTCCCAGGAGGTCCCCCTGCTGCCTCAGGCTCTCTCCTCAAGGCTGGTGCACGTACCCTTTCCTCTACACAGGTCCCTTTTTACCTAGAGAATCTCCCCCATGATCCTTTAAGAGTCAACCCAGAACCACTCTCTGCAGAGACTTCCTTGACTATCCCCACCCCAGGCTATCTTAGCTGACTCCTCTTCTGTGTTCCCCCGCCTCTTCCACCAGAAGTCCAGAGGACACTGTCATGCATGGCTGCTTGGTTGGTTTGATTTTTTCCAAACCTCTACCTCTCCTCACCTCCTGGAACTCCCTAGTTCTCTGCCCATAGTATGTTCTCAATAAATATTTGTTTAATAAATGAATGAGTTTGGAATGTATCTTGCAGAAACAACAATAGCTAACTTGGTTTAAGGATGTGCTACGTGCCAAGCTAAATACTTTAGAGCCTGGATCTAATTTCTTTTTCACAGTCTTAGGAGGAAGCTACTATAATGAGTCCCATTTTAGAGATGGAAAAACTGAGGCTTGGTGAGATTAAGCAATTTCCCCTTAGCCCTGAAACCTAGAAGCAGTGGAGCTGGCAGTAGAGCTGACAGTTCAGAGTGCCCAGTTCAAAGTCATGGGCACATCACACAGCCAGGGGAGGTTTTAATAGCATTATTGAGCCCATGGTGAGGTTTCCAGGAGTCTCTGAACTTTATAGGAAGCTCAGTTGTTCATGAGCTGTTTTCAGAGAGCAGGCTGATTGCTGTCATCAGAGTCTCAGACGGGTTCTTGATAACCACTATGTTCAAGATGCTCTTCTGCATACAAGAGAAAGGTGGAGAATTTTTGAATATTGGACTGATGAATCCCAAGTTATGCTTTGGAAGGATCACCTGGGCAATTCATTGCAGCATTATTCATAAGAGAAAAAATTTGAAATATCCTCAATATTCACCAAGAATGGACACATTAATTACTTTATGGTAATCCTTCCATAGAAGGGAACACCATGCAGCTGTAAAGATGAATGAGGAATCTCTTTCAGCACCAATCTGAAATGATTCTAAGATTCATTTTTAAGTAAACGAAGGAAAGTGCAGACGAGGGTGTATAATAAGCTTCTGTTTTTAAAAAGGCAGTTGAGGGTAAGATTACAGATCTAGATTTGTTTCTATATGCATAGAATATCTTTGGCAATATTCACAATAATATAGACAATGGAAACCCTACTTTATATGATTTTTATAAAGATTAAATGAGTTAATATTAGATAATTGTTTAGAAAAGTGCCTGGCACATAATAAGTACTAGAGGAGATTTGGTTGAGCAAAATAAAAGAGAAATTGCCGCAGTGGGCAGACAGGAGGTGATAGGCGGTGGAAAGACTTATTTCATCTCATGCTCTCAGGCAACTTTTCAATTTGGTAACGTGGACAAATATTATTATTATTATTATTATTATTATTATTATTATTATTATTATTATTATTATTTACATGAGCCATTTAAAAACTCTTTATGGAATCTATTACAATATTGCTTCTGTTTGTTATGTTTTGGTTTTTTGGCCATGAGGCTTGCAGGATCTTAGCTCTTCAACCAGCATTCCCTGCATTGGAAGGTGAAGTTTTAACAACCGGACAGTCAGGGAAGTCCCCGTGGGCATGTATTATTGATGCATATTTTGAAAGTTAAAATTAAGTGTATTCAGATATATAAAAGATAATCTGAGGGGATCAGAGACTGGAAGGAGGTCCCACCCAGCATCCCCGGGAATTAGCTGGAATT
This sequence comes from Okapia johnstoni, assembly GCA_024291935.2. Classification (NCBI taxonomy): domain Eukaryota; kingdom Metazoa; phylum Chordata; class Mammalia; order Artiodactyla; family Giraffidae; genus Okapia; species Okapia johnstoni. The sequence goes on along the minus strand of CM044324.1, from coordinate 49,899,441 downwards.
GGTCAAAGACTGCATTGTGTAGTGTGCAAGTCAGGACGTGAAGAAAAAGTGGAGGGGGGTGGGGATGGACACCAAAACACCCACGCCCCAGGGCCCACTATAAAAAGCACATTTGAAAACATCAGACTGGAAATGTTTTTTTTATTTTTATTATTATTATTTTTTTAAATAGCCAAAGCTCGTCCCCCCAGGAGGCGTGTTGCAGCTGCGGGCCGTGGCAGTTCCCAGGTGATGTCAGTCCTGGCCCCGCGCCAGCCCCGGCCCCTTGGAGACGGTCTTGGTGGGTTCAGCTTGACTGTTTTTCCTTCCTGAGACTTGAGGACACCTTCCTGTCTCAAAGAAAGCAGCCTTTCCAGGGCTTTCTGAGAGCCTGGGGCGGGGGAGGTGGTGGGCCTGGGCTGAGAGGAGAGTGGGAGGCAGGGGAAGGTAGGTGAGGGGTGGTGAGGAGGGGGAGGCCGCATCGAAGGAGAAGAGTGAACGCTGGGCGAGCTGTAGACAGGCCCAGCTCCGTCTGGGTGGCTTCATAACCACCCCACAGGGGACAGGAGGGGCATGCTCCTTGGGAATCTGAGACCTGTCTCCCTGACCCCTTCCTCCCGCTGCCCTGGCTGCTGCCTGGGGGGATGCACTGGGGTGGGGTGGGGTTGGGGGCAAGATTCGTTCCCACGGAGTTCCCAGCTGGTCAGCGCCTTCTCTCTTCCCTAAGCTCTGGGCCCATCCCTCTCTCCTCTCTGGCTAAAGGCCCGTTGCCAGTATCTTCTGAGCTTCCAGGCGTGGGTTTCTACAGATGGGATGAACTGCAGAGCCGGGTTCAAGGTCTCACCGCGCTCCTCATTGTGTAACCTCGGGTCAGCCACTGCTCCTTTATGGTCTCCATCTGTGAAATGGGTAAAACCCGCCTTGCAGGGTGGATACGAGACTCTGATTCTGAGACTCTGGTTCCCTCAGTGCGGGCTGGACTCTGGGCAGGGGAGAAGACCCAGACTCAGGGGATGAACTTTTCTGTCTTGTTCTGAAAGCCCAGCCTCTTGGTCCTTCAGCAGGTTTCCGCTAAGCACCCACTATGTGCTGGCACCGTGTGAAGCCCTGGGATGCTGCTGCGTGATGGTTGCAGCCAGAGGTGTTGCGAGCAGAGGCTCTGGCCCAACTCAGGGGCCTGGGGAGAGTTGCCTCCTGCCTTGGAACCTCGACGCTGAGTGCGTGGACAGTAGAGGGGGAAGATGAAGGGGTGGCTCTGGACTCTGTGTGTATGCTGTCACTTCAATCGTGTCCGACTCTGTGTGATCCTATGGACTGTAGCCCACCAGGCTTCTCTGTTCATGGGATTCTCCAGGCAAGAACGCTGGAGTGGGTTGCCATGCCCTTCTCCAGGGACTCTTCGTGCCTGGGTCCAAATCCTGGTCTGTCATTCAGTGGCTGAGTAACCATGAGGATGCTAACAGTCCCTGCCTCTCAGGGTTGGAAGAAGTAGATAAATTATGGGTTCATACCATGCCTGGTGCAGACCTGGTGCTCCATGAGCTCCCGCATGCTTTTCTCCTCTGTCTGCAGAGGCTTGCCTTGCTCTGAGTACTTTGCAGAGCAGCTCTGGGTGCCCAGAGGAGACGTGTCAGGGATTATCAGGTTATGTTCAGGGGAGGTCCAGGGACCCGCAAGAGCCCCAAGCACTCCATCTCATGCAGGGGTGGCCTGAACAACTTTGCAGGACCTTTTCACACTCGGCAAAGTCTTTTCTTGCCTCAGAGGCATCATCCTTATGTTTCCTCTATTCTTTCCCACTCACACACCCCCAAAGACCTTGGAAGCACCCATCATATTTTTACTCGTTCTTTGCTCACAGCCTGTTTTTCTGATAGACCTTGGCCTCCACGAGGGCAGGCACCACATCTGTCTTACTCTCTGGCCAGAATGACCTTTTCGATCTTGTTCTGCAAGCTCAGGTTCAGTCCAGGCCCTTACAGGACTGGGTACATACCTGGTGAGGCCGTGTGAGCCAGTGGTGAGAGTTCAGTGAGAGTCTGCAGCCAAAACATCTGATTCAAATCCACTTGCTTGCCAGGGGCCATGTAAAGGTGGGCATGTTCCCTGTGCCTCGGTTCTCAAATCTATAAAATGGAGCCATAACTTGTTGAGTAGGTTACATTAACTTACGTAAAGTGTGTAGACCAAGACCTGACACCTAGTGGGCCCTTAGAAAAAGTCAGGCACTTTTCCAAGTCGAGAGGATCTGGGCATTCAGAAAACACCAATTTCTAAATTTTACCAGTCTTCCCTCCACGGGGCCAGTCTATCCTAGCCCTTCATATAGCCCTCCTGGTCTCCTTTGTGCAGGCTGTGCTAAAATGAGGAACATCAAGGCCCAGAGAGAGGCAGACACCCACCCTAGGTCACACAAGAACAGTGGCCAAGGTAGACCAAGCCAGGTCTCCTGTCTTCCAACCAGTTCAACCTCAGGATCTCCTCAGTTTCCAGGCCCTGGTGGCCTACCCTCTGACCCTGGTCCCCCTGGGAGCTCAATCCCAGGCTCGTGGGGTCTACAAGTCTGGTCTGGATTAGACACGCTGGTAAGCAAACGCCAGGCCCCCCCAGCAGGCTGACTGGCGGGACCCGTGCTCACAGCTGCTGAAGCTCACAGGGATATAAATCATGGTGGCAGGAGCCTCTGGGGCTGGGACCACCTTAGCCTCCTGAAGGGTACAGGGGCCTGAGAGTCATGGGCAGAAATGCCTGGGTCCACTGGGGGTTTTTCTGTCCTCTGCTGGGGCAGCTGAAGCAAGGCAGGTCAGAGCGGGCCAAGAGACCATTGGCAGGCCTTACCTCCTAGACGGCCAAGATCTCAGCTCTGTTTTAACTTTTCACCCTGGAATTATTTACAAACATGCAGAGAAGTGACAGAAGGAATGCAGAGAACTCCAATATACCCTCTACCTGGATTCACTGAGTTTTAACAGTTTGCCACAGTTGCTTTGTCTTGCTCTCTTGCACTTTTTTCTGATCCATTTGATAGAATGTCACCTACATTATGTTCCTCTACTCCTTAATACTTCAGAGTGTGTTTCTGAAGCACCAGAATATCTTCTTATATCACTATACTGTTAGCAAATTCAGTAAATGTAACATTGACGTATCTGTGTGTGATCAGTTGCTGAGTCGTGTCCGACTCTGCAACCCCATGGACTATAGCCCGCCAAGCCCCTTTGTCCGTGGGATTTTCCAAGCACTGGAGCGGGTTGCTGTATCCTCCTCCAGGGGATCTTCCTGACCCAGGTATCAAACCCGAGTCTCCTGTGTCTCCTCCACTGGCAGGCAGATTCTTTACCACTGAGTAACCTGGGAAGCCCCAAGTGTGACACTGATATGATACCTTAATCTGTTGTTCTTACTCCAGTTTTGTCAACTGCCCAGTAACATCCTCTATAGCATCACCTCCCTGTAGGACAGGACTCAGCCCAGGGGCATGTGGCATTTTCCTGTCCAGGTCTAAACTTTAGATATCAAGCCCACAGGAGGTAAAATATGCAATAGCAAGAGATGAAGACAGGTTGAACAAAGATGGTCAACCTTATATATGTGTCCCATAGACTGATGATTTTGTAAATCTTCTAATGTTCTCATGATAATTCATCATTCTTGTGATTGTATATGGTTGCTTTATGAGTTAACTTGCTAAATATGCTAGAGTTTGGGGGATTCTATTCTGTAGTGTGTTTATTTTTTTATCTAATAGAAGCATCATAAAATGGAAGTGGTCTGGGCCACTGAGGGGAACCTAAAGTGGTGGAGGAGCCCTGGGCTAGAGAGGGACTTTGCATTCTCAGCTCCTAAAGCTGTGCAACTCTGGCTCTTCACTGTCCCTGTTTCTCCATTGCCATGGGTGGCCTCTGAGGCTTGCCAACTTGCAACTGTGGAATTAGAGAAGAGAGTCCTGAATGGTGGCCAGGAAGACCTGGGCTCCTGGTGGCCCAGCAGGGCCAGGGACTAGCTAGGGGAACTTGGGTAGGTTGCTTCGTCTGTATGGGCTCGACTTCTCATGCTGAAATGATGCATTCTGAGATTCTTCTTGTACTGATGCTCCTTGTGGCTAAGGTTTGGGTGTTAAAGTGTGAACTGATATTTAGGCCGCCCCTTCAGGGTCCCAGGTGGCCTGGATGAAGTTGCTCATCCCACCTGCTTCAGCCCTGGGTTTCTCCTCCCTGAACTCCTTTAACTCCTCTAGCCCTAAGTAAGCCCTCACTCAAGCAACATGAAATGGCTGGGTTGTCCCATCCTAAAGGCAGAAAGCGGGTGTGTTGGGGGCAGGGATGTTTGCCAAGTGGCTCCCAGAGATACTGGTCCACAGCTGTGCCTCTCCCAAGTCACGTGTGTTGCACTGGCCTTGTAGCTCACATGGGCCCCAAGATATTAACTGTCCACTACCCAGGAATGAGGCCCAGGGAAGACAACAAGCAACAAAACATGCAGAATGGAGCACTGTGGAGCTGCAAAAAAGCATAAGGTAGCGAAAAAGCATGAAGCAGCTCTTTCAACACTGAAGTGTCTCCAAGATGTATTGTTTAGGGAAAAAAAACCCAAGTGCAGATCAGTGTATGAAATGTCACCTCTCATGTGGAAAAACAAGATACATGTGATATGCCTGTATCTGTAAAGACTATCTCTACAAGAATCCCTAAGCTCTGGTTAACAGAATTGCCTCTGAGAACCGGAAGTGAGTGGCTGGGAGAGGAGACTCATTGTCAGTTTATTCTGTGTCTTCTGAAGTGTGAGCTCTGTAAGTGCATTGTCTATTTCAAGGGAAATACGATGGAAGCAACCCAGTATGAGGAGGTGTGCGTGAGGGGTTCCTAGGATGATGCTAATTGCATTTCTTGCTCTGCATGCTGGGTGCACAGGTGTGCTCAGCCTGTGAAAGTACACTTAATGGCAGATGGACCGTCCTGCACTTATGTTACACTTTGATAAAAGTTTTAACTTAGTATGTTGTAAATTATTATTTAAGTGTATGTGTTTTACAAAAACTCTGCAGGATTATTATAGTGTTAACAGTGGTTGTCTTTGGGATGGGTGGTATTTCTAAGATCCTGCAGTATTTGAGTTTTTATATATATGTGTATATATATATATATATATATATATATATATATATATATATATATATACACACACACAATGAATACATAAGCAGAGAAATCTATAAATACTTTTTCAGAACCAGTAATCAGTAGAGAGCATTTCTGGAAGGACACACAGGAAACTGCTAACAGCAGTTGCCTTTGGGGAGGAGCCTGAGGGAGGTACATACTTTTCACTGCATCTACTGGATGAAACTGGCCTTGTTTACCCAGTGCATAAATGGCCTATTAAAAACTATTTAACAAGGCAAAACAAATAATTATTATTCTGTCTCAGCTGTTCTCACTGATTAGGGATTAGGCCAGGGAGACTGGGAGGGGTCACGCAACTCCTCCCGGGTCGCCCGGCAAATCTGGTGGCAGAAGTGGGCCTCTGGCCCAGAGCATCCAAGTATCTGCTCTGTCCTCACTCCCAGGTTTCCTGCTATTGACAAGGTCATAGTCCTTTTCCCGTGGCTTTGCCAGGGGCTGCCTGGACCTGGGTAGGTGTGGGGCGTACAATGTGCTTTCCTAATTAGCTCCCGAAGGGGGACTGTTTGCTGATCTGCAAAATGGGCAGCCCCATTTCAGGCTCTGTCTGAGGGCCAAAAACGGGGGGTGACAGAGTAGGTACAGCATGGAATCTGGAGCCAGGCTTCAGCTGGTAAAAAGTGTCTGTTAAAAAAAATAAATTTAGAAATAGGCATACGAAAGTACCTGGAGGAAAGGGTGGCTGCCTGGCTCTGCCATCTCTCCTGGCCCCTCTCCTTGTTCCCTGCCTTCAGCTTCCCCAGCTTCTCTGATCCTGAACCCACAGGGACAGAGCCCCACAGAGAGAGCCAAGACTGGCTCCACTGACCAGCCGTTCCCATCACCCTCTCGGCTGGATCTGTGAGATGGGGAAACACCACCTCCCACCTCCCAGGGCTGCTGGGAGGATAACAAGGGTCACAGGGGCTGGCACCCCGACTGGGGCATCTCCAGGGCAGGGGAAGGAGCTCACTTTGGGCTTTACAGGTGGACATACCTCACATCATCACCCTGCCACGCACCAGCCATGCACCTTTGGGTGTCATTATTTCTTCAAATCATCTCAGTTACAACAGGGGTAAGAGTACCCCCTGTTAGCACACACTCATTTGCACATGTGGAAAACCACATGCCTCCCCAACCCTGTTTGTAAAGACATGGATAAGGGATGGATTAAAGTATGGTACGTTCACAAGATGGAACAAACAGCTACTAAAGAAATGAAGAGAACCCTTTACCTTTATGTACTGACTTGGGATAACAGCCAAACTAGATTAAAAGGGAAAAAAAAATGCATGGAGCAGAAAGAAGGTAACAATGGGCTACTGTCTATGTAAGGGATGGAAGAAAACATACATGAGTATTTCTGTATTTCCTTGGTTATTCACACAGAATAGAGAAGTCACACAAAACTAGTAGCTGAGCCTGTCTGCAGCAGGAGAACTGTGGCCAGAGGACAGGAGGGAGGGAGACTCTTTTTACCGCATACCCTCTGTACCTTTTGAATTGTGAACCACATGGATGAATATATTCCTCATTCAAAAATAAATAAAATTACGATTTTTCGTTTACCAACCACACCAGATACCCAACAGTTGTTCAAGAAGACAGTGATGAAAGACTGGTTATCTCGATTTCTGGGGAGGTAGACCCCTATCTTCCTTCAGCCCCACCACCTCCAGGGCACAGGGCAGCATCTGTGACACCTGTGTCTCTTCCAAGGTCCAGGAGAAGGGCCACCTCTGACCTCTGATGTCCCTAGGCCCCTCCCTTCTGCAGCTGGGAACATCTTTTACTTAAAAATACCTTTTATTTTAAACCCATCAATTCTCTCTCTCACACATACACCCACACTCATCCATAGACATGCACACATCCTCTGTCACCAACAGTCTATGTTTTTCCAAAAGATCTGCCTTGTCTCTGACCAGCCAGGGCTGGGGCCGGCTGGACGGGTCCTCATGGCTCTCCAGGGTGGGGTGGAGATGTCCCAGGGGGCCTGCTCTGAGGGTCGTGGGCCCAGGTCATTGTCCTCTGGTCCCTACACAAAGAGGGGACCCAGGTTTGGCTCCTGGGGTCTTCTCTCCTGTTCACCCAGTGGCTGGCCTCTGGCCTTCTTCTTAGGGTCCTGCTTGGAGCAAATGACACAGGGATCCAGGCTCATCTCCGTGGCACTCGAAGTGGGGCTACCCCCCTCACCTTCAAGCAGCTGCCCCCCAGGTCACGACGGCTTCCCTGTGGGAAGGGAAAAAAGAGGTATTAGGGGGTTCAACTGGGTCTCCTTGAACGCTGGAACTACTGTCTGTGCCCAGCAACAGGGGACTTGATAAACACATCAGTTAGCCACACAGTCAAGTTCATGAAGCAGAAGGCAGAAGACACTATATGGACTAACGGGATGATACTGCAATAACATCGTTTAAAGACAAGACCGAGGACTGAGTGTGTGTTCCTGTGCGCTGAGATGTCCAGAGGGAAGGGCACATGGGAAACTGCTAATGGTTTCCTCAGAGAAGAAGAATGTGATGAGGAGGAGACAGGATGGGAGGGAGGCTTTTTTAAAAACTCTGCATACTTTTTTACCTTTTTCATTTCTTCCCCATGTAATCTGTTGCTTAAAAAAATTCAATACAGGTCAAGTTATACAATTTTACACTCAAGGGCATAACACATTCCACAGTGTTTCTCCTACTGCCCGGGCTGTAGACTCAGTGGCCTCCTCATCAGCCTCAAAAGTAGATTCTGGAATTCTGGCCTCCTTGCCTTCATTCAAGGTGTTCCCAGGAGTATGTGCTCTGGTCCTGTCCTGGGAAGATTTCTCTGTTCCTGCAATTGCCTGGCACTCCTTGCCTTTCTGGGGCCAGGATAAAACGCAGAAGGGGAAAATGGGATCTCTCTGTTCTCCCATCAGGCTGGGAACTCAGTGGGGTGGCTGGGGAAAGTCCTTCGCTGTGTAGCCCCAGTTCCAGCCCAGGAAGTGGCATGGAGCAGTTACCAACCAATGCTGCTTGGATCAAGGGTGTCCACTGGAAGATGAGCTAATGGTGGCAGCCCTGGAGGTCACCTGTTTCCCTCATGCAGGGACAGTCTCTCCCCACTATTCTGAGGTCTGACACCAGGGTTTCAGCCTCACTCTAAGCCAGCGAGGTCACAGACATTAGAGCACCCCATCTTTCACGGCCTCTAGCGTTGCATGACTGGCTCAAAGGCACCCAGCCAGTTGGTAAAAAGAGCTGGGCTAGAAAATTCATGTTGTCCACAGTCTGTCCAGTTTCCAGGACATGGTAGGGTCTGAAATCCCACTGTAAACACTCATTCCTGAGCCTGACTAGGGGATGCGGGACCAGCCTTTTTCTCAGCCATCTAGAGAAATAGCTGACCATCTGGGAGCTCTGCCCCCTGCCCCCCTCCACTCCTGGGTCCAGGTTGGGGCAGATCCATCCAGATGCGAGCCCAGCCTCCCTTGAGGCTCTCTGGGCCCAGGGACAGCATGTTCATTCACAGGCAAGGCTATTTTGAGGGCTGAGGCCATAGTCCCAGCAGAGCCTGGGGCTTGGGCTTCTCAGACAAACTCTGGCAGCCGTGGCTGAGAAGGGCGGATGGGGGTGGGGGTGGGGTCGTGTTGAGGTTGGAGGATAGAAAACCAGCTTCCCACCTTTTCAGGGTCAGGAGAGCCACCTCTACCCCACATCTGGCAGTCATCGTGAGACTGGCATTCCCCTGAGAATGCTGAGACTGTTCACCTCCCTGAACCTCAATCTCTTCATCTTTGAAATGGGAACAAAATGATTCTACTTGCCACTGCATTGGGTGCAATCAAACGCAAGTGCAGCTGTGAAAGAGGCTTGTAAACTGCCAAACACATTTAGAAGAGGCCTTGACTAGGCCCCAGATTCTTTGTCCCTTTGCCCCTGAGTGCCAAGGGCTCCGGGAAGCACTGTAGTTAGTAGGTGGTTACAGTAAAGCAGACCTAGGGTTCAACTCCAGCTCTATTTTGGACTACCTGTCAGACATCAGGCAAGTGACTTCAGCTAGTGGAGCCTCGGTTTCCCCATGTGTAGTTAGCATGAGGATTATATACATTAACACAGGTAAAGCCTTTTGCAGAATCAGGAACACAGCGAGTGTTCAGTGAACATTCACAAGTATTAGCATCAGCATCATCTAATGATGGCATCTCCTTGCCCCACTGCTCCTGGGCTGGCACCCCAAGTGGGGAAGGCTTTACAAGATGATCTTATGTGACCCCTACCCTCAGGTGACAAAAGGGAAAACAGGGCAAAGACAAGAACCCCCTACCTCCCCTTGCTATTTCTACCACAGAGGGCCACACCTAATAACCCCTCCTTAAACAAGATGCTGCAGGGAGCTATCTCCAAGGTGATCCCAACCCCTGACCAGCCAGCTTGGGGTGAGGTGGTAGCTCACAGTGAAAGGATAGGGTCCAGGGCTTTAGAGCTCTCTGGAAGGCTCCCATGGGCTCCCCAAGACAGCCAGTTTTCTTCCAGTTGAGTCCTCAAGTCTTTGAGGAGCCGGAGCCGGCCTGGATCGCCCCTTCTGCCTATTCCCAGAGGAGTCTGTGGACTTGAGAGCATGGCTTCTGCAGCCAAATTTGGCTGGGTTCTAGGTCCTGTAGACATATCCCAGGGAAGGAGCCAGATCCAGGCGAGGCCCTGAGACCAGCAGAGAAGCCCGCAGGCTACCTGCTGTGTGGGTGGGCACATGATGGACACACCCTCTCCCCCAGGCCTGCTGTTACCAGGCCTTCCCACACTAACCTTTCCTATTTTCCAATAAAGCAGGCCTGAGTTTGAATCCTGGCTTCTTCATGGGCAGTGTCTCTGAACCAGTGATGCCATTTCTAAGCAGGTAGGGATAACCAGAGCACCTTCTTCCCCAGCTGTTGGGGGGTCTTATCTTTTTTTTCTTTTCTGCAGCATGTGACATGTGGGATCTAAGTTCTCCGACCAGGGATGGAACCTGTGTTCCCTGCATTGGAAACTCGGAATCTTCATCACTGGACCTCCAGGGAAGTCCCTGTGGAGGATTTTAATGGTAACACATGGAAGGCGGTTAGCACGAGAGATCAGCGCTCATCAAGACTGCTGACACTGTTGTCACTGGCCTGTCTTCGCCTTCCCTTTGTGTGTTGCCACTTTCAACATCTTCCCTTCTTTAGGTCATGGTTTCTGACCCCAGCTCTCGCTGTGCCTTGCTCCTAGAACACGTTCCCCTACCCTTCCACCTGCCTGCCTCCATCCTCAAGCATCGTCAGGAACTTAGCTCCTGGGTCAGGGGCTTCCTCTGGCCCTGACAGTCCCTTTGTGCACCCCCATCAGACCATAGCATCCCTCTTTTCACCTCCAGGCCCTGCCCTGACCCCACAACTGGGAGTTCCCGATTGCAGTGCACGGGCACCTACAACCTGCTTCTCTGGGAATGTTCTCAGAGCCGACAAAAAGCAGCTGTCAGGTAGTTGAGGTTTGCTGAACTGAGTGAATGGGTGAAGGGCAGTCAGGGAATATCGCTGAGGGCCCAGTCAGTCCTTCATACCCTAGGCTGGATTGCCCACAGGCACACCCTAGCTTCTCAGTCCAGCTTGGAGCACAGACAAGGGCCCACAGCTGGGAGTATCAGGGACCCTGGAGAGAGTTCAAGTCTGAGCCTACCAAGACTGACTTAGGGAAACAGAGGCATCCACCAGGGTGAGAGGCCAGGATGGGAGTCTGATGAGCTGGAAGGGGGTGGTCTGAGGCTAGGACACGGGGGCTTTCCTAAAACAGAGTGAAGAGGGGAGCTGGGGCAGCTTTGAGAACCAAAGACTGAGGGACCCTCAGAGGCCTGACTCCAATCCCCAATGCTTTTTTTAATTTTTATTTTATATTAGAGTTGATTAACAACATTGTGTTAGTTTCAGGTGTACAGCAAAGTGATTCAGTTATGCATATACATGTATCTATCCTTTTTTAGGAGAAGGGGATGACAGAGGACGAGATGGTCAGATGGCATCACCAATGGACATGAACTTAAGCAAACTCTGGGAGCTGGTGAAGGACAGGGAAGCCTGGTGCGCTGCAGTCCATTGGGTCAAAGAGAGTTGGACACAACTGAGCAACTGAACAACAATGATCATTTTTCAAATTCTTTTCCCATTTGGGTTATTACAGAATTCTGAGCAGAGTTCCCTGTGCCCCCAATGCCCTGTCACTTTCCAAAAGGCCATGGGCCAGTCAGAGACTCTCTCAGCCTCAGTTTCTGCAGCTGTAAATGGAAGCTGGTGGGATGCAAAGCTGTCACACAGACAAGACTCCTTACGCTAAGAAAAGCCCAGGCAAGAAGGGGAAAGGCTAGAGGTAAAGCAGGTTCCCTGGGGCCGGTGCAGAGGGAGAACCAGCTTTCAGCCACAAGTGCCCCTCAGCGACCTCTGCTGCTGCTCACCCTCACCCAGTCCCTACCAGCCTGGTACCCATCCTTACCTAGGACAGACCATGGGAGCCTACCTCAAGCTCTGCACCAGCGACTCAACAGTGCCTTTCCTGGACACTTCATCCCTTTAGGGGGTGGGTATCCTCAGGGGACCCCCTCATTCATGCTTACTGCTCATGAGCTGAGCACTTCGGGCTCTTGACTGGGGGTGTGCCTCCCCTTTTCCTCTAGCCTCCTGCCCCTGGGTCAGTCTCAGATGCAGGACAAATCTTGAACAAAATGGGCAGTTCAGGGCACACACACCCAGCAGACCCAGAGCCTGCATTCTGGCTTCCGAGCTGGGTGATGAGGGCACCCCTGAGCCTCAGATCCTCATCAGTGATAAAACCAGCAAAGCTACCTGCCTGATGGGGGTTCCTGCGAAAGTAAAAAGAAAGAAGACCACACAGGCGCCCCTAGGTAGGTAGAGCTCAATAAACGACGCCTTTGTTATGATATCCCCACACGCTCTTCCCAGCACACCTCTAGTTGGAGGGAGTGTCCCTGGATGAGCAATCTCCATCCTCTAAATCACGCCTGAGCGCCGGCCTTCCCTGCACCCCGTGTTTGGGGGACACTGTGAGCTGTTGTGCTCCACACCAAACCCTGGACTTGGAGGGCCGCACCCTCGACAACTCTGTGTCGCTTCCCCCCTTTCTTCACTGGGGTCTCTGCCCCTCTCTTGCTACCTAAGAGGCCAGCTCCCTGACCCCACGGGCGCAGTGCTGGAGCGCTGCACGCACTCACCCCCTTGCGCTGGTTGCTGAGGCAGAAGGTGCAGATGGAGCGTGGCTGGCGGCCGCCGTCGGCGGCGGCGGAGACCGCGCTCTTGGCACTGCCAGCAGCTCGGAAGCACGGCTGCCCGTCGTCGGCCGCGTCGCCCAGCAGCAGCACGTTGGCCAGATGTGCGATGTAGCTGGACGCCAGGCGCAGCGTCTCAATCTTGGACAGCTTGCGGTCCACCGGCTCGGTGGGGATGAGCGTGCGCAGCGCCGTGAAGGCCGTGTTCACGCTCTGAGTGCGGTCCCGCTCCCGCGCGTTGGCCGCCTGTCGCTGCCGCACCACCACCACCGGGCCCGCGCTGCCCGCCGCCCGCCGCCCGCCCCCGGGGCCCGGGCCGCGCCGTGCCGCCTCCAGGCCCTCACAGCAGCCGAACGACTGATCGGAGGCGTCGCTCTCGCTCCGGTTCTCCTCGTCCTCGCTCAACAGCCGCACGTCCGGGTACAGCACGTGCGCGCCGACGGGGCGCAGCAGTGCGAACGCCATGGGTACCCGGCCTCGTCCGTGGATGAGCAGCGTCCCGGCGTCGGCCGCGCCCCGCCGTGCGCTCCCGCGCGCTCCCACGGCCCCTTCGGCCACAGCCTTATAGCCGTGGGAGGGGCCAGTCCGGAGGCCGCCCCGGCCGGGGCGGGGGGGCTCCGCCCTGGCCAATGGGGAGGCTCCCACCGCCTCCCGGCCAATGGCTAGGCGCCCACCGCCCCCGTTCCCCCAGGTTGAAAGCGGCCCGCGAGCTAGTGGCCCGCCCTGAAGGCTCCAGGTCCCCGCTGGCGAGCTGGGTAAACGTGGGGGTCGGCGAGGGTGGGATGGACTGTGCCCAGATCCAGACTCATCTTCAGCCTAGACCCCCGGGAGACTGCGCGCAAATCCCTTCTCTCTTGACTTCAATTTCCTTGTTTGGAAAGAGGGTTGTAGAGAAACCAACTCGGGTTTTTCTGCCCTCAAATTCTGCTGTTGTGATGCTGCAACTTAACGTGTTGACAAATAAAGGGGGGGGGCGCTTTTAACTTGATAAATTCCCGTATTCCTCCCAATCTGATTCAGCAGACCCAGGAATCTTCATTCTCTACAGGATGGTGGTGTTCACGGAGAACAGTCGGAGAAACACTAATAGTCTTTCCAAATAAGGACTCAGTGGTGTCACGTCCCTGACAACAAACTTAGAAGGGAGAGGTGGAGAGAGAGAGAGAGAAAACGAAACACCAAACGCCAGTAGCTCTATTCATTCATTTATTCATTCAACACATACTTACTGGGCCCCGGCTATGCCAAGCATGGTTTTAGGTGAGAAGAGAAATGTGAACAAAACGAACTCTTGGCTTTCACAGAGTTGGCGTTTTGGTTGAGGTTCTGCCACCAAAATGGTTGTGCCAGACACAAGGCTGCGTGCTTTACTGATGGTTACTCTCCTCTGCTGAAGTTGTGGGGAAGTGCCCCTGATTGACAGACAAGAGCTCTGTCCTTCAGGGTGAGTGAGAGCACTGGCCCCAGTCTGCTTGTCTTCATGATCACCCCTGTTCTGTCTCCACCCCCAATACAAGGAGAGCTTCTCTCCCTCACTCCCCACAGTCCCATCCTGTACGGCTGTTTCAGCCGCCCTGGATCCCAATCCACACCCTCCCCTTTCCTTCTGCTTGAAGTGCCAACACCACCCCCTCAAAACAGGCGCTTACAGAGCGAGGGGGTGGGAGGAACTATCTTCCCTTGTTGCCTTCCTTCCTTCTGGAAACCTTAGATTGTTCAGCCAGATTTCTGACGTGTCCTCTTCCTCAGAGGCTCTGGGAAGAATTACTGAGCTGATGATGGTTGCTGGGGTCCCCAGGTTGCTCATGTCCCTTTCCCAGCTCCCTTCTGTGGGGCTGGCCTAGCCTGGATTCACTTGGCCTCGGCAATAACTTTCTCTTTGGCCCACATGGCAGCCCGTGAAGCAGAGAGCCCAGGGAGTGAAGTCGGAAGAGCTCTAGGTGCATTTCGGCTCCATCCTCCTTCTGGGCGTCAGTTCTCTGAACAGTGCCTCCCAGCTCTGCCATGCTGTGCTTCCCTGGCTCTCAGGACCCAGGCCAGAATGTGGGAGAGGCGGGGAGCTGGAGGGTTTCCCTTGGCTGCTAAGAGAGCAGTCCCTGAAGTCTTCAGGCCCTAGGGTCTTTGGGAAGGTCTGTTCCCACACCTGGCTTTCCCCCACCTCATTTGACCATGACCCCAGCCAGGCTGGGCTTTGGAGAGGAGAAGGAGTCTACTCGGCCCCCTCCCTGCAGGGCCAGCCCCACACACAGCCCCAGGCCAGGCTGCTGCTTCCTGAGCCGATGAATTATTACCGGGAGATTTCCTTCCCTGTCTGCGCCTCCTCACAGGGGCTCCTGCTCCCTTCACTTTCGCTTCCCCCCCTACCTTCTCCCCCTCTCTTCTGCTCTGGACCCTCAGGCAGCTTGAGATTCCTCTGTCCAGCCCCCTCTCCTTCCAGTACTACCCGGAGGAGCCAAATAGGGCGTGAACTGGGCCCGGAAGGCGGGGAGGGGGGCTTCCTTGGAAGGCGCATTCATTCATTCGCTCCTCAGGCAGGTTTTGACACAGGGGACCCTGGGAGTGAAATAAAACCATGAATGAGACTCAAGACCTTCTGCAGCCCAGAGGGGAAGGCAAGCTGTAAACAAAGAATTCCAGGACAATGTGGACGGTGCAAGCCAGGGCCTGGCATCAGAGAGACCCAGTTCCGGCCCAAGGTTAGCTGCGTCTTGGAGTCTCAGCTTCCTGCTCTGAAAACTGAGGAGTAATAATAGTACTTATTCCTAGGGCTTCCCTGATGGCTCAGTCGGTAAAGAATCTGCATGCAATGCAGAAGACCTGGGTTCGGTCCCTGGGTCAGGAAGATCCCCTGGAGAAGGAAATGGCTACCCACGCCAGTATTCTCACCTGGAGGATTCCATGGACAGAGGAGTCTGGTGTGCTACAGTGCATGGGGTCGCAAGAGTTGGACAGGACTGAGTGACTAAACGACCACCTCCACATTCCTAGAGCTTTTGGTGGTTCCCTGAGTTGATGCCAAAAAAGCTGGGGCCTGGAACACGGAATGCACAACACCCGAGAGCAGTGGTTGCTGCTAGCCGTTAGCTATGTCAGGGGCTGGACCCTGCCAAGGAGCACTCTGCCTGGGAAGGCAGTGAGCAGCTTGGACTCTTTTAGGCCTTTTCCCTGGGAGGGGGAGGGGGCTCCTGCTACATTCTCAGCCCACCCGCACTAGGCTGTCAGCCCCTTCCCTCTTCTGTTCCTCAACCTGCTCCAGCGACGTGGGGCTTCTTGCTATCCCTGGAGCACACTTCTGCCAGGCGCCAACTGTCCCCAAATATTCCCAATGCTAGTTCCCTTCCTTCCTCCCCATCTTCCCTCAGATCTCATCTCCTCAGGTAGGCCTTCCCTACCCGCCAGCACCTCTCTGGCTCTCCCTCTCCCCTTCCCCCATTTTATTTTTTTCCAGAGTATTTATCATTTCTTTCACTCATTCATTAATTCATTCATCCACAAACAGTAATTGAGTACCTACTCTGTGTCAGGCGTGGTTCTGAGTACTGCGAATACGGCGGCGAACGCACCACATATTTACTTGGCTGCCAGCTGTCTACCTTCATCAGGAAGATAAGTCCCCTGCATATGAACGAGTTCCAGCCCAAGAGGGTGTTCAAAAGTCCAATTTGTTCATAAGTCCAACAAAGTTAGCTGAGGTACCTGACTAACACAATCGGCTATATAGTACTGTACTTTAATAGGTTTATAATACTTTTCACACAAATAATACTTTAAAAAAAACAAAAAATAAAATATTTTTAATCTTACAGTACAGTACCTTGAAAAGTACAGTAGCATGGTACAACAGCTGGCATACAGAGGCTGGCGTCGAGTGAATGGCAAGAAGAGTTACTGGGGAGGGAGAGGAGGTGGGAGATGGTAGAGCTGAAGGACTGTCAACAGTAGGAGACAGAGGGCAAGCTGCAGTTTCACTCACCCCTGATGTTGATGGAATGCACGTTTGCATCTTCAGAAGTTTGCAACTTGAAGGTTTGTATGTAGGGGACTTACTGAAAGCTTCTTACAGCAGGGACTTTATATTTTGTACTTTGCCCGTCACAGCCTTCTGAGGTAGGTATTGTTATTCCTACATTACAGATGAAGAAGCTGAAGTTCCAAGAGGGAAAACAGCTCTTGCCAAGGTGGCGTAGTGGTAAAGAATTCACCTGCCAAGCAGGAGACTTGGGTTTGATCCCTGGGTCGAGAAGATCCTCTGGAGAAGGAAATGGTAACCCACTCCAGTATTCTTGCCTGGAAAAATCCTCTGGACAGAGGAGCCTGGCAGGTAGAGTCCATGGAGTCACAAAGAGTAGGACACAACTGAACAACTAAACAACAATGAGAAGGTCACACAGGGGCCAGCAGAGGAACTCAGCTCAGTCCTCAGCCACATGGCCTCTCAGGCAGCCCAGAGGCGTGTGAGGGCTGAGGTCTGCCAGGTTAGAGGAGGAGGGTCTTACAGGCTGAGAGGACCACGGATGGCCCCTGCCTTCCCTACCAGGGCACCCTGGCTTCAATCATCTGAAACACTTGCGGTTCCTCTGCAGCCCCAGCTTTGCCCGTCTGACCACCTCTTCTAGAGTGCCCACCCCGTTGGGTCTGACCAGGCAGCTCTACCGCTCTATCAAAGTTCAGTGGAGCTTCTCAGTGGAGCCCCCTTTGTGGCTTCTCCTCCACCTTGATGCAAAGTCCTGTGTTGATACACCGTGTTTTGACTTCTCTCACTGATCCCCACTCCCTTTTCCCTCACCCTGCATGGCTCAGTCATGTCCAACTCTTTGCGATCCCATGGACTATACAGTCCATGGAGTTCTCCAAGTCAGAATACTGGAATGGGTAGCCTTTCCCTTCTCCAGGGGATCTTAACCAACCCAGGGATCAAACCCAGGTCTCCTGCATTGCAGGCGGGTTCTTTACCAACTGAGTTATTAGGGAATCCCCCTACATGGCAATCACTCTATTTTAAAAATTTTTTCTTTTTATACATTTATTTATTTTTGGCTGCACTGGGTCTTCATTGCTGCACGCAGGCTTTCTCCAGCGGTGGTGAGCTGGGACTTCTCTTGTTGCAGAGCACAGGCTCTAGAGTGTGTGGGCTTCAGCTGTTGTGGTGCACCAGCTTAGTTGCTCCACGACATGTGGTATCTTCCCAGACCAGGGATTGAACCCATGTCTCCTGCATTGACAGGTGGATTCTTAACCACTGGACCAGACAGTAAAGAAGCTGCCTGCAATGCAGGAGACCCAGGTTCGATCCCTGGGTCTGGAAGGTCTCCTGGAGAAGGGAATGGCTTCCCACTCCAGTATTCTTGCCTAGAGAATCCCATGGATAGAGGAGCCTGGCGGCTACAAGAGGAGCCTGGGTCTCAAAGAGTTGGACACAACTGAACGACTAAGCCCACACACACCAGGAAAGTCCCCACTCTATATTTTTAAAGACAATTTTTTAAGGGGAATTTTAGGTTTAAACAAACTTGAGAAATTCAGAGATTTCCCATAGACTCCTTGTCCCCACAAGTGAATAGCCTCCCTGTCATCAACACTTCCCAGGACAGTGATACATCTGTTACAGTTGATGAACCTCCATTGACATATCATGGTCACCCAGAGCCCATAGTTTCCTTAGTTTTCCCCTTGATGTTGTACATTCTATGACTTTGGATAAACGTATGCTGACCTATATCCATGATTATAGTAGCATACAGAGTATTTTTTCTACCCTAACATTCCTCTGTGTTCTGCTTGTTCATCTACCCACGATTCCTGCAACCACTGATCTTTTTATTGTCTCCACAGTTTTTGCCTTTGCCAGAATGTCGTGTAGTTGGAATCAGATAGTATGTAGCCTTTTCAGATCTACTTCTTTCACTTAGCAGAATGTACTTAACGTTCCTCTTTTCATGGCTTGATAGCTCATTGTTTGAAGCATTGAATAATATTCCATTGTCGAGATGTACCATAATTTATCTATCCAATTACCTACTGAAGGATATCTTGGTTTCTGCCAGGTTTTTGCAATTAACAGTCAGGCTGCTATAAACATCTATGTGCAGGTTTTGGGTGGATATAAATGTTCAGTTCCTTTGGGTAAATACCAAGGAGAGCAACTGCTGGATCATATGAAAACAGTATGTTTAATTTTATGAGAAACCGCCAAACTGTCTTCCAAAGTGGTTGTAGTATTTTGCATTCCCACCAGAAATAGATGCGAGTTCCTAATGTTACACATTCTCATCAGCATTTGGTATAGTCAGTGTTCCAGGTTTTGGCCATTCTCATAGGTGTGTAGTGATGTGTCATTTTAATTTGCATTCCCTTATGATGTATGATGGAGAGCATCTTTTCATATATTTATTTGCCATCTGTACACCTTCTTTAGTGAAGTGTCTGTTAAGGTCCTTGGCTCATTTTTTACTAGGGTTGCTTTCTCATTGTTGAGTTTGAGTTCTTTGTATTATTTTGAGTAACAGTCCTTTATCAGATGTGTCTTTTGCAAAATATTTTCTCCCGATCTGTTGTTTGTCTTATTCTCATGGCATTGTCTTTTGCATAGCAGAAGTTTATAATCTTTTTTTCCCCCCAAAGTTTATAATCTTAGTGATGACTAGCTTCTCAATTATTTCTTACATGGATTGTGTCATATCTAAAAAGTCATTACCATACCCGATGTCATCTAGGTTTTCTCCTCTGTTATATTCTAGGAGTTTTATAGTTTTGTGTTTTACATTTCAGCCTACGGTCTATTCTGAGTTAATTTTTGTGAGGGGTGAAAGGTCTGTGTCTAGATTCATCTTCCTGCATGTTGATGTCTATTGTTTCAGCACCATTGGTTGAAGAGAATATCTGTGCTCCACACTCTCTTGATTACTGTAGCTTTTCTGTAAGTCTCCAAGTCGGGTGGTGTCAGTCCTCCAAAGTCCTCCTCTAATATTGCGTTGGATATTCTGTATTTACTCTAATGTTTTTGATGCATGTCTTTGAGTATGTGGGTGTCCTTATACAAATATATGGTGCTGATTTGTGTGAGTGGGTTATTGCCTGTGTGCTAAGTGCTTCAGTCTTGTCCCGCTTTTTGTGTCCCTATGGACTGTAGCCCACCAGGCTCTTCTGACCATGGGTTTCTCCAGGCAAGAATCCTGGAGTGGGTTGCCATGCCCTCCTGTTATTAAACTTACACAGATGTTAAGTTTTCATAGGTCCGTTTCTAGGTTGTCTTGTTTACTTGACCCCAAGCTCCGTGTGAAGTCTAACTGGAGTCCATTGCTTCTTCCTACTGCTTAGTATTTGTGGTGTGCCTCCATGCCACCATGCCTCCTCTCTCCACTCTCTGACTGATGGGCACTGTGGCTAACTCCACCTTCCACCTCCCCAAACAAAGCTATGGCAAACTTTGGTGCATGGCTCTCCTGGACTCCTATGCATGTTTCTCTGGCCTGTACACCTAGGAGGAGGATCCCGGAAGTGGAGAGATTACACATAGCCTAAGTGCTGTCTGACTGCAGTCTAGGATGGGTGCGGCCGTCCACATGCCCAACAGGGCACAAGGACCACTTTCCCCCATGTCATCCTTGGCACTTGGAATTATCTGACTTCCTGTTTTAATCTGAATTTCTCTGATGACAGAGAAGTGGGTTGTTTTCTATCTCACTGTGCTTGCCTCTCCCACTAGACTATGAGCTCTCCAGGCAGGGAAATTACCCCAGAATCTTAGGCCAGAGCCCCGACATTGTGGGTGTTAGTGAATGCTTATTGTCTGAATGAATGAATTAGTTAAAAGGCTAATACACAGCCTCCTAAATCTACTTTGTACCAAACCTTGACCTTGATGGTGGTGGTACAAGTGTTTGTGTGCAAACAAGGGGACACACAAACAAGGGCAAAGTCCTACAATTCAATCCACTTGGAAAAAGGATTAATGGTAGTTAGCATTTAAGGAGAGCCTGAAAATTGAAAGTGAAAGTGTTAGTTGCTCAGTCATGTCCAACTTTTTGTGACCCCATGGACTGTAGCCCACCAGCCTCCTCTATCCATGGAATTCTCCAGGCAAGAATACTGGAGTGGGTAGCCATTCCCTTCTCCAGGGGATCTTCCAAACCCAGGGATCGAACCCAGGTCTCCTGCATTGCAGGCGAATTCTTTACCATCTGTGCCACCAGGGAAGCCCAATGAGGGCCTACTTTGTGCCAAGAACTCATAGATATATTAATCACAATCTTAAATTCAGTTAGGCAAAATAGAAGTGTATTTCTCTTTCACATTCAAGGTGTTTGCAGGTAGGGCTGGTCTGGCATTCTATAGTGTATATAGCTTCCAATGATCCTTGTCCCCTGTCACCCCCTTGTGTAGACACCTCCCCCCATTGAATCATAGCTGACTTTTATGGCAGAAATGACAGCGTGTGGTCTCTGAATCGAGGTGATAAAGATATAGACAGACGTCGGAGATACTGCGGATTCCATTCCAGACCACATCAATAAAATGAGTATTGCAAAAAAATGTGAATCACACAAATTTTTTGGTTTCCCAGTGCATGTAAAGTCATGTTTATACTATATTGTAGTCTATTAAGTGTGCAATAGCAGTATGTCTAGAACATACTTTAGTTTAGAAATAAAGCTTTTAGGAAAATGGCATCAATAGACTTGCTCGAGGAAGGGTTGCCATAAACCTTCAATTCGTAAAAAATATGTTATCTATGAAGTGCAATAAAATGAGGTGCAATAAAGTAAGTTCTGCCTGTACTTAATTTCTGCCTTGTTCTCTTGAATCCTTAACTGTGGGAGTGGAAACCACCATGTCATGAGACATTCAAGTTGTCCTGTGGAGAGATACATTGATGTAGTAAGCCCCTAAGTTTAGGGTATTTCGTTATGTAACATTAACTCACTAAAGCAGATGATATCAAGAACCCAGGTTCTTCCTGTCTTTTGGCTCCACCATCTGTGACTTCCACTCCCTAGGTCATCTCATGGACCAGCGTGGCTGCTGGAGCCATTCTGTCTGCGTTCCAACTGGGAAAAAGAGAACGAAGCAGAAGAAGGAAGGGAATGCTTCATCTGATGAGGACACTTGTCTGGGAGTTACAACTTCACTTCTGCTCACATCCCACTGGCCAGACCTCACCCTTTGAAGGTAATTTACTGAAAAGGAGACTAAGGAATGTAGTCTTCATTGCTGGGTTTCTTTTCCTATGGAAGAAAGGAAGACTAGATACTGGAACTCTCTAGTGATGCCTGCCATAGAGGTTACCTCTGGAGATGATGCAGTGTCAAATGGTTAAATTTGAGATCCGGGAGCCTGCCTGTGTTCAGCTCTGCCACTTACCATCCCTGTGATCTTGAAAAATTTACCAAATTTCTCTGTGCCTCAGTTTCCTTGTCTGTAAATCATGGGCTCTAAGAGAGCCTGCCTGTAGAGGGTTATTGTAAGTATTAAATGACTCAAAATACGTAGCATTTGTAACAGTCTTGGCACTTGGCATAAGTACTAGCTGTTATCATCATTTAATCCTTGAAAGAGGTTCTCTCAAGGTCGCACAACCGGTAAGTTGTGGAAGCAGAATTTGGCCTGATAGCAATTTTTCCCACTTGCATCATCCCATTGAAATTCTTAGAGAGCAAGATCAAGACCTAGGGCAGTACCCTGCACATAATATGTGTCCAGAAATATCTGTCAAATAAATGTTTTAATTGTCTTTTCATAGAGATGCCAGGTTTTGTTTTGTTGCTCTGTTTAATAAGAAAGCACCCTTGATCCCATGTGGTTCCCCCGGTGAGGAGCTGGTATCTTTGATTCCATCACAAGAGCTCAGTCCCTCTGAGGTCCCTCCAGGCCATTATTTTTAAGAGTGAATCCCTGGGAACTCTTGTTCTGGAAGATGCCCAGAACTTCATGATAAGAAAAAATCTGGGAAGCTGCATTTTGCATCTTCTTTCTACAGAGTTGCAGATATCAGCCTATTAAAATCTCTGAGAAATTCTGCACAAATAACGTCTGTAGACTTCATTTCAGTCTTCATTTTCTAAGCTTATTTGATCACAGACTCTCCCCCGCAAGCCCCCCACCCCACCCCACACAGACATTCAGTAAAGACTGTAGAGGACATTTCTCCAGCTGTTGTCAGTGACAGTTATCTTGGTATGAGTGGGTATCCCATTCTTTCTTGAGAGTACATTAGATAAGGGTGAGGGGAAGTGAGCAGCTGGCTGCTGGTTACCAGGCAGAGCTGGGTTAAGAAAGGTATTCTGGGCATTTTCCCAGAGCCCCACTCTCTATAGGACACTAAAACATCATTAGAAGTACAGAATGTTAGGGGGGAAATGTGTTTCCTGGCGCTTTCATCGGGGAAAGAGCAATGAAAATAGGAACAATACTATTATTGAGGGATTACTATATGCCAGGCACTCTTATAAACATTTGTAGGCATCTTCTCAATTAATCCTCAGAACAGCCCAATGAGCTAAGTACTACTAATATTCCCATTTAATAGATGAGTAGAGTAAGGAACAGAGAGGTTTAAGTAACTTGCCTAAGGTCATACAGCTAGGGAGTGACATGGATTCTTTGACAAATTGTTTATGACCAGGATGAGGAGGGAAGAGACCCACTTTAGGGTATTTTAAACTCGGATGCTCACAAAACTCTACCCCAGGGAGAAAAGGCCTTTTAACTGCGGGGTTCTGATTTTGTGGGTTAGGGGATGCAAATCTGAGGCCAAGGTGAAATTGCTCACTAATAGAGAGGAGACTGCTCCTGCTACAGCTGTTTGCCTTCAGCTCCATCCCTCCAAGCAGTATCAGTCTCATGTTTAGAGGCCATCAAGTTGAAGAAAGTACTAAGTAATTTAGCCTGCTTGGCTCCCACCTGGCTCAGGCTGGCACTCATACCAGTGCCAGGTGACACAGTCACTAAGATGAGACAGAAGTTCAAAACTTGCTAAATGAAACCACCATTGAAGAAGTCCTTTGAAAAGTCAGAGTCCTATTAAAAATCCTCAAGACCGAGTGTCAGGGGCAGACACCTCATTCCCAGCTCAGGGGCTGACTGTGCCTGTGGACAGCTCTACTCCGCTTTGTACTCTATACGGTGTAGGGGGTGCAAGTTGGGGAGTGGGCCCCTGAGAACTCTAGCATAGACAGATCATACTGTCCCCAGCTCCAGGTTTGGTAGCCCAGACCAGACAACAGGATTTCAGAGAAGAGTGAAATTAGAGACCTTGTGAAGACTGGAAAGGCTTTCTAAGGGAGGTGGCCTGGATCCAGCTTAGAGCATCTCAGTTACCTTAAATAAGGAAGCCCCATGATGAAGTTGTGGGCTTCCCTTGTGGCTAAGCTGGTAAAGAATCTGCCTGCAATGTGGGAGACCTGGGTTCGATCCCTGGGTTGGGAAGATCTCCTGGAGAAGGGAAAGGATACCCACTCCAGTATTCTGGCCTGGAGAATTCCATGGACTGCATAGTCTACGAGGTCATAAAGAATCGGACACGACTGAGCGACTTTCACTCACTCGCTCACTCACTCATGATGAAGTTGTATTTCCGTCTAACCTCAGTTGTCAGTGGTGATGCTGGCACAACAGGTGCATTTGTGAGTCGTTCTCCTGGATTGGCATGTAGACTTCTCTATTTGCTTACACAATATTTATACCCTCCCTATCGACAGAACCTCAGCTTGTCTAGGGCGGCAATAGGCTCCCTGTTAATAATCCCCTTCTCAGGTTCCACTGCAGCTAGGGGTGGCCATGTGCTTCATTCTGGCCCATGAGATGAAGACAGAAGTTCCTAGGGAGGGCCTACTTCCTTAAGTGAAATGACAGAGTCTCCTAAGAAGTATTTGTCCTTTACCCTTCACCTTCTTCCTGCTTGGAATAGAGATGCAGTTCCTGGAGGTGTAGCAGCTAACTTGCTGCCATGAGGACAAAGGTCATATGCTAAGGATGACAGTGGAAAGCCAGAATAGCTGGGTCCTTGATAATTTCCTTGAGCAGCCACAGTAGTTCCTAATCTCTTGGGGAGAAAAAAAAAAAAAAGACAAAACAAAACTCCTATTTGGTGAAGCTACTCTATTGGATTTTTCTTCCATGCAGTCAAATACAAACTGTTATCAGTCCATCCAGGTCTCATAAGAGTAATGTTCATACCGTCACCATCTGTGCTGCACTGCGTGTCAGGCACTGAATAACAGTCTCGCATCCACTGTCTCATTCCATCCTCACCATCCTAGAAGTGGGGGCCTGTAATTACCATCACGTAACAGAAAGGGAAATGATGGGTGAAGAGGGGTTAAGGAACTTGCCCACAATTGCCCAACCAGGAGAAGGGGACAGTCAAAGATTTGGACCTGGGTCTCCAATTTTATTAAGTTGGTGTTAATGGCTGTGGTGGTTTGAAAACATACCCTTCCCCCAACTCTTTCTATCAAGAGCTAGGGGCTATGTCCCCTCCCCTAGAGTCTGGATAGGCTGGTGGCTGCTTGATCAGTTGAATGTTAAAAATTGTTTATTTATTTTTGGCTGTGCTGGGTCTTCGTTGTTGCATGCAGGCTTTCTCTAGTTGCAGTGAGTTGGGGGGTGGGGAGTGGGGGGGGGTGGCTGTTCTTTGTTGTGATGCTCAAGCTTCTCATTGGGGTGGTTTCTCTTGCTGTGGAGCATAGGCTCTAGGCAAGAGGACTCGGTAGTTTTGGCACACAGTCTTAGTCGCCCTGCAGCATGTGGGATCTTAGTTCCCAGACCAAGGATCAAATAAGTGTCCCCTGCATTGGCAGGTGGATTCTTAACAATTGGACCACCAGGGAAAGGTCCTGACCAGTTGAATTTGACAGAAGTGACCCTCTGTGACTTCTGACTGCTACTGCTGCTAAGTCGCTTCAGTTGTGTCTGACTCTGTGCAACCCCATAGACAGCGGCCCACCAGGCTCTGCCATCCCTGGGGTTCTCCAGGCAAGAATACTGGAGTGGGTTGCCATTTCCTTCTCCAGTGCATGAAAGGGAAAAGTGAAAGTGAAGTCACTCAATCATGTCTGACTCTTAGCGACCCCATGGGCTGTAGCCTACCTGGCTCCTCCGTCCATGGGATTTTCCAGGCAAGAGTACTGGAGTGGGGTGCCATTGCCTTCTCCGCTGTGACTTCTGAAGCAGGGTCTTAAAGGTGACGCATCTTCTGCCTTGTTCCCTGGAGCCTTCTTTACTTAGAGCTCAGAGTTGCCATGTAACAGGTTCAAATTCCCCAAGACTGCCATGCTGTGAGGAAGCCCAGGCCACATGATGGTGCTTCTAATTGGTTATACTATTTTTCCCGTCCTCCCAGCCCAGGGGACAGATGTGTGAATGAAAATGCCTTTGTATAATTCCATCCTTAGCTGTTGAAACATCTTCACTTTTTTTAAAAATTGGAGGATAATTGCTTTAAACGTTGTGTTGGTTTCTGCAGTATAACAATGCAGATCAGTTATAGCTATGTGTATATCCCCTCCCTCTTGAGCCTCCCTCTTCCCTCACCCCTACTTTTGGGTCTTCCCAGTTGAAGCCTCAGATATCAGGGAGCAGCGGCAAGCATTCCCTGCTGTGTCGATTATTATGAATCCTGATCCATAGACTCTGTGAACATAAGAAAATGGGTATTTTAAGACACTAACTTGTAGGGTAATTTGTCCCATAGCAATGCTAATTGTCACTGCAGCTCACTGCAATGCCTCCTAAGTATTATCTTCACACCTGAAAGTACCAAACCCCTGAAAATTTAATTGATTTTTTTATTATTTGCTGTAATTATAGTCTGTAAAGTTACCACCAACACTGAATTAGCAAATACAGAACACATCACTCCTAGGGAAAAATACAGAAGTAATCTTCTGTGAGAGTCTAGTCACATTTTCATCAACTGATGAATACATAGCCTTGTTTTAGGTGTGCTTTATATTAGATAAGGACGCCTTATCTGTTATATATGATGCTTCCCCCTGATGGCTCAAGCGGTACAGAATCTGCCTGCAATGCAGAAAACACAGGAGACTCAGATTTGATCCCTGCATTGGGAAGATCCCATGGAGAAGAAAATGGCAACCCACTCCAGTATTCTTGCTTGGAAAATCCCACGGACAGAGGAGCCTGGCGGGCTATAGTCCATGAGGTCACAAAGAATCGGACATGACTGAGCATGTACACATGCACTATCTAATGTATACTGTTGATTTATTCACATTAAAATTTTGGACAACAGCATTATAACTCACACCTGAACAAAGTTCATCTAACACACATTGTTTTCTCTGTAAGACACCTCACACCCCTCTTGAGCTTGGTGACATCAGACAGCACTTCAGCACTATGCCTGAGATCATTTTAAACAGAGAGATCACCAACAAAAAGCATGAAAATGTGCAGAGTGGCACTAAACAGACCACCAGCAAGACACTTGTTTATAGCATGGGAGTGGAGACGAGAAGGCAGAGTTAGTATGATCCACTTCAGCTGGAAAAGTGGGTGGGTGTTAGTGACTCAAATTTCTCTTCACTCAGCACACATCCGTGAATGACCATGAAACCACTAGAAAGTATTCATTTTGGTGTTACAAATAAATTTCAGGGAGCAGGCAAATTCATAAATACGGAATCTTCAAATAATAAGGATCGACTGTATTATTTAACAAGCTCAGGGTTTGTGGTCCTGATTGATAATTGTAGAAAATAAGGCAGTGAGTAAGTAAAAAAGAGTCCCAAGAGCCTTGATTTTGTCATGTGGTAAAACGTGGGTGATGATACCTACCCTGTTGGGTTTGTGGAGGGGAGGGCTAGTCATAATAACAACTATCACTTATTGAAGGCTACATGCTAAACACTTTACATACCTGATCTCACTGATTCCACACAACACTCCTGTGAGACAGATCCTATTATGAAGCCCATTTTACAGATGAGGAAACTCTGACCTAGCAAGGTGAAGGGACTTAGTCCCAGATCTTACAAACTAGAACAGGCAAAGCTTGATCTCAAACCCATTTCTGTTCATGTCCCATGCCCATGTTCTAGCCCACCTCACTCCAAACTTCTCATGAGCCCGTGTTTACAAGATACAGGGCATGTGGTATGCTCATGGCAAGTGGATGCTTCGCGGATGATCCTAAATGGGGTCTGGGGGCTTTGAGGCAGTTCTGCAAAGGGAGGAGGGGAAGCTGAGCCCAGGGCAGTGTGGGGGCCAGAGTAAGAGCTGCTGAGGAAGGAAGGGAGCCAGTGGGGTGGGCAGGCAGGGCAGTCAGCTAGGAGGATCTTGAATCAGACCCCTTGGTCCCCTCCCACAGAGGGTTAAAGCAGCCCAGGCTCCTTCCAGCAGAGCGGAAATCACATTTTGAGAGCTGAGCAGAGCTCCAGAGGGAAGCTTTTCTTCTCCATTTGTCTGTTGCGGCTGGCCCATAAAACCGCCGGAACTCCGTGCTGGACTGAGGAATTCCTGCTGAATGGGGATGCAGAGAAGGCAGCAGGCGGGAGCCCTTACCAGGTCAGCAGTCACCCCCCTCTTCAAGGAGTCACCTCTATATCAGGTGATCCCCTTTGGAAGCCTCACAAGATTTCTTGGATGAGGGCACATACAGGGAAGAAGTGACACCCCCTCCCTCTAGTGAACTTGTGGTGGGGGGGGGGCGGGGGGTGGCAGGTGGGAGGTGAAGAGTAAGAGCAGACAGGGAGGGGTCAGGGGTCAGGCTGTGGCAAGTCAGCAGGGGTGTGGTCCATGTCCTCCTCTTGGATGCTGGGTGGCAGTGGGCAAATCTCTGCCCATTTCCTCATCTGACCCACAGGGAGCCTGAGCCGCTCACCTCTACCTGTGGCTTCCCAGTCAGAGCTGACAGTTTGAGGGTTTTTTTTTTTTCATCTAATAGGCTCCTTGTTGCATTTTCTTCCTTGAAGACAGTGCAATTATTATCACACCTATTTTACAATAAACAGAGGCTCAGAGAGGCAAGCTGTTCTGCCCAATGTCACCGACTAGGAATGGCAACTGGGAACTCAAACCTAGACTCCATCTTTCAAGCATTCACGCTCCTGCCTCTCAATGTGAGCATCCCTAATTCTCCCTGTACTGGGATGCCTGCTCCCATTTCTCCTGGTTGATCCTCTCACTGTTTAAGACTCAGTTCATACATTGCATTCTCCAGGAAGCCTGCCCTGATTTGCCAAGCTGGACTGGAGCTCCTCTCTGGCTGCCTCTACCCTTGAGAAGTAACTGTTTTGGTCACAGGGCTATGTGCCCTGGGTGAGCAAAACCACTTCTGATATGGCTCTCCCCTGTGCCTCCTGCATCAGCCAACAAAAGAAACTTTCAATTTGCCATGCAGATGCTAAGTGTTCATGGTGGTTTTAACACATGGCCCCATTGAGAGGTCGGGTCCACGTCCTTTATTCTTGAGTCTGGGTGGGTTTGTGACTGCTTTAAACAATAGATCATGGCAGAAGTGACTCTATGTGACTGCGGAGGCTGGATCATGAAAGGCAAGGCAGCTTTAGCTTGTTTACTGAAACACCCTGAGCTGTTGAGCAAGAAGTCCAAATGCTCTGAGACCTCCACACTGTGAGGAAGCCCAGGCCACATGGGGAGGTCACATGCAGGTGTTCCTGCTGGCAGTCCTGGTCTTCAAGTCGTTCCAGTCCAGGGACCTCCAGATGATGCCAGCCCTCAACTGTTAATTCCTATTGATCTCTGAGTCTTCCCAGTTGAGGCTCAAGATACCACTTCGCAGAGACAAGCTGTCCCCACCACACCAGCTCTGAATTCATAAGTATCACAAAATAGTAGTTGCTTTAAGCTGTTTGGGGGGAGTTTGTTCTGTAGCAGTGGTAGCTGGAATAACGCTACCAATCTGGACAAGTCACCTTTATTTCTTGCCAGGATTACTGCAACGGTCTCCTCATGAGCATCCTGGTTCCTTCCTTTTCACTCTACCATGTGCCCTTGACATAGCAGCCAGACTAGTCCTAAAAAGCACAAATGAGACCCTTCCCTCCCCCTGCGCAAAACCCTTGGCTCCCAGCTCACTCAGAGCAAAAGCTGAAGGCATACAATGACCCACCAGCCCCAGGTGATCTGTTCCCTCTCCTACCCTCTCACCCCTCTGTCCTAACTCCTACCCTCTCCCCTCACTGACTCCTCTCCAGCCACACTGGCCTTTTGCCTCATACACAAGACACTCCACCTCAGGACCCTCGCACATGCTGTGGACAGTGCTCCACAGCCTGGAACACGTCCTCCAGGTGTTGCCTGGTTCAGGTCTCTGTTCAGATGTCACCTTCTTGGTGAGGCCTGCCTTATTTAACAGCATGACCCTCCCTCCCCACTCCCAAACCACTTGCCTTGCTCTCTTTTTTATTTTGCCACGATCCTTATAACTGCCAAACATGCTATATCTATGTATTCTTTAATTTAATTTAATTAATTTATTTTTTTAACGCCAAAACATTTTGTATTGGGATACAGCTGATTAACAACGTTAAGATAGTTTCGGGTGAAAAGCAAAGGGACTCAGCCATATATAAACATGTATCCATTCTCCCCCAACACCACCGACCCCCCAACACCACCGACCACCCCCCACCCCGTGCCATCCAGGCTGGCACATAACATTGAGCAGAGTTCCATGTGCTATACAATAGGTTCCTGTTGGTTATCCTCTCTAAACATAGCAAACATGCTATCTATTTTACTTAGTGTGTTTTGTATTTACCATATTTTCTTCACCCTAGAATATCATCACTACAGAGCAGGGATCACTGTTCACTCATGAATGTTTCTATCCCCCTTGCATAAAATAGCAGCTGCCACTTAAGAGTGGTTTGCTGAGTGAATGAATGAGCTGTCGAAGCCCAGATAGGGGGTTGTCTGGGTGGGGAAGCAGACGGGGCTCAGGAAAGGGCAGGGGTGGAGAGGCCAGCCTGAGTCAGTGCGGTCAGGCAGGGGGACGTTCCATAGAAGTGACAGCTTGCTGCCCCTCTGGGGAGTCCTGAGGATGGGCAAGGCTTTGAAGATGCACACATGGGCCGTCTCCCGGGCCTCCCTCCTTCCTGGTCTGGTGTGTCTCCGGTCCTGCCAGTAAACAGGATTTCTGGGCAACTGCCTGAGAACGCTGCCCCACACCCCAGAGGCCTTGACTTGCTCCTTCCTGCGCTATAAATCGGGTCCCTTCCAGCTGTGACATCCTGGATGCTGCTGGGGGAGGTGAGGCAGGCAGATTGGTTGGAAAGAGCTGTGCATGGCCTCGAGCAAGGCACTGCCCCTCAACATTCTTGTCAGCAAAATGGGAATGAGAGGAGAAGAATGGACTTCAGGGCATGGCTGCGACGTCCAGTGAGATGAAGGCGTGAAAATCCCTGCTAAACTGAGGTGCTCCAAGGACTCATGGTGGGTAGTGGCACAGGGGCCAAATCCCAGCTCCACTGCTGAGCTCAGCCTCTTCACCTGTAAAATGGGGTTAAGTGAGTCATTAACTTCTAGGGTTGTTGAGAGATTCAAAATGCAGAGGAAATTCTTAGCACTCAGGAGACATGTAATAGTTGTTAGCTGTTATTGATGGTAATTATTCTAATAATGACAGAGATTGGAATGTCATTGAAAAGCCATTTGGGAGTCCAGAAGCCTTGTTTCACACTCCAGAGAGGACCGTGGACTTGACACAGCACAACTTCAGTCATGTGCCTTTGTGTCCAGCCTGGGCATGAGGTGTGGGGAGTTCATATCCAAGCCTCACTACTCCCCAGCTATGGACATATAGACATGTCATTTAATTGCTTTAGGCCTCAGTTTCTTCATCTGAGAAAGGAGAATAATTATAGTATGTGCCTCTTACAGTGACCCTGAGGATCAAGTGAGTTAAAATGTGCCCAGTACCTGGCCCTGTGCCTGGTAAGCAGCAAGCAGACCATATGGAACAATGCTGTTCTGTTCACTCCACCAATGGGTAAACTAAGGCTCAGCCAGGAGAGCACACTTGGTCTAAGATGTCAGTTGTGATGTTTATTGGGGCTGAGTTGGGAATCAGCTTCAGTAGAGCATTGGAAATCACAACCAGTGAACTCATTGTTTGTGAGCTGTCTCCTTTTATCTCAAGGATTTTCCCAGCTAAGTGGGAGTCTATGCCAATAACGTTAGAAGAATGGATAAGGGAAAAACTCAACACCGAGAAAAATCTCATCCATGCACTTCTTTCCAGAGAGCTGGGGAAACACTTAGGACTGGTATCGAAAGGTCTTGGGTTCCAGTTTGAGATATGCCAAGCAAGGTAATGGACAGTCCTTGAAGGTTCTTGAGCAAGGGAAGATTTAACTTAAAGGCTATGTATCTGGGGGGCTTCCCAGGTGGCTAAGTGGTAAATAATCCTCCTGCCAGGAGGATTCAGTGTGAATCCTGCACAGGACGAATCCTGTGCCAGGAGACAAAGGTTCCATCCCTGGGTTGGGAATATCCCCTGGAGAATGAAATAGCAACCCACTCTAGTATTCTTCCCTGGGAGATCTCATGGATAGAGGAAACTGGTGGGCTACAGTCCATGGGGTCACAAAAGATTCAGACACGACTTAGCGACTAAACAACAACAGCATGTATCTGGGAATACATTTGGATTGATTCCATCTGGGAATACATTTGGGTTGATTCCAGTTCCTGAGGTCTGGACATTGCTGGTGGGGAGTGAATTGGCACAAATCTCTGTGGAGGGTAGTTGAACTCCACAAATACCCCAGAGATGTTTGTGGAGCTCTTCCTCAATGCCAGGTACTGAGCAGGGCTGATGATCTGCCACTGCCCCGCGCTTGTGATCTGGAGAGGAGACAGACAATAAACAAACATACAACTCCACATACTGCATGTTGGAGGAAGAACTGCTATGAAGAAACCAAAGCAGGATAAAGAGAAGAGCTTGAGTGGGAGGGGTAGTGTTTGATTTGAGGCACAGATTGAGTAGGGAGGAGCATGGAGACCTGCAGGGAGAGAGCATTTTGGGTAGAGGGAACATTGAATGCAAAGGCCCTGGAATGGGAGCATGCCTGGGAGGTTCAAACTCTTGCCAGGAGCCCAGGATGTGAAGATGCCCAGTGGGTTGAAAATCTGATGGGGCAGAGAAGGAGAGCATGGAAGGCACCAGGTGAGAGAGATCATGGAGTCAGACATACAGGGTTTCAGAGTCATCGAGAGAATATATTACTCTGAGTAATATGGGAGATCAGTGGAGGCTTTTGAGCAGAGGAGGGATAGGATCTGACTCAGGTTTTAAGGGAATGCATCTGGCTGCATGTGGAGAATGGACTGTGGGGGCCGGAATGGAAGCTGGGAGCCCAGGGTCACCAGGAGGGTGACTGGTACCTGAGTGGTGAGGGCAGAGGTGGTGAGAAGTGCCCTGGATTTGTTATGAAGAAATGGAGCTCAGGGTTGATTGAAGGATTGGCAATATCTGTCAAAATTGCAAGCGCACATATCCTTTGACTAGCACGTCTGCTTCTGGGACTTTTTCCTATATTCACACTTGCATATGGGGAAATGACCCATATGCAAAAATGTTAGCTGCATGTAAAGGAAGAACTGAACAGGCTGGATTCAGCCAAGTGTGGGTGGGGATGTGGAGATAGTGCTGGGGAAGTGGGGGCTGGAGCTGCCATCTGGAGAACAATCTGTCATGTTAAATATATACATCAGAATGTGTAAAAGATGGCCACCACTTCTCTGACACTGCTCCCATAGAGAGGGGAGGTCTATGCACCTGCTGTCTGAATCTGGGCTGGCCCACGGCTGTCTTGACCAACAACTATGGCAGAAGGGATGCTGTGTCAGTTTCTAGGTCCAGATCTTAAGAGACTAGCAGCTTCCAATCATTCTTGGAATGATTGCTTGGGGAGAACCCAGCTGCCCAGAAAGAAATCCAACCACTGTGAGACTGCCGTGCTGCAAGGAAGTTCAGGTAGCTATGGAGAAGTGTCCTTTAGGGTGAGATGCCAAGGGTGGGGAAGCAGAGAAAGAGAAAGAGAGAGAGAGAGCACAGCCAGGCACATCAAGGCTTCAGACATGAGTGAAGATGCCATCTTGGAAGGGAACCTTCAGCCCCAGCTGTCTCAGCTGACACCACATGATTCAGAGCTGAGCTCCCTAGCCAAGCCCTTTGCGAATTCTTGACCTGCAAAATCACAAACAAAACAAAGTGTTGTTTTACGCCTCTCAGTTGAGGGCAATTTTTGTCGTACAAAAGATAACCAGAATACATATACCCGATGAACCAGTAACCACACACCTATTTGTCCAGACAAAATTCTCATGCCATCCCATCCAAGGACATAGCAGTGCTGTTATGGTGGTAGACTTAGAGACCACCCAGTGCTCATCACCGGAAAAGTAAGAGAGAAGAATGAATGTGGTGGATGCAAACCAAGGAGTCTTAGTCAGCAATTAGAAGTCACAGGTCAAGTCACAAACTATATCAGTATTAAACAGGGAATCAATACTGGAGCACAAATAAATTAAAAATGCAGAAAACACAGTAACACAGAAAGCAACAGTATACATACAAGCACACTGTGCTCATTACGTTCTACAAGGAGACCTACACCGCAAAGAACACACGTGGAACCCAACAGAATGGGTCTATGGAGGTCCCAAAAATGGGAAGGGGAGATAGGATAAAAAGGAATAGAGGGTCCTTGGCTAAGAGGATACTCTGCCTTGGGCCCGCCGGTGTAATAAACTGCACTTCACTATCAAAAAAAAAAAAAAGGAATAGAGGGAGAGAAATAAAACAAAGGAGGAGCATGCAGGGGTCAACACTGACAATCAGCCGTGAACTGAGGAGTGTTTTTCTTTGTTGTTTGTTTAACTTAGGTCTCTACATTTGAAGCTTAAAATGTAGTAATAAAGGTAAACAAAATAAATGTCTATAAATAGGAATTGATTGAATAAATTACAGCACCTTCACATGACAACAAAATCATGGAAAAGAATGGAGAAGCTTGCTATGTACAAATTAAATTTGTAAGAATCACCAAAGTACCCTGGCAAGGTGAAAAAGTGATTTAGAATGGTGTGTATAATACACCTCCATTGGCTGGGGCAGTTGGGGGGGGATAAAAATGTATGTATTTGTGTTTATGTTTACAAAAAAATGGGATCTCTGTGTAAGAATGTCACAGAAACTAATACTAGTGGATGCCTCTGGGGAAAAGAGCCAAGTGTCAGGGGACAGGAGTGAATGGGAGACTTCAGAAGAGCTGGTACGCAGGAGGTGTGTTCAGAGAAAGAATCATCGCCCACACTGGAATCATCTCCAGGCAGGCTTGCCTGGTGCAGGGGCTCAGAGGGAAAGCAGACCCCATCCTGACCTGCTCAGGGTTCTGACTCTGCCGCATCCATGACAGGACCTTGGCCAACAAGACCCTGCATGGTTGGGGGCACGGCTGACCAGTTGCCCACCTTGCCTTCCTTACCACTCACCCATCACGGCTGCCCTTCTCTACTCCCCATCTCCTGCTGTGTTTTTAAACACTCTAAGAAATACAAAGACTAATATAACAAAGCTCCATGTTCTTATCACAGTTCAAGGAAGAAAATATCAAACACAATTGAAGAGTATAGCGTTTGTTTTGGGGGGGGCACGTGGTGTGTGGGACCTGTAATTCCCTGACTAGGGGTCAAACCCATGCCCCCAGCAGTGAAAGCGCCGAGTCTTAACCAGTGAACCACCAAGGGAAGCCCTAAGAGAGTGTAGTGGTTTTAAAATACTTCCACAAATTCTTTGAAACACCTTCCTTCAAAGGGGGCCCCTAATTTCCCTTACCTCTGAGTATTGGGTGGAGCTTAGTGACTCCCTTCTGATGAAGAGAATGGGGTGGAAGTAATATTTGAGGCTAGGTCCTAAAAAAGATACAACTTCAGCCCAGATGTCTGTCAATGCTCACTTTTGGAGTCCAGTCCCCATGCTGTGATGGGATTCAGGTCACATGGAGAGGAACTGAGTCTCTCTCCCCTCCCTCCCTTCATGCCCAGCAAACAACCAGCACCAAATTGCCAGCCGTGCACATGAGCCACTTTGTCAGCAGCTTCTCCAGCCCCAGTCAGGTCTTCAGATGACTGCAGCCCCACCTGACATCCGAATGCCAACTCTTGAGGACCAAAACCACCAGCTAAATCACCCCCCAATTTCTGACCTGCAAAAGCTGTGAGAAATAATAAATGACTATTGTAGCTTTAAAACATCATGTTGTGGGGTTATTTGTTATGCAGAATAGATAGCTAATACAGAAGGCCCCTGATATCCTTTCCTAATAAACAGTCTCCCTCTCCAACCAAAAGAAACTCCTCTATTGGTATTTATTATTCCCAGGAATGTTTTAACTTTTACTGTGTCGATATAAATCAATATGCAATGTATAGGACTGCATTTCATTCTCAAAAGTGTATAGAAGTGCCCATGATATAAAGCATACATTTGTATTTATGATATGTATCCTGTCTCACTTGCCTTCTTTTCTTCCATGGTATGTTTTGGGGCTTCCCAGTTGGTGCAGTGGTAAAGAATCTGCCTGCCAATGCACGAGACACAGAAGATGCAATGTGGGAGACCTGGGTTCGATCCCTGGGCTGGGAAGATCTCCTGGAGTAGGATACAGCAACTCACTCCAGTATTCTTGCTAGATTTTTCCCATGGACAGAGGAGCCTGGCAGGCTGGAGTCCATGGGGTCAAAAAGAGTCAGACATGACTAAGCACCCCAGGCATGCTTTCGGGATGCATCTGTGTTGAGGCAGGCAGCTGCAGGTCCTTGTGGCTGCTGTACAGCGTCCCGTTGTATTAATAAACCACAGTGTATTATCCAGAACTCCTTGTTGGTGGACATTCAGGTCATTTCTGGGTTTTGCTATTACAAACAACAGTCTCAGTAACATCTAGTTAACCCTCTACACCTCTTCATATGGGAACTTCTTGTTTGAAATCTCAGCTGTGATGTAACGTTGCTGATCACCCCTCCTAGCTGTCGGGTTCTTTAGGGCTCCCCAAAGCTGGCCTCTATTGGTGCTCCCTCGACTTTTCCTTCCAGTATCTAGTGTGCTTGGTCAGCTTTCAGTCCTTTGGTCCTTTCCCTGAACTAGATAGTAGCTCCATGAGGAGGGCTTTCCTCCCAGTTTTCCCCTTTTCTGCCCACCCCCACCACACACCCAGCTTAGGGCCTGAAACACAGTGGATCATCAACAAAATCATAGTATATTAGAAACGGCTGAGAATAGCTTCCTCACTTCGGGCCTCAATTTCCCCATCTGCATGGTAAAAACGTTAGATCAATTTTGGGGTGACTTTCATTCAGCTTTTGAGAGGGGCTTCTGTGGCCACTGCAAGGTAGAGAGGAGAATGCTTCAGCTTTTGGCAGAGCCCCCGTTCTTTCCCCATGTCCTAGCTTGGTCTCCATGGGAGATTTGGTTTGCAAGGGAATAGCTACCATTTACTGAGCCCCTGCTATTTATCCATGACAGGCATGTTCTAAGCCGGCACGGGTATTTTCTCATTTCAGCTACTCATTAGCCCTCAGAAGTAGACACTATTACTCTCCTCTTGCTACAGAGGTAAACTGAGGCAAAGAGAGGCTAAGTAACTTGTCGTGGGACTAGCAAATGAGGGATTGAGATTTGGGCCAGAAGAGATGGGCTCCAGAGCCGATTGTCTAACCACTAACCCACCCTGCCACAGGGGTACCCCAGCTTTAGAGAAGGGTGGGGGCAGAGGAGGAGGACGGAGAAGGGCAGGGCAGAGAGGAAGGTAAACAGAAGGCTGACAGTCACTCTTCTGAAGGCCTCTGCCAGCAAGAGCATCCTAGTGTCCTCAGTCATTTCCCCAGGCCCCTGTCTCTCAGCCCTGATGGCTTTAAAACATCCTGCCTCCCCCCATTTGGCTCCCTGGCCCAGCTCCAAGCCTCAGCAGGGTCCTGCTGTGCTTCAGCAGTTCATAGCTCTCCCCCCGCATCTCCTTCCAGGTGTCTGGACACTAAACCCCAGAAGTTGGGGTCTGGAGTCACAGCCCAGCTCCAGCGACGGGACAGAAGGGTCTTTCCAAATCAGTTCTTGTTTAGTTGCTCAGTCGTGTCCAACTCTGTGACCCCATGGACTGCAGCATGCCAGGCTTCCCTGTCCTTCACCATCGCCCAGAGCTTGCTCAAACTCATGTCCGTTGAGTCGGTGATGCCATCCAACCATCTCATCCTCTGTCATCCCCTTCTCATCCTGCCCTCAATCTTCCCCAGCATCAGGGTCTTTTCTAATGAGTCAGTATCTTGTACTTCCCCCAAGAACATCAGAGGAGGGAAGTACGGTAAAATTAAAAGGGCATCTGACTTCCCTGGTAGCTCAGATGGTAAAGCGTCTGCCTACAATGCGAGAGACTCGGGTTCGATCCCTGGGTCGGGAAGATCCTCTGGAGAAGGAAATGGCAACCCACTCCAGTACTCTTGCCTGGAGAATCCCATGGACAGAGAAGCGTGGTAGGCTACAGCCCATGGTCTTGCAAAGAGTCAAACATGACTGAGTGACTTAATTTTCTTTCTTTTTGTCTCTCTGGACACCTGGGCCCCAGGGTGAGTTGTGGAGTTGGGGTGAGGCAGCTCATAGCTGTCTCAGCCTCAGGGGATTCTGGTCCAGAATTGGGGGGCCCCCTGGATCTGGATGGTACCTGCTCCCTGGTGGGCAGCATCCCCAGGGACTAGGAGGGAGGCTCCTGAACGTGAGTCTTGAAGGGTCCCTGGCAACTTAGGATTCTGGTGTTCTTTTGCATGACTTCTGAGCTTGTCAGCCTAGCTGTCTTCCATCTCTTTCTCCCTTTTTCAATTTATTTTCAAACTGTATGTGTTTCCAGGCATTGACCCTTCCTTTTATTCATTCAACAAATCTTTACCAAGGACCTACTGTGTGCCAGGCACTGTTCAGGCATTGGGGAAACAGCCATGAGTGAGATAAAACTGACAAATATTCTGACCCCTATGGAATGTGCTCTCTCTTTGTAACAGAAAATAGGAAAAACAAGTAAGTCAGAAGAAAAATTAAGAAGAGAAGAAGGTGCCAACTTGGGAAGGGGAATGAAGAAGGAGAGGTAGTGGCAGAGGAGAAAGAGGAGGAAGAAGAAGGGGAAAGCATTTTATTTTTACTTTTTTAATTAAAATTTTTTATTTTATTAAAATTTTTTAAAATTTTAATACAATTTTTAAGGGTTACACTCCATTTACAGTTATTACAAAATATTGGCTATATCCCCCACGTTGTACAATACATCTTTGTAGTTTATCTTATACCCATTGTTTTGTGTCTCCCACTCCTCCCTGCCTATATTGGTGCTCCCACCCCTCCCCCACCCTCCCCTCCCCCTCCCCAGCCCTGGGAAAAAGTCTTTAGCTGGCCTCCTGAGGTATAATCATCATCAGACCAGGCACCTAAGTCTTGTCCTGGCTTAGGTTGCCAGTGTACCACAAATACTGAGCCTGAGCCTTAGAGGCTCTGAGCTGCAACTACTGAAGCCTGTGCGTCCTAGAGCCTGTGCTCTGCAACAAGAGAAGCCACCGCAATGAGAAGCCTGTGAGCCGCAACTAGAGGAGCCCCTTCTCACCACAACTAGAGAAAAAGCCCATGTGCAGCAACAAAGGCCCAATGCAACCAACCAACCAGACAAACCCACTAAAGCCTCTCTCCTCAGGGAAATTTCTTCCTGCCTTCTGCTCCTTTACCCACAGCCCTTTGCAGTTCTCTTTCCTGGTTTGGTTGGCTTCCCTGCAGGTCTCCCTCAATGGCCAGTGAGCCTCTGAAGGGCAGAAGCTGGATGTGGCTCATCTCTTTTAGTCCTCACGCCAAACCCGGAGCCTGGTACGTGGCGGGCATTCCACAAGGGCAGGGATCATCCCATCTCACCTTTCTAGCTTCAGTGGCTGGTTGAGAGGAAGTGCTTGATACATGTTGTTGGACAGATAAATGAACGAATGAATGCCTGGTGGAAAGCACGAGTAATGACATCAAGACGGCTTTTCCAATAGCAGCAAAATCTCAGTGCTAGGAAAACAATTCACAGCCTAGAATTCTGATCTCTAGGCCCTTCATTCCTAGATCTTTAGAATGTTGTTGAAGAAGAGTCCCTGGCATCACTTCTTCCAACTGGGTGAACTTGGGCAAATTGCTTCAACCTGTACCTGGGGTCTTCATTTCCTCAAAAGAGGAAATAGTTACATCTTTCTCATGAGGTTCTTATGAGGATGAAATCTGACTGTGTGCGCCAAGCACTAAGCACAGCCCCTGGACACCCATGAGATGTTGGTTCTTCAAGTCTACACTTGACTTTATATTTTGAAACAATTTCAGATTTATAGAAAGTTTGCAAAAATAGTAAAAAGAATTCCTGTATGCCCTTCATTCAGATTCCTCAAGTGTTAACAGGTTACTACCCTTGCTTTATCCTTCTGTCTCTGCATATATTTTGTCTAAACTGCTGGCAGTGAATTGCAGACATGACGCTCTTTTATCTCTAAATGGTTTTATGTACATTTTCTAAAAAACAGATGCAAAAATTAGGAAATTAACATTGATACAATACTATTATCTACATTTAGACCTATTGAAATGTTGCCAATTATTCCACTCTTGCCCTTTAAAGCAAACAAACAAAAAACTTTTGTTTTTCCTGACCCAACATCCAATCCAGGGTATATGTTCCATTTAGTTTTTGTGCCTCTTTACTCTTTTTTTTAATCTGGAACAGCTCCTTTTTCTTTGACTTTTATGACCTTGAGACATTTTTGAGTCTGTAGAGGCTAATTGTCCCTTTATTTGGAATCTTTTTGATCTTTCCTTATGAACAGATTCAGATCAGGTGCTTCAGGCAAGAAGACCACAGAAGTGATGCTGTTTACGTCACTTATGGGGGGGCACACAATTTTACTTTGCCCGATTACTATTAATGTCCACTTTGATCACTTGGTTAAGATGGGGTCTGCCAGTTTGCCCACAGTAAAGTTACTCTTTTTC
The DNA here is from genome assembly GCA_024291935.2 of Okapia johnstoni. NCBI lineage: Eukaryota > Metazoa > Chordata > Mammalia > Artiodactyla > Giraffidae > Okapia > Okapia johnstoni. The sequence goes on along the minus strand of CM044324.1, from coordinate 49,858,998 downwards.
TCTTTGTCATTATCTGTGCATGTGTGCTAAGTCGCTTCAGTTGTGTCTGACTCTCTCTGTCCATAAGATTCTCCAGGCAAGAATATTGGAGTGGGTTGCCATTTCCGTCTCCAGGGGATCTTCCCGATAGGGAGATACATTAAGACAATGCAGATATTCTGCTTCTCTTCATACTTCCTACCCGCATACATCTTTTGCATTAAATGTAGTTCCTATTTGACTACAGAATACATACAAGTGGACCAAGAATTCAACCGTACAAAGGAGTGTAAAGACGAGTCTCTCTCCCATCCCATCTCCAGACACCACCAGGTCTCCTTCATGAGCCATTCCTACTCCTGCTGCTTTGTTGTGGCCTTCCAGAAGTGTTCTAGCAGGTTATACACTAGGCAGACTAATACACACATGTCCCTCTTTGAGAGCTATACGCACACGGAATGTAGCTGAATACACACATTGCTCTGCATCTTGCTTTATTTCACTTAACGTTTTGGAGATATACTTGCACATAAAGATCTCCTGCTGATTTTAGAACCTTATTTCCACCTGAGATGTAATCCCTTCCCTTTCACAAATAAGGAAACCGAGGCCCAGAGTGGGGAAGGAACGTAAGAAGGAGAAGGAGACTTGGAAAGCAGCCTGGGCCCCAGGCACAAAAGAGTGGCTGGATCTCCCCACCGAGGAACCAGGCCTTCCAGGGGCTGCTCCCTATGAGATACCAGGGCCAGGCTCAGGTCCCTGTTCTCCTTCTTAGCTCTCATTAGGGACTTCTCTGCAGCTCCCCGCTGGGCCAGGCCTTGGGAGCCCCATTGATCCTCTGACAGCCCAAGACGGATCGTCAGCGAGTGTGTATTCAGGTGCAGGCCGAGCACATGGAGGCCAGATGAGAACGGGGTTGGGGGGGTCAGGGGCCCACTTGGGTGGGGGAGAGGCTTGAGGAGGAGAGGAGAGAAGATCCCACAGACACCTGCCTCCTCTCTCCCTCCCCCATCATCCTGCCCTCCTTAGGGTTACTGCTCCCCCAGCCTCTTCTCGCCAGGCAGGGCCGTCCAGCAGGGACAGGGACAGGGCTCACCCAAGGCCTCTCCTCTCCCTCTGGCCTGGGAGGCTTGGCTGTAGTGAAGTAGGATATGGAGTGAGCCCGGCTTGGTCCAGTCGCAGCTCAGGGTCCTCTATGAAAGACAACAGCGCCTCCTGAGCTTCAGTTTCCTCGGGATAAGGAGGAGCAAACATGCTTCACATGGTCCAGCAGGCAGTGAAGCAGGCTGGTGACTGTCTCCACGACCTCCCACCAGCCTCTCAAAACTCCCACTGCTCGTTCCTCTCTAGTTATGGAAGCCCCCACCCATCTTTCCCAACTCACCCTCCTTCCCCAGAAGGGATGTAGAACTGAACCGGGCCTGCTGACCCAAGAAGTTTCCTGGCACGAGTCCCCTGGGGTCGCTATGTCTTTGCACTGCGAGGAGCCCAGTCGCAGCCGTGGGCGGGTCTCTGCCTCTGGGCTCGGGTGATGGGCACTCACTCCCTGGTGAGGTGGCTCCTCAACCCTGCCTGCTCTCCCTTCTTCACAGAAATCTGCCCCCCTGTGGCTACCAGATGACAGTGTGGACCCCAGAGTGGAGGGGTCTGTCTAGATGACCTGTGACCCCCCGGTCCAGAAGCCCTGTAGATGGCACATGCAACCTGGTAGTGTGTAATGTCCAAGGAGCTGGGGGGCTCGGGAGGCCAGACTGGGGGTAGAAATGGGCTCAGAGAGAGGGATGGGGGAAGAGCAGTGGGGCTTAGTGAGAGAAGAGGGTCTTCAAGGGAGATGTGAGAGCAGAGACAGGAACAAGGATTCAGTGAAATACACCAGGACTTGGTGAGAGGGGCTCTTGGTGACAGGGACTCAGAGAGAGGCTGGGGGGCACAGAGAAGAGGCTGGTGGGACAGGAGGAGAGGGTGCTGTAGATTCAGGGAGGAGAATGGGCCTAGGGGGATGAAGGCTCAGGCCGGAGGCCAGGGGACATAGGGGAGCATCAGTCTGGGGAGGAGTGGGTGCCCACTGTCCCCCTGAAGCTCAGGGAGGAGGAGGAGGCTGGGTCTGTGGAGCGCAGCCCCAGAACAAAGCCCGTGGGAGCAGTTGCCTGAAGCTTCTTCCCAGCTGACAGACCCTGAGCTAATTGTCTTTAATGAGCAGCTGGGCCCCATTTCCCGGGATTTGCATTTGCAGATATTCGGTTGCAGCAGCACCTCTGTGGACGGCAGCCAGACTGGCCTTCCAGGGGGTGACAATTCTGGAAGCCAAGGTAAGATCTCAAGAAGGGCCTCCCCTGCCTCGTGCAGGACTGGGGAAGGCGTCGATTTGCCCCCCTCCCACCCCCTGCAGATTAGGGGATATTGGAGGGCAAAGTCCACTGGAGGCAGGGGGCTGGCATCAATCATCCATCTTGGCCAGGGCCAGGGATGTGGGTCCCGGGGAGGGGACCGGGATTTTAGCCCTCGCAAATCTCAGGACATTAGGCTTGGAATCCCTTAGGTCCTGAAGTACCCACTGTTGCAGAAACAAGAGAATGAGCCAGAGAGGGTAGGGTGCTGCGCAAGGTCACACAGTACAAAATAAAAACTTGGGAGCCCGTCTGTGCCAGACCCTGTCCGAAGCACGTTGCTGAAGCTCACTAGCAACTCCATCAAGTGCTGGTAAAACCAGTGGTCGCTATTAATAACCCCATTTTACAGATGAGGAGACAGAGGCACTGAGCACTCGCAAAGTCCAGAGGCCCCACAGCTGGGATTTGAACTCAGTCATCCTGGCTGGACCCTGCAGGGTAGGGTAGTGGCGCTCTCGGACCTGGGCTCCCCCTGGCCATGGGGGCTCAGAGTGCCTCTCTCCCCCTCATTCCCCTCTCGGCAGGGATGCCAGTATGTTTTGTGCCCCCGGCAGGGTTGGGAGGTGAGACTTAAGTATAAATAAATAAACAGGGAGCAGATGGTGGGGGGGGGGGGTGGGGCGGGGAGGAAGGGAGACAGGGAGGGGTAGGGCCAGGGCCTCCTACTCCTCCCTGGGAAAACATTACTGGGCCAGAGCAAATGGATTCCAGACTTAGGGCCTAGGGGCCCCCTCCCCAGCCCTGCTCTCTGGTCTGCCAGTCTGGGACCTGGCCGAGCCCTTGGGATAAATGGTGGGCTGGGGCCCTGAGTTCTAGGCTCTGCCCATCCCTCATTTCCTCTCTTCTTCCTGTGTGACCTTGAGAAAGTTACCTGTCTGTGCCCCCATTTCATGATCTGTCAAATGAATGGAAGATGGTGGTCAAGTTTCTGCTCAAGGGCCGTCTTCTCAGGGCAGCTTTCCTTGATTGCCCTAGGAAGACATTGTTGGAGCAACAGCTTCGAGTATCAAGGAGAATGTGAGTGTTTGTGTCTTTTAACCCACAAAGATCCTTGCAACAGGTATTTGCTCACAGTCTTAAGAAGTGTTGGCCACTATGCTATCCTCAAGGCTGAGAGTTTCTCTCCTAGCCCCAGCAGCTGGCTCCAAATGGCTACTAACACTTGTTTTGTAAATGAATGAATGAGTAGGTGGATGAAAAGGGGATATAAGGACCTGCCATGTTTCCCGAATATGGAATCTGGATCAGTGGGGTGATTGTGGGAGTGGACCAAAGATGATGTGGGTGAACAACAAGGTATTAAATAACAAACATACCATGAAAAAGTCATTCTTTTTTCAGTATCTTCCAGATTTTCCAATAGGCCAAAGAGAAAGTCTCCAAGGATGCCGATAACAGCAGCTCTCCCAGTCTCTTTTGCTCTTTCTCTCACCTGGACAAAGCTGGTCTTGGACCCAGAACTTCTACAGGCAATGGTATCCAGCTAGAATTTGAGAATATTGTTTTGTTTCCATTTTGCTCATTTTGGTCAGTTACTTTCTACTTGTGGTAAGGGATTCTGATTTTTTATTTATGTTTGGATATTGCTGGTGGGAGTACAAAGTGGCCCTGGAGAAGCTATGGAGAAGTGTTGGCATTTTCTGGAAAAGTGATTGTCTGGGATCAGGCTGGTGCTGGGGGCCTGATGTTACAAGGGAACTTGTGATGGTAATGGAATGTTCTGTTTTGACTGAGGTAGTGGTTACATGGGTGTGTATATTTGTCAAAATATGTTGCACTCTACACTTTAAATAGATGCATTTTATTCTGTGTAGATTATACCTCAATGAAGTTGATTTTAAAACACGTATATATTTAAATTTCAGTCAGCCTCCCAACGCTGACTGAAGACATTATGTACATAACATATATATTAAGATATTAAACACAGATGCCCTGTGGGTGTGGCCAAGTCATGAAGGTTGTCCGTCACACAGCAGTTTACGAAACACGGAAAATAAGAAACATGAAAGTGGAAGTCATTCAGTTGCGTCTGACTCTTTGAGACCCCATGGACTATTCCATGGAATTCTCCAGACCAGAATACTGAAGTGGGTAGCCTTTCCCTTCTCTAGGGGATCTTTCCAACCCAGGGACCAAACCCAGGTCTCCCACATTACAGGTGGATTCTTTACCAGCTGAGCCACAAGGGAAACCCAAGAATACTGGAGTGGGTAGCCTATTCCTTCCCCAGCAGATCTTCCCAGCCCAGGAATCGAACCAGGGTCTCCTGCATTGCAGAGGGATTCTTTACCAACTGAGTGGAGTCAATGAATAAGTGGATAGATAATGAATGGGTAAATGAGCAAGTGAATGAATATCTACCCCATTGATAGTAATCCTACACAGCCCCAACATACCAGGGGCTATCCTATCTCAACTTGCATAGCCCCTGTGATGGGGAGCTCACTACCCAATGACATAGGCTTTTCTAATGTCCAAATGTTAGGACTATGTGAAAGACTTTTCCTCACATTAAATTGGTCTTCCTGGTGACCCCCTGCCCTCTATGGCTCCACAAACACATCTGCTTCCCTATCTGGGGACAACCCAAGTGCACCCCCCTCCCCAGTCTGCTCTTCTCTGGGCTCTTCACCCCAGATGGTTAGTTGCTGAACCTAGTGGTTCAGCTTATATCATAGCAGGGCAGCAAGATAAAGAACAAGGACACAGGTAAATAAAACAGTTACAAGCCATGAAGGAAAAAAAGCAGGGTGAGAATATTGGGGAGTCTATGGGGGAGATGAAAGAGCAAGGGAAGCTTCTCTAAGGATTTGATATTTGAGCTGAGTCCTAGAGAATGTGAGGGAGCCAGAAGAACCAGATGAAGAGCATTCCAAACAGAGTCCAGAGCAAGTGCAAAGGCCCTGAGGTCAGAAAGCAATTGGAAACTGTGAGGCAGCCAGCCTGGCTGGAGTGGGATGAGGTGGGGAAGGGCTGGTCATTCAAGGCATTGATGGCAAGGAGCCTGGGATTGTTTTCTAAAGTCGATCCTCAAATCCTGTTAAGCAAAGGATGTTACGATATGACTTTCATTTTAGTAGACACTCAATAAATATGTACTGACTGAAAATTAACCGAAGACTCTTCTAGTTCCAGTAGTTGGACATGTTCATAGTGATAATCATATGCCTTCACGGGACAAGGAGTGGCCTTCAGAATGGGCCTGACTAGTTTTGCCTCTTGGCCTTGCTGTTTGACTGTGGGCAAGGGGCCTCATCCCTCTGAGTCTCAGCTTCCTCATCTGCAAAGTGATCATAAGTGTGTCCACTGCATGTGGTTGTTGTGAGGATTAGATGCCTTTATACTTGGGAAGCATTTACATCACATAATAAGTGCTTTTGTCTGTTAACTAAAACAAAAAGGTGAGGACACAGAGAGCAAGATGACTAATCTTTTTTCAATCTCTTTGAGTCCAGGAGAAAGTCCTAAATTGGTGGGGGTGGGAGAGAGAGGGAAGGAAAGAGGGGAAGAGGGGTGGAGAGGAAGGGGGAGGGGGAGGTTGGACAAAGTGACAGTGTTATGTTTACACTGTTTACACTGATCGTCACATAGTTTTATGTCACCTGCTACTGATTTTCCACTTAGTCCAACTATCTCAAGTTTCTTTAAATTTTTTTGTTGTTGTTTAAGTAAAACAAAAGCAAATAGATCTAACAATTCAAAAAACAGTGATTCCTATAGGTGATACTGAGCCCTCCTGTCCCAAGTGGCCCAAATTGGGACGGAGGCTCATGAAGGGATTTTAGGAAATGTGTTTCTAACTTCACCTCCTCTTTGAGCTCTTGAGGAACTGAAGGCCCTAATGTGTGTCCCATGCTTGGCTGAGTCCTTCAGGGCACCAGGGACAGAGGTTTCTCCCCGGGGACTCTGTCTACATTCTGGCCTGCAGTGAAGTTTCTGGAAAGGGCTGGTGGACTCTCAAATCTGGGGGTCACTAGCGTCCTTTCTCCCACTCTCATCCCTCAGATCCAGTTCCACCCACTGGAAAATTCTGGGGCTCTATCTTCAAATTACACCCAGATTCTGGTCACTTCTCTCCACCCCGGTCCATCCACCGACCAGAACCTGGGGCCCTGGTGACAGCAGCAGGCTCCCCTTCACCCCCTTTCCAACCCTGCTCGACTCAGCAGCCAGAGCCACCAGGTCCCTCCTCTGCTCCAAGCCTCACATGGCTCCCAGCCAAAGTGCCAGGCTGACGGTGCCCACCTCTCCCACCTCATCAGCTGCCCGGCCCAGCCTTGTCCCATCCAGGCTGCCCCCGCCACACTGGCCACCCTGCTGTTTCCTGGACATTTCAAGGGGCTCTCACCTCAGGGCTTTTGCACATACTGTTCCTTCTGATATCCGTAGGGCTTCTTTCCTCTCTGTTCAGGTTGATGTCCCCTCCTTGGAGAAGCCTAATACTTTAACGAAACTGATATTTCCCATCTCTTTCTTTCTTCTTCCCCTGCTTTTCCTCGCAGCATTTAACACTATCAGATACTTCAGTTTACATTTTATACATGTTCCACGTGTGTTTCTTGCTCATCTCCCGAGAGTGGACTTCAACAGGACAAGAGTTTCCTTCTGTTTTGTACTCTGATATTCTCAGCACCTGGAGCAGTGTCTGGTGCCCCATAGGTTCCCCGGGAGAATGAACATCCAGGGAGTGTGTGAAGGGTGGGGGCAGCCACTCCCAGCCCCCTCCTGGCTCCTTGGTCCCCTCTCTGGACATGGCATCCCCACCTCCCTGCCCTCACCTCCTCAGCCCTCAAGGGCAGCACAAGACATGGAAGCTTATCTCTCAGGGGAAAGGTTTCCAGCTGCAGGCAGACCCTCCTCCAACTCCTCCCTCCCCCATGAACCCAATAGGAACCAGCAAGAGCATTGCCCTCTAGGGAGAGTCCTCAAAAGACAGAGGGTTTGGGGGCAGACCCATGTGGGGTGCTCCTCAGCAAGCCAGGGAGCAAGCCATTCCCAGCCCTGCATCCTCAACTGGAAGGAGGTAAGACCAATAAGAGTGAACAGCCCTTGGGGAACTTACTTTGTAGACAAGGAAACTGAGGCACAGGAGTTGAATGTGTCTCCAGGAAAGCTGGGGCCAGGGTGCCTTTCTCTGTGAAAGAGGGATGATAATCCTCTCTCCTAAATTTGTGGTGAGGATTAAATGCGTTCATTGGCACAGACAGTGAAGAATCTGCCTGTAATGTGGGGAGACCTGGGTTCGATCCCCTGAAGAAGGAAATGACAGCCCATTCCAGTATTCTTGCCTGGAGAATCCCAAGGACAGAGGAGTCGGGCAGGTTACAGTCCATGAGGTCGCAGAGTCAGACACGACTGAGCGACTAAGCACAGCACGAAGCCTTTGCACTTAGGGTCTGGCACAAAGTAGGTGCTCAAGAAATGCTGGCTATTACTGCTGTTGTTCTGATAGGTGAACGCGCTCACGAAGGTTCCATGGCCAGCAGGTGGCAAAGCCAAGATGCAAACCTACGTCTGTGAAAGCGACTCCCCCTCACAACCAGAAAATAGTTAACAATAATAGTAAAGGCAACAATAACAATAATAGTAACGCAGTCACCTACTCTTTCCACCCAGTGTGCCAGCTCTCAGGTTGTCAGCGGGCAGCACCTGCTTGGCTCCCACAGCCGGGACCACTGGTGCTGGTGCCTCGCGCCCTCCCGCTCCCTTCCCGGGGACAGGTGGGCGGCCTCGCGACCTCCCGCTGGGGGCGCCCCCCGCCCATCCCGCCGCCCGGGGAGCCCCACCGGGCGGGCGGGGGGAGGCGAGCGCGGCTCCGGGGGCTCTGCGAGGAGCCGCGCGGGCCTGGAAGACATTACACGGCTGTCGGCCGGGGGGCGTCGCGCGGAGTTCCGGAGGGGGTCCCGGCGGCGGCGCGCCGGGGGAGGGGACGGCCCCACCACAAAGCGCGCTTTGTTCTGCGCTCCCCCCCGGGAGCTGGAACCAATGGATTGGCGGCAGCTGAGGTCATCTGTCAGGCAGCGCCGGGGGTCAGGCCCGGGGAAGGGGCCGCCGGGGAGGGCGGGGCGGATGGGCCGGCGGGTATGGGGCTGGGGTCCCTGTGTGCAGTCGACTAACCCGGCTCCCCCCGCTTTGGGCCTCAGTTTACCCCTCTGTCCAACATGGAAGATCATTTCCTCTCTGTCCAGCTCTTGGGACGGCTGCATCAAGTATCGAAGTGCTGACGGTGGAGCCTTTCTGTAATGAGCACCCGCTATGTTCCTGCTCTGCGGAAGAGCTAGAGGTAGGATTCGAACCCCAAAGGCTGCCTGCGAACACTGGAGCAAATATGGTTTGGGTGGGAGGCAGGGAGGGACGCCTTGCGGTGTCCTTATCTGGCCCAAGGGAGTCAAGGCCTCTCCCTGGTTCCCAGCTTTGACCCTGGATGCCAGACTTGGCCTACCTCTTGCCGGGGCTGACAAGTGGAGCCACCCAGACCTAGTCTAGAGAGCCTTTGGATCTGGTTCTCAGGAGACCCCAGGGTCCAGGATAGAGCAGGGCTGGACCCCACCCTCCCAACGCCTCCCACATAGCTGTTTGTTTCTGACTGGAGACAGATCAGGGTCTGAGCGCTTTTATCTACCCTCACAAAACTAGATCCCATTTATTCATTTGTGCACACCCCTACCTGTGTGCGCCTCATTCATCCCTGGCCATGCAATTAAACAACTAGAATTCTAAACACTGGATCCAGGGCCCGGGGGATAAGACCTTTAAAACCAGGATCCTCAGAAATCCTCAGAAGATTTGCGTGTGTTCTGGAGAAGGAGCTCATGGCTGTCTTTCAGATTCCCAACTGTGTTCACCATCAAAAGCAGGTTAAGAATCACCAGCTGGAGTGCAGGGACAGAAAGCTGACCCCCAACCCCTACCCCAAACTCAGGGAAAGGCACTTGGAACAGCCACTCTGGAGAGCAACTGGCCAACACCCGTGCACAGGCCAGACTGTGCCACTCCTGTGTACAACGCTGACTGAGCACAGAGCATGATGGCAGAAAGCGTTTATAGCAGCAAGTAACAGTAACCCCGCAAAGTCATTAACGGGATGACTAATACATGGTTATATGCAGACCCTGGAACGCCATGCAGCAATGAAAAGAGTGAGCTAGACCCACATGGACTTTACTCATTTAGCATTTTTATTGAACATTTATGTGTCAGGCAGTTTTAAAAAAATATTTATTTTTGGCTCTGTCAGCTCTTGGTTGCGGCATCTCCAGTTGTGGCGAGGAGGCTTAGTTGCCCTGTAGCATAGGGATCATAGTTCCGTGACCAGGAATCGAACCTGAGTCCCCCACATTGGACTCCCAACCACTGGACCACCAGGGAAGCCCCTGTCAGGCAGTTGTTGGCACTGGATCTACAGTCAAAAGACAGATCAAGTCCTGCCTCAAGAACTTACATTCTAGAGGATGAGACAGTCATAAACAGATACAAAAGATAATTTCAGGAAGTGTGATAAATGCTATGAAGAAAATAAAACCGAGTGTGGTGATAGAATGATGGGAGAGGGGACGCCTTAAACAGTGATAAGAAAGGCCCCTCTGAGAATCAACCAGGGGGTTTCACTGGTGGCTCTGATGGTGAAGAATCTGCCCTCAATATGAGAGACCCAGGTTCGATCCCTGGATTGGGAAGATCCCTCTTAGAAGGGAATAGCTACCCACTCCAGTATTCCTGCCTGGAGAATTCTATGGACAGAGAAGCCTGGTGGGCTACAGTCCATGAGGTTGCAAAGAGTCAGACACGACTGAGTGACTAACATTTTCACTTTGCTTTTTTCACTTTCAAGAAGCAACTAGAATGAGGGAGACTCTGGGAGAAGAACAAAGGCATCATGGGGTAGAGGACTAAGGCACATCACCAGCGGAGAAATATGACCTGCAAAATTAAGTAGAAAAGAAAAACACTGTATACTCACACACACACACCTACTAAATTAGAAAAAGGTCTGGAAGGGTATATGCCAAATGCATGAAGGTGTTTACCCCACAAACAGAGAGGGCAAAGGGACAACCAGGACTAGGAGTCATGGTGGATATCAGCTTACCTCTCATATTTTACTCCGTTATATTATTTAGCATTTTGCTATCTTAATGTTTAAATGGTAAATATACACACATTTACCTTGTGAAAATAAAACATTTCAAAAGTCTACTATGGTGAAAGGGGTTCATCCCAGGGCAGTACAGGAAATAAGAGGTCCCTACTTGCTTGCTGACTTCCCTGGTAGCTCAGACGGTAAAGCATCTACCTATAATGCGGGAGACTCGGGTTCGATCCTTGGGTCAGGAAAATCCTCTGGAGAAGGAAATGGCAACCCACTCCAGTACTGTTGCCTGGAAAATCCCATGGACAGAGGAGCGTGGTAGGCTACAGTCCATGGGGTTGCAAAGAGCTGGACACGACTGAGCGACTTCACTTTCTTTATACACTGCCTTTCCCTGGACCCAAGTTCCCTGGGGCAGTGGTTTGTTTGGAGAGGGGACACATTTTTGGATCAGGGGGAGCCCAGATGAGGCATGGAGCTCGGCCTGGAGGGTCTGGAATCTTCTTGGAGGAGGTGAGTTTGAGATAAGTTGGCCCAGAACACCCAGTGTAGACACCCTAGTCTCCTATGACAGGCCTGTAGAGGCCATGATGTGTGCAGGGCCAGAGAGCAAGATCCGACAAAGGTAAGTAAACCTGAAACTCCAAACTCCCAGCCAGATCTCCTTCTCCTGCCTGAAGCCCTGGCTTCTCTGGGCAATCTATGGGCATCCCTCACAGTCAGACCCCTCCATCTTTCCTCTTCCCACAGCAGTTATTCTGTAGGTCGGAGGCCCAACCCCGCTCGGGCAGCCAGAAAGCAGCGCCATCTGCTGGCCCAAGCGGGAAATGCAGCTCTTAGTCTCCACTGAGAGCAACCAGGTTTCACGCTTCAAAACCCAGCACCTCTTCCCTAAGAACCACCAGTCCCTCCCGCTCCAAGTCCACTCTGCAGCTTCCTCTCAGTGCTCAGTAGTACCCCTAGCGCTGCCTGCTTGGGCCTTATCTGTAGGAAGGGAAATCCTTCCAAGAAGGTGTAACCACTCTGCTACTAAGTGGGTGCAGGCGTCTCACATGAGAAGCAGCAAGTCATGACAGCAGCTTATAAAGCATGTCCTCAGCTACCCTCCGCCCCGCCCCCAACCGCCATTACAAACCTCAGGGGTAGCCAGTCCATTAGACAACTTGGAAAAAGCCCCAGGAAAGGGCTTGTCCAATGTCATATGGAGTGGGTGCACAAGCTAGTTCCAAAACATGGATCTCCTGGGACCCAACTCTTTCTTCTCCATTGGAAGTGAAGGGCTGTCACCATACTTGAAAAAAAGCAACACAGTCTAGATCAGTGGTTCTCAGCTTGCGGTCCCTGATCTGCGGCATCAACATCACCTGGGAACTTGTTGGAAGAGCAAATTCCTAGGCTCCACCTTCTGAATCAGCAACTCTGGGGGTGCAGTCTGATCATCTGTGATTTAGCAAACCTGTTTTGTGAACCAGAACCATTGGTTTAATGCAATTACCCCTCTCTTTTTATTAAATAAGCTTTTATTTGGAAGTGATTTTTGATTAACACAAAAGTTGTAAATACAGTACAGAGTTCCCATATACTCTGCACCCAGCCTACACCAATATCAACATTTGTATAAATTAACTAAAATCCAGACCTTATTCAGATTTCCAGTTTTTCCACTAATGTCCTTTTGTTGCTGTTGCTTCAAGTTCCAATCCAGGATATCACATTGCATTTAGGACTACATCCCTTTCAAATTCTATTAGTCACCTCAGTCATCAATCTCTGGGACAGAGAATGGGTGGGAAAGCTGTTGTACTGAGCTGGAGAAAATGAAGTTTGAAAATGCCAAGTGATGGAGTTCCCTCATCAGTGCAGTAAGAGTAAGGTCTACCTCACTCTGCACCCTTCCTCTGCCTCTTCCCTTCCCCACAGGACTATAGGATTTCAGAAGCTCCTTTGGAGTGCCCTACCTGGCCTACCCACCCGCCCTAACCTACCAGTGTACAGATGTTGAGGGCCCTCCCAGAGTGGGCCCAGTCCTAAGAGAGACCCATCCACCACCCCTCACTTCTTCTCCTCTGCAGGCCTAGGACAGTGTCTTAGTGACTTCAGCCTGGACAGAGCAAGGCCCCGTGCAAGAAAGAAAGAAACAAAGAAACACTGTTATTTGCTATCCAAAGTCATTTGTGATAGATAGAAAAAATGCCACAAATCATTTGTAGTTTCTCCACGAGGTACAGTCTGTTTCCCCAGCCCTTGAATCTGAGCCAAACTTTTGATTTGCTTTGACCAAAAGGACTTAGCAGAAGTGATGTTACACCAATTCTGGCCTAGAACTCAAAAAAGCCTTGCAGCTTCTCCTCTCTCCCCATCTTTCTCGCTCTTCCTCTCCCCCATGCACCCCCCACCTCTCTCTCTCTCTCTCTTCCTCTCTCTCAGCCCCGATGCCATCATGTGAATAAACCTGAACTAACCTGCTGGAGTGGCCACCTGGAGGAGAACCAAGTCACCCAGCCAACAGCCCACCTACTGCCCATACAAAGGAGTCAGGCTATGTGAAATCATCCAGGCCATTTTGGGTGACAGTTGATTTGCATACAACCCCACGAGTGACCTCAGGCAAGATCAGTAGAATTGCCCAGATGAGTCCAGCCCAAATTTCTAACCCACAGAATTGTAGACAAATAAACAACTTGTTTTTAGCTGCCAAGTTAGGGAATTATTTGTTTCTCAGCAAAGGCTAACTGATACACAATTTCTCATTTCTCTCTTGGCAATGGGATTCCAATATTTTTTAGGAGACTGTGTGACAGTTCTAGGAGATGCGATATGATTGATCTATTCAACTGTGACAATTGTGTTCCTGCTGTCTTAGCTTTCTTTGCAGCTGGGGTGGCTACTGTACCTGGTTTGGGCCAAGGAGATCTAAGTAGAAATACACAGGGGAAGAGAGCAGGAAACAGGCCTCTGGAAAAGTCCTGAATTTATGATAGAAGCTGATGGGTCCCGCTGGCTGGGCCCTTTCTCCTCCCTGACTCCCTTCTTCCTTGGACATAGCCATGATTGCTGGAGGTACAGCAGCCATCTTGTGACTGTGAAGTGACAAGCAATGAGGGAAAGGCTGAAAGGATCAGAGACGTGTGCCCTAACTTTGCTGAGTGGTTTAACCAGTACCATTAGCCAACTGTCTCCAGAATTCATGCTATGTGGAAAAGCAAACTTCTCTTTGTTTAAGTCACTGTAACCTAGGTTGTCCTTCACTTGCAGATGAATGAATTCATATGATACAATACAAGGATAGAAATGCAGAAGGATCTTTGTCCTTGGGAATCTGGAGCCAGTAGCATATGACTCTCTAAATCCGTCTCCTTTCTCATTTCAGGCTCTCAATAATCCCTCAAGAGCAAACACAGGACTTCATTTTCCCCAAGGTGGGAAATGGGGCTCCCACACTGTTCAGTCATGAGTCCAAGGTCTTGCAGCTAGCTAAGAGGGTGCTTCAATCCAGACCCACCTGCCACGCACAAACAGAATGCACTCCTGCTACACCTTTGCATGGCCTAGCCCACTGGAGGCCAGGTGTCTTCCAGGTTCCTGGTAGTGGTGGCAGGTGCCAAAGAGGCTGCTACTGCAAGTCCGGCGTGGAAGCGCCCAAGTACACCCTTAGGTCCGAGAGGGTGGATTGGACAAGCTTGGCGGGGATGGTCTCTCGCTGCAGCTGCTGGTAGGCTGCATACCGGTGGCAGCCCCCAAAGGAGTAGAAGTAGTCACCGCCCTGGGCCCCTTTGATCCAGAGGACGTCGATCGGGGGAACGCTGTCTGGATTCTCCTGGTGAGAAGAGGACACAGGGTGAATCAGTGTGGCACGGTGTTGGACAGTTTGCAAAGCAGACTTTGTTAACCTGGGCTGAACTCCTCCAGGTGCTCATGCTGGTTTGTTAGAGGCAACAGTTATATGGTCAGTTTTGTGAGCTGGCTGATCTTGGTAGCATGAAAATTAGTCATGGTAAGAGTATTTACACCAAGGAAATTGGCAGATACTAATCAGGGCTTCTTCCCACCCCCAGGTTGTTAACCATTTATCACACCACATGTATATTACCTGGCACTGTTCTAGACTCTGAGAATAAGGTACAGACACAGCCTCTGCCATCATGGGACACATGGATGCTAGAGTGATAAATGCTATGAAGACAGTAACACAGGTTGTCAGGACAACAATGGAGGTGACAATGAAGCAGAGACCTGAACACAGAGAACTCCCCTGGGGAAGACAGAGAGGTGGAATCTTTAGAGAAAGAGCCTGACTGTCAAGTTCAAATCTCAGCTCTGCTACTTAATTGCTCTGTGACCTTGGACAATTCATATTTATGCCTCAGTTGCCCCAGATGGAGATGAAGATGACACAACCACCTCAAAGAACTGTTGGGTTTAATGAGTTAACAGATATTCAGTGCTCCAAGCAACATTTGGCACATGGAATAGGCTCAGTAATACACAGTGTGTATTACCCATGGGAAGGGCGTTCCAGGCAGAGGGAATAGCAAATGCAAAATGCCTGAGGCCAGAACAAGCTCACTGTACTGCAGGCACAGTGAAGAGGCCAGTGTAACCAGAATAGACTCAGGGGTCTGCGGAAAAGAAGAGGCCAGAAAGGTTTTATTGAGATATAATTGATGTATAGCACTGTATAAGCTAAAGGTATAAATATAATGATTTGACTTAAAACATCATGAAATGATGACTACAATAAGTTCGGTGAACATCCATCATCTCATATACGTACAAAATTAAAGAAATAAAAAGCTTTTTTTCCTTGTGACTAAAGTGTTAGTCTCTCAGTTGTGTACGACTCTTTGCAACCCCATGGACTGTAGCCCGCCAGGCTCCTCTGTCCATGGAATTCTCCCAGCAAGAATACTGGGTTACCATTCCCTTCTCCAGGGGATATTCCCAACCAAGGGATTGAACCCAGGCCTCCTGCATTGCAGGCAGATTCTTTACCATCTGAGCCACCAGGGAAGACTCCTTGTGATGAAAGCTCTTAGGACTTAACTCTCTAAACAACTTTCATATATAATGCACAACAGTGTTTATTATATTTATCATGTTGTACTTTACATCATCCCTGGTACTTATTTATCTTATAATAGAAGTTAGTGCCTTGTGACCGTCTGCATACAATTTTCCTTCTCCTTACTCTCCGCCTCCCACCGCTACCTCTAGTAATCACAAATCTGGCCTCTTATTCTACGAGTTTGTTTTTGAAGTATAATTGATGTATACAACTATGTTAGTTCCTGGTACACAACTCAGTGATTGGATATTTCTATACATTTCAAAATGATCACCATGATTGAGTCTAGTTACCATCCGTCAACATACAAAGATATTACATAGTTTTTGACTATCTTCCCCACACTGCACATTTCATACACGACTCATTTATTTTATAAATGGAAGTTTATACCTCTTAGGTCCTGGAGTGTTTTAAATGGAGAGGGTGACATGATATGAGGGACATTCTAGAAAGGTGTGATGAGAAAGCAGCCTCGGTGAAGCGGACAAACACAAAAGCAGGGAGGGCAGAGGCGAGTCCCGGCAGGTATTCAGCAGAAGAGGCTGTCCTGGGTGAGGGTGTTGAGAGGACAGGGAGAGGGAGACAGGTCTGAGACATGTTCAGGGGGCAGAGCCCAGGGGAGGGGTGAATGTGAGGAGAAGGGGAAGAAGAGAATCTAAGCTGACTTCCTGTTAAGGGCCTGAGTAGCCAGATGGAGAGTGGGTGGACCTCTACATAGGGAAAGTCTGGGGCAGGGTGGGATGGAGTAGGGGGAGATGGAATTAAGTGAGTTGCTAGAAGGCCTCCCGCACTGGCCCTTAGGCAGTCTCCTATTAGGCTGCATTGATGGATTCATTATTCCATTTATTGCAGAAATTAATATTAAGCAGTAAGGCCCAGCAGTTATGAGCTGGGGCTCTTGCACAAGGCAAAGCTGAGTTTAAAGCAGCCGGCGGGGGGAGGGGGGTAGTTGGGTAGGGAGGGGAATGTAAGCAAGGAGCCTTGCCACTGGGCATTGTTCCTCATCTGTAAGATGGGAATAGATACCCTATAAGCTGCTGATGAAGTTGGGAAGCTGATATAAGTTAGGTGTGGAGCACAGCCTGCCTGGCAGTGCAGCAGCAAAGAGAGGGAGTTGTGCCAGGCAGGCCTTGTGCTGGGTGCCGGGGCTGTGATGATGGGTGGGCAGGATAACAGCCCCCAAAGATGGCCACGTCCTAACCCCTGGAACCTGTGACCATGTTACTCCCATGGGATAGGAACTTTCCAGATGGAATTACGTTAAAGATCTTGAGATGGGGATATTATCCTGGGTTGTCCAGGTGGGCCAAAAGTAATCACCAGAGACCTTAAACGTGGAACAGAGAGGAGCAAGAGGAGATCTAATGTTGCTGGCTTCCAAGGTGGTGGAAAGAGGTCAGGAGCCAAAAATGTGGGTGGCCTCTAGAAGCTGGGAAAGACAAGGAAATGGATTCTCCCCCAGAGACTCCAGAAAAGAATGCAGCCCTGTTGATACCTTGATTTTAGCCCAATGAGACCCATTCTGGATTTCTAAACTATAGAACTATAAAGTAATAAAATCTTGGCTTTAAGTCACTAAGTTTCTGGAATTTGTTACAGTAGCCATAGAAAACTAATACATGCGACAAGCGAAGACAGGCCTGGTTTTTGCCTCCCAGAACGTATGGTGCTGGTGTGGAAGACAGGTGTCTGAGGCCATTACACCCCAGTTGTACGGGATCAGAGGTGTGCTGACAGGGATGGAGGTGGCTGGGGGGCCCACAGGAGGCCCCTAATCTTACAGGGGCTGTCAAGGAAGACACTGACACTGACAGAATACCAAGAAGGAGTTAGAAACAGTAAAGAAGAGATGAAAGAGTGTTTCTGGCGGTGGGGGGGTTGGGGGAAACTTGTGCAAAGGCCCAGGGGTAGGAGAGAGTATCCCTGGACAGATCTATCACAAACAGCCAGGCACTGTGCTTGTGCTATGACCAGACAAAATTCCAGCTCCTTGGAGTTCAAATGAGATGAGGAGGGGAGACAATAAAACACATACAAACACACAGATAACATAACTCAGGCGTTATCCTGAGTTATGCTTCAAGATGAACTACTCAGGTTAATGGGAGACCTATAGAAGCCGGGGCTTACAGGAGGCAGGCACCTGACCCAAGCAAGGGAGCAGTCCCTGTGGCTCTCTGGGAAGCAGTTCCAGACAGTGGAAGCAGCAGTGTAAACTCTAGGACTGAAAGACAACAGGCAAGCAGTAGAGAGGTTTGGTGGGGCCTCAGGGTCTCCTGTGGCCACTTCTGAAGGTCTGGGGCTGAGGACATGATGCTGCACAGGCCTAACCTGACACTCATGTTCCCTCCCTCCAGGATCACTCCAACCTTCCTCAGCTCTCTCTCTCAGACGTGGCTGACCTCATTCTCTCCCAGTTCCAGTTTAAACAAGGTCTTCCCAGCAGACAGGACACCCCCAGTCCCACTGCCACAGCCAGAAGTGACCACACAGGTTATGTGGTGGCCATGCAGCTGGGCACCGGGGCCAGGCTGTGCCACTTTCTAAAATGCCTGACCTTGTACAAGCTGCTTGGATCCTCTTGGGCCTCATTTCCTTGTCTGTAAGACATTTCCTTGTCTGTAAGGTAGTATCTATCTTACAGGGTTGGTGTGAAGAAGCTGCTGCTGCTTAGCCGCTTCAGTCATTTCGGACTCTGTGTGACCCTATGGAGTGCAGCCTGCCAGGCTCCCCTGTCCATGGGATTCTCCAGGCAAGAATACTGGAATGGGTTGCCATGCCCTCCTCCAGGGGGTCTTCCCGACACAGGGATGCAACCCAGGTCTCCTGCATTGCAGGCAGATTCTTTACCAGGAGCCACCAGGGAAGCCCATATCAAGTGCTATCTTTATAGGAGTCAGAGATAGTTATTTTAATGACCTCCTCCAGTCTCCTTGCTCCATGACGAAAACAGAGGCCCAGAGAGGCCCAAACTCTCGCTCAAGGTCACAGAGCAAAAGCTGAGTTCCAACTGAAACTGAACTAGTCCCTTCTTGCGTCCAGCTCGACCTCCCTCCTCCGAAGCCTTCCCAGCGGCCGGCTTCCCCGGAGCCTCACCCGTATTGTGTCCACGAGGCTTTGCACCTTGGCCTGGTCCAGCACAGACGGCAGAGGCCGGATGAGCACGCTCAGCGGCACATTGTGCACGGCGGTGATGCAGCCCGAGTGGATGCTGCCGCCCTGCGCGCCGCCGCTCGGCCCAGGTCCCTCGGGCGCCCCCCGGCCCGTGCCGGCTCTGCCCAGCGCTCCTCCCGCGCGGAGACCCATCATTCCCCGGTCGCCGCCGCCTGGGCCGTCGCGGGACGCGCCACCTCCACCCTCTGGCTTTAACCTCGGCCGGGCCGTACCATTCTGCGCGAGCGGAGGGGGGCGCAGCCGGGCAGCGCGGAGCGTCTCTTTCCCCTGGCCCCAGGATGGTCCCGCCCACCACCGAGCTTCCCTGCGGGACCTCTGCTCCGCTCGCCCCAGGTTGCCCAACGCCCGCGGGGCTTCGGCCCTCCGCTGGGGGGCGCCTCGCCGCCGGCCCTCCGCCGCGCGGCGTCCCGGGAGTGGAAGCGGCCGGGCAGGCTGACTCAGGGTGAGTCTGCAGGTCGTGGAGTGGGAGGGACGCGGGTGACGCACACTCCGGGGTGACTCAGGACCATGGCGGGGGCACGGGGTAGAGCGGGCAGGACGTGCCCAGCAAGGGTGAGTCGGCAAAACTCGGTGCTTGGCTGCCCGGCCCTTGGAGCGCTAGTGGTGATAGCCGCGGAGGTGATACTAATACCAAAGACAGTAATACTAGGAATCTGCTGAATGTGGTGCTGTGTCAGGCACTGTTCTAAACACTTTGCATGTACATTACCTTATTTAAAGCTCAAACAACCCTACCAGCTAGGTATGATTATTATTCCCATTTTACAGATGAGGAAACTGAGGCACAGAGAGGTTTAAGTGATTTTCCCCCAAGGTCATGGGGCTAGTAAGTGGCTGAACCAGGGTTCCAAGGAGCAGTTTGTAAATATTTATTTGGCTGCTCTGGGTCTTAGTTGCAGCGTGCGGAATTTAGTTCCCCAATCAGGGATGGCCCAACCAGGCCCCTTGCATTGTGCCCGCGGAGTCCTAGCCACTGGACCACCTGGGAAGTCCCAGGGAGCCTTTTGGAATGGTGCTGAGTGTGTGGGCACTGCCCTGAACCTCCACAATAACTGTCTGCTTTCATCCTCACAGCGCCTCTAAGAAGTTGATATGGTTGTTGAAGCACTCGTCCAAGGTAGGGCCGCTGGAAATGAAAGTCTGACTATCTGAGCTGAGTCTCAGGCCACTAAACACCTGCTTACAGATGAGGACACCAGGGCTGCAAGGGGTGGTGGTAATGTGAAGTGAAGTGAAAGTCGCTCAGTCATGTCCGACTGTTTTTGACCCCATGGACTATACAGTCGGAATTCTGCAGGCCAGAATACTGGAGTAGGTAGCTGTTCCCTTCTCCAGGAGATCTTCGCAACCCAGGGATAGAACCCAGGTCTCCTGCATTGCAGGTGGATTTTTTACCAACTGAGCTATCAGGGAAGCCCATGACTTAGGTCCCAACATGCTGACTGCTATCCCCACTCTCTTCTGTTTAAAGCTATCTCCTTGATCCCAGGTTCAGCACCCGGTGTCCTTTGGAGCCAGAGGGAGGCAGGCAGAGGCTCCTGGTTTTAATCTCTGGTGTTTATAGCATCTGTGGCAACATTAAGACTTTGGCACAGACTGGCCTGGGTTCAGATCTCAAATGGCCACTCCCTGGCTGTGTGGTCTCAGTCAAGTTGCTTAACCTCTCTGAGCATCAGCCTTCTTTTTTTGTAAAATGATTGTGAGGGGATTGTGAAAACATTTGGAGATAATGGGTGTTAGAGGGCAATGTGCGTGCTAAGTCACTACAGTCGTGGCCAACTCTTTGCAGCCCCATGTACTGTAGCCCGCCAGGCTCTCTGTCCATGGGATTCTCCAGGCAAGAATAATGGAGTGGGTTGCCATGCCCTCCTCCAGGGGATCTTCCTGACCCAGGGTTTGAACCTGCGTCTTCTGCATTACAGGGGGATTCTTTACCACTGAGCCACCAGGGAAGCCCAAATCAGTGCTTACATAGTGATAATCAAGGAAAGTGACTGATTTCATCATAGACACCTAGAGTGCTGAGGGAGAACCAGGAAAGGCTTCCTGGAGGAGGGGGTATTCATACTGGAAAGTGGCTTGGTTCTGGAGAGGGAAGACAGGGAAGAAGCAGGTGATGGTTTAGGGTATAGCATCTGGAGTCACTTGAATGGGATGGGTTTAAGTCCTGGCTCCACCACCGACTAGCCAGCATGATGTGTGTGTGTGTGGTGCGATACTCAACTTCTCTGTGTCTTGGTTTCCTCTCTCAACTGCCAGGCAGAGCAAATGAAAATAACACATAGTGTTTAGAGAGGAATCTGGAACATGTGTGTGTGTTCACTCAGTCGTGTCTGACACTTTGTGACCCCATGAACTCTAGCCCGCCAGGCTCCTCTGTCCATGGGATTTCCCAGGCAAGAGTACTGGAGTGGGTTGCCATTTCCTTCTCCAGGGGGTCTTCCCAGCCCAGGGATCAAACCCAAGTCTCTTGTGTCTCCTACACTGGTAGGTGGATTCTTTACTTCTGAGCCACCTGGGCTCCCCCTCAGCCCCAGAATTACTGATAATTAGAGAATTTCATCAAGAAATTCCTCTAGAACCACTTGCTTCTTTCAGAAAGTAAGAAGAAAAGAGGGAACAGCTTCTGGGATGGAAAAAGGGAGAGTTGTCCTGAATCTTTCATCATAGTTTGCCCAGTGAGAACCCCCAACTCCTGGCAACAAATTCTGTATGTTGAGATACCTATGGTTCAACTCAAAATGGCTTAAGCCTTAAGAAGACTTGTATATCCACATAATTAAGATTTCTGGAGGTGGGTATATCCATGATTGGTGAAGAGGTAATTGAACAATGTCAGTTTCTTTCCAGCTTTTGGTATCATCATCCTCCGTGTTCTCGTTTTTATCCTCATGCTTGCCCCTCATGGTCCCAAGATGTTTTGCTGTAGTTTCAAGCATCACATACGACAGCTCTCAAAGGTGGCAATTAGGACATTGACATCCCTTTGCCCCCCTTTTTAAGACTGAAGAAACATTTAGTAACCATCCTCTGCCTCCCCATCCTTCTGCCCAGGAGTGTTTTCCTCATGTCTCATCATACTTCCATGCCTAAACCAGTCCCTGGCAAGGAGAGTGGAATTACCCTGATTGTGTGCATGCATGCTCAGTTGCTCAGTCGTGTCCAACCCTTTGCAATCCCATGGACTATAGCCCACCAGGCTCCTCTGTCCATGGGATTTCCCAGGCAAGAATACTGGAGTTGGTTAACATTTCCTCCTCCAGGGGATGGCAGGAGGAGGGATCTTCCCGACCCAGGGATTGAACCTGAGTCTCTTGCATTGGATTCTTTACCCCTGGGCCACCACGGAAGCCTTAACTTAATTGGCATTCACCTCTGGGCTCAAGAAGGTTTACCCTCCCTTGAAGTTCATGGCCTCTGATCCCTGAACAGAACTGGCAAGACCTGGTACTTCAACCTTATTTTCCTGTGTGGTTTTGGGGAAGACTCCATGAGAAAGGAGGATTGATGGGGGAAGAGGAC
The DNA here is from genome assembly GCA_024291935.2 of Okapia johnstoni. Lineage (NCBI taxonomy): Eukaryota > Metazoa > Chordata > Mammalia > Artiodactyla > Giraffidae > Okapia > Okapia johnstoni. The sequence continues at coordinate 49,836,773 of CM044324.1, read as the reverse complement.
CTGGCCAATCAGCAGTTCCATTATTTTGGCCCATCTATCCCTAAACTATCCATGGCATCTCTGATGCAATGGACATGAACTTGGGCAAACTTTGGGAGATGATGAGGGACAGGGAAGCCTGGCATGCTGCAGTCCTTGGGGTTGCAAAGAGTCAGACACGACTGAGTGACTGAACACCACCACCACCCATAAACTAATGACATGAAGCCTTGACCCTTGTGTTGGGATTAAGATGAGGTACCTTCCACTGAGGCTAATGTAAGCGTGGGACTGGAAGCTGGAGAAATGCTGGGATCTAACAATGTTCTTTTGTTTTAGTTTGGGTTCTCCCGAAAGTAGACTCGGAGACTGGGACTTGTGTGCAGGTACTTTCTTGGGGAGCTGCTCTAGTTATTATATCACTGTAATACAAACCACTGCAAAATGCAGTGGCATAAAACGACCATTTTTATTATCCTCACAGATTCTGTGGGTCAAGAATTCAGACAGGGCACCGTGGGCACTGGTTGTCTCTTCTCTGCAATGTCTGGGCCGTCAGCTGAGAGGTGATTCAATGGCTGGGGGTGACTCGATGGCTGGGGCTAGAATCTTCTCGAGGTGTCTTCACGTACACATGTGCTGGACCATCCTGCTTGTCAGCCGGAACACCTCCATGGGGCCTTTCCATGTGGCCTGGGCTTCCTCATAGCATGGCAGCTGGCTTTCAGGAATGAGTGTCCCAAGAGAACTTGGCAGAAGCTTCATGGCCTTTTCCAGTCTAGTCTTGGAAGTCACGTGGCATCATTTCTGTGGTCTATTTGTAGGAGCTATCACACCACCACCCTGCCCCCAACCAGGCTCAACGGAAGGGACAGAGATTCCATCTCTTGATGGAAAGAGTAGCAAGGTTCTAAAAGAGCTTGTTCCCACAAAAGAGATATTTTTGGGACCATCTTTGGAAGACAATCTGCTGTAGGAAGGGATCCCAGGAAGGACTGGGGAAGGGAGAAATGCCAGTATAGAGGACACTGATGAGCAGGTTAACATGATGGTTAACTGGGGTCACTTCTGCTGGAGACCCTGTGAGGAAACATCATGCATCAGAATCATCCCACCCTCAAGACCTAATCACCTCCCCAAAGTCCCACCACCAACTACCAGCACACTAGGAATTAGGCTTCAACATATGGACTTTTGGGGAACATAAACATTCAGTCAGGAAGCAACAGTTAGAACTGGACATAGAACAACAGAATGGTTCCAAATCGGGAAAGGCTTATGTCAAGGCTGTATATTGTCACTCCACTTATTTAACTTATATGCAGAGTACATCATGAGAAACACTGGGCTGGAGGAAGCACAAGCTGGTATCAAGATTGCCAGGAGAAATATCAATAACCTCAGATATGCAGATGACACCACCCTAATGGCAGGAAGTGAAGAGGAACTAAAGAGCCTCTTGATGAAAGTGAGAGAGGAGAGTGAAAAAGTTGGCTTAAAGCTCAACATTCAGAAAACTAAGATCATGGCATCTGGTCCCATTACTTCATGGCAAATAGATGGAGAAATAATGGAAACAGTGAGAAATTTTATTTTGGGGGCCTCCAAAATCTCTGCAGATGGTGATTGCAGCCATGAAATTAAAGGACACTTACTCCTTGAAAGAAAAGCTATGACCAACCTAGACAGCATATTAAAAAGCAGAGACATTACTTTGCCAACAAAGGTCCATCTAGTCAAAGCTATGGTTTTTCCAGTAGTCATGTATGGATGTGAAAGTTGGACTATATAGAAAGCTGAGTGCCGAAGAATTGATGCTTTTGAACTGTGGTGTTGGAGAAGACTCTTGAGAGTCCTTTGGACAGCAAGGAGATCAAACCAGTCAATCCTAAAGGAAATCAACCCTGAATATTCATTGGAAGGACTGATGCTGAAGCTCCAGTACTTTGGCCACCTGATGCAAAGAGCTGACTGATTGGAAAACACCCTGATGCTGGGAAAGATTGAGGGCAAAAGGAGAAGAGGATGAGATGGTTGGATGGCATCACCGACTCAGTGGGCGTGAGTTTGAGCAAACTCCAGGAGATAGTGAAGGACAAGAAAGCCTGGTGTGGTGTAGTCCATGGGGTCACAAAGAGTCAGACACGACTGAGCGACTGAACAACAACCACCAGGGACATACCATGTGCTGAGTTGCTTAAGTATGGGTGCTGAAACCTACCACCCACTGGGATGACTCTGATTGGGTTGGAGGAGACCAATCAGCCACACCCCTGGGGTCAGCCCACTTTGAGCCCCCTTGATGGGTTAAGTGATGAATACATGTCTGAACAAATGTGAGCTTTGTTGACAAGGAAAGGGTGGACCAAAGACCTGGATATCAGTGGCACATCCCCTTGGCCTACCTTTGATCTCAGCTAAAATTGTGGTGGGAAGAATTGTGCAAACCCAGACTCACCTAGCACTGCTGGCTTCCCAGCCAAGGCTTCCAGTGTCTTCCATATTTTCCATCCCTGTGGGAGTCTCCTAGAGGTGTTGAGGTGTTTGCCAGTGGCAACCAGAGCTGGTGAGTAAAAGCGTCTTATGTTGTCACAGATGGAGAATTGTGAGAAACATTCCAGACCATTTGGACCTTTTTTGGATCTTTCTCAGAAAATAGCAGGACCAAGCCCATTGCTACAGCAACAACCCCACTAACACACCCTCTGTCTCATTCTTCTTGCCCCTGTACTCCTGCTTCCTGAAATCACCTCCCAAATAAACTACCTGCACTCAAGACTTTGCTACTGGGAAGTCAAAACTAAGGCAAAGGGGGAATTTCATGGATCATCCTCAATAGTTCTGAACCTTGCCTGTGTTAAAATTATACATGTCTTGTTAGATGACCTTGGACCAGGCACCTGTCTGTGCCTTGGTTTCTTAACTTTCAAAATGGCCTTCATAATGGTGCCTAACTTGTAGAGTTGTTGAGAGAATAAAGAGATGATATAAGTAAGGTCCTTAGAACAGTGCCCAATGCACTGTAAGTGCTCAATAAATATGATAATATGTCAATATCATATTGTCAAATATCAAATTAAACATGTTTGCTAACATTTTAAATTAATAATAGATCTCAAAGGTCTCTCTGTGTTTGCACTTCTAGCCCAGTCCCAACGTATTAGCCCAGGCTCTTGTCTTTAGGTGTAGAAAGCCAGCGTGAGTCAGCTTAATGAAAATGGAACACTTGGCTACTCCCTTGACTGTAGAGTGAAACTAGGCCTCAGAGAAAAGTGGGTTCAGAGACTTTTTCCTGTCTCTCACTCGGCAGAGGGATTACCTCCATGTGATAGGAACGTGGCTACCAACAGAGATTATTTTTGGCTTTTAGTAATAGAAACCTGACAAGAGAGGCTTAAAATGCCCTCACATGTTTCCTCTCATGAAAGAGAACCTGGAAGTGGGAAGTCCAGGACTGGGGTGGCTGCTCCACCGTCACCAGGGGTACAGCCTTTCTATCTGTCAACTCCATCATTTTAGAGCAGGGTCACCTCCGAGTTTCAAGGGTGTTCTGCAGTGCCAGCCTGGAAGAAGGTGGAGAAATGGAAAGGCAAAGGATATGAGCCCCTCCTTTTTCAGGTGTTGTCTCAGAAGTTCCAAATAACACTCTCCCTTGTGTGTGTCATTGACCAGAACTTGATCACATGGCCACCGCTGGCGGCAAGGGCAGCTGGGATATGTAGTCTTCATTCAATGTGGCAATGTGCTCAGCTAACAAGGGCGTTCTCTTACTAAGGAAAGAGAGGATGGATATTGATAAGTAGCTAGCAATCTGAGCCACAGCTCTCAAGCTACAGGTCTTATGATTTGGAGAAAGGGAGAGAGGAAATTTCCAAGTTCTAGTCAGATGCCCAAATCTGAACCAATCATCTATGGCCATAAAGGAACAAGACTCTTTTTTTTTTTTTTAATTTTAAAGCATAAACCACCATTATTGGTTATGACTTAAAATGTTCGTAGTTCATTAAAAAAAAAAAGTTACTGGTTATCTGCTATTGGCTAGGTAATGCGGTAGACCCAGGAAATTTAATGACAAGCAAAAAGACTGTCAGTCCCTTTCTCATGAAGCTTATAATCTAATGGGGGAGACAGAGAATAACCAGATACCACAGCAATTAATGGAAAAGTGTACATTATTGGTAAGTGCTGTGAACCAAGATCATGTGGTCCTTGAGGAAGTGATCATCAAGCTGGGAGATGAAGACTGAAAAGAAATAACTAGTCAACAGTGGTGGTGTTGGCATTACAAATGAAGTATGTTACTGGTGGTCAGAACAGCTTATGCAAAGGCCCTGTGGCAGTGGGGAAAGCAAAACTGCTAAACAGAGGTGGCTGTAACTCAAACAGCAAAGGGGCTTATGTCTGAAGATTCAGCTAGAGTGATGGAAAGAGTCAGACTGGGTAGATCTTTGAAAACAGGTTCCTCTCCCCACCCCCCCACAGTGAGAAATCATTGAGGCATTCAAACACAGAAGAGGAACAGAAGTGACATAATCAGATCTGCATTTTTAAAAAGATCCCTGTGGTCACTATGGAGAGAGGAAGGGAGGTGGTGGAGGTAGAATGGATCCAAGGTCACCAGTAAGAAGGTAAGAGATGATGGTAGCTATGGTCTAGGGTAGAGACTGAGAAGACAAAGAGAGAAAAAAAATAAACAGACTTGATGGATTAGATGGAAGTGTAAAGGAGACAGATGCAGGAGAGAACCACATCATGGCTTCAGACTTGGGCTAGTCTATGGTACTTTTGGGATATCCATGTGGAGGTGGTTTGCAGGGAGATGTGGATTTGCAGCTCAGAGAGGAGGTCAGAATTGAAAATGTAAATTTGCAAGTCATCTGCATGTGGGTGAAAATTGAAGCCAGTGGGTGTGATGAGATTGCTTCCTGAGAATACACAGTGAGAAGAGGAGTCTGGGAGAGACCTTGAGGAGCACAGACCAGGACAGAAGAGGGAACAGGAAGTAGTTTCCTTACTTAGTCACAGGAAGATGAGTCTGCAAAGTCACTAAGTGGAGCAGCCAGACAGGCCAGAGGAGAGCCAGAGTTGCATCCCAGAGGCCTTCCTTTGAGAGGACTGTGAAAAGCAGACTGGACATATGCTGATTGAAGTGCTCTGGGCTGCAGATAATGGGGACGCGGGCTTTCCCATGTCTGCTCTGATATCCAGGCTGTGGGCTTCATATAGGGCTGGTTCCCTTTAAGGTCACAAGATGATACATTAGATGTTTATTAATATAAAATGCTATCTAGAGTGGGTTCTGGTCCCTGGACCTGAAACAAGTGTAACTGATGCAGTAACCAATCAGGAGCAGTGTGGATGGCCCGGGAAGGTGTCAGGTGCCTCGGCCCATCAGACTCCCTTTGGAAACTTTGTGGGGGGATTTCCACACTGCTGTCATTGCTGGAGACACCTACCACATAACTCAGGATGCAGTCAGCCTCTCCAGAGGTGTATGAAAGGAAAGGTGGACAGGCACCAGGTTAAGGGTATAAAATTTGAGTGCCCTGTCTATAAAAGGAAGAAAACTGAAAGGTGACTCAAAGGGAGATGCAGTTCCAGCCTATACTCCCAAGCCCCCAGCCTGGCATTGGGCCCTCAGAGCACACCCCCACCCTGTGAGTCTGTGCTGGGTGTTGAGTTAAATGGCACAATGCTAGTGATCCCCAGTGAAGTTGTTTAGTAAGGCAAGGAGAGATTTGCATTTTGAAAGCTCACCAAGCCAGCTGGTAAGTGGGATGGACTGGTGCTCCACCGGCTTACTGAACACTTTTGGTGACAGGTAGCCCACAGGCTCTAGGGGCAGCTCCTAGTTTTGGGACAACGTTGCTGAGCCAAAGTCAACCTTTTTGCATGCCTGCATTTGCCACTTGTATGACCAATAGGACTGGCCAGAACCCCTCCTCCCCTCCCCCCCAGAGAGAAGGGTTAAAGTGGGGAAGAATATAGGGGTTGTAAACTGGCTGTCAAGGTACAAATCTGGTCCACAGTTGTATTTGTTTGAGAGGTGTAGTTAATTTGAATTGCAGTTCTTTAAGGTGAGACATGCCGTTTTCAGGTGCCAGCTTCCCCTGATGTCTTAGGGCAGCCTGCCTCATTCACTTATGTTATTAATCTGGGTCTTGAACCCTTCCCTGGTGGCTCAGATGGTAAAGCGTCTGCCTACAATGCAGGAGACCCAGATTCAATCCCTGGGCTGGGAAGATCCTCTGGAGAAGGAAATGGCAACCCACTCCAGTATTCTTGCCTGGAAAATCCCATGGGTGGAGGAGCGTGGTAGGCCACAGTCCATGGGGTTGCAGAGAGTCGGACACGACTGAGCGACTTCACTTTCACTTTGAACCCTTTCAGTTTGCAATCCCAGTATATGAGGACCATTTAGGACTGAGGATGCCTGGAACCTTGTGGATGTCAAGGGACTCCTTGAGCTGTGTGACTGCTGGTGACAGCTACAGGCTGGTCAGGCTGGTGGGGTGGGGGGAGGGATTGAGTGGAAAAAAAATCTGGCTGCCTCTTAGATGTCCCCCCACCCCACCTGTCCCCATCACAAGGTCTAGAGGCACTGATGAGTGGCCAAAGTCCCTTTAATATCCCTGAATTGCCTTACAAGTAATACTGCTGAAGGTGAGGAAGGGATGGGAGTCTAGGGTGGGAGATGGGGGAGGAGAAGGGAGGGAGAGCGCCAAGCGCTCATACAAAATATGGCCAAAAGGCTTAGCATGCATGGAAAATTATTGCTGTCGGAAGTTCCTATTTACAGGATCAACACCCTCCATAATTGCTTCTGCATCCCCTCTCCCTCCCCTCATCCCTGCCGCCTCCCTTCCCAGCTGGGCCTGGAGCTGAGAAGCCCTAGAGAAGTGCCCCTGCTCCGGGGGGTAAGGGGGCGCCTCCAGGCTCCACCCTCATTTGCTGCGTAGGGAAGAGGGGGGAGGGTCAGAGATTCTGGGACTCCTGCCCCCCCCCCCCCCCCCCCCCCCGCTCAGCTGGGCGCCTAGAGATGGGGCAGAGGCGTGTGCTTAAAGCAGAGGGGGCCAGGGCCCGCGAGCATGGAGGTGTGTGCTTCGGTCCTCGCCCGGGCATGCAAAAGCGCGGCGGGGGAGGTAGTGACGGCCAATGGGGGGGCTGCTGGGAGCCCCGGCCCCTCTGCCCGGGAGAGTTGCATAGACGTGGCGGGAGGGAGCGCTCCTCCCGGGAGCGGAGCGGGCCGGAAGCCCCAGCGGGTCCGGGGCTCAGTCGGTCCCTGGAACTTGGGGTTCCTCAAGAAGAGGAATGAATAGGAAACATATCGGGGAGGCTCCTCTCTCCGGTCTCCCTGCAGTGGGAATAGAAGGCTCAAGAGGGCGGGGACCTGCCCCAAGACTGACCTCCTGATGTCCCCCCACCCCCAGTTGAGGGTCAGCAGGCTATCCCTCCCATTCTCACGCCCCCTGCCCCAGCAAGTTCAGGCTCTGATGAGGGTAGGGCTTCTCCCCACTCCCCGAAATGGGGTGTGTTGGGGTGGGGGGACAGCCCTCTATGGCCTTTGCTGTCCCTCTCCTTGCCTGGCTCCCTGACCTCCCAGTCCAGCTGGGGAAGCCAGACCATTACTGGGTGAGGGCAAGAGATTAATTAGAATAATAAATAGATAAATAAATAAATACGCAAATAAATACACTGGAGAGGCCCAGCGGATGGGGAGAAGGACATTTGTGAGGTGCCCCAGACCTCCCCCCAACACATAAAGAGGGTACCTGTGGTACTGTGGGTAGGGAAAGTGCCCAGAGAATCTGTGGGAGAGGCTGGAAGCCCAAGGAGGGGTTGTCCCAGGGTAAGAGAGGGGCTACATTAGGGGGCCGAGCCCTGAACTGGCCCTCATGTCTGCCCCAGGTCAGGTGAACTTAGAGGGTTGAGAGCTGCTAGTGAGATGAAGGGTCTGGAGAGAGTGGGGGGTGGGAATGCGCGAGAAGGTCCCCCAGAGGATGAGGAAGGTGGTGTGTGAATGGCTAGACTAAGGCCAAGGTAAGGTCAGGGGGATCTGGGACAGACTGGGGACTCTGAGAGTGAAGATTAGGTTCTTAAGGCCTGCGTCCTGGTGTGGATGGGGAATCCATGGCAGGCTTGAGAGTCAAGGGGAGGTTTAGGCCTTAAGAGTCGGGGGCTCCAGTAGAGAACCGGCCTGAAACGCAGTTGGAAAGTGAGAGGAAAGGTCTGCAAGTTAGAAGGGGAGAGCTGCAGGGAGCTGGACGGGAGAAAATTCCGGCTCGGGGGCCCGGCAAAGGTGCGGACCTGGTGCCTGAGTTGGGAGCCTTGAGGGCGCGGAGAGCGGGTCAAGGTCCGAATCTTGGTAGCCGCTAAGGACAAGGCGGGTAGGGATGTACCTGGGGAAGACAGTGGCGGAAGCGAGTTCTGGGTTTGGGGGTCGGAGAGAAAAAAGTTCTCGTCTGGGAGCAGGGTCCCCACGAGGGCCGTGGGCAGGGGGACGCAGCTGGGGGACCCGGGGGCGCGGTGGGCGGCTCAGCTGGTGGGGCCTGCGGGCGGCGGCGGCGGGGGTGGCTCGGCCCCCTTGACGCAGGCGGCCTCGCAGTGCTTGTGGAGGTAGGACTTGAGCGCGAAGCTCTTGTCGCACTGGCGGCAGCGGTAGTGCTTGAAGGCCGAGTGCGTCTGCATGTGTGCGCGCAGGTTGGAGCGGTCGGCGAAGGCCTTGCCGCAGTGCGCGCAGCCGAACGGCTTCTCGCCCGTGTGCGAGCGCATGTGGCCCTGCAGCAGCCAGGGCCGCGAGAAGGCCTTGCCGCACACGCCGCACTTGTGGCGCAGGTTGTGCGTGAGCACATGCATGGCCAGCGCGGGCATGGACACGTACGCCTTGCCGCACGTCGGGCACTTGCGCGCCAGCTGGCTGTCCAGGCTGCGGTGCGTCTGCTTGTGGCGGCTCAGGTTCGACGACGTGGCGTACGTCTTGCCGCACTCGGCGCACGCGTGCCGGTGCCCGCCGCCCGCCGGCGTCCCCGCGCGCCCCGCGCGCCCCCCGCCGCTCCCGGCGTCCCCCGCGCCGCCCGCGTCCCCGCCGCGCCGCCGCCGCGAGCGCCCATCCGAGATGAAGAAGGCGTCCATGGAATAGCTGTCGGTCACGGCCGCCTCCCCGCGGAAGTAGCGCGCCGACAGGCTGGACTGAGGGCTCTCGGGGTCGCTGTACTCTTCCGGGGCCGCCGGCGGGTACGCGGGCTCGGCCGGCGCCAGCTCCAGGCCTGGCTTCTGGTCCGCATCGTAGCTGCTGGGGGGCAGGCAGTGCGGGGTGTAACCTGGAGGGGATGAGACAAGGGCGGGGAAGGTGAGGCGCCCAGGAGGCGTCCCCGTGGCCTCTCTTTGGGAACTGAAGTCTGCTTGTATAGCAGCAGTCGCTGTCCTGCTTCTGTGCTTCTGGGGTCAGGATGCCCGAGTTCAGATCCTAACTCCGTGGGCCGCAATAAAAATCACCCAGCTCCATCCTTGTGGAGCACGGTGAGGTCGAATTCTACTGACTTGATGTTGACTATCTTCTTAAGTGCTCATGGCCACGTAGGGAAGGTATTGTTGTATGATCTGTACGGAGAGAGACACTGAGGTATATAGTCTGAGCCCACAAGTATTTGGTGGAGCCGGGATCCAAACCTTGGCAGCCTGATGCCAAAACCCAGGCTTTCTTTATTCCAGCAGCATTCTGCCATTCCAGTCCTTTGACTTATCTGAATCTCAGCTTCCTCATTTGCAAAATGGAGCTTACAATCGGACACTCCTTCCCAGGGTCTTTGGAAGGACTGAGTAAAGTGTTGAAAAGAGCCATGCATTAATTGTTCCTGTGCACCAAGCTCCGCCTCCATGCTTTACCCTTGTTAACTCTTTCAGTCATCACAGACCCTGCGAACTAGATCCTGTTTTAATTCCTATTTTACATATCAGGAAGTAAAGAGCACACAGTAATTGGTATATGTTAGCTGTTACAATTATGCTTTTTTACTTGCTTGAAAAAGCGATTTCACTGAAGATTATTTAATTGTCTGCTTCCCCCCCACCAGACTGTGAGCTTCCCAGGGTGAGATCTGTGTGCCCAGCACGTGCCTGGCTCAAAGGAGGTGTACAAAGAATAGACATTGCATGAACGAATCACAGTCCTGTTAAACCCACCTCCCAGGGTTGCTGGGGGATTTAAAAGAGGTCAAGTACGTGGCATGTAATAAATGCTCCAAGAAGGGGTATGTCCTTGTAACTTGCTCCGAAGCCTGTTTTGCTACCTGCTCCACTGGAAGCCTTCTGGAGTCCCCTTGTGAAATTCATCCCCCTTCTGAGCCCCTCCTTCCTCTCTAGAGTTGGACCAGAAATCCTGTCCATTTCGGGATCTAGCGACTGTTGGGTGGGTGGGCTGGCACCCTCTCAGGGCATTCTACAGGGGCTTTCCAAGGGCAGGGACCACCCTGATTTGACTCTGTCTCCCTGGGCCTTGCCTGGTCCCAGCACCCTCCCTGAGGGCCCTGGGGCCTGGGCTCCCAGGAGAGTTTCTGGCAGATATTACACAAACTTACTAACCTGGCACTGAAATACCAAGTATTTTCCTTGTCCTTTGATTGCAGAAAACAGTGGGGGTTAGGCTTCTTTACGCAGAGTGGCAAAGCTGGAAATATGACCCTCAACCACCCCCAGCATCCTTGATTCAAATGAGCAGGTGGAAGAGGGCTTTGTAAGCAGGGACCTGGATTCAGAGCTTTCATCCCCTGAAACAACCTGCCTGATCCAGCCTTCTTGCTTTTGCCTCTCATCTGGCCTTTGGGATGGTCACAGGGTGAAGTCTGTGCAGAAGGCACCCTGGCCCAGAAGGGGCACCTTTATTTTTTAACCCTATCCCTTCAGCTGCCCAACAGGGACCTCTACACACAATGACTGAGGGTTGCAGAGGTGGAAGACTCAGTAGAGAGGGCGCTGGTCAGATGCAGAGAGGGCAGTGGTGGTGGCAGTTTTATAATGGGGCAGGTGTGCAGCCTCTCAGCACCCCATTCTCCCCTCCTGTCTGCCTTTGGTCTGGAGGTCCCCCTTCCTCCCACTCCAGGAATCAGGCCTGGTACTAAAGCCCCCAAAACTTTCAAAGAGTGTTGTTTCAGACTGAGTCAAACACCTGTTAGGCATGCCTAGACTCCCTTTCTTCTGTGTTTCTTCCCATTGTGATTATTGGTGATAATATTACTAGCTGATACTTACTGAGCACTTACTAAGTACCAAGCTCTGTGCTAAGTGCTTCACTCTCATCACCTTGCTGAATCATCATAAAAATACCTGTGTTACAGCTAAGGAAACTGAGATGCAGAGTGGTGGTGGTACTTGCTCGAGGAGGGGACAAGAGTTGGAACCCACTGGACTGCTCCTCTTCCACACACTGGGAGGAAGGGGCATGGCTGGGTTGTTCATCTACTGGCAGAGTCCCAGCTAGTGAGCACTTGATAAGTCTTTGTGAAATGGGTGGTGAATGGGTGATAAAGATTTGCTAGGCCAGCCTCAATCCCTAGTGCAGCAGGGTCTGCTAGGACTATTCTGTCTACCAGATCTTGGGACAACTTGATTCCTGACACTGGTTCTAGCTGGGTGACCTAGAGCAAGTTGTACATCTTCCTGCATCTCTGCTCCATTCTCTGGGTATGGGGATAGTATAGAATCCATTTGGAGGGAGTCACTGATCATGTGACTTTGGATGTGCTATTGTTAAGGAACGATGGCATATTGGTTAAGAGCACAATTTTGGTACCAGACTACCAGGATTGAGTTCCAGCTTTACTATTCCTGGCTGTGTGATCTGAAACAAAGTGTTTGGCCTCTCTATGCCTCTGTTTCCCCAGCTGTGAGGTAGGGGACAATAAAAGCACCTAACTCACACAGTTTGTAATACAGAGTCCATGAATAAACAAACAATAAGTGAAAAGTGAGCAAATACTAACATTCCCGGAGCACTTTTGTGTCTGGTACTATTTAAAGGTTTTACACACGAATGCATCCCACCCTCATGGCTCTGAGGTTGGTACCATCTTACAGATGAGGAAACTGAGGCATAAAGTAGTTGTTAAGCAACATGCCCAGGGTTGTGCAGCTAGCAACTAAGAGCCAGGATTCCAACCCAGTGTCTGGCATGATACATGTCGGCTGTTACTTTGAACAATAACAATCTCCCCAGGTGGGTTTCTGTGCTGGAAACCCACAGTTTTCTTGGCATCCGCACAGACACATCCTGAACCTCCAACCTGGGCCACTGTTTCCTCATTCAAGTTGTGTAGGTTCTGGCTCACGCTCTGATGAGAAAACTGGAGATCTAGAAAAGTGGTAGCAGCTCAATGGTCTGAGCAGTCCTCGCCCTAGCGGGACTCTCTTTCTGTGTTGCCCTCTGGTGGTGACTTGCAGTACCGCAGCACTCACTCCTGTTGCTGGGGGTCTCTATATAGAAATACTGGCACCTCAAAGGCTGAGCCTCTGCTTAGGGACAGATGTGGAATTGCCTTCCAGTCAGGAGCTGTGGGGCCAGACATGGTGGCCAGCAGCTGTGGAGTTTGGCATGAGTTGTGGGGTGGGGGTGGAGGGTTGTATGAGAGTTTATGTGGTCGTCTTGATGGAGGTGGTTCTAACTTGCTTTGTGATCATAATCGGGTTGTCTAACCTCTCTGGACTCTGTCTCTACCTGTAAAAGGTTGACTGAGATGCTCGAAAGACCCTTGTTGCATCATGGCTGAACCGACCCCTCAGTGATGCCCATTGTCCTGTCCCCTACCTCCCAATCCCTATCAGCTCCATCTCATTCTCCTCAGACTCACAGACCTCTCCCTAGCTATGTGACCTTGACAGTGAAAGTGAAAATCGCTCAGTCATGTCCAACTCTTTGTGACCCCATGGACTATACAGTTCATGGAATTCTCCAGGCCAAAATACTGGAGTGGGTAGCTGTTCCCTTCTCCAGGGGATCTTCCCAACCCAGGGATCAAACCCAGGTCTCCCACATTGCCGGTGGATTCTTTACCAGCTGAGCCACCAGGGAAGCCCATCTGACCTTGGGCAAGTTCTTAAACCTTTTTGTGCTGCATCTGGATAAAGGAACTTATAAAAGGACTGACTGAATTAATGGTGTACAATGCTTAGTACAATGCCTGGCACACAGTAGCCTCTCAAGCTGTTATTTAATTGTCATTATTATTGTTCCTACATTTTCTAGTGATACCCTCTAATCTGCTAAAGAGTAAAGGGGACACACGTGGCTCATCTCAGGCTGCTGTGTTACCTTGGGCAAACCTCACTTCTCTGGACCTCAACCCTGGAGAATCCTTTAGGACACTATAGGCAGTGCTTTTCTGACTGTGCATGGAACTCACACAGGTTTTAGATGCCTCCCTATGTCCTACAGGTGACTATAGAAAGATGAGTTACCTGTCTCCCTGCTAACAGTGTGAGATAGGCCTCTCTTGTTTGGAAACAGAGGCAGGGCAGAGAAGGCAATGGCACCCCACTCCTGTACTCTTGCCTGGAAAATCCCATGGACGGAGGAGCCTGGTAGGCTACAGCCCATGGGGTCGTTAAGAGTCGGACACGACTGAGCGACTTCACTTTCCCTTTTCCCTTTCATGCTCTGGAGAAGGAAACGGCAACCCACTCCAGTATTCTTGCCTGGAGAATCCCAGGGACGGGGAAGCCTGGTGGGCTGCCGTCTATGGGGTCGCACAGAGTCGGACACGACTGAAGCGACTTAGCAGCAGCAGCAGCAGCAGAGGCAGGGAGGGCCAGGGACCCAGGGAGAAAAGACGGACTCTTTTACTCATATTCCAGCTGTGTGACCATGGGTAAGTCACAAAGCCTCTCTGGGTTCCAGTGCCCCATTCGAGGGATAGAACAGAGCCCCTCCAGTCGCATGGGGCTGTAAGGAAGGCTTAGAAACACTTAGGAGAAGTGGAGTTGTCATGTACATCACCCGAGAATGACTTTTGATTTTCCCTGCTCAAGAGTTTTGATATTTTAGACTGAAGGTCCAGGATATATTTTTTTAAAAATTTGCAAGGGAATTTTATGAGAAATCAGGTGCTGGGCATTTCACAAACATTGTCTCTTCCAATTGCCTGACCCCCTGGGATGAGGGTGGGGGAATCTCTGAGAAGTACTGCTGCTTCCAGCCACCATTGTGCCCACCCCCTGTGCCAGGCACTGCACTAAGCCCAGAGGCCTGGAGAGGGCAGAGGAGTTGCCCAAGGTCACTGGAGGAGGAGTAAGGCTTGAAATCCTCCAGAATCTGTTTTTTCCCCAAACCCCTGAGTAGGCATGGAGACCTGTTGAGGGAGGGAAGATTTTCAATTGGTAGGAGGCAAGGACGGTGAGTTTCTTCAAATACCACTACCTAGTTGGCCTGTGTCTGATGTAATGATGGGGTATTGGGGGTGGGGAGAAGCTATTCTCCTAGAAAATGCACCAGCCCTTTGTAAACCTTTGTAAATAATTAATAAAAGTAATGACTAACCCTGCTTGAGCACTTACTGTGTACAAGGCACCCTGCTCAGTATTTTATGTTTGTTAGCTCGTGTCTAGGGGAGCATAGTGGTCACTTGCTTCAGTGCCCTACTTCTAAGGAAGCTGAGGCCCAGAGAGGGGCCTTTACCAGGTCACAAAGCAAGTTCACACCAGAGCTAGGCTGGCCTTCTGTCTCCCAGGCCAGTGCTCTTTTTCCCAGTCTCCCTCAGGTTCCCAGTGTCCCAGACATCCTCCAGGGAATCTCCAGCCCAAATCCCACTTCCCTGTCTCTAGTTGGATAGAAGAAGAGAGGGGCCTAGTGATGGGCCAGCTTCCCAGGTAGCCCACTTTCCCGAGGAGGGCTGGGCCCTGCTAGGTGGGGGGCTGGAGGGGCTGCTGCATGAATATATTTAGAGCTGCGTCTTGCTGTGCCAGGGCCTCGGGCCTTGAGAATCAGCTCCAGCCAGCTGAGCAGAAAGCCAGGTCTGTCAGCAGCAAAGCAGGATAAAAATAGTTTCTCCTGTCTGCTCACAGAGCTGGGCAAAGGGGCTGGTGCCTCCCCCTCCCCTTATTATAGCATCTTTGTTCGCAGTTCCCCGGGCACTGGACCAGAAATGACACCCACCTCCTCCAAGGGCCTGGCAGCTGGTACACCTGCCCACTGGGGAGGGGGCCCCTGAGTCCAGACGAGTGGGGGCCAGAGTGGGGTCTGGCCCAACATGACCAGGGCTGTAGGGTATGGGGCTCGTGCCCACTGACTCAAACCCAGGGAATGTTGAGAACACTCCAGAGCCTCTCCCCACTATCCCCGCCTTCTGAAGTCCCCCATATTCTGGTTTCTCCTGACTGTGACCCAATTCCTGTGGCCCACAGGGAGGTCCACAGCTCTGCAGGAATCAATAGGAAAGATTTTTCAAGGGGTTGTGGAAAGAGGCCTGGTGGCTGAGGGTCTGGAGTTGCCCAGCACTGGTTGGTGGAGCAGCCTTCCGCTCCCTCCGGGGCATCTCTGGGGCCCTGTCTGGGCCTCCTTCTGGAGACCTGGTGTCTTGTATAATGGACATTGTCTCTCTGTGCCCCAGAAGAGGCAGAAGGCCCATTCCAACCTCCCTTCCTAGCCAAAGGCTGGAGGCGCTACTGCATCCCAGGGGAGACCACAGCTGGAAGGAAGCCAAGAGTTCCGGGGCCTCATCTCCCCCAGCAGCATCTCACAGGCCCCCCAGAGAGCATCTCTAAGCTGAGGGGGTCCCGGGAACGTGTATGCAGCACCCACCTGGGAGGCGTGATGCAGTGCACCACTTACGCCCTTGTCATCTCAGGCAAGCCACCTCTCCAGTCTCAGCTTTGCCTCTGGAGGTCGAAGCTAACCTTTGCCTGCACTCTGCACTTGCTGCCCTGTGCCCACGCTGTGTTTGTGTGCGTGTGTGTTTGGGATGTATAAATTGCTATGCTGCCGTAGGGACTTGATATACTCTCCTGACCTCTATCAGGAGCCAAAAACTGAGACTGTCTGAAGAGTGGACATTCATCCTGGTTCCTTCATGTCCCCCTTGTGACCCCAGGCTTAGTATCCCCAGATTCAGTATCCCATATTTAGTATCCCATCCCTTTTATTGCACATTCCCACTGACAGATTTTTAAGAAAATCGAGTTTTGCGTCCCTGGAAGGGCAGAGCTGAAAGAGATCAAGTTTGACTGCTTATTTTTGTAAGAGGGAAACTGAGGTTCCGGTAGGGGAAGATTAGTTCAGAGCTTCAGAGGAAGCTGGCTCTAAGACTTGAACTGGCCAGCCTTGAGAATGGACCTGGACATGACCTTGGACTAGAAATTGGATCTGGATCTGGATCCTGGAGCATGAATGTTGACTTGGAGATGGATTGAAACTTGAACTTGGATATGGATTTGTTCTGAATTTTTGAGTGAGCCTGTAACCTGGGACATTGACCTTGGAACTAGACTTCAAACCTCGTCCTAGACTGAAGATTGGACATGGACTTTGAACCTGAGCCTCTGCCATGTCTCTAATCTTGACCTTGGATTTGGACCAAGACCAAGATGCCAGGGTCAGAGGTGGTTAAAGAACACTCAGGTGAGCCTGCTGTGTGTCCTCTGACACCTCCCCGGCCCTCTCTGAGCTCCCTCTGCCAGGGGACCGGGGCTACCCTTTTGCATCCCTGCACCCCAAATAGGCTTTCTAAAGTGTGGGGACTTTGAGCAGATTCCCAGGCCTGGCCTGGGGCGACTCCTTGGCGCCATCAGAGGGAGTGAGCGGAAGCGGGTGCTAGTATAATGTGGTCAACTAGAGAAGCCCATGGGCAGAAGTAGGAGCACTTCCTCAGCTGCTGGGGAGGCTTAATGTAGCTGCGGAGGGCAGACAACTGCGTTATTGGATTGGCATTGATCCCTCATCTGCCTGGGTCGGATGCACTCTGAAGGAGTATGAGGGCAGGACGTGGTGGGGGTTAAGAGGATGGAGGACCTGGCATCCAGCGGGAGTTCAGAGTTAGGGTGTGCGGAGAGGTCGATACTCTGGGGTCAGTGAAGATGTCCACGGGTCCAAGGAGACCACTGGTGTGCAGCTAGGTGGGCAGCTTCCTTCTCTGAGATGGATGAGTCCCTAGCATTCCCCAGGATGGGGCCCAGGCCTCGGAAGGGGGAAGCTTGATGGAGTTGGAGGATGAGGTTCTGAGAGGGTTGGGAGAATGTGAATTGCCATCTCATTGAGGGACTGAATCTGTGCTCAGAATCACCCAGGGGAAAGGAGGGGAAGGGAGGGCTCCATGGAGGCAGAGAGCAGTGGAGAAGCAAGAGGGGGAGAAAAGAGGCATTACGTTGGAGGGGATGGTGAAATTAGATCTGCTCTCTCTCTCTTTTGGGGAGCGCTGCAGAGAAACCTGGAACTTGCCCCATTTGTGGGGCTTCTTCCCTGTTTAGGTGCATTCAGGGGGAGCCTGGAGCCCAGATGTACCTGCCACACCCTCTGCCAGGCCCACGGAGGCTGCTGTCGTGTGTGTGTGTGTGTGTGTGTGTGTGTGTGTGTGTGTGTGTGTGTGTGTGTTTGTGTGTAGGAGGAGGAGTCCTCCAGGAATTCTCCAGCAATCCCAAGCTTTCCCTGGGCTGGGGGTACTCTTGAATTTGGGGTCTTGCATCTTCATCATCAGGAGCCTGTGGTTCCTCTGACCTCCACATTCACATGCTCCCTTCCTGCTCCCCACCCCTACCCCAGATTCCCCTCCCATTGGTCGCATCCTGACCCTGCAGCCGTTGTTGCTGCAGGAATGGCTTGTAAGAGGATCTTTCTAATAACTGGAACTATCTCCAGCCCCAGGCTCTCCCCCTTTCCCTCCCTCCTTTCTCCTTCCCCCCCCTCCTCTCCCTCTCCCTCACTCTCCTCACCTCCCCTCCTCCTCTCTTTCTCCTTGTTTACCCAGCACACTTACACACGCTGGGAGAGAAAAACGTCGGCTCAGCAATTTTTCACACTTCCCTCAAACGCTCAGCAAGGTTATTTCCGGCAGAGCGGAGACAACGGACCACTAGATGCCGGCAGGCTCTCCAAGGACCCCCAGCACCCCTACCCACCCGTGGGATGAGGGAGCCTTCGTTTCCCAGTCTGGCCACACCCCAGGGATGGAAGAGCAACCCCCCTCCGCCCGCCCCATGACAGAATAAGGCAGCCTCTGTGTTTCCCAGCACTATTCAGGCTTGAAGGGTCATCCCTTGGTCTCTGGCACTAACCATTTACTGCAGACACTGCCAAGGCAGCCAGGTCAGAGTACCTGTTCTCGCCCTGAGGCTGCCTGCAGAGACTGAAGCCAAGAAAAGTGCTTAGCTTCAGAAACTCTGCCACCCTCAGCCAGACGTCGGATGGTAAACAGAGCCCTACAGAAACCCTGACAATGGCCCCCTGCATTCTGTTAGACCCTCATCCAGTCATCTCCAATGCCTCCCACCCCACACTTGACCTTCACAGAAACTGAGCTTGTCAAAGTTGGAAGGATGCTTAGATCATGCCATCCAAATTCTTTCACTGTTGAGGAGATGGAGGATCAGAGAAGGAAAGGCACTTGCCCAAGGTCACATAGCAAGTCAGAGACCTAGAGCCCAGGCCTCCCAGAGTTCCAGGCCAGATATCAGACTGTCAGGACAGCTTCATGATTCCCCAGAAGGAGCTGGTCTGGAGCCCTTTAGGGAAAGGGCCAAGGACAGGGTGGTTCTAGAGGGTTAAAGCTAGTAGAACATTCCTGCTGATGGCTTGGCCCTTACCTTGCTTCCCACTATTTGCCCAGAGGCTCCTTTCAAAGCTGTTTTGGACTGAATTCAAGGCAAGGCATTCCTGCCTCCCTCCCGAGGAACAGTCTGCAGTTTTGGCTGTGCACAAGAAACTCTCTGGGCTTCTCTGGGTTTCCTCAGCTGGCCTGGGACAGGACCAAGGGGCCCTCAGTGGGCAGGAACCCAGGGCTTTGTGTCCATCCTCCAAGGGATCCACATCTCAGGCTTGCAGGCATTTCCATTTCTACCGAGGTCCCCAGCCCTGGCATGGCCCCAGGTCTACCCTCTGTCCTGCCAGCACTCAGATAAGCCCAGCCATATCCCTGGGATTCTGTCCTCAACCCCAAGAGACCCTGGGGTCAAGAAATACGACAGTAGAAGAAGAAACATGTGGGGCAAAGAAAAGGGGGTTGGTTCTCTTGGGGATCTGGGGGAGGTCAGGGGGTGAGGGGCTGGAGATGTATCCCTGTTCACTCCCTAATTTCTTTGACCTTGATGAGGTCACAGAGCATTTTACCCAGCGCCCTCTTGCTACCTGGCTTGGCGGAGTGATGGAATGTGGGTGAAGTGCTTGGAAATCCCTGAGGCAGAAGCTCCCACCCTCCTGCCTTTGCCATCTCAGCTACCCCCTCATCTTCAGCCCTTTCTTTTCTCCTTTTTCCTCCTCTCCCACTTACACACACACACACGCACACACACACAACACACACGCACACCCCAAAGCTGATGCCACATGTGATGTCAGATTTCTTACTGCCAAAGGGATGCCTCCTCTTTAGACACCTGTCCTGGTGGGGACCATCAGAGGAGAACCCTTTTGTGATCCCCTTGATGGGGGATGGGGTCCACAGAACCAGTCTCTGATTTTTCCCCACAACCTCCAGAGATCACCCCTTTTGGGGCCTGAATGACCTCTCTTGTCCCCCAAACCCTTGTCACTATAGGAACTTGCTCTGAAAAGAAATAGAATGTGTTGGGGGTGGGGGACTGACTAGAAACAGCAGGGTTGGCTCTAGAGGGGAGTGAGAAGCTGGAGGGGGAAGGGGGTGCGACTCAGGAGACCAAGAACCACCTTGGGGGAACTCCTCCTAGAAATTCCCTCTTCCTCTCAGTCCCCAGGACAGGCCCAGCCTTTGGCAGGCATGTGGCTGAGGGTAACAAAAGAGTTGCTGAGAGAGGGGGCTGAGAAGACTTGTCCGGCATCACCAGGGGGAGCAGGCTTGAAGGGAAAGAGGGTGCCCCCAGCTACCCCTAGGGAGCCAACCCTCTCTCCCCAGGGATTGGTGGTCCAGGCCAGTTTACCTTCCCCATCAAAGGAGCACTCTCGGACAACCAGCCTCCTTCCCTCAACCAGGAAGAGGGGACCCTTAGAACGCCTTGTGCATTAGCCCCCCAGCACTAACCCTTAATGGACACCACTCTCTCTCTCTCCATTCTCTCACCATCCCTCACTCCAGTACCAATCTAGGGCCACAACTTTCAAAGTCCAGGCTGACGCTCGCTCGGCGGCGGCGGCGGGATGGGCCGACCCTGCGACTTTCCCTTTGTACGGACCTGGCCCTCGCCCCGCCTGCCTGGCCCTCGGGAAGCCCGGGAGGCGCACACAGCCAGGGAAATCTCCTCCCGGGGTTCCCTGCCGCGCGCACCCCTCCTCGTGGCCCGAGTTGGGGAGGGCCCGAACTCCCCTCCCCTCTTCTTCCCCCCCGCCGGGTCCCACTCACCGTTGTCCCCGGAAGGCCCCCGGGCTCCAGGCAGCACGTAGGCGGTCTCCAAGGGGTGATAGGTGGGGGCCGGCACCCCGCTGCACTGGAAGCCGTCGCCTTTGATCTTCTTTACCAGGAAGGAGCGGGGCATGGTGCGACTGGCGTGGAACTCGGCGGGGGCACTTGCGAGAGGCCCTGGTCGGGGGGAGGAGGCCAGCCGGGCGCGATTGGCTGTCTGCGCGGGGTTTCAGCACTGGACAGCTCCCAGCGGGCTGGCGGGCGGGCGGCAGCGCGGAGCCGGCACCGGTGGCGGCGGCCCCGGCTGTAGCTCTGGCTCCCGCTCGTGCTTGGCGGCGGCGGCGGCTCTCAGACAGGCGATCACTGGAGCTGTGCTCAGCACTCCGGCTGCCGGCTTTATATGGGACGCAGGCTGGAGGAGATCAGGTGGTCCCCTAGCAATGGAACTGTTCAGCGCTCTAATCCATCAAATGTCCCCCAGGACAATCGCTCCGCACACGTTCTCCTGAACCGGCGGCGGTGGGGGCAGGCCAGGCGCAGGGAGCAGCGGGCAGGCAGGAGGGGAGAAAGTGAGGGCGAGAAAAGCAGAGATATAGAGAGACGAAGAAAGGGGGGGCGGGGGGGGAACAAGGGGGAGAGAGAGAGAGAAAGAGCGGAGATGAGATACACAGAGAAAGACAGAAAGAGACAAACAGAAAAAGAGAGACATATACACAGTGAAAGAGATAGAAATAGGAGCAGAGACCAAGATAAGGACAAAAAGACGAGAGAGAGAGAGAGAGAGAGAGAGAGAGAGAGAGAGAGAGGAGAAAGGGAGAGACGGAAAGAAGTAACAACACACACCCACGGGAGAAAAAGAGACCTCCAGATACACAAAAAGAAAGCACCCCAGGGATGCAAAGAAAGGGGAAGAGAAGTGCAAGACAGAAGGAGAGAGGAGAGGAGGTAGAACGGTCTGAGCAGGCAGGGTTCAGGCACATGGGGACACAAGGAAGGGAATGCAGAGAAGAGTGTGAGCTCGCCGGCAGTGGACCCCCCCTGCCTCCAGCCCCCTCCCTGTCCCCTAGTTTTGAAGGAGCCAGTTTGGACACTCAGCTTTAACTAGGGGAAGTCATCCCCCCTCCCCATCTTGGCCTCCCACTGAAGCTCCCTGTTGGGTTTGGGGTTCAACTTTCTTCTTCCAGAACTGATGAGGGGAGCAAGTCCCCCATGCTGATGCCCAGCCTAGCTCAGCCAGTCCTGTTCCGGTGCCTAGCTCAGGCGGGCGCTGCAAGAGGAAGTGAAAATCGTCCAGTAATTAATTTCCCTGCTGCTTGTGGGGGGGGTGGTTTTGACACATCCGAGGCTGTGTCTTTCCCTGAAGCGGGGAGCAGACAATAGAGACACGTGGACTGGGAAGGGAGAGGGGGGAAGGGAGGGGGAGCGGGGCTCCCGCTGGAACTCTTTGCAGGTCAGCTCCTTTGTCTCCAGGAGGATCTCAGCAGAACCCCCCCTCCAATCCAGCCAAAACCTAGGGGAGCTCCCATATCTGGGTAGGACCAAGGAGCAGGAGAATGCAACCCCCTGCCCAGAGAGGCTGCCTAGCAAAGTGCCATGGTGGTGGGCCGGCCTTAGCAAGTATGTGATGGCCAGAGCACCAGAGTCCTGGAATCAGACTCCAGGAATGTCAAGATCTCATTGGTTAACAGCATTCTGTTTATGGGATGCTAGACTGATGGAGTGGGGTTGTGCTTTTGGGACTGAGTCATCTAATACCAGTTGGGAGACTAAGACCCTTGAAGACTAAGAGAGGCCACAGAGGTGCCCAGGGTCCCACGGGGAGTCAGCAGAAATTTCCAGAGACTCCTGTGGTCCTTTGGGACCTCACGCAAATTTTGAGGTGTTGCTTAGAAATGTTAGAATAAAATTTGGACCCCTGATCTTGCCAAGGTCCTGAATGATATAGGGGGTCCTGCCCATCTTCTCAGAGATATTGTCCCACATTTTGCCCTCTGGGACTTTTTTTAACCTCAGTCACAGAGGGTTGAGGTGACCACACCCCTGGACTCATGACGCACTCAGTAGTCCCTACTCCAGCCACACAAGCCGACTTCTCATCTTGCAGACTTACTGCTCTCTCCTTGGCTTCTGCTCTGGTTCTTCTGTTCAGAGGAACCTTGCATTGGCATAGCTGAGGCATCACTTCTTCTGGGAAGTGTCCCTGACTTCCTACATGGTAGACTGGGCTAGCTTGCCCATTGGCCCCTGAGCTGTGTGACTCTGTCCTGTGTTTGGCTCAGCATACCCTTGCAACATGCAGTAGAATATCCCGGCTCCTCTACTAACTAGCCATGAGATCTTAAGCAAGTTATTCAACTTCTCTGTGCCTCATTTTCCCATCTTATAAAATGAGCTTGCATATAGTAGGTATGTAAGCCTGCTAATGAGCACTTACCTATAGTAGGTGCTCATTCTGTGTGTGTTCTGTAAGTACAGTTGTGCCTGGAGCACCCAGGATTCATCTAACACATGTTTGTGGAGTTCTACATAATAGGTGGTAACCTCAACAGTCCTAGTCCCTAGTCTCCTTGGAGGTGACATTCAAGGGACATAAAATTGGGTGAGCAGTGGAGGGTGCTTGTTCCTAGACAGGGTGGCCAGCAAAGGTCTCCTGGAAGAGGTGACATCTAAGCAGAGACTTGAGTGAGGAGATGGAGCCAACCATGGAAGGAGCCAGAGAAAGAGAGCTCCAGGCAGAGGCTTCACAAGTTCAAAGACTCTGAGGCAAAAATGAGCCTGGGCCAGTTCAGAAACAGCAAGGAGTGGGAGGAGATGAGGTCAGGAAGTTGGCAGGGCCAGAACCCAGAAGGTGTTCAATAAATCATGAGTAAATGACTATGGGGTAAGTTGTTGTTATTGTTCAGTTGCTAAGTCATGTCTGACTCTTTTTGACCCCATGGACTGCAGCATGCTAGGCTCCCCTATCCTTCACTATCTCCCAGAGTTTGCTCAAAGTCATGTCCATTGGTCGATGATGCTATGCAACCATCTCATCCTCTTTCACCCCCCTATCCTTTTGCCCGCAATCTTTCCCAGCATCAGGGTCTTTCCCAATGAGTCTGCTCTTTGCATCAAATGGCCAAAACATTGGAGCTTCAGCTTTAGCATCAGTCCTTCCAATGAATATTCAGGGTTGATTTCCTTTAGGATTGACTGGTTTGATCTCTTTGGAGTCTAAGGGACTTTCAAGAGTCTTCTCCAGCACCATGATTCAAAAACAATTCTTTGGTGCTCAGCCTTCTTTATGGTCTGGCTCTCACATCCATACATGACCACTGGAAAAAACCATAGCACTGACTATACGGACCTTTGTCGGCAAAGTGATGTCTCTGCTTTTTAATATGCTGTTTAGGTTTGTCATAGTTTCCCTTCCAAGGAGCAAGAGTCTTTAATTTCATGGCTGCAGTCACCATCAGCAGTGATTTTGGAACCCAAGAAAATAAAGACGGTCACTGTTTCTACTTTTTCCCCTTCTATTTGTCATGAAGTGATGGGACAAGATGCCATGACCTTAGTTTTTTGAATGTTGAGTTTTAAGCCAGTTTTTTCACTCTCCTCTTTCACCCTCATAGAGAGGCTCTTTAGTTCCTCTTCAATCTCTGTCATTAGAGTGGTATCATTTGCATATCTGAGGTTGATATTTCTCCCAGCAATCTTGATTCCAGCTTGTGATTCATCCAGCCTGGGATTTCACATGATGTACTCTGCATATAAGTTAAATAAGCAGAGTGGCAATATACAGCCTTGAGAAACTCCTTTCTCCATTTTGAACCAGTCTATTGTTCTATGTCTGATTCTAACTGTTACTTCTTGACCTGCATACAGGTTTCTTAGGAGGCAGCTGAGCGTGTCTGGTATTCCCATCTCTTTAAAAATTTTCTACAGTTTATTGTGATCCACACAGTGGAAGGCTTTAGCATAGTCAATGAAACAGAAGTAGATGTTTTTCTAAAATTCCCTTGCTTTCTCTATGATCCAAAAATTGTTGGCAATTTGATTTCTGGTTCTTGGGTGAGATTCAGCCTTAAAAGGTAGGTCTATTCAAAGGTAGATCTTTAAAGTTGGTGAACAACGTTTCACTGCTCACATAGAAGTTGTTAATAGTTATTGGTGGTGTAGTCATATTTTCTTGAGTTTGTACTGTGTACTGGGATCTCTGTCCCTTAGTGGTGCTTAATACAGTGGAGTAAATAATGCAAGTGGGCACCCTTGAGCTCACTTCTACCAGCCTGACGATCCTACCATTCCAACCTTTTACATAAGAGATGGTAAAACTGAGCCCACAGAGCTTCCCAGGAAAGTGAGGGTCCACAGTGAATTAGACATAGAACTGGACTGAGACTGGACTCTCCCTCATCAGATCTTCTCCGGGGGCAGGGTGGAGAGGTAATCCCCCCTTGAACTGACAGAGAGAGGCCCACAGAAGTGATGTATCCAAGGTCCATAGTTCACTATTGTTGGGTTGAAGATCAGATCCCAAGTCTCTGACTTCCGGCTAGTAGGTGGTATGGGCAGGCAGGCACCTTTAGCAGATGGAAGAAACCCTCAGCTCAGAAGCTGAAGTTCAGAAATAGCCACGGGGTCGGGTGTCATTAAGCAAGGATGAAATACACAACCTTTGGCATGGTTTAAGCACTAGGACACCATGGAGGGCCTTCTGTCTCCCAAACTTCCCCCCAATACTGTCTCACTGGTTTCAGAAAAACCGTGTTTAGAAATTCCTTTCTCCAAGTCACATCAAATAAGGAAAGAATTTTAATCCCAAGCATGCTTGCTACAGTGTCAGAGACTGGAATAAAACCCTCAAGTTGGAGAAAATGGGGAGGAGCTGTGAAGAAAACATTCCCTTGATGGAATATGCTGCAGCCATTAAATATTATATGGAGGAAGACCTTGCCTTTCAATGAAAGATGCAAAATCTTGAAATCTCTTACAGCATGTTTGCAACTATGGGTCAAAATAAAGATAAACATGCACAGAAAAGTGAAAGAAGGATGGTGGAACTATGGGTGTTTCTCCACCTTCTTTTTTGTGTTTTCCAAAAAGACTATAAAATGTTTCGGTTCAAGAAACATTTATCTTGAGCACTTGCTAACTTCTCCCTTACTTCTGAAGAGAAGAAATGATAAATTTTCAAAAAACATGTCAGGAAACTCATTCTTCTAACTTTTGAGAAGATAGCATTGCCTATGGCAAATTTCTCCAATGACAACAATAATTATTACTATATCAACAGTGACTTCACGTGCCTGGCACTGTTCTAAACATCTACCCTTCACAGAAACTGGCCTTGCCAGAGGCTTTCTGTAGAGGGATTTGGAATCAGCCTGTTTTCAGTTCTAATCCATGCTCTGTCATTTCCCAGCTTTGCTTCTCTGTACCTCCATTTCCTCATCTGTAAAATGGAGATTTTAAAAGGGAGTATCCCCAGTGTTGTGTACCTGCATGCTCAGTTGCTCAATCATGTCCGACTCTGTGATCCGATGGACTTTAGCCCACCAGGCTCCTCTGTCCATGAGATTTCCTAGGCAAGAATACTGGAGTGGGTTGCCATTTCCTTCTCCCAGGGATCAAACCTGCATCTTCTGTGTCTCCTGCATTGGCAGGTGGATTCTTTACCGCTGAGCCACCTGGGAAGCCCATCTCCAGTGTTGCAGTGAAGATTAAATGATAATGTATCTGTAAAGGGTTTAGAGCAGTGCCCAGCACACAATAATTTGACTTGGTAATTGTTGACTGTACTTTTGTTTATATATCATTTCTCATCTAAGCCTCACCATGTCCTCATGGGAGAAGGCTCTGTTATTGACCTGTGAGGGTGAAATGACTGGCCCAAGGCCATATGGTTATTGAAGGGAAGAGCTGGGGAGGGTCTCACATCCCTGTGGTCTACTGCCTGCCTCTCTAGGAGTCCCAGGCTTGGCATAACCGGTTTACCTGGTGAAGGCTGCAGGCCTTGCCCTTTCTGCCCTACCAATCTGCTCTGATATCCTTCAGATTTCAACCCTGTCTTGCCCATCACGAAGGAGGGCAGCTACTAGTGTCTGGGTGTGACTTGCAGTGCTGTGTAACCCCAGGTAGCTGACAGAGCTGCCTGAACCTCACTCTGGACACCTGTAAAGAGGGGACCAGGCATTATATTAAGGCATCACTCCATGGTATTAGAAAGGAGCACTGCTCTGGGAGTTGGGAGCCTGATTCTTCTCTCTCTGCTCCTCCTCTGGGCTCCAGCCTTTTGGTCTGTCAAATGGGCATGGGACAAGTTGGTCCCTGAGCTGCTGTCCAGCACCAATAATGGAATTCTGTATGAATTCCAAGGAGGAGAGTGGCTACAAATGCATCCACTTGATGTTGATGGGGCTTTTTCTCTGGTGATCTTCCTTAGTCTGCCTGTTTCTCCAGTGTATTTCTCCAGGCCCTCCCTCTTCCGAGGCTAAGGAAAGAGGGTAGGAGAAGCCTGAAACTGACTCTTCACAGCTCTGTACTCCATGACTCGGAGACAATGGCCCAAGTCCTTGTGGGGGCGGGGCCTCTGGAATCTGATTGCTGCTATATTCTCTCTCTGGTCAATTTGGTCCCCGGAAGCAGATTTGAAAACCAATATGGAAATGCAACTTATGGGGATAATACCTGCAAGAAAAAGAAGTGTGCCTTCAGACTAGGGCACAAGTCTGACATCTGTGAAGGAGAGAAGGAGACTGGGTAAGAGGAGCCCCAGGCAGCGGTGCAGCTCGAAACAAGTCTGGCCAGAACCACAGGGAGCTCTGGGCCCAAGACTTTGTGCAGAGGAGTCTCATGCTGGGTGGAATACCAGGCCCTGGTTCCCCACTGTGCCCAGTCATCAGCCGAGTGTCCCGGAAGGAGGGTGGCCTCAGCTCAGACACTGTGGCTGACTGAGAGGGTGCTGCAGTGGGAGGCTCTCAGGGACTGCAGTCCAGAGCGGCAGGCACCTCCTTTCGGCTGCTGCATGTTTTTCTTGATTCATTTAATAAACATAGCTCTGGGCTATGTGCCAGGTACTCATCTACACACTTTACAAATATCACCTTAGTTAATCCTCACACTCGCCTTCTGACTCGTCGGTATCGTGAGCCCCATTTTCAGGGGAGGAGACTGAGCCCAGAGAGGTTAAGTAACTCGTCCAAGGCTTTACGGCCAGTAGGTGGCGAGCCACAGGTCCAGTCCAGACAGCCTGCTCCAGAGGCTGTGGTCTCACCACTCTGCCTTGCCGCCTCCTCTCCTGGGAACCTTTCCATTCTCATTCCTCATTGGCTCTGGAGCTCAGAGCCTCAACAGACTTCAGGAAAGGGCCTGACTAGTGCAGCTGAGGGTGTGGCAGGGTCCCACATGCTCCTGGAGCTTCTACCCTGTTCCTGCAAAGCCTCCTACCTCAAGGCCTTTGCAGATACTGTTTCTGCTGCCTGGAGCATGCTTTCCCTCCCTCTTTGCCTAGTTAACCCCTCCTCCATCGCTGCCCTGCTTGACTCCAAGATCTAGCCCAGGTCAGAGATGATATGCAGTGGGAAGGACCGTGTTTTAAAGACACAGATGATAATAATGCTAGCTGACACTTATTGAGCACTTATTATGTGCCAGGAGCCAAATCCAACCCTTTCTGTGGATTGCCTCATTTAATCATCACAACAGTCTTTGAAGTGGGGGCCCACAGCTATCCCTATTTTACAGATGAAGAAACCAAGGCTCAGAGAGGCAAAGTGATTTGCCCACAGAGACCCAGCTAGATGTCAGGATTCAAACCCTGATCTTAAATATACAGTCCCTCTTTCTAACAGGGCCAGAGGTGCCAAAGAGAGTCTCCCTCCCCCACACCCCCAAGGCTGACTGCTCCTTAATGGGGGTAGGGGCCCATATCTGTTCCATTCACTGCCAGACCCTATCACCTACATAGTGCTGGGCAAATAATAACTGCTCAATAAATATGTATCTTAAATAAATGAATAAAGTGACTGGAAAAACCTCCTTGTGATCCATCTCCCCCAACTCACCTTGATCCTTTTTGGCCTGAGCTTGGGTTAGTTCATCAACCCTCAAGGTTTTCATCTCCTTTGGGGGATAGTTGAGTCCCTATCCTGACTACTACAGTCCTTAACCTTCCCCCATTAAAGTATCTTTCCTTCCAAGTTTGAGATGTTCCTGAACCATGGCAAGGTCACCCTTTAAGCAATTCCCTGAAACCTCCGAAAAGGACTGGTGCAAGAATCTGATCACTGGGCTCCCTGCCAGGTCAGGGGGCCTTAGGACAAGCTCTCAGCATGTGTCAGGGATGGAGAGGCTAAACAGCCCCTCACAAGAGCCTCACTTTGAAGCAAGTGAGATAGTTCAGAGTTTGGGCCTGGGTCACCCTGAGCCAAGCGTTAATCCCAGCTGTGCCTCTTCAGGCTCTGTAATTTTAGGCAAGTCACTTTACCTCTATGTGCCTCTGTGTCAACTTTGTAAACTGAGGCTAAATAGGGCTCTATGAGGCCTGGAGCACTTGATAAATAGAAGCTCTACTTGAACAGCCTTCAGGATATCAGCATCATTCCCTGCCTATCCCTGTTTGGCAGTTGGGGAAACTGAGGCACGGAACAAGCAAGTGCCTTCTTTGGGACTTTCAGGCTGCTGCCTGCCAGATCAAGGCTGACTCCTTCACCCCATGGTGGCCTCTCCTGCCTCCATCTCTTCCCCACCAGCTGAGCTGAGAACCATCTCTGGCAGATGCTAAGGCGGATGCCGAAGCTGCAGAGTTGGCATTTCCGGGCTCCCAGGGCTCCTGACACAGAGGAATCAACCCTTCTCTGCACCCTCTAGCTCTGCCTCCTGCTTCTGCCTCTGCTCATATACCAGCTGGGACCCATCAGCTTCCGGAGAAAGTCAGGAGGTGGCCCAGGTGCATGGAGGCAGGGGGCTGTCAATATTGACCTGTGCCTGACCCCAGACTACTGGACAGACTCCTAAGAAGTCAGAACACTCAAAGGCTCCAAGTGCACACCTTCACAGCCTCCCCTCTCTCTCACTCTGGCTGTAGAGGGCCAGGGGAGCAGAGAGGTTAAAAGCATGGATGGCCTGGGTTCAGATCCCTCCTCTGCTGCTTACTGATGAGTTATCTACCCTGGGCAACTTACCTATCCTCTTTGTACCTCCATCTCTTCAGCTGTCAAAGGAGGATGCTAATGGTGCCTCCCTCACAGAGCAGGTGGGAATCCAGTGAGATATTTAGGATGCTCGTTCTCACACAGTTGGTACTCAGTAACATCAGCCATTTTGAATGTGGAGTTCACTCTCTCTGTTGACCTCTTAAACCTTTCAGCCCCAAGGAGTATTTCCTCTCGACTCCTGAGGCTCTAACAGTCAAGACCCTGAAGTGAAATCCTACTGGCCTGGCACATGGTAGGGGCTCATTAAAAGGTCTTCTTGGCTGTAATACAGGAGCTTCCCTGGTGGCTCAGATGGTAAAGAATCTGCCTGCAATGCAGGAGACCTGGTTTGATCCCTGGGTCACCAAGATCCCCTGGAGAAGAAAATGGCAACCTGCTCCAGTATTCTTGCCTGGACAATCCCATGGACAGAGGAGCCTGGTGAGCTACAGTCCATGGGATCGCAAAGAATTGGACACGACTGAACAAGGACTGATGTTGAAGCTGAAACTCCAGTACTTTGGCCACCTGATGCGAAGAGCTGACTCATTTGAAAAGACCCTGATGCTGGGAAAGATTGAGGGAAGGAGGAGAAGGAGGTGACAGAGGATGAGATGGTTGGATGGCATCACCGACTCAATGAACAGGAGTTTGGGTAAACTCCGGGAGTTGGTGATGGACAAGGAAGCCTGGCATGCTGCAGTTCTGCTGCTGCTGCTGCTAAGTCACTTCAGTCGTGTCCGACTCTGTGTGACCCCATAGATGGCAGCCCACCAGGCTCCCCCGTCCCTGGGATTCTCCAGGCAAGAGTACTGGAGTGGGTTGCCATTTCCTTCTCCAATGCATGAAAGTGAAAAGTGAAAGTGAAGTTGCTCAGTCGTGTCCGACTCCCATGGGGTTGCAAAGAGTCAGACACGACTGAGCGACTGAACTAAACTAAGTAACTTCTCTTCCTCCTTGGCTGTGATACAGCATGAACTCATGGAATTTTCATGACCGCTTTTGAAGGTAGTATGATGACACTCATGTTATTAAGGACCACAAAGGCACAGAAAAGTTAAGAAATTGCCCAAGGGCTCACAGCCAGTAAGCCTGCAGATATTTACTGAGCATCTACTCTGTGCCAGGCACTGCACTCAGAACTGAGGATGCAGCAGTGGACAGAACAAAGACCTGCTCTCAGGCAGCTCATGTCCATCCTACTGTGCCGACAGATAGTAATAAACAGGTAGATACACCAGCTTCCTATTTACAAAGCGTCAAGAAGACAAGTGACATGGGGCAGAGATAGACTGGGGTGGGGCTGTTTTAGATGGGGTGGGTAAGGAACCTCTCCGAGGAGATGACTTTTGCATAGAGTCCAGAAGGCAGCAGGTGCTTGGTTGGGACACAGGAAATCTACATTTGCGTTGGCTGTGGCAGGTGCAGTCTGCAATCCTAGAGATCCCAGGTCTGGGGGCACCTAGAACCCACTTGTCTGGATTGGCTTCAAAGTGGATAGTGATTCCTTCCGCTTCAGCTGGCCCACCTCTGTGGAGCAGTTAAAAGAACAGGGCAAATGACTTAACTTCTCAAATATGCATTGATAAGCATATCACACACTGGGGAGAGAGGAGATACTTAACAGAGACAGTCTAAGGAAAGTGCTGAGCACAGAGCCGAGCACAGCAGAGGAACCCAACCCTTGGTGACTGGAGTGGACAGGTGACCTTCCTCTCAGTTGCCCAGAGCCTTCGAACCACCTGGTCTGATGAGTCCCCTCCTCCTACTAGCAGGGTCGGTACTGGCCTCCCCCATGTCCTCTGTAGCTAGGGACAGTCATATGGTCAGCCCTAGGCCCATGACACACTGGCTAGAGTATGGCAGCCTCTATACTGAGTGTCCAAAAGCACCAGGGACAAAGGTCAGGGACTCAGCCTCCGGCATTGGCCTTGGGGCCCATTTAGCAGGGACATCTCCCTCAGGCCAGGCCTTTGACCTATTTTTTTTCTTCTTTTTTTGGGGGGGCACAAGAAGCCTCTTATCCTGGTGTCTGACCCTCTTGGAGATTCTTCACGGTGTGTTTGCTACCATGGATCCTTGATGACTCAGCAGCCATTGTCTGGAAACTCCAGTGTGCATGCTTAGAGCGTGCCTGCTAAGTTGCTTCAACTATGTCTGACTCTTTGTGACCCTATGGACTGCAGCCCACCAGGCTCCTCTGTCCATGGGATTTTCCAGGTAAGAATACTGGAGTGGATTGCTGTGCCCTCCTCCGGGGGCTATCTTCCCGACCCAAGTATCTAACTCTGAGTCTCTTATGTCTCCTGCATTGGCAGGTGGGTTACCACTAGTGCCACCTGGGAAGCCAGAAACTCCAGTAGTAATATTTTTCCCAGATTGAGTGGAATACCACAGGTTCCATCCTTCTGGTCCAGAATGGCTCCTCTGGGAAATGAAGACACCAGTTCTTTCCAAGTTTACTCCAAGGGCAGTGGCCTGGGGCTGCTCCTATTGGTGTTCCCAACTCCCAGCACAGGGTGACTCAGAGGAAAGTCTTAGTACCTGTTCATGGTGAGCAAATTAGTGGTACAGGATATGCTTTCCACATATCTGCCCATCCTGGTTGCTTCCCTGAACCATGTTCCAGTTTTTTGATGTTTTTCTGAAAGTGTGGGACCTAGAACTGAACACAGAACTCCCCAAAATATATGAGCAGAGCTGAGCAGAAAGGGACTGTCACCTTCCTCCCTCTAGATATTGGACTTCTAATAACTTGTCCAGATATTTCATAAGCTTTTGGTGACTGTTTGCCCTGCTGATGTCCATTAGGCTGTTCGGTTTTTATGCCTCCTTCCTGTACTGTTGTTGTTGTTGTTCAGTCACTCAGTCATGTCCAACTCTTTGCAACCCCATGGATTGAGGCATACCATGTTCCCCTGTCCTTCACTATCTCCTGGAGTTTGCTCAAACTCACGTCCATTGAGTCGATGGTGCCGTCCAACCATTTCATCCTCTGTCCCCCCCTTCTCCTCTTGCCTTCAATCTTTCCCAGCATCAGGGTTCTTTTCCAATGAGTTGGCTCTTTGCATCAGATGGCCAAATTATTGGAGCTTCAGCTTCAGCTTCGGCACCAGTCCTTTCAATGAATATTCAGGGTTGATTTCCTTTAGGATTGACTGGTTTGATCTCCTTGCTGTACAAGGGACTCTCGAGAGTCTTCTCCGGCACCACAGTTTGAAAGCATCAGTTGTTCAGCACTCAACCTTCTTTATTGTCCAACTCTCACATCCATACGTGACTGCTGGAGAAACCATAGCTTTGACCAGACGGACCTTTGTTGTCAAAGTAATGTCTCTGCTTTTTAATGCACTCTTTCTGTTTAATACACTGTTGCTGTGCTGTCCTGCACTGTTGCTCAACCTCATTTTACTGCCTCTTTGCCCTTAATCTCATTCTGACAATGGCATTACCCCTGCCCCACCCCTAGGAATGGCAAATTGACTTCAGCTTGAGAAGCCATGTTGATTTGTTGGTAGCGGTAGCCCAAAGCATAGTGTTGAGATAGATTCTGGAACTGAGTTTGGGCTCAGTGTGGGAGACTGCTGTAATTGATTAATGATGTCTGCCAAGATACAGGAATGGAAATGTTAGTTTACTTGAGATACACTTGTCATTCCCCATCACAGATGCTCCTAACCTGGGGTCCAAAGAAATAATACAGGAGGCCCACCATTAACTGAGACAGAAAAAGGATTGCGCCTTCAATTTCACTAGCTTCTTTCTGAAATTTATCATTCCTTCCGTAATGAATGCAGGCCACAGATCATAGTGGCATTAACAGGGCCTGTAACATTGTCACTAATAGAAATCACAGATATTTTCTTGTCGCATTACAGATGTTCCAGATAACTTGAAATACCATTTACACTCATCATGACTGGGAAATTGGAACAGTTTTTTGCTAAATCCTTGTGCTATAATGCATAATAAAGAAGCATATGTATTACTGTAATGTAGATTTATTTTTAATATTTTGATAACTTTCAATATAATTGGTTTCCTTTGTAATACTATGTATTTTATGAATTTAAAGAATATACTGAGAGAGGTCCATAGGCTTCACCAAATATCAAAGGGTTTCATGAACTCTGGCCCATCGGGCTTTAGGAGCTCCTTGCCTTTCCAAGGGAACCTTTCTGAGTTCCCTCCAGTATCCTGGGTCTATGAGGGGAGCAGGAGGGTGAGATGAAGTTCTTCAGGCCAGGAGAAGCTGACCATACAACTAGCTCCTGGGTCAGCCGCCCTGAGGTGCTGTGAGAGGTGATGGACCAGCTGAGGTGGTACGAGGTGATGTAGGAAGTGAAAGACAAGAGGTTGTGCAGGCGACTTCTGGGCCAAGGCTGGGCTATCTTGTCTCAGTGGGGAGAAGCTGGTGTTTGCCAAGGTGATGTGAGGGAAGAGCCTGAGCCTGACCTTCTAGATGGGGAGGGAAGTTTTAGCCTTAGAGAAGTCCTAGATCATCCTCCCTTATGAGCTCAGAGGCCCTGGACTGCAGAAACCTATAGCCTGGGAGTGGGAAGGCCCTTGTCACAGGGGGAAGGGGGTCCAAATCCCTTCCTGCAGCACAGACAGCTTACCAGTCGTCACCTCATTCATTCACTTATTCATTCATTCACTCACTCATGTAAGTGACCTGGTAATGTGCCAGGTCCTAGGCTGGGCACTAGGCAAAGGGACGTGTGTGCGGCTCAGTCCTCCCTTCATAAGACACAAACAAAGCCAGTGACAACATAGAGGCTTGATGCTTTGGTAGGTTCCGTGCAGCCGGAGAGATTAGGGAAGGCTCTCTGGAGGAGGTGGTCTCTCAAGTGAGTAGACATGAACAAGCTCTCTGGATGCTCAGGAAAGGTTCTCAGGAAGCGGGGGCAGCAGCATGTGCAGAGGAGCTGAGGAAGAAAGAGGACACGGGGGCATTCTGTGTGGGGGTTGGAGGTGATGAGAGATGGCTGGAGAGGTCACGCAGGAAGCCTGTAGGCCACACGGACAGCTCCCTGGCTGTGGCGAGGAAGGGGTGTGGGCCCCTGCTGCCCCATCTCTCAGTGGCAATGAGCTGTGACCTCAGTGGCCTGGGGAAGTTCAAGGTCACCGTCTGGGATAGCAGAGGTGGGGGAGCTGGGACCATCATCTCACCAGGGCTGGCAAAGGCCAACTGGGAAGCTGAGGCCCATGCCTGCCCCACACTGCAGCCTCCGCGAAGGTCCTTCTGCTCCGAAGGCCTGAGTGGGCCCTGTTCCTTTATTTATGGGCTGAGTGAGCAATTTGCTCCTTGCTGGCCGGCTGGCTGGGTGTGTGATGTGGGGATTACTCACGCCCCAGTTGTGGTCCGGCCTCTGCAGGCTGCGGGGTAATGAGTGAGGTAATTAAGTGTAAAAGACTGGAGCGGGCAGGGGAGGGCTGCGGGGGGCGAGCAGTCACTGCTTCTTTTCAGGAGCAAGGGAGTGAGATAATGTAGGATAATAGCTCGGCCAGGCCCTGCCCAGGCAGCCCAGTCTGTGCTGAGAGGTGCCCCCCAAACAGCCAAGACAATTCAGCTTTTTCAGGGGAAATGGGGGGGCTTGGGTAGGGCCTGGCTTCTGGGGACAGCTGTATGGAAATGACAGCGCCTCTCCTTGGATCTGTCCTGTGTTGGCTGAGGGTGCGGAGCCAGTGCCTTTGGCTGGGGTTGAGGCTAAGAAGAAGTGGCTAGGAGCAGGAAAGTAGATGAGTCAAGATGAAGGCGCCACGTGGGGCTGGGAGACTGAGCTGTGTGGGGGGAGAGAAGAGAGGTGCTGAGAACAGTAGATGAGGTTGTTGGTGGCTCCAGAGTCTGACTCACTGGGTGGGAACTGTGGCTTTGTCATTGATTAGCTGTGTGACATCAGCCTATTGTGTTCCCTCTCTGGGTCTCAGGGCTCTCATCTGTAAAGTGAGGGTGTCCAAACAGTCCTTACCTCACAGGGGCGTTTGGAGGATTAGCAAGATGATGCCTAGCACCTAGCACACAGTGAATGGTCCATACATGCTTGAGAGTCAAGTTCACAACCAGAGGGCATTGGTCATTCCTTTAGTGAATACATATGTACTGAGTGCCTGACATAGTCAGATGGTTCTGGGTGCTGGGAAAACGGCAGTGAATAGAACAGAGTCCATGGACTTCTTTGGTGGTCCAGTGGTTAAGAATCCACCTGCCAATGCAGGCGACATGTGTTCAATCCCTAGTCTGGGAAGATGTCACATACTAAATGGAGCAACTAAGCCTGCAAACCACAACTACTGAGCCCATGTTCTAGGGCCCATGTTCTGCAACAAGAGAAGCCACCGTAATGAGAAGCCCGTACACCACACAGAAAGTCCTGCCTGCCCCAACTAGAGGACGCCCGAGGCTGCAGTGAAGACCCAGCTCAGCCAGGGGAAAAAAGAGAATAGAGTCCCTTTCCTCTTGGAGCTGACATTCTAAGAGGGGAGACCTTTCATCATTTAGCACATAAACATATAAGGTCACACCAATGATCCCACTTCTGAAAATGTATTCTGTGGATGTGTATGGACACATGTCAAATGAATACATTCAAGGTTATTCACTGCAGTCTTATTTAGCCCAGTTTAGTCTTATTTCACCTCGGATGCAGTCTAAATGTCTATCATTTAAATGAAATTAAATGAGGTTAAATGAAGTATGGACTAGCCAGAGGAAGACTATACAACTACAAAAAGGGTGAGGTCACTTTTTATGTACTGATACAGAAAGATCTCCAAGATATATTGACAAATAAAAGGAATGTCAGGAATACTTTGAGTAAAAGAGGGGGGAAATAAAAAATATTTTAATACCAGCTTGTGTATATAGCAAACTAATAGTAATACTTGTTAACTGTGGACAGGAGCAGGATTAGAATGAGATGGGTGGGAGGGAGATTTTTCACTATGTTCTTTTTTATAGTTTTAATTTTTGTACTAGTTCAAAAATTTTTTTAAATTCAGCTTCCTCTTTCCTCCTTCCCTTTTCGAATATTTATTGGAGGTGGTGGGCAGGACATGGGACCAGTCATGGAAAAGCAGCTGAGTGAGGATGGGTCAGAGAAGGGAAGCACAGATATGGAAATGGGAAAGGCTAGTGTGAACCCAGTGGTGCTGGGGTAATCAGTGTGAGCTTATGCATTAGATAAGTACAGACAGATAAGCATAGATGTAAATGTATGTGTCTGTGCCCCATACATGTGGTTCTCAGTTCTATCCACAAAAAGAGCCTAGGAGCACTAATACCCGCATAGCAATGAGTACTCATAACACCAAATCTTGGTTGCTAAATGTAGCATTGTCCACTGAAAGGAACCAGGAATCCTTGGGAAAATGACTGACTTGAGAGCTGGGCCAAGGAAAGTACACAGTGAGCCTGGAACATCTACTTTGTGCTATAAAATAAGTGGAAGTGCTCAAGTAATGCTGGGGGCATGTCAACAGAGCCTAGGAGCTACTGGGATGATTTGAGCATCAGAAAAAATGATGACAGTGAATAAATGATTACAACACACTGGATAAAAATAGGGTTCTATGGAGATTTCCCTGGGGGTCCAGTGGCTAAGACTCCAAGCTCCTAAAGCAGGGGGCCCTGGTTCAATCCTTGGTCAGGGAACTAGATCCTGCATGACACAACTGGGGATCCCACAGGCTGCAACTAAGACCTGGCGTGAGTGTGCACTAAGTCACTTAGCCGTGTCCGACTCTTTGTGACCGCATGGACTGTTGCCTGCTAGGCTGCTCCGTGCATGGGGTTTCCCAGGCAAGAATACTGGAGTGAGTTACCATTTCCTTCTCCTGGGGATCTTCCTGACCCAGGGATTGATTTAGTGGCTGAAAACAAGATCCATCTAGCTCACACCTCCGTGAGTCCCAAGTCTGGCACAGTCAGTTCAGTTCAGTCGCTTAGTCATGTCCTACTCTTTGTGACCCCATGGACTGCAGCATGCCAGGCCTCCCTGTCCATCACCAACTCTCGGAGTTTACTCAAACTCCTGTCCATTGAGTCGGTGATGCCATCCAACCATCTCCTCACACAGTCAGCTCTGCCATATAACCTAACCTAATCACGGGAATGAACTCCATCATAGTCACAGTCCAGGGGATTATGCTGGACAGGCATACCTAGGGGGTTGGAAATCTTGGGTGCCATCTTAGAATTCTTCCTGCCATAGTGGAAGTTGAGGAACAAGGAAGCCAGTGGGGCTGTACAAGAGTGAGCAAGGGGAGGAGGGGTGGGAGACAGCTGAGTATCTCAGGTGGGGAGACACACATATACCATAGAAACCACTGGGAGACTGAGGCCTAGAAGGCGACCTTGGGTATTTTTGCTCCTGACTAAGGGGAGGGCCGTGCCAGTTCCCCATGGACTCACTTGATATACAGAGCAACTCTGAGGTACAACCCAAAAGATGATTTAAATCAAAGGGATGCAGGCCTAAAGTAGCCCTTGGGAAATCAGTGCACTGCTGGGCATGGGTGATGAAGGGGTCTGTTCTATGCCTTTGACCTGGAAGAGGCAATGGAAGAAGCCACGGGGTCCCAAAACCTATAAAAGTTGATTGGAAAAATATTTTCAAAACTTCCCAGGGACTTCCCTGTTGGTTCAGCGGTTAAGACTCCAAGCTTCAAAGCAGGAGCCCGGGTTTGATCCCTGGTCAGGGAACTAGACCCTGCGTGCCACAGCTGAGATCCCACATGCCACAATTAAGACCCGGCACAGCCAAATAAGAAACAATGAAAACTTTCTAAAATTCAAAGCAATAAAGTTTAATTGTGTGTCTACAAAGCAGCATTTTGTCAACTGGTGATCAACAACAGATTGGAATCACCTAATAGTTACACCTAATAGTTACATCGGTGTTATATTTAATGTGATTGCATTTTGTTTCCATTTTTTAATTACTGTGTTTATTTCCCCATAGGATAATATTCAGCATAGAAAATAAAAAGGTACAGAAGGGGATGGAATGAAAGGAAATCTCCTACTGTTGATGGCTAGCCACTCCTCCTCCTCCCGGGACGCCAGTTTTCTGGGCTCAGAGGTATTTTCTGCACACAAGTGAATGCACGTTTACACACTTTACAAGGGTAGCTGCTCTGCCTGCTTTCTTCCCCTTGGCAGTGTATCTTAGAGATGCTTCTGATGACTTCGTATTGAGCTGCCCAGTCTTTTGTACAGCAGCGGAGTGGTCTGTGAGCCAGCTCTGCCTGAAAACCTACCACTTCTCCAAACACCCTAAGCACTCTTGGCCTCTCCCTGGCCCCTGGGAGAGTCACTGAAGCTCCAGCTCATCTCACTACTTCCACTCAGTTGATGAGTCTGAGATCTGCTTGCCCATCCATGGCTGCCCAACGAGGCTGAAGGCTGAATAACACCACCCAGAATTGTGCAAGAGTTAGGGCCCCAGCCCCAGGGCAAATGAACCAAAAGAAAGCCAGAAGGCAGGGTGGAAGGGAGATGAATTTATCAGGTGCTGTAGGCATCTTTGGCTCAGACAGTAAACAATCTATCTGCAGTGTGGGAGATAGAGGTTCAATCCCTGAGTCAGGAAGATCCCCAAGAGAAAGGAATGGCAACCCGCCCCAGTAGTCTTGCCTGGAGAATCCCATGGACAGAGGAGCCTGGTGGGCTATAGTCCATGGGATCACAAGAGTTGGACATGACTGAGCAACTAACAGTTTCACTTTGAAGGGCAGGAGGCTGAGGGCTCAGTCCTGCCAACCTGAACATCATTGCTCACCTTTCCTGTGCACAGGTATAAATTTCTCTAGAATGTATCCAGGAATGGGATTGCTGGGTTGTAGAATAAGTGCAGAATAATGACAAGTCGTTCTCCAAAGTTGTACAAATTGACCCCCCTAAAACCAGGGTCAAGGAGCTTTCCTTATTCTATGCAAGTGATCACATTTGGATTTGTCCAGCCTTTTAGGTTTTGCTGATCTAGTAGACATGAAATGACTTTTGATTTGAATTTCCTGAATTACTAAGAGGTTGAGCATCTTTTCATATGCTCACTGGCTGTTCATGTTTTCTATTTTCTGTGTTTGTTCAACTTTTCAGCTTATTTTTCCTTTTGATTGTATTGTTGATTTGTAGGAACTCTTTATATACTTTCAATACTAATCTTTGTCAGATTGTTACAAACATTTCCCAGTTTGTGGCTTATCTTTTCATTTTTTATGGTGAACTTTGAACAGTCTTAATTCTAATGTAGATTAGTTTATTAATATTTGCCTTTTATGGTTTGGACTTTTTGCTTCTTGTTTGAGAAATTTTCTCCAACACAAATCCGTCCTAATCTTTCTACAGTACATTTGTACATATATTAAAAATGAGACATATTGTAAGCCCTATTTTATAGGTACTTTTCTACTTATGGGGCCTTCCCTGGTGGCTCAGATGGTAAAGAGTCTGCTTGCAATGCAGGAGATACGGGTTCTACCCTGGGTCGGGAAGATCCCATGGAGAAGGAATTGGCAACCCACTCCAATATTCTTGCCTGGAAAATCCCATGGACGGAGGAGCTTGGCAGGCTATGGTCCATGGAGTTGCAAAGAGTCAGACACGACTGAGCGATTAACACTTTCTACTTAAGAATATAACATGAACATTTTTCTATGTCTAAAGTTCTACAGCATCATTGGTAAATGGTTGCAGAGCTTTTTATTGCATGAAACATACTATTTACTGAATCCCCTATGCATGTTTTCATCTCCTATGTTGTTTTCAGCTTTCCATTATTATCAACAGATTTGTCAACAACATCCTGAAGCTATTTGGTCCACATTCATGGTGATTTCTCATAGATAAAGTCCTAGGAGAGAAATTGCCCCTCCAATTAAAGATTTCTGATCCATTGTACCAAATTTGCCAGAGGTCTTACTTGATTCCCTTCCCAGAACAACATGACATTGTATTAAATTGCCCTTCCCAAGAGTCTAGAATCAGCAAAGTGGATGGATGGCACCAGGTAGGGGGTCCTGGAGACTGTGTTTTGAGCTGAGAGTAGTTAGGAGGTGGGTTTGGTTGCAGGTATGGAGATGGTCCCTCTATGGGAAGAAGACTTTACCCCTCTCCTTCCCACTCCCCTCACAGGTAAGACGCCTTTATTAGGTGGCGTTGAACAAAAAGAGCCAAGAAATACCTGTTGAGACTGGCCTGGGTGTTACTACTCTGCTAACTAATTGTATTTCTTTCTTTCTTTTTTACCATGTTGCATGCCTTGTGGGATCTTAACTCCCCGAGCAGGGATCAAACCTGTACCCTCTGCAGTGGAAGCTTGGCATCCTAATCACTGGACTGCCAAAGAAGTCTCTAACTAATTGTATTTTGAACGGTGTGAGTGGCTGCCCCAACTAGTCTTTCTGTGTGTTGAGAGCTGGTAATAGTGTCACTTACAGCTGCTGCCAACTGCGACTGGGTAAGCAAGTTTCTCATGAAATATTTTTCCAGTGAACCGAAAAATAAAAAAAGTCCCCCAGAGAATGCTCAGCTTGAGAACTTGAAAACCTTAGAATAGGACTCTCATCTTGCTAGGAGTATCAAACTTTTAACAGATAAGTATTTATGTTAGCAAATATCAATATGTATTTAAAATTATTAATTGATACTAAATTTTGTTTATGGCAGTGGTGTAAAGTTTTCCACTAGTGCGAACTAGCTTTATTTATTAACTTTTTAATGAGACAATTTAAAGAAAAATATTAAGTAAATTATATGAAATACAAACAGAAAGAAAGTAAGAGTTGGTGGGGGGAGGTGGTATAGTTGTGTCGAAACTTTGAGAAACTCTGCCTTGATGGAAACCCCCTCCTTTGAAGAAGTCTAAGACATGTCTGGGTTGGGTCAGGGAACAGCAAAGCTTCAGGACTCTAGGGAGGACTCTGGGCAGCTCCAGAAGATGGAGACATCCTATTCAGCGGAGGGGCAAGTCATTCTTTATGTTACTGAAAACATATGTAGGGACTAACAAGTGTCATTTCCTCTTCATTGTCATTTAATACTTGTAGCAACTTTGTGCAGTTTCAGGCTATGGGGGAGATTACCCCATTCCTTTACAGAGAGGAATGGAGGCCTGGAGGGAAGAAGCAATTTGCTTGTGCTGCTCATGGGGTGAGCAGGCTTCCCTGGTGGCTCAGATGGTAAGAATCTGCCTGCAGTGTGGGAGACCCAGCTTCGATCCCTGGGTTGGGAAGATAGGGAAGATCCCCTGGAGAAGGGAACGGCAACCCACTCCAGTATTCTTGCCTGGAGAATCCCATGGACAGAGGAGCCTGGCAGACTACAGTCCAAGGGGTTGCAACGAGTCGGACATGACTGAATGACTAACACACACACATGCTCGTGCACACACACGCACACACACATACATGCTCATGTGATGAATACACGGGAGAGGAGGACTTGGCTCTAGTGGTGGCTTTGGAATTTGTGAAGAAGTGTATCAGGACTTGGACCTCTGGGGCCAGCACACCCACAACCCTTTGATGACAACAACAACAACAATAACCATTAGCATTTATTGAGTGCCTGCTGTGTGCTGGCTCTCTGCTAAGCAACCTTGGCTGTCTCCATGAACACTTTACACTCACCCTCTGGCGTCGGATCCATCACTTCCCAGAAAGTGTCGAGGGAGAAGTTATCAATTCATGGTGCCTGCTCTTGTAAAACTTGAATTCCAGGAAGGCAAAAGTGAGGCAGAAAACAACCACAGAAAGACATACATTAGTGAGGTAATTTCACATAATGATAACTGCTATGAAGAAAACCAACAGGGCAAAAAGATATGGTTTCTGGAGGTAAGGAAAGGACTGTGCCACATGAGGTCATCCGGAGAGGCTTCTCCGAGGAGGTGACATTGAAGCTGGCGCCATGAATGAACTGGATTTGTACCCAACCCTACTCATGACCTCAGACCTATGCCACTTCAGTCTCAGGTGGCTCACAGGTGCTTCTGCCAGAGTCACCTGGCTCCCTTGTTAAGTGTCCTAGAGTTGTGGCTTATGGGAACAAGTGTCTGGGACCTAGGAATGGAAGGATGATAAGACACCTGAGCCGGAAGAGCTCATACCCATGGGGCTTCCCTGTCCAGTTCTAGGGCCTCTGTGTTTGAGGAGTTGTACAATACCCAGAGGTCTCTTCCAGGTGATCCCTCTGGCCAGAAAGGTGACCAAGTCCCAAAGAGGAGATGGGCTATGCTTACAGTTGGGCAAGTGTGGGCTGAAGGGTACCCAGCTAAGAGGGTAAGCTAAGAGGCCACCTAGCACCAGGAAGAGGGAGTGGCTGTTTCCAGTTCACACAAAGGGATGCTGTGGGCTAGTGGTGACCCTGAGCTTGGTGGGTTGTGAGGGTAGAGATTGGCCCATGTTGCTTGCCCTTCTCTCTGCTTTGAGGCTTTGCCCCTGCCAGCCCAGGAGGCTAGAATAGGAGGTCAAGAGGTAGAATATCATCACTATTTGAGGATTGCAGTCCTCCTTGATTATGGTGAGGGGGGCTTTGCAAGCTCATCACAGGCATTCTGGGGCAGGGAAGGGGAAGGCCTGGGACTCCCTGGGGTCTTTGTGGAGCTGACAGGCTGAGGAGTGGGCAGGGCCTGGGGCGGGGGTGGCCCAGAAGGGGCTTATTGCCTCTTGGCCAGTGTCAGCTCAGGTCCCCAGCCTGTGGTACAGGCTGGAGCTGCCAGCCTGAGACTAGGAACCACAGCGAATTTGCATTTATATTGGAGACTTCTGTTTCCAGGGCCTGTGGGGGGGAGGGTGGCCACCATGGTCAACTGAGCAAGAGGTAGAGAGGAGGGGCCTCCAGCCTTGTCCTGCCAGGGGCACGGGAAGTGACTGGTGGGCTGCGCCTGCCTGGCTGAGGAACAGTGGCACAGAAGGTTCTCTGGGCACAAGGCCGGCCCTCACAGCCTGCCGGTCCACCCTTCTAGCTGCTTGCCAATGTCAGCTGGGAGTTGGCTCTGCCCCATGGGCCTGGAAGAAAGGTCAGAGGCCTGTGCCAGCAAGGGACTGGTGGAGACAGAGGTACTCCTGGGACTGGGCACAACTGCGTTGTTCTGTCCCACCCTCTTCTTAACCTGTGAAGTGGTTTCAGCCAAGAAAACCAGGGCTCAGAGGCACTGAGCAATTCATCCAGTGCCCTTGAAGCTGCCTCCTAGTAACACTTGGGGTACTTATGTGCTCTGGGAGATGCCCTCTGACTCTGGGGTAGAGAGGATTGGCAGATACAACAGTATCTGATTTGGGGAGAATCGAAGGAGCTCATCACAGACTTGTGACACCCTTAGGACTGGCTTTGTGATGGTTCAGCAGACATGCTTCATTTTATGAAGAAGTCCATAGTCATGACCAGGTTTGGACCAGATTGACCCTTGCCTTTGGGGAATGTAGCTTCTCCCTGTGAGATTTCATAAGGGGGAAGGAATGACAGAAAGGCAAGAAGGAGGGAGAGAGGAAGAGAGGGAAGCATGGAAATAAGGCATGGAAGAAAGGCTAGAAGGAAAGAAGGAAGCATGGAAAGAGGGCTGGCTGGAAATAGGGAGGGAAGGAAGGGAAAGAGAGCAGTTGAGAAGAGGAGCCAAGGCCAGCAGCACCCCACCGGCAGTAGGAGAGAGCCATCCCACCCGGCAGTGTGCTGCCTCCCTTATGCACCTGAACTGTGGTGAGTCCCCTCCTGGCTGGGGTATGGAGTGGTGCTCCCTCCCCATCCTCCTGCTCCTCCCACTACACCGAGTCCTCCTGGCTTCCAGTGGCAGGCTGAGTCCTGCTCCAGGCGGGGGACCAGTGACCACCTGGTGGGTGCTCCAGGGAACAGAGGTCAGAGCCCCTCTGTGATCTTGGGGCTCAGTTCTGGTGACCCAGGCTTTATCTTCATCCCTTAGTGCTTTGTTGCCTCTGGACGGGGGTTCTGTCTTGTTCTTTGGGCTCTCTTCACTGCTCCCCTCCCCCATCCCTCCAGACGGAGGTCTTGGCCCCCTTCCCCCAGCCTGTGACTGTGGGCTTGCAGCTGACAAACCTCCTGGTCCTGGCTCTCCATCCAGTAGCACAAGCCCTCCCTGTCTGTCACCAAACAGTCAGGATGGCTTGTTCCACCTGGCAGGCTGGCTAGTGCCCAGCTTCGTCTTGGGAAACAAGGACCAGCTCTGACAACCTGCTGCCCAGCTCTGACAACCTGCTGCCTAGGTTCAAATCCT
The DNA here is from genome assembly GCA_024291935.2 of Okapia johnstoni. Taxonomy (NCBI): domain Eukaryota; kingdom Metazoa; phylum Chordata; class Mammalia; order Artiodactyla; family Giraffidae; genus Okapia; species Okapia johnstoni. The sequence continues at coordinate 49,791,878 of CM044324.1, read as the reverse complement.
GACTGTGCCTCTTCCTAGCTGTGTGGGCTCGGGCAAGACCCTTTGCTTGTCTGGTATGAAGGTATTAGTCGCTCAGTTGTGTCCTACTCTTTGGGACGCCATGGACTGTAGCCCGCCAATCTCCTCTATCCATGGCATTTTCCAGGCAAGAATACTGGAGTGACTTGCCATTCCCTTCTCCAGTGGATCTTCCTGACTCAGGGATTGAACCTTCATCTCTTATGCTCCTGCATTAGCAGGCAGATTCTTTGCCACTAGCACCACCAGGAAGCCCTCGCTTCTCTGAGCCCTGGCTATTCATCAATAAATGGATGGAAAGCTAAGACCTGCCTCTTAGATCGCTATGTGGATTATATAAGATCATGCATGGAAAGTACTTGGCTCTGTGCCTGCCATCTAGTAAGCACTCAATACCTATTAGCTCTTATTATCCAAACTCTGTCTTTCAGCCTAGTGGGGATGTTAGGTTCCAGGGATCTGTTTCTGTGCCTCTTCCATTAACTTTTTTAAGCCTAGTGTCTCATGGCTATTTCAGCATATACAGGATTGAACTGTGCCACTATTTTACTACTGCCACTTCTTCCATCTAACATTTAATGTGTCCTTTTGATGAGCTACACGTTGTTCAAGCATTTTAAAAAATATGGCTCCAAATTCCTTGGCTGTCTTCCTGTCAAGGGGTGGGGTCTATGACCCCTCCTATGATAGTTTCTAAAAATACGATGTGGCTGAAGTGACACTGTGTGACTTCTGAAGATAGGTTAGATGTGGCCATAATCACCTGTGCTTGGGTCTCAGGGGACCCCCACTCTTGGAACCCAGCTGCCATGCTGTGAGGAAGCTCACGACCCAAGGAGAGGCCACATACAGCTGTTCCAGCTAATAGCCTCAGCCGAGCTAGGCTTGGCTGCCAGACATGTAAGGGCAGACTCCTTTTGATGATTCTGGTGCCTGGTCTTCAGTTCTTTCCAGCTGAGGCCCCAGATACTGTAGAATGGGAGGAAGCCATCTCCCATGTGCTCTGTCTGAATTCTTGACCCATAAGAACCTGTGAGCTTAAGAAACTGGTTAACAACACTGTATTTGGGGTGGGTTGTTACTCAACAGTCAATAATCGGAACCCTTGCACTGACTCAGGAAGTAGTTGTTACAATCATCTTTATTTCACAGAGGAGGAAATTAAACCCAAGATGCTTCAATGAGTTCCTCAAAGTCACAGAGCACCTAAGAGAGGGAATTTGTCCTCATGAGTTTCATTCAAAGCTGCGCACCATCCTCAAGGACACGGTGGGCCAGGAAGGGGATTAGATGTCAATTTGAAGACCTTGCGGGGCCGCAGGAGGGCGCTGCGGTGGAATCTGTGCGTTTGGGAAAGGGCACTAAGGAGGGTGCCATGTGGAGAGGCTGAGAGGCTGAGAAGGGGCTTGAAGTGGCCACTGGGATGGGCAGTGCCATCCTGCCATTGTCTACTATCCTTTCTGTGCCCTGCCTCTCAGAGCTGTGAAGCTCTGAGAAGGACTCTGAGAAGTCCTTCTCTGTGAAGGACTCAGTAGGAGTCCTGATCTTAGTTCCTCATGAGCTCTGCACTTCTCAGAGCTTGGCCCAGCCATGGATGCCCACCAGTTGGGCTGACCTGGGCTATGCCTTTGGGCAGGCAGAGCTTGGCTGCAAAGGCCACGGGCTTCAGGGCCAATATGAGCAGAAAAAAGACCCAGGTGAGTTATCTGCCCTATGCACCTCAAGATGGGCCACAGTGCTCCATCTATGCACCTGTGCCAGCTGCATCTGTTTTGGAGTTGGCTGTGAGTGGAAGAGAACTCCAAAGAAGAGTGCCTTAAAGGAGACAAATACTGATTTCTCTTTCTCATAAACAGTCTGGAGGCAGGCAGTCCTAAGCTAGCAAGATGTCCCTTTGGTCCACAGGGACCCAGATTCCTTCTATCTTACTGTTCCACACTCCTCAAAACCTCATGGCCCAAAATAGCTGCTCATTCTTCAGTCATCATATTGACATTCCAGCCAGAGGGAAGAGGAAGAGGCAAAGAATGCTCTGCCTCTCTTTAAGGACCTTTCTCAGAAATTGCACATGGTATTCTACTTTCCTCCTCTTGGCCAGGATGGAGATACATGGCCATACCTAACTGTTAAGAGGCTAGGAAGTGTGGTCTCTATTCTAGTGTCCATGTGTTCAGCAATGTCTTCAGGGTCTTAATACTAAGGGAAAGGGAGACCATAGCCTTGGAAACCAGTAATCCCAGCCATACCCGAAAACTGGCAGCCAGAGTGAGTGTTTTTAAACTCATATCATTTTATTTCCCTGCTTTAAAGCATCCTGTATCCACCCCACTCCCACCCCCCAGCTCCCACTATAAAGGCTAACACCTTATCCAGCTCTCAGGACTGCCTGATCTTATCCTGACCTTATACCTCTGCTGCCTCATCCTTCCCAGCCCACCCCCAACACTGAACTCAAACCATACCCACACCCACTCTCACCCTGAGTCTCCTCTGTGCTCTGATGATTTGGGAAATCCATAATCAGGATCAGCCACAGAGGCAGTTAAAGCCTTTAAGGGCTGTGGTTGTAAAGTCCCTACCATGTGCCAGGTACATACATAACATTTGCCCATCTCAATCCAACCTCAATGCCCTGTGAGGTTGGTACTCTTAGGACTTACTTCTATAGATAAGAAACAAACATGCTGGGTAGAGGCGTGTCATGATCTCCTTGCTGCACTGCCTTGCTGATGAGAAACGACAACTGTGGGCATGGTACACAATGCTCCCTTCTGTCATCTTGTGGCAATCCTCACAGCTACTGTGTCCCTTTTGCAAACGAGGAAATGGAGGCTCAGAGAGGAACAGTGACTCCCCCAAGGCCATGCAGCCAGGTAATAGCCATGTCCTGATTGGAACCCAGGTTTCTCTGCCACTTGCCTCCTGGAGCTCATCCTGGCCGATTTCAGGGCCTATTCCCTGGAGCTCCACCAGCTTCCCCATTTGCCTCCCCACGGAGGAGTGAGGACAGACTGCATTTTCCCTTTTGTGGTCCTGGTGAAGGTGGCAGGGATTCCAAAGTCCAGGCTTCAGATGAGGAGATGGAGATGGAGGTCCCCAGAAGGAAGGAACTTGCCCAGGATGCTACCCACCATCGAGGGCGTTACTGGCAAGGAAGCCAGGTCTCCTGGCTTCCAGTGCAGGGATCTTACACACTCAGCTCATTCATGCACAAATATTTATTGAACACCTGCTGTGTGCCAGGCACAGTGCTAGCCTCTGGGAATCACAGAGATGACAAAAACAGGCATAAATGCCTGTACCTGCCCCCGCCCCCCCAACCATGGAGCTAACATTCTAGGGGAAGAGTTGGGAAGGGGGAGGTGGTGGAAACTAACCAAATAAATCTTCAGCAGCTACTGTCTTCCCTCTTTATTTCTTCCCTTCAACAAATATTTATTGAGAACTATATTTCTGTAAGACAGACATGGTCCTGACTCTCCTGGAGTGAGGGTCTAGTGGTGGAGACAGGCACTAAATGAGGAGACACATAAATAAACAAGATAAATTCAGATTGTAATAATGGCAGAGAAGACATCAAGGTTAAGTGCTAGGGAGTGAGAGTGAGGGGGAGGGGAGGCAGAGCTTCCGAGGGTGTGGTCAGGGAAGGTTTGAGGGCTGGAGCTGAGACTTGAAGGGCATGAAGCAGCCAAGCAGGGTGTTCCAGTTGGAGGAAACAGCAAGTGCAAAGGAGCCAGGTAGGACTGAGCTTGGAGGTGTGGGGAGGAGCTGAGAGAAGGTCAGGTGGCTGGAGCAGGGTGAGAGGTGGCAGGCCAGACAGGGACGCGAGAAGGACCAGGGTGCCATTGAGGGATACTGAATCGAGAGGGATGACTAGACCCACAGGGGGCACCACTCAGGCAGGCCAATCGTCCCTATATCTGGGGGTTTCCCAGCCAGACCCCCGAGGGGGAGCGCTGAGCACCTGCTGGCCTGGCACTGTCTGCCTCTGCAGAGATAAAGCCCCACAGCCCCCCGCAGTGGAGCCCCCCTGGGCAGTTGCTCCACCTGCACAGTCAGCCAGGGCATTGTGTGCTGGCTCTGACAGGCACACCTGGTGCTCTCACTAGCCTGCTGTCTGTCCTGATTTAGGGGCTCATCCTGGCTGGTTTCAGAGCCTGTTCCCCGAGGTCCACCAGCTGGGATGAGGCTGGCTGAGGAGGAGGAAGCAGGCCCTGGTAGTGGCCCGGGTAGAAAGCATGTCTAAACCTGGTAAGCCTATTGGACCCAGAGAGAAGTTGTCCTGAGCACCTATGAAACTCCAGACTTCCCTTTTCTGTTCACCTTTCCCCAGATGGCAAAGAGCCTGGGGCTCATGCTGGAAGCAAGGTTCAAGTGCCAGTTTAGCTGTGATGCTTAGAAATTTTCTGTCTCCCTCTCTGGGCCTAGTATCCTCACCTGTACAATGGAAGGGTTGACTTGACTAAATTCAGTGTCGACTCTAGAGATAGACTGAATCTTCACTTTACCATGTAGTGGCTATTTGAACCTAGGTAAAGTATTTTCAGTGCCTCAGTTTACTCATCTATAAAATGGGAGTATAATAATAGCATCTGTTCAAGGGTTGTCTGAAGACTGAGTTATGTGTGCTTAGATGACTGTGCCTGGTGCTTAGAATACTGCTTGTCCCATGGTAAGTGCTATATTTAACTCTGATTGGTATTATTATTCAAATCTTTAGAGAACATTGAACTGGAAAGACTTAGAAAGACTCTAAGATAACCGAGTCTGTTTGTTTGCAAACTTTTTGGTCTTTGTTTTTAACAAGAGGCTCTGCATTGCTCAAGAGAAATTTTACTCAGAGGCCCAGCTGTTCAAGGGGATAGAGGGAGGGGGTGCCTGCCCCACCTGCTTCTCTGTCTCTGTGTCTGCAGCCCTCAAGGGGGATACTGGAGCATAATTTGAGAACTCCTACTCAGTTTGTCTCCTTCAGCTCACAGTCAGGGAAACTGAGACTCAAGAGAGGGACAGGGACCAGCCCAGGTCCCACAGAGATTGAGTGGCTCAGCCTAGCCTAGAACCCAGGTCCCCTGGTTTTCTCAAAGAAAGACAAGGGGCAGGAGCTGGGAGAAAAGCAAGGACCAGAAGCCACTTAGGGGACTGGGTGCATTGTGGCGTCAAGTTATTAGCATGTAAATGACATGCAAATAGATGCAAAACAGCATGTTTTATGCTAATTTGCAGAGTCGAGAGCTACGACATTTTTGGTAATAGGGCAGCAGCCCTGGTCCCTGGGCATTGCCGAACACGCATCCCTTTTTTCTTTCTTTCTTTCATTATTATGATCGGGCCCATAAATCTTGGCTTGGCTGTAATCCCGCCCCTTCTCGCCTGCAAGCCTGGCTCTTGTCACCCTCAAGGGCTTCCTCTTCAGTCTCCTGGTCCTGCCTGGGCTCGGGGACAGGCCTGGGCAATGGATCAGAGAATCAGTTTTCAGGAGCCACCAGTCAGCTCCAGGGCGTGGAAGCTGCTTCTTGAGGAGGGGGTCTGGGTGGAAATCTAATGGGGCTTGGGTCATGGCTGCCACTCCTCTGTGCCAGTTGTCCTGGGCATCTGGGGCATGTCCACCATGCCTTGCCAAAGCCAGCCCTAAGCCCAGGTTTGGCACCTCTGCTGAGCTCCCATGGCCACTGTGGTATTCCTGCTATTGTCTGAGGTTGGGCAGCCTTGCAGGCTGACCCACTCCGGGAGGGCAGGGCCTGCTCCTTTTCTTGTACACCCAGTACCTGGGACACAGGTTTTGGATGTATCTGGTGTTGGAGAACTGAAGCAGTACACAGAGATCTGGCTGTGCACCTGGGTGAGCTCGAAGTTTCTGAAACCACGCTGCTTGAATTCAAATCCTGACACCTCTGCTTTCTGAGAAAATGCTAGCACTCATACTAACAGGAATGATGCACCTACCATGATCCAGGTGCTTTGCTTGGTGCTTACTGTTTAGGCTCTCACTAATAATAATACAGTGAGTCCCCCACATACAAACCTTAAGTTAGGCACTTTCAAAGATGCAAACGTGCCCCTGTATGCCAGTTGCTGTACTGTACCACTGTACTTTTTAAGATACTGTACTGTAAGATTAAAAATGTTTTATTTTTTGTGTTTTTTTTAATGTGTTATTTGTGTGAAAAGTATCATAAACCTAGTACAGTACAGTATTAAATAGCTAGGTGTGTTAGTTGGGTACCTAGGCTGACTTTGTTGTACTTAACGAACAAACTGGACTTACAACACACTCTTGGAAAGGAACTCGTCTGTATGTGGGGGACTTACTATATCTTATAGGGTGGGGATTTTTGTTATGGCTCCCATTGTATGAAGGAGAGGTCAAATGACTTGCCCAAGGTCACAACCCCAGGGGAGCTGACTAAAGGGGCATTTATATTTATTGAGGATGAGTGCCTCACAAGGCAGTGGTTCTAAACCACTCTGCAAACTGCTGTCACAGAAAATCAGAGCTTCTACCTTACCATGTGCCAACCTTTTGACAATGTTAAACTTTACCTGTGCCCATAGAAAATATGGATGGTTAAGAAATCTCCTCAACATTTTGTTTTTTGCAGTCCCTCTATCCATTTTGTTCTGGTAAATGGCTACTGCAAGCCACCACCTTCTCCATAATACTTAGGTAAGGCTCTGTCCATCTTTCTCATGGCTCCCCTAAGACTGGAGATGACTCCCCTTGTTTGTCTGTGACCTTTTCCCTTTTGCCTGAGCCTGCAAAGGTCAAACAAAGACCTTTCCATTCTTTGTCTCCTGGTTGACTAGCTGAGGTTAGAACTGTTTGTGCCATCTGAAACTAGACACAGAGATAAACATTTCCTGTTCAGCTGGTTGAGACGACTTCCCCTGATTTTAAAACATCCCCCCACCTGTAACCTGTCTACCCCACCCATATAAAATCAGGCAAACCGGCACAGCCCAGACACCGCGGTCTTGGGCTCGCGGGTGCTCCTCCATTGCAAGAGCTTGAAAAAAATCACCTCTCCCATTGTCTGGTGTATTTTGTCTTTGACACTCTTCCACTGTGGCGTCTTTCAGCTAAGGCTCCCGAGCCTTTTTAGAGCCCCGCGTGTGACCTCGGATCACTTCCTAACCATCTCCGGGCTACGGGCTCCTCTGCTGTAAAACGTGATCACCGGCCCTACCTCCCCAGGTTGAGACGGGAGATGACGCCCGGAAACGCTTGGCGCAGAGCCTGGCCGGAGTGAGCGCTCCAGAAATGTCAACCTTTGTGCTTGCAGGAAAGGCGAGCGGCGCTTGGGACACTCGGCCGGCGGAAGTGGAGGAGTGGAACGCGAGTCTGGAGACCTCTACCCCTGTTCCAGCGCTGGGGGGCTGTCCTGGGTCCCCTCCCCCGGCGCCCCCCGGGATCGCAGTCTGGGTCGAGGGTCGGGGCGGGGGCATACTCCCTACTCTCGCCCTCCCCGCCGCCCGCCTTTGATTACGGCTAGCAGCGAATCGCCGAGCAAATTAACTTTTTGCACACTTCATTATGCGCCGCCCCGCGTCCCCCCGGGGCTGCGGCCCCGCCCCCGCCCCGCGCCGACAACTTGATTGGGCAATTAATCTTCGCGGCCCCCCAGCCCCCCGCGCCCGGCCCGGGCCTTTGTGCGCCTGCACGCGGGCCGCAGGCGCCCGCCCGGACGCCCGGTCTGCTAGCGCTGATAAGGCGCGCGCGCCGCCCAGCCCCCGCCTTTGTCCGCGCGCGGGGAGGCGCGGCCGTCGCTGCCGTCTAGCACCCCGTCAGCGCGCCCCCGCCCCCTCGCCTCGGTCCATCTGTTTGAGCTGCGCGATCCTCCAGCGGCCTGGCGGGGGAGGGGTCTCGCTCTCGGGCCGGAAGCCAGCACCCCCTCCACCCGGTCGCTCCATGTGTAGGAGTGACGCCCCCCAGCCCCCGAGAAACACACACGCGCACACACACAGACAGCGCCCAATTAAGCATCGCGGTAGTAATTAAGAAGTGGGGAGCGCGAGGCACAGCAGCAATCTAAGGAATGGAGGGGTTTCCGAGCTGTGTCCAAAGAAAGAAGGGGCTCTGCCACCCACCCTGTACCCGGGTGTGTAACCTCTGGTTACAGGCTTGGGGCTCTGCAGACTCGGATGGCTGCGGTTGGGGTAGGAGGAGAGAAGGAGAGGCCCTGGGAATTGGTCTGATAAGTCATGCTTCTTTGTGCATTTTTTTCTGGTGTTTTGCCAGCAGTTGACCCAGCCTCAAAAAGGCAGCCAGTTATTAGTGAGTGTTGAGAACCCGGGTCCTAAATGGAGGCTAAATGCAGGACGATTGTAGAGACCAATAGCAAGGTGGTTCAGAAAGGGCTCCCCACTCACTGTGGGAGGCTGCGTTTCAGGTAACAGCTCTGTGCCCAGGGTGGTGGAGGCCACGGGCTGTCAGCGCTCGGTATCCAGCATGTGCTCACCGGTATTGGTTCTTGGGATTTTCTCTGGCCTTCCCTGGACGACACAGGACAGGGACTGAAAGCGGATGGGTGAAAGGTGATGCTGGAAACAGGCTCTTCTGCTCCAGGGCCAGTGGGCATGGGTGCAAAGCTTGTGGTCTGTGCAGAGCTTAGGGCTGGGGGTGTGTGTGTGTGTGTGTGTGTGTGTGTTCCCTGGGAAGTGTCTGGCTGGGGGGTGTGTGTGTGTGTGTGTGTGTGTGTGTTCCCTGGGAAGTGTCTGCACCAGCTTGTGAAGGGTTCAAGTTTTGTTTGAGTAAAGATTCTTAGCCTTCACTAGTGCTCATAATAAGTGTGTGACCCAGTGTGCACAGAATCCCTGAGGAGAGGGCTGGCAAAGCAGCTTCACCCGGGTAATCCACCAGCAATGCTGACTGAACACTCACTGTTTGCAGAGTTCACAAGGGCACCCCTAGATGCTAGGACAGCATGAGCAAAGCAGAGCTGCTTGTTGTCCTCACAGGCTCACAATCTAGTCTGAGAGATGGATGAGAAAGAGGATAAACACAGAAGTCATGAGATGATAGAGCTGGAGATAAAAACAAAGCAGGACAACTGAGTTGGTGTGTGGGCCCCACTTGCTGGACACCCCCTCCCCACCACCACCAGGATGCCCTGATGCCTGGGGAATGAACTCTGCACTCCAGAATGTAGGGACCTAGGCCGCCCTGACTCTCTGCAACCCATCTCTCTACTCCCTGGGACCTAGACTCTCCAGCCAGTTCTGTGGCCATCCCAGGGGCAGGGTCCCTGGGATGATGGGCAGGCTCAGTCTGCTGTGGGCTCTCCCCCTTATTCCTGTGCAGGTGGTGGGGGGGGTTCCTTCTGATAATGACAGCCTCCAGTCTTGCATGACGGAAAGGCCTCACGGGTTTATAGTCCAGAAGGGGCCCGGTGAGCAGAAGCTGAATTAAAATGGAGAAATACAGCCTCTCCTTCCTCCCCTCCCCCCCCCCACCCCAACTTCCCTCATTCCTACAGCCCCTGAGGCCATGAGTGAATAGTTTCTTAGTCCTTTTGCCTTGCTAAGCTGAGTTAGTGAGCTGGGTGTATATACCTCCCTATGCAAAGAGTCAGACATGACTGAGCGACTGAACTAAACTGAGGGGTACTAAAGTTAGGAGACACCCAGAACCAGCAAGTGGAATGAAGAGAATACTATTTGACTCTGAATGCACCACCCCTCCTCTCCCCAGTACAGACTAAGTTTAGATCCCTTGTCAACCCTAGTCCCTGATTCTAATGTTCTAGCTCTAAACATTCCAAGACTTCAGAGTTGTAGACTCTGACATTCTAGAATATTAAAATCCTATGCATCTTACATGAACGTTCTGGGTGTCTATGATTTCTGCCCTTATGTTCTAGAATTCTGGGCCCCCAATATTGATTTTTGTTGGGGTCTACTCATTGAAGTAACAAAAGAGAAGGAATCCATGCAGAGTCACATGATTTGTCATGATAGCAACTAACAGTCTTTCAATCATGCTTTTTATTCAACAGTTCTTTTTGTTGTTGTTGTTTGAAGAATCTTTGAAGTGCCAGACACTGTTCTTGGATTATACAAATAAATAAATTTAAATATTAATAAATAAATAGACAAATACACAATTTGTTAGAAGATGATGTGTGCAGGAGAGAGGGGTAGGGAGTGAGGGAGCACAATTCAAATTGATGGTCAAGGTAGGACATACTAAGAAGGTAATATTTGGTTTTCTATCTGTTCTTTCATTTATTGAGATTTGAAATCTCAATCTATAACTATGGATTTGTTTCTCCTTGGAGGTCTACCAGCTTTTTCTGTACATATTTTAGATCTCTGCCATTAGGAGTATAAACATTTAAAATTGTTTTATGCTCTTAATTAATCAATCCCTTACTTGTTATGAAATGACCTTATCTATCCCTGGTAAGATTCTTTGCTCTGAAATGAACTTTGTCTGATATTAACCTAACCACTCTAGTATTCTTTTAATTAGTGTTAGTATGGTATATCTTTTTCCATCCTTGTACTTTTAACTTGTATCTTTATATCTGAAGTGCATGTGTGGTTTTGTTTTTGTTTTGGTAGGTGGCATGTATTTGGGTCTTTATAAAAATTCAATCTGACAATCTCTGCTTTTTAATTGGGAGTGTTTAGACCATTTACATTTAATGTGATTATTGGTATGATTCGATTTAAGCTTTTTATCTTATATTTGCTTTCTCCGTCCCATTTGCTCTTTCCTTTTCTTCTTTTTCTGCTTCATTTCTTTCTTTCTTTTTTTTTTTGGCCCTGAGGCATGTGGGATCTTAGTTCCCTGACCAGGGATCAAACCCACACCCTCTGCATTAGAAGCCAAAGTCCTAACCAGTGGACTGTCAGGATAGTCCCTCTTTCTGCCTCATTTCTGGTTAACTGAGCACTTTTCATTATTCCATTTTCCCTCCTTTATTGGCTTATTATCTATAATTCCTCATTCTGGTATTTCAGTTGTTGCATTAGAATTTATGGTATGTCTTTAACTTGTCACAGTCTACTGTCAAGTGATATTATACCACTTCATATGTAGTGTAAGACCCTTATAACAGTATACTTCCATTTCTCTCTTCCTGACTTTAATGCTATTATTGTCATGCATTTTACTTATGTAGATGTTACAAACTCCACCAAATATTATTATTTTTGTTTAAATAGCAAATTACCTTTTAAGGACAACTAAATGATAATATAGAATCTTATGTATTTACTCATGTAGTTAACATTTGTTCCTTTGCTCTTTATTCCTTTGCATAGATCCAGATTTCTCTCTGGTGTCATTTTTCTTCTGCCTGAAAAGACATGTGCAGGAGAGAGGTGCATTTATCATTTTTTTCAGTGCAGATCTGTTGGTAAAGAATTCTTTCAGCTTTTGTATGTCTGAAGACATCTTATTTCACTTTCGTGTTTGAAAGATATATTAACAGGGAACAGAAATCTATGTTGACCTGTTTATTTTTCTTTCAGTAAGTTAAGATGTGGTTCTACTATTTTCTCCCTTCCATGTGTCCAATAGGAAATTTGCCATTATCCTTATCTTTGTTCCTCTGTACTTAACGTACCTTTTTTCTTTGACAGTTTTAAAAATATTTTCCTCTTTGTCACCAGTTTTGAGCAATTTGATCATGATAGGTAATTTTCTGTTTTTTTGTGCTTGAGGTTTGTTAAACTTCTTGCATCTGTGAGTTCATAGTTTATATCAGATTTGGAATATATTCAACCATTCTTTTTCAAATTTTCCTTTCCTTTGGGGAACTCAGTTTCACATATATTAGACTATTTGAAGTTGTTCCATATTTCTTGATACTTTTCTTGTTTTTATTAAAGAATTTTTTCCCCCTCTACATGTTCCATTTTGGATAATTTTTCTTTGCTGTGTCTGCAAATTCATTAATCTTTTCTTCTGCCGTGTTTGCTGCTGCTGCTGCTGCTAAGTCACTTCAGTCGTGTCCGACTCTGTGCGACCCCAGAGACAGCAGCCCACCAGGCTCCGCCGTCCCTGGGATTCTCCAGGCAAGAACACTGGGGTGGGTTGCCATTTCCTTCTCCAATGCATGAAAGTGAAAAGTGAAAGTGAAGTTGCTCAGTTGTGTCCGACTCTTCACGACAATTAGTCAGCCATTAATTCTAGCATATTTTTCATTTCTGATATTGTAATTTTAATTTCTAAAAGTGTGATTTGGATCTTTTTATATTTTCCACATGTCTCTTTCACCTGGGAACATATAGGATACAGTTTTTAAAATTGTTTTAATGTTCTTATCCACCACTTCTGTGTTAGCTCTGAGTCAGTTTTAACTGATTCATTATTGTCCTCACTATGGGCCATGTTTTCTTGCCTCTTTGCATGCCTGTAATCTTCATTTGGATGCCAGATGTGAATTTTACCTTTGGTGGATGCTATAGATTTTTATATTTCTATAAAAGATGCTTGCTCCTTGGAAGAAAAGCTGTGATCAACCTAGACAGCATATTTAAAAGCAGAGACATTACTTTGCCAACAAAGGTCCATCTAGTCAAAGCTGTGGTTTTCCCAGGAGTCCTGTGTGGATGTGAGAGTTGGACTATAAAGAAAGCTGAGTGCCAAAGAATTGATGCTTTTGAACTGTGGTGTTGGAGAAGACTCTTGAGAGTCCCTTGGACTGCAAGGAGATCCAACCAGTCCATCCTAAGGGAAATCAGTTCTGAATATTCATTGGAAGGACTGATGCTGAAGCTGAAACTCCAATGGGAAGAACTGACTCATTTGAAAAGACCTTGAAGGCGGGAGGAGAAGGGTATGACAAAAAATGACATGGTTGGATGGCATCACCGACTTGATGGACTTGAGTCTGAGTAAGCTCCGGGAGCTGGTGATAATACAGGGAAGCCTGGTGTGCTGCAGTCCATTGGGTTGCAAAGATTCGGACACAACTGAGCAACTGAACTGAACTCATAAATCTTGAGTTTTGCTCTGAAATTCAATTAGGTTACTTGGAAACTTTGATCCTTTCAAGTCTTGCTATTATGATTTGTTGACTGTGTCCAGAGCAGTGCTCTGTTAAAGGCTAATTCTGTACCAATACTGAGAGACAACCTTCCTGATTACTCTAACCATTACCCCATGAATTATGATTTTTCTCTATTTGGCACTATATTTGGTCCTGTGTGACTGCTAGGCACTGCTCTCTAATCTTTAACCGTGTTTTTCCCAGCCTGGAGTAGTTTTGTTACACAAAAGCACCAACCAGTACTCGGTGTAATATTCTAGGGTAGGGGAACTTCCTGAAGATTTCTAGAATTCTCATTTTGTGCAGCTCTCTCCTGTCTGATGTGAAAGTGAAAGTGTTAGTTGCTCAGCAGTAGCCTGCCAGGCTCCCCTGTCCATAGAATTCTCCAGGGAAGAATACTGGAGTGGGTAGCCATTCCCTTTTCCAGGGTATCTTCCCTATCCCAGTATTGAACTTGGGTCTCCTGCACTGCAGGTGGATTCTTGACCACTTGAGCCACCAGGGAAAACTCTGCTTTCCTTAGTCTTCATGGGCTCTCAGCTCCATTTCCTTAACTCAGAGTGTCTGCTGGGCATCGCCTCCTTCCTGTGCTAGGATCTGTAAACTCCTCCCAGGCAGTAAACCTGAGTAATCACAGGGCTCGTATTGTTTGCTTCTCCTCACTCAGAAATCACTGTTCTTCATTGCCTGATATCCACTGCCTTGAAAATGTCATTTCGTGTCTTTTGTCTTGGTTTTTTTGGTTTGTATGGTTGTTTTGTTTTTGTTCTTTCAAGTGGGAGAGTAAATTCAGTTCCTGTTACTCCGTCTTGGGTGGGAGCAGACATCAGAATGGAACCTTCACAGACTTGATAGAGTTAACCATGGGGATATGGGTGTGTCGAGGGGGAGAAGATGATTCCATCCAGATAATGGGGCCAGCCAAGTACAATGGTCTTGTGCATGTGTTCCTGAGAGTGTTTGAGGAACAGAAAGGAGCCAGTGTGCCTGGCGCAGGGGATGCTGAGGGAAGAGGGGTCACTTGGGAGAGGAGATGAGGTGCCAGCTTGTGTAGGACCTTGCAGGCCATGGTAAGAACTGTGGCTTTTATGACAAGTGAAATGGGAACTGTGGGAGGGTTTGGGCAGACAAAGGAAGATCTTTTGACGTACACTTTACAGGATCTCTGAATTGACTAAATTAACCAAGTTAACCGAGAGAGGCAAGAGTGACGCTTGAGACAGCCAGGGACTGGTGCGCTGAACCTGAAGAGAGGGATGGTGACTCAGACATAGAAAAGGATACACTGTTGAGGGGGTATTAACTAGGAAGACTGTGAGGGAGGCTTCTGGGGTGCTGTTGGTGTTCTATGTCTTGATGGAGGTTACATCATGTGTGGACTGTGTGACAACTCATTGAACCAGGTGTACATCTCTGGTTGTGTTCTCATCCACATGAATGTAATATCTCAAAAAACAGAATAGAGATGAGGGTGGTTTGGACAAAGCTGTTATCAGTAGAGGTGGAGAGATGGGGCAGATTCTGGATCTCTTTTATAGGTAAATCCAACAAAATTTGAGGACAGATGTAATGTTAGACGTGAGGGAAAGAAAAGGGCCCAGGATAATGCCATGAGTGGGTCTGAGAATCTATTTTTTCATTAGGAGTATAGTTTGTGTGATGCATTCTGGAGGTACTGATGGTTACCTTTGCTTCTGTGAGGTTAGACACTCCCTGAGAGTGAAAATGACAATGTAGAAACCAAACCAAGTTGGCAGGAGAGAAAAGGTCCACACAATAACACATCAGCTCCTGGATCCAGCCATGCCTGAAGTCAGTACTCTGGTCTCCTCTGTTACATAAATCAATACCTTCTTTCTTTTCCTTCCTTTGACTTGTAGCTAAAGAGTAGAATCCAGACTGATACAACATTTTCATGTGCTTTCCTCTGTCTATACCATCCCAGAGATCCTGCATTGAAACTATAGCCTTTCCTTACCATTTTCAACACCTGCCCTACACTTTCTTTCCTCTGGACTTTTGTTACTATGGCTCCCTCTTCCCAGAATGACCTTCTTTCCCTTGCTTCCTGCCTTCATATAAAAACTTTCCTCCTGTTCAAATCCATCCTGACTCCACCAGCTGAAAGTTGGAGCTGACAGGTCCATTAGACAGCAACCTTCTATCGCCACTCCCATCTTGTGGATGAGAATACTGAGGTCACTCTGAGATATGGGCAGATTTGGGGTCAGGACTTCAGTATCCTGACTCTCTCAGAAGCATTTCATGATCCTCCTTGTTCAGTCATTTCTGTCCCCACCCTTGCTCAGCGCTGAACCAAACTCTTCACAATGGTTTTCCTCAGTCTGCGATGCCTTACATCTCCCTGTCCTTCTGGAAAAGTTCCCATTTGAACTTGAAGACTCCACTCAAGGATCAGACTTCTGGAAGTCTCCTTTTATTACCAGAGTGGGTCAGTATCCTGCTAGGTACTCCCACAGCTGTCTTTGGTACCTCCATGAACCCGTTCATCCCTGGGTATTGTGTCTATATCCTGTCTGCCTCACCTTTGGGGTAGGCTGTTCTGGCAAAGAAGTTTCCCAGCCAGTGAACGTTAATCAACAAACATGGAGTGAGAAAGCGCACTGCTAGGGAGGAGAACCAGCACTGGGCTTGGAGGCAGGAGGGTCAGCTGCTGTCCATCTCCCTCCCCCGCCCCAGCTCTGTAGCCTCAGGCAAGTCATGTCCTCTATTTGAGCCTTGGGTTTTTCATCTGCGAAAGGAGCGGGACATCATAGCGGTTAAAACCTCAGGCAGCCTGAATTTGAATCCTGGCTGTGTGACCTTGGGCAGATGACTTAAATTCTCTGGCCTCAGTTTCCTCTCTTGTAAAATCAGGATAATAAATGCACCCACCTTGCATAGAGTATTTGTAAACAATAAATGAGTGAATATTTATAAAATTTTCAGAATTATATTGGCACAATGTATAAAAACCCCAAATGATAACCATTAAGCAAAAGAAGAGTCCCTTGGATGGCAAGAAGATCCAACCAGTCCATCCTAAAGGAAATCGGTCCTGAATATTCATTAGAAGGACTGATGCTGAAGCTGAAACTCCAATACTTTGGCCACGTGATGTGACAAACTGACTCATTTGAAAAGACCCTGATGCTGGGAGAGATTGAAGGCAGGAGGAGAAGGGGACGACAGAGGATGAGATGGTTGGGTGGCATCACTGACTCAATGGATGTGAGTTTGAGTAAACTCCTGGAGTTGGTATTGGACAGGGAGGCCTGGTGTGCTGCAGTTCATGGGGCCGCAAAGAGTTGGACACGACTGAGTGACTGAACTGAAGCAAAAGAAACCCTTGTCTTACTGAGAGAGGATGAGAGCTTGGCAGCCATCAGGTGCTGTACGAGTGGACTAGGGTTAGTCTCATTAGGTAAGCTGCCTGGGAAACGCTGGTCCTGACACTAACTAGTTGTGTGTCCTTGAAGAAATCATATCACCTCTCTGGGCCTCAAACTCCCCATTTAAAAATGAAGGGGGGGGGGGGGTTGGGGAATTCCCTGGGGGGTTAGGAGTCCACACTCTTACTGCTGAGGCCTTAGGTCCATTCCCTGGTTGGGGAGCTAAGATCCCACAAGCTGCCAGAATAAATAAATAATAAATAAAACAAAATAAGTAAAATGAAGGGGTTGGTCTAGGGCAGTTAGAGTTAAGGTATTAGCCTCTCTGAGTCTTGTGACTGAATGTGTGGAGTGGGGCTGACAACTGCGTGCCTGTCGTGGGCTCCTGTGGAGGATTATGTAGGACAGAGTCTGTGGAGCACATGCCAGCCATGCTGGCAACACAGAGAGTACTCTGTAAGTCTGCCTATCCTTTGTTGTTCAGTCTCTAAGTCGTGTCCAACTCTTTTGCAAATCCATGGACTGTAATGTAGCTTGCCAGGCTCCTCTGTCCATGGAATTTCCCAGGCAAGAATTTGCCATTTCCTTCTCCAGGGGATCTTCCCGACCCAGGAATCGAACCTGAGTCTCTTGCATTGCAGGTGGATTCTTTACTGCTCAGCCACCTGAGAAGCCTGTGCCTGTCCTTACTGCCTCTGTTATTCTGGCTCTGACAGTCCAGGGTTCTCTCAGGTGGGGCTAGACAGAGGACGAGCTGGGTACCCATAAAGTATCACCCTACTTCCAGTTTAGAAAGATGAGAGCAGCTGTGTGACCTCTGGCCAGTGTCTGCCTGTCTCTGAGCCTTATGCGCTGGGCTGTGGCATGAGCAAGAATGATGAGAAGCATGCCCACTGGAGAAAGAGGAATGCGGCCCCTCCATGCCACAGGGATAGGCTGTGTCTGCTTTTGTGTGGCCTCTGATCTTCCAGGGCCAGCAATGTCCGTGCCACATGTGTGACCATCTCAGAATTGTCATCTGCCACTTGCTGGGGCCAGGGAGTGGGAGGCTGAGATGGGAAGAGAGAGCAAGGTCCAAATTCTGGCTGTTCCTGTTTCTTGTTCTGTGACCTTGAGCAAACCTCTGTGCCTCTCTGTCCCATTTCCTCATGTGTCACGTGGAGATGCTTTGAGTGCTCAGATAGGAGAGTACACTCCAGACCCGGGGGGTGCGGGCGGTAAGGAGGTGGCAATTGTTGGCCTGGGCTGGGAAGTATGAACTATTCCCCTGGAGCTTTCCCCAGGGTAAGTGAGAAGCAGTTGGGAGCTTAGAGGCCTCTCTCTGTGTCCTGTAGGTAGAGCACAGACTGGCTGGCAGAGGCCCGGGGCTCATCTTGGGATGGAGACAGATTGGCAGACAAAGGGGCGGCAGGCGAGTGGGGCTGGGGTGCCCCTGGGGAGGGAGGGAAGAAGGAGGGGCGAGGAGCAGGAGGCAAGGAGGCAGGGCTGTATGCAGCCTCACAAACCCTGGACCTGTGATGTCTCCAGCTGGAAGCTGGGCCGGTCCCTTCCCCAAATGGGGTGAAGAGGAGTGCTTGTTAGTTCAGCCCTCTGGATTCTGGGAATAAATGAGGGCGGGACTTGGTGGGTGGCAATTGCTGAGACTGTGATAAAACATTCTCTCCTTCCCACAGATCGACCCCCGCCTCCCACCCCCGACCGCACTGCTACTATGGTGTCTAAACAATAGCTCTCCTCTCTTCTGGCAGTTCTCAAGGCTGCGTGAGATTGCTGGGACCCACCCCTAGGTCTGGGGTAGGGCCTGAGAATGTGCATGTCTTACTAGTTCCCAGATGATGGTGACACTGCTGGGTCTGGTGACACACACTGAGAACCACTGCTCCACTGAATGCCCTGTCATTTTGGGTCCTTCAGGTGCAGACACTGAGATGGAGACAGGAGAGTAAGAGGTTTATTGGGGCTTGATGGCTATGCAAAACCAGGGGCGTGGGGAGCAGAAATGGACAGAGAGAACTTGAGACTGCCATGTAGCAGTCTGGCACCACCAACCCAATGGGGTACTCTGGAGAAGAGTCCGCCCATCAGGGAAGCCCCATGCTGGGCAGGAGCTTTTCCTGCCAGTTCGGATATTGGCTGGGATTGCCCAGGAAAGCCATGACCTTGGCTCAAAAGCTGAGGTGGGTGCTGAGGTTGCTTCAGCTGGAGGCTCTCAGCTCACTGCTCTCCTGGTACCCAAAAGGCAAGTTCTCCTTTGAAGGGAAAACAAGCACCCTGCCAAGCCTGCTGTGGTGTCTGCCACGTGCCAGGCTCTGGGTAGAACATTTACCTGGATGAGTGCAGTTGCAGAACCAGAGCAATCTGACAACTCAAATCTAGTTGTCCCTATTTGAAAGAAAGTGAAAGTGAAAGTCACTCCGTGTCTGACTCTTTGTGATCCCATGGACTATACAATCCTGAAATTCTCCAGGTCAGAATACTGGAGTGGGTGGCCTTTCCCTTCTCCAGGGGATCTTCCCAACCCAGGGATCAAACTCAGGTCTCCCTCATTGCAGGCGAATTCTTTACCAGCTGAGCCACAAGGGAAGCCCAAGAATACTGGAGTGGGTAGCCTATCCCTTCTCCAGCAGATCTTCCTGACCCAGGAATCGAACCGGAGTCTCCTACATTGCAGGCAGATTCTTTACCAACTGACCTATGTCCCTATTTAACAGATGGGAAAAGTGAGGCTCTGAGGGAGGAAGTCATCTGCCCAGAGGTGGAGCCAGGATTTGAACCCCTCTCATGTCATAGCACTCACTCTTCTCCACCTGGGAGGTGAAGAATACCTGTGCCTTTTACAGCTGGGGACTCTGAGGTGTGGAGAGGTCAACAACTTGCCTGACTATGCAAATGAAGTAATTGGAAGCTCTGGTGTTTGAGCCCTGCTCTGACCCATCTCTTCTAATTGCAAATGCTACCCTTGCATACTGATAGGAAGATGTAAGAGCAGAATCTTGGGGCTGGAAGGGGTTTGATCAGTGGGGACCCTGAGGCCCAGGGAGGTCATCAGCCATGTCTAAGTTCCTCTCTGTGCTTGCTGTGTGGGGTGTTACCATCATCCATGCATTTGGCATACAGCATTGGGCACCTGTGGGTCAGCCTTCCAACCCAGGGCACTTGGAGTGGGAGAGGTAGATGTGGTACAAGGGTGTCTATGCAGCCATGGAGGAGGCACTGAAGACTGGGCAAGGTGACTGACTCAGGTAGGGTTGCATTTAGGGAGGCTTCCTGGAGAAGATAGCTTGAGAGGAGAAGTGGGAAGGGCATGCAAGGCAGAGTGAAGACTAGAAACAAAGACTTGGAGGTGGGAGAATTCCTGTTACTTTTAGGAAGTTGATTAAACCCCAGCAAGTCTGGAATGCTGAGACAGTGGGTGGAGGGAGGAGGAAGGTATGGCCAGAAGTAAGGCAGAGTGGAATGTTGGCCAGGGGAGTGTGGTCAAGCTTTGGACCTGCACTCTGTTCAAGGTAGGACTACTCTCTGCAGGAGACTTCTGATCTTCAGGATTCTGAGTTCTCCATATTTTCCTCTCATCTGACTCCTGACTCATCTCACCTTTCCTCAGACTCCTCTGTGGCCTCCAGCCACTAAGGTGGCCCCCAAGGATCCCCTTCTCCTGAAATTCACATAAACTTGGAATTCTAATAATGTGGACCTGTGTAACCAGTTGGATTTTCTGGAAATGGGGAAACGTGACTTCCAAGGCTAGGTCTTGAGATGTAGTGTCTTGGTCTCTGGATTTGGTCACCCTGGGGAGGCCAGCTGCCATGTATGAAATCACTCTAGCCGCCTGTGGAAAGGCCCACCTCCAGCTGTCACCATCTTTCCAGTCCTATGAATGAACCACTTTGCAAGCAGATCTTCCTGCCCCAGTCAAGCCTGCAGATAAGTGCAGCCCCAGAACCACCAGCCAAGCTGGTCCCAAATTCCTGACCCAGAGAATTCCTGAAACCCATTAACTTACAGTTGTTATAGTTGTAAGTCACTGAGTTTGGGGGTGATTGTTTTGCAGCATCAAACAATGAGGGCTCTTCCCCACCCCTTCTTGGCTCCTCCTGTTTGTTGCTCTGGTGGCCTTCTGTAAATTGTTCACTCATTCATTCACGAACATTTATTGGTCACCTCCTGTGAACTAGGCATTGGAGACACAGGTTACAATAGATCAGGCCCCTATCCTCAGAGTTCCAAGAATCAGGCCTCCTATTTTACTGTGATTTTCTAAATTCATCCATATTAAGTCACTGATTGTTTGAGCTGAATGTCTCTGAGTGACTCCTAACCTTTTGGGAGATTTAACCCCTTTTGAGAGCCTGATGAAAACCAAAGGCCAGAAAAGGTCACCTATACACAGAATTAAATTGGGGTGCACTTTCAAGGGGATCTCAGGCCATCCAAAACAGAATCTTAGGCCTCCAGACTCCAAAATCCCCATCTGGCCCCTAGTGGACATCAGCCCAGTGAGGAGTAAGCAGGGCCTCAGCTTTGATCTGATGTTTATGTAATGACACAGCCTGTGCTGATGGCAGGGGGCCTTCACCTTGGACCAGGTCAAATGTGAGTGGCCTGGGCTCTCCTCTCTGTGCCCTTGGTGGACTGTCCTGCAGAGAGGCTGGTGGGTCTGGGGTGCTGAGTAGGTCACTTGAGAGAAGAGGGTGAGCGTGCCCGATGGATTGTGTACAAGTGGCTTCTCCAGCTGAGCTCCGCCTGCTGCTGAAGCTGGTACTTGGCCCAAGCCTCCACCTTGTGGGCTCCGGAGGCTGGGGAGTGTGGAGGTTGGGGAGTGTGGAGTCTGGGGAGTGTGGAGGTGGGGGGTGTAGCAGCCTCTGGGTGGACCGTGGGCTCCAGCTCTGCAGTGGAGCTTTACCAGTCCTGGGTCCTGGGGGATTTAACCTCACCTTCTGACTTTGGCTTCTTCAACTTTGAACTGGGGACAAGCCCCCTAAAGGGGGGCCATGGGGTAGAAACAAGTCCTCCAGACAGGCACACTGGGGTCTCCTTGCCTGACAGACCCTCCGGTTCTCTGGCCCTCGACCTCCTCTCTCTGGCTCTGGGCAGCTGCTGGCCTCATCACCTCTCTCAGGGAAGCCACCATTTCCGGCTTCAACTCTCCACCTTCTCAGGAGCCTGGTGTGTGACTCAGGAAGCAGCTCAGTAAGCGGGATGGAGGGTGGGGAGGTGGGGTGGGTAGCAACTGGGGGTGCAGGAGGAGGGGGAGGGGTGGCACAGGCAGAGGGCAGCCTCCCCCTCCCGGGCCCCCAAGGAGGGGCTCCCTTCCCTCCGGAATGTTTGCTTCTCCCCCCTCCACTCTTTCCACTTCTCTCTTCTTTCTCCTTCTCTCTCCTTGCATCTTTGTTATTCCTTCCTTCATTTCCTCTTTTTCTCCTTCCTCCCTTCCCTCTGCCTTCTGTCCTTCTCTCTGCCTTTCTAGTCATTCTTCTTCCCCTCTCCTTTACCCTCCTCTTCATCTTCATAAAGATTAACAGCATGGACCCTGGCTGTCTTGGGTTCAGATTCCAGCTCTGCCGCGTACTGGCTGTGTGACCTCAGGCAAGTTACTTAATCTCTCTGTGCTCTGGTTTTCTGAACTGTAAAATGAAGTGCTCAGCAACGGGCACTTCTCTTGAGGTTGTTATGAGGAGTAACTGAGACCAGTGACTGAGGTTGTTATTAGGAGTAGTTGAGGAGTCACTGCTCAGTGAGCATCTGCTCCTCCGTTAATATTCTTCCCTCCCCTCCTTTCCTCCTTCCTGCCTGCAGGCCCTATGCTCCAGCTCTCGCCCCTTCTCTGCTTGGATCTTGGGCCTGCCTCTTGCCCAGGCCCTGCCCTGCCCCGTCCTCCCTGGACCAGAGAGGAGAGGCAGGAGCGCAGGCGTGGGGCCAGGCTGCCCCTGGAGCAGTTGCAGAGCCAGGTGGCTGGAGCTCTTCCCCAGCCCCGCCCATGACGTGCGGAGCTGCCTTTGTGCTGCGGGGTGACAGCCTCTCTCAGCACCTTACTTGGCAGAACTGTGCATCTGGCCTGGGTACAGCTGAAACACTCAGCCTGGGAGGCGTCAGCCTGGGAAGGCTGGGTGCTCCAGAGCCCCCCCTCTCCTCCACTTGCTGGATGGCTGGCCTCACAGGGACCCTCCCAGTGCCCAGCCTGGTACCCCCCCCACACACAGCAGGAGTTCAATCAGTGGGTGGGCATGGAGGGTGATATCAGCCTTGCTTTGGGCCAAACGATGCTCTCAGTGCAGATTTCTTTCATCATCACATCAGTCCTCTGCCTCTCTAAATCCCCGTTTTAGAGATGAGCAGACTGAGCCACTATGGCTCAGATGGTAAAGAATCTGCCTGCAATGCAGGAGACGTCGGTTCGATCCCTGGGTCGGGTAGAGCCCCCAGAGAAGGGAATGGCAACCTCCTCCAGTGCTAGATTTTTTTCCCATGGACAGAGGAGCCTGGTGGGCTACAGTCCATGGGGTCACAAAGAGTCAGACACAACTGAGTGACTATCACACACACAGACTGAGCCACAGAAAAGTGTGGGAAACTGCCCCAGGGTGAATGAGTGGATGAAATGATAACTTCAGGAGGGGAGGCATTTTACTGAGGAGGAAACCAAGACAAGCGGTTGACCTACATTCACCTAGGTGGTGAGTGGGAGACATCAGGACTTGACCCCAGGAATCCAGCACTGCTTCTCACCTGCCTATAATCACGACAGAACAGTGTGGCTGGGTCCCTGCCCATGCTGGGCCTGGGCTAGGAGGAGCAGCTGTGAGCAGAGCAGCAGCAGAGTGAACCACTGACCAGAGGCCCACCAGCAGCCAGTGACCCAGTCCTTGCCACACTTCTTTGAGAGTGTTGTCTTTATTTTTCAGGTGAGGTGCCTAAGCTCAGAGAAGGCAAGCAATATGCTCAAGGTCACACAGCCAGTGGATGTGACTCCCAAGTCCTCCTTCCAATCTTCCAGGAGGGAGGCCTGGGAGATAGACAGGCATGAGGTGAGAGGACAAAGAAAGAAGGCCATGCTCAACACCACCCCATTGTCCAGTTTCTGCTGCCAGGGTTACAACTCAGCGCCCCTCTGCCCACCATTTGCAGAAAGGCCTGATGGTGGGCCTCTCCACTTTGTCCTGGAAGCCAGGCCTGGCAAAGGTCATTGTGCTCACCTTTCTCCTCTTTTCTTTCCCTTTTCCCCCCTTTCCTTCCTTCCTTTTTTTAACCTTTTTATTAAGGTTTAAAATATACAAACTAGGGCTTCCCTGGTAGTCGAGTGGTTAAGAATCCGCCCGCCAGTTCAGGGGACATGGGTTCAATCCTTGGTCCAGGAAGATCCCACATGCCACGGGGCAACTAAGCCCTTGTAACCATAAATACTGAATCAGCAAGCCTAGAGCCTGTGCTCCACAACAAGAGAAGCCACCGCAATGAGCAGCCTGTGCACCACAACTAGAGAGCAGCTCCTGCTCGATGCAACTAGAGAAAGCCCGTGAGCAGCAACAGAGACCTAGTACAGCCATAAATAAATAATCTTTTTTTAAAAAAAAATACACATGAAAGTAGCTAGAGCACACACATCTGAAGTGTGCAATTAAATGAATTTTTGTGTAAGTATACACCCGTGTGACTGCTATCCACATCTATAGAACGTTTTCCCCACCCAGCAGGCTGCCTCCTGCCCAATCCCCAGGTGACCACTATTCTGATTTTTTATCACTATGAATGTTGTATATTCTCAAAATTTGTGTAAGTATTCTCACTGTGCCCATTTGACAGACGAGGAAAAATAGACCAGATGCCTGCTGGCAACTCAGAGCCAAGCACTATGTGCACAGCTTAAAGTGAAGAGACATGGGCCGTAGGTACTGTCCAGTCCTCACCTGCATGCTCATGCTTTATTTATCAGAGGAAATGCCACTTTTAGCTCTCCATTGATAGGATGGTCAGACACTTGATACTGCTCATCTGGAGGGTCTCACAGGAATCCTGGGGTTTTAGCAATCCAGAAAATGTAGGGAGGGTCGGGTCCCTTCAGGATCACCAGGAAGATACTTGCTGTCTGTACTGGGTTGAATGACATCCCCTTCCCCCAAATTCGTGTCCACGTACAACCTCAGAATGTGACCTTATTTAGAAATAGGGTCTTTGCAGATGTAATCAAGTTAAGATGTGGTAATAGTGGAGTAGGGCAGCCTTTAAGCCAATGCCTAGTGTCCTGATGAGGGAAATTTGGACACAGCCGCAGGTATAGAGATATCACCATGTGATGATGGAGGCAGACATCGGAGTGATGCTTCTACAGGTCAAGGAATGCCACAGATTGTGGACAAACCCAGAAGTCAGGAGAGGCCTGGAGCAGATATTTCCCTAGAGCCTCAGAGGGAAGATGGCCCTGCTCACACCTTGATTTTAAGTGTCTAGCCTCCAGAACTATGAGACAATACTATTACTATTTCTGTTGTTTTAAGCTATTCAGTTTGTTTTGCTGCTTTGGTACAGAAGTCTCAGAAAACAATACAGTCTCCAAGCCTGAGGTCTTGGGAGCTGTTACTTTTGACCCCAAATCTGAATGGGGTCCATTTTAGGAAAGAAAACCCTAGACAAACAAAGAGGCTGCCATGGATCCCCTAACAAGAGCCTAGAACTCAGAACACAATCATCTTGTTGGGGTGAAGAAAGAAAAATATCCCTCCTTTTAGGTGTTAGTTCTAAAAACAAAAGCCAAGAGACTTCCTGGTGGTCCAGTGGCTAAGACTCCAAGCTCCCAATGCAGCATGCCCAAGTTCAATCCCTGGTCAGGTAACTAGATCCCAAATGCCACAACTGAGACCTGGCAGAACCAAGTAAATAAATATTTTTAAAATAAATAAAAACAAGAGTCAAAAGGCGACCTGAGGTGTGACATAAGCACCTTCCAGCTTTCACACAACAATGAAACTAAGTTTGCCGCTGCCACGAGAGCTGACTTCTTTGCCAAGCTGGGTCTGCTTTCATTTGGCAACAGCTTTTGTTATTCCCATTTTACAGATGTGGAAATGGAGGCTCTGAGACTTTACGTGACTGAGCCAGCAGGTGTGACGGCCCAGGCTTTGGGACCTTGTGACTGTTGGTAGGTTATTTCCCCTCCCTGAGCTTCTGGCTGCTGAACTACAAGTACCAAGATGCACTTCTGATGGAGCTGCCTTTTCAAGCGTTATCCCACTATATCTTCACACTTTTCTGGGAGGCAGCCATCACCAACCTCGCCTCATAGTGCCCAAGCCTGAGTCTTGAGGGAAGGGATGTACACAGGACATGTACAAACTGGAAAATGTAAAAGCTGCTCTCCTTTTGCAAGGACGTCATGCAATTTGAGTTGAGTAAAAGATAAAAATGTAGGTGAGCCTGGCACAGAGATAGTGCTTAATAAAGTCTTGCTTGAGATGTCACAGCTGGTGAGTGGCCAAAGGGGAAGTCACACCCAGATCTGTCACCCTAGAGTTGGCCCTCTAAGCTGCTCCTTCCAAGTGAAGCCCAGAAGAGGTGCCTGGCACAAAGTGAACCTTCAAGAAAAGTTAACTGGTTCAAAGTATTATTTTCAGAAAACTGAAAATATAAAGCTCATGCAAATACAGAGTAAGCACATGTCAAAGGTTTATTTAACTCATTAATGGGGGAAACAGAAGGATGGTAAATGTGGTTCAGTAAAGGACAAGATGGTCAAGTTAGGTGAAAGTCTTACAGGGCAACAAAATCACAAGCTTTCCCATTATTTTTACTATAGGACAGAAATCATTTGCAACTGTGTATCTTTTTATAAGGTAACTTGTAACTTCACTGAGCAAGGACTTGGATCAGTAATCAACAGCAAAGTCAAACAAAGGTGTATGTATCATCTAGAGAAATAGGTGCCGTGCGGGGCTGATCAGACAGTGCTTACGATGGCATTGAAAAGACACACAGGCTTCCTTTTGTCTTGTTTCTTATGTTTCGGATATATTTGCATTGCAGCAGCTGCTGCTGCTGTTATTATTGTTATTTTTTCCCATTCTCTCCGCTGAAAGGCAGCTCACAGACCTGATAGGTTCCCAGAAGCCCAGAAACACACAGACCTCACCCCGCCCCCATATTCACGCAGGGACACCGGGACAGAACCTTCCCCTAAGGGTGAGCACATTGGGAAGGGCGCACAGGCCAGGCAGCAGATCACACCCAGGCTGAAGGGGGCTGGGAGCCACCAGAGGGGCTTGTTCTGTAAACAACCCATCTACGAAGAGATCTCACCACATTCCTTGTCAAGTAAAATAAAGCGACCCATAGATAATAGGTAGAGCATGATTCCATTTAGGGTGGTACATGTGTGTGTATATGCAGATACATTTATGAATGTGCACGCAGAGAAGGCTCTCTGGAGAAATACCCCCAAACTGACAGTCGTGGGGGAGGTGAGGACGAAGGGCGAACAGTCTTGTGAAACCTAGGGCAGTTTCTAAATTGCTTACCTCCAGTTTATTTTCCTTGTTACTTGTGTCCTCATTAAAATATATTCCTAAATGTACTTGCATATGTTGGAAGGTTTCTGGAAGGTTTTGTTGGGGAACTAAGTGTGGGGGGCGTGTTGGGCTTTCCCACTGGTTCCCTTCTGTACTCTTGGGCTTCTCATCACTAGTATTATTTCTGACCATGAACGCATCTCCACCTGAGCAGTGTCTGAGGACGAACCCCAGGCTTGCAGGCGGGGATCGGGGCGCCTGCTTCCAGGTCCCGCGGGGGGCGGCGGAGGAAAGAGGTGCGGGCTTCGTAGGCAGCCCTCGCCGGCTCGGGGCTGGGTCAGGTCCGCAGCTGACGGTGCGGGCGGGGCTGGGGAGCAGGAGCAGATGGACGGGGCGCCGGACGGCTCGGGGTCCCCCGGTCCCGTCCAGGTGGCTCGGGCCGACTCTGGGCCAGCTGCGGGGGCTGGGGAGGGGCGGGCAACCGGGATGGGGAGGGGACCCCCGTTTTCCATGACAATGCCGAGGCGGCGCGTACAAAGGCGCCGCAATCAGCGTTTTATTGGTTCGAGTTAAT
This sequence comes from Okapia johnstoni, assembly GCA_024291935.2. Taxonomy (NCBI): domain Eukaryota; kingdom Metazoa; phylum Chordata; class Mammalia; order Artiodactyla; family Giraffidae; genus Okapia; species Okapia johnstoni. Next base: position 49,764,400 of record CM044324.1, on the reverse strand, counting down.
TATCTGAGGCGGGGAGGGGGCGGGCGGGGCTAGGCGATTCCCTCGTGGGGCTGTGTGTGTGTGTGTGTGTGTGTGTGTGTGTGTGTGTGTGTGTGTGTGTGTGTGTGTGTGTGTGTGTGTGTGTGTGTGTGTGTGTGTGAGTGTGGCGAGACCCGAAGAGGAGGGGCAGTAGGAAAGCGGCTTTTCGCAGTCTGAAGAGGCAAAGCGCCACCGCCCCCTGGTGGGTACTTCATTCATTCGTTCATTCATTCATTCGTTCACTCACTCGCCCAGTCACAGAGTTGCTTTGCGAAGCATTGCTTGAGCTAGTCAAGTGTTAAGTGCTCAGATCAGGGCCTGACAAATGGTCACATTTTAAAAATGTTGCGTCCTGGGCTAGGCCCCTCTTGGTTCCCCTCTCACCAGCCAAAGGCTCTCTAGTGCTGCAGGATGATTTCTGTACAATCATAACACAGCCTGGCAAACGCTAGCGAAGGGCAGCAACAGCGGGTGGGCTCAGAGCAGGACCTTCTGCAGAGGAGGGAGCCTGAGAGGGCTGGCTGGAGGAGGCCTAGTCTGAGATAAGGCCGGAGAGACAAGAGGGAATTAGCCACCTGAGGGGGTGGAGGGACTGGCAGGAGGAGGGCTTTGTCGGTAGAAGCGTCGGCAGGTACAAAGGGTTGCTGTAACAGCAAGTAAGGTGTACCCAGGAAGACTGGCTCACTGGGGAGGGGCCTGGCACTTACTGTGCAGGGGGTGGCCAAGTGGGCAAGGGTCAGATGAAAGCACAGGCTGTGGGTGGAGTGGGATGGGAGCACCTGTCCTGTCATTTCTAGTTTATCATTCTCTTCTTTAGATTTGGAGAGAATTTGGCTGTTCTCTTTATCCCCCACCATCTAATTGCTCCCATGTGGGCCCAGGCCTTATCATTCTTCCCCTTTACCACCGTCCTGATGTCTCCTTGTTTTCCTCAGCCTTTCAGTCTACCTGTACTCCAACCCCCAAAATGACCTTTCTAAAAGCAAAGCTATGTGGCACTACTTTTTAAACTTACAAATGCACAGGATCTATAACTCAGTGGCTGTATGTGACAGAAACCACATGTTGATAGTGGTTCAAACAAAGTAGAGGCATTTCTCTCTCATGTAAATAAAGTCTGGTGGCTAGCAGTCTAGGGCTGGCATGGTACGCCATAGTTTGGAGAACTAGATTCCTTCTATCTTTTTAGTATATTGACTTTATATGGCTTCTACTTCATGGCCCAGAATGGTTGCTCACACACAAGCCATCACATCTGCATCCTAGAGGGAGAGACTTCCCCTCATTAAAAGAGGTCAAGTCCCTTTAAAGACCCTTTCTGGAAGTCACATGTGATCCTTCTGCTTATATTTCATAGACCAAAACTTGATTGCATGGCCACAGTAAGCTACAAGACAGGCTGAGAAACACAGTGTGTGTTCCAGGCATCCTGTGTCCAGATGAAAACAGTAGGTTCTGTCTCAAAGGAAGAAGTGAAGCCTGGATAGTGGAGGCTTATTAGAACCATTAGTCTCTGTCACTTCAAGGAGTGTGTCCTACAGGTGCACTCACCCATGTGACACATGACATACCTACAAAGGTTATTCACAGCAGCATTGTCTGTAACAGCAAAGGACTGGAAACAACCTTACTAGGGGACTGGTTAAACACACTTGGTGACATCCAGGCACTGGAGCACTACGCAGCCATAAACACAAACAACATTCATGGTGCACTGACATGAAACAGCATTTCAGATATTCCACCTTGGAAAACAGTTTGGCAGTTTCCTATCAAGTTAAACATACACCTACCCTATGACCCAGCAACTTTGCCCTTGGGTTTTTGCCTCAAAGAAACATATGTTCCCACAAGGACTGGTCCACAAACATCCGTAAGTTTCATTTGTAATAGACTAGAAGTGGAGGCAGCTTAGTGTCCATCAACCAGGGGATGGTTAAGCAAACTAGCGACTCTGCATTGTGGGATGCGACACTGTGGCACCAGTGAGTGAGCTAGTGATACATGCAACAACCTGGAAGAATCTCAGAACACAGCTGAGCAAAACCAAGCTGGGCACAAGAAAATTACTTGCCACAATGATGTTATTGATATGAAATTCTAGAACAATTGAAATAAATCAATTGATAGTGATAGAAATTAGATCAGTGACTTCCTCTAGGCCATGGGGAGGGAGTGACTGGGAAGGGACGTGAAAGAACTTCTTGGGGTGCTGGAAATGTTTCGTTTCATGATTGCATATTGTTTACACAGATACATTTCACTGTATTAAATGATGCCTTTTCACCTTTAAAAGGCAAGGTGCAGAACAGTGTGTAAATTATGTGTCCTTTATGTTTAAAAAGGAAAAAAACTTGCCTGTATCTGCATGGACTGTCTCTGGGAGAGGCTGGTAACAGTGGCTGCCTACAGGGTGGGAGCCGGGTGGGGAAGAAGGAGACTTCTTTGCCATATCCTGTTACACCTGTTGACTCTTAGTATCTTTGCCATGTCCTATTACATCTGTTGACTCTTAATTCAGCTCTTACATAGCTGAATATATTACCTAAATAAAAATTAAAAATGAAGAGATCAGTTACATGCAAATTTGACATCAACATGTGCTCAGTCATGTCTGACTCTTTGTGACCCCATTGACTGTAGCCTGCCAGGCTACTCTGTCCATGGGATTCTCCAGGCATGAATACTGGGGTGGGTTGCCATTTCCCTTCTCCAGGGGATCTTCCCAAGCCAGAGATCGAACCCATGTCTCCTGTGGCTCCTGCATTGCAGGCGGATTCTTTACCACTGAGCTACCGGGGAAGCGCTGACATCAACACGTCCCTGCTTTAAATCCTTTAGTGATTCCCCAACACCATTGGGGCAAAGTTCAGACTCTGAGCTGTTTCTGCCTTGTCCGGCCTCATCCAGGCAGCATCCCTTCAGGTACTTGTCACCTACCTGCCGACTGCTCAACGCCAGGGCTCTCTCAGTCCTGTGTGCCTGTGCTCTTACCTCAGCCACACTTTCCTGCAAGGGTTGGCTGCTTGGTGAAGTTTTCACCAGTCCCCAGTCTGAGTGGGTTGCTCTGGCCTCCATCGTCCTCCCTTCTTCCTCATCTGTCCAGACCGCCATGTGTACTGGGTGTATACTGCGAGCTGGACTGCAGGGTTCCTGGAGATGGATAGGAACCTGCTTCCATGTCTGTTTCCCTCTAGACAGCAGGCTTCTCCTGCCAGAGACTGCATTAGAGCTGCTGGCCTGGGGCAGAGGCCTTGATAAATGTGATGTTTTGAAATCAACTGATAGCTGCATAGAGGATCTGTCCCATGACAAGGCCAACACAGCCCTGCTCTCTTTGGACATGTAGAGAAGACACATTTCTTGGCATTGTGTGATCTGAAATCCTGACCCCTGGCCCTTGTGAAGATAACCTCCTTTGGAAATAGGGCCTTTGCAGATGAAATCAAGTATGAGGTCATACTGGATTAGGGTGAGCCCTAATCCAATGACTCATATCCTTATAAGAAGAAGGAAATTTGGGTACAGACACAGAAGGAAGAAGGCCATATGAAGATGGAGGTTGAGACAGAGTGATGTGGTTACAAGCCAAGGGACACCAAGGATTACAGGCAACTTCCCACAGCTGGAAAAGCAAAGAAACATCTTTTTCCTTCCCTGGAGCCTTTAGAAAGAGCATGGCCTTGCTGACACCATGATATTGGATTTCAAGTGTTCAGAACTGTGAGAGAATAAATTTCTGTTGCCTTAAGCCATCTAGTTTGTGGTAATTTCTTACTTCAGCCCCAGGAAACTAATATTCACACTAAACCAATCAACACCTGAGACAATCCTAGGTAGTGACAGTGCTTTGGAAAAATAAAGCAGCTTGTAAACAGGGCATGTACAGAGAGCTGACTGGGAACAGCAGCCCCATATCAGCCAGGATGCTCAAGGAAGGCCTCTTGGAGGAGGTGACGTTTCTAGATTTCTAGATGAGGAGTCCACCATGTGATGATCAGGTGCTGGGGGCAGGGGACGAGCTTGGGGCTTTTGTAGGCTACTGGCTCCAGCCCTGACCATGGAGGACACCTTGCCAAGGTCTCTGGGGAAGTCCCCAGAGACGAACCAGGAAGAGACTGTCTTCTCTTTGCCTCTGTAGGTCTTAGCATCTACTGTGTGGTTGGTGCAGGTTGTCCCGGGTTAGGCCGGCTGGCAGTCGATGGAGGAGGCCAGCCTCACAGCTGACACTCTGCGTGGTACTTGTGATTAACTATCGGGTCTTCTTTCCTGCTCAGGCCTTAGGCTGCGGGTGTGACAGCTGCGGAGTGAAGCGATGAGGCCAGGAAGGGGTTAATGGGCTGCCTCTCCATCTGAGCCCTTCAGACAATGAGAGGAGGTGGGTGTGGGGGGCTCTGGTGGGGGGGGGTGTGGTATCAGCTGGGGTGAGTGAATGGAGGGGACAGAGGCCTTGTCCCCAGAGAAAGGGTGTGAGTGCTCTGTGGGGAGAGGGGTCAGAACCCTCCCCCTGCTATTATTTCCATCCAGCCCTAGCATCTTCTCCCTGCCTCCACCCAGCTCTTGCATCCCAGACAACTGCCCTCTTGGCTCCAGAGTGGGCAGCATCTTCATCCTTGTGAAATTCAAGGAAGGAGTCTGAAAGCCAAAGAACTGGAGAATCGTGAAATGTCATTGTTGGCAGGAAGCTCATCCATTCCCATCATTTTCAAACTTTTTGTGCTTAATTATTAGCAGTGGAACACAGAACCCCCCACCTTGCCTCATTTTTCTCCCCAAATAATATAGTGCATTGATTATCTTGAGAACAGTCTCAGTGCCAAGCCTGCCTCCTTCATCCCCAGTTCCACCGGAGGCATGACACACGTGTAAGTTAGGCGGCTGTCACCACGATTGATATATAGAACATTTCCATCACCCCCACATTCCCTCATGCCCCTTTGTAGTTCATTTCTTTTCCCGCAATCCCTGGTACAATAGGTTGAATAAGGGCGCCCCCAAAGGTGCTGAGTTCTAACCCTGAATTTCATATATGTTACCTTACTTGGAAAAAAAATCTTTTCAGATGTGATTCAATTAGGGATCTTGAATTGAAGATTGCCCTACATTATTCAGGCAGACCCTAAATGCCATCACATCCCTTATAAGAGAGAGGCAAATATGCAGAGGAGGAGCTGATGTGACCACAGAGGCAGAGATTGGAGTGATGTGGCCTCAAGCCAAGGAGAGAGCCACAGAAGCTGGAAGAGGCAAGGAACAGCTTGTCCTTGGGAAACTTCTGAGGGAGCGCAGCCTTGCCAACACCTTCATTTCAGACTTCTGGCCCTGGAGCTATAGGAGAACCAGTTTCTGTTGTTTTAAGCCACCCAGTTTGTGGTACTTTGTTACAGTAGTTCTACGAAATGAATACACCCAACAACCATGACCTATTTTCTGTAGAGTTTTGCCTTTGCAAGAATGTTGGATAAATGGAATCCTACAGTATGTAGCCCTTTGAGTCTGGTTTCTTTCACTCAACATAATACATTTGAGATTCACCCATGTGGTTCCATTTGTCAGAAGTCTGTTCCTTTTTATTGCCAAGTAGTATTTCATTGTATGGATACACCACCACTTATTTCTCATTCACCAGTTGAAAGGCATTTGGGCCTGTTCCAGTTACTGGCGATTATAATAAATAAGGATGCTATGAACATGTGCATGCAGGCCTTTGAGTGGACATGAGCCCATTCGTCTAGGGTATATATCTAGGAGTGTGATTAGTGGATCATATTACAACTATATTTATAGTTCTATAAGAAACTGACAAACTGTTTTCCAACTTGACTGTACCATTTGGCATTCCCACCAGCACTTAGTAGTGTCAGTTTTGTTTTTTTTTAATTGGACTACATACTTATGTAGTGATCACAGGGTCATGAGGTTGTTATGGGCATTAAATGCAGGGAATAATGCTTATAACATGAGCACGTGGTCTCTGCCTCAGAAGCGTTAGGTCCTCCTTTTGTTATTACTATGGGGAGGCCAGGACATAACCAAGGCTGGAGAACTCAAGTGCCTGGTGAGCTAGGCCAGGGCTTTGGGGAGGAGGCAAGCACATATCCTTCTGGAAGGTCAGGGTCCCCAGGAAACAGACTGTGAGATGGAGATTTGTGAGCAGGTGGTTTCCCAGGGAACACTCTTTAGATATTGAGACAGTTGCAACAGAGGAGGCCTTGGGGCAGTTTCATCAGGAGCTCTCGAGTGAGCACAGCCCTTCAGAGATGTCACGATCTGCGACAGGCAGGTCAGACCTCTGTGCTCTGCACTGACCAGTCTTTGGAGCGACTGCTCCTGGAGACGAGCTGTCAGCAGCCAACACTGTAGGCATGGGGTTGGGAGGGGCGGGGGGCTGGCACTTCAATCCAGGTGATGTCGGCTAGTGGGCAAGACAGGCCCAGTGGTCACAGCTTTCAGTTTTTCCCAAGTAGCAGTAAATCTACATTTTGATGTTGTCTTTCAATTTTTAAAAATACTGGAAACTCTTTCAGACTTTTAGTACACATTGTGAGGAGCTGACAGGCCAGGCACAAAGGCTGAAACGGCCTGGGACTGCCCGTTGCTGTCCCCTGAAATAAAAGCTTCTCTGTCACCAGCTGACCTCTCATTAGCACCCGGTTCCCCATGGAGTGAGCTCCACGGGGCAGGTAACTTTGAGTTATGCTCCCCACAGCATCCACAGAGTGAGGCTTGGCAGAAACTGAAGTTGAGTGAAAACAGGCAGAGCCAAAATGGGTGATTTGCTGCTGCTTGCAGGGTATGTATTTGCCAAGAAAGGAAAAGACAACAACAAAAAAGCAAACAACCCGATGAAAAAAATGGAGTCAACATTTTTGCAAAGAAAATATACAAATGGTCAGTAAGCCAATAAAAAGTGCTCAACACTAGTCATCATTGCATGCGTGCTCAGTCGCTTCAGTTGTGTCTCTTTGCGACCCTATGGACCGGAGCCCAGCAGCCTCCTCTGTCCATGGGATTCTCCAGGCCAGAACACTGGAGGGGGTTGCCATACCCTCTCCAGGGGATCTTCCTGACACAGGGATCAAACCTGCATCTCTTAAGTCTCCTGCACTGGCAGACAGTTTCTTTATCACTAGCAACACCTGGGAAGCCCAGTGATCATTAAGGGAATGCAAATCAAAGTCACAATTAATGAGATAGCATGTCACACTCATTAGGATGGTTATTGTTTAAAAAAAACACAGAGAGAAAATAGTAAGTGTTGGTGAGGATATGGAGAAAATATAATCCTTGTTCACTGCTGATTGGAATACAAAATGGTGCAGCTGTTGTGGAAAAGAGCACAGCAGCTCCTCAAAAATATAAACTTAAAATTGCCATGAAAGTGAAAGTGTTAGTCATTCAATTGTCCAACTCTTTGCGATCCCACAGACTGTGGCCCGCCAAGCTCCTCTGTCCATGGGATTTTCCAGGGAAGAATACTGGAGTGAGTAGCCATTTCCTTCTCGAGGGTGTCTTCCTGATTACCATATGATCCAGCAATTACACTTCCAGGTACATAGCTAAAGGACTGGAAGCAGAGACTTGAGCAGATATTTGTACACCCGTGTTCATAGCAGCGTTATTCGAAACAGCCAAAAGGTGGCAGCATTTCCAGTGTCCACTGACAGATAAATGGATAAACAAAATGTGGTATACATAATGGAGTGTTATTCAGCCTTAAAAAGGAAGGGATTTCTGACATATGCTGGAATATAGGTGAACATTGACGATGTTATGCTGAGAGAAATGTGTTACATAAAAGGACAAACATAATTTCACTTATGTGAGCTACCTAGAGTAATCAAAATCATAGAGATAAAAAGTAGAATCGTGGTTGCTAGGAACTCAGGGGAAGGGTAAATGGGGCATTGTAGTTGATCAGGTACAGAATTTCAGTTTGGACAGATGATAAAGTTTTGCAGATAACTGGTAGTGTGGGTTGCACACCAATGGAAATGTACTTAGTGCCACTGAACTGTATACTTAAAATGGTAACTTCTATGTTGTATATATTTTACCAAAATTTTAAAAAATAAGACCAAAAAAAAAAAGAAAGGAGAACAATTCTCCTCTAACGTGGGAGCCAGCTCCAAGATGGCGCCCAGGGACCCATGCCTGCTGCTGTTCAGGTCCTGATGGCTGCCTTATGAAGCCAACAGGTAGTGCAGGAATGAGATGGTGACTCCTGGGTGAGGCCATAAAAGGCATGGCATCTTTCATTTTGTTCACTTGGTCACTGGCTGGCGGCCGGCGGCCATCTTGTCATGAGGACACTCAAGCTGCCCGTGGAGAGGAACTAGGGTTCTTCAGTTACAACCTGCATCATGTGAGCCATGTGCCTTGGGTATGACTTCTCCAGCCCCACGAAGCCTTCAGATGACTGCGGCCTCATGAAAAATTCTGAGCCAGAGCCACTCAGCTAAGCCAGTCCTGAATTCCTGACCCACAGAAACGGTTTGAGATAATAAATATTTATTGTCATCCTAAGCCACTGAGTTTTGAGTTCGTTTGCTGTGCAGCACTTGACAACAAATACCTTCTCACCAAATATATGTCATGTATTTTATTACATATCATAACAATTTGTCTCACACCCACACATCAAATTCATCAAATTCTGTGGGCTCATCCTTCAAAATATATCCAGAGTCCAAATCCTTCCTTCGACTTCCACAACCACCACCTGGGCCATTGCCAAGGCCTCTGCACTGGTCTCCCTGCTTCACTCCTTCCTGGACTGCCTAGGTGGCCAGAGAGATCCTGCCTTCATGCCTAAGTGGGGCTGTGACAGGAGGGGTGACCTCATGGCGTCTGGGGGCTGCAGGAAGACTTCAAGTAGGAGGCTCCCTTGGGGAAATGGCAGCATTTAGCAGGGGCCTTCCCAGGGGATGTCTCCTCTCCTCCCCACAGGGGAGTGGCTCCTGACATGGCCAGACAGAGAGGGTGGTGTCAGGGCCAAGTGAGGGGTGTGTTGTGGTTCTGTTCCCTTCATAGCACCGAGGGACCTTGCACTCAGTAGTTTGGCTGAGCATGTGAGCACAAGAGGGGGTGTGTCCATGCATCCCATACACCTTCCTCAGAAGGCCAAGGAGTGCAGTGGTTTAGAGCAGAGCCACTGGAGTTAAAAATCTCAGCTCTTATGCTCTGGCTGAGTGACCTTGGGCAAGTTGCCCAACCTCTCAGTGCCTTTATCTTCTCCTTTGTAATCTGAAACTAAAAATGCTAATACCTACTTCATACGGCAGTTATGGTTTATTGAGTTAATGTGTACAGAAGGCCTTGAAACAGTGTTAGCTGTTCCAACAGAACATTTTCTGCTCTGATAGGGTTGGCTGTTAATATTATCATGGACATAGCTGAAATCCCTGCTCTGCCATGGACTTGCTCTCTGACCTAGCACAGCTCACTTTGCCTCTCTGGGCTCAGTTTCCTCACCTGTAAAATGGGATCACATTGGCACTATCCATTGGGCAGTTGTGAGGATTCAGTTCAGTTCAGTTCAGTCCCTCAGTCGTGTCCGACTCTATGCGACCCCATGAGCCGCAGCACGCCAGGCCTCCCTGTCCATTACCAACTCCCAGAGTCTACCCAAACTCATGTCCACTGAGTCGGTGATGCCATCTAACCATCTCATCTTCCGTCGTCCCCTTCTCCTCCTGCCTTCAATCTTTCCCAACATCAGGGTCTTTTCAAATGAGTCAGCTCTTCGCATCAGGTGGCCAAAATATTGAAGTCTCAGCTTCAACATCAGTCCTTCCAGTCCTCCAATCCTTGTGAGGATTCAAGGAGATCTCATACGGGAAGGCCTCCTTCTCATGTAAGGTTGGTTGTTGGTTAGGCACTTACTCGAGATGCTGGGTGTTTCTGCCCGTGTGCGCGTGGCAGGCACTCGTGCGGGCACCCTCCCTCTGGATGAGCCCCCGCCCCCGCCCTCCGGTCCGCAGGACCCCAGCTGATTAACCCTCCAGACAGACCCTTTTCTTACCCTTTCTCCTGCTTCTTGGGTTGCAGCGCCACCTGCTGGCTCAAAGCTACATTGCATCCAGAGTTCCCTGTCTACATGGCGGGAAGGGAATAAACTGGAGCTCTTAACTGTGTGCACGCATACATATGTCGACGTAGGTGTCAACCTCGAGCGTGTCACCTTCATGCAGCAACCTCAGGGAGGTCACACAGAGCCGGCTGTGAAGCTGGGTGGGATTCGAATCCATACCCCCTTTCTCCTCACTCCAAACACCCTTCTAGAGTGTGTTCAAGTTCTGCATGTGGACTTGCCCTCCCCTCCACTCAGGAAGGAGCCGGAGCGGAGGTCGGGGGTCCTTGGGAGGATGTCATGGCTGTCTCCCAGGGCTCGGATCGAAGGAGAAAGAGCAGTGGACTGTGAGTGCTCAAGGTGGAGTCTCTCTCCGGCTTCCCCAACCATCAGCTCAACTACCTTCGGAAAGTCCCCTGCATTTATTCTAGCCCTTACCATTTTGAAAAGATAGTTACTGCGGGGGAGAGCATTTAACGTGGGTGAGGAGAAAATTAAAAGTAAACACATTTTAAAAAAACACTGAAAAATCCTTTCAATCTCTCATAAAATAAGGCATTGGCAGTTTTCTGAATAGAGTCCTTTGCAGTAATAAATACACTGAACATAAAGAGTGGCGGAGTGTGGTAGCCATTGCATTGGTTTGCACACTATAATTTTAGATTCGCTCTCGCTCAGCTGTGTGGCATTCTGTCCACGCCCCCAGCATCTTGCTCACAGCTGGGCTCATGTCCAGGCAGAACCGCCCCCACTATGTACAGTGTAGGCATCCTCCCTTCCCTCTCTCTCTTTCTGGACACACAGTTGCCTTTCTGAAGTTACATAATAAAAACAGCTAACATTTATTGAGCAGGCACTGTTCTGAGACCTTTATCTGCATTAATTCACATCATCCTCCCAGTAACACTATGAAGCAGCATTATGACAGTTGAGTAAACTGAGGAGCTGAGAGGTTAAGTGACTAACCCAAGATCACACAGCTAGTGGATGGTCGAGCCTGGACTTGAGACCAGGAAGTCTAGGACCAGAGCCCACACACTTGACAGTCATGCTACCCATTTGAAGGGAGGCCACAGGTTGAGAGTAATACAGCAAGAAAATAGAAGGAGGCTGAAACCATGATGATTGTGGATCAAACACTCTGCCTGGAATCCAGATTTAATGTGATAGAGAAACACTCTTCTATGTTTCTTAAGCTTCTATAATGTGGGGGACATTTTGTTACACAATGGAATTCTCATATTTGTATATATGTGTGTGTGTTAGTCGCTCAGTCGTGTCTGACTCTTTGCGATCCCATGGACTGTAGCCTGCCAGGCTCCTCTGTCCATGAAATTCTCCAGGCAAGAATACTGGAGTGGGTTGCCAATTCCTGCTCCAGGGATTTGTATATGTATGTTTCTCCTTTTGTAAGCATATTATATATATATATACACACACACACACACACACACACACACACACACACACACACATATCAGTTCAGTTCAGATGCTCAGTTGGTTCCGACTCTTTGCAACCCCATGGACTGCAGCACGTCAGGCTTCTCTGTCCAACACCAACTCCCGGAGCTTGCTCAAATTCATGTCCATTGGGTTGGTGATGCCATCCAACCATCTCATCTTCTGTTGTCCCCTTCTCCTCCTGCCTTCAATCTTTCCCAGCATCAGGGTCTTTTCCAATGAGTCAGTTCCTCGCATCAGGTGGCCAAAGTATTGGAACTTTAGCTTCAGCATCGGTCCTTCCAATGAATATTCAGGACTGATTTCCTTTAGAATTGACTGGTTTGATCTCCTTGCTGTGCAAGGGACTCTCAAGAGTCTTCTCCAGCACCACAGTTCAAAAGCATCAATTCTTCAGCGCTTAGCTTTCTTTATAGTCCAACGCTCACATCCATACATGACCACTGGAAAAACCATATATATATATACACACATATACATACACACACTCACTCACACACACTCACAGTCAGTCACACAGAAAGAGGACTTGAAAAGATAGATACCAAAATGTTGGCCTAATTAATTCTGGAGGAAGTGATTTCTGATGATTTCTTTTTTCTTCTTGACAGTTTGCTGTACTCTGATGTTTTTTTGTTTGAGCATGTGTTATTTCAAAACTCTACAAAAAGAGAAGTCTAAAGAAAGAAGCATCCTATAAATAGATCCTATTGTTTAAATCACCTTATTTGTTCACAGGAGCCTTCATAGGTCACACACACATACGAACTTAGATTTTACAGAAGATTTGACTTTGCTTCCTGTGGGCTATGGAACTTTTCTTCAGTTGTTCTTTTTACTGAACGAAATGCCTTGGGAATGGTTCCATGTCCCTACATAGAGGGTGGCCTCGTTTATTGTAACCAGTGCAAAGCACTGCCTGATTGGGAGTGCCGGTTTACAGAACAGCTCTGTTGGTGGACCTCTGCAGTTTCTAATTTTAAGCTACTGAAAACAACATGGTGATGAAAGTCTTGAGACCTGCCCCTCTGCATTTGTATGGGGATTTGAAGTCTAACTAACTTCTAATCTGGGAGCCCTGCTTATTTGCTGTGTGACCTCAGGCAACTTACTGTGCATCTCTGAGTCTCTATCTCCTCAGCTGTAAAACAGGAGAAATATTGAAGCTTGCCCCATAATATTATTTTGAGAATTATAACATCTAAAATTTATCACATGCTTACTACATGCCAGGCACTTTTGTAAGTGTATCTCAAGTGTTAACTAATTTAATGCTCACTATAGGGTGACATGAGGTAATGCTTAGATAGATGCCCTAAAGTTTTCTAGAAGCTTTCAGCTTTCAAACAACCACCATGAAATCCTCTGGCTAAATCTTCACATAGAACCATTCCACAGACTTCTTAGAGTTGGTGGTAAAAGGAGCTATTTGTGTGATTTCAATTTTTTAAAATTTTTTGAGATTCATTTTGTAGCCTGACATATTGTCTATTCTAGAGAATTTCCCATGTGCATTTGAGAAAAATGTATTCTGCTGTTTTGGGGTGGAATATTCTACAAATGTCTTTTAGATCTAGTGGTTTATAGTGTTGTCCAAGTCTTCTATTTCCTTGTTGATCTTCTGCCTAGTTGTTCTATCCATTATTGAAAGTGGGGTATTAAAGGGCCCACTTATTATTATTGAATTGTCTATTTCTCTTTTTAATTCTGTCCATTTTTGCTTCACATATTTGGGGCTCTGTTGTTATATATTCATATATTCTGGGTGCATATATATTTATAGTTTTTATATCATCCTGATGGATTGACCGTCTGATATTGCTGTTTGCATGATATACATATACATATATATATTTTTTTCATCCTTTTAACTCTCAACCTATCTGTATCTTTGAATCTAGAATGTGTCTCCTGTTAGAGCATGGTATTTTTGTCCAATCAGAACTAAAGTTACATCTGCCATTTTACTTTATGTTTTCTATATGTCTCACATCTTCCCCCAGGGTTTTACCTCTATAAACATCATGAAGTGAATCAGGAAAGATCATGTCATTGCAAAACCAGAATTGTAATACATGATACACAACTTAATGTACGTGATACACAACTCTGGCAAGTTCCAGGGCCTCAACTACTCATTCTTAAAGGGATAGCACTAGTCTCTGCACATTCTGCCTACAAAAGCACTAATTTCTCGTCTCTTCATTTCACTTCCAGAGGAGTCTGTGTGTGTGTGTCCTGTGGAGTGATGGAGTTGGGGCCAAGGGGTGGACTGGAGTTTTCTGTTTCTATTTCAAACCAGATGACAACGACAATGAACGAAGAAGGCGGTGTATCTCTCTGTGGCCCAGTTTCCTTGTCTGAAGCCAAGGTTTTCCCGTCTGGATCGCATGCTTTGAGACTCATGTCTCTGACGCAGAAAGATGATGTAATACAGAACCTAGGCATTCTGGGTCCAAGTATCGGTTCCCCCAGTCACCGGCTGTGTGACTTCACATAAGATACTTAACCTTTCTGTGCCTCAGTTTCTTCATTTGCAAAACAGAACTGGTAATAACAGGACGTGTTTCGTAGTGCTTCTGTGAGAACTAAATCAGTAAAGGCTCAGGAAGAGCCCAGGGCATGGGGAGACCTATGGCAGATGACCGCAGGAATGGCCCTGTGCCCTGGCATCTGGCCCACCAGGAAGGGCGGCAGCGGGAAGCACAGGTCACTGTGGTGGACATTGGTGGGGGGCTGGACACTTCCTTTTCGGGGATTCCAGTGATGACCAATCCCATTTTGGATGACTCCACAGGTCTCTCCTCAGAGCAGTCTCGATTTTATGTTTCCAAGTTCTTGGGACCACCTTCCTCCAGGATAAATCTGAAGTATGGTACCTCAGTAGTTAAACCAACAGCTCATTAGAAAGAACCCTGGATTCAGAGCCAGGGTCTGTGCCCTGACTTTGCAGCCCGTTTTCTGGGGAACTCTGCCTCGTTCATTCCGCCATCTGGACCTCTGCTTGCACATCTGCCGTGTGATGTTGGACTCTGGGGGCTGTTTTATAAAGGCTGTCATAACACACATACATGCACCTTATAAACTTAAAGAGTGTGAGGATGCAAGAGGGCACACCATTGGACCTGTTTTCTGTTGCTGCTTGGTTACCTCAAGCAGCAGCTTAAAATGATGCCAATTTACTATCTCACAGCTCTTGAATTAGAAGTTGGACACAGGTCTCACAGAGCTAAATCACAGTGTCCACAGAGCTGTGCCCTTACACAGGAGAAGAATCCGTTTCCGTGCTCATTCAGGTTGTCAGCAGAATCAAGTTCCTTGCGGTCACCGCTTCCTGCTTCCTTGATGGCTGTCAGCCAGGGCTGTACTTGGCTCCTCGGCGCCTCTCTTCTTGGTCTTTGCATATAGGTTTTTCCTGAATCTCAGAGCCAAGACACTTGGCATCTCTCTGTCTTCTGCCAGGTCTTTTTTCCTTTCTCTTCCTTCCTTCTTTCCCTGCTTGCTCCTCCTTTTTCTCCCTCTTTCCTTTTTTCTTTCTTTTATTTTCCTTTCTCTTCCCTTCCCTCGTTCCTTCCTTCCCCCCTCCCCCTTCCTCCCTTTCTCTCTCCAGCTGTAATGAGACTCAATTGACATATAACACTGTGTAAGTGTGTAAGGTGTATGACTGTGATGACTTGATACATGTATATATTGTAAAATGGTTACCTCAGTAAGGTTAGTTAACACATTCATCACCTCCAATAGTTACTATTTCGTGTGTGGTGATAATACTTAAGATCCACTCTTTTATTGATGTTCAAGCATATAATACAGTTTTGTGTTTTTTTGCCTTGCTGCACAGCATGGGGGATCTTAATTCCCCAACCAGGGATCAAACTGTGTCTCCTGTATTGGAAGTGTGGAGTCTTAACCACTGGACAACCAGGGAAGTCCTCAAGTATACAGTACCATTGTTGACGATACGTTGCTTCTTCCGGACTTGTTCATCTTGTAACTGGAACTTCGTACCCTTTGACTAACATTTATTCCATCCTCCAGACCCTGGCAACCACCAGTCTATTAGGTTGGTGCATGTAGTTGAGGTTTCAGGCTGTGAATTTTAAATCATTGTAACTAGGCTCAAACACATCTTTATTAATCAAAATAGGAACCATTACATTTTGTGCTTATTCCTGTAACACAAAAATCTGTGCTTTGGGATTTGATGAACTCTTGGAAAGCATTTCTTGCCTCCTGCTGATGGCGGAAGCATGGTCCCTGAAAAAAGTTGTTGCGATACTTGAAGAAGTGGTAGTTGGTTAACAAAATGTCAGATGAATATGGTGGATGAAACGAAACTTCATAGCTCAATTCATTCTACTTTTGAAGCATTGGTTGTGTGACATGTGGTCGAGCATTGTGGTGGAGAAAAATTGGGCACTTGCTGTCGACCAATGCGAGCTGCAGGCGTTACAGTTTTCCGTGTATCTCATCGATTTGCTCAGATGTAATGGTTTCACTGGGACTCAAAGCTGCAGTGGATCAGGTGGATCAGACCAGCAGCAGACCGCCAAACAGTGACCACGACCTTTTTTTGGTGCAAGATTGGTTTTGGGAAGTGCTTCGGAGATTCTTATTGGTCTAATTACTGAGTTGGTCATTGCCAGTTGTCGTATAAAAGCCACTTTTTGCCACATGTCACCATCTGATAGAGAAACAGTCCTTTGTTTTTGTATAGAATAAGAGAAGATGACACTTCAAAATGACGATTTTTTTGACTTGCGGTTAGGTCATGAGGAACCCACTTGTCGAGCTTTTTCACCTTTTCAATTTGCTTCAAATGCCGAAAAACCACAGAACGGTCAATGTTGAGTTGTTCGGCAACTTCTCATATAGTTGTAAGAGGATCAGCTTTGACGATGCTCTCAATTCGTTGTTGTCAACTTCCGACCCCCAGCCACCGCGCTCCTCATCTTCAAGGATCTCGTCTCCTTTGCAAAACTTCTTGAACCACCATTGCGCTGTATGTTCATTAGTAGTTCCTGGGCCAAATGTGCAAGTTGTGAGCTTTCTCTGCTGCTCTACAGCCCATTTTGAACTCAAATAAGAAAATCACTTGAATTTGCTTTTTGTTTAATGTCATTCCCTTAGCCTAAAATAAGTATAAAATAAATAGCAAGTAATAAACCATTAGCAAAAAATTATGCATTATATAACCACATTTAAGAATGTATTCCAATACCAAATGACAAAGTTCAAAAATGCAAAACTGCAATTACTTTTGCACCAATCTAATACTCTGTTTCTACATAGCTCAAATTTAAGATTTCACATATAAGTGAGAATATACAGTACTGTCTTTGACTTATTTCACATAACATAATGCCCCTCAAAGTCCATCCATATTGTCATAGATAGCAGGATTTCTTTATTTTTTTTAAAAGCTGATTATTATTCCATTGTGTATAATAATGCATTTCTTTATCTAGCCATCTGTCGATGGACACTCAGGTTGTTTCCATGTCTTGGCTATTGTAAACAATGCTGCAATAAACATGAAGGTGCAGATATCTCTCTGAGATTTATTTTATTTCCTTCAGTTATATACCTAGAAGTGGGATTGCAGGATCATCTAGTAGTTCTGTTTTTATGTTTTCGAGGAACCTCCATACTGCTTTCTGTAGTGGCTGCGTGAATTTACAGACCTACTAACAGTGCACGCAGGCCGCCTTTTCTTCACATTCCCACACACCCACACTTAACTCCTGTCTTCCTGATAGCAGCCGTATGATATATCGCCTTGTGGTTTTAATTTGCATTTCCCTAATGAATGGGCTTCCTGTGTGGCACAATTGGTAAAGAATCCACCTGGCAATGCAGGAGACACAAGAGATGTGGGTTTGATCCCTGGGTCGGAAAGATCTGGAGTAGGAAATGGCAACCCACTCTGGTGTTCTTGCCTGGAGACTCCCATGGACAGAGGAGCCTGGGAAGCTACAGTCCATGGAGCTGCAACAAGTCGGACATGACTGAGCATACGCACACAACGATTAGTGATGTTGAGCACCTTTTCATGTACCTGTTTGTCATCTGTATGTCTTTTTTGGAAAAACATATACTCAGGTCCTGTGTCCGTTCTTAATAGGGTTGTTTGGGTTTTTTCCTATTGAAGGGTATGATGCTGCATCTTTCTTACCTCTTTCCCTGAATCTCCTCTTTTTTAATGTTTATTATTTATTTATTTATTTGGTTGCACCAAGTCTTAGTTGTGGCTCTTAGGATCTTCAACCTTCATTGTGACATGTGGGCACTTTTTTCTTTTCTTCTTCTTTTTTTTTAGTTATGACATGTGAACTCAGTTACAGACTGTGAGATCTGGTTCCCCGACCAGGGATGGAACTGGGCCCCCCTGAATTGGGAGCGCAGAGTCGCAGCCACTGAACCACCATGTGAGTCCCCGCTGAATCTCTTCTGATTCTCTGTTTTTTAAAGACTTATGTGATTAGATTGGACTCATTCAAGTAATCCAAAGTAACCACCCTATTTAAGATCTATATCCTTAATTCTACCAGGGGGTGTCCTCAGGGATACTCACCCGCTGCCAACCCTAGGCAGAGTCCAGAGTCCTGATCTCGTTCTTTGGGGAAACGGACTTGGTTGGACCATAAAGACATCATGTGACTTGGGTCAGGCTTGCAGAGCAGGCCTGAGGTTAAGGGGCATTCAGGGTCTATAGCAGATATTCTCACAAAGTGGAAGCTTTTTAATGAAAATGATTGAGCGCTCACTGTTTGCAGGTGCGAAGCTAATTAATCCTCACCAGAACCCTGAAAGGGCGGGGCTTTTATTGTCCCCATTGTACAGAGGAAGAGACCAAGGAGAACTGACTTGTGCAAGGTTAACTTAAAGGCTGTCAAGGTCACAGGACTCCCAAGGAGGTGGGTGGAAGCGAAACCACAGGGAGGGCTGTCAGATGGAGGTGCCTTTTCCAGATACCAAGTCACTGCCCTCCCACCTCTTCCTTGACAGAATGTAGTAGTATGGCTAGCACCGCAGGCTACCTGCTCTTCTGCATCTGCTTCCTGAGTGTATAATTAATCTTGAAGCATCTTCCCACGTCAGTACAGAGAGATGGTCTTTGTGCTCATCATCCATTCCAGTATCTTTTGTGGGTGGAATGACTAGAAACAACCCCAATGCCCTTGGAAGGGCAAATACAAATAAAAACATTTCTTTCTTGTGCCAAAAAGGGAAAGAGACATCCCTGCCCCTTTTTCTTAGAGCATTTACTTTAGAAAACTTGTAAATTTTGTCTCTGCTCCTTTTCCCGTGTATATGAGTCTTTTTAAAAAGCTGAATAAGCCTCTTGTCAGTTTACTATCCAGGAATGTTTTTCTCAAGGATGGAGGAACCCTCTGTTTGCAATGTAAATATCAGGAAGCCACGCACCCCTCACCCATGCTCTGGGCCAGGTGAGGAGCTTAACTTCAAGGTTTGGCTCCAAGTTGCAATGCCATCTTCGTAGAAAGATATGAATTCTTCTTTCCTGTGGATAAGGACAATTAGCTAACAGACAGCCACCCCAAGTGCCAGCTGAGTTCAGGATGACCAAACGTACTATCTAGTTCTCTTTCTTGAGGACAAGTTGTCATTTGAGAACCTGGATGTAATGTTAACAGATTGTGTCTGCTGGGCTTTATAAAAGGGTAGTTTCTTTCCACCTCTGCAGTCTCTTTAGCAGACTGTCCGTGATGTGTACCACAATCACATTGAACATATATTCAATAATCAAACTGTTTTTTATGTTTTCTGCTTTTGTGGGAGGTTTTTAGGTTTGGTGGGAGATTTTTTTAAATTTTGTCTCCAATACCTTCAAATGCCTCTCACAGAGGGCTGGTTGAACAAATCTGGCAGCTCCACACAGTGGAATACTATGCAGTCATGACAAAGAATGCGAAGACTACATTTTCACTGTTGCGTGAAAGTGCAAAGTACACAGTGATTTACTACTGTTTATGTAAAAAGACCCTATATTTGAATTTGTTTACATTTGCATAATCTCTGGAAGAATAAACAAGGAACTAATAAAAGTGCTCATGTACGTGTTAAGAGGAACTGGACAGAGGGGGAAGTGGAGAGGGATGGAATTTCTCTTTTGCTAAATATTTTATATTTTATGATTTCTGAAATATATGACTTTATATTATCTATTCAAAATTTAAAGGAGGGGTGGTGGCAAACAAACAAAACAAACCTGTGAAGAAAAGAAGTCCCAGGATCAGACCTTCTCTAAGCCCTTGATTCTGTTTATTTCTGAGCTCAGCCTTCACTTTAGAACCAACTGAAAGCTGATTGTATTGAAACATTTTTTTGGCATTCATGTTGGACTTTCTCTGGAAGGATGACCTTAGTGTAAAAACAAGGAATACCTTTATTATTATTATTTTTAAAAAGATAAAGCCCCAAAACTATCAGGTAGCTAACACACTGCTCCCCACCCTCCTCTTCCCTCCAGTTCAGAGGACTGCCTCCCAGCTCAGAGTCAGCCAGTGAATGGGGTGGGGGAACTCACATTCAGAGTCTTGCTGTGGCCCCTGCACCCCAAACCTCTCCTTCTGCCTCTTAGGAGGTCATTTACTCTCCAAGGAGCGAGGCTTCCTGGGTCAGCAGGGGTAACAAGAAGGGGTACGTGGGGTACAATGTTCCTCCATACTGGGAAGCCAAGATGCCCGACAGAGAGTCCACCATTAGCCATCTGTCTTCTAGAAGCTTCTCTGTGAGAACAGGGGTGGATATGGAGAAGGGGACATCTCTCAACCCCTCTAGCCACTTCCAGACTTTGTCGATTATCACTCCTGTTATTATTACTCTTGGTCATCAGATCAGGACATTCTGGGTGGTTCTCCCTTTTATCCCTGTGCCAAATCTATGACATAGGTGTTAATAATTCCCATTTTGTAGAAGAGGAAACAGAGGCACATAGCAATCAAGTGACTTCCCCAAGGTCCCATGGCTTATAACAGGCGGCTCACCCTCCCAGCTGTTCCCCTTCTAACACCATCCAGCTGAGTGCTGCAGAACCGTTGTCGACGTAAAAAATATTCACAATCTAAAAGTTAAAGAGTTATGTTTTATTCAGCGGGAATTTTTAGGACATCAGGCCTGGGAGGCAGCTTCTCAAGTAACCCAGAGGGAACTGCTCCGAGGAGGTTAGGGAAGGAGCTGGATAGGGGAGTTTTGCAACAAAGGGCAGGTAATGGAAACATCAATGGATTACTGTTAATGAAAGAAAACCAGAAACTGCAAGTTAAGCAATTCAGCGCTTTTCTACGTATTTAGCAAGTCTGGGCTCATTGAAATCATCCCTCTGATATGCACCTCAGCTATCTGGGGCCAGTATCCTGTGTTTTCATATCCTGAGTTTCCTCAGGGCTCACTGGCTCATGTTGGACACCTGCAATCACTGGTGGCTGTGATATCCTTTGTTTATTGATATGGCAGAAAATAGCTCATTTTCCGCAGTCAACTCTCAAGAGCTAAAACGAGATCTGAGAAGCTAGAACTGCAGGCACTGTGAAGAGTTGGAGTGGGCTGTGCTTTGCATTTCCGCCTCCCCTGGGAGGCCCATACCATTCCCCACCTTTCCCGAGAGGAGTCTGTGTTGTACACAAAAGGACTCAGGTTCTGCCTCCCTGCTCTCTGCCACTGGCTCTGTGACCTTGGGCACACACCTTGCCTCGAGGTGTCCCAGATTTCAGGAGTTAGCAATGAGGATCGCGTCCCTTCAGCTGGTTTAGGCGGAGCACCGCAGGCTGCAGAAGTCAGCGGATGAGAAGAGCCTCAACACGTTGACCAGCGGGAACATGACAACCGCTCCCAGGAGCGAGCCCAGCTGCACCGCCGCCCCGCACCACAAGAGGGCGCTGCGGCTGTGGTCGCGCAGGATCACACCCAGCATCACCTTGACGTAGCTCAGACAGCCAGTGAACAGCACCCAAGAAGCCACCTGCAGAGACAGGTTGGGAGAGATGCTGAGTGAAGGTGACTTTGAGGTGAGCCCCAGGGGCAAAGGGCGCTTCTAGGGTGACCTAACATGGCTAAGAGAACCCCATGGAATAGCTTCTAAGTGCAAGGAGACTCTTTAGAGGGTGACCCTGCTGGGCTAATGGGGCCCTCTGAGTCGACCTCTCCAAGAACAAAGGAGAACCCAATGGCTTTCTGTCCCCCATGATCAAGTCAGGGCTTCCCTGGTAGCTCAGCTGGTAAAGAGTCCGCCTGCAATGCAAGAGAACCCGGGTCGATTCCTGGGTAGGGAAGATCCCTTGGAAAAGGGATAGGCTACCCACTCCAGTATTCTTGGGCTTCCCTGGTGAGTCAGATGGTAAAATAATCTGCCTGCAATGCGGGAGACCTGGGTTCGATCTCTGGGATGGGGAGATCCCCTGGAGGAGGGTATGGCAACCCAAAGTTGCCTGGAGAATCCCCATGGACAGAGGAGGCTGGTGGGCTACAGTCCATGGGATCACAAAGAGTCAGACACAGCTGAGCCACTAAGCACAGCACAGCATGATCAAGTCAGGGGCAACGGGGAGAAGGCTACTGCTGAGGTACACATAGTGGAGAGTATGGCGTTCATGGGAGGCCGGACTGTCACCTCGGACCAGCCAACTAACCTTCTCAAGCCTCTGTTCCCCAATGAAAGCATCCCTCCTCCTCCCCACCCCCACCTCGGGCTTCCTGAGTGAGTAACCACAAAACACTTGGTCAATAGAAGGAGCTATATTCTGGATCTCCTAGGCCTTGGCTAGGTAGGGGTGAGAGAGGGATAGCGCCACAGTCCAGACACTCACGATGAGGACTTCTCCGCCCCAGTGGCCCTGCATGAGGGGGCAGGGGCTCATCACAGCCATGGCCATGTTGTAGGCTCCGAAGCTGGTCCCGAGCACTGCGAGGACTGCCAGGAATGGCAGAGACCTAGGACAGAGTTTGGGGGGGGGGGGCATGATTGGAGGAGGTGAGAAGCCTGAACCTCTGCCCCTACTCCCCCACCCGGCCTGAGCTCCAGGGGGCCACATGGAGTGGTCAGCTTCTCCAGGTTTGGAGGTTAGACCCATGTGGAAACTTCCAGGCTACCCAGTTCAAGAGCACCAGTGAGGTTCCTGAGGTCAAGGATGGCACAAGTCATCCTGAGTATTAACAGCAGAGCCCATAACTCCAGCAGGAGAAACAGAAGAGATTCTAGGGCTACACAAGCCTGGTTCAAATCCCAGTTCCTCCTGCAAGACTGGGCCCTAAGCCTCAGTTTCTTCACCTATGAAATGAGTCTTATGTGGCTAGGAGAACGCAGCGTAGCAGAGTGTGCAAGGCCTGGCCCTGGTTGTGGGCCCACCTGGTACCATCTGTTGCTATGTCCTCCTGCAACACCTGCCACCCACTCTAGGAAGCTGGGCAGATGAGTGGGAGGCTTGGATCATGGCACTGACTATAGGGTGTGCTGTGCAACCTCGGATGACTCTTCCTCCCTCCGGCCTCAGCTCCCTGGTCCACAAGGTGAGATTTTCATGATCTGGGGGCCCTGGTAGCCAGCTCAGAGGCACTGGTGGCCTTCCATGTAGGCCCTCGGTCTGACCACTGAGGACACCATCTTTCATTTGAGGTGTTTTCCCCGGGATCTCCCCATCCACTCTGACAGGTTAGAGTGGAGGGCTGCCTACCTCTAAGGACACTTTCTGTCCCAGGATTCTTGGATTCTGGGACTCTCAGGTTCTGTATTTCTAACATTCTGGGCATCTCAGAGTCCACAGATCTGCAGCCTCTGGTCTGTTTCCTCAGAGATCTCCAGCTTCACTCCACAGTTTTCAAACTCAAGGGAGAAAACTCAGCTTTCTGGCAAACTGACATCTGTCCAGCTCTCCCATCCTCACGATCCCTCCTCCTCTGGCAGGGGGTGGGGGTAGGGTGGGCAGGACTAGGGGAGGTGGGGATGGCATGTGGGGATGGGTAGGGCTGAGGGGCATTGAGGACAGGCAGGGCAGAGGAGCAGGTGGGAGGCTGCTGCTGCTAAGTCGCTTCAGTTGTGTCCGACTCTGTGCGACCCCATAGACGGCAGCCCACCAGGCTCCGCCGTCCCTGGGATTCTCCAGGCAAGAATACTGGAGTGGATTGCCATTTCCTTCTCCAGTGCATGAAAAGGAAAAGTGAAAGTGAAGTCGCTCAGTCGTGTCCGACTCTTAGCGACCCCATGGACTGTAGCCTACCAGGCTCTTCCGTCCATGGGATTTTCCAGGCAAGAGTACTGGAGTGGGGTGCCATTGCCTTCTCCGAGGTGGGAGGCAGGGGGGACCTAAAGTTTCATGACCCCAAGGTGGGTGTTTCTCCTGTGGGGATCTGAAGCCCCTGTATCAGAACCACTTAGGTCGCTTATTAAAATTTGAAACCCCAGGTCTCGATCTAGGCCAACTCAATTTGCATTTTATCAATTTGCCCAGCCATCCTTCTAGAATTACAGCTGTAAGAGGGCCAGCGTGGGTTGGGGGCAGAAGGGCAGGACTCAAATCCTGGGAATTAGACCAGAGCAAGCGCTTTCTCTGAGCCTCAGGGTTTCTATTTGTAAATAGGAGCCTCGCTCCCTGCCTGCTTATTCCTCCTCATGGGCCAGTGGTGCTGAATGTAGACCTGACATGTGCCAGGCACTCATTGCTCTAAAAGCTTTACAAAATTAGCCCCAAGCGACCTAAGAAGAGCTATCATTCTCCCCATTTTCCAGATTAGATTCCTGAGGCACAGAGGGGTGTCCAGTATCCCAGAGCTAGCAAGTGGCAGAGCTAGGACTTGAACCCAGGCAGTTGAGCCCCAGACACCATGTTCTTAACTATCCCACCTCCAGCCTGATAGGTAGGTGTGGTGGATTCTGGGTTGTGACACAAAGTGCACCCCCAACCCGAGCTCTCCAGGGCCAGGTGAGGGCAGACCTGTTCGGCAGAAACATGGAGAGGAAGCAGGCGAGAGGGTTGGCCATGGAGCTGAGGGTGGCAGACAGATGGTAGGCCACAGGGCCGTAGGACAGGCAGGAGTAGGTCTGCACCGAGGGCAGCACGCCATTGGTGAGCGCGTTCACAAAGGCCACCAGGACGTAGATGAAAGTCAGGTGGGCCAGGTGCCGGGGGGCCGTCTTCTCCTCCAGAGGGTCCTGGGGCTTGCCGCTGTCCTCTGGGGGACCCAGGTCCTTCCCTTCCTGCGGCCGGATGGAGTAGAGGGTGACCTGGGAGGTGAGGAGGTCTTCTATGGAGGCTTCCCAGCGCTTAGGTTGACGCTGGAGGAAAAAGAAGGCGACGAAGCAGCAGGCCATCATGAAGGAAAGCAGGAGGAAGAAGACCAGGGGCGAGAAGTTGGCGGGCAGGTAGCGGCTTTCCAGGTGGGTCACGGAGGGTGCTGTCCCAGCGAGCTCAGACACCAAAGTGCTGCTAGCTCCCTGGGAAAGACAAAACAAGGGCCAGTCAGATCCCCGGGTGATTTTTTTTTTTTTTTAACAAACTGAAGGTTTGTGGCAACCTTATGTCGAGCAAGTCTATTGGTACTTTTTCCAACAGCATTTGCTCACTTCTTGCCTCTGGGTCACATTTTGGTAATTCTTGAATTATTTCAAACCCTCCACTAGCAAAAAGATTATGACTCGCTGAAGGCTCAGATGATAGTTGACTTTTTTCTGTTTTGGGCTGCCCCGCACAGCTTGTGGGATCTTCATTGCCTAACCAGGGATTGAACCCAACCCCCTAAAGTGGAAGCTGAGTTCTAAACTCTGGATCACCAGGAAATTCCAAGATGGTTAGCACTTTTTAGTAATAAAATATTTTTAAATTACGGTATGTACCTTGTTTTTTTAGACACAGTGCTATTATACACTTGATAATTACATATAGCATAAACATAACGTTTATAGGCACACAAAAAATTTGTGTGACTTTTTTATTGAGATATTTGCTTTATCGTGGTGGTCTGGAACCAAATCTGCAATTGTCTCCAAGGTCTGTGTGTATACAATAAATATTAGGCATTATCATTATTATGTAAGTGATGGATAATACACGCACAGCTACTACAGTGAGGATAATAAATGCTCACACTGACTCACTCACTGGGCAGCAGCACTGGGCCTGTATCAGCTTGTGTGCCTCTTCTGACAGTGCCGTGCACTCCCCACTTTACTGAGCACGGAGGTGTCAGGACAGTTCATCTCACCTGAGGGTCACGGGGGAGTAAGTGGCGAAGCCAGTCCACCAGGTTCTTTCGGACTCAGAAGCTACAACTCCGCCCCCTCAAAGCCCTCCTGGGCTAGCAACTGAAAATATGCATGTTCAGAGGTGGGGCTGGCCTGAGACAGAAGAATAGCCCCATCTAAAGGCACCCTGAGGCGACTGTTTTCAAGAGATACCATGCATCTAGTTTTATGTGAAGTTTCAAAACATTTGAATGTTATTAACTAATTCAAACTCTCAAAAAAAAAAAAAAAAAATCTTGCCTGCTATGGCGGCCCAGGCCACTGGTTCGCAACAACCGCTGCACTGCTGTGGTTTGGATAATATCAAACGTATCTATTGTCCCATATCCCGTGAGAAAGTTTGATGCTATAAACGCATGGGGTAACGTCTAAACGTGTAGCAATGTCTAAAGCCTGTGGTTCTCAGCCCTGGCTGTACATTAGTGGCACCTGGGGAATTTTCAATAAAGACAAGTTCACAATCCCTTATCTGCAATTCTAAAATCCGAAAGGCTCTGAAAGTCAGAATGTTTTCGCAACTCGGTTGACAGCAACATTTGAACAGGATATGAAGCTGTTTATAGCCCTCATCTGCCTATGAGGCATGAATGCCCTGGGCTGTGGGCTGTGGGGATCGCCGTGCCCATTACCATATCACAGGCCCTGTCTCAGACTTGGGATAAGTGTGTTCTACAGTCGGAAACTCCAGATTCCAAAACACACCTGACCCCAAGGATTTCAGAGGAGCCCCGCCCTAGATATGTGTGTGTCTCAGCAGCGCCCCCAGGTGATCGAAAGTGCTGTCAGGTCAAGAACACAACATCTCGGAAGCACCAGCCCTCGGTAAGATCTTGCTTGTGACCAAGGACAGAGCTGCAACAGCCCTAGGGGGTGCCAGGTACCTGTGGGCTGTCCACGTTCCTGGTGGTCTCAGGGCTCAGGGTGGTGGCCAATATCTCTGTGACATTGACGCAGGTGGTGAGACCCGAGCCCTGGGCAAGAGCCACCAGTGCTGGCAGGAGGCCGCTGAGTCCTTCGCCCACAAAGAAGGTGGTGAGGTAGTAGGTGGGCAGCCTGCTCATGAAGGGCAGGAAGGTGACAGAGGAGGTGCAGTCCACCAGGGCCAGGAAGAAGGTGAGGACTAGGAAGGCGATGCTGTGGTGGCTGCCCAGCACCCAGGAGGTGACGTTCCAGAGGAAGGCGAAGAGGGTGCAGGCGATGGTGCCCACCCCCAGCACGGTGAAGACAACGGCCACCTCGGAGAGGCAGCCAGGCCGGAAGTGATGGAGCAGGGTGACCAGCAGGGGGCCGATGTTGGCCAGCTGGATGATCACTGTGAGGTAGGAGGGCAGATACCAGCCCTCAGGTAGCTCCGTCACCAGCAAGGGCAGCTCCACCCAAAGTCCGTTGATGGCCACCCAGGAGCCCATCCCGAATGTGCAGACCAGCAGGTGTATCAGGAAGGCCATGGTGATGTCTGCTCTGGGCCGGAGGCAGCTCCCTCCCCAGATCAGCCTGCAGTGTGTTTGACAGAGAAGAATATCAGGTGAGCAATGTCAGGTTCACTGTCTAGCAAAAGACTGTGCTTCTGGGCCCAGGGTTTTCTCTTATTATTACCCTCTCCATGAACACGTTGGCTTTTTATTAGCAGAAAACATGGGCAAATTCCTTTATAGCTAACCTTTCAGCAGGGAAAGCTTTCCTAATCATGACTCCTAAATCCAGAGTCCACAAAAGAAAAATTTGATACTGAAGGAGGAAACAGACAGAACAGGCTCCATCTTGGGCCAGACTGTGGACTTTGAGCTATATGCCCAGTATCTGTGGAAATGACATACCAACTGGAAAACCAGGCCCCCCCTCCCTCGATGGAAGAGCCCCAGGACTCGTACCTAGACTCTCAGTCACCTAAAATAATACCCTATTGTCTGTGTAACTGAACAGAATCATAAATTCTATTATGCTTATTGGGGTATGACCACAGTTCTATTGATAATTGTCCACTGTTAACTACCTAGGACTAAGGCATATGAATCACGGGTTAACTTTGGTTGTGTCTTTCTTTTCCTATGTTCAGACTAGTTTCAGGGAATTTGGGGAGGTGGGTTTGGGCACGTACACTTAGGGTATATAAGGTTTTCACAAAAACTTATTGCGGTCCTTGGCTAAGAGGAGACTCTGTCTTGGGCTCACTGGTGTAATAAACTGCACTCCACTATCTGCATAGTCCTTCTGAGTGAGTTTGTTTCCCAGAACACCTGGCAACAACAGTACAGTCTACCACATAAATATTAGAACACACAAAAGCAAGCAAATAAAATAGCCTCTGAAAAAAATGACCAAAAAATACCAACAAGAAGATCAAAAGGCAGATGATATCCTGGGGGAAAATACTGCAATGTAAAGCACAGACAAAAGGTTCATCTTCCTAATATGTCAAGAGTTTTTACAGATTAAGAACAAAAAGACCCAACAGAGAAGTCGACATAGGATATGAACAGTTCAGAGGGAAAAATACAAGTGAGTCTTAGACTGTCCCCTTCATTCACCATGGGAAACGTCAATCAACAATGACTCCATTTCTCACTGTGAGATTGTTCCAAAGCCATGAGTTATACACGAGGTTACTATTTCTTGCAGTCTTGTTGACAACAGCAGAACATAAGAGACAACCTTTGTGCTATCCACAGAAGAGGGGCTAGTGGAAGAGATGATGGCCTGTTGGAATAGCGCACACCTATTACAAAGAGAGGGAGGTGGGAGAGCTCACTGGCTGATGGATGGCGACGGGCCTCAAGGCTGAGTTGATAAGTGAACAACATCAAGGTAGGTAGACAGTGTATGACCTTTTGGACTTAGGGGAAGAGGAGGAAGAATATGTTCTCTTTGCTTGTATTTGCGCAAAGCAGACTTTGAGGGACACATAGAAACTGCCGGGATGTTTGTAGCATCTCAGTGTAGATCTTTTTATATAATTTTGATTTGTGAACCATGTAAACACAACACACTATCTGTTACAAAAATGTGGTTATCTGATATAAAATTCCAGTCTGGAGTTTTTCTTCTCAAATTATAGAGCTCCATCTCTGGACAGGCCCTTGGAGACCACCTGACTGTAGCCCTCTAGAGCCATGCTGTGATCTGTTTAAGTGAAGTGAAGTGAAAGTCGCTCAGTCGTGTCTGACTTTTTGCAACCGCATGGACTATACAGTTTCATGGGATTGTCCAGGCCAGAATACTGGAGCGGGTAGTTGGTCCCTTCTCCAGGGGATCTCCCCAACCTAGGAATAAAACCCAGGTCTCCTGCATTGCAGGTGGATTCTTCACCAACTGAGCCACTAGGGAAGCCCAAGAATACAGGAGTGGGTAGCCTAACACTTTTTACCACCTTCCCAATTACCTGTGTCACACCACCTGTGCTGTTACCCTCAGTCTAAGAAAAAACACTGGAGAGGGTTTGTCAACTGAAAAAAAAATCAGCATCTCACAACATAAGAGCAGTGAGTTTCAGCTTTATTCAGGGACCCTATGAAGGAAAGCTATGACCAATGTAGACAGCATATTAAAAAGCAGAGATACCACTTTGCTGGCAAAGGTCCATCTAGTCAAGCTATGGTTTTCCAGTAGTCATGTAAGGATGTTAGAGTTGGACCATAAAGAAGGCTGAACACCGAAGAATTGATGCTTTCGAATGGTGGTGTTGGAGAAGACTCTTGGGAGTCACTTGGACCGCAAGGACATCAAACCAGTCAATCTTAAAGGAAATCAGTCCTGAATATTCATTGGAAGGACTGATGCTAAGCTGAAGCTCCAGCACTTTGGCCACCGGATGCAAAAAGCCAACTCATTGGGAAAGACCCTGATGCTAGGAAAGACTGAAGGCAGGAGGAAAAGGGGCGACAGAGGATGAGATGGCTGAATGGCATCAACGACTCAATGGACATGAGTTTGAGCAAACTCTGGGAGATGGTGAAGGACTGGGAAGCCTGGAGTGCTGCAGTCCATGGGGTCACCGAGTCGGAACAACTGAGCAATTGAACAACAGCAAGGTGAGGATTACAGCCTGGGAGACAGCCTCTCAGATCTGCGGAACTGCTCCAAAGAGGTAAGGGAGGAGCCAGGATACATATGAATTTGGTTTTGGGAGTTACATGCCAGTCACACACCCACACACACAGACACAAACTCAGCTAGCTCAAGTTAATGATTTTAGTGCTTTTCAATGTAAGGGAAGATACAGGATGTCTGGGTCACTGGAATTCTTCCTTTGATTTGCATCTTAACCGTCTGGGGGCTGTATATCTGAAACAGAATGCTTCATGCTGAATGCTTTTCCATCCTGAATTCCCCTCAGGAAGCACTGACAGTCAACTTCTGTGGGTTCCAACTCAATCCTTGTAGAGCTGGGATGTCAGGCAACATTCTTTGTTCATAGATTTGAGTGAGTGACCAGAGGCAGCTGCCTGGACTTGAACCCAGCTCTGCCTCTTAGCTAACTGAATGATTTGGGGTGACTGAGTTTGCCTCCCTCTACCTCATTTCCCATCTTTGTAAATCAACCTCATGGTTTGTAATGAGATGCAGTGTTAAGGAGTATATGTTGTCTTAACGGTACCTGAGGCATAGAAAGCGCTCACTAAGGGTTTGCTGTTATAGTTATTATTTTTTTCTAATTTGCATGAAAATTAACATATGAATATTAAAATTACTAAAGGAAAAAATAAAGTTCCCCTGGAGGTACTGCCTGAAATCACTGCTGGCACAGTTACCATTTTGGAGAGAAATGTTGACTGGTCCAATCACGTCCTTTTTACAGATGCAGAATGGGGTGGGGTCTGCGGGGGTGAAGGGCCTCTCCAGAGGCTGGTGATGGGATTGGAGTGGGTCCTCTGAAGCAGATGACTCCACCCACCTCTCCCCAGGACCCTGATCTCTAGGTTCTGCTCAACTCACACAGTCAGGCTTTAACTCCTTGTCTCTCCTCTAGAGCACGCCAGGGCAGCCCCTGTGGGGTGGAATTTCCTCTCCAGGTTCCCATACATAGAGCTGACTCTCCAACCCCAGACTCTCTTCCTCTGAAACCCAATCCTCTCTGGGAGGCAGAATGTAGCCAGACCTGCTTTCAGTCCCGTTTCACCACCTCCTGTCTGGGGGCCTTAGGTGAGTCACTAAAGCTCTGTTTCCTCACCAGCAAAGCTGGCCCCACTGACAGCCCAGGTCAAGCCCTGGCTCTGGGCATGCCCAGAGGACCCACAGAGAGAGGGCAAACTTCTGTCTTAGCCTGGCTGGGGCACCATCTTCACACCCATCCGCATCTCAGCTTTCTTCAGGACTCTGACCCTCAGGAAACCTCTACTGGCTGCTGGCCCCAGGGCCCAGGCCCCTCCGTTCAGGGTTCTCCTGGAGTGGGTGTGTCCTGGTTCATTTGCCAGGGAGACTGAAGCCCCTGGAGGGCAGGGGCTGCTTTGGAATCTCACATTCTGACAGTGGTGGAAGAGCCTTTACAGATGACCTAGCTCCAGTTTGTGAACTGATAACTCACTGGCTGCAGGCAAGTAGCAGATGTGTTATTTTGATGTGGGGTGAGTTGTAAATGATTAGTTACTGACATCTGCAAGTCAGGAAGGATTTGACGTACAAAATTCAGTATTTCTGGCTTCTCTGGAATATTCTGGAAGACAATACCAGGTCAGCATGCCTACATGGCAACAATCACCCTTGGCCCTCTTTAACTTAGGGCACCCACCTGGGACCCTCCAAGCCCGTTACAATGCAAACCCTGATCAAGCCTAGCCTTCATTTTTGAAAGCAAGATGTGGCTTGCCCTGGATCACATCCTAGTAGGGGATAAGGTGTGGGCTGGGATCCAACCTTGGGCCTCTGTCTCAGATCTGGACTCAGGTCACTGCCTCCAGCCACCTTACTGCTCTTGCTGCACTAGTGTCTAGAGGCAGACGTCTGGGCTCAAATCCCAGCTTCAACCTTGCACTAATTGGCTTAACTTCTGCTGTCTGATTTCTCTTGTGCAAAATGGGAGGCTCCCAGTACCAACATCAGGGTTGTTATGACCATGAAACTTGCAAAATGCTCACATGATGCCTGATACATCATACGTGTTCAATACATGTTAATGATCATGATTACTATTTCAAAAAATGTGGCAATTGCATTTAAAAACAGTTATCTTGAACACTTCCTGATACCACAATACATATCATTTCTGAAGGCAGAATTTTGTCATCACTTCCCCCTAAACAATCAACAAGCAGGGATTTTTAGTCACCTGCTTTGTGCCCAGTGCTGTGAGGGCTGCAATCAGAAAAGACACAGGGGCTATCCCCAGAGAAAAGTGTGAGGAAGAGGTGGGTGGGCGGCAGGACCCAGATGCATCATGGGCCAAAGCAGAGGCAGAGCTGCAGGTAGAGGGGAGGGAGCAGTGGCTGGGGCTGGATGGAAAGGCAAGGTTCCCACCCTACATTGGCCAAGGCAGATAACTCACTGGCTGCAAAACAGAGGCAGTCTTGCCCCAGAGGATCAGTGGAGTGGAGGAGGGAAAAGACCTCTTTCAAGAGCCAGCAGTTCATCGTAGCTTATCAGCAGCTCACTGTACTGTCCAAGAAGACCCAGAAATAGGTGCTGGCTGCTCACTCCCACCTGAGACCAGAACCTGTTATAAAGCAGGCAGAATCTCACTGAAAAAAAGCTGACTCACATCAGCTCAGGTAGAGTTCTGCCTAGGATGAGTGAAACACTTTGGAAGGAAGGAAAAGATGGAGCATTGATATTCCAAGGCCAAGGCTACTAGCTGCTTCCCATCAGCCACTCTTCCTTCTTTCATTATTACCAAGACTAGATTTTTGTTTGGACAAATGGCCACTGAGCTGAAGGACTACATTTTCCAGCTTCCTTTGTAGCTGGACATGGCTCTTGAAATAAGGCCAGGCCAATGAGGTTGTAAGAGACTTTGAAAAAATCTCCTTAAAGGGAATGTGCTCTTTTGTTCTTCCTTCATCCTGCTGTCTGGAATTTAGATGTGATAGCCAGAATGCCAGCAGCCATTTTGCACAAATGGGAGATGGCGTTGGGGCTAGACGGAGACTAGACCCCCTCTCAGGCATAGAACTGCCATACCAACCCTGTTTTGCCCCCTGCTGGACTATTTTGCTTGTCTTTTTTTTTTTTTAACTTTCATTTTGTATTGGGATATAGCTGATTAACAATGTTTTGATAGTTTCAGGTGAACAGTGAAGGCATTTTCCCATACCATTTTGCTTGTTTAATGTTGTTATCAATAAGCTTCTACATTGTTTAAGCCACTCTTATTTTTTTTAAATAGCAAAACACTGGCTAATTGGGCAGAGATACATGTTCAAGAATGTATACTGACCAGTGATGGTAAGCAAAAACTAATGAATACATTGATCTCATTTACTATTAATGCCCTGACTCAGAAAGTCAGGTCCTGCCTCAATTAGGATCTGATCAAAAACCAAAATCAAACGAAATGAGCTGTTGAGACACACCTTAAAGAGATACCAAAAGGAACAGGTTAGGAGTAAATGTGGGGCGAAGGTCTTCCAGAAACAATGCAGGGAAAGAGAGAGAGACACGGAGGGAGGGAGCGGTAACTCTCACTATGGAATCTGATGGCAAAAATCAAAAGTATAAACTGAGACTCAGAGTCATTTTATATTGATAAAGACTGATTCATAATGGAGTCAAAACAGTAGTGAATATCTGGATTCTGAATAACTTTCTCCAGAAGCCTCAGACATGCTAGGAGAGACGGACAGAAGAATAGTAAATGGTGGGGTTTTGACTCACTGTTTCAGGCCTTGAGAGCAGAAGAAGGTATAAAACAAGCAAGGATATAGAGGAGGCAATAAGTGGTATATGCCTATTAAGGAGGAATAAGTAAATAATTAAAAGGAGGAGGGGAATTGGCAGAAGATGGTTACCTTTTATCACCTGAACAGCTATAAAACTATGAGGTCAGCAAGCTGGCCAGTTACACATTTACAAATAAGTAGTTTTCCTACATAGAACCAGTAAGAACATAAGATAGGGTAGTCATTTGGGAAAAATAAATAAAGCTGAATCTCTTTCTTATCTCTTACCCAGTCCCTGCCCCATCAAAAGAAAATCAATTTCAGCTGGATCAAATGTTTAAATATTTTTCAAATTAAAAAAAATCATTAAAATACTCCAAAGAACATATACACAGAAGGAACAGCTTGTGCAAAGGTCCTGGGGCAGGCACGAGACTAGGCCAGTGTGGCTGAAACAGTGGGCTTAATGGGGAGCAGAGGGCAGACCGGGGAGGTAAGGAGCCTGAATTTTATCTATGTGTAATCAGTCCCATGCACTGAGAGCCTCAATCCCCATGGCCCACAGAGATGAGTTCTCTGGGTCCTGAGGCAGGTACAACTGCAACTGTATAGTTTGAGGGAAGTGATTTGGCTCTGCAAGTGTCTTTATTTGGAAAAAAGTCACAGTGGTGTTATGGCCCAGCGTGACCCATCTCCTTTATGGCTCCCCTGCCTTGGCTTATTCCCAGCCAGCCACACTAAGTGCCATGTGCTCCTGGAGCCATCAATGGCAGTGGACGGTGGATGTCCTGGACAGAGGTACCTGCCAATGCAGAGGCTGGGTGGCTTCAG
Organism: Okapia johnstoni; assembly: GCA_024291935.2. Taxonomy (NCBI): domain Eukaryota; kingdom Metazoa; phylum Chordata; class Mammalia; order Artiodactyla; family Giraffidae; genus Okapia; species Okapia johnstoni. The sequence continues at coordinate 49,729,951 of CM044324.1, read as the reverse complement.
AGGTCTAAGGAGTAGCTCAAAGAGTGCTGGGGATACTGTTTAAAAGTGCATATCTCTGTTATCTGTTTTACAGTGGCTTTGCAGTTCTTGTTCATTCATTTACCCAGTACTCACTGGATACTTTCTATGTGTTGGACACAATCTCTGCTCTCAGGAAATTGCGGGATGAAACAGTCACTAAACAAAGTAGGAACATCGAGCTAGTCTGCTGGTGATAAGGGCTGTGGAGGGAAGGAGCTGTCAGGGGGAGCAGGCAGTCGGGGAGGGCAGCTGTCAGAGGGAACCTGAAGGAAGCCTGGGAGTGAGCCATGTCAGGGGAAAGAGTAGTGGGGGGAGGGGACAGCAAGTGCAAAGGCCCTGGGGTGGGGCCTCACTTGTCCTGTCCCAGCCAGAAATAGGTCTTGGTGTGGAAAGAATAGCCAGGAGGCTGATGTAGCTCTCGCAGTTCCCATGGGGAGAAACTGGCAAGGTCACATGGAGCCCTGTAGGCAAGAGTTTGGAGGTTTTCTCTTGGTCAAAATCTCCATTGCTGGGCCAGCTCTAATTTCATTTTAAATAGAATCATGCTGGCTGTTGCGAGGAGAGTAATGGGGAACCCAGGGTGGAATCAGGAATGAAACCTGTTAACCCCTTAGAAAGCTGGTGCAGTTATGAAGGGGGAAAAGATAAAAACAGTAACAGTAGTAACAAACACAACAATGCTTGTCTCGCCAGGCTCCGTGTTAAGCACTTTACACACGTTATCTGTCAAATCCTTGCAACAATCCTGGAATAAGCGTGATACTTGTCTCCATTTAATATAATAGATGAAACTGAGGCTCAGAGAGGGAAAGTCATTTGCTGAGGTCACACAGCTGGTCATCTGGGAGCTGAGGTATGAGCCCAGGTATATCTGTGGACCCAGCCCTCTTAACCAGCCTGAGAAGGGCCCTGGAGGGGAGAGGGTTAGAAAGCAGCTTCAGCGGCCAAGCCGAACGGGATCCCTTTCCACTCACCTCCAGCCTCCCCAAGTGCTTGGGTTGGAAAAGGGAGAGAAATGCGATCCAGATCCTGGAGAACCTGGGAGAGACTCCAAACATATCTGTTTCCCAGGCCCTTCGGTGACTATGGGAGACCAGAAACCTAAGGCTTTGAATGAGACACTTGAAATTCTCCTACAGCAGGTGGGCAAACAGATAGGAAGCCAGAAGGACAGCCTGAGACAAAGGTGTCTCTTTCCTTCAGATTCTTGCATGAAAAGCTGTGTCCCGGGCCCAAGGGAGTGAAGGAAAGAGGGGTGAGGGGCCAGCACACCCTCAGTGTGTGGGATGGTCCATCTCCTCCCCCACTGGCAGGAAGGGCCTTGTCCACCAGCCTTGACCATCAGAGAGCCCAAGCCTCTAAGCCTGCACTGACCTGCTCTCTGCTTTCTTCTTTATGGCATCACTGGGCATCAGCTCAGGGACGGGAGTTTATCTGTGTCTATCTGTCGAGTGCTGCTTTCTCCCACGTGAGCCTGGCCCTGCCCTCTCTCCCAGTGTCCAGATGGCTGCCTGGTTTGCAAAAGGCTAGGTCCCCCAACTGAGCCTGCCTCAGCCGTGGGGGTTAAGTCAGCCAGGGAGGCTCGGACAGTGCCAGCTGACAGCATGGGCGCCGGCCACACACCACTCCCAGACAAGGGTCTGAGTCAATATTACCCCAGGTTCCAGACTCCTAGTAAGACTAGAGGGGTGAGGATGTGGTCCAGGCAGGAGGGAGATGGTGTTGAGTGAACAGAACAGGGAGACAGAGATGGTTAAAAAAAAAAACCTAGAGGAAGAGGTGGAGAAAAAAAGAGACTGAGACACAGAGGGAAAGAAAGAATCAAAAGCTAGAAGCAGAAGCAGGCAGAAAGAAAGACGAGGCAGGGCAAAAGGAAGGGTTGCAGTGAGCAGGAGGTGAAGGCAGGGGAGAGGCCCGGCTGCGCTGGAGGCCTGGCCCGGGTCAGCCACCGCCCTGGCGCCCCATGTCCACGTGCATCCAGAGGCCTTCACTTGTCTCCACCAGCTCCCCTGAGCCTCATCCCATCTCGGCGTTCCTGTCTCACAGACCTGGGGGAACCAGGCCCAGAAAGGAAGCAGTGCTTGCCTGCGCCCTGTCCACCCCCTGCTCAGCCAGGCTTGTGCTTACCGGCTGTGCGTTCTCAAGCCAGCTGCTCGCGCTCTCTGGGTCCTGGTGTATCCAAAGGGTCTAAAGATGCCCCGGCTTTTAGGGCTTTGCTTCAGGGAGGAAGTGAGAAGATAATGGGAGCGCAGCCAGCCAATGTGGACCGTGAGTTCCCTTCCTCCCTCACCCCTCTCCCAAGGCCTGGAAGGGCTTCAAGCCTCCCACGGGGCTGACCTTGACTGGGTTCCCCTCTCCTCAGTGCCCATCCCAACCTCCGCTCCCGGTGCCAGGCAGGGGAGACTCTGGCCCCCACCTGGCAGGAGCAGCTGTCTAGATGTCCCCGTGGCATGGAGATGCAGCCAGGCAGAGGTCTGTAGGGGCCCACTAGTTTGGCGTGGGGAGGGGGGGTCTGGAGTCCGCCCAGCCGGCTCAGCTTGCCCCAACTCCAACCAGACCAACTCCAACAGGGGAGGAGGCCCTTCTTCCCTCCTATCCCTTGGCCTCTGAGCCAGCAGCTGAAATTAGGGGAAAGGCCGTGTGGCACCTGCTGTCCCCAGACTAGTGCCCCCACCTCGGTGCCCAGTGATCCTTGCCAGTGACTGGCCCCTGGTACTTGCTGCTCTGCCCTTAGCAGGCCTGAGCTGCCTGCCGGACTCTGCCGACTTACCTGCTGGTCCTGTTCTCAGGCGGCTCTGCATGGGAGGGGCCAGAGGCAGCCGGGTTAGTATTAACCTGTCTCCGCCCCAAGGAAGGGGGAAGGCGGGGGATGCTGGGCGGGGCTCACCAAGAGCCTACTGTGTGTCTGGAACCTGCCCAGCAGCCAATTCTGATGACCCTGATGAGTCAATTTAACGATAAAAGGCTCACATTAGCCAGTGTTTTGACCCCAGAAGACAAAAGACCTGCTCAGGAATTGGCTCTGGCCCCACCTTAGGGTCAACCGTAGTGCTGGAGAAGACTCTTGAGAGTCCCTTGGACTGCAAGGAGATCAAACCAGTCAATCCTAAAGGAAATCAACCCTGAATATTCTTTGGAAGGACTGATGCTGAAGCTGAATCTCCAATATTTTTGCCACCTGATGTGAAAAGCTGACTCATTAGAAAAGACCCTGATGCTGGGAAAGAGTGAAGCAGGAGGAGAAGGGGGCAACAGAGGATGAGATGGTTGGATGGCATCATCGATTCAACGGACGTGAACTTGGGCAAACTCCAGGAGATGGTGAAGGACAGGGAAGCCTGGTGTGCTGCAGTCCATGGGGTCGCAAAGAGTCGGACATGACTGAGCGACTGAACAACAACAAACTTCCTACAAGCAGGAATAGCATTCCCTGAAGCAGAAATTCTTGGTTGGAATACCAGAGCTTAAGGATGACACCTGGAAAGTGGGGACAATAATAGTGTCTCCTGCCAGGGAAAGTTTAATTTTAAGAAATCCTATTTGTTGTTTTCTGTTTCTCGAGGGCCTTCTGTTCCTTATCAGCTCCTAGAAAACAGGAACGAGCAGAGTTGCACAAAGTTCTCAAGACTGAAGTCATGAGACTTCATGAGACGGAATGCATACGTGGATTCCTTTCAGTAACCTTTTACTTTTCTGTAAAACTACTTAGTCATGTTCCTATTTCCAATACATGGGTTGTCTTCTGGCCCTGTGACGACTGTTATTCCCTTAGTTACTGTTGTTATGGCCCCATGACGACTGCTATTCCCTTAGTTACCGTAGTTATGCATTTGGTTTCAGTGTTTTTGCTCAACTTTAATTTTCTGCCTGAAGCTTCCTTGTATAACAAGATATAAGCACACGCTGCCATGATTAAAGCACCCTTGTTCCACTAGAGACTTGGGTCCCCTGCGTCCTTCTTTTCTTTGCCTTCTTTTCATCGACTCCTGTCCCCAGGTTCCGGTCTGTCAAGAAGACCGTAACAGTCCTCCTTGTGGAACAGAAATCCTAACAGCCAGGGTATGCTGAGAGGACTCTGTGCCAGGCCCTGAGCTTGACATGGGTTAATGTGTTTAATCTCCACCACAGGCTTTTGAGGAGATATGACTACTTTCCCTCTACAGATAAGGCAACAGAGGCCCAGAGAGGTCAAGAGTCTGGCAATTTGTCTTTTTGCACATGTGTGAAATATGTGTAGAATCAATCCCTGGCTGCTAACTACAACATGCTTGAGAACAATCACACAGTTGCTCTCCAAGGATGTTGTGCCAGGACCATGAATCCCTCGCAAAGCGCAGCCCCGGGTGATCTCAAACAGGTAGACTCTTCTGGCGGGCCAGGAGGTCGCTCACGTTCCACCGGGAGAGTCCAGGGCAGACTTCAGCTGATTCACGGCGGATCGCCCAGAGTTTCACTCGTTGTTTCTTTCTGGGTGGACGTTGCTTTCCGGACAGGTTGATGGGCAAATGGATTAGGGGTTGGAGGCGCCGCTGCAGTTACTCAGAAAAGCCACGAGGGGGCGCAGGAAGCCCCAGACTACAGAGATGTACCTCGCAAAGGGCATCTTGAGGTTTAGGATCTCACTGCGGCGGTGTGTGTGTGCGTGTGTGTGTGTGTGTGTCTGTGTGTGTCTGTGTCTGTGTGTCTGTGTGTCTGTGTTGGGCGGGGGGGCTTAAATGCCATGGTGAGAAAAAGGTGGGCAATGGGAAGAAGCAGAAAGATCAGAGGAAAAGGAGACGAGGGTGGAGAAGGTTAGGGAAAGAGGCCTCCAAGGATGTCTCCTGATCAGTTAGGGATTTGTTTGCTCCCCGTTCAGCCTACCAGGTGTAGCCCTCATAATAATGAATGCTATCTCATAGCCCTGAATTGAACTCAGGAGTGCAGAACAGACTGGAGAAAAATTCATAGTATAAATATGTACAGTATGATGATTCTGTTTGTGTATATACATATATGCGGTGCTTAGTCGCTCAGTCATGTCCGACTCTTTGCCACCCCATGAACTGTAGCCCACCGGGCTCCTCTGTCCATGGGGACTCTCTGGGCAAGAATATTGGAGTGGATTGCCATGCCCTCCTCTAGGGGATCTTTCCAACTCAGGGATTGAACCCTGGTCTCCAACATTGCAGGCAGATTCTTCACCATCTGAGCCACCAGGGAAGCCTATCCCTTCTCCAGGGGATCTTCCAAGCCCAGGAATCGAACTGGGGTCTCCAGCATTGCAATCGGATTCTTTACCAACTGAGCTACCAGGGAAGCCAATATGTATACATATATGTATATATTTCCCACAAATAAAAACTACATATTCTTAGGGCTGTGTGTGTGTTTACCACATATATAGCCATAGGAAAAAATCTGGAAAGATAAATTTTAAATTGACAATAGTGAGGACTTCCTCAGTAGTCCAGGGGTTAAGGCTCAGCCTTCCAATGATGGAGGCTTGGGTTCAATCCCTGGTTGGCGAGCTAAGGTCCCACATGCCATGGGAGCAGCCAAAAATTTTAAAACATAATAAAATTTAAAAAAATTAATTGACAATAGGAGTTATCTTTGGGATGTGTGTAGAGGGGGTCGAGGAATAGGAAGGGGAATGGTAAATGATCAAAGAGGACTTTCAGAGTTAACAGAAATATTTTACTTTTCTAGGAATCTGTAACCCTGTTAGTTGCATAACCTAAAATTATAAATTACTTAAGAAAACAATGGAGAAGAAGAAAAAAACAAACATCCAATGCCATCTTAGCGGTGTAGCAACAGACGTCTTCCACACAGTTCAGGGGAGGTGAGAGCCTCCTCCGCTCTGCTGAGTGTCCCCAGGGCCTCCTTTCCTCTCTTTGGCTCTGTCCTGTGCAGAGAGCAATGACAGCTCAAGGTGGACCAGAGGTTAAAGGTGGAGGGAATTGTGGCACCATCTGAATGGGGTACAGATAGGGGAGAATACCCTCTACTCAAGTTGGAAGAACTGAACTGGAATGGGAACAATGCAGGAGACTTAAGAGATGCAGGTTCAATCCCTGGAGGAGGGCATGGCAACCCACTCCAGTATTCTTGCCTGGAGAACCCCATGGACAGAGGAGCCTGGTGGGCTACAGTTCATGGGACTTGGACACGGCTGAAGCGACATAGCACACATGCATGTGGCCAATGGGTCATTGCAGACTGACCTCTGCTGGACACCCTGGTGCAGGATTTTGGGAGTGAAGGGAGGTGGAAATTCCAGCCCAGATGTGATAGAGATTTTCCATCCAGCCAAGTAGGGAAAGTGTGGACTAATTTGGAATGTATGCAAGCTGAAGCAGCATGATGCCTACTAAGAATGTAGTAATGTCAAGGATGGACTCCCAGCATCTAGGGAGGCTGTGGGGAATTTTGTGCAATGCCCACTTGGAAAACAACAGGGAGATGAGACCTCAACCATAGGTGGGCCTCAGTATCTTCATCTGTAAAATGGGTGAAGGGTGGAAATCTGGCTACTCTATACCTTCCACTGTCTGATTTTTTTTTTTCTAGTCAGTGACATTCCAGGGGTCACTCAATGAAGGGGGCGACAGAGGATGAGATGGTTGGATGGCATCATTGACTCAATGGAGATGAGTTTGAACAAACTCTGGGAGATAGTGAAGAGTAGGGAAGCCTGGCATGCTGCAGTCCATGGAAACAAAGGTAGAACACGACTGAGTGACTGAACAACAACGGCAATTCTTTATGGCCCTCCACCTGAAGATTTGCAGTTCCAATCATTAGCCACCAGAGATCGCCTTCTGACAGACTTGGGGAAAAAACAAACCAAAATAAAAACAGGAACAAATCAGACACGGTCCCCACCCTGGTCAAGCTGAGGCTGGTGGGAGTCAGACGCCAGGCAAGATACGTAAGAGGACAGGATGTAACCCGGCATCAAGGGCACAGTGATGCCCTTGGGGAACCTGAGACTGGGGGGTCTCTTTCCTCTCTGTATCTGCTCTTTGATGTGACTGCTGATTGGGATTAACTCTGCCCCTGCACCAGGGGTACAGCGTGGAACAGAGTCTCTGAAATGAAGCTGCTCTCTCCCCTCTGACTCCTGTTTTTTCCCATACCCCACATCCAATATCTTAGCAGATCCTGCGGGATACGTGGTCTGGCCACTCTGTACCTTCCACTGCCACCATTCCGTCTGGCCTCCTTTGTGTCCTGCTTGAACTTTCTGCAGTCGTCTCTTCCCTGGCCATCCTACTTCACCTGCTTCCGCCCTCCACATCATGACTCAGAGCCTGTCCTGCCTCTGCTCAGAACCCTCCCAACCTGGCTCCGGCTTGGTTCCTCCTTGCGGACCTGCCATGTGCGGTCCTGCCCCACATCACGCCGAGCTTGGCTTCCTCCCTCCCCCTACTCTCCACTCCAGCCACACTGGCCTCCCTGCTGTCGCTCACACGGCAAACTCTGCCCTAGGGCCTTTGCCCTTGCTGTTCCCTCAACCCGGTGCTCTTTCCTTAGGCAACCCCAGACCCCTTCCTCCCTTTATTCAGGTCTCTGCTCAATCCCAGCCTTCAGAGGTGACCCCTTATTAAAACCGCCCGGTCGCTGTCCCTGTCTCTCTCCACCTGCTGCTCCTGTTTCCTCACCGTGCCCTTGATGCCGGGTTACATCCTGTCCTCTTACATATTTTGCCTGGCGTCTGACTCCCACCAGCCTCAGCTTGACCAGGGTGGGGACCGTGTCTGATTTGTTCCTGGCTGAGGCCCTGGTATCTAGTTTGTGCCTGACACACAGATAAGCTCAGGAAATATCTGTTGACTCTGAAAGAGGAGACCTTGAGGAGGGACAGCTGGGCCCCAGAGTAAGAGTGACCTTCGGGTCCCTGTGTGAGTGACAGGTGAAGGGGAAGCTGCCTGCCGCTGCTGGAGGCGGGATCCTCTCCTGTCGGGTGGGCACTGAGCTCTCACCTTCACCTCCTCACACTTCTGGGGTCCTGTCCCCTTCCCTCCCCATGACCCTGACTGGCTGGGGGTCAGAGGTCGGCTTCTGACCCTTTCTGTGCCCACAGACCTTCTCTCCACCTCTTCCTCTGCAGGACTGTGTCCTGGGTCCTTTAGGAAGAGCCACAGTCAGGCCTGGGCCTTGGTTTCCCTGTTTGCCTAGTGAGGTGGACAGTGAGAGGAAGGGGCTCAGGCCCAGGTCCCAAGGTGGGGGATGGTCTGGTGTGAAGGGGCTATGTCCCCACCCCTCCCCCACCCCAGGCACCCGCAGACTGGCTGGGGGCCCCCCAGGGACAGTAAAGCTGTTGGCTTCCTGCCTGGCCCCAAGTCTGAGAGCAGATGTCCCAGGGAGAGGACAGTCAGTGGTGAGGTCCATGGAGCTGCTCAGAGAACCAGAAGCCAGCCCTGAGGGGAGAATCAGGAGGTCCCGGGGAAGGAGGGCCAAGCTCCCCAGATGGAGGGCTGGCTTTCCTTAACCCAGAATGTTCTTCCCGCCTTGTCCTGGCTTCCTTCACTCTCATGGCATGTTCACAGTTTTGGCTATACCCAGGGTCTGCCATGATGATTGTTTCTTAATGACTTTTTTTCTCTAAGTCAACCAGATAAGACTGAATTAGAATAATTTTAGACACAGAAAAATACAGAATGACATTATGAACTACATATCCAACACTCAGATTTAACACGGGCATTTTCCATATTTGCTTCACCTATTTCTTCCTGAAATATCTTAATGTGAATTGTAGATATCCTCAGTTTTTGTCCCCAAATGCTTAGTTTGCATCTCCAAAAAGTAAGGCCATTTCCAGGCTCACTGTTGCACTTCATAATATTCATAGTTTTCTGATATCTAATATTTAGTCCACAACTGACTTCCCTGGTTATCCCGAAAATGTGTGTTACAGTTGACCGTGGATTTCTTGTAAGAGGAAACTCTTGATACACGAAATGAAAAGCAAGTATCTCCTGTCATAAATGGAATGTGCCTCCAGAAATGGGGACGATACTTCTGGAAATGGAGACAGTGTTTCAGGCCGATGCGGTGGCCAGGCTGCACCTGAGGCCCGCTCTCTACTTGTTACACTGGAGCTTAGTGGGCATTGGCGTTAAACACAGAGAGGACTCACTCACTGATGCAAGGACACCTGAAAAGGACTCAGAAAGGGAATCAGCCTTTCCAGGTTGGGATCAGAGTTATTGAATGTGGGACGGGCCTGAGGAGCTCAAGTTGAAAGCTGAAAAGTACTGCACCAGGCCCTTGGGTGGAGGGTCTTGGGTATTAAGTTTCCACAAAGATTCTGTTTCTGGGGCCATGACCTTCCGAGAGGGGGCCTTATGCACCCCCACCGCACTCTGGTCTGTCTCTGCCATCTGGGGTTGGGATGCTAAGAGGACAAAGGCCCCTCACTCTCAGAACACTTTTCCCCTGAAAAATCCCATCTGTCAGGCCCTGACCTTCCAGGCTCACAGGCCCAGCCCCGAGGAGACCCAAGCCCCCCTCCCAGCCTCCACCGTCTGTCCTGGTCAGTACAGGGGGGCCCTCATGCTTCTGCTGCCTGCTCAGTGGGACCCAGGTCAGTCACCTCCTCTTTCTGGGCCTCGGTTTCCCCATGTGTCACGTGCAGAGGTGGGATGGGGTGGAGTATCATTTGCCACAGTCAGAAAAATATTGGGGAAAAAAATAATGGAATAGGAACAAAACAATGCTATTACATTCTAGTCTTTGCTGTGTGTTAAGTCGCTTCAGTCATGTCCGACTGTTTGCAACCCCATGAACTGTAGCCCACCAGGCTCCTCTGTCCATGGAGCTCTCCAGGCAAGAATGCTGGAGTGGGTTGCCATGCCCTCCTCCAGGAGATCTTCCCGACCCAGGGATCGAACCCACGTCTCTCGTGTCTCCTGTAGCGGCAGGCGGATTCTTATCCACTGTGCCACTAGGGAAGTCCGCACCTAGGACTTCAGACTGAGGAGATTCTAAGGATTTGATGACCTCGGGATTTTAAAATTCTGGGATTTTCAGGTTTAAAACGTGTCCCACCTCCTGAAACCTGAAGGATTTGGGAGTACTGAGCTGATGGGGCTCAGCCGGGGCCAAATCCAGCCTGACCCTTAGGCTTGCCTGTTCCCGCCTCTGCTTCCCTCAGCTGCTGGCCTGTCCCTAACTTCCGAAGACTGTTGGATGCCCTCATTGTTCATGCTGGCACCTGGCACAGCTGGCTTCCTGGCTCCAGGGCCCAAGTGCCTGTGCTCTCTGCCAGGATTTGTGAAGATCTATCAGGAGCCGCTGCGGTTGTGCTGTATAATCTCTATATATCATCATTAACATGTGCTAAGTCACCTCAGTCGTGTCCGACTCTGTGACCCCATGGACTGTAGCCCTTCAGGCTCCTCTGTCCATGGGGATTCTCCAGGCAAGAATACTGGAGTGCATTGCCACGCCCTCCTCCAGGGGAATCTTCCCAACCCAAGGATCGAACCCAGGTCTCCTGCTTTGCAGGCGGATTCTTTACTATCTGAGCTACCATTAGAATAGCACAGTTTTACTGAGCCTGGCTCTGGCCAGGGTTTTGCTGGCATTATCTTGGGTACTTAGGGTAACACCTTACAATGTAGGTGAAATTATTCTTCTGATTATAGATGAGGAAACTGAAAATTCAGACTTTAAGGAACTTCCTCAACCCAGGCAGCTGGCAGGTGGTAGAGCTGGATTTGAAACCTTGACTGGTTAATCTCAGAGTTCCCAATCTTGACCTTAAACTGCTACTTTTTAATCTTTAAAATCAAAACTCGCTCTGTGGCCTACAGACTCTCAGCCATTTAATGTCAGTCTCTTCCTCTCCCTCCAGTCCAGCCACTGGCTTTGGGCTCAAATAGAGTCACCTCATTCTTGCCCCAGGACCTTTGCACAGGCTGCTTCTGCTCTTCCTTCCTCTAGGTTTCCATGTGACTGCCTCTTTCTTACCCTTCATGGCTCACCTCAGGGGAGAGGGCTTGGCTCACTGACCATGCTGAGTGAGCACGGTCCCCTTTCTTTTCACACCTTCTTTTCTACTCGGCTTCATTTTTATTTATACCATTTCTCATTTCTTAGTTCAGTGATTCATCGTTGTGTCTCACCCACTAGAATACAATTCCAAAGCACAATGAATCGTATTTTCATCTCTCTTCCTAGAAACTGGCTTGGACCAGGGGCTCAGATAGTGTTTGTTGAATGTGTGAATACATCTTGAAACAAGACAAGGGCAGGTCAAGGAGGAAGGTCTACCAGGCAGGCTTGTGCCCAAATCCTCTCTCCAAACCGGTAGCTGCCACCTTCTAATGGTCCAGACAGAAAGCTGAGGCCCAGAAAGATGGAGAGGCAGAGGTATGCTCAATCCCAGCAGCAGCTCAGTGATAACAGACCAACCTGGACAGCTCTGTTTCTATACTTGCCAAGTTCTTTCTCAGAAACTATGTCCTGGGAGCTATCATACCTCCATTTTCCTGATAAAAGCCTGCAGCCTGAAAGGTCAGGAGACTGTCCCGGGGGGAGGGTCACCTTAGTGTCAGAGCAGGGGGTCCTGGGTTTCCTGTCTCTGTGCCGGTGTTGGCTTTACTCTCCGCCCTTGCTGGGGCAAGAGGTTGAAAACAAGACTCTGCACCCACCCCTCACGCCTGGACACAACAGAAAGGCACCAGAAATCCGGCTGAGCCAGCGAGGTGTGTCTTGGAATATGCCCATCAGAAGCTGAACCTGAGTTTTTGGCAGGTGGAACCTGGCCCCTAGAGGCATGGAAGAGGTGTGAGAGACATGTGCTGAGGGGACTGGAGATCGAGGACAGTTCCTAGGTCTGGGAAGTCTGGTGCTGGGGGAGAAAGTCTGTAATTTAGGAGGGGTACTGGCAGAGGAGGCCCCTGGTCACATCCTGGAGACCCACCCTCTGTAGATGGTGTTTTCACTGTTCCTACAGGCTGTTTAGGAAGTGTTTTGAGGACACAGGGCTCCAGGGTTGACAATGTCTGGGAAACAGTGGAGTAAGCAAAGGGAAAGAGGAGTTTCTGTTACAGGCCTTCTCAAAGCCTTTCTCATAGTTCAGTGCATTGCCAACCTCTAATTGCAGGAAAAGTGGGTGAAGAAGTGTGGACCCTGCCTTCTGGGAGCTCACAGTTGGTGGAGGAGATCCAGACACAGGAACAAACTGAATATCATGAGGTTGGAGAACTATGAAGAGAAATGTAAATAATGTGGGGGGGGGGGGCGTTCCCCTGGGAGGATGACATTTGAGCAGAGCCTGGAAGGAAGTGAGGAAGGGGGTGAGGGGGCAGCTGTGTCTGGGGGGAAAGAGAGGCCCAGGCAGTGGGAACAGCATGTGCAAAGGCCCTGAGGCAGGAAGGGTACTTAGTGTATTTGAGAAACAACAGGAGCCGGTGGCTGGAGCAAGGTGGGCTGATGGGGAAGGTGGTAGGAGATGGGGTTGACAGGGATCAGCCTCCAAAGGCCACCATATTCAGAGCTTGTTGGGGAGCCCTTGGATGGTTTGGGCAAGGAGTGATGCCTGGGACGTGCTGCCTCATGAGCTTGTACTATCAAACAACCTCTTAAGAGCAGTAGCAGAAACAGTAGCCATAGAGTGTGGAGGGTAGTCAGGGTACTGTACCTCTTGCAAGCCTGGGAGGTAGGCATGGTTATCACCTATCTTACAGGTGAGGAAACTGAGATTTAGAAAAAGGTACTCAAAGACATTTCTGGAACAAATAAGTGAATTGAGAGACAGTATTTAAAAAAAATCTTTCCATAGATATTTTTTCTATCTTTCCTATCACTTATTCTTCAAAAGCACCATTTTTAATGGCTATGTGATGTTTGTTCCAGTCCCATTCACCATGCATTGTCCTGTGGCCAGGAAATTAGGTTATTTTTTTTTCTTTTTTGGTGGTGGGGGGCATTAATAGCAATGCTATAGTAAATATTCCTGTTGTTAAATGTTTCTGAATCTCTTTAATTATTTGGTTAGAGTCAATTTCTTTTTAGAAACAATATTTAGAAATATTCCTGTTGTTAAATCTTTCTGAATCTCTTTGGTTAGAGTCAGTTTCTTTTTAAAAGCAGTTTAGAAACAGAGTACAGAACTATTGACACAGCTCAAAATTTCTCAAAAATTTTTGAGAAAAATGACTCTGTCACCCTCCAGAAAGAATATCTCAGCCATCTCAGTTGACCCTCTCAGCCAGCATGTTTGGAGGGACACATTTGGGTTATCTTCCCTGGTGGCTCAGACGGTAAAGCATCTGCCTACAATGCGGGAAGACCGGGGTTCAATCCCTGGGTGGGGAAAATCCCCTGGAGAAGGAAATGGCAACCCACTCCAGTATTCTTGCCTGGAGAATTCCATGGACAGAAAAGCCTGGTGGACTACAGGCCATAGGGTTGCAAAGAGTCAGACATGACTGAAGTGACTTAGCACGCTCGCACATTTATAAGGTTTAAAAAATATTTTCTGAAAAGCTTTTCTCTTTCCCTTGTTCCTCAGTCAGCCCAGTAGCCACCACTGGGACCAGTTTCTGGTGAGTCCTTCCAGAGAAGTTCAGAGGCAAGCAAATGTGTACAGTGAGAACACCCTTTGAATGGAATGAAACAGAACAAAATAAGCCCTAGGGTGCGCAGGAGATTGGGAACTGCCATCTGAGGCTCATTTCATCTTGGTTTCGAGCTGAATAAAGAAAACGCTGCCAAGATCAGACTGCTGGAGGAGGCACAGCCACAGGCCTGGGTTACAGGATGAGATGTTATTCTTGCGCACGTGCTGGGTCAAGATAAGGACACAAGGGACACAAGGATCCTCCAGTTCCCTCTGATCTGGGCACACTAAGGACAGCTTGGCCATCTTCTTATTCTTACAGGTTCTCCTTCCCTATGCCACACAGTGGGGAAGGGGGAGAACTAGGACGCTTTCAATCACTCTGAACTGGCGTCAGGTGCTTAACAAATCCTGGAAAATAGAGGTCATCCCCAGCATGCTGTTGACACATGAAGATGCTCAGAGTCCTGGAATCTGAGTATGTCCAAATAATCTCTCTTTGTGTGGCCTTACTTGGAATCCCAGGGAAGTTCCTTCTGCCTCCGTTTACCTCACTTTCTTAATCTGGAAATGAGGCTCAGGGTTTTTGTGCTGCTTGTTTGAAGCTCCAGGGCAGGCAGTCAGAGGCAGCTTTGAAGATGCAAGAGTCAGCAGGGGGCCTTTATCCAGGCATCTCAAATATCTCCCAACACGTGATTGAAACTACACATTTCAGAGAAGAATTCAACCATGACACCATTGTTGTCATTCCCATTTTAATGACAGGGAAGGCGAGGTCTGGGAGGCACTCTAGCAACGTGTTCCCATGGTCATAAGTTTGTGTAAAATTTTCCAAAGTGAAGTAATTTAACCTCATTCTGTTAAAAGCACCATCTCCTTCTGTTCCAACTTCCCCTTGTGTCAGATGAAGCTGGAGTGAGTGTGAGCATTTTGGGGATCTGGCTAAGAGGACCTTGACCTTTAGTTTGGGTTTAGTGGTTTTATTTATGTTGTTCCAGTCACTTTTGTGAGTACGTGATTTCCAGCTGCGCTAGTGAAGAAGGAATTCATAGGGCCTGGACTCCATCTTAGGCCTGTTCGTGCTGATCATGTTCGGCCACCTCTCTAATGGACTCTGAACTCTGTGCTTAGTGCCTGTGGAAATGCCAATAGAAGGATAAGACCCCCTCTGGACAGGTCATAAATTTTTATCTGTAACCTCAGGCTTATTGATTATTGACTGTTTGGAATGTAACCTCAGGCTTATTGATTATTGACTGTTTGAACACATAACACATGAATGATGGGGTTATTGTGATTGTATTTACCTTTCCTTTGTTTATGTAAGTCACAAGGAAATTGGGTGGTGGGTTCGGACACGTACACATGGGGCATAAAAGATTTTCACAAATGCTGGTCGGGGTCCTTGGCTAAGAGGATACTCTGCCTTGGGCCCGCCGGTGTAATAAACTGCACTTCACTATCTGCATCGTCCTTCTGAGTGAGCTTGTTTCCCGGAACGCGTGGCTATAACACTAGTACAGGAAAGTCTTCCAGGAATACCCCTACCTGGCACACTGAGGTGACTCACCTGGTCCTGTGACATGAAAGTGAAGGGTCAGAGGTCATACCTCCATAGG
Organism: Okapia johnstoni; assembly: GCA_024291935.2. NCBI lineage: Eukaryota > Metazoa > Chordata > Mammalia > Artiodactyla > Giraffidae > Okapia > Okapia johnstoni. The sequence goes on along the minus strand of CM044324.1, from coordinate 49,714,753 downwards.
CATGGAGGATCCTACAGTGTGAATGCCACCAGTATGACGTAGTAGAGGAGAGGTTTGAAATGTGTGTATACATGGAAATGTAGCATACAGAAGCTTGTTTGTGGAACATATGGAGATATGTCGAACAGGTAATTCACAAAAAGAATATTGTTTTTCTGAACTTTGTAATCTCTGTAGAAATCGAAATTTGCTAAGGTTTCTTTTATCTTTCTAACTAAATCATCTCTGTATTACTTAATTTGTAATTTTGTAGTCCTTTTCTTAAACAACACTCCCTAACACTCCTTAAATTGTTTAAGCCTCAGGAAGTACAAAGTCTGGACCTGCTCCTACTGTTCTCTCTGTGTCTTTCAGGATCAGAGACCCTCCTTGCCTCTCCTCACTGACACTGTCCAACTGCAGTTACCTGGGAATGTAACAGAATGGTTCGGAGGACTCCTGCTGGATCCAGACAAACCTTAGTTTTCTAATCTATAAAATAGTAATATTAGTAGAATCTCCTCAGACAGTAATGAAGTCAAATGAGAAAATGTGTGTATGTTTGAGCACAGTCTAGCAGAGGGCACAGTTAGTGCCAGGTCTATTTAGCTGATCCTCATAGACTCCCTGTTTATGACAGTATCTTTTCTGATATGGTTGGTTGGTGCCTATGCCAGAATGTGCAATCATTGGTAGCTATTGGTATACTATTAGTTCTCCTCCCCCATCTCTCCAAAGTATGTACACAGTCAGTGCTCGATCACTGATAATCCAATAAAAGAATGAAAAACACCATCTGGGATAGAAAGACGCTGACTCCAAATTGAGCGATGCCCTAGACCCAAACAGTGACTCACCCTCTCATCTGGAAGGGCTGTTAGAGTTAATTTTTCTAATTCTCTTTTTAAAAATGTGTCTTTGTTTTTCCCCCTGACTGGTTTAACTGTTGGCAATTTGGTAACTTATTTCCAAAGCAGAAATATGTTTCCAAATTTCCAATAGTTAAACAGTCAAGGGGAAAAAGAAAGAAGCAGCAGCAGAAAGAAGAAATTAACTTCTGTTATTATAAATGTTTATACATAAATATATGAGTCTAGTCAAGGCTATGGTTTTTCCAGTAGTCATGTATGGATGTGAGAGTTGGACTATAAAGAAAGCTCAGCGCCGAAGAATTGATGCTTTTGAACTGTGGTGTTGAAGACTCTTGAGAGTCCCTTGGACTGCAAGGAGATCCAACCAGTCCATCCTAAGGGAAATCAGTCCTGGGTGTTCATTGGAAGGACTGATGTTGAGGCTGGAACTCCAATACTTTGGCCACCTGATGTGAAGAGCTGACTCATTTGAAAAGACCCTGATGTTGGGAAAGATTGAGGGCAGGAGGAGAAGGGGACGACAGAGGATGAGATGGTTGGATGGCATCACCCACTCAATGGACATGGGTTTGGGTGGACTCCGAGAGCTGGTGATGGACAGGGAGGCCTGGCGTGCTGTGGTTCATGGGGTCACAAAGTCGGACACGACTGAGCAACTGAACTGAACTGAACTGAGGGCCTCCTGGGAAGACCAATACATAAATATGGTACATGTGATATTACCATTATGTATTTAATGCATATTTATGTTTTACATAGTGCTTTGAAACATATTTTTGAAAAATTTAATACTTTCTTAGTGCTAAATATATTTTAACCACATCATTTTTAATGACCGTATAATATTCCTCATCAAAAAGTGAGGCTATTTAAAGGTACTTATCAGAGGGTTATGCCATTAGCAGTGATGAGAGTTTTGTCATGCAAACCTTCTGGTATAAATTCAGTTTATAAATTCAGTTCTTCCGCAGGATGGATTCAGTTCTTCCGCAGGATGGATTTATATAACCAATTCTCCTTTCACTGATGGATTTATATAACCAATCTCCTTTCACTGAGCCTTTCTCCTTTCTCCTTTCACTAAATAACCCTTAAGTTATTTTCATTATTTTTCCATGATAAATAACGCAGGGCTATATTTATTTTCGCTCACATCTTTGGTTATATCCTTAGTAAATTTCGGGACTGCTGGGCATGCCCATCTTCACACTAACTTGCTCAGCATTGCGCAGTTAGAGGAACAGAGAGGGAAACCGGCTTGCACTGGTTCACATAGCCTGTCAGCTGAAGCCAGGACTAGGAATCAGCTAAGTCCCGGGTGAGCAAGAGAAAGAATTAGCCGCTTGAGCTACAGCGGCTGCCCAAAGAACCTGAGACCACTGGGAAGGTGAGGGGCGGAGAGGGACTGCGAAGACCTGGCGCTCCCACGCCAGGCCGAAGCTAAGCCGTTGCCTGGCAACGCGGGAGGCGCGGAGTTCGAACGGAAGCGAGAAACCAATCAGGATGTCCGGGGCAAACCATTCTGGTGTCGGGGAGGGGGGGGGGTGAAGCGACGCGCTCATTTCCCCTTCCCCCTGCGCCCCGGGACTTTCGCATCCCTTCTGTGCCCCTAGACCTTCGCTGTGGCTGGGTCCTTGGGACAGTCAGGTTCCCCGGGTTATCTCGGGTGCCGAGCACAGCTCCGAAGAGGCCCCCGCGGGTCCTCACGTGGAGCTTGGGCCTCCCGAGCCGTGTTGGGTGCGGCCATTCTCCGCCTGACTGGGTCCGACCTGTCAGCCTCCTCAAGACCCTCACTGGAGGAGCGGGACTCGCCTAGGTGAGGCTCCTTGTGAGGGCACGGGTGGTCCGCGGCGCGAACCTGGATCTAAGGGGGGCTGTATTCACCCCTGCGGTGCGTGTTCTCTCCGAGTCCTACCTGCGGAGAGGTGTTGGTACCCCATTTCACAGATGAGAACGCTGAGGCTCAGAAAGATGAAGTCTGGCAGAGTATCTGATTCAGATCTTTCTACTCCATCTCGCAGTCTCTAGTGTAATAGATCTAGATTTGCCTTGAGAGACCCAGACAGGTAACTGGTGGTTGCTTTTTTAGCCTCTTATCAACAGGAACATGAGAGCCCCAGCTGCATCCCCTCCAGGCTGCCTCTCCCCAGCATCGGCCTGGGGTCTTCTCCCCACCATCTGTCTTCATTTCTCCAGAAAGCCAGGGGTGGACTTAGGGCTCACTTGAGATCCTTCTGCTTGCAGGGCTCTGAATTACAGAGCTCTCCCTCTCAGAGAGAAGATACAGGTGGCTCAGGCAGGACTGACATTTCTGAGCTAGGTGCCAGGTGGGCAGCAGATGCTTTGGGCCTGGAATTGCTGTAGGACTCTTGGGAATCTACTCCGGGTTGCGCAAAAGGGTAGGCACAGCCCTCAACCAAAGACACTAGTCACCAGAGACTCTGGAGTTGGTCCTGGGCCTGGGACCCCTCCTGGTAGAGCATCTGACCTACACCAGGCCTTGCCTCCTGGGGAACCCCCTCCCCACCTGCTGGTTGCTATTAGTTTCCTTTTGTAGGTGGGCAAACTGAGGTTCTAAGAAGTTAAGCCCCTTTGCCCAAAACCACATGGTCAGACTTGGCATCTCTGGGGCTGGTTCCCAATATGTCTGGCTTCCATCTTAGAATCCTAGACACTCAGAATTGTAGCATCTGGGAGTCTAGAATCTCTTCAAGGGGAATTATTTATCCTCTCTCCTCCAAACCCAGTCTCTTGGCTTTAAAGGGAGAGGAGCTCTGGAAATCCAGAAAGAAAACAAGTCTTCATTCTATCAAAATGACTAATGCTAACATTTATTGATCATTTGTTGTGTGTTCTGCTGGTAGGAGATCAACTCCATGGATCACAGTCCCCCATCTCCATCACAATTACACACGCATCCCCCTGACGTAGCTGTCCCACTTCTGGGCAGAATGATCTAGGTGCAGTGAGGCCACAGTGTGGTTTTTAACAGAGACTAGACACACGCTCAGTGGCCATCGGTAGGGACTGATGGGCTCTTTATGTAGTACAACATATATGATTAAGTTTATTAATAACATTATAATTAATAACATGCTAATAACACATGTTATTAAGAACAACATATATTATTCAGTGAAAGAGTAAGATGAAAACAATGTACAGAACATGTTGCTATGTGTAAAAAAAATAGAATATATGTCCATTGTTGCTTGTATGTGCCTGAAATCTCCCTGGAAGGACATATAACTATCTGATCATAATGATTCTTGCAGGGAGGGGAACTGGGTGGCTGGGGATAGGAGTGGATGGAGATGTTTTTCTTTTTTTAATTTCTTTTATAGCTTATGAATTTTAAGCCATGCACATGTATCACCTGGTTGAAAAAAATATATACGTATTATAGATTATTTATCTAATCATGAGACCACTGACCTGTCTATGATCTGTCATTAACTTTCTTGTGACTTTGGGCAAGGTTCTTGACATCTCTGGGCTGAGAAAAGAAGCCATGATGGTGAGCTTCGGCCCAGGCAGAGGGCAGTCCGGGACAGGAAGTGGGCTTGGTTGTGGGTCTGTCCCAACTCCACCTTCCTCATCCTGTGTGCCAGGCCCTTCCCTAAGGCTTTGCGTGCAGTATCTCTCTCAGTCTCCACTGCAAGTCCCTTTGTCCTCATTTGGCAAGTTCAGGTGCTGACCTGAGGCCCAGAGGACTGGGTTGGTGGAGGTGTGAGGTTGGTGGGCCAAACAGGAGATTGCTGCCTTAGGCAACTGCACCCACACCCCTTCTGCAGCCTGTTTACCTCTCCCTTCCTGAGGTTTGTGCAAGGTTGCCCTGGGAAAGGCTGACTCCAGGCAGGCCAGGGCACGAATGTCTGGGAAAACTCCAGAAATAGTGTGGCGCCTGGTGTGGGCCTGGAGGATGCCCAGCTGAGTGTCTCTGACCCTGACAGCTGTGCTGAAATGGAGCTGGGCTGTCCTACTGGCTGGCAGTCTCTGCTGCCTGGAGCCTTCCTGGATCCCTCTGGGGCAGGAGAGGGCCTCTCTGTCTCCACCCAAGTCTGGGCTGGACTTCTACTGAAGCAAAGGAGAAGCAGGTGGAAGGGAGGGGTGAGGTAGAAGTGCACAATGTCATAAAAATGATAAACATCAGAAACCACACCTCCTGCCCCCTCAGCAAAGAATAGAAAGCACTGATACCTCTTGATCCCTTACTGTGTGCTAAGTACTTTACAAGTATCAGCTCAGTTCAGTCGCTCAGTCGTGTTCGACTCTTTGCGACCCCATGAATTGCAGCACGCCAGGCCTCTCTGTCCATCACCAACTCCCGGAGTCTACCCAAACCCATGTCCATCGAGTCGGTGATGCCATCCAACCATCTCATCCTCTGTCGTCCCCTTCTCCTTCCACCCCCAATCCTACCCAGCATTTACAAGTATGAACTCCTTCAATTCTGTCCATTCTGTGATGTAAGGTAGTTACTGCTGTTATTTCCTCCTTAAGAAGGGAAACTGAGCACAAGAGATGTTTAATAACTTGCTCCTAGAGCTGGATTTGGAATCCAAGGAGTCTGGCTTCAGACTCTAAACCTTCTTATGCTTTTTTTTTTTAATGTATGTATTAATAAAATGCAGTTTACCATTTTAATCATTTTTAAGTATACAGTCTAGCCGCATTACGTTCATTCACAGTGTTGTGCAACCATTGCTAATGGAAACTGCATACCCAGTGAACAGTGACTCCTCGTGCTCTTCTCTCTCCCGCCCCTGGCAGTCACCGTTCTTCTTTCTGCCTCTATGAATCCGACTACTTGAGGAACCTCATATAAGTGAAATCAGGCAGTATTTGTTCTTTTGTGACTGGCTTATTTCACTTAACATAATGACTGCAAGATTCATCCATGTTGTGTAGCATGTGTCAGAATTTCCTTCCTTTTTAAGACTAAATGACATTTCACTATCTGTATATACCATACCCCACATTTTGAGTATTTATCTGTCAGTGGACACTTGGGTTGTTTCCACCTTTTGGTTATTGTGAATAATGCTTCTACAAACACTGATGTACAAGTATCTGATGTTCAAGTCCCTGCCTTTAGTTCTTTAGGTCATATACCTGAAGTAGGTTTGCTGGGTTCCATAGTAAGTCTATTAAAAATTTTTGCTTAACAGCCATACTCTTTCCATAGTGGCTGTACCATTTTATATCCCAAGCAGTACACAGGGTTTCTAATTTAACCTCATTCTCCATCCACATTTATTATTTTCTGTTTTTGTTTGTCTGATAATGGTTGTCTTATGGGTGTGGTATGGTATCTCATTCTGGTTTTTATTTGCATTTCCCTAATCATAGCAATGCCGAGCGTCTTTTCTTGTCCTTACTGGCCACTTGTGTACCTTCTTTGGAGAAATATCGATTCAAGTGACTGCATTCTTCTGAGAGAAGTGGTCAGCATTCTGTCTGGGCTGATGAAGGCCTCACAGAGGAGCTGGGCACTGGAGCATCTATTTGGTTGAAGAGTTATCACAGCTCACATTTTGGTGGCATTGGTCAAGCATGGGCCTCACGTTGGGAGGGAGGCACTGTTAGGGATCCTGTTTTACAGTTGGGGAAACCAAGGCATGGAGAAGTTAAGTATCTTACCCAAGTTTCATAGCTGATCACTGGTGGTGCTGAGATTTGAACTCAGCCAGGTTAGTCCTAGAATCCAGGCTACAGAGGTGGCCAGGGAGAGGGAGTGGAAAAGGGTACTGCCAGCAGAGGACCCAGTGTGTGCAGAGACTTGGATGTGGCATCTTAGGAGGGAAAATAGGATTCAGCTAGAAATGTCTGGAGCCCAGCTTGAGCAGGGGCTCCTGGAGGCTGGAGCAGGAGTGGGACTGGTGGAGGAAGGCCTGGGCAGAGTAGGGGGTTGGGAGGAGGCTTGGTGCTGAGGGGCCTTGGTCTTTCAGGTGGCCTGGCCACTTGGACTGTGTTGTCCCCTTTTGTGCTTTGTCCCTGGAGGATGGAGTTCTTAGCCCATGGGAGAGATAGGAAACAGGTGGTTGTTGTTGATGTTCAGTCGCCCAGTTGTATCCGACTCTTTGCGACCCCATGGACTGCAGCATGCCACGCCTCTCTGTCCCTCATCATCTCCCAAAGTTTGCCCAAGTTCATGTCCATTGCATTGATGATGCCATCCAGCCATCTCATTCTCCGACACCTTCTTCTTCTGCCTTCAGGCTTTCCCAGCATCAGGGACTTTTTCAGTGAGTTGACTGTTTGCATCAGATGACCAAAATACTGGAGCTTCAACTTCAGCATCAGTCCCTCCAATGAGTATTCAGGGTTGATTTCCCTTAAGATTGATTGGTTTGATCTCCATGCTGTTCAAGGGACTTTCAGGTGGTAGTGAATATCTAAAATTACAGGGTGTGATGAATGCTTGGAAGGGAACTAACTGGGTAAGAGAGTTGGCAGGAGCCCCAGGGCGGTCAGGGAAACCTCTCTGAGGAAGTGAAAATGGAAGGTTCCCCGCAGAGAAAGGATGGTGCAAAGGCCCTGAGGCAGGAGAAACCTTGGTGTGCTCAGGAACAGCAGGGAGGACTCAGAGGCTGGAGCAGGGAAGGCTGGAGAGGAGGTGGGAGAGGAGGAGGACTGAAAGGAGGGCCAAGTGGAGGGTTTGGATTTTGTTCTCAGGCGATAGGGAGTCTCAGGGGCTGGGACTGGGGTGATTTAAGCAGAGCTGTGATGACAGCTGATTTCTGTTGGGAAAACATTGCCATTTCTGCCCTCGTGGCTGAGGAAAGAGGTCCAGAATCATAGCCAAGTTGACTTGTCTCTCTGGGGCCCAGAGAGAGAGGCTAGAGATTCCCTAGGAGTCCCCTGGTGAGTGGCCAAAGACTAGCAGGAGACTGGGGACTGTCTCCTCCACACTTCTGCCCTCCAGATCCAGGCCTGGGTTCAGGTTCTGGCTCTGCCATTTATTAGCCATGTGACCTCAGACATGTGGCCTCACTCTCCATGCCTTGGTTTTCTCAACTGTAAAATGGTCATAATAGTAGTACCTACCTTACAGTGTACATGTGAGGATTAATAAATGAGTCAATACCTAGAAAGAGTTTAGAACAAATGCCAGGTACAAGGAAAGCACTTGGAGAAGTTCTTATCTGTTTTATAAAACTTGTCATCATTGCCTTTTACTACTGTTAGAGCCTAACTGAGCACAGCTTCCTTCCCCACTGTTGCCTTAGTGGAGGGTTAGGCGGGGACCCAGCAGTCTGCTGTGGACAATGATGGTCTTGTTACCTCCCTTATCCTCCTAAAATCAGGACCCAGGGGATGGAAGAGGTCTCAGAGCTGATTCACTCCCAGGTGGAAGAGAGTTGTTCCTTGAATCAGTTCCTGTCCCCTTGTGCCCTCCACCCCAATGCTGGTGCAGCCCCCACCAGGCACAGACATGGAACTGGGTCCTCTTTCACTTCCTTGGGGCTCATGTCTGAGGCCAGTGCGCACTTCCTTTTTTGGACCTCAGGATCCCAGTGAAAACTGGCTTCATCGAATGTGCCACCTTAAGTGATGTAATAGAGCTTGGTGGCAGAAGAGACGGTCACCTCCCTCCCAGGGATTCCTTCTGGCAGGGCTACTACTGTCTCTTCATCTGTAAAATGGGGATCAAATAGCTCCTACCTCTCAGGGGAGTATAGAGATTTAAATAAGGACCATGTCTGGCAATCTGAAATTCTAGTTATTATTATTGCTGTTATTGCTGTCAATTACTAATGTTTACAGCTTGCTCAAAGCTTCAGTAGGCACTCTCAAGCTCTAAGAACTCACACTGACCTGGCCTGGAAGCTGGGACTCTCCTTTAGTCAGAATGGAAGACCAGAGAGGTTCAGCAACCTACTCAGGGACACACAGCCAGAAAGGGGGGTGATGTTAATTAAGGTTTGGTCTGAGGAGAAAGAGCCCAAGTTGGACTCTGCAGGGTGACTTTGGCAACTGACTCAGCCTGTCCCAGCCTCAGCTTTCCATTAGTCAAATGGGGATAATGATAGAGCTCCCTTCATAGGGTTGTTGGGAAGATTAAAATGGGTTAATATATTAACTGGCAGTCATTGTGGCAGTGACAAGGGGGACTCACTTTTTCCATCTGCAAGATGGGTGCCCTTGCCCTACTGGGCCCCACGTGTAGGCCAGGGCAGCTGGGGATGGGCGGGCCCTTCTCGCGGAAGGGCTTCCTGGGGTAGGCCTGAGACCAGGTCCCGGCGCCGAGTTGGCGGACAACAAGCCTGGGCTCAGTTCCGGCCCGCTGCCTGGCTTTCCTTCTCCCTTTTCGAGTAATTCCTGGGCCGGCGGGTTCACTTGCCCGGGGCTGGCCGCCGGAAGTTGCGCAAACGTTGTGTTACCTGAGCCCAGGTGGGCCGGGCTGGAGAGCGGAGAGCGGCGGCCAGGACGCAGCCAGGTACGTGCGGGCCGGAGCCTGAGCGCCCGGCCGGGGTCGGGGCTGCCCGGGCACCTCTCCCTTCCTTTCGGGTAGGCGGGGACCGGGCCGAAACTCACCTTCAGGCCTGGACGAGGCTGTAGGAATCGTGCCGTCTGCTCCCTCATTTAAGAGCCAGGACTACCGAGCTCGGAGAGGGGCGGCTAGCAGACTAGAGTCACACAGCGTGCCGCCGGGCTCTGGGCCTCCTCCGCCGCTAGGAGTCCCCAAGATTGCCCTCGGCTAGGAAGGGCAAGGGCAGAAGCTAGACCGGGGATCCGGGCTCCCCTACCACCGCCCCCCCCCGCCCCCCCCGCAGCCCCTCACCGCGGCCTCCTGAGGCTAATGCCCGGGAAGCCGCTGGGGAGGGAGCGTGGTGAGGCTACGTGCCCGAGGATGCCAAGGAGAAGGGCCTGGGGCCGGCGTATTTGGGGTCGTTTGTGGGTGTTTGAAATCAGTGGGTGGGGCGTTGGGTGATGAGAGGAGGCCTCAGAGAGGGCACGAGCCCCACCTGGGGACCGGGACCCTGGCTTCAACTCGCAGGAGCCGAAGCACTTTGGGCTTCACCCGCCTATGGAATGAGTCTTGTTCACGGATTAACCTCCTTTGTCCGCGGCTTAGGCTCAGACAGACCCTTCTGGAGAAGGCTTAGAGACCCCTGCGAGAGGAGCGGTCTCAGGAGTTGGGTCCAATTCCTAATAGAAACAAGGAGCCCAGTTCAGGCAGTGAACGAAAGTGCTCTACTTGTTTTTTCTCTCTCCATCTTCACGGTGACCTGGAGGATGAGGAAGGTCTATTTTTAACAGCATTTCACGGATAAGGAAACCCCAAGTCTGGAAGAGGTGCAGCTGCTTGCGAAAGGCGCACAGCGGTCGAGTGGGCGAGTTCCTGGCGAGCTGGCCAGCGGCCCCATAGCCAAGCTTGGCTCCTAGCATCTGCCCTGGTCCGGCCAGAAGAGCCCCTGGGGCGCCTGGTCTGCTGGAGGCAGTGGGAGCCCAAGCCGGGTGGGGGTGGGGGTCGCAGAACTTATGCCCTAGCCCTGCCCATCTGACCTCCTTCCTCCCTCTGTTTCCCCGATGGTGCCCGGGAGGGAACTCATGCCACCAACGGGTTGGACTGGTTTGTGAGGTGGCGGCCGGGGCGTGGGGCAGAGCCTACCTACCTTGACAGGGCTTGGCATGGCTACCTTTCTTGTGACCCTTCCCTCCTGAGGTCTCCTTAGGGGTTGGTCCTGAGTGGGGCAGCCTTCTTCTCCCACTTACTTCATCCCTTCTACCTCTGGAGCAGCTCTGGCTCTGGGCCAACAGCCCCCAAATTTCTGTTGTCAACTTGGCTTGGTTGCAAAGGTCTCAAACTGGGGCGGGAGGGGAGGGGCTCAGATAGGTTTGCAGGCGATTTTGTTTCCCCTGTCCGTGCAGTTTTTAATATTATTATTATCAAATAGACTAACAATCTAGAATTTCCATGCACTCTGGATTCCCAGCTTCCTAGAACATTCTATACCTACCATCTTGGACCATGTGCCTGCAGTAGAGTGGGTGTACCCCCTCTCTAGTTTATCGCAGGTCTCCCTACTTACACTTGGCCCTCACAGGTATTTCATCTTAGTAAAAAATCCATTGACTGTTGGTTATGCGTAAAGAGCAATATCTTAAAACTGAGATAGGGGAACAAAACAGACCCTCCCTTGCCTCCTCCCCCCACCCCCCACCTGGAGCTGTTTTAGGAGAATGTGAATAATGAGTAAAACTACTCTTTTTTTTAGATGAGTGAATTAGGCTTCATACGACTTTGTGTCTTATTTACTGGCTCTGGAACCTAGGTTGGCAACTTCTTTGAGTCTCAGTTTCTGTGAAAATGGGATGACAGAGACCTGTATCACAGACTTGTTGCGAGATTACAGGAGAGGATGATGTCAGATGTCTAGAAGAGGATTCCTCTCTCCCCTCTCCAGTCCAGACTCTTCCCTCATGGCATTCTGGATATCGTGGTGGGGCTGTCCAGTATAGCATTTTGCTGCAGATGGAAATGCTCCAATCCGTGCTGTCTAGTAGAGTGACCACTGGCCACATATGACTATTGAGCACTTAAAATGTGGCCAGTGTGATTCAGGAACTGAATTATATTTACTATAAATATAAAGTTAAGGCTGAGTAGCCATATGTGGCTAGTGGCTATCGAATTAGACAATACTGGTTTAGATGGCCTGAAGGTCCTCTTGAAGATCATCTTGATGGAGTCCCTTTCCCCATTTTATACATGAAAAGGTTCAGGACTTGGTCTATGGGTTTTCTTCCGGCCCATCTCCAGGGGACTTCGGGGAGCGCTTTGGGACTCTAGCCCCTCTTCCTTGGAAAAAGGGACGGGGTGGACTGACAGCCAGGGTACTGGCCCTGATGCTTAGGTGATCATGTGGAGACTTGTGCCTCCAGATGTAGGCCCTCCTGCCTATGGGTGTCCATACTACTGCTGTTGGCAAATGCAGAGTCAGCTGGATACTCCTGAGCAGGGCTGTGATCTTGGGCATTTCCAGCTTTTCCTGGGGCCGCATAGCTCAGGGCTGATGTTTCCACCTGACAGGCATCCATGGATCACCGTGGGCCTGGCATTGGAATTTCATACTGGAAGCTAATGGGTGTCTGGACTCCACTGGGGCAGGGGTGGGGTAGGGACTTTCTGCGTTCCTCCTCCACAAGCTCTGCTGCCGTGCCTGGGGCCTGGCATGTCCAGGCGGGTGGATGGCACAGGGCAGCTTCCTGCCTAGGTGAGTGTGGGGTGGAGGTGGTTCCAGGCTTCCTGTGGGCATTCCAGGTGGGGTGTGGGGTTGGAGCCCTTTCTCTTGGCCACTCAACCCCAAGACCCCTGCGCGACAGAGGGACAAAGGAGGCAAGGGACAGCCACCAAGTTGTTGAATTAGTTTCCTCAAGTTTGCCTCCCTGGGCTTCAGTTTCCCCAAGTGCAAAATGGAGTTGAGAAGAGGACCCACTGAGGTTGAGCTGGCTTATGTCCAGCACTCAGCCTGGAGCCTACTTTGCTTCCTTTAAAATATGCCATCCCCATCCTTTATGCCCAGGCAGCCCGTGTCTGTCTTCTTTGGTACCTTTTTTCTTTCTGCTTCAACTGGGCTGGGCCCTCCTCGAAGGAGGGGAGAGGGTGGGGCCACAGGCCCGGCTTTCTGCCTGCTGATTGGCTCCCTGTGAATCAGAGGCGTGGCTTTTACCTTTTAATAGGGAAGGCGTCTTCGGTCTCTTGGTCTTTGCTGAGCCTTTGTCTGAGTGGGCTCTGCCGCTTTCTTTCCACTCCTGCAGCCGTTGTGGAGTCCAGCTGCCAGCTTTCTGCTTGGATCTCTGTCTTCTCATTTCTCCAGTCTCCTTAGACAGAAGCCCTCGGGGAATGTAACAGCCATGCCTGTGGACACACTGACTCCGGGAGCCCGGGACACCCCTGCCCTACCTATCCGCCTACGGACCAAGGTTCCTGGCTACCTGCTACGGCGGCCAGCGGACGGTGGAGCCCGGAAACCTAGTGCTGTCGAGCGCCTGGAGGCCGATAAGGCCAAGTACGTCAAGAGTCTGCATGTGGCCAACACCCGTCAGGAGCCTGTGCAGCCCCTGCTGTGCAAACAGCCCCTCTTCAGCCCTGGAACTCGCCGCACCGTGCTCACACCTAGCCGCCGAGCCCTGCCTGGCCCTGGCCGCCGGCCCCAGCTGGACTTGGACATCCTTAGCAGCCTCATCAACTTGTGTGATAGTCCTGTGTCCCCTGCCGAGGCCAGCCGTACCCCTGGACGGGCTGAGGGGGCCAGGCAGCCTCCCCCGGCCACGCCCCCACGCCCACCACCAAGTATTGCGGCCGTCCGACGAGTGGATGTCCTGCCCCTGCCGGCGTCACCTGTCCAGCCCTGCCCATCACCAGGCCCTACCTCCGCCTCTAGCCCAGTCCGGCCCCCAGGTTTGCAACGTTCCAAGTCGGACCTGAGTGAGCGCTTCTCACGGGCAGCAGCTGACCTGGAGCGATTCTTTAACTTCTGTGGCCTGGACCCAGAGGAGGCTCGGGGATTGGGTGTGGCCCACCTAGCACGGGCCAGCTCAGACATCGTATCCCTGGCGGGGCCCAGTGCTGGGCCAGCCAGCTCCGAGGGGGGCTGCTCCCGCCGCAGCTCTGTCACCATCGAGGAGCGGGCTCGGGAGCGTGTACCCTATGGCGTGTCAGTGATAGAGCGCAACGCCCGCGTAATCAAATGGCTGTATGGGTTGCGGCAGGCGCGGGAGACTCCAGCAGCTGAAGGCTAGGTGTCCACTGGAGTCGGGATCTTAGAGAGGCTGTTGGCCTCTTGACCTCTCCTGCATCCATTCCCTGCCTTGGAGCAGACCCAAGCCGCTGCCTTGTGTGAACTTGCTGTGGAGGTAAAGGCTCAGAGCACCCATCTGACAAGGACTGACCTGGAGAGAGTTGGCTCTTGACCTTGGACCACTGCCTGGCCCTCACATATAGGGTTTTGACATGAATGTCCCCTGCTTGTGGGCTTGGATGTGGGGCACTTAACCCTCCCCACTGAGAGTGGGGGGCCAAGGGATCTCACCAGAACTGTCTACCCAGCAGCTCTGTTTTTTTCTTCCTTCCTTGGCCTCTGTCCTTCACTGATTTCCTCTTTTTTAGCCCGTGGGCCTTGGTTACCTGGGAACTCACCGTGGGGTGGGGTGGGGCAGGGAAGAGTGGCCTTGGCAGCCTGGGCCTAGGTGGGTAGACTACAGAAGGGACTGGTAAGAGTCTGCACTGCTCTGACTTCCCTCCTTTTGGTTAATAAACACAAATGCTTGTTTTTCAAAGGCTGGGTCATCAGATTCTTCTGTGTTTACAAGGGGAAAGGGTGGGAAGTCTTGGGAAGGGGCCTTCAAAAATCAGTGATTGTACACTGCAGGATCTGGGGGAATATGAGTTCAGTGGCTGGCCTGGCCTGAGACTTGCCTCACAGGGCATCCTCAAATTCCCTCTGGGAGGCTCACTGATGGGCCTTCTTCATAGAATTTGGGATAGAAGTGGGAAGAGGACTGGGGACTTTCCCTTGTACCGGGAAGGGGACGGACCTTCAGGGAAAGGCTGACAGGGATATGGACCCTCCCCAACCATAAGTGATGTGCCCTTTCCCATCCCAGCCCAGTTCCCAAGGGGGCAGGAAGCTCAGAGATGCAAGTCCTGAACTTGAGGTCACACAATCCATAGATTGGAAGTGGAACTCTTAGAGGAAGCAGGACTTGAGATGGATAGAAAAAAATGGGTGGCCTTGCCCCTAACTCTGGGTGACCCTGGGCAGGCCAGTCTCCCTCTCTGGGCCTTGGTGGGTGAGTTGGCAGCATGGTCTTTTGGGCTTAGGGAAAGGGAAGGAAGTGGCTGGCACTGGGCTTTGAGATCTCCGCTCTTTCCTGTCTCCCTCCAGGTTAGTTACCTGCTAGGAGACCCCACCCCTGGCTGATGAAGCAGCTAGGGCCTGGGCACGCAAAGGGTGAGAACCTGGATGGGCTCTGCATCCCTGCTTTCCCGAGGGAGGGGGGTAGGGCTGGGAGGCACTTCCTGTCCTGCAGGCTGCCTGGGCTGCAGCACTCAGAAACAGGAAACTCTAATGGGGGCCCTTGGTGACAGGTTTGATGTAGGTTTTATTTTAAGCATAAAGAGGAGATTTCCGTTGCGCTGTTGACAAACATCCAGGTCAGCCCAGCTGTCCGTCTGACAGTCCACCACCAGTCCCCAGGGGACTTGACGGCTTGAGCCATTTGGGGAAATCAGGTTGTAGAAGAGGATGGTGTTCAAATTCGTGAGGATGGAATTCACCCCTCATCATACAGATCGGGAGACTGAGGCACAGGCCGGGAATGACCTGCTGTAGGCTCCCAGCAGGTTTGGCAATGCAGGAGCTGGGCGCCCCGGTCCCTGTGTTAAAGGAGTGATGGGGTTGGTATAATCTGTGTCAGCTCTGCAGAAGTGGTGTCTTTTGAGGTGTCAAAACCTTTACCTCCAAGGCAGCTCAGCCTGAATTCTGTGCTAAGGGTTGCCCCTTGCTGTGAGCTGTCAGTTCTCTAGAAACACAAGGAGGGAACTTTGGTTGCATTTTACATGTGAAGAAATCAAGGTTTGGGTCACAGGACTGCTGGTGATGATGATCTGGGAGATCCCTTGTTCCTGGAGGAAGTTTAAGTGCTGGACTCAGACCATTCATACTAAACCTGTCACTGAATCCTCAAGGTGACTTTTTGAGGGTCACCTGAGAAGATCACCTCTTGTCTTAGAGCAGGGATGGGTAGTGGCTTTTGGGCTGTCACAAAGTGGGTCTGCACTCCAGCCTGGGGTCACACCCTAGCCTCTTAGGCATCCCAATCACCGGCTGTCTGGCTCCTCGATTCTCCCGACACATGCCTCACCTCTCTTCCCCATCCTGGCAGCCTTTCCTCCTAGTCACTATTGAACACCTACTGGATGCCCAGCAGTTGGCAAGACAGCCATGGGCCCCGCCAGGTCTCAGGGGAGGGAAGGAGCTGCTAAGCAGAAACTAGACATATAATGTGGAACAGATGCACTCAGGGACTTCTGCCCTAAGACCAGAGCTGTTCCTAGGAGCTGCAATGGGGGGAGCCGAGAGGGGCATTGGGAGGATCTGATGCAAGAGAGCAGGGAGGGATTCCTGGAAATGAGGAAGGTGAGCCGGGTTGAGCCTTGACTTCTCTGACAGGGGTTCCCCTTGGCCAGGATTCCGTGGAGGGAGAGGCTAGCGGCTTCTGCCATTCCCCTTACCCCCAGCCTACCAAGCCTTGGGGATCCACAGAAACAGGCCCTCTATTGTTTCACCTCCAGTTGGAGTGTGAGGGGCAGTGATTGGCAGCCTCTGTGTTTCAGCCCCTGTGAGGGCCTGCAGCTGCTGCCTTGTCCCCTGGGGCTGCCTGGCCTCCATAGCAGCTTCCCCAGGCCAGACTGGCCCCAGCTGCCTAGCCCCTAATTAGGCAAAGATGAGATTTGCTCCCTGATCTATTTCTCACCAGCTAATTATACACATTTGGGCTTGGGAGACTGGCAACCTGGCTGCTCACTTCTGTCATGAAGGTGTGATGAGCCCCCTGGGAAAGTACCCGTCCCCACCTGCAGGACCTCAGTTTGTCTTGACAGAGGAAGGGATATAGTGAGAGGGTATTGTCCCTGCCCTGATGAAACGGTTCTGCCTTTGCTAATGAGTTGCTGAAGGGAGCCAGCAGGAAGAGACCCCCCCATCCTGCCAGTGTCCAGGGGAGTATGCAGATCCATCCTGGCCCAAAACAGAAGCTCCATCCAGGTTTTTTAAAAATTTAATATTATTTTTCAGATGATACATTTATATATTTCCTCCCAAATTTTATTAAAATGTTCAAACTTAAAAGTTGATAGAATTATTCAGTGAATACATATATCACCTACTAGATGCACAGTTGTTAATATTTTGCTATATTTGCTCTATCAGGCATCTCTCCATTCCTCTATCCATCCAGTAAGACAATTGGTTATTTTTTGAAAATTTTCAAAGTAAACTGCAAGCGTCAGTACCCTTCCCCTCAAAGACACTTCAGCATGTATATCATTAACTAGAGTTTCATATTAAATATTTGTTTATGGTTATTCTTGGCAGTGGGAGGTAAAATTTATATACAGTGAAATGCCTAGATTTTAAAAGTACCATTTGCCGAATTTAGACAAGTACACACTGTACCCCAAACCCCAATCAGAACACAGAGCCATGAACAGTTCCTTCACATTCCCAGTCAGTTCTTGTCCCCCGCTCACGGATGTATCTATGTATCTATATAACTTAAATATTATTAAAAACAACATTCCCTTATCCTTCCCTTCCCAACTCTGCTCCTCAAAGTAAACACATTCAACTTTTGAAACTATTTCTTCTGAAATTTTCCTCCATATTTCTAAGTAACATTCTTTTCCTGCCATTTTCTTGATTAATTTTAGGCATATGTTGATTTTCAAGTCTGATGTCCCCAGAGTGTGGCTTCTGCAGCCTGACTGTCTGTGTTTGAATTCTAGCCCTTTCCTTTACTGGCCAGATGACCTGGCAAGTCCTCTTAACTTAGACTTAACCACCTTAAGACTTAACTACCTTGTGCCTCAGTTTCCTCATTTGTAAAATGAGTAATAAGAATATTGAAGATATTGGACTATTATGAGGATTCAGCATGTGAAGTGCCTAGAATAAGGTACATCACCCAGTAAGTGGTCAAAACTGTTTCTTTTTGTAGTTATTATTATCAAGGAAGACAACTTTTCTCACCCCCTTTTCTTTCAAAATCAACATTTATCACAATTTTTCATTAAATGATTAATTAATATTGTTTATATTGTGACCATATAAATATTTTCTTGCCAAGATGCATATTATAGTTAGATTTCCTCTTTTTTGTGCAACTCTGTTCTTCCTGGAGTTATTACCTGCTTTGTTTTCCATTCGCTTAGTTTCCTCTTTACTCATATTTGATTCTCGGACATCTTCAATTTCCCCATAGTTACACATAGAGGATAATTTATTGGTTCCAATTTTTTTCCCCAAAACCCTTCAAGGGCTTTATAACAATTCTCACACCCCTTTAAAAACAACAATGGAACTGATTTTTTTTAAATGCAATTTTAAGCACAAATACAATTTGTAAGATAAGCACTTGTGAGCATCCACTCTCTATCCCTGCTCACGTGGGTCTCTAAGAGGAATAAAAGGCTTCTCCATTTATCCACTGAGTATGTCTGCTCACTGCTGCCAACCTCTGGCTTGTCCTGTGCCCTTGGCTTTATTCATTTATTCATTTAACCAAAGTCTACTTCTATTCACCTTGGAACTGTACTGGGCAGTGCCAGCAGCATAGAGCTTGGGCAGTGTCGACCCATCTGTTCCCAGATTGGCATTTACACTGTGCATTACATTACACTGGCAGCCAGGAGAGTGTGTGTGGGGTTAGGTGATGGCTGTGTGTATGTGTGTGAGACCTGCAGGGGTGTGTGAGTGTTTATGTGGGTGCCAATAAACTTGCTATGAAAGCTCATCTGTGTGCATTTATGTGCATGTACTTGTGTGTGTGGACATTGACAGTGTGTGTTCACGAGGTGTATGTATCAGTAAGCCCTTGCTGTGTAACAGGCCACCCTAGACCCTAAACAACACATTATTAGTTCATGATTCTGTGAATTGGAAATCTGGTTTGGGCTAGCTGGGCAGTTCTGATCTTACTTAGGCTCACTCACATAGCTGCAGTCAGCTGGGGCTGGGTGGTCTTGGAGGGCCTTGCTCACATATCTGGCAGTTGGCAAGCTGTTTACTAGGGTGCTTCAGTTCACCTCCATGAGGCTAGCGTGGGCTCATTCACATGGTGATCTTAAGGTTTTGTGTTCAGCTCCATTGCACAAGTGTTCTTTAAAGCCTCTTACTGGGTCTTGATTACTAATGTTCCATTGGCCACATTGACGTCGTCAAGTCAGATTTAAGTGGTAGAGAAATAGACTCCATCTCTTAGTCATATTGCAAAGGGTATGAGTACAGGCATGAAGGAATTTTTTCAGTCAGTTTTCAGTTTATCACAGGCTATGTGTGCTGGATGGGCTTCCCTGGTGGCTCAGACAGTAAAGAATCTGCCTGTAATGCAGGAGACCTGGGTTCAATCATTGGGTTGGGAAGACACCCGGGAGAAAGGAAGGGAAACCCACTCCAGTATTCTTTCCTGGAGAATTCCATGAACAGAGGAGCCCAGCAGGTTACAGTCCATGGGGTCGCAAAGAGTCAGATATGACTTTTTCGTAGCGACTAACATACACACACACGTGTGTGTGGTAGGTAAAGTACTGGGGAAATTTCCCAGCTTTGAAACAGAAAAACTTGGATTTTTTGGTGCTACCACCTGTTGTCTGATTTTAGTCAAGTTGCCTCACCTCTCTGAGCTCTGTAAACTGGATAAAACTGAATGACACGCTGTGGTCTTTGTAAGTGCTTGTTCCATTCATGTGTTCATTCATACAATATATGTTTATTTGGGTCTATTGCATACCAAGTCCTAGGCACACCCTGGAGAGATTGTAGCAAACAAAATGAACCAAACACTTCCCTTGGGAGACTTAGTCTAGATACTGTTTGATCATCTCTATAATTTTATGATCACTAAGATTAGATCCTAAAGGAAAGAGAGGTTCTTGACCTGATCAAAGAGGTCTGGGAAGCCTGAGATATCTGAGCTGAGATGTGAAGGATAAGTAGAAGTTAACCAGGAGAGGTGGGCCTAAGAGTGGAAAAGGATTCCAGATTGAAGTACCAGCCTATGCAAAGGTCCTGTGGTGGGAGGAGTAGATTATTGGAACAAAGAGGGTAGGTGAGGCTGAACCTGAAACATAAGGGCCTGACAGTGAGGCTATCAGAACCTTTGAACAATGTGAGGGTCTATTTTGCCAGGCATCCTGAAAAAGAAAAACAACAACAAAAAACACACCAAAGGTCTAACAGTATTCTACAAGCCCTCTTGACCAGGATCCCTGTTCTTCCTCCTCCTCCCCTTTACCTACTCTGACACAGCCTGCTGCTTCCTTGATATTCCAGAAACACACTAGACACATTTCTACCTCAGGGCCTTTGTACTTGCTATTTCCACTGCCAGTATCTATCCTACCCCAGATATTCGCATGACTCACTCCCTCTCTTCATTCAGGTCTGTGCCCACATGTCACCTTCTCAGAGAGGCCTTCTCTGACCCACCCACTCACTGCCCTTTCCCTGCTAAACCATCAGCCTCCAATAACCATTAGTTCTCTACCCTGGTTTATTTTTCTTGCTAGAAAAATACTCCTGCCGCCTACCTCCCATCACCACTTACAGTAAACAAAGGCCACATTATGTTTCTTGTGTGTATCTCTCACTAGCATGCACTACCATGAGGCAGGGGGGTTGCTTTGCCTAGGCTCAGTCCCCATCCCCTGGGGAACAGGCAGTATCTCATAATCATTTGTTGGATGAAGGAATGAGTGAAAACAAGCGAGTGAATGGCATGCTGGGAAGAATTGACTCCTGAATATTAAGAGGTCTAGCTTTAAGCCCCCAGCTGGGTGAGCTAGATAAACCACTCACCTTTTGATTCCTGGTTTCCCTAGCTGTGCTGTGAGGTATTTGTGGCCTCTGGGTTGGTTCTGGGTTTGGAAGGGAAGACTCCAAGCTATGGAGGTTAGGGCCTGTTAGGGAGGAAGGGAGCTGGGGGCCTCTCCCTGGCCTTCCTGAGGATGAAAATAGCCTAGCCCAGACCCCAGGGTTGGCCCCCTATCCTCACTGTGGCATTCAGCTGGAGCCAGGGGGCTCTGTCTGGAGCCTGCCAGCCTGGCGTTGGGCTGGAATCAGGCCTCCTGACAGCTGGGCCAGGCAGGCCTGGGAGGTTCTTAAGGGCAAACTGGGCTGGTTGGATGCCCCCCACTTCTCTCCCTACTCCCCTCTCCTTTACCAGTGTCCATTGGCAAGGTAAATCCCTTAATCCCCTACATGCCTGCAGCCTTTGCAGCTTGCAAAACTCTTCCTTGGTCTGTGTCTAATTTCACTCTGCAGGGTAGCTGCATTACCAGGGGGAACATAAAGCCTCAGAGAGGACAGCTGTCTCATTGGAGGTTACATAGCCAGGACCTAGTACAGTTACTGGTGAGACACAGGTCTGGCCCAGCCTTGCCTCCTCCCTGAGAACGGGAGTTCGGCAGGACCAAAGCTTCCGGGTTCTCATGAAAAATGAGACCTCAAAAATGTTTAGTATGTTATTTTCTTGTGATTTAAATGTGAGCTTAATGTTGTTGTTGTTCAGTTGCTTAGTAGTGTCTGACTCCTTACAACTCCACAGACTGCAGCACGCCAGGCTTTCCTGTCCTTTGCCATCTCCTGGAGTTTGCTCAAATTATGTCCATTGAGTTGCTGATGGATCCAACTATCTCATCCTTTGCTGTTCCCTTCTCCTCCTGCCTTCAATCCTCCCCAGCATCAGGGTCTTTTTCAATGAGTTGCATCAGGTGGGCTTACTGTAAAAATACCTTAAACATAAAAGTATTACTTAAATGTAAAAACACCCCATACAAAAGCTATAGGTATTTATCACGTCATAGTTTGTAATAGCAAACAGTTGAAAATGTCCATTAATGCTGTGGCTGCTGCTGCTGCTAAGTCGCTTCAGTCGTGTCCGACTCTGTACAACCCCATAGATGGCAGCCCACCAGGCTCCCCTGTCCCTGGGATTCTCCAGGCAAGAGTACTGGAGTGGGGTGCCATTGCCTTCTGAGAAGTGGTTAAATCAGCTCAGACTAGCCTTGCACCAGCAGTGCACATGGCACTGGAAAAATGGCCTGCAGGCACTGGTGTGGACTGTCAGGGCACCTGGTCCTATGAGCAGAGCAAGGTGTGAGACCATGCGCCCCGTGCTCAAACCCTCTTGTACCGGCCTTCAGTCTCCCTGGAGAGCTACACAGGGAACCTGACACAGTGGTGGCCTGTGGATACTGGCTGGCTGGAGCCAGCGGTGAGGGGGAAACTCACTTCCTCCTCTTTGTACCATTTGAATGTTGAACCTTGTGAATGTATTATCTATGCAGAAAAAATAAAAATAAATTTAAAATAAAGTAGCACATAATAGATGGCAAGAAACCTGAAAGAGACAGACAGACAGACATCAGGTTTGCAGGCCCAGTCGGCTGCCCACCTCCCCTTGGGCAGGTAACCAGAGGCCAAATTCTGGCTCTGCCCAGCTTGGTTTTGTGGTTCCACCCTCTACGGTAATATTTTGGTTTCCACAGGCATAGCACCCATAGGAAACCCCAGCCAATGGGTATCTGGTTCTGGGCTGGACCGCCTGGTGGTGGGCATGACACATCCCTGTTAATGGCATCATCCGAGTGCCTGAGTGATGACGCAGCCCCCAGTGGAATGATAACACTTCCCACAGTCCCACAGGCCTGGCTGGTCTGGGGTTTGTCTTGCAAACTCTAGGTGGGTGTGTGGACACCAAAACAACCATCTGCATTAACTAGCTCTGAGCCTTTAGGGACTGAATTCATCCATCCATCCAATATTCATTAAGCACCTACTATGTGCCAAATTGGAGAAGGAAATAACAACCCACTCCAGTATTCTTTCCCAGAGAATCCCATGGACAGAGGAGCCTGGTGGGTTTGGGGTTGGCCAAGAGTTGGGCACGACTTAGTGGCTAAACAACAACAACAACAAGAACATGTGCCAAATCGTCTCCTAGGCACTAAAGAAGCAGCAGCGTGCATGTGTGCTCAGCCATGTCCAGCTCTCTTGTGACCCTATGGACTGCAGCCCGCCAGGCTTCTCTGTCCATGGGATTTTCCAGGCAAGAATACTGGAGTGGGTTGCTATTTCCTCCTGCAGGGGATCTTCCCTATCCAGGGATCACACCTGCATCTCCTGCATTGGCAGGCGGATTCTTTACCACTGAGCCATCATGGAGCAAACCAAATGAAAACCTCATGCCCTCTGGTGTGGGGACGGGCAATACCTACCAGGGAGTGAAAGTTCTGTGGAGGAAGAAGAAGAGGGGAAGGGAGTGGGGCTCTCGGGTTTTTCCATTTTTACTGGTGTAGAACTGTGTTAGTTGCTTAGTCATGTCTGACTCTTTGTGACCCCATGGACTGTAGCCCACCAGGCTCCTCTGTCCATGGAATTCTCAGGCGAGAATACTGGAGTGGGTTGCCATTTCCTTCTCCAGGGGTGTAGAATAGATGTACAATAAAATCATCCCATTTCAGATGAATGGTTCAGTGAGTTGAAGTTGTATACATCTGCATGCCGACCACTGCAGACATTTCCATGCATCCTGTAAAGTTCCCACGTGTACCTTGGCAGTCAATTTCCTGCTCCCACCCCACTACTCATCTGGAGAGCTGCTGATCAGCCTCCCTCCACTGTGGATTGAATCTGTCTTTTCTGGAGTTCCTACAAGTGAAATCTGGCTTCTTTCACTCAGCGTAATGCATTCGTGATTCATGCATGCTGTTGTGTGTTGGTTCCTTTCAATTGCATCCCATGGTGTGGTTCTCCGTGTTGTTTATTTATCCAATCTGTTGATGGTCATCTGGGTTGTGGTTTCCACTTTTCGGCTATTACAGATAAACCCGCTATGGACATTCATGTACAACTCTGTGTGCATATATATTTTCATTTCTCTTGGGTAAATGCCTGGGAGTGGAGTTGCTGGGCCTAGTAGGAAGTATATGTGTAATTTTATTAGAAAGGAGGACTGTGCTCCTAAATAGGGTGGTGAGAGCAGGCTTCACCTACCAGGTGATGTTTCAGCAGAGGCCAGACAGAGGCAAGGGGAGTGTCTGTGGGGAAGAGTGTTCTAGGCAGAGGGAATTGGGGGGTGGGGTGTCAGCAGAACAGCGTGGAGGCCAATGTGGCAGGATGAGAGTGAGTGAGCAGGAGAGGCCTGCCTAGGAGGTGAGGTCAGTGTGTGACAGGGCTGGATGCTGTCCGGCCCTGAGGTCATGGTGAAGGCATTGGCTTTTACTTTGAGAAGCCGCAGGAGGGTTCTGAACAAGAGCTGGGGACAGGATTGAGCTTGTATTTTAACAACCGCCTCCTGGATTGCTAAATGGAGAATGGGGTGTTGGGCAGGGAGCAGGGAGGCCAGCGATCGTCCTGGTGGGAGATGCAGGAGCTAGCTGACTGGGGTTGAGGTGGTGGAGGGTGAGGAGTGTCAGATTCTGGGTCTATTCTGAAGGTGGAGACAGAGGGGAAGCACTGGACATGGGAGGCGACGGAAAGAGATATGAAGGATGGCCAGGACCTGAGGTGGCCTCTAGGAGCTGAGAGTGACTCCCAGCCAACAGCCAGCAAGGTAATGTGTACCTCAGGCTGGCAACCCCAAGGAACTGGATTCTGCGGATCACCTGAATGAACCTGGAAGAAGACCCTGAACCTCCCCAAGGAACACAGCCCAGCTAAGAGCTTGATTCAACCTGGTGAAACCCTGAACAGAAAACCCAGCTGTGCCACACCCAGAGCCTGATCCATAGTAACTGTCAGATGGTGGTTTTCAGTCACAAAGTTTGTGATAATGTTTTACTCAGCAATAGGTGACTAATACAGACATCCTAGAATCCTACAGCATCAGAACTAAAGAGTTCCTTGGCAACAATTGAGTCCAACCTCCTCGTCTACAGCTGGAGAAACTAGGGTGCAGAGAGAAGACAGGCCTTGAACCCTGGTCCCAACAGATAGGCAGCATCAGGCAGAAGCTGGATGCCCTGCCAGGCCCAGCCCCTCATCTCCTAGGAAGTACCAGCTCCTCTGCCAAACCCTTCTTTGTCTGGGCACTGGTCCCCTAGACAGCCAGCTGCTGGGTATCCACTGAATACCCTCAGCTCCTGGACCAGCAAGCTTGGGCAGTTTCCCTACTAGGCCAGGCCCAGTGACCAGGAGGGAGGTAGCATCCTCCTCCCCACAATAGAGCAGGGCCCAAGGCCATAGGAGCCACACCTGAATCTGAGAGCCCAGTGAGGAGGGACTGTGCTTAGAATCCTAGCTCTACTGCTCACTGGCTGTAGGACTCTGGCCAAGGGACACCCCTTTGCTGAGGTGTAGGGTCCAATATGTGAAATGGGAGCAGGATTGCTGTTCTCCAGGTGGCCAGTGAGCTCAGGTACATGAAACTATTGGTGGGAGTTCTGTAAATGCACGAATGCACATCCCCAGCCTTTTCCTTTATACAGGCCTCAGTTTCCCCATCTGCTAATTGATCTCATGCTCTAGATATGCTTTGGGGGTCCTTTTAGCTCTAACAGTTGACCATTTTAGGGTTCAGATTATGGCTCTGCTTGTTATCAGCTGTGCAACCTTGGATAAATAATTTAGTCTCTCTGAGCCTACATTTCTTAATTTGTTAAAATGAGCTATTTATAATGCCTATCATATAGGCAAAACTTTCTCTGACATAGATCCTACCAATGTTTTCTTAGATCAGTCTCCCAAGGCAATAAACAAGTAGGACCTAATCAAACTTATAAACATTTGCACAGCAAAAGAAACTATTAAAAAATATGAAAAGGCCACCTGCAGAATGGAAGAAAATATTTGCAAATGATGCAAAAAGGCTTAATCTCTAAAATATACAAACAGCTCATATAACTCAACAACAAAGAAACAAACAACCCAAGAAAAATGGGCAGAATACCTTAATAAACATTTCTTCAAAAAAATCATACAGATGGCAAGTAAGCACATGAAAAGATCCTCAACATCACTATTACGGAAATACAAATCAAAATGACAGTGAGGTACCAACTCACACCATTCAGAATGGCCATCATTAAAAAGTCTACAAATAACAAATGCTAGAGAAGGTGTAGAGAAAAGTGAACCCTCCTACATTGTTGGTAGGAATTTAAGTTGGTACAGCCACTATGGAAAAGAGTGTGGAGATTCCTTAATAAAACTAAAAATAGAAATACCATATGATCCAAGAATATACCTGGAAGAAAACTATAATTCAAAAAAATAAGTGCACCTCTATGTTTGTAGCAGCACTGTTCACAATAGCCAGGACATGGAAACATACATTGACATATGAATGGATAAAGACGAAGTAGTACATATTTACAATGGAATACTACTCAGTCATAAAAAAGAACGAAATAATGCCATTTGCAGCAACATGTAACTACAGATCATCATACTAAGTGAAGTAAGTCAGAAAAAGAAAGAACAAATATCATATGATATCACTTATATGTGAAGTCTAAAATATGACACAAATAAACCCATCTACAAAACAGAATCAGAATCACAGGTGTAGAGAACACACTTGTGGTTACCAAGGGGGAGGCAGGTAGGGAGATGGATAGCCTGGGAGTTTGGGGTTGGTAGATGCAAATGATTACATTTAGACAGGATAAACAACTAGATCCTACTGTATAGCACAGGGAACTATATTCAATATCCTGTGATAA
This sequence comes from Okapia johnstoni, assembly GCA_024291935.2. NCBI lineage: Eukaryota > Metazoa > Chordata > Mammalia > Artiodactyla > Giraffidae > Okapia > Okapia johnstoni. Next base: position 49,688,446 of record CM044324.1, on the reverse strand, counting down.
ATCATAATGGAAAAGAGTATAAAAAAGAATGGATGTATGTGTAGAACTGGGTCACTTTGCTGTACAGCATTGACACAACATTGCAAATCAACTATACTCCAATTAAAAAAAAGCAGTACCTATCATTAAATGAGAAATGCAGGTCAGATACCTAGTCTAGTGTCTCAAAAAATGTCAGCTAGTTTTATTACTGTCATCATTATCATAGTTCCAAACATATGCTTTAGGTAGTGCCAACAGACAAGGGCAATAGGGCAGAGCCTCCCATGGTGGGTAAGTTCGGTTTCCTTGGAGATAATGTTTGTGGATTGGGCCTATAAGCATTTCTGGGAAATTCAAACTTTCCCCAGCCATGGGGATGCATGTCCTGCGTGCATCTAGAGCCAGGATCACAGTGCTTATAAACAATAACCCTATAGGTAGGCTTTGGGAAACAAAAATATGCATTTATTTCTGTTCCCAGTTCTGAGAACCGCCTCCTGCTTTTCTCTAGAGGGATGCCAGTAGCTTGTGCCAACACCTGGAGGCGGGGATGTTTATCATAGACACAAATGTGGGTGGGCATCTCTATGGTGTCCGTCCTCTGACCACAGCTAACCCGCAGGTGTTTCCAGATACCTGACTGCAGGCTGGCCAGGCCAGCGTCTTCCGGGAATTTGAAACTTGGATGGAGGGGCCCTCCCATAAATCCACTGCCAGACTCTTGGTTAGTCACTTTCTGGTGTTAGTCACCCACTTCACCTTGGCTGACATGGTGATTGGGGGGACACAACATTGTGAGGAGTTAAGGACCAGCTGTGGGATGGAGCAGTGACCCTCTGGTCCACACAGGCAGCTGGGGGATGCTTCTGGGCAGAAAGAGCGCTGGACTCAAATTCTGGTTCTCTACAAACTTACTGGCTGTGTGACCTTTGGCAAATCACTCAGCCTTTCTGTGTGGTCCAGTGGGATGGGACAAGAGGGGACCTCAATGAGCTGATGGGGAAAATGAAGCCCAGAAAGAGGAGGACTTTACTTAAGGCCACACAGCAAGTTTAGGACAGACCCTGGAGAGCTCCCGTGTCTGCTAAAAATCCCAGCTCTGGAGATGAGACAGTCCCTGGAGCAGGAAGTATGTCTCTAATTAGTGGTGGGACCGGTTTTCCCTAGATGGCCCTCAGGCCCCAAGCACTTCCAAGATCACAAATTCCTTTCCCAACCAGTTGTCACATTTGTCCTGGCAATATTATCAACATCACCTCAAAGATTGAGCAAATGAACCCCAGAGAGCCCCAAGATGGACTTGTCCAAGGTCGCACCCCAAGTTCATTGCAGTTTGAGCCAGATTTGAAAAGTCTGGGCTTTTTGTTCTAAGTGAATGTTTCCCAGGCTGCTATTTGGGAATGCATTGAGGGCAGTGGTTAATGAGCTCCCCATAAGGCTTGTTAAGTTGCTTGCTTTTATTCTGATGGTAATCTTAAAAAAGTAACTCAAATATATTCTGAACCATCTGCATAACCACAGATAAGGCCTACTTGGGATTGTATTTGGATCTGGGGTCACACTGGCATCAAAGAATAACATTTGGGACTTCCCTGACAGTCCACTGGGAAGGGAGTGCTGGCTCAATCCCAGGTCATGCAGCTAAGATCCCACATGCCTCCTGGCCAAAAAATCAGAACATAAACAACAGAAGCAATACTGTAACAAATTCAATAAAGGCTTTAAAAATGGTCCCCATGAAAAATATCTTTAAAGAAAGAATAACATTTATTGAGAACTAACCATGGGCCAGGCACTGTGCTTTGTATTTTTCATGTAGTATTCATTTAACCCTCACAATAGATACTATTATCATCCTCATTTCACATAGAATGTTGAGGCAAAGAGAGGTTAAGTAAATTGCAACATGATCAACAGCGAGTGATGGGGTGCAGCCAAGATTTGAACCCAGGCTGACTTCAGAGTCTGTGATCTTGACCACAACGCTTTACCACTGTCACCTGCTTGGAGGGGTGAGAGAAGGGCAGATATAGCCTTGATATGTATAATGAGTTCCTGCTAAGCCACATGATGCAAAGCTAGAGAGTGGGAAGGAGGTTTCGCCATGGGAAAAATAGAGCCAAGTGGTGGGAGAATAGTCAGCATCACCCAGGGGTGGGTGGAAGTGTGTGACGCACCCAAAAGAAATGGCAGCATGACGAGTGTCCCACATGCACACTGCTAGTGATAATTCAGGTTTAGCAAAGCAGCATCTATATCACTGAAATTAATGTTGTTACACTGATGCTGTGGCAGCATAACTTAGTGGTTAGGGCTAAAGAGACATGATTTCTGAGTTCAAATCCATCTTCCTCCTTGTCTTATCCTCAGACTATGGGGAAGTCACTCAACCTCTCTGAGCCTCAGTGTTCTCATCTCTAAAATGGAACTATAATAGTGCCTGATAGACTGCTGGTTTCCCATGCCATTCCCTTCTCTTCTTTTTCTTTGTTGGCCAAACCCTGATTTTATTTCTAGTGGCAATGTACCCAGCCAAAACGCTACCTAGCCTCTCTTACAGTTACCTGTAGCCAATGAGTGGAAATTGTTAAGTGAGGTTTATGAGAAATATCCTTAGAAGACTCGGATGCTGCTGAGAAGGAAAGCAATGTGTCATTTTCATCTTCCTACATGGAAATCAGGCATTAAGGCTGGAGCCCCAGCAGCCATCTTGGGTCAGAAAGGAGGATGAAACCATATGTAGTAAGGATGAACATGAACAATATCAGCAACATGAAGCTGAAAGGAACCTGAGACATTGATGAACACTGTGGAGGCTGCACCGGCTCTGGCTCAGGTTGATCTTTTCAGACTTCTTTTTAAAAATAATTCTTTTAGATTTACAGGTCTATTACAAAGATAATACAGAGAGCTCCTATATACTCCACACCTAGTTTCCCGTATTATTAACATCTTATATTAGTATGGTACATTTGTCACCATTAATGAACCAATATTGTTACCTTATTATTAACTAAAAAGTTCACTCCATTCAGATTTCCTCAGTTTCCCCCAAATGTCCCTTTTATATTCCAGGTTCCCACCCAGGACACCAAGATTACATTTTTCATCATGTCTCCTGAGGCTTCCTCTTGGCTGTGACAGTTTCTCAGACTTTTCTTTTTTTTTATGACCTTGACAATTTTGAAGAGTTCTGTTGGGTATTTTGTAAAATGTCCCTCGATTGGGATTTGTCTGATGATTTTCTTATAGTCGGACCAGGTGATGTGTTTGGGGAGGGAGGTCGCAGAGGTGAAGTGGCAGCCTCTTCACTTCTGTCAAGGGTAGACACTGTCAATATTACTTATTGGTGTGGAGGTGAACTTTGATCACTGTCAGGTTCTCTCTGCAAAGTTACCCTTTTCCCGCTCTTTCCATGCTGTGTTCTTTGGATTAATGTCACTATGCACAACCCACACTCAAGAAGTGGGAGTTACTTTCCCTCCTTAAGGGTGGAGTATCTACATAAATATTTGGAATTCTTAGGAGTGTTATCTCTTCTATTTATTTAATTATATCTGTATGGGCTCATGGATATTTATTTTATTCTTTGGAGTATAATCCAGTACAATTTTATTTTATTTTTTTTGCTTAAATTGTTCCAACTTTGGTCTTTGGGATCCTGTTCTGCTGCCTCCCCAGACCTCTTCACCTGAGTAAAACAAACTGAGATAGATTTTTCACAACAATGGTTTCAAATTCCTCCCATTCCTCCATTCTCATGCCTTCACAATGTGACTTTATTATAGCTTCTGGCATCAAGAAAGACCTGGCCCTCTCTCTGGATCCCTGGAGGCTGGGCTGGGCCGTGTGACTTGCTTTGGCCAATGGGAAGAGACCAAGGCGTGAAAGGGGCTTGTGCATTGGGGCTGTTGTACTCAGGACCCTAGACCACCAAGTGAGAAAGTGGTGCTAGCCTGCAGAGGAGGAGAAGCCGTGTGGCCCAGTCACCTGGCCCACCCTTGCCAACAGCCAGGTAATAGCCACATGCTGGAAGCTTTCATTCACAGCTGACTGCAGATGAATGATGGACCCAGAGGCGAGCTCCCCTCCCTGAGCCCGGGCCACGCTGCCCACCCAAGGGGTCATGAGCACAGCAGTGGTCAGTTTAAGCCACTAGCTTGTGGGGTAGTTTATTACGCAGCAAAAGCTAACTGCTATGCAAACCACTTTCTTTTAAAAATCTGTTGAGTTTTCTGTAAAGTGAAAGTGAGCTGCACAGCTGTGTATGATTCTTTATGACCCCATGGACTGTAGCCCGCCCGGCTCTTCTGTCCATGGGATTCTCCAGGCAAGAACATTGGAATGGATAGCCATTCCCTTCTCCAGGGGATCTTCCTGACCCAGGGATTGAACCTGGGTCTCCTGTATTGCTGGCGGATTCTTTACCGTCATTGCACAATGTAAAGATGAATGGTAAAATTTATGCTAATAATATAAAATTTTAATTTTCCTTTACTTGGAACAACATTTAGTAGCAAATAAAAAACCCCATGACAAGTTGAGAGAGACTAGAAGAAAACGCTTTATATTTTGGTACCCCTGCTGGCATGTTTTTTCTAGTTTTTGAACAAGGGACCCCACATTTTCACTTTGCATTGAGCCCTGCAAGTCATCCTGATGGGGGCATGGTAATCCACTCCAGTATTCTTGCCTGGAGAATCCCATGGACAGAGGATCCTGGTGGGCTGAAGTCCATGGGGTTGCAAAGAGTCAAGCACAACTGAAGCGACTTAGCACGCTGCAAATCATGATGTTGGCCCTGTTTGGCATGCTTGCTGTCAGGACTCTTCCTCTCAGAACCCAGCTGCCATGTTGGGAGGAATCCCAAGCAGTATGGGAAGACCATGTGTAGGTTCTCCAGTCACCAGTCCTGCCCAAGCCGAGCCTTTGGGATGTCTCAGCCCAGGTGACAGAAATAAAGCCTCCAGATGACTGCATTCCCACCTCTCCTAACCCTCCCCTGGCCCCAGCATAATTTCCAGACACCTCCGTCCTGTCTGGGTCTTCCGCTGACACCCACCCCTCATGGAACAGAGACAAGTCATTCCTGCAATACCCTGCCCGAGTTCCTGCCCTACAGAATCCGTGAGCAAAATAAAACTGATGGTGGTTGTGTTTCACCAGAGATAGGGGTCATTTGATATGCAGAAGGAAATGTATCCTTGTTTATTCATTCGGGTTGATTCCAATCTTTTGTTAATACAAATGAAGCTGCAATGAATAACTTTGTGCATAGTTTGTGTATATTTAGATTCCTAGAAATGAGGCTTACTGTGTCAAAGGGTAAAATGCATACACAATTTTGTTAGTTATTGCCAAATTCCTCTCTAAACAACATTCTTTGTGTTTACAATATATTTGTACATGTATAATTTCCCTCTCCAACATACCTACAGAGAAACATACAAAGAGAAAAACGCACAAATAGAGGTACAGCTTGACAAATTATTGGTGAATCTAAACATATGCGTGTAATCCTCACCCAGGTCAAGAAACAAACATTCCTGGCCCCCTAAAAGCTGCCCTAGTCCCCTTTCCCAGAAGATACTCCCTTCCATGTTATCCAATTTCCTTTTGGTGTTTCCAGTTAGAGGGGCTAATACTTTTATGCTTTTTGGCTTTTATTATAGTCATCAAAACCTGTTGCACAGATGTCAGCTTTGTTAGATCCTCCTCTATGGTTTTGCCATTCTGCTGGGTTATTGCTCTCAAACTAGGTTCCTGTGGAACCCTGGGGTCTTTTCTCAAATGACAGGAAAAAGAACAAATGCGTGGATTGGCTCTTCTACATGCAAACATTTCCCTAAAACACTTGGGGTTCATTCCCACTTGTCTGCTACCAAGTGTTAACAATGACAGATGTTCAAGAAACAGGGGGAAACCCAGAAATGCCATGAGCTGCACCGAGAGTGACAGTGGTCATCCTCTGTGGAGAAGTCATTTGCACTGGGACAGGACTTTTATGTATGTGTGTGCTAAGTCGCTTCACTTGTGTCCGACTCTTTGCCACTCCATGGACTGTAGCCCTCCAGGCTCCTCTGCCCATCGGATTCTCCAGGCAAGAATATTGGAGTGGGTTGCCATGCCCACCTCCAGGGGATCTTCCAGACCCAGGGATTGAACCCATGTCTCTTGTGTCTCCTGCATTGGCAGGTGAGTTCTTTACCACTAGTGCCACCTGGGAAGCCCTTTTATGTATAGTAGATTTTCTCTCATCTTCAAAAGTCTTGGTACTTTTGAAATAGGTACTGTGATCCCTATTTCACAGGGAGTGAAAACTCAAGCTCTGAGGGGGGAAGTAACTTGGTCAAGTTTCCTTGCTCACACTGGAGGATGGGAGAGGCTGGAGGCTCTGGGCTCCCTGACAGCCCTGGCTTCCTTTGGTTTAGACCGCGTCTTCCTGTCCTCTGTCTGGCACCCAAGGCTCTACCTACCTCTGCCTCTGTCAGAGTTCCAGCCTCTTCCTTCCCTTCCTGAATATTCTGAAGCTTTCCCCTGAACCAGCCCCTGGGCCTTTGCACATGCTGTTCTCTCTGCCTAGAACCCTCTTTCTCCCCTTTCACCTAACTTCTCCTTGTCCTTCAAGGATGCCTTCCCTAAGTTGCTATGCTTGCTCCAATGGCACCGTGTATTTCACCTATCACAGTCACTGTGCTGTTTTTGCTGTTTGGTTATTGTGTTTCTGTCTCCTCCCACCTACCCTAGACTGTAGGCACTTTAGAGCAGATGTGTCTGTCTTGTTCCTGGCTGTGTTGCCATTGTCTAGTTGTTGGCACACAGCTGGTATTTCAGTAAGCATTTGTTGAGGGAAGGAACTGTCTTACTTGAGTCTCACAACAACTTTGTGAAGCTAGCAGGGCTGGGCTGTTCACTCTCATTCTATGGATGAGGAGAGTGAGACCCAGCAAGGGAAGGGGTCCAGTCCCCTGTGACCTGTGACCAACCAGGCCTGGGTGACCGTGGTCCTGACACCTCTCCCAGACTGAGAGGAAGGGCCTCAGCCAGCCAGGGGGCTTCCCAGCCTCCCATAGCCCTCCCCTGCTCTCCAGATTAGAATTGGCAAGTGTGACCTGTCTCTGCCTCTCCCCTGCCCAGGATGTGGTGGGCAGGGGGAAGTCGGGGAGGGGGCAAAGGGATGGGGAGAAGGCCAAGGAAATTGACAAGGAAAAAAGCTAAGTCCTACTCGCAGAAGAGCTGGGGGTGGCGGGGCTGTGGTCATGTGTTCTGAAGCCAGGGCAGGGGAGTCAGGAAGTCAGAAGCAGGAAGGAAGCTCGCATCCCTGCCCCAGGGGGATCCTGCTGCGACAGTGGGCCTTTGTCTTCCTGTGTGTTTCAAGCACTGGCCAGCTTGAACTCAGCAATTGCTTATGTATATATTTATTTTCCTTTAACCTTGGTCACAGGGTGAACACGCTCTGGGGCAGGTCATTTGGGTCCAAAACTGTCTCCTCACTGTGTGACTTTGGCCAAATGTCTTGGCTTCTCTGGGCCTCATTTTCCCCATCTGTAAAAGGGGAAGATGATAATAGTACCTATCTTCCATGGTCATTACAGGCTTCCCCAGATATTCTAAGGGAAATTCTCCATGGTGTGCCTGGCATAGAGAAATAATTGGAGACAACATCACAGGGAACTTACTATGTACAGGCCCAGGTATAGGGGTCCACAATTTACTAAGACTTCATGGGGATTTTGGAGGCTCCAGCGTGATGCTTGAAATTTGGCAGAAGTGGGATGGGGACCCAGCTCTCTGCAGAAATCAGAGGGCTGAACCAATGAACTGGGTTACTTAGAAAGAGCAGCCGCTGCATGTTGGGCCCTGCCTAGTCAAGTGGAAATGGACAATTCTTCCAGGATACCCAGTGGCCATCTGGGACCCTTTCTTCAGGAGGAATGCTTCCGAACGGAAGCCTCTGAACTCCAGTGTAAGAACCCCTGGAGCAGCGGTGGAGCTGGGGAAGGGTTGAGCTGAGTGATAGAGTCCTGCCGTAGGCTGAGCTCAGGGTACTTGGGAGCCACTGAAGGTTCTAGACAGGGGAAGTGACATGACTGTAGGCCAGGAGGGAGCACACCTGGAGATGGGGCCCTATGAGGAGGCTGCTGGAATCTTCCAGGCAAAACATGAGGCTGGGGTGAGAGGGCAGGTGCCAGAGGGGAAGCGGTGCCGGATATCCTGCCTCCCTTCCTGCCAGCTGGGAAGTGTCACCTTTGAGTACAGCTGCCCTGGTCCCTGAGAAGGTAGCTGTGGTCGAGGATGGCAGAACCACCCGCTAGACACAGACTACTCAACTCCAGACTCGCACAAAAGAGAAATATTTAACTCCCTGAATTTTAGGGTCTTTCTGCTACAGCGACTTAGCTGGAACCAGAACTCACTGTGTGACCTCAGGCCTGTCACTTTACTTCTCTGAGCCTCAATTTCCACATTTGTAAATTGGGGGCAACAATAGAACCTGCTAAGATTCAGAAATGATGTGTACAGAACTAACAAGGAGGAGGCATGCGGTTAAAGCCCCTCATTCCCACACAAGCCCCCTTGGCTGACCCCCTAACTCCCATTTAGCCCAAGGGCAAGCCTTCTATTTTCTCTTCCTCCTTCTGATTCCCTTGGTGGCTCAGGGCTCAGGGCAGTGGACACAGGGCCCTCTAGGGCCCTTGACGCAGGATCTGAAAGACTTTCAGATAGAGGTGATCCCTCTCCTGCATTTTACAGATCGAGAAACTGAGGTCCAGAGAAGGGCAGGGATTTGCCTCAGCTCCACAGGTCCATTCAGAGTGATGCTGAATCCAGTTTTTGGTGGGCACTGGGCAAGGAGTTGATCTTTGATAAAGGTGCTGGGGGCACCTTCTCCCACCCTCTCCCCAGCTCACTGGGGCGTGGCAGCACTGGCTCAGTGGCATCACTCCTCCACACTAACTTCTTTACAGTTCCTCATGACCACCCCAGGGCCTTGGCACATGCTGTTCCCTCTAGTGGGAGAGCTCTTCCCACAGCTCCTCACCTGACAGCTTGTTTCTCACTTTTCATCCTTGACTAAGTGACTTTCTTCAGAGTCTTACCATGATCATCCTGCCCAGTTGGACCCTTGGACCCTCTGAAATCTTTTATCTGTAACTCCTATTTATTTTCTTCATTTATAATATATTAACTAATCAGTTAATTTAAATTAAAAAAATTTTGATTTTGGTGAGTCTTTCCCTTTAGTCTCTTAAGCACTATGATTTCTGGACTGTGGCTGTCTATCTGTCTTGGTTGCTGCCCCCTTCTCATCATTGAGGCAGGCCTTGGCCCAGGCAGGTCCTCAGTACATCCTTGCTATATGAATGAATGAATATGTGCATAACGAATAAATACCCGAGTGACTGTGCCAAGCCTGGACATTCACCGCTGCCCTGAACCTGCATGACTTCCCTGTGACTAGATCGCAGTTTCCCCATTGTACAGATGAGGAAAGTGAGGCTCAGAGAGGTCTTACAGGGGAGGGTAGGAAAGTGTGGGATGCTAAAGGCCATTGGACTTCCCTGCCCTCTGGACACATCCAACAGCAGCTCATAGGATACGTTACACATTGATCTAACACAAGAAGTAACACATTTATACTGGCTGTGGCCTGAATCAGACTCTATTCTCTGAAGGGCTGCTCCATCAAAAGATGCTGCTGCTGCTGTTGCCAAGGCAACACTGTTAGCTTTCCAAAGCATCTTTCATGAGAGAGATGAAGGCCTACATGGACACTGTGGAGGGGGGACAGTCCGGAAAAAGGGGATAAATACTGTTTTCTACTGAGACAAACCATCCTGATGCTGGCCGCTGCCCTGCCCCCTGCAAAGGGCCACCTGATACCCTACCCATGGTTGCTGTCTCTGGGCTGTGCACAGTGAACTCTCTTCCCCGGTGTGGAAACTGCCTTTGCTGTAAACATGCAGAGGTCTCGGGAACAACGTGTTCTCCCTGCCTGGCTCCACCAGGATTTACCAGTCACCAGTGGGAAATACAGAATAGTCTTGGAAAACTTTCCAGAAGGTTCGTTCAGCCCTTGATATAGGTGGAGAGGACACCACTCCAACCTTTTTGTGGTTGGTGCCAAGATGCCTCCAGAGAGCTCTGGACAAGGGAGGCAACTGATAGATGCAAGTGCACTGGAGGTAGTGTTGGCTGAGCTGCTTGGATGAAACTCTTTCCCCTCTCTGAGCTCTAATTTCTTCATCACTAAGATGGGGAGAATGCTGGTCTGATGCAGAGAGAGGTGACAAGGCTTCTACGTAGGAACCTGCAGATGTAGGTATCCTTGCAGTTCCTGCAAGCAGTGGCTTCAGGAGACCCAGCCAAGGCAAAGGCCATTCCAGCCAGGTCCCAGGACCCTGTGCACCCAGAATCCTTTAGCTGTTCATGTCTGCAGCCGTGGTGAGTCAGCGTCGCTGTCTTTTAGGCATCCGCAGGTCCTCTGTCCTTATAGCACAGATGGGAATTGTAAAGGCTCAAAGAGGGCAAGGTGTGCTGCTCTGGGGGCAGAGCCAGGACTGCGAACCAGGGTCTGACACCTCTGGGCAGGACACAGCAGTGTCCTGGATAGTCTGGGGCAAACCAGGAATTAGCTGGAGCCCGAGGGACAGGCCTTGGGGGCATGGAGGCTAGGAGAAGGGGCAGGGATAAGAGATGAGAGATGGGAATCTACAAGAGGGAAGGAGAAAAAGTGAACCCCTGTTCTTGACTGCCCAGCATCCCTGCTTCCTGAAGTGGCTCCTCATTTTCTCCAAGGCCAATCCAATGCCTTGGAGGGGACTGACCTCAGTCCCTGGTTCCAGGCATGATCGTGTGACCCAGGTCCGGTCAACCAGAATCACAGTGGCAAGTGCAAGGATGGACACAGAACGAGTCCTGGCTGGAAAAAATCCTGCCCTTGCTGGAATCACTGGAACAGGAGAGCTTTCTGGCTGAGGGATGTTAAGCAGGCAGAACACAAGCCTGTGGCTGCTGGAGCCATCTGTCAGGAGAGAACCTGATGGAGAATGAGGTCAGCATGATGGATGGCAGGCCTGAGAGGTGAGGAGTGACATCATTTGAGCACCCGGATCTAACCACACCTGAATCTATCACTAGACTCCCTGTATGTGAGTCAATCCACTCCTCAGGATAAGTATTCTGTCCCTTGCACTTCAGAGTCCTGGCACAGAGAAGGAAGGAAAGTTATAAAGGAAGGATGAACATTTTAAAGAACAGATATGTGAGGGTTACCCCAATTGGCTTTTTGGTGTTTTTAGACAACTGGAGTGCAGGTAGGGATTGGAACCTTCACCCCACCCAGAGGAGCTCTGTTCCTGGGGCTCCCAACAGTACCTATACACTTGCAGCAAAAAAAAAAAAAAAAAAAAAAATGCTGTAGCTACAAAAATAAAGCACTTACCTTCCCTAGGTCCAGGAGAAGGGGTAGCATGTACTACTAGGGGCCGATTTCTCCACCCCATTCACTTCTTTGGGAACTAACATTATTAGACACCTGCTTCCTGCTGGGTTCTGCTAAGAGGCTGAAAGACATGGCCTCATTTCCTCCTGCCCCGACACAGTGCGGAGAAAGAATCACCATCTCCATCTCACAGACCAGACGTTCGAGACCTTGAGAGGCCGGACCACTGGTTTCAAGTTCAAGAGCCGCAGCAGGTCTGTCTTGACTCCAGAGTCCTACCCACGGCACCACGCTGCATACAGTAGATGCTAAATAAAGGCTCGTCTAGCAAATGCTGGATAAGGTGGTGTCAGCCTTCTGGGCAGCAACCTGCCCCTAGGTACTTTTCCCTCCTGCCTGAAATGTCACCATTAGCAACCACACCCTTGGTTTCCCTGAAGGAGATCAACATTAATCTGTGCTGGATTGACTTGGCATTGGTGGACGTGGGACTCAGGAGCTGGGGCAGAGCCAGGCGGGATGAAGGTGCCCTATTTCCACCGCACAGCCTCATGCAGGAAAAAACCTTCTGAAGATAGGAGGGTGTCTGGGCAGGAGGGCAGGTCGGTCCCGGCTGGGCCCAGGTGTCGGCTGAGGACGACAGGATGATGGTGGCCTCATCAGGACTGAGGCGGGTGACACAGTAATGGGAGTGGGTGGCAGAGTGGCTGTGGCCCCTCTTTGCTCCTGTCCTCTGAAAGAAGCACATGAGGAGCCCCTGGTTGCCCAGACTCAGCAAAGCCCAGTCTCCATGGATAACGGCAGCATCGCTCTTGGATGAGAGAGGAGGAGACTAGGAGTTCTAGGTTGGAGGCAAGAAGGATCTGGACCCAGCAATTGGTGTCCTGCTCAAGGCAGAGTGAGGAGTCCCCAAGAGTCCCTAAACTTGAGCTGACATGAGTTGGGGACACAAGAAGGCCAGAGGGCAGCCCCAGGCAGAAAACTAGCTTCCTAGGGTCAGAGAAGCCTTGGAGCGCTTAGTTCTAAGACCAGAGACTTAGTTCTAGACTCTTCTTCAGTGACAGCATGTCTGTTTTAACCCAAAGCCTCCTTCCAGTTGTTTTTAGAGGCTGTCTGAAAATGTCATGGTAGCCCTCATCCCTGAAAATGGTAAAAACAGCTGGGGGTGGGGATGGGGCCTGGGGTTTAACTCATGACTCGGGAGAACCAATTTTCTCCAAGGGCATCCACAGCCCCAGGAGATGCTCTGAGATAATCAGGTCCCATTTTCAAATAAGTAAATTTGGGGAAAGTGGCCCACTCTAGCCCTTTCATGGGCGGTCACAAAGCACATGACCATACTTGACGGCTCTGACAAGGCCTGCAGATAAAAATGCTTGTCTACATTGATTTAACCTGGTGTTTCCCTCCCTCATTAGACCACAGGTACCTTTATTCTCTCTGGAACATATTCTAGAACATTCTAGGGGTAAAGGAGTACCTCTTAGATCTCCTGGAGCCCCTGAGAAACCATGTCCGAGCTTTAGATGTTGGGGCCTAGGAGTGATGGACAGTGTGGGTGCAAATGGCAATTCCCATTATTGGGGGACACAGCTCCTTCAGTCTCGAACAGAAAGTTCAAGGATGTTCAAGGATGTGAGAAAGCTGGGAACAAGAGATGGCCTTCCCAACAACCCGGGGACAGAATCTGGGCCTCCACCTGGGTGGTTTCCTCCTGTAAATACCTTCCCACCTGCCTGAGATTCTACCACTAGCTGCATATTCCTTTGCAGAGCCCAGATAAATCTGCTCTCCGCTCGTTCAGGATACTGCAACTCTCAGGCAGTCAGGAGGGCCCTGCAGGGGGCAGGAGGGAAGAGAAAAAAGGGACACTGCAGAGGCAGGAACCCCCAAACATCCACCATTTCACAACTTAAGGGGAAAAGGGCCGGAGGTGACTCTTCTGGACTCCTGGGGCAAGGAGGGCTGGCTCAGGGGACCTCCAGGCTGTCCTGGACAAGGTCATGGCATTGTGTCCTGTGTTCGAGTCCAGCTTGTCCAGGGGATACCATGGCCAGGTCCTCCTGTGGGACCAGCCTCCAGGCATGGCTGTCCCTTAGATGCCCGAGGGACGCACCATCATGCGAGTGGCCCGCAGTGAGTAGCTGGGGCCCTGGAAGTAGTGCCAGCGGATGCCGTTGAGCTTGCGCACGTGGTGGCGGGCTGGGTAGTAGATGCCGTTGAGGTTTGAGAGGCCACAGGCGTCAAACCACCACCCTGGTGGAGGCAAGAGGAAGAGGCTTTAGGGAGGTGGGGACGCAATCAATAGGGTGAAGGCAGCCCCCTACCCCTAAGAGGAATCAGGGCGGTTGGCCCCTGAGAGAAGCCAGCTTGCTGAGGATAGGGTTGAGTGGGAATGGGTGGGAGATTGCCAGACCCTCTCCTCAGCCTGGGGCCTCCAGAGGCCGGGCGCTTGGGTCTGTCTCTCTGATGTCTCTTGTATTTCTTTGCTCCCTGTGACCCTGCCTTTCTGGGTCTCTCTGCCTCTCACCCAGTTTCCATCCGTCTTTCGTGGATGAAATGTCTATGTTTCTCTCTCCACCTTTCCGTCCGTACCTGCCCCTGTCCCCATGCAGCTCTGTGTCCACCTCTCTGTCTGTCCATCCTGGTGTCTCTCTCATCTCCATCTTTCCCTTTCTCTGTGTCTCCGGAGGTCCCCTTCAATCTCTGTCCCTCTCATTCCATCTCTCATATCCCATCTCCCGCTCTCTGACGTCACTCCCTGCAGGTAACACTGCCTGAGTCAGAGTTGGTGGGCAGCTGCTCCTCTGCCCCCCACCCAGGTCTCCCTCCTCCTGATCCTGCTTGGCCTAGAGGAGGGTTGGGGGGAGTCTCAGATCTGGGGTTGGAGCAGATTAGGCATTTTAACCCCCTAGGGTACACCTGGGTTCCCACCATCAGTGCTTCTCCAAGGTCTCAGGGGAGAACTGGAGGTGCCAGCTTTAGGGGGTGGTGAGACCCTGGAGGGGACCTTAAGGACTCAGTGGAGGCAGGGGAGTTTGGATGAGGTACAGACAGGCCAGCCCACGGGTGAGTGAGACACTGACCTGTACCCACTTCTTGATGGCACCTGGCTGCACAAAGACCCAAGTGGGGAGGGGATGAGGGTGTTTGGCCAGGTGAACCTGTGCGGAGGCGTGGGTTCACCCCATCTTGCACCCACCTCCGGACAGCATCTGGGCACACTTGCAGAGGCAGTTGTCGTTGTCTGCATCGCGCGTGCTGAAGTTGGTGCCCTGGAGGACCAGGCTGCTCTGGCGCCCCGCCGAGCCGCTGTACCCACTCAGAGAAAGCCTGGAGGCCACCCGGAGGTGGTGATGGGAGGGGGGCACAGAGTCAGATTGGGGCTGGTTGAGGAAGGGGCTCCCCTCTGGTTGTCCTGGGAAGAGAGCCCCATCCTGGGATGCTGGGCCATCTCCCTTCCTGGATTACCCTCCCTGCCTGCTGCCTCCAGGGACAGAGTCCCCACGTGTGCCAGGCCCCTCTCAGCTGGACCTGAGTCTTGGACAGTCGTGAGGGTGATCATGATAAAAATAATAATATTAATGAGGACAATGGCTAACACTTTTTGAACATTGACCATGTGCCAGGCATTGTTTAAAGTGCTTTACATGAGTTAACTCATCCTTGCTTAATCCTCACTATACCCCAAAACTCCTGTTTCACAGAAGAGGAAATAGAGCTCCTCAGAGCCAAAGAAGCCTGCCCCGAGTGGCCTGACTTGGGAGCTGTGTGCCTTCCCTCCCCAGCTGACCATCCTGCAACCCCATCCTTGTCACACCTCCTCACACTCATCCCCCCACCCCCACTTCCAGCAAGACTTCCTTGACCACACCAGCCCACATGGATCGGGCCCCAAGGCACCCCAACACCTGTAACTTCTACCGTTGCAGCCAGCTGGGGAGGGTTTCTATTTATCAGGCTATAAGACCCTGGTGGGCACCTTGAGGCCTATGTGGTGATTACAACCACGAGCTTTGGGGACAAAATGCCTGGATTCAAATCCCAGCTCTGCTGCTTGCCAGCTGCGTGCCCTTGGGCAGATTGCTTCATCTCTCAGCTTCAGTTTCTTCATTTTTTAAAAACGGTAATGATAGCATATTAACTGTCATTGTGAGGGGGTGACCTCATCGTGTGACGAGTGTGGAGCAGTGCTGGCACGCGCTAAGTGCCCAGCACGTTCAGGGCTTGTTGTTATCCGTCCTGTCCTGTCCATGTGTTCCCAGCCCAGGGCGTGCAGCTGGCAGAGGCTTCCACTGAGCCTGGCTAAAGACAGTGCTGGGGGCTTGTAGCAAGAGAGGGGCTCCACTGACAGCTGCGGCGGGAGCCACTTTGAGAGCAATCAAGGAGGTCTTCCGGGTGGAGGCAAGTGGACACCAGGTACAGCCAGGGCAGTTCAGGGGAGCTCTGGTTCCCCAGGGCAGGGCCTGTAAGATGCCCCCAGAGGGATCCAGAGGGTAAGTGGTGCCTGGGAATGTGGCCTAGCTCAGTCCCGGTACCTCTCACCCATGGACTCTGCCTCCAGAGAGGGCAGGGCCAGCTCAAGGAAGACAGCCACGAAGCCTCAACTATGCCCTTAAATATATCACCCTGGGCTCGCATGACTGGTGTTGCAAACCCCCTTCCAAGAGGCCCACCTAGCCAGGGCCTCCCTGAGTTGGGAATAGGCTGGCTGACTCACCTGCTCATATGGTCCCAGCTTCTTGTGGCTGTTGACAGCTCCCCTTAAGGGCTCAGACATGTCAGTTCAAGGCCAGGCTTGGGACTCAGGCTGAGGTTGGGGGTCATGTTTAGTCTGGGGCCGCATGAAATCAGTGTTGGACAAAGCCAAATGATCTCATGAGGTCATTCAGCAGCATCGGCCGCTTACTGGGCCCAAGTCCTCAGCCTCCCTTCCCCTCTCCTCCGGGAGCCAGAAGGGGGATCTGCAATCTCTAGGGGACCCTCAAGTCATGGGCCAGGAAACCCCACTTGACCCATTTTTCAGATACACTTTGAATATATTCATGGCCGAGGCCTGGGGAACCCAAACAAACACACGAGTCCTTGGATGTCCCCAAGTGAGATACAGAAGGGGTGTGAGTCTGTGTGTCTGAGATCGTGAGCATTTGGATACGCATCTTTGTGCCTGCGTGTGTATGAGTGCGTGTGTTTTGAGTTTGTGCAGCAATATCTATGGCGGGTCTGAGTGTGTGCTCTGAAATCTGTCTTTGTGGCTTGGATTGTGTTTATCTGCAAGGGCTTCTCTGAAGCATGTTTGCACACGTGCCTGGTTGTGTGCCTGTGCTTGTTTGGGTAGCTATGGCACTTGTATGAGTCTCTGTGCTCTGAAGGTCCACGTGTGTACCCCAGGGGTGTGGTGAGCCCCTCCAAATGAACATGTGTGTCTGTGCATGTCCCTATGTATCTCTGTGTGTATCTTAAGCTTGTTGCCAGGTCTGGGTGTGTGGGCACCTCAGGGAGGCCTGTGCCTGGTGTCAATGTGTGCTGTGCCTTGTCTGTGCCTCCCTCACCGTGCTCCACGGCTACTTCGCTGCAGGCTTCTTCATGCGCCCCAGCTGGGCTCCAGAGAGTCCCCATCATTGTATGTGACAGTTAAGGGTGCCCCTCCTGCCCGTGCCCCAGCTGCTGACTGCCAGGCTTCCCCACCTCTGGACTTCCCTGAGAGGATCCTCCTCATCTTACCAGGCAGCTGACTCTGGACAGTGGGGGCCCAGGGACCAGCATCTGTTTCTGTCACTTTCCCCTAGCCCTTCTCTGGCAGTTTCCAGGCCCCTCTGTGTTTTCCAGGACCTTCCAAGCTGTTCCTGAATGAGCAGGGCCTGTTCTTTAGGATCCCGGCAGCCTTTGAAAGAGTGTTGCTTAAGTTTAGGGTTTCTGTGGCCAGTTAGATGGCAACTCTTGTTTTTTCTCCCCCAGAATATCCCTGCTGCCTGGCGTGTCCTCTCTATCCTTTCTTTGTCTGGAGAATGCCTACTCTTCATAGGCATCACCTCCTCCAGGGAGCCCTCCTTGATAGCACAAATTTCTCTGTGTTCCTGTGCTGTTCCCTTAGGCAACTCCTGTACTCCCGGGGGTATGGGAAGACATGCTCACCCCAAGATACACATGACACACTGGACTGTGAACAACTTTGAGGGGTAGAACGCAGGTCTGATTCTTCTCCAAATGACCAAGGCCAGCTCACACTTAGCACAGGGCAAGTGTTCAATATATTGTTATTATTATTTTGGGGTCTGCAAAGGGTCAAATAGATGTAGGCCCTTTGAGACCTGAGAGTAATAGGCAGGGAGCTTCTCCAGGTCTCAGATAAAGTCAGAGGCAGCACATCAAATTCACATAGGAGAGCACAGCAAGTGGTTCCAAATTTAACATAAATGTGTTTGTTTGTATAAATGGATATAAATAACTGAGATATACATAGATGTAGAGATACTGTTGGAGAAGGCAATGGCAACATACTCCAGTACTCTTGCCTGGAGAATCCCAGGGACGGGGGAGGCTGGTGGGCTGCCGTCTATGGGGTCGCACAGAGCCAGACACAACTTAAGTGACTTAGCAGCAGCAGCAGCAGCAGCAGCAGAGATACTGTATTTCTGTCTTTGGATATATTGTTTATATATTGCTAACATTTACTTAACACTTACCATATGCTAGGCATTTTCCCACAGGTAATCTCAATTATGACATAGATAGTGTGTTTTACTGAGGCACAGAGAGGTAAGTAACTTGTTTAAGGTCATGAATCCAACAAGCGAAAGAGTCAGGGTTCATACCCTGGGCAGTCTGGTTCTAGGGCCATGTTCTTCAGCACAATGAGATATAATACTTTCCTGATATTTCTTCCCTAAGAAAAACGGCAGATCATGGACTTGGGGCCACAGAAGCTGCTGCCCCAGAACTGGGTCATGGAGATAAAATGATGTTTAACTGTTACATGTGTAGGAAAGGGAGGCACCCCCGCTTCCTGCTATGCACTTACCATGTCCCAGGCATTGGCGATGGGAACAGCAGTGAACTTGCATAGAGCAGGCTAGTCAAGTGTGTGAAGGGGTGGCTTGGGAACAATAATTGTGATATAATAGTATAGTATTATTTGTTGAATATTTACTAAGTGCCGGTGTTAATGTTCTATATGTAGTGTCTCATTCAAGCTTCAGAGCACTTTGAGGTGGGTACACTTTGGGCACCCATTTCACAGATGAGACAGTGGAGGGAGCGACTTGCTCAGGGTCCCTCAAAGAGAGAAGGATAAAGCCAGGATTTAAGCCTTGGCTTTGGTGGTCAGTGGCTTAAAGAGAGGTCAGCCAGGTGTTGTGGTTACTCACTGGTCAGCTCGAGGAGTCAGGGGGCATTCAGCTCAGCCAGCCTAGCCCAGACCTGGGGATGTTTCATTTAGCTCTAGACCTTACACTTCAGGAAACAGCATTATCAGACTGGGTTGAGTCCCATAAAGAGGGATGTCAGAAGCAGCCAACTGGAGGAACAGGAACATTTCACAGAGAGAGGGGTTGGGGGCACATCAATGAGAGGCCGTCAGAGGGGGAACTAGGCATACAGTGCAAGGGGTCAGAGTCAACAGCGATTCTTTGGAAGGAAGTGGCTTCCCATTAATGGAAGCATTCCAGCATGGTTGGATGATGACTATTACTGTGGAGGAGGTTCTAGCATCATGTGAAAAACCAGATGACATGTGAGGTCCCTTGTGGCCCAGGAGCATGAGTCTATGAATTCAATTCTGTCTTGGTTCCAAGATAGCTTATCTTTAGTATCCTCGAGTTTCTCAGAGATATAACATGATGCGGGAGAAACACAATGAGTTTTGGCAGCAAAAACGAGTTCAAAACCAGGCCTTCCCTACCTTGTAACCCTGGGCAGTTCCTACATCATTAAAGCAGGTATAGCAACACTTACCTCAGAAGGTTATATGTGTGTGTGTGCTTAGTCACTCAGTCGTGTCCAATTCTTTGTGACCCCATGGACTGTAGCCTGCTAGGCTCCTCTGCCCATGAGGAGTCTCTAGGCAAGCATACTGGAGTGGGTTGCCATGCCCTCCTCCAGGGGACCTTCCTGACCCCAGGGATCAAACCCAGGTCTCCTGCATTGCAGGCAGATTCTTTACCGTCTGAGCCACCAGGGAAGCCCTCAAAACTTTATGGGGAGGATTAAATGGAGCTATGTGCCTGGAACATAATAGGTGCTCAAGAAATACTCATTTCTATTTCTGAATGGGACCAGGAACCCAGGCTGAGGGGGATGGTGGGAGACCTTGATGATTTTATAAGTTGCTCATATTTAAGCCCATCCTGTGGTACAGAGGTACCGAGAAGCTGACTTGACTCGCCTGAGTTCACACAGCAAGCTAGAGAGAGCAAGAACGAGCCTAGGTCTCTTACTTCCCAGCCTGGAGACCTTTCCACTTCACCTCATAGCAAAGGACAGGCTGGGAACATCACCTCCCCGATTCCAGGCCTCTGCAAAATGACCGACTCGGGGTGACTGACCTTGGAAGGCCCCTTCCCGCTCCCAGCACGGCAGCGTCAGCGGCATTCTTTCCACCCCACCCAGTGACCGGGCTGTGCTGAGTGCTAATCAGCCACCTCCAAAGCCCATGACGCGCGCCCAGATGGGGGACAGATGGCAGGAACAGGAGACGCCCAGGGACTGACCCCTGGTACAGACTCCGTAGCCACTAGCCCAGGGTCTCCCGCCCACCCACCAGCCTGGGCCCCAAGCCCACCTGTACAGCTGCCCCTCGCTGCCCAGCTGGAAGTGCTCATACTGGGCGTAGGCCTCGTTGCCTTCCCAATCTTGCAGCTCCACTCGCAGAGAGTAGGTTGCCCTGCTGGTGAGCTGGTGCACCACCTCATTGCCTAACCAGTGCTCTCCGGCTGGGTTGCCAAAGCCCTAGGGAAGGGGAGAGTGGGGATGGGTTGCATGCAGAGGACAGAGGCTGCGCCTCTGGTTAAGGATCTGGGCTGGGCTGGGCTCTGGGGACACTCACCCAAAGCCATTTTGCTAAATGACCAAGTTCATAAAGAATAGTGTGGGCAGGCCTAAGGGTGGAGCTCCCCAACTTCTAGAGTAAAAAGACTAAGACTTTTGTAATGTAAAAACCTGTTAAAAGCAATCAAAATCACATTTCTATGAAGTTCAAGAACAGGCCAAAAAAAGTCTGTAGTGGTAGAAGTCAGAATAACCACTACTTTGGGGGTGTCTTGACTTGGAGGGGACACAAGGAGGTTTTCCGGGGTGCTGGGAATGTTGCATATCTATCTTTGAATGGTGGTTACATGGGTGAATGCACATTCACTGAAAAGTCACTGAATCTACTTACACTTAGAATTTGTGCACAGAAATGCATGTATATTAAATCGCAGTTAAAAATTAACTAAAAACTTAAATCAGCTTCATACATGGTAGAGCAAACTTTGTTCAGTGACATGGCAGCCACTGCAAAATTTCAGTAACAGAAATGTAAAATGAAGAGCACTGAGATGGAAAGTGTCCCATGGTGATAAGTATCCAACACCCTTAGCCAGGACAGTAATTCAGCACTAAGGACAGGGCATACCTAAGCCCCACTCCCCATTTTAGTACCACTGATCAGCTTAATGGCTTATAGTCAGCCCTCTTTTGTGTATTTCTGCTTCTGAGCACTCTATTTCTTTTTGCCATTTGAATGATTCTTTAAAATCCAATTGGTTCAAGAACACTCATAGCTTAATTTGGTATTTATTTTCAAGTATTTATCAAATGGACAGCAAGCAGACACGCAAAAAATAGTATTGTTATATTTCCATGTGAGTATCTTTTTCTATTTCATTTGCGCTTAAAAACTTTAAGAGCTTCTAAGTCAGCTTGCCAAAAATCCTTTACTCAAAATTTAATTAAAAAATTGGAAGACAATTAGGCATTATGCCTCATCTTGTAAAATGCATGAGGTCTTTGAGCCAGCAATTCTGCATTAAAAAAATCTCTCCTGCAGATGTAGTCATGTGTGTGTTAAGACAAAGACATTCCTTTAAGCAGTGCATCCAGGGGTGGGCAGCAGAGGTTACTTTTTTCTGTTCCATTTTTTGGTATTTTTTAAAATTTTTCCAGCAATGTGTATGTTTTCCAAAAATTAAAATAGAATGAAAGCTAAACTTCCGTTTTTAGGATATATGTCAGGACTTGCAAAAAGAAGGTTCAATTTTGGGTGTTGGAGTCCCTGACAGTGAATGTGCTCTGGCCAAACCTGTTTGAAGGGAGTTGGTTTAGGCGGGCTGATTTTTTATCTGAGAAGGGTTGAGGGCAAACCATATGCCTGCCCACACCCCACGTCCTGCCCCAGGTTTCAGGACTGACAAGATCCTCCCTAGGGCAGCAATGTTACCTGTTTGTAATCCTTCCAGTTCCGTTGGAAATTCACGCTGCCATTCTCACGGCGCTGAATGAGGGTCCACCCACCTCCGCTGGCCTCCATGTCACAGAACACCTGGAGAGAATTGAGAAGGTGGGGAGTTGGAAGCCCCTGGACGCAGCCAGAAGCCAGGTCTGGACCAGCCTGAGGGTCATCTGACTGACAGAATGTCACAAAGCAACCAGTGAGCTTGGTGGTCAGGGCATTGCACAGATCCAGGTCCAAACCCTTCCTTTCTTCATTTGTCAAATGAGGATGCTAATACCTTCATCTTTTTGTGCCTTAGGTTCTCATCTGCACACTGGAATCATCGTGAGAATTAGATGAGTCATCCATCTAAAGAACAGAACTCAATAAACGGAGGCTTTTCATTCACTATTATTGCAGGGTTCCTTTAAATCTTGCAGTTTAACTTTTGTTTACATATTATTTTTTCAGCCAGTTCAGTAGATTTCAATGCTTCATGAGGAAATACTTGGTGTCAGTCCCATACTATTAATAGACAAATCAGAGACAAATGAGAGATAAGACAACCCCCAGGGCTGGTTTGATCTGGAGGAAGCTAGCAGACTGATACGGCTAGCAGGTCTGATACAGCTGGCAGACTACTGAGTATGAACATCTGGGCAGCTACAAGATGAGTTCCCAAGAAAGAGTCAGGGGCAGCCCTGGAAGGCTTCCTAGGGGAGGTGGCATTGGAACAAGGTTTTGGATGTTGATGTGCCTGCCAGATAGAGATAAGTGGAAATAGCATTTCCAGTGGAGGAGGGGAGTAGCTGGAATAGAGGTTTTGAGATATTAAAGGTCTGCTCAAGAGAGAAGACAGTGGTATGTGTTGTGAGGGTAGCAGAGGCTGCAGGAAGGGAAACTGAAGTCCAAAGAGGGGAAAGTACTTGCTCAAGGCAAATGAGTCAAAAGTAAAGCTCAAGTTTGAGCCCAGATCTCTTACCTCCCAGGCCAGCTCTTCCCTCCCTATCAGTGTTCCCAAATTTCAGCTATTCACACTTCCCAAATTCTACCATAGCTGAATTTACTTAATTTCATATAAAACATTTACTTTAAAAGTGGTGTCTTTTTCACTTAAGTAAATACTCAGACTGAATGCATCTTAAAAAGGATATCTTATTAGTACCATGAAAGGAAAACTAGTAATACTTGCCTTTATTCAGATAATTATAAAACTATATATAATGAAAACAAAATAGTGTTATAAAATTCTAGCTAGAAATTGAAGGCCTGATTTCTCTTTGTTAAAAGGGGGATTCAGCAGGTGCATGAGAACTGTTAAAGATAATCTGAGCCATTCTTCTTGATATATTCAGCAAGGTTGAAAGAAATTTGAAAAGGGAATATGAAGTGGAAGATGGACTAGTTGTTCCTTAAACTCTTCCACTTCTGGGTTTGGTCCCCAAACCCTCCCTCTTGACATCCACATTTTGCCTTGACTGCCCCCCCCCAACAGATTTGATAACTGGTCCTCAAAGTTCAGGGTCTCCATCAGCCCCAGCCCCTAATATCCCACATGGAACAAGCTAGAAAATATCTGCTTTAACCGTATGACCTGACCCCTGATTGGGTCACTCCTACCTTCTCTGGGATCTCAGATGTTGGACAAGGCCTGAAGTGAATGTGGGGAGCAGGTGGGGGTGAGCGGGGGTCCTTTGGCTCAGCACCCTCTGATAGCCTCAGTCCCCAAGGAGCCCCCTAACCTTTCTGGGCTCTGTCACATTGGCCACATGGATGGTGTAGATGCCACTGGCATTGGCCCCAAAGCGCTGGATCTCTGCACAGTCCTGGAACACCTGTTCAGCTGCCCTCATGGAGGCTGCAATGGGACAAGGTGAAAACAATTAGCAGAGAGCAAAATGCTTCCCATGTGGCTCAGTAGCAAGGAATCTGCCTGCCAATGCAGAGACACAGGAGATTCAGGTTCGATCCTGGGTTGGGAAGATTCCCTGGAGAATGGCAACCCACTCCAGTATTCTTGCCTGGAAAATCCCATGGGAAGAGGAGCCTATAGACTATAGTCCATGATGTCACAAAGAGTCGGATACGACTGAGCACGAATGTACATTGATGAAGGTGGGTGTGCCTCAGTGACAAATAATTCACCTGCCAATGCAGGAGATGTGGGTTCGATCCTTGGGTCAGGAAGATCCCTTTAGAAAACTTATGAAATTTTGCCTAGCTAAAAATTTATGACAAATTTTGATTCTACTTATTTGACTTAATATGAATAGAATGGTATATTTCTAATTTAAAAGAAAATAGACACACAACAAGCAACAAAGGTTTACTGTATAGCACAAGGAACTATAATCAGTATCTTGTAATAATCTATAATGGAAAATAATCTGAAAAATTATATATGTGTATATGTATAACTGAATCATCTTGCTGTGTACCTGAAACACTGTAAGTCAACTATACTTCAATAAAATATATATATTAAATTTTTTTTTTTAAAAAAGAAGGCAATGGTAACCCAATCCAGTATTCTTGCCTGGAAAATCCCATGGACAGAAGAGCCTGGCGGGCTACAGTCCATGGGGTTGCAGATAGTCAGACATGACCGATCAATTAAATAAAAAGGTGAGAGGGAAGGAGCCAGGTGGGCACTCTTGCCTGCTCTGTGCCAGGGTCTGGGCTGGGAGATGTTGGGGACACAGAATGTATCGGGCCTGGGAAGGTTTCCTAGAGGAGCTGACAGTTAGCTGGGACCTGGACGAGGAGCAGGGACTGCCCAGGTGTAGAAGGGAGGATTGTCTCAGGCAGAGGGAACAGCACAGGCACAGGCTCCAGCATGGGAACAGGACTGGTGTGTGTTGGGGTTGGGGTGTGGTGAGGGGAATTTGGGGCTTCCCAGATGGCACTAGTGGTAAAGAACCTGCCCGCCGATGCAGGAGACGTAAGAGACGTGGGTTCAATCTCTGAGTGGGAAGATCTCGAGTATTCTTGCCTGAAGAATCCCATGGACAGAGAAGCCTGGCAGGCTACAGTCCATGGGGTTACAAAGTGTTGGACAGCAGTGAGCTGACTTAGCACGCACACACACGCACACACACACACACACACACACACACACACACACACACACACACACACACACACAAGGGGAATTTGCCTGAGGCCACAGAGAGGAGATGACTTACACCTAATCTCAGACCTGAGGCCAGAGGGAGCTCTGGCTATTTGATGAACTACAGACGGTCATCAAGGAAGTAGAGATGAGTCTGAGATTTAAGTCTTAAACGCAGGGCTGAAGAGCCCAGACTGCGGCAAGGAAGGGTGCTCTGGCCAGAGTGTAGGACAGAGACAGGGAGTGATGGGACTCAGAGTAGGAAGGCCAGAGATGAGGCTGTTACAGTCTTCCAGGACAGGTAACTGGGGCTCCAACTCCACTGAGGTACTTCTCCATTTCACAGACCAGAAAACTGAGGCCCAAGAGTGAGGTAGCTGGTGCAAGGGCACACAGCTTGGTTGGGTACGAAGGGGTTGGAAGGGCTTGCCTTCTCTCTGGGTCTTATTGGGGAGCTGTCCTTAGAGCTCCCTCGGGGTAGGTGGCCCAGGATCCCCCTCCACAGTCCACTCTCCCCAAATCTCCTAGGTGGGCCCTTCCCCCACATTATGCTTTCCCTGGGAGCTGACCACTGGCCTTAAGGGAGAATATTAACATAATGGCCAAATTCCACCAGGGCTCTGGGGGCCTCCAGGCTTAGCACGAAAAAAGGGACTATTGGTAAATAAACTATTCAAATCCCCTCTCTGGCTTCTTTTGTGGAATTCAATTAGAGCTTTGGGCTATAAATCCACCAGAATCCAATCTTTGGGTAGGTGGGTATCCAATAATTAATAATGTTAGTCGCTCAGTCTTGTCTGACTCTTTGCGACCTCAAGGACTGTAGCCTGTCAGGCTCCTCTGTCATCGGAATTCTCCAGGCAAGAATACTGGAGTGGGTAGCCATTCCCTTCTCTGGGGGATCTTCCTGACCCAGGGATCTAACTCGGGTCTCCCACATTGTGGCGAGACTCTTTAATGTCTGAGACATTAAGTTTAAGGTGGGTATCCAAGGATAGGGCTAAAGTTCCAGATGGATAGGTATCCTGACCAGGGATGAACCAGAAAGCTACCAAGTGTGTGACTTCCTGTTTTTGGCTTCATACTTGAACCTGGATCCTGGATCTTGGAGTTGAGGCTTTGTTGAAAGGCGGCTATTACTCCCAGATTGCAAATGAAGAGACAAAAGCCCCCAATCCATCCCAGTCTGTGAAAAAACATTCCCTGGACAGGATCACCATGGTCTCACTGGCCAGGCCCCTGGTCCCTGGGGAAGGGAAGAAGACATTGGGCCACAATTGGAGACTGGGTTGGCGGTGAGCCTGTGGGGTGAGGTGTTGGCCCCAGGCCCTGTGCCTTTGGCTGAGCTACAGGATGAATTTAGGCAGCCTCATTGCCACGGCTCTATGCACAAGCCAGTGATGGGTTCGGGTCACTCTTAATCCATGGTATGGACGGTATCTACCTCTCTTGCCTGTGGCTACCTCAGACCTTTTCAAACCTCCACCTCGTGGGGGTGCCCAGCTTAGATGGCGCTATGGTGCCGTCTTCTGTCTTCACATTCCTGCCAGCCACAGCATCTGGAATCCATCACTCTTGTTCAACTCCTGTGCCTTAAAGGCTTTCCAGCTTCCCACTATGGTGACCCAGAAGCAGTAGGAACCCTTTCCCTGTCTTTCTCTCACCAAGCCATTCTCCCCTCCCTGATTCTAATCAGGCTTCCTAAAAGTTAATCCCTAGAAAATGAGTTAGTCCCACCCTGTTCAAAAGCCTCCTGTGGCTCCCTGCAGCCCTCAGATTAAAGTCTCCTTTCCTGTGCACAGCCTTTTAGGCCTTCCATTGTCTGGAAAAGACCCTGAAGCTGGGAAAGATTGAAGGCAGGAGGGGAAAGGATGACAGAGAATGAGACGGTTGGATGGCATCAGCAACTCAATGGATATGCGCTTGAGCAAACTCCAAGGGATGGTGAAGGACAGGGAAGCCTGGTGTGCTGCAATCCATGGTGTGGCAAAGAGTCGGACACAGTTGAATGACTAAACAAGTCTGGAAGCTTCAGGAACACTGCTAGTAGGGCACCTAAGCACATCCAGGCAGTTAACAAATGTGCATTTCCTCCTCCTTCCTTCAGAGACCCACAGAGGCGGGCTAGCCATTTTTTTGGGCAAGAGACAGTTGTGGAACTATGCTGTTCACTGCTGTACCCTCAGCACCCAGCACTGGGCTGGCTCAGTAAGTGCTTGTTGACTGAGTGACTGACTCTGGAACTGAGTGATTGAAGTTGGCCCCATTAGAAGAGGAGGCTGGGGAGCAGGCCCAACCATTGTCCTTTCTTAGGAAACTGGTCCAGAGGTGCCTCTCCGCTTCTGTTTTGCCCTCTTGGGTTAGGGGGTGAGAGAAGTCCTTGAGGGGTGAGGTGGGGCTGAATTCAACCTCTCCATTCTGTAGACAGGCAAACTGAGGCCTGGGGATGAGGGAGCAAGCCCAAGCATGTGGGGATGGAGGGTGGATCCTGGAATCCCCAACTTGTCAGTCTGGGCTGGTGGTGTCCTTCTTAGTCCCATTGAACAGATGGGGAGAGGGAGACCAAGAGAGGGATGGGGCATGCTCAGGGTCACTCATGGAGTCAGGAGAAAGAGTCTGGATTGGTTCCTCTTAGGACTGTGGTTGTTGTCACCATGATGACTACTCTTTGTTGTTTCTGTCTCATGGGTGGGAGCGGGGATGGTCTTTCCTGCAGTGGCTGCCAGAACAAGCAGTGAAAGGGCAGGAAGGTAAGCAGGATCTCCCTCCCTTCTGCTGCCCTCCTCCCGCACCCCGGGCGCCCCGTCGCTCACCCGGGCCCTGGGCCATGACGCGCACCAGGCGCTGCACCGACTCGAGCAGCTGGCGCTGCTGGCGCTGCAGGAGGCTGGAGTTGCTGCTGGCGGCTCGCAGGGTGCGCTCGAGGCCGGCGAGGGCGCCGCTCTGGCGGCCCAGCAGGCGCCGTAGCCGCTCCTTCTCCCCGCGGAGGCTGGCCAGCTCCGCCTGCTGCTGTGTCTCCAGGGCTTGCACCCGAGTCTCCAGCGCGCTGCGGGGAGGGGAGGGGGCGCACAGGGGTGAACCCGCCGCTCCCACCATGCCGTCACACCCAAGGGCTTTCCCCTAGGTCCTCGGGTGAGGCTCAGATCATACCGAGGCTCCGAGAGTCCTGCCTAGGGTTCCAAAGCCGGGAGGTCCGTGCCCACGGATAGCAGAGTGAGGAGGGGAGGAAAGAGAGACCTGGCCCTGGAGTAAAATGCCTTAGGGTCCAGTAGAGGAAACGGGTGGGGTGGGAGGGACACACCAGCAACCAGGTAGCCGTGCTCAAATCCCAAATATGTGTGTCCTTTGACTTAGCACTCCACTCACCAGAGACAACCTCAGGGGGGCATGGAATGTCCTTTGGGGGAGTCGGTTGTAACAGGGAAAAACAAAACAGCCAAAATGCACAACAGCCAGGTGTGGCTGAGGCTGTTCTGTTCTGGTTTCCCTGGAAATGATCTGGAGCGGTTCTGAAGAGCAAGGAGGCTGAGCAGAGTTGTGCAGAAGGGAAAAGAGGCCAGGGACTTGGAGTGGCACATCACTGCCTCTAGTCTAACCCTGCATGTGAGAAATTAAAAGAGAAAGAAAAAGGTATTAATGTAAATGTAGAAGGATACTCAGGAGCTTATAGGAGGAGGCGTGGATAGACATATGGAAGGACATGGTGGTACCTGTGTTTATAGAGAATGTGAAAGAAAATCCTCTAAGTGCTGGTACTTCTGCGGAGCAGGTTTGAGTGGATGGAAATGGAAAGGAAGGGGTGGGCGGAGGGGACCAACTTTCCCTTTCATTTTGTACAAGTGTCTATTGTCCGAGGATATAATAAGCATGAGGCATTTTTGTAATGAGTTTTTTCAAAAAGAAAGAAACTTTTTACTCAGCTTTTGCACTTCTGGCATTTTATCCTACAGATGTGTTCACATGTGTGTTCAATAAGGTATGGGAACGTTATTCATAGCACCACGTGTTGGAATCATAAGAGACTGGAACAACCTCAATACCCATTAATTGGGCACTGGGAAATATATCTGGGGACAGGCGTCCAGTGGAACATTATGCAGCTGGAGAAAAGAATGCACAAGTGTGTCATGTAGTTATGGAACCATCTCCAGGATAACTGAAAAAAAAAAAAAAGAAAATACCATCATGCCAAAGAATAGTATGTTCCACTTGGGTTTAAAAAGGGTTAAAAAGGGGACTATGCATACATATTTGCCTCTGCTGCCAGTGGGTGGGTAGCTGAGAGATGAGGCAGGAGGGAGATATTTTGTTATGCACGAGGCTATGCCAACCATTCTCCAGTCTAAGAAAATGAGTCCAGCCAGGGCTGGAGGAATTTCCCTGGACCCCAGATTATGCCTCAGGAAGAGAGAGGATTTGGGCACACCTGAATTCTAGAATTTTAGCTGTCTCCATGGGCCAAGTGCGTATTGGTGACACCCTCCATCTTCACTGGTTTCTGTGTGTGGTGGTCGCTTAGTTGTGTCCAATTCTTTGTGACCCCATGGACTGTAGCCTGTCAGGCTTCTCCATCCATGGGATTTTCCAGGCAAGAATACTGGAGTGGGTTGCCATTTCCTTCTCCAGGAGATCTTCCCAACCCAGGGATTGAACCCGGGTCTCCCTCATTGTGGGCAAACTCTTTACAATTTGAGCCACCAGGGAAGCCCACTGGTGGCTCACTGGTTTCTAGGCACTTTTAATTCAGTTCAGAGTGATTGGTAGTGTCCCAGTGCTTCCCCCTTCCCTTGGGGTGGGGAGTAAGAATAAGGAGGTACAGAAACTATCATTAATGGTCCTCAGATCACAGGGAGCTTGAGGATCCTTGTGTCCTTATCTTGACTCAGCATATGAGCAACAATAACATCTCGTTCTGTACACAGGCCTGTGGCTGCTTACCTGTGCGGGTTTTGCTTTCTCCACCAGCCTGAGCTTGGCAGTTTTTTCTCCACTCAGCTCGAAACTGAGATGAAATCAGCTTCAGAGGTCCATGTCTCTGCCTTATCTGTACCCCAGGACTCTTTCTTTGTAATTTAAAGGGTGTTCCCTTTATGTTTATTTGCTTATAAATGCTGAGACTCTCTGCTAATACAGACAAGAAACATATCACTGTGGTTGTTTCTGGGAAGGACAGGAGTTGGTAGGTGAGATTATATTTATTTATTTACAGATATGTAAATAAAATTAAGATGTACAGGGTGAATTGTATGGTATGTAAGTGGTGGTTCAGAAAAGCTGTTAAAATCGAGAAAATAAATAAAGGAAGATAAAAAAGAAGGAAAGAAAGAGAGAGAGATAGAAAGAAGAGAGGAAGAATCAGGGTGTCCCAAGTCCCAGGAAAATGCCTGTCTCCTATCCCCACTCAGGACAGGGCGGCCAGGTCCCATGCCTGCCTAGCCCCTAGCCTCAGCCTCAGCCCAGCCCCAGGGTCCACCCTCACTCTCATCTTTAGTCTGATCTCCTACCCTGGTTTCAGGCCTTGCCCTAGCCCTGGCCACATCCCAGCTCTAGCTCCAGCCCTAGTGCCCCCTCGCTCCAGTCTTCAGGCCTCTAACTCTGGCCCTAGCCCCCATCCTGGGCACTAGCTCAAGTCCACCTTTTAATTTTGCCCCCTCTCCCCCTGCCAGAGCCCAGCTCAGGCTGGTGCTGGTGCTCACCCCGGATCCCCAGCCCATTTGGGTCCCAGCCCAGCCCTGGAGCTCAGCCCTGGTCCCTGCCCCAGCCCTGTGTCAGCGTGCCAGTGCCCACCTGTTGTGGCCCTGCAGGCGGTGGAGCTCATGGCCCTGCAGCAGCAGCTGCTTCTCCAGCTTGTTGGTGGACAGTGAGGTCTCCAGCAGCTGGATCTCCATTCGCGATGTCTGGTTCAGGACCTGCCCAGACAAAGGAGGTGGGGATAGGGGGCTTTGGAAGCCATGCAGGAGCCCTGCCCAGCAGCCACACACATGACCTCAGGCCCTGCCATTCCAGAAACTTGCTGATCTATTTACATCCTATAAGTATTTCATTCACTCACTCACTCATAGACCCTAATATCATGGTCCTTTCTTTCATTCTGCCTTGTGTCTGGAAATTCTTTCCCAACCCGTGCACAGACCATGACACCTAACTAGGCTTGTGATTATCTTAAACTTGCTCTTCCCCATCCCTGTACATGGCAGTTCCATTCCTCCATCTCTCACCCTGTGTCCTGTACTGGCCTCTTCATAGGGCTCCCTGTCTCTGACCTTGTCTTCTATAGGCCACTGTATGCTTGGTAGTCTGAGGTAGACTTTTAAAATGCAGACCCTCTGCTCAAAATCCTCCTGTGGCTCCCACCTCACATGGTGGTGGCCGGCAAAATCCTGGAATGCCATCTGCCCCCATCACCTCTGACGCTGGCCCACCAGTCTCCCTGGGTCACTCCAGCCATACTGGCCTCCTTGATGTTCCTGGAGCTTGCCAGCTCTGTTCCACCTCCAGGCCTTTGCACATACTGCTCTGCCTGTTGGGAAGGCTGTTCCAGTAAGCCTGGCTCCAACCCTACCTTCCCAGTAGTGCCTTCCTGGCTGTATTGTCTAAGCTTGCAACTTGTCCCTCTCACCACTCCTGGCACACACTCTCCACTGGTCATCTCATCCTTGCTGCTTTCTCCCTAGCACTCTCACTGTCTCATACACATGTTATTTATCCTGTTTGTTTTCTTGGCGCTCATTAGAAGGAAGCTCCAGGGGGATACGGATGCATACCTATTTTATTTACTGCTGTAAACTAGAACCAGTCATCTCCAACAGTGCTTGGCACATAATAAGGTTTAAGAAACACGTGACCCTTTGTCAGCTGTCTTTTCAGCCATTCATGTACTCACAATCTCATTTATATTCCTGTCCCTTTCCTTCCTCCCTCTCTGCTGCTGCCTGTGGCCTCCTCTTTCAGAGGTTGTCCCCCTGAGGTCTAATAAATAGGTGTAATTCGTTATCCACATTTCCCTGAAGCGCTGTGAGCCCCCTGAGGGCAGGTGTGTGTGTGCTGCTGTATCTCAGCTCGGACTGGACACTGGAATCACAGAGGCAGAAGAGCCAACCCAGTGTCTACAGTCCCCTCTTCCTGCTCTGGGTTCATGGCCTGGTGGGAGACAGTTCTGTGATGGGGTCATCAGGGGCTGCAAAGTCAGAGGAGACTCTGACCTTCCCCAGGGACAACGGTCAAAGCAAGATGACTAGGGCTATGAGCCAGCCTGGCCAGCCACAGTGCCCTCAGTACCACCCCCTCACCCTCTAATACCTGAGCCTCCACATCAGTCAGCTTGCGGGTCTGGGCGGTGGTCTGGGTCAGGAGACTGGTGCTCAGCTCCAGCATGGTGGCCGTCTGGTTCTGGACCATGTGCTGCTGGGCCTGTGCCAACTCCAACCTCAGGTTCATCTGGATATACCTTTCCAGCTGTGAGGAGATAGATGGTGCGCTGGGGTCATGGGTAAGGGCTAGGGGAAGCTTCCTGTCCCTTCCATGTGTCCCCTGGAAGGACATAGAACAATTGGGGGAGGCCTTGATGCCAGGTCAGGCTGCCATCACCTCTTGCCTACTCTATTTGTTGCTTTCTCCTCAACCTCTCTGCCTCCATCCTTGTCCCACACACAGCCCATTCTCCACTCAGCAGCCGGAGGGATCCTGGTAAACTGAAGTCAGATCACACTTCTCCTCCATTCAGAACCCTCCCAGGGTTCCTATCTCACTTGGAAAAGTCAGGGAGGAAAAGTCAAAGTCCTCCCTGACTGCAGGTGCTTTTATGACCTGGCCTCCTGCTACCACTCTGGTTTCCTCCCTTAGTCTCCCTCACTCCACTCCAGACACCTTGCCTCTGTGACACCCTTCCAACACAGCAATCATGCACCTACCTCAGGGCCTTTGCACATGCTATTCCCCCTCTCCTGGATCCTACCACCCCACACCATCTACAAGGCTCACTCCCTTATGTCATTTCAGTTCTCTTCCAACCCCTTATCCTGCCCCAACTTTGTATTACATATTTATTTGTTTATTACCTTTTAAAACTTGCCCTTGACATGTCAATGCCATGAAGCTAGGAGCTTGGTCTTGCTCTCCACTTTATCTCCATATCTAGCACAGTGCTTAACATACAGTGGGTGTTCAAAATTTAAAAAAAGGGATTTCCCTGGTGGTACAGTGGCTAAGACTCCACACTCCCAATGCAGAGGGCCTGGGTTCAATCCCGGGTCAGGGAACTAACCCCACATGCTTGCAACTAAGAGCTGGTGCAGCCAAATAAATAAATAAGTATTAAAAAAACCAAAAAACAGAAAACAAAACATGTGTTCAATGAGTCGCTAAGAGGGGAAGCAGCAATTGTCATCATAGTCCCCAACATCATGCCCATGACCCAGTTTCCTAGGACTGAGCCAACAGTGGGAAGAGGGGATGCATCTTTCCCTATACCGGAGTTTGCAAGTCCATCCATCAAACTGGACTTTTATTTTCTGGCCCCCTCCGTCTGTGAAATGGAGATGAACTGGCCAGTCTCCAAGGGTCCTCCCAGCTCAGATATCTTGGGATCTGACAAGCTAATGTTCATTTCTTTGACAGGGCTGCTCTTTTTCCCAAGAGCAGGAGAAGCTGGTCTGGCATGAGACCAGGATCAAATTGCAAAGGTGAACGGCGTGTTCTCAGGGCTCAGTGCCTGAGGACAGACAGCCAGTGCCCCTCCTCCACTCGCTCTCCATTGGGCATATTTGCTGGCCTCTCGCCACCATCTCGATCCCCCAGCTCTGGCTCCTTCCCATCCCCTGTCACTCAGCCCTCCAGGAGGTCCAACAGGGCAGCTCCTAGGGTCCCTGGGAAGACTGGTGCTTCCCAGGGAGAGGGGGTGACCTTGGCTGGGGGTCAGGCTTCAGCTGCTTCTTCCTTAGTCTCTTCACCTCTCTTCCATCTCAACTGTCTGCTCCCATGCCTCCCTCACCTCTGTGCCAAGGGGCATGGCTCGTTGTAGTGCAATGTCAAATCCTGAAGGGGCGCAAGTGTTGTCCATCAGAGCCGTGCTTCTTAAAGTGCGTCCTTGGGGCAAGCATCACCAGGAAGCTTGTGAGAAATGCAAGTGTCTAGGTCCCAGATCCAGACCTACAGAATCAGAAATTCTGGGGAGAGACTCAGCCAACTGATGCTCGCTCAAGTGGACAGGTCACGAAGGGACATAAGTGTGTCTGAACTTCTTAAGCCTTTGTCCCTTTGACCCCTTCTTTCCTCTCCTGCCCCAACCTCTGCAACAGGCAAATGTGTCCAAGGGTCCCTAGCTAAAAATTAAAGAAAAAAATATCCTTGACTCCACAGATTCCCTCTATCTGTGTCTCTAATTTCTCTGCTCACCCCCAAACAACTTCTTGAACAAATTATCTCCATTTTTTCCTCCCTCTCCATGCTTACCTTTAAAAAAATAATATTATTATTCACACAGCATAAATAATAGTATAATAAAATCTGTGTATTTACTACACTCAAGAAAAAAATACAGCCCATATGGTTGAATCCTGTGCACCACTGACCTGTCCCCAGCCCTGGAGAGATGCTTTAACACACCTTGTTGTAACCGTCTTTGACAAGGGTGGTCAGCGGACACTTCTGGGTCTTCAGCTTACTCTCCATCTCAGCAGCAGTCACCCATATGGCCACTCTCTTTTTCTGAAAGTACTTCCCAGGTATACCCTCCCCTAGTTTTCCTTCTCCCCTCCTTATCCCTTCCCCCTCCCCTCCCATCACCCCCATCTGATTCCTTTTTCAGGCTTCTTGGGGGGCTCTCATGCCCTAGTCCTGGGCATTCTCTCTGTAGGTCACAGGTGCCTAATGCAGGACCACAGGGCCTGTGAAGAGAATTCAGGGGGTCCATGAACTTGGGTGAAAGAATAATTACATTTTTCTTTTTTGTTCGCTAACCTGTAATAAAAATTTGGCATTTCCTTCAATTATGAGCCAAGGTCCCAAATCATAACACTGTTAGCTGATCCTGCAACTGGGCTTCCCCGTAGCTCAGTCGGTAAAGAATCCGCCTGCAATGCAGGAGACCCCAGTTCAATTCCTGGGTTGGGAAGATCTGCTGGAGAAGGAATAGGCTACTCACTTCAGTATTCTCAGGTTTCCATGGTAGCTTAGATGGTAAGAGACCACCTGCAATGTGGGAGACCTGGGTTCGATCCCTGGGTTGGAAAGATCCCCTGGAGAAGGCTACCCACTCCAGTATATTGGCCTGGAGAATTCCAAGAACTGTATAGTCCATGAGGTCGCAAAGAGTTGGACATAACTGAGAGGCTTTCACTTTCAATTATGAGCAGAGATTGCAGATCATAACACTGTTAGCTGATCCTGCAACTTCATTACCAATAGAAATCACAAATATTTCCTATCACAGCATAGATATTACAGTGTCATAAAATACCGATCACAACTTCAGAATAATGGACATTCTCAAACCCACCACTGGGTAATGTTACAACCACAGCATATTGTAATCACAATGTCACTAGGTATTCTTATGTTATGCATTTGAAAGCAATATTTCTGGACTTCTCTGGTGGTAGAGTGGATAAAAATCCGCCTGCCAATAAAGGGAACATGGGTTCGATCCCTGGCCCAGGAAGGTTCCACATGCCGCGGAGCAACTAAGCCCATGTTCCACAACTACTGAGCCTGCAAGCTCTAGCATCCACAAGCCACAAGTACTGAGCCCTCGTGCTGCAACTACTGAAGCCTGTGCGTCTAGAGCCTGTGCTCTGCAACAAGAAAAGCTACCACGATGAGAAGCCCACACACTGCAACTAGAAAGTAGCTCCTGCTCTCCACAACTAGAGAAAAAAAGCCTGCAGGCAGCCATGAAGACACTGTGCAACCAAAAAAATATGTTAAAAAAAATTTTTTTTTAAGTAATATTCTGAAAAAGTATCCATAAGCTCCACCCAGGACCAGAGGACAAAGTCCCCAAACTGAGACCCAGAAAACTTGCCCAAGGTCACCAGCTGGTGGCCTGGGTTCCAAGACTCCCTGCCCAGGGGGCTCCTCAGGTCTGCACAGCAGGGCTGGGGCCTCAGGGTAGCTTGGGGTCCTCTCTAGTGATGGGAACCCCCTAAGCACTCTTATTAGTCCTCTATTTGTTCTGTGGCCACAAATGGCTGGGTGAGGCGAAGGCCACCCACAGCTGGGGTCCATCACCCAACTTGCCATGCCCACTCGTGGGCTCTAGGATGGCCTGGGCAAGAAAGGCCCCAGATCAGCCAGCCTGCAGCTCTGATGAGTAATGTCAGCCTGTGTGTGGGGGTTGGGTCCAGCCCAGGGCTCAGGCACCAGCTGGAAGGGTGGCAGGGGAAAAGTCCTCATGGAGGGGCAGACCCCAGATGGGATCTGCCCTGGCCCCCCAGCCTCACTCAGGACTGGACCTGCCCATTCTCTGTCACCCTCCTGCTGGTAAACTCTCAGGGCTGAGATGGGAAAGAAGGGGCCTGCATCTCCCCCCCACACCCACCCACTGCCCCCGACCTGCAAAGAGGCTGATCTTTGGCCCTTGAGCTGCCCCCTTCTCCCCTTGGTGGTTCTGGTTCTGCTACGCCCTAGCGTGGGCCTCTAGCAGTTGAGGGCTGCCTTTCCCTGAGCTTTACTTTACCAACCTATGACACAGGGACAGTAAACCCTGCTTCTTTTGTGGGAGGGAGCATTTGAACAGGGCCTTGAAGGAAAGGAAAGAGTTTTGATAGGCAGAGCCTGGGGGAGGAAGGAGGGAACTCTGGATAGAATACAGCTGATCACATAGGCATGAGAGTCTCAGTGGCCAAGGAGATCTGCTGAAGTCTGCTTTTTTCCTGCATTATCTAAATGAAAAAGACTTCATCTGGTAAATGGATAAGCAATTGTGGCCCACTCATCCAATAAACTCTACTCAGCAATAAAAAGGAATGAATTACTGATGCATTCAACAGCATGGAGTCACCTCCAATTAGACTGCATTGAAAAAAGCCAGACTTTAAAGGCTACAGACCGTAGGATTCCATTCATATGACTTTCTGGAAAAGTCAGAATCACTTGTTGCTAGAGGCTGAGGCCCAGGGGTGGGGATTCACAGCAAACGGACACAGGGGAACTTTTTGGGGGTGTTGGCAATATTTTGTATTGTGTGACGGTGGTTACATGATGATATACATTTGTCAAAACTCATAGAGGTGTACATTAAAAGGGTGACTTTCACTGTATGTTGACTATATCTCAATATAAAACAAATCCACCAACACAAGGTTCTATAAAATGTCCCATATAAAATATGTGTTATAATATGTGTTATATGTAAATATGGGCTTCCCTGGTGGCTCAGATGGTAAAGAATCTGCCTGCAATGCAGGAGACCTGGGTTCGATCCCTGGGTTGGAAAGATTCACTGAAAGAGGGCAGGGCAACCCACTCCAGTATTGTTGCCTGGAGAATCTCATGGACAGAGGAGCCTGGCAGGATACAGTCCATGGGAAATGTATGTTATAAACGTGTTTTCTCAAACTAATCCCCCACCTTCTGAGTTTCATTTATGTAGTCAAGAAATTATTTCTTGAGCACCTACTATATGCTAGATCCTGTATTAGGTACTCAAGAATAAGGAATGAACAAAACTGGCAAGGTTTCTGATTCCAGGACACTTCCTTTGACTATATCAGTTAAATTCCAATAGTGATGAGTGCTACAAAGAAAATAAGATGGGGTAGTGAGTGGAGTCAGGGGCATGTTTAGCCACAATGGCAGGGAAATGCTCAGCAGAGGGGACCATCTGAGCTGAGCCAATGTGAAGAAGCCAGCTGTGGAAAAGTCAGGAGGAAGGGAATTCCAGGAGGGAAAGGCAGTGCAAAGGTCTTAAGGTGGGAATGTGTCTGGTGTGTCAGATAATCAGAAAGATCAATAACAACGATATGTCCTGCCTGTCTCTTTCGTAGAAACGGTTCAGATTTGGGAAAAGCATTTCGTCAACTACAGATAAAAGCCAAGGCAGAAAGAAAGAGTAGTGCCTTATATATGATGAGCGTGGGTTTGAATCACAGCTCTTTGGCTTAATGGCTCTGTGACCTTGGGCTATGTGACCTCTACCTGTTTGGGCCACTTCTCCAGAATGCAGATAATTGTAGCTCCTATCTCCAGATGATAGGGAAGATTCCAGACATGATCCATTTAAAGAGCCTAGAGCACAATTACATAATTGACACATGAAAAATTCTGGTATGTCTGTAAGTCTGTATGAAGGGTTACCAAATAGCTGTTGAAAAGAACAAGGTCGACCTTCATCAGGAGCAGACGTGAAAAGATGTCCCAGATATACTCTTGAGAGAAAAAAGCAAGATACAGAACATAACCTACAGCGTGGACCCATTTGTGAGTAAGAAATCCCAGATGATGTGTTTTTATGTGTACTCAGATAAAGGTCTAGGAGACACAAACTCGGAACCGTGGTGCTTTGCTTCAGGGAAGGCGATTACAGTGGTGGTGATGGCAATGTTTTGTTTTTGTTTTTTATATTCTGTGTCTCTAAATTGTTTGGATTCATTTTATCATGCTTTGCAGATATTGCCTTTTTTTTTTTTTTTAACAAATCGAAGGTGTGTGGTAACTCTGTGCCAAGCAAGTTTGTTGGTTCCATTTTCCCAACAGCGTTAACTAACTTCATGCCCCTGTGTCATATTCTCACAGTATTTCTTTTTCATTACTATTATATTTTTATAGTGATCTGTGATCAGTCATCTTTGATGTAATTACTATGAAAGATTACGACTCGCTGATGGTTAGCATTTTTTAGCAATGAAGTATATTTTAATGAAAGCCTGTACTTAAAAAAAAAGACATAATGCTATTGTACACGTAATGAACTACAATATAGTGTAAAAATAACTTTTGCAGTGCACTGGGAAACTAAAAAAATTCATGTAATCTCTTCATTGCAATATTCACTTTATTTTCAGCAGTTTGGAACCAAACTTTCAATATTTTCAAGGTCTGCCTGTACAGATATAATTACTATAATATTGAAAAGCCAGTATGTCAGCCGGGCGTTCTTAACAGCTATTCCTGGATCCCTGAGGGATCTGTGACTAGAATTCAGGGAATCTGTGGACTTGGATGGGAAATGGTTTTGTTCAGTTTGTTTTTTTATTTTGCTAATCTCTAACTGAAAGGAGCTTTTCCTACAGTGATGAATGTAGGCCACAAATTACTGCAGCGGTGGTAGTGCGCGTGACTGTCACCAGTAGACATCACAGATAATCCCGTGTCTCACTCCAGCAGTTGTGGACATTTACGACATACTGTTTATACTTATTACAACTTCAAAATGATGGAAGGGGGACTTCCCTGGCAGTCCAGTGGTTAAGAATCCATCTTCCAAGACAGGGATTGTGGATTCGATCCGTGGTCAGGGAACTAAGATCCCACATGCCATGGGGCAACTAAGCCTTCACAGGGTAACCTCTGAGCTCACATGCTCTGGAACCACAACTGGAGAAGCCCAAATGCTGCAGTGAAGATCCTGCATGCCTCAAGACCCAACACAGCCAAAAAAACACAGCAAGTACTAGACCCACCAGAGGCCTTGTCATTTAATGGACTAATACTGATGTACTATATGACTGTATCACACATCTGCTCTTTTTTCTTTTAATTTAGTTGTTAATTGGAGTATAATTGCTTTAGAATGGTGTGTTAATTTCTGCTGTACAACAATGTAGATCAGCTCTATGTATACATATATTCCTTCCCTCCTTACTCTCCCTTCCACCCCTGCATTCCACCCCTTTAGGTCGTCACAGAGCACCGAGCTGAGCTCCCTGTGCTATATAGCAGCTTCCCACTAGCTATCTATTTTACACACGGTGGTGTGTGCTACTCTCTCATCACACGTCTGTTCTGAAAAATATTTGATATCTGTATCTCAAGGCAATTTGTTTCCTTTGTAAATCTACGCGTACACTGTCAATTTTTTTTTTTTTTTTTGGCTATGCTATCTTCATTACTGCTTGCGGGCTTTCTCTAGCTGCGGTGAGTAGGGGCTACTCTCTAGTTGCGGTGTGTGGGCTTCTCATTGCAGTGGCTTCTCTTGTGCAACACAGGCTCTAGGCTCACAGGCTTCAGTAGTTATGGCACAAGGGCTTCGCTCCTCCAAGGCATGTGGAATCTTCCTGAACCAGGGCTCAAACCCAAGTCCCCTGAATTGGCAGGCAGATTCTTAATACCTGGACAACCAGGGAAATCCTGAAGCATATAATTATATATGTTTAAAGACATTCTTCTGAGAGAGGCTGTAGATCTTTACCAGATGCCAGAGGTGCCCAGGGCACAGGAAAAGCTGAGACTCTGAAAACCCCTCCCACACACATCTCTGCACGAGTGGACACTCAGTGGGCCACTAACTCCGGGTGCAGGGCCTTTGCTAGCAATTCTTCTGGTGCCTGGAAGGATGTCTGGCAGTTTCTAGGTGTTCCATGAATATTTGTTAAGCTGAGTGAATGGATGGATTGGACATCTCCCCTCCTGGAAGAATTAGCTCTGAAATAAACTACCCCATGTAGATCTGCGGTATAGCCACTGGCAAACAGAACAACAGGAAAGGAGAGAAGTGCTTTTATAAAACCATGGAACCCCAGCCTGAGCTGCCTCATGGCTTGCCACTTTTCACCTTTTTGCCTCCATTTCGCCATCAGTAGATGGGGTGGTAACAGTACCACTATGTGGGGTTGGAGTGAAGAGGGAAGATGTGGACCTCATAGAAAAGGGCCTGAATGAATGGAGGCTCAGACACACAGAGTCACTTCCCCGAGGTCACCCATCAAGTTGGCAGCTGCTGGATTCATATCCAGGTCTGCTGATTTGGGAGGCCGGGGAGTCAGGTCCAGTGGGCAAGAGAGAAACTCTAAGCATATACCAGCAATGAATATGCTCTTACCCCCCTGCTTCTAGTCTATAACAATGTCAGCTCACTATTCCATACCCTGCATCTTTTTTCTTAATGTAATTTGGAGATTGCTCTACGTTCATCCAGAGGAACTTGCCTTGCTGTTTGAAGTGCCCCACTGTTTGCTCCTCTGGTCCCCTATCGCTGGGTCTGCAGGTCATTTGCAGGCTTTTGCCATCACATCAGGGCTGCTGGGAACATCCTGCCCACTTGTCACTAATCTTTCTGCAAGGCTGCTTGGGGATAAATCCCTCAAACCATAACAGCTGCTTTAAAGGATAAGGATACTTGAGATTTGGACAAACTGCTCTGGGCAGAGGGTTGTGTCTGTGGTTCTCACACTGCGTTTGGAAGAGGGATGCTGGGGTCTGGCCACGGAGCCAGGGTGTTACCTACTCAAATCCTCCAACACACATCCACATGCCCCAACCTCAGGAGCTTCCAGAGCTTCTCCTGTCAGCTCCCTTCTGACTTTCAGGTCTGCCCACAAGTGTCACCTCCTCTGATGGTCGCCCCATCAAAGGTAAGTGCACCCCCAGCCCTACTACACCTGCCATGACTGTGGTTTCGTCACAGCATGTCATGTCTGAAATCACTGCAGTTGTTCCCTATTTGCTTCTCTCCCCCCACAGGAATGTCAGCTGCAGGAACACGGGGGGTGCCCTGTTCATGGCTACACCCTCTGTGCTTCAAACAGTGCCAGTAGCTATACCAATTCAGTAACAAATAAGAGGGGCTCAGTAACTATTTGTTAAAAAAAAAAACCAAATGGGTCTGTTCTATGTAAAGGGCACTAGATTTCCATGGAATAATATTTTGGGTGCTAGAAGTAAGTTTGGACACTGACTCAGCCCCAGCTGCCTCCTGGATCCCTGTGAGAGGCTGGCCAGAGGGGTCAGAGAGTTTGGAGAGACCACTAGTCCAAGGGTA
Organism: Okapia johnstoni; assembly: GCA_024291935.2. Classification (NCBI taxonomy): domain Eukaryota; kingdom Metazoa; phylum Chordata; class Mammalia; order Artiodactyla; family Giraffidae; genus Okapia; species Okapia johnstoni. The sequence goes on along the minus strand of CM044324.1, from coordinate 49,646,580 downwards.
GGAAGAAAAGGGGAAGCTGGAGGGATGGGGGAGGGGCAGAGGGAGGCTCACAGCAAGGGAGAGAGCCAGCTCGGGGCATCTGAAGGAGAGAGTTCCAGAAACCTGACACAGTCTTGGGGCTCATTTGTCTGTTGAGCAAACTCATTCAGAAGCTCTGGGACCCGTGCGGGGCACTGGGGGGAGAGCAGTGACCAGAGAAGTCTCGTTCCTGCTTCAGAGGTGGTGCCAGGCATGGCCCTGAGGGCCTTATTTGGTCTGTTTAGAGCTTGGCTGTCTCATCACTCCCATTTCACAGCCAAGGAAAAGGAGCACAGAGAAGACGAGCCTGTTGCTCAAGTCTCACAGCTTGTGAGTGGCAGAGGCCGGCTCGGGACCAGGCCTTCGGGCTCCTGAGACCACAGCTGTCACCACTTCAGTAGGCTGTTTGTGGCCTCCGGACTCCAAGGCAGCCCCAGTGATCTCCTCCCCTCTCAGTTCTCATGCCCCCGTGTCATCAGACTGGCCACTGTGAACAGCAGGATACTGTAGACGTGGTGGTGGTGAGCCGTGCTGACATCATCACATCGTGGCTTCTGCTTTGTCCCTCCTGAATCTTTTGCTCTGGGGGAAGTTGGCCACCATGTCCTGAGGACCTTCAAACAGCCCTGAGAACCCATCTGGAGAGGAACAGAGGCCTCCCACCACGGGCCGGTACTGCCCTCCCAGCCCTGTGCTGGGGCCACCTTAGAGGCTGATCCTCCGGTCCCAGTCGAGCCTTCAGATGACCACAGCCCCAGCTGACACTCGAGTATAACTGCCTAGAAAAAAGACCCAAGTCGGAACTACCTTATTAAGCTGCTCCTGATTCCTGACTGTGAGAGATAATAGATGTTTGTGGGTTCAATTAACTTGCTGAATGAAAGTGTGAAAGTGAAAGTGTTAGTCGTTTGGTTGTGTCTGACTATTTGCAACCCCATGGACTGTAGCCCACCAGGCTCTTCTGGCCATGGGATTCTCCAGGCAAGAATACTGGAGTGGGTTGCCATTTCCTTCTCCAGGGGATCTTCCCAACCCAGGGATCGAACCTGGATCTCCTGCACTGCGGGCAGATTCTTTACCCAAGCCACCTGGGAAGTGCAACTTGCTGAATGCCTTAGGGTGACTTGTTATGCCATGCTAGATAAGTACTGTACTGCTTTTGCAGAGGTCACATAGGTCAGACACTCTTGCTCACAGGTGGCCCAGCCCCCTTGCCTGGCCCATCGCATCCCACCCAGTCACCTCCAGGCTACAGTTTCCCAATGGAACTAACGTTGTATCTGTGGACTTGACGGCCAAGGTTGGCCCCTCCTCTGCCCATCTCCAGCCCCTCCCATCCCCTTGGGCCCACACAGGCCCTGACCCCAGGGCTCAAGGCAGAGGGGATTTGTCTTGTTTTTTTCAAGCAGCCAGGCCCAGCCTTCCTCGGCTGTTTTCTTCCCTGCAAAAGATTCTGTTGCTTTCCTTCTGGGTCAGGGCTCAGCGGAGCGAGTGGGCGGGGAGCCAGGGCTGGAGAGTGTCATGGACCAACAGCCTGTAGAGGAGGGATGCGCTTTTCAGCTCTTAGCTTAAGTTGCAATTCCCGGATTCCCGGCACAGGCCTGGCTCCGCCAAGCTTCCAGCTGCAGCGTTGAGTCTAGTGTGGGCCTGGCGCATGGCACTAAGAGTCAGGCGCTGGTTCCATCACTGCTTTGCTGTGTCCTTTCTGGACCAGTGACAGAGCTTCTCTGAGCCTCAGTGGCCTCATCAGAAAATGGGGCTCACTGATTCCTCCTCACAGAGGGGCTGGCGTGGGCCCCTCTGCCACCTGGATGTCCGTGCTTCTCGTCAGCTGGGGCAGGGCAGCCAGGGCCTAGGTCTCAGCTGTCCCTTTATGGTTGTCTGTGTCCAAACCTTGATCTTGGGAGGACTGTCAACAATGAGGCCCAGCAGATGAGTCCTTCTTACTCTCCCAAGTGTAGGAGCTGGGAGTTTAAACAACAGGGTGACGTTTCTTGCAGTTGCTTACCTCCCCGCCACTTGGGCATCAGCCCTTACCTGGAGTGGGATGGTGTGTCCATTTTGCTTGGCATATGTCTACTTAGTGCTTATTATGTGCTGGACACTGTTCTAGCCACTATGTGTGTTAAATGCCTGTTGCCACCCTCTGTGGTAGGAGATACTATCAACCTATTTTACAAATGAGGCACAGAGAGATTAAGCAACTTGTCCAAGGACAAACAGCTCACCAGGGCAAGTCCCGGCTCTCTGGGAATGATTCTCTTAGGCTATACTTCAAAGCTGGTGTGACTGAAGTGATCACGTGACAGCACTTCCCCTCCACCATCGCCTCAGCTCCCCCTGGGGGAATGGAGTCAAGCATGCTCTAGATGGAGGGAAGCCTTGCTGGAGTATCTCCCCTAGGTAGCACCAGGCTTTCCTGTCTGAGGAACTCTGGTGGGTAACTCTGCTCTCGTCTGGTCTTCCTCCTCTGCAGCCTGTTGGAAAAGAGCGATTGCTCCACATTTGACAATGAGTTTAAACCGAGACTCAGAGAGGCCAAGCATTATCCACAGCTGGTAAGTAAGGAACGGAATCCAATGGCTAAGCTCTTTCTACTCACTCATCACTGGTCGGCGAGGCTGACCCTGAAGACAGGGTGACAGGAATAGGACCAAGGTCAGGCAAGGAAGAGAAGAGCAGGTCCAGATGTCCATAGCCACTGCCCATCACTGGGGGTGGGACAGAAAAGTGGCCATGTCTGTTTCCAGCACCCCAGAGCCTCAAGAGCAGGGTAAGATCTGGGGAGGTTGGTCTCATCTGGGCCACATTCTCCTAACTCTGCATTCCAGCCACTATTAACATTTTTCACTTCCTCAAAATCCCTTTGTTCTGTTCCACCTCAGGGCCTTTGCACTTGTTGGTCCCTGTGCTTGAAATGTTTTTCCCTTCTTTTCCTTGCCTAAGAACTCCTAATCTACTCTTTAGATCTCAGCTCTGTCCTTCCTCCTGGAGCCATTTCTCTGTCAAGGTTGGGCCCCTTATTATTACTCCTAGAACAGGTGAGCCCCTTCTTCACAGCATGTATTAATATCATGGTTGATCAGTACACATGAGAAATTATCAGGTTAGTGTCTCTTCTGCTGCTCCTGGAGGCGAAAGACCAAGTCTTCCTTGCTTACTGTTGAATTGTCATCATCTGCACTAGTGTGTAAGCTCACGGTAAACATCAATGGCTGTTGCTTATGCTTAGTGGCACAGTCATGTCTGACTCTTTGTGACCCCATGGACTGTAGCCCGTCAGGGTCCTCTGTCCATGGGATGCTCCGGGCAAGAATACTGGAGTGGGTTGCCATGCCCTCCTCTGGGGTATCTTCCCAACCCAGGGTTAGAACCCAGGTCTCCTGCATTGCTGGGGGATTCTTTACTGTCTGAGCCACCAGGGAAGCCCTAACATCAATGGAGGGGGTGATTAAGCACATGGAGGAATGAACACTCCACCTGGAAAATTGAGTTCAGAACTGTGCACACATGCGCATGCACACAATCCCAGAGTTTCCTAACTGTAAGGACACAGGGCTTTTTCATGAGTTTCCTGACGTGCTGTGTGTCCTCTCACCACTAGGGAGGAGAAGCAAAGTTGTCCTTGACAATGACCCTGGGGTGAATGTAGTCAAGTCACTCCCCCCACCCAGGGGAGTGTACCCATCTGTAAAATGTGCAGTAGGGAGAGGCAGTCTGTGTAGTGATTAAGAGTGTGAGATCTGGAACCAGCTTGCCTGGGTTCAAGCCCACCTCTCTCACTTCCCAGATGTATAAACTCTCTGGGCCTTAGTTTCCCCACAATAAGTGGGGATCATAACAATCCTCACCTTTCAGGATATCATGAGGTTTAATGAGTCATGTTTGTAAAACACGTGTACTAGTGCCTGGCATAGAGACAGTACAGTGTGTGGAGTCGCTACAACAATGCAGTGGCTCCAGAAGACAGAAGAAGTGATAACAAAATTTCTGATTTCCCTACAAGAATATGTGGTGCCAGACACGCTCCCAGACCTCAGCAGGCACTGGTTATTGGGCCTCACACCAAACTCAGGCACGTGCTTACCATCGTCCCCAGTTCACAGACGGAAAAACTGAGACTCAGGCTTTTCCTGCATTTGCAGAGCTATAAATCTCACAGATCAAGGTTGAGCAAACAAAAGCAAATTGTAGAAAGAGATGGACAGTGTGACCACTTATACAGGATGTGGGATCAGCAACACAGAATTCACAGTAGCTATCTCTGGTGGGGGAGGGAGGCAGGAGCAGGGCAGGGGCTTAAAGGGATTGGTAAGATTTTGTTACATAAACTGGATTGTAGGGACAAGAAATTTCATCTGATCTTTCTCTCTACCTTTTCATCCATCTGAAACATTTCAGTAACCATTTAAAATGCGCAGAATGAGCAGCAAGGAAATAACAATGATTTTTTGTTCCCTCTGCATCTTCACACAATTCCATATTTCTCAATTTTTGCATGCTGAAAATTAGTCAAAAGCTGAGGAAAACAACTAGGGCTGTTGGCAAGAGGTAGAGCTGGGATTGAACCCCAGGCCAGTGTGACTCTGGAGGAAGAGGCCCCAGCCCCTCATCTGCAGCCTCTCTCCAGCTCATCTCTTTGCCTGGGGGGCCCACTTACAGCTTTTGCAGAGCTTTCCTGTGGGGGTTCCCCTCAGCTGCCTGGGAATCACCTTCCTTCCTTCAGCCTCATTTAGCAGACCAACAAGGGCTGGACTGGAGTCAGGAGCAAAGGGCCACAAGTCTCCGCCATTCTAAGCTTCTGAGGCTCTGTTCCTCTGTCCAAGGGACAGCACCAGCCTCAAGCCCCAGTCATCTCCTCACCTGCCTGCCTACCCCACCAGGTCTCTCCATGCTTTACTTCATTTTGTCTTCACCTGAGATGCTTGGTTTCATGCCCCCCCACTTTGAAGAAGAAGAAACCAAGGCTCAGGGAACAGAAAAAGGGACTTTCCCAAGATCACACAGGCAGGATGCAGAAAAGTTGGCATTCCTGTGCTGATTCCAAGATGGATTCCTTTCCTGGGCCGAGCATCCTCAGTATGTTTTCCTTTCTTTCTTCCTTTCTTCCTTTCTTTTTAAAGATTAAAAAAAAAAAAATGTGGACCATTTTTAAAGTCTTTATTGAATTTGTTGCAATATAGTTTCTGTTTTATGTTGTGGTGTTTTGGCAGCAAGACACCTGGGATTTTAGTTTCCTGACCAGGGATTGAACCCGAACCCCTGGCACTGAAAGGCGAAGTCTTAACCACTGGGCTGCTGGGGAAGTTCCCCGAGTGTGTTTACAACAGCTGGCTTTCCTGGGCTCTGTCAGGCACTGTCTTCAGCCCTGCATGTATATTAATTCATTTAATCTCTGGACTGCTGGGGAAGTTCCCCGAGTGTGTTTACAACAGCTGGCTTTCCTGGGCTCTGTCAGGCACTGTCTTCAGCCCTGCATGTATATTAATTCATTTAATCTCCATGACAACCTGCAAAGTGGCTTCTACTATTATCCCTGTTTCACAGACAAGAGAATTGAGGCACAAACTGGCAAAATGAGAACACACAGCCAGCAAGCAGCAGAGATGGGATTCAGATTGAGTCAGTGGGACCCCAAGGCTCACACTCAGTTTCTGTCGGACTTACCCCAGGCCCTGGTACAAGGAGGGAGGTTTTAACAGTGAGGACGCCTAGATGGAGGTTTGAAGTCCACTCAGTTCTCAAGGGCTGTCCCTGAAGACTGAGGTGCTATGTGAATCTTCTCTGGCAGAAGTTCCCCTTGGCTGAGGGCCTCCTGGAGGAAGGGGAAAATCTAGACCCTGTGAGTTTGCCATCTGGCGGCCAGGGGCCTCTGCTCCCCAGGCCCCAGCTGGGTACCCAGGGACCAGGACACAATGGAGGGTCTTGTCGATTAGCCAGGAACCGATCTAAGTGCTGAGAGTGTGGTTTCTGGCATTAGACAGTCTAACTGTGAACATGACCCACCTTTCCTGGTCATGGGACCTTGGGCAAGTCACCCTCTTGGTACCTCAGTTTTTTCATCTGCGAATGGGCAAGCAATCTTCCTTTATAGACTCATTGTGAGAATTCAATGCAATCATTCTCACAAGGCACAAAGGACAGTGTCTGGCACACAGGAAGGGCTTCATAAATGCCAGCCATAACTCCTGGTCTTTTTCTTTATCCTACCCTCTGGCTGGGAGGCAGTATTTTAAATTCCACTTTGCAGAGGCACTGCTTGAGGCAGGTGGCTTCCCCAGGGCCCACAGCTGGTCGGCGAGCTCCCTGGGACATGGCCCCTGATTCAGGCTCCATTCCAGGCATTTCAGACCCAACTCCAGGGGTAAGCAAATGCTCAGAGGCCAGAGTCTAGGCAGAGGTACAAGCTTAAGGGCAGACTTGGGGCCTGTTTTCTCACATTTCCTGCTCAAGGAGTGAAGGGGAGAGAGGATCTGTGTATCTTCCAGCCCAGCTGAGCTCTGGGGACCGGGAGGAGAGAGTCAGAAATACAGGGCCAGCCGGTTTCTCTGGAGAATCCTGTGTGAGGGGCCGTGCTGCCACTGCTCCCTGGTCATCCCTAGGCCCAGGGCATCGGTGCCAGCTGTTTCTAGGCTCCCTTCTTGGAAAAGGAAGAAGCATTCTTCCAAGAAGCAGATGCTGTTCTCCCCACCCCCTTCCCCAGCCCTGAACTGTCTAGAGGAGCCAGCAATGAGGTTAGGAAATCAAACCCCAAGACATTTTGTTCGGCAACCGAGATCCATTTCTTGTTTGGATAACCAAAGGCCGAAAATGCCAAGAATTTACGGGCAGCCTGGGGAGGCCAGGGCAGTTGGGAGTCCTGGCCAGTTTGGGAGGATCTTGGGCTGGGCCAGGACCCCACGCTGTGCTCCCGCTGGACGCGCTTCTGACCCACATCCAGCTAGGCAAGGCCTTACGACCACTGGGCCGAGGGGCCGAGTTATTCTGAGGTTTGACGTCAGGGTCCCGGAGAGAACAGCAGAGGCTGGGGGGCTCCTGACCAACCCCTGACCCTTCCCTGCTTGGCTTTGGGCACAGAAGGGAAGAGAAGGAAGCCCCAGCTGAGCCTAGCTGGGAGTGGGGTCCTTCCTGGCCGTAGCAACGGTATGTCCTCCAGTGTGGACGGAGCATGCAGACACCCCGGGAGGTAAAGTCAGGAGAGAGGGATGGCATAGGAGTGGGAGAGCCAGGGGGAGCCTGAGTGCGAGACAGGGAGAAAGCTAGGGAGACACCAGCCAGACAGGAGAGAGAACGCGAGTGACAGGCACCCGCAGACTTGGAGAAGGTGAGTCAGGCTACCGTGAGAGCCACAGGACGAGAGACAGAGAGACACAGAGATAAAAAGAGAGAGGCAGAGATGCACAGGAAGACAAGCAGAGAGGGCTAGCTGTTCTTGCTATAGACGAGAAAGTAGAGGGCCCCCAGGTTTGGGGGTTCAGAGTCTGCGCCGCTCCTGGGACCCTGAAGACTCAGCAGAAGCTTTGCTGCCCTCAGATGCTGAGGGTGGGAGAGGAGCCTGGGGACTTGTGTTTCCTCACGCTTCTCATGCGATGAGGGCGAAGTGTGGCACTTCCTGGTTGAGAGGCCCGGGGTGCTGGGGGGTGACAGGACAAGAGTGGATCTTTATTAAGCACCTGCTCTTGGCGGATGCTTTCCGGGCTCTGCCTCTCTTAACCCCACATCAAATGTCAGGAGTAGGTGCTTTCACTCTCTTGTCTCATTCGCACAGCAAGTATCCCTGAGTCTGCAGTGGACTCAGGAGCCAGGCACTAACCATTTGGATGCACAGCCCAGCGAGGGATGCCTGATCTGCAGCTGGCTCTACCCCTCCACTCCCTGTTCCCCTCAACATTCCTGCTGCAGCTCTTCACCCAGATGAAGGACTGGAGCAGAGCCAAGAGCTGATGTGCAGCCCCCCGAGCTGATGGCTCCAGACATGAGTCATTGGGGCAGAAGCTTCCAGGAGGAGGGGGAGGGGGAGGAAAAGGAGACCAGTGGGAGGAAGGGAAGGGGAGGGGTGTGTGGAGGGGAGTGAGGAAGGGGGAGAGGGAGCAGGGATGGGGCACCCCCATGCACCCTGAGCACAGGCAGAAGAGCTGGAAGAACAGAGTGGGTATTAGAGAATTAGGGATTCTGGAAGGGAGCACCCCATTGTCTCAGACCTGGCCTCCCCCACCTCCTTCACACCCTCCAGAGTTGTAGGAGGAGCCCAGACTTTGGAGAAGTGGACTTTGGGTGTCCCTGCTGTGCCATTCTGGCAAGTTCCTTCCCCGCTCTGGCCTCTCAGTTTGCTCATCTGTACACTAGACAGGGAACAGGGAGAGGGGTTGGGGGCATGAGGGAGCGAAGCTCTTCTCTGCAACTTCCCAGCTGAATGAAACTTGCTGAGAGCTCGGTCTGGGAGGCCAGTCTTCCCCAGTCATCCCCAATGGTAATGGTGATGAGACTATTTTAAAACTTAATTTTTTTCTCCTCTGAGAGATTGTAGCAGAAGCCAAAAAGAGGCCCTCAAGTTTCAAAGACTCTGAGATAAGCCCAGACCAAGAGAATGCACGAGAGAAGAGCCAGAGGAAGGTCACGGTCACAGAAGGCAGCAAGTACTCCTGACTGGAGGGAGAGAGATGACTGTTCAGGTGCCTCATACCCCTGAGCCAGGGGCTCCGTGTCTTATCTGGGAAAGGGAAGACTCAAGAATTGCAAGATTTGTGTTTCTTTCCGGGGAGAGTTCCTCATGGAAACAACCGACATTGATTGAGAATTTACTGTATGACAGGTGCTGGGCCAAGGACTTCATATGCATTATCTCATTAAACCTTCAATGAGGTAGGTAGTGCTGTCACTGTATTTTATCGGTGCGGAAATGGCGATTCAGAGAGGTGAAGCAACTTGCCGTAGGTTACACAGTCAGAAAAGGGCAGAATGAGTCTCGAATTCAAAAAGTTGGGCTCCAGAGTTGGGGCTCTCATCTTCCAGGCTATGCTGCTCTCTAAAGAGGTGACAGGACCCAGAGAAAAGTGACTGCTGATGGGGTCTGACCTTGGGGCAGGCTCCGCTGGCACAGGGTGACCTGGCAGTAACCCAAAGACCAAAGGGCCTGAATGAAACACTCAACCCAAGCATACTCAGGAGACGGCAGGACAAACCTCTTCTTGGACCCCAATAGAGATCGGGTAGGACTGGGGCCTGCAGAGAACATCAGCATAGACAAGTGACACTCCCTGCCCCAAGTCATCTGCCACCCTTGGATTGACTTTACCAGGACCGGTGGTGCAGGGCTCCTGTAGAGATGGTGCTGAATTAAGTAACAGCTGGTTGAGCTACTGTATCCTTGCCCAGGTGAGTTACCCATGTAGCAGAGAAGGGTGAGTTAGCGGTCTCAGTGATCCTTGCAGCCAACCCTCTACCATACTGTTGTCTCCACTTTGAGGAAGGGAAAACTGAACCTTGCTCATCCACAGCCGCGTGGCAAGTAAGTTCTGGGGCTGGGATGTAAACTCAGATCCACCTGATTCCCACATGGGAACTCTTTAGCCCCATAGTGCTGCATGGTGAACCCTGCCTTGGATTATCAGGCTATGTGGACACATATCTAGAGAGGACACTCCACTGCCAGATAAAGAGGTGAGCTGGGTGACCTCCTAACTTGAAACCCACTGGTTTAAATCCATCATCTGGCTCAACCAATGTTATCCAAGCACCAGGCACCCAGGGGAGTTGAAGATGGATGAGAGGGTGAGGCTTGGGGTAGGAAAGCAGGTGGAAGGTCAGAGCAGTGTCCGGGAGAGAGGTGACAAGAGTCAGGGCAGTGAGGAAGACAGTAGGATAAGCTGAGAAGCTGAGGGGACAGGATGGATGGGACCTGCTGCCTGGGAGTGGGGTGGGGTTAAGGACACCCCAGGGCCACAGATGACCTGCTGGCTGGGTGGTACTACCTTCAGCAGAATAGGTGGTGAGGGGAGGGGAGATCTTAGTTTCAGGCAGCTTTGGAGTTGAGAAACTGTGAGCCCTCAGACGGGAGGTCGGGAGCCCCTCAGGTGTTGGTTTGGTGTCATCATGGGGCGGGAGGAGATGGTGCTACGGGAGTGCTGGGGAGCGCAGCCCTAGGGGTTGTGCCACAAAGCGTGAGAGGAAATAACAAATAGAGACTCTGCCATGGGAAACAGCAACATTTCAGGAGGAGGGGAGGGGAAGGAGTGGCCTGAGAGATGAGAGGATCATCGTGCATCCATCCGTTCAACAGACATGTATTGAGTGCCAGGCTATGTTCTAGGCCCTGAGAACCCAGTAGCAAACAAAACAGACTTGGCCCCGATCTTCTTGGAGCTCACAGGCCGAAAGGAATGTTTTTAAGAAGAGGTGGTGGTAGGTGCTAAGGGAGAAAACCAAAGCCGGGTAAATGGACCATAAGGAGGGTGGCTATTTTAAATGTGGTGGACAGGAAGGGCCTTTCCGAGGAGGTGACGTTTAAGTAGCAGACCTGAGGTGGGTCAGGAGTGAGCCACATACATGTCTGGGTGAGGGGTGTTGCAGCTAGCAAGGATTTTTGCTTAATAAGAGAATAACTAAAAAGAATGGGAGCCCCAGGAGGGTTTTGAGGAGAAACTAACCTAGTTTAGGTTTTAACGGGACCTCTCTGTCTGCTGAATACCGAATGAACTATTGGAGTCTGGGTGGAAATGGAGCCTAGGCAGCTGCTGTGATGACCATCCAAGTAGGAGATGGAGGTGGCTGGTCCAGGATGGAGGTAGGGAAAGCAGTCAGAGTGGTAGATGAGGACTGGCTGATGGAGACCGTTTCCGGAAGGATGATATTGGTTATGATACTAAAGTTGCCAAGAAGTCAAGTAAGATGAAGATGAAATTGTGGCCATTGGATGTAGGAAATGGGAAGTGGGAGGCTACTTAGGGAAAGGATGGGATGGAGGAGGAAGTAGAAGCAGAGCTTGTAGACTTCTGAGAGCCAGGCCAGAAGTCAGTAGGTATAGGCTGGAGAAGGGTCTTGTTCTCTCTCCTCCTCCTTCTCCCCTTCCTCTTTCTTTCTTTCTTTAACATGGGAAATGCAATTCAAGACTGAGGGGAAGGAACAGCCTAGAGGGAGGAGTTGTTAGAGACATGGGAGGAATGGTTGATTTGAGAAGGTTCAGGGGTTGCAGGGGATGCAACCCACAGGTGTGAAAGAGTGACTTTGGTCCATGGAGGAACCCTTCCTTTGAGCCAGAGAAAGGTCCTGGGGACTGGTGGGTGCGTAGGTGAATCTGCAAGTGTTGGGTAGGCCCCATGTCCCCTTGAAGTAGGAGATCCACGGTCTGGTGAGAAGATGGGCACAAGGTGAAAATGGAGGCTGAGGAGGAGACGAGGCTTGGCATGACCCTTACAGGACTGGAAACAGCTGCCTGAAGACACACAGATTTCAAGGCAGCATGGAGCCCTCTGGGATCCAGTGTATGAGGCCAAGAGCTCCCTTGAGGAGGGACCTAAGAGTGAGATGGTGGCGGCTGTAAGTGTTGCAAGGTAGGAGGGGCAAGTAGACAGGGACTACGGGAAGATGGTGAATAGGAGGCTGAGGAGATAGATGGTCAGGGCAGGAATGAAACAGGGGTTTTAAGTCTGTATTCGAGTATGTGCACAAATCAGCTTGGTTAGATAAGTGTAACTCTCCACCTGGGAGATGGTCAACCCAGGGTATGCAGAAGGCCATCCTTTATAAAACAGGAGGAAGCCACCGGAACTCTAATTTATGTGATTTCATGTTATCTTCTTAAAATTTTCATTTGTGTCATACCCTGTACATATTATATTAATAGGGTGCACAAATACTAAATAAATATGCATGTACTGGGGAAGCGAAACATTGCTTGCTGACCAGGCAAATGATTTGAACAATTTGAACCACGGGACAAAGAGGGACTGCTCCCCATCTTGGACATCATAGGATGCTTTCCTCACCCCACCCAGGGCTGAACCTGCTCTGTTCACCTCGGTTTCTTGCCTAGAGCCTGGCACAGAGCAGATGCTCAGAATATCTGCTGAAAGAATGAGGACAGGGGACTCTAGAGTGGCCCTGGCATTGGGCCAAAATGGCAGTTGGATCCTCAGCCCCCTCATCTCTGCCACCCCATATCCAGTTCATCAGCAGAGCCCACTAGCTTCCCCTTCAGAATATACCAGAATCTGACTGGCCACACTCCCTCCTGCTGTCCTATCCTGCTTTACGCCTCCGTCACTTCTTGCCTGGTGGCTACCATGGTCTCCTTCTTGGGCTCCCAGCATCAAATCTGTCCCTTATAGTCTATTCTGTTAAAACTAACTCAGGTGTGTCTCACCTGCTCAAAACCTTGCAATGGCTCCTGTGAAGCTCAGAGCAAGAGCCAAAGTTCTTCCAGTGGCCCTCAAGGCCCGACATGGTCTGCCCTCCCCTTACCTCTTGGAGTTTGTCCCTCAACCCTCTGTCACCCTCCTTCTCTGCTCCAGCCACGCTGCTCTTCCCCAGGTACCCCAACTACATTCCCACCACACAGCCTTTTCACTTGCTGGTCACCTTGGCTGGGAATAGCCTCCCCCCAGAAACCTTCCCAGGTTGCTCCATCACTTCGCTTGTTCTCTGGTCTCAAATGTCACCTCTGAGAAATCCTCTCTGATTATCTGACCTCAAATAGCCACCTCTTGTCCCTCCTTGCCTTTTTCCCTTTCTCATTTTGCTCCTCCTCTGACCGAGTACATATTGCTCATCCCTTTATTGTCTCTTTCCTCCCCTGGTCCAGAAAGGAATGTACTCTTCTGCTTCCTGTTGTATTCACTGCTCTTAGGACGGAACCGGTCCACACTGGATGAATGAATGGCAGTTGGGGAGTCAGATTTCCAGTTCTGACTTCTCCCAGTCTTGTTGTGTGGCCTCAGGCTCATCTCTGCCCTTCTCTGGGCCTCATCATTCCAATATGTACAATTCAGAGACAAGGGCCCTGTAGCCTGGCCATCTGTGTCCAGGGCAGGGATCTGGGGTAGATGCTCCACCTGCTGTTCGCTGCCCTCACCCCCTGCAGACCCACCCCTTACCTTCTGCAGCCACTGCGTGTTGTTCTCCAGCATTTTTTCCATCTGTCGCATCCGCTGGCTTGGCCAGTCTCCTAGGTTCAGTGTGGCCGCCGGGGAGTCCCTCTGGAGACTGTTAGAGCCCCCGAAGGCCTCAGGCTCGGGTGGGCAGGGCTCAGGCTCTGGCAGCACGAAGGTGTAGCTACATTGGCCGTGCTGGACTCGGTGGGCCCGGCGGCGGCTCGCGGCCTCCTGCCCCCTCCGCTGGGCCACAGTTGTAGTGGCCACAATGAGAAGGAGGCCACCCAGCAGCATGGCTGGTCGGGAGGGCATCCAGAGATGTGGCGATGGCGAGGGGTATCGAGTCAGAGCCCTGGGGCTGGGCCTGTCCACCACCTATCTCTGTGCCCTGTTTGCACCCGCCGTTGGCCAACAGTGGCCAGGCTTGCCTACACAGCCGCCGCAGCTGCAAAGCCCTGTTTGGCCAAGCTCCGGCCAGGCGGCTATTTATAATTGCTCCAAATACCACAGCTGCTCTGCTTCCTCCCACTACCTCACGCTCCCGCCCCCAGACACCCCCTCACCTCTATTCTTCCCCCTTTCCCTTCCTGCCTCCTCACGCGTGTCCACACACTGCTGCCATGTCCCTGCACTGGCTTGCTCTGCCTGCCTCTCCTCTGAGTCCTTTTATGATCCAGTGGAGGCCTGGCCTCCCTGCCAGAGGGGAGGAAAGAAAACAAGACACACACAAACACACACACACACACACACGCGCGCACACACACACATACACACACCAAACCCGCAAGCTGCCGGCTTTGGAAAACCAAAGGCAACTGAATTCTCTCTTTCTGTCTCTGTCTTTCTGTGTCTCTCTCTCTCCAACCTCTCCTCGCAAGGCTGGGATCTCAAATTTCAGCCCCCAGCGCCTTCTCCTTCTCCCCCTCCACCTACCCCTTCTGATTTCGTGTTAGCCTTGGAACACAGCGGAGTGACCTTAGACAGAGCAACAGGGAGGGGGATAGAGGGGTGAGGCTGGGGAGGAGGCAGCCAGTTCAATCTGTTTCTAGAGACAGAGAAAATCCTTGCAAGGCCAGGGAAGTGGGCGCCCCAGCCAGGCTCCCATCCTCCCTTCTCCCTTGGGGCCTGGAGGGGTGTTGGACCTTAGGGTGGCCCTGGCTCTGATGCTGTGACAGTAATGAGAGCGTGTGCTTGTCTTGAGGCAGATTGTGCTGGGGCTGCCTTTGGCTGGAGTGGGCAAGTAGATTTTGGGAGAAGAGCTTGAGGTACAGCAGTGAGTGTCTTGACCAATCCCCAAGTTAGGGGAAGTGGGCTCTAAATCCTACTCCCCAGCTGCTGACCCTGAGACCTTGTATGGGCAGCTTCACCTCTCTCGACCTCCACACCCTGAAGCGGAAACCTCATCTCGTGCATGAGGAATAGGAGTTCTTGGCATGAGGACAGAGGAATTTTTGATTTGCTTGTTTACCTGTTTACTGATTCAAATCCAGGCTCCACCACTCATCAGCTGAGTGAGTTTGGGCAAGTCACTTAACCTCTCTGTGCCTTTGTTTTCTCTTGCTGAACTGAGAAATATTAATACCATCCACTTCACAGGGTGTAAAAATTATAAGTCAAAGCAGTGCTGGCAAAAGGTGAGTGCAGAATACATGTTTTGGTTGTTGTCAGTGTCATAGTTACCATGTATCTCCCCTTCTCCAACCTACTGGAATGTAAACCCCACTAGGGCAAAGATTTGTCCTTGGGAGACCTGGTTGCTGGGCAGAAGATGCCCAGGAGTTGGTTGGGCCCCTCCTGTGTGGGCTGCCTTTCTCTGCTGTTTTCCCAGAGTGGGGGCCTATCCGGCTGTTTGGTATTGTTTTTTTTTCCCCTTTGTTTTCCCAAATCCTGACGGAATTTTGAATTGGACTAGCTTGGGACGGCAGCAAACTAGGGGCTCATCCGGGGGACTAAGAACATGAAACCAGGTGTGTGATTTCCTTTGGCAGGAAAAGGCAAGGCAGCTGGTCATCAGCCACCAGCATTCACAGAGCCCTGCTTGCCCACCTCTGCCTCCACTGCCTCCGCTGTCTCCACTGTAAATGGGGTCACACCACCTCCAACCTTGCAAGAAAGAAGTGTGTTAACTCAGGTCTCCGGAGTTTATCACAGAGCCCTGTACAGATGAGCCCAGAGCAAAGGCAACTGCTGTTAGGATTGTGCCAGCTGAGACTCGAGATAATCTCAATGAGGCCAGCAGTATTATCCTCCCCATTTTACAAAGGAGAAAACTGAAACCCAGAGAAGAAAGTGATTTGTCCAAAGTCACACAAGACACGGAATCTAGAAAAATGGTACAGATGAACCTATTTGCAGGGCAGGAATAGAGACACGGATGTAGAGAGTGGACTTATAGACACAACAGCAGAAGGAGAGGGTAGGAGGAATTGAGAGAGTAGGATTGACATATACACACTACCATGGGTAAAATAGATAGCTAGTGGGAAGCTGCTGTATAGCACAGGGAGCTCAGCTCAGTGCTCTGTGTTGACCTAGAGGAGTGGGTTGGGGGGTTAGAGGGGAGATTCAAGAGGGAGGGAATATATGTATACATAGAGCTGATTCACTTCATTGGACAGAAAAGACTAACACAATATTGTAAAGCAATTATACCCCAATTAAAAAAACAAAACAACAAAACCCTAAAACAAACGAAAAAACTCTGGAGGGACTTGACTGGCAACTAGGAACTGGACAGCCACGCTGGCCCCAGGACCCATTCCACTTCATTCCACTTACCTGTCAAGGCAGTGCATGAGGACACCACCTCTCAGCCTTGGCCTCCTCATCTGTACACTGGAGGGAGCATTAACACCTTCCCAGGAGACACTAGTGGTAAAGAACCCACCTGCCAATGCAGGAGACCTAAGAGACACGGGTTTGATCCCTGGTCGTGAAGATCTCCTGGAGGAGGGCATGGCAACCCACTCCTGTATTCTCGCCTGGAGAATCACATGGACAGAGGAGCCTGGCGGGCTATAGTCCATAGGGTCGCAAAGAGCTGGACACGACTGAAACGACTTAGCACACACAGACACAGGCATCGAGATGAGAAGAGAAGCTCCTGGCACAGGTAATGCATTTAATCTTATTGGTTAAAAGAATGAATGAATGTTAACTACCCACCCCCCCAACTTAATTAAGTAGACATGGGCTCCATAATTGCACGAACACAGAATGGCACTCTGCACAGAGAGGAAATAGGATTACCTATTCACAGGAGAAATGCAGGTAGAATCAAAAGAAAAGTTTTGGAAAGCTTGCCAGCCTTCGCACATTCATTTTAGCACCTCCTTCTCACATCAGGACTTTTGCATGTGCTGCTTCCTCTGTCCAGAAACTACTGTCCACATGTCCTCACCTCCTCCACCTTTCATCAGCATTCCAGTTACTGTGGCTGCCAGGACTTAGTGGTTTAAATAAAAAATAACCATGTATTATCTTAGGGTTTCCGTGGGTCAGGAATTCAGCAGCATCTCAGCTGGCAGTCTGCTCCAGTCTCTGATGAGGTTGAAGTTAGATGGTGGCTGTTGTTGTTCAGTTGCTCAGTCGTGTCCAGCTCTTTGCAACCCCGTGAACTGAGGCACACCAGGCTTCCCTGTCTTTCACTATCTCCTGGAGATTGCTCAAGCTCATGTCCATTGAGTCAATGATGCCATCCAACCATCTCATCCTCTGTCTCCCCCTTCGCCTCCTTCCATCTTTCCTGGCATCAGGGTCTTTTCCAATGAGTCGGTTCCTCAATGTTGGCTGAATCAGGGTCATCTTGAAGGCGTGTCTCACCTGTCAGCACCTGAGTGAGCACCCTCCTCACTCCTTGCAATGATGTCTCCAGCACAGTGACTTCGGGCAGCTGGCCTTCCTTTCTAGTCCCTCAAGGCTACAAAGGCACGTGTCCCCAGAGAGCCAGTTGGAAGTTACATCACTTTTTCTTTTTTTTGGCCACAACACAGCATGCGGAATCTAGTTTGCTGACCAGAGATTGAACCTGTGCCCCCTGCATTGGGAGTCTGGAGTCTTAACCACTGAACCACCGGGGAAGTCCTACATCGCCTTTTACGACCTAGCCTGGGAAGTCATTCAGTGGAAGTTCTACTATATGATCAGGGTCTGCCTAGGTTCAGGGCAGGACCTCATCCCTCAATGGAGGAGTATCATTGTCATCCGATGAGCTTGCAGGACAGGAAAGTGCACTGAAGTAGCCGCCTCTGGGAAAAGCTACAGGTCAGAGAACTGACACTTAGGTGGCTCAGCCCTGTCCAAACCAGAATTGCTCTTCTTGGAGCCACACCCCTTTATCTTTAGCCTTCTCAAGGTGCTCAGAAGTTAATCACTTGTGTAATTACTCATCTCCCTCTGTTTCCAGCATTTGATATACAGTGTTCTCAGTAAATAAATATCTGTTGAATAAATGAATGAATGCTTGAGTAGGGCTCTTCCTGTCGGACCGACGAGGGGCAGGAGTCTGAGGGGCTCCCATGGGGCTGTGACACCAGGGCAAGTCCCAGCTGGCACGATGCTGGGAGGCCTTGGGCAGATTAGCCTTTGGGGCCGAAGCTTCCTCCTCCTCAGCTGGAAGACATGAACAGGCTTGACCATGTCTCCTGAATCTTGCAGAGGAGAGCTCTGAGGGGAAGTTTGCACGCTGTCAGGCCACAGGATCTTTGAACACAGGGCCTCGGGGCCAGTGTCGGAGATGGTTTGGGCATAGGTCTAGCTGGGAGGTGGAGAGTTTATAAAGTGACCTCTTGAACTTCAGGGAAATGGGAGCCAGCCATTCCCATTAGAAGCAGCAGGTATCTAGGTGGCAGCAGGCAGGAGGAGCTAGTGGCTGGACCCAGAGAGGAAACTGGAAAGATGCCACTTGGGGTCGGTTAGCAAGCTCAACTTTGGACCTGGAACGGGCTTTGGTGACCAGCATGCTCTGTGCCGTGGACTCCCCAGTCCTTCTGAGCACCAGACCCAGAGCCATTTGCCTTCTGGAGGTAACTCCCTTAGGTCTCAAACAGAACTCCTCATTTTCTCCCCTTCTGACTCCATCCCAGATGAGTTTTTCCTGGACTCTTCCATCTCTGGGAATTTCCCAACCTGACCAGGCACCTAGGCCAGAAACCTGGAAGCAGGCTCGGCTTCATGGGTGTGTGACCTCTGTAGTCACACAGGGCTCCACTCTTAAGAAGGCTCCCATGTCTTGGTTTAATGCTCTGCTGTTACCATCTTGAGATTCCTAATAAGTTCTGAACATAGGGTCTGGCCCTTTCATTCTGCACTGGGCCCTCAAATTACGTAGCCAGCCTTGCCAGGGAGACTTGAGGCCCCACCATCCACTTCACCCCACCTGTCATCCAATCAGACCTGTTCTGCCAGCATGACCCTTTAAATAATTCTCCCTTCTGTGCCCCTCTTCACTCTTCTGGGCATACCGGAGCCAGCCTGTCTGAGTTGGAATTTTGACTTTCCCATCTCCTAACTGTAGAGTCTAGGCCAATGTGCTTCATCTGTTTGTACCTCAGTTTTCTCTTCTGTCAAATGGGGTTGCTATTAGCAATTACCTGGCAGGATTGTTAAAAGGATTAAAAAACTGATGCCTGGCACATACTAAGTGCTCAATAGATGGCAGCCAACGTTGTCATCATTCCCCGACTGTCACTTATTTAGCCCAGCATCTTCATCCCTTGCCAAGGGGAGAATAACAGCCTTGGAACTGAACTCTTCTTGTTAATCCATCTTTGATGCTGCAGTCAGTGATTTTTCTAAGATACAAATGCAGCTCCCAACTCCTTTGCTTTAAACTCTTCAGTTTGAAACTCCAAATTATTTATATGATTTATAAATCTCCACAGGATCTGGCCTTCAGCCTCATTGCTCTTATCCTAGGACTTGGTACCGTATAATAAGGTATTGCTTTTACTTTCCAACATGCTCTCTGCTCTCTCCAGCTCAGTACCTTTGTTTGTAGTAACCTCTGCTTGGACAATTCTCTTCACCTTTATTCACTGACTTCCTTCCTTCTTTATTCACTGACCTGTCTTCTGGGTCTTAACCTCAGGTATCACCATCTCTGGGAAGTCTTCTCCATCAACCTCCCTCCTTCGGTGCACACAGGTCCTCTTTCTCTAGGAGCCCGAGGCCCCCTGCCTGTGCTTCTCACATCGAAGTTTTCACCCTTGTTTGCAGGCTTTTATCCCCCTTTAGTTTGAAAACCTTTTCAGAGTATCAACCGCACTTTCCATTTCTGTGTTGCCTATTCAAAGGTCAGCATCATAGTAGGTTCTCAAGAGTGCTTGTTGAGTGGTCTCCTGTGCCCTACAGTCTCCACTTTGGGATGCGGGTTGGAGCTGCAGTCCCCAGGTGGAGACTCAGGAAATCACCCTTTCCAGAGCAAGGGCTGCAGGAACTTTGTTTGGGATATTTCAAGTATCTTGCCTCCAAACACTTAAAACAACCCCTCTACCCCTACTTTATTTTCCCTTTGCTGGCCTGTTGTTGCCATGGAGCCGGAGCTTGGAGAAAATACTCATATCCATCTGGAGAATTTGGCTTTTGCTCAAATGTCTCAGAGCAAAAGATGACTTATCGGCTGATGAAACTGAAAAGCGTAGGGATATTTAGCTTCAGGCATAGCTGGATCCAGGTACTCAAATGATATTAGGAATTCTTCCCCACCCCCTTTTCCTCCAACTCTAGGCTCTTATTTTTCTCTGTTAGCTTATCCTCTGACAGTTCCCACCACCATTACCTCCACAATTGATGAGAGCAGCTCCAATCTATCAACTGAGCAACCCCCTACCCCAACCCCAGAAATGGAGTCCCTCTTTCCTGATAGCTCTTGGGAAAGTTCTGGCTTGTCACATGGCCATTCCTGAACCAACTACTGTAGCCAGAGGGACTAAATCCTCTTGTTGGTCAGGCTGGGCTATGTGCCTCTCATGGGTCAACCTCATGGCACCCAAAGGGATAGAGGGAAGGGTAGGGTGGTTCTCAAGGAGACCTGGGAAAGAGAGACCAGGAGGGAGATGCATATTGATAGGTGCAGACCACCTGCCCACTGCCTCCCCATCCTAGTCATTCATCGACCGGTTTCTTGGTCCCCCTGCCACCAAGCCAGTGGAGCCTTAGCCTAACTGGGGATTCCATGAGTTCCTACCTCACATTTAGCTCATGAGGCAACTTGCCCCAAGTCACACACTGGAAATGATTTTCTTAGAAGCATGGCCCTTCCTGCTCCTGGGAACAAAGGCGCAGAAAACGTGATCATTCTTGGAGAGTCACTTGCTGATTTTGGATCCAAAGAAGAGGATTAAGTCACAGGTCTGAGTCTCCCACTCTTGGCCTCATCTCCACAATCCAGCACTTCCCTCTCCCCTTCCCTTTCAAACTTCCTACATTTCAACACCCAGGGTGATAACTGAGGGTTGCAAGTGGGCAACTTGAAGCTTCCCAAGCCTTTTGTTCGCTACTCTTCACGTCCCTGAGAACGTGACCTGGTATCTCCTAGGGCCTCTGGTGGCAATGTGGTGAGTTCTTGCAGGAAGCTCAGAGCTGCTGACCACACTGGGGATGATCTGTCAGTGTCCTCAGGAGGCCAAGAGGGATCTTGTGGAGCAGAAGTCATGGTGTCCCCATGATACTTTCCCCTCAAGACAGCAGTCTGTCAACTGTTTCCTGCCCCTGCTTTCTGCCACCCAAACCTAGAGCCACAGTAAAATCAATGAATCAGAAGGGACCCAGGTTGGATATTGAGGTCACTGCTGTGACCCACACCTATTGATTAAGAGCTCCCCACTCATGACACTGAATCTTGTTTCTGCTTTGGGAGGTGAGACTTGGTTTCTTCATCTGTATAATGGGAGAACAATCCCTCATTAGCAAGATGCTGCAGTGGGGCTTCCAGTTACCAGGGCTATGTAATAAAGTACCCAATGTTTGGCGATTTAAAGCAATGGCAACACCTATTTTATTCATAAACATGCAATTTAACCCAGATTTAGTGGGGGTGGCTTGATGTGACTCCATTCGACATCAGCTGGGGCAACTGAGGGCTAGAGCCTGGAATCATCTCTACGCTCATCCGTTGATATAACTGAGACCTCAACTGGGGCTGTTGGCCCTAATGGCTATGTACGGCCTCCCCATGTTAGGAGGGTGGGGGTGGTTCACGACTGGCCTGGGTTTCAGGGGGGATCATTTCAAGAGAATCAGGCAGAAGGCACATAACCTTTATGACCTATCCTCATGAATCATGCAAGGCCAGCTCTTCTCCACCCTATTCATAGAGGTGGTCACGAAGTCCCATCCGAGTTCAAGGAGCAGGGCAACAGACCACCTCTTAATGGAGAGTGGCCAGGTTTTGGAAGAGCATGTGGAATGGGAGATGTGGCCTTTTTTGGAAAATATAATCTGCCATAGAAGGGCAGGATGAGAAAATGCCATTTAAGTGTTTAGTGCAGAAGTGCTTAATCGTTGGTAGCTGTTATCACTACCCCTGCTATTATGTGAAAGATCCAGCATCTCTTTACACAAAAATGTCCTCCAGACCTTCTGATCGCTAAAGGTGTAGGAGGAAGTGAGATTATTTTCATCAGGACTGCCAGAGAAATTGGCCCAGACATACTCGGATTTGTCCAAAGTCACCCACCATATCAGCACCCCCTCCAGTCCCCACCAGACAAGCTTCAGATGGCTGCCACTGTTATTAGTAACAGTTGCCTCTCCCTGGAGTCTCCATCTGGGCCTTGGTTTCCCGTCTGAACGATGGCACTGTGCTGGCTGTGCCACCCCAGAGGGGACCAGGATGGAGTACATGGACCTCGTGGCTGTGCCGCTCAGGCTGGGCCACCATCCACATCCGTCCTTTCTCAGGCCCGGGGAGCCCCACTGCCTCTGAGCCCACGCCTGGCACTCACTGCAGGACGTGAAGAGTGAGGCTGCCAGGTCGGAGGGCAGATCTATTTTGGAACCTGGCATCCCCTGGAGGCCCAGGGGAGCCTGTGACCCAGAGAACCAACAGGCCCCTCTGTATTTTGTTTGTTTTTATTAAACAAGCACAGCATGTCCCTCGCAGAAGAATCAGAAGATACATATTAGCCAGAAGGGAAAAAATACATGGTGCCTGTGCTCTCCCAAGCCAGGGGCAAAAACCATAGCTAACATTTTGGAGTGTCTTTCCCTCAACCATTCTACAAATAGATGCATATGTTTTGGGGTGGTTTTCTAGAAAAAAAACCCAAACAAACGAAACCCTAAACAAACCTCCCCCAAACCTCAAAGCAACATTTTCTAAGTCATTTTTAATTTCATTTTACTTACACTAGACTTATTTTTTTGACACAGGATCTTAAAAAATGCACAGGGTAACATAATACCACTCCCTATACCCATCACTCCAAATGGGCACCTGTCAACATTTTGCAAGTTTGCCCAGACTTTTTAAGGACATGAAATACTATTACAGGTTAAGTTGGCCTCCCCGACATCTTCCTCCTCCAGTCTCGTTTTCTCTCCTCCGGGCCCACAGGCCCATATGTACGTATCCATAAATAGTGGTACTATTTTTGTGTTTTTAAAACTCAAACGTATGCTTTTAAACTGTAAGCAATGTCCTGCGGGCACACTGTGTTTCCCAGATCTACACAAATGTCACATATACATCCTGTGATGGGGTCCTTGTCTTTCCATGGCTGTGCAGCTGTGCAGCATGTAATCGCACTACTTTCTATTTATTCGGCTTCCGTGGATGGACATGAGGTTAACGCAATTCTTCCGTAGTTCCTAACCAGGCTTCTGTGACTCTTAATAGCCCTTTTGCCGTGAGCAAGTGCTTACGTAGGGTATTAATAGAGGGGTGCTCCTTCTGGGACGTAGGCGACATGTGTGGCCAGTCTGGGTAGATTTCCAGTCTGTGCTTCCAAGTGGAGTGGCTGCACTGAGTTTCCATTCTCTACACTCCTGCCATCCCTTGGTATTGTCACACTTTACTTCTGTAGCAATCTGATGGCTATGAAATGGTTTATGTAATTTCATAGCCCACACTTCCTATGTATTTAATGCTCTAGGCGTGCTGCAGTCCATGGGGTTGCAGAGAGTCGGAGACGACTGAGTGACTGAACTGAACTGATATGTTATGAAGTACTTTCTACAGCAGGAGATACTTCTCTAAGCACATGTTTAATGGTGGCATAAGCCTCCACTTGTACAGCCAAGGTTTTCTTAATTCATTCCCTATTGTTGGACACTGGGTTTTGTTTTGGGGTAGACTGCAATACTGACCACAGATCTCCACCCCTGTAAGCATGTTTCTTTGCAATGTGTCTTTCCAGCTCCTTCCTTTAAGAGATGGAGGCTGCGTCTCCACGCCTTGAAGCTGGCCTTGGCCATGTGACTTGCTTTGGCCAGAGGAACACTTTCAAATGTGAGGCTTGAAAGAGGTTGTGCCCTGGGGCTTTCTTTCTAGCTCACCTGGGACTCTGGAACCGTGGTGTGAGCAAGCCCCAGCTAGCCTACTGGATGATGAGAGACGTGTGGTCAGGTCATCCTATAACCCCAGCTGACATTAACCGAACTCCAGATGAGTAAGGCCATCTGTGACCACCCAGGCCTAGCTAAAGACATTCTAGACTACACAGTCCAGACCAGAAAAATTGTCCAGGTGACTCACAGAAAGATGACAATAGTAGATATTTGTTTTGTTAAGCCACCAAATTTGGGAGAGTCAGACACGACTGAAGCAATTTAGCACACATTAGCACAAGAGCTGATGTGGCTCCAGTCAGCTCTTCCTTTTGTTCAGCTCACTGAGGCTGTGTATCTTAGGCAAGTTGCTGAGACTCAGTTCCTCCTCAGTAGAATGGGGGATAATACCTATCCCTCAAGTCACTATGAGGATAAATAAGATGGCACATGTGTCATCCAGCGAGGCATCAGTACCTGGCAGGTCCTCTTTCAGTTTCCGGTAGCCTTAGACTTGCAAATTTTCTCATGTCCCCTTGTTCTCCCTGCTTCCCCTCTTTATCCAAAGCTTCTGCATTCTTCCAGGTTTTCTGGAGGGTATCACCATTTACATGTAAAAGCAAACGTGAGAATTTAAGTATTTAATGTTCACCTAAGTTAATATCCCATCCCTACCACTACACCTCCAGGTCTCTCCTCCCCCCAAGACACTCCTTTTTGAAGTTAGGCATGGCCATGTGACTTGCTTTGACCACTGGACACTTTAAAGAACCTTCATGTGATTCTCTGCTTCCTTTCCTTACTGCAGAGAACCTGAAACCCTGTGTTGAGACAGCGGTAGCATTGAATGGTCAAAATTTGTGGTTCCAGTGAGGTTCCCATGGACTCACCTGATGATTCCCACTGGGGACAAGAAGGATGAGAAAGAAGAAAGAAACCATTGTTGTATTGTGCTGTTTGTTATGTCAGCATAACAAACGCTATTTTGGTCTGACCTGAGTCCCTCAAAATATATGTTGAAGTCTTAACCCCCCAAATGTGAGCTTATTTGGAAAAAGGGATCATTGAGGATGTAATTAGTTACGATAGATCATAGTGGAGTAGAACGGGTCCTTAATCCAATGTGCCTGGTGTCCTCTTAAGAAGATGATGTGAAGATACTGTTACCAAATGGAATTCAGGTCCACTCGCTCCCCAGGCAGCAAAGTCAGTCTATTGACACTGGGTTCTACTAGGAAAGTACGGTGTTTATTGCAGTGCACAAAGCAAGGAGAATGGGCAGTGCATGCTCAAAAGACCAGAAATCCCTACTGGCTCTCAGGGAAGGTTTTTAAAGGCAACATTTGGGGTGAGGGTTGCAGCTCATGTATTTTCTTCTGATTGGTTGGTGGTGAACTAACAGGGTGATGTTTCAGGAATCTTAACCATCAATCTTCTGGTTCCAACCAGTCTGGGGTCTCCCTGCTTGCGGTCAGCATGTAGTCACCATCTTCCACTTGTTGTTATAAATCACTTGGGGAATATGTAATTGTTATGTATATCCCTTGGGGAGGAACTGGGACTTTGTTTTATCATTGAACCATGGTTTACATTATCATCAGTTTTCTTGCTTGCCTACTTTTCCTTTGTTTCTATGTTCTCTCACTTCCCTAATTAGTAACTGTATGAGTCTGCTCTTTGGAACTCAGGGAAGGCCTAGGAGACTAACACTTTTTCTCTACAAGTAAGAAACGGGAAACACCGAGGGGCTTTTGTACCTGGGAAGGCCCCACAGGGTCCTGCTCAGTTCCAACAGCAGGGCAGGATACCTGTGGAGTAAGGCAGCTGCACGCCAAGGAACTCCAAGGATTGGTGGCCATCACTGGAAGCCAGAGGTTGGGAAGGACCCACACATTTCTCTGAGGAAACATGGCCCTGCTCACACCTTCATTTCTAGCTTCCAGAGCTGTGAGAGAATGCATTTCTGTTGTTTAAAACCTCGTGGTTTGCTGTGCTTTGTTATGGCAGCCCGTGGAAATGAATCCACCAACATACCCTGGCTAATGTAACAGTCAATGAAGTCAGTGACTAGCGGCAGTCATCACAGTGTCTGCCCAGCGAGATTTTCTGTGTACCAGGCACAGTGCTCAGTGCTCCACATACAGCATTCATCCGTTCACTTTTGTATTATTTATATTCGTATTCAATTACTGTGTGCCTACTATGCCCAGCACTTCTCTCTAGGCAGTGGGGAAGCGCTGTGAACGAAACAGCCCCTCCTCACAGAGCTGGCTGACCAGACGGGTCAATGCTGAGTAGGGTAACTAGGTAGATGTGTGTGTGGATTTTCTGAGGAAGTGGCATTTGTAGAGATGGGAAGGAGGCCCCTCTGGTCCAGCTTCTGGGATTTAGTGGGCCCCTGCCTGGACTCCTCTTCCACAAGGGGACTAGGAAGCCTTAGCAAGTTCCTGGGCTGAAAACCAAGGAGCTATTAAAAGTGAAGTTGCTGGAAAGATCCTACATTAAATTACAAAAACAACCTCAGCCAAGATTTCTAAGGACGCTAAAAGCATGATTCACAAGAGAAAAGTTTGATAAATTGATAAAACAGTATGGTATTGGCACAAAAAACGGAGGTATACCTCAAAGATTGATAAACTGAAAGTCATCAAAGTTAATTGCTTTTATTCTTCTAAGATACAATGAAAATAATGAGAAAGCGAGTCATAGACTAGGAGAAAATATCTGCAAAATACATATCTGAGAAACATCCAAGTATAGAAAGAAATCTCAAAACTTAAGAACAAGAAAAAAAACAACCCCTCACAAACATGGCCAAAGTTTTGAACAAACTCTCGATGAAGGAAAAGATACAAATGGTAAATACTCACATGAAAAGTTCTTCAGAAACATTAGTCATCAAGTAAGTTTTAGTCTCTCAGTTGTGTCCAACTCTCTGTGATCCCATGGATTCTAGCACCTCCCTCCCCGCCTCACCCCCACCCCCGCCAGGCTCCTCTGTCCATGGAATTCTCCAAGCAAGAATAGTGGAGTGGGTTGCCATTTCCTTCTCCAGGGGATCTTCCCAACCCAAGGATGTATGGAACCTGGGTCTCCTGCAGCGCAGGCAGATTCTTTACTGTCTGAGCCACAGGGAGGAACCCCATTACTCCTTAAGGAAATGCAAATTAAAGCCACAGTGAGAGGCTACTACACATTTCACCTAATGATTCCAGTCAAAAAGACTGAACATGTGGAGCAAATGGTGCCCCATTCATTTCTGATGGGAAGGCAAAACAGTACGGCCACTTTGGAAAACAATTTGGCAGGTTTTTTTTTTTAAGTTAAACATATACTTACCATAAAATTTAGAAATTCTCCTCTTAGATATTTATTCAAAGGAAATGAAAAATATGCCCACAAATATGTATACATATGTTCCTGTAAATAGCATTATCCACAATTAAAAATTGCCCTCAAGTGAAAATTACCCCCAAATGAAAACAACCAAATGTCCCATTTTGTGACTGGATAAACAAATTGTGGTACGTGCACACCGGGGAGTACTACTTAGCCATGAAAAGGGATGAGCTATATAGAACAACAAAGATGCATCTCAAAAGCATTATCCTAAGTAAAAGAAGCCAAAACCACACAAAAAAATTCATACTGAGTGATTCTATTCATACGGAACCCTAACAAAGAGAGCTAATCTATAGTGACAGGAAGCAGATCAGTGGTTGCCTGGGCTGGAGACTGAAACATAGAGATTGACTGGGAAGGAACATCACAAAGGAACATTTGAGGGTTATGGGGGTGCTCTGTTCTGGATCAGAGTGGTAGGCACACAGATGTACGAATTTTTAAAATATAATAAACTATAAACATAAGTGTGTGACTTTTATGGTTTGTAAATTATGCCTTAATGAAGCTGATTAAAACAGTAACAGGTAGTGTCAGGAAGAAGAAGCATGACTCTTGGTGATCATTAAGGTGTTGGACCACCAAGTAGAAGGCACTGTACCTCATCAGCAAATGAAAATCACCACCCATCTCATTGTGTGATCGCTTGTGAGGACAGGAAATGAGGCAGAAAAAAATAGTGAAAGATCATGGTAAGTGATGGTGATGATTTTTACTTCTAATAAACATAAGGGTGGGCTTCCCTGGTGGCTCAGATGGTAAAGAATCTGCCTGCAATGCAAGAGACCCGGATTCGATCCCTGGGTTGGGAAGATCCCCTGGAGAAGTGAATGGCTACCCACTCCAGTATCCTTGCCTGGGGAATTCCATGGAAGTGGAGCCTGGTGGGTTACAGTCTCTGGAGTCACAAAGAGTCAGAAATGACTGAGCGACTAACACTTTCACTTTACTTTCAACAGAAGGCTGAGTGAAGGCACTCTCCACAACTACTAAGAATTCATCCATCCACGCCTCCATTCATTTACGCGTCCGTCTGATACATATCTATCGAGCAATTGCTACACGTGCAGCACTGTGCTTGGCCCTCTGGGTTCAAGAACAAATGAGAAGAAATGCAGTCCTCGTTGGTTCATATTTTAGTGCAAGAAAGTGATGTCAAGCAAAAAACAAAAAAATTAATTCATTTGTGACAAACGCTGGAAAGGAGGTGGCTCCAGGGAGCCCTGAATCAGTGTAATAGGGTCTCAACTTAGTCAGGGTTAGAAAATGCTGCTTTGGTAAAGGAGCATTTGAGCCAGGTTGGAGGGGTGGTCAGGGGTGGTCGGGCACCTTCCAGCAGAACGCACAGTAGGGGCAAAGATCCAACACAAGAAAGAAAGTGTGAAGAAGAAAGGCCTGCCTCGTATGTGTGTCAGGAAGACCTGGGCTCCAAATGGGAATGGAGTGGTCCCTTGTCACTTCAGCTTCCCGCAGGGCTGGGATCAGTGGCTGCCTCCAGCTTTCTGTCCAATAACTTCCCCATCCCACCCCCACCTACCATAAGAGCAGGGGGAATCAGATTCAGGAAGGTCTTCAGGGTGCTGGGGACCTCACGGAGGCCTGATAGGGGTATGGGATGTGTTCAGATCTGGACCAGGAACATAGACTGGCGTGGGAGTGTGAGAGCTGGTGGCATGACCTCCCCTGGGATGCTTCAGGTAGGGAAGAAGTGCATCTGCAGGAGACAAGAGAGTGTGGCACGAAGCCATAGTTTTCAGCTCAGTTTTAAAGACAGGCCTTCCTTGGGCACCCTATCAAACAAACCCTTCATCCCTTTCTCTACTGGAGTTTCTTCATGGTACTCTAACCATCTGACATAGCGTTTTAAATTTGTCTGTTGTCTGTCTTATCCATTATAACGTGGGTTCCCAATAGCATGGGCTGTGTCTAAGGCATTCACTTCTGTCTCCCCACTGTACACCTGGCACACAGTAGGAGCTCAGTAAACATTCGTTGAGTGGATAAGTGAAATATTGCAGTCTGCAGGCATTTCCTGAGTATCGTTGATAGCCTCTGGGCTGTGGATACGAAAATAAATCAGACACAGTCCTTGGCCTCGAGGGGCACTTGGTATAAAGGAAAATGAAGAAGCTGGACAAATGCCACTGCAAAATACGCTAAAAAATTCACCTTCAGTTTCTGCAAACTGAATGAAAGGAGGGAGGAAGGCAGTTACTAGGGGCTGAGGCCCGCCTGGGACAGAACCTCCCACATATCATATTTGGCTTAATTCATACAGTAGCCTGTTTCACAGTGTAAGCATTGGGAATGTGTAGCAATGAAATGATTTGATCAAAATCAAACTCAAGGCAGAGCCAGCATTGGAAACTGGGTAGCCTGACTATAAACTCTGAACACTATTTTGTCTACCAATGAGGTTTTTCTTGCAAAACAGAAAAAAAGATCTGTATGCCTGTCAAGAAGCAACAGTTAGAACTGTACATGGAACAAAAGATTAGTTTCAAATCGGGACAGGAATATGTCATAGGTGTATATTGTCACCCTGCTTGTTTAACTTATATGCAGAGTACATCATGAGAAATGCCGGGCTGGATGAAACACAAGCTGGGAATCAAGATTGCTGGGAGAAATATCGATAACCTCAGATATGCAGATGACACCCCCTTATGGCAGAAAATGAAGAAGAACTAAAGATCCTCTTGATAAAAGTGAAAGAGGAGAGTGAAAAAGATGGCTAAAAACTCAACATTCAGAAAACTAAGATCATGGCATCCGGTCCCATCACTTCATGGTGAATAGATGGAGAAACCATGGAAACAGTGACTTTATTTTTTTGGACTCCAAAATCACTGCAGATGGTGACTGCAGCCATAAATTAAATTAAATTAAATAACTTTGCCAACAAAGATCCGTCTAGTCAAAGCTATGGTTTTTCCAGTAGTCATGTATGGATGTGAGAGTTGGACTATAAAGAAAGCTGAGCGCCAAAGAATTGATGCTTTTGAACTGTGGTGTTGGAGAAGACTCTTGAGAGTCCCTTGGACTGCAAGGAAATCCAACCAGTCCATCCTAAAGGAAATCAGTCCTGAATATTCATTGGAAAAACTGATGCTGAAGCTGAAACTCCAGTACTTTGGTCACCTGATGCGAGGAAGTGACTCAAAAGATTGAAGGCGGGAGTGAAGGGGATGACAGAGGATGAGATGGTTAGATGGCATCACCAGCTCTATGGACATGAGTTTGAGTAAGCTCTGGGAGTTGGTGACGGACAGAGAAGCCTGGCGTGCTGCAGTCCATGGAGTTGCAAAGAGTTGGACGTGACTGAGCGACTGAACTGAACTGAAGAAGGCAGGCAAAGGGTTGGGAAGATCCTCTGGAGAAGGAAATGGCAACCCACTCCAATACTCTTGCCTGGAAAATTCCATTGACAGAGGAGCCTGGTAGGCTACAGTCCATGGGATGGCAGAATAAGACACGACTGAGCGACTTCACTCACTAGGTGGCGCTAGCAGTAAAGAACCCACTGGCCAATGCAGGAGACTTAAGAGACTCCAGTTCGGTCCCTTCCCAGTTGGGAAGATCCCCTGGAGAAGGGCATGGTAACCCACTCCAGTATTCTTGCCTGGAGAATCCCATGAACAGAGGAGCCTGGCGGGCTACAGCCCATAGGGTGGCAAAGAATTGTATATGACTGAAGCGACTGAGCATGCACACACATACTGTTTTATATAAAAACAATTATTTAGAAAATAGACTATTTTATGATATATTTTTACTTTTAAAATTTTTAAAAAATTTAAAAATTAAATGAAATATAATAATATGTCATTGTTATTAATTTTTGCTTCTGTAATGAGTATATCCACAAGGGGCAGTCTTCAGGCATGGTTGGATCTAGGATCTTGAACAGCAACAACAAAATTGACTCATCCATTCTCAAATGACCTCTCACATCATAATAGCAAGATGGCTGGCTGTAATGCTAGCTCTCCCATTCCTTTCTCACGTCCCCAAAGAACCAAGCTTTGAGGGAAAGAATATCTAATCACAGTCCGTGTACTTGGCTTATCAAGGGCCCATTCCCATCAGTTTCCTTCCGCCATAGTAACTGTGTAGCCAAATATCCACCGATTCAGCCTCTTCTACAGCTGTGGGGGGCACACGACAT
The DNA here is from genome assembly GCA_024291935.2 of Okapia johnstoni. Classification (NCBI taxonomy): domain Eukaryota; kingdom Metazoa; phylum Chordata; class Mammalia; order Artiodactyla; family Giraffidae; genus Okapia; species Okapia johnstoni. The sequence continues at coordinate 49,615,416 of CM044324.1, read as the reverse complement.
AGTGCTGGTCAGTGAGACACAGGTCAAAGCCAGCTGGCAAGAAGAGAGTTTTTGCTACTTTGATAAAAAGGGCAGCAGTGGCTGGAGCTGCCTTTCTTCACTTTGTCTTGTGTTGAACATATAAAAAATTAATAAACAGAAGCCTCAATTAAATAAGAGGCGAGAGACCAGAACAGGGAGGCCTCCCGGTCTGCAGTGATAGCCAAGCAACAGGAAGAAGAAAGACTTCCCTCCTGGCGAGGACTCACCCAATGAAAAGCCATTGGCTCGTTGTTTACTATAGCCCTCTAACTTCCAACTTTCATTTCTTCTCTCTGAAAGCATTCACCTTTCCTTACCATGTGCAGGGTCTTGCACATGGCTCAACCATGGTTACCAAACCCAAATCGCAATCCTCTGTGGATCCTGAGTAAACCCATCGTTGTGGGAGAAATATCTGGCTGTCTATTTACTTCAGGTCAACAAACACAAGTGTGATGCTTGGACCATGGACCATCTTGCAACCTTGAGGGGAACACCAAAAAAATCATCATGGTTTTAGCCTTGACATTGCCAATCTGCTGAATTCTTACCTTCAGACTTCTTCCTAAGAGAGAAAAATAAGCCTCTGCTTTTTAAGCCACTGCATTACTCCCGGTTACTTATAGTGGAAAGCATTCTTGACTGTTGTCCCTCTCTGTCCAGCCCGTGAGATCTCTGGGAAGGCATCACACTGGCTCCGATGGGGTCCTGTCCCACTGCTGGACCTACCGTGGAGGCCCGCAGGGATGGGATATGCCAACTGACTGCCCTGGCAGCCGCCTTCACTACACAGGCTGAGAGTGGGCAGGAATGGTTCCTCCATGGGCAAGCAGAGGGCTGTCAGCAGAGGAGGGAGATGGTGGCTGCCCTCCCTACACCCCAAGATCCGTGGAGACGACAGACACCTGCTCATGGCCTGAGTTTCCCTCCATCATTTCCTGGAACATGGAGGGAAATATCGGCTCGTTTATCCTCTAGACATTTCATTGGGGAGGTGGAGGGAGGATAATTCATGGGAACTGTCCAGATAGCAGGTCTCCCTGGGAGTAAAGGACAAGCCTTAAAGACTGCATCAAACACCATGTGCACAGTGTCCCTTCTGCTCTCAGGACCAGGCTGTGAGCATCCCAAACCCATCCTATTATATCGTCTGAGTCTCAGACAGCCCTGAAAGTCAGGCTCTCATAGCCCCTGCTCTGCCTCTAACTGTGTGACCAGGGGCTGGTCCCTGCCTGTCTCTGGGCCTCCCTTCTCTCTTCTGTTTGAAGAGGGGGCTGGTCTGGCTCTACTCTTTCCTGGCTGTCTGTCCTTGGGCAAGTTATTTAACCCCCCTGTGCCTCAATCTTCTCATCTGTGCACTGGGGATGGCCCAGTCCCTGGGGTTATGGTGAGGATTAAATGTACAGTGACTGGCACTCAGTAACTGCTAGGAGTTAGTGTTATTTGACCATTCTATTGCTATTGTTATTGTTGCTGTAACTGTTAATGCAGGTCCTTTCAGGGGCCCCTTCCAGCTTTCAGACTGACCCAGTTGTTGTCTATACCTCCTCCTCTCAGCCAGCATCAAGGAACAGTGTTCACCTACCTCACTGATGCCCTGCATGGAATTGGGGTGGGGAAGGGGGCTTGACCTCCTCTCATGAGATGGACCCAACCCCTTCCTTCCTGCTCCAGCCTTGCCCAGCTCCTTTCTGCTGGGACCCAAGGTTGCTTCCACCTTGAGGAGCAGTCAGGAACACAAATCAGCCCTGAGGCCTAAATTTTTTGAGAGCCTGGAGGGAGCAAGGAGGAGCAGGGAGGAAGAGGAGCCCAGTTCTGCCTCCAAGAGAACTGGTCTTGGCCCAGTGGACCAGTGGACCAGGTGCCCCACATTCTTTGGGCTTCTCTGCCGACCCTTCCCTCCTCTTTCCTGAGGGGATGCTCCTTCTCTCCCTTAAGTTCTGCCTCAGTCCCACTGGAGAGCAGAAACTTGGGCTAGTCTCTTGATGCCCTGCTTGATTAAAATGCAGAAGGCTCTTCTGTCCAAAAAATGAGGCTAGGGCCTAATGGCTCCCAGTCTTCTTGGCTGAGCGGCCACTGGCTTCTGGCTGCCCTCACCCAGCACTGGAAGGGGCTGATAGATGAGGGAGCAGAGGCCAGAGTGGGTCACGAGCTGGGCTTCAGACTCCTGGCCCAGTGCTCAGGCTGGGTGGGAGGGCTGTGAGCAGAGAGTTCTGAGTAGAGGGCTGTGAGCTGAGGAGTCCTGAGTGGAAGGTGAGGTGGGCAGCCCATGGGTCACTCCCCCAGCATCAGTTTCTCCATCTGCAGAATGGGGATGATAATGTAAGATTTCTTGCTTAGAACCTTGCCTAGCCCTTGCAAGCAATGATAAGTCCTCTCTAAGACTTCAGCCCTCAGACTCCCGCTGTCCCCTCCTCTTGACTGTCTCGTCACCTCCATCCACCCAGTTCTCAATCAGGTACTTGGAGCCACAGTGCAGGAAGGGGCTGCCAAGGGCCAGCCCTCTTCACCTCTCTCTCAGCCCTGAAGCCGTCAGGGGCTCAGAACACCTCCACCCATTTCAACTGAGCTCCATATGTGTTAGGCTCAGTGCTGTGCACTGCTCTCTTTCTGAGAGACAATGATTCAGAGAAAGACATTCTGGAAGGGTGTAAGAGTTAAAATCACGTCCGTCTGTCCACTTGCAGTCCCCTTCTGCCCCCCTCACCAGCCTCTCTGTGCACACAGACCAGCCTCCTCTGCCCACCTATGGCCCTGCAGCCCCTTTGACTGCCACACAGAGGGGAGGGCATGGTGTCCTGGTAGGGCAGGACCCCTGCGTCAGGCTTCTCCATCCCCATATAGTTTGCCACAATCTGGATGGGCCTCGGTCGGTGGGGCCAGTGTCCCAGGTGGACCCCTGAGCTGCAGCCCAGCACCTTCCATTTGTGACGGGGTGTCAGGGTCAGCCCACATTTGTGCTTCTTCATCCACATGGGCACCAGTTTCTCGAAGGCAGATCCCTGGACCTGAGGCTGACACGCTCTTCACGTGCGGGGGTACCGTCAAGTCCCAGCTCCCCAGCAGGCTGCTCTAGACTAGCACACTCCCTCCCCCTGTGGGTGCCTGTGGTCCCACCCCTCTGCCCTGGAAGGCCTCAGCCTCCCTGCCTCTCTGGTTTGCTTGCTGCCTTCAAGGTGACTGGAGTTCCAGCGTCTTCTCCCTTCTGTGTGTTGATGCTCATCTCTCAGTCAGCCATCACAGCTTGAGACCAGTGTTCATCACCATCTCAGGGGACAGTCATAGGCACCCACAGGAATCAGAGGTCAGTGGGGAAGAGGTTTGGATCCACAGAAGTGGTGTAGGGAGCGCTTTGGAGTAGAGGTTCTGGAGCCCAGAGGCCTGGGGTTCGAATCCTGGCTATGACCCTTGCTGGCTGACTGCCTTTGGGCAAATTATTCAACATCTCTGAGCTTCAGCTGGGTCATCAGAAAAGCCAAGTTAATAGGAGCATCCAGCTCTGATGGTTGTTGTGAGGAGTTAGTACATACTTGTTGCTTTCAACAATGCTGGGCACATTAGCTGTGGACCTTTGAGCACCTACAGTACAGGAATGAAATGTGGAGGGGTATCAGGAGACAAGAACAGTGTTGAGAGTTTGAGAGTCCCTTGGACTGCAAGGAGATCAAACCAGTCAACCCTAAAGGAGATCAACCCTGAATAATCATTGGGAGGACTGATCCTGAAGCTGAAGCTCCAATACTTTGGCCACCTGATGCAAAGAACCGACTCACTGGAAAAGACCCTGATGCTGGGGAAGATTGAGGGCAGGAGGAGAAGGGGGTGACAGGGGATGAGATGGCTGGATGGCATCACCGACTCGATGGACATGAGTTTGAGCAAACTCTGGGAGATGACGAAGGACAGGGAAGCATGGTGTGCTGCAGTCCATGGGGTTGCAAAGAGTCGGACTCCACTGAGCAACTGAACAACAACAATCGTGTGCTGAATGTTGATGTGCTGGGTTCTGTGTAGGAACTGGCTTGTTTAATCCTTACAGTGACAGGAGCCCAAAGCTCTGAGAAGTAAAGGGACATGCAGTCTGGAACTGGAAAGCCACCTCCTGCTGTTCCCCTTGTTCAGGTCTGAGTGGGGAGGGTGGCTGGTGTGAGGGTGGCCTGGCCCGGCTGGGAAATGGGATTTCTAGGGCTGGAGCCCAGTTCAGAGCATAAGCCTTGATGGGGAACAGATGCACAGAGTCCGGGCCCTGCCCACCCTCCTCTGCAGCCCCGGATGGGGGTGGCGATGGCTTCCAGATGGGCTCAGCTCTGAGCGGTACCTTACATGACTTGGTCTGGGTCCCTGTGGGGCCAGACTGCAGACCTCTTCCCTGGCTCTCAGCCCCGCTGGTGCTGGTAGATACCCAAGAGTGTACCTTGGTTTGGGCGAGCTGACCTCAGGAATGTTGGTCCTGCTTAGAGCCTAGTTTCTCCCTCTGAGAAGCAGACGTTGCCCTGCAATAAGCATTCTCCTTCACTCTGGCCTGGCAGGGCCGTCGTGTGCTGGGAAACTTCAGGAGCAGCATGAGAGTGTTTCCCAAACTGTGGAGGGCTGTGCACCAGGGGCAGAATCTTCCAGACCAAGCGCCACTGGAAAAGTAGGGACTTTGTGTTTGGCTTTTATTTTCTGAATGTATAATTCATATCCATAGTACAAGATCTTGAAGGTACAAAAAGAAAGGGACATAGTGAAAAGTGAATTTCTTTCCCACCCCGTCCTCCAAACACTCGGACCCTCCTTTCCTGAGGCAACCCTGTTAACAATTTCTTGTGAATCTGCCCAGAGATGCTTTATGCACTTGTAAGGAAATACACAGGAATTTTTTTACCCAGTGAGGCAGACTTCACACACTGTTCTGCACCATCCTTTTGTTGTCTAAAATTCCCTTTACAAGTCTTTCTCTACACGTTCCACGAAGAGTATCTCATTCTTTTTGATGCCTGACCAAGGTGATAGTCAAAATATATTCGGTACAGACATTGACAAAGTAGAATAGATCCCAACAGTGCACAATCTCTGTGCAGTGCTGGCTGGTGCCAGCTCTGTGTCCTCATAGTTTTGTCGTTGTATGGATGTGTCAGCATGTACTCAACCAATCTTCAAGTGGTTGGCACTTAAGTTGTTCCCAATATTTTCCATTTTCAATCTAGTTGCAATTGCATTGAGTATCTATTTTATACATTTGTGGGAAGATATGAGCAGGATATTTTTCTAGAAGTGAAACTGCATTCTTCAAAAATATGTAAAATAAAATTATTTTAATCTACAAAGCATACCCAAGAATTAACCTCACACCATATACAAGAATTAACTTGAAATGGGTCATAGATCTAAATGTCAAGGGTAAACCCATAAAATATCCAGACAAGAAGTAGGAGAAAATCTTTGTCAACTTGGGTTAGACAAACATTTTTTCAACAAGACACTAAAAGCATGAGTCAGAAAAAAAAAAAAATTATGTTTGACTTAATCAAAATTAGAAACTTCTTTTTTTCTAATGGTATGGTTAATAAAATGAAAATACTATCCACAGATTGGGAGAAAATATTTGCAAAAACTATATCTGATAAAAAAAATTAGTATCTGGAATATATTGGGTTGGCCAAAAAGTGTGTTTGGATTTTTCCTCAACATCATATGGAAAAACTCAATAGAAAAAGAGCTTGCACAACTCAATAATGAGAAAACAAATAATCCAATAAAAATGGGCAAAAGATTTAGAAAGATACTTCACCAAAATATAGATATTGATGGCAAATAAGCACATGAAAAGACACTCAGTATTATCAATCATCAGTGAAACACAAATGAAATACAATGAAATACTGTGCTATGCCGTTCTTAGTCATTCAATCATGTCTGACATTTTGTGACCCCGTGGATTGTAGCCCGCCAGCCTCCTCTGTCCATGGGGATTCTACAGGCAAGAATACTGGAGTGGGTTGCCATGACCTCCTCCAGGGGATCTTCCCAACCCAAGGATCGAACCCAGGTTGCCTGCATTGCTGGCAGATTTTCTACTGTCTGAGCTACCAGGGAAGCCCAGGAACACTGGAGTGGGTAACCTATCCCTTCCCCAAGGGCTCTTCCTGACCCAGGAATTGAACTTAGGTCTCCTGTATTGCAGGTGGATTCTTTACCAGCTGAGTTATCAGCTATTCTTAAAGAGATGGGAATACCAGACCACCTGACCTGCCTCTTGAGAAATCTATATGCAGGTCAGGAAGCAACAATTAGAACTGGACATGAAACAACAGACTGGTTCCAAATCGGGAAAGGAGTATGCCAAGGCTGTATATTGTCACCCTGATTATTTAACTTATATACAGAGTACATCATGAGCAACACTGGGCTGGAGGAAGCACAAGCTGGAATCAAGATTGCCAGGAGAAATATCAATAACCTCAGATATGCAGATGACACCACCCTTATGGCAGAAAGGGAAGAAGAACTAAAGAGCCTCTTGATGAAAGTGAAAGAGGAGAGTGAAAAAGTTGGCTTAAAACTGAACATTCAGAAAACTAAGATCATGGCATCCGGTCCCATCACTTCATGGCAAATAGATGGGTAAACAGTGGAAACAGTGGCTGACCTTATTTTTGGGGGCTCTAAAATCACTGCAGATGGTGACAGCAGCCATGAAATTAAAAGACGCTTGCTCCTTGAAAGAAAAGTTATGACCAACATAGACAGCATATTAAAAGCAGAGACATTACTTTACCAACAAAGGTCCGTCTAGTCAAGGCTATGGTTTTTCCAGTAGTCATGTATGGATGTGAGAGCTGGACTATGAAGAAAGCTGAGTGCTGAAGAATTGATACTTTTGAACTGTGGCATTGGAGAAGACTCTTGAGAGTTCCTTGGACTGCAAGGAGATCCAACCAGTCCATCCTAAAGGAAATCAGTCCTGAATATTCATTGGAAGGACTGATGCTGAAGCTGAAATTCCAATACTTTGGCCACCTGATGTGAAGAACTGACTCATTGGAAAAGACCCTGATGCTGGGAAAGATTGAAGGTGGGAGGAGGAGGGGACAACAGAGGATGAGATGGTTGGATGGCATTACTGACTCTATGAATATGAGTTTGCATAAACTCTGGGAGTTGGTGATGGACAGGGAGGCCTGGCGTGCTGCAGTCCATGGGGCCACAAAGAGTCAGACAAGACTGAGTGACTGACCTGAACTGAACCGAACCAGGGAAGCCCAGTGAGATACCACTACACACCTATTAGCATGACTAAAATTAAAAGTAATGCTGATGCCAAGTGCTGATGAGGGTACAGAGCCACTGTAACTTGGGAAAACAATCTGGCAATTTCTTACAAAATTAAACCTACAGTTACTATATGACCCAGCAATCCTACCTTGATGTCTACCCAAGAGAAATTAAAATTGTGAAAAAATTGGACACAGTTATAGCAGATTTTCTCATAATCACTCCAAACTGGAAACAATGTGGTCTTCCTACAATGGTGAATGGATACAAAGTGGAATACTACTCGGCAAGACAAAGGAATGAACTATTGATGCTAGCAAAAATACAGATGAATCTCAAAGGCAAGATGTGGGGTGAAAGAAATCAGACTCAAAAAGCTACATACTGTGTGATTTTGCTTCCACCAACTTCTGGAAAAGGCAAACCAAATGGGCAGAGAACAGTTTGATTAGTGTTTGCTGGGGGCAGGTGGGGGAGGAGGGGTGGGTGGAGGAGATTGATTTAAAGGGGCAGGAAAGAACTTTCTAGGGTGATGAACCTGTTCCAGATCTTGACTGTGGTGCTGAGTACATGACTAGCTGTTTGTTAAAACACAATGAACTTTACGACTCAAAGGGATGAATTTTATTTACTGGAGTAAATTATATTTCAACAAAACAGTAATAAATTCAATATTGAATATTTTAATATGGGAAAATATTTAAGGAAACCATACATTTATTTGTAAACTTAACAACTACTTCCAAATGCCTCACGGAGATAGAGATTATAGCAGTTTGTTTGCCCTCCTAGAGTGAGTGAGGGCAGCGCTTTGGAGGGTAGTAGGGCTTTCCTGGTGGCTCAGACAGTAAAGAATCCGTCTGCAGTGCGAGAGGTCTGGGTTCGATCGCTGGGTTGGGAAGATCCCCTGGAGAAGGGCAACCCACTCACTCCAGTATTCTTCTTGCATGGAGAATCCCAATGGACAGAGGAGTCTGGTGGGCTACAGTCCGTGGGGTCGCAAAGAGTCAGACCCGACTGAAGCACTAAGCACAGCACAGCGGGTAGGGAATGGGGGTGGTTCGGTGACCAGATGAGCCTGTGTTCTGGGGCTTCAGGGCCATGACTGGATGCAGATCTTCTGGGGCCTGCGGATGGCACAGGCAGTGCCTGCTGCTTGTCAGGTCACCCCAGGCCTCACCCTTGCCCAGAGTTACTTTCATTCACTCATCCCTTCAGCAGTACCCGGGTCCCACCCTTGTACCAGACTGGAAATGGGCTCTGGGGACTCAGAGCTGAGTCAGACCCAGGCCTGACCCTCTTGGAGCTCTCAGTTTCAGGGTGAGACAGACACATAGAGTCAGGACCTCACAGGGAAGTTGGTGCAGAGCAAACGGGAGAGGTACTTATCCTGCCCGGGGGGCTATCAGGGAAGACTTCCAGGAGGAGGCAGAGTCAGACCTGAAACCTCCAGGAAGATAGAGTTAACCAGGTGAAAAGGAGGGTGAGAGGGCTCCAGGTGGAGAGCACAGCTGTGTGTAGGAGGTGAGGGGTAAGATGAGGTGGAGGGGGGAGTCACATAGTTCACACCTTCTGCAGCCACGGGCTGTCGAGTTCCTCATTTGGAGAAGAGTGTCATCACCCAGCCTCTCAAAATGGGCAAGATGATTCAAGAGAATATGTGTCAGGCGACCAAAGCACAGTTAGGTCTGCACCATGGGGGAGGAGGAGGAAGAGGGACATTTCGGGGCTTGAAGGGGAGTAGGCAGACGTCTGGTGGTAGCCTTTTGAAACTGGGTCAGAACCCAGGTGAGGAGGAGGATGTAAAAGGTCAAGAATTGGATAAGCAAGATCCTTTATATCTTGATAAAGGCTGTGAAGAAAAATCTCAAAGATACTGAGCAGAGAATGACTTGTGGGGAGGTGCATGTTATTCAGATAAGGTTATAAAGGAAGGCCTCACTGAAGAGGTGGCATTTGACCCCAGAGACTCAGAGGAAGAGATGGAGCCAGGCACGTGAAATCTAGAGGGAGAGCATTCCAGGCAGAGAGGTTAGCAAATGCAAAGACCCTGCGGCCAGGATGAGATCGGCATGTTTAAGGAACAAAGGAAGCCAATGTGGTTGAAACAGGCAAGGACAAGAGGACAGAAGACAAGGTCAGAGGGGGCATGGGGGCCAATTAGGTTGGGCCTTGTGGTCACTGTGAGCTTGTACCAGCCCTGACATAGTGCAAGATGCCCTGGTGGCTCCTGGCCCCCTGCTTCCTCCTCTGTTCTTGTCAAGGTCAGTGGGCAGGTTGGCCATCCCTAGATCCCTCCCAGTGCCCCTCCACCCACCCCAGCTCATCCAACAGTAACGCCCATCCTCCCTGAATGCCCTTTTCATAGGATCCTCAGTCCTCTTGTTTAACGCTGGGTTAACGTTGCCATTGCTCTCTACCACATCCCCCGAGATCATCAAGGAATCAGCAACATTCATTGACTGAGTGGGTGATGAATGCATTGTTGCCGTTGTTAGGGAGGTGGCCCAGGGTGAGTGCTCCTCCTTCTACTTCCTGGGGGCCTAAGCCTCAATTGTGTCACCTGTAAAATGCCAGAGAATGTAGCCAACAAGTGTGTGAACGGATGCATGTAAACCTCAGGAGAAACTGGAGAAATGTGGGTTATACAGTAAGAAGCACAATCGCTCTGCCTACACCTACTGGACTGGTGGCACAGATGGTAAAAATCTGTCTGCAATGTGGGAGACTGAGGTTCAATCCTTGGGTCAGGAAGATCCCTTGGAGAAGGAAATGGCTCCACTGCAGTCTTCTTGCCTGGAGAACTCCACGCACAGCCAGGCTACCATCCATGGGCACAAGACTGAGTGACAAACACACACACACAGTGGACTGGCAAAAATTAGGAAGCCAGGAACTACCAAGTATTAGCGAGGATGTGGGAGATGGAAGTTCTTCATTCTGCTGGTGTTTGGACTGATGTGGTGTCGAGCCAGTCACCCTTCTCCTGTGTATAAAACCTGGAGAGATTCTCCCGCAGGCCCTGGAGGGGACCCTAAGGGGTAATGGGTCTCTCGCCTGTGCTGAGGTGTGAGGAAGGGACCAGTCAACAATAAGCCACGTCTGACATCATGGTAAGTGAGCCCCAGGGATGCGGGAGCAACGCAACTGGAGTTAAGAAATACCAGGTCCATAGGGGGATAAAAGAAGATAGAAATCTGTAGCATGAGGCCATTTCTATAAATAAAAGACCACACACACCACAAAACATTCCCACGTGGTTCACAAGGATCACGAGTATTCAAGCACATAGACTGGACCCGTAAGAGTGGGTGCCTGGGTGAGAGCAGAAGAGCAAGGAGCATCAAGAGGGAAATAAAGCAAGAGAGGGGTTTACGGGAATTGAGAACCATTAACTCAGCTTTCTTGGCATCCACACCGTAAAAACAAAATGAAGATAAAATGGGTATGATGGAAGGGTGGCCATAGCAATGTTTTCCTCAATGAGCCAAAGTAGGCAGAGTACTCAGTGCGGACATGGCACACAGTCAAGCTTCTGAGATGTGAGTCTTCCAGCCACTGGCTCAGGTCTTGCTTCTCTAGCTTCCTAGGCAGTGCTGCCCTCTCGTGGCCAAAATAGTGATAAAACTCAGGCCACTGCCAGTTGTTGGGTCACTCGGTCTTGTCCGGACTTCTTGCGAGCCCATGGACTGCAGCATGCCAAGCTTCCCTGTCCTTCTCTATCTCCAAGAGTTTGCTCAAATTCATGTCCATTGAGTCACTGATGCCATCCAACCATCTCATCCTCTGTTGTCCCCTTCTCCTCCCACGTTCAATCTTTCCCAGCATCAGGGTCTTTTCCAATGAGTCAGTTCTTTGCATCAGGTGGCCAAAGTATTGGAGGTTCAGCTTCAACATTAGTCCTTCCAATGAATATTCAGGATTTATTTCCTTTAGGAGAGATTGGTTTGATCTCCTTACAGTCCAAGGGAGTCTCAAGAGTCTTCTCAAGCATCACAATTTGAAAGCACACACAGGCCACTACCAGGGAATCAGACGAAGCGTGTGAAGGAAGGGAGGAGGATGGAGTCACAAGAGGAAGGGGATTTCCAACTGGGAAAGATATGAATCAAGTGAGGCTTCCTGGAGGAGCACTGATGCTGAAGGATAGAAACTATCTGGAGTCTGAGATATCGATGAGCTAATGAAAGAAAGTGTGGAGTTATTAATATATTATCAAAAGCTGATTGCTGCAAACAGTGACTGCAGCCAGGAAATTAAAAGTCACTTGTTCCTTGGAAGAAAAGCTTTGACAAACCTAAACAGCATATTAAACAGCAGAGACATTACTTTGCTGACAAAGTACAGTCAAAGCTATGGTTTTTCCAGTACTCATGTAGGAATGTGAGAGTTGGCCCGTAAAGTAGGCTGAGTGCCTAAGAATTAATGCTTTCGAACTGTGGTATCGGAGAAGACCCTTGAGAGTCCCTTGGACAGCAAAGAGATCAAACCAGTCAATTCTAAAGGAAATCAACCCTGAATATTCACTGGGAGGACTGATGTTGAAGCTGAAACTCCAATCCTTTGGCGAAGAGCTGATTCATTGGAAAAGACCCTGATGCTGGGAAAGATTGAAGGCAGGAGGAGAAGCGGGTGACAGAAGATGAGATCTTTGGATGGTGTCAGCGACTCAGTGGACATGACTTTGAGCAAACTCCGGGAGACAGTGAAGGACAGGGAAGCCTGGCGTGCTGCAGTCCATGGGGTCACAAAGAGTCAGACACCACTTACGGACTGAACAACAGCCATCACTAAGCCATGCTGTGTGCCAGTCTTCACATACCTGATATTTCATCCTCCAACACCCCAGGAATGAGTGTTAATGCTTTTGGCCTCACTGACAGCTGCAAAAAGGGAGACTCAGGGAGCAAAGTGACACACCCAAGGATTCGCACCCAGTCTTGGGGGCTGGCTGATATGCTCAATCGTTTTCACTTTGGGGTGGATCAAGGAAACCAGTGATCCCAGGCACAATTTACCCCTGAATCTTGGCATCCGAACAACCCCTTAGCAGAATTTCACATCAGGTTTGCACAAGTAATGGAAATGGAACCCCCGGAGAGAGAGGGAAGTTCACTGTGGGATGGCCTGCAGGGCTTCACCTCAGAAGCTGCCTCTTGCTCTTTGGCAGGCAGCTGGGGTGCCCACACTTGGGGATCAAAGGTAGGGTCTCACTGTCTGCCCTCAAGAACGTATCTCTAAGACACTGTCTGAAAAATGCTTCATTTCAGAATTTATGTCAAAGCCCTTTGAATTTTTATTAAGTATATTATTTAATGACCAGTTTGCAAAATGTCTCCAAAGTATTTCATTTTTACTTTTTGGACTTGGTAATATATTTCCATCTCTTAAAAGTCAAAAGGAACAAAAGAGAAAAGCAAATCTCCTTTCCATGCCCTTCAACCCCAGCCCGTGCACACCACACTCTGCTGTGCAACTGGCCTTTCCCAGGTAACAGTGGGTCTCAGGATGGCTCTGGGCCAGCACACTGCCTGCTTCCTCAGGTTTCTCAGCTGCACCGTGTTTGTTCCATCGCAAGCTATGCGATTGTAGCATAAACAGATCTCTTAGAGACGTTCAGGATGTTTCCAATTTTTTGTGATCACACATAACCTGCAAGAAATAGCCAAGTACCATGTATGCTTGTCACTTTGCACGTAAACAAGGCTAATTAGAGGATAAATCACTAGAAGTGAATTGCCAGGTCAGGGGACATGGGCAATGTAATTTTGATAGATGTTGTCTGCTGTAGAGGCTGGCTTTTTCCTCTCTGTAGAGTTTGGGCTTCCCTGGGGAAGGTAGGAGTAAGCGCCAGAAGCTGACCCACAGCCCAGTGGTTTGAAATTCTGGCTCTTTGCCAGTCAGATAGGTGGAAAATAATATCTCTGTGTGATTTTATTGTCATTTAATTTGAGTGAGGTTGACCATCTTCGCTAGTGCATATGAATTCTTATTCTGGATCAATGTTTTTGAAATAAGAGAGCAAAGCCTTCAGGTGCCTGTGCATGAACAAAAGGGAAGCCTGGTGGAGGGCAATGGTTTGAGCTCCCATTCTACTGCTTACTTTCTGAGACTCAGATTCCTTGTCTTTAAAAAAAAAACACAGGGATAATAATAAAATCTCCTCCAGAGAGATCTAGGGGAAGACAAATTTATGTTTTTAATGGTAAGTGCCTGGCACAAGTTCCTGGCTCACACTTAGTGCATAAGAAATGTTTGTTGAGTCAATAAACAAATATGTCATAATAAAAACTTTTATTGAGCACTAGCTGTGTATATATAAACTCTTGCTCTTATATTAACCTATTTAAACCTCACAGTGACAATGGGAGGGACACCCATTTCCGCCTTCTACAGATGAGCAAACTGAGGCACAGAGAAAACCAGAGTATGTTAGTCGCTCAGTCGTGTCCAACTCTTTGTGACCCCGTGGACTGTAGCCCACGAGGTTCCTCTGTCCATGGCATTTTCTAGGCATGAATACTGGAGTGAGAAAACCAGAGGGTCTTGCCTAAAGGCTCAGTGATGGAGATGCGATTAGCGGCCTTGCTGTCTGTCCCTCCACCCTAGGAGAGAGGTGCCATGGTCAACCCGTTTCCATTGTTTGTTGCTACAAAACCTCCCAACCTGAGAGGTGGAAAGCATCAACCATTTTACTGTGCTCATGAGTTCTGAGAGCAGGAATCCAGACAGAACAGAGCTGCTGCTGCTGCTAAGTCACTTCAGTCGTATCCGACTCTGTGCGACCCCATAGACGGCAGCCCACCAGGCTCCCTCGTCCCTGGGATTCTCCAGGCAAGAACACTGGAGGGAGTTGCCATTTCCTTCTCCAGTGCATGAAAGTGAAAAGTGAAAGTGAAGTCGCTCAGTCGTGGCCGACTCTTAGTGACCCCACGGACTGCAGCCTACCAGGCTCCTCCATCCATGGGATTTTCCAGGCAAGAGTACTGGAGTGGGGTGCCATTGCCTTCTCCACAGGACAGAGCAGGGTTGGCTTATCTTTGCCGGGGCCTTGGCTGGGAAGACGCTACAGCTGGGGCTGGAAAGGCCAGGCCTGGCAGACCCACTCCGGAGATGGCTTCTTTAGTGTCAGGTCTGGCTGGATGATATTCTGCCTTGTGGGTGGCAGGCAGAATGGAAAATCACTGCTAAAGGTGAGGCTGGGAGTCATGGAGGGCAGGGTGGGGAGCCAGCAGGTCCCAGGGCTGTGTCCCTGTGTTCCAGGGTCTAATGGCCTAAGAGCCTTAGGAGTTCTGGGCTCGGCACCCCCATGAGCAGCTTCCTCTCCAGGCCTCTCTGCACCTACTGTTTCCTTGAGCTGCGACCCTCCCCGCCTATCACATTCACACCTCCTCATTCGTCAGTTCCCAGCTTGGCTCTCTGGTCCTGGAAGTGGAGTTCCCAGATTTGCTGTCCCTACTCCTAGATCCTGTTCCCTGTGGAGGGGCCGTATCACACCATTGTATGGACTTGTCTACAGGCTGAAAGTTGCAGGGACAAAGTCTGGGTCCTTATCACCAACACCCAGCACAGTCCCAGGCACACAGCAGGCACTTTATGCATATTTACCGAGTGGATAAAGAGATGAGATCAATGACTTTTGAATGGCTTTAACTTGAGCCTCAATTTCCTCTTCTATGGGCCTACAGGGGTCAGGTAGGGGAGCCTAAACTTGGGCTAAACTATTGTTCTCTCCCTCTGGGGTAGCATCCGCAGGGTCCATCCCCCAGAACCTCCCCATGTACTCTGTCTGACTGCCCTGTCTTGTTGGGTAGCCCCACCAGTTTCTGAGCTTCTCTCTGAGCTTGATCTGTAAGCGGTGGTCACCTGGGAGGGTCTTCTTCCAAGCAAGGGGCCTAAATTCTGGGGAGAATGTGGGCGAGGCTGATTTTGTCAAGGCTGTATATTGTCATCCTGCTTATTTAACTTAGAAGCAGAGTCCCTCATGCGAAATGCCAGACTGAATGACTCGCAAGCTGAAATCAAGATTTCCAGGAGAAATATCAACAACCTCAGATACGCAGATGATACCACTCTTATGGCAGAAAGCAAAGAAGAACTAAAGAGCTTCTGATGAAAGTGAAAGAAGAGAGTAAAAAACTGGCTTAAAACTCAACATTCATAAAACTAAGATCATGGCATCTGGTCCCATCACTTCGTGGCAAATAGATGGGGAAACAGTGGAACCAGTGACAGACTTTGTATTCTTAGGCTCCAAAATCACTGTGGATGGTGACTGCAGTCCCAAAATTAAAAGATGCTTGCTCCTTGGAAGAAAAGCGATGACAAACCTCAACAGCATATTAAAGAGCAGAGATATCACTTTGCCAACAAAGGTCTGTATAGTCAAAACTGTGGCTTTTCCAGTAGCCATGTATGAATGTGAGAGCTGGACCATAAAGAAGGCTGAGCGCCAAATAATTGAAGCTTTTGAACTGTGGTGCTGAAGAAGACTCTTGAGAGTCCCTTGAACTGCAAGGAGACCAAACCAGTCAACCCTAAAGGAAATCAACCCTGAATATTCACTGGGAGGACTGATGCTAAAGTTGATGCTCCAATACTTTAGCCACCTGATGTGAAGAGCCGACTCGCTGGAAAAGACCCTGGTGCTGAGAAAGATTGGGGGCAGTAGGAGAAGAGGGCAACAGAGGATGAGATGGTTGGATGACATCAGGGATACAATGGACATGAGTCTGAGCAAACTCTGGGGAATAGTGAGGGACAGGGAAGCCTGGCATGCTGCAGTCCATGGGGTCACAAAGAGTTGGAGGTGACAGGAGCTGGGGTGGGAGGGCAATGAACTGCCTGAGATCCAAAGGTTGTAGGAGGGGTTTATGCATGAAGAAACTTCATCTTCCAACTTGAAAATGTTTAGAAAAAACCTTGTATACAGCCCCCAGTTGGGTGGGGCAGAGGACCAGGTCCTCTGAGGCAAAGAATATGGACAGGGGATGGCAGGACTGGACCTTTCCATTCCTGTCTTCGTGTCTTGGAATTTTGGAATTTAGAACATTCAACATCCTAGAATCTGATGCTTATCAGAAAACTCCGTGTAGAATATCAACTCTGTAGAATCAGATTATGCCTTGAGATCAGAATCAGAAGTGCAGTCAACTCAACTTTAGACCCAGTAATCTGGGACTGGAAGTCATCTGAGAGCGTACCTCGCCCCCAGTCTGGTCTTGGAATGAATGTTTGCTCTCACTTCAGTTCAGTTCAGTTCAGCTCAGTGGTGTCCAACTCTTTGTGACACCATGGACTGCAGCATGCCAGGCTTTCCTGTCCATCACCAAGTCCCAGAGCTAACTCAAACTCATGTGCATCGAGTCGGTGATGCCATCCAACCATCTCATCTTCTGTCGTCCCCTTCTCCTCCTGCCTTCAATCTTTCCCAGCATCAGGGCCTTTTCCAATAAGTCAGTTCTTCACATAGGGTGGCCAAAGTATTGGAGTTTCAGCTTCAGCATCAGTCCTTCCAATGAATATTCAGGACTGATTTCCTTTAGGATGGACTGGTTGGATCTTCTTGCAGTCCAAGGGACTCTCAAGAGTCTTCTCCAACACTGCAGTTCAAAAGCATCAACTCTTTGGCACTCAGCTTTCTTTATAGTCCAACTCTCACATCCATACACGACTACTGGAAAAACCATAGCTTTGACTAGACGGATCTTTGTTGGCAAAGTAATGTCTCTGCTTTTTAATATGCTGTCTAGGTTGGTCATAGCTTTTCTTCCAAGGAGCAATCGTCTTTTAATTTCATGGCTGCCCTCACCATCTGCAGTGATTTTGGAGCCCAAGAAAATAAAGTCTCTCACTGTTTTCATTCTCTCCCATCTATTTGCCATGAAGTGATGGGACCGGATGCCATGATCTTAGTTTTCTGAATGTTCAGTTTTAAGCCAACTTTTTCACTCTCCTCTTTCACTTTCATCAAGAGGCTCTTTAGTTCTTCTTCACTTTCTGCCATAAGGGTGGAGTCATCTGCATATCTGAGGTTATTGGTATTTCTCCTGGCAATCTTGATTCCAGCTTGTGCTTCAACCAGCCCGGCATTTCGCATGATGTACTCTGCATATAAGTTAAATAAGCAGGTGACAATATATAGCCTTGACGTACTCCTTTTCTGTTGTTCCATGTCCAGTTCTGACTGTTGCTTCTTGACCTGCATACAATTTCTCAGGAGGCAGGTCAGGTGGTGTGGTATTCCCATCTCTTTAAGAGTTTTCTACCGTTTGTCATGATCCACACAGTCAAAGTCATAGTCAATTTGCTCTCACTGTCTGCTCCTAAATTTGTTCACAATTAAGTCTGGGACAGGGCCCTGAAATCTGAATTTTTAGGAAGCACCAGAAAATGCTGTTAGGCCATCTAGGTTTTCATTGTTGCTCTTTAGTCACTTCAGTCATACCCTACTCTTTGCGACCCCATGGACTGTAGCCCACCAGGCTCCTCTGTCCCTGGGATTTTCCAGGCAAGAATACTGGAGTGGGTTGCCATACCCTACCCCAGGGAATCTGCTCCACCCAGGGATGGA
The DNA here is from genome assembly GCA_024291935.2 of Okapia johnstoni. Classification (NCBI taxonomy): domain Eukaryota; kingdom Metazoa; phylum Chordata; class Mammalia; order Artiodactyla; family Giraffidae; genus Okapia; species Okapia johnstoni. Next base: position 49,597,565 of record CM044324.1, on the reverse strand, counting down.
AGCTGCGTCTCTGGCTTGGCAGGTGGATTCTTCACCACTGAGCCACCTGGCAAGACCCCTCCCCCAGGTTAGGCAATGGATTTAACCCAGTTATGCCTCCTCTTCATCCATCAAACATGGGCATTGAGGCCCAGAACAAGGAAATGATCTGGCCTTGACCCCACTGATCGCTGGTTACAGGCTGAGACTTGGACCTGTGCCTCCCCAGTGCTAACCGCCCCGCCCACCCCAATAGCAGCCCAGGGAGTTTAGATGGCTCTGTGGAACTGTCACACCTCCTAGGTGTCCCTGACCCTCCAGACATGTCATACAGGGGACAGATGGGTTCCTGGGGCCTCTTCTGTGATCTTGGGGCTGAGAGGACTAAGGAAGCACAGCTCTCGTCTGCCTCTGGCTGAGCCGCCTTCTTGTGAGAGGCCTGGAGGGGCTGAGAGCCCACTCCCCACCCAGTCCCTTACACATCCTGGTCCTCTGGTCCCCGGGCATTCCAGAGAAAACCACCCCACATGGTTTAGGTTCGATTACTCCAAACTAATCAGGATCATGATTTTGTAACACTGCTTGATGCCCAAGAAGCATCTGTGAGTTTCTTTTCCCTTTATTAAAAAAAAGTGGGGTCTTGAAACAACAACAGAGCATTTCAGAGGCACAAATTTTTGCAGAAGATAAGCTAGTGGGCTGGCCAGGCAAGGGGCTCTCGCTGACCTCAGGGAGACAAGAGGGCAAGGTAAGAGGGAGGCTTTGGGGGACAGGGCCCCCAGAGTCTGTTGGAGGCAGTGATAGGGGATCTGCCTGTGCCAGGTGGAGGGGAGCCTGAGGGCAGGCGCTGACTCTGGGCGGGTGCTGTCCTTCTTCATCACCTTCAGCCTCTCCCACTGACACCCCCATTCCCAGGCCACCCTGGGACCCTGGTGTCTCATGCTCTGCTGGCTCTTGGCTGCTGGGAATGCCAACGCAGGAAGCACCACTTTCTGGGGAGTTAGGAGAGCAAAGGAAAAGGGAGGCACTTGATGGTGGAATGACAGGCAGTGAGGAGATGCCTTGTCTTGCTCTTCCTGCTGGTGTATGGCCGCAGCCGGCGGCTGTGGGGTGTGCCACAGGCTGGGGTGTCAGGGGTGAGGTGGGTGAGGAGGGGAATCCTCCCTTACTCCTGACCCAACAACTTCCTTCCTCACCTCCCCAAGGCTCCCAAAGCTTCCTCGCAGGTGTGGGTGTGCCGAGCAAGTGAGCAAATGGAAGGCACAGCCCCTGAGATCGCTGGGTGACTTTGGACAAGTCCCTTCTCGGCCTCAGTCTCCCCAGAGGTACAACAAGCAGGAGGAGTTGGGGGGGAAACGGAGTGGCCTGGAGAATCTCGAAGTTCCTTTCAGCCTGCATAGCCTCTTCTGGGATGAGCTGGGACGCAGGACGTAGGTGACCAGGGGCTAGGGAAGCAAAGGCCAGGGAGCCTTGAGAGGGAGGGTGCTGAGGGAGCACTGATGGGTGCAGCAGGCAGCTTCCAGAAAGGTGGACTCTGCACAAGGCTGGCTGTCCGGCCAGAGACCCCGTCACGACTCCTCCATGACCAGCTGGGGTATCCCAGCTGGACGCCTGCGGAGCCTCTTCCAGAGGCTTCCCAGGGAAGCTGGGGGCTGTGGAGATGCCTCTAGGGATTGGCTAGAGCTGGAGGCACCCACAGCTCTGGGTTCCGGAGTCTCCTCTGGAGTGGAAGTAGGGTTCTCAGGACTCAACGAGCCTGCCTGGGCTGTGGCCTGGGCCCCGCCCTTAGAAACACCTTCTCTGCAAAGGGGCTGAGGAGGGTCAGGGAAAGACCTAGAATAAAAGGGGTGCACTTTCTTTAAGAAGGAATAGAGAGTGAGGAGTTGGGGGGGGCGAGGTGCACAGGAGTTGGTCTCTGTCTTAGTGTGTGCGTGGTGGGGGGGTGGACACAGTGAAGAAAAACAGGAGGAAAGGAAAAGAAGAAAGGAAAGCAAGGAAAAGGAGAAAGGAGGGGTAGGAAGCAGGGGAAAACCGAGGTGGCAGAAATGCAGGAAATGCAGGAGGAAAAAGAGTGAGATGTGAGTGAGAAAAAGAGAACAGGGAAGGGAGAGGAGGGGGAATAGCTAGAGAGTGAAGGGGGCGAGAGAGCACTCTTGAAGCGGGCGACGCCCTGGCTGCGGGCTGGGCGCCTAGGTGGGCGCTGGCCGGGACCTCCCGTCCCCCCTGCCGTCCAGCTTCCGGTCCTTGCGCGGGCGCCGCTCTCTCTGGCCCTTCTTCCGATTGGGGTTTCTCTCTGCAACAAGAGCACAGAGTGTTGTTGCTGAGGCCATCCTGACAGACGAGGGGCCCCCCACTCCCCGCAGCAGGCTCGGAATGACATGGGGGTGCTGAGCTGACAACCACTCCTTTTGGGAGTTGGGATGGCGGCATCACGGGTACCCTAAACCGGACACTCTCAATTCCTTAGGGGCTGAAGAGGGCACTGACTTGCGGGGCACCACTCATGCTGGGCATCTTCCTCATCAGGCCTCGAGGTCTGTGGGGCCCCCTTTGTCGAAACTTAGGGTGGCTTCGAGGGCCGGGGGTTGGGGGGTGGGGACAGGACCCGCCCACGTGCACTCACTGCGAGGTTTACCGGGCTCTTTGCTGGAGACTCGACACCTTTCACCGGGGTCTCAGCACCAATCTCCCCACTTAGCTCCCGGCCCAGCTCTGCCCTCAAACAGCAGCAGTGACAGCAGCACTTGGCTGATGCTCCCGCGGCTGCCAGCTGTGGCTCCAGGTGCCCTGTGTATCTCATCTCCAAGATATCCGGGAGGCAAGGGCAGTCCGGATGCCCCATATGACGCCGTCACTGGGGTCTGTACCCACTGGCTCTCCCACCGTGGGGAGTGGATGCAAACCCCAGACCTGCGGGAGAATCCTCACCCCGCTGTGCCCCCCGCCCCCCACGGAGCTGGGGTGAGTGTCTAACACAAACACACAATCAAGTCCCATTTCTCAGGTGAGGCAACTGAGGCCCAGGAGGGCCCTCGCTTATTCAGAGGCACAGCCTGGGCTGGAGTTCTGGGCATTACTTTCGAGTGACTCCCGGCTCATCTGGAGCAAAAGACTACATCATCTCCGAGGCCTGTCCCCCAACCCCTGCCCTTGCTCACACCATCCTGGTCGCTGGCAGATTCATGCCACCGCCACACCTTTGCACAGGCTGTGCCCTCTGCCTGGAATGCTCTTCCTGTTGTTAGTGATTATCAACAGGCAAGAAGATGGAGGCATGGGTGGGAGCAAAAAAGTGAAAGTTGCTCAGTCGTGTCCGACTCTTTGAGACCCCACAGACTATACAGTCCATGGAATTCTCCAGGCCAGAATACTGGAGTGGGTAGCCTTTCCCTTCTCCAGGGGATCTTCCCAACTGAGGGACTGAACCCAGGTCTCCTGCATTGCAGGTGGTTTCTTTACCAGCTGAGCCACCAGGGAAGCCCAAGAATACTATCCCTTCTCCAGCAGATCTTCCCGACCCAGGAATCAAACTGGGGTCTCCTGCATTGCAGGCTGATTCTTTACCAACCTAGTTTTCAGGGAATCTGGTGGGACCAGGGACAGCCCTAAATTTCTGGTTTAAAATTGCACATCCAGGCCATCTTCTTGCATCACTGGCCCCACACTCTTCTACAGGAGCTGCTGAGTGCTTCCCCAGGTCTGGGGTCTCTTAGTTTCTCTGGTCCCATCTCAAACTCATCCCCTGTCCCCAGCTGCCCACCATGCATGGGACAGTCCCCCAGGAAGAAGGTTCATCCCATCCAGTTCCCTAACGGCTGCCCCAGCCTCACGTAGCAAGGAATCTGCTCACTTAGAGCCGAACTCTGTCTCGTGTGGGAATGAATGCCAGGGGCTGTAGAACACTTGTCCCGCTGCTGACTATTCTAGGGCCATCAGTGTGCGGTCAATCAGGAGGTGAGACAGCTCTGTTGGACTTTACAGAGAACTGGTCGTCATTTGGGAAACTGCATCTCTGATGGCAACATGGGTGCATGAGGCCCTGACTGTGGACGGCCACTGCCTTCACTGTGATGTTACTTCAGTCGGTACTGTCTGGTGTGTTGGACCCAAGCATGGCCATAATGAAATTTGTTTCTCCTTACAGTTAGGCACTGTGTGTGGGTGCATGCTAAGTCCCTTCAGTCATGTCTGACTGTTTGTGACCCTATGGATCATAGCCCACCAGGCTGCTCTGTCCACGGGATTCTCCAGGCAAGAATACTGGAGTGGGATGCCAAGCCCTCTCCAGGGGATCTTCCCTACCCACGGATCAAACTCTCATCTCTTACATCTCCTGCTTTGGCAGGCACGTTCTTTACCTCTAGCGCCACCTGGGAAGCCCATTTAGGCACTATACTGATTTTTCTTTTTTAGTGACCAGCGCAAGTGGGTCACATTATCCATGACTTTGTTTCAGAGTGTCAAGGGGGTGTCCCGAGTCCTTTATTATAGGAGGTATCAGTCTGAAAGGGTCTCAAACCCCTGCTGGAAAGGACAAGCTTGATCTTCCCAAGGGGTCTGAGGCTGACCCTGGCAGGTGGACCCTGGGGAGGGCAATGCTCAACACACAGGAAGGTGTGGCTAGTGGGGGCCTTCGGGCAGCCTTGTGCTGTGCTGTGCTGAGTCACTCAGTTGCCTCCGACCCTTTGTGACCGCATGGACTGTAGCTCACCAGGCTCCTCTGTCCATGGGGATTCTCCAGGCAAGAATACTGGAATGGGTTGCCATGCTCTCCTTCAGGCAGTTTTCCCAACCCAGGGATCGAACCCAGGTCTCCTGCATCTCAGGCATATTCTTTACTATCTGAGCCACCAAAGAAGCCCTCAGGCAGTCTTACAGGGACGCTTTTGGGGTCTGGGTCCTGCAGTCACTCCGTCCTGCCTGCTGCCCACTGTGCCCACCCTGGTGCTCACCTCCTGGGCAGGGCCTCCGGATGGGGCATTTCCTTGACTCAGACAGCACCTGGCAGGTGGCTGCCTCCTCCCGCCCGGCCCGGCCGGCCTCCCGCACGCGGGTCTCCAGGCCCCAGGCTGAACCACAGGTCTTCCCGTTGTGTGTACAAGGGCTCCAGCTGCCCCAGGGGCTCAGCTCACACTCCTCTGGGGGCAGGGAGGGGGAGACAGACAGATGGATGGGGTCAGTTGGCAGTGAGTGTCCCTCAGATCAAGCACAGAGTCTGAGGGGTTCAGCTCCCTGAAGACACTATCTCCATGTATAAGAGTCCCAGGCTATCATTAAGGAGCCAAGGGGGAACATTTAAACAGCTACTTATGAGATCCTGGGATGAGAGCAGTACTAACGCAAACACAGGCTGCAGCGGGCCAGAAGCCTGTGTGACCGACTGTGTGGCTTTAAAGGGGCAGGCTTCCCTGAGGAGGTGACATAGGAGCCAGAGGAAGAGCAGACTTCATCAGCTGGCAGCGGAAAGAAGTGCATCCCAGGTAGATGTGCACAGTCCTGGAGGCCTGGCCATTCTGTGGGGGGCAGGAGGATGCTGTAGTGAGGGGCAGAGTGAAGGTTCAGGACGAGAGGGACAGGAGACAGGCTGCAAGTTTGGCTGGGAGGCCCTCAGGGCCAAGATCTGGTTTCTGAACCTGATCATGTGCCTCTGATAAGCTTTAGGAGGTGGGAGTTACGCTGTGCTGTTGTGAGGAAAAATGAGATCATGGACAGTAAAGGCAGGGAGTAATTTTTTTTTTAATATATGAATATATAATATATAGTATTCTTTGACATTTGGTTCTTTGAAGAGTCCTGGAAAGGTAGGCAGAGAATAGGGCAGCTCTTAATATCTCCACTTTGCAGATTAGGACACGGAGGTCTAGAGCGGGTAAGGGGGAAGCTGAAGCTCCAATCCTTTGGCCATCTTATGTGAAGAGCCAACTTATTGGAAAAGACCCGGATGCTGGGAAAGATGGAGGGCAGGAGAAGAAAGGGGCAACAGAAGATGAGATGGTTGGATGGCATCACGGACTCAATGGACAGAGTTTGAGCAAGCTCCAGGAGATGGTGAAGCACTGGGAAGCCTGGAGTGCTGCAGTCCATGGGGTCGCAAAGAGTCGGAAACGAGTGAGTGACCGAACAACAACAAGGGAAGAGAGGCGCTTGCACAGCAGTACAGCAAGTGGTTATGATCCAGCAGGGCCCAGTAACCAGGTCTCCAGACCCTGGAACGACGGTCCTTCACAGACGCATTCATCTGGGAAGCACAGACTGAGCACCTGCCATGTGCCACCTGCTGTGCGGGGTGCCCAGGTGAGGCAGGGATGGGACAGCCCTGGGTCTGCCTCCCAGAGCTCACCGTCTACAGCACTGGAGCTGGTAGGGCAGGGTGCTAGTACAGACATGGGGAAGCACCAGCAGCAGTAGGACACCAGGGGGCCCCATCCTGAGCCACCTGGTGGGCTTCCTAGAGGAGGAGACTCCTGATCTGAGTCTTAAAGTGGGCATGGGGAGGTCAGCCAGATTCAGGGAGGGGCAGGAAGGACAAGTGCTCCAATTGGAAGAAATGAAAATGAAAGTGTTAACTCAGTCAGTCGTGTCTCTTCACGACCACATGACTGTAGCCCGCCAGGCTCCTCTGTCCATGGGATTCTCCAGGCAAGGATACTGGAGTGGGTTACCATTCCCTGCTCCAGGGGATCTTCTTGACCCAGGGATCAAACCTGGGTCTCCTGCATTACAGGCAGATTCTTTACCATATGAGCCACCAGAAAAGCCCGTAGTTGAAAGAAATACCCCAAGCAAAATCCCTGGATGACTCTGCCTCCATGGGAAGCTGGAGCACAGATGCAAATGGGGGAGGAAAAACCTGATAGGGTTGGAGAGGTGGCAGATGGGGACCACATTGTCCACAGCCTGGGGAACAATGGGAACCACTGAGGGGCCTTGAGCAGAAGAGAAACCTGGTCGGATTGTCATTCTCAGATCATCGCTCTGGCTTCTGGAACAAGAGACAGTGTGGGCGGCAGACAGTGAGACTGGAGGCAGGCATATGGTAAGAGGCTGTGGCCAAGATCCTAGCAATGGGCAGAGGGTGGGGAGAGAAAGGGATGTTTGGATGTAGGGTGGGGAAAAAGGGAAAGGAAAGCTGGGGCAAGTTCGGGAGCTTTATTCTGCTTCATTTCCCCCAAAGTTTTTTTTCACCACCTAACATCTGTATTTATTCTTGTGTGTCTTCTGTCTCCCCAGTAAAACGTCATGTCTACAAGGGCAGAAACTTTGTCTGTTTTGTTCACTAATATGTCCTCAGCAACTTGGAAAGTGCCTGGAACATAGATGATGCTCTAGCAAATATTTCCTGAGTGGATGAACGACATTGGATTGAATGTAGGATGACAGGCAGGAGTCCACAGTGATGCCCATGCTTCCAGGATGGGCAGCCTGTGAGTGGCGGAGCAGGTCACTGATAGAGGAAGCCCAGGGGAAGCACCAGGCCGGGGATGGGCAGGGAGGGAAGACGGCATCCACAGGGCAGGTGAGGATGTGAGTCTGCCACCCACGAGAAAATGAAGCTGAGGAGAGCGAGTTAGGAGCCATCAGTGTTTGGAATGACTGTGAACATGAGCCCAGAGAGACTGTGGGCAGAGATAGGTGATTCAGGTGAGAACACTGGAGAGCAGCCTCATAAAAAGACAGATCACAGAAGCGGTGCTCACCCAGGAATCTGAAAAGGAGTGAGGGGAAAACAGAGCAGTCATGACAACTAATATGACAGGTGATAATAATGACATATATTGAGCACTTACTGTGCCAGTTACTGTAGTAAGTACTTTAACGTGTATTGTTAATTTACCCCTTACAACAACCCTCTCCCATGAAGTAGGTTTTATGTTCTATTGTAATTTTTTTAACATTTGGAGAAACTGAAGGATAGAGAGCTTAACTGACTTGCTCAAGGTCACTAATGGGTGATTTTTAGAGACAGCATTTGAACCCAGGTCTTATTCCAAAATCAATGCTCTTCTGTGCTCTGCAGCCACCCTTGGCAATAATAATGATGCAGATGTTGGTAGTAATAGTAATCATCACAGTGGTGCCTATGATGGGTCTAGTGTATTGAAGAGTTCCCCTGTGTCCCTGACATGGCGTTGGGTTTCCCATCATCACGTGACATTCTGCTACAGTTTCTTCCAGGTCTCCCGACACCCCTTCAGCCCCTGCTCCAGGGAGGAAGGGGACAGGGCAGGGCAAGGATGCCCCCACTCACCCTGGCACTCCCGTGTGCTGTGCTGGGCCGTGGTGCCTGGCGGGCAGGTGGGCAGACACTTTCCCTTGTACAGGTAAAACCGCCTCTTGCACTGGATGCAGAAGTCCTGGCTGAAGCAGCTTTCACATGTGGCTCCGCATTCTGTAATACAGCCAGGACCAGCCCTGGTGAGAGGAGCTGTCTGGGGAGGGGACCCTCTGGGACTTCCCAGGACTGAGGAGGGCCTCTGAGTGACCCAAGTTCTATAGTACTGGGGTCTGGATTCAGTGTGTATCTGGAGAAGGGAATGGCAACCCACTCCAGTATTCTTGCCTGGAAAATTCTATGGACAGAGGAACCTGGTGGGCTACAGTCCATGGGGTCACAAAGAGTCGGACACGATTGAGTGACTAACATTTCATTTGAAGCCCAGACTTGTCCACAAATGGGGTTGCATTCCAGAACTCCTTTTCTCATTTGAACTGAGGCTCAGTGGGGGCAGGTGTCATGTCCAAGGTAACATGGTTATTTTGATTCTCTTTATCATTTGAGCTGAGGCTCAGAGAGAGCAAATACCTTGCCTGAAGTCACACAATGAATCTGGGCTGGGAGCGAGGACTCCCTACTCCATTTCCACCAAAGATCAAAGATGGTCATGATTTGCCCAGCTCACAGTGAAAACCAAAGTTAGGAGTTAGGACTCCTTTTCCCGTTGAGCTAGGCCCAGAGAGAGTGAGTAGCATGCCAAAGGCCACAGAGCAAACTAGTGTAGAGGTGGAAGTTCCCTGCCCTGTTGTTAGTGTTGAGCTCAGAGAGGACACTGACTTGCTTAGGGCTTCAGAGCCAGCCTGAAAGCAAGCATATATTTGAGTCTGGGCTCAGGCATACACTACTTCCCCAGGGGCTGTTGTATTGGGCGAGAGGTGGGATGTGGACCAGGAGTGCGCAGGAGTGCAGTGCTAGCATAAGATAAGGGAGGGGCCACGTACTTTTGCACCTGTTGACTTCCTGGCCGCGGACGCCGAAGTAGCCGGGGGGACAGTCATGCACACACTTGCCGTACTGGCGGATACCTTCCCGGCGGATGAACAGGAAGAGCCTCTGCTGGCAGGTTGAGCAGCCGTTCTCCTCTGAGCAGATAACACAGCCTGTGCAGTTGCCGCCTAGACCAGTGCCCACTGCCAGCCAGACCAGGGTGGAGGGTGGGGAAAGGGAGAGAGAGATAGTGAAACCACATGTGTCAGCAGCTCAGACTGTCTCATTGGGATAGAACAGTAATTGAGCACGTGCCCATCCAAATGACTGTACTTCCCATGCAACTAGATCATGTGACTTTGGTCATATGACCAAAACCCAGCTAGTAGGTTATAAGGTAAAGCAGTGTGTGTGCAACTTCTAGAAAGCTTAAAGGGCAGGGGCGTGCCCTTTATCATCCCCTCATCCTTCCTGTTGGGTGGAATGTGAACACGAGGGCAGGAGCACAAGCATCTATTTTGGATCATGAGGTATAGACCATGTGTTACAGATGTTGGAGAAATAAGATTAAAAGTTCGGTCACTCACTGACATATTTAATCTTTACTAATACAGTGCGTGTTTTTGAGTGTGTTTGTGGTACACATGCATGAGGGGGTGGGAGAAGACCCTCGTCTCCCTGCTGCCTTTCTGAATGATACCCCATTCCTCACTGACACCATTATCAAGGGCTCCCAACATCCTCAAGTACAGCAAGTAAAGGGAAGGAACTTTTTTCCAGAAGTGGCAACCAAAGCTGGGGAGAAAAAGGTGAGAAATACCCTAGAAAGAAGCTCCTCCAGGGCTTACAGGGAGTCTCTGCCGTCTGACTACCTCTGATCATGCTGACACCAAGACAGGAGGACTCAGGAGAGTTAGGAGCTGTCGACTTGGGGAAGAGGGGGTTGCTGTGGCTTCCTCTCACTTCCCAAACTCTCAAACCAAGTGAGAGGAGATGCAAGGGTACCCCTCAGAGAGACTGTTGCCTGCATAAAGGGGGTGACCAGCACCTCACACGCCAGTTGGATGTTAGCTTGTGTGGCAGCCCCACAGGTCTGCTCCTTCCAATACCACCTTGAGCACAGAAAAGAGACCAGGAGAGGGAAGGGCCAAGCTGAGGGGGGAGGCAGCAGAAGAAATTGCACATCCTTCATGGCCAGCATGAGGGGTTCTCAGTGGCAAGTCTCCCCAGGAGTAGTCAGGCTCAAGAAGCCTCACCCAAGAAGGCTGGTTTCTGGCAGGCACCCCAGCAAGAGGCAGTAGGGTAGACCATTGAGGGTAGGCAGGAGCTGGGGAGAGTCAGAAAGTAACCGGGTGTCATTAAGGGACCGGAAAGGGCCAGGCAGCTTCGTAGAGGCAGAGATTAGGGAAACATGAAACTGTTGCATGTTTATACCTCACCAAGTTCAGCTTGTTTAATAAACTAGATACCTTGGCACTATGTAAGCCCACTGGCCCTGAGATGTGACCCCACCACAAAGGGCAAAGAGACCCTCTATTGGCTTGAGATGATCTCTGCTACCTGGCAAAATAGGACTCAGATTAGAAATTATGTTCAACAACAGAGAAATAGAAGGGTATTTCCTGAAAACTGAGTTTGTGGTCAGAGACTCAGCCTGACACAGGCATGAGTGGTGCTACCCATTTTGCAACTGAAGGAACAGAGGCTCAAAGAGGTGAAATGACACCCCCAGCATCCCCCAGAATCAGTGGTGCAGGGACCCACGTCAGTCAGCACCACACTGCCATGTGGCGCATTTGCTCAGGGCCTCCTCTGTGTCAGGCAGAGCCTGGGGCTGCAGTCATGAGCAACACGTGGCCCTGCTGTTCTGGGACCTCACAGCCTGGTGGGAGGGTTGCAGCCCACAGAAGTGACTGTAATAGCAACGCAGATGGTGACAAAGCAAAACCCTTACTAACTGTTGTCTCTCGGAAGAGTTTAGGGATTATGCAGCCCAACCCCTGCAGCTTCACTCTAGGGACCCAGAGGCCAGAGAAGGTGGAGCCTTCCCCAAGGTCAGGCAGCTAAATAGCAAAGAAATTCCAATTAGAGCTACTGCAGTATTTGTAGAGTGAGATTTCAACATGCTGCAGAAAAAACAACCCAACAAGGACTCGCCCCTGACCTGGGAGGGTGTCAGTGTGTGTGCATGCATGCTTACCTGTGGACAGGTGATGGATCTCAACTACCATCATTCACCACCAGGTCTTTGAAGAGCTGTTGGCTCTGCCTCTTGCTGTATCCCTGATCCCGGCAGTTGGTAGGGTGCCCTCTAGTGCCTTTCTGTTGTAATGACACACCTCTGACTTTTTGAATCTGATGGCCTCACTCCGGCTTTCATCACATCTCTATAACTCATTAGAAAGGGCAATGCTGTTCCTCCCATTTCCCCACAGTTACAGATGTAGAGACTTGAGTGCTAATTTTATGAATCATAAGTGATGACAACTAGAGTTTGTACAATGTTGCTTTAGAAAGATCCAGACTTGATGGCTCCTAAACTTGACTATGCATAAGAATCTCCAGGGAGGCTTGTAAAGCCTCTAGGCCCAGGAATGTACATTTAAACAAGACCAAAATAGACATAATTGGCATTTTGTGTGTGTCTTTTCTTGCTCACAATCTCCTTTCCCTGAGAACCAGACAAGGCAACTATGCTTGTACCGCTTGACCCTGTCCCCTAGCCAGTAGTGGACAGGCTGTACCAAGGCCTGACAGGTCATCCAGGCTGGGACCATTAGACCATCTCTCTAGAGAATTTTGACTGTGGGCAGACAGATCATGGTTTAATATGGCCTCTTGACCTAAGGACATTTGCAGGAGGGCAGGGTGGCCTGTTCCAGTGTACAAGTGTGAGAAGCTTTGGTGGGCACTAGCACTCTTTTCTAGCAAAGGCCCCATCTCTGACTTTGAGGTTCATGTGGTACCACCTCTGTCCAGATGCATCTAAAATGGGCTTGAGCAATCAGCATCAGGTCCCCTTGACTGCAGTGATTGGTCCAGACACAGGCACATGTTTCGACAGAAGCTAGTCTTAGGATTGTGTGTGTGTGTGTGTGTGTGTGTTTACACTCTATTTGGATTTGAGAAGATGTAGACCAGAGTTGGTGGACAATGCACGAGGGGAGAGGGTCCCAAGAATGGAGGCCACACAAGAGATTGCCTGTGCATCTTATCTACTCCTGGGAGGGGCCATAAAGTCTCTTCTCTTCTAAAACCATTTTGAGTATGGTTTTCTGTCTCTTGCCAACAAAGACTCCTGACTACACAGAAGCACGCACACACACACACACAAAGGGAAATCAGATGCAGAGAGAGAGAAAAAAAAAACTTCATGGGGCCCAGATGGTCAGAGCTTCTGAGCACCTTCTAAGTCCATCTTTCTAGTCTCCAAAGACTTGGTTCACTCCATAGTCCCAAAGAAAGTTGCTAGTTAACTTGAGGTAGCTCTCCTCACGTCAAATTATAATCAGAATGATGTAGGTCACCAGGTAGGTGGAGCCCAACAGGTCATGGTAGAGCAGCTCAGCTTTAGCAAGGCTGAGGGCCTGAAGCTCTGCCCACTCAGCCTGACCACATGGGACACTAAGGGGCCCTGGGGTTCTAGGGCACATGCTTTGAAAACCCCTGGCTCCTTCTGTACCTCAGCTGGATGCTGGCGTTCATTGCTGCCCTCTCTCCCCTCTGAGGCACATTTCTCATTGAAGTATCAGTGTTTGAGCTCTGATTGCAACCTCCCTGAGTTTTCTTGGGGCATCACAGGGGGTGACACCCCATGTGATTTCTCTTAGTAAGTATTTCCCCTCATCCTCCCACAGTCAAAGTACCAATGGCCCCCAAAGGATGATCTTGTGTTGCTCCAGCATCCAGAGGGGCTTGGAATGACATTGGAGTCACTTTGTCTTTCCTAAAGCAGCCAGGAGATAAGTTGAGACTTGGATGTCCATCTTATGGAGAATGACAGTGGACTTTTATCACATCGGGGTTGGTAGTTTACTAAGGGATGCAGGCTTATAACAACTCTGAGCACATGCATTAGACCAAGGTTCACTAATCCATTCATCCATCCAACCATTCATTCAACAGATAGCTAGTGAGCCACTACTCTCTGTGAGGTCCAGTGCTAGGGACTCAATTGATACAAAATGTGGCAGCAGCTGTGTGATCATGGGAAAAGTACTTCAACTCTCTGGGCCTCAGTCATTCTAGCTGTGTACTTAACTTGCAGATGTGATGAAAGCAGATGGTATAATACATGGAAAAGTCTTAGCATAGAGCCTTTCACCCTTGGGATGGTGAAGGGCTCAGGGCAGAGAGAGAGGAGGCAGATTTGGTCTTGGGAGGAGGGCAGGTTATTCTTTCTGTTGGGATCATGGAATGACCTGTGTTCTTTGAAATGAGGGTTCCCAATCTCAGGGTCATCCACATTTTGAGAATGACCTCCAGCCCCTTGTTTTGATGGGATTCAACGGTTCAGTGTTTGCAAGTGATCTCTATATTTTTTCATTTAGGGATCTGAGTGGATTCAGAGTCATCTCTGCATTATTGTGCCTCCCACCCACCTTTCCTTGAGAGGGTCAGAAGGCACAGGGCAACATCTAGGATCCTGAAAATTACCTGGTCTCTCAGGCAGGCCCATCCCCTTGGCAGCCCACAGTGAGCCTGAAATTGACAAATCCTCAATACCCAAGCCAAGAACTTCAGCTATACACTTAAGAAAAACAAAAAAACCCAAAAAACTAATTCGCTAACAGTTAAAAAATAGATATCACGTAAGAAGCTGGAAAAGGTATGAATATTTACCCCCACAACTCCCTGTTATTATCCCTGCTTCATTCATTCACATTAGAAGGCAATGCAGAGTAGGGGTTCCCAAACTTGGGACTACATCAAATTCACCTGGAGAGCTGGTTAAATCACTGATTGCTGAGCCTCCCCCTCAGTTGCTGATTCAGTAAGTCTGGGTAGGGCTTGAGAATCTGTACTGCTAACAGGTTCCTACTTTAAAGCGGAGCAGGGTTAAGAGCCACACTGCTTGGGATCAAGCAGCTCCGCCCCTTATCCTTGTTCATGTGCCCTTGAACTAGTGCCTTAGCCGCCCTGTGCTTCAGTTTTCCCACTTGTAAAATAGGGATCACACTGACCAACCTGAGAGAACCCTGAGGACCTGAGCAGGCCTGACAGTTAACGAGGGTCTCAGTAATGTTGCTATCACCACCTGCCATGCCTCACTGGTGTTTGTGATCTCAGACTTGCTTTGGCAATCAGCACAGAACTTTTAATTTGATGTCAACACTTTTGAGGTAGAGTTTCTTCACATTTGGGGTGTGCCCAGGGAAATGTGTCTTGCATGAGAACAGTGTGTGTCATGGTGGACTACAGGATTTAACACAGCTGTCCCAAAGGACTCCCTGGGGGAGAGGAGGGTGGAGAAGAAGAAAAAGAGACCACCATTCCCTATCCCAAGGCAAGGCAACCTGAGGAGGGCCAGGCCCTTGAGAAGAATACAGAACCATGTTGGGGGGGGCGGTGCCCACCCACAGAGAGTGCTGGACTGTGTATTCTCCTATCCCTGCCTGGCAGTGGAAGATGCATGTCACCGATGACCAGAGAAAATAAACAACATCTGGGCTCTCATCTGCCTGCTCAGATCGCCACATATGGGAGGCAGTCTTTGCCACTGGAGGCTGGCTCTGAGGACCCCTGGGCACATTCCTGCCTTGGGAGCAGATTTCACCATCCCCAGCAAGGCATGGGCCCTAGCGATGACTCCTGATTGGAGAGACCAGGGGCGGGGTGGTGGGGGGCGCGGTGTGGGGACACTGTCTCAGCTTCCAGCATGACAAACGCCCATTTTCTAGCTGTGTGATCTTAGGCACGTGGCTTCACTATCCTGAACCCGAGTCTCTTCTTTTGCAAAATGTGGACAATAGTAGCAACCACCTCCCAGCTCTTGTGAGCTCATCCATGCCGAGTACTTAGCATAGCTCATGGCAGATAAATGAGCACTGTTTTAGCACTTGATTAAGGGAGGTGCATGGGAAGCACCCCAAGGGGCTCCCTTGAGAGCTGGGGGTTCAGCTTGTCTCATTCTCCTTCAAATTTCCACAGTTTTGCACACTGCAGGTGCCTGCTATTTCTTAAATGAATGAATGCATGATGGCTTAATAAAAGTTCTCAAAAGCTTTTCTCAGGGAGGCTGCAATCTAGTTGGAAGAACTTGGTTCATGCATTGGCAAGAAAGCTGATGATGTCTGCCCAGCAGAGCTCAGAGCTAAGTGAATGACCCAGGCAGCCAGGAGCCGGGTTCAGACTGCAGTTCATCAGGGATGGTTTTCTGGAGAGGCAGATGTGGGAACTGGAGCAGGACTGGTTTGTGTCAAAAGAAAGGTTTCCTAAGAAAGGTGAGTTTATGACAGTACTGGAAATCCCCTACCTACGAACCTTCAGGCTGCAAACTTTCAAAGATGCCAGTGTGTCCAGAGAAAGGACGAAGAGAGACAAGGGGAAAAAGAGGTAACTGAAGAGCCAAAGAGGCTCACAATGCAGGAGATGGCAAGGGGATGTTCTTTATCTGAGAAGGCTGTTAGCTTTTGAGAAACAGGACCTGAATGTAGAAAGGTCCATGAAGTTTGCAGCAGCTGTTCAGAATGCAATTCAGTGCTTCTGTGTCAGCTATGATGAGAGAAAAAGCTACTATCCAGATGTCAGTGGATCAGTTTTTCAAGAGGGTCAAGAGGATTGAATCCAGCAATGAACCACAACCTGTTCCATCAGCGTCAGGCATGAGTGAAACTGCATCTTCCCCCATAAGAAATGCCCCCCATCTCCTATGGCTGATGACCCTTCAGCACCATCTCCCAGCTCCTCTCCCTCCTCCAGTCAGTAACTCTTCTTGCCTCTTCACTTGATGCCAGCCCTTGTGTGCCAGATGTAGTACTGTACTACCGTGCTTTTCAAGGTACCGTACTACATGATTAAAAATGGTTTTTTTATGCGTGTTTGTTTGTATGTATTATCTGTGTGAAAAGGATAATAAACCTATTATAGTACAGTACTATATAGCCAATTATGTTAGTTGGGTACCTAGGCTAACTTTGTTGGAATTACAAACAAACTGGACTTAAGAATGCACTCTGAGAACAGAACTCATTTGTTGTAGGGGACTCACTGTATATAAGTTGGTGGCAGGGAGGGAGCTTGGGCAAGAAGCAGAGAGCAAATCCTTGCTCCAGTGTCACCAAGGGTTTAATGGGTAGAACCCTCAAAATACAGTAATAATAGGCACACATCCAAAATGGAAACTTTTAATGACTTTTCCTCCCCCTGCCCACCCCAAACTGCCCCTCGTGTCCATCTGGGTCAATGACTACTCTACTTTTGGTCAAACATCTTGGAGTCACCCTGCCTCTTCTCCTTATGTCCTATCCCATATACAATCTATCAGAAATCAGTCTACACCATCACCAATTCCCCTCCCTCCCAATCGCCACTTGCCCTGCTCCAGCCATGCTGGCCTCATCCTTGCTGTCCCTCAAATATGCCAAGACCACTCTCAACTCAGGGCCTTTGCACTCACTTGCCCTGCCCTCTGCCTGGAATGCCCTCCCTACATTCATCCACAGGGCTCACCCCCTTGGGGTCTCTACTGGAAGGTCCTTCCCCATGAGGCCTCCCTGACCACCTCGCCTGAAGTCAGACCCATCACATATCCCTGTCTCACCCTGCTTTGTTCTTCTTTGGCACTTATCTCCATCTGATATGTGAGGGGTTGGTTTGAGTTTTTATCTCTTTCCCACCACTGAAAGGAGAGCTCCAGGAGGGCAAGGATAAACCACAGTGCCCTGCACAGACTCTTCAGCACCTTGCTTCGCTCACTTAAAGTGTTCTGGTGAATACATCACTGCCTTGTCCTTTTTAATGCCTGCTACCCACTCCATGTAGAGATGCTGCAAGGTTCATTAAGGTACAATGATCATATCCATTTCAGAAAAGAGGAAACTGAGGTCCAGGGCAATGCTGCCACTTGCTCAAGGTCACTCACTAAGAGGTAAGTGAATTACTAAGAGGTATGTGACTGGATAGTCTGACCCAGGCAGTGTGACTGCAGAACTTGAAGGCTTCACCTGAAGGCCACACTGCCTTCCTAAGGCCAGCATATCTCAATGCCTCCTTTAATCCTCCACACAGAGTAAGAGGTCCCCTTTTAAGGCCTTGTTAGGTTTCCTGTGCTGTGCTAAGGCTACTGTCTCCTTCAATGTTCATTTGACCTTGACAGAGACAGGAAATTAGCCAGACAGTGGCAGTATAGGTTGTCCCAGGACTGACCCCAACCTTCCGCATCTCATTCAATCTCCCTCCATCCCATGCTCATCTCCCCTCGTCTCCATGACACGGAGCAGATCAGTACCTCTGTGTTCAATCAGGGAGCCAAATGCCCGTTTCCCTGTCCTTCAGGTCCCCTCCAGGCTCTCTCTGAGTGATTCTCTTGCCACCACCTGGACTTGGGGGACTGGGGAAGTACCCTGCCCCAGCTCCTGCTTGAATCCTTCTCAGACATTGGCTTCCACTGGCTGGGGAGGTGGGGAGATGGAGGCTGGTATTGGAGCCAGGGCTCATACCCACATCTGCTGTTTCCCAGCCAGTGGTGATCCTTAGAATCAAATCCACATCAGAATCACCTGGGGCTGTATGCATTTTCCTATTAGGCCCTGTATCTCCAATTAGTCTTTTAAAAATAACTGCTTATTTTACTGCATGCATGCTCAGTCGCTCAGCCATGTGACCCCCTATGGACTGTAGCCCGCCAGGCTCCTCTGTCCATGGAGTTCTCCAGACAGGAATGCTGGAGTGGGTTGCCATTTCCTTCTCCTGGGGATCCTCCTGACCCAGGGATTGAACCCACGCCTCCTGTGTCTCCTGCATTGCAGGTGGATTTTTTACTACTGAGCTACCTGGGAAGTGGTTATTTTATCAGTTACTACCAAATAGCCTATCTCTTTGAAGATATTTATTATGCTTATTGAAATTAAAAAAAAAAAGAATCACCTGGGGCTGCTTATTTAAAACAGAGACACTTTCACCCCTTGATATGTGCTGTTGGTTTAACACTTTATGGTGGTTCACCTGGTGTCATATGTGTATGAACTCAGGTGATTTTAAAAAACCACTCTGTGAGGTCAGCCAGGGCTTCCCAAACTAATGAGCATACAAAATGCCCAGGGGTCTTGGGTTCAAATGTAGATGTTGATGCTAAAGGTCTGAAGTGAGGCCTGAGAGTCTGCTTTTCTACAAAGCTTCCCAGGGATGCTGATGGTGCTGGCCTCCAGACCTGATTTTAAGAAGCAAGAAGGCAGGTGCTGTTATTTTATGGGGAAGGAAAAGTGAAAGTGTTAGTCGCTCAGTCATGTCAGACTCTTTGTGACCCCATGAACTATAGCCCACCAGGCTCCTCTGTGCATGGAATTCTCTGGGCTAGAATACTGGAGAAGGTAGCCATTCCCTTTTCCAGGGGATCTTCCAAAGCCAGGGATCAAAACTGGGTCTTCTGCGTCACAGGCAGATTCTTTACTGTCTGAGCCACCAGGGAAGCCCTAAAATGAGTAGTCGCTCAGTTATGTCCAACTCTTTGCAGCCCCATGGACTGTAGCCCGCCAAGGCTCCTTGGTCCATGGAATTCTCCAGGCAAGAATACTGTAGTGGGTACCCATTTCCTTCCCCAGGGAATCTTTCTGAACCAGGGATCAAACCCAGGTCTCCCGCAATGCAGGTAGATTCTTTACCATCTGAGCCACCAGGGAAGCCGAGAAACCTGCCTTCAGATCCCAGCTCCATACTTCATGCCTTGGGCCTGTTATTGGACCTCGGTTTACTCATTGTAAGGTAGAGGCAATCATCCACTCACTGGAAAGCCTGTTCCCTCCACAAATATGTATCAAGAACCTACTATGTGCCAAGAAGTGTTGTAGGCACTGGGGATCCATCAGAGGACAAGACAGCCCTTCTCCTCTTGGAATTTGCATCCTAAAGGAAAGAGAGAGATCATCCAAGATAGTGACAGTAAGTGAATGAAAGGAAACAGAGTGAGCAGAGGAGAGGAGGGTCTGGCCACAAGACAGGACATACAAGGAACACATTCCTGGCAGAGGAAGTAGTAGGTACAAAGGTCCAGGGGCTTAGCATGGAAGAGGGCAGTGAGGCCAGAATACAGAGACTGGTCAGAAAGGCAGATCAGCCCAGAGTGAGGTGCTGGGCACAGAAAAGGCTAGTGCTGGGCTTTCCTGGAAGCAAGATGGGAATGCCCTGCGGGGTGCAGGCCCACAAGCATCTGCATCTCAAGAGATCCCTTTGGGGCTGAGCAGAATGGATGGGAATGGGCAGCAGTGGGAGCTGGGAGCCCAGGTTGGAGGCCTGTGATCATCTGGGGTTCTGGATCAGGCTATTGGCTGTGAGCAGCAGATGGACAAGTCTTGCTCAAGGGTAATTATGAGAATTAAAAGGTAAGCAATCTAGTTCATGGTGCAGCAGGTAGCTGGTGTGAGCTGCTGTCAGCTTCCCGTCCTCAGCTCTAAAGAGACCTGATCTAGGAATTCCATGACGGTATCTATCCTGCAGCCTCCTCCAGAGGTGCCTGAATCCCTTCTGCTCCTCCACGTCATTGGCTCCGGTCATGCTTCCGTGACCTGCGGTGGCCTCTTGATGTTTGCAGACCACTGGGACAAGGTCTCACTCACATCTTGCTGTTCATTTGCTCCCTATACCTGCTGCACACCTGCCACCTCCAAGCTGGGCTGAAACCTGAGGCCCTGTCTGGATGGCTCCCCAGGTCATTCTCGAAGGTGAGAAAAACAGAACAGGCATCTGCCCGCTCAGGCCCCCAGACCAACTTCCTAGCTCAGGAAGTAGGAGATAAGGGGAGGCAGTGTGGGGCAGGCAAGAATCCAGGTCATATACATCTGAGTTTGAATCCCAACTCTGCAACCTTGACCCTGGGGAGTCCCTCTCACTTCTCTGAGCCTCACATCTCAGCTGCAAAATGAAAATGATGCTATCAAAGGGTTGTCTGGAGGATGAAGGGAGGTAATAACCTACAGAGCACCTGGAGGCATGCCCGGTTCATATGCCAAGGACTCACCAAATGGAAGTCAACTTTATCCTCATTGCTGCCCTGGGTTCAAGAGGTTTGGCTTCAGAGCCTAGCTTGGCTTCCAACCCAGATGGATGGGGGCTGTGGAAACCTGGGTATGTGGCCTCACCTATCTGGATCCTACTTTCCTCTTCTGTAAAATGGGTCCTATCTCCTGAGGTTATGGGTAATTAATGCACACAGATCACCTGGCACATAGTAGGTGCTCAAAAATGGTATGATGCCAGCAGGGAGAAGCTGAACAGAAGAAAGTGACAGAGGCACAGTATGCGTGGGGTTTTGTCTTGGAAACTTCTCATGGTCCTGGGGTACTGTCTCCACCATACCAAAACCCAGTCAGTTGGAGGAACCTAGGCTTGCAGGGCCTGGAAATTCCACACCCACTGTTAGCTGGTCTCAATTTTCTCATCTGCAAAATGGGGATCGTAATCCTTCTTATCCAGTTAAAGGCAGGATCAACGGCTAGAACTGAGACAAACAGCTATAGCCAGAGATGCTGATCTCTATGAGCTCCTATAGACCCTCGGAAGGACCAGGTCTGCAGAAAGGCAGACCCAGGCCGATGCCTACTGAATATCTACAGCATGCAGGACCCTGTTCCATCAGGTCCTTCTATTAAATCACTGCAAACCCATCATAGCCTTGCAAAGCTGGGCTGTATTTACCCATTTTCACGAATTGAAAACTAAGGTTCAGAAAGCTAAAGTGGTTGACCCAAGTACTCACAGCAAAGAGTCAAGTGGGATGCAAACCAAAGCCCTAGCTCCTAACTGCTTGGAGCTGTACCTCCCTGGTGGCCTGTCGGCCCCTTCCTGCTGCCTCACACCTGGGGACTCTCCAAAGGCAGAAAAGTGCCATTGAAAGTCACACATCCCAGAGCCCAAGTTCCACAGAGAGGGCCCCAGAGCTGTGTGGTGCAGGGTCAGACAGAAGGAGGAGAGAGGAGGCTGCAGGAACGACCCAGTGGTCTTACGCCTGAAACCACCTGTACTGCAGATGGAGCCCTTAGCAGCATCCCCAGACCTTCAATCTTCAAGTCTGCATTACTCACAAATGTCCTGAGTGCCTGGTTTCTTTCTTTTTCCTTTAACGGGGTGGGGGGGCGGGGGGCAGGGGGGTGGGTAGGGCTGGAGGGAGGGTTACTGATGCAAGAGAATAAGATGGTCCACGAATTGAAACCATTCAGAGAAAGCAGCCCTGGCAGAATGTCAGCCATTGGTGGGGACCGTGGGGAAAACATCAAGCCAACTCCCCCTAACCCGGGGCTGGTGTATCCAGCTGACACCTCTCCTATTCACTCTGTTGGGCCTGCCACCTTCATCAGTCTGGAGCCCTCAAGGACAGAGTCTGGCCGATAGCAAGGGTTTAATAGACGTGTGCTGGCTGAAATGCAGTGACCCAGGGACAACCAGGAATGAAGGTGGACAGAGAAGAGGCACCTGCATTTGAGAGTTCAGGAGTATCCTCAGGGAAGGCCCTAGGGCCACTGCATCAGGACTGAAAACACTTGTCAAAGAAGAATCGCTCACAGGAAGGGTGATCTGCTCAAAAGACAGAGAATTGGGAACTCACACCCTTCTCATGAGACCTTCTTATGAGGACATTTTGTAAGATCAAACAGCCCAGAACATAAGGTAGAAAAACTCCACTCCTACCAAACCTTCAAACCTTTTCTTGAACAGTATTATAAGTAACCATGTCTATTCGCCAAAGGACATACAAAGTTAGCAGCTGGCATAAGAGATTAAAGAAACATATCTTCCATGTCAAAACCAACAGGAGATTAATAGGTAATACAAGGAAGTCTTATAAACTGATGGCTTCCCAGATGGCGCACTGGTAAAGAATTTGTTTTGCCAATGCAGGAGATGCAGAAGACATGGGTTCGATCCCTAGGTCAGGCAGATCCCCTGGAGTAGGAAATGGCAACTCACTCCAATATTCTTGCCTGAAAAATTCCATGGACAGATGAGCCTGGTGGGGTACAGTCCATGGGGTCACAGAGTCAGACATGACTGACCGACTGAGCACACACATGCCTATAAACTGATGAGAAAAATTCAGGAAACCCAGTAAAAAAGTGGGCAAATAAAAACACAATAACATTTTTTAAAAAGAAATTAACCATCCAAAAAGTAAAATTAAAAGACTTAAAATAAAACATAATTTAAATTAATAAAAATTCAAAATAAAAAGGCATTTTAAAACTAAAAGATAAAAACAAAAAGCTTAGAAAAATAAAATAAAAATACATTTGTAAATTTAAATAAATTGCATTAACCCCTTCCAAGAAAATTTGAGGGCAATTTCATTTGATAATTACAACCATTTAGAATGCATCAGACTGTTTCTGCAAAAATGTTCATCATATGAAATTCTTACCACGTTTGTTCATCTGAGTTTGACATTTCTTGGGAGAAAGATTAACATTTGATACAACCCTAGTAAAATCATTTTTTAGACAAGCTGAAAAAATCCACAAAAGACACTTAAAAGAAGTTCATATAAAGTATTTATTTATAAGAGCCTAAATTCACTAATCTAAGGAGACATGATAAGCAAATTAGATATCATGCAAATAACAGAGTTTATTAGCTTTTTACCCACAAGATGATGGCCAGAACAAAGACAGTAAATTATAAAGTGCTAAGGTACTATATATAAAACAGACAGCCAAAAAAAAAAAAAACCAGACAGCCAACAAAGATCTACTAGATAGCCCAGGGACCTATACTTAGTACTTTGTAATAGCCCATAAGGGAAAAGAGTCTGAAAAGAAAAAAATATATATATATATGTATATATATCTGAATCACTTTGCTGTACACCTGAAACTAACACCATATTGTAAATCAACTATACTTCAATAAAAATAAACTAATAATATATATTAAAATTAATAAAAATAAGATGTTCAATTAAAACAAAAATGAGAATTTTAAAATAAGTGAAGTAAATGTTAAGAGTAAAATTAAACATTGACAATTTGTAACCATTTAAAATGGAGAAGGGAATGGCAACCCACTCCAGTATTCTTGCCTGGAGAATCCCATGGACAGAGGAGCCTGGTGGGCTAATGTTCATGGAGGCACAAAGAGTCGGACATGACTTGAGTGACTAAGCACAACCATTTAAAAATAAGGAAAAAAAGAAGATAATACAAAATAAGAACATCGTCAGCTTGACTGAAGCTGATAATGTGCTATGAATTAAGTCTGCTGGACTCACATGTCTGCCAGAAGCAGGCAAGAGGGGAGGAGGAACGAAAAGTATGTCTGAAAGGCAGCATCTGACTGCATTTTTCCAGCTGCTGTGGGCAGAGGGCAGGATGTCAGGCCTCATCATGGCCTCATCACATTATTTATACGTTTATAATGTGTGAGCAACACACACACACACTTCTATCTTCACTGCTGTTCTCTGAGGTCTCCTTTCATAGAGGAGCGAACAGAGGCTCAGAGAGGGTGAATCACTCTGCTATAGACACATAGCACTTAGGACCTCCCTAGCCTCTGAATCTGGGCTTCCGCAGATAACTTTCTTTTGAAGAGTTAGGTCTGCCAAGGACTTTCAAACCCAGGCAGGGGCGTGTCTGACGTTAGGCTGGAAAGTCCTGGACACTAGAGCGAGCCAACTTTCCTATGACACGTGACTGGTGTCACCATTTATTAGCACCTACTGTCTCCCAGGTGGGTTACATGCACAATTTTGATCTTCAAGACAATCCTATGATGTAGATGCTACTATTGTCACCATGGTACTGACAGACAACACTGAGATTCAGTAATGAAATATCTTTACACGAACATGGCAGTAGCGGAGCTGGGAGCTGAGCCCAGGCCTGTCAGAGCCCAAATCCTGCACTGCCTGCCCGGCGCTGGACCCTCTTCACGGTCACCAGCTGAGCACTCACTATGTGCTGTGGGTGACTTCTGTGCCCCATCTTGCAAATTAGCCACCAGAGGCACAGAAGGGAGAGGTGACCTGCCCAACATCACTCAGGTGGTGAGCAGCAGAGCCCGTGGCCTTCGTGCCAGTCAGTCGACCTCCCACCGCTCATCTGGGTCATGTTGGAGACAGCCGTGCCTGCCTGCCAACAGCGGAGCAGGCTGCAGAGGAGCAGTTGTGACATTCCTTTCTGGGTGTCCCCACCCTGCGGATGTGGGCACCGCAGTCAGTCTGCAGGGAAAGTGGAGGCTTCTGGCGAAAGGGAGTGGTTTCCCTACATGGTCTGGGTCCCCCAGGCTTGGGCATGCCTTTCTTCTGAGCTAGTGAAACAGAACCCTCCCCCCTCCGACCCACAATGACCCAGAGAGGCCCCCACCAAGGGCCACAGAGCAGGGGCCCAGGGAATCACGTGGCATTATAAGAAATCATCCCAGGGTAGGCGGGGGTGGCCTGGCCTGAGGCAGCAGTGCCCGAGATGAGGGAGCTTCACCCGTGCAACGGGAACAAGACCATGCCCTGTGGAACCCTGGAGGAATCCCCAGGGTGGGGCCAAGAGTCTGTGTGTGTCCTGGGTGGTGCTGATGGCTGCACAGAGCTGAGACCAGGAGGCTCTGGCCATGGAGACCTGGAGTGGGGGGCACATTCCACCCTCTCCCCATCCTGGCTGTGTGACCCTGGCAAGCTGATTGCCTTCTCTACGCTTGGAAGGCCTTTGTAGAACAATAGGATCCAACCACCTTGTGGGCTATTATCTGGATGTACTGGGAGAAGGCCAGTCAGGGTGGCTATGGACCCAACCTTTGGAATCAATCATCTGGGTTTAAATCCTGGCTTTGCCAAACTTACTTGCCAAGCTAGTATATGGGAACATATGAAATCACTAATATTTGGCATTTTTCAGCCTATAAAAATGGCAGTTTCACATTCTTTAACTAATGTTCCTTTCTCTCTTAATTCAGTCTCCTTGTCTGTAAAATGTGGATAATAACATCCCTTTCCACATTGCTGCAAGGACTAAATAAGGCTGGGAGGCAACTGAGCTCAGTAATTGGAGTCTGGGCTCTGGGACTAGGAAGGATTTGAATTTGGCTGTGTGACCTAGGGAAAGTCACTCAACCCCTCTGTGCCTCAGTTTTCTCATATGTAAAATGGGGACAATAATAGTACCCACATCACAGGTTTATTAGGAGAATTTAGTCAGTTTATATGCATAGTGCCTGACGTTGGTAAATAAAACAATACAGGTAACATCTGGTATAGAGGAAATAACCGTAAAACGAAATCAAAAAGAGACTTTCTAAACCTTTGTTGCAGTGAAAATTAAGTACCTTTAAAGAAACAAATAAATGTTTTTAGGAACATATATGTGTGTGGATATACACATGAGGGGACATCCCTGGTGGCTCAGCGGTAAAGAATCCACCTATAATGCAGGAGACATGAGAGACATGGTTTCCATCCCTGGGTTAGGAAGATGCCCTGGAGGAGGGCATGGCAACCCACTCCAGTATTCTTGCCTGGAGAATCCCATGGACAGAGGAGCCTGGTGGCCTACAGTCCATGGGGTCGCAAAGAGTCAGACATGATTGAAACTACTGAGCACGCACCCTTAACCCGTTCCTTCTGGCTAATTGAGGTGTGTGTCCCTATGAGAACCCCTTTGACACATACATGAGGTGTGTGTCCCTGGGTGTCCACAGAACCTAGGGCTGTTTTATGTCCTAACAGTGTCCACAGTCTGGGCTCTGAAAGAAGGACTGGCTTCAAGGCCATGGCAGTTCTGCGTGGGTCCCAGGCCTCCACCAGGTGCCTCTCATGGAACCACACAGCCAGGCCACAGACTCCATGTGGCACCCAGGTAACCCTGGAGGCCCTTACAAGGCTCTTGGACCTGGGCTGGCCTCTGGTTACTAAGAGACCTCTGCAGAGCTGTGCAAGCCCTCTTAGTTGCATCCTCTCATCTAACATTTCTTCTGGGCCTGGGAGAAAGACAAAGCAGACGGAGTGACACGAGAAGCTGAGGCTCTGCGAAGCTCTAAACCAGACTGTAGGCTCTGGAGCAAGCTGCCTTCTTCTGCCTATACAAGGCCACCCTCGCTGCCCCTGCCCCCTTTCCTGCATCCTCACCTCCACCCCGGCTGGGTGATCTTGGGTGAGGCCCTTCCTTGCCTGACGCTCCATTTTTTTTTTTTTTTTTTACAAACATGAGTCTTCCAGGGCTCAACTGGCCTTTTCAGCCCTGCATTCCATCATTAGATAACATTTCTCCAGAACTCCAGAGAGAAAATGGAAGTCGAACTGTTCTGCAAACTGGGAAGAGCTATATGAATGAGCGGGTGGGTAATGGCAGCATTAGATGGACTTTCTGGAGCATTCTATAGTAGGCGGGATCTGCTCCCATGGTTCTGGAATCAGGAGCATTGGCCATGTGACCTTGGATAAGTCGGTTTCCCTCTCTGAGCCAGCCTGCTTCTTCTGTAAAGGAAGAAGGGTAACCGCATCCACCCGGCAGGGCTGGGGAGGGTCGATGTGAAAGGAGCACGCAATGTCCGCCACTCAGCAGCTGCTTGGGGATGTCTGATGCAGGAGGACATTTAGACCCTGATGGATCATTCCATTTCCTGGGGCTAAAGTCCACCTTGAGAAAAGAAAACATCTTGGGAAGGACATGGCCATCAGATTCAGTGCCGTCAGAAACAAGCGTACGAACAAATGTGTCGAGGGCGATTGCTATTTTAAAGGCAATTTAGCCTCCTGTTTGGAGTTCCAGAGCCAGACTTTTGGGGCTCAAATGCCGATAGCTGTGTGACCCACGGGGCCTTCAACTCCCCATCTGCAATCCCGGGATCCCCTGGAACCCTCCTCCCAGAACTGTCGGGAGGACTGCACTGGGCTCAGCTGACACAGTGGCCTCCACACTTTTTGGACAATAGCAAAAATTACATTTTTATGTCAGTACACACGCAGTACACAGAGTACACACACCCTCATCCACACTCACACATACCCACATCCATGTGCACACAACAACACATCTACATACAGGTACACACATGCACCCACACATATGTAAGCAAAAACCCATTTCTCGAAACTGCAACCTACTCCAGTATTCTTGCCTGGAGAATCCCATGGACAGAGGAGCCTGGCTGCCTACAGTCCATGGGGTAACAAAGAGCCAGACACGACTGAGCAACTGAGCTCTGACAGCAGGGACAACGGAGCACATCCCTGCTGTCCTTGTCAACACCTAATTTAGGGCCTGATCCCCTGGAGGGGCTCAGTAAACATTTCTTTGTGACTATGGCGACAGGCAAATGGCATCCAAGGCCCTCCATGACTGGACGCTGGCCCTGTCTGCAGTCGGACCTCCACCCCCTCTACCACGCAGCCCCTTCGGCCCTTCCCACCAGCCAGACCCTTCTCTCCGTCTGCGAGAGTCCCCAGCTCCTATGTTACTGCTGCTTCCGGCTGACAAATTCCCAAGACCTAGCCCTCTGATGGGGCTCCTCTCAGATGCCTCCTCCTTGCCACAAGTCTCTCTCTGAAGATACTACCCTGGACATGCATGTGTCCCAGATGCAACAGATCAACTACTGTGGGAAGGGACGCCAGTAGCCCCCTCACCAAACAGTGGCCGTGGTAGGTTCAGCCACGCTTGACCTCCTCACTGAGCAATTGGGGATGGGGGAGGGATTGGAAGTCTTCATTTTCTTTATTCTCTGTGTGTGTGTGTGTCTTTTAGAACTGAGAAGCATCTTAAGGATCTCCTAAACCAGCTCCTCTTCAGATGGGGAAAGTGAGGCTCTGAAAAGAGAAGACCAACAGAGCTCAGGAGACATCTTCTCAGAATCATGTCAGACTGACTGGGATTTGAGCCTGTTTTACTACCAACCCTCCTTCTTGTATTGCGGGTGGAGGTCCGACTGCAGACAGGGCCAGCGTCCAGTCATGGAGGGCCTCAGATGCCAAACTCCAATACTTTGGCCACCTGATGCGAAGAACTGACTTATTTGAAAAGACCTTGATGCTGGGAGAGATTGAAGGCAGGTGGAGAAAGGGACGACAGAGGATGAGATGGTTGGATGGCCTCACTGACTCAATGGACATGAGTTTGAGTAAGCTCTGGGAGTTGGTAATGGGCAGGGTGGCCTGGTGTGCTGCAGTCCATGGGGTCACAAAGGGTCGGACATGACTGAGCAACTGAACTGAACTGAACTCCTCCTTGTAGCCCTTGGCAAGTCTCCGATGGGATTCTCTTCCTTTTCCATGCACAGACTTTGGAGCCTCCAAAACTCTGGGTCCACCTCCCAACTCAGCTGTAGGGAGTTCCTGGGTAGGTCTCTGCCTCTCTCAGAGCCTCAGACCTCTTGTCTAGGAAATAGGAGTAATGTAGGCAGCGACACAGTCAGACATCATAACCCACACGCAGAGTTCCCGGCACGTGCTGGCCTTAAGCGTCTGCTTTGGTAGCTGGGCAGGGGTAAGCTTATCTCCACCCGGGGGAGAAGGAGGTGAGATACACCTTGCTCTGTGCCCAGCCATGGCCTTGTCCTGGAGCCTAGAAACCCAGGTCCTCCTCTATCGGGGCCACTGCCCTGGGCATCTGCCTTCTGGGTCTCAGCTTCTCTATCTTTGGGCAGGGGACAGTGCTGCCTGTCTGGACATCCACACAGGGGTTCTCAGTTTGGAGAATTATTATATTCAGTCCACCTAACAGGCATCTGGAGTGGGCACTGCTATAGTCCTTGTACAGATAATTTTCTTTATTTGTAAAGAAATCTCTATTTCTAGAGGCTCAGAGAGAGGAGAAGGGCAGAGGTGAGATTCAACCCACTTGAGAATCCCTCCCCCCAGCCCAGGGAGCATCCGCTCTGCTGTAAAATGGAGGGGGAAGTGGTTGAGTCCTTATGAAGCACCTACTGTATGCCTTCGGACACCTTTCCCTGTGACTGTGGTGAATCGTCCCCAACGCCAAAGAGGTAGGCACAACCGTTCCCATTTCACAGATGTGGAACCGTGAATTGGAGAAGGTATGTGGCCTGCCCCAAATCACACATCCAGGGCAAGAGAGGGCCCTGAATTCCAGAGCTCCTCCCTCTGCCGTTTGCTGCCCCAGGTCCAGAAGGATCGAAAGGTACCATGTGAATGCAGGGGACAATTGCATCCACAAGCCGGCAGGCCATGGACACTGGCGAACGTCAGGCATGGCCTGTCCTCTCCTCATTGCCTAAAGGAAGCTCCATATCAAGGCAGGGGTACACACCAGGACCCCGCACCCTGCCCGACTGTTCTATTGCGGGGACACCCCAGCACGTTTAGAGAGAAATGTCCCCATCTGGTTCTGATTCATTTATATTTAATTAATCAACATGTTGTTTTGTAAGAGTCACTTGAGATCTGAGAACCATTCTCAAGTCTTTTTGTCTTTCTTGTCTTGGAAACAGAAAAATTAGGTTTCATCAAAAAACAGTGATGTTGGAGCTTGACAAAGCACGGGTCTGTGGGAGCCAGGCCCTGAGGGTGACAGCTCAGCCTGGGCGGCTGCTGGGCCCAGAGAACGTTCCTCTTGACCTTGCAGAGCAGGTCAAACGCTGGGCCAAGAGCTTGGGCACGGAGGGGAGGTGGGAGAGGACCAGGGCAGGGCATCCGTCCACACTGGCCACTCCTCAAGGGCAGGCCCCAGGTCCGTTTACCTCGACACCCCCAGATTCCCCAACACAGCTTGACGCGGGGTCTGCCCTGTAATGCTTATTGAATGAGCAAGGGAAAGAGAGAGAGAGAGGAAGGAAAGAAGAAAAGAAGGAATTAAAGAAGGAAGGGGGGGATGGTGGGAAAGAGGGGAGAAGAAAGGAGAAAAGAGGCATTGCTAATATCTAGGTGCCTTCAGGACACATTCTCCTGCCAAAGTTAGACCAGAATGTCAAAGCTGGGAAGACCCTTGGGGATCTTGTGTGGAAGTTTCCAAGCAGCTGTCTTATGAAAAATGGTCGCTAATCTGTAACTGGTTTGGGAAAGGTCCTACTCTCTGTCCTCTTCCTCTTCACCACAAATGCTCTGATAAGTCCCACCATCAAGAACTCTGCTAAAGCCAGCAATGCTCAAAGCTATTTGGCCAAGACTCCTATGACCACCTTGCAAAAGGTTACAGGAAGCTTTCTGCTACCCCCCTACCTCCACCCTAGTGCCAATGGGGAAACCAAGGCTGTGGGTAGGAGGTAGGTTGGGGGAATCCACTCACCCAAAAGGAGTGGGGGGTGGGGTGGGACTGAAAACCAAGGCTATCTCCATTGCACCTGACAGGTAAACCAAGTCACAAAGCCTCTCTCTGAAGATGCTTCCCTGGACATGCATGTGTTCCAGATGCAACAGATCAACATCCATGGGGAGGGGTACCAGTAGCCCCCTCACCAAACAGTGGCCTTGTAAGGTGCAGCCATGCCCGACCTCCTCACTGAGCAATTGGGGATGGAGGAGGGACTGGAAGTTTTCTGCTTCTTGATTCTCTGTGTCTGTGTGGCATGCGTTTTAGAACTGAGAAGCACCTTAAAGCTCTTCTAAACCAGCTCCTCTTCAGATGGGGATATTGAGGCTCTGAGAAGGGAAGATCAACAGAGCTCAGGAGACATCTTCTCAGCATTATGTCAGATCGGCTGGGATTCAAGCCTGCTTTGCTACTAACCTGCTGGGCAACCTTGGACAATCAGTTTTTCTCTCTGAATCTCAGTTTTCTCATGCAGAAAATAAGCATCCCCCCAACCTCCCCTGGGCTGTTGTGAGTGATCAGTGACATGATGGGCAGGAAAGGAGAAGGACTACTGCATTTGGCTACTCAACAGACACGCTAACTCACTGAGTCTTACCCACATCTGACCTGTGAGTTGGATATGAAGATCATTATTCCTATTTTAAAGAGGAGTTACTGAAGAGAGAGGTTTTTAAAATTTTTTATTTTTTTTGGTCTTTCTGAGAACTGAGAAAATCTTAGAGAGCTTCTAATAGACCCTCATATGGGTAAACTGAGGTTCAAAGAGGCAAAGTGATGTCCCCAAGGTCACTCAGCTGGTAACTGAGGAAGCAGAGATTTGAAAAGGCAGGCTGACTCCAGAGCCCATGAGCTTTACTGTAAAAGGGCCGTTCACAGAGCAGTGTCCCCGTGAGGTCACAGACTCACTTGAAGCCTACCCACCTCTCCCTTCCCCGGACCCCTCTGTCTAGTCACGCCTGGACCTGCAGTCCTTCAGGCCTCAGTCTCTCTGTCCCACCCAAACCCACCCCTCCATTCTCCCACAACCACTCTCAGCCTCCTGTTTCACTCCAGGAGTGATTTTGTCTATTCAGGGCTTTTTACTAAAAGGGATTAGAAGCCCCCAGAGAGTAGAGTCTTGTTCTCTTTCCCAGGTAGCCTTGCTCAAACCTAACACCAGAGCTGGAAAGAAAGAAGACACAGGGTCTTACTCACCTGCTGGTCAACTTAGCAAAGTTACTCAGCCTATCTGAGCCTTGGCACCTGGCTCTAAGAATAGGATGATCCCTATGTCACAAGCATGTGGTGGGGATTCCCTCCGTGCGTGGAAAACCCTGGGCACAGAGGCTGGCATTTGGCCCTCAACTCTCCGACTGCCAGCTGGACGGAGGTCAAAGGGCTGCCGGCTCAGGTGCGGGACTCGCTCACCTTCCTCGGCCCCACAGGCTCTGCCAACCCTGGCTCTGCAGGGACAACCTCAAATTCACCTCCTGGGACATTCTGACTCCCGCAGGGAGGGAACGTGGCAAAGAGCGCCAAGGCGAGAGTGCAAGGGGCCCCTGGCTTTGTGCCCCAAGTACATTTATAATCTGAACCTTGGTTCATCCTCTTAGTGGCCCTAGGAGGTCAAGATGGAAAAACTGAGGCTCTTGGAGGGTGTAGATGTCTTCCAGGTCATCCTAGAATAACAGTTGTCAAGCTCCAGTCTCCCTGAGCTCACGCAGCTCAGGCCCTCACCCAGGGAGAACCTACCAAAACCTACTGTCTTCTGGAAAGTCATGCAGAGATTCAGGGTCTATACTGGGGCTGAGACTGGGGCATCGGGACTTCCAGATCAGGGCTCTTTATGTCACCTCCTGGCTCAGTACGGATGCTTGGGATGATTTCTGAGCCACTAACTCTGTCCCCTAGTCGCTTCGACCCCAGCCTGTGTCACCTGAGGCTTCTTATCTCTTTCCTTTCCCCCAGCAATACTATTATTAGAGGGAGTGGGTATAAGGAGCCAGCCCTGCCAGCTCTTTCCCTCCCTGGAGAGCCTTCTTGGTCCAGCTTGCCTCACAGTATCCTGGGGCCTCAGTCTCCCCATCTGTAGAGTGGGGTTGACAGCAGTCTAGAAGAGCTAACGGCTAAGGGCGCCGGGCACCAGGCAGATGCCCCTAGGGCCACCCCTCGACTATCCCACTGCACTGCCCGGCCATCCTGCCTGCTGCCCCTCATACCTTGCTTCTTCCTTCGGTTCAGGGGGAGCATGTCCACGGCGTGGGCGACAAGCAGCAAGAGGCAGAGTGGCGCCCGCATCTGGGCAGCCTGGTCCAGGCGGGCGTGCGGGGCGCCCTGGGAGGACCGACGACCCAGCGGCTACCCTGCGGCGGGGCGCGGGGGCCGATCCCTGCGCATCCGCGGGCGCGGGGTCAGTCCCGCCGCTAGGGACCCGCCGTCCGCCCAGGGCCCGGCCTCCAGGTCGAGTGAGGGCGTTGGCAGAGCCCGGACGCGACGGGCTGGGAGGAGCTGGCGCTTCGGGGGCGGCGCGTTAACCCGCTAGGGGCGGGCGCGCGGTGGGGGCGGAGGGGGTCGCCAGGCCAGGGGCCGAGAGGTCGGTCTGTCCGGCTGTGAGCGCTCTGGCGTCGTTCCTGCACTGCCCCGTGGCGGACACAGGTATAGTCCCCCACGCCACACACACAGGTACAGACGCTCAGACGCCAGGTGACCCTGTCCTGCCCTCAGCCTCTCCCTCCACCCCACCCTCTGCCTCGGATTTTCTTTTTCTTCTTTCTCCTAAGCCTCAAAGTGACCAGCACCTCATAAATTCACCAGGGAAGGGGCCCGGGGCCTGGACTGTGTTTCCTCCAACCTTATCTGCAGGTTGGGAGCAGCTGGCCCAATTTTAACCCTTTCAGAGTCAAATTCCTCCTTCCCAACAGAGGGTACGGTTCTGCCTCCCGCCACCCTGCCCACTGAAAACTGTAACAGTAATTAATAATACTGCCTGTCACTTTTGAGGCCTATGTCCTTGGCGTCGTTCTAAGCACTTTACATAGAATACAGTCTTCAAACCAACCCAGTGAGATTCTGTTCTGATGAACCACTTTACCAGGAGGGAGGGGAGAGGAAGCTCAGAGAGGCTGAGTGACTTATCTAAGACCACATAGCAGGTCACTGGTCTGTCTGGGTCCAGTGAAGGCACCCTTTTAGCTACTACTTGGGGAACTTACCCTTGACAGTCTGTTGCTGAACCATTGTTCTTCCTTTCACCTGTGTGGTAATTTGATTTAAATAAATCTCCATCTCCATCTCCAGCCCCTTATTTTCATCCTTAGTGAGATCCCTGGTGCGATGAGGACGTTTGAGGGCATGTCAGGGGAAGAGAAACACAGAGAGTGAGGCCACTCTACCCTGGCTGGTCTTCGATAGGGTTCCACGAAGACCAACGAACAACCTAGTAGGGGTCTGGGTAGAATGTCAGAGCCATCCATCCCAGTGGCTCTATTCTACAGATGGGCCACTGAGGCCTAGGGATGGGTCGTGCCTAGGCCAGGAAGCCCAGAAAATCTAGGGCAGAGGTGGGATGGCATCATGGCATCCCAGCATGGTCCCCATTCATCAGAGCCTACCAACTCCTCTTGTTCTCACCTCTTTGATCTCCGTCTTCCTCTCTACACCTCCTTTCACCCCTTTAATCCCAAAGATCTCAACTTCTTGCAGTATTTCACAGATGTCTCCAAGTCTCTCACACCTCTGAGCCTTTCATGAATGATCTCTTCATGGAATGTTGGCCTACATTCCATCCCCCTTCCCTGCTGGGTAATTCAGGGCCCATCCTGAACATACCCTTCATCCAGGAAGGCTTCCCTGATTCTCGGGCCAGTCCAGGGCCTCCTCTGGGCTTCCACAATCTCTCTGTCACAGCTTGGATCACATGAGGTGGTAACTATAAATGTGTCTGTCCCTTCCTCTGAATTGTTAACTCTTTAAGGCCAGAGATGAGGTCATATCCGGATGCCAGAACCTGGCTCATGCTGGACACAGAGCAGGTATGCAACATGTTTGTAGAACGAATGAATGAATGAGTTCTCCAGATGCAAGAGTCTCTCAGCTTATACATGGAATTTGGGTATGCAAAAAAATAAGGTGACCCTAGAAGATCAACCTTTGGGAAATTGGAGAGTCAGCCTGTACTCATCCAGGTGGCTCAGTGGTATAGAATCCACCTACAAGGCAGGAGACCCGGGTTCAACCCCTGGGTCGGGAAGATCCCCTGGAGAAGGAAATGGCAACCCACTCCAGTATTCTTGCCTGGAAAATCCCATGGACAGAGGAGCCTGGTGGGCTATAGTTCATGGGATTGCTAAGAGTTGGACACGACTGAATTACTGAGCATGTACACACTGCCTGGAAAATTCCTGATATCCTCAGGGCCTGTCTCCACTCTAAGTTACCTCCTCTGCGGGGCCTTCTCTGACTACTCCAGACAAAATAGGATGCCTGAGCCCTTTATCTGCTGGTC